>CM056464.1:17555476-20201808 GCA_029783895.1 Triplophysa bombifrons
CCCTACAGATTTTCTATAGGCAGAAAGGGAAGTAGGAACGCTCCCTTCCCCCGTGTTTAAACTGTTTAGTTTAAACACTGTTTAGTTTTTTTTCCCCTGTTGTTTTAAGCTTAGCTGCCTCCCTAGGCTATATGACACCATAGCGCCCCCTACCTGCAGGCCCCGTCATAACCCTAGGGTTCCCAACCAGCGGAGCCAAGTTAAGCAACCCTCTCTTGCCCCTTTTCTATCTCTTTGTTTTGTTATTGATTTAATTTGGTTTTACTTTTTGTTTTCTGGAAGACTGAATCTGCATGAGCCATCAGGGAATTCTCAGTAATATGTTGATGAAGTAAACTCCCCGGTCATTAGAATGACACCCTAAGTTTAGACCCATCGAAACATTTACTCCAACAATTTCCCTGGGCCCACACACACTCACTCACACCTTCTATCCACCCTGCCAATTCACCGCTAGGTTAAATAGGTGTTTGAGTTACGCCACTGACTGTTCAGCCAGTTAGCTGCACAACACATAGCATAGAAGCGTTATAGAGCTCACTGAACTTGTAGGGACTTGCATTGGCCTTTTGTGCTCTTCTCTCTCGACCCAGTGTGCCAGCATGTCCAGAGTATCCAGCCCTGCCACCCACTGGGACCAGCTAGAGGTCTGGCTGACCACAATGACGGAGGCCCTCCTGCCCGAGGCGACCAGAGAGCTACACGACCGGAGCCGTGAGCAGCTGGATGAAGATTTGAACCGGTTGATGGCCCCGATCCAACACAGAGCTACACCCACAAGGAGCTGGCTAGGATCAGCGGTGTCCTTGCCCACAACCTCATCGTCCAGTTGAAGCTGAGCGATGGAAATGTCACCCTCCTGGAGCAAGAGACAGCAGCACTAAAGCTTCATGCTGAAGAGGCTCGCAGGAACCAGGCAGACACCCAGAACCGCCTAGATCAACTGACCCTGGAGGCCCAGGAGCTGGCAACGGATGAGCGGCACCCAGAGCTAAAGGAGGAGGTGCAAAGGCTCCAAGATACCGTAACCGATCTCCGTACAGACATCGAGCACAGAGAACGGTTGGAGAAGCAGGCCCGCGGGGACCAAGAATGCAAGCTCCAGGAAACAGAGACTCTATTACGACGGGCTGAAACCGAACTGAAAGAGAAGGAGGCAAAAGCCAAAGCCTCTGAGAAACACTTTCAAGCAGCCCGAGCAGAAGCCCAAGCCTTGGCTCAGCAACACGACCAACTCCAGTCGGAATTTGATACCGTGCAAAGAGAACTAAAGTATGCCTATATGTTTCAAGCTGAACCAAGGGGGGGAAGAGCCACCGCTGAACTTCCCCCGACAAGCAGGACCAGACTTCCCAGCCAATCATCATCCGGGAAAGAGGAAGCTGAAAGGCTGCGGTTTAAGACATCAACTGCCAGCATCCAAGAGCCTTTAACCGCCACTGAGGGATGGGAGCACCTCCAGAGAATCCCTACAACAACCCACAGCATGGCTCCAAAGGACCTTGACAAACTGGCCAGGAACATCCCCACGTTTACCCCAAACCCTGCAGGAGGACATGACATACACGCCTACCTGCAGGATATTAGCTTTCATCTTCAAAACATGGCAAATGTTTCCACCATAGACACTCTGTACTTGCTCAGGATTACCTCCAGCCGCGAGGTGCGCAGCTTCCTGGACCGGCAGTCAGACACTGTCAAAGGGGATTACAAGCAACTGCAGCAGGCTCTCATAAAGGAGTTTTCAGACCCAGAGTTTGAACAGGGACTGGTTGCTGCCATGGACCTTAAACAGGGCCGTCTTGAAACCGCACAGGCCTATTATAACAGGCTGAGACGAACCTACTTTGGTGCCAGAAATGAGCCAGAGATGGAGGAGGATTTTAACTTTAGAACTCTTTTCCTGAGCAACCTGCATCCTAGCGTGAGCCACCACTTAGGAGTCACGGCATGCCCCCACACCATGACCACTCAACAGCTGCGGGATGTAGCCCATAAGGCCTATGTAAAGGACAGGACTGCCTCTGAAAAGACTGTTAAAATTCCTTTTATTCTCCGTCTCTGAACACTACCCAGAGCTGACTCTAGAGTGCACCCAACCGCATCACAATGACAGGCCTGTCAACAGAGAGGCAAGGGACTTTACCGCCAGTCGGGAACAGTATGATTACACTGGTGCTCCAACCATGCATCCGACAGGATGCCCCGAGAGACCTTTGAGCAGACCATGCCCGTCTTACAAAGCCAGAGGGCAGCACTACCTGGGAAACTTACCTCATCGAGATCGATCCACTGCCAGTGCACCACAGCACTGAGGACGAATAAGACCCACCTGTCACTTTGACTATTACGATCCAAACAATCATCGTCCGACTAAGCTTCTATGCGAACCCCGTCGGCCGAAGGGGGGAATATGTAGGATCTTGGCCAGATCAAAGGTGACCATTTGGGATCGTTAACACCTCTTAGTAGCAACTCTAACCGGTGCCAGCAAGTCTGATCCAACTGCCCTCTCTTAAGCATCCTCCATTTGGTCAGGATAGTTTCTAACACCTCCCTTGGACTTCAAAGTCCCAACGGGGAGGATGGGGTGCTTCTCCAACGATGGACCATTTGCTCTAAAAGGAATGTGGCCTAGGTTTTAACCTCCTCTGGAAATTGTCTGTCTTTTCTCCTTATCCACAAAAGAATGTTCTAAATGGATATACCTCTATATCTCCACATTGTATGTTTGTCCCCATGTTATTCGGCCTCGCATATAACCTCAAAAGCATGTGTGTTTAGTTGTATTCTTCTTATATTTTCATTTTTGTACAAACTTCAGGTCAATGTACTTATAATCCTGGCATGTTTCATATCTAAATGTTTCTCTCTTCATTCCTTGAAAGATTATGTATAGCACAGAAATGTGTTGTATACAATACTCCTTTTATGTAATTCTAAGAGTTTTACAGCACCAAACTCCTAAGTGATCCTACATGCAAATGAGCTAATAAGCGAACAAAGAAACTTGACTTCGCACCAAAATCAGCTCATCACATTGGACCACTCACCTTGGAGGGGCGTGAACCCTTCAAGCTTAAAGCATCCGTACACGGAGCTATCGACGCTCATCTCGTGTCCTCGCGCTCCTGCCCGGCACGTCATCAAGACCTGTCTCTCCCTTGGAGACAGTTCATTTGGCAGTTTACATCGGCTAACTTCGTCTTACCTTCGTCAGCCAATCCGGCTCCAAGAAAGAAGTAGACGGACTCACCCGCTTGCTTTGAAACCACCAGGACTCATAGAACCTTTTCAACGCGCACAGAACTTGTCCCAGCACACTCAGGGATCCAATGCAAGTATCCAACTATATCCTAAATAGCTGCGTTTAAGCTGAAACCCCTTTTTACAAAGGAGATTGTCCTTGATGGTTCATGCAGACGTGAATAGTTGTTTGTAAAACTGCCACTCTTTACTTTGTCTATTTCTTACCTTTCTTTACTGCATTTATGTTTCATGTCTTGTTTGTTAGCATTTGTAATTTTGTTAGTCAGTCGGTTTGTTTTCCCTTTAGTGTAGTAAATAAACCCGCATTTCTTATCTACAATTGAACTGTTGCTGTGTTTGTTTATCGTATATTAGCGTCACTTAAACTGCTTGATTTCGTTATAATTTCTGGAGCGGTACTGTACAGTAAGAGTGTTATGTTTCCAGGGCCAGGAAAGTAATATTTCTTAGATTTGATATACGATCTGCGGATCACTCGCTGGACGAGTGAATCTAGTTTTGTCGCTATTATTAGGTCTGCTGACTCCGATAAAAGGTGTATAAAATAGGTATAGTTAATCATCATTAATTATACGTCTTTTATTATGATCAAACTCATAGTTTCCCCGAAATACACTACATACAACAAAAATATACTTGAAAAAGTGATGTAATTAACAGATTTTCGAGAAATCGTATGGATGAACGCCCCACACGTCCGTCCTCTAGATCGTCTAGATAGTCCGCCCTTGGTGATTAAACCCACCACCATCGTTTCATCTGTGAATTTGATGATGGTATTGCTGTTGTGAGATGGTGTGCAGTCATAGGTGTATATGGAGTAAAGGAATGGACTCAGCAAGCAGCCTTGTGGTGCTCCAGTACTGATTGTCAGAGTAGTAGATTGGTATGGGCCCATTCTAACTGACTGTGGCCGGTTTGTCAGGAAGTCTTTAATCCATAGACTGATGTTGTGCTGTATACTTATGTCTGACATTTTAGTGAACAGTCTGCTGGTTGAAATGGTATTTAATGCAGAACTGTAATCCCCAAACAGAAGCCATGCGTATATTTCTTGATGTTCTAGGTAGTACAAGTGCTGATCTGTTGACCCTGTATGGATACTGGTGAGGGTCCATGGCGGAGTGCAGAGCGGACTTGATGTGTTGCATGACCAATGTCTCCAGGCATTTCATGATTACAGATGTTAGTGCAATAGGCTTGTAGTCATTGAGGGATGTTATGTTGGCCTGCTTTGACACTGGTACAATTATGGAAGTCTTAAGGCATCTTGGTACAGTGCACTGTTGTAGAGAGATACCATAATCATCTAGGGCTAACCTGTCTAATTATCCGTCGTAACGAGGGGTGCTCCGATCAGGATTTTTGGGGCCATATTACCGATCCTCGATCATGAAAGCTTTATCGGCCTATAACGATCACCGATTGCAGGAGCTGTTTGAAGCTTTCTCAGTACCTTTATTTATTAAACAATATTTAACAACTATTTATATCAAGTATGCAAATTAAGAGATGTGAAAGTCTCATGAACTAACAAATGAATATTAGTAATTAAAATATTTACATAAAACATAGCAGCCTGTGACATGAGTCCCAGAAACCCTTTGTCTTCCACAATATATAGTGGCCGTGATCAAAGCAAATTCACTACATCATTTTATCTGATAATCTGATATTTCTTGATGTTTCTTACTGTCCTTGCAGTAGGGTTGATGATTTTACAAATGTCTCTCTTACTGGCAGCTCAAGAGAGGTTGCGCTAGACTTTTATTTTAGACTTTTCATTTATTTATTCAATGTTTCGGTTGTCAGATATAAAATAATAATCTAATTACAAGCAAATGTTTAAATTCCTATGTCCAATCAGTAACAATGACAGGTGCCTGTAAAAGGTGTTTTGTTCTCAAAAGAAGGCTGTGGTTTGGTCATATACTGTATATGCTGCTTCTGCCACTCACTGAACAGAAAACGCACAGAGAGAGATTTTTCCCCTCACTGAAAGCTATAATTTCTCCAAATAGACGCTATTTTATTAGGTAAAAACTCTGTAAAGACGGAATAAAATCGCGCCTGTGTGTATGCGTGCACGGGACGCGACAGATCCATATGCACCTTGAGTCTCTGCTGACCACATGCGCGTTTAGCAAAACTGACCAGGCATTTGAGGGTAAGCTAATGAATAGGAAACAGATGTCCTTTCGCTATAGCCCACCTCCTTCCGCTCACAATCACGGTCAGTCCATTCACGATCACGTTCTGATGACACGAAATGATAAATAGGGGAATTACAAATCGCCTTTATTCTAGTCCGTCAAAATGATGGATTGCCTTCAGATTTTTCCATCACTGGTAAAGAAAAATGACAGAGCATTTTGTGGTGACGCAATATCTGTAGCTGAGTGGCACTCAAGCTTCTTGAATTATCCCGCTTCCTCTAAGCGCTAGCTAACTTTGAAAACTACTCTTTTACGTGACTAAACTTCAAATGTTTAATGAGGTTGGTTGTGTAAAAATGTTTTGGGTTCTTCCCGCCTCGTGGAATTCGCACGAGGCTGAAACCAGCTTCTTATTCGCAGTTTCTTATTGACGCTATCCGTCCCACCTTAAAAACGCGAAGCATCCGATTTTCCAGTTTTTTTGTTCACGCTTAGCTTAGGGACCATCTCGCGTTTCTCTGCTTTTACGTTTTTAAAATAAAAACTTTGTGTGTGTGTGTGTGTGTGTGTGTGCGTGCGTGCGTGGGCGTGTGTCTGTTGTCGTGTCTGTGCGTTTGTCTGTGTGTGTCTGTGGGCGTGTCTGTATGTGTGTGTGTGAGAGAGTGCACAGAGGATGGGCTGCTGCTTGCTGTCTAAGTCAGGGGTTTTCAACTGGTTCTGTGCCAGGGACCACCATTCTGACTACCAAGTAATCGGCGGCCCACTATTGTGTGTGTGTGTGTATGTACCAGGGTTGCCAGGTCCAAGAAATATTTAATTATATGCCCATAACCCCTCAAAACCCGCCAAAAAGGAATGAAAACTAGCCCAATTTTTTCCCTGTGTTGAATCAAAGTTAACAACTCCCTAAAAACGTTTCTATTGCCATATTTTTTATCTGAATGGTTTCCTGGGGCCTGCGATGGGTTGGCACTCCATCCAGGGTGTATCCTGCCTTGATGCCCGATGACTCCTGAGATAGGCGAAGGCTCCCCGTGACCCGAGGTAGTTCGGATAAGCAGTAGAGAATGGAATGGTTTCCTGGGTATTGTATATATCGTTTTGTTCTGTTGAACACAAAATACGTTTTGGGATTTTTAGGAAAGCAAACAATTCTGGATCATGTTTGACTACCATTAATTTTTTCCTGCTATGGTAGTCAATGATGCCAAAGAATTTTCAGCAGCTAACATTCTACCAAATATCTTTGTGTTCAACCGGACAAATAATTGTATACAGGTTTGGAACAACTAGAGTAATTCATAACAGAATTTTAATTTTTGGGTGAAGTGTCCCTTTAAAAATATCCCACATCTGCCACGCACGCAAATGGACGAGAAACATGTTTTCTCTTCGTAAGACATTCAGAAACTTGCTTAAGAAATAAGGATGGTTACATTTACTGCATAATATATAACGTGTAGAAGCACGTCAATGTTTTAGTTGTTGTAGACTGCGTATAGCGCTGATCAAACGTGATATTTGGCCGGCGGGAGAATCAAGTGTTGTACACTCATGTGTGATTTCTTCATGGGCGTAGGTTTAGGGGGGGACGCTAGGTACTAGTCCCAATCAATATTTTGAGATGACAAATTTGTCCCCACCAATATTTTACAAGCTCCTTTGAACTGCTATTTGGATCTTTGCGCTGCTATTTGGATCTATTCCAGGACGACGACAGTACAAGAAACGCCGTAATTTGATTTGCGGCGGGGTATCTGACAGGCTACACGCGCGGGCCGGGACTACTTTTGTGCTTGTACTGGCAGCGAGCGAGCGAGTGGTGTGTGTGTGTGTGTGTGTGTGTGTGTGCGTGCGTGCGTGCGTGCGTGTTGACGACGCCGAGGGTAAGTTGGGGCCAGAGTAAAACATTTTTATATTCCGTTTTTTTGCCCCATTTTTGTAATTTGTAGATCAGCTATGCCACCCAAGAAGAAGAAAGGGGACATACGAAGCTTTTTCATAAAGCAGAGTGTAAGTAGGCAATTTAACTAGCCACACAAATAAACTAGCAGTAGTAGTGACTGACCAGGCTTTCAAATGCAGATTCTACTGTGGAAAATAGTATTAACTGGTGATAGTATGTGTTACCCAGGATGATAGAAGGGTACGTTAGAAAGTCACTGAATGTTAATCAGCCTACCTTAACTGAGAATCTTGCAGTCAACATAAACAGTGGATCTGAGACATTTCTCGTTTCTACATTCTGTTTATGTATTTGTGAGTGTAGCCTACCCTACATGCAGATAAATAAAAGGGAAATAACCCACAGGTTAATGAAGGACTGTCATTGCTAGACACATGTGCTGGAAAAACGTGTTGGCAATGTTAAAAAGGCAAAAGTTAACACTGTTGGTTATTCAAATATAATGAATCATTATTTGATTGATAATATCCAAATAACACTATCTGGTATAAACATGACGTAACAATGCATACTATGATACGTGTGTATTTTATTCATTAGTTCTTTTAATTACATATAGGAAACTCAGACATCTTGTGAAGATGTCATAGAGCATGTTGAGGAAGAAGTGTTTTTTGCTTTATTATTATGCTCCATAAGTTCTCAAAGTCTACCTATTTAAGTATAAATAGGCTACTAAGGTACATAGTAAATTATGTTTGTTTGTTAATAAAACATTTGGTTGTTCAGCATTACACAGTCTCAGGTTTTTATTTTTTGAGAATGCATTTTTGAGATATACAGTTATACTAGCTCTTTAGGGACACTATACAGGATGGTGTATCAGGGCGATTATACAATACAATGAGATGAAGTAGATTCACTTCTGTATTGTGATATTCTATATTGCCAACAGTCTGAGATATAAAAGGAAATCGCCATTAAAGCACTGGTATCTTACAACAAAGAATTCAAGGGGGGGGGATGTCCCCACCAAAGCTGAGACCAAACCTACGCCCATGGATTTCTTTCATTGTGCAACGAGACATTCACCTGATGAAACATTGGTAAAAACATCATTCGGATGCACTGTGTCTAATACCACCGCTAATTTCTCCTCTTTGGTTGAGATGAGCTCCCGCGTTCCTCCCTGTACTGTAGCCTGTCTGTCAGACTCGTTCTCCACGCTTTTGAGAACGGGCCGGTCCTGGAGTTGCCAGTTATTCTTTCGGAGTTTGAATACACAATAAGAAACGCATCAGTTATCATTTATCCTTAGGATATAAATAAACATTTTGGCGGCCGCAGTACATTATGAAAGTAGCCCAAAAACTCGCAAACCGCGGCTCCATAATTTACCCCGCAACTGCATTCTCACAATAGCCCAATTGTGCGGGAAAACCGCGACCCTTGCAACACTGGCATGGACGTACATGTACGTATATGACGTTGGGGAAGCAAAACACAACGTTAGCAAAGCATAAGATAGACCTGATAGGTGCAAAGCAAGCCTATCCTGTGTCAGTTTGAATCTCAACTCAAACTCAAATTATTTTAAATATTTTCATTAAATTTAGTATTCCCACCAATGCGCAAATATTCTGGAAATGTTTGGAAAAATAACTTATGGAAAAAAAGTGATTTTAATAGTGAAATTAGGTAGGCTGGAATGCATGTCACGGACCACATGCAATGCCGCCGCGGACCACCAGGGGGCCGCGGACCACCGGTTGAAAACCCCTGGTCTAAGGGGACTAGATAAAATAATGCTTTCTGAGTATTACTAGTCATAGAACCTCTGGCAGTGACCAAGACTGAAGAGTTTGTGACCGTGAGATCCGCGTGTAACGGCCGGAACGAGACTCTAAGCGACACTGAGAATCGGATGAAGGAGTGTAATTTAGAATGAGGCAGAAGAATCAAACATTGACCAAAACTGTAACAACCCAGAGCGCTGGAAAAACAGAACGCGCGCATGCCTTCGCCATGCCACTTGGACTCCGCCATTGAGCCAGTGTGTGGTTGGTGGTTCTTCTTTTTCACATTTTTCACCACCTTACAGTGCGTTAAAAGTTCTACATATAGGTTATACCCAGTATCCTTGACTACCCTCTAGCCAAAAAACTGACATTTTTACTGTAGCATTTTTAGGTTATGGACCCCTGAAGTTGGCATATTTCACAGTACTCTTCAATGGGCCGTTGCACTTATGGGACATTTTGAGGTGCTACATCTCGAAAACTTTGAAGGGTGCGTTGAAAGTTCCACATGGGTGTTATACCCAGTATCCTTGACTACCATCTAGCCAAAAAACAGACATTTTTACTGTAGCATTTTTAGGTTATGGATCCATGAAGTTGGCATATCTTACAGTACTCTTCAATGGGCCGTTGCACCTATGGGACATTTTGAGGTGCTACATCTCGAAAACCTTTAAGGGTGCGTTAAAAGTTCTACATATAGGTTATACCCAGTATCATTGACTACCATCTAGCAAAAAACAGACATTTTTACTGTAGCATTTTTAGGTTATGAACCCTATATCTCACAAAACGGTACAATGGCGGTTGCACTTTTAGCACATTTAGGGGTGCCATATCTCAACTGTCTTTGAGGATGTGTTAAATGTTCCCCAGCTGGGTTATACCATATCTCTTTGTCTACCAACATGCCAGAAAGCAGACATTTAGTTTTAGTGTTTAATGTGCAGGAGATAAGATGATTTCTATCGATGCCCAAGGTGCTGAAATGGCTATTAAGAATTAGAATGCCTAAAAAAAATGCAATATCAATAAAATGTATTCTGGTATTATCATTATTCACAAATAAAGTTTCTCTGCCAGATATTGTCCTATCCTAACAACCATACATTAATTCAAGGCGTAATTTGTAAAACAAAAAATTTACCCATAAGACTGGTTTTGTTGTCCAGGGTCACAATTAAGTTCTAAAACAATTTACAGTCTTTATTTCTAAATATATTAAATGCAGTAGAATCCTCTTTCAGCGTCTAAATCACATTGATTTCTTATTTTTTTATATTAACATTAGTGACTTAACAGTAGGTTTAACAACGCGGCCCCTTTAACAACTGCCGCCCTAAGCAGCTCTAATGTACTTCCTATTTTCATAACTCTTTGTATTCATTTAATACTTCAGAATACAAAATGTGCTTTCTGGCATAATCTTGCCTGTTTTTGTTCATTCAAGGACGAAAGAGAAGTTAATACTGGTTCGCTGTCTGAAATATTCTGACGCAGCCTTTAGTTTACCATACGGAACTGCTAACCCACACCCAGAAACTGTCAACATACTGGACATGTCAATACAACCATTTCAAATCTCGCCTTAATAGTTTAAAGGCCTTTATATGAATAAAAGCGTGATTACATTTAAATTTATGCAGTTGGCAGACGCTTATTTCCAAAGTGACTTAACTTGCTTTATTCTATACATTTATACATAGGCATGTGCAATCCCCTGGGATCGAACCCACAACCTTGTTATCGCGATGATTTTGCCACTGAGCTACAGTAAACCTTGTATAATGAAGCGCTTGACAATAATTACCGAAAAAACGGATGTTGTGTTAGTGCCGTTAAATCTTTGTAATGCGTGAGAAAAGTAATCCGCGTACATACATATATATATATATATATATATATATATATATATATATATATATATATATAGATAGATATACGCGCATAACACCATCTTAAACATACTACTCATGCAAGAGACCGCTTGTGCGCCCCTTTCTGGACACTGATTGATCAGGGCAAAAGGAAGTGCAAGCATTGTCAAAACAGTAGCCTTTTATCACAGGTATACCTTTATAAAAAATAATAAATACTTAATTTCCTCCATTTCTAATAAATTGTTTACTTTTTAAACGAGATCAAAAAAATGTAAAAAAATCTATGAAACAATTCATTGTTCGTCCATTTGGAGGCGACATTTAGTTCTACTACAAAATTACGTTTTAACAGACTATTATGACCCCGAAGATAATCATTTCACCAAAGGTCATGCGTGTTTTAGAACTCACTCTTTTTCGTCTACAACTATAGTGTGATTGTAATTGCGTTGGTAAATTAGTACAATTAAACTGACTAACTAAATAAACTTAAACGTGCGCCTACCTGGACTAAAATGTGTGACAGCTAGTCACGCTAGGGTCCCATCGCAAGATGTCAAAGGATGTTTACAGGTAAGCGAATTAATTTCTGCATACATTTGTCTATGTATTGAAAATATAGGCTATATTTATACATGGTGTGTGGTGTAACGTTCGTACTATTGTTTTATTGGCAGAACTTGTTTAAGATGATCTATCAAAATGTTATAATATTCTTGCGTGCAAACATTTATTTATTTAGTTGTTTTTGTTGTTGCAGGTTCAATGTGTTTGGAAAGGTATGTGTTAAGATTGTTTAATGGATGACTGTAGGTGTTATTGTTTGGGGGCACACAGTTTTTAATGCAGTCTTAACCTGTATTGTAACTATGTTCATTGTTAACAGATACGGTATGTGTCTGCGAGTGAGGAAAACATTTTAACAGAATTAGCGAAACTCCGGTCTATTGGACAGCCTTTCAGTGATACTCCTTACCAAGACACAGGTGTCTGGGGACAGCTATGTTGTTCTCTAGATATTCCTTACAATTTCAAGAACAGAAAGAGACTTCACAAGATCTCTTCAATAAAAGTAAAGGTAAATTAATCTCTCCCCCTTTCTGTCTTTTAGTTAGATGTATCCCAATTATATGTGTTGAAAAACCTATCTGGATGCATTACCTCACATATTTAAACTATGTTGTAATTTAAAATTTAAGTATGGACATAACCGAGTAGTAGAATACTGATGTTCCTTAAATATCCTTGAGAGTAGTCAATGTATTGTGCAATATGAAGTAATTTTTTTTTTTTACCTAATAAGGCTGAGCATTCCAGTTCAGTGGAATCCGTTTCTTCTGAACCTCTATATTGTGTCTGCAAGCTACCAAACACCTTGGACAAACCATATGCTCAGTGTGACAGGTGTAAAGATTGGTTTCACCCAAAGTGTGTAGGATACAAGAGCATTGAAGACATAAAAGTGATTTCACCATGGCTGTGTCCTGACTGCTCCACAAAAAAGACAAGTTTTCCATTACGGGGGACAAAACTTAACTTTAGGAATCCTGATTCACCACAGTCTGGTGACATTGAAAATGAAGGGGGAGAGGAAGATGAACAAAAGCATACATCTTGTACAGAAGTAGAGTTACAGGCTCAGCAGTGCCCCCCTGAATTACAATTACAGCTGTCTAAAGATGAGTGGAACAGAATCAAACCATGCAAAAGACAAGGATATAGAATCCTCAAAGCTGGCTGGACAGACATGCTTTCAGAAAAACTCGGTCACATTAGCAACTGTGTTCTGGCATTTTCGTATAATAAAGCTATTCAGTGTCAGTCAAGAAAAAAAATGTGTCCATTCTGGCAAGGAAAGGCCAGTTGCAAATTTCCCGGTTGTGCACAGTTTAATTTCAGCATTTTTGAGGAACCTGCCAAAGATGCAGACTGTGTCCTGGTTAAGGTGGAAGTGTCTGGCCAAACAGATCATTCTACAGGCTTCACATTTCGAAGACGCACTAGTAAAAGTGAAAGGAAAACATTGAAGGAAAAGCTGAGACAATTTACGCCCATGCACCTTCACACCAAAAAGATTGCAGCTGCAGATGAACAGAAATTAATTGAGGGAAACACAAATGAGGTAACAAATCCATTTCTGGACATTTTCTTGTATCGAAATTCAGAAGGATCAAGACTTGAACCTAAATTTCAGTCCATTACAGCATCAGTATGTACAATTTGTGGCAATGTCACCCTTTATAACACACATGTAGTCTGTTGATCAACTCCAGCTTCTGAAAGACTTCCAGAAAGAAGGCAAACTCTTCCTCTACCTCGATGCAATTGGAACTGTTGTGGCCAAACCTAAAGACTGCAAAAGTGTACTGTATTATGCACTTTGCTGTCCAGTTATATCCACTA
The DNA here is from genome assembly GCA_029783895.1 of Triplophysa bombifrons. Taxonomy (NCBI): domain Eukaryota; kingdom Metazoa; phylum Chordata; class Actinopteri; order Cypriniformes; family Nemacheilidae; genus Triplophysa; species Triplophysa bombifrons. Next base: position 17,568,891 of record CM056464.1, read on the forward strand.
CAGAAACAACAGTTGTTGCCGTAGCAGAGATGCTCTCTTCTGACCAGAGCACACCTACAATACAGCAATGGCTTACTTGTCTGTCACGTGATTATTGTAAAATGTTCAGACAGCACCTCCATCCTCAAAAAGTTGAGACAGACTTTAGTTGGGCAATTATTCATGTGTGTATCCAAGCTTTCTGTCAGATTGATGTGCACACGTACTTGCAGCGGTGTCTTCAGGTCACTGAAGGGAAAATAAAGTGGTACAACAAGAAAGAGACAGACAAGGAAGGCATTTGGAGCTCCCCCCAATCCTTACTATTGCCCTGGTTTGATCGACATAGTCAGTCGATACTTGGCAACTCTGCCACTTTGGAACTGGTTCCGCACCACAAAAACAATAGTGTTGAAAAACTAACTACACAGATGTACTGGAGACTTTATCCAAACCATGCAGGAGTTAATTTCTGGTCGAGTACGTGGTGTGAAGATTACAAAAATTCGCCAGAGTGTACTAAAGAACAAGGAACTGACAGAAATTGATCAACCATTAAGTCAGGAGGAGAAATGGGGGGAAAAAAGGCAGAAGAAAAAGAAATCCAAATACTTCAACTCCCCAAAGGCTCAGAAAGCCACAAAGGGATCTTTCACATCTCCTCCATGGGCTGGTCATGGACAGCTGGGACAACAGTCCATTACATTGACTAACACCTGCACAATAGACAACCAACTTTACATTCTGTACCTGGCAATGAAGACAAGACCATTCATTCTTGCAGAGGTAGAACAAATAAAAACAAAGGACAGATGGATGAGCACATTGTTGGAGGTGTTTCGACACTTCTTGGTCGGACAGTGGTCTCAGGGCAAGATCTCCTGGTTACAAAACATCGATCGTTTCGAAGGAAATCACCTGTGGAATGCTTTCGGAACCGGACATGACTTTGTGGTTTCCAGACTCGACTACATTCATTCCAGTGAAAGAATGTCTGTATGTAACAACAAGAAATGCCCTTCCCCGCAAATACAAAACACTTGCTGGAATGTTGCCATATTGTAAGTAATAAATTCTTTTGATTTGATTAAGATTTTGATTTTGTAATCGATGTCATTAAAGATGTAATCAGCAGCATGTTATTGTCTTGTCTTTAAAAATTTATTTTAAAACAGGTGTGATGACTTCTCAGACCTACAGCAGTCCATGGACAACTGGGTTGATTACAGTCGTTGATTTCCGTGCAGACAAAAGCACAGGTACATGACAATTAGATTTCATCAATGGGCAGAACAAATACAGGGTAGTACAAATTCAGTAACTGCAAGAAAATACACTTTTATCAAAAACTATTTTAAGACAGACTCTATTATACGGGATATTATATAGAATAGAACTTATATCATTATATATGTAACCCACTCTACTCACAAACTGGCGTCGCTTTGGAGGCTAAAGCCAATGACTGCTAGCATCTGTCACCGGTTCGAGGTGCAAGTAGGACCGGTTACATATGAAACGTTGGCTATTACATTGTTATATTTATAAATTGTTATGTGCACAGAAATAAAAAGGCATGTCCGGGTAGAAGGACTTACACATCCAGGAAGTTCATTCATCGTGTACCTTGTTTTGTGATCATGGCTGTTGAGGCTGCAGTGTCCAGTAATGTTCTCTCAGAAATCCAGCCACCAAATCTACCTTCGTCAGTGGTCCTCTTTAATGAAAGGCAAGACATTAGTTTTTTTTTATTATAAAATGCAATAAACAGCAATACTTCGATTCTACATTTGTAGATTGTCAGTATGGTAAGATACCAAATTAAACATAAGTAACTAAATTAACTAATATGTCCTGTCATGGTTCCACTACCATGTCATGTTTTATTCCTGTCTCAAGTGGAATCATGGCATAACCTATGGTTTTGTGTGAGATTGAATAGTTCTTTCTCGTGTCTCGTCATTGTTCCCTACATATCGTTCCTCGTCAGCCTCTCCTTAGTGCTTATCCCCAGCACCTGTTGCTTGTTATGATCCTCTGTTGTATCCCCTATAAAGAGTCCTCACGTTTCTTTGTCTCGTTGCCCGTGCATTGTACCAGTGATGTACCAGTGTTGTTCCAGTGTTCCTGTTTCAATGTTACTGTTCAGTGTTCTTGCCTTGTTCCCGTTTTCTAGTAAGTCTTAGTTTAGTGTTTGTTCCAAGTGTTTGTTTTATAGCTTAGTTAGTCAGTGTTTTCTGTTAAAGGTATCCTGTCCTGTTTTCCCCCTCGTGGGTTTTTGTTTTGCTGTTTGTTTTAGTCTTGTTCATTGTTTATTTGTTAAAATAAATATCTTTGTTACATCTATACCGTCTGTGTCTGCCTGCACTTGGGTTCCCACGCCATGTCTCTGTGTGAGACTCATGACAGAATGCACGGGCCCAATTCGAACCCAGTAGGCAGCATAGACGGTACGACGTTGTCCTTGCGGTCTCGCCAGGCCCACTTGCTACTTGGATTCCGCCAGGGGTCTTACGGTGACCAGGAGTTCGCCAGGGCATTCTTGGCGGTGGCAGAGGTGACCGAGTTTGATGAGGCGGAGTTGAAGACGATCTTCAACTGCTGCCTCACCCGGCGCCTCACACCGTCGGAGAAGAGGCTGCTGTCTCCCTTGGGGTTTGCGGACATGGTCAGGTACGTGGCCAACCGGAGCGATCCCGGGGGTGAGGTTCCTCATGGGACTTTCGCCCCACGGTCGAGTGCTACGGAGGGTCTCGTCTGGCTGCCGCTGCCCTGGGGGATTCAGTACCCTCTGGCTCGAGCTCCATGGTCGCCGGTTCTTCTGGTGGAGTCCGAGATAAGTGGGTGGCTAGAGACTCGAGGACGACGTCGCGGGAGACCTCCAACCCAGTACTCCCTCGGTCCCCCACTGGCCCGGCTAAGTCAGCCGTGGGCCAGACCGACCGTAGAGGGAGAAGGCCACGTGGAGGTCGTCCCAGGCCGAAGTTGCTGTCCTGCCACCCAGTGCAGCAACCGGCAACAGGTCCGGGGTTCCCGAGTCCGGGGTTCCCGAGTCCGGGGTTCCCGAGTCCGGGGTTCCCGAGTCCGGGGTTCCCGAGTCCGGGGTTCCAGAGTCCGGTGGTCCCGAGTCCGGAGATCCCGAGCGGCACCAAGCCCGGTCCAGCCACCGGCACCAAGCCCGGTCCAGCCACCGGCACCAAGCCCGGTCCAGCCACCGGCACCAAGCCCGGTCCAGCCACCGGCACCAAGCCCGGTCCAGCCACCGGCCCCAAGCCCGGTCCGGCTGCCCAGCTGCCGTCAGGTCCGGCTGCCCAGCCATGGTCAAGCCCTACAGTCCTGCAGGGGACAAGAACAGTTCCTCCCAGGACTTCCCCTATCAAGCCTCCTGGGGCTCCGCGCCCTGGCGCTTTCCCCAGGGCTGGAACTTTCCCACCCAGCCCTCCCCCTTCTGGACTTCCCACGTTTTCTTGTCTGCCCCCACCCCCCCTCCCATGTTTGTTGTTTTTGTTATCCCACCCCAACCCGTGGGTAATTTTGTCGTGTATGCCTCTTGTCATGTTCACCTTGTCTGTCTGGTTTTTGTCTGTTTCCCAGTCAGTCTTGTCTTGTTAGTTGCCCCTTGATGAACACCTGGAGGTGTTCATTTGAGGGGGGGCTTATGTCATGGTTCCACTACCATGTCATGTTTTATTCCTGTCTCAAGTGGAATCATGGCATAACCTATGGTTTTGTGTGAGATTGAATAGTTCTTTCTCGTGTCTCGTCATTGTTCCCTACATCTCGTTCCTCGTGAGCCTCTCCTTAGTGCTTATCCCCAGCACCTGTTGCTTGTTATGATCCTCTGTTGTTTCCCCTATAAAGAGTCCTCACGTTTCTTTGTCTCGTTGCCCGTGCATTGTACCAGTGATGTACCAGTGTTGTTCCAGTGTTCCTGTTTCAATGTTACTGTTCAGTGTTCTTGCCTTGTTCCCGTTTTCTAGTAAGTCTTAGTTTAGTGTTTGTTCCAAGTGTTTGTTTTATAGCTTAGTTAGTCAGTGTTTTCTGTTAAAGGTATCCTGTCCTGTTTTCCCCCTCGTGGGTTTTTGTTTTGCTGTTTGTTTTAGTCTTGTTCATTGTTTATTTGTTAAAATAAATATCTTTGTTACATCTATACCGTCTGTGTCTGCCTGCACTTGGGTTCCCACGCCATGTCTCTGTGTGAGACTCATGACAATGTCCAATTAATGTTAAATTATAGTATTAAGTTAATTTTTTTATTTATTGGAATATTTATTTTTACATAGCATAATGTAATTAAATTCCAGTGTTCACAATCAGATACCAACCTGTCGCTGTGACGTACCATCTTGAGTCAAAAAATCATCTCATTTCATTTCATTGTCTCACTGGAGAACATCGGAATTTTTATGATGGGATGAATGAACTGCATCAGCCAGGCTATGGGGACCGTCAGGCGTGTATTCTCAAAAAAGTGTACTGTGGGTCATGTTGTACTTGTAAAGGTAAGTAAACAATTTGCTAAAAGCATGTAACACTACACATTTATTGGGTAATCTTCATGGATGCACACAAATATATATGCTTTATATTTAATCTATCATGTTTATTGCTTTATCAGGGGGTAGTTAGAGAGATAGATAATACCTTTATACAATAACTGTAATTAACATGATAAATTAATACGCATTTATAAATGCTCTTTAGATTGCAGCAAAAGAGAAGCCTGAAGCGTAAAGTAGAGTATATCAGTAACGATGACACACCACCTAAAGTTTGTATTATTAAATATGCGGTTACATTTAAAAAAATGTTTTTTACCATTTTTAAATCGATTCACTTATTTGTTTCTGGCACAGACTGAGACGGAGGAGGAGCAATCTGACACTGAAAGAATGGTAGTATGTTACCATTATTAATGAATTAATTAATTAATTAATGGATTAATTAATTAATGAATCAATAATTGAATCAATGAATGAAGCGGTTATATAGCACTTTACTATGTACAACTGTACACCCAAAGTACTTTACAATCCTACACGGGGTCTCTTCTTGCCCTACACCAGTGTGCAGCATCCACTTGGATGACAACAGAGCCAGTGCGCTCAAAGTAATTATAGCTTGAGAGGAGAGAGGGATATAGCCGTAATATTCAATGTCTTTATGTATATTATGTAATGTGTTTACGTTACATATTTTTATGTTTTTATTTCGTTTCTTTTCATAAAAGTGCCATGGGAACTTGAACTAAGGTGCTCCCCTTATACAATTAATTCTTACATCCTAGTTTAATAATTTGCTTGCAGACTCATACAGAAGAACAGGTTGTTGACAATCCTGATAAGGAAGGAACTACTGCGGCAATGACCATTTCTGATGAAACTCCTGTTGAGGCATGTACCATAAAGATGTCATATGTTGTCATAATAATTAATTATTAAAATAATACTTTAAATTAAATTAATAAATTATATTCATTTACTACGTGTCCTCTACTATTTTAAGATGTAGATTAAAACAAGAAATAATTGAAAAGTAAAAGTTTTGTGTGTACCTAATGTGTTGTGTAGCTGGTTTCAATTAAATATTTTTAACAGAAATGTACACCTTAAAATGTATTACAGGAAAGCGAATGCTTATCACAGCAACTTGGGGCTTGCTGCTATCAAAGGGTCGAAAACCAGTAAGATTATCTGTCTGTCTGTCTGTTTGTATGTGTGAACATACGTGTATACATGTATGTACAAAAAAAAAAAAAATATATATATATATATATATATATATATATATATATATATATATATATATATATATATATATATATGTGTGTGTGTGTATATATATATATAGTGCTTAATGAATTTATTGGAGCAGTTGTCATAATAGAGAAAACACAAGTATTTTTTAAATCTGTCAATCATCATCTTAATTAGAACTACATATTCATTTGTAATTTATTAGTAAAATAAACTCAAACAACCTACACTTCTGAAATGATTAAGCCTGGGTTTGAAACAACTTGAATTAGGGGTTTTACACCCAATTTTGACATGGTACACTCAACTTCTCTGAGAAGACAGAAATGAAAAAAAAAATACATTCAACCATTACATTTTTTTTTTCAATTAATGAATGCAAATAAAGTTTGCTAAATAGGTCTAGGTGTTTTAGTCTTTCAGCACAATAGCATATATTATTTCTCTTTGCTCTGAATGGGCAGAAGACAGCAAGATGCAGCAATTGTTATGCTCTGATATTCGCGTAGCAAGCTCCCAGGATCATGGTCTACTGCCATGTCCATGGTTCATAAATAATTGTAACTCTCTTCCTTTCTCTTAATAAAGTAAATTATACAATTCATGGATAACAACAATGATACTAAAGTATTTTAGCATTAGAAAAATTACTGTGAATAAATAACTAACATATACAGTAATAACACAAATGACAGTATATTATATTTGTGAAGCACTACACATACAGACATACATACATATACAGCAAATACATATACCAACTAAATATATATAAAGATAGACTTATTTGTTTTCACTCACAGAACCATGAACTCTGAGGTGAGGAATGTGCCATGGATACAGTGCGATTCCTGTCATGGTTGGCTTCACACAGACTGCGCAGGAATACATCTAACTGAACTAGGCACTGATTCTTCATTTAACTGTGGATGTCAAATGAATCTGCCCTATCATTTAAAAAGGTTGGTCGGTTTATACCTTACTCACTTATGTTTCCTTGATGTTACACACAATCAAAGATGGAATAACTGCATTTTTATTATAGAACGAGGGCTGTTGCGAAAGAATGCTTACTGGAATCTGTCTTGACAGACGAAGAGATTCAAGTAAATTTTTTATATTTAGAAATCTGACCAAAGATTCCTAACAGTAAAAAATCCAATACATTACATGTTTTCAAATAAACAGAAGTTGGCAATATAAGGTTTAAAATTCTATTTTGTTCTTTCTGGATTCACAGAAACTTGCACATGATCTTAGAGCTGGGGTGTTACGGTTAAATAGAATGTTTCTCAAACAACATCCCAATTTCAGTCTCAAATTCAAACAAAACAGAGAAGCCCTAATCAGTATTTTCACTGAAAAACAGGTATGATCATGATGATGATTGCTGTTTTTGTTATTAATGTATTGTAATAGAAAGAAATTGTGATAATAATTATAAAAATTGTCTTGTGAATATTAACATTATATTTTGAATATATCTTGTACAGACAACTGCCATAATAGATAGAGTGCATGCTGTAATGCGCCACAACAAGGGAGACTTGACACAACTTTCATTTAATTTAGAAGTGATGACACCTGAGGTAATTATTCAATTTATTATTGCTTTATCATTATGCATTTTTCTTAATATCCATTAATGGTATATAACACATTATACTCCTTTACATTTTATAGTTAACTGTGTCCATTCTGAGGAAGCTGGAAGGATTTAACCGCTATCAAGCAGAAAAGGCTTTTTTACGCCACATTATTTTTGAAGGTAACATTTCCCTCACAGTCATGGAAGTATTAGTAACACTGTTACCCAATAATAGCAATGGGCAGTTACTTCAAAGTCTTACATGCGGCACACCCACAAAAACAATGTTAGAGCCTCGAAACCTCATGAAAAGACAGAGATTCATAACTAATTATGTTTTTAGTAATTATATATTTTACTTAAAAACCTCACTAACCCTATTAGTGGACCGCAGAGAAAAGTACAAAAGTAATTAAATTTGCCAGTTCATTTCCCCTAATGCACAGAAAACAGAAAAATATTTATATTTTACATTTACATGAAATGATCATAAAAAAGAATAACTAATTGTGTTCATGTCTTTTCATTTTGTGAAGATGAAAACACCCAGAAAGAACTGGAAGACTGAAGACTGGCTGAGTGCCTACAATGCAGGAATGATAATTATGAGCAGCTTAAATAAATAAATAAATAGCTCTCCTCATGATTACATAATACAAGGGTAATGTATCTTTTTGAAAAGTATGTTTTTACCACAAATGTTTAATATGTAATATCCACTGAAAAGATGTTTGAAGAACAGTGTACAGAAATTGTTGAAAAAAGTTCTTACTTACTGTTGAAAGGATGTGGAATAAATTTTTTCAAACCTTAGTATTGCGTGGTGATTCCTGTGATTCATATCATAGACAGATACAGCTTAAAAAAGTAAATATAAAACAAATCAGCATAAAATATATTGCACCTTAAGAACAGCTGCAGGACTGAAAAAGAAAACTTAACCTATACAACAATGAAACCTACAACATGTTTAAGTGACCCAGTACATAGCAAATTGCTAAAAGTTCAGCTAACTCCTTTTTAATATTAATAAGTCACTTTCTCCATTTAGTCCCACAAAGACTTCAGATGATCTAACACATGGGGACAGATAATGTCAACACATGCAACAAAGAAAATTTAAAAGGCATATTACAAATAAACTTTATTTATAAATGTAAAGGATGTCCTGTATTATTTATGAAGCGCTTTGTTAATAATTCTTATTTTTGATTATTTATAATGGCAAGCATATGCAATCACATAAATGGAAACACTTTACAATGAGGTGCAATTTGTTAACAATTAGTTAATCCATTAACAGGCATAAACTTACAATGAAGAATACATCCGCAACATTTATTAAAATTAATGTAATGTAAATTTCAGCATTTACTAATAAATTATTATAATAAAATACGTTCTGTTAACATTAATAATGCACCACAAGCTAATACGAATAAGGGTTCTGACATGAGTAACAGAAACATGATTATTAATAAATGCTGGAAAACTACAATGCAATTTTTTTGTTAATGTTAGCTTATGCATTTACATGATGTTAACTAACAGCACCGTATGTATTATTTTTTTATTAACATTATGTAAAAAATAAAATTAGCTTTCTGTCAGCAAGCAGACACGGGACATGGAGGTCAGTACTATGACAAAGGAGTTTATTGTAAAGCAGGACAGAATATGGGTAAAGCAAATACAGTGGAGACGAGGGGCTTGAGCTAGGAAAGTCTATGAGTCTTATCTGATTACGAGTAGTTTGTTCAGTCCACTGGAGTAGATGGGAAACAGGAGAGCCAGGAGTCGAAGACACACACAAAGGTTGAGTGGAGTCCAAAGTCCTTGGTGGATCACAGGAGATACTACGGTAGGGTTGAATCTCATAGTAAGTTTGAGACCAGACAGTGAGTGAACCGGGGAAGTGTGACTTTATAGTGTGGGGTTGGTGATTGGTGGCAGGTGTGTGATCAGTACTCAGGTGAGTGAGATCTGTTGATTGCAATGGGTGAAGCTGGTGGTGTCTGTGTTGGCTCTCTGACAGTACCCCCTCCTCCAGGGGCGGCTCCTGACGCCCGGTGACGGGGTCGGCCTCGGCGTGCAGGACGATCTGGATGAGCTCTGTTAAAGTCCGTCAGTAGAGCAAGGTCGAGGATGTCATCTCGCTGAACCCAGGATCTTTCTTCGGGCCCATATCCTTCCCAGTCTACCAGGTACTCGAGTCAGCCGCCCCGTCGCCTGGAATCCAGAATGGCCTCCACCCGGTAGATTAGGGTTTCCTCAATCACCTCTGGAGGAGGAGTTATGGGTAGCTCCTCGGGTTCTGTGGAGGATGGAGACACAGGTTTTAGGAGTGAGACATGAAATGAAGGGTGAATGCGGTACCTCGGGGGGAGCTGGAGCCGGTAGGTGACGTCATTTATCTGCTTCTCGATGGGGAAGGGCCCTATGTAGCGGGGACTCAGCTTACGGCAGGACTGACGGAGACGCAGAGTGGAAAGCCAGACGCGATCCCCTGGATGATAGACCGGGGTAGGGGATCGTCGGGCATCTGCAAATTGCTTGTGCCTCTGTACAGCATGCTGCAGGTGGATATGGGCTGAGTCCCACACCCTCTCGCTCGCTCGAAACCAGAGGTCAATAGCTGGGACTTCCGATGGTTCCTCAGTCCAGGGGAACAACGGGGGTTGGTAACCGAGTACGCACTGGAACAGGGTGAGACCCGTGGTGTTCGGTTTTAGGGAGTTCTGTGCGTACTCGGCCCATGGAAGGAAGCGGTTCCAGCTGGTTTGGTTGTCGTGACAGTAGCTCCGAAGATATCTCCCTATCTCCTGTATCTTCCGCTCAGTCTGGCCGTTGGTCTGAGGGTGATAACCGGAGGAGAGCTTGACTGCTACTTGGAGGAGCCTATAGGTGATGGTGAAGTGGAAACGGGTGAAGAAGAGACCAGCGGGCTTGGCGCGGGTTCAGTCTTTTGGCGGTACGGAGGTATTCCAGGTTCTTATGGTCGGTGATGACAGAGAACGGGTGATTAGCTCCCTCCAACCAATGCCTCCACTCTTCCAGTGCCAACTTTATCGCCAGCAGCTCCCGGTTGCCGATGTCATAATTCTGCTCCGCCGGGGACAGCTTCTTGGAGAAGAAGGCACAAGGATGGAGTTGAGGAGGATCTCCGTGGCGTTGGGATAGCACCGCTCCCGCGCCGGTAGTGGAGGCGTCCACTTCCACCACGAAGGGGAGATCTGGGTTTGGATGGGTGAGCACGGGAGCAGTGCCGAAGGCTCTCTTTAACTCTTCGAACGCAGCTCGAGCTTCGGGGTTCCAAGACAGTGACTTGGGTTTACGACGGAGCAGGGAAGTGAGAGGAGAGGACATGAAACTGAAGCTCTAAATGAATCTGCGATAGAAGTTTGAAAATCCTAGGAAACGTTGTAGTTCTTTTACTGTTTGAGGAAGTGGCCAGTTCTGGATGGCTTGGATCTTCCCCTGGTCCATATGAATGCCCTCTGCGCTGACGATGTACCCGAGGAACTGGACCGTGGGGCGATGGAATTCGCACTTCTCAAGTATCAGATAGAGCTGATGTTTCCGGAGCTGTTGGAGGACCTGCGTGACGTGGTGGCGATGTTCAGCCAAGTCCCGGGAGTAAATAAGGATATCATCTATGTAGACGATCACGAAGCGATGGAGATACTCCCGGAATACCTCGTTCATGAAGCCCTGGAAGACGGCTGGAGCATTGGACAGTCCATACGGCATCACCAGGTATTCAAAGTGGCCCGAAGGGTTGATGAACGCCGTCTTCCATTCGTCCCCCTCCCGGATTTGAACGAGGTTGTAGGCACTCCGCAGATCCAGCTTGGTGAAAATGCGAGCACCACGGAGTTCCTCAAGGGCAGCAGGGACCAAAGGAAGAGGATAGGGGAGCTTGACAGTTTGGCTGTTGAGGGTCCGGTAGTCGATGCAGGGCCTCAAGCCACCATCTTTCTTACCCGCGAAGAAGAAGCTTGAGGCCGCGGGTGAGGTAGAAGATCAAATGAAGTTCTGGCATAGAGCCTCTTCGATGTAATCCTCCATTGCCTTGCGCTCCGGGATGGACAGAGGATACACACGTCCTTTAGGCGGCATAGCCCCAGGCAGCAGGTCAATGGCACAGTCCCATGGCCGATGTGGTGGTAAGATGGTGGCTGCCTGTTTGCTGAAAACATCCTGGAACTCCACATAGTCAGATAGATGTCGAGATCTGATGGTGGATCAGGACTCTCCACACGGGTGGAATGTACCTGGACGGGGAGTGACTAACCGGAGGTTTGGGAACCGAGGAGATACACTGTCGAAGGCAGGCTGGACTCCACCGCAGAATCTCGCTGGACTCCCATCTGACTTCCGGAGAGTGTTGAGCGAGCCATGGGCGTCCTAGGATGATGTCTACGGTGGGCTCCTCCAGTACCAGGAAGGAGATCTGTTCTCTGTGCAAACAACCGACATGTAGGGTGATGGGTGGTGATTGATATTTCACTCGTCCCAGCGGTTTTCCCTGGATGGTTTCTACCTTTAATTCTGCATGAGGTAGAAACGGTAACTCTAATCGTTTTAATAACGACGGGGAGATGAAGTTGCCTGAGGAGCCCGAGTCGAGGAGGGCCCGTCCTGCAACGACCGAATGGGGAATGAGTAATTGAATTTCTAGAAGGGTTAACTTAGAAATGGCAGGAGAACTGGGAATGTTACTCACTACAGGACGTGGAGGACGGATTGGGCATGCCCTGATCTGTTGCCCAGAGGCCCCGCAATACAGGCACCGGCCCTGGGTCAGACGGAGTGCTCGTTCCTGGGGAGAGAGTCTGTGGGTATCAACCTGCATGGGCTCTGGTACTGAAGGCCAGGCTTCGGGTGAGAGCGGTGAACGAGCGGTTTCTTCCAGTTGGCATGCGGTGAGTAACTGAGCGATTTTCACAGTTTTCTGCATGAAGTTCTCAAGACCAATGCTGTTATCGTAGATGACTAATTTTTTACGGAGTTGGGAATTCAAACCTTGGCGATAAGCTGTCATCAGTGCAGCCTCATTCCATCCGCTAGCAGCCGCTAGAGTGCGGAACTGTAGAGTGAGACAAAGCTGCACGAAGGGCGGTGACCAACCCCTCGTATGGATTATCTGTCGGGGAAGCGGAGCGCTCCATCTCCAGATTGTTTTAAAGGTCTGGTCTTCTGTCAGCAGGCAGACACGGGACATGGAGGTCAGTACTATGACAAGGGAGTTTATTGTAAAGCAGGACAGAATATGGGTAAAGCAAATACAGTGGAGACGAGGGGCTTGAGCTAGGAAAGTCTATGAGTCTTATCTGATTACGAGTAGTTTGTTCAGTCCACTGGAGTAGATGGGAAACAGGAGAGCCAGGAGTCGAAGACACACACAAAGGTTGAGTGTAGTCCAAAGTCCTTGGTGACTCTTCAGGTAGGGTTGAATCTCATAGTAAGTTTGAGACCAGACAGTGAGTGAACCGGGGAAGTGTGACTTTATAGTGTGGGGTTGGTGATTGGTGGCAGGTGTGTGATCAGTACTCAGGTGAGTGAGATCTGTTGATTGCAATGGGTGAAGCTGGTGGTGTCTGTGTTGGCTCTCTGACACTTTCCTGTAGCTCAGCGGTATAAATGCAATATAGGTCTCTTTGGATAAAAGTGTCTGCCAAATGCATAAATGTTTATGTAAATATTAGCCATAGCCCAATAGTTATATTCACATTATTGACATGTTTTAGAAAGTTTTTATGTACAGTAGGATAATATAAAATTAAAAATAATGATAACATCCTCAATGACTCGTAATATAAACAGAATTATTTTGGATAATGTTGAGTTTTTTTAACCCTTTTTGTGATATAATTTGCAGCACCTTGGACAGCGACAGAATCATCCCTGCTTTTGCATTAACCATTGACATTGGCGCGTTGAAGAGTACTGTGAAATATGCCAACTTCATGGGTCCATAACGTAAAAATGCTACAGTAAAAATGTCTGTTTTTTGTCAATAGGGTAGTCAAGGATACTGGGTATAACCTATATGTAGAACTTTTGACGCACCCTTAAAGGTTTTCGAGTTGTAGCACCTCAAAATGTCCCATAGGTGCAACGGCCCATTGAAGAGTACTGTAAGATATGCCAACTTCATGGATCCATAACCTAAAAATGCTACAGTAAAAATATCTGCTTTTTGGCTAGATGTTAGTCACGCGTACTTGGTATAACTCTAATGTAGAACTTCTGACGCACCCTCAAAGAAAGTCGAGATATGGCACCTCAAAATGTCCCATAAGTGCAACGGCCCATTGAAGAGTACTGTGAAATATGCCAACTTCAGGGGTCCATAACCTAAAAATGCTAAAGTAAAAATGTCTGTTTTTTGGCTAGATGGTAGTCAAAGATACTGGGTATAACACCTATGTGGAACTTTCAACGCACCCTTAAAGGTTTTTGAGATGTAGCACCTCAAAATGTCCCATAGGTGCAACGGCCCATTGAAGAGTACTGTAAGATATCCCAACTTCATGGGTCCATAACCTAAAAATGCTAAAGTAAAAATGTCTGTTTTTTGGCTATAGGGTAGACAAGGATACTGGGTATAACACCTATGTGGAACTTTCAAAGCACCCTTAAAAGTTTTCGAGATGTAGCACCTCAAAATGTCCCATAAGTGCAACGGCCCATTGAAGAGTACTGTAAGATATGCCAACTTCAGGGGTCCATAACCTAAAAATGCTACAGTAAGAATGTCTGTTTTTTGGCTAGATTGTAGTCAAGGATACTGGGTATAACACCTATGTGGAAACTTTAACGCACCCTTAAAGAAAGTCGAGATGTAGCACCTCAAAATGTCCCATAAATGCAACGGCCCATTGAAGAGTACTGTAAAATATGCCAACTTCATGGGTCCATAACCTAAAAATGCTAAAGTAAAAATGTCTTTAATATTATCACAGGCACATCACATATAAGATACTGTCACATCTGTATATAGAGGTTGTGTCTTTAAAAGCATTTGACTCTAGCTTCAATACAGTGGGTTTATTATAGGGGGTATAATTTCCACAACAATAACCGATATACCCGTTGAAAATGTACTCCCCTCTTAATCTCGTTTTAATATTATCACAGGCTCATCACATATAAGATACTGACACATCTTTATATAGAGGTTGTGTCTTTAAAAGCATTTGACTCTAGCTTCAATACAGTGGGTTTATTATAGGGGGTATAATTTCCACAACAATAACCAATATACCCGTTAATAATGTACTACCCTCTTAATCTCACTTTAATATTATCACAGGCACATCACATATAAGATACTGACACATCTTTATATAGAGGTTGAGTCTTTAAAAGCATTTGACTCCAGCTTCAACACAGTGGGTTTATTATAAGGGGTATAATTTCCTCAACAATAACCAATATACCCGTTGAAAATGTACTCCCCTCTTAATCTCACTTTAATATTATCACAGGCACATCACATATAAGATACTGACACATCTTTATATAGAGGTTGAGTCTTTAAAAGCATTTGACTCCAGCTTCAACACAGTGGGTTTATTATAAGGGGTATAATTTCCTCAACAATAACCAATATACCCGTTGAAAATGTACTCCCCTCTTAATCTCACTTTAATATTATCACAGGCACATCACATATAAGATACTGACACATCTTTATATAGAGGTTGTGTCTTTAAAAGCATTTGACTCTAGCTTCAATACAGTGGGTTTATTATAGGGGGTATAATTTCAACAACAATAACCAATATACCCGTTAATAATGTACTACCCTCTTAATCTCACTTTAATATTATCACAGGCACATCACATATAAAATACTGACCCATCTTTAATCCTTAGTATTGCTTAACATCTTTTGGTGATCGTAGATTTTAGGACTCATTCCTGGGGCTAGAAATGTGAAATAGAACCGCAGCAAACAGAACTCTTAAATCCTCCTATCAAATGTGAATAAAGCGCGTGCAGAGTATGATTTTTCCGGGGAGTCGGATTTCGCTACATCACCGGCAACCATACGCCCGTTCAAGACCCGTGCAGAAGTAGTCGCATCTTTGAGGTTGAAGAAGCTGACAGATTCAAACCCTCTGTTTCGTCCGGCCACCATAACCAACAGAACAGAGAGAAGCACTCGTTGAAGTCTTTCACTTCAATTGTTTTTTACTAATCACAATAAAACAATGAGCATCATACCTTGGCACAGATGATGCTTCATGGGGCGAGAACGCTCTGTACAGCTGCTGCTCCCCGAAGCCGTTAAGCATAGTAACTTTAATTCAGAAATGTTCATTTAATTTTCAGCTTTTTTGTATTGAGTTGTCCTGACTCATTTACTTTTGTGAGTGTAATATTTTGACAGGTTATCCGATGACATTGTTCGTAGGTTGTTTGCACATGGCGTCACGTCACTGCGTTTCTGAAGCACAAACTTGTTTTGTATGAACTATAAATAAAGCTGTTTAAAGCCAAAAGACACTCGCTGTTACATTGTCGCGTTAATAACGTTATTGCGTACAAACTAACTTTCAAGTAACATTCAAGGTGTCATACAAAATACCACTAAACGTACGCAAGTTTAGCTCTTAAAATTCCTGTTTGCCTCTTGGTTTGCTTTTTATCCAAAGTGACTTCAGGTTGCATTTTAGAGGTAGATTCTATCAACATGTGTTCCCTGTGAATCTAATCCCTGACCTTGGCACTACTAACAAAACTGAGCTACAGGAACCTTTAATGAGCAATGTAAAGTGTTTGAGATGGTACATAAATTCATAAAAAGTAAAGTGATGTGTTTGCTGATAAAATACTTTTCTGTATCTATATTGTTCACAAACGCAGCTTTTAAAGCCCAGATCAATAAAAAGTCTAAGCTTAGAAAAATTCAGACTCAAATTCATTCTTATGCTATTTTATTTACATTACGTACAGTTATTTACAATGAACAGCTTTGACGTGTTTCTCAAAGCTTCATGTTGGTCTTGTTCCGCGGGAGTGTTCTGCCATAGATCCATTTGTCAGGAAAAACACAGACACGAGTGGTTACACACTAACACAAGCACGACCGTTATATTTAACGCCACATTACAACTTTGTCTGCTCAAGCACAACCTCATAGCATAGATTCATGCATTGCTATGTTTTAACAGCAGAATTCCAACACTTACAATGTCTGCGTGTTGTCTGGAGATTCATGATGCTCCAGCTGGTGGGGCAGCTCAGGCTTCTGGACTCCGAACATCTGTTTAATGTCATCCAGAACCGGCGCACCCACGTGGATGGTGACCGATGTGAAGACTCACCCAGCTGTTACAGTAGAGAGAAAGATGTGTAGGGGATTGTTTAATTCAACTCAAACTTTAAATTTTCCAAAGTTTCAAAAAGAGATTTCTACCTGTTGAGCTTGTGTCTTGACAGGAGGTGTTGCACCATCAGGCAGAATTTTAGGAATCTGAGATACTGCGGGAAACAAGAGAAAAGACAGTAGTATGAAGCGATTAAAGCTCTCCAAGAGTGTTTTTTTTTTTCTTAGATATATTAAATCTAAAGTGATCATCCAAGAGGAACATCACGGACGTCTGATTAACAAAACGTGAAGCTACTCACAGTGTGTGATAACTTCAGTATCATCTCTGGGTGCAGGCAGGGCGAGCAGTCGCATGGGACGCAACACATCCAACTCTGCTTGGCTTGCCTGCACACACCAACATACATCACTCTATTACTTGAATACTATTCCTGACTTGTATTCTGTCATCTCCAAGCGGTCGAAGTGAGATCAGATGCATGATAGATGAGCCCTGACCCAGTATTCCAGGAGCACCTGAGAGACCAGCAGGCGCGGAGGCTGAGTATTAACATCATCCCACAGGACGACAGGCATTGGTGGGCGGAGACTCTCACCTGCAGACAGGTAAAGATGTACATCCTCTATAAATACACAGGAGCGAACAATAACGTGAATATGAAGGGGTGACAAAGCATCAATTACAGAATGAGAAAGATATAAAGAGGCCACTGACTCCGAGCGAGGACGCACGCTGCTGTCCGCCGACTGATGGGCTGGAGCGCCAGCTGGTTTCCAGGGTGAACGTCAAGGCGTTTTTGAACCTGTCACATGCATAAAACCAAGTTCAGCTAATTACATGAATTGCTTTTGGCTTTCAATCTCGAGTAACCTGTATTAGTGGCTCATCTCACTCGAGGAACAGCAGACGTAAACCGTCCAGCAGGGCGTGATTCATTGCTGCTGTCCTGCTTCTTGGTCTGGGTCTTCTGCTCATTGTGACGAGACATAGTGACCCGCAACGCCCTGCCGGCAACCACACGCCCGTTCATGACCGACGCAGCCGTGGTCGCATCTTCGAGGGTGGAGAAGCTGACAAATCCAAACCCTCGGCTGCGTCCGGCCTCCATCATCAACTGCACAGAGCGAAGCACTCGTTGAAGTCTTTCACTTCAAACGTTATTTCCTAATCACAGTAAAACAACGCGCATCATACCTTGGCACTGATTATGCTTCCAAAGGGTGAGAAAGCTCTGTACAGCTGCTGCTCACTGAGGCTATAGGGCAGATTACACACGTAGAGACTCACCCCCTGTCGAACAGACAAGATCCCGTCAGTTAGACAAGAACGCTTCAACATCCACTAAAGATTTGTTAAGTGATCAGAGGGTTTGCATACCGGGTAGTGCCTCTCATTGTCCTTAGCCATGACCTGCGGCTCAACACGACGCTCTTCAAAGGTTTTAAAGTGGCCGATGGACCTTTAAAAGCCAAACCGAAAGAGCTCGGCTCCATACGATTAGAAAAGACAAAGTACAATAAGTACAACTGATATCCACTTACACTAGCTGGTCGTCCAACAACATGCCATCAAGCGCTTTGATGGCCTTCTCTGCCGCTTCACAGGTGGCAAAGTGGACGAATCCATAACCTTTGGATCCATTTGCATCGCAGACCACCTTGACCACCCAGATGAATTCAGACATCAACGCATGATCTACCTTATATAAGAAAACAATCAAACCGCAGATATTACCTTGCAGGACAGGATCTTCCCAAAAAGTGAGAAGCTGTCATGAAGGCGGGCACCATCGATGCTGCTGGCCAGACCCTTGACGAAGATGTTCCCGACCCCAGTCGTCCTCAGAGTGGAATCACGCTGGGAGAACATGATCCGCATGGGTCTGCCCAGAAGATCCTGGCACATCAGGTTGTCCATGGCACTCTTACAAGTTTATTTATACGGCACACTTCATATAGCTTAATTTAAAGATGATTTACAGGAAACAACAACGGGGAGAAAAATACACGAGGCTGTAAATTTCAATTCAAAATGTTTATTACCAAGATGTCAAGGTGAAGAATGGAGAGAGAACTTACCATTGGCGAGGTTAACAAAGTTAACATAACCATACCGCAGGGATCGCCGAGTCACCCTGTCTCTGCAGACCCGCACGGACCGGATCGGACCGAACGGGCTGAACGTCTGATGGAGGATGAACTCGGACACTTCTGGATGAAGGTCCCCCACGAACAACGAGGCCATCTGATCCCTCGGTACGCCAGCCGCACAATAACTTCCTCCGACGAACGATGTCATCTGACCTGTGAACATAACCAACTCACAAGAAATGTTAAAACATGACAAAAATAGGACAGTCAGCAATTCAGATGAATATGTATTGTTAAATGAATGAGTTAACGAAATGAATTGTTCAAGAAAAGTCAAGAAATGTCAAGGCAAATCTGAAGATCGCTCCGTCTCATCCAGCGGCTCGTCAAAGAATGTTTGTTTGGTTTTTGTAGAACGTAAATTACGCGGTCGTTGCCTAGTGACCGACGTTTCACGTGATACAAACGTGATACGTCATACGTCGTTTTGTAATGAGACAAAATCGATTTATTTAAAAACAAATTTGAAATATCGAAAGTAATTAGGTATATTGAAGAATTCTCTGCTGTTTCAGGCCTTAAAATGAACTTGGATAAATCTGTATTATTTCCCCTTAAAGATTGTTCCTTTACAGAAATTGAGAGTATTCCAGTAAGACATGAACTAACATATTTAGGTGTTATAATTTGTAAAAATGAAAAACAAAGTCAGTTAAATTTTGATCCAATTATTGAAAAAACTAAAAAGAAGTTTAATTGGTGGTTAATGCGGGACCTCTCAATATTTGGGAGGGTATTATTGTCAAAGGTATATCTAGATCGGTGTATACGTCATTATCGTTAGATGCACCTCCCAAGATCATCAAAGACCTAGACCAGATCCTTTATAACTTTATTTGGAGGAAAAAAACACATTATTTAAAAAAGGAAATAATTTGTAATCCTAAAGAGCAAGGGGGACTGGAGGTCTTAGATTATAATACTCTTAATGATACCTTCAAAATTAAATGGTTAATAGAGTTTATAAAGAATAGAGAAAGTCCTTGGAATGTATTTCCTAATTATATGTTTAATACTCTGGGAGGCATAGAATTTTTGTTGAAATGTAATTTTTCTATTGACAAAATTCCTGTTAAATTGGCCGGTTTTCACAGACAAGCCCTCCTAGCATGGAAATTGATATATAAACACACTTTTCACCCCACAAATATTTCATATGGAATAACAAAGATATATTATTTAAAAACAAATCTTTATTCTATCATACTTGGTTCAATGAAGGTATTCTTTTAGTAAGACAGTTATTTAATTCTCATGGATACTTGTTGTCATATACTGAATTTCTTCAAAAATTCCAATTACCGATTAAACCAAGAGAATTTGCTGTTGTTATTGACGCAATTCCGAAGAGTGTGACGGTACTTTTAAAAAACTGTATTTCATAAGGAGTCAGCATGGTTCCTCCTTTTGGAAACATTTACATTGAAAATGTTGATGTTCTAAGACAAAAATGTAGTAACAAGATTATAAGGAATTCTCTTTGTTCTGTTTCTTTACCTGCAGCACAATTTTTTTGGTCTAATTTATTTGGCAATATCTCTTGGGTGAAAGCTTGGAAATTGCCGAATAAGTTTTGTATCAATAACAAAATTAAGGAAGTGTCTTACAAAATTCTTCATAGAATTTATCCTGTTAAGCATGTTTTGGAAAGATTTAAGCTTAATATTGTATATACCTGTGAATTTTTTGGTCAAGAAAGGGAAATTTTGCATCTTTTTTTTCATTGTATTTACTCAAGATTATTTTGGAAGGATATGAAGTCTATATTAACAGAAAACTGGAATGTATGATAAAAATTTGTATATTTGATGTGCTTTTTTATACAGAAAATGAAAATTTGTATTGTAATCAACAACATATTATACATTTGTTTATTCTATTAGGGAAATTCCATATACGTAAGAAAAAGTGGGCGCAATGTAAACCAAATTTTTCACATTTTATTAATGACTTCAAATTGAATGTAGATCTCTTGGAAAAAACTAAACACAAAAAAGCACTGAAAACATGTAATGCTCTGAAAACATTGAAATTTATGTAATTCTATATTTTGTTTTCTTGTTTTTTGTTCTATCTGATAGCGATTGTTAAAAATGATTGGAATATGTAATACCTCTTGTTCTAATGGCATTGATTTAATAAAGCATAAAAAAAAAATGATTTATTTCTTAATACCAAAGGCGTTGATTACAAATAATACAATTGAGAAATTGCTCGAGTAAGAAATTATTAACAAATGAAAACATCGCCGGATAGTGGCGTTGCTTTGTGCGGAGTCCGATAAAAATCAAGATTCTTTTGACATAAATGTTTTTTTTTACGCGTGACCAAAAACCTCAATACTAAAATAAAACAACGTACAGTAAAAACGATCAAATAAAAAAAAAGACCCAGCTGGCCTAAACTATTAAAAATAAAAATGAGCAGCGGAATCAAAACGCAGTGACGTAGGTGTTGTGGATCAAAGGTGTTGCACAATGTATTTATATATATATATATGCATGTTCACATTTTATTGCTGTGTTTTCTCTTGCGTGAATTGCTGTGTTTGCTTTGTATTGATTGCTGTGTTTTTTGTGCAAGCAGTATTCCCAAGCCACGCCTCTATCTCCTATCATTCAATTAACTAATAAGTGATCAACCTTGGGGTTGATCAGCTGTGAAGGTTTCTCTATAAAAGTGCAACAACTGTGACTGAGAGATGGGGGTGGCAGCGCTGTGTGTCCGTAACTGAAATCAACCCAGCAAGAGCGAGACGAATCACGTGTGCCTGCATCGGGGAGTGAGTGTTTGTTCGTTTGCGGTGAGACGGCTTATGGCTATGAGAGAGAGAGTGCAGTAAAGCACACCACGAATAACCACAGAGTCGATGAGTCGCGGAACACTGTTGGAGTAGCAGCATGTGAGACAGGTCGATGACCGGCTGCGAGGGACTATCGTGAGGACCGCGAAAGACTACCGTGAGGGCTGAGGAGACGCGTGGAAGCTGACGTGGTTCTTCTGCCGTGAATATATTGGACTGGATAGTAGGTTTGCTGCCCAGTCATGCTGTGAGTACATTGACTTCCATCTAGCGGTGCGCCCTTGAAATCTAATTTTATTGCCGGTAACGGAAGAGATCGAGCTTGCTTTGCAATAATTCTACTTGATGAGTGACTTTGAATCAGCCAACATAAGGAGTCTCGAGTGGATATTCGCCTCTCTGCGGGACTGAGAGTATATGGACGCCAGCTGTAATTCAGATGCCCAGCCGAGACTAAGTTGAACTTTGGACTGTCCCCTGAGCTCGGTTTTTTTTGGACTTTTCCTCCAACAATTTTATTGAAATAAAATAGTTTCTACTGCTATTTCTGGGTGTTGTTTTCCACTGTTCCATTCCCCGATAAAGAACCTGTTTTTAATAGTGAGTTCCTGGGGTCTCTGTTTCATCTCTAGGTGGCGTAGTCGGATACAACAAAAGTTTTATTGAAATATAGATTTTATTAATAGCTATCGGCTGCTGACATATTTTGGCGTAGTCGGCAGTGTCTGGTACGGGAACGGTGGAACAGCACTTGATAGATTTTTTTTTTTTAAAGATGATGATGCCAGTGTTTCCTGGTGCCCCTTGGGTGCCCAAGTTTACAGGTACTGATTGTGATTTGAAGTATGGAGATTGGAAAGAACAAATGCAAGGGCTTTTAGAAGCCCAAGAAATACCTGAAGCAAAGAAAGTTAAAATCTTAATGGGTGCCCTGGGTGGGGATGCCAAGCGGGAAATAAGTGTTTTGGCTGATGGAGATAGGGATAAAGCCAATAAGATTTTTGAGCGTTTAGATATCCTGTATGTTGGAGAAATACCTCTTCCTGTCCTTCAATCACATTTTTTCAGTTGCAGACAGAGGCAAGATGAGTCTTTTAAGACGTTTGTGTTGCGATTACGAGAGCTTTATTGCAGGTTGCGGCGACGCAGTCCAGAAAGGGCCCTTGTTGAAGATCAACTGAAAGAGCAGCTGTTGTTGGGGTTGGAGAATGGACCTTTCTTGAGAGCCTTGAGAACGTATGCACGTCAAAACCCAGAAGGAACATTTGCAGCTCTGCACCAGGAGGCTTTACTGTTGGAAGCAGAATACAGTCAACCAAGGTATGAACTGGCTTGTGTTGCTATTAATGGGCCTAGTAGGATTGATTCTCGCTCACAGGGGACTGACTGGAAAGCAGAATTAAAGCAAGAAATTCTGGAGGAAGTTAAAGGACAGATGCGAGAATTTACACAGGAGGTGATGAAGGAGCTGAAGTCATCTAGTCCAGTCACACAATGAAATCATGCACAACCTAATTATGTGCATTTCCAGCCACAAAACATTTATTCTAGGCGACGAAGGGGGCAGCCTTCCTCGAATATGTGGGATGCAGAGGGGAGGCCGATCTGCCGGCGTTGCCAACAGTCAGGACATATAACAAGGTACTGCAAGGAAAGTGTGCTTCCTAATGGGAATTTAAACTAGTTTGCCCTGCTGCAGAGGTCCAGGCGGTGGGGCCAGCAAAACCATCAGAAAATCCAAGGACCATTTCTTCTTTTATTGGTGGCTGTCCAATGGTGAGTGTCCTGATTCAGGATATTGAGTGTACAGGACTGTTGGACACCGGCTCTCAAGTCACTCTGATGCAACATAGTATGTTTGAGAAGAAGTTCCCTCAGTACAAGTTGGGCCAAGCCCCTGTTTTGACTCTAAGAGCTGCAAACGGCCTTGAAATCCCCTACATTGGATATGCTGTGTTTGATTTTAAAGTTGCTGGAGTCCATCTTCCAGAGCGGGGTGTTGTCATTGTAAAAGATGAATTTTCTACAAACCCTTTAATAATTGGCATGAATGTAATTTCACAATGTTGGAGTGCTCTTTTCCAGAATGAGGGGCATTCTTCATCGTTGTTTCAGAGTACCAGAGAACGACAAGCATGGCAGCAGGTTACAGCAGTTTGTCAGCGTGTTGCGGCACGTATTCAAGAGGACGGCTCACTAGGCAATGTGTGGCTGGCTAACAGACGAGGTGTACGTGTTCCACCTAGGAGTGAAGTCATAGTCTGGGGACGCGCTCGAATGGGTCTGCGACAGCGTGATTACTGTGGACTTGTGGAACCTGTGTCGGAACAACCTGTGGCTGCTGCACGAACAATTGCCATGGTAAGAGACGGTAAAATCCCTGTGAGACTCTGTAATATACATCCCTACAGTGTTTTCGTTGGAAAGTATCAGAAGCTTGGGCGGCTATATGAAGTCAATAGCCCTGATATTTATGGATGCAGGGACCATGGACTAACTTTGGATACCGAAGGTATTGTGGAGGTGAGTCTGATTGAAGCTAGCCCCCTTGCAGAAGATGCAACTTCCCCTGGTATATGTCAACTTTCCCAAAGGTCTGATTTGACTACGCAGCAGTGCCAAGATCTCAATGCACTTTTGAAGAAATGGTCTACAGTTTTTGCTGAGAGTGAGGAGGATGTGGGGTACACCGAAGTGGTGCAGCATAGAATTCACACTGGAAATGTGCCTCCCATTCGGGAGAGGTTTCGACCATTGCCTCCCATGATGTATCAAGAAATGAAGACCTTGTTGACAGACATGTTGGATAAGGGAATAATTTCTGAGAGTGCTAGTCCATGGGCAGCCCCAGTGGTGATGGTGAAGAAAAAGGATAGGAGCTGGCGATTCTGCGTGGACTATAGGAAATTGAATGCTGTCACCCACAAAGATGCTTTTCCCCTTCCCAGAATTGAGGAGACTCTGACCACTTTAAAGAGGGCTGAGTGGTTCAGCACTCTGGATCTGGCAAGTGGTTACTGGCAGGTGGGTGTAGACCCGGAGGATCGCCCAAAGACTGCCTTTGCCACCCCTCTGGGGTTATATGAATTTCAGCGTATGCCTTTTGGACTGTGCAATGGTCCCGCCACATTTCAGCGGTTAATGCAACGTTGCCTAAGTGGCTATTTAATAGACTTTTCTCTAGTGTACTTGGACGATATTATTGTGTACTCATTTGATTTTTCTACCCATCTTAGCCACCTTGAACAGATATTCCAGCGGCTGTCCCATTTTGGGTTGAAATTAAGACCTGATAAGTGCCGGCTTTTCCAACAGCAGGTGAAGTTTCTCGGCCATGTGGTGGACAAGGTTGGCGTACACCCTGACCCTGAAAAGACAGCAGTAGTCCAAGGTTGGCCCACCCCTACAACAGTCCGGGAGGTAAAGACCTTTCTGGGCATTGCAGGCTATTATAGGCGTTTTATTGCTAATTTTTCCAAAATCGCTCAACCTCTAAATGCTCTCTTGGTTGGCATCCCTGTTGATAAAAAGTCTGGTACACTTCAGATTGAGTGGACCGCTGTATGCCAGGCTGCATTCGAGACCTTGAAGTCTTGCCTAACAAAAGCCCCCGTATTAGCATATGCTGATTTCACTTTACCGTTTGTTCTGTATACAGATGCCAGCCATCAAGGTTTAGGCGCTGTTCTGTCACAAGCACATGATGGAAGGGAGCATGTAATTGCTTATGCTAGCCGAAGCCTCCACCCTGCGGAGAGAAATGATGCAAATTACAGTTCCTTTAAACTGGAGTTACTGGCATTGAAGTGGGCTGTAACAGAGATTATTTGACTGGATCAAAGTTTACAGTGTTTACGGATAACAACCCTGTGGCCCATCTGCAAACAGCTAAGCTTGGGGCCGTGGAACAACGCTGGGTTGCCCAACTTGCCAGTTATGACTTTGTAGTGAAATATCGGGCGGGGCGGGAGAATGGCAATGCAGACAGTTTGTCCCGATTGTCTGTGCCTCCAACAGAGCAGAACCAGGTTGCGGATGTGCAGCAGATTGACGCCAGTGGAGGTGCCTCCGCTTTTGGTGCTCTGGGGATTGATGAGTGGCGAAAGGCACAACAAGGGGATGAGGATCTTCAGTTGGTGATGCAGTATGTAAGGTCTGCTGGTGTACCAACCACCCTTGAGAGAAGAGCATTACCCCTGATTGTACAGCAGTTGCTTCGACATGTGTCACGATTTACAATCCATGATGAGGTTTTGTACAAAAAGATGATTGATCCAAATACCCAAGAGTGTCAATTGCAGATTGTTTGTCCAGCTGTCAAGCAAGAGGGGGTGTGGAGGCGATATCATGAAGCACTGGCCCATGCAGGTGTTGAATGTACGCTGACCAGAGTGCGGTCCCACTTCTACTGGCCCAAGATGGAGGAGATGGTGCAAGGGTTCCATTCGGGGTGCGTCGCCTGCAGCCTGCAGAAGGGTAGGGACAGTCATAAAGCCCCCCTTAATCCCATCTCAGTGTCTTGTCCGTTAGAAGTAGTGGCTTTAGACTTTTTGTCCTTAGGACGGCCTAATGATACCTACCAAAACATATTAGTTATGGTTGATATGTTTACACGCTACGCATGGGCAGTTCCAACGAAAGATCAGACGGCTCAGACCACAGTGAGGGCCCTTTGGACTCATGTGGTGCAGACTTTTGGTTGCCCCTTGCGTTTTCACTCAGATAGAGGGCAAAATTTTGAGTCCGAGTTGGTTCAGGAGTGTTGCCAGTTATATGGAACAACCAAGAGTCGAACGACTTCTTATCACCCTGCAGGAAATGGTAGGGTAGAACAAGTTAACCAGACATTGTTAAATATGCTCCGTACGTTGGAGCAAAAGAAACAGGATAGGTGGCCTGACTTCCTCCCTGAGCTGATGCAAGCCTACAACAACACTGTACATAGCGCCACAGGTTTCGTTCCATCCTATCTGATGTTTGGACGTACAGTGAGGATCCCTGTAGATTTGGGGTTGGGTGTAGTGGTTGATCAGCAAAAGTGGAATCGAAGAGGGTGGGTCCAAGATCATTACAAAAAGTTAAAGTGGGCCTATGCTTCAGCTAAGAATAAGATGGATCATGCTGCTGAGAAAATGAAACAAACGTATGATCGTGGGGCTAAGGATGTACCTCTGCTAGATGGTCAGCGAGTCTGGGTTAGGGACCGGAATAGGCAAGGTCGTGTGTGGCTGGTGGGGTCCTGTGCCCCATGTTGTAATAGGAACACTGGGAGAGACTGGTTTGGTGTATCGGGTAAGACCTGAAAAAGGAGGGAAGGAAAAGGTCCAGCATCGTAATGCACTTAAATTGTGTATTGCCTCTGAAGTGGAAGATTTAGCACCCCCTAGTACCCTTGATCCCACGCCTATAGTCATGGCTCGGGATCCTGTACCGTATAGTATTTGGGTTGCTCCGGCCCCTGAACCTGTAAATATGGGAAATGAGACTGTTAGACGATCTGCACGTACAAATGTTGGACAGCGACCTATGAGATATAGAGAATGAAGTGAATAACTTATGGCAGGGACTGCTTACATTTTACTGTGGGGGGGTGTTGTGGATCAAAGGTGTTGCACAATGTATTTATATATATATATATATATGCATGTTCACATTTTATTGCTGTGTTTTCTCTTGTGTGAATTGCTGTGTTTGCTTTGTATTGATTGCTGTGTTTTTTGTGCAAGCAGTATTCCCAAGCCACGCCTCTATCTCCTATATTTCAATTAACTAATAAGTGATCAACCTTGGGGTTGATCAGCTGTAAAGGTTTCCCTATAAAAGTGCAACAACTGTGACTGAGAGATGGGGGTGGCAGCGCTGTGTGTCCGTAACTGAAATCAACCCAGCAAGAGCGAGACGAATCACGTGTGCCTGCATCGGGGAGTGAGTGTTTGTTCGTTTGCGGTGAGACGGCTTATGGCTATGAGAGAGAGAGAGTGCAGTAAAGCACACCACGAATAACCACAGAGTCGATGAGTCGCGGAACACTGTTGGAATAGCAGCATGTGAGACAGGTCGATGACCGGCTGCGAGGGACTATCGTGAGGACCGCGAAAGACAACCGTGAGGGCTGAGGAGACGCGTGGAAGCTGACGTGGTTCTTCTGCCGTGAATATATTGGACTGGATGGTAGGTTTGCTGCCCAGTCATGCTGTGAGTACATTGACTTCCATCTAGCGGTGCGCCCTTGAAATCTAATTTTATTGCCGGTAACGGAAGAGATTGAGCTTGCTTTGCAATAATTCTACTTGATGAGTGACTTTGAATCAGCCAACATAAGGAGTCTCGAGTGGATATTCGCCTCTCTGCGGGACTGAGAGTATATGGACGCCAGCTGTAATTCAGATGCCCAGCCGAGACTGAGTTGAACTTTGGACTGTCCCCTGAGCTCAGGTTTTGGACTTTTAAAATTGCTTTCCTCCAACAATTTTATTGAAATAAAATAGTTTCTACTGCTATTTCTGGGTGTTGTTTTCCACTGTTCCATTCCCCGATAAAGAACCTGTTTTTAATAGTGAGTTCCTGGGGTCTCTGTTTCATCTCTAGGTGGCGTAGTCGGATACAACAAAAGTTTTATTGAAATTTAGATTTTATTAATAGCTATCGGCCGCTGACATAGGCTCAATGAATGAACGCTTTCTCCCAAGCTACGCATTCCCCACAACATAACCATATGATTAATTTATTATTTATATTCATTTATTATTCGTCTAATTTGTTGATTTTTTTATTACTGGAACTAGCTATTAGACTTTTTGTTTTTAAAGCAATTTTAAATGTTTAACGAATTAGGCCAATTTCAATGTCTACACAAAACGAGGATACGGAGGGATTTACAGATTTGTAACATGTGTTAACTTTTATCAACACATTTTTATTACATTTTCAGCTTTTTCATGGCATTATTTTGTGTTGTTAACACATTATTATTACCCCTGCGGGTTTAATAATTTTACAGGTTCTTCGATGACAAGAGCGAAGTTCGGCTATTTACCTTGATTGTTATTGGATTTTAGTCTCAAGTAATCTGTAATGTTGGCTCATGTCACTTGAGGAACAGCAGACGTATACCGTCCAGCAGGGCGTGATTCACTGCTGCTGTCCTGCTTCTCAGGCTGTGACTTCCGCTCATTGTGACGAGACAGAGTGACCCGCACTTCAATTGTTTTTTACTAATCACAATAAAACAATGAGCATTATACCTTGGCACAGATGATGCTTCATGGGGCGAGAATGCTCTGTACAGCTGCTGCTCCCCGAAGCCATTTAGCATACACTGTAAAATCTAATTGTTGCCCTTACTCACAAATGATTTGCTAACTTAACTCAGTTGTCAAAAAGTATACATTTTACTAGTTTTTATCAAGTTACGAGTACTTGCAGGGGAAATATAACACCTTACTTGTCCCCTTAAGTATATGTTACTTAAATAAAGCAAGTACGGCCGAGCGAAGCAATTACTTTTCTACACCAGCGAGAGGCAGTGAAGAGCAGAAATTGTCTGTGAGCAGAAGTTAGAAGAAAAACAAGCACCAACCGAGAATGGAGCATGCGCAGTGAATACATCTGGGAACTTAGGCGGTGCATGTGCTAATGATTTGCAGAAGCTGAGGACGACGTGAGACCGTTTAATTATTTCAGAAGGAAAAGGTAAGTTGTCAATCAAGTTATAATTGTCCGTGGTATATTTTTGAAATGTCTGTGAAATGTATGTGAACTAGTATTTTAATTTTAGATAAATGTGACTGACTGACTGACTAGACTTGTTCTAAACAAGTCTAAACATGTTCTGGGATCCATATTTGTCCATTACATTGTTGACTAAAAGGTTTTGTAATTTTTAAAATGTGAAATTATGTACTCATTTTCTGTTTCACCACGTGCTGAGACTGAAAATGCATTTTTTTGGTTGCATGTCGATCATTAACAACATGAACGTTACTAAACGTTACTAAATGATTACAGTGAAATATGTTAAAAATATTATTGGTATATTTGTTGTCCTTTTGAAAACGGAAACGATTTATCCAAAGGTAACGTACTTTTACGTTTTTTACGGACCCTAAAAACTTTGACACACACGTTAGTATTTTTTATCAAATAATGGGTTATATGTTCGTTTATTAATTGGTATATGTATCAACAAATCCTTTAATATCCCGTCAGGATACTTGAAATATGCGATTTCATTGTCATCGTCATATAGTCTTTACTTGATTACACATTTTTTGCTTTAGGTCAATGTATATATTTGTAGCATATGCATATATAAAAGTAAGTGTAAGTGTTTTATTGTAAAATTGGTAAAGCATGCAAGTGTCAGTAATATATTTGCTACAATACTATAGGAACTAACTTTTTACTAAAGTATTATTTGTCTTTTTTTAGGAGTCTTGTGGCACCTGCCAGAGAGCCCCTCACTGCTGCTGTATTGACACAATCTTAAGTACACTGGAGGTGAGGTTATTTTAGCAGTTTTACCCAGGAGCAGAGAAATCTTTTTACAGTGGTCACACTTATGCACTTTTCTGCATTTACTAGAGAGACTTACCCTTTCTTACAATCTTTAAATATGTTTTTGATGATGTTCACACAAACAGCAGCATTACATCACTTCCACAGTTAGTGTATTTTTGACTGTGTAATATTGACTTGTACTGTTCATTTTTTGCTTCTAGAAACCAGATGTGACAGCAAGGCGTACCCTTGTGCTGAGAGGCTTACCTGTTCTGCTAGGTGATGATCCCAGTAACTTCTACAACAGTTGCCTAGTAAGTTTTCTTAATGATATATATTAAAGAACTAAGAATTTGGAGTTGTAAGAGAATTTGCTAACAAATTACATTCAACATCTGTCTGCATCAATTATTTCCCCATAAATCACGTTAGCCCCAGGTTGGTAGTCCAAATAGCAGTTTGTTGTCAACTTCTTGGTTCATGGGGTCATTATATTTTTAGTTGATCATGCTTATCAGCATTTCCTTTATGTAATATTGTTTTAATGTTTTATGCAGGCATCGGATGTTGATGTGAACAGGTATCTGTTGGGTTGCTGACTGTCGTTGATGATCTACCTCTTTCTCCAAATCTTCTCTGCCTTGAGCCGATGTCTACTGCCATCATTGTTGAGGGAAGTATTGTAATTGTAATGGTCTTCCAAACCTACCTCAAGCAATGTGCGTTTTGTTTGGGCTGTCATATGCCTTAAATTTGGATTATCCAAATACCATGAAGAACACTTTCAATTGTATTCAAAGAGTGATTCATGGCTTGGGACATAACAAACGGCCACCAAAACTGCAATCTCTTAAAAATCTCTTGTTGAGTTAGATGTAAAAAAACTTTGTGTAAGAGTGAGAATGTATGGCATAAGTTCTTACCTGTTTATGGCAGTGGATTCATTTGTTTTTGGTTCATTTAAAAGGATAGTTCACCCAAAATAAAGATTTATTCTTTTTTATTAACAATCCTCAAGTTGTTAAAATCTTGCTTATTTAACTTTGTTCTGATGAAAACAAAGGAAGATATTTGGAAGAATGTTGGCTATTTTCAGTTGTGGCACATAATTCACTACCAGAAAAAATACTAAAATTCGAAGTGAATGATATACTAGAACTGAAAATAGCCAACATTCTTCCAAATATCTTTCTTCATGTGCAAAAGAACAAAGTTATTTATACAAATTTGGAACAACTTTGGGGTAAGTAAATGGACAGAATTTCATTTTTGGGTGAACTATCCTTTAAAACCAACAAGCTGATCATTTTAAAAGTGGTGAATTGTTGGCCGTCTGCTGCCAGTTTATTAACAAGTGTGCCAGAGTTATCTGCTCTTTCATATTTAAAGTTTCATGCACTTGTCAACCTGTTGGTTGTTTGGTCAGCAAGTCTGATCATAGTGTTTTATTGATCAGCAAGTCTGGTCGTAGTGTATTATTGTTCAGGAAGTATTATGTTTATTTAACAACAGCTGTACAATTGAAGGTCAGGGCTGATTATTGTAGTTATACTTCTATTTACATTAAACGGCAAACAATTTGTCTGTCAATGTTTTACAAAATAAAAATGTTTAAAATTGAATTTTAACCCTTGTCACTAATTTATGTGTAATTATACATGTGATTATTTGAATGTTTGATTCATAATGGATGTTGGAATCACTTAAGTAACTGAATTAACAGTTACTTGATTATTTTAAGGCAATCGGTTTGCATGGTTTTATTGAGTAAATCGGACTGTGGTAAAAGTAAATGCAACTGAAAAAATCCAAGTTGTCGGAAATTTCACCTTGAGTTTGCTCAACTTAAATAAACAAAGTAAATCCAACGGAAATTCTTAAGTTGGTAATAATAGTTAATTCTGAGTAGTCCACACTGGGTCAAAAGTACATCTGAAGTAAAAATTGTAAGTTAGTTAAACTCACTAAAATTACCATTTCACTTTACTTAGTTTTTTCAAGGCAATCGGTTTGCATGCTTTCTTTAAGTAAGGTTAACTAATTAGATTTTACAGTGTAGTAACTTTAATTCAGAAATGTTCATTTAATTTTCAGCTTTTTTGTATTGAGTTGTCCTAACTCATTTACTTTTGTGAGTGTAATATTTTGACAGGTTATCCGATGACATTGTTCGTAGGTTGTTTGCACATGGCGTCACATCACTGCGTTTCTGAAGCATAAACTTGTTTTGTATGAACTATAAATAAAGCTGTTTAAAGCCAAAAGACACTCGCTGTTACATTGTCGCGTTAATAACGTTATTGCGTACAAACTAACTTTCAAGTAACATTCAAGGTATCATACAAAATCCCACTAAACGTACGCAAGCTTAGCTCTTAAAATTCCTGTTTGCCTCTTGGTTTGCTTTTTATCCAAAGTGACTTCAGGTTGCTTTTAAAGACACAACCTCTATATAAAGATGTGTCAGTATCTTATATGTGATGTTTCTGTGATAATATTAAGGTGAGATTAAGAGGGGTAAATTTTTGTGTAAATTTAAAATTGTGGAAATTTTACTTCCCCATTAAACTCGTTCTAATAAAACTAAAGCTTAATGGTCATGAGGCCACCAACCAAAGATATATTAAAGAAATGAAGTGCTTCTTGTTCCAGCTTTTTAACACTACACAAAGGTTAGAAAAACATACATTGAATAGAATATTTAGACCTGAAAAGAAATAGAGGAATCTAGAATGGTCTGTTAAATAGCCTGATACAAAATAACTCATATTTTGTATTTTCATAACTCATAACGCATTTTCAATGTTATCAAAATGGAAGACAATTGAAAACTGTTTGTTTGGTCTTTTAATCGTGATTTCATTGGTCATACAAAATGTAACAGAGGGAAAAAATCCTTAAAATAGAGATAAATTAAAGAATTTTGGCAGTATGACGTTGACAAGCATTTTTAACACCGTCTTCTATAAGAGCACATTATAACGTTGAATAAATGTATTTCATACTTCAATGATTGAATATTTTTATTTTAAATAACATTCATATTAAGTATCAAAGGAAAAGTAAAGGATCAGCCTACAAGTTATTTGAAAGACGGTGTGAATTAGTAACATGGCAACAGCAAAACGTCATCCACGAATCCAAAGATATCGTGACATTACTTTTTGGAACAAAGTTGTGCACAGATAAATTACATCGGGAATCCAAATTAGTCTGCATACAAAGCATTACTATCCCTTTACTGTGATAATCCATGTAAAATTGTCCGGGTGGTCTTGAAGATATTGTTTCCACGAGCGAGCTAAATCGATCTACCATGCTGTTGTGTGTTTATTTACTTGACTCAACTTTAATCCTTAGTATTGCTTAACATCTTTTGGTGATCGTAGATTTTAGGACTTTGACAACGACTAATTTACACATTCATTCCTGGGGCTAGAAGTGTGAAATAGAACCGCAGTAAACAGAACTCTTAACTCCGCCTATCAAATGTGAATAAAGCGCGTGCACGCGAGGGGAGTATGATTTGTCCGGGGAGTCGGATTTCCGTACAACACCTGAAAGAGAATCGATTAGTTCACCTCTCGAGTCTTCGGGTTCGAGTCGGTCGTTCATCACGTGACATCCCTGCACGCTAAAAAAATGCAATCAGAGCCGGAAAGAGAATTGATTAGTTCACCTCCCGAGTCTTCGAGTCGTTCGGTCTTTTGTAATGTGATGTGACAGCTTTGGACAGAGAAATTAGCTAATTTACAACCTTCCTAACAAACGGGTGCATAGCCTAGCCCTAGTGTTTGTCTATTGATAGACAAAGACAGTGAAATGACAAATTAATCAAGATAAGAGGTGAGGTGAGCTAATCATAGACTAAATACCAAGATAAACAAGTAATTAATATTTTCTGTTTATTATAGTTTTGTATTGGTTGTAATGTGATCAACGTTTGCATAAGTAGTAGATTTGTTAGGAAAGTGACATGTAACATTTTAATTATACTTTGCTAAGATGAACGAAAGGAACGATATGACTCGAAAAATGATTTGTTCATTTTGCTGAACGAGACTCAAAGGTCCGAGTCAATAAAATGATGCGAAAATCCCATCACATACCATATTTATGAGAATCGTAACCAGACAATATCCACCATCCGTAGACTACTGCCTGGAATTCAATTTTACGTAAGGTAGTATAACAACGATTATCAGAGTCTCTTCATCAATCCCTCTGTGCGTTTGTTGCTCAAAGGCTTGACCTATTCATCGTGCAGTCATCCAGATAGACGCAAGCCAATCACCTTATCTATTTTGCACAGACTTATCGATTCCCTCTGAGGCAGGCTTTTTGCTTCTTACGTAAATTGTAATGGCGGGCCAGAGAGTTAGGGTCCAACGGTACCCGGAATTAAACCGCTGGCCGGAGGAGAAGAAGGAACACGAGTCCATTAGATAGGCATTTCCACAACCTTTAATAGCGGTTTTCACCAGCGCTCTTTGAATACACATACAAAAGGAGCGGGTACAGAAACGGGAAAACAAAAACACTCTGGTACCGTCACAAACAAAGAAAATAATGTACACACGTGGTCAGGGGTAGAGCTAAAACGACCATCACTCTCCGTCACCTCTCTGCAACAGCGCGTACTCGCACACGAGCCCGTGCATGCTCATCACAGCAGCACAGTCATGAGGCATCTTAAAGGCACATGCACACTTAAACATTAGGTGGCCGTTACAGATCCCCCTGGCAAAAAAAAGCTGTCCCCAGCTGCACACAACTGAAAACAAGCATAGCTTAAAACAACATGAAAAGTTGTTGAAATAACCATACAGGAGATATACTGGAGGACGTATCAATCAGGCACACATAAGCATACATGACAGCATAAACGAACAAAAACATAGTTCACTACAACACATGGTTAATGAAAAAAAACATGTAAACAATCAACCGAAGGCACAAACACAGTCTTCACAAGACATTGTTTAGTTCCAATAACACATGAACACAATTTGAACAGTGTCCAGTTTTCAATGGCAAAATTCAGTATTTGTTTAGCTTACCTAGAAAAAGTAAACATCAAGGCCACAGCATAACCAAACATATGAACTCACATTTGCACAATATACATACTATTTAAGGTCCAGCCTGTCAGTGTGGTACACATTCGTCCACCAATTTGATGACCAATCAGAGGTGATTCTCGGAGCACGCCGGGGTCTCAAGTCATAGCGGCAAATGTCAGGACAGGTGCCAGCATCAAGCAAATTGACGTTTTGAGCATTAAAGGTTTCCTGCCGGTCAGCCACTCCCTCAACACTGTCCACACCAGATGGCAGATCACAAACCTTGGTGCTCCCAGGGGGCGCACACTCATCGTCTAGTTGCAATTCAGAGACATACATGTCAACAGGATCAGCACTAGCATCATAAGGCACGTCTGACAACAAAACATCAGCCAACGCATCCACAGCAGAAACGTCCGTAGGCTCAGCCTCTGTTTCAACACCAGAGTCCCAGGTACGAAAAGGTAGCAGATTCACCACATGAAATACACCTGCGTCCCCTCCTGTGTCCACATCAATGAGCTTATAGTTCATTTCCGAGAGTTTTTGCGAAACACGAAAAGGGCCAGAATAGACAGGCGCCAGCTTAGCAGTGAAGTTTGCCAGAGCATCCGAGCGGGGATGGGTTTTCACTCTGACCAAGTCATCTACAGCGTAAGAAACAGGCCGACGCCTCCGATCATAGTACTTTTTCCTTTTGGCATGGCTGTCCTCCAAAATGGATCTGGCATGATCATGTGCTTCCCTGAGGGATGACTCCAAGCTTTCTGGATATGGAATGCCAGGCTCATCGGTGCCATCACAGTTCGGCTGAGTGATAATGTCAAGAGGAGTATTCAGTTCACGTCCATACAGCAACATGGATGGGCTGTGGCCAGTACTTTCGTGACGAGCCGTTCTCAAAGCAAAGCAAATTTGGGGAAGGTAACGATCCAAAGCAGTGTGCTTGTTACCGACATAAGCACGGATGGCGGTCTTCAATGAGCGATTCACCCTCTCTTTTGCTTTGTCTGTGGGTGATAAGCAGTCGTAAGTCTGTGTTCTGACCCCAGGGTGGCGAGTACATGGTTAAAGAGCTCACTGACAAATGGAGACCCCCTGTCTGAGATCAGGTAAGTAGGCGCACCGTGCCGCGCAAAGACCTTGCTTAGCAACTTGCTGGTGGCCACTTGAGCAGTAGCCTCTCTCACCGCACAGACCTCCACCCACTTTGAAAAGTAGTCCACAAAGACCAGGATATAGGCGTTCCCACAAGATGAGCAAGGCAATGGCCCAACAAAGTCTACTCCTGTATATTCCCAGGGTTTTTTCGGGCAGATGGGAATCATAAACCCAGCGGGTTTCTTCTGACTTGGTTTTGTGAACTGGCATACAGAGCAAGAGGCGACATATGACTTAACATCAGATGCCAACTTCGGCCAGTAAAATCTGAGCTTCAGCCTCGCTACAGTCTTTGACATCCCTAAGTGACCAGCCATAGGGTGATCATGGAAATATTCCAGCAGACTCCTTTTCATGGCCATAGGCGCATAAAGTTGCAGGCGCTTCATAGGATGAAGATTACAGGATGCTTTGTCATCCACAAAGTACAAGAGTCCCTCTTGAATCTCAAACTGAGACAACTCTTCACCATTATTCTCATCCGTTCCCTCCAACATCCGCAGAAGGCCACCCATGACCGGATCATTCAGTTGCATTTGTCTGAGGTGTCCCCGATCCGAAAAAATCACTGGAGGTAACGTACGTAGGTCAAGGCCCCCAATAATGGCGTAATCGGGGAGAATTTCCAAGGGCGCCTCACACGAAGGAACCGGGTTGCGGGAAAGAGCATCAGGCACACGATTGGTAGAACCAGGTTTATGAATGATGGCAAAGTCAAAGTCCTGCAACCGGAGAGACCATTCGGCCAGACGGGTTTGGGCGAGACATTAGCCATCTGAGGCTGCTGTGGTCCGAAAAAACAGTTACGTGAGGACCCTTGATATACGGCCGGAAATGTTCCAGAGCCCATATGACAGCCAAACACTCTTTTTCCGGCATGGAATAAGGCCTTTCAGACTTGTGGAGGGAGCGGCTCGCGTAGGCTACCACAACCTCTCTGCCATTGTCATCTCTCTGCATGAGGGCAGCACCAAGCCCGACATCACACGCGTCGGCATGGATAAAGAAAGGATTCGAAAAGTCCGGAAATCTCAAAACAGGTGCGGAAGTCAGCCTGTCTTTAAGAAAAGTCATGGCCGCCTGACATTCACCAGACCAAACAAAGGGCATGTCGGTTCTGGTGAGCACGAAGAGTGGCTCGGCATGGCGGGCGTAATTAAGGATAAAGCGTCTATAGTAGCTTGTGAGTCCCAGAAATTGTCGGACCTGCTTTACACTGGTAGGGGCTTTGAAATCAATCACTGCCTTTACTTTTTCCGAGTTAGGCAGGATACCTCCTGCAGTTATGTTGTACCCAAGGAACGTGAACTCGCTTCTGCAGAACTGGCACTTTGTTAGCTTAACAGACAGCCCGGCAGATTCCAGCCTGGTAAGAACATCTCTTAGGTCAACAAGGTGCTGCTCAAAAGTAGGCGAGGCCACCACGATATCGTCCAAGTAAACGGCGCATGACTTATAGATAAGACCCGCAAGGACAGTGTTCATAAGCCTCTGGAATGTGGCGGGTGCGTTGCACAATCCAAAAGGTAAGACACGAAACTGGAATAAGCCACAATGAGAAATGAAAGCGGTCTTATGCTTAGAACCTTCTGCCACGGACACTTGCCAGTAGCCTCTGGCCAAGTCAAGGGTGGAAATGAAGTTTCCCCTAGCCAGAAAATCGAGAGATTCGTCAATCCTCGGAAGAGGATATGAGTCCTTAACCGTGAGCTTATTCAATGCGCGGTAGTCCACGCAGAACCTTGGCTCCCCTGACTGCTTTGGGACAATTACGTCAGGAGCAGCCCAAGGACCCGAAGCAGGTTCGATTATCCCTTCATTTAACATGTCCTTGATTTGGGACTCAATGAGTTCTTTTTTTGCAGGAGAAGTAAGGTAAGGGGCCAGGTGAGCCGGCTTTGCATCACCTGTATCGATATCGTGCTCCACAAATGAGGTCCGTCCCAATCGTCCGTCAAATAACCCACTAAAGGTCTCCAGAAGGTCAGATAATTCTACTTTCAGCTCAATGTTTAGAGATGATTCTTCCAGTTTCTTTGACAGACCAGAAGCGCTGACCCCCAAGCATGTTAAATCATGATCAGGAATCAAGTCTGTACCCTCTACTTCCACAAGGGGCCCTGGCACATCCCCAAGGACCACAGTCCTGGATGGGACATGAAGTGTGACAGAAGATCTCAACATAAAATCCATACCAAGTATGACTGGAGAAGAAAGATTTTCGAGTACAGCAAAACGATGATAGAAACGTTGACCGATGAAACCCAAAGACAGCCAGAGCATATCCAGCGGGCAGCAGGATGCGCCATCTGCAAGCTGAAGGGGAAGTGCGGACCATGGTTTCATTTTAGTGTCCCCCCCAGGAATAGTATGTAGAACTACTGACTGTACCGCAGACAGGGACGCGCCAGTATCCAGGGTGGCATCAAAAGCTCGGCCATAAAGGTTCACTTTCACTCTGAACGGAGTGTTCCAGTGGGACGTGGAAACAACATCCTCCACATGACACAGAGTAGGTCGGACATTTATTGAAGCATCAGAGAAACGAGGCACACTTACTTCCTGGAGGGAGGATTGCCCCGTCTGAACGTCCTCCCCCCTCTGAAGTTTCCCCCTTGGCCAAAGTCTGAGGCCACATTTCCTTCCACATAGGCCTGGTCAGAGCCATCCATTCTTGATAATTCAGGCACTCTATTTTCAGTATCACCACGTAGTTGCGGAGGTTCCAATGGGGGCAACTGCGACTTCACCCTTGGACCACAGTTCGGGCAAGTCCGAGCAGTAAAACCAGCAAAGAGCATCTAAAACAATAAACAGCCCCCGAGGGTGCAACACCACCACATGTCTGTGGTGGACAACCAGAACTTGGGCCGAGGACTGTATGAAGCTCGTGAGCCCGCAAAAGGAGGTCCATGACTGACTGTATGGGTGCGCCATATAGGGCGACTCTGTATTTCTCAAGTACATGTTTCCGTATCAAGTCAATTTGCTCTTGCTGAGGTGGAGGGGACTTTAACTTGCGAAATTCACCCAAGATGTGAGCAACAAAAGTTGGCAGCGGCTCGTTCGGCATTTGCATGCGGTCGAGAATGCCTCTTAAGATACGTTCTTGGATGTCTGAAGGTAGAAAGACAGTTCGAAAGAACTCACAGAACTGTGCCCAGGATTTTAAACCATTTCCTTGGCTCCTTCGACAGGAAACGAGGGAGCTCAAGAAGAATCTGTGCATCCGTTAGATCCAGGGAAGATCTGTAAGTATTAAGCAACTCAAGCCACTCTTCAGGATTTAGGGAGCCATCAGCTGCAAACACTGGTGGTTCGAGTTGCGATTGGAATAGCATAGAGTTCAGCACATTGGCAGTGGTATTCATATCCAACGCAAGTGGAATGGTACATATGGGTGTGTTTCCATGAGCAGCACTGACAGGCACTGACCTTAGGGCTGTAGGAGCCAGACCGGCATTGTAAGGCGTTGAGCTGGCCCTTTGAGGCGGTTGTGAAGTAATAGGTTTAGCACACTCTTGACGAACCAAGCAGTCCAGCATGCCTTTTTGTAGGTCAAGTGACTCGCGAAGGCATCGCTCCAGCACTGCCATCTCTGCTTGCAACAGCTTAACTTGGGCCTGTAGATCATCCCCAGAGTGCCGTGGCCGCACCTGTTGTGGAAGAGAGTAATCGAATGCGGAACAATCAGATATAGTTAGATCATTCTCAAAATCAGGGAGAGTAGCCATTGCGTACAATCAAAATGACAAATAATCTAAATTTTTTCACAAATAAAAATAGTCAAACCCAGCAATACGCCATAGCAAAGTGTGCACACCCACAAGAAATAATTGCAATAATTTTTCAGAAATATTTTCAGACAGTTATCATGTCAGGTTCAGAAAAAGTCAGCAAAACAATTATGATTGCACCCCAAAGGTCCTTGGAAGAGGGGATATAGTCCAGAAAAACAGGGGTGTATGTTTCACGCACAATTTCGCTTGAAAATTCCACAAAGTCCACCTTAAACTTCCGCCCGGAGACTTGTTGCACGTAGCGACGGAAAGGAAAAACAAATGTCCTCAATCTTCAGGTAATCCACAAAACAGTATAAGTGAACCGTCGAAAAAAATATAAACACAGTACCTTCACATCAATCAAACGCCAACCGCATGCTCTCCATAGTTAGCAAGCTAGTCGCGACACGGTACCCGGAATTGAACCGCTGGCCGGAGGAGAAGGAACACGAGTCCATTAGATAGGCATTTCCTCAACCTTTAATAGCGGTTTTCACCAGCGCTCTTTGAATACACATACATAAGGAGCGGGTACAGAAACGGGAAAACAAAAACACTCCATCACAAACAAAGAAAATAATGTACACACGTGGTCAGGGGTAGAGCTAAAACGACCATCACTCTCCGTCACCTCTCTGCAACAGCGCGTACTCACACACGAGCCCGTGTATGCGCATCACAGCAGCACAGTCATGAGGCATCTTAAAGGCACATGCACACTAAAACATAAGGTGGCCGTTACAAAATGCACTGCTGGAGGCCATGTTCCTCTCAGCTTTCTATGGCTTCATGCGCCCGGGGGAATTCATGTCAGACTCAATGAAATATTTCGACCCAACACAAGGCCTTTCATTTTCTGACATCCAGTTCTCCTCCGAAGCCTTCTCAATCACCCTTAAACACACTAAAACTGACACGAAGCGAGCCGGCGCTACGATAAATGTTCCGAAAATCAACAACGGCTTCTGTCCGTTCACTTCTATGACACTCTATCTGAAAGTCTGCCCCAAAACCCCTCCCCACTTTCCACTTTTTATTTTACCTGATGGGGCGCCAGTCACTCTGGCCTGATTCGGAACCAAATTAGCCGCTGCTTCAAAAGCTTGCAATCTCTCGCCACTCCTTCAGGATCGGAGCAGCCACTACCGTCCGTGAACATGGAATTCTAATGGAAACTATTAAACCGATGGGTAGATGGTCGTCGTCCGCTTACGAGTCTTACATAAGACTGGAATCCTCTACCATCACGGCAGCTCAACGAGCCCTATCCGGCCAAGATTCAGGTAATTCATGCATTTACGGGTGGTGGTGTTTTGTTTCCTCAGTCACTGGGGCCAATCGGGGCCTTGTCTCAGTGTTGTGGCCTATCGGGGCCTTTTCATTGTTGTGGCTTATCGTGGCGTTCTGTCACTGGGGCCTATCGGGGCCTTGTCAGTAGTGTGGCCTATTGGGGCCTTGTCTCACCAGTGGCCCGTCCGGGCCTTGTCAGTGTTATGGCCTATCGGGGCCTTGTCAGTGTTGTGGCCTATCGGGGCCTCCTCTCAATGTTGTGGCCTATCGAGGCCTTGTCTCATTGTTGTTGCCTATTTGGGCCTTGTCACAGTGTTGCTTACAGCTAGGCGACCGGACATTTGGTTATATCATTAACATCTGCAGGAACCGCTAGAGACTCTAACCAGCGGGTGAGTAGAAATCCCCTTTTGTTTTAGGGGGGGTAGGCGCCGCTCCAGAAGTAAGCCAACGACCATTCTCACGCCCCTGCCTTCATCTCAAGGCGGGGGGTGGAGGGCTTCTTGGCCCTCTGGATGCGAGCCACGGACAGGGCCTCCCGAGTCTTTCTGGTAGAACTACTTCATACCCCAAATAAGTAACTCTACCTTTTCCCAGCTCATCCAGCCATCCATTTTCTTCCGCTTCATCCGGGGCCGGGTCGCGGGGGCAGCAGTCTAAGCAGGGATGCCAAGACTTCCCTCTCCCTAGACACTTCCTCCAGCTCTTCCAGGGGGACACCGAGGCATTCCCAGGCCAGCCGGGAGACATAGTCCCTCCAGCGTGTCCTAGGTCTTCCCCGGGGTCTCCTCCCTGTGGGACATGCCCGGAACACCTTCCCGGGAAGGCATCCAGGGGGCATCCGGAAAAGATGCCCGAGCCACCACAGCTGGCCCCTCTCGATGTGGAGGAGCAGCGGCTGTACTCTGAGCTCCTCCCGAGTGACCGAGCTTCTCACTCTATCTCTAAGGGATCGCCCAGCCACCCTGCGGAGAAAGCTCATTTCGGCCGCCTGTATCCAGGATCTTGTCCTTTCGGTCATGACCCACAGCTCATGACCATAGGCGAGAGTAGGAACGTAGATTGACCGGTAAATCGAGAGCTTCGTCTTGCGGCTCAGCTCCTTCTTCACCACGACGGACCGGTACAGCGACCGCATTACTGCAGAGGCTGCACCGATCCTTCTGTCAATCTCCCGTTCCATCCTTCCCTCACTCGTGAACACGACCCCAAGATATTTGAACTCCTCCACTTGAGGCAGGAACACTCCACCAACCTGAAGTGAGCAAGCCACCCTTTTCCGACAGGGAACCATGGCCTCGGATTTGGAGGTGCTGATTCTCATCCCAGCCATTTCACACTCGGCTGCAAACCGTCTTAGTGCATGCTGAATGTCATGGTCTGATGGGGCCAGCACGACAACATCATCCGCAAAGAGCAGAGATGAAATCGTGTGGTCCCCAAACCCGACACCCTCCGGCCCCTGGCTGCGCCTAGAAATTCAGTCCATAAAAATGATGAACAGAACCAGCGACAAAGGGCGGAGTCCAACCCGCACCGGGAACAAGTCTGACTTACTGCCGACAATGCGAACCAAGCTCCTGCTC
The DNA here is from genome assembly GCA_029783895.1 of Triplophysa bombifrons. Classification (NCBI taxonomy): domain Eukaryota; kingdom Metazoa; phylum Chordata; class Actinopteri; order Cypriniformes; family Nemacheilidae; genus Triplophysa; species Triplophysa bombifrons. Next base: position 17,611,892 of record CM056464.1, read on the forward strand.
CGGCCGTACAGGGACCGGATAGCCCTTAGCAAAGGGTCCCGAATCCCATACTCCCAGAGCACCTTCCGCATGATGCCGCGAGGGACACAGTTGAATGCCTTCTCCAAATCCACAAAACACATGTGGATTGGTTGGGCAAACTGCCATGAACCCTCCAGCACCCTGGAGAGGTTATAGAGCTGGTCCAGTGTTCCACGACCGGGACGAAAACCACACTGTTCCTCCCAAATCCGAGGTTCTACCATCGACCGGATTCTCCTTTCCAGTACCCTGGCATAGACTTTCCCGGGTAGGCTGAGAAGTGTGATCCCCGATAGTTGGAGCACACCCTCCGGTCCCCCTTCTTAAAAAGAGGGACCACCACCCCGGTCTGCCAGTCCAAAGGCACTGTCCCCGACCGCCACGCGATGATGCAGAGGCGTGTCAGCCAAGACAGCCCCACAACATCCAGAGACTTGAGGTACTCAGGGCGGATCTCATCCACCCCCGGTGCCCTGCCACCAAGGAGTTTCTTGACTACCTCGGTGACTTAAGCCTGGGTGATGGATGAGTCCGCCTCCGAGCCCTCAGCCTCTACTTCCTCAATGGAAGACGTGACGGCGGGATCAGGGGCGCCGCCAGGAATTTTGGGCCCCATGACAAAAAAATCTAACTGGACCCCCTCTGCGCAGCTGTTGCAACCATAAAAAGCTTTACATAACTCTAATTAAAGGCTTGCAACTGTCTTGCTTCTTGTAGTTCAATACTAGTACTAGCACAATATTTACTGCTGGTGATTTGTACATGCATGCAAGTCTATTATGCAGTTCACTATTTGATGCAAGATTAAAAGCAACCATAAAAAAATTGCTGTCTCAATGTATTTTTATTGTAAAATTTGACAAAATGTAAAATTATCTTAACAAAATTATTATTATTAATTATAACTGAAAGATTTAAAAAAAGAAAAACGAACAAACTTAAAAGTAACATCCTCCTCTCAAAACAATGAAAACGACAGTTTTTTATACTTAGCTGCACATATATGCCAACAAGAAAAAAAAGTGGACAGGTAAAATGGAATTTCCACACCAGGGTTATTACGGTAAATGGTGATTAAATATTGGCTAACACTAGACATTTGTTTCCCTGTAGCTCAGTGGTAAGAGCATTGCGTTAACAAGGTTGTGGGTTCGAATCCAGGGGATTGCACCTTCCTGGGAATAAATGTATAGGTTAATGCAATGTAAATCGTTTTGAATAAAAGCGTCTGCCAAATGCATAAATGTAAATGTTTTGCTAGATAGCTTATTTCACTATGGACATCAAGCCAACAGGTCAATATCACGCACAGACTATAGGCCAGTGGTTCTCAACTCTGGCCCGCGAGATCCATTACCCTGCAGAGTTTATCCCCAACTCTGATATAAAACACCTGAAGAAGCTAATCAGCGTCTTTACAATAGATGCGTTCAATTTAATGCGGCGCTGCGCAAATCTATCAGTGTATGACATTTAAGCACCGCAAAAGAGATTCAAGTGCAGATTGCAAGGTACGCAATTGAATCGGTCTCGCGGTACTTTAATGCGATATGCCAAACAATCTGCGCAGCACAAGATTAAGTTGAACGTGTCTGTTCCTGAAGTCACTGATTATCCTCTTCAGGTGTTTTATCAGAGTTGGTGCTGAACTCGGCAGGAAAGTGGATCTCTCGTCTTGAGAACCACTGCTATAAGATACACACCTTTCTCGGTGAAAAACTGGGTTACAGTTTGACACCCTTTCCTTTGACTTTCCCCTCTCTCTTTTCTCTCTTTCCTTTTTAGAAAACCAGATTTTGATTAGGGAACACTGATTGATTGATTGGCGCATCTACTGACTGCAACTAAACACCGTCACTGAGAGCAGGACCAAACCATTTCATTCAGATACAGGGGTGTGATCGGTCAATGTGGATGTTTACTTTTTGTACAATGGGAATTTTTAACTTTTACTTCCAATAACAAAGAGATTATTAATTTTATTATTATATAAATATATATAATGAATGATGATGGTTTGATAATTTTATATTAGTTATTACCTATTTTTTGGGGCCCCTGTCAGTCATGGGCCCTTGGAATTGTCCTAACTTTTCCCCCCTATACGTTGCCCGTGGGCGGGATTGAGGAGATCCTCGAAGTATTCCTTCCACCTCCCGATGATATCCCCAGTCGAGATCAGCAGCTGCCCACCTCCACTGTAAACAGGATTGGTAGGGCACTGCTTCCCCCTCCTGAGGTGCCGGACGGTTTGCAGTCCATCACCTCAAAAAATTAAGTTTCTATACATTTACGGTAAGAAATTTATTAAATATTTTCTTGGAACATGATCTTTACTTAAAGCTGCAGTATGTAACCTTGGTATTTGACCACAAGAGGGCGCATTTCCAACAATAACAAAGGCGAAGCTTGATGACGCTATGAAGCAGGTGACGATGGGAGATGTCGTTTTAAATGCGTTTTCACCATAGCGATGTATCTAAATTGGATAAACGAATCATGATCACGGATGAGGTAATTTATTCGTTTTTGTATTACCTGTCTATCAATACACTCGCGAGAGCAGAGTCTCTGTCAAGTCCAAGATTGTCGCGCAGCTCTCTCCATCTCGAAAACGCCTGGCCGATATTTATCCTGGTTTTAGTCCTCCGTTTGTCACACAGTCTGCGTGTATCCAAATATGGACGCTTACGTTTTACTGGCACTTCAATACTCGCCAAAGAGTAATCGTGATCCATAACAACGACAACCAAACAATACGCGCGGGCGCGGCAATAACATAACAACCACTTCCGCATTTGACCATGTGATATTCCGGTCTACACCGGAACAAAGTATAGAGCGGACATTGCGTCACTGAGAGGCGACATTTCTTTTCCGGGACGGCCAGTTATTTAAAATCGGAATTTCTCTGAAATAAAAAATCTTTGGAGACTTTTGAAATATTGTAAGTACACAACTGGAGGAAATATATCACACTGTGCAAGTTATTTTCGGAAATTTTATTACAAAATTATTACATATTGGAGCTTTAATATTTTAATGATTATGGGCAAAATTAATAATCAGTCATTTTTACCCATACAATGTATTTTTGGCGATTACAAAAAATGTTACTGTGCTACTTAAGACTGGTTTTGTTGTCCAGGGTCACATATTATGCACATAATGCACAGAGTAAGTGCATTCATGTTAATATAATCATTTTTAAATATATTGCTTATTCGCCTTTCAGAGCGCCCTAGTGGCAATTAGGGAAATCCCATAATAGCTTACAGGAACCTGTTTATGATGCATACACTCAAATTTGATAAAATAACTGCAGGACTTAGGACTTTGAGACCACTGTGGACATCTATATGTTATATTTGTGAAATAAAGATATTTTATTTAAACATATAATTATTTATGTAGCACTGCACTTGAACAATTAATTTATCAAAACAAATTCTATTTGGACAAAAAAGGGTCTTTCAGAAAAGACAACAATTATGTTTAAAGCTTAAACATTTTTAACACTTCCACTTCCAAACATCCTAAAAACAACAGATAAAAACACTTTAAACAGCATAAGGGGAAGGTATCACACATTCACATACTTATACACTTGACTTGTTTTTCAACTCATAAATAGCCTACAATAGTAAACAGTATTGGTGGAAAGAGTACTGGAAATTTGTGCTTGAGTACAAGTACTGTTACATTGCTGAAATTGTACTCAATTACAAGTAAAAGTACTGGTGTTACTCTTCTCAAAAACTACTCAGAGTACTCATTACTCATTACTTTTTAGAAAAGGTGTTATTTAATGAATTAAGAATAATTATTAATAATCAAAATTGGATATTTATATGGAGAATAGCTACTTTTAACAAAACACATCTTTAGCTACCTGATAAAGCATAAAACTGAATATAACTCATAAAAAATAACCATTCAATGTGTTGTTCTGTCCGTCTGTCTTTCTATCATGAGCTCAGTTTTCCAGTTAAAACCATTTATGCACTTCCAACACTGTTCAATCACGTGTACTAAGCCCCACAATGCAGAAATTTTAGAATTAAGAGCCCCAAATACTGCATGCAAAAAATGCATTGGATTAGCATTAACAGTCATATCTGTAGAGGAGCTGGCTGATAAATCACCTATAACCATCCAAGATGTATGTCACATTATTTACCTGGAGTTGTGGTCCATGTTTTTTCATGGTTGATGTCTTTAAAAGTTTAAAATACAAATAGAGGCAACATAAAGTAATCCCTGTGTTTTTTTTCGATGTAATGACGTCTTATTTAAGCGAATCAATCGAACTGTACAAGAAACTTAACGTTATTTACAACATTATAACTGGTAATGCACGGTTTGCGAAACTGCTTCGTTGTAGGTGCTAGGTTGCTGTCGCGCTGGAATTTAACAATAGTTTAAAAAAAGTGACAGAACACATATTCAAGTACTTATCCTAGTACCTTCGCTAACACAAAAAGAATACAAAACACTTACCTTCATAATCAAACAGGTACTGTTCAACAAAGAATTTGTATCCTTTATGAAGCTTTGATCTTGTCGTAAACCCAAATTTGGCCGCAAGATGTTGTACGTCATCTAGCCGTATTTGTGGCAGCTCTGCAAGCGACTTGGTAAAGTCCATTCTGAGGCGCTAGTGTAAAGATACACTGCTTTTTTTTACGAAACACTGCTTCGCATCAGAACGGTAGATGCATGACGTCATGTGTAAAGGGCCTATTGGCGGCAGAGTCTTGAAATCTGTGTGACGCTAGTTTTCCATGCGCGATTCGAGTGGACGGGGTCACGTGACGGAACTGATTATTCTCCTTAGCCAATCACATGAAAATTAAACATATAAAGTAGCGACGACAATGTGAGGAAAAATAGCGGTGTAAAAGTACTGATACAGCAATAAAAATGTACTCAAGTTAAAGTAAAAGTACACTGTTTTTAAACTACTTAAGGTACAATTCCTGTAAAAACTACTCAATTACAGTAGTTTGAGTATTTGTATTTGTTACTTTCCACCACTGCAAAACACATTCTTACAGAGTGTGTTTGAAAAAAGGACACAGTGGCCCTATGTTTATGACAGAATGAATGACAGAGGCGCCAGAGTGCTAGTGAATGGATGAATGTTAGTTCACTCAAATCTACGTATCAAACCAGAGAACAAGGGCGGAAGGCAATTGGTAAAAAAAAGCAGAGGACTGAAGTATCTGTTTCTAAAAGGGAGTGGGACATGTTGGTAAGAGTCATAACCGCACAATTATGTGACAAGTGAAGGCTTCTCAAAGTTGGCTGTGTACCCCAACAGAATAAAACTGGCTGGTGGTAACAATTTTAAACAGTGCTTCAATTTTGTGAAAGGGGTTTAAAATTGTTAAAATTACCTTTTCAGTCTGCTGTGTTTAATATGAAAATTCATAGGCTTTTTCAACCGCTCCCTATGGTAGGCTACATTTGGTACTGTTGACAGAATGTTATTTGGCAAGACCTACAAAATGATTCATCACAGTTTACTACTCATGTGATTGGCTCCAAGGTGCCTGCCCACTGCCCAGGTTCATTTGCCAAAGTATAAAATTGCGTACAGATTCTCTGAGACCCATGTCAGATCGTCTTAAGATCAATTGGTTTATATCGTCTGTTTGTGGGCTGCATCTAACTTCTGGTACATTTACTTTTAAGCATTTGGCAGACGCTTTTATCCCAAGCAACTTACATTGCATTATCCTATGCATTTATTTCTAAGTATGTGTCATCCCCTGGGATCAAACCCAAGACCTTGGCGCCATGCTCTTATCACTAAGCTACATGGAAGCTTTATTTATTCACCAATAATATGTGCCTGCTAATTTCTGAAAACAATAATGAGAACCGAGAAGAACCATTAGGCTACTTCGCTAAACTTGTCTCTCCAATATTTTTTATTAAGACTCCGATACAGCTAGATGTCAATGTATCATATGGTTTGTTTAAATGAGACCAAACTACAGGACCCATTCAACAAATTATTTATTTTATAAAATTAACATGCAACAAAATTCAACAAGTCGTTTATTCAATACAATTATTATATGTACAGAATATATATTTGAAAACCAATCAATAAGCAGGCTAAATGGCCATTCAGGTTCATATCCAAATGTTTTACTTCACTTTGGAATAGAAACTGGGAATCGATAAAAATCGAATTCAGTAAGCAGAATCAGAAATAATAATAAATTCAAACGATACCAATCCTAGTGAGGACAAACCCGCTGTGATGCAACATTTCTTTCTAGCTCAACTTCTTCAATGATTAAAATATACAAGTTAAACAAACCATTAAATTGTAAGCTAGAAATAGAAAAATCCAAACCTCAAACTAATAGAAACATGGCACCATGAGAGGTTAAACTGAAACTATTAATGCAAAATACAGAATCAAAGCATATAGCCAACCTTTCGTTATTGTTTTATCAATAAAATAATTACATTTAAGGGTTAAATATGTTTACAGTGACATTTTGTTCACATTTCTTCAATAAAACAATGTAAACATTAAACAAGTTGGACTTTGTTAAAACATAAAGCAAACCATACAGTATACAATATTTTTATATGACACATATGGTTAATTGGTGATTTAAGAGTTTATAATGTTTAGTTTGGTTAAGGTTGCTTAAGAGAGAACAGCCTACTATGTTTCTATTCTATGTGGCTATTTAATAAGATTACTTTGATTGACTTTCAGGCAGGATATACAGCCTTAAGTTGAAATCATAATTCAAACTATTTATACAAAACTTATTTTATTATTCCATTATGGGAGATGTCTTGGTCCTTGCATATATTTCAGCTAAGCTATAAGGGCAACAGATTCTTGATTTACTAGCAGCTCCCCCCTCATAACAGGACCCAGGGCGATATTTATGGTTCACCCCGGCAATATTCCTTCATAGTCTCAAATGATACTAGATTCCTGTGCTGACACTGTGGTGGCTGGCTGTTGGGCAGGTGGCGGCCACCGTTTCTCAAATTTGCTGAAAAACAGTGGGTCGTTGAAGGGTCCTCCATATACAATAGCCTGCAGAAGGTAGACCACAATCACCACTAGACAGGAGATCAAAAAGAAGGGTAGGAAGGGACGGAGATGTGTCCAGACAACCCCCACGCCATAACCAAATCCTCCGTGGTCACGATAATGAGTTGTTTTACGGGATGTCAGAGATGTTGGAATGGGCGAAGTCGAGCTGCCCGAATCCCTGTAATTGGAGGACTCTGGATCAATGGATTCCATGGAGAAATTATTTTAATGGTTGACTGGAAGATATTCTCAGTTCTGACTTGCCAATTTACAGCCTCCTCCTCCCAGGAAATTAAAATGAACAATGATTAATTTCTGTGGCGTATCCAACAAAGATTAATGTTCCAGTTGTCAGCATTTCCTTAGTATTGCATGATCCTGTGTGTCTTAAGGCGATCTGTGGACTGCTTCGTTGATCTTGATAGATGAAACAATTTGCGAGAAAGTGTGGAAACTACCAAAAGGCACTCCAGAACTTTTACCCCATAGACACACTTACTAATTTCTTCATCTTCTCTTATTTCAAACTTTTGGTTTGTTTCTTACTCTCGGTTCTCTCTGTGGGTGTTTCAACTGCAGTGCAAGAGCTGGCGTCTGAAGGGACCTCATCAAGATCACTTAGCCAAACTCATACCAGCCACACTCAGGGAAATATGAGAGAGCGAGAAAGAAAGGGAGAGATGTGCAAATGAAGTAGAGATAATATTACACTGCTTATATATAGCAGCAAATAGCTGGAACATGTGGAGAAGAGGATGTGAAAGTAAAACACATAGACACATTTGCTTGACTGTGTCAACATCAAGGTCGTATTGCACATGCACTGCATATAATCATTTTCTGCTCTTGTTTTCCTTCGTGTGTCTAATGCTTGCTTAAGTAAACACCAGCACAAACATGAAGGTGAAGTGATTTATGGCTTGTAGTAGGGCCCCTTGGGTGGTTTCATGTACTTAAGCCATAAAAACAAAAACTGATGACAGGGCTTCTGTTTTCGATGTTACTCCTTGGCCTATAATACGAGATAGAGATACATGACACGCTGTCCACTAGGAGTGTAACAAAGTGCCCAGCTGAAATTCTAATAGCACGATAATTTCCAAAACATTTTTAAATAACTTGTTTTGTACATAAAACTTCATAGAATTGACAGAATTATGTATGTAATAAAGATTAATATTGACTCCCCCCCCAAAAAACCTTTTTTACATACAATTACAATTAAAGCTGCAGTATGTAACCTTGGTATTTGACCACAAGAGGGCGCATTTCCAACAATAACAAAGGCGAAGCTTGATGACGCTATGAAGCAGGTGACGATGGGAGATGTCGTTTTAAATGCGTTTTCGCCATAGCGATGTATCTAAATTGGATAAACGAATCATGATCACGGATGAGGTAATTTATTTGTTTTTGTATTACCTGTATATCTGATCGTATTATTTTATGTCATCATAATTAATGAACTGCAAGGAACGTGAAATGTTATGCTATATTATCCCGTTAAGAAGCTATGATAGACAGTGTCTGAAGAGGCATTACAGGTCTTTTACTCGGAGTTGACGTTGATGGGCCACCTTTTTGGAAACTGAAACAGTCCATTTGCCACGTTATGTTATTTTCTCACAGGTAACGTTATTGATAAAAAATGCTACAGTGACAGAATGTACAGTCATGTGGTGTAATTCATATCTATTAAAATCATCTTTACTGTAACTATTACGTTACTTGTACAATAACAAAATAAATAATTGATTTGCTTACCTGTCTATCAATACACTCGCGAGAGCAGAGTCTCTGTCAAGTCCAAGATTGTCGCGCAGCTCTCTCCATCTCGAAAACGCCTGGCCGATATTTATCCTGGTTTTATTCCTCCGTTTGTCACACAGTCTGCGTGTATCCAAATATGGACGCTTCCGTTTTACTGGCACTTCAATACTCGCCAAAGAGTAATCGTGATCCATAACAACCACTTCCGCATTTGACCATGTGATATTCTGGTCTACACCGGAACAAAGTATAGAGCGGACATTGCGTCACTGAGAGGCGACATTTCTTTTCCGGGACGGCCAGTTATTTAAAATCGGAATTTCTCTGAAATAAAAAATCTTTAGAGACTTTTGAAATATTGTAAGTACACAACTGGAGGAAATATATCACACTGTGCAAGTTATTTTCTGAAATTTTATTACAAAATTATTACATACTGGAGCTTTAAGAAGGTGTTAAAAAATCTAAACCCCAGGAAAGAACATCTTAAAGCAGTAAAACAAAATATTAAAATAAACAGTGCTCTCTTCAAGAAAGTTTAACATCAACAAATGGGGTTTTGTCACTTACAGTTTTTTATTTAGTTTTGGCAGAAATAGCATACCAAGCATATTCAGCGCATGTCGTAATAAGGCTGAAAATTATGAAGGTTTTAAGAGTCCCCAAAAATATCAGATACTGTAAAGCCACGTATTTAGTCAACATTTATTTGATATGATATGAATGAATGAAAAATTCTGTATTGTATTGTAAATATATTATTATGATACCTATTTTTTACAGAATAACGTGTTTATTCACCCTTTAAATAAAAATCTCAATTCATACATCCAGTAATGTGTAAAGGTTATGATAACAAATTATGTACCTGTGAATATATTGTTTAATATTATTTGAACATAGGCCTTGGCTTAGGTTTTTTCCCCCTTTTTTCCTTCTAAACATCATTCACAGCATCTGTGTTATTACATGTTCATTCTGGTCAATCTCCTCGACTGTCTTCATGCTAGAATCTCTTTGATTTTCCTCATGTTGTTCACTCTCCTCCTTCACTTTGTCTTGTTCGTGAACTTCAGCCACCTCTTGATCATCTTCTTTGTTCTTATTCTCCTTTTTCTCTTTCTCTTTCCTCTCTTTGTCTATCTTTGACAGATGATGACAAAGGGCCTGTACATAGGTAAAAACACACATAGGGTCTGGGTTTTTGCCCATTAGTATCATATCTGAAACCTCCAGAAGGGGGCAGCAGTCAGCAAGAGACCTGTGGAAGAGAGAGAGAATTCTGCATTTGTAGGTGTTTTTTCAGTAGATTATGGTCTTTCTTTAGTCACAGACACATTGCATTAGGAACTTACTCTGCTGTGCTGAAGGCTAGAGTGAAGTTTTTTTCTTGCTCACTGGCTTTAAGGGAGGAGAAGTCAAACGCGTCTGGAAAAAAATTGTGAACAAGGGCACAGAATGCCAGACCATCACTCCAAGATGAAGAGAAGTTTTCTATGTTGACACCCTTTAAAATAAGGAGAGGGTTATATACTTACACATGGGATTATTTTAAAGAGAACTGGTTCCAAATCAGTTGTGTATTTACATTAAATAAAACTTTCTTCAGTGGTTCCTGAAGAAAGTTAAAAAAGAACCATGTTGGCTATTTAGTTTTATTTTGTGCTATAGCTCTTTCTTGGTGTTTTATTTAAATTCTTCAGATAATTTAAGGAAACTTCAACTAATCATAGTTTACCTCATATGTCTTTGTTTTGATTTTACACCACTGGAGAATTTTCTGTTTAATTGAAGCTCCACCGCCCATGCCTGTGGATGTCTGTTGAACTTTGAAGTTACGAACTCCTGGAGTTCTAAAACAGGGCAACATATACTCTTCAGATGTAACAGATGAAAAATCCCATAGCAACGAAGAGTGCTACTCAACAAATACTAATGTTCAACAAACACAGTTTGTTACTATGATTTGATGCTGTTGTTCACATGAATTAATTAAATTATGTTGTGGTTAATGCAAAGTTATAAGCACATGGTATTATGTGAATTATTATGAAGATAAAGACTTACTCGTCCTTCTGAAACTTGGCCATGGCGTCTCTTCTGGCAGAAGACCGTGCAGCACGTGGACACACAGATGATTTAATTGGAGCTTTGAGGGCAGACGATGAAGTTTTTCCACTTTTTCTTGACGGATTTCTTTCCTTGTCCTGAACATGATCTTTATTTTCTTTAATCTCCTTTTTGTCTTTGTCCTCTGTCTTTTGTTCAGTTTGACTTTCAAAGCTATTTCTCAGCTCGTGTCCTTTGTTATTCTTAAGTTTTCCTTCCTCCTCACAGATGTCATCAGCTTTATTAATATGATTTTCTTTTGCGAGAGACTCATTGTTACCTTCATTTCCTTCCCCATTAACCCCTGTCTCATTGTTTTGCTCCTTAACCGTTTGTTCTTTGACCTCCTCTTTTTTCTCCACTGCAGTCTCTTTCTCCTCCTCCCTTAATGTGTTGACTCCACCCCCTCGCTCACATGTCTCACCTTCATTGGCTTCAGGTTTTGTCTCCACCTTTTCTTCAACGTTTTCCTCATTAGGTTCACTGTATGTTGTATCGGTCCCATCCACTGGCTCTGAGGCAGCTGCAGTACATTTGATCTCCTGGGGATCCACTTGTTTGGAGTCCTGGGAAGTGCCCATTCCAAAAATGGATGCATTTAAACCGAACAATAATGTGATACAAATTTAATCCTCACAGAGACTTATCATATGATAACTTGTTCTACAATTACTGTACATGTATTCATTAGACACGTAGGGCTGACTACCATAAGACCACACGTTTAAATATTACACGTCATGCATAATATTCTAATTGTAATACATTGGGTGCAGTCGTGGCCTAATGGTTAGAGAGAATTGGACTTGTGACCGGAAGATTGCTGGTTCGATTCCCAGGGCCGGCGGGTGACGACTGAGGTGCCCTTGAACAATGCACCTTACCCCTACTTGCTCCCCGGGCGCTGCAGTGATAGCTGCCCGATGCTCTGGGTGTATGTGTGTTCACGACTTGCTGTGCGTGTGTTCCCTACTCCGTATGGGTTAAATGCAGAGGCCACATCTCGATTATCGGTCACCATACCTGACACTTAACTAACTTCACTTTTGTTATGACATTTTAGGTTACTCTGAACATCATGCATTTCTGTATATACTGTATGAGACACATATGAACAGATATTTATACAGGTTAATAACCCCGAGTTATATTCTATGATGCATAATATTCAATAACAAAGCATCCAATCATAGGCAAATGCTGTATATCCTAAACTTTGATATCCAGCCGGAATGAAAAATATTTTTGCATCGCATACACAAAATTCCATTCTATGGATTAATTAAAATACAGTCTAAGTGGGAGGTCTAGAGGACAATGGTATGCATACAAAAATTGGCTTCTGATAATGTAAGCATTTTTTCTTGTGTAAGTCATTTGTCTTTGCTTGATGAGTTACTGCAAATGCACGTTATTAGCTTTATACAGAAAGTTGGTTTTCAAATATTATATAATACTACATTCTTTTTCCACTGGAAATTTATATCTTCTAAGAAAAAACTACTCAGTACCCCTAAGCATATACTACCTATATATAAACACTTGTCTATCAATCAGTCCCATGATTTTTAACAAGATGCATTGAACAGTTGCTTTCCCCCAGTGGGTCACAACCCAATGACATGTCTCGGGTCAATTGTGGATTCTAACAGACAATCGATCTGCATCAGGGAGTATGTCTGCTCTCCTTCTTTGACACACAATCTTTTTCTGTCTTGTGTAATGTTCACTGTTTAAGCATTTAAGGGACTGTGTCTCTGTGTATATGTGATCAGTTCTGCTTTTGAGAAGCTGTTCCAGGTGTCACATGAGGTCATGACTCACCAGTTGTAAAAAGAGCTGCAGCATTCCTTTATAAGAGCAGGTGTGTGTGTGTCTGCGCGAGCATGTGTGTATGTGTTAGTAAATATTTTCAAAATGAATTCTCATATGTGAATCACACTATAATAAATGAGCTCAATGAGCCAACTGGGAATGTGGTTTTACCCCAGATAATAATTATATAATTTTCCATTGACATTTGCCTTCGACTTAAAGGGCAACACGCTGAATAAACAACAGTATCTCATGGGAAGTAGTATGTATTTTACAAGGTGGCTAAATTGTAAGATTTTGTACAGTTTGAATCGTACAAAAACACATGATTGTTAAAAAAAATCACTGGAGTGAAAATAGTTAGTATTAAAACATACAAAAATGATTGGACGAATTTATACGGATCAACTACTTCATAAAACAGTTATAAAGGTCCATCAGATTGTGTTTGACTAAACTGTTTTTTTTGTGCAAGCTTAAAATGCAATTTAAGAGCTTATCCGTGCATGTGTGTGTGAGAATGTAAAATAAACCAATTATATACTTTTTAAATCAACAGGCAAAGCATTTGCAAAAACAAGATGAATTCTATAAATGTAAGAGAAACACAGAAATCAACGTTATTAAACTGCAATATTCACCTGGTAAGTTTCTCTGGCCACTGTGATATTCTCAGTATCCTCCATTTTTTTGGAGTTGTCTGTGCAAACTGAAAGAATCTTCAGTCAAACTACTCACTGAATTATCAGACACTGAAGATAAGTTCTGTCTGGTTCCTCCTTCCTCTCTTTCTCTCTATCCTCTCAGTGTCTGTCCTTCTGACCTTTTCAAACAACACATGCTCCAGAAATAGTGTTTCCGAACAGCTGTTATTAGTGGAAACCAATGCACAACATTACACAAACATACAGTACACCGTAGAAATAAACAATATTGATGTGCATTCAAGAATATAATATAATATAAAAGACTTTGTAATACTCAGCAAGATTCACCAACGATAAACCACACTGAAGAATTACATCAGATTCCATGTTCACAAACATTTATGCCAACAACAGCATTCGAAGGAATAGTCTTTATCACCAATGAGGACCACCTAAAATAAAATACAGTTCCCTTACTACTAGTATGGCCAATTCTACACAAACACACATTTACCTAGCTATCCAAATAAGCACTAACTTCTTTTTATAGCTACACAGGTATATTTTTATATATAGTTACTTACCCTTTAAGATCTGAATTTTAAAGATAATTTTTACTCTCTACTGTAAACCCTTTGATACACACACGAACACACTCACACAAAGCAAAAGAAGCTTAAAAATAATCTAATGTTCCTGTCATGTTTTAACATAAACCTTATTACAGTTTCTATTCTGTAATACTATATCGTTTTAATGGATAATATAATCTAAACATTATTTATCTTACCAAGCAATAGAATTTTGAAGTCACTGCATTCAAATAACGGCTCTGTTCTTTATCGTAGTAAAAGTTCAGAGAATATATAACTAAGATTACACTTATCTCTGTATATATGTAGTTCTATTCTCTCAACACAAAGCAGATGGCTTTAAAAATAAACTGCTCTCTTTGCTTTCATTCACTCATCCCCCACGGTTATCTCCACCGCTCTCAATTTGTCGGTCATCTTCTCTCTTTCCAATCTGTGTATACACGTGCTAGCAACGTCGTGTTGCTGCTAATTTCACTCCTTCAGTATATATAAATAAATAAAGATGAAAAACGTCCCACAGTAGATAATTCCTGTTACTAGTGATTTCAGAAATAGAAATCCGATTTTGTCTACTAATTTATACTTAGTTGCAATTAGGTCCTTATAGTATCCTATATTGTCTTATATTGCTATATTTTATAAATAAATGCTAAATTCAACTAGATAAATATGTAATATTTAAAAGTGCCATTGCAATATCATGCTTTAACTTTAATTTTTTTGTCATTGGTCGATAACATGGTTCAAGAATATACTCATCCTGATACAAATAACTGAATTACCTTCTAATGTAGTATTGACTGAATATGTATGTACTGTATACATGTATATCATTTAATTTAGGGGTCAACCGACCCTAAGGGAAAATTAATCTGAAGTTGTTTGTGACCATTGACAACATCGGAGAGGATTGGTTCAATGAATGAATGAATGAAGTTTATTTTTATTATTTATTAATAAAAAAATAGAGAATGATTGGAAATAGTAATTTATTTAGTTTTATTGTAACAAAAGTCAGTGTAACAAGTTCAGAGTATTAAAAAGCACTAACCTTCATCAGAACAAGTTTCTCGATATTCTCAGTAGAGGGCGCCAAATAAAAATTTAATTTTCTCATGAAGACAGTGGGATGTTTGCAGGAAACCGGTATTTTGATGACATAGAGCTAGTTTTAATACAGTGCAGGTGAACTTATTTGATTGCATAACATCACACAACAGCATGTTCTTGAATACAATATAAATCCGTCTATGTTGTTATACTGTAAAATAAAACACTGACAGTGATGTTAATGAAAAGCTCTAGTGATAACATGTGATCAAGGGTGTTCCAGAGTCATAGTGTGGTAGACTGTGATTAAAGGGCTACTTCAATCATGAAAATGTTTTCATCATTTACTCACTGTGGGGACGTGACCAGAAAAGCAGGAGACAATGCTTGCATTTCTACAAAACTTCTTTATTTTAAATTGCCATACACCATAGCTGACCCTCCTCACGGAGAGGCCCAGCCAGCCTTCTCCAAACACACAGAGAGGCAGCCTTTTCTACCCAGATGATCAAACCAATTTACATAAATGGGTGACAATTGAAGGTCATGTACATAAACAGTAAAAGTAAACCATAATAAAGAAACAAGTTAAATAAATGATTTACATCAAAGTAAATTATATATACTTCACAATAAATAAAAATAATACCCAAAGCAAAAACAAGAATAAACAATTTACACAACCCATAAACACAACCCCCCCTGCAAACTTAATAAATGAACCAAGCCTACATTACCCATAATTACTGAGCATCAAATAAAAAGGGAAACAGGAAAGCCGCACACCCTCTTAGACCCCGCCCTCCAGAACCATGCTGCAGCCATGAACCCAGAGTCAAAGGTATGAGAATTAACAACTTCTAAATAAAGTACAGAAATGAAAAGTCTTGTGTCTTCCTTCCAATCTAATGTGCACCTTACACTAGAAAAAGAACAGAAAACATTTCCAATAAATGAACCCCTTAAACATGTAAACAAAATGATAACCCACACATTACTGAGGGTGATGTGAAATCTTCACACTCACCCTCAGGTTGTTTCAAACTTGTATACATTTCTGTATGACAGAATTTTTATATTCAGGTGAACTATCCCTTTAGATATTTTTAATATGTGCTCACTTCAGCAAAAGCTTTAGCATTTTATGTGAACTGTGATGAGTGGGCTTCTCCTGATGCTTCAGACTCAAGCTCATGTCGGGTGCGTCATTCACATTATTAACTCTACAACGTTATTGTTCTGGGATATCTACAGCCTACGAACAGAACAGAACTACGAACTAACACAGGGACAAGAATTGCTTCTGTCATTAGTGATCGTGACAAAACCTGTAAAATACATTTACTGGGTAAACATATATTATTTGGTATATAAGTACATTTTTTGTCATGTTTTACGATTCCTTATATAAATATTTTACCGGCTTGCTTGTATATTCTCCAAATCCAGCATAAAAAGATCATAGGAATCAATAAAAACTTCCAGGTGTTAATGACAGACTATTGTGATGTTGACATAAGTAAACAAAACTTTTAGACCTCTTTGGTGGCATTTTTAATAGAAAGGGAGGTATTCTACTGGACAATTAAGAAACTGACATGGGATATTTTATTTGCATCAGAGAGACAGATTGAAACACTGAATGCTTTCTTAAATGTTTAATAAACGATACAATAGTCAGTGTGGGTGCATATTGCTTGTGCAGTCACACCAGATTTATGGACTTATTACTATTTAAGGTCATTAGTTTGGGTAAAGTTTGTTCAGCATTCTGAGATTTACCCATTTTGCAGAAGTGAAGCCAATATATCCTCTTGTGTTTTTGAAATAGATGACATATATACAAATAAATATGCTGACAAGAACATTTGACATCTGACGGTCAACATGTGATTGCCATTTGTAGCATTTACAGCATACAAATAAAGTGATGCTCCTCTCTGCTGACAGTTACATCAAAACAGTCAATGAATAGGTCTTGTTATAAATGTACTTTTTCCATGAACAACATTTTAGGGGAATTGTCAGATAGTGTGAATTGTGCATGGCAGATTAGCGTTTGTCACACTTAAAAGGAAATCTTCTGGTAGTCTTGTGATGGGGACTGTGACAGGGCAATCAAAAGTCATCTAATTATAAACACTGTGCATCAACGATTGCTACAAACTACAAGGGAAGTGCAAAACCTCAGTAAGAGTGAGTCTTGTGCCAATCACACATTCAACTTCTGCTTTGTTTTAAAACTTTTTAAATAACAGGAAAAGTAATACAAAATCACAAACCATTGTGCTTTGAGTAGTGAAGCTTGTCTTTAAAAGCTGATCTTTACATTTCCTAATCTAAAACTCTAGGCCATTTACTCCTTTTTGCGGCATTCTTTTCAAAACCATATGTCGTGTGTGGTGAAAGAGTTTAGGTACACACAAATACCTTAGCTTGCAGGACAGTTCTTTATCAGTGGTCTAAGCAGCAACATTCCCATGTTTATTCACTCAAAAAGTTTAACTTGGTCATTCAATGGTACACGGATTCGCAGAACCAATACATTTACAAACCAACCAACACGGTTACATACCCAAAAATACTTTTAAGAATTATATTTATTAACAATTCTTCTTAAACATTTCTATAGGCTATTGATAAACACTACTGCCAACTATTACCACATAACAGATAGTTTGATGTTAAAGTAAATTTCGCAAATTCTCAAATGACACGAGCCATTTCGTAAAACACCTCTTTTATAGTGCTCTGTGTTGAATCTTGACTTGCCGTATGAAATTAGAAACAATACTTCTTCCCACCTCTGTAAAATAAGAGGAGGGTTTTGTGAGAATGGGAGGGAAAGTCCATATAAAGAGAGAAAATGTGCAAGAGAGGGAGAAGTAGGTGTATATACGCATTAGGAGGTTGTACTATATGTGCGTGTTAGCGAATAAGAAAACTATAAAGGTATAAATGATTGGATAATTTAAAAAAACCTTTGTAATACAGAATTGATTCCTCAGGTAATGTCTTGTTTTCTCTCAGAGACAGTCTGATACAAGCACGAGCACAGCAGAGGACGGGAAGATGTTTGGCTGTCAGGGAGCTGGGCTGAGGATTCGGTCCTGGGTCACTCTGATCACAGGGTTGGTGGAATGTTTGGGGTTTGCGGGGGTCATGTTCGGTTGGGCATCACTGGTTTTTGTGCTAAAGAGTCAGGGATACTTCAGCAATCTGTGCGTGAACAACACTAGAAATGGAACCATCACTAAAGGTCAGTAGGTAAATGGGGATAATATTATTTATGTCCACCTGGATACTGTGAAATGTATATAATGGATGCTTGTGTACTAGATTGCAGTGGGCAGGATGAGCAGTTCTCCCTCATCTTCACCATTGCCTCATTTATGAATAATTTCCTTACGCTGCCAATCGGCTTCCTTTTCGACCACTTTGGTACCATGGTTTCCAGGCTACTGGGAATGTGAGTCAGACCTCTTTGTTTTGTGTGTGTGTGTTTGTCTGACTAATGATGTTTACAGTATGCTACCCCTAAAAAAAATACAAAATGTTTCATGGTACAGTATTACAATGGTTATTTGGAATAAATACTATATAATCCTGTGATCCTATGATGGTCTAAAGCACCATGGTGTATGCCATTAGCATTACCATTGGTACTGGTATTGGTGAGTCCCATTGGTATTCCCGTATGGGCCCAGTTGCATTTACAAGTTAGTCATCTAATTTTATTCTTCCAGACCGGTCGTACCTTCTTTAAGTAATTTACATAAAATATTAACTGTTGGTTATCTCGGTCTTATTACCAGCTGTAGAAATGTGACGAAATGAAAGTAGTTTAGCGCTTAGCTCAGTCAAATGTTTACAAACTCTGATAACCAAACACTACTCCAGCAGCTCTTCCTCTTCTCTAAGGAAGGCCTCGTCCCTTTTTTGGCATATTCTTTTGGGCCGAGGTTATTAAAAGCACTCGGAATAGTGACATCATGTACCCGGGAAGTAGAGGGCTATAGTCCGATTTTAGCCGTTCTTTTGTAGTCCTTGAAAAGCGAATTCTGTAAAAGACAATATCTCGCTTGGCATTGAACTTTGAGCTTTATCATTTTGCAGATATTGTTTATGCTCTAACAGCAACATTACACACTAACCAAAGTTTGGCATCACAGGAAATGGGCGCTTTAAGACACAGTCTTAACTTAGTGGCTATGTTTATGCAACTGGCCCCTGCATCAAACTTTGCCACTTATTAAAGTATAAATTGTAAAAAATTGTCCAAGTGCGGTGGATCTAAGATTTGGACACCTCAATCATATTAAATCTAGAGTGCCTGAATGTTATTGTATGAGAGAATCATATGTTTCCTGTAGTTTAAGCATTCCAAGTGCAAAGGTCATGGGTTTAACCCCATGGGAAGACATAGAATGTATGCACTGTACTGTAAGTCACTTTGGATAAGTGTATCTGCCAAATGCATGAATGTAAAATATGCTTAATCTGTATAGGTGTAGCTTCAATCTGTTCCACAACTGTTGACAACCAAACCTTAACGTGAAGTACCTCCTTAAAACTTAAAATATGTTGTTAGGCTTAAAAGAATATAAAAAAGAATTAACTCACATGTTCAAAGACATTGAATATAAAATACAAAAGGGTGAGCAGGGCACAAAGTAACATGTTAATTGTAAGAAAAACCTTTTGCATATATACAGGTTCAAAGGGATTTGGGGATTTTGTATTTCTCTCTTACTGTCAGTCTCACTGTTGTTTTGATTTTTTGTTTTTTTGTGCAAGTACTTGAGTAGTTTGAAAGCATGAAAGTAGTTTTTTCTTTATCCTATGTTTTTTATCTTCAATTTGTAAATTGGGCTTGTAAATCACCAAATCCCACCTTATATTATCTTATTATCACTGTCTTGATGCCTAAAATAAAGCTACATGTTGAAACATTTCAGTCACTCCTGGCAACCGTTTAATGTTGCTACACAGTGTTGTACACAATATTATATCTAAGCCTTCAAGTGTACAAAGGTAAAATGAAATTAAAACAATGTAAACTGCATTCATCACATAGAAAATTGTAAGTAGACTGTTAAATAAAATTCTGCAAAAAAACGGATAAAGTAGTGGCAGAAAATGTTATGAACATTTAATGCTAAAATGCAATTCAATGCACTGCAAAATGTAAAATAAAGGTAAAACAACAGTAAAAATGAATATGAAAATTTCATTTATGTTAATACAGTATATTGTGCCCTATTTTTACGGATTTGTTTTATTTTAGAGTGTACAACATCCAGGGAAATAAATTACAGTTATGTATCCATTCATAATAGAAGGATGTGTGGACATCTATCTATTATAGACAGACAAACAAATAATTTCCATCTTCAGTATAAATATAGACCCACGGGGTAACCCATGCCCCGTTTTCCCCAACTATAACAGCTGTTATGCTGGTTGTGATGAATCACGGCTGTGTAAGGAGTTCCTAGATTGATGGGAACATTTTGTTTCCGTTGTTTTTGTTTTCTGAGGACTGTTTGATTCAGTTTTTTTGGTTCCAGGTACTTGACACCAGAAGGTTTTGAGTTGCACAGTGGGTTTAAGATAAGCAAGTTCTGTGCGGCACCTGGTGTAATGAATTTGGCATTAATTTGGTTTGTCTGTTAATTTGAGTCCACCTAGCTTGCAATGCCTGCTCGAGATATTTCTTATTATCTAACATTATTGCAATATTTATTGAGGTAATTACATTAAAGGCACACTAGATTCTTACACTAGCTTTGGTTAATAAATGCACCATTTCATTTAAAGGAGGAATACATTAAAATCACAATTTTAACCCAAGCTTTTGTTATATAAGAGTGAATCGTATTCACGCGAACATCATGTAAGTGTCAGAACTGAAAACGCCCTTGTTACTGAGATAACATCTGTTATTGACACCAGGCCCAGCGAACGCCAGGTTCTGGAATGCACCTATCTATGATGACATTGATAGGTTGAACACCGCCTCCATAGAAAATGATCAACGACTGCTTCTCTAGCCCCGCCCACTGGTTTGCGCATGATAGTACTGAAGCAACAAACAAACATGCTGTTAAATATATCTAAATATTGTGTCATCCCTGGTTGTGGAAGAATACAGTCACTGCATAACCTTCCTTCGGATTCCGATATTAGGAATGCGTGATTAAAGTTTATTTTTAAAAACGTTCCAGCTCATGTGGGAAAACATGGAGTGTTTGTTAGTTTAATTTCTCTGAGGATTCCTTTGTGAACAAGGCAGAGATCGACACTGGATTTGTGGAGAGTTTAAAATTAAAAAGCAGTGCTGCTGTGCCTTCAATATTGGATCCGATAGGAATGGCGCAGCAATCTTATTTGAGTAAACATTTTTGTGTTATTCGTCACTATTGCTGTTTTAGAGATCGCTTGATGTGCCCTGAGCACTCGAGATTAGTATAACATGGAGACCTCAGTCATTTGTATTAATTGCAGAGGTTGTATGTGATCCCGTTTGTTTATTTATCATGGAAACTCTCGTAACATTTGAGATCCGCGATTGCGGTGATCTTTTGTCCGGTCTCACCGGCCTCAAATGCTGACAGTTACGGTCATATATCATTAAACGCAAAACAAGTATAGATTATACAAACTATACGCAAAGCCTTGCCATCACATCCGGAAAATAAATCAGAAAATTTGGTTAAATCTTGCGATTGCATCACATGAAATTCTGATGGGCGGTAATTTATAATTCAAAGGAGGTCTCCAGATTATACTGATGCTGGCGAAAACTGTGAATGGTGTAACCTAACGCAATGTTTTGAACCAAATTCACAGAAGGCTCCAACTACGTAAACTGCTATCCAATCAAAGCAGTGGGCGTTTACTTATAAACTCTTCAATGCGGCACGACAATTAAAACCGTTAAAGCATTTGCAGAGCTGTCCTCAAAACCAGTGTAGAAAATAGCCTATTACTTCTTGATTTTGATGTTTTTTTTATGTAAAAATCATGCAAACGTCATAACTAGACCTCATACAACAGTATAAAACAATAAACAAGGCCATTTCATGAGACCTTTAAAAAACATTATACAACAGTTCTTTCTGGTTCTCGAATCTGATTGGCTGAATGCTATGCGATATTCCACTAGTATCAACACAGGAACCACTTCGTCACTAATTCACTTATGCACATTTGGCAATGTCTCTAAGAGCATTTTACAGTGCTCAGACATGGTTAAAAAAAATACTGCGCCAGTATGCAAGGGTCTCAAGACGCGATGTATTGTAAACAGCATTGCGCAAATTTAAAAAATGTGACGGAGGTTTGTTTAATTATGAAATGCAGCATAAGCCAAAAGAAACCAGCGCTTTGTTTGTACATTAGAAGATTGAATGCTAAAGATTTAACCAAGTATGTATCATGACTGAAGAAATGTAAAAGTGCTTTTTTAAAGATATTACTTATATATTCGAAGGAAAATAGTTCTGTCATCATTTACTCACTTTTGAAATCTGTGTAAATGTCTTTGCTTCGATGAACACAGAGAAAGATATTTGGAATAATGCTTGTAACCAAACAAAGACATTTATACAGATTGGGAACAACTTGAGGGTGGGTAAATGAAGATAGAATTACATTTTTGGTTGAACTTTTCCTTCAAACTATACTAAAACTATAACAATGGGGATGCCTAAAATGTGATTTATACGAAAATGCATACACTTAAAATGAATCAGTAACACTAAAACCAAATCAATATTTGCTGTCAAAATTAACACATTGATCCAGAGAAACCCAATGTTTTTCGTCCTTATCTCCTCATTTGCTCTGCTCTCCTGTCACATCACTCATTACAGCGTGATATGTTTCTCTTTCTTAAAAGCCTTTTTAATCCAGTTTCATTGTTTTAACATTACCATTTATACCTACAGTATTATGTTTTAAAGTCTTTGCTAGATATAAATCTGTTATAAGCCTTTTGAAACCAGCTTGATGATCTTTCTTGTAGGTGGAATTATGTTTGGCATTAGCCCTCTTTGAATTGTTCTTCCTGTTCATACTGCTTAACTTGAAACAAACTTTCAATTTAAATCCTAACAACACTGCTTGGCAAGTATAACAGAAAGAATGTTTAGCAAATGAACTGGGAAAGTTAACTAAAAAGTAACTTCCACAATGTTTGGTTTCCACAAACCGGTCATGTTAGTAATCAAAGCAGTTGAACTAATCTCCAGACCAGCCCTTACGAAAGTTAACCATAGTTTTTTGTAGTACAAGTGTGATAACCATGTTTTTTTGGGCGCATTGATTACTTAGGGCAAAACCATGGTTTTACTAGAGTAAACATCGTTTACTATGTTTTGTACAAAAATCATGATTTTAAAACGATGGGTATTTTGTTATAACCATTGATTTACTACAGTAACTATAGTGTTTTGGTTTTAACTGTGGTTAAATTGGTAAATTTTTGTAAGTGAGGTTACATTCCACGATTAGATTACTTCAGGTAAATGACATTAAGAATCTAATCATTGTGTGCAGTTTTCGAATGAGCATAATAATAGATACCTTAATTTCTCTTCTTTTTCTCGCTAACCAAAAGTATTTTCACGGGCAATGAAATCAATTAATCTTCTACAAAAGCTGACTCAGCATGCAGGCGCCCCATACTCTCGAATCGTACAGATATCATCTTCGTCAGACACAGGGATATATCTCCTGCATTCAAGTGCACAGAGGCAAACAGGCATCATTGAAAAGACACACGTTCTCTGTGCAGAGCTCTTTTAGGAAGCAATTTTTTTTTTAAGCACCACTGGCTCTTGCTGTCAAAACGTCAAGGGGATATCTAAAACCACATGCTCAGCATCTGAAACATACGCTGCACTGGTTCTGAAGAACAAAAGCTGAATGAGTGTTCATGGCATTTCCCTGCTGTACCGGTATTAATAGGGGGGTGAATAGCATGCCAATTCCATTCACCAATATTTATATGCCTTTTAAAAATGTAATCAGAGATTATAGGTTACCAAGGGCAAACCCCTAGTGTCGTCATTGACACAACATTGAGTGGATTACAGAAATGGAACATCCTGGTTACGACTTTACCCTCGAAATGAAAAAGAATAGAAGAACTGTGTTGAGACAGAATTGGATTTGAATTTGAGAAACTTTCAACTCAATTTTAAAAGGCCAAAAAAAAGAGTCTAGTTCCATACTAAAATATGAAAAGGCATAGACAGAAAGGCATAACCTTGTACGTATAGGCTTGAACCTCGAAGGCGATCAGAGTTAATAGGTTCTTCATGACCAGAAATGCCCATCCTTGGTTCATGCTGTACTGTAAATTGTGTTGCAAGATATAAAAATTTGATGCATGAAGTGTGCACTCTGAAAACATGGTAAGGAAAAGTGTATTTAATTCCAGGAAAAAAGGGTCTGGCACCATTTGTCAGATCCTACTTGGTTTGATATTTGTTTGTTTATTCATACATTTTCATACAATGCTTCTTAAATGTCCAAATATTCTTTGAAGGACATTTATGAACTAGAATATGCAGTAATGACATTTTTCATTTTTGAAGGGAATGGGGATTAATCTTTATTTAAATATTCTCACTGTCTTATCATTTATTTACAGATCAGTTTACACTGTAGGAGTGCTGCTAATAGTTTTTTCGAGTCCAGGTAAATACAGTTTCTCTTGACCATCAGTGCAGTGATATATTATAACGTGTTTATGATCCAAAGTAATGTTATTCCTCAGCCACCTCTGTCCTTCTATTTCCTGCACTGTCCTTCATCGCTATGGGAGGAGTTCTGTTTCTGATCACCAACATGCAGGTACTGATTTTCTCCAGGGTGCAGAAAAAAATCAATGTCTTATTTTGTAGACTTATTATTATTATGTAGGATTATGTTTCATTTTAAGACAACGTAATTGACACTGTTTCACCAAGTTTTAAGCCAAGTGAATGATCACACTAAAAAACGGAACGGACGAAAGGAAACCAGCAATGCGCTTTGTTAGCCGTCATCTGTAGTTTGTTGTTTATTTTACATTTATTTTCATTATAACGTACGGAGCACTTTTAGGGACATGGTGGTGGAAAAAAATGAGAGGGAAGAGAAAAATATATTTTAAAGCTTTAGCGTTATCTCGCAAAATCTTTGCGTTCCCCCGAGAAACATTGCGTTATCTCGCAAAACTTTTGTGTTCTCTCGCAAAAACTTTTGCGTTCTCTCGCAAAACTTTTGCGTTATCTCGCAAACACATTTGCGTTATCTCGCAAAACTTTTGCGTTATCTCGCAAAACCATTGGTTTATCTCGCAAACCATTTTTCGGACAAATACTTCATGTTTAATGTTCTGCTGGCTGAGTTTGAGACTAGCTCCTTAAACATTGGTTTATAGACGCAGATTCCCGGACTAATAACTAGTGAGCTAAACGTTCTTATAACACCAATGACACAAATGACGTTTCTACGTAACGTAAACAATGAACTTTAACTTAATTTTCCACAAATCGAGCCCCAGGCGGGAGCCGGCTGAGACAAGACCGAAGCGATCCTCTATATAGGGCAAAACGCCGAAGATCATTAGGCTACTAAAAATAGTAGGCCTCATTAACTTCAGTGCTACATAATGTAGTATAACTAAAACCAGTTTAGATTCAGTAGGAGGCCATTAATGTGTAATCTGAATTTGGTGAGACTACAGTGTGTAACATTTAAGTTATTAATGAAAATTTTTTTAATAACGCTTTTCGGATTTACAGTCACTTTGTAGAAGGTCTCTTCGGACTACTCCATGTCGCCTGCTCATGCAGAGATACATTTATATTCTCGTTTTGAGGAAGACTAGGTTGTTGATCCTTGTCTAAGGAATAATGTGTTGTTTGTATTATAACAACGTTTAGCTCACAAGTTATTGGTCCGGGAATCTAGTATGAACCGCTCCATTGTTAATGTACGGAGCGGAATAACAGGACGTTTGAATGTTTGCGAGAGAACGCAAAAGTTTTTGCAAGGGAACGCAAACGTTTTGCGAGATAACGCAAAGATTTAGCGAGATAACGCAAAAATTTTGTTAGATAACGCAAAAGCTTTAAAACATATTTTTCTCTTCCCTCTCATTTGGTGAGTCCCCTTCTGTATGCTTGCAATCACTCTAATAGTGGGGGAGCCCCGGAGAGCGTCTGTCTGTGTGCGCCAGCGGTCTTGGAGTTTACTAGTAGAAATGACTGGAAAAACGGGAGTGTTGTCAGATGTCTGCAACGCACACTATAAAAGCAACCAAAAACAATGTCAAGGTCAATGTCTGCTTTATTGTCAATTCTGCCACATGAACAGTTCATATAGAGGATTGAAAATGCGTTACTCTCAGACCCATACAAATAACACTAACACAGACCTCCGGATGTGGTCAGGGTTCAGTGGTGCATGAGGCAAGAGAGGGGAGGGGGGCAGGGTTGGAGTTTAGCTTCCTG
Organism: Triplophysa bombifrons; assembly: GCA_029783895.1. Lineage (NCBI taxonomy): Eukaryota > Metazoa > Chordata > Actinopteri > Cypriniformes > Nemacheilidae > Triplophysa > Triplophysa bombifrons. The sequence continues at coordinate 17,638,488 of CM056464.1, forward strand.
GCTACCTGGTGGATGAAGCTTTCCTTAGTCTGCTGGTCCTGGCCTGGAGACTCCGCAGTCTCCTCCCTGATGGCAGCAGCCAGTAAAAGTTGTGTGTGGGTGGGTGGGATCACCTGCAATGCAGAGGGCTTTGCGGGTGAGACCGGCTCCATAAATGTCCTGGAGGGAGGGGAGACAGACATCAATGATCTTCTCAGATGCTCTCACTTTGCGTTGGAGGGTCTTGCGGCAGGACTCGTAGAAGGTCCACATGATGGGGGCTGGGGCTCTGGCTCTTCTCAGTGTAAGTTGTATGCTCAAAACCAAAATTATCTTGAAGAGGTTCTGCTGATTAATCTGTTAATAACGGAATGCAAACTGACACATGCCACAGATCCGTATCTCTAGCTAAGAGAGATGGATGATTTAGTGACGTAAGAGTTCATCCACGCAGTGGATGAGTCAGTAGCAATGGGTTTAAGATGTGCTTTTTTTGAGCATTAAAGACGCAAATACCAGTACAATGACAAGCGCAAACATAAGTAAATAGCGTTACTTGATTCATTTAAGTACTCTCCTCCCATAAAATTTGCATCTGAAGAGGTGACGCCTACAAATCCATATGCAAAAAGGCCAGTCACAAAAACAGCTGTGGTCACTCCTTTTCAGCGCTAAGTTTCACTGTGTGTCTTCAGTAAATATATCGACAGTATTCTTTTTCACCAAAAGAGGCGGCCGCAAGCTGTTAGTAAATCTGGCCCTTTGGCCTGTTTACTGCACTTACTGTATGTCCTCTTATGTCACTCATCTGCTTCTTTAGGTTGGAAATCTCTTTGGCACACATCGCTCCACTATAATCACTCTGTATAATGGAGCTTTCGACTCATCCTCTGCAGTTTTCCTCATCATTAAGGTAAGAGACCAATGGAAGACATGCCATTTTGAATTAAAAAATAAAAGATAGTGCTTTTACAACTTGCATTGCATGAAAGCAGCTGTACACGAAAAAAAGAAAAACAACATAAGTTTGACACACAGAAAGTAAGATAAACCTTAAGAGTAATACGAAATAGATAAGGTAAGGGCATTGTATCCAGTGTAAAACTCTCATGGTTTTAAGCCAAGTCTTAAAGATGAGCTAAATAAACTCTAGATACAGTATATTATCAAGGGTCAAAGAGAATTTCCCGTAATATCATGGAATGCAATTAGCATTCCTGGATAAAAATATGTCATTTTGGTTTTAGTCTTATACTGTAAAAGTAATGTTCAAGTATAGAGCCCTAAGTCTGATGTTAGCAGGCTCCCAGTGAGTAAGCACACGTGACAAATAATCGTATTAAATTTCATCTGTATAACCTGGTGGCATCAGTGCCGCCCCTCTCAAATGTTAGTCTAGAGCCCTGAGAAAGATGATGTTGATGATTAAGAATATGGGAATGGTCGCATCTCTCTTTCAGTTGGTGTTTGAGAGTGGAGTCTCTTTGCGATGGTCTTTTCTCTTCCTGTCTTGTTGTGCCGTCATTCATCTGTTTCGTACATTTGTGCTGTTACCTCGTACCCGTATTCCTTACCCTCTTCCAGAGAACTACAACTATGGGTAAACCTTTTCCAATACATGAACACATAAGTACCTTAACACATTAAAACTTAAGTTCTCAACTAAAACTGACATACTGTTACTCTGCAAATCCAATGTTTTGCTTGAGTCTGTCTTTTTCTGGCATTGCCAGGATTAAATGTGGGGGAACTTCCCAGGCAAAAGTGGATATGACATTTGAAAGGAATTCTCCTCAAGGCCAAAACACAGACAATATGGGTAAGCATTAACCTTTTCACACTAGCTCAACCTGAATAATAATCGAATAATCTCATTTAAATTGTGTAAATAAAGGTATAAAGTTTTTAACAACATAAATCCTAATGGAAACAACATACCATATTCACTATGAAACGCTTTGAGGTTATCAAATTTAAGAAGGTCTTAAAAAAGGATTCTGACTTCCATAGTTGTCAAAATCGAACAGGATTAAAACCAGTCAAATTTGCTGATGGCTAAACTTCCACAAAGAGTTTTTGTTGTCTATTGTACACTTCAATGTCAACATTAAATATGAAAATAACCAACAACATTAAAAAAACTAGTTGATATGCATGTTGGCAACCAAAACCAGCACTGTGTACTGTAGACATCACTAAAACACAGAGATTGAAGTGTTCTAGGATTATAATATCATAGTTTATAAAACTAAAATCTGTAAAAATCTCAAAATTGTATGTGATGGTCTACAATAGTACAATAACGAATGTTGATGGTATTGTATGTTTTTCTAAGAACGGACCTTTAAAAGCTGTTTCCTCTCCTGGTTCTTCATGTGTCATCTATTGTGGCTCTCTGTGATGCAGCTGAGACATTATCTGTTCATCGGTACATTAAACCCTATGCTGAATCATCTTGCTGCTGGGGATGCAGGCCTTGGTACAATATACCCACACATATGCAGTGTTATCATCCCTTCTTCCCATCTGTGTTAACTAAGTTAACTAATTCCTTTAGGCAGTATGTGTAGATACTAGCAAATTTACCTCAACTTGTGTCTCATAATCTTGTCATGTTTTTGCCTTGAACAGTCTTTTTGCTTTTGTTTCCAGTGAGCAGATATACTAACGCATTTGCGTTCACTCAGCTGTGCGGAATACTTTGTGCTCCCTGGAATGGCCTGATCATGGACCGCCGGAAGGGAAAAGAGCGAGAACCAGGTCAACACATAAACACATCCATGTCCTTGCATTTCCCCCTGTTGTAAAATTCAAGTTTTTAATTGTGTTTATATGTCTGTGTGGTTTTCACATACCATGTGCAAATCTTTTATTTTATTGCTGAGAATTTTCTCAAAGAAACTGAAGCTTACTAAAGAATGCAGTTTGAAGCTACCCCAGTTTAAAACGTCATTACCCTGTAACCAATCACATCAACCCATTTGAATCAGCAGTTCGAGCCAAAGATATGTATGGATGGCGCATAGATTAGGCGCTGCACTGCTGTCATCTCTCAGTTTTACTTTCACTTTAGCAGCATCTGTTACTGCCCAATGCAGTATCTATGTATGTTCGAGCTGGTGCGAATGAGTGGAGGCAGAGCTGATTTACATATTCTATGGTTCGAGCTGGTCAGAGCTGTTGAGAGAGACAGTCACGTCAACTCCGTTGAAATGGAACAGTTTATTCACAGCAATGTCATTTCATGGATCCTCTCAATAGTCCCCAGAAGTTACACATGAAGCTGTGTAAACAGATCTATTGAGGTAAACTTTAAACACATTTAAATATGCAAGTCATTTATTGAATAAACATTTCTAAGGAATAAAGAATTAAAAGAAAAAACATAATTTCCTGGAACTATCTGTAGGCTCCATGAATCACGTGACGCTCAAAAGATTTTAACTTCCGTTGTCATAACTCTCTCGGTGGCTCTGGAGTTGATGCGATTGAGTGGGGAGCAAAAATATGAATCTGCGTAAATGAGGTAGGGGTGTGGATTTACATTCAAGTCATTTTAAGGCATGAAGAAATTATTATCACAGGAAAAAACTTTACATATGCTATTTTAAGCTCAAATATTCAAGTGATAAAATGATCAAATGCCATTGGACTGTTAAAAAAAATCCACATTTCTATTTCAACTTTCAGTTTCCTTGCTGTTGAAGGATTCTGTGTATGTTTTGACTTCACTTAGACTCAGTCTCATTGAATAAGAGAGGCTGGTCAACCCTCTCAGTCAAACACATGCAGGTCTGTTGAGCTGGGACATTTTTTTTTATTATGTAGGTCTGAGTGAGCAAGAGGCCGACCTGAGGGCAGCTATACTGTCTCTGTTTCTGACTGGGCTTCAGTGTGTGCTGTTCTCAGTGTGTGCAGCCACACCCATCCTGCCCCTGCAGTACCTCACTTTTGTCCTTCAGGTCCTCAACAGATCCTTCCTCTTCGGAGGAAACGCTGCCTTCATCAGTATGGCGTGAGTTATCACAGACACATTTACTATGGTGGATAACTGATATGATTTTTTATATTGTGTTGTAAATCTTATCTAGATTTTGATAAGGAGTACATAGTATGAAATGGTATTATAAACAAGTCTCTTCCAGATGATGTAAAACGTCCTTATTATTTTTTTATTTTAATTTTTAGAAGTGAAATTGCGTGCATTTAGATAGATTAGGCACCCAAATTACTCCTTAGTAACCAAGTTTTTAAAAGAGATCTTGTATTAATTATTCGTTAATAAAATAGAAAGTAATGGACTGTGAGTGTTTTTATGTAGTTACTGTATGTGATTCAATGTTTCTTTTTTCAGGTTTCCCCCAGTGCACTTTGGAAAGCTATTTGGAATGTTGATGGCACTCTCAGCTGTGGTCTCTCTGCTCCAGTATCCCTGCTTTGCCCTCATTAAAGGACCATTAGGTGGAGACCCTCTTTATGTAAGTCTCTGTGTATTTAAAGTGTTCAAATAAAATAAACGTTTAATATTATAGATTTTTGTTCAGTGAAGATGGGTTGGTAAATGTTTAGTGTTTGGACAACCACAGAAATGAAACATTTATGAATTTCATTTCATTAGATAAAATATAAAATATCACAGTATCTGCAAATTGCACATTCCACATAAGGTAGTATTTGTAAACTTTACTAAATGCATTAGCTACCATACCAAGTAACAACCAGCCAGCAACATAGATTTTCAGCATAACTTAATCTTCATTAATTTACTTAATGCTAATTGTTCTTGTTAGTTCATTTTATATTAACTAATGTTTACATTAACTTTTGAGTTTTTAAATGTTAAAAACAATTAAAATATGCTGAAATTAACAGGAACTAAAATTAATGAATGCGGTATATTTTTCTTTATGTTAGTTAACAGATCAACTAATGTTAACAAATACAACCTTGTTGTTCGAGGTTTTGATATTTACGTAATGCACTATCATTTAAAGAGTGACACATTGTGTAAACATTTTTGTGACCACTGTGCTTGTTTCTGTTGATTCATTTTGACATACTGTTCTTCTTGACGTTTATTCACAGTCTGTGTCATGTGTCAAGCACAACTCATTTTCATTTTTTGGGAAGGAAGGGAGGGTGGCAGCTTTTAAATTAGATAAACCTGCTGTATTTTGAACAAGCCTCCAGTCCTCAGTCTTAAATCCATGACAGTGTTTGTTTGGCAGATACCAGATTCAGCATCGATAAACGTGTATATGGTTCAGCTGAGAGGTTGTTGAAACCGTTCTGTGCTTGTTTTATCAGTTGAGCACCCATCTATATCATTGTTTAGGATCAATAGCGCTGACTGAACTGTGAAAACTGTTTTGTCTCTAGGTGAACATTGCTCTGACCCTTCTGAGTCTCCTGGCCTTCATCAACCCTCTCTATGTTTACTTGCACTGTCGGCACCAAGCAGCCCAGCGATCCAATGGCAACATAAACACTTCTTCATAAGATTATTTTACAAAGGGAATATCAAACTGACCTCTGACTTTAAAAACTGGTTTCTGTTTATTTTTAATTTTTTGATAAACAGAAAAAAACTCATATAGTGCTGAGAAATATGTACTAATCTTTCAGAGCTCGTGTTGTACCTAGATCGACTCATGGCCCTGTAAAGGTATGCAGTGCTTTATCTGTGCTGATTGAAGCTGGAAATTAACAGGTTCCTTCACCCTTTACTTATGTTCTCCCCCACACTTCGGCCTGGATTCTGCAATTTGAGAACATATCCAAAAAACAAAGAAAAAACATTGTACAAAAAATGCCTTCTCTTCTAAAAGGCAATTCTATTATCATTTTTACTTAAACTATAAAATCGATTAAGTGATTTACAATGAAATTTTAAAGGATTCCCAGAATATAACTAATCCTAAAGGGATCATAATAAATATATAATAAGATGACAAGGACATTTTGACAAAACCCGGACAAAAGTTCTACTAATCTAAGCATGTTCTTCGCATTTTTTTTTTGTCTATCTCAACTAGCACTTAACTCTCTAAATGTGTATGTTTTAATCAGTGATTCTCAGCTAGTACTTTGATAAAAGTAAATGCATCTAATCATATAACCATACACTGCAAAAAAAAGAACTTTAACAGGGAGGAGAACATGCATCTCATACTGAATCTTTTTTGTTGCCATGAAAGGTTGTGCGTCAAATCAAACTCTACAGTATTTTGGCACAAATTCATCTGTCACTTGGTAAAAGCTATCTTAATGAGGACAGGTTAGATAGGTTGCATGACATCCCATAAGAATGAAAAATAACAGAACATATTAAATATCTCAAGAAACGAGGTTCAATAAAGAGTAATTTGTATTTGCCACAAAACATTTTCTCTAAAAGAGTTTTATTTTTCTAAATTCAGATGTACAATTGTGAAATCAAAGGATTATTAAAAATTGGATAAAAGATTAATTGAATTCATTAGACATGTTAATTTCATAGCTCTATACTCATAATGTGTTGCCTCGACCTGAGAAAACAATTGTTGGTACCATGCTCTTTCATAACTTGATATCTACTGTTAAGTCAGGGTCCTGGATCAAAAGTAGTAGAGAACCACTGGTTAAGAGCACATGCTCCTTGGGAAAACTATAGTTGCGGGAGCCCTCTGTAGGACGTAACACGAATTACAGGCTGGAATTTGTGAAAGATGTATTCAATCAACTGCAGTCTGAAATGCAGGCTTCCTTTATAAATGGATCTGTATTACTCATAATAAAGGGAATTTTTTATAAGAAAAACTAATGAAGTTGGCTGATTTTGTTGTGGGATGAATAGGCGTCATGGCTATGGCATTTCGTAAAAAAACACTTCACAAAATAAAGTCACAAACTTGTTGATAGCAGCAGTTTGTCACGGTGACAGTCCTGTCTTTTCCCTGGTTCAGTTTTACTATTTTTCTCTTCCCCTGTGACCCAAGGACTCCATTTACCATGATCCTCCAAGCTCCCTCCCCAGTGCCTGTCAATCCTATCCCAACTTTTAACCACTCCTGTATGCCCACTACAGGGTCCAGTCTTGTTGATGCGTTGATCAATGTGGAATATGCTCTCCTGTTATTTATATTATTTATATAAATATCAGGTTTGTGTGCTTATCCGCGACTCTGGTCTGTTACCTGGCAGTCACATCCAGAAAAAATAATGGATCTCCATTTATCTCCGCTGGACATTTTTTCTAAAACTATAATTGTTTCTCTAACCAGCAGATTGCAGTATTTTGTCCTTAACACCTAGATCAAAATCCCGACTCGACCCAACTTTTATTTCATTTACATAATCATTAAAGTTTATTTTTAATAAAAATAATAATATATAATATGCAAGCTTCCAAAACACAGCATAAATGAATAATTTAGGAAAAAAATATATATATTAACTAGCACTATATTAAGTCTATTAATAAATTATTAATATTATGTATTACATAATAGGCTTAGATAAGGAATTGAGGCTTTAGAAAAATATGAAGACTTGTTATTGTAGCTATAGAAATGTGTTATTTATGTTGCACTACATTTAAAATATATTTTTTTTAAATTGGAGTTAGAATACATTTTTATTTCAAGCCTATACTGTCAGCCCAAGTGATTAAATCAATACCATGTTTTTTAACAAACATTAGAACAGTGGTTCCCAAATCCAGTTCACGGGACCCTGCTCACAAAATGTTTTAGATCTCTCTTTATATAAAACACTTGACTCAGCTTATCAGCTGGTTAGGGAGACATCTCTGAAGGCTGATAGAGTTTAGTCAGGTCTTTTATATAAGGATAGATCTAAATATTCTGGGGGGACCATGGATTAGAAACAGCATATGTTGATATTAAAAGTTTGAATTACTCCCCTGAAGGCCACAGTGGAGAAATATATTTTTTAGCAGTTTGTGTGTTCTTTTGCAAGCAAACCCGCAACCTCTGTCCACCTGGCACAAGGCTGTGCCCACTAAGTTACAGAAAACCGGCACACAGCACACATCAGGATCTTCATTTTGTAAAAGATGTACAGTTACACAACATTACATATAATATTCAGAAATGTACAAAAGTAAACATTTGTAAACAATACGCGTTTTAAAAAGGTCCTACAATGTATGATTATCGGTGGGTTCCAAACCGGATATATTGCATTTTGAAGGGGACTTCGGAGTGAAAACAATCATGTCTGCCATATTGAAGTGTCAAAAACAGGGGTGCCTCACATGTCCTGAAAAGCGAATAAGGTTGTTGCCACTCAGCTAAGAAATTATCAAAGTGCACATGATTCCTTTAACCCTTTCCAGTTTGGCTTTTGCCCATCGCACAAGCACAGAAACAGCACTTGGTCAATGAAATGAATGATAATCTACTATTGATGGATTCTGGGTGTACTCTTTTCTCATCTATCAGAACTTGGCATGCAACTCTATAGGTCTGCCACTGTTTCACTCACTTAAGGTGTTCCACAGAGATCTGTTCTCGGTCCAGTACTTTTCATTATCTATATACAGTCACTAGGTGACATAATTCGTAAATATGGCCTACATTTTCACCTCATTCAGATTTATTTAACCACTGCCTCGGAAAAATCAGCTTTGCTGAAATCAATAATTTGATGTCTCTAAATTATCCTTAAATTAACCAGTAGCAAAACTGCAATAATGCTGATTGGATCCGTTGCATCACATACAAAAGAGGATTTATATTTTGACAATGATGGTGCCCTTCTTAAACCTTCTTAAACCTGTCCCGATTGACACATTACTTTCACTCAGCTCTCATATTGCTGCAGTGGTTAAAAGTTTTTTTATCAAATGCGCAATATTGCAAGTCTTCACTCTTCTCCTACTCTGCCTGATACAGAAACCCTAGTTCATGCTCTAATTACAACACGGGACTGATTATAGCAATGCTCTGCATTTATCGGTCTGACAGGGAAACATATTAAAAGGTTGCAGTATGTCCAGAATGCTGCTGCTAGGGTTCTTACCTCAACCAGGCGCAGTGCTCATATTAGTCCACTACTACACAGTTTTCACTGGCTTGGCTATTTCCTCACCCATTCAGTTTTAGATTCTCCTGTTGACATTTAAGACTTTGAACGGTCTTGCACTTGGCTATATCGCAGACCTAATTCACACATATATACCAACTTGGTCTCTTAGATCATCTGTTTTGGGGCTTCTTAGCATTCCCAAGTTTAGACTGTCCACTGCAGGTGGAAGGTCATTTATAGAGCGTTCTACCGTGGCCGCTAAGTTTCACTGCGCTGCAACAGAAGAAAACACATGCAAACACAAAAAAACACAAGCAAATTCAGAAAGCATCTTCATTAGTTTGACGACACATGCCCTGCAAATACTCGAAACACAAACAAACACAGAAACGCGCTGCATATACTCGCAACACAAACAAACACAGAAAAGCGCTGCAAATTCTCGCAACACAAACAAACACAGAAACGCGCTGCAAACTGCACGGACGACTACGGAAGTGTTTCCGGGGGACCCCAAAAACTGATGCACCTGATTGGGATGCGCTTCATTTTGACTGTTCAAATTCGTTAGTGGAGTTGTCAGCCAAACTGACTATGTCGACTAGAATAAGTTTTTAATCATTTTTTTAAACCTTTAAACTTTTTTATAGTGACACTTGTTTAAGTAAGTCGAGCAGTTACTACGTCTCATCGTTTTTGTTAAACTGTTCAAATCGACAGGCTAATAATATCCTACGGACGTACGTTAAGAAAGTTAAAATAAAGTTATAAAGCAACTACCTTCAATGTGGCTGACAACTCCACTAACGAATTTGAACTGTCAAAGTGAAGCGCGTCCCAATCAGGTGCATCAGTTTTTGCGGTCCCCCGGAAACACTTCCGTTGTCGTCTGTGCAGTTTGCAGGGCGTTTCTGTTTTTGTTTGTGTTGCGAGAATTTGCAGCGTGTTTCTGTGTTTGTTTGTGTTGCGAGTATATGCAGCGCGTTTCTGTGTTTGTTTGTGTTGCGAGTATATGCAGCGCGTTTCTGTGTTTGTTTGTGTTTCGAGTATTTGCAGGGCATGTGTCGTCAAACTAATGAAGATGCTTTCTGAATTTGCTTGTGGTTTTTTGTGTTTGCATGTAATTTCTTCTGCTGAAGCACAGTGACACCTAGCGGCCACCGTAGCGTTCCCACCAAATGCGACTTCCGCCGATAAATCGCACAATTCACGTGTAGTTGGACGTGAAATTCACTTCACAACAGAGGCAAATTCGGAGGGACTTCTGCCAGGCGGCTCCAGTCTCGTATATATATATATATATATATATATATATACCTCAAATTGAGTAATGAGCTTTTTTTTACAAAATACCTGATTGTCGGACCTCCTAACTCACTTTCTTCCAAGCAAGATCCTTTTTATTCCTGTTTCTATAACAGTAAGATGTATCGTACAGCTCCAGGTAATCACATACAGCAACGATAATTTTGTCCTCCATTTTGATTTGGATTTCTGCCTCCGATCTCTACGTCATAACCACGTCACTACTAGACCAAGCTCCGGATTATTTAACGGCGAGCAAATTTTCGCCAAAGTTTAGATTTTTTAACTTGCTTGAATCACGCGTTATGTGCGTCAAACGCTAGAAACGCTCAATTTGCGCCGCAGGATGGCCTATTGCATCTTTGCATTGACTTTACATGTAAATCACTCGCGCTTAACACTTCATTCACATTTAGTGGGAACACAGCATTAGTTTCTTTGCCCATATCACTCTGTAGCTCTTCTTCTCTATCCATCTTCAAAACCCTTTTGAAAACAAAATTGTTTGAAATGTATTATCAATAGTCTTGCATCTTTTGCTATGTATTTGTATGTTTGTCTGGAAAAGTGTTTTTGATTGAAATTGCTCATTGTAAAGCAACCTTAAAACTTGTGAAAAGGCGAAATATAAAAATATTCTTCTTATAAAAAAAGGGGTGCGCTAACATGATTTCTTCGTTTACTATTGAGTCGTCAGTGAATATGGGCAGGACCTTGATACTGCGCAGACTCTGGCTCTAATGACGATTCCTTCTGCACATGCCCAGGCCCTAAATTGATGTGCGTAACATGTCAACAACATAAGATTTAAAAAATCAGAATTGGCTGCTTATACTTGCCTTCCCAATCTTCTTTTTCCCTCTCCATCTATCATTCTCTCCCTTAGATCATCTTTTCAGTGTGATAACTGTTTTGGGTGTGACATGGTCTGACAGCGTTGGTAAAAGTGGTAATGAACAGAAAAGGACTTGAAATAGATGAGCGAGGGCGGTTATGTGTAAAGACCTCCCAGCAAAACGCAATCAGTGAGATACTATAATGCAGTGGCGGCTGCTGGTCTTTCAAAGTGGGGAAGCTCATTTCACAATGAATGAATGAACAAACGATCTAAAAAAAGATATTAAACTCGACGGAGGTAATGTGGGAATTACATTAAACTGAAACAAGGAGTGTGGTGTATAATTGTGTGAAATGTATGATGAAAATTGGCTAGAAATTTCGTAAAGCAAGTACCAAGAAATAGGTTGCAGCAGTTTGTCTTTCGACTACACTTGCAAAATCCGCAATGGGACTGAGATCGAAAAGCTTCAGCGTCAGCGACTTTTTATAGAACAAAATTGCTGTCAATCAAAAGGAGATGCAATCTTTCGACAGACCCTCCAATCATCACGCAGACGCTCGGAGTCCAGGCCAGCCCACTCCTCCATTCATCCCAGAGACGCTGAGCGTCCGTGGGCGGGACATAATCGCAGCATTATCCAATGACCGTCTTGTTTCTAAGCACTGAAAAAAAAATGTTTAAAGCAGCCCCATTGAAGTCAATGGACGCTGGGCTTCAACAGAGTAATGCACTGTACGCTACGGGAATGAATGAGAAGGAAATCGAGTCAGCCGACCTAAGTAGCTGATTCTGAACGAAATTGTTTTCGTTCGAGATGAACGTGTTTAACGCATTTTTAGTCAATAAAATGTTAACATAATAGTACATATATTTGACCATTCATTTTTTGACAATTATAGGGGAAGCTGAGCTTCCCTTGCAGTCTTAAAGAAATCGCGACGCTGTAATGTGACAGTATGACAGCACTAAAGTACAAGGATTTTAGAAAGCAAAATATATTATGTATAAAATATAATTTCCAGTGTTTAGGCAGTTATCAGGCACGGGTTTGAATTTGTGTGTGACAGTGAGACATACAGTATGCTGTGTTGTTGTGCTCAATCCATGTGATGAAGATGCTCTGACTGGTTTCCCTCTGAACCTTCTGCATGAACTTTTACCCACATGAATCACATCAGGGCCTGATGGTCTCCTCTTTAGCCGGACTGCTACTGCACTCTCAGACAAAAAGGTACAAAAGCAGAGATGCTACCCTTTAAAAATATGTACAGATACATTGGGTAACAGTATGTACCTTTAAAGGAGTCGTCGAATGGAAATCCAAATTTTTATATAATCAGGTATAATCAGATCCCTGGTGCATCTAGCAACCTAGAGAACGTGAAAAACAAGATCCCAGTAAGTTTGTTTTGACAAGCCTTTCCCAGCAAGCATGTGAGAAATCGAGCTGTTCAGATTTCGCTCCTGTTGTGAAGTAAAAGATGAATCTTATTATAATAATACCGCCCCGTAATCTACACAATTCCACCCACTGCGCTGACACCATTGTTGTTTTCACAAGCGACTGCAGTGTACGTGACGCCATGGATAAAGTTTGTGGACAACATGCAACATGCAATGTAGTTGCTACACAGAGTCCTAACCTCGAAAGAGACAGGAGTTGATTTATTTAATTTTTTGTGGAAATCTTTCTGAAACCTAAAATTAAGCCTGCTTGTTCGCGCAAATCACTTCAAGCTGGCATGCTTTATTAACCTGGAACAGTGAGAGCAGGATTAGCTTCAAAGTTGTTTCTCAAAAGGGATCGAGACCAAATGAACATGAACTATATTTAATGTTATTTGGCAAATGGGCACTTGGAGTTTAGCTGTATGTTTATTAATGCATTATGTGCGTTAATATGTTCAGCTGCGGCAAACTGTTTGTTTTGCTAATGAACAGGGGCAAACACTGCAGTTAGTTTCGTTTTAAACGTCTCAAATCATTCGTCCTCAGGCTGAAAAATTTGTCACAGCATACTAGTCATGTACAAAAATGTATAATAGCAATGCAATGTAAGTTGCTTTGGATAAAAGTGTCTGTCAAATGCCTAAATGTAAATAGGAGGATAACGTTAGCATATGATAGCGAAGGGAGCTTAGTCTGTCGTGGGCTAAATAGAACATTCAAAGCCAGTGTTAAACTTACTCTATATTTATATGTTATTTGGAAAATTGGCTCTTGGAGTTAAGGTTTATGTACTTTATGTTAAAACATCATGTGCGTTAAAATATTCAGCTGCGGCAAACAGTTTGTTTTGCTAATGAACAGGGGCGAACACTGCGGTTAGTTTGTTTTACATTTACATTTATGCATTTGGCAGACGCTTTTAGTAGCAACTTACATTGCTACTAAAACTTACATAGCAACTTACATTGCAATGTCCTATACATTTATAAATAGGTATGTGCAATCCCCTGGGATCGAACCCACAACATTGCGTTATTAACGTAATGCTCTTACCACTGAGCTACAGGAAAGCAAACGTCTCAAATCATTCATCCTCAGGCTGAAAAATCTGTTGCAGCATACTAGTCATTTTTGTTATAACTTGTCGATGACAAGCTCTAATATCCACTTAATTCCGCTGACATCTGCAGGTGCACATTATGGGATTTTAGGCAAGCATACACACACAATGTGACCGCATTAGGATGCATTGTTTTCTGTGACAGATTTTTTAGTCTCTGGACGAACGAGACGAAAGTAATCGGAGAGGTGTTCAGGAAAAATAATGTAGCTGAACCTTTGGCATGGCAGTCCTACACGTATGTTGTGTTGACATGCCGGACAGTCTGGGCTATGGATGGGCCCCCGCCTGCGATGGCATATCAGCTGCCTAGAGTTGTAGACTGTGCTACTTGCAATGAAGAGTCTACAACCTCTCGTGCAGGACAAGCACATGCTGGTCCGGTCGGACAGCACAACTGCAGTGGCATATATGAACCACCAAGGTGGCATTCGCTCACGGCAGTTAACACAACTCGCCTGACCCCTCCTCCGGTGGAGTCAATCGGTGATGAAGTCCCTGCGTGCCACACATATCCCGGGTAAACTGTACCAGAGAGCCGACGCGCTCACTCATCAGTCAACGCCTTGCTGAGAGTGCCGCCTCCATCCCCGCACAGTCCAGCTCATTTTGGTGCAGTTCAAACAGGCACTGGTCGGCATATTTACCATCGGACACCACCCATTGCCCACTATGGACTCCCTGTCTGAGGCCCCCCTCGGCACGGATGCTCTAGCGCACTGCTGGCTGCGGGACCAGCGGAAGTACGCCATCCCCCTGTGAGCCTCATTGCACAGGTTCTGTGGAAGTTCAGGGAAGAGGAGCATCAAGTGATACTAGTTGCACCATAATGGCCCAGCTGGACTTGTTTATCGGAGCTAATATTCCTGACGACAGCTCCCCCCTGGTCGATTCCCCTGACGAAGGGCCTGCTTACCCAGGGGAAGGGCACGTTGTGGCATCTGAGACCAGATCTCTGAAACCTCCATGTCTGGCTCCTGGATGGGACAAGGAGATCCTGTCCCCCTACGGTGGTTGAGACCATCACTCAGGCTAGGGCCCCTGCCACTAGGTGGCTGTACGCCTTTGAGTGGTGCCTCTCCTCGTCCTTCTCCTTCTTGAGGAGAAGACCAGCGGTGTTGCTCGATCGCGAACGTGCTGTCCTTCCAGAGAGGCTCGAGAGTAATCTCCCCCCTTACACAGTGAAAGTGTATGTAGCTGTAATCGCTGCTCATCACGAACCAGTCGCTGGAAAGTCTCTGGGACAGCACAACCTGATCATTATGATCCTAAGAAGGCGGAATCCGCCTCGTCCATGCTCCGTACCCTCTTGGGATCTGACGTGGTATTGGCGGGCCTTCAGAGGTCCCCTTTTCGAGCTCCTGAGAGAATCCGCTCTTTCTCATCTCTCGGTAGCGCTCGCTTCTATCAAGAGGGTAGGGGACCTACAAGTATTCTCTGTGTCCACGTATTGCCTAGAGTTTGAAAAATAGGCATTTCATCCATCAATAAGCTCCTCCTGCGGGCAGGCTGGGCAGTGCAGCCCTTCCTCTTTAGGCCGTGTCTCAGCTGAGTTATCTATCGTTTAGCTCTAACCGGACCTAGTGCTCCAGACGTAGTAACCCCACAGCAGGGCGAGACCATGCTGGTGTCCCCACTGAAATGTCCTCCCTACCGTAGGAAGCGGCCAAGCACCATGGCGGTTTCCATAGGAACCCCAATTGTCGGTTCGACACAACATCGACAGACCGACAGAAAGGGAAAGTTTTGGTTGAATGTCTTGGTTCAAAGGTGAGTGAATGCAGCACGCCGTCTCCCTTTTATACCCGGATATCCGTGGGCGGAGTCCGGCATGCAAAGTTAATTCGCCAATTTCATTGGCCTTTTCAAAACTAGTCAGAAGATGATAGGTACTTGTAATAAGGTTCCAATAAAGGGAAGGAAGGGAGCGGGAAACGGCAGACATTTTAATAAAGTTTTAATCAAATGAAAATAAAAGTAAAAAGACAGCCGGCAGCCCCTCACGGCGACTGCCGGCGAACAAAACAAACTACAACAAAACCACTGAAGTAAAATGCCGGCAGCCACCTCACGGTCGATTACCGGCCAAAAGAAAATACATACAAATGTAAAAGACATAAACATGTTCGGGCCCGGTACTCTCTCCTCAACTGTCCCGTCGCTCGTCCTCTTATGCTCCCAATCTCCTCCGTGAGATGCGGGACCGGTGTGCGCACAGCTGACTCAAACTATCAATCACGCCACCGGCCCCGCGGCTCTCGTCACGTCTTCCTGACCACAGTTCTTAAGTCAAATCCCATCTGTCGGTTTGACACAACATCTCTTTCCCTCCATCAGGGAACAGAGGTTACATCCAACGATCTGCTTGGTTACTAACATTCCTCCAAATATCTACTTTTTTGTTAAGCAGAACAAAGAAATGTATACAGAATAATTTGAGGGTGAGTAAATGATGACAGAATTGTCGGGTAAACTATTCCTTTCACTGTTCCTTAAAATTCCATTGGTCATCATGACAATCATTTATTGTCTTCTGCTGTGGTAAATCTTTATAGTTTGCTTACTGCTTTGTTTATTTGATTCTAAGCCTTTAATTGGAGCCATTGTCAATATGATCAGCATACAGAGGAGTGGTCATTCTATCCCTAATCTTCATCCAACCTGCTGACCTTTCTTTTTGTAGGCTAGCATGTGAAGAAAAAGTTTCTGTATAAATCGCAATAAAACACATATTGGGAAAATAAACAGGGATAGAATTTTGGCTTAAACCTTGTAGATTATTCAGCAGGTTTGTTGTTAGCTCAGCCAAGAGAGCAACAGGACTTGCTCTCTTTCTCTTACACACTCTTTGTCTTTCTCCCTTCACTCAGCATCATTCATTCTGCGTCATAATAGCTTGAGCTTAAAAATAGGGATGAATGAATGGACAGCAGATAGAAAGACGAACGAGACAGTGAAACAGCAATGGAGGTGAATATTATTCAGTTGACAGGCAGATGACAAGGCTCTGCTCATCTCTATAATAAGAAGCAAAGGTTTGTAGGAGTAAAGCAATTGATTTCGACAGAAGAGACAAAAAGCAAGTCTGACTACTAAATACAGTGATAAACAGGAAGACATGATGTTGCAGGAGATGCTCTAAGGTACAAGATCTGCACTGGTCTGAGACACAAGTTACGAGTTATGAGTTACCTGCACTGTGGATTTTCTCTCCAGATATATAGGAATATTTTCATTTACATTTGTCAGAATCAATTTCATAGCATTTAGCATAAGCTATACTTGTTATCAATACATACACTGTAGAGATTAAGATCGTAAAACAGTGATAGACATATGGTTTATAAAAAGCATTTCCATTTTTCAACTAGAGCTACGCAGCTTGAAAGTGCACAACAGGGGGACAACTAATTTGTTTTCTAATAGTACAGGTTGGCAGTTGTCAAGGGGGGATACTAATTAACACACACTCTTCCAAAACCCTGTCTGTTGCTCTTTAGAGTGTGTCACTGCCCCGAGTGGTGAGGGGGAGTGTGGTCATCTGTTTGAACTTGCTTCATGTATGTGTGTCTGTATGTTCTCCCCACGGCCCCCTGTAGTGTAGAGAATGTTCAGTGATGACTGAGCTTGTGGGCTATGGTAATTGTGAGTGTGTGTGCATGTTATTGTGTATGTAGCTTATAGAAAGCGAACTTAAAACAAAGGTTGATAATGACGAGGAGGGATCTGCTACTGTGAGTGTATGCCTCTGCAGGCTGTGTATCTCTTCCCCCATCGTCCCTTGTTCTAACCTTTGAATACTGAATAATGGCTGTAGGTTCGAGATGAAATCGTGTATTTCACCTGCTATTTATATATTCCGGTGAGAGAAAGGGCAAAGAGATCTAAACAAAATATGTGTATTAAGACAACTTAGAGATACTGTATTTATGTGTACATGATGCACATGTTAGCATTTGGAAGAGTGGAGTGTGTTTGTTTGGATGTGTCATGACATGGGGGACACAGGTGTGTGTGTGCAGATGGACTGCATCATGCTGAAACTGGAACACACTGTTGCCTCAGTAATGGTACAAAACTGTGACTCAATGCACCCACATGACACTCACACACAAAAATGTCTAACTATGTCACACATACAGCAGCCTTTTGTATTTACAGTGTACAATGAAAAGCAGCGAGGTGGACTTATGCACTGGATAAAAAAGCTGATCTATGTTGAGGCCATCAAGACAACTGTCAAAATAGGATCCTGTTTGATTCCTAAATCATATTAGATATAATTTCTGCGGTCAAAAACATCGGAACTTCGGAAAATTAGAAATAACTTATTTTGAAACCTTAAAAGATTTTCATGACATTAAAAAAATGATATTGTAATCATCTTCATCTTATATCTCTTATTGCCACTAAATGTATGGATTATATAGGCATAAGAGCCCTTTTACAAGAAGTTCAAATCCTAAATTAGGTTCTGATAAATTCAACATTCTAATAGGTTTCAGGACTGAAATCGTGGTTACTGGACAGGGTTCTTAGATAGGATGGCTCACTAATACATCATCTTTGGCAGGCATCTTTTGAAGAAATTGCGAGATGATATTGACATTCAACTTTTATACCTTTTACGAAATGCAGTGTCCCACTTGTCATTACAATTTAACTGTTTTACTACACTCAGAAAGTCATTTTGATGCTAATTTTAGCATCATGCAAATGTCTTCAAAGACATTTTTGTGTTATTCAACAGGAAAAAACAGAGCAGAGAACACCTAATAGAGAACTCTCGTAGGAAGACATTAAAAGTTTGTATTTCTTTTTATATTATGCCTGCCTGTCTATTTGTCATGGCTGCAATTATTTATATAATAAGCTTTATCAAAATCACATTACTTAATGATTAGTCCACCAATTTAGCCCACGCGCTTAAGAGTATTTTGATAAACAAGACTCATTATATCATGTTTACCAGACTCCTTAAAAGCTTATTTTACTAGTTTGTCAAAGGCGCGCGCACACACACACCGACACACATGGGTTTGTTTTTACACATTGTGGGAACTTTCCATAAACGTATTGGTTTTGTACGGTAAACCTCAACATTACATAACATAAACGTTTAGCTTTTTTATATTACTAAATAGTTTAGTAAGCTACGTTTATTAATTTCATTTTGAAAAAATGTAGTACTTTTATAATCATTATGGAGACATTGTAAAAGAAACCTGTACACAGACTACACACACGCGCTGTCCAGTTTCATCCCCCCGCCTCCGAGCATTTTGCCCTCGCATGGGTTACGTATGAGAGAATCCGCTGCCTCCCACCTACGCGAGCAGCCGGCGCTAGAGTATAAAATCTCGCGGGATGCCAGTCGCTCTTCAGTCTTCAGTCGCAGTCGACTCGAGCACCAGAGCTGACCGGCAGCGCAGATAGCGGGCACTCGCTTAGGCTAACTCGCACTCGGTTTAGATTTTGGGATGGAAACTCGTTCGGCTGCGCGCAGCATTCGCGCCTCCAACACTCTTACCTTCAAGAGTAAGTAGTAACTTTATGTTATTAGTTTCATTTATACTTAACTATTTATAATGGACTTGCACGAAATGAATGCTTATACCTTCTGAAATTTACAAGTTGGTAGGTCGTGTTAATTGTTAAAAAATCTAATAATGCCATGCTATAAATTTTACAAGACGCTTACAATACATTTATTTTAAAGAGAAAACAAATGTAGCCTATTTTTTAACAAATAATGACCTTGAATAACCATCCTTTCGAAAATGTTTTCTTTAACGACAGTTGAAACTAAAAAAAGCTGTGGTTACTACACTTTTACCATAAAAAAAACATGGTTAATTTACGTAAGGGCAGTATAAATTAAGAATAAACAGTGTTTACCAGCTGCAAAGCACAAACACTGACTCTATGAAACTGGTGTGGGTGATTTTCAAACAAAACTTGCAAACATTCATACAGTTATGTATTTAATTTTCCACATTAGTCCGTTTAGTCGATAGATTAGTACATCTTGTCCTGAAAGAGGACATGCAGTCATCAGGTCACGGGGCAGGTAATAGGAAAATCTTGCGCAAGCAACATGAATGGACACAACATGATTTATTCACACCGTGTGTGTCTTTAAGCATTGCATTATTGTGCATTGTCACGAAACCCCACGAGGTCCCTTAAATATTCATGCGCTGAAGTAATTGAATCAGGTTCAGTTTCACAAACCTGAAGATAATCCAACCTTTTTGTTTCACGCACTCTTAGGCACTATTTTGGTCTGTCCTGGATGGACATGGACAGCAGCGGTATATGATTCTTTGATATAGAATATCTGTATATCAATTTAGATATCTTCTCAAATTGCAGCTTTTTGAGTTAATCAGGGCATATTGTTGACAAAGTGTTTCCTCGTGTCTGCATGTCTCCAGAATTTTAGTAACTTTTTACTGTACATGATCACATGACCATCTTGGGCAAACCTCAACAACATGTTTTCAACCCGCTTCTCCATTCTTCTCTCTCCACAGGTGGTTTGTCTCTCTGGTTGGTGGTGTGGCTGTTGGCATGTCGCTGTGCACCGGGTCAGGCATGTCCCAGGCTGTGTGTATGCTACCACACGCCCATGACAGTCAGCTGCCAGTCTCAGAACTTCACCACTGTTCCTGCTGGAGTGCCCTATGACTCTCAGCGTGTATTCCTGCAGAACAACCGCATCGCTGAGCTCAGAGCTGACTCCTTTGGTTTTGAGACACAGGTGAATTATGTGATCAATTGTATTTTTGTGTAAGTATATGGAATGAGTAAATATATAAAATTTGTATGCACTGTATCCGTAGGTCCTATGGCTGTACTCTAATAACATCTCATGGATAGAGGCAGGGGCGTTCAGTAATCTGCGTGTCCTAGAGGAACTGGATTTGAGTGACAACCCATCACTGCGAAGGCTAGATGGGGGTGCCTTCAGGGGGCTGGAGCGTTTGCAGAGCCTACACATGCACCGCTGCCACCTAAATGAGCTGCCCGCCGACCTCTTTCATAAGCTCTATAGCTTACAGTTCCTCTACTTACAGGAAAACCAGCTCACCCACCTTCCTGATGGCCTCTTTTCTGACCTCGTCAACCTCACCCATCTCTTCCTGCATGGCAATCGCATTCGAACCCTGTCTGAAAATGCCTTTCGGGGCCTGGTGAATCTCGACCGACTACTTCTGCACGACAACCGCATCCGTCAAGTCCACCGCAGAGCCCTTCGCGATCTGGGCCGCTTGACCATCCTCTATCTCTTTAACAACTCTCTGCAGGAGCTACCAGGCCAGGTGCTGAAGGACACATCGTCAGTGCAGTTCCTCAGGCTCAATGCCAACCCCTGGACCTGCGGCTGTGAAGCAAGGTCACTCTGGGAGTGGTTCCGCAAAGCTCGGATCTCCAGCTCAGACCTGACTTGCACTTCACCAGCTCCTCGTAAAGGCCAGGACCTGAGGTTCTTGCGAGAGCTTGACTTTGCCCTCTGCCCATTGCCTGACCCAGGATCCCTGGCTGGCACTACAACCACCACCTTCAGCACCAAGACACGTTGGTGGTTCTCTAAGAACAAACCAGCCTCATCATCCAAGAGCCATTTTCACAAGAGTAAGGAGACCATAAAGGCCTTTCCATTTACCTCCATCAAAAGTCCTTCTTTGTCCTCCTCATCAAAGTACGACCTCACAGTGGAGGAGGCTGCCTTACCCAAGCTGGAGCCCGAAGAGTACTGGGCAAACTATGGCAATGAGGATGCAGCCTCAGTCCGCTGTTTCGAGTTAGAGTGTCCACCAGGTTATGACTCTCCCGTTCTTTCCTCCTCAGCATCCCTTCTGTCCTTCCTTTCGCTTACAGCACTGACTCTCTCTTTCCATCTGCTATTTGGCTGAGTTTTCTTTCTCCTTCTACTGTTATGCTACAATCCCTTTCCCTGGTGGCCGGGCATAGACAGATGCATAGGGAACCACGCAGAGAAGGTAGACAATACTGAAACAAAAATCAAGTATGAAAAACACATCTGCAGGTGCATGTTGCAACACTCTTTTGCAAAAACACAACAGAAACAGGGCTGTTGCGTTCATGCGTGGATTCCAAGTAGTCCTTGGAATAAGTCACATCCTCCTCTAAAGTCAGAGAACAAAAGACAAGCAGAGGATGGATGGAGAAGGGGATGGAGAGGCAGTGATGTGGGTGGGGTTGTGAAACTACATGGTCTAAGATGCAATTGACACTAGGTTGTCAAAGAGAGTGCATAGAAAAACTCTCATACGAGCAAATGAGAATGTAAATATTTAATGATCATCACACTCAATATAAATAGGAACATATACTGTACATGCTCACACACATACTTGAGACAGATTTTTCCAGAACATGTAAGAGACTGTGGATTACAGCATTTAGTGGGATTGTTGGCTACTGTCTAATAGTTCAAGCACATCAATCTGATAAAAGAAAGACACGTTGATGGTTTTCATGTTGGTTTTATCTTGATTCTCAACAGTTAAATTACTGTGATAAGTACTTCAGGTTGTGTTAGTTAACATGAGCCGTCCCAGGAACTTTAGGTGTCAAGTAAAGTTAGGAAAGGAAGTTGATGTTTAATTCAAGAACTCAGAAACCACTTGAGGTGAGAAACTGTGTTTTCTGTGTGCGTATAAGGTATCCCATAGCCTTTCTCTCTGAGCAAGTGTTCAGCCGTGTGCAGAAAGGTAAAACAGATTATGCTCTCCATATACAAAAACTTGTAAATAAACCATCATCAATAAATATTCAAACATGTGTGTGTTTTATTGCAGTATTTAATTTGTATGTGGGTCTGTGTATGAGCTTAAAGTTTGACCAGATGGTGAACGAAGGAATTTTACTCCTATATCCAACCCCACTTTAAACTTCTTACAACGGTTTCAGTGGTTGGGGAGGTGATTAGTGATCTAGGGACACAACTAAAACAAAATAAAAAAAATATATAAAAATGTACTTCTGGGCATATATTTACGGGGGCCAGGAAGCGCAAAACAAAACAACAAATCGCAAAACAAAAAATCTATGAAATGGCTTTCCAGCTTGGCTTCACACATGGGCCGAGACGCGTAGCACCGCATCGCGTACATTGCAAACGATGTTCATATCATGTACAAAGTACATATCATGTTATATGCTTATATTGTATGTTATTATATTATATATATTGTATCTTGTGAAAACGATCATGGATGGTACAAAGGCAGTCGCCTTTCAGCTGCACTCTGAATGCTGCTCAGGGCTCATGCCGCACGAAGACTCTGCTCATGATTGCAGTGTGAAACAGACAAGCACTTCTCCAAATGCAAGATGAGCCCATTTCAACTTTATTAACAAAATGTGGCTTTTGAACCTTAATCAATGAATTTGCGCCATATCACATATGCATGTTCTTTCAATCAGCAGTGGCTATCCCAATCCCACAAAATACCTACCTTTTCCGGTTTGACTGATTTGTCATTGTGTTTTCTGACTTGTCGTTTTGTTTCCTGGGGTGTATTCCAGAAAGAAGGGTTAACTTACTGTCAGCTAAACCCTGAATTCTGGGTTGATAAACCCAAACCTTGCTTACTTGGGGTATGTCTGTTCCAAAACACCTGACAAGAGTTAGTTTAATCAACCTCCCAAAACATACCCAGTTAACTCTCGCTCACAGAAACAACATGATGACATTGTCAATGGATCACAGATTTCACGAGTCACCATGTAAACGGCTGGGAAGCTTAACGTTTTTGGCTGTAAAACAACATTTTAAATCAGAGTTTTTTTTCACAGACTGAATTCTGCATCAGTGTATAAAGTGCGGGATAAAAATCGTAAAATTAAATGACTTAGGTTATGTGTTTATAAAACTATAAACGCTATAAATTAATTATTTAATTCAATATATAGATATTTAAAGTATATGCTCTATTTTTATACTATAATATTTACTCATCATGGCTATCTTTGTTACATAAAGTGTAGATTCGTAACTGTCATTTTAACATGTTTACCATGGTATTTTACCCAAATTGTGTCATGTTTATTTGATCAAATTGGTAATTTTGAAGGCAGTATTAAACCTCTTTTTTGTTCCTTCTCTGTATGTTCCTTAAAAAATCTACCTTTATTTGGTTTTCTGAAAACTGACTTTGCATTGTATCAGCTTTATTTGCAATAGCTGCTGATGTAGTCATATTAATGGAGACTCTTTTGATTCTAGAAACTACTACATTATTACTAGTCATAATTACACTATACTATGAATGATAATTAATTTGCAGCAGAGGATGAATATCTGCTGTGACAAAGGTAGAGTTAGGCCCAGTCATATATGATAATCATGTATCCTTTATATATCCCTTTCAAAACATGTTCTTTTTATATATATATTTTTTTACTTTGTTTGCTTAAAGGCCATGGCTTTCCAAATGTCAAAAGAGGTGGAAACGGCCTATCCTGAAAGGCTTATTGTTATTTGGAGAAAGGCCTTTCAATACTAAACTGTAGAAGATGGCTGAAGATCAGAAAGACTTTTTTAAAGAATAAAGTCAGTATGAAAAACCTTAAGTCTAAGTTTTTTTAGGTTATTAAATTATTATTTAAATATGTGGACAGTATGCGATGGTGATCCCATTGGGGTTCACCTAATGAAACCTTGGAAACCTGTCAGCCTGGGAATCGAACTTGCAACCTTTGAGTTTTAAATCTGGCTCTCTAACCATTAGGCCACAAATATCTTTCACCCAACGCATCAAATATTGCATAATACGTGGACAAGAGTGATGTTATGCAATTGCTCTGGAGTTAAAATACTTCACTATTAACATCCTTTAACTGTTGGAAATTGTAAGATGTGTATATTTATCCAAATTCAAAGCATATACAGTATTTAATATAAATACTTTTAACAAAAAGTTTAACAATAACAGCTTGCATTATTTTATTTAAAGATTATTTCATTTTAAAAGGTTAAATAATAAATGAATAAAAAAAATTGTTGTGAATGTTAAATTTCGATGGTCGAGATTGGAAATGTAATTGTAATATTGCTGAAACATTATAATATATTATACGTAATCTATGCTTCCACGCCCACTTGACGCTCATCAAAAGCGCACACATGCGCAGACAACCCCTTATAGCACACATGCGCAGACAACCCCTATAGCTTGGTAACATTTCCTTAAAATGAACTAACCCTGGATAATAAACTGCTCTGGAGCAGGTTAACTTCAGAGAGTGAGTTGCTATGGTTTCGCCGTTTTTGGAACCAAAAGTTGGGGTTATCAACACTGATATTGTATGTGTGTGCATACCTCTGTCTCAATCTGCTTGTTTTATTATCCAACTCTGGTCCAATATAAAAAGCAAAACTAACGCTTCTGTTATTAGTGTTAATTAATATAACCGGAATGACGCCAGGTCTTTATTTGTCTGATTATTCTCCTTAGCCAATCACATGAAAATTAAAGATATAAAGTAGTGACGACAATGTGAGGAAAAATAGCACAGTAAAAGTACTGATTCAGCACTAAAAATAAACTCAAGGAAAAGTAAAAGTACACTTTTTTAAACTATGATGAATTCGGATAATCGAGTTGCAATTTTGACTCCTGCGATTTATTTCGATATCTATATTACACATTAGATCAACACATTATACTTTTCTGAAATCCCGAAGATGTTTTCTAACCACACCAGAAGAAAGAATGTAGATATTATACCCAGAGGAGACATGCCACACCATGAGTGTTTTGTTCCCAAAAAAACTATTCTGCCTAAATTTGATAATCTGGGACAGGTCACTTTGTAATCTGGGACATATGTATTATAGGCCTGTGAGATCGTATAATCTTGTGCTTCCCTGTGCCCCGTAACGTATGTCATGTTTAGGCCGTGTATCCTGATAGGTCATAGCAATGTATTGTGTCCTGCTTCATAATTATAATGCCTGACAGATTTATGACCTTGAAGCACATCAAACATGTCTGGGTAGGAGTTAAAATCAGCACATGGATGCAGAACACTGAACTACCGTATTGCTGTGCTTTACACTTTTTATGAACCTAATATTCCACTGTTGAGATTTGTGGCTATGCCCATAATTAGCAATAGCCCACTTCCTGTTTTGCCTATACAGTTGTGTTCAAAATTATTCAAGTGCGATGGCCACTTCAAAATGTTCCAGCCTTTAATCTGCAACCATGCTCTAGTGGACTTGGAGGTATGCTTGGGATCATTGTCCTGTTGAAAGGTCCAACGTCTTCCAAGCCTCAGGTTTGTGACGGACTGCATCACATTGTCATCCAATATCTCCTGGTACTGAAGAGAATTCATGGTACCTTGCACACGCTGAAGCTTCCCAGTACCTGCAGAAGCAAAACAGCCCCAAAGCATGATTGACCCCCCGCCATGCTTCGCAGTAGGCAAGGTGTTCTTTTCTTCATAGGCCTTGTTCTTCCTCCTCCAAACATAGCGTTGATCCATGGGCCCAAACAGTTCTAATTTTGTTTCATCAGTCCACAGAACACTATCCCAAAACTTCTGTGGTTTGTCCACATGACTTTTAGCATACTGCAGTCGACTCTTCTTATTCTTTGGGGACAGCAAGGGGGTGCGCCTGGGAGTTCTGGCATGGAGGCCTTCATTACGCAGGGTGCGCCGTATTGTCTGAGCAGAAACTTCAGTACCCACATCCGACAAATCTTTTCTCAGTTCCTCAGCAGTCACACGGGGACTTTTCTCCACTCTACGCTTCAGGTAGCGCACAGCAGTCGAAGTCAGCATCTTCTTTCTGCCACGACCAGGTAGCGTTTCAACAGTGCCCTTTGCCTTGAATTTGCGAATGATGCTTCCTATGGTGTCTCTTGGTATGTTTAACATCTTTGCAATCTTCTTATAGCCATTGCCCTTCCTGTGAAGAGTAATCACCTGTTCTCTTGTATTCCTGGACCATTCTCTTGACCTCACCATGTTTGTAACCACACCAGTAAATGTCTAGAAGGAGCTGAGTATCACAGTCATTTTAAAGCTGCCTAATTGGTGCTTATTAGGCTTTATTGCTGCTCCCTGATATCCACAGGTGTTTTCCATACCTGATTGAAAACACTTCATTGAACCTCTGTTCTTCAGAGTGGTAGTCTTTAAGGGGTTGAATAATTATGTCAATGAAGAATTCACAAAAGAAACATTTACTACTGTATTACAAAACTAATTGATGTCATTTTAGTTGCATATGGTTCTTTAAGAAGTCCTTGTAGGATTTCATTCTGAATACAATTACA
This sequence comes from Triplophysa bombifrons, assembly GCA_029783895.1. Classification (NCBI taxonomy): domain Eukaryota; kingdom Metazoa; phylum Chordata; class Actinopteri; order Cypriniformes; family Nemacheilidae; genus Triplophysa; species Triplophysa bombifrons. Next base: position 17,665,534 of record CM056464.1, read on the forward strand.
AATGTACACTAGATTCCCTAAAACCATTTACAGCATTGGGGGTTGAATAATTTTGAACACAACTGTATATACACTCACCTAAAGGATTATTAGGAACACATGTTCATTTTCTCATTAATGCAATTATGGTGGTGGTGTAATGGTGTGGGGGATGTTTTCTTGGCACACTTTAGGCCCCTTAGTGCCAATTGGTCATCGTTTAAATGCCACGGCGTACCTGAGCATTGTTTCTGACCATGTCCATTCCTTTATGACCACCATGTACCCATCCTCTGATGGCTACTTCCAGCATGATAATGCACCATGTCACAAAGCTCGAATCATTTCAAATTGGTTTCTTGAACATGACAATGAGTTCACTGTACTAAAATGGCCCCCACAGTCACCAGATCTCAACCCAAATAGCATCTTTGGGATTTGGTGGACCGGGAGCTTCGTGCATCCCACAAATCTCCATCAACTGCAAGATGCTATCCTATCAATATGGGCCAACATTTCTAAAGAATGCTTTCAGCACCTTGTTGAATCAATGCCACGTAGAATTAAGGCAGTTCTGAAGGCGAAAGGGGGTCAAAAACAGTATTAGTATGGTGTTCCTAATAATCCTTTAGGTGTGTGTATACTGGACCTTTCTGAATAAAGATTTGACTCTGATTGAAACTGCACTTCTGTATCTGTATCATTCTTGGTCCCTGGATCCAGACTTCTGAGTGTTCCATCGACTATTAAACTTTATACCTAGACAAAAGTTAGATCGGCAATTGAACCTAACAAGGCCTAAAAAAGCCTATTCATTTATGAATGCCAATCACAATATCACCAATTTTTTAAAAGCATGTACAAAAGCAAAAAATTACAAGTACAGATATCTCAAAAAGAAAATCCATATTCCAATATTTAAATTTTTACACATGCAGGATTAACAATCTACAGTGTTTATTCATTTAAATTAATTTAAAACTGTTTTAAAATTGTTTAACATTTGTATAACATCGTATTAAAAACAAAAAAATCAACTAAAATTTAAGCAACACTAAGCAATAATTTTATTAACAGATTATTCATTCGGTTATTCAAATTCTCCATTCAAATGGGGCTACTCAGGGGACAAACACTTATTGCAGGCGAGAGAGACCCATCATGATCTATCTGATGTTATAACCTCCAGTAATTCACATTAACACCCATTTCTCATTCTGGGGTATATTAGCCCTTGTCATTGGAATTATTAAATCCCCAAATGCACATTTCCCCCATTTGAAGACTGTCCCAGTTTACCCAAAGCATGCTGTCCCACATTCTCAATAACATTTGACAATGTGGGCAGACACAAAATGTTTAAAAAACCAAAAACACATTTTCAACACTAATATTTTATTGGCAGCAATTAGAAACATTGTCTTATTTTTGACAGATTTATGTCCTTGACATTGAAGGTGCAGTTTTTAAAACTGTTCAAAACAACAACTATAATGCCGTAGCTTGAAGGTGCTGTGAAGGAGCGTGGAATGATGGGATCTGTTGTCTTCAACTCCACGCGGATGGCAATCAATCAGTCGGGAACGAGATATCATTTTAGCAGATGCGGTTTAGTTGTATAATTGTTCCGAATGATTGTGGTCCATAAATATGTGACTCCTCGAAACAAGTTAGTGGCTTGCTAGAAGCTAGACACTACTTCCGCATTTGTCCACGACACTGTTGTGATGCGGTTTCTACGTCAGTAAAGGCGATAACAAAGGGGAACGCAGATATGACGCCATTGACAGGCGACTGTTCAGAATGGTAATTTTCTCACGATTTACAAGTAGTTGGAAACATTTGAGATATTGTAAGTACTCAGCTGAATAAAATATATAGCAGTAGCTTAGTGTCTTTTTGGATATTTTACTGCAAAACTGTTACAAACTGCACCTTTAATTCAGTCAGAATCCTATGTCACTGACCTTTGTCATGCAATTCAAGGGGAGCTTCTTGATTGACGAGTGCCCCACCACTTTCTGTGCAATCAACACATGAAGTCATGCGATTTCAGTCACATGACATCCATGCTAAAATAACAGTAAAAGTCCTGTTGACTAAAATCAGGAAAAAAGTCAGGAATTAAACACATTAGAGCAGTGGTTCTCAACTCTGGCCCGCGAGATCCATTTTCCTAGTTTCCAGTTTTGCCCCAACTTTGATATAAAACACCCAAATAAGCTAATCAGCGTATTAAAGGTCTAATGAATTGCCCTTGTTTATTGTTTTATACTGTGGTACGAGGTCTAGTTATGATGTTTGTGTGGTTTTTACATTCAAAAACATCAAAATCAATAAGTAATAGGCTATTTTCTACACAGGTTTTGAGGCCAGCTCTGTAAACGCTTGCTTTTAACGGGCGTGCCGCATTAAAGACTTTATAAATAAATGCCCACTGCTTTGAGCCTTCTGTGAATATGGTTAGAGACGTAACGTTAGGTAACACATTAGGCTAGGCAAGGCAAGGCAAGTGTATTCATATAGCACCTTTCATACACAAGTGCAATTCAAAGTGCTTTACATAAAATAATTTAAGCTCACAAATACTTTAGATTTTAAGAAACAATAAAACAGCAATAAAATTGATTAAAAATGTGAGTGCATATATAAAAAGAATAAGAGCAAAATAAAAATAAATTAGAAATAGAAGTACAGTTGATGTAAACCAGCTCAGGTTGTGAATGCACAGCTAAACAAGTGTGTTTTTAATCTGGATTTAAAAGTATGCTACTGTTGGTGAACGTCTGATTTCTTCTGGAAGCAGATTCCAGCTATTGGTAGCGTAATGGCTAAACGCTGACTTGCCCTTTTTTGAGTGAACCCTTGTTATTTCTAACTGACTTGATCCTGATGATCTGAGAAGTCTGTTTGGTTTATATTTAATGAGCATTTGTGAGATGTATTTAGGTCCTAGAACATTGAGTGATTTTAAGACAATTAATAATACTTTGAAGTTGATTCTAAAAGTAACTGGTAACCAGTGAAAGGACCTGAGGATTGAAGTGATATGCTCAGAATACTGGCAGCAGCGTTCTGTGTGAGCTGCAGCTGTCTGATGGTCTTTTTGGGAAGACCTGTAAGGAGTCAATTACAGTAATCCACCCTGCTGGTGATGAAAGCATGGACTAGTTTCTCTAAATCTTGGCTTGAGACAAAAATCTGATTCTGGCTATGTTTCTGAGATGGTAGTAGGCTGATTTGCTTATTGCTTTGACGTGACTGCTGAAACTAAGGTCAGACTCTAAAATGACACCAAGATTTTTTAACCTTTTAACAAGATCTTTAGACCTCTTAAGTCAAGGTATGTGTTTACCTTGTTAGTTTCATCCTTGTTACCAAAGACAATTACTTCAGTTTTGTTTTTATTTAACCTAAGGAAGTTTTGACACATCCAGCTGTTAATTTCATCAATGTACTGGCAAAGAGAGTCAATAGGCCTGTAGTCATTGGGTGAGAGGGCTAGGTAGATCTGATTGTCATCTGTATAGCTGTGGTAGGCAATTTGGTACTTTTCAATATTTGGCCAAGTGGGAGCATATATAAATTAAAGAGGAGCGGTGCAAGAATCGAGCCCTGTGGAACACCACAAGTCATGGGTGTCCAGTCAGATTTGTGGAACACCACAAGTCATGGGTGTCCAGTCAGATTTGTGGGTGCCTATGTTCACATAGTAAACTATTTAAGTAACAACCCAGAAAGCCCTACCCAGTTTTCCAGTCTGCTTCCAAACAGTTAAATCTTTCACCGCCATTGACAAGTTATCTCGTCATTTGAAAAAAAACGGTTTCCCACCAAAGACGAGTTATTAAGGCAATCAGTGTTTGTACTGTTTTACAGCAGGTGGCGCTATTACACACCTTTGGGAAAAAGTACAGAATCCCAGAACCTAGAACGTATATGTTTTAGCGGTTTTTAATGATTGTTCTGAGTGGAATCTGGGCGGAATCTTTGACATAAACGTTAATTATCTCAGCTGTTTAATCAAAATGATGCATTTTTGAAGAAACCTACCCTCATGTACGGAGTGATAAAAAACGAAAAAATTAAGATAGAAGAATATGGTTTCTTTTGTTTAAAAGCTGAGTCTCTGTTCTTTCATTTGACATATTTTTTACAGAAAATTTACTGTGAGCCATTAAACTTGGGTCAAAATGTAAAAAAAATGCTGGCGTAGGCTGGCAACTTTTTTTTAAAAAGGCTGGCGGGGAATGAGTTATACAATCTTTTGAAAAAGGATCTGGGAACTGTGTCAAGGCTGCAAGTTGATGCCTTAAGATGCTGTACCGTTTCCTCCAGGGTTTTGTGATCAATTGTCTGAAATTCAGACAAAGTTACTAATTTCTGATGTACTGAAGTCAGACTGACCTGACTGCCGCATGGAGCTTTGCTGATTTCCATTCTGATATTACTGATCTTTTGAAGGAATAAAGTTGCAAACTCATTGCATTTGTCATCAGACAGCATTTCCATGGGAACTTGACTAGGGGGATTTGTTAGTCTCTCTACAGTTGCAAAAAGAGTGCGAGTGTTATTTACTTTGCAGTTCATAATGTTAGAGAAAAAGTTTTGTCTAGCTTTGCCTAAGTCAACATTGAAGGCATGCAGACTGTCTTATATGTTATAGTGTGATGTTATAGTGAACTTCAAGTTTGGTTTTTCGCCACATACGCTCAGTTTTTCTGCATGTTCTTTTTATGCTTTGTACTTCTGGTGTGTTTCTTCAGGGTGCTTTATGCCTGCCAGTTATCGCCTTGACCTTTACTGGAGCAATGGCATCGATAGCATTTTTAACTTTTGCATTAAAGCTATCGAGGAGAACATCCATAGAGTCTGCAGATATATTTGGTGACAAAGACATAGCATTCATAAATAGCTCACTGGTGATCTCATTTATGAATCAGTGGCAGGACTGATTGATATATCAAAGAAAATACAGAAATGACCAGACAGTGCCACATCTCTAATTAGTACCATTCACAGTGTTCGCACGGCATCAGTATTATCTAAAGACCTCCTGTGATTTATAAATGACCACCCCACATCAGTATTTCATATGACGCAATTGCACGGCATGATTTTACTCAAATTTACTGGCTTATTTCCCAGATGTGATGGCAAGGGTTTGCGTATAGTTTGTAAAGCCTATAGTTGTATTGCATTTAATTATATATGACCGTGCCTGTCTTCATTTGAGACCCGTGATCGCCAACCCAAAAAAGATCACTACGATCGCGGGTCTCAAATGTTACGAGAGTTTCCATGATAAATAAACAAAGGGAAGACTCCCGGTAATTTATGGATATCACCCAGCACCCGAAATAATACCAAAACACTTCAAAACAGCCGTGAATACGATTCCCGCTTATATAACAAATGCTTGGGTTAAAATTGTGATTTTAACCGGTTTGACCAATAACAACATACTACACCATCTGACCAATCACATGACACAAGGTTAGTGGGTAGGCGGGGCCTAGACGGATGAATCGCAGAACGAATCATTTGAGAGTCAGTCAAGAAGTAAGGTATGAATAACTGCTTATTATAACGACATTATAGTGTTTGTACACATTGTATGTACATAAACTTGTTGTTGGACACTCCATAAACCAAAGTAGGACCGTAAAAGCTATATGCTAGGTACTCTTTAAGAATGTGTTTGTGGCTGTCGATTTCAAATATCAACACTACAGCGTTTCTCAGAAATTGCTGAATGAACCAACCCTAACATCCGTTTAATATAGATAGACTGAAATGGAACCCCTTCGGTGGAAAGGTCCTTAAGCAACAACTTGTCAGATGATTCTCTTAAAATTCTTTGGAAAATACATAAAGTATTTATGTATTTTAGAGGAGTCTTTATATAGTATTTTGATTTCACTTTGATATTAATAGCACAGCTTGTGACAGTTTCTAAACCTCTAGAGGACATGACTCATCTCAGGAGGGATTTCAAAGCAGGACACAACTTGCTACATTAAATGTCATTGTTGCTTCGGAAAAACAATGAAAGTAGAGAGGTCTCATTAAGGATTTTACTTTTCTATAAAGTAGGCATAAAGTACGTGTGCTCACAATCTGAATGATTTTCCGGAAGTTTCTGTACCAAAGACACATTTGCTCTATTCTCCCACAGAGCACTGTTTGTTGTACACTTTCTGTTCATTGTTCTTCTGTCTTGTATGTCAATCAAAATCACTAAACCATTCATGAGCCGGCCATTCATTCATCTCCAGTTTCCTAAATCTCATCATCTCCTCACACGCTGCCATTCTCTCTCCAGATGGTTCTGTTTTCATGGAACGTGTGTTGGCGGGCTTGTGACGTGCATCATCAGTCGTGTGTCAAGCATGAGAGATTGCAAGTGAGAGAGAGAAAGAAAGAGAGTGTCATTTTTCATTTGACAAGACCATAACCAGAGACGGCTAATTTTAGGGACAAACAGAATGTGGGGTGAGATGGACATCATCTGTTAGGTGTGTGAACAGTATGCTAGGGACAAACAAGGTCAAACTTGAAGAAGCGATGTACGTCACTTGCATGAAGGATCTACAAGTCTACAGTGTTAATAGGTAATGTTAAGTGAACAACATAAGAGCAAAACATACTTTATGAAAGTACATTAACACACATAGCACTTTTTTAATCCTTTAGATACTTTTAGGATAATTATTTTTCGAATTAAACAGTATTTTTCATTAAAAAAGGAGTAAGTAGACAATTCAACATGACAACACAATGTTGCTATATAGCCTATAGACTTAAATATTCTGTGTTTAAAACTAACATCATTTAGTTTGTCTGTTAATAGTAATAGGGTCTGTTTACTTCAACAATCCACCCTTATATACTGCAGAAGAATGAAATAGACACCTTACAGCTTTGGAACTTTAACCAAAATAATAAATTTGTGCTCAAAGTGGCCCATTTTGATTATAAAAAATGGGTATGAAATGTAATGAAATTATAATCATAAATAATAATTTATATTTTGTTATTAATGACAGCATGGCTGTTATATGCTGTCAACAGAGTTTAACTAATTTATACTCAGAAATTATATTATTTGAAAACATACAGAGGAAGAAGTGTGTAGAGTATATAGAGTGATCATATACTGCAGAGTGTGTGATATGGGGGGGACTTGGCAGGAATAGTTCGGGGTGATTAAGAGACTGCGTCAGCAGCGTGGGGGCTGCACCCTTTCTCTCATCCCCACTAAACTTCTGTTCTTAACTCAAAATACTCCTGACAGAAGGCAACCATACAGACACAGTGTGCATGTGAGAGAGAGAGGTTTGGGTATCCAAGGGGTACATTGGGTTTATTTTACAGACATGTTATCGTTTGCATCAGGTGTTAATTATACATTATTTATTCATCACTTTGTCCAAATCAGATAATCTGTGTTTGATCATGCAGCTCACAGTGATTAAATCAAAGCTCTTTTTCTGTCCAATAGTCTATTTTTGATTGGCAAGTTTGTTTAAGCTTTGGCTGAGATCATTCCGCGGACCCGAGAATCTGTGCACACACACACATGCGCACAGAGCTCATTTCCTGTTAGTCCGTGAGTAAGAGAACATTTATTAAAAGGTGTCCATTCTCCCACGGATTTATTTTACACTCTTGCCCCACATCTTTTTTAATTCATTCACTCATTCATGCTTTTTCACAGTACACTGTCTTCTTTTTAAAAGCTTGGTCAGTCTTTGCTATGGGTCTAAGTTAGCAGCTGTAGTACGTTGAGATGAACTCTGGTCAGAACCATGGTACACACAGTCCAGGCCCGGATTAAGATTTCAGAGGCCCCTAGGCACAAGTGTTTTATGGACCCCCATAAACACACGTGTGCACAAAAAAGTTTTAAATTAGCCTATAGGGTACTATGTGTATAAAACACCTCTATCTCTTACAGGATTACATTGACAAGTTAAAAAACTATGATCACAACCTGAAGGAAAATATTTTTAAGACCTGTACACATCCTCCATCAATCAGGATTTACACCACATGATTGCAACAATGCTTTCCTGGACAAACAACAACAATATCAAGAAATTGCCCTGCATACTTTAACTCACTGGCATACTCAAGCAATACACACTACCACACCTCTATCAATTCAGTTCCATCAGATTCTTCCATAATTCACACACAAGCACGCCGGATTCAAAAAAACGGTTCTTAAAAGAAAATATAAGAACTTTCTTAAGATAAATTACAATACACAAAATTAACGTTCTAAAGAATATTCTTCAGTGCAATTCTCAAATATTTTCATCTTCATTTCTTCTAAGAATAAACAGGCAGTCTTTGCCAATGATAGTACAACAAGAGTAATTACAGTAAACGGCATTAACGAGAATTTAATTATACTTCTTTAGCCTATATGTTACGACATGTGTGTATGTAAACATTTTGAAATGTATGTAAAAGCACTGTGGATTACTGATTAACATCATATCAATATAAAATTATTCATAATTGGCAAGGAAACCCCACCAAAGAAATGTAAAAAAACTCATACCTTTTAAGATTTAAGACAGCCGTGATGGTATGTCAAAATCAATTCATTATGTTTACAACAATAAAGCCGTTCTCATTGACATACTTTCAGTTTCTGTTGTCAGTTCATTCCGCTGCATCATCAACTCACAATAAAAAGGGGTGATTTCGGCTATATGTTCTTTAACACAGCCTCATGGTAACCATGTGCAAATTTACAGACGAACTTTGTTCATATTTATATATCTAAACAGTTGATAACAGTGACAGGTTGTTGGAAACGCTGTTTTGTACTCTTTTATTCACGAGTCACCTGTCGTATGGTGCTGCTGCTTCCTGCCTGACTTTACAGACTGACGCCCAGACAAGACAATCCCTGCGCCGGTGTTGTGTCAATTTATACTATAGAATTTTGATACCCTCGTGTTGTGATTGGGGAGGGGTTATTTAGTTGTAAGGGTTGGGTTGGGAGAGGGGTTAGTCCTGTTTTGTATGGAAGTGGCAAAATTTGAAAGGGTAGCATAGATCGGCAGAACACCGGGAAAGAGAGACCTCGTGCTCGCGGGGCAGCACTGGGGACATTTCCCCACTGAATGAAAACTAAGCTTTATCCAAGAAGTCGCTAGATTTGTCGCTATGCGTTTCTGAACAAAAGCTGCTAGAGGGATTGTAAAAGTGACTTAATCAAAAAGACAGACTTACTTATTTAGAAACACTGTTTTGTGTGAGCACCTCTATGTGTCCAGAGAAGCGCACAGCAGAATGAATATGGCGAAAACGCTGTTATGTGAAATGTTCATCCTCTTGCCTAGGCCCCTAGCGCGCAAGGACCCCTGGGCCTTTGCCCATAATACTCATTGGATAATTTAGCCCTGACATGGTCTCCTGTTTTTGCCCATTTCTTTATTCTTTACTGACACCTGCTGGCTAAGACTAATACCGAAAACTTCAATCAAAATATCCTAAAAACTCACTTGGATCACATAAATTGTATTTAACAAACACAATGTTAAATCTTATTAACTTAAATTAACATTATATTTTTTGAGCAATGTTTTCCTAAAATACCATATTGTTAATAAAGTCATCCTTAGCCCATATAAAAAAAATACAACTTTATTTATTGAAACTAAAAGCAGTTTGACAAGTGTTGAGGTGTTCTTAAATACTCATTGTAACAAATATTTAGGGTACATTATACATATTTTGTATTAGATCACACATTTTTCAGTTGGACAACATAAAATTAAGCAGCTTCAACTGGGCCTCTTGGGATACAAATGTTTCTCTTTGGAAACGCATCATAAAATCTGAAAAAACATTATATATAACAAACTGAGGAATGTTTGCCTGACCAAAGATTTCTATTGAGAAGTTGAGTGTGTATCATCCGTTCAGATACTGCACCTGTGTCTGTGTGTGTGCGTTTGTGCACCCGTGTGTCTGTGTGTTTGTGTGAGAGAGTGAGACAGACAGAAACAGAGAGACAAGTGTAGTGTGTGTTTGGTCTGAATGTTTGGGGGGGGGGGTTAAGGCCAGAGAATAAAAGCTAAGGAGAAAAACAAAAAAAGGAACAAAAACTATAAATTATAATAAAAACAAATGTCAAACAAGAGAGAGGAAAGGAGAGGAAGAGTCAGTCTCAGAGACCAATTTACAAGTACACATTCAGAATTCATAAACACGAACCCAACTGTATTCCACAACTCAGAACATTTAATGGGCATTTTTTTTCCAGAATACAATCTACTGCTTTCATAAACATACATACAAACCTTTTCTTCAATCTCTTTGATATGTCGTCTTTGCATGTCAATCTTGTCCTCAAGCTCTCTGATTCTCTGTCAGAAAGATAAACACAAAGAGAAGCACCTATGTGTTTGTCTTGTTTAGGCACTTGATTTTCAAGAATTGTTTTTTTCGGAGGGGACAATCATCTACGTATTTCCACACAAGCACACAGCCTGACCTGTTTTGCAGATTGAAGAAGCTCCATCCGCTGTTGTAAGACAAGAGTGTCAGCATGGCGACTCTGTCTTAGGATCTGTCTCCGCACAGCTTCCATTGACTCCGCCAGCTTTTCTCGCTGTCTGTCACTCAAACTCTCTCCCAGACAACTGTCTGGATCCTGCTGTAGAGCAACATATAATGTAGCCTCTAACTCCTGCACCCTCTGAAAACCAAAACAAACACAACAGAATTTTTTTAACAATAAAAAAGGACAATAAAACTACACAATACCATTCTGCGCATTTTCTCCACATTTGATTTGAAATTCATATTTAAATGATTCATTACATGTAATTCTATATAAAACAAATTGTTTAATTCTGGGGGGCATTGTATGTAATTTGCAATGCATCATGTGAATCTACAACACTGACTTCTCTAATTGGTGGATCTCTCAGGATTGTGGGAAGTGTAGTTCTTTACTAGGAATTCATCAGCTAAAAACTTCTGTGCTTAAAGTGATAGTACAACCAAAAAGTTCTGTCATCATTTACTCACCCTCTTGTCATTTCAAACCTGTATGACTTTCTTCCTTCCACAGACAACACAAAAAAGATAGTTTGCTGAAAGTTGTTAAACCGGCACTGTTTGGTTACCAACTCTCTTTAAAATATCTTCTTTTGTGTTCTGCGAGAGGAAGAAAGTCATACAGCATTGAAATGACAACAGGATGTGTAAATGATGAAAGAGATTTCATTTTTAGGTGAACTGTCCCTTTGAGGTAGGGCTTTTAAAGTTGCTTAAAGTTTTTATGAAGAACAGGAATGTGATTTTTACTGCTGAGACCAGACTGTGCTCTACTACAAAATAATCTCATGGTCCTACCAGTTGGGCATGATCGAGAGCTTGTTTCCTATAGTCGAGTTCCTCCTCCAAAAAACCCTTCTGTTTACTGAACAGCTCCTGTTGATGATTATATCACAACTGAATGTTACTTCAATGTAATGCATCATTCACTACACCTTATTTAAGTCACATATAAGACTTTTATCTCAGATGGCATGAATGATCTTACCTTCTCATTTTCCAGGTCAATCATTTTCTGTGTTAGAGCAGCTTCAGTGTTGTCAATTTGCTTCAACCACTGTTAGAAACAGATTTAGGCAAAAGGGGAAGAAAAGTAAAACAATACAACAAACACAGTTCAGAGAATGTAATGTGTCTGCCAAGTGAATAAGTGTTATTAAGAAATTACTTGTATTCAGAGATACCTTTTCACATAAAGACAGCACAGTGCCTGCTTGAATTACTGTGACCTGTTCCTCATTACGCAAGTTCTGCCGGGTTAAACGTTTGATTGTTAGACACAGGAGCAATACAAGCATGTTTTACAGCAGAAATGCACACTTTTCTTACCCCATTATCACCCAGAATGTCAAGCTTTTTCATAAGGTCAGGAATGATGACGTCCTACACAAAAACACGTATCCAAATAGCATAAACAAAATAGATGAAGCTGTCAATTTTGTGAATGTGATATATACAGTTGTAATTGTGGTGCTAAGACATGCAAACCCATGTTATATTACCAAAGTCTACTGGTCTTAGTTTAATTTGTTTACATTATTACTATTGACACTTTCATCGGACACACGTGCCCGGCCCGAAGTTAACTTCCGGTCTGTGTTTGTTGATCGTTCTGGCCAGTGGCTTATAATATAACTATTTAACTTCATTGAATTTATATTAATATTTTATTGTATAATAATTGTATTAAATAAGCATTTTGTTGAATTTTATTGTATATTCATTTTATTAAATAAACAATTTGTTGAATGGGTCGTGTTGAACGGGTCACATTTAAGACCAGCCAAGTAACAGTTATTCCATTGGTAAACCAAAATAATACTGGCTAGACATGTTAATTGTTAGACTTGTTAGCCATGTAATATACTTGTTATTTATTTTGCTTGTTAACCAAAATAAACTTCTTTGCAGATGTGTACCAGTAGTTAAGTTTGAACCACAAAAGCATGCATGCGCAGTATGTTGTTGAGACTGTCTATAAGTCAACTTACAGTACAAAGTATATTGTACTGAATACACACCTTGACACCCTCCTGTTGGCAGTGAAGCTGTAGGCTACTGTTGTTTTCAGAGGCAGAGATTTGCAGGTTAAAGGCAGGAGATCGACGTTCTCTCTCCTAATGGTTAAAAAACACTTGGTCAAATATTGAAAGAAAGCATTGTTTGGGACTATAATGGTATCTGTAAGGAAACATCACTGTATGAATAAACATGTCATATGAATGAAGAGGACATTCTTTAAAAATTCACCTTTTGATTTCACTTGAAGAAAGTCATGCATGCAGGTTTGAAACAAAGGGGTGAGTAAATGATGACAGAATATTACTTTCGGAGTGAATTATTCCTTAAATTTAAATGCAGGATGCCAAAATATAACTGCCAAAGTATATAAGAAACAGTGAATATCAGAAATTACAATAAATGCAATGAAACTAAATGAAGAAAAGGACGAATAACATCACATTACCTAGAATATATCTTTGCATAATCCAAAATGGTAAGAGGAATGTGCAAAAAACCCTCAGGAATCAAAAGACTCAATAATTTGTGATGCTTGAAATATTTTATAAACTCTTATAATGTAATATCATTGTATAAACTTCTGTTGATAGAAAGGAAAGAATAACCTGTTAAACCAGTGGTTCTCATCTGTTCGTTCTAAGGCCCCCTTTGTGTAGGGTCCATCACTTTTTTGGCCGCCAAAATAAAGACTTATGATCATAAAATTTGAATTAAATAAACAAATACAATTATACAATGCTGGAACATCACTTCTTTTAATTGGTGGTCTTATTTTTCTGATGTTTGATTTCACAAAATCACTATATTTCATGAAATGCTACAAAAACTGTGCTTCCCCTGGATACATCTTGGGCCCCCCAGGGGCCAGTATTGAATGTAAACAGTATGGATTGTCAAAAAATGATCTAAAAAAATAACCTTTATGTTTTTAAGATTCATTTTTAAAAGAATAAAGTATAGAGTATAACATTTATCAAGCAAATGTTTGGACAAATAATATCTTGGCTTTATTGTGGTAATTTTATATTTTACACTGTAAATTTTGACATGGATGCAAACAAAAGTGAATTTAGTGTTTGTGATGCTGTACAAACAATGACTTCACACAAAAAATCCAACATGCAGGAGGAGGAGGAAAAAATTAAATGAGGTGAGGAGATTAATTCAAATACATTTTATTTAATTTAAACTTATATTTAACAAAACAATATTGATATAAACACACATCTTTTAAAACAAAAACACATATATAATGACATGTGTGAAAATATTAACATGACACAAGGTTCGATGCAGTGCAAGTTGTTTGGATGATATGGGTTTAAGTATGTAGATGGTGAAGGCAAGTTACAGGCTTGACTGCCCCTGTTTGATGCTGTGGAAGCAATACAGATTCTCTTACTTCCAGTTCAAGAATGCGGAATTCAAGTAGTTCATTTTGATCCAGGGAATCTCGAACCTCCGAGCGTAATCTCATTTCACACTGCTCCAGCGACGCTATCTGCCACACACACATAGAAACACAGCCGGAGAATGTTATGCGTTTTGTATTTAAGTTTGTGTGAAGCTATTGGAAGCTTAGGTCAAAGACGGTACCTTTTCTCTGAGCTCCTGGTTAACCCTGATGAGATTTTGTTTTTCCTCCACCCATTTGGAGTCCTGCATTACATAAACCCGAACAAACACACAATCCACTACAAATTACACTGCAACCACTTATCTAACACTCGTTATAATTACAATATGTACAGATCACACACAGTAGACACACACACACACATGTATCTCTCATTCACTTTGTTCTCAGAATTTTTTTTAATAATCAATTGTGTTCAACACAATAAACATTATAAACAGAACACAAGAACACACACAAATAATAAATAAATAAATAAATGGAGAGAAATATCCTCAATAAAGATTTATTAGGCCACATGCAGACAGAACAGACAGAGCACAGAACAGAACAGACAGGAAATGCATGCAAAAGCAGGCTGACCAGTGATAAACATGCATGGTGAACCAACCAATAAATAAGCTCACAATAAGAATGCCTACGTTCGGAACAGCATACTACCATCAAAAGTATAAAATAGATATTACTACAAGGAATAGTATATCCCACAATGCGATGTGCTTAACTATTCATTTCATGTGAGAAATGAACATCCCCCTCTTACAGTATGTTATGATATGATTGACAAGATTTAAAATGTTTTTACACAAATTTAGATTAAAATGTGACACAATTAAACATGGAGCATGCTGATCTAGCAAAATGTAGCATACTAGGGTTTGTAACATTTTAATTATAACAATCTTTTTCAATTTTTTTATTCATACACTATCTAGGCAGTATCTGTGTGCAACATACTGCATTGTAGTCGGTAAACAGTAAGGTAGTATTTGATTCAAAACACAGCCCAGGACAATGAAACAGGAGTTACATTCTTGTGCCGTATTTTACGTATTTGGCGCTCGTTTTAGTACCGTGCCTCTGCATTGTCAAATCGCCTCTCAAATTGCTTGCTACGGATGCGAAAAACACCAAAAATCTAAACCAGTCCTAATTTTTTAATGATAAACTTAAATATCACAGCCAGTGTATGTAAACGTGATTGACGAAACGTGAAGTCGTATTTATTTTTTAACGTGCGCTATTTTCTGACTCAATGTGCAATGGCCTTTATACAGTTTTGCTTAAGGTTGGGGTTTGATTCCTAAATGTTCCGTTTACACAAATGTAAACCTAAAGAAAGTAGCAAATTTCACAAATTCATAGCATTAAGGAAGTTTGTGGCAACCATATAACAACTAAATAGATTCCAAGGCACAAAAAGCACCAAAACTAAACCTTATTATATCATTGATTAAAATACACAAAATCCAAGCTGTATTATTGTTTATGATTCAGTCACACTAAATGATCTGGTCTTAATATCTGCTCATCTGACTGAAATTGAACAAATGCAGACAATGTTGTACAACTGGGCTGTAATTTATACTGTAGCCCATACTTAACAATATTTGCAAATTGAATTGATCCTATAGATAAATGTGCATGCTTGATTGGCCAGTTGAAAGTCACATAATTTGGCGGCATATCCTCTGTGTGTAGCGCCAGCACACAAGCATGGCTGTCAGAAAGACAAGCAGCAAAGCCAATGTGAGTGGAGTCAGGGGTCTCTTCTCCCCGCCCTCTTTCTCATTTACCTG
Source organism: Triplophysa bombifrons (assembly GCA_029783895.1). Taxonomy (NCBI): domain Eukaryota; kingdom Metazoa; phylum Chordata; class Actinopteri; order Cypriniformes; family Nemacheilidae; genus Triplophysa; species Triplophysa bombifrons. The sequence goes on from CM056464.1 coordinate 17,681,338, forward strand.
CCCCTTCTCTGCCAAGCTCCGTTCCAGGTCAGCAATCCGTGCCTGGCACCCAATCAGCTCCGTCTGCAGCTGCTCCCGCGTCTAACGGATAGAGCATACACCCAATCAAAGAGCCAACCTAGGGCATGCTTAAAGTTTAAACATAGTAACCTTTGGTTTGTTTTGGTTTTGATTTCAAATCTATATATTAATAAAAAGTTTACATTTTAGTAAGATACATTTTTTTGAGGCAGGAATTTTTCGCCATGGTTGCTAGACTGTTGGCTACGGTCAATCTGAAAGGCGTGAGTGTGAGATTCTGAAAAAGTCTCGAGAAGTTCTTGAGAATTTTGGTGGATAGATTGATTCTTTAATGAATGTTAAGATTTGATTTGTTTACAGAACTGCATTAGTAAGAAAAGGAATGTCCAGTGTCAGTGAGGTTAAACATGCATCTTTGAAGTTGACATAACAACCCTCACCCTGGAGTGTCTCTCGGGGTCCAGGGGCCCCGTGGTTTCCTGCAGAAGGGCATATGCTCGCTGCAGTGCCTGGTACTCTCGTGTCAGCTGACGAAAACGCATCTCGGCCTCCTCCCGGGAAAAGCCCTGACCGACAAATGTAATTCCACAATTTCACACTTGTAAAAATAATGTGCGACCAAAATCATGAGAGTTCTGGTCAGGTAATTTGCTTGTGAATGTCAAAAGGTATGTAGTTTCACAGGTTTTAGTCAAGGCTTCTGGTTCACTATTCTGGTTCACTATCACTGTATTTATGTGCATCTAACGTACTTGTCTGTGATTGGTTACAATATTTAACTGCAACACAAATTAGTAGACCTAAACAGATTACTGTATTCACATTTCACTCTAGACAAAAAGGTTGGTCAGAACTAACATATTATTTTAAAGCAACACTATAGAAGTTTTGCTCATGGGTTCCCCCATGCGGTTGATAAGCACAATTGTCTGTTACCAATGTAGTTTACTAGGCTGATGGAATCTGTGAATTCCACTCTTCTGCAGCCAGGAGATGGGCAGGCTGTGTGTACCGAGGCTAGTGTGGTTGTAGCCGCTAAGAGGCTGCTCAGGTAGCAGCGACCGTATAATTCGTTTGGTTAAGAGTTGCTTTACCACTGAAATTATTTTAGAGACATCATTTTCACTTCAGCAGTTTCTGCTTAGTCAACAAATTCACGTATATTGCGTTGTCCACGGGGAGGCTTATACAGCCACAGTATTAACGACAATGATAACAGACAATGGCGCTTATCAGCCACATGGGGGAATCATAAGCAAAAGTGATGAAATGTTCCTTAAAGTCAACTAAAATCTAACCAGTGTCTTGTTTATACTATGAACACACTGTTAGCACTGTTATGAGAATATGGTCAATGACTTGCTCATTGTTCTGTTTTCTCTTAAAGTCACCATGCAACCAAAGTGTTTTACACTTCCTTTTCATGCTGACTTTAAGGAGTAAACAACAGCCAGGTAGGTGGGTACATATCACCTAGAAAACTGCTGAGATCTCCTGTTACGTTCCCTTGAGCAGAACACTTAAACACAATTAACCAAAAGACAGTACTTCACATTAAACAAACATTAGAAACAGGTCCATGCTCACTGCACAGCAGAATTTATGATGCAAGATTCTTTGCCAGAAAAACGGATGAGATTTTTTGTGTGATGTTTTTGAAATTACTAAATAAAAAACTGCAAAATTGATATCAAGTAATAATTAAAGAACACTTGTTATGAACATTAAAATGGTATTTAAAGAAACACTTAACGCACATCCTCAAGTTCCTCTTCTGGGGTGACGGGGGTGTGATCTGTGCGGTCAGTGTTATATGATGTCAGAGACGATGTTTCAGAATCGACCGATTCCTCATCAAATCCAAAATATGTCTCCACAACATGCCTCTAAAAGACAAAGAGAGATGGTCAAAAGCAGTCCAAGTACATACATAAAAACACTCTAACATTAACATGAAAGCCTAACATTTTTCGTATTAACATTGGACTAGTGTGATACAAACATTTACTAACCTTGTCCAAGCAAAATTACATCAAATTTTAACTCCTTTATAGACCAATGCCAATTAACACTTTGAATAATATGTGCGAGAACAAAAAAAGGGGTTTGGCAAATCAATCGAAAAAATATCAATTTGCATCATGCCACAGATGCACAGAAGCAAGTTGATTTGAAAATTAAGGTTTCATGGCAAATTTCCCTGGTTGTTATGAAATTTCAGAACTAAAAATGTGACACAAATTCCATTGAGCCATTAGGCTGTACGATTCCTCTTACCATCGTGTTTGTAGGTCATCTCCTTACAGCCAGAAAAATACAGACACACCAGACCACACAGACAGAGGAACATGGAGAGATACAGCACAAGCAGGAAATATTCTGTCATACTGTATGTGTGTCATAAATGCTCCTCAGCTTTCATTTCCTTTTAAACATCCCTCCAAAAAACTCAAAAACCTGTTAAACAGAACTCCAAAAGCATCTATCCAATGGATGACTAAACCTGTGGCACGATAATGTCTGATGTTTTTAGTGAGCAAGATTATAGCCAAGTCAACTGACTCCTCCTCCTTGGCAACAATTCTAGAGAACGAAACAACTAAACCCCACCCCACAAGTCTGTCTAATCATCTAAGGACATGCCATAGGCATCTATTATTCCTTTTATCTAAAAGAAACTAGAATAAACATTAAATATGAATTAAAAATGCAAAAAAAAACTTCCTTTTTTTAGCAAGATAGACTTTAAAGACTTTTTGCACTTTGCACAACAGAACTATTCTTTTTTCTAAATAACATGTTCATAACCAATTGAAAGAAATTAAATTAGAGCGTTTGAGTACCGCTATAAGGTTAAAAATCAATGAGAAACTAGAGAGAAATTAACGAACTTAGCTCGACTCTGAGGTCTCGAGAGGCCAATTAATGTGCTGACATACACATGAATTAACAAAAACTTCTCAGAGGAGACAGTTGCTTAGTGACAGGACAGAGAGAGAGTGTTCATGTGTTTTAAAGAAATGAAGAAGTTGAGCGAAACGTCCTGAAAACACAATCAAAAATGAAGGAAAGCCAGAAAAGCATCTCACCTTGGGCAATTTCATGTTTCTTCTTCTGTTCTTTTTGCTAATCACCAGTCTGTCTCGCTCCTGAATGGACATTCAAAAATCACATTTAAGTGATGGCTTATTATACAACACACCACAATAGCACAACGCACCTAAAACACACACCCTGTTCAGTTTCCTGTTTAATAGAGAATCACAAAAATGATCACAATAATAAGTTAAAATGGACTATGATATTTACACAAATGTTTGGTGTTTCACTCTATTTGCAGATTCAATTTATATTATTGTAACCTATTTTTTGTACATGTTGGTTTAAGATTATTAGGATTTAGGCCTCAATACTGCGCAAAACAGGTTTCACAAAATGGTGCGTTTTGTTTTTTTAGGCTGCCTCAGATGGACCAGCAGCATGTTGTGGATAATACAGTGACATCACTGTGCATGTGAACACAGCAGCAAGGGAAGAGCGAGAGCCTAACTCATTTATAATGAGGCCTCTTGTTAATGAAGAAAACAAGCAAATTAACAAACACAGCACTGATTACCAAACACAAATAACTACTGAGTGTGACCATTTACAGATTAAACACACAAAAACACTGGCAAACCCACACATACACTGTAAATCTAATAATCTGACAAGGACTTCAGAGTAAACACCTGACAAGAAATGTAAAGGAAACGTGTTTTTTTTGTCTCTGGTCTTATTGTGAATGATATAAGTTCAATATAATAACCCTTTTCTTCCCATAAACAACGTATCTTTCTCTGCTGAAGTAATCAAGGCCATGTGGGTGGGCATTTAAGTTATTAACCAATAATATCACAGCCCATGCAACAATAGCCAATCAAATATTGATAAAAGGATCAAATCAGGGAACACTGCATTTCTTCAAACAAAATAGTTTATTTTACTTTGATACACATACAAACAAGTTATTAAAACGTAAACTATTTACACTGCGTGTATGTGGTCAAGGAATACTGTAGCTGTGCAATTCCATTAAAATGTCAATCTTACCATGAAATATTATGTTTTTTCCAAAGGTTTTTACTATGCTAACAGCATAGATATAACATTTGGTGGGTTAAATACCCATATGAGGTCTCTCTTCATAATGCATTATGTTTATTTTTAGTGTATGATTTTTTCTAGTCAGGTAAGTGCCATTTTCATGATTGTCACATCCATAACGGTTCATATTCCTCATAAATAAAGTTACTAATTTATGTTCTATTAAGACGCATCCCTTTTCCATTCATTGGGTATTATTGATTCAGGTTTGTGCACTCCAAAGTTTATTGTCTCCCAAAAAACGTGTCTTTTTTTGTCACATCCATGTCACACATGTTTATTTCCCATTTTTATTTTCCCAAAACAGAAAATGTGTTCAAAGACTGACATTTTTCTAATGTTTAGACTCTATCAAGAAGGGTTTAATAAAATATAAACAGATGGTTTAACATATTCGTAACAAACAGATTCTCTGAGCATTTTTATGTCACATCCGTAACACTGGAATTGCCCACCTGCATTAGCTCCTCAATAACACCACGCTGCTCGTTGATTTGCATGTGGAGATACTCAACTTCCTGTTGTTCATGAGCATGACTGAGGTCTGTCAGAGAGGTGTGTCTCTTCAACAAGCCTGGCTGGGGGCTCTTCTGTGAGTTCTGCTGTGAATTCTCCTTCTGACAGAAACAAGGGTTTAAAGACAACGTGAACTTTATTCAGAAAGTTGACATTTAACTTTCATTTATAATATTCTTAACAACTTATTTGATGATGTTATCATGGCTTTGTGGGCTGTTAGTGTAAAGTAACATTCAGCTTTAGTTAAAATTACTTCACATTACAGAAGTTCATCCAATGTAAATGAGGGTTATCTTAAACAACAAACCAGTTCTGCGTTCTCCCTGCTGAGCGTCTTTAGCTTGTCCTCCATGCGTTGTAGTGTCTGCTGGAGCTCTTCATTCTTTTTATGCAACCGTTTATATTTTTCCATGAGCGGCTTTATTTCTCCATCCGTCTCGCGCACCCGTTTCAGCTTTAAGACACAGAGAGACCTCTCTACATACAGACCGCATGCTTACAAAATAAATCTAAAGGAAGTAATAAGACGTTTGTAAAGCACTGTGATTAGACTTTGTAATTTGGACCCAACACTAAAGGGACATGGGGAATTGACTTACACATGTCAAAAAATCATGGCCTAAAAAACCTCAACAGTTCATTACAATGGCGGCATGTAGTAAATATTTGTTTGTGAATGAGGTTTATTCCATATTGAGCCCTTATTTGCATAAGGAGTGAATCCTTTGGACTTGCACTCAAATACTGTGCATTAAAGTGGTACAACTGTTTAGTAAACTCAGTTCCATACTGTTAAATTATAATAAGATAAAATGCCCATAAAGGACATATAGAGAAATTGAACTGGGGTGAAGGTAGAATTGTTAAATACACTCTTAAAAATAAAGGTGCTTAAAAAGTTATTGTGTGCACATACCAATTCATTCCTTTCATCTGATAGCAATGTGTTTCTGTCCTCTAGTTTCCTGATAACAGCCTGCAGCTCTGCGATCTTCAGCTGAAACCTACGAACGTCCCTCTCATCCACTTCCTATAAACAGACACCCATAAACATGTTTTACTCTGTCATGATAATGTTAGTTTAACATGCAAGGAAATGGCTGACATATTTGCACTCCTAAGTGTTTCTATAAGATTTTTAGTCAGCTCTGTTTCAGACCTGATTAACAGGGGTGTCTGTGTTCTCCCCAAGGGCAGGTGCCATCTCTCTCTTTGGACTCCCATGATGCCGTTCTGATTCCTCTTTCTGTAGCAGGAGACGCTTAGTCTGACCCGCCTGCACACCAAGCTCTCTCTCCAGTGACTGCACCACACGATCTCTGCTCCTCAACTCCTCCATCTGTCAGACACATGTAACATGACTAAACATGCTTTTTTCTTCCCTTCAGGCCTGATGCACTGACAAAAGAAATTTGAGCCACTGTTATAATCCGTATTAGGCTTGGAGGTAGAAAACCAAATAGAAAATGCCTTGAATTGGCTGATGAATGATGGTTTTAAATATGTTGAGACTGGGGCTGTCAAGATTGGCTCAATCAATAGTTTGAGTTTGGCAAGTATTTGGAAAATCTGTTTGAAAATAATAATTTTTGTCATTAAACACTTTATTAAAGTGGCATAAAAAACATTTAATGGAGCTGTATGTAATAATTTTACTGTATAAAATCAAAACAATACCTTAATACTGTATGTTCTTAGACATTTAAAAGACATGCCAAGTTTTTGTTTTGGTCCGTGTGACCCTGCCCACTGACGATTTACCCACTTGTGTATTTCGCCAGCTTGGTTGCCAGTTTGCGAAAAGCACAACAAATGATCTGGGATGGAGGAGATTCCAACCTTCCCGTTACTATTAAGTTGAAACTTAGAAAGAATTACTATATTATTTTACAATTTACGAGGAGTAATATACAATTTTATTTTGGTTATTCAAACGAGACAGCAATATGGCCCGTAAATGCAGCCCCCGGAGGACGCAACCTCTTAAACGAGCTGCTGGTTGAGTTATATTTGCAAACAACAAAACCACCGCACACTACAGTATAATTAATCAGATTAATTTACAGTGTAAGAGTAGATGGCTGCTGTCCATTACACTCCTGTAAGTGTCTGGCAACTCCTGTGAGCATCGAGTCTGAGGAGGAGAAGGGGGGAAAACCCTCGCCAATATTTTGAATTTGGACTGCGACACCAAGCTCAACCGCTAGGTGTCAATGTTACAAACCCCTCATATGACATCCAATGGACTTATCTGCAATGCAAGTCCACACAATTTGAAATAACTCATCCATCTCACCAGTCTCCGGATTTCCCTTTCGCTTTCTCGTTTGATTCTCTGTATCTCCTCCTGATGAGCCTGATGAGCCACTCTGAGATCCGCTGCTTTGGCCCTGTCTGCCTGCACGGCATTGGCCAGGGCCTCCTCCGCCTGTCGCCGTGACGTCTTTGCCTCCTGCAGCTCCTGCGTAAGCCGTAGTTTCTCCGCCTCGTAGCTCTTGCGGGCCTCCTCTCTGGCCTCCTCCTTGAGGGCGTTCCGTAGTTCGCTGCTGGCTCCATCGCGTAAAACACACACCAGCGCTTGCAAACGGGCCAGCTCGGTCTCTCGAAGGCGGGCCGCCCGCGCCATTTCTGCTTCATGTTGCCGGGATAGGGTCTCTCGTGCGGACGCCACCTCCCGCTGCTTCTCCTCGTGGAGTTTGACACGAAGTTCAGTGAGAGCAACTGAGTGCTTGTGCTGCTCTGTCTCACGCTGCCCACGTAGTTCTTGAAGTCGCTCCCGTAATTTGCCCACCTAGAAGGTGACAGAAAAGATGTGCACTGACTGATTTTATTAAAAGATCCCAACAAGCCGACTAGAAGAAAAGTGGCTTGAGGAATGTTCTGATTCTCAACCGGTGCAAAAAGCTATTTGCACTGTTTTTTTGCACTTACAAATTTGTTACCCATTTTGTTGACTTGATTGCTTCTGTTATCTCCCATTTGGATTAAAGGGTCTACTAAATGATTAAATGTTTTCCTGTCTTCACTTAACTTAAGCTAACATTGAGGAAATTCTACCAACAATAAAACTTCACAATCTCGCCTCGGCAATATAGTTAAAACCACCAGGATTTAATGAGTTAGAAGAAAAAGAGAGAGGATGCAATTAAATGGATACCAAGGTACCAAAATGGCAAACAAAAAGGTTTTTGTTCCTCTTTAAACCTCTAGTATTTATTAAATCAGGCTCCAAACCAAGTTTTGTTATCGAGTTACGATGAATAATACCCACAAACACCCTAAACCACAACAGTGCTGGACAGCAGTTTTAACCATTGTTTCAGACTTTTTCCACGAGGCAATTCTCTTTTAAAATATGTTTTGCCAATGAAGCAATGACTGGCACATATTATGACAGTCGGGTGCTAAATTCCAAGGGTTCTCAGAATCAGAATATTTTGATTGACAAGCAGATTACTTAATGGAGCAGAAAATAAGTCTTGTTCAGACAGCAAAAGCATACAAAAGGTTTCTTTTGACATAGTTAACTCCTGTCTTTAATTCTATTTGCATATGGAACAACACCAATAAAAATAAATGCTTTGGAAACATTTTGGAAACATTTTGGTCAAACTGTTATGTGGGATGTGACATGAACGCACTGTACCACAAGGTTATTTTAATTACTCAAATTTAAAGTTTGAAAACGCTCCTGTTCATTGACCTAAAAATTATTGGAAAATGTTGCTTCAAAAATAAACTGAAGTATATTTAAGGCAGTAAAATTATAATAATAAACAAATAAAACTATAATAACTCTGCTATACCATACAATGTCTATAGACGGTTTAATGATAAGATACATGCGCATAGTCCAAAGTTATCTTCAGGTCTGTGCTTGTTTATCGGTCTGGCTTGTGGCTATTAATAAAACTGTATATTTTTTTATCTTTTATATGAAAATTATTTTATATAAATATTTTCTGTATTACTTAAACAATTTGTTGACTTTTATTGTATTTTCATTTTATTATAGAAACAGTTTGTTAAAAGGGTCTCTTAACTATTTTACAGTGTTGCTGCCAGATTGGAAATGTCCAACTATCGTACCAGAAGCTCAAAACTATTGTATTTGGAAGAAAATTATTGTAAACGAGTCAAATGCATAAAATACTGCTACTTATCTAGACAAAAATGTTTGACATGACCGGCAGAAGGCTTTGGTGTCATTGTCTGACACAGGTCTTATCCATCCTGCAAGACGGGGGGTCCGTTTCCCACTAACTTTTGGATGTTTTCTGTCGGTGCTTACTTTTAAGCTGCCATCCAGACTCTGCCTTCTTTTTTGCCTTTCCCATGTCTTCACCTTCCTTCAGGACTGACCTAAGCGCCATTGCAGTGGGAATGCTAACTTGTGCTTGTGAGAGAGAGTTATTTTCCCAGATGATTGGCCGAGAAGACTTAGCACGAGGCATGCGTAACTGCACATTCACATTCTTACAATCATGATGGCGGATCCATAACTAGATCAATGTGTACAGAAGCCATATCATTACAACAACTATCATTTGAAGTGTCACAAAATTTTGAAATTATTGTACATTATAGGATTATTGATCATACATCGCACAGAGGTAAAAATTATGGTGCAAATACTTTGATTATGGTACGTCTGGCAACACTGCTTTCGCATTGAAGTTTAGCCAAGAAATTGCTATTTTACTGGTAACCCAACATAATATTGGCTAGACATACTTTACTAGTTTATGTAATTTACTTATTATTTTTTTGCTTGTTGTCAGAAATAATCTAAGGAGCTTCTATTCTTTGCGGATTTCTATCAGTTTAGGCATCAAAAACACACATGTACAGTAATGTTTGTGTTGCTTTCAAACCATTTATAGATGTAGGTTTCTCCATACAGCCAACTATAAATTTTATGTATAGTTAATGAGTGAACAAGTAAAATACAGTACTGCCATAAAGTTATATGTTAACAAGCGGCTCATGAGTTTAGCATTTAAGTAGTATGCTACAACAGCATTAGCAAAGGTGACATTTCCTGTTTTCCATCTTCATGTGATACAGTGTGGGCTGATATGTAAATCGTTTCTATGGCAACCAATGTTCATATGGATGTTGGACCACGCTGTCTTGACAAAGAGATCTGATTTCATTAGTGCAAAGAGTCAGACCCAAAAATCCGATTTGCAACCAAATGAAATTGGGTGTAGTGTGAAAAAAAATTTACCTTTCCTCTTTCCTGTTGTAGTTCATTCTGAACATCGCTCAGGCGGCTCTTCAGCTCTTCGTTGGCTGTCTCTATCTCCTGTTTCCCTCTGCTCTTTTTGGGAGGTGGGGCTGCTGTGGGTGTGGTTGCAGCCATAATTTCCCAGTCAAATCCACTTCTGCAGTCCAATCTCACTCCAAAATGTCTGTAACACTGGAAATGAACCACACCATCAACTTCATCTTCCTCTTCTTTGGCTGAAAACAAAGACAGAGAGTCTGTGAGTTTTACAGTCAAACTCACTGCACACACAGTTGTTCCACAACTAAGAGTGGGGCGTTGCCCTAACATATGCTCACAAAGCTACAATTCACACACAAACAGTCATGGAAACTCATTTTGCACCATTTGTTCACCAGAATTTGGCTCCAACCTGTTTGGCATGTTTTCGACTCCATCTAGTGGAGCCTCACGATACTACTGTAACAGTATTTGTTAGATAACTCCATTTAAAAAAAAAATGTTTTTCATTATGTTAGCATATTTTTATTGTGTTTTATTGTGTTAGTTAGCTGTATTTTTATTATTATGTTATTATGGCTTAAATCAAAACAAACGAACTGCAGTTTGATTGATATTCATTGAAAAGCACAAAAAACATGATTTTTGAAAAAAAAGTTCTCTTTTTGGAACCAAACCCTTCATTTGTATTTTCACCATTTAAGACAGCAGGAGGCTGAACACCAATATATGAAATTTAGTAGAGCTAAATGAGATTAAGTAAAAAATAACTTATTTTACGTAATCTTTTCATTAAAAGTTTACATTTCATGTAATTTTTGGTGTGTTTTTTTGTACCGGAGAAATAACAGCTTCTATGATCTTCTTACATGTTAATTTTTGCATCTGGCAGACGCTTTTATTCAAAGCGACTTACATTGCATTGTATTATACATTTGTTTTTAACTATGCAATCCCCTGGTATTGGACCTTGGCATTGCTAGTGCCATGCTCTAACCACTGAGCCACAGGAAAGCTTATAGGACAGTTATTGTTTGGATGATAGGGATAATATCTAAACATCAGCAAATTATTCAGTTCTGTCCATTTATAAGCCTATAACAAGACAAATCATTGAAAACCAAAGAAACCTCATTGGGACTGATCTCCGACTTTCTCTCACAACTCTTATTCTGCCCTATAAAGGCAATACACTTATGCCAACAACTGAAAGCGTGGTCTAGTCTTCGAGGATCTGCAAGTTAACTATTCACAGACTGTTCTTTTTTGGAGTATAGTTGAGCCAAATCCATCTGTCACAGGACAGATCATACTTCAGGAGATCTGATATCAGTTAACCAACATGTGACAAAGGTCACTGTGTCTGCTTTTGTATGTACAGTACAGCCACATAGTTGAGCACTAAGGCTGTCAGCTATGTAACAAGGAGAGCTATGGAAATCCAGCTTTTACCGGGTGTGACAGACATACGGTAGAACATAAGTGAAATAGAGCTCATTAAATTACTTATTTACCTAATATAAGATTTTGGGCTATTAAAACAGAACTTAATTAAACTTAAACCATACAATTTAATGACAAATAATAGGCATGTGGTTTATCTTGACCCCTTTGTGACATGAAATAACAGCTCTAAAGATTACAAGCACAAGAAAAAGCTTTACTACTCTACACACTGGGCCCCCAAATCTCTCTTAACTGCAAAATGAACAAGTACTACCAAACAGCAAGCACATGCAATAGGGTTTACGACACATTAAAAAACACACACACAAAAATCTGAGTAAGTTGCTATTAAAAATATACCTACACACACACACAAACCTACACACACACCCAAACACACATGGCTCCAAGGTGTCCTGCCATCAAGTTAAATGACATTATGAAGATATTGCACATTTACAGGCAACACACATCAAAGCCAAGCTGAATGCCAGATTCACTTACAGAAACTGAAAATTGGAACGAGACAATTACGTTTCACAATAACTGAGCTGCGAGTCAAAGAGAGAAATAATATGTGAACTCTATCTAAAAGCAACGGGTTGCGCGAGATAGAGATGGCAAAATATTGCAATTAAAAGGCTTGGGAATGTTGTTTGTAAATTCTGTGATTCAGGTAGTGCAGTCTCATATACAGCATCCCCCAAATGCTATAGTATACTTACCCACACCTCTATGGTGTTCAACACATTTGTAGACCATTGAAACATTTAATAACCTTAATATCAAAACTTGCAATCATAATGGCTTGGATATAAAACCCATTCAAATTATTGAAGTGGCTCACTGGTCATGGGTAAATGTAGTATTAAGCATGCTGTTTAGGGAGATATGCTGCCTTTAATAAAGACTTGTTTTCTGAAACTGCACATCAAACTAAGCTAATGGCAGATTATAATTATGCACTTACAGGACAGGTTTGAATTTGTGTTTTGGTGGGGTGAAACAGTTGTGTTGACAATGTAAATGCTACTCAGAGTGTTCGGTTCATTTCACTAGGAGGGTTGCAATACTAATGCAACATTGGGCTATAACTGTAGCCATATTACAAGTAATCAAATAAGGATCTCCAAACAAACCAGCACACCAACACACCCAACATTGAAAAATGGATACCCACTTACAAACATTCAACCTGATGCTACAATAGCTACGACGATGGCAAAAACCAGATGATCCTGCAAGATTTTATGATCAGTAGAGTTAATGTCTTGGCATACTGCTTTTGAACAACATGTTAACAGTCCTTTACCGATGTCCATGACTCGCTGTTGCTCATTACTAGATATAATTATTATTTTATAAAGACTGCACTTTCAAAGAATAATATAAAAGTGAAAATTAGCAGCTACCAGGGCAACCTGTCAAAACTTTGTTCTCAAGATAATACCTTTATGAAAGTCAGTATCTATGGTATAGCCACTACTATACCCACTCACCTTAAAGTCTTGGCTCCATTTACAGTTATTTCCTATTTAAAAGAGACAGTCAATTAAACACGCATTAGGCTTTTTACAGTCTTTATTAGGAGGACATATTTTTAAACTATGTTAAATCATACCTGCCACAGCAAATGCTCTATTATAGTGGCTATTCAGTTGATTCAGTAAAACCTAAATGATTTTAAAAAGGCCAAGATGTATAAAGTAGCAACGTAAAAGCATTAAGTGCGTTTCAAAGTTTAAATTCTACTATTTAATTCCGAGGCTTTCTTCATTACCGTGGGAACAGTGCGTTGTGTTCGGGGTATATGGATGCAGAATTGATCCTCACCGGCCGGCAGAACCACACCCACAGACACACTGCAGGCAGCCGAACCTCTTATAACACACGAAATACCTCACACCATGATGCGTGACTGACAGCTTTATCGTGATTGACAGTCGAGAGATGGACGTGAATCCTTAATCAGCCCTATAGATATAGCCTAACGTTAAGAACACGACCACACGACGAGAGCATGTCAGATGTTGCTATAACATAAATGAACAAATCTTTTTTTTTAATCATTTAAAACGAGTGCGTGATATTTTTCAGAAGCGATGAGGGCGAGCTGATCAATAGTCTCTCTATTAAAAGTGATGAGATAATCACATTCATTCACAATAACGCACATCAAACTCATTCATTAATAAACAGTGTGTCTTAGAATAATGCAAACAGTAAATGGCTTGGAAAAGCATACACATTGCAGGTTATAAATTAATCCCTGGATTTTATGATACATAGTAACTTACCCTGCGCGTCTCAGGTGTCCGCAGTTCACGCAGGCCGAAAATGTGTCTTATTGTTCCGTTGCATGCAGAGAAACAGACCGGTTCACAACATCTGACAGCAGATGCGGAAGTGTAGGGATGATGTTGGTGTTTGTGATGCTGTACCAACAGATGTGGTGATGTGATAGTATAACCGGATGGCATTACATGGTTTGCGTCTCCACTATACACGCGACAGAAACCCGCCAGCCAATTTACGAATCCTACTACGGTGAACGCGGTTTGTTTAATATTCATGAGCTGAGCCTTTACTATTGGACAGTAATGACAAAACGTCAGCACAATATTGTTCATATTTATAAGATGGGTAACGGCTTTTAGATTGTCAGATTGTTAGAGTGGGAGAAATAAAAGTACACTTATCCATTTCGTGAGATAGACCGCATATTTTGATGGTATCAATCTAACTCGATTAGATAGACATCACTTTTGGCCACTATTGTTGATTTGGAAGTCATGCCTTTCATTGAGCTGCTTCATTTCTTAGGTTTACATTTTAGCGAGACATACTACTTACAAGAAACATGCCAACCACCATGGCAACTGAGTAGTTGTTTCCCAGCAGATTAAGTCATGATGATAAGGGGTTAAGAATGTTAGAGTGGACCGCATGAAAACTGCATTCATACAACCAACCACAGTGAAATAAAGGGGGAATAAGAGCTGGCGTGGGGTTGAGTCTTTGCTGAGTGAAGTGGAAAATCCGGCTCAGAAACATCATTAAAGTGACCTAGATTTCCTCATATACTCGTGTTGCTCTGGCTTTTCTTGTAAATGTATGTTTGAGTACAGACACAGAAATTACAGCATGCTTGATTAGCTCCACATGCAGGCTAGTACCCTGGCCCAAACAGGTCCGGATTACATTTGTGGAGTGTGGTTTTACTTCTTCTCTGGACCAGCAGATTACATCATGAAGTACTCAAAGTTCAAAAGTCAGGGGATGTGTACTTTTATCAAAATATGTTGTCTGATAGATACAGCAGAATAGAATATCTGGCAAACATGAATCACAAAAATGGGGTTACTGACTAAATTATGCACCAAAATACTAATATAGTATAGTACTATATAACTGAATCACAAACATTTCTCATGTGTACTTTTGTAATATACTGCAGTCTTTCAAATGTCGGCTATAGGCTACTTTTGGAGCTGATCTGAATAGTAAAAGGTTAAAAGTAGCCTGCAAATAAAAGCACTTTGAGATGCCCTTAAATTTTACAAAGTGATGTATAATACAGCATATTAAATTATCATCCTTGTGGATAACTGATACTTGGGTTTTAGCTAGTTATGCAAGTATCACTTGTGCCATACATTTTAAACATAGTGGTGCAAGTCAGACACTATTCATTAAAACTATTCTTATACTGGGGAAATAAAAGGAGATTATGTGTGTTTTACATAATCAATGCTGTGGGTCCACTAGATCTGTAAACACTGGCTGGGTAACTAAAATATGAACACCATGTTTTACATCAATTGAACAAAAGCAGACAATTGTTCTCATTAAATAGGACTTTGGATTGAATATGGGTAAACACTCTTTCTCTGTTAATGTAATTCTTAATAAACTCATTATGTTAAACCTGCTCTAATCTGTTACTTAATAAGCGTTCGAAGTGTTTGTACAAAACTTTTGTTTTGTTTCCAATCTTGTTCCAAAGTCCAGCTCAAGTGGGGCAAAACGTAAACCTCTTTTTATACCTTTCTTCATGTTGGTAATTCTAACCACAACAATGGCTTTCCATAAATACTGGTATGAAACCTAAAGAAACCACATTAAAAATGTGAAAAATATGTATGTGGCAATTTTACTTCACCGCTGATATGATCCTCTTGAAAGACAGTTCAGTTCAGTTCAAAAACAGTGAATTGTGTAATAGAAATAATATATATTTATCAGGTAAAGAGATCATGTTCTTACACTAGAAGAAGATAAAGAGCCACCCTTGCCTATCTGTTCTGTAATGCAGCAAGCTCTGTCTCCATGGTTACAACGCCTCATCAGCAGATGATCATGCACCGCATACACTCACACACTGAGCTCAAACCGCCCTCAAAATACATTTGTGCCCATCTGTTTTTTACTTTTTCAAGAGCGATAAGGGGAGATCAAATCGATAAACACTCATAAAATGTGCCAGTACTCCTTTCAATTCAATTCAATTCAATTCAAGTTTATTTATAAAGCGCTTTTCACAACGTGTATTGTTTCAAAGCAGCTTTACAGGGGCAAACAGTAAAAACAGAAAAGTTAAAACACAGCACAGTGCATGGTATTTATACAAGGAGTAAGATCATTCTAATAAATAATATCTAGTTTATAAATAAATAAATGAATGAATGAATGAATGCAGTCTCCCGGTGAGCAGGCCAACACTGCCCTGCTGTGACGAGGAACCCAAACTCCAATGATTGATAAAATGAGAAAAAAACCTCGGGAGAACCCAGGCTCAACCGGGAGGGCCAGATCCCCTCTGACGTGTCATAGCTGCACTCAGACTGCTGACATGTCGTTTTGGTTTAGCATTTAATACCAAATATTGTAACTTCAGCATTAATAAGACAAATAGTCCGTCTTTGCTCTTGGTTGGGGATGTAGTGGTCTGAGCTGGGATGGTCCGATGGTCATATTTCTCTTGGCTGGTGGTGGAATTGCCTTAGATGGAGCTGGGATGGTCAGTCAGTCTGCAGCTGTAGCTGGCGTAATCTCAAATTTGGGATGGGCATCTGTCGGTCATCTGGACATGGTGGAACTTCTTCCTACCTCGGGATGGGCATCCCGAGGCAGAGGCGGAAAGGGAATAAAGAGAATAATTAGCGTAGCTGCTGTTCATTAACTATGCATTAAGTGAAAGCTTGGCTGAAAAGATGTGTCTTTAATCTAGATTTAAATTGGGAGAGTGTGCCTGACCCTCGAATAGTATCAGGAAGGCTATTCCAGAGTTTAGGTGCTACGTATGAAAAAGCTCGTCCCCCTTTGGTGGATTTTGTTATTCTAGGTGTTGTCAAAAGTCCTAAGTTTTGAGATCTCAGAGAGCGTGATGGGTTGTAACGTGATAAAAGCTCGGTTAAGTAAGTAGGTGCTAAACCGTTCAGGGCTTTGTAAGTAATTAAAAGAATTTTAAAATCAATACGAAATTGAATGGGTAGCCAGTGAAGCGATGATAAAACTGGGGTTATGTGATCGTATTTTCTTGACCTGGCAAGAAGTCTGGCAGCTGCATTCTGAACTAACTGTAGTTTGTTTATCGATGATACAGGACAACCACTAAGTAGAGCATTACAATAGTCAAGCCGTGAGGTCACAAATGCATGAATAAGCTTTTCTGCGTCTGCAACACATAAACTATTTCGTAATTTGGCAACATTTCTAAGGTGGAAGAAGGCTGTTTTTGTGATATTTAAGATGTGATTTTTGAATGACAGGTTGCCGTCTAATATAACGCCTAGGTCTTTAACTGTATTTGTTGGAGTAACAGTGCAGCTTTCAATTTGCAGGCTGTAATCGGAGATATTCTGTTTACTTGATTTTGGTGCTATAAGTAATATTTCTGTTTTGCTAGAGTTTAAAAGGAGGAAATTACTAGTCATCCAATGTTTTATGTCCTCGATGCACTCTGCCAGTTTGGATAGCTTAAAGGAATCATCTGGTCTTGATGAGATATATAGCTGAGTATCATCTGCATAACAGTGGAAGCTAATTCCATGTTTTCTAATAATGTTGCCGAGGGGCAGCATGTATATGGAGAAAAGCAAGGGTCCTAAAACCGATCCCTGAGGTAATCCATAATTTACTTGCGTAAGATTTGACGATTTCCCATTTAAATGGACGTATTGATATCTGTCTGTTAAGTAAGATCTGAACCATTGCAGTGCCTGTCCCTGAATACCGATATAATTGTGTAAACGATCTAGTAGTATTTTATGGTCTACAGTATCGAAAGCAGCACTACGGTCAAGCAGGACTAAGAGTGAGATGTTACCTTTATCTGAAGCAATAAGGAGGTCATTTGTAATTCTAACGAGCGCAGTTTCAGTGCTGTGATGCGGTCTAAAGCCAGACTGAAACTTTTCGTTCATGTCATTATTTTGTAGGAAGGTACACAGTTGAGTTGACACTACTTTTTCTAGTATTTTAGACAAGTACGGGAGATTTGAAATCGGTCTATAGCTTCCAAGTTCATTGGGGTCTAAGTTTGGTCCTTTCATGTATTTGATTAAAGATTAGACTCTTTACTTGATTATTTGAAAACAGGCGTTTATTTGTACAGTTCATTGAGCGAGAGGACAGGAAGCGAGGTGGGAGAGGGAATGGGGTTGGATCAGGAAAGGACCATGAGACGGAAATCAAACATGGGTTACAGATGCGCTATCGGACCACGTGTTGGAGCACTGCCCACAAGGCTATCAGCTCCAACTATTATTTGAATGGTTTAAAAAGATGATTAACACATTAACAATCAATGTAAAATGTTTAGGTGAAACAATTTTATCTATTTATTAAACATTTCCTAATACATAGATGAAAATAAATCAATAGTCTTGCTGAAGCTTTCAAAACACGTTGTCTTTTCAGGTCAAATAAACTGACATCTGGTCTCAAAAATGCCCTTAAGATTTATTAATGGTGCCTTACAAAGTTTTATTAGTATATCGCCAATACACTAGCTGCCTCCAATGTACTGAAATCTGTTATTTGATGAAATGTCCAAAATTTTCTGTCAAAGATTTTAATATTTGCTTAAATCTATTTGTTCTGGTTGCATAACTTTATTTCAAACAGAGATTGCAAAGATTTTTTTGCACCTGCATTTAAGGCAAGGCAAGGCAAGTTTATTTGTAGCACATTTCATACACAAGGGCAATTCAAAGTGCTTTACATAAAATGATTGACAGAAAGAAATAAAACGTATCTTTAGAATGCAAATGATTTAAGATCACAAATACTTTAGATTTTAAGAAACAATAAAACAGCAATAAAATTGATTAAAAATGTGAGTGTATATTTAAAAAGAATAAGAGAAAAAATAAAATAAATTAGAAATAGAAGTGCAGTTGATGTAAACCTGCACAGCTAAACAAGTGTGTTTTTAATCTGGATTTAGAAGTAACTACTGTTGGTGAACGTCTGATGTCTTCTGGAAGCAGATTGCAGCTACGAGTGGCTTAATGGCTAAACGCTGACTTGCCCTGTTTTGAATGAAACCTTGTTATCTCTAACTGACTTGATCCTGATGATCTGAGAAGTCTGTTTGGTTTATATTCAATGAGCATTTCTGAGAGGTATTTAGGTCCTATACCATTAAGTGATTTATAGACAATTAATAATACTTTGAAGTTGATTCTAAAAGTAACTGGTAACCATTTAAGGTTGCATACATTTAATGGTTAGAATCTGCCGGACACTTTCATGCTTTCGAAAGAATAAAGCTAAATGTTACATATTTCCTATATGGTCTGGAAATTTTGGTTTTTGTGAGCAATCATATCACATGTTATACTTAATAAAACACTATTCTTATTCAATGAAACATATTTCTGAAGTACTCTATCACATTTTCAAGAGCAGCTTCACAGAAAATACATTTGAGCTGTAGAGACATAATACAGTATAGAAATAAGGTAGGGAAATAATATAGAAACAAAATTATGGTAAAATATAAGATAGGCTACTAAGATAAATTGTCCATCCATCCATCTTCTTCCGCTTATCCGGGGCCGGGTCGCGGGGGCAGCAGTCTAAGCAGGGATGCCCAGACTTCCCTCTCCCTAGACACTTCCTCCAGCTCTTCCGGGGGGACACCGAGGCGTTCCCAGGCCAGCCGGGAGACATAGTCCCTCCAGCGTGTCCTAGGTCTTCCCCTGGGTCTCCTCCCGGTGGGACATGCCCGGAACACCTTCCCGGGAAGGCGTCCAGGGGGCATCCGGAAAAGATGCCCGAGCCACCTCAGCTGGCCCCTCTCGATGTGGAGGAGCAGCGGATCTACTCTGTGCTCCTCCCGAGTGACCGAGCTTCTCACCCTATCTCTAAGGGATCGCACAGCCACCCTGCGGAGAAAGCTCATTTCGGCCGCCTGTATCCGGGATCTTGTCCTTTCGGTCATGACCCACAGCTCATGACCATAGGTGAGAGTAGGAACGTAGATTGACCGGTAAATCGAGAGCTTCGCCTTGCGGCTCAGCTCCTTCTTCACCACGACGGACCGGTACAGCGACTGCATTACTGCAGAAGCTGCACCGATCCGTCTGTCAATCTCCCGTTCCATCCTTCCCTCACTCGTGAACAAGACCCCCAGATACTTGAACTCCTCCACTTGAGGCAGGAACTCTCCACCTACCTGAAGTGTGCATGCCACCCTTTTCCGACTTAGGACCATGGCCTCAGATTTGGAGGTGCTGATTCTCAATCCAGCCGCATCATACTCGGCTGCAAACCGTCCCAGTGCATGCTGGAGGTCCTGGTCTGATGGGGCCAGCATGACGACATCATCCGCAAAGAGCAGAGATGAAATCATGTGGTCCCCAAACCCGACACCCTCCGGCCCCTGGCTGCGCCTAGAAATTCTGTCCATAAAGATTATGAACAGAACCGGTGACAAAGGGCAGCCCTGCCGGAGTCCAACATGCACCGGAAACAAGTCTGACTTACTGCCGGCAATGCGAACCAAACTCCTGCTCCGGTTGTACAGGGACCGGATAGCCCTTACCAAAGGGTCCCGAATCCCATACTCCCGGAGCACCCTCCACAAGATGCCTCGAGGGACACAGTCGAATGCCTTCTCCAAATCCACTAAACACATGTGGATTGGTTGGGCAAACTCCCATGAACCCTCCAGCACCCTGGAGAGGGTATAGAGCTGGTCCAGTGTTCCACGACCGGGACGAAAACCACACTGTTCCTCCTGAATCCGAGGTTCTACCATCGGCCGGATTCTCCTCTCCAGTACCCTGGCATAGACTTTCCCGGGGAGGCTGAGAAGTGTGATCCCCCTATAGTTGGAGCACATCCTCCTGGTCCCTCTTTTTAAGAATATAAATTGTATTTTTGCAAATTTCCATAAAATGTACACATTAACCATTAAAATAAACTGACTTTAGGGTTATACTTGTTAACAAGCACGATAATGTGTCAAAACAACGTTAAATTAAATTCAGCTGCCAAGGAAAACAAAACGAGACATTTACACATAAATGTCTTTTATTATGAAATCTAATGGAGGCCGCAACCGGAACTGGGTATGACACTGTCAACATTGCTGTCCAGTCAGTGAGCCCGAGTCAGTTAGGGGCGTGCAAGATCTGGACGGGCCTCTCTCTGTCAGCTTTGTGCTCATCACTCAAAACCTCACTTATTTTACAAATATCATGTTTAGTGTTAAATCATGCTGGAGTATCACAATGAATGCCGAGAGCTTCATTAAACTCAGCCGTGGTGAAGTAATGGATGAGTTCAGGTATGAGAAACTAAACAATGCGTTTACAATTCGGTGATTTGAGAGTTCGCTGTAGCCGTTCATTTTTGCTCATTTGTTTATCTTTCAGCGCTTGGATATAACTGTGTATTTATTAGTATTTGTCTGTTTTCTCGATATTTGTGTTTTTCGGTGTTAACAACATTAGTGCTGGTGTTTAACTTTACTTTCTGTTCTGCTGGTCAAAAGTGAAGGTGACACAAGAATGACAACTCAGCTTAAACTATGGCCCTGACTGGTGTAAAAATGGAGTGCTAACAACAAATAACTTAAATAAATGTATTGTAAAATAGAATTCTTCAGTCTGATACTTTCCATAATCCTAGAATTTTCCATAAAATAGTATTCATATTTTTAACTACAATACAATATAAAAGTTAATACTATTGTACAGCTGTTAAATCTAAACTTTATAATATAATGTCCTTTAACTCTTTAATAAGCTTTCAGACTGTTTTGTCACGTTCTCAGTGTTATAGTGTTATATTACTGGCAGTTTAACTGAAAACATGTATACGGTCCATTGTAGAATTATTATACAACATTATATTTCTCCCTTTTTATGTTTACTTTTTTGTTCTTCATGAAGACAAATGTTTTTGTGACTAAAGAGAAGTACAGTATGACATATTAAACTAAAATAAATATTCCGTAATACAAGAATAGCTAAACTAACCAAGAGAGTACATTTTTTTATTGCACACATTTATAACAAAATTGATGTCTACTTTTTTATTCATTCCTTAGAAATGGAATGTCCCCTTGAATCTCCATTGCTGTTCCAAGCATCTTCAGTCCCTGCCACTTTCTCTGCACTTACTTCATCCAGTAGCCACAACCATTTAACAATGACCCCGCCCCCACACATTGCTTCTCAGACAGGTCGATCCCAGCTAAATGCAGCCAGCAATATTCACAGTGGTTTCCCAGGACAGTCATCTTTTCCTCATCAAGGTAAATATACAATCTGTCAACTCACAGGCCATATGGGAATGCTGATTCATGACCTTAACATATGAGCCACAAGAGAGCCTACTCATGTTAGAGCATGGCGCTAACAATCCCAAAGTCACGGGTTCAATCCCAGGGCTTGCACTTACTTTAGAAACAAATGTATAGTATATTATTTGGATAAAAGCTTCTGCCAAATGCATACATGTAAATGTAAAAAGATTTAACATCACATGACTCTCAGTGATTTCTTTACCCGGTCCGGGAAAGTCAGATGTCGCACAGACACCCAACCTGTTTTTCCCCCAGTTCCTGAATGATGAGTCATTGTTCAGAATTAGGTCAGATCTCCTACACACACACAGGATTCACAATCAAATAATAAACAATACAAATACAGTTATATTATGTGTTCTATCATCTAGAAATTGTAGTTAAACTCCTGTAGTTTTACTGCCAGCCAAAATCCGATTAAAAATATCTGATTAAAATCTACAGCAGAAAAGAGGTGCTTACTAAAAACTTCACTTTTGCAGTAGATTAGACTGTATACAGTAGGGATTTTAATAATTAACTTAAAGTATTTAACCTTTGTGCCTCTCCCTTTGGAAAAGTATAGATGTGCTGTTACTTTTTTAAGTATGTTAGCAAGTTTGCTGCTGCTTAACAAAAATATGCCAGAAATTAAGAGCACTGAATCTGATGCAAATATAGTGGTTTTAAAGATCTAATTTGATAAACAAATCTTTATGGAAACTCTTAGTTTACAAGCGAGCCTGCTTTGCTTCACCATGAATATTTGTTGTGATAAGTCAATGTGTATGTGTGACTGTTTATCTTTTTGGTTATTTTATTTTTTAAGGGGAAACCCCAGAGGAGCTAAGCATTGACGAGCTTAAACAGAGGGCTAAAATTGGAGATGCCAAGGCACAGACGGAGGTTTGAATGCCTCATACACAAACATTTGATGTCTTTCCTTCTTTAATAATAAAAATATTAACACTTTCTTTTTGCTCAGATTGGTAGGTATTACCTGAGAGTAGCGGAACAAGAAGATGAAGAGATAAACGATGTTACTGCAGTGACATGGCTGCTTCAGGCAGCCAAAAATGGCCGTAAAGATGCAGTGAAACTTCTGCAGCGGTGCCTGCATGAGAAGAGGGGTATTACAAATCCCTTTATTATGAACCTTATACCATACCATTCTTCATAATTTTATAAACAGTAACAGATTGTGTTTGTGTGTGTAACAGGCATCACAGCTGAAAACAGGGATGAAGTGCGCTCCCTAGCATGCGAGTCTCGCTTTGAGCGCAGTGTCAGGAAAGCAGCTCTGCTTATGTACTGGAAACTTAATCCAGAGAGAAAGAGAAAGATAACTCCCTCTGAACTTCTAGAAAACATGAGCCAACTCAACGATGAGACTGGTAAAACAGGAGTTTATTTTTGGATTCAACCGGGTTATGTTAAGTTTTTGTGTGCCATTCTATACAAAAATCCTTTACATTACCTTAAAGTAGGATATTGACCTACATCTGTATTCTGGCTTTTTTTACAAATCTCCAGAAAATATTTAATATTCAAATGTGTCTTTCTCCTCTAGATGGCGCTTCAAGCAGCCCTCTTTCAAGCCCATTACAAAAACAGAGAAAGGTTTTGGAGAGTTTGGTCTCAAAAGATGGTCAGTGCATAGAAACAGATGTTGAATCATTCTTTCAGACTCTAATATTTATTTACTCTATATTTGCACTAATATGAGTATAAAAATCTAAATCTATTAGTTTTGTGCTTTGACAGGGGTTGACTATGTGGGTGTAGAAGAGTTTGTTGAGAACACTAAGCAATATGCTCAGGGAATTTCACCAACGCCTGTCATGGAAGGGGTGGCAGGTGATGATGACGATGATGATGAAGAGCCAATAAAAAACCCAAATGAACTGCCTTTGCATCAAAAGGTATTAATTACAAAGGATAAACCAGTTAAAAGTTTCTAAGGTCATAAAGATTCAGCCCATTCTACTTATGGGCTGTCTACAAAACTTAAAGTGATACTTCAGGCCTGATTCAAAGTTTCCCCATGTTTGACTCACCCTCAAGGCACCCTAAGTGAATGTGACTTTCTTCTTGAAGAATAACGGAGGCTTCACACAGCAAGCGTCAGCAGTGCATATTTTTTTCGACTCGCATGTTAACACATGAGAGCATTCATACCGCACCCATAAGCGGCCCGAAAGCAGCAGTGCAGCGATCATTTCGACGCGGAGTCTATTTTTGCTGCGCTGCTCACGCTCAATTAAACTTCAGTGCATCTTTACTGACAAAATCCACATGGATCGGCCGGAAAAAGTAACACTTTTACTTTAAAAAACATGCAAGTGATGTCTAATGTGTTTTTAACAGTCGCCATGACTTTCAAAAACACTTTGCCAGGAGTTTTTGGTCAAAAGCACAACAGCACAATTAAAGGATTTATAATACAAGTAAATATTAAATGTCATGCTTATATTGCATGTGAAGGAGTGGAAAAACGATCGCATTATGCTTTCAGTGTACTGTCTGAAACCCACTGTCATTATAACCTTCTGAAAAAACAGATAAAACTACATAGACATCATGTTATTTCCTTATATTGCGAATGTGTGAGAGAAAAGCGATTGCATTTTTTAAATTTATAACTTGTACTACGTAGATCTAAAAGAGCGTCAAACAGGCAAATATAACAAATCATAGTTATGCAATCAACTTAAAAAGCGCTTTGATGAAGTTCTGGAAGATATTTTGCTCATTGATGTATTTAAATAACGTAATGGGTTATTGCATTGTTGTACTGTGGTACCCAGGCAGCGCGGTGCACAATGCATACGCTGCCAGTGTGAAAGGACAATGGGCACGTGCTTCTAACGCTTTCCCTTTGCGCTGCTCACGGATGCAGTATGAAACGGGCGTAATGCAGTCGGAGTTACAATACCACGTATCCTTTTACCTATTTTAGTTTCAAGCAGTAGAATGGGAGTGAAGGGGGGCAATTTATCGAAGCTCCAAAAAGTGCATCCATCGAGAAAGAACATTTCGACACTGCTCTGTGGTCTTAACAAAGGTCTTCTGAATGGAATCGATGCGTTTGTTTAAGAGAAATATCCATATTGACATCCGCTGCAGGCGAACAAGAGGCTTGTTAAAACAGTTTGCTTTCCAAAACTTTTCAAAATGTCTCATTTTGTGTTCAACAGATCAAAATAATTGAAACAATTTGCTGCTATGGTAGTCAATAATGTCTAAAAGTGTCAGGTGCAAACATTTTTCAAAGTATTTTCTTTGTGTTTATCACAACAAATTTATACAGGTTTGTAACAACTTGAGTGTGAGTAAATGATGACAGAATTTAATTTTTTTGGTGGAGTATTGCTTTAAGAACACAGTGATTTTTCTTTTTCTTTTTTTCGTGAATGCAATCCTTCATCCAATGACAGCTTACAGACCGTACCAAGAGCGTACCAATATTATTTTCTAATGAGAAAGAATACAATACTAAACTTTGAACCAGCCTACAACATTAATAACTTCTGGCTAATAAAATTATTTTCTCCACATTTGCAGGTGTTGAAGTTTCCCCTTCACGCAGTGCTGGAGGTGAAAGAAGTCTTGATTGACTGGGCGTCGCGTGCGGGCATGCAATGGATTAGCGCCCTCATCCCCACTCATCACGTCAACACCCTGATCTTTTTCTTCATCATCTCCAATCTTACCTTGGAGTTCTTCGTCCTTGTCATACCTCTCATGATATTCTACCTCTCCTTTGTCTCAATGGTAATCTGTACGCTCAGAGTCTTCCAAAACAGCAAGGCATGGGAGAACTTCCGAGCATTAACTGCAATGTTGGCTCATTTCGAGCCAGGGATAGACCTCGAGCAGGCAGAGTCCAACTTCACATGGAACCACTTGGAGCCGTATCTCTACTTCCTCCTCTCTGCGCTATTCCTCATCGTATCGTTTCCTTTAGCAGATAATTCCTGGCTGCCATGTTCTGAACTGGCCACAGTTGCAGTCTTCTTCACTGTAAGCAGCTACTTAAGTCTAAGACCAGCAGCACAGCAACAGGCCAAATTTGCTTTGCTGTCCCAGGTTGCATCAGCCCTTTGCACCTTCATCAGTCTGCTGGTGGGAGGCTGGTTGGGCCGTATAGTTGGTGGTGCTTGGTTTACCATACGCCTGGGTGACTTCTTTGTACTTCACTTGGGAATGCCTTGTATTTTGTATCTCTACCTCCTGTACCTCTGTACCAATATGGCCACAGCAGGTGGGGTTCGAGGCTCCTACTGTGTGCTGCTGCCCTACCTAGTGTGCTTTATCTGGTGTGAGCTGTCTGTCACACTATTGCAAGAGTCCACAGCTTTGGGACTGATGCGCACAGCTGTGGGATACCTCCTTTTCTTTTTTGCCTTGCCAGTGGTGTCACTGGGTCTAGCAGCTGTACTGCTAGTGCAGATTGTGCAATGGTTCCTCGCCCTGGAACTGACAAAAATGGTTGTAACTGTGTGTGTTTGTGTGCTGCCTGTCCTGCTGCGATGGTGGACGCGTTTTAGCGTGTCGCCTCTGGCAGTGTTGCGCTCATTGCAGAGTAGCAGCGTGGTAAAGTTGATCCTTGTGTGGATCTCAGCTCTGGTGCTCTTTAGCTGGTTCTACGTGTACCGTTCAGAGGGAATGAAGGTTTACAACTCCACTCTGACGTGGCAGCAGTACAGTGACATGTGCGGCCCACGTGCATGGAAAGAGCGCAACATGGCTCATGCCCAGATCCTTTGCAGCCACCTGGAGGGCCACCGCGTTACGTGGGAAGGCCGGTTTAAGTACATTCGGGTCACTGAGATTGAGAACGGCGCGCAGGCTGTCATCAACCTCCTGCCGGTATTTATAGCAGATTGGGTCCGCTGTCTTTATGGGGAGGAGTACCCTGCCTGCGACACAACTGAGTTGGGGCCCACTGAACCACTATGTCAGCTCAAGAGCCTTGCAAAGCACAAGTGCCATGTCAAACGTTTTGACCACTACAAGTTTGAAGTGACTTTGGGGATGCCGCAAGAGAAAAAGGGACGTAATGATATTGAAGATGCAACCAAAGACATTGTGCTGAGGGCTAGTCACGAATTTCGACGTGTTTTACTGGGGCTCAGTTCAGGCAGCGTTGTGGAGTTCAGTACAGTACTCGAAGGCAGACTGGGAAGCAAATGGCCAGTGTTTGAGCTCAAAGCGCTGCATTGCAAGACCTGTGCTTCGCCACTCATACCAATACAACGGCAGGTCAAGATAGAGCACGACTGGACGGTTAACGCTAGAAATGCCATTGCATTCGCCTTCAATTTTCTATTCCATCCCCTGCTCTCGATTGAGGTGGAAGGGGCTTCTACAGAAGTATGAAACTGGTTTTCTGATGAACAGAGGACTTTGGAATACAATGCAGTATTAAACAGGAATTTGAAGTGCAGGGAGTCAAGG
The DNA here is from genome assembly GCA_029783895.1 of Triplophysa bombifrons. NCBI lineage: Eukaryota > Metazoa > Chordata > Actinopteri > Cypriniformes > Nemacheilidae > Triplophysa > Triplophysa bombifrons. The sequence continues at coordinate 17,708,961 of CM056464.1, forward strand.
AGAGGGCAAATATGTACTTGTTTTTGTTTGATGAAAGTAGCATCAGAGGCAAATAAGCTGTCATGACAATGAACTAACAGAGAAGGATCTGTTGCAGTAACCAGACAAACAGGGAACACTACGATCCCAGAACTGTTTTCACAAAACTGATGTCACTGCTAATGAATTTCATGTTAAACATAGGGAAATGCATAATTATATGTTTGACTTTAAATATAGTGAATAGGTTTCATATACTTAATTTGCTTTTATTAGTAAGACTTTTGATGACGTGTGGGTATGTGCATGTATTTCATTTGTGCCTTAGATGTTTTCTAAGGTAAAAATAGGTAAATAGGGTATAATTGCCGAAAATGTAAGGTATATAGCACAATTCTGAATCTGTGAAAATAATGTTTGGTACATGTTTTTCTAAAAACTGAGACGAGGTCTTACTGGCATTGAAATCTGTAGGTTTATCTGGCAACGGATTAGACAAATCTTTTATGGGCTGTGACTACATCGAAAGCATTGCACAATATTAAAGCATTATATGTTGTGATTGAATTTGTGTGAACTTGTGTAAAAGCAGCTCTATATTATCATGGGGCAATTTGTGATACTGTCCTGGGCATTCAGATGATTAATTCCACGGACAATAAAACATAAAAAATATTGCCATATGTAGTGCAAGAATAGTGTTGAGAATGAGATTTGAGAATGTGGAGATTTTGTAGTGGCTCTTTTACGCCCCCTAGCAACCACACAGTAAAACAATCAGCAAAAATGCCTTAGCAACAACGTGCTATTTTGGTGGCTGTTGTTCCTCAGACAAGAAATAAATTTAGAATTTCATTAAGTTGCAAAGGTGTATTGTAGGTATATTACATGTCTATGAATTAAATTGTCTACCATCAGATGGCAGTGTAAGTGTAAATTTATTTAGTGTGATTTTAGCAAGACAAACTATTCGGATAGCATGTTTTTGGTTAAACGGTGTTATTTCGGGTTGTGTAATTGACAACTTTTCGGCTGGGACTTATTTTCATTTGATTAAATTTATTTTGTTTTATTTATTTATTCATTCATTTTTGACAGGAAGCCAGTAGTAGTGAAGTTACTTTTGAGGGAAACAATAAAATGTTCATCCATTCTGTAGCAGAGTGTGGCACTATATTAAACTATAAGCCTTTGATTTCAATATACTGTCATTCCTGACTGTCAAGTCCTAAAACAGTTATAGCGTGTCATTGTAGGATAAAATGAGCTGTATTTGGGGACCACAATGTCTTTGGAGAGGGTTTATTTTACCCAACACCACTTTAAACATGTCAGCATCAGATTTTCTTCAGAAATAAAAAATATCTACGTTGTTGAATTTCTATAATGTGTTTCTCTAGACTGTAGTGAATGTCAGATGTCAAATATTTTAGATTTAGCACAGATTTGGGATATTGTCAAAGAAGTCTGCAGACTGAAACTTATGGTTGTATTATTAAATATTATGATTTAATGCACATTACGTATAAACTCGATGCTTGAGTTTGTCAGTCACAGATGTGCTTAAAGCCAGATTCTTAACAGACTTCCTTTTTCCAAAGTAAGAGTTAAAGTGGCTGGGAGTCATGTGGCTTACTTTAGTTGAAGCCAAAGAAATATGATAAGTTTCTGAGTTTAACAGAAATACATTGACTGCTAGAAAACTAAACAAACCAATGGCCCTGCTCTAGCAAAGAATTACAATCCCTAGCCACAAATATGTCTCACTCCTGCTTAGCTGCTATATTTTTAATCAATATGTAATGATGATATTGAATTCTTTACTGGTGTGAATCAATACACAGAGAAGTGGTCTGAATGGAAAATGAACAGATTGTTTTTCTTTACCCTGGAAAACCAGTGACCCATTTTAACATCTGAGATCAATAAGTCAGTTTGGAAAAAACATTTTCAGTTGTTAAAAAATTATTTCAGCTACTGATTTTTATCAGTAACAGATCTACATTTCTACAACAACAAAAATAATCCAGTAAAGTTGAAAATATAGCTAACACAAAGCATACGACTCAAAATACCTTTTTGTACAGCCAGACATATTTTGGACAGAAGCCGTGTTTGGCTCTGCAAACACACATGTAATTGTTTTGTCCTCACTTTATGTGAGCTCATTTTGAATGACTTTTTCCTGACCCATGTTTCCCCTTAAAGTGGTCCAACTACAGTATGTATAAAGCAAGGATTGGTAAATGATTTCTATGTGATTTCTTTAATATGGACAGGTTTGTCTCTGTGCGCTTGGGAAAGTTGGTTTGCACTTCTTTCAATGGTTTGTTGCTTTGCTTTCTTGAACCAGTTTAACTTCAAAATCAGCCCATGCTCTCTCCACCACATGTTTAGAAGATCACATGTGAGAGAGAAGTGACCCTGTCTGTTTTCTGTTAAAATCTTTTCTTGAAGATTTGACACGATTTGGATTGATTGGGTGCTTTTTGGAAGCATTGAGACACGTGAGACACGATTTAGCAAAGAATTAATTTAGCTATTGTTCAACCAAAACAAAACGGTTCTTTTAACCATATAATTTTACATCTGATAATGCCAGATTTCTGCTTTTCGAGTTACAGATGAACTAATATCTGTTTGAGATGGAACACATGCCCATATTATATCATGGAACAGTCATATTTAAATTCTTTGTCTCCTTAAAGCCTTAAAGTTGGTTTATGTAATTGTTCAATGACTGTAGGGACAAGAATTTTTTTTAAACAAAATGGTTTCAGCAGCGACCAACATAAACGTTTGTGGCCCAAACATCCAGTAGACCTCCACAAAGAATCAATAACTGTTGAGTAATTTTAATGTAATTTATTACAATAAATACATAATAAAATAGTAACATAAATTAATATAAATCAAAATTAAATAAATTATATTATATCCAAACACAGACCGGAAGTTAACTTCGGGCCAGGCATGTGCGTCCTATGAAACCAATAAGTGGTACTGGCACGTGTTCTTATACTTCAGGATGTTTAGTATAGTTAATTTCATTTTAAAATCTCTCTTGTGGGCCATGTCAACAATTTTAAATGCTGATTTGTTAAACACTGAACAAAATTAAGAGTTGTAGTCAGAATCCCAAACTATTAGAATTTAAGATACATGTAGTGAAATGTACCAAATTTCACATTTCAAAATATTATGTCTCTATGGGTTATCATAATCATGGCGTCAGGAACAAAAAGGAACAAAACAAAACAAAAGCAAAAGAGACCATACACCCTTAATATGTGTCATTCATTGCTGGAGTGCAATCTGTTTTCCTGTGATCCCTTAACTTCATTGGCAAACCTTGTGAAAACAAAGGCTATTCTTTAAACAATGGCATAATGTCAAAAACATTACTAAGGGAAAACAACATCTTTAACGTTCCGTGAATGACATGAACATCAGGAATGCACAACTGTTTAAAATGTAAGTGCCTATACAGGAATAACAATTTATAAACTTGTTGCTTTTGTATCCATCAAATGATCTCCAATATTGTCATGATTATGTTTCTTGTCCTCGTCATGTTCCTCTTGATCTAGTGGCAGGATCATGACAGAACCTCATGTTTTTTGTGGAGAGAGGATTTTTTTATCCCAGTAGGCATTCCACATGCTCTCTCCAGGTCTCATCTCTGTTCCCGCCCTTTAGTCTCATTATTGGTTGTCAATTAGTTCATGTCCTGCACCTGTCCCCTCTTGATTTTGATCCCTTATAATGTCCTTGTGTTTTCTGTCCTTCCTGGTTCATTGTCACTTGTTCCATATCAAATGCTACACTCAATGCTGCATTTCAAACGCTATAAGAGAACAGTCTTTGTTCGACCGGTTGTGAAGCAATTGTGTCAAACACGGCAAAATTTATTTAGGTCTTAAATAACCTTGGCAGGTGACGTGGCTAATTACACCTGCACCTACAGTTTATAAATAGGCGTGAATGCGGACACTTTATCAGGTTCTTTTGTCTTCAAGGACCGCTTTGTTTGCATGTGTGTTGTGAGGGAGAAGTCTCCCTCTTTGTTTTGTCTAAAATCTTACAAAGAAGAAAAATTGTAGATTCTTACACTAGTGTCCAAGCACTTTTTAGTTACTTAGCCTAGTGTAAAAATAAGCTCAAGTAAAGGAAATATAAAATCTTACCATGGCTGACTCGGATCGTAGATGTGTCTTTCCCTGTGAGGGGATCCTCTCCGAATTCGACAAGCATCAGTTTTGCTCTGAATGCTTTGGGGCTGACCATGCCGCCCAGGGACTTGAGGGAGAGTGCGAACTCTGTGATGTCTTTGAGTCTTCTGCGTACTCGGCTCGCCTTTTTTAAATGAGACCGAGCCACCTCTTCCTCATCATTATCCCGTGCATTCGCCGAACTGTGACGTCCTCGCGTTCGCTTCTGAAGCGTGGTCGTGGGTAAGAGAACACCGCCTGGGAGCGTTCCTCTCGCGATATTAGGGTGATTGAGGATTTACTCGGGGTGGTAACCAAAGCAGTCGACAGGCTCAAACTTGACTGGCCGCAGGAATATGAGGCCCCCAAGGGTTCAAAGCTTGACGACCAGAATATGTCGGTTGGCCGGAGCGATGTGCCCCAAAATCGGGCTCTCCTTTTCTTCGAGGATCTCCACGGCGAATTATCTCGTTCGTGGCAGAAACCACACTCCTCCTGTTTTCGTGCCATCAACGTCGATTTACTCGACCATTGTTGGTGCGAGGACACGGGGTACATGGCGATGCCCAGTGTGGAAGAGACCCTGGCTAGCTATCGCTCCCCTGGGACATCGTCGTCCCTGAAAAAGGCGAGTCACACCCCCCCTCACAGAGGCAGGGTAGCGGCCCTTAGGCCACCTCGGGAGGGCCGGACCTGAGGCGCTTTATCTCTTCCAAAAAAAAGAGACCATGAGACATGTGTGCCCGGGACTGTGCCCTCCCGGGGAGGGGTAAACAGAATTCCAAGAGAAATTAGAGTCTCCTCTTTGGAACCCTCACAGGGCCACTTTCCAATCTCCGCAGCTACCAGCGTTTGGGGAATAGCAGTCTCAAAAAGACTAAATATTCGGTCGTCTCCTGCCACACTTCAGGACGCAGAATGTATGGTATCCCCCCAACAAAACGAAGTGTCGACATTGGTACCCCTTTCAGAGTAGCTGGGAGTGTGGAAACTACTGCCAGGTATCTCTCCATGGGTAGAATGGACTATAACCAAAGTCTACAGGATTCAATTTGCATATTGCCATCCGTTTCTAACGCCATGGTCTCGACTTCCTTGCAACCGGAGCGAACGCATCTGTTGGCACAAGAATTACAAGCTCAAGCCTCAAAAGGGCCATAGAATGTGTTCCCGTATCAGACAGAGAGTCAGGCTATTACAGCCGGTATTTTCTAGTTCCCAAAAAATGGGCGGTTTCGTCCAATTCTAGATCTTCGCGGATTGAACCGCTACTTAAAGACGCTCAAGTTCAAAATGTTAACAAACAAGATGATTGTGTCTCAAATTCAGTGTTACGACTGGTTTGTAACGATCGAACTCAAAGACGCATACTTTCACATAGAGATCTTGCCTCAATACAGAAGATTCCTGAGGTTCTCTTTCATGGGCGAAGCTTACCAGTATCAGGTTCTTCCATTCGGCATAGTCTAGTCTTGCAGAATACAACGTATCTCGGGGTCATTTGGGACTCGATCGAAATGCAGGCACAACTATCTCCTGCACGTGTCGAATTCGTCCAAAACACCATGAGGAGCATCAGGTTAGGCCAGAAAGGGACAAATCATCTAGGTCTCATGGCGGCGGCTTCCACTGTGATACCTCTGGGCCTCCTGCATATAAGACCATTTCAGTTGTTCCTCAAAGACCGGGGAGTTTCATCCAAGGGCCAACCCCCATAGACATATAAGGGTGACGCACCAGGGGCTTCGCACCCTTTCTATGTGGTTCAGACCTTTAGGTCCCACTCTCATCCCTCACAGGTTGGGGTGCAGTCTTAGATGGCCGTCCAGCCCAAGGGATTTGCAGAAATCATCTTATCAAATGGCACATCAATTGCCTCGAAATGATGGCTGTATTTCGGGTGCTGAAATACTTCCTCTGGCAGTTACGAGGCAACCATGTCCTAGTGTGGTTGGACAACACTTCAGTAGTCTTGTACATTAATCACCATGACGGGCTGCTGTCACGCCACCTGAAAAAATTGCCCCAGCAGATTGTGGCCTGGGAAGAGGTCAAATTCAGGTCCCTCAGACTGCGTCTTTACGCATTTCCTCCGACAGCTCTGCTCCCGGGAGTCCTGGTGAAGGTCCGTCAATAGGGCTCTCGCCTCTTATTGATAGCTCCCCGTTGGCCAGCCAGAATCTGGTTCTCGGACCTAGTATCCCTCCTAGATGACTCGCCATGGGCGATCCCAGTCAGGAGACATCTTTTGTCTCAGGCACAGGGGACAGTGTTTCATCCTCGTCCCGAACTCTGGAACCTCCATGCCTGGCCCCTGAAGGGCACCAGCTGAGGGGTGCTGGGCTTCCGCCTAACGTAGTAGAGACTATTCTAAGTGCTAGGGCTCCCTCCACTAGAAGGAGCTACGTCCTTAGATGGAGCGTTTTTGAGAGATTGTGCATTGCACATCATACAGACCCAATTCACTGCCAGATAGTTTCAGTGTTGAAGTTTCTGCAAGAGAAACTGTCCTCAGGGACAAGCCCCAGTACTCTCAGGGTTTATGTGGCCACCATTTCGGCCTGCCATGCCCTGAATGATAGGGTTTCTGTGGGAAAACACCCTTTAGTTGCCCGCTTTATTCGTGGAGCGAGGCGGCTGATGCCTCCTTCTAGACAGACAGTCCCTCCATGGGACTTAGCGACAGTGCTCGAGGGTCTAGTTAGCGCCCCCTTCGAACCTATGGAGTCAGCGCCTGTCAGGCTTCTGACTTTTAAAAGGTTTTTTTCTAATGGTAATCACCTCTCTTAAGAGAGTTGGAGATTTGCAGATGCTCTCGACCTTGCCATCCTGTTGAAATTTTTCCCCCTGGGATGGTCAAAGCTGTTCTGCATTTTCAACAGAGTTATCTGCCTAAAGTTCCGTTGTCCACTGTGCATCCGGTTCTTCATGGGGCCTTCTGCCCTCCGCCATTCACAACCTCGGAGCAGGAACGATTACACCTACTGTGTCAAGTACGTGCTCTGCAGACTTACGTCCACCGCACTAGCCAGTGGCTGAAATCAGAGAAACTTTGTATATGCTATCAGGGCCACAATAAAGGGGTGGCTGCCATCAAGCACCAAGATGCTGCGCCTCAATACCGCACTGTAGGCGTGCCTGGACGTCCTTTCAGACAAAGTTAGAACCTGATGACGCGTCCGCATTCACGTGTATTTATAATCTGCAGCCACGTCACCTGCCAAGGTTATTTAAAGCCTAAAGAATTTTTGCCGTGTTTGACACATGCTTGATGCTTCACAACCGGTCGAACAAAGACTGTTCTCCCATAGCGTTTGAAACGCATCATCTCCTTCCTGCTTCTCAGGGAACAGGGTTACAGCCAAGTAACCCGAGACGTTGCTTGTGGTGAGTTTATGTCTTGTCAGTGTAGTTTAGTCTTTTGTAGTAATGTCATATGTTATATTTAGTCTTGTTAGGTGTACTTAGTCCTTGTTCCTGTGTCATGTTATATCCTTGTTCTTTTTTTACCACCTCATGGGTTTTTGTTTTGTCTTTGTTTTATTTTCATCGTTGAAAGTCTTGTTAACCCTTACCCGCTGTCTGCGTTTGGGTCCTCTATCTGTCTACCTCACCTAAACCCTGACAGATATTTTCCCCAAGTGCCTCTCCAGAAATTTCTGTCATAAATATTAACATTTGCACATGACTTTCTAAGTCCAGTGAGGGTCTTAAATTTGTCTTCAATACTCACTTTCTTTTAGATAAAAAGATCCCAAAATCACAATAACAGTTAAATGTTAAACAGTTTATTTCTCCTAAATATGTATTTATAGATTTTGGCGACATCTTGACTTGTTTTTGTGAACCGACATGGCTCGTGACTGAAGGCATGTCACTTTACGTAACTTTTAGTGTTGGCTTTAATTCCTCATGACATGTGACAGTATTAAGGCATGGCTAATCTAAACTCAACAGAATTTATGAGCTTCTTGAAATTCTATTTGGAATTTTGAAGACGATGTCTGCCAGATGACTGGGAGTTTTCATCATTGAGAGATAGGGTGAATTTATTTGTATTATAGCACTACAGTAAATATGGTTAACAACCATATTTACCCTCTTCAAATTGCATGCGACAAAGGTCCAGCTGGAATGAAATATTTTGAAAAAAAAAGAGTTTAGCCTGCAGCCTTTCTATATGCCTACAGACAAAGTTGTGGTCAAAATCACAGGTTTTACCATTTTAACTTGTCCAATTATTTAGGTTTGAAGTGACAAGGGCTCAAGTAATGTAAAGTATAGTGTGTGTGTTATAATACTCAAATTCAACACAACAGAGGTAACCCAGGCATAACCGAATATAATTAGATAACAGTAAATTCATATTATGTAGCCAAGCATTTAATGATGTCCCGTGAGAGGTTTTTATTCTTTCACACTGTAACTGGCTACAGACCAGTGCATGATTGTATGATTATTACTTTACCACCTGTTACTCAGATCATAAAAAAAAATTAACTGGATTTTGGTTACAATTTTAACATTTACTGAAATAATGGCTACGCTTCCTCTATACTTCAACAGTGGTGTTAAAAAGGTTATTTAAATTTACATTTATTCATTTAGCAGACACTTTCGTCCAAAGCGACTTACAAAGAGTTTAGGGAGCAATAAGGGACATGTCATAAGAATACAATAGGTGCCAATATAAAGTTACTGGTTTCATCAAAAGATAGACCACTACCTGTTGAGGTTATGACCCTTCTCAAAAAAAGGACTCTATGCTAGTAACCAAATTATAAAAAATTCATTTGTTTGGGAAAAAAACGAATAAAAATTAAACACAGGAAAGAAAGATGAAAAACGAAAAACGTTGGTTCCTACCAAAACAAACATGGAACTCCATTAAATGGGTTAGTTGGAAAGATAGACTTTAGGAACCCTCAGGCATTGATCCGGCTTTCCAGCTGTAGTAAATTGTTATGCGATTTTATATCCACTGAGGGTCTGTAAAATCTACAGATGGTTAATGGAATTTTTGGCAAGGAAAATCAGGAGAGCATACGCAGTGTTTATGAAAGAAAAAACGACACTTCAGATAACATCTTGGTTATAAATTTTGGGCCAAACTAATTTTTTCTTATTCAATGCATGTTAATGTCCTCAATGTATATTACAGCATTCCTGACATCAGAGAAACCTACAAAAGATGTTTTGAAATGATGTGAGATAGAGAAGTTTAAAGCCACACAGTATGTCTCCAGAAGAATGATCGAGTACATAAGAAGGGTTAAGTGATCAAGTGATCATGAAATAACTTAGTTAAATTAAGACATTTCAGTTTTTACAAATACAACTTAAAAAACATTACTTGTGTCCATTTTGAGACAAAATAATGGCGTTAGTCTAGTCTTAAACCATATAGAGGAAACCATATCAATGTGTTTAAGAGACAACAAACCTATCAAGACCTCATCATTCCTCATATCAGTGAACTGGTATTACCCGTATTCAGGTGGGACTAATATACATTTTCAACAACATCTCAGATATATAGGTTTCAATCAAACTAATGTTTCCTCAAAATGCAACTGTAGTCAGAAAATGTTTGTTTTCACATGATTTTGCGAAAGTTATACTAAACCTGTCTGTTTCACTTTCTTTAGGACTTAAGGCATAATACTGTTGAAGATAAATACAATAAAGATCTTGTTTTTAATAAATGCTGTAATTTGATTATAATGTTTTGTAATAAAGGTTATGCTACAATAACCAAAAACTATTCTGATAACAAATGTTGCCATTTGGACATGCCAAGATGTTTCAGAAGGGAGATGAACTTCATTATCCACCAGAATATTGTTTTCAATGCTGCAAGTGATCATGTTAACATGAAGATTACACATCATAGCTGAGGTTGAAATTCCCATTACAAGGGTCATTAAGAGTCACATCCTCCGCTTCCAAAGGGAACTGGACAAATCGAAGATGTACTTTGCTATATGCATGAAAGGTTCTTAGGATCTTCTGCAATAATATGTGACCAAGACTGTGAAAACCAAGCATTTTTTGGTAATTTACTGTTTTAACATAAAATCATTCTACATGTAAAGATATTCTGTGACAACATAACCTATATATTTCTTATGTTGACTGAGTAGTCATGTCAAAATATTAAATTATGAAATAATATATTTACATTTAGTCATTTAGTAGACGCTTTTATCCAAACTGACTTACAGAGAGTTCAGGGAGCAATAAAGCGAAATGTCATACAGGAGCAATAATACAATAGGTGCTAATACCAAGATGCTAGTTTCAACAAAAGCCAGAACATACCTGTTGAGAGAAAGAGAAAGGATTAGTGTTTTTTCTCATTTGTGTGTCAAGTATTCACAGAAGAGATAGGTTGTGAGAGATGTGGTTGACCGGACTGAGTTAGGAAGAATGTTCCACCAGGAAGGAGTTGTGAAGGAGAGAGGGGTGTAGGAGTGTAGGAGGGTATGAAAGCATGCCAGAGCAGATCCAGTGATAGTCCTGTAGGCAAGCATTAGTGACTTGAATCTAAAACGGGAATCAACACCGATAGCCAGTGGAGAGAGATGAAAAGGGATGTCACATGAGCCCTTTTGGACTGTTTGAAGACATGGTGTCCTGACATGTGAACCAGCAGGAATGGTTTGATAGATTTTGCAGGAAGGCATATCGGAACACCGCGTTGTCTTTGCAATGTGATCCTTGAAGGACAGCTGTTCATCAAATATGACTTCGAGGTTCCTGGCTGTTTTGGATGGAGTGATTGTGGTATTGCCAAGTTGGATGGTGAGATCGAGTTGCACCGTGAGGTGTGCCGGACGATGAATTGTTCTCTCTTGGTAGGGTTCAGCTGGAGGTGATACTCTTTCATCCAAGCTGAGATGTCTTCTAGGCAGGCTGTTATGCAAGCTGCTACAGTTGTATCGTCCGGTTGAAATGAGATGTAATTCTGGGTGTCTTCAGCATTACAGTGATAGGAGAAGCCGTGAGCCCGTATGATGGGTCCCAAGGATGTCGTGTAGATGGAGAAAAGGAGATGTCAAAGCATCGATCCTTGAGGGACCCCAGTGATAATGTGGTGAGCAATGGGCAGCGAGCCCCTCCATTACACCCTGATTGAAATCAAACTTTGATGCTCATTATCTAATATTAAGCTTCTGAGACTTTTGCTTGGTTTTCACAGACCGGGTCACAAAAAGTAAAAGCCAGTCGGCAAACTTCCAATGAACACCTGTAATTTTCGGATGTCTAAGGTAACTTTAACCAAACACCACCAATAGTGTTATACTTAGTTTATTACCAAAATACTGTCAAGTAAAAGTCAGGCTATTAAAAGGACAATGGCTGAGCATACCTGTATCTCTCAGTATACCTCCACAGCAAAATTTACTGATGTTGACCCAAGACAGATCTTGAAGGCAGCGAGTATAGAATGACTATTCACAGGAAATACCAGAGCTGGCTTATCAAAAAACTTGGAAGTAAATGTGCATAAAAGAAACATTGAAAAACTGTGCTTAACATTATTGTTGATTTTTGGGGCTAACCAACATCTTATTAAATAAGAAAATACATAATCTAATACTGTACATTCTGTTTATTCTCAATAACCAGGAAAATAGATTTTGCACCATTAAAAAAAATCAAATCAGTCATGTCAAAGACTAAATAGCAAGACAGGCTTTTTGTTCACTTTAAAATGCCCCTAAGCAAATCCGTCTTAAGGAAGGGCTCAGTAAGTCAGACTCTATACCTCCGGTCTAGGAGTAGATGGTCACACTGGGAGATGTAAATGGGAATAACAGAAAAGTTTCACTTTTCAGCTAGTCATGATCTTAGATTAAACTTGAAATGAATTTACAGTGTATTCCTGACTCCTAGTTGCATTAGCTTCACAGTACTTTTTACAGTACAGTAATTCTACAATTTATCACAATTAACCTTATACATGTGAAAATTTTATCATTTATTCACCCTTATGTCATTCCAAACCTGTATATCGTCCTTTCTTCTGCAGAACTCAAAAGTAGATATTCAGAAAAAAGTTGCTAACCAAACAACACTTCCATTGTACGGACACAAAACCCACTGAGAAATTTGTCAAAATATCCTTTCACAGAAGAATGAGTTTGCTATCCCTATAAAAGCTGCATCAGGAAAATACTGTAAAGGGTGTTTGTGCATGTCTGCTTTACTAGAAATAACTATTTATAATCACAAATACATCTGATTAACAACAGGAGATAGTCTTGAATATTTAAGTGGCTTAATATAGTTTATTGACACAATAATAAACCTCAACTTTAAAATTTAAAGTTTAAAATTTAAAGAAAATAAAAGTAAGAATGTGCAGCTCACTGATCAGTAGGACTGTGATGCTTTCTAAATAACAAGACATTAATTTCTGTGTTTCCCGATAAAGTTGTCTCTCAGTGGGCTACAAAGACTTTACAGGTACACCTTAAATACAGTTATAGCTTTTCTAGGCGTGTTTCCCCAACTATACCTTTCCAGGTTACTTTCTTACGTCCGACGCTACCAGGTGCTGTCCATGGCGGGGGTGCTGAATCAATGAATATCAGTGGTTCTATACAGGCCATTCTACAGAATTGGTGCAAAATCAGAAAAGAAAGTGTGGAACATTTTTCCTTTCCCCAAATTTTTTCACTACCGAAACACAATAATATATAATTTAATAAGAAGGATTATATTTACGTATTAAGATTTTAGATTTTTTTTTGCCAATTAAAAAATTTATATCAATAACATTTACAATTATAACAATGTTTCAAGTATAATTTATGAGCTTTGATGTATTTTGATTCAAATCTTATCATAAAATTGATCATACTGATTTCAAAGTTGAGGGTTCATTAATATATATATAAATTGAACCAAACACTATCAAAACATCTTAGTTGATAGTTTAATATACTTCATATTTGGAAGTATATGTTTCAGTTGCTCCATGTTTCAGTCGTGACACACATTTTCAGTTGTGATTGTAATGTTTTGTAGTGATCACAATATTTAATTTGACGGTATTGCACATACTGTATATCAGACACACATCTGACAGTTAATATCTAATAGAACACCGACAGCTCACATACTTTATCACAACTAAAACATATAAAAATACTAATGATTTGCATCACTGTACGGAGTATTGTTTATTTCCCCAAATAAAGGATAAAGTGTTCATTTATCTCACTACCGAAACAATTTTTGTCACTAACGAAACAATGACACCCAGTGATAAGTTTCGGTCATGAATGTTTTGGTAGTGACACATTTTGAGGGAATTGATGGAATTAGACTTGTATAGTTCACACATATATTGTGCTTGGACACTGGGATCCGCAAGCGGCAATGTAGCTTATGGTCGGGTTTATTAAAACTTAAAAATATAATCAACATTATTAATCACACTTTAAATATCAAAGGGTATAATTCAAACAAGTATGCCATGATTGTGCAGCCCTACAATCAGTAGCAGAACCACACAAATTTGTAGGGCCCCGCAAGCTTGGGGGGCCACTAGTTGCAACAAGCGGTTCAATTATTTGATGATTTATTTTTGGAATGTGAGTTTACCATGATCTAGAAACCAAGCACTAAAATCTTGAGGGTTCTTTAATAAAACAAATTTCTATAAGATTTACCTGATTTGTGTTCATGCCCCACATTTTTTCTGCACTATCAATACATTTGATTCCAAAACAAAGATTTTTTATTCTTATACCAAACTGTAAACTATTTTGTGTGCTGTTATGCGGTTCAAAGTAAATTCAATCCAGGTTATATTTTTCTCACTTATTACATTTACTCAATATTACTGTTGTGTAATGCCTCTGGTCTTGACTTTGCTTGGGGCTCCCAAAATAGTAAACACGCCCCTGCCTACAGTAAGGTTACGTTGGTGACATAAGGTGATATCGCAATTAAACTTATTCTTTCATGATAAAAAATAATAAAAAGTAAAGGTTGTGAATGTGTGTTCTTTCCCTATTTTCTTTGTGAAAGGTGTGCCATGAGATAGCCTACCTTTGATTTTACCTGTGTTATCATAATATACTGTAAGTTGCAATAGGGTCTTTATTTAGCCTACACAATAAAAGCACAGAAATGCGGAACATTCGTATAATCAACAGGTAGCCTATAGCAGGAAAAACATGTTGAGCTGAATTTAGGGGCTGCTCCCTTGAGTTTAGCTTGACAAAGTCAGACCAACAACTCCCAAAAGCTGCTGAATTTGCTGCCGTGGCAGGTTAACGGTTCTATTATTATAATTGTAGCCAGGTTTTCACGGATTAAATGCACTAAAATACTCAGCGGCTGGCGCCATTTTGATTTAGCAAAAAATTGCTTTATCGCTACAGTTTGAGTGAACTTCCTACCACAATCTTTCTCTTTAAATATACTAAGATTCTTTGGTTTGCCAGCTGAGGCACCTTTAGATAATATCATTTAAAAGCTAACAACCATCAAAGACAATTATATTTTTTGCATGAAAATACATCAAAATCTGTGCTGTAAAGAAGCTTTTTTTTCACAGTGGTGAACTCTTAACAGTGATAAGGTATATCTAAGAGAACTCCAGACAAACCTTCCGAAAGTATGACTTACAGAAGGTGTACTTAACTAAGAACGTTTCGGGAAACACATATTAATGATAAGGTAACGTTTCAGGTATAACTAAAGATCAAAGTAGCGTTAAGAAGGTTTGAGAAATGCGGCTGGACATTACGTTTCTGGAAAAAGATTCAGGAACTTGTAAAAAATTATATGAATCAGATAACCAATAATATTTCTAGATGTTTACATTATAACATCTGTAAATCAGGAGAAACTTTTGTGCATTCATTGTCAGAGCTGCACTTTCTGAATCTCTTATAACATTAAAGCCACAATATGTAGGGCTTTTGCATTAATATTGTGCAATTTTAAAGGTAAAGTGTATGATAGTTAGCGGCATCTGGTGGTGAGGTTACAAATTGCAACCAACCATCCGCTCACTCCACCTTTCACACCTCCCTTTAGAAGCGGCCTTGAGCCCTCATGTTCTCGCACTACGTCATCGATAACCGTCAATGTCCGGTTCCAGTACTCAAGAACAGAGAACTTATAAAAGTACAAGGATGTGTTCTCGATATCAAAGATGCATCGAATGCAGTCTCATGCAGTGCTGCCACCAAACGTGACATGCGAAAATAAATTGCGCTATCCTCGCGTAGTTGGACACTTGAACATTTTGAGTTTACTCGCTTCATTCGCGTGTGAAATTTGCAAAATTCACTTGACAACAGACTTCGCGTCATGGGAGGGGATTCTGCCAGGAGGATCCAGTCTCGTATGTACAGTATATATATATATATAGCTCAAATTGAGTAAAGACCATTTTTTACAACTTAACAGATTGTCCGACCTCCACACTGTCTTCCAAGCAAGATCCTTTTTATTCCTGTTTCGATAAAAGTAAGATGTATCGTACAGCTCCAGGAATCCACATACAGCAACAACGATTTTGTCCTCCATTGTTGTTTCGGATTTCTGCCTCAGCTCACTACGTCATAATCACCTCACTACTAGAGCAAGCTCCTGATTGGTTAACACGGCGCAAATTTATGACAAAATGCAGATTTTTCAACTCAAGCGTTACGCGTGGCAAATGTCCGAAACGCTCAATTCGCGCCGCGACATTCGGACAAATCGCCCACAGGATGTCCTATCGCGTCTTCGCATTGACTTAGCATGTAAATCACTCGGGCTTAATGCTTCATTCGCATTCGGTGGGAATACACAGTTATGCACGTATGAACTCGCTTGAGGTACCAGAAGTCACTGCGATGTGTCCAAGTTCATTCTTCCGAGGCTTCCTTGCAAGACCGGTCTCCACCAGAACACAAGTCCGTATGTGTCATTGCGTTGTGGGAATTGAGATACGGGCCTTGTCTAGTTGTCTCATCCAAGAGTACCACAGATAAAGGACTGTTATCATACTTACCTGGCAAAACTGTACCTCACATGCATTTCTCTCTGCTGTTGACATTAAACAACAGTTTTAAGTACAAAAAGTACATTTACTTTTGTTATTGTTTCATAACCTCCAGTGGCAAACATGACATGACATATTGCACCTTTAAGACTGAGTAAGAATATTTTGTTATTATAATAAAATTTTTGCCCATCAAGGATCTCCTAGAAGTGCATCACTTTATTCAATTTACTTTCAAAAAAATCAATTTTGGGCATTCATGCTTACTTAAACATACTTAATGTATAGGCCTATGATCATTTCAGTAGCTTCAAATATAATTTCAGTTAGTCCATTGTGACCAGTGACCACTCCTTTAACAACCGATCACAGATCAAATGAACAATGAGGGACATTTGACCCTAGATCGGGCCAGACATACAGCATTTGTCAACTCATCAGATGTTGCAATCCCGTTGGACCAAAAGCCCATTTTGCAACAGAGGAATATTGATAACGATTAGAGCAAGCTCTCAAGAATTGAACCGGTTCTTATAAAACCACATCCAAACAGTGTTCAGCAAATTAAGTGTCAAGAAGCTGGAGAGAATTTGAGAAGGGTGAGGAATAAAACGTGAGCATGTGGAAGCAATTACCGGCTGCAAGCGGGATCGCTTAGCTCTCGACTTGCCGGGCGCTACCAGCCAAGTCTGTTTCTACAATCAACCAACCCCTCAATATTACCTCCTCATCTGAGTCCGGAAACCTCAGGAGCTTCACAGTGGTGCTCTCTCCATGGAATTCTGTTTGGGAGGGGATCTCGATTCAAACGATGACTCAGTCGCAGACACTAAAGAGGAAATCCCACATCGAATTGTAATGTGGATTGTGGAGAGCTCAGCACTTCATCTGGGAGGGGTCAGGAGGTTATTGATATTAGACTGCTGGGACTGGTGGAAACGCATAAATAGCTGCAAAAAGCGCAGCTATCTTGCAGTCTTTCTCTGGATGCCCAGGGACAGGTGACCTCCATTTAAGTCTTCTGAAGAACGTCCATCTGTCTCTGCAAACCCGGTAAGTGCTAAGTTCATACTGTCATGTTTGGTTTGAAAACAAACTGGAGTAAAATTGTGTACTGTATTTCGAGCATTTATGATGTGGCATTTACATAATAAAAACAAGGAGAAAAGTAAGTTACCTAATCAGTTATATTTGAATATTTTGATCGTAATAGAAAGTAATGTTGTAAGGTAACTTTTTTCTTATAGGCAAGAAATTCGACTAAGAAAACACGGAAAGGGAATTTGCTTGTTCTGACCAAGATTCTTTCCGCATTAGTCATTGTATGACACAGTTATTTCGAATCGCATACAGACAGTGTCTGCTTATGTAAAATCTTTCCCATGCTGTTGCATTTTATCACTGACATTTAGTTAGAAAAGGATTGGTCTAAAGCATTCAGACCTTGTTGTGGCAGGTATCCACATGTCTCCCATGATAGCATTATTTGTTATTCCCTCAGAAACGAAAATGGAAAAGATCACATCAACAAATTGCTGGCTGTATTGTGTCACCCTGATGCTGTCTGTGCTGCCTGGAGTCCCTGCGATGCCGGTAGATGTGGACCGTGTGTGTATGGCGCCGTCCACAGCCAAGTACAGACTGTCGTTTGCTGGCAAGTGGAGTCAGACTGCCTTCCCCAAGCACTACCCTCTGTACAGGCCGCCTGCTCAGTGGTCCCCCATATTTGGTGAGAAAGCTCACAGAAACCATAATTTGTTTAGAATTTTCAATGATTGTTTGCCCTTTATTTTGACTCAAAAACCAAAGTACATGTGCATGTGTTCGCCCCAACCTTTCACATTTTTATGCAGGATGTTATGCCCCTTACTACAATTTATGGGGGGCCTCTTAAGTAAATATTCTCTATGACTCTTGCTATTGCTTTTAATTGGAAACATAAGAAAAACACAAACATTATCACTTTATTATTCAATATATTCCACAAATATAGCACAGAGATGTTCACATAATTTTTTTTGTCTCGCTGGAAGAGAATTGCCAAGAAACAATTTGCAATGTGCAAGACGAGCTGCCAGAGATGCAATGTGCCTTGCAAACTTCCTATAAAAACTTATGTTGAAATTTGACCACCCTGAAAGTCATTTAATAATCTGCATAATGTTCATAAGCCCCCAATCACGCTAATGATGGTGGTCCTTGTGCACCTTGTTAATTCCAAAAATAGATTAAGTTTATATCCAGTGATTATACTGCTTTATAATTATAGGAGTAACTCACAGCCCAGACTATCACATCTGGGAAAGAAACGAATACGCCAGCAATGGTGTGAGAGAGTTTTCTGAGAGAGGAGAGGCTTGGACTCTTATAAAAGAGGTGGAGGCGGCTGGGGAGCAAATCCAGAGCGTCTACGGTCTCTTCTCAACACCGCCTGTAGTTGGAGGGACTAAACAGGCCACCACGGAATTTGAGGTTTATGCAAGACACTCTTTGGTAAGTACACTGTGGTCTGCATATGACATGACAGATGACACTGTGAATCCTCCTTAGCAAAAAAAAGCCATGGTCCTGTTATTATGTGATTTATATTTCAACACCGAATGTCTTATAGCTGGTCATTAAAAAAAATCTAAATCATATTCTAATTAAAAAACACATGTGTTTTCCAAAAGTATCTTATAAGTTCTTATTTTTGCAGTTGTCGTTCATTGTGCGTATTGTGCCAAGTCCAGACTGGTTTGTTGGAGTAGACAGTCTGAACTTGTGTGAGGGGGATCACTGGAAGGAAAACATAAGCCTAGATCTTTATCCCTGTGATGCTGGCACAGACAGTGGTTTCACCTTCTCCTCACCCAATTTTGAGACCATTCCTCAAGACAAGATCACTCAGGTAATGGCTAAAGGCAGACAACAGTAACCTTATGAATGTTTATTCAACTTTGGGAATTAATCTTTGTTGAAGAAAAGCGAAACATCTTCGCCAAATGTGGTTTACTGGTTTCAAATATGGACAAACCTAGAAATTTCAACAGCTGGGTTTGTTCATTTTGACCCAACCAGCATTTTTTAGAATGAAGCAAAACACAAATCATCAGAAATGGATATTATGAATTGTGAAACATCTGTCTTTCACTCAACAGATAACCTCATCTTTCCCAAGCCACCCTGCAAACTCCTTCTACTATCCCAGACTCAAGCATCTCCCTCCAATAGCCAGAGTCCTCTTAACCAAGACCAAGAACAACCAGATCTTCAGCTTACCTATTCATCCAACCCAGTCTAATCAGATTCCAGTTGGGAATGAAATAGACGAGTCTCTCATAAGTAAGCTTGGAACCTCTTTGCAACATGAATTATTATATGAATATGTAAAACTTTGGCACAGACGCAAAATTGCAAAAGTCTTTTCTTGCATGCAAAAATAAGGAATACTTGGTTTTAATCGTATATGCATGTATTCAATCCTTGAGGAAACAACAAATCCATAGAGAGAAGTTTAGATGATTAAATCACCAGCTTGCAGAAAGGTTTATCCGTTCCCATGGTGACCACAACAACAAACTGCAAACAAGTTAATGGGCGCCAACCCGTTTAAAGGTTTTTTGCCACTCAGCACTGTTCGTCCTGGAAATAAAATGTGTGCTTTTTTACATCTTTCTGTTTTTCTACTTGTTCCAATCTGTGATACGTATCAAGATTTACGAGGTCAAAACTTCTGGAAGACTTTCTTGTTGGAGGAGATCTCTAGTCAGGGTAATTTCGAGGAACAGCTAGAATTATAGGTTTGCAACATGGGAGATGTTCAAATATTTACAATTTGAGTTAGGAAAACGTGTAAACACTTTAAACTTCGTTACACTTAACAATTTAAGTATGTATTTAAAGGGATAGTTCACCCAAAATTTTCATTTCTGTCATCATTTATTGTCACCAAACAGATCTCATCATCCACCATTTACTTCCATAGAAGGGAAAATAAATACTATGGTAAATAGGGGTGAGATCTGTTTGGTTACTGATATTCTTACAAAAAGCTTCCTTTGTGTTTAGCAGAAAAATAGATATTTAAACAGTTTTGGAAAACCTGAGGGTGAGTTAATAATATAATTTTCATTTCTCGGCAAACTATCTTTTTAATTGAAAAGTCCCCCCCCCTCATTTCACATTCACATCATTCAAAACATGTGTTACTTTTTTACTTTTCATAAACACAAAAGACAAAGAGCAGAATGTCTTTCCTGCTCTTTTCGAAACAAAGAAAATGAATGGGGACTGAAATGAAAACTTCTGTTCTGTCAAAACATGTTGTGCCAGTTCTTAAGTGGGATTGACATAACACAAGGCTACTACATATATAGATATAGTGCAAGTCCTGTTAATTACAATTATTTTATGGTACTTTTATTAACAACCTTAGTATCCATTCACTTTAAACTCTTTTCCCGTGCACCAATGACAAGTTTACCAATCTTTCCATTTTTTCTTTGTTTTACAATGAATGCAGGGCACATTTGATATATTGTAAATTCTTATAAAAGACAATATTCTGAAGGCCATCAGCTTTGTGAAAATGATCAAATAAGCTGGCATTGGCTGGCAACTTCTTTAAAAATGTTGGTGGGGAAAAAGTTAATGTACAGAAAGATCTACAATCAACATTCTGTTAAAACTATCCCTTTTTTGTACCAGAAGGATGTAGAGTAAAACATGTTTGGAGTGAGCAAAATGACAGATCCCAAATTGTGGGTGAACTAATTATGATGTTTTTCATTATTGTCATCATTTTTATTTTGAAGTTTTTTCAATTGGGACGTATGCTCTATTTTTACACTTGCCTGAAAAGTCCATACTAAACCTCTTTGCATTGTTCCTACAGATACTCCCCTGGACTGTGAGGTGTCTGTGTGGTCACCTTGGGGTCTTTGTAAGGGTCAGTGTGGTGAGAAGGGGGTGAAACACAGAACTCGCTATATTCACATGCATCCCGCAAACAATGGGGTTGTCTGTCCTCCTCTAGAAGAAGAAAAAACGTGTTTTCCTGACAACTGTGTGTGAACACGAGGAGGACATCAAGATCAATAATATCCATCCTGATCCTGCTCCTTATCTGTCGCTCATCCACAGGGCAGAATTCACTGGAATAACAGTAGC
This sequence comes from Triplophysa bombifrons, assembly GCA_029783895.1. Classification (NCBI taxonomy): domain Eukaryota; kingdom Metazoa; phylum Chordata; class Actinopteri; order Cypriniformes; family Nemacheilidae; genus Triplophysa; species Triplophysa bombifrons. Next base: position 17,730,318 of record CM056464.1, read on the forward strand.
TGTCTGGTCATGTGAGGTATTGGTACTGTAGGTTAAACTGAAGATCCCATTTAAAACATCTTAAGACCCCACAAGAGAAATCGAGTCGAGAAGTAGAGACATTTTCAGTAACTGCATTACATTTGAGAGTAAAATATGATTGCTGAATACAATTATATTTGCTCAAAAAGCAGGAGCTTAGGTTGAATTTGCTATAATTTTATAGACTGACCTCATGCACTGTTCAAGGAGTTGTTCTTTGGTGAAACACCAGTGGCATTATCAAGCTAGACAGAGAAGACAAATCACCTTTTGTAAATAAATACTTTGCTCTTGTCGGTATATTTTGTATTAGTGGATGGTGTCTTTACATTAAATGGCAAACTGTATATACCATTGTACATAAGAAATAAACTCAAAACTTGAAGAATGTGTGTGCATTTTAACTTTTTGAGGATAACAAGATGACAACAAATTTAATACATTTGGTGTATTTAGAAACATAGGGGCCCAGAGAGGGATTAAAACAGATTAAAATAGGATATTAAAGTAGTTTTTACAAACATGTCTTACATAAAAATATTACTTGTGCATTTTGAGACAAAAGAATGGCACTGATGCATTTTAATGTGTTTAAATGTGCACTTAAACGGATTTATCTTTGCATAAAATATAAAAATATGAACTGGTCACAAGGTCTTTCATTATTTGGCTTGGGTATCAGAGTAACCGCAGTTGTAGTTCATCACATTAACTACAGACTAATGTTTTACTAATGTGTGATAGCCAGAGAGTGTCCAAATATGTCTTTATTTTGAACAGCTGGTCTCTTTTTGCTAAACATGCTTAAAAGTAAATAACACTTTGTTTGACATTTTGCAATGGCTTAAGTGTCCACATACTTTTGTGACTACTATACTGTTTATGAACTGTAGATACATTATTTGATACAAATTATTCACTTATCACTGCTTTGCTATGAAACAAGGCAAGTAATAAGTTAACTATTTCCTTATCTTTTTTAACACATTTTTAACCACACTTCAACTGGGCTTTACGCAATAACAGCATCTGTGGATTTCTCACACTAAACCATTCACACAGTTTCTTTTGGTAACTTGTATTCTTTTGTAGCTTATAGACCCATAGAATTAAGTAGGTTACTGCAATGAACGTGAGGCTCACAAGTTTGCTGTTGACTTATTTTTTCGTTTTGGCTCCGGCAATGTATTTTGATTTGGGAGAGCAGGAGGAAAAGTGTATTATTGAAGAGATTCCAGAGGACACACTAGTGACAGGTCAGTTTGTGCTATAGTCAGATACCGTCATTGTCATTTATTGTCATTGCACATTTTATTTTAGTTCTCTTTTGTACACATAGACACATAATAATTTGTTTGCAATACATTAGTATCCATATCACTACCGATGGCTACTGAAAAAAACTTCTACAGTATTGTATTGCAAATGAAAAGTTGCTATCAAACAGTGTTATGTGAAGTTACTATTGACGTATGCATTGTAATGGATTTAACTCTTGTTTTTTTCATCAGGCTTCTTACTGCTAGAGTATTGGGATGTAAACAGGGCTAGTAACACACACCTTGGTTTGACTGTCAGTGCGAGAGACCCACAGCATGAGGTCTGAAAAAACTATTTCTCATTGTTTTTTTTGTTTTTTTTTTGTAATGTGAATGAAATAATTGAACAGTGTGCACTAAATTTCAAAGCATCTACCCGTGGGTAAATTCCTTGTACGCGTTTTGTTATATGCAGGTAATCTTGTTGAAACGCTTTGGGAGACAGGGAAAATTCACATTTACGTCTCATGCTTCAGGTCAGCATTTCTTGTGTGTGCGATCCAACTCCACAAGGTTTTCTGTGTTTGCTGGTGAACGTTTGGTAAGTTGGGAGACAATATGGACCAATTTTGTCCCTTTTGATACTTACATGTATTCAAATTACTCAGCTCATTTGGCAGCTTTGTCTGAAAATAGCCAACATTTGACCATGTTATTTACTAAAAAAATACCTTTGCCATTGGTCTCAATGAAAGTATATTGCTGTGCTGTAAAACAAAACTTAAGATTATAAATGCATTGGTTGTATGAAGTTCTTTTTAAATAGGCTATACTTTATAAAGTGTTTATTAAGGCTGAGTCCCAACATGAAAAAATAAGTCAATAAATGTATCAACATTTCAACATTGGTGATATACAGCACAAATTAATCAATACAAGTTTTAAAACAGTATGAGTATAAATAAATGACATTTTTGGTATTCCTTTAACATAAGATAATTGAAATATGTTGTGGGCCTGTTACTTTTGTCCTTATGCACAGAAAGTACATTTAGATGTCCAAATGGGCAAGCATACCCTGGATCCAAATGCTGCCAAGGCAAAAGACACAATGAAAGCAATGGAGTACAACCTGCAACATCTCATTGACCAGATGTGGTACATTAGCAGGCAGCAAGATTTCCAGAGGGTAAGCAAACATAAGCAGTAGGAAGTGCCTGACAACAAAATCTTACCATATAAATGACTGGCCAAAAATCTGAATAAGAACCAGACCAAGTCTCATCTGTCCATGTTTTTCATGCTATACTTACTCTAGAGTCATTATGTGTAATTTGTATCTGTTTACTTTGCTGCAACCAGGAACGTGAGGAGACGTTTCGCCAAATGAGCGAAGAGACGAATGGAAACGTTTTGTGGTGGGCTATTATTCAGACATCAATACTTCTCTCTGTTGGGCTCTGGCAAATGAAAAGCCTAAAAGACTTTCTCATTGAAAAGAAGTTGGTTTAGCTTTATAAAATAAGAAGATGTGTTTTTAAACAAATGCCACCCTGTTTGAAACATTGGAATGTAGGCTTAGTGTCTCAATGATCTCATTTGAGGTTGATGTATTATCCGTACAGACTGGTGTAAATAAATTCATGTTAAATACCTAAATTGCATCTTGATTCTCTTTATACTTTTTTAAAACTTTTCTTTTAAAAAAGGTTGATCCTTTAGAAACCTTAACAATACCACATAATATAGCTTTTTAGTCATGATTTTGTGTAAAATAATGAAAATGTTAGAAAGTTTTAGAAAAGTTGTTTTACTGTTGCTATAACACTCTACCATGGAAAGTTTTAGACATTGTTCCACCTACGTTTAAATGTCAATTTTAATATGATATGATAACATGTTGTGCTTTTTCAATTTATTCAGCTTTATGAATAAAAATATGAAAATTATAAGAATGAATTATTACACAAAGCTATCAGTTTATAACAGTTTACCACCATGGTAAGAGGGCTGCGAGATTTCGTCACTATGACGTCATTTTCCGCTGTAAGTCAGTGAGGAAATCAGGTAATTAACATCTTATGCTAACTAGCGAATCTGACATTTAATATGGAAAGTACTGATTAGTCTACACAGATATTGGATTCGGGTATGACTTTTGATATGTATTCACCACAGCATTCGTAAACGTTTCTTAGGAATTATAACTGGAATCTTTAGAGTTAGCTTTTACAGAGTTAGCTTAGAGTTTAAGCCTTAAACTCTCCCCAACTTAACTTGACGTTGTTATCTGTTTATCGAGCTAGCTACTTAAAACCAGATTACATCATGTAACTGAAAATAATAATAATTGTGTCGTTTAATTTCATAATAATATTTCAAATATTTAGGAACAGTAAACACCTATGTTTTAATTTGGATAAAAGAAGCACTTTGAATGACAATCCCATGTCTCGACAATACCCATTGAACGTGCCTAACGTAACGTTATTTGAAAAGCCCAGAGGCACACCGCATTTTTGACCATCATGTGTGTGTTATGATTATTCCCCACAGTCTGTCTAGATTGTGAGACTGAGGTATTAGACACAGCTAGAGTCATGTCATTGTGCTGAAATACAGAACAATGTCTCACTGGATCTGCTGTAACTCCTGCTTCATGCCATCTGGATCTGAACGTCAACTAGCTGTTTCAAACTGCGGCCACATCATCTGTAATGTTTGCTTTCAGAGAGGTAGTTTACTTTGTTCACAAAACATACTGTATGCTGAGACTGAAATTATTGAAATTATTTCTACATATTAATATGTTTCTACATTAAATGCAGCTGCTGTTAGCTAATTATTGTAATTGTAGTTGGAGTTAATCTAATGCCTATTCCTATTAGAATTATCAGCTCATTTTGCTTTGAATTATAGGATTGAAGTGGCAAAACTACTGTTTCACAAATGAAATATGTAAATATAGTTCCGTCTGCTGGACATAATACGGTACTACATGGTGCTTGTATTTCTGACAGGAAAGCAAGGTGTGTGTCTTATTTGCAAAGCAAAGTGTCAGATCTCCCCACTGTCTGATAAAGTAAGATACAATACTTGTTAATCAAACACATTTATCATATCATATCATTCAGTTTAGTTTGTTTAATTATGGCCCTAATCTGTGCATTATATTTTTACAGAGCAGCTCAGAAGTTCAGGCACTTTTTTCAGATTTAAACACAGTTGCTGTCAAGTGCTTCTCAGATATAAGCAAGGTAATCGTAACTACATTGCCGCTATGTGGATCCAGCATTAATGATGACAACATTTATTTAGTGCTTTATTATCTATTGCTGTACACCCAAAGCAGTATAGTGTCCCCCAACACTATACTGGGGCATTAGGACCCATACAGACCACAGAGTGAGCACCCCTTGCTGGTCTCACTAACACCACTTCCAGCAGCAACATAGTTTTTGCTGGAGGTCTTCCATCCTGGTACTGACCGGGCTCTGACATGCTCAGCATCAGTGGGCAACTAGTCTTGGGCAACAGGGTGACATGGCTGCTTGCCAAAAGATGTCTTCAGAAAAACCTGCACCCCATATGCATTGCTACAATAACCTGAAAATGTATCCAAGACACTTTTTTAAAAGCATACTTTAAAAATGCTGGGTTTTCAACCCAAAATGCTATAGGTTTTTTTCACCCATTATTGAGTTGAGAGTTTGTCCCTTTTTGATCCAACACTGGGTTGAAAATAACCCAGCATTTTTTGTGCATATATTGTGCTTCAAGAGAAAAAAAATTCTTATAAGGATTTTCTATCAGAGGAAAACACTTGAGCGTGAGTGCTTTGCATTCATTTTCTGGTCTTATGCTTACCTGTACATGTGCTTTATTAATGATATATGTACTAAATTACATATTTTAATCTCAATGTGGTATGCCTAGAGTAAGTCATGTAACACATTTTCTATAGGAAAACATAAAACCTTATTTGTTACTTAATTGCCCGTCCACAGTATGCTCTAATATACTGAATTTGGTCTTTTAATATCACTGTATTACAAAAAAATCTGGACTTTTTTAACCACTGCTCATATCATCTCATACAGACCTAATCCTTTCTGTGTAGGTCTTACAATTCCAGACAAGACATCAGAAAAGATTGCTGGCCCACTATCAGCAGAAGGTGATATGACAACAATAATATGACAACAAACCTTATTTCTTTAAAAGATTAGATTTGTAATGCTTTTTTGTTTTTACTGATTTAATGAATTGTTAAAACACTTTACCAAAGGTTGAGAGAATGCAGGAGACTGGGCTTAAAATGCAGCAAGAGATGCAGCAAGAAATGCAGAGAATGTCAAAGTAAGGATGAATAATAGGTGGGGTGGGCAATAAAATCACAATCTTATGTCACAGTAATACTACTGTATATCACAATTATGCAGTGCAATGTAGTTCTATACATTTTCTTTATGTTTTACAGAAAAATTACAGAACAGAAAGCCTATATTTTAAAGTTAGAAATGACTCTTCAACATCAAAGGTATCACTGCCTAAATGTCTAAATTGGAAATTATATATAAAATTGTCCAAGAAAAGGTAAAATACAGTATACAGTAAAATGTTACTTAGCATACAGTATGTAATGCATCTTTTGCTTTTTTTCTTCAGTTCAAGACTGACATCACAGGCCAAACTACATTCAGCAAGTCATTTGAGTACAAGTTTGTTTCAATTGTCATTTTCATGCTGTTCTTTTTTGTTTTTTGTATGAAGAATCTTAAATGTATAGTACACACAGTACGTGCACTATTGCCTTAGCACAAAGTATTTCAGTTGTGTTGTCACTGTCTACTTAACTTGTTTTTTGTCCCAGTAACTCTGAAATAGATCCATTTCATTTTAAAGGACTCTGTTTATTTCAGCTTCCCCTGTTACAAATATTCCCTATTCTTCTCCACTTTCAAAGTCACGGAAGTTATCCGCTTCCAGCTTGTGAGTATGGCTTACTACAAGACATTTTATGATAAATTATCTATGACAGCTACACTGATGTGAGAGAGCACAAACATATCTGTGATGGTCCTTTTAAAAAAACATAAACATCCTCTTGCAAATGTCTGTGAAATTCTATCTGTTAGATCTGATTTTTTTTTCAAAATAGTCTGTGACTGGATATTTTGTTGCACATAATTTCTCTTTGGGTGTTTTCTCAGAGCCGAAGGCATAGAGATCAACACCAGGGGGCTCTCTCACAAAGTATACTTTTTCTTGTGTGATTCATAAATAACCTGTTTAAATCCATGTATTATAAAAGCTACTTTTGCTGAGCTATACAGGTCTTTTTCTCAATCTAGCCAGGCACTTCGGGTAGAATTAGTCTCATAAGCTCACAGCAGGATGGAAGAATAGGTTTGTCAGCACTGGAGATCCAGTGTTTTACTGTTTTTCATATTTTTATGCTTGTTGGATAACCTGATCAAAAATTATATATGAAGAGCTCTTTTCCAAAACGCTATAAATCCATTTTAACAGTATTCATGATTTTTTTTTACCTAGACCCATACATTTTGTTAATATTCAATTTATCCTGTTAAAATGGTCTGTTGGCTCATGTTAAACAATGAATGTTAAATGAAACACCAATATTGTCGATTATAATAATTATAATTTTTTTTTAAACGCTACAAATCCATCCTTTTTTTAAAAAAAATGTTGGTTTCTTTCTTTTTAAAAACAAACAAACAAGAGAACATAAAACATATGACATGAGGGACTCATACTGTAAATTAATATAAATCCAAATGCATTAAATAAATAACAGCCAAATAAAATAAATAGTAACAAACTAAATAGTAAAATAAAATAAATATTTTCAATTTCATGTTTCAATATTTTTCACCACTTACAACAAATAATTTAGAAATAACACATACAAATACCACTAACGAGCGAATTCTGATTGGTCGATATCACATTTAGGCTAAATACAGGTTCGGGACTTATAGCGTTTTGGAAAGAAACTGCATCTTGCAGTACATTTTCAACAAGGAAATATAGCGATTTGGCATGAAACATTGATGGAGCAGTGAATAGGTTTAGTACACAGCAAAATGGCATGACAAACTCATTTTTTTTTTTTTGGCGTTTAATGCGTTTTGGAAAAGAGCTCTTCATATGTTCTGTAATGTAGGATTGGACATTTTCCAATCATTTTTGCAGTTGCATATTAAAGCGTCAAACACACATCAAAACTCACTATTCTTCTTGACCAAAAAGTGGTGAAAGCCATTAAGGATGCAGAGTTAATTACTTAGTATATAAGAACATAATGTTCTTATCTGCATTTATCTAAAAAATGAATAGACAGATACTTATTTTACAGTGATATCAAAGATCCTTTTATACAGTCTTGCCTTGTCATATACTTTGTTCTGTAATGAATGGTCTCCTCCATTTAGGTTCAGTACCTCACCGAGCATCCAGTCAGAGCACTATGGGTAGCCATTCAGTACCATTCAGTGCCACTGTCAGGTATTTCTTCCACTAAAGAATGACTCCACTGTGTTGTATACTGGAAAACCACTCTATCTTAGGATGGACGCCCGGAGTAACATGAGAAGTATCTCTTGCAGTAGGGAATTCTCAAGTGGTCTACGGGACCCTGTGATGAGTCCATCCCATAATATGGCCTACCGCAGAGAGTCGCCATGGGAGACGCCTGTGTTCAAACTGGCCTCAGCTTACAAATACCCTTCTGTGTCTTCTCTCGGACCCAAACCATAACATCCATTCCAAAGGCAATACAGCTTATCGTATGTCAGAATATAATTTGATTTCACAAAGTTGGGCTATTTGAACTCAGTATTGCAGTGATGCTGTAAATAGTAAATGATTTTAGTAAAAGACATCAGGCTAATTACTTATGTAACCATCTGTTGCACGAAATAATCACAGCCATGGCCTGTATTAGACTCGTATGATGGTGCAATGCATTAAAGTGGCCTCTCTGTGTGAAACATTTGACATCTGTGCTCTTGTTTCCATAAATGTTTCTATGTATTGTCATAATTGATCACAGACCTATCTTAATTGGTTTGCGAGTGTGAATTTTAATACGTCTTTTCTTGCATGACTCACGTTGTGTCAGTAGCATGTGCTGTTAATCACATCCAATGTGTTCTCTGCTCTGTATTTTTCCTCCGTGCGCTGATGACATTTTACTGAGGTGTTCATACCTTGTTCACGTTGATTAAAATAGTGGATATGATGTCCTAAACGTTTTAGAGTTTGTTCAGGATTTTTTTAAATGAACAAATGTATCTTGGTTATATTTTCTTGGGTTATTTAATCAAATTCTGTCTAAAAACAGTTTGAAAGGAAAAAGCAAACTAAATGGTTTAGCTAATACAATCTCATGGCAATTAATAACTATTTGATATGATGGATGATTTGTGTGAATTCATACATTCATATGAATTCATAGAAATAGACAAAATAGTTGTAAATTCCAGTTGGCTGCAGCACATTGTACAGCACAATGTGGTAAACTGGCTCAAATCATGAGAATACATAAATTTTCTATGGCATTATGGTGTTTGGTAGATATGGCTCAGGTATTTTCATTTAAAGGCTATGCTTGTTTCAAGCTGATTTCAAGTCTGTTCGACTGAATCTATAATTTCATGATTCTCAATGAGGGGCTCAATGAGTTTATTACTTTATTCTAAAATCAATAGATACATTACTAATAAAGTAAACATGATGTTCCACACAACAGCACGTAAAATCATAATATTTGTAAGTCCGGACGACTAAAGTCTTAGAACTCTTATTAGCACAAGAGCTAAATGATTTCCAGCACCTTCAAAGCCAGTTACACAGATATTTTACATTTTCTAAAAAACAATCATCATACATCGTAAAGCTGCATACAGGAAGAGTAGATGAACACGTGCCATAGTACTTTGTAAATCTTGTGACAGCATAAAGTGTGTAGTGAAAGAAGAGATGTTTATACCTTTAGGGCCTAGTGTGATCAAAAGACAGCAGAGATTGTTCTAGGGTCATATCTGCCATGTTACTTAAGTCGTCATAAGAAAGACGACATAATAACACACAAGTACAACTTTAACATGTTTGCCTTTGATTTGCATTTGAATGTTTAAGGGGGAAAAGACAGAGATAAACTGCAGTTGTCAAAAATCAAATGTGGATGTGATCAAACTGTGTCACATTAGGCCTAGTAGGTTTTTAACTGGTAGTTCTTATGTTCTCAGATGATGTTCTCGTGTATGCTCAGCCTGACCTCAAGGGAATTCGTAACCACTGTATTTTATGAGGTTATATAATTTTTATAAACCTATCAGAAGGAAAAGCCACAGATGACATGAGATGTAATTAATATCTACATTTATTCTCCTACACATCAGTAAAATTAAACAAAGAACAAATGAAAACTTGCTTTGGTCACATCTGCGTCTCAGTTATTTCTCCTGAGAAAAGACATGTCTCACAAATTTCTTCATTAGAGTTTTAGAACAGATCTCAACAATAACACAAACTGAGCTCAGATTTGTCAAATCTGCAATCAAAAGTCTATATTGTCTATATCTCAGTATGAACTTGAGATTTGAAACATTATCATAACATTTACCCAAATGTACGAATTGTACCTACTCAATCTACACCGTTAATGGCATCACAAAATAGGGGCTAAAACAAGAGTTCAAATTCAAACTGATGAGCAACCTCATAAAATAGTTACGAAATGCCATGACATTGTGTTGAGTCACAACCACCTAGTCGACGCATATTAACTGATTCTAACACCCTGGAAACAAGTAAACAACCATTTTGTCCTGCGAAAATAACAGCACCCTAACCCACCAAAGCTTGATGGCTGATTTCAGCTTTTGCAGTTTAATCTCATCTGAAATTGTTTCAATGAATAAATTCAATGTGAATCGTACAATTATTAGAAAGAAGGTGGTAATAAAGTGAATTAGGTGTTGTACATTTAAATGAATCACCCTGTAAAATAGTAACGAATTGCCATGATATAGTGGTGGCGAGTCCCCCAGCCTGGTCACAGGTGTAAGCCAGCTGGTTTTAGAGGAATTTTGAACACTTTTTCAGCTTCTCAAACCAGCAGAAGCTTTGGGGGATAGGAGGAGCAGTTTAAACCTGGTGTTCATGTTTTTGTTGCCCCAAATTTACTTTTATTAAATGAACATAAATGTCTAAATGTCTGTGGCTGAACAAATTAATTACATAGTTTTTTGTAAACATTGAGAACAAGTCCTCCAGACCCAACCACCACAAAGGGTTAAAACAGCTTGGTCTTAGTAGTTTTCTTTTCAGCAGGGTAGCAATCACATAGCAATGGGATGAAAACTAGCCAGTTTTGCACGGACACGCACCACTCGCTGAATTTTCTCCAGAAATGTGAATGTAAAAATCTGTTTAATCAATGACTTCACTGATCCAGGAAGTGGATCATTTCTGCTTAGGCCTACTGACTGAAGATGGTGCATATCGTAAACGTAATCTTGCGCAATTTGCCACGCACCTACGCATCACTTCACATTACGCATCTTTCTACTCTACTTTTAATAGTCTGTGTTTCCTCTGCACATTTAGCGTTTGCTCTTGTTATAGCACATCTGGTTGCCGTTTTCTCCTGATGTGGTGCTGTACACTCGTATGGGGCACTGTGAGCGTGCGTGCGTGTGTTTACAATAATCACTTCCCACAATTACTACAACAGAAGGAAAAAAGTTGTTGGATGGAGTTAAGTTTCCAGGCTGCTCACCTCTTTGGAATGCGAAAGAAAATTCACAAAAAATTGACAAAACCACACCGGTGAGCACAGTCCTAGTTTGAGGCCTTCAACGCTTCTTGAAACTACACAATGGCAGGATTGAATATGATTTTTTGTGCTTTTTTCCAGGTTAAGGGTTCAAACCCAGAAACCTGTAGGGGAAGCTTAAGGGGCCACGTGTGAGGTGGGGTATGAACGTTATAATAGGTACATCTGAGATACTGCCGCATACACCTGGAACTCATTAGCCGTACATGTGCAGAGAAACAGACTATTATGTTGGCAAGGGCTCACCTCTCTCTAACTCAATCTCCATGTGTAGATTTCTACAACTACAATCTCACACAGTTAATGCGACAACTGTGTAACTGTGACAGTCAATGTTCCAAAGCCTTACCAAGTGAAATGTCCACTGAAATATCGGTGGTTCGGCGTGTTTCATTACATCACCGCAAATGAAGTGGTTGGGTTTCATATGGCAACTTCAGTTTGACAAAACCCTGAAACGGCCATAATTGAATGCTTACATATGTGCAGTGGAAAGATTGAACAGCAGCTTAATTGTGTTGTACAGATGTTGAGGAGACATTTTGCGCTTCATTTAAAGACATGGAGTTGTGTAATTCTGCCATTGGGATGAAGTTATGGTTGACATTGGATGCCAGTCAGATTAAATGTCAGGGTCAACCAGTGAAACTAAGATGTTTCACCCCTGCAAAAATAGGTAGAGATGGAATACCAAATGTGGAGTGATGATATCAGATAGTAAGACCATTGTTTCTGATATAAGTCATAGTCGAAGTGGTTGGTTCAGATCAAAATCCTTTTTTAATAATTTAGTTTTCTGGCACAGTTAGCATTCAAAACAAAAGCACAAGCAGATTACAGTAAGCATAGTGTTTTGTTTGCAAATATCCAACAAACGTCACATTTTTGTATAGCAAACCCGTATGTCAATGATGAAAGTGTCCAATTTCGAAAACATGGCTAAAAAAAAGTGAACGAAATGAAACTGTCACTCAGTAACCCACAGAAGAAAAAACATCATCAGGGTAGTATGTTAGCAAACACGACACTAAAGTACCACATCAAAGGCTTCAACACATGCAATGAATCACAAGACTGACACACAACATGGCAGCCACCAGCCGGAATAAAAGCAGTGACATCAGGCTGTAATTACAGTGTTATTCTAGCCGAAACACTGCAACGCTCTAATAAATATGGATTTTGTTTTACATTGCTGAATTGGAATATGAATGGAAATGACATGTTGATTTATTTGTGCTAAGCCAGAGTAAACTGAGGGGAATATTTAGATGTAATGCCTGTCAAGAGACAAATGCATTACCGACACAAACATTAGGAAACTGTATGTCAGACACCGTTGAATCACATCATTTAATCCCCTCATGCTTGATACAAACTCGTAAAACCACATGATGATTCTTTATATTTCATGCTACATCATATAAATCAACCACACACAACTCAGCAGACTAAATTTAAACCCATGCATGGCACTATTTTAGATTCATATACTGTTCGTATGTTGTTGGAGCATAAATTACAGCATTATTTGTGTATGTATTTTAATTTTGAAACATATACAGGTTTACAGTGTATTGATGTATCTACTGTACATGCTTTGTAGTAGGGAGTATCAAATATATATTTACATTTACGTTTTTAGAAAACTGTAGCCTACCATTTACTGTACACCCCTTAACATTTTTTTTGTTTATTTTGAATAATTCACTTAAAAAAAGGATTATCACTATTTGTGGATCAACATAATTTAGATGAATGAATCACTACTGTAGATAATCCATATATGTGACCCTGGACAACAAAACCAGTCCTATGGGTCAATTTTTCAAAATTGAGATATTTATATAATCTGAAAGCTGAATAAATAAGCTCTATATTGAAATATGAGTTGTTAGAATAGGACAATATCTGACTGAGATACAACTGTTTAAAACTCACAAATCTGAGGGTGTGAAAAAATCTCGAAGATGTTTGGCATAAAAGAAAAATCGATAATTTTGACCCACACAATGTATTTTTGTCATTTAAGACTGGTTTCGTGATCCAGGGTCACATATGGAAATTTCAACCACTTAAGTGTGTGGCTACATTCTGTATTTTCCTTAAAAAGCATTATATAATAATCTTTACATCTTTATAATAATTTTACTTAACAATAATTATTTATATATAAACTGTCATCTTTGTACAGTGTATGCAATTGTGTTTTTTTATTTGATGACTTAATTTTCATTTTCATTTATGATTAAAATATTTATAGAATTTTTTACTGGTAAAAATTATTTCTTTTATCTTCTGCCCTCCCCACAATTGTTTCTCCCCTTCCACCTTTCTTGTCCCTCTCATTTGGATTTCATGCATCATCCAGGACATGGCAGGTGATGCACGCATGTGAATGGGGAGCGATTATCATCACTTAGCATATCATGATCTGCCCGACTGGAAACTCGCCATCTCGTGTGTTTCTTGAGTTGCCCAGTGTGACCGTTTCCAACAGTATGTCTGTTTTCGTCAAGACATCCAGCTCCTTAAAAGGGGCAAGGTGTGAACAGATAGTATTGTATGTGTGAAATGTGCCTGAACTCTGGGGCTACAGAGGGATTTAAGGTAATTTCCTGTACCGCGTCCAGCGAGAGGGAAATTCAGCCCTCGGGTAAGCTGTCATTGTGTCATGCAGCCTGAGAAAAATATAAATCAGACTTCCTTTGTACAGCTCTGGGGTGTACAAATGAGTTGTACTGCTTGGGCAAGATAAAAAAAAAACAGTTGAGAGTTGGTATACTGATTGCCTAACATTTTGGCCATTTTCTTTACAACTGAGCATCTCAACGGTAATGAATTGATTTATGCTCAGCGGTTCTGACCCCGACATCTTGAATCAGTTTACCAAAAGCAGGTATAATTTATTGATTTATGCTTTGCTTTTGAAAAAAAGTAAGCCTACTTTTATTCCTTTCTGGGCACTTAAAAGTTTAGCTAAATATGTTTTGCTCACTGCAAACATGTAGTCTATTTTTGTGAAATAACTTTTAAACATATAGTGTTTGTGAATATCACTTATAAAGATTACAATAGCTTTACTTCAGAAAAACATAATGGTTCCTATTAGACAAATGATAAATACACTAAAAAACATGGTTACTGATCTATTATAATAAAAAGGTTACTTTTCCTATAAAATGTATTAACATTTAGCCTACCTAAAAGTACAGTTGCTGAAAATCAGGAAATGTATGCAAAAAAACAGGAGCAAATTAAGAAAACCCAGCACAATCTCACGGCAAAAACATAACTATTTTAATGATAATGGTGACTTTGGCTAATTCGTATGATTGAATAAGTATGATCTTATCCGTAAATTTTTGTACAATTTGCTTATGCCCCAGTGACGTTAGGTTTCGGGGCGAGGTTAGGGGTGGGCCTTCAGTATTGCTTTTTTCTAGTTATTATATGTTTTTGGATGATTGTCAACGTACGAATTCATTAAAAAAAGCCCCCTCGTCAAACAGTTACAAATTCCTGTGAGATCAGGTTGGAAAACATCATCTGTATGACAACACATGATTTACAAGTACTCATACTGTTAGTAACAAGACAAAAAAACACAATAACAAATATTTTGCCTAAAAAAGGGCGAAATATAATATTGTTTTGGTAATATGTTTATTATGGTTTGTTTTAGTTTATTGAACATCAAGCACATCCCATCAAGCTCATCAATAGTTGTCAGTGGTATTGTTGCTAGATGTAATAAAAATTGTAAATTAAATTGCAGTGTGTTTCTGTGTCCGGCTGTGGTGTTGTATTTTTAGAGCATTGTTTTAGCATTTTTAGTTTTTTTAGTAAATTCCACTTTGTTGAAATAACAGATCATAAATATCAACGTCCATTTTCAACAGTCATAAATTGATCCCATCAACTAGTAATACTTGACACATCTGTGATTAATGATAATTTAATTTTGAAAGTGGGGACAATGCATGCGGTCACGACCTATAGTCCTGTGAGTAATTACAGGAAATAAGTTAAACCATGAGGATGCCCTTGAACGGTCATCTTTTAATGCAAACAATGTGCTGCAACACCTGCCGAACATAATGACAGCACTTCCTCCACGCTCCCTTGAAAACCTCTGGTTTCTTTCAAGATGGTAAAGACAGCGTATATGAATAAGATCTGTGTGATTTCCTGTCTTTTTGTGCCCTTACGTTTACCCTCACCAGATAAGCATCTGTGTTATAGTTTGGTGGTTTCAAAATGTCTGTTGAAACTTCTGAGGTGGTCTGAGGGATGAAGATGAACAGGTAAGGGTTGAAAACACTAGTACGATCGAGCACTCCCACAGATGTCCCACATGCAAGTGGCTTTGATGACCCCGATTTCATCCCAGGCTTTCATGATGTCAGCAGGGCTGAAGAAAGATTCCTTTCCTCTAAGTCAGCTCGGCAGGATGTGTAAAGAAAGGCAGAAAGACAACACCGAGATTAAGCTGTTTTTGTCATGGTTCTGTGGCGGACTTTAAAAGCCTTGGCTCTGGTCCCATCTTGCAGACACGTTTTTGTCTCTCTGCATCCCTCTTTTTGTAAGCAAGGTAAACACTTAAGGAAAACCTCTGGAAACCTGTTTTCAGAGCGGAGGGGGTGTTTTTCATTTTTACTCTTTCAGAAAGCCACTTTGTTGTCAGGCGGGCCATTGTGACTGTTTGAAAAAACGAAGTAAAGCAAACAGAGGCTTCATTCTTTGAAAAGAACAGCCAGGTATTCCCAGGTGTTGGCCTTGCAGACGCTCAAGAGTTTCAGAGGCTCAAAGACGCTCACTAGTCGCTACATGAAGATTTCTTCAATAAAAAGAAAGTAGAGAATGAAGCAATGTTTTGAAACACCGGTAGTGCTTTGGTTAATGTTCGGAAGCTTCCTGGTTACGCCATGACCTTTTGTGATCTTGGTGACTCGCCTAACAACTCTGTAGAAGTTGAAAACGAGATTGTAACACTTTTCATGAAAGCTTTGTGTATATATATTTATAAAGGTGTTTTACATTAATATTTGATCAACTGCACATCACTTAAACAAAGCTAAAACAAAAGCAAAAACTGAACATGTTTTTGCAATCAATACAGTGCTCAAAAATGACATGCTTATAGAAGAGGTTGATTCATTAGTATAATTTAGCTATTCTTGTCCTACTCTATAATCTGTGTTAAACTGTAAACCATGACCAAGATTTGATAAATTTGTCAAAATGACGCTCCACATTAGAACACAACATACTAGTGAACAAATACTTCATTATTTTATGACAATGATAAAATGATTTTAATGTTTCAAAGTGACAAACATATATTTTTGAACATAAAAACAGGCCAGACTGTACAAGATTGTCCATACAAAGATAACTAATTACGACCATTGTGTAATTTCTTTCAACAGCACATATAAATATTACACTTGATATATGCTACATAGCTTACACTGCAGCTAAGATGCTATGTTTACTCTTTTTTGGTTTAAAACATCTAAACAATGCCCAATTGAAAGCATCCAAATATTGCTTACAAATAAATTAACTCAAGTTAGACAAGGTTTCCTTTTTTGGGTTTCTATGAATTTTTTTAAAACACTTCGATGTCGAAGTGCCAAACAGATGTCTAGGCTAAGTGCATTCCTGTCTTGCCGCATTGCTTTTAGCATTGACCATCACAGTTAACACAGACGTCAAATGCACAGAAAATGTTATAGTCTAACATTTGTTTTTGAAACTCAGTTCTATTCTGTAGGTATTAAAGGGGAGCCATTACATAAGCAGTCAAAGGCATTTATACAGTCTTCATTATAGTGGTCAAACTTATGAAAAATAACATCCCTCCCACACGCACCAATAAAGGCCATAGAGGAACAATGGGATTTCAGTACCTCAGGTCATTCAGAGTAGGCCCTGAAAATAATAGCACAAGGTAATGAGAAACATAAGAAACCCGTTGCCAGAACTTGCAATGCCAAAATCTCTCAAACGTATCTTGAGACACGATATAACAATAGATCAGAATATTCTCGTTTTCCATAAAGTGGAATAAAGCTACAATTAGGCAGAAAACTAGGGAGGACTTTGACCGATTGAAACTACACCATGTCTTATTATGAAAGAAAACCTCAATACCTGCAAACTATGCAAAAAAAAACCATAAATATATATGTCCTCATGCATGAAAGTCTCAAAAGAACCAGTGGCGATCCAAGATTCATTTTTTGCAAAACTATGTTTCACTTAGATTGGGTGTTAAACAATGCAAACGTTTTGGCCCTTTCACTGGCTTTTTTGCAAAAAAATGTGTTCATGTAACTTAATAACAGTAAAAGACAGATGAACTAAAACTGAAACATGTTGAGGAGACAATACATTCACTCAATTCAGTAAATTCTCTATATGAACAATGTGTTTTTTTGTAAATGCTTTACCATTTCAAAAGACTCAGAAATCATTGCTTGTTTGTTCGCCTTGCCCTTGTCCACCCCACTGTTCACAATGTCTTTGGGCTCCAATTAAGCACAAGGGATTGGTTAGACTGTAACAACACGGCTCAATTGTCTTTCCATTCTCCAGATTCTGAAAATAAATGTTTGTTTGAGACAGCCCTGCCCACATTGGCCACGCTGCCCTATTTTGGGTTACAGACGGCCATATTGGGTCCAAAAACTCTGACAAAATAAGCAAAGGAACCAGAACCGGTTTCTTGTTCAAGGACCGTAACAAGGAAAGCCTCTGAACGTGCAGACAGGGGCTAACATTGGTAGTGGATGTGTTGATGCTGGTGAATTTTTCCATCCACATGCGAGTGGGTGTGTGTATGAATGTCTGAGTACATCTTTGGGTAGACTTTAGGAGCAGCTTGGGCCAGTAACAGCTGCTGTTGCTGTGCTACGTACTCCTCATATGTGATAGAGCCTATGCAGTCTTTATCGGTGGGGGAGAGGGCTCGCTCTCTGTGCTGTTGCCGGTGGCCATTGGGTAAGGTCTGGGCTGAGATTATTGCTCCTGAAGAACAATGCTTCTTAGACTGGCAGAACCAGAGAAGGACAGTTCCCAGAATGAAGACCACTCCGGCAGGGATACCGATAATGACGGGCCAGGGTAGACTGGGAGGCAGCACAGATGGGATTGGAGAAAATGGTGGCTTTGGATCTGAAATTTAGAAATAGAAAAGTGTTGAGATCTACAACTTTTTTACAAAAGTCTTTAAGGTACGGTGGCACAATCAATATAACAAATGTACAGTTATGCATGTTAATGACAATGACATTAACATTATAAGTGAACTTGAGGGAAAAAAGTCAACAAATGTAGGAAAGTAGAATGACACTGACCAGGCAGCACTGTAAGGTAGGCACTGCGGAAGCTGTAGCCCATGGTATTGGCCCCTAAGCAAATATACATGCCAGCATCCTCCTCCTTAGCCCGGGTGATAAGTAGCTTGTTTAAATAGGAGCCGTCCGGTCGTGACCACACTTCACCGGTGGGCAAAACAACAAAGCGATGGTCTCCAACCTCAATGGTGGAGTTGTACTTGCTCTCGTCAACGGGTTCGACCCTTTTTAACCACTGGATAACCGGCTTGACGTCGCTGCGCACTTTGCACTGGAAAGACGTGGTGCCACCGTAGTCTATAGTAGTATTAACTGGATGAGTGCCAGTTAAAACTGGCTTGGAATTTGTGCGCTCTGTAATGAAATAAAGATAAAATGTTATTTAAATAGTAATCTGGATATAATGCAGTTATGGGTTTAATATGTTTAGATTGCCTTTTCTCTTTTTTCATAGAAATTGTCACATATCATTCTTCTAACAGCAAGATTAATTAATTTCGCCCATGTGCTGCCTTTGGGGTCGTTGGGATGTGGTTTTAAAGTTAACAGACACAGCTGGGACTTAATATGTAGCAGATAGCAAATGAGTTGGATAAAATCTGTCTTTTCAGGCTTCGACTGGATTTACTACCAAATGGTAAACTGTCTCACTATATTGAAAGCAGGCTGTTCACTCAAATGGTACTTAATCAATCCTGACAACCAAAACTCTAAACTAGAATCTTTTCAAAGATTTTCTTTAGTTTCTATTTGCTCTCATTAAATTGTGTTTATGTAAATATTGTTTGTGAAGAACGATGCCACAGCTTTAACTTAGCTCTACTGAAATAAAAGTTAAATATACCATTAAAGCCTACTACAAAGTTTACAGCTTAAAGTTTCCATGTGTTAAGACCACTGATGTTGTTTGTAAAGCATGAGACAGGAAGATTATTCCCAACACTATGCTTTGAGGGCATGCCAAACAGCTGTTAAACTCCCCTGAACAGCACCTCAGCTATGAGGGAAATCATGTTAAACTGTCTCTTAAACTGTTGATGCATATACGACGCATATAAGTAAGGCATCAAAAGGTGCATCGCATTCCAGGAGAACATCAAAGAGATGTGCTGAATGACTCACGGATGACTTCCACTTTATAGGTGGCGTTGATCTCCCCGGCGCGGTTGGACACATGGCAGGTGTATTTGCCGCTGTGCTCGGGCATGAGGTTCTTCAGACTGAGGGTCCACTTCTTCTTCCGGCCCTCGCCCACCTCCTCAGGTGTCAGCGGCCTGCTGTCCTTCAGCCACATGATGTCAGGTCTGGGGTTGCCGCTTGCGGTGCACTTGAGCCGGACAGAGCTCCCCACCGGCCGTGCGATCACACGCTTTCTCATTTTAGCCGGCTGTGTGAAGCGGGGGCGCACTACAATGACAGGAAAAATACATAAAAAAATGATTAGTAATTGTATTACTATATATAAATATACATGTATCTATCCTACATGAAGTTTTTCTCATGATTATGTTATTGGTGGAATTGTTTTTAAATTCAACCAGTTACATGCAATTTGGCTTTATTTAGCGATCCTTGTCTAATATTGTGAAGTATAGCAGCACCCAAGTTTTGTACTAGGAATGCCACAAAATGCATTTCTAGAGTAAAGAGTTGAAATAAATGAGTGCCAATTGACTCATTTAATGCACATATAACAAATATTATATTACAATGAAAATAAACCATAAAGGAGCTGACATGGGATTCTTCTGTGGGCAGAAGTATTGAGGAAAACACCACACTGTGAGGGCAATCGGACAAAGCAAACAGCTGTAGCTTAACTCTATACTGTAGTTCCCTGCTGGCCGCTCACAGTAGAATCTGAACAAACAAACCAAAAGCAAATAAAACAGTGAACAAAGCTTCTCCCACTAGAAGCCTTAACAACTGTGATGCTTCACAGCAGAAAAAGAAGCAGGTCAGGCCCTTGTTAAACACTGCTGAGTTTTGCACTCGACCATTTAAGAAATGACAGTAACAACAGCAATACCATACAGCTCAGTTATTCACACAGGTTTACATATAGTGATGTAACAAAAATTAAATACACTAATTTAACAACTAATTATTTGTACTATGACAATACTTAATGAGGAACTTAGACCGCATGCATGCTCTCGCATGTGCGTGCCTGATTGGCGAAAAAATTGAAACATTTATTCGGCTGGGTTCAGCTTTCTGCTTATATTCTTGTGCTGTATTTGTGCTTCTCCATTTGAGCAAAGTAATTTAAGGGCAATTCCAGGCAAATTGCAACCTAACCATGAAACAAATACCAAAGGTCTTCACCACACTCAGCTCATTCATGTCAATATATAATGGTTCAAATACCCATGTGAGGCTCTTAAGTTGTTAAATATTTTTAAAGATGATTTTGAGGAAGTGTCGGAAATTGACACTTCCATAACGGCTCCTGTTCTTCATAAATGTCCACGTGAAATATACATGTATTTTTGATGTTCCATAAAAAGCATTTTTTTCTGCAATTGCTTGGTATTATTGCTTTTGGTCTGTGCATTTGAATTCACAGGAATCCTGAGTATGTCGTCTTTTTAAAGAGTGTGTTTTCACGGATCCATAATGCATGTATGTTTTCCTCGTCTTAAATAGAAAACATGTGTATAGACTGATATCTTTCTGACGTCTGGACTCTATCAGCAGGGGTTAGGAAAATACAAACTGATGGTTCACGGTAATAAATACATTCTCTGAGAGAATATTAAACTGGAAATGCAATACTAGACTTCATATAACGTTTAATTTTTTCTGGTTGTTGATCATTTTTTGACTGCTTGATTTGAAGATGGCCTGCTTGTTACAGATTTCACTGTTGAGCTTATCAAGCATGTTTAATGGCTTACAGTTTGTTTGAATTCAGATATGGATAGAGTTACATTTAGTAGCATGGTTTTGTAACAAAGACTCTGCTGAACATACACTGAAAAAGCCAAATACAATATTGAACTAATATACTAGACATGGCTAAAATGACAAACCCAAGGACATTCTTAATCCTTGTTTCATGTCTCATACAAGTAGAGTTGGCAATACGTAACCTGTTTTGCAACTTGAAAACTGATTAAATGTTCTCTTGTAAATATGTGTTAAATCTTCTGTTACATACTACAGAAATAAAACCCTTCTTATCACTGAAAGCAAACAGTGTGTTAAACACAGAGGCAGTTAATGAATGCTTGTCTTCACCACAGCCTAACATTCTAGCACTGCATCAATTCACACACTCCTCACTGCAATTCTGCTATCCTTGTTCATAGCCCAGCCTTTAAAAGCTGTACCCTCTTCCTTTCAAAATGACGAGTGTAATTCATTGTTTAATGCAGGGTTAAAACTGACCTTTATCCAGAATAAAATGAGTTATCAAATATATGTATCTTATCTTGAATTTATAGCTGCTGTCCTTCTGAAACATTTTTTGTTTTTTTCCATAAATCATTATTAGTCATCCTTTATGTTTGCTACTGGGTTTTGCAAATATCCAATAAAAAGTATAAAAAAGTGCTTGTCAACTTTGACAAAACAGTATGCAATAAATGAAAAAGTTCAGTGTGTTTTCCATTTCCTGAAAAAGCGCAAATTTGAACATGCACCGTTTCCGAAGGACAGGGACGATAAGTGTCTTGTAAATAAAATACTTTCCGGTACAAAAAGAAGCAGGTCAGGCCTCTGTGACTTCAGCGGTGCTCTGATATCTCATCAGATTGCAGCATCTGAGGGGAATGGAATGCCCCCCAACCCACCCTGGCAAACACTTCACATAAATAGCCTGCTCTTTGGCTTGTCAAAAGGAATTACCAAAGCAAATACTAGGCTACAGAAGTAGTAGTGTGTGACTTTGGAGAGCGTTTGGCCAAAGGAAGTAGTGTGGGGACTGTTCAAGACTAAAGGAGTACAGACCGGTATTTAGGAAGATTCAGCCACATGTGTGCTGAGATTGGGGTTTAATGGGAAATATAGGCTGAGAGACCAAAGTACATCAATCCTTGACCACTGGTCCTCTTCAAAGTGCAACACACAAAGTCTACACTAGTGCGTTTTCATTTGAAATACAAAACTGTACATATTAAAACAAGCAGTAAGTTATCCTTGTTTTACTCAAAATTTTGAATACAATGTGAAACTTAAAGTTGTGATTCATGAAAGGCAGCTTATGAAACATCTTGGCAGCTGCAGTGTATATTTTCAGTTACTTTCTGGGCAGCAATTATACATTTTAGGAATGAAGGAGATCAAAGGGGGTCTGAGGACCGTAACACCTTACCCAGTTTTCCCGTCAGGTCAGTACTGGAGTACTCGCTTTCACCAGGTGGTCTGGCACCTTCTCTCCCAGCGCTGGAGTCATCTACAGGGAAAGAGAGGGTGAATGTGCTTTTTACATGTCAAAATAACCACATGCTTCTCGCATACTTCATCAAACACGAGTGATAAAACAAAGAGGATAGTCTGTGGTGTAGATTTGTGTTTAGTTCTTTAATTATATTTAAAATTAGAACAACCCTTCAAGACCTAAACAAAATATACAGCTGTCTCTGACGGATGAGAGAACAAACATGATACTGTTGCTGAAAGCCTTCAAAAGCCAACGTTGTAGTTGAGGATTCGAGAGTGACAGAATGACAGAATTTCCTTGTGCTCAACTGTGTTTACAATGCAATTTGCTGCAAGAGGTATATTCGAAATGAAAGCCAACCGTGTACATTCTGAGGTCCTTCTGCTCTAGTTGCGGCCCCTACTCATCCGTTCACCACATGACTGGCATTTTCAGGCCTGTCAGTTCTTTGAAGCTGTCGGTGGGGCGGTTTGATCAGAGAATGTACACAGTTTAACACCCCTGCAGGAGACTTTCCAGTCGAGGCGAAGTAAAACAGCTCTTTGCTGGACTAACAGCTTAATTACTACGGCTCAAGATCTGCTCATACCCTTCACCGAGCCCCTTTAGTACGGTCACTCTTCACATAGATCTTTTGTTTGTGTCGGGCTAACTTCCATTGGAAGAATTGTGCGAACGTTTTATTTGGCACAATAGCAAGGCATTCAGGATTACTACGAGCTTGTAATGTTAATATAATTCAACGACGTAGTCGCCGAGTTCACAAAGTTCATGTTTGGGACTTGGTTCCCCAAACTTCCATACCATAAAAAGTGCTCTGCGAGCTCATAAAACATATACATTCTTGAAAACTTCACAAAATCTATAAAGGTGTCAGAGGAAAAACCTGGTTTGATTAATGAAAAGTCAACAAATCTTGGATGGATGAGGCTTGTCAGGTTTCTTAACCAAACTGTCAGGTTTCTAAACCAAACAAACTTCTGTTTCCCTTTCATTAAAGCGAAGTGACACCGCAGCATGCCGCATTTCACACGTTGACCGGCCAGGTATGTTCATAATTTTGAAAAAGCTCAATATTACCGTTGTTTGTATAACCCTTCCGTGTGTTTGCTTTCATATCTGCAGCAGACGGCAGCAAAAAACAGTCTTTTCCACTGGATATGGAATTCCATTGGAGTGCCGAGGCTTGCTCCACTGTTTCTTTTTCCAGGTTTGTGGCCTTACAGTTTTAAAGGAGCCATTCTTTTGCTGTTTTTGAGGCTTTTATTATGGTTTTTGGGTGTTTAACAATGGACGTTCATGCTTCTAATTTAAAAAAACACTTTATATTTCACAAATTCACATACACGTTCACCGCTGTCCCTCTTCTAACAAAATGATTGGATGTCTTCTGGTCTATATAAAGTCTCTCCTTCCGAAATGCTCTGATTGGTAAAGCTGACCAGGTCTGTCGTGATTTGTTCCCCGCTTAGAGTGTGTGTTTGAAGATGTTCCACCCATACCATATCAGCGAGCTTCTGCTTCTCAAGCTGTTGTGATTGGTCGGTGTCCCTCTCAGTGCACATGTATTCATTAACTATTAGCAATAAACAGTAACAATGGCGTCAACTTCACTTTATCAGTTATAAACATGCGGATGGATCGAAGTGTAACGGAGGTCTGCTAGTGCATGTGCAAACGTCAATCTTTGTTAGAGGTCGCACATTTTTTGGACACCGGACCGAATGGTGTCAGACCGGCAATATTAATTAACACTAATAAAAGAAGCGTCAGTTTTGCCTTTTTATATTGAACCCGAATTGAATAATAAAAAACAACAGATTGACCAGGAGACATTTTCAAGCAGGACGTTTCAAAGAAGTGTTTTAGTGGTAGGCTATGCTCGAACACACACACACACACACACACAATATCAGTGTATTAATAGAGAACAGCTTTCACAGCCGATGTTAAAATCATGGAAGCTGTTATTTGTCCATTGGTTATCTTAGAATGTTTCTTGCTGAATTCTCATTACCAGCTGTAGGACTGTGATGAAAGTGAAAGTTGTTTAGCATGTAGCTCAGTCTAATGTTTACGATCTCTGATAACCTAAGGAAGGCCTCGTCCCTTTTTTGCCGTATTCCAGTGGGCAGAGGTTATTAAAAACACTCGGAATAGTGACATCATGTACCCAGGAAGTAGAGGGCTGTAGTCCGATTCCAGCCGTTCTCTGTAGTCCTTGAGAAGCAAATTCTGTTAAAGACAAAATCTCGCTTGGCACTGAACTTTGAGCTTTATCATTTTGTAGGTATTGTTTATGCCCTAACAGCAACATTACACACTTACTAAAGGTTGAAAAATGGGTTAGTGGGGAATGGGATCTTTAATGTTCATTGGTGAGGTTCGGGGTGGTGAGTTAAGGGGTGGTGAGTTACAGAGCAGTTGCCCTTCTTTGCAGTCTGGCAAGCCCAACCATGAGTTTCTGTGGATTTTGGCGGGGAAAACCGGTCCCTCACTAAGCATAAAACGTCCAACTTGGCTATGCCATATCTTTCAGGGGTAGCAAAAAGCCTCTGGTGCCAATGATTTATTGCACTTGCATGTTCTGCTTGTGACCTCCAGTGCAGTCAAACAATCCTAATGGTTACATCAATGAAGCTAAACGTCCACGTCTCTGCAGCCCTGTGTTTTTCTGGAAGCAAGGCAACCACCTTCGTTCAAAGCAAAACAGTGTTTCTGTACACAACATGATAATTATGCTGTCATCCGTTATGTCTTTGGTGAAGTCGGCTTGTGAAACCGGAGACGGTTTGGTCTTCTCATGAGCGAAATTTTGACAGAAGGAACAATGCAGAGCGCTAAAAGTTTGCCGTTACCTTGGCTTTGATTTACTGAATTCCAGCACTGGCTTATGGAAACCATTACCGACTGTACTGCTACACAGCTCGGTATTAACAGCCAGCTCTAAACTGTGAAAATTTATGGGCCATGGTTACAGCAGAGACGTTACTACATTACTGACTACGGACTAACCCGAGAATGAATAACATTAAGAGGTTGACAGATTAACTGCCTGTCATGCATATTTATGTTCGATCGCACAAATGTATCTTTTGGCCAATGCATGGGCTGTAAGAATCTAGCTTGAATTACCTTGGTTGTAGGATGTTTCACAATGTTTAAAAAACAGTCACTATCAGAAAATGAATTAATATTTCTGCATTAAGATACATGAACTTTCATCATTGAACATGAGGACTGAAATGAGCTGTACAACAGCTGTAAAACGGTTGCCTTCACATTAATAATACCTCTCATAGTATATTATTTATCCGTAATTTTGTTATTCCAAACTATTTTTTATTTTAAAAAATATGTAATAATATGCTAAAAAAATCATTCCAGCAGGTGCCAGTGTTCACAAGAATTATAAACAGGCCATTTCTACAATCAAATCAATTCACAAAGGATAAAATCCCCCAAAAATCTAATTTCGTTAAATATTTTCTTTTGCTTTATGCAATTTGTTTGACATCCTACATTTGCCGAACTGAATAGTAATTTAGCTAAAAGTCGTCCAAACATTCTGCCAACTTCCTCAAGCTACATTGTTCTAATTTGAATAGTCACCAACAGCTATTTTAACGTGGTTAAAAATTATACAAGACCATCTGGATAGTTTCTACAAGGTACAAAGGACTATTGAGATCATTCTCTGATTCACGACAGCCAAACCAAATTTGAACTGTTCCATAACGTCAACTTCCTATTGACTCTGAGTCTGCCTGATCATCTACAGTCATTCCTCCATTGAAGCAATCCCTTACAATCCCATGCCTGAATCCATACTCCAGCTGTGGAGCACCAGGCAGATTTTGTGAGGCCTTCTTTCTCTAAGCTGAGGACTGACCCTGCATTAAGTGCTTCCGCTTCTCTTTTAAGGATTACCGGAGCAGAGGGAAAAGCAAAGAGTATGGCTGAGACTGCGTCTACCTTCAGGGGTTTCATGAATACCAGCCAAATTCACTTTACAAAGAAAATTTAAAGCATGTCCTAGATGATACCCTTTAAAAAGTAAATAATATGCATAGTTTAGGTAGAAATATGTACCAATATGTGCCTACGAGGAACTTTTTAGGTGCGAAAGTGTACTTTTTGAAAGGGTACTGCTCAATTGACTGCTCCATTTTCTGAGTGTGTCCTACACCTGGGCAATAAATTGTGTTATTAATTAGACAACAGAACACAGACAAACTTTCATTGCTCAAAGCCTTAAGCACAGTTTAAATTATTTGGTCTTCCAAGAACTTGATGAAAAATTAGTTAATTTTGAAATCTCAAATTTTAACAGCAGGCGTATCTTGGCAAATCATAGCACATTGGTGAATGCCTGAACACTTATAGAAATTTCCACTTACTCAATACTGTCTATAACAGGGGTTCTTAACAGGGGGTCTGGGGCTCAAAAGGGACTTCCAAGGGGGCCTCAAGATGACCGTTATATTAAAATTAGACAAAATTAGCATTGAAAAAACAAGATATTTCTTATTATTTTTACATTTTTGTAGTCAATAAAGTTTTCCCTAAGCTCTATAATATTTTAAGGTTTTATTTTGAGGTTTTGTGAGTAAGAGGGGGCCTTTGAATATTGTTGAATTCAATGGGGGGGGGCTTTGAGTCAAAAAGGTTGAGAACCCCTGGTCTATAAGAAACAATTAAGATCTTATTAGCGACATTACTTTCCAAATGGTACTTTGTCAAAAGGACTTTTTTATGATGCCTTGCATTTTAAAACCAATGCAAAAATTTAAACAGAACAATGAAAGAATCTTTTTTCTTCTACTGCACTGAATTGACAAATCAGATCTGTCAAGCTAAAGCATCCAGGGCAAATGAGAAAATGTTTGGGAACTAAAGTCTAAAATAACAAATAAAGGGCCTCAGCCCCCAATACAACCCCATTCCTGTGATTATTTTGCCATCTCAAAAGCAAACTAAAACCTTCAGTCCTCAGTGTATATATATATATGTGTCAAGATGTACATGTCAGAGTTTAAATGTACGCTGAGATAGACCGGCCTGTAACAACAGGGATTTGATGGCATACGATCGGCGGGCTCTGTGATAATTGCGGCCACCTGTGATGGGATAAAGGGAAACCTGCTTAACAGCTTGTGCTTTGGGGTGGGGGTGTACAAAGAGCTCTAAAAGGCCCTTGCGCGCCAACGGGCTTAAGAATGGATAGTTTAAGAACTTAATAACAGATTTAGATGTGTACACAAATGTTATTTTGTTGTTATTTTTTAAATTCACTTTTGGATACACATTTTATATAACTTTAGATTTTTGTGTCATTAAATGGAACGACAAATCAAGACCATTGCATTGTGTGAAACAGTGGTCCACACAATGTACCCAGGTTGTACACAATATGTAGTAATGTTTGCATTCAGAAAATTAGAGCACATTGCTCCGTATACACACTGCATACTACATTTCTAGTAGAGCTGAATGATGGAATGCTTTTCCACCTTCATTATCACTAGGGGGCAACACTGCATGAATTCGCAGAGCACACAGAGAGCAGACACTAACTAACTGGGGATGTTCGCCAATTTGGTGCAATGATGAAGTATCTTTTGCTGGCGATGGGAAAGTACTTATTTATATTGAGACAAACTATTTACGGATCATTTAATTGCTGCATCACAGACCTAATTGTTTCATACTGTTTGCATATTAAAAGCTGACAAAATTATAGAAGACAAAAATGAGAAGATTACTAATCAAAACTTAAAGAAATGCATACACTTTGCTTCTAAACGTTTTAAATAATAAAGATTTGTGAACTTTTTTTAGATAAGTAACGGTCGTACCCCATGACATCTTTTAAGGCTATGTTTATGTTTACACCACATTCTTAATGTTTGAATAACATTTATTATTGTATAATAATTGATTATTATTTATCTATTATTATTTATTATTGAATAATATTTAAAATTGGCATGTCGAAAATCCTTATACGTCATTGACCCACTTATCTGTATCAATGAGTCAAAAAATGTTAAGCTGACATTTCCTGCAATATTGTACCCAACAATTTAAAATACAATTTTCAACACTTCTTTTCATGTACTTCCTTAAGAACTGATCTTTGTTTATTTACTTTTTACATTCACCCTTAATATTCCTCTATACTTTGCAACTGAAATGTATCTTATTTCAACCGGTCATGACTTTCTTCCTATTGCTTCTGAACGAACTATTTTTACTCAACATAATAATAGTAATAGTATTATTTCTTGGTATCCTTAGAATAAAATGTATGTAGTCTGTGCTTTAATATCGTATAAGTCAGTCCAGTTTAAACTCTGACAACCACAGCACAGCACACCAGTTGAACCTAACATTCTTCGGATGTCTGCATTAAGCATCTGGTGTAAATCTTTTTCACATTTTATTTACACAGCAAAATATGAAAGCCGAACAATTTCGGACTTTCTGTCGATGCGGATGGACTGCTGATCTTCAACTATGAAGAATCTCTGGGCGTAAGTAGCAGCAGCAATAACCGTAACAACCGTACGCCCACACCAAAGCCCATTCAAATTTTTACATAGCCCATCACGCCTTTACGGACAAGAAAGCCTATACTATTGCATGCTGGGATAGATAAAGACGTCCCATCCCGAATCCAAAGCTCTGATGTTTGTACACTAGTTTAGCGGGGGAACTTAAAGTACTTAAAACACTTCAGAACAACTGCCATGTAAGTCCAAAACACATTAATAAAGCATCGCTTTGAAAAGAAAAGGACAATCTGGCATCTATTCTCCACAGTGCCAGCATTAAAGCCGCTTAATGGCTTTTCTCCACGCTGAGCTGTCAAGACAAACACAAGGTTAGGTGGAAGACGCTGAAGAAGATCCATGGTATGTTTCGAGGGGGTTGGCACAAGACCCTGCCATCACTGTCCACTCTCAACGTCCCAGCTGCCTGCCTGTAATTCTATACATCAAGGACAGGATGAAGCTTTGCCGAATTAACATATCTCACATATTGATCGTGCGGCACCTCCTTTGAAACCGACACCTCCTCCCCTGCACTTTGAACTGGCCTCTGTTCTGCCCAAATTATTCTGAATTAAAAAAGGCTCTTAAAGGAACACGACTCAGGGTGTCAGTTACTCGTAGACTAAAATAAAATCAAGTAAACAGAAAATCAAGTATGCACTGAAAACGATACTTGGAAACAAACGACATTTTCCTGATAAAGGTGATTTTGAAAGGCTAATTTAAATGTACAAGGCTGTTTAATCTCCATCCAGGAAAATGGCTGACTATGCGTTTACAGCAGTAAAATCTGCAACACAAGCCCTGAGGGTATTTTGGAACCACATTGGGAGAACGACTCCATCTCCTAATTTCTGCTCATTTAATTCTCCAGGCTCTCATGTTTGCACTCTCTGCACTTGGAAAGTCATATCAATTGTATAAATAAATTCAAGCCTACTATAAAAGAACCAAGCCAACGTTCAAATTTAAAATACACCCCCCCCAAAAAATCCTTATAAACCATGCTGTGTATTGTAAATAATATATATTGTAGATTGATGATATGAGGATGAATACTGATTATGTTGCCATTATATCCTTTCCAAAAGAAACTTAAAATACTATGTGGAGGATGCAAGATTTTTTATAATTACAATAGGACCGCATACTGAACTTAACCAAGTGAACCTATTGAACCAAACTCATATTTAAACAGCTATTGTAAAGGTTTCCTCTGTGTACACATATCGTTTCAAGTACAATTTGGGCTGTATTATTTGTGCCTCCTTCAAACCCCCCCAACTGTTAGATGAAATTTACGCCCATGTTAAAATGCCATAAATAGCAATCCTTGATGTACTCAGTCAACACTTTTTTTATGTTAGTCTGCACAACAGCACCTCACCTTTGAGGCTGTCAGGAGGAGTTGACAGAAAAGGAGACCGTGCCAAAACTGTTGAGTTTCTCCCTATCAACAACACATGTCCGAGGCCTCAGTCCATCACTTCAGCCCATCTTATCCCACTATAGCCGCTTGCAAGACTTGCACTGCGTGATGCAAAGCGTTCAAACTGAGCTTAATACAGTGTGAGGGTTGAAACCACATCAAAGCAGACCTTAAAAAATGGGGAGAACTTTGGCAGCTCTGGCTGCAGTCCACAAACGGTAAAGTTGGCTACACAGGTCTCTTTTTGTTAACACTTTTATAAGGAATTCTTTAAATAAACTGTAAGCGTGTTAGTTATGGACGCATTATAAACAAAACGTGTAAAAAAAAAGCTTTTGATCCAAATGTAATTACAGCAATCCATCAAACACGTTGCAGTCATTTTCTAACGTTTTCATTTATTTAAATGTTTGAATGCGACTTTTATAATGACTTGATGACTTTAAGATGTTTCAGCATAGCAGCTAAACTGCAATCTGTATGGTTAAACAACAAATTATGAGAGGCCCTCTGTTATAGTGAGTTTCCCATAGTTAGGATAGACTAAAATAGAAGATGATACAGAATTAAACTGATGCTAGAGAAAAAAAAACATATTGTTCAGAAGTTGCTCATTCATAGCTCAGGGGATTTCATAAAGTTCTCTTTTGTGTTTCATTTAAAGGGACAGTTA
Source organism: Triplophysa bombifrons (assembly GCA_029783895.1). Taxonomy (NCBI): domain Eukaryota; kingdom Metazoa; phylum Chordata; class Actinopteri; order Cypriniformes; family Nemacheilidae; genus Triplophysa; species Triplophysa bombifrons. The sequence continues at coordinate 17,761,876 of CM056464.1, forward strand.
GATCACCCCCCAAATTCTGTCATCATTTATTCTACCTCATCTTGGTTATAACCTGCAAATGACTCTTACTTCTGTGAAACACAAAAGAAGATATTTTGAGAATTTTTTTACCGATTGTGTGCCCAAATAGTATATTTTAAGTCAACAGATGTTGTTTGGTTGACAACAATCTTCAAAAAAATCTTCTTTTGTGTTCCTCAGAAGCAACAGATATCTGGAATGCCATGAGGGTGAGTAAATGATAAAATATTTTTAATACCCCATTCAGTATCAATACCATTCAGGATATTTCTCCTAAAATAAAAAATATTAACAAATGGGAGATTAGCAAATTAATTAAAATAAATAATATATTATATTAAATATATAATAAATAGCACTGAACATAGAGTAATTAGTAAACTTGTTAGTAAAGTGTAAATTAGTAAAGTGGCCAGTTAAAAAAATGAAGACATACTAAAAATGTCTGGTTATAATGATAACATTTTGCAGTCCTTCACAGTATTATTCAAGGGGAAAGTAACAAAAAGCTACAAAAAATCCTCAAGTTCTACTTTACGATCAAAGCAAAAAGCATCATTATGATATTTCTAAAGGTCCAAGCGTACAATGAACAAAAACCATACCAAAAAGCAGTGTGCTCTAATAGCAGAATAGAACAAACACAACAAAAGGCCAAGAGACTTCAAAGGGACACGTCTCTAAATAGTGTGTCCTTCCCAAAAATACAAATTGGTGCATCTATTCTCTTTGACCTCGGTGTACTTGTTTCATTTCTTACAGGTTGGACTACCACAGAAGCGAGGTCCAGTATTCAGCGGTTAGACGTACAATAGAAGGCAAACGGGTGAATGAAAGCAATGTCTAATGAGAGAGGATCTTCCACTACACTAGCTACCAACCACAGAGAAACGAAAAAGCTATTATGGATCCTTAAAAGAGTGGAAACTCTGGATAGGTGTGCAGACATAGGGCTCAAAAGGAGTGAGGCACCTCCCTCTGTGACAGACCTTTGGTTCCTTCTCCGGGAACAATGGAGGAACAAGCTTAATCCTTGCCAGCTCATAATGAGCTATAAGCTTTCCTTTCACTACAAAAATGTTCTCCTTTTTTGGTGCTAATCAGGGACAAATGCCCCGGACCCTTTCAGGATTTCCAAACTTCATTCCTTTGCTGGTGCTCTTCTCTCTTGTCCTACGTTTCAAGTGTCCAAGGATGAAGATGAGACGGATTTGAGATGCGTGAGAATGCGCAGGCTTTGGCTCAATGTATAGAAGCTCTACGTTCAAGAGGCTCTATTGAGACCTTGTCTTTCCAATTGCACGGGAATGTTGAAGGGTTTTGAGACCGTGAATTAAGCCACAATACAGGCCTCAGAACTGCTCTTCAATGCAAAATAACTAAAACATGCTTTTTGGTCATAAGGCTAAAACATTAACTTACCAATTTTAGCAATGAAATGTCTCCACAGGCTGTGGCGAACCAGAAAAACAGGCAAGGTACAGGAGAACAACAAAGAGCCCGAACCCATTCACACCATGAAAGCAAGAGCATCCATGTAGTGCTGGGGCTTTCTTCCCCTCACCGCACAAGAAGCGAGAGAGGTGTATGAGGAATGTATTAAAGCAAAATGACACCTAATCGGCTTAGGGGGAATGTTATGAAGGCAGGCAAAAGGAAGGATTCTGGGACCCAAACCCTGCATTACAAGCTACACAAAGCCAGGCCATTTCAGCGATGAGGAAACTACAAAGAGCTACAACTGAATAAGCCCTCATCACTCAGGGAAAGTTTTATCACAAACATCATGACAAGAAACATGAAACGGCCAACAAGTCTTTCAAACTGTTTCAGAAAAGTCCCTTAAAACACCATTTGTCTTCGTACTTAAAGATTTGGGAATATTGCATTCTACATGGTTGCAATGCGCTTGGAATGCTTGTCTGATCTATTCTTCACCAAAGATCTTTTCTTCCTTTTTGTACTGAAGTCCATCTCTTCCCAATGCTCTTTGCGTTTCCTACGTGACTCATATATCTGGCACACCTATCTAAGGCGCGTCTCACAAATTCTCAACCCTGCGGATCGGAATGCGCTTCCTTTTTCTCCTCTTTCTGGTGGCAGTCTTGCACAGAAGGTGATGTGATGCAGAACGCCGGTGCAGGAACGGCCCCACTGGCCTCGCCTCCCTTTTCAGGACCTTCATAAACAGGGGGGGTGTGAAATGTAATCCCAGGCCTCGTGCATTCAACCGACCTGGCTGTTTCAAAGTTTTGTTTGTGTTTAGCCTTTTCCGGTTCTTTGAGTAACTCCTGCTGCCAGTGCCTTTGAAACCCTAGATCACCCCCACCTGTAGCGGGACAGGCAGCATGTTTTCATAATTGTGTGTTAAAGACGGCATCTTCATATCCTTATGCCCTGTTTCCTGAGGAGTCTTCACAAACAATGAGAAGAAGGGAGGATCTGCTTGGCTTGTGGTGTTGCTTTGGCTATAGAGATTGCTGGGTTCTAAATCAAATTCATCTTGACTTGCCATGAATGAAATGTTGATATGAGCCAAATTAAAGTGGATAAGAATGTAGCAGTGCTTTGGATATGGTTCTTTGGAGGGCAAACAGAAGATGATCTCTTCCTCTGAATTGTTTTAGATGGTTTGAAAGGGTACACTTGTTTGGTTATGATAAAAATGTCCCGTAAACCAGGATCAAAGAATGAGATGTTTTGTATCACATTGTAAAAATTCTGAATGGTAACTCCATAGCTATCTTCATTGTAAATTCATAGGCTTGATTTTGAGCGACAGCCAGATTTTTCCTTTTGCTCTGTTTTCATACGCCACTACTTTTCATTCTATTGCTCCCTCTCTAGCGTTCCTTTGAACCATGACTGCCATTACAACAGGCCTGTTTTTCATCTAGAGAATGTATAAGGGAATGTGGGGCTCCATCTCCACTCCAGTTGCTCTTCTAAGGCCTCTATCCGTCTTGGCCTTGCTTTGCCATGCATGTCACTTAAGAGTCAAATAGGTTGTGGTGTGTAGAGGCCAATGGTCACATGACCACTAAGGCTTAAGCAGAGTTCAAGAGATCAACTGAGTTGGTTTCTACAATAGTCTAGTAGGCACATGAAAGGGCAGGAGGCCGAGACAGATCATAACATCATAGGAGAAGCATTCCATCCTTCCATATCTCAGTTTTCACTCCTCATTCCAATGGCTTCTTCCCCCATTAAATAATCTCGAGAGCAAGGTCACGAAAGCAGAAATTCCTTTTCAGAATCTCCGTGGAGAAATTGAATTTCAGAGATCAAATGTAAGCTCTGAAAAAGATCTCCTATGAGCTCTGAGGGTGCTGTAAAATAATGTTACAGACTGCTGTAGAAACCATATGTTTTAGGTGCGATTATAATTGTGCTTTAATAATTAAAATTAAGCGTGTAGGGAAAACAATATTACCAAAGGGAACACAAAATTGTTATTACCAATTATTTTGACCGAACAATTAATCTATATTTAAATATAACCACTAATGTTCGTCTGTGTCTTGTGTTTTGTACTTATAACCTATTTTTTTCAAGATGCATTTATTCAGTAATCATTTAATCAAAATTTTTAATCTTTGACAACAACGTTCTTGAAAAAAAGAGCTGTTTGTGGTACACAGATGGTTAAGTTTCATTCTCTGCAAATAGACCCGCCCCCGTAGCTCACGTCGCTAATAGGATTTGCTTTGCCTTTCTTGAGTCCCACCTCTTTAACCCATGTCGCTTTATGGTTGGTTTTGCCTTCTCTCGCTAACGTGTGGCTGCAGCTGATATGGTTCGGTTAAATTATATTATTCTTTAAATAAGTCAAGTAAACAGCACTAAACCTAAGTGACAATGCAGCTCTGCAGACCAATTTTATGTCCCCACCAATGTCAAAATCAAACTTACGCCCTTGCATACATCATTATCTTTGTGTAAAATGAAAGTCGATTCCTTGGTATTATTTTACAGTGATTAAGATGCTAAAAAAAATCTGTCACACGGGTAAATTACAATTTTCAGATATTAAAGAGTAACCGAGACCCAAGATATTACTAAAGTGCCAGAAAAACCCAATATGGGATGCCTGCTGTTTGAGAACTTTAACATTGCTTAATTCCTCGAGACGGACAATTGAGGATGAGACACGGATTTGCCAATTAAAGTGATGAAACCAAATACATGCCCTCTGGGTCAATGAATTTCATTTAGTACATAATAAGTTATTTCAGATGGGGTCTATGAAGGTTGCCATCGGATCTGTTATCTTTAATTTAGTCTAAAGACAGCTGTGGAATCTGACACTTGTGTCATGCCCTGTGTGGAGAACACAGATTACAGTGCAATTGTTATGGTTTTATGGCAGTATATGACTTATGCTAACTGCCTATACAGCATCAGCCTCTTTAAAGTCTTCTGCTGCATTATAAAATAATGTTGAATAGAGATAAATGTGTCTTTAAGGTTCATAATCCTGCTGTGTCGTTTCGAAGTTTCGATACTTAGGTTTTTGAAAACATCTCACCAACCAAAAATATTTACTAATATTAGTCAATATCTGCAATATTGGCCTTGATAGTATTTAACATTGTACTGGTATATTATACCTCTAAAACATGGGGCGTTGGACTGGGTTTTAAATAGCGATGCACCGATACTACTTTTTCCTTGCCGATTCTATTCCGATCCTGATCCGATCCGATAATAGCACTGTTTTTCTTGATCAAAGTAGAGTTGCATATTTTAACTTTTATTGCCAGAGGTGGATAGTTCTTAAGCATGTTTACTTTCAAGTACATTTTAAAATATCTGTACTTTATCAGAGTACTTCCCTGCAGTAAGAAGCACATCATACTTTCTCCACTACAGTCCATAAATAAATGTTGTTTTTAAACTTTTAATCCATTAGTACATTAAAATCTAGCACTTTTCTTTACTTAAGTATTTTTACTTAAAAAAGTATGATTTTTTGTGTATTAAACTTAAAAAAAAACATACAAAACAAAAATGTGGTCTCATAAAGCACAGATACTTACAAAATGATTAACAAATAAATCCCTGTTTATTACACAAAACTACCACCGTATAAAAGTCTCCAAACTCGCTCATGCACATCCTGGACACAAAATGATGTGCTTAACACATTCGCTTCTACGTTATTTAAAGTCATGCGCATTGGACGCATAATGACGCGCTTATAGCACCCGCTTCACTCACAAGCATCACAGATAGTTCAAAACAGTTATAATAACACAAAGAGAAGAGATATGTTATGTGTTTAAATCATAGTACATTGCATCCACCCTAAAGTAAAAAAAAAAGAGTAATTGTGCATGAATGACGCATAACATAGACCGCTTCCAGTGCTTGAATCTAATAACGTTACACTCAGCGAGTACCGTCTCCGGCAAAATGCCTTTTAAACAAAACCACAGTCTATTATCTAGTGATGATGAAGAGTATTGAAAACATTGGAACGAGTAACTTCCTGACTGTTCCCGGACACACGCATGCTGGATTGAGATTGACAGATTACAGCACCAGCGCAGGTCAGAGTTTTTTAACTATGCTATATTGGTTTGTTCCTGCATGAAGCTATCGAAATACATGACATCGAATACAGTGCATGACAACTTTTATTGTAATTTCCTGATAGTTGGTCCTTTTTGAAGCTTTAGACTAACATCCACGGGTATCACAACAGATGTTCCCGTCAGTCCGATACCCGATCCAGCAAAAAAGACTCGTATCGGCCCCAATTCCAATCCAGAGTATCGGTGCATCCCTAGTTTTAACATATAAATTCTGAAAATCCTAAACATCCAATGAAGGTGAATTTGATATTAAAGTGATAGTTCACCTTAAGATACAAATTCTGTCATCATTCACTCACCCTCTTGTCATTTCAAACCAGTATGACTTTCTTTCTTCCGCAGAACACTAAAGAAAATGTTTTGAAAAATGTTTTTAACTGGACCCCATTCACTAACATTGATTTGTGTCCATACAATATTGAAGGGGGGGCCCAGTGCTGTTCGGTTCAACTGTTTTTAAAATATCTTCTTTTGTGTTCATTGACTCTTTTCATTTTGAGTCATAAATGCTCAAAATGAAAAGAGGGTGAGTAGATGATGACAAAATTTTAATTTTTGGGTGAACCATCACTTTAATTTGATATTTGGAATTAAAGAGGACTGCGAGTTCTCTGTTTATCTTGTGTACCTCATAAGAAGCACAAACAACTGTAATCCCATTCATTCAACCTGGACAGCTGGAATGCCCAACACAGTAAAGTGCAGCGAATGCCACACAAGCGCGGCCTCAAACTTGGCAATTAGGGCGGAACATTTCTGAGTTGCAGAAATACAGGTGTATGATGTCACTGGAACATGAAGTCTCCCAGGAAGATCCAGACAGTTACGGTTCCAAAATAATAATAAAACCTGTTTAGCAAACATTTGTGGAGACAGGTGTTTTAAACACTGTTAATGATCTTCTCCTTGATAATCATACACCTGCAGAACAAATGCTAGCCTCGCCATATTGTTTGTCTTACATTATTTTTGTATTCCATTTCCAAACAATGAACAACAGAGCTCTTCATGGTTCAAAACCATTCCCACAAATGGACCGCCACGGACAAAACAAACAACACGTTTACAACTCATTGCCATTTAACTTGGATAAAGAACAAGCTGAATTTAATTTTATATACACAGAGCAGTGTGCAGAACCAAAACAGAGCAAAGACATCTGTCATTTAAAGTGTTTCAAAAATATTGTTCCCGAACCATCTGCAGAGCTTTACACGCCCACTGTCATGATAGGGGTTGAAGTCCAAAGGGAAACCCAATGCAGAGATCAGCAGATATCTCAAGCTCCACTTTTCCTGTCCCGAGATCACTACCAGATGTTGGCTGAACAGGAGCTTCTAGGACCCGAACAACCTCCACAAATCACTATAAATCACCCGCCACTTCCCAACAGCTTCCTACAGTACATGTCTCAATCCCACAATCACGTTTGCACTGTCATCACAAACAGACAGTTAATCTAATCTCAATCGTTGTGTTGCTCCTGTTGTGTTGTATGCACGTGGGGGCCAAAAAACACAACAACATGGCAACAAGGTTCTGAAACAAAATATGAAATCTGTTCTTCCTATCTATGGTCATGCCAGTTTTTCTCCCCATTACTCTGAAAGCTTCTCATTATTTCTGCCAATGATGCATCTGGTACACCAATACAGATGTAAATAAATAGGCGAACTGCGGTGGTGCACGGAAATAATCAGTCCTGGAAAGCGCAGATAGCATTGAATGAATAGGTGTAGCTGCTGTGGCGGGAAAAAAGAGTCAGCAGGCGCAGAAAACTGGCTTCAGACTGTAAGGAGAGAGAACTCTTTATGGCCAGAGCAGCTTATGATAGATGGACAGTAATTTCTTTTCCATCTGGTTTGAGGAAGGGCAAAGCCACTAATGAGTCCTATCAACACAGGTCTCCTGTCCTCACAGGGACATTTGATCATGGAGCCACACAGGACAGAAACAGACTACACAAGCTGTTCTGCTACGCAGAAGAGCCGTCTGACTGATGACTTAACCTGATGTTATGATACAAGAGTCTAGGATGAAGATGATGTTTAGATTTGGATTAGGTATGATCTCACAATGCTCTTTGTGTCTCGGGTCTTAGTGGTGCGTGCTATGGCAGGCATCATTATAACTACTGCTTATATTTGGGATTAGGGAGTCTTCAAAACGCTTTATGCTGTATTAAATTTGGCGTGTAACTCATCCTGTGCTGTTTGTGCTATGGATCTGAATGATAACTTGAATTATGCGGTTTGGTAAAGAGAGGTGTGTAATTACTCTTCTAAGAGATCAGATTTACAGCGTTTTGCTGGCATATAATAAAATAGGAAATAGGCAAAACCAAACCATAAAGCGGGACCAGAATATCTTTTATGGTCAACTCTTTTTGGCTTGGGGCAATAAGTAATCAGCTAGCAACCGTCCAGAAAAAGATTTACAATTTACAATAAGGTTGCATTTGTTAACAATAAGTTAATGCATTTGCTAGCATGAACAATGTGCAATTATTAATCTTAGGTCATGTTTATTTCAGAATTTACATATGTAAGGGATAATGTACAGGCAGCCGGTTGTTATCCCAGAAATATGCCCCGGCAGTGTGATCAGCACGGAGGATCCTGCATCACACTTGAAGGGGCTTATTTTGTGATAACAGCCGGCTGCCTGTACATTAACCTGCTTATTAAATGGCTACTTGCACATTAGAAAAAACAGAACATGAAATTTGTATGTGAAATATTTTTTTTAACTCTTTTTTTACTGAATGCAGACCTTCCAAGAGTAAAAGTTAACTTTTAGTTTTAAGGGAAGAAACAACGCACAAAAGTCAGGAACACGTAATTTGGTTTAATCATTTGTAAATATAATGTTATGTATGTTATAAATCCTGTTAACTGTCGGAGTTAACAAAATACAACTTTATTGTAAGATTGTTTTAAGTGTTACCAGAAAAAATATAAGGCAACATTTTAATTTCCTCACTGCTTATGGTACTGTATAATGCATATTTCTGACTTCTGTGCAGAGATGTGCTTATGTAGCATGAAATATAATAAAGTAGGACATGAAAACTGTGTAAATATTATTTTATGATATAAAACACATGAAACAAAATTGGCAGTGTAGAGAGACAGCTGTATAAAGAATAAGGTGTCAATATTTTTCACTAAGGTCTGAAGTGGAATATATAAAACAATACAAGGCAAAAAGAGGACAGAACTGATTACTGAAATCACATGTGTATCTAGAGGAAGACATGGATCAAATTACATCCTCTGATAACTTATCACTTCACGGCAGAAAACATTAATTGAATACTGTGGATTACTTAATTTTCCACATGCAGAGGCACATAAATACCATGGCGTACATGTTATGAGATCCTATAAAAGTCTTTCACTAGAGGGATAATTTTTAAAAGCTGAAGCAAATCATGAAACAATAATATTATTGAATATAAAAAGCTTTATACTTAAAAAAGACCAGCAGCAAAAAATGGTATTGGATACTGCAAGAACCATGACAAAAGATATTTACATTTTATTTAACATGAATTAAATATGGGCCTTCAAAAGCACCCAAAGAACACCTATCACGCTATACCTCAGCCTCAACTGACACAGCTTGAATTACACCGAAGGTGGGATGTGGCAGAAAAAAGATTAAGAAACATGTCTTAATTCAAGGGCCCTGACTAAACAGCATGTGAAGGTGCTTGCGGTTCATCAAAGCCGCCTTGGCACATCTTGGGGCGTCCCAGCACAGTGGGTGCAGCTGCTCGACTGAGGTCATCTTGGCAGCTGCCCCCATATCCCCCCATCCATCCGATTATTGTTTTCATCTACCGAGAAACTTCTCATTCATGCTTAATTATTAGAAGACATTTACACACGCCTATTTTACTATACTCACATTTCGTGCTTTGATTCTCCTTTCACAATTTCACGGTGTTTTCTTGTTTTTGACTAGTGTGAGGAAGGAGGGGTTAGATTTCACACATTCTATTAGCTAACACTGCATTGTTTAATTTATTTTCTTGGATTTTCTCAAGTACAGTATCTAATTTTCTCATCATTTTCTATTCCCTGCACAATTTTACCCCTATGCTGGCTGTGTTGCTCTGCAGTTGTGCATTTGCCGTTTAATTCGTTATATCTTACAAAGAAGGCTGTCACATCAAATTGGAATGTGTTTATAATATTTACTGTACACACTACAACAGTTGTACAACAGTACAACAGTTGTGCTATTATAGTTACTAACAGCAGACCAATATTGCTTTATTTATAGCGTGATATTATACCAAAACATATAACGACTAGAACTTCCACTAGTGAGGAGCATGTCAGTTACATTTCCAAGATTGGTTGCCTTTTGCATAGATGTTTCTGATATAAAGCACTTTTTAATGCCCATTAATCTGTTAGGGGACTTGACTTGACTGAATCGCACATACAGTACTAGGATTATGAAGTCAGTACTATACTAGGCACACATGCAGGGGTCAAGAGCACTAAAGACCCACCATATGCTACAAAACAAATAGTCCATTCACTGCTGAGGATGTTCTCAATTCCTGTAATTTATCTGCATTGTCTTGCATTACACAGGGCTCATCTGAGAGGCAAATAAAAGGATCGTTAACATAGTCCAGCTAATATAAAACTCATCCTGAGAGAGGGACTCCACCAGGGCCTCCATTTAGACTTGGCATTGCTTTAGTTGAATGCTTCATTCGGTCCCAAATTACCCCACTGGTTTACATTATCATCTTTGAAGTGTAAGGTGACCATACCCAGAAGAGGTGATCGTTCACAATGTGAAGTAACGGTGGTGATTTGTTGACCTGATGGTGTACCATCTTTGATTAATGTACGTGGAGCAGGGTTATGTCCTCAAGAGTTTTGTAAAGGGGCTGGTGAGATCATGAGACCAGAGGCCCCTCCTCATGTAAGCGGACAGATCATCATGTGGAACAAAGCCAAATTAAGCCCAGATTAATTTGGTGATGGGCCAGTGTGCTCATTCAGCCTTTAACTTTACACAAAACAGACCACAGGCACATCTACTGGACATCAAGACTGAGAAAAGGCAGTCATGTGGATTGCAATTTCTGGAAAGTAGAGGCTTATTTCCTCTTTGGAGATCATATGGGAATGAAGCCAACTTTTGAGTTGTTCATAAATATCCAATTATGACAATTGCAGTCAAAATATTCTACTACAAATATTTCATGAAAAAATAGGTCTACCACCTAAAAACACACTTACCAATGACAATGAGGGTGTAGTTGATGTTGACGCTGCCAAAGCCATTGGTGGCTTTACAAATGAAAGTTCCAGCATCCTCTGACTCCACCTCTTTGATCCGGAGGGCGTGTTGAAGGACCCTGAAGCGCGTCCAGCCACTGTTGATATTCCGGCCATCTTTAGTCCACATGATGAGGGGGGGTGGATCCCCCTCAACAGGACACTGAAGCTTAATGGTGCGTCCGATCCTCACGGTCTGTCGGTGAGCAACCTTCTGCGCTACACGTGGGGGACCTGTAGACAAAGAAGTGAGTTACTACAAGCTGTTTTTATGAATAATGTCATTTTCAAACTAAGCATGTTGGTTGGAGTTTTTCCTACTGTTGTGCTATCCTGCTTTTGTTCAGCAATGTGATGGGCTGCAAAACTCAAATCAAAAAGAGCATCATATAAAATTATCATCACAAAATGTAGGGTAAATGATTTTAAATGAGGCCCAGTTTACCTAATAAAATTGGAAATTGTTTTACATTGAGATGGATACCAAGTCTTGAATGTCTCCGTCTTACCCTAACATATAGCAAATGGCTTGTAGATTGTAGTTACATAGCTTGTTTATAGTTGCAGGTTTATTTCAAACATGCAAGTATGGTACACGTGTGTGCTTTAGTTTGAAACACAGCATTTATAAACCAACCTTGGTTCACCAGATAAGTTAAAACTCTAATGTGAAAGTGACACACTCTCATGCCTAATTCAAGGCCATTTCTCTTCTTTTTAAACCTGGCTGTAATACTCAAGTCTGAACATGCAAAGCGGAAGCTTCAAAACATTAGACAAAGATATTACATTTTCAAGGATAAGACTGTGCTTTAAAGCAATAGTTTAACCCGAAAAGAAAGATCCGTCATATCTCATCCTAATTTAACCAATTCTGACTTTCATTCATTTGTGGAAGACAAACGTTTTTGGAAAAGGCTGACTACTAAATTTGAATAAGCGTAAAGTCAAATCCCACTACAGAGATTTGAGAGCTACGCAGAAGGACAATATTTTAAATGGAAACATCTTGATTTGTGGTGTGTGAAAAAAATAAAGACATACAGGTTGACATAAGGCTAAGTAATTGATGAGAGAATTGAATTTTTGGGGGCCTATCCCTTTAAAGCATCTCATTCTAGCTGAGTGCACCGAGGCTTCCCTCTGCCCACGCACAGCTTTGCTTACTTCTGTTAAGAGACTGAAGGCAGGAAATTGATAGTGTCACTGTTTATGTCTGCGGGGAAATTGTAACCGCAGTCCTCTGTCAGCCAGCCATGGCATTCTCTACTACCGGCCTGCAACGGACTGCATTGTTTGTGCGATCTTCAGTCGGTGGCTTCTCTGAGGTGAGAAAGGTCAGAGTCTGTAAATACTGTCCACACTTGCTGCTGTGTAAGTCACCCAAAGGGTTGTTTACGTAAGGCTGATGGAAGACTGGATCCATTTAGCTGCCACAAAACCAGGATTAAGAAGATCTTGTGGTAAAAATTTCCACATGCAGTAATATGCACAAAGTATACTATGTTTAAATGTTAAAACAGCATTCCCTGTAATTGTAGGAATTATTGGGATCGAAGAAAAGGAAATAGTTCCTTATTTTATTGACTGACGTCTGTCCAACATTTAATTGCTTCCAAATCCATCTGAACAAATTAGATGCGTAAAAAGATGACAAAATTCGGTAAAACTGAAGCATGACAAATATTGGGTCTGTCAAAGGAGCTGTTTCACAGCTGTTCGGGTGAATATTGTTTGTTTTCAATGGAAGTACGTTCAATTTCTTATAGGGTTTTTGAAATGAATGTGGCCTACATCATTGTAATGTTTTAAGCTGTGCAGTTGGCTCACTGATTCAGTGTTAAACATGTGCCAGTATGAATGCAAATTGCGATCAGAACTACTGGCAACCAAATGACTTCTTTGAACTGATTCGTTTGAACTGTTCAAATTTTCAGTCACTAGCGAATATAAGAGCTCAGTGAATCATTCAAATCTCAGTGAACCACAAGAGAATGCAGGATGTGAATGAGCTTTGCTCATTTAGTAAGACTGGTTAATTTAATTGGCTGTCTTGGGCTGAAAAGATAGTTGAAAAGGATATAAAGCTTTATTTGATTTAATTCATTTATGTTTGGTTGAATAAAAGTAAAATGTTTTATATAACTCAATAATCATTGTTTTCATCATTTTTTTATGTTTTAATATGTTAAGTGTTTGGTTAATCCACTTAAAGGTACGATAGCCCTACATGTTTGTTCAAGATAAGGATGGCACCACCTCCGCCTCATTTTGAGGCAGGAAATACCCTGCTAATATAATGTATCATTGATAGCTATTAAACTTGGGTGATTGGAGCATTGGTAGCTGACTACCGGTCATCGAAAATATTGATATTCTTTTGTGAATATTTATATTGTTATTGCGGTAGTCCCGTAAATCACAGCAGATAATCGACTTGCAGTCTATGGCATTCAACAAACTCAGCATGCTGCTAATCTATTTTAAATACAAAGCAACTTTATAGTTGATTGTTTATTTTATTAAACAAATTCAAAGTATATCCATAGCCAATATTTCTTGTTTTGTGCACCATCTCTAAACATATTTTAATAGGCTTTGCAATACATTATGGGATTGCCCTCTCTGTGCAGGGTGTAATTCTGCCTTGTAATCTGGTCAAAAAACAGAACCCTTATGTAATCAGGAAGAAAATGGTTAAATCCTATACAGCGATATAAAACAGTTGCCTGTGAACTGTTACACCAAATAAAGCTTTTGATGTCCAGAGGTTTGGAGTGAAAAATGTATCGTGTGCATGGTTTCAAACTGCGCTGTGAAATGATTCGGTGCCCAGGGGGAGGCTTGTGGAGTCTCTGCAACAGGTATCAGGCCAGCTTGACTACAGCACATTACCGTGTCTCACAGAGAGAAGTGGGTAGCTTGACATTTTGATGGATTATCGTTGAAAGTGTGAAAAAGAAATTAGTCACAGGCAGGAACTCGCAAAGACGCTTCTTCTGCCGCTTGGTTTCGAATGGCTTTCTCATCAGTGTAAAACCGTCCTGGGGAGTTGTTCACACAGATTGAAATCTCATTCTCTCTCGGAAAATACTGTACGCCCACTCCTTGAGCTGATTTATGGCCCTCCTGCTCCTGTCCCTTCTGTTCGTGGGTCAGTCCCGAGGCCTCCCCTCCTTGCAGGAGCCCGGAGGCAGACAGCACTGCACGTTTCGCTGATCAGAGGTGCTCAGGAGAAAACAAAGGCCTTAAACTTTCACAAGCTGCGATGGGTTTGGCTTCCAATTCCTCTCCCTTTTGCCCAAAGACAGCCATGATTAATTTTGACATCTCCCACACAACTCACAAAAGCCATACAGTCAATGGCAGGGTCAGCAAAGCATTTTTTAGCCCCCTGAAAAGGGCGCAAGACAGACATGACGAGTGAGTGTAACGATATTTATTGTGCCCAAATAAATAAATGTGGTCCAGTGTGCGGCAATACACATTTAACCTTTGAAAACCTGTGTGTCTGTGTAAATATTGGCTCTGTTTGTTTGTGTGTGAGGGAATTTGTGGGAAAGAAACTCTGTGAATGGTGGGACGACAGGTCAAACTCTTTAAAAGGCAATCTGTTTTCTCAATTCTGCATAAATGCATTCCCTTCTGTTGCAGCTGAGTGCACAGCACTATACGGTGGTCGGTCTCTCTTGCCTTCTGCACCACGGATCTCTCCCTTTAAACGTCCTCCGAGTCCCTCTTTCCCCTTTACGGCCTGCTGGCTAAAGGTAGCTCAACATGCATGTCTGAATGTCCACTAATGACAGGAAAAAAGAGAGGCCAACACAAAGTAGCATTCAATCATAAATTCTCTTTCAACTCAAGCGCTCTTGCCAATGAGCCTCCTCAGGGCCCTGTGGAGCACTATTTGTGATCTCTGTAAATACAGCATTCCCTTAAGAATTCATATCTATCATGAGCCGGCTAGATAGGGTGCTTTAGTGAAAAAGAAGTTGATGCATAATATTTTTATTGGCCTTGTTTGGGAAGCACAGGAGGTGATTTGCAACTCAGGAATGAATTAGATTATAATTTCTTTAGCAGGTTTAGGCTTACCGGTGCCAATGTATTCACGGTCAGGAAGCGGCCGGTGACGAAGATAACCTTGACCCAACTTCCTCTGTCTTGCAAGGTTTGTTTGGAGCACTCAGCGTTCTTACATTTCACTACTAAATCAATAAAGCATTTTTTTAATACCATCTAAATACTTCAGTTCATCAAGTTGAATAACTTAAGGACTCCCGAACACCATTTCATTTAAACATCCTAATATGCATTAGGGATGTTATGAGTCTGATAAAATATGGTAAAGTATGGAGTAATTACGGTGGATTTACACCCTCTTGAATGATGGTTCATGGCCAACTGCAAATGTAAACATACTGCAGATATGATTTATGGTATGTTCTCCAAACAGCTGTAGGCTGGAATACACTACACAACTTTTAAAATCTTTACAGATTGTAAAAACTAGACATCACACTTTTTGATAGTTTGCAGGGAAAAACAGGGAATCACACAATACACAATAAAATCTGCAGACTAGCGCAAACAAATTTCTGCAACAAATCTATACTTAAAATGTGGGCAAATGTTAGTGTGGTGTAGTGTATTCCAGTCTTAAAACAGTGGAATTGTATGACTTCACTTACACCAATGGAACCAGTAATAACCGCAATATTACTACTGGAACAGGCCAGCGGCCAGAAGCAATATTAATTATATACTGTATAATATTTCTCATTATAATTTTTGCAATACTATCGTGTCATCCAAATGACTGGCACATACCATAAATATTGCAGAGGGCAATTTTAAGTAGTTTGAAGAGCTCCAGATTCTGAACAATCGATTGTGAATAGCAGGCCAAGGGCAGAAAAGAGTCAGACCAAAAGAAAAACCTCCTAAAACATTTGCAGGGTTGCGTACGGGTCTCCCTCGGGTAAAACTGGAATGAGAGGTTTTGTGGGATATCGCATGTTGCCACTGTGAGGTTTTGAGAGCCAACGACTACAAAAGCAAAAGATGATGATGATGCTGAAAATCGTCAAAGCTTTGGTAGTCACCCACAAAAAAAACATTTATATATACCCAAATAAAACTAAACCAAAATAAATGATTGAGGATAAATTCCTTGCACAAAGTTAAACAATTTATGCAATAGGTTTCAGAATTTGAGATCTTTCATTTTTTCACAAAAAATGTATAAATAACATAAGCCTTACAAATCAATCATACATTTAAAAGGTGATGTAAAATAGTTCAGAATCTTTTTTCTTATATTTTTGATATAAATCTCCTTCACTTGAATATCCCAATCCCTTAGCTTTTCAATGTAGCCTCACACATCAGGACCCCAAAGTACTGTATCTATTTTTTAGACTATGTTAAGACAAAAGCTGTCATTACAAACAGTTTTGGTATAATTTTCTTATTCTTTTGGAAAACAAAACCTACATTCAAGATAAGTTTGACTTTAGGGTTTAGCCACATGATTACATGGTCCAGTATTAAAATGAGAGATCATCAACTCAATGACTTTATTCAAACATTAGCAATCTGTTTACAGATTGTGCAATGGCATACTGTACAAATACCAAAAGATATAAAGGTATAATTGCCTCATGTTTTGAAACCAAATTTATGTGAAATAAATCCACAACAGATGAGAAATATGTAAGCATGACCCACACCAAATGCTTTATATCTGATTTAGTTAACTTCTTTGTTCTTTAACCGTTCCTGTATTTTAATCACATACAGATACAAATTTCGGCTTGAAAAAGGTCTGATTTTATCATGCATTACAAATACAAAAGAAAAATACACAATTTAATACACAAAACAATCAAGATGATAATCTCAATCTCAATTCGAATTTCAAATTCCTGCAACAGGCTATTTGTCTGTAATGAACGCAACAAAGCATTGCCAATCAGAATCATGCGTGGATTAATTTTCTTAAACCAGAACACATACCTTTATTTTAAAGACTTGTGTGATGCTTCACTAGATAGCAACTTGTCAAAATTGGTTTCCCAAGTGGATATACATATACAGTAGAGCACACCTAAGATTAAAACTTTCAGCAAAATCTATACATTGTGTGGTTTAGGTTTAATACCTTTTTTTAAGTTCAGTGGTGCATATGCTTAGGGGTTCAGAACAAACCATAACCAGAATGTTGTAATAAAACAAATCTTAATAAAACAATCGCCTTAATTAAATTAATAAAACACAAATACAATGTTACCTTGCAAACACCGTAATTTAATAGAGCTTAAAGACAAACTTTAAATCTTCAGTTACTGTCTCACCTAAGAACCCACTGTTGCCCTTGTTTTTCTGTCATTGCCTGGGGTGACAAGTCAAAGTGAAGGTAATATTCCATTTACACAGACCGTACCCTATTCAGACAGATAAAAGCAGTCATTTCCCCTGCTGTCAATAGGTCAATTGCTACCAATTGTCAGAGCATGACAGTTAACATTGGCCTGAGGGGAGGGGCTGGGTCTGTTTACATTACTGACTACACTTCATGTAAAAGATTTTCAAGAGCTCTAGAATGAAGTCTGTAAATTAACAAAACCAATACATAAAACTTATGAAGCTTTTAAATCAACCTTCATGATTTCTTAAACTTTGTACTGCAGTACTGTGATCTGGCCCAGTGCATAACCTAGCAACCACCTAGAAGACCCTAGCAAAAGCCACCACTCAAAACACTTTATTAACTGCATATCTATTCCCTGGTGAGCACAAACAATACCCTAGTATATCGCAAGTTTTAGTCACATTCCAGAAAATCAAAAAAAGTAGTTTCAGCACTTTAATATAAACTGGATTTAAGGGTATTTCTGATTTCATATAATCTCTGTTTCTAAAGAAAAAAGCCAAAAAGTTATAGGTAAAAGTTTAACAAAAAGGCTCAGCGGAAGTATTTAAAGGAGGCATAAATTAAAATCAAAATTTTAACCCAAGCTTTTGTTATATAAGAAGGAATCGTATTCACGCGAACATCATGTAAGTGTCAGAACTGAAAACGCCCTTGTTACTGAGATTATATCTGTTATTGACACCAGGCCCAGCGAACGCCAGGTTCTGGAATGCACCTATCTATGACGACATTGATAGGTTGAACACCACCTCCATAGAAAGATATCAACGACTACTTCTCTAGCCCTGCCCACTGGTTCGCGCATGACAGTACTGAAGCAACAAACAAACATGCTGTTAAATATATCTAAATATTGTGTCATCCCTGGTTGTGGAAGAATACAGTCACTGCATAACCTTCCTTCGGATTCCGATATTAGAAATGAGTGGTTAACGTTTATTTTTAAAGATGTTCCAGCTCATGTGGGAAAAACATGAAGCATTTGTACGTTTCATTTCTCCCAGGATTCCTTCGTGTACAAGGCAGAGATCGACACTGGATTTGTGGAGAGTTTAAAATTAAAAAGCAGTGCTGCTGTGCCTTCAATATTGGATCCGATAAGAATGGCACAGCAAACTTATGTGAGTAAAACCTTTTTGTACTATGCGTCACTATTGCTTTTTTAGAGATCGCTTGATGTGCCCTGAGCATTCGAGATTAGTATTACATGAAGACCTCAGTCATTTGTTATACTTGCAGAGGTTGTCTGTGATCTAAAGCCAGTGCGAAGCGGATCTCTGTGATTTGACGGGCTCATATATAATATATCAAGTTTTACCATCATTTGCAAATAATGGAGGCTATTTTGAAGTGTTTTGGTATTATTTTGGGTGCTGGGTGACATCCATAAGTTACCGGGAGTCTCCCGTTTGTTTATTTATCATGGAAACTCGGGATCGCTGGTCTCAAATACAGACAGGTACAATCATATATCATTAAACGCAATACAAGTATAGGCTATACAAACTATACGCAAAGCCTGGCCATCACATCCGGGAAATAAGTCAGTAAATTTGAGTAAATCTTGCAAATGCGTCACATGCAATACTGATGTGGGGAGGACATTTAAAAATCACAGGAGGTCTCCAGATAATACTGATGAATGGTGCTAATACGTCTCGAATCAAATTCACAGAAGGCTCCAACTACGCAAACTGCTATCCAATTAAAGCAGTGGGCGTTTACTTAAAAAGTCTTCACGCCCATTAAAACCGATCGTTTGTAGAACTGGGCTCCAAACCAGTGTAGAAAATAGCCGATTACTTCTTGATTTTGATGTTTTTGAATGTAAAACTCACGCAAACGTCATAACTAGACCTCATAACAGTATAACAACAAACAAGGCCATTTCATGAGACCTTTAATATTTATTGTGTCACATTAAGTAATTGCGGTAGTTTACAGAAATGAATGGTTACACAGGCCTTATCAATAACATAATATGCAATCAATAGAAAAAAACAGATTCACATATATCACATATTTCTTTTCCAGATTAGAAATAAAAACTGGCACAAGATCCAACAAGCTGGAGCAGTGATTGAGTGAGCGGTTGATCTAATGGAGGGGTTCAAGCGGTGGGAAAAGAGAGGTTTGGCTGACTCTCCAGTTCTGCCACTTTGCCACGGCCCCAACAGAGAGACACACTTTTCTGGGAATCTCAGGATCAGAAGCCAGTAGGGTGTTGGGTGCTGAGCGGATAATGTTACCACGTTGACCAGTCAGTAGATTCCCTGAAGTCTTTAAAGTTCTCTTCGATGTTTTGGCAAGGGTTGGAGCAGGGGAGACACGGAAGCGGTATTGGGATCATGGCATTTAATTCCTTCTTAGAACAATTCCAAGATTTTCAAAGGTGAATGTGTAATTTTTTGTAGGTTTTTTTATCATTCAGATAAAAAATATATCAGTTCCTGAAATATGTTCAAAAACATTCACTTTTGGAATTGCACACTAGTGGTGCAAAAAAGACGAGCTTGAGCTCCAAGGTTTTTTTCCAACAAGTGTCTCAATCCGATCTATAATTGTCAGCCTAGAAAGAACTGAAAAGGAATAATGTTGGTCACCATGTCAAAGAAACCAAAGAGCCGACCTCAGTCGGACTCAGTCCAGATGCATTTAAAACTGTCAATTCTAAAGAACGTAAACCTTCATCTCACCCTATATAATGGCCACAGGTTCACTGGAAACAAAGCCTGGTCTGTCCTTCCAAATTAACCCAGATCATGTTCATTTCAAACAGCACCTGTCTTTCGGTGCAAATGAATTGAAGAAAGA
This sequence comes from Triplophysa bombifrons, assembly GCA_029783895.1. NCBI lineage: Eukaryota > Metazoa > Chordata > Actinopteri > Cypriniformes > Nemacheilidae > Triplophysa > Triplophysa bombifrons. Next base: position 17,782,053 of record CM056464.1, read on the forward strand.
AATGTTGCAATAAAGTCTGGAAAGCATAGTGCTGAAAAGCTATGAAAAGGACACGTCTCAAAGATGTTGTTTTCGCAAAGCGACAAGCCAAAAACCTGGAGGAGATTTTAATGGACATACTTCCTATGCTTATAAAGACTTTTATGGGAACTCGATAGAAGAAACTTGGGTCTGGATGACAATTATCCAGATGTATTGGATGTGAAAGGGGAGCCTGAAAAAATATAGCGGGAGCAGAGAATTCCCAGGGCTGTAACCTCGGCCGGGAAGCTGAAGGAAAAGTAAGCTTCTTATTGCGTGCTGGCGAAAAACTGTGTTAAAGGCCACAACTTCAATTACACGTGGCTGCCGTGGGGGCATTACGTTTCACAGGGGGGAGATGAAAATGACCTCCGCGGGGTGCCACGTTAGCTGTGTGGACTCAATAATGGGGACACAGAGGGGGACTAATGTTTGAGCTTGGAAGAGACATTTGGACGAGGGGAATACGTTCAAAGAGCATGCGGCCAACACCACGTCCCAGCACGGACTTATGTTAGTCAAACTCGCCCATGCAGTCACACATGCTAGTATGTGCTCTTTGGCAGGACAGAGTGGGCTAATTCCATTTTACCGCTCAGACAAACAGCTCACACAGGCACGGAATGCAGGGCATGAGTATATAACATATCCGCCGATCCCTCCCCCTCGGTCGACAAAGAGGAAAACAGAGCTATAAATGGTCGGTCACACACCAGTCTACAAGTTGCACAACGGCATTTGCAATTTGCATCCTTTAGAGAAACAACTGGTGGTTTTCGAAAACTGAATTGTTATGAGATGTTAAGAACCTTATAATGTCAGGCTGACAATCCACTGGGATTGATTCTGATTTTGAATCGTGAGATGATGAATGTTTAATAAGTTGGTGGTAAGACATTTCAGAGTAAAGAGAACATGAAATGGCAATGTGGAGCTTCGGGGGGGATTGAACAGGGGTTTGAGGTTGGGGCATAGGTCAAGGTGCGGATTAGGTTAAATGGCAGAAAACATATCCGTTGAAAAGAGGATGGAATATTGTTCAAAAGAAACACACTGATCTTATAGTCCACGGCACAAGGAGGACTTGATATTGAGAGGGTTTTAAAAAAACCTGCAAAGAAGAAACTATTTACAGAAAAGTGTCCGGTATCTCTTTGGCTAATGTTTTACATTGGCGGCCTCCAGCCTCCTGATAAAGACAGAGACGAGCCTGTCTGATCACACTTGTTTGCCTTATCTGCAGTCAGGGCACTAACCCCGCTCTTGATAGGTGACCAGCACCTGCATTAGCTAACGTTTGTAATCACTTTTCTACATTTGTTAACTTCGAGCCATGTGTTCGCTCTTTAACAACAGATAGAAAATAAAGGATGGTTCTAATGAGCTCTATTCTTTGCTTTTTAATTTAAGTAAATCCATATGTTGACGCAGTGATATTTTTCTTTATGTAACTAAATCAAACGAATCAAAGAATATGAAAAATATTTCAGTGAATTGACCCTAAACTTCTGAACAGTAGTGTTTTTAACTGTTCTCGATTTCCATCTTAAATCATAAATAACAAGTGTTTCCAAAATCACAGACAAGAAGGCAAACCCCTCCCAATCCAAAACTATCTTCCATCCCCACTGAAAGGTTGCTGTTCCGGGTCTCTGCCGGAGTCTCCAGCCTCTCCCTCTGGAGTCTGTCTGCATCACGCTCCTCCTGCCTCCCACATTCCACACCATGTCTCAGCCATGACTAACTTAATTTGTTCTGTGCAGGTCTCCATCAGAATTTTTTTTATCTACACGGTCTGTGGGCAACTGAGCAGTGCAAACAGGTAAACGAGACACCCTGAGTAGAGTTGACCCGTAGAAAAAAGAATGACATCCTCTACCAAGGTATAGATCAGGTTTTTTCGTGAACACAACCCTCTGCTTGTTTGGAGAGTTGGTGTGATGGAAGGGGGTGGCAGAACATTCCTGTTTAAGCTCTTGCACTCAAAAAATGGCAGCTGTGAATGAAGTTGCTCTGGGTTGATGCTCAAGCCATGTGCTAGCCGGAGAACTACATGTGTTCTTAATGTGGGCTGTAAAATTGGTTCATAGAGGTCCTTTGTATCATTTTAAGATTTAAAAAAATTGTAAAGCTACACGGATAGAGTAATGTCGTTTTGGTTCAAGACTCTTTTGAGGTATTTGCATAATGGGGCCCACATGAAGTACCTGTATAAAATTACAAACGTAGCGCTATAGTTTCCTCGTGCCAATCGCCCCCCTGCTCCCCATCCCCCGACGGCTTGTCCTTGTAAAGCGCTTTAGCCCTGCATTCATCGCGGCGCCACACGAGAAGAATACCCTGACCCGAAAAGCACAGGCAGGCCCGACAAAGTGGTCATTGACAGAAGGGGAACCTCACGTGGCTGGCAATCTAGGAATATTGTCTCAAATGAATCCATCGTCGCATCACTTGTACCTGTCAGTGCACCCTGAATTTTGCCCTTGCGGTGCGCCAATCTGTCATCTACTGCGTGGTTATTTTCCTTTCCGCTGCCGGCACATGAGGGTGTTCGGCTAGAGGTTCCGCCCCACGAACAACCTTACTGTCCGTTTCAGTTCCTGCTCAAAATAAAATGATCAGGCCCATGGGAGCCGGCCGTGAATCAGCTATCCCACTAAATATTTTTAGAAACAGGCCCTCTGTTTTTAGAAACAGGCCTACTGTTTCATCTCTGGGTTTCATGTCAAATAAAACGTTACAAACCATAAAATAATAAAAATGCATTATAAACATGCATGTGTTTTCTAGATTAACGCAAAACATTGAGACTTTAGACACAAATAACAATATATGTTAGAATCTCCAATGGACAATGGATTTGGGCAGGAAAAACAACACCCACACCTGTTACAAAGACCCCCCATATCCGCATCTAGGTAACTTTATCGGGCTTGATCCCTTGAGTGTCTGAGAGACATTTCACAGCCAGCAGCAGATGAAGACTTCCACAGGTGCAAGCGAACACCAAACTACATGAAGACCTCTTGTGGATGGTTTCCTCTGCACTGACCAGCAATTTGTATTGCAGCTGCAATTATTTAAAGTGTATTAACTCTAGAGTGCATGGTAAACTGATGTGAAATTATCTGTTGGTCCAGCGTCTCTCATTCCCAAGACCCGAAACTCCTCCCACATCTGTCACAAACTTCACACATTCCAACTGCTGTGTGGATCTCAAGCCCAACAGCTGTCTCTGCTTTTCACAACTGCAAAAAACTGTGAAAACTTAACTTTAACCACCACAAAATAACCATTTCTGGGTGAAACAGATTATTTTACTTAGTAAAATAACAGAGGCTATAAAAACATATAAAATATAAACAGCATACAAATTTCAGTTATATAGTTAAATCAGTTATACAAATTTGAGCAGCACTTTCAATGAGCTCCTTCACAGCTCACGAGACTTAATCCATGAGTCCTTAGTTATACTTCAAAAATGAAAATTCTGTCATAAATTACCCTCAGGTTGTTTCAAATCTGTATATATTTCTTTGTTCAGTTGAAAACAAAGATGTTTTGAAAAATGTTAGCAAATTTCAGTTCTGGGAGATAGTAGAAAAAATATGTTGTATATTCTTTGTTCTGTTGAACACAAAATTTTATATTTTGAAGAATTTAGGAAAACAAATAGTTCTGGGGTACCTTTAACTACAATAAATTCTTTCCTACTATGGCAGTCAATGATGTTCCAGAACTGAAAATTGCTAACATTCTTCCAAACATCTTTCTCTGTGTTCATCAGAACAAATACATATATACAGGTTTGAAATTACATGAGGGTGAGTAAATGATGACAGAATTTTGGGTGAACTGTCCCATTAGCACATAAAATTGGACCATTTGACAAAGACCCATCCCCTATCAGCAAATTTCTGTAGGCATAGTCTTAACTCTTAACTTTATAAAACTTTTAAGCCTACTGCTATTTAGGAGAATACTCTGTGGTAAAAAATAATTTGTGGATACGGACCCATGGCCATAAAAATTATGTTATTTTTTCCTAGATAATTTGGTCTTGGGAGTTTTATGAGATTTGCCAGTTTTACTAATTGAGAGCACGGTTTAAAACATTCTTAGCATCGCAACTGGAACTCTGAAAGAGCCATGTGAGATTCATGGTGTCTTTCTCAACAGACAAATATGAGAAGTTGGAAACCTAAGTATCTTAATTTGCTCGCTGTTTATTCTCACTACTGTCTAGGATTAACCATTCAGTATCTTTCATCCAAGAAAACAACTTTGTGAGTTTTTTCTACTGCCTATATGTCATGTATTCACTTCGCTTTTCACTAAATAACCAGAAAAGAGTGCCTTACATACATGAGATGAAAAAAGCTGAAGTGCTGAAAGGAACAACTAATGTATAATGGCAAAGAGACCTCCTGGCATCCCACCAGCCACTTAGCATCCGTCAACTCTGTGGCTGTTGTTAAGGCACGGAAAACCTTTCACCTTGAACAGGGTATGCCAGCAGGGGAGGGACATGTCATGACATTTCAGGGACAAAGAGTTGCCTGGTATTGAGAGGGTCAGGAGGTTACATTTCTTATTGCCCAACAAACAAATTGCAAAATGTCATGAGTGTGGAAAAGATGTAGAGCTGTGCATAGTTTTATTATAATACGGTAGTAACCTTGATTTTTGGCTGCTTGATTACCATTTGTGTGAACACAGCTTTACTACAAATATCATGATTAAACTATGATCATTTTAGTAAAATGTTGTTTACCACAAACATAACCAAAAAAGTTGAAAAAAAAATTCTTAGGTTTAACATGTTAAAGAATAAAGAATAAAAGTACTTCGAGACTTTCAAAAAGTTAAACATAAGTTGAACGTGTCAATAGTTAATGTGATGTAGTATACCTGTGGTTAATCTGCTAGCACACTTGCATGAACTTGAGGGAAACTGACTTAATACATCCACTAAAAATCACTATGGGACCAGCTGGTTAAAATGATTATCAACATTTGTGTGCAGATGCCACTTGATTTAATATGAAATCTAGACATTCAAATACCCTCTCGTCAATACATTCTGACCCCTTTTGAGCTGTTGTTATGTTAATAATAAGATATAGTCAATTTTTTAAATATGTGTTGCAGCGTGCAAAATGCAAATACAGGGATTGTGAATGACCCTTTTCTCTGGACACTGGCAGCATTTAAGTCAGGACTGCCAAATGGCATGTGGGGGCCATCGCATGCAGGCCTGTTGAACCGGTCGATATTTGGAGCAGGTCGGACATAGCAGAGACTTACGGGTTGTACGATTAAGTGTTCTGCCACGTCTAAACAAAACGCTTTTCGGGAAGCTGATGCATGTTGCGTGTTACAGTGTGACTGTTAGAGATGCCTTCCATCAATCATGTGCATACCTTTATTGTTTAAGGCTGGTGTGGACTTCTGTTGCACGGGGAGCATCAGAGCCTCATCTGACATATGACATATACACAGCTGCTGGTGAGGCACAGGCCCCAACACAAACTGACATGCCAAATCCCAAAGAAAACAAGGGGAGCTGTCTCCAGTCTTAGGATTGCTTTTCAACATCTCATTTGTAATGCAACCAAAAGAACAGCTGGGGATATGGGGGCGGGAGCAGTCCCAGACAGTGAAAAGGAACAAGCCAAGCCAAGAAGTCGAATCGGATTTGGAAAACGGGAAGTGCTCGGAAAATTGATGCATGGGCAGACAAAACGGGAGAACTGACATGTTATTGTAAGACCTCTGGTGTGGGGTCAGGCATGCGACCCAACCTGATCCTCTCCGTGGTCCTCCGTTCTGACCTCTGACCTTTTTTGCAGAAAAAACACAGATCACCGGCCCACAACAATGAGCTATTCAGCCAATACTGTTACCGGGAAATGAGAGTGAGCATGTACAACGCGCAGGACTGATTCCAAACTAAGGATGGGAGTCATGAGGAATTTTATGATTTTGGCTATGATACTATGCCTTAATGATTCCATAATGATACTTTTAGCACTTTTTGAGAGAAATCTATGGAAAAAACATATAAAGAACTGTAAAAATGTATTGGTCAGATTATATAGTAACCTTTTTTATGTTCTGATTCACTGATTCATATTTAAGTGTGTTTCAGCATTGTGTTCTGTCCACATTAGCTGTTGAAAACACACTCGGGAACCATTAACAGAACCAAGTCATAACAATCTTTCAGTTCTGCTATGTCTCAAAACATGGAAAGCCTCTTGGTCCCCAACAACAATCAACATACTATTGGCAGACCGTTTAACTCGTCAGATATACTGCTCTGGGACACAGCAAATGCAAAGTTCATCTGTACCATGCACAAGAAATGTAAGAGCCATGCAGTCGATGAATGACTGACATCTACTTGCATATGATTTGTTCGTGCCACCTTTTAGTAAACCGCCTGTAATCTGGATTTCAAATTCCAGTCTGGAATAGTTTACATACTGGGCACAACTGCTTAGTGTGCTCATGCTCCCAGCCACACATTTAACTGAATGTTTGTACAACCCCCAATTCCAATTGGGCTGTTTTTCCTCTTTTCACACTTCCATCATTAAGAGCACCTCCCCCAGCGAGTAACAAGATCCTGCACCAGCATCCAGGCACCGTGAGGCGCCAAGACCAGAAGAGGATCTCCCCAACCTCTTAGAGCACTGTTGGATCTGTAAACCTCAATTAGCCACCAAAAGACTCGCCATATGCCACTCATCCTGTGACTGCAGACCTTTTGGTCTCTTTTTAAGAGCAAAATCAGATGATACAGAGGTATGGATAGCATGACAAAATGCTCCCATGGTCTCTGAGGTATTCCAAATATCCAAAACTTGAAAAATTAAAACTAGCGAGAGACTGAAATCGCCATTTTGAATATACTGGAATCATATAATCAGAAAGCCAGCTCAGGTGACTAACAATTATTTAAAACATATAGTTAAATCTCATTTCCAATAACAGTTAAATATGTTTTTTCAGAGTCTTCTATACTTGCAGAACTATTATTAACATGTTCTGCATTGGTATGGCAAATGAGAGTATTCCTTCCTCCTCATTTCAGAAGAATGTTCTTCACAGTGCATCATAAATTGGAGTAGGTGACACAAAAAACGCCGCTTTGTAAACACCATTTGACTTTACAATAACAACTTAATTGGGTCAACATAACAGCCATTCTTTCTTGTGTCTTCCTCAATATAAAAGAGTCTCATGGTTTCCAGTTATTTTCCAGTCACAGTTCACTTATTTTAGCTATTCCTGTTTATCCATCCGTTCATCTAGTAAAAGACAGCAAATAATCACTATCAGCAACTCTATCATTGGTTTGCGACATCTTTGACTTTTAAATTGAGTTGGTGGAGGATGGCCACCAACTGCAACAGCGTGCTTCTAACTCACAGTAATGAACGTCGTGGAATTTATAATGGTGATAAACTATAATACAAGAAAGAGAAAAACAGAAAAAAGTGAGATGTAGCTCCTCCTGGTTCTCTTCTTGATACTTGATTTGACAAAGTTCAGTCTTAGTTTTCATGGGGCTTTTTTCAGGGGAAGGAGATTTGATCTCCATCAGATCGGAGCTTTATAAGGGTGTTTATTTTGCAAGCAGACCATCTAACTGTTTGCTCCATTGAGATTTTGGATCCAACATCTCAGTTAACGTAGACATGTGCTGCAAGGGTGGTCTGCTTCAGTGTAAACAAATCAGTGTGTGCCTACAAACACTTCAGCCCATCTTCAGACCATGACCCCCAAAACTGCAAGGCCACATGTTCCAAAAACACCCTTCTGCAATTATTTTAAATTATTTTTTAAACGATCTGCATATTTTACAAGCAAGCAAAATTTTGGACTAAAAGCAGATCCTGCATTGTTAATATCCACAAGAAGCAAATAAATGTTTGGCTTTGTTTTGAAGTTAAGGTTGTTGGAAGAGATCATGTTGACTGATGATTTATAACTCAATATATAACTGTAAAAGCAGAAAATGGGAAATTGCAGGAAACAGGGCTTCAGGGATTTCATTACAATATTCTAGTGTCTTCCACACAATGTTATCTATTTAAACTATAAGGGGACTGCATAGTATAAACTATAGACTTTAATGTTTTCCCGGTTGACAAATTGTTGAAATTCCACATGGGATTGTTAAAACATGTTACTGGCATGATTGGCTAACAGGCCAAAAGTAATTGGGATGGGACCTGATGTGCATCGTTTTTCCAACCATTCACACCCGCCAGCTGGAATGAGAGGTTAGCTGATAGAATTGGATGCAAATAATTTTACATCGGGATGCCTGGACCCGTAAACATTGCAAAAGCTGCACACTTCAAGTGTTTTTTTGGCAGTATTGAACAAACTACACTTCCGTTAACAACGGAAAATATTTGTCATCTGATGAAATGTACTCCCTTCATGCCAGGACAGCCGAACCTTTCGCTACAAGCCTCACATCTACAGAAAAAACTGTTCAAAACACTCTGCAGTAAAGTGTTCGACTTTTTGTATTATGAACTCATTTCAGCGATGTAATTTAATACTCAAGAAATTAAAGTACTTTTGGAGTAATCTTGACATCAAAATTGACTTATTCACCTTCTTATTGTGTTCCTCCAGCACAATTGGGGTGGGAAGGAAACCCAGGGAACAAAATGTATATCTTGAACGTACTGTCTGGATTAAAGTGATGGCATGCTTTAAAACCTCCCAGCATCTTCGGAACACAAATGAAGATATTTTTGTGACATCCAAGAGAGTTCCTGGCCTCCTCATAGACATCTTATAGTTGTTGTCAAGGTCCAGAAAAGTTCTAAAGACATCGTGAAATTGGTCCATCCACTCATAGTGGCTCATTTTAATGAAGCGAAGACAATACTTTATGGGCCAAAAACAAACCAAAATAATGACTTTAATCGATATATTCTCCTCTGTATTGTCAGTCTATGGAGCGCGTTCACGAGAGCACTTTGTCATTCGGTTAGTACGGTTGGGCAAAAAGTGCTCACTCCTCAATATCGAAATCATTAGACATTTTGCAAGGATCTGCTTATATACAGCGTGTGTCTGCTTATAAACACAGAGTTGCGCTTCCGGGTTGTCAGGCAGAATGCTGGCGTCTGCCACTCCTGAATGCGCATGCGTCGAAGTGCTCTCGTTAAAGCACACCATAGACTGACACGACAGAGGAGAATTTATCGATTTAAGTTGTTATTTGGTTTGTTTTTTTCGCAAATAAATATTGTAGTCACCTCAAAAATATATATTGAGCCACTATGAGCGGATGGACCAATTTAACAATGTCTTTTGTACTTTTCTGGACCTTGACGAAAACTTTAACCATAATGTCTATGAGGAGGCCTGGAAATCTCTCGGATGTCACCTAAAATATCTTTATGTGTTCCGAAGATGCATCGAGGTCAAAAAACATGTCATGTGGGTGAGTGAAAAATAACAGAATTTTGAGATGAACTTTTCCTTTAAACTTTTCCTTTAAGGGATATAACTCCAAAGAAAAAATAAATTTGCAATTTTTCTACTGAACATAAACATCCCCATGTTGTAACATAATCTATTAGAAACTTAATAAATTCCCTATGAATAAAATCTGTTTATTCATTTACTATTATTATATTTACTATTATTATAACATTTTATTTTCATCAGTTCTAAATCTATACTCAGCTCAGCTTACTTCAGGCAAAATTATTATGAATGGTTTAATGTTGACTTACTGGCCTTAAGGAAGATAGCGCTGCTTGATACATTGTTACACAGTGTGGTACAAAACTCTTTTGTCAGACCGTTGAGTACCCAAGGACAATGTTAAAATAATGCAACATGGTAATACATGTATTACAATCCTTGTACACCTTCAGAATCAATTTTCCTTGCATTATGCATAATAACTGATACCCTGTCACATGTAACCATACAAACATTTTCATCATGGTAGTTTAAATCGTGGTCCAGTATATTATAGTATCCTCATTTGCCATTGCTTTGTCTTTCAGTGAGCCCTTTTGAAGGGATGTTCTTTGAACCAAAGTAAAAAACTGGCGGAAAATTGCCACTACTCACTCTCTACGTTCAAACTTCTAAAATGCTGGAGAATGTATACTTGAACATTTGATCTTCAAGATAATACTACTATCATATTGAGCAATCTTCATTTAATTGACCAGCCTTTTGTTCAATGTCCCGTTCCCTTCTCTGCAACAAGCGCAACATCAACCATGCCCGCAATTTCGAGCCCCTCGAAACGATCGAGGCAGCAAATCGTCTGTGCTTGCAAACATAAATCTCCTGAATGCTCGGGCTTTGGAAGCACCGTAGGTATTGCAGAGGAAACAAACATAATTGGCTAATCTAATCGCATTGCTTTCTGCATTTCTGTTTACTTTTGGCTAAGCGTCTCCTTGAAGGCCAGGGCTATGTGACCGTGAATGCCACATTGTTCAGGGCCCCTCACAGATGCAATCTGCACAGAAGTCGCTCAGCCTCCCTCTCTCTCTCTTTCTGTCTCGCGCCAGCTCCGGTGACAGGCTGTTGAGTCTGAGGTGTACGCTAACGCAGAAGGGAGACTCCATCACGCTTCATATGCGGCCCTGATGGAGTGGAGTCAGTGAGCTGTACTATCTGCCCATCAGCGGCCCCCATTCAGCCCGTACTGAATGGAAAAGATGGTTAGTTTCAGTCCAAAAGGAAGACCGGAGAACAGCTAACTTGGGAGGACTGCACTCAGCAAACAATGCGAGAAAGTCTCAAGCTCTGATTCAATGGACAGGTTAAAGGCTGATTGAATTTCAACTTGGCAAATAAAAGAGACAGACTGAATAAGAAGGTTTCTGACCTTCTTTTGAAATACATTATTTAAAATGTCATTTAAATAATACATTTTGAATAAGGGTGAGTCAAGTAAACATTACGCTTTTTTCTGGAATCATACAGTACATGCATTTTTTTGTTCAACTACAAAGGCACAATAGAACAACAACATTAAAACCGGTTACACTGCACTATACAGAAGAAAATACATTGTTTAAATTAACAAAAGCAGGGACTGAAAGCATTGCATAGTTTGTAAATGTCACATGGATATTGAAAAATCTTAATATCAAATTAGATTATTTTTTGGGACGTTCCACAAATGGATAGAACATTCTTGCAAACTGTTTTAATGTTTCTGACATCTTACAGTATTTGGAAATATTTGAAACACATTTATAAGCACATATATGACACACAAGAAGACTTGGTTTAAAGTTAACTGTAGGTACTTATAAGTTTTGTTTGTCTTTTGTTACTGTTTCATCACATGAAAATCCTGTGCATACTGAAATGCACACCTGACATGCATCAGACTGCAACAGAACTGAGTTTATAAAATAAATGTTTAGTCTAAAAACTCGTACAACAATATCGACTACATTAGTTATTGTGTATTGTTAGCAAAAAATAAAGACACTCAAATGATGAGGTATTCAGTAGTGTTGTCAAAAGTATCGATATTTCGATAAGTATCGATACTGAAATATCTGAACGATACCAATACTAATTTCCCGAAGTATCGATACTCCGATCCTAGCCGAGCTGTCACTTTCACTTATCTCCAAAGGCGCGTTGACAAACAGCACACGTGACCGCAGTGCCTGTCACGTGTCTCGTCTCATTCGAAATATGGCGTGTGCGGCGCCTCCGCAACCGGCTTTGATTGATAAAGAACACAGCAGGAGTGCTATATGGAAATATTTTGGATACGAAGCAAATGAAAATGGAAAGCCGAAGGACACAAACACGCCGATCTGCAAGAGTCGCTACAGACCAGTGGTTACAAAAGGCGCTAACACCTCTAATATAGCAATATGAGTGTTGTCTCGTTTTTCACCGTAATTCGTAAAGTCCGACTGAGGAATCTTTAACTGTGAATCTTTAAATACTTTAACTGTGGTCAAATATAAATTAACTTGTGCTTAATTAACTTAATTTAAAAAAGGATTACTTCAATTCTGTAATTTGTCTTCATGTGGATCCAGTGAGCATTGTTTTCGGGTGTGATGCACGCAAGTTTGCGTGTGTGGATCGGTGATATGTGAATCCGGCATTAAAATATGTTCATCAAATAATGTTATGTATTAACCAGCATTTATGAACGATGAGCAATGCAGGATATTTTAATCTTTGATGACAGTATGTAATAAAATACAACGGATCATGTTTGCTCTGGTCCAATGAAAAATAATATTAACAGATAGAACTTTGGATTTTAATTAGTACATGTATTATTAAATTGTTAGTTTAAATTAACTTTTTACTAAGATTAATACATGTTTAGGAAGTATTTTTCATTGTTTATTCATGTAACAAATATCTATTACCATTAACTTAAGTTCTCAGATTAGTTACATAGTTCAGTTCATTTTAAAAGTGTGGTCAAAAAAAAAAATGTTTATTAAAGTTTAGCATTCTCTTGTAGCACCAGAAATAAGATGAGACCCGACCTGCATCAGTACATAATGCGTTACAACACACATTATGAAGAATTATAATGCATTTTACACTTTAATAACTCTTTATAATACACTATACATGTTATATTTATCTTTAAATAATAATACAAAAAAATTACCATCTTAATGTTGTGGCAGTTTTGTTCTCTGTGGTATCGAAAATGGTATCGAGTATCGATATTTTCAAGGTATCGTATCGAAGTTAGAAATTCCAGTATCGTGACAACACTAGTATTCAGTGCGTTATACTGTATCCTTTTTGTGTTTTTAAAAGGTGAGCATTTGCACCAGCTTATCATTTTTGGAGTCTTCTCAACTGGCTTTTTCATACAGTTTAGGAAAAAATATATATATTGACTCACCTCTAGCACAATCCGTAATGAAAATAATGTCAAAAATCAACAAAGCAATCCAAAGGATTTCCATGGTGTTTACAAAGGTTTTCTGGTTCTTCAATCTATAAGGAAATAAAACCGTTGGAAGGGTTTTCAGAATAATTCTGAAAGGTCGCCATTATCCCACTACCCCCATTTATAATGTATGCAGTGAATTAAATCAATGAAAGCACCGCTTATATTAAATCAGATGACATAACTTAATAAATGGAGATACTATATATGCAAAGCAGTAAATGTGCATAGGGGTTTGGAGAATAATTACAAACAATATACCTTCCTATAAAATAATGAAAGTCAAACGTGCAAGACTTACCAACAGCAGAGAAAGTTTATGACGTTTTTCCTCGCCACTGATGAAATATCATGCTTACATTTGTCTAGAACACTTCAGACAATTCGTGCCTGTTTACTCCCCGGGCTACATCCGAAAATATTTTGCGCGAAACTTAAATTCGGTCTGTAGAATTATCACACGCGACTGTACTCACAAACTCTCTGACGTCATCTATTTTTGCGCGACGCTTTTAATACACGCGCTCATCGAAGTAACGAGATGTCAGTCGAAATCGTGCGCACAGTCCGCTACTGCCGTCGAGTTCAAAATAGATCAAGTTTATCTCCCAGGAGTCTTCCTACAACAATACACACCAGACAAATGTTTTTTAAGACGTAAAATCACCGTGTTGAAGAAATACCGTTAGCTAAATATTTCGTCGTTCAGAAACAGCGGGCACACACACCACATACACACACACTGAGGAGTGTGAGTTGATCCAACCCTACGGCCAACTTTAGACCAATCACAGTCAGTCTTTTAACTTTTACTATTTAACGCACACATTTCACAATAACAAATATTAATTAGTTTAGTTTGATTTAATATGCAAAATTATTATAATTCGTCAATTATTACGGCTTTAAAAATATAATAATTACTATTGTCGTGGTCATTAAACAGGAAAACACAACTCTAATGGTGAAATGAATTCACTAAACACCCTTGAAGAACAAATGACGCCTAAAATAACCATGTGAAAATCAAAAGTTTATCAAATAAGTTAAATCAAACCAGTTAGCATAAGACTTTGAAGAGGGTCTGATTTCTAACCCTGCAAACAATAACTTCTTAACTGAGACACCTTCAGTAAACAAAGCTCAAGAGACAGCTGAAAAAACATCTCACACATGGCTTCCTCATCAGCACCTTCACTTATCACCGTAACTACATATTTTAATAAATTCGTTAATGTTTAACATACATTTTCATGGTTTGTATGTGTTCTTCTACAAAAAGGCAAACATATGCGATATGTAGAGCTAAAGGTAAAAGCAACTGTCATTTTTATTTGGTAAAACATATTAAGTTGTGAAATATCTACGATTCGTTACTCTTGTGATCATTTTAACCAATTGTATTGAACACAGCATGCCGTAAATCTATGAAAGTTGATCATGCATTATTTAACTCTGCACTTCACAATCAACCAAAAATGATATTACAGTCTCAAACGTTATGCTTAGTATTGTTATTAGTTTAGGGCAGAACACAAAGTCTACTTTACAGAAGTCCCAGCTGCCTCATTCCTTCAAAACGCTGATGATCAAATCTCGTTTTTCATGATTACACTTCCATCTAGTGGTTATTTTCGGTTACTAACGAAATTTCTCTGAATAATGTTAAATTGCCTCTTAATGTATAGATATAAAGGTGAACATTCAAACACCAGCTAAGAAAAATAAAGAAAATTGCAAGCAGTGATCAAAACGTTTATTGAAACAAAATCAATGGTTTTTACACTGCCAACATTTAAATTACAGATGCTTTATACATGAAACTATATACAAACATTTACATGTATAATTGGCAAACCAGCCTTCTGTTATTAGAATTGGTTACCATTCAAATATCTGACAACGGAGCAAATTTAGATGATTTCTTTAAGTGTTCCTGTATAGAATCACTTTCCCAGGACAGAATTTCACATCCAACATACTTTCTATCCTTGTAATGAGTAATAATAACAAAAGCCTATATGGTTGGGACTTTTGCTATACAAATGAATGTGTAGAGGGGGATACATTTTTTATCTCCCAGATGAATGTGTAATTTATCCCAAACAACACAGAAAACCCACACACTTTAATAAACAATGACAGCTTCATATTTCCATTTTTGGGATGGTTGGTCATTCATTTTCAATTTAAAACTGACACTATAACTACTCTGCTCCATACTTTCAAACTGGCCAGTTGAGTACCCAAAACAAATAAATATTATCAGCCAAGTCCTCACACCCAGACAACTCCACATTGGTATCGATTCAGAATATTTGTTCACTCCAAAACCATTCACAATTTTTAAATATTTTTTCCAGGACAAGGTGCCATTTTAGTACTAATTTGACATGTCATTTTTGCATGAATGCATACAATATGAGGAAACCAGTATCACATGCCTTAGGCAGAGCCATATGCAATGACAGGAGAGTGCAGTAGAACTTTGTAAGAGAAAGTGGACTTCATCTAAATGTATGCCGGTTTCAATGACTGCCACGTGGTTTATTTCATACCATTAGATATATATAGGGTGATACTGTTTGTGTGTGAGTTTCTTTCTACAAGTGGGACAGCTGTGAGCTCTACTGAGAGAGTCCCGTATGCATTGACTGCAGAAGAGGTGACCGCATTTTGTGGAAACCATGAGCCGTCCGCTATCGATAATCTGAAAATGAGAATAAGAGCTCACATCATATTCAAAAACACAGAAGTAAAAACAGATGTTTAAATACACTGTATATTTAAAGATCTTATCCAAGCAGGATACAGATCAACATGCTTTAATAAATCCTCCACTGGCACTCAACTTGATTTTCTCAATTCCCTCATTCAACATAGGTCCCATTCCCATTATCCTACATCTTATTTTTAACTCACCATTTTACATGCAACAAAGTGGTTTATTCTTCTCAGTAAAGACATTCAACAATGCAAAAGAAAAGGCCTCTTTGATTCCCATGGCATTGCTTGAAATCTGGAAATCCCAGTTTAGCATGCCATGAGAGTCTGAGCCACCATAATGGAGATGAATATAAACTGTGTAATACTTCAACATATTGTATGTAAATCGATTTGTTTGTGTTAACCTGAGGTTTTTATACTGTTGGACTTGTATGGAAGGAAAAACAGTCCATGTAAGGACTAGTAGTGTTTTTTCCCTCTTACAATGAGGCGTTTGATTTTGCACTTAAATAAAAAAAAACATTCATATAATTACAAAGGAAAAAAAAACTACTTTATTTTAAAAGAGAGGAGACATCTATCTCGCCCTAGTTGGAACACATCCATTTTGGCAAAACAAGTATGATCATAGCCAGTACTGAAGATTCAGGCACATATGAACTGCTTACCTCTGAATAAGCATCCATGCAAACAGGACAGCTTACCGCCCCTGGTGTAGACCTAAGAACAACACAATGTCACAGATCAAAGGCAAATGTAATTTATAAATCAAGATTATCTAAAGGCAAACATAATAGGTATATAAACTTTAAGATGACTGTTTATAATTTGGACAATCCTCTTTACATGCAATTTTGAATATCATAAGCAAATATGTTTAGTTCAAACTTTGCTATAACATTGCAGCAATGTCAGTTTGCTAAAATGCTAAATAATGGTCTAATGGTGATGTTTGTGCACCTGGCTTGGGAGCTGGCTTGTAGAGAGGAGAGTAAGCCTGGACTGAGTCTTAAACTGGACTCTTCCTCTTCGTCACTGCTAAGTACATAACTTTCTGTGCCCTGTGCGCCCCGATTTTGCACACCTGCAACACAAACAATGTACACATAATTCAGCGAGATTCATTAGTGGCAATGGCAGATTTAAAATTTAAGCAAGGTGCATTTATAACAACTGTAACAAGTTTTAGGACTAAATCACTCTCAAAACTAGTCTTTTATGGGCAATATTGAATAAAGTACCAAATAAAAATAGCTACAGGAATACAGCACATGGAAGTTATTACAGTCTCCCATCAACCTGGAATACTCTTCTAATTTAAAATATGGAATATATTTAAATTTCATTTAGCAGATACTTTATTCCAAGACACTGTATATTGTCTACATTAAAGGTATACTTCTTGCAAGAAACAATATGTCCCCATGTTTCAGTCACCATAAAGGCATCTTAACCGAATATGACTATGTTCTTGAAGAATAATGCAATCAAAGTTATAATACCACATTTTTTTTTACATCCAAAGCGGTAGAATGGGAGTGAATGGTGGTAAATTTTTTGAAGCTCCAAAAAGTGCATCCATTGATCATAGAACTTGCTCGAAACCCCTCCGTGGTCTTAACAAAGGTCTTCTGAAGTGAATCGATGCGTTTGTTTATGAGAAATATCCAGATTGACAGTCTAGCTTCGGTTTTCCCTCTGCGGCGCTGTTCTTTCATCAATGGATGCACTTGTTGGAGCTTCAAAAAATTGCCCCCCATTCACTCCCATTCTACCGTTTGGAAGAAAAATGATACATGCATTATTCCTCAAGAAGAAAGTCATATTCAGTCAGGTTGCATTGAGGGTGAGTAAAACATGGGAAATGTTTTTTCTTGCCTGAAGTCTTAAATGAAAAACAGGATGATACATTACCATCTTCCACTACCTTTCTCCCACAAGCCAATGAGAAAACAGAAAGAGGAGTCATTAAAAGGAATTCCATCGTACAATAGAAACAGGTAACATCAAAATGAAAAAAAAAGGTTAATGAACTCAGAACTCACCACAACAGAATCATTATTGGTAAGGTCAACAACTGCAGGTTCTAACCCTTCACATGTTAAATCAACCACATCTTCACCTTACAGAAAAGAAAGTGATTAAGTATAATCTAAAACAGTTCTGATCGTTTGCTAATGTTAGATGGTAAAGGCTCTAAATGTACTTGTTGTTGCTATTCAGAGGGTTCCTAGCTTAATCTTTCATGGGTATGCAACTAAAATCACTGCGCAGACCCATACACTGAAACTTAGGTAAGTTACCAAACGTACTGTTTGTTCTTTCATTTTCAAGCACATCAATGGTTTCCATCACAGACACCTGATTCTGGCTCCTCTTGCTGTTGTTACGTCTGGAGCATGAAGTTGTTCGTCTTTTCCTCTGTGTCTGAGAACAGAAGGCACCGGTGCTTACAATAGTACAGGAGCTCGATTACTGATATTGTTTAAGTTAAGCAGCCGGTCGCAGGAGAACAGCCAGACAACAAGCTGCGATGGTTTAAGTGTAATCAATTTAAATCACGTGTGGTCATGTGATACTCACAGTATTACTCATGACGATTACTCGATTAGGTACACGAATCCAGCTAGCAAACACAGACCTGAATACAGAAAGTGTTGAAATGTTAAACTTTCCAATATTAAGGCATATTGAAAAACAAAAATGTATTTTATTCATTCGGATATAATATTCGTTTACAATATATCCCAACCTTAGAGTATAACATATCTATTATAACCATATCTATTAAAACTCGTTTTTTTTCGACAAAATGCCTCAATATCTGAACAGTTTAGCATGCTAGATCAAACACAATGTAGCTAGCATTATTGTAAATAAGCAGTAAACCGTTAAGTATTGTTATTTTATCGACCAATAATAAAAATGTCTCCACTGAGAAAACATGAAATATAAGTTATAAAAATCAAATGAATAAGTTTTGATAGTGCTACAAAACCGTAGCTAGCTTGCTATCAACCTAAAGAAGTATCACATCGCACAGTAAATGTATCAGAGTGTTAACTTGCTTGATCCCTGGTAGCTTTAATGAATAGACAACCCCACATTAAATCCCAACATATACTCGATCAACCCTTCATAGAAAATCAAAGAAATAGTCGGATACATACTCGACACTCTCCGTCTGTCAGCATTAGATAAGATTCAAACCCAAATACAGGAGAATAAGAACAGTTTAGTACCACAGCGACACCCATAGGAGCGGAGACTGAATAATCCATCCAAAACCGTGCATTGACAGACAGTAGTGCTTTTACTAAAATTAACATAGTAGTAAATAAACACGCCAGGCAGTTGTTCTTGTTCTATTTATTATTAATTAATACAATAAACGTGGAAAAACAAAAAAGATGCTCGTTTTGGCCAGCTAAGAATTACTGTACATGGTCAATAGAAGAAAAAAACATCAGTTGTATATTTCAGGAAACAGTTTAAGTTTGGCTTAGTTCAAATGAGTCTGGTCCAGAACATTTAGCTGAATCAAACTTAACAATGCGCATACAGATACAGGTATAGGCTATATCATTCACTCTAGCAAGGGCTTCGAACTACAAGTCTCAGTTATTTAACCCACTTGAATAAAATCATATTTGTTTAGCAAGCTTCCCTGGTTGTGTCCGATATTTACAGTTCTGTGTTACCTCCAGTACCGGAGTTGAGATCAACTGAACTATAACACACAGCAGGGAATCATTTATGATAAAATACAATAGCTTTTTATTATATGTAAAAATCGGTACAGTAATAATGAAGACTGACAAAGACTGAGTTGTGTTTAATCTTTAGATTAGGGTTGTCAAACGATTAATCCCGATTAATCACATTCAGAATCTAAATTTGCATGTACATGATTTATAACAGAGTACTGTGCAAAAAATTTTCTATCTATAAACACATACACATGAATGCATATTTTAAGGAAAATATAACAAATTAATAAACTTTTATAAGTTATTTCAATTAATGGTAAATATAACTAATTTAGATATTTCCTAAACATTAATACACAAATAATATGCAAAGTACACAGACACATTATGTAAACACAAACTTTTATTCTGGATGCGTTTAATCATTTGACAGGCCTGCTTCAGATATATATGTATATATAAATGTAGCCTTATAAAAACTTTAAATGTCTAATTTAAATAAACCTCTCTAAAGTACACCAAAACCAGAGTTTGAGACAAGATAAATAAATGCAGTACCTTAATAATGATTATTATTCTTATAAATATATTTTTAAATTAAGAAATAACATTGACAATTTGCTTTTTAAAATCTTTATTTTGCATCACTGTGAAACATGTTCAAAGTTCCTCCACCAATCTAACCGAATTACAATATAGCAGTACTTTTGTTACAAACTAAACTAAAACAAGGAGTGCATTTTGAACGGCCACATTGGTATGAAGGTAGCTGGAAAAATAGAAAATAATTCCAAATGGTTTTAGGAATTATCATTCACATCTTCTGATATGTAACAATCACAACTGCACAACCCAGACACTCATTCAGAATAGTTAAGATGAGTCAACAGATTATTCTGCCAGTGCTATAACCTTATACTTTCAACAAACAGACAGAAAGATATATACTTCAAATTCCCAAGGTGTAATGGCAAACCTGCTGTGACTAAGAGAATATTTACAATTTCAAGCAATAAAAAAGATTTCTCACTTTTTAATAAACGGCTCATACTTGCCCTTGAGAAATATGTAATATCCCATACAATTGAAACTGAAAGCTCTTGTACAAACAGAATATCATCCCTGACCAAATTCACAGACTAAAATAAACACCTGAATATGCAGCCAACTTCAGCATTTACTAACACATTAAGTGATTTCATGTTTCTCATTAAGAATGCAAGTAGCTTGATGTTCTGAAGAGATCCAGTCGACCCAAAGGTGGGTGACGCTGGTCAAGGGAACATGTGTGTGTTGTCTGAGCATCCAGCCTGTACCAACAGCGGGTGTTTTCAGTACAGGCCTTCATTATGTCACACTCCACAGTCCCACTGACCAGAGAAATAGCTCCGGGGACCTGTGGAAGAGAAAGTGATATCATATTCTGCCATTGTGTTGAATTAAAGATGACGTGATGTGAAGAGTGTCATTTCGGTCACACTTCAGTATATGGGGGCAATTCTGGCTAATAACAAACCATTAACTACGACTTTCCCCCCAATTAACTTTAATTTGTTGCTTATTCATAGTTTGTAAGGTAGTTGTAAAGTTTAGATGTTGGGTATATGTGCTTCATAAGTACTAATAAACAGTAGAGATGCACCTATTGCAATTCTCTTTGCCGATTACGATTTCCGATTTTATTATAAGGGAAACCTGCCGATTCTGATTTTAAACCACAAACTATAATTGACAGTATATAAAAAACCAAACTTTTCTTCAATACACATTTTTTATTATCATTACATAAATTATTGAACATTACAATTTCCCAAAATACAGTTCTAGACACATGCATTAAGCAACAGAATCTTCTCTTGCCCAAATAACTCTTACATTGAAGAACTCTGTGACTGAAAATAAGTATAAATAATAAAATATAACTAAACTTAATCAACCTTTTTCATTTTTGTACTCTCACAAAAGTCTAAGATAATAATAAATACTTCAACTTTATTCTTGTCTGTTTCTATTTATGAAACTATCATTGCTTTATTTTATTTTTCTGAAATGTCTTTATCTTTGGTCTGTAGTACTAAAAGAAGTGGGTTGATTTTAGCTGCCACTTCAATAAAAGTAAAAAATCTTATGAGGGAATTCTACTCTAAATATGTATATGTATTTGCCCTTTTTTGTGTTAGTAAAGAACTCAATCAGATATATATCAAAAATATTGGTTGATTTATTCATTTTTTACAGTTTGGATTTTTTCAAGTCGTGTTGAATGTCATTTTACCTCAGTGAAATGACCATAGTTTTAACGTAAGACAATTAATCGGGTTGAATGGAATTTTACATTTGTTTTACACATAGTGAACGACTTCAACATGAGTTTAGCATGTGTCTGAGTTTAGCATCACAGTATGTAGTACATACCCGAAGTAGACAGAGCAACGAAGGTGAACTACTGGACAGTCAAAATTGTCTGTGCTCTACATGTGTGTGCGCGCAGAGACTCGCGCAGTTCGGGGGAACCACGCAGTCACGAGCGTAAATGAGCCGTGAAAGACGGCTGTCTTGAATGGACGTTTACTCGCGTATTTGACGTTATTGTCTGCGTCGCTGGCAACAAACGATCGGCTTCGAATCGACAAGATGAGACAGACCGGCCAGTAACCGGTCACGTGAGAACCGGCCGATTCCGGTTTCTAACCGTTTAATTGGTGCACCTCTAATAAACAGCCAATATGACAATAAATGGCATGCTAATAACAACTAGTTAATAGTGAGAATTGCCCCCTATACCGACATGTTGCCCTCATTTCTTATCTAGCTTTTTCTATTGACCATATGATTTGAATATGGAAGACCTATGAAAGCAGTGCTGAGGGTCCCAAGATCAGTATTGAGAACCATTTAATTATTTTGGTAAAAGAAAATTATTTTATGGATGAATCATCAATTTAGGTTTGTGCATTTTGCATTTGTAATTTATGAATATTTACCTTGGCAAAAAAATAAGAGTTCATCACAATCATGCGAGAATGCTGTACCAGCCAAGTCTGACCAAAAAAATGTGGTGGATGTCATGATAGCACAGGTACAACTCACTTGTCTCTCGGCAACAACAACTGCACTACGGTGATGGAAAAGTCAGCTTGTCGACCTGATTCATTTTAAGGTGGTTATCCAAAATTTGGAAAAGCTCCTGAATGTTGGGGACATATCCTGATTGCAATTTGGACCAAATAGGTACATCTAAAATAGAGAAAGGGTGATATTTCTGTTACACAAATATGGTTCATATACTTTTAAGCAAGCTTTTATTCCCCAAGAGAAGTGTTTATCCAAAACACATTACCATTCAATGAGATTTCAAAAGCTCCAGTGGAGAGGAAATGGGTCTCCAACATGTTACTGAGGAAGAAGGCCATAAGACACGAGAATATCTGCAATACAGACCCAACAAATATGAAAAACATTTTCCCAGGTTAAAACGCACTTCCTGTAAAATGTTTTTACGTATGAATGTAGTCTTTGCTTGATTTTGAAAATGTGTTTGGATTCTAAAAAACCCTTAATGTGGTTGACATAATTTTAAATACATTTTGTTTTGATTACGTCAGTAAGAAGTCATTTTTATTTTTTCTGTGTCTTTGGTGTATTATAAGTTGTCTATGCAGGCATTGGACACGTAAAATTACAAAAATGAAAGTGTTGGAACAAAAGAAGCACTCAATCTAAAAGCGAATTCTCACCCAGACCTGCCTGATATGCCTCGTGTAAACACATCCCCACAAATCTACGTCAGTTCGTGGTATGATTTGACTAAGACCGCCCAAATGTATACGCAAGTCAGTACAGTCAGTACAATTGCTTTGGAACCTGATGTTCCAAATATGGTAAGATGCATTACATTTCCGTCACAAGCTTGCACTATTCGACCAATCACTACGCACTGGTTAACTGGGAAATCATAGCACACCACGCTTTTCAGATCGATGAGCTTTGTTAAAAATCTGAGTGTTACAGAGAGGCGGGGCAAAGAGGAGATACAAAAGAGCACGGTATGGTTCTGAACCTTAAATCGTGTATACACACTGCATTACATCTAAAACAAAGGATTATATTTGTTTAGCCGTGTCTCATGACTCCTTTAATGCACTATATTCCAAAACATTGTTGGAGAATAGGACTATTATTTGCAATTTGCTAAAACTCTCCCCACCATTGTTTTTTAAAGTTCAATTTGGATTTGACAAATTAAAAGGCATGGTGACAGTTTTGATGTCAATGAATCGTACACAATCTATGTCTATGTCAATGTAAACGTCACATACTAGTAATTGGCTGTTATTTTTCTAGGAAGGTATAGTTACAAACACCAGTAGCTCTGAATGCCACTCATTCCACAAAACCTGCTTAGTCATGGTGACAGCTCAGTTTATCTTTGTCAACAATTCTGACAAAATCAGTTCAACAGCTGTTTATGTTAAATAAAGGGACACAAACATTACCTTATTCTCTTGTCCCCATGACCATAATCTTGGAGTGTTCATTCCAAACATTTGGAAAGGATTTTGTCCGGTAACAATCAAGGCGATGGCTAGCAGTTTGAAGTAGGAGATAAAATTTCCAAGGTATCTAGAGAAAACATGACTCAGGATTATTGTGTTTTTGTAAACAGGCACTGTTCTATAACCATTTGGTAAAAAGACTCACTTATTGATAGGTTTGGGAGGGTAATTCTCTCCCTCTATTCTGATGTCCGGGTACAGCTGATTGATGGCGTGGGAGTACTCCTGGAACACCTTACTGTACCCTCAGGAAATACTATGAAACAAAGACGCTCAACTGTAGTGATGCATTATGCATTGCATACAATGCACATTTAACTGATTTTAAAAGGGGTCTTGACGACAAAAGGATACTTTTTTATATAAGGAACAAGTTCATTAGCATACAAAACTGCTAAAGGTACAGTTAAAGGGAGGACCAGAAGAGTCTTGTGTAAAGTGATAAAGCATTTCATTGTTTAATAACTAATTATACAACATTCAATGGACATTCATCCATTTGTTTATAACTTCATTTATTTATTCAAACATAAAAAGGCACAATGATAAAGTCATTTATTATTTATTGTTTTAATGGGCAATAAAAAGCGTGATTGTAAAAATAATTAACAAATTAAATATTAATCCATCAATAAATACTTCAAATTAAAATGGGACTTAATAAAAAAAACATAAAACACGAAAGAAGTACATCATTTTAAAGTGCATAAATGAATTCCTTTGTAAATAGTGTAATATCAAAATGTATTTGAATTGCGATTTAAAAAGAGGAATAAATAATTGGATTTACAAATTAAACTAGGAATACGAGTTTTAATCAGTCATTTAAAAGACTATTTCTTTTACCATTTTCATTTGCATTTCCCCGCTGCCTTTCCTTTTTCCGATTTGCTATTCGATTTGCTTAAGTCATTTAGCTTTTCCTTTTAGCCTCTCTATTTAGCATTTCCCTGACATTTTGGGACCTTGCATTGGTAAAACGAGGTTAAATAATGCAAATTAGCTATGGTGAGAGAGATGTTACAAGCTCTATGACTGGCTAGTTCCTTGTATGTCATGTTCAGAGGTATTTCAAATGAGCAATGGAGAAGAGATGATAGTCTGTTGTTCACTGCATGTGTAACCAGCGCGTTATTGTCACTGCTTATGATATTGTATTTGTATTTATGTTATTGTATGAGACTCATACTATGAGTGAGTGGAAAACGATTCTAAGCGAACTCAATTCAGAGAAACAACTACAAATAATATACGCAGCATATTTTATGTTGGAGGGGATATGATGCAATGCGCTGTCAATGATTTTCTTCTGCTGAGCAAATCCTCGTCTTCGGTCTTCATCATCATGTGTTTTACTAACATGTCGCCAGTTCTGCCCCACGAGCGCTAGGTCTCTCTTTCCCGGGGAAAGGATCCCTTCTCTTGGCATCACTGAGCGGCAGGAAGAAGCAGCACCGTACAAAAGGTGACTAGCGAATGAAATGAGTACAAAACACTGTTTCCAACAACCTGTCACTGTTATCGACTGTTTGGATATAAAAATATGAACAAATTTCCAATCACCGCTTTTTATTGCGAGTTGTTAGAGGATGTTAGCGTCATGAACTGACAATTGAAACTGAAAATTTGTCCATGTGAAAGGCTTTATTGTTGCAAAAATATTGAGTTGAAATAACTTCGCGGCTGCCTTAAATCTTAAAAGGTATGAGTTTTTTTACATTTATTTGGTGCGTGCTTCCTTGCCAATTATGAATTATTTTATATTGATATAATGTTGAAAAGTAACTGCCTCACTTTACCAATATTCAGCCTTCATTATTAGATAACCCACAGTGCATTTACGTACACACAAATACGATGATGTCATAATATATAAGCTAAGAAGTATACTTGCATATAAAAGCACGTTAATGGCGTTTACTCTAAAACATTACACGTTACATAAGAACGGGAGTCGCGAGGTGTTTGTTACACATATAAAGTTTAGCAAATGGACAATTTACTCTTGTAGTATAATCATTGACAATCACTGCCTGTTTATTCTTAGAAAGAATGAAGATGAAAATATTTGAAAATTGCACTTAAGAATATTCTTAAGGACTTTCTGTAATTTAACTTAAGAAAGTTCTTATATTTTCTTTTAAGAACAGTATTGTGAATCCGGCGTGTGTGCTGCTTGCATGCCAGTGAGTTACTGTTACAGTTTCCTGGTAAATGTCTTAATATTGTTGCTGCTGGTCCAGGAAAGCATTGTTGCAAATATGTGGTGTAAATCGTGTACGATTGAACATATGCACAGGTGTTGATATTGTCAGGTTTTGATCATAGTTTGTAACTTGTCAATGTAATCCTAGTATTCCTGTTTCCTGTATTCATACACATAGTACCCTATAGGCTAACTTAAAACTTTATTGTGCGAATGTGTGTGAATGGGGGGGTCCAATAGACACTTGGGCCCAGGGGCCTCTGAATTCTTTATTCTTAATTAATTCTTAATTCTATAAGCAATGTCACTTTAACTGCTGTAAGCAGCGCATCATAAATAGACTGGGCGTCAAAATGACCGCAGCACTGCTGCGCTTCCACCTGCAGTATGAACGTTCCAACCTGTTCTAACAATAAGTTTCCTTTTCTATGATTTCTGTTGGAGAAAAAGCAGGCGCTGATAACACACTGGTTACACATGCAGTGAACAACAGACTATGGAACTAGCCAATCAGAGAGCTTGTTACATCTCATTCGCCATAGCTAATTTGCATTATTTAACCTCATTTTACCAAAGCAAGTTCTTAAAGTGTCAGGGAAATGCTAAATAGAGAGGCTAAAAGGAAAAGCTAAATGACTCAGCGAATCGAAAAGCAAATAGGAAAAGGAAGGGCAGCAGGGAAATGCAACTGCAAATGGTAAAATAAATAGTATTTTAAATGACTGATTTACATTCGTATTCCTAGTTTAATTTGTAAATCAAATTGTTTTTTGCATTGTCAAATACATTTTGATATATCACTATTTATAAAGAAATTCATTAATGCATTTTAAAATATTGTATATATTTTGTGTTTTGTTTTTTAAAGTCCCTTTTCAATTTGAAGTATTTATTAATGGATTAATATTTCAATAATTAATTATTTTTACAAATCACGCTTTTTTTGCCTATTAAAACAATAAATAATAAATGGCTTTATCATTTCACCTTTTTATATTTGAAAAATCTTTTTTAGTTAAAAACAAATGGATTAATGCCTATTTTTATTGTAGAATTAGATATTAAATAAAGAAATGCTTTATCACTTTACACACTACTCTTCTGGTCCTCCATACAATTAAGGGTGTGTGATAAAGATCCACTTTTTACAGAAAGACATTGCAATTATTTGTCATGACAAAAAACTTAGCACCTCACACTATCCAAATCTAACCGCGCCTTAGTGTAATGGTTTTAAAGCGAGTTTAAACTTAACCAATCGATTTTAACCAACCAACAACAAAGTACTGAATTAAACCTCTCTCTCACCAGAACTGGAAATTGAGAACAGGACCTGTGTAGAGTTGAGGTTTTTGTTTCTCTGTTGGTTTGTCGGGCTCCAGGAAGCGGTCGGGGCCTGTGCTGTCCTGTTGAGTCATGCTGCTTTGGCCCACATAAATATCTTTAACTGTGACCACAGTAAACAGCAGCAAGGCTGTTAATATACTCGTCGGACTATACTCGGCCATCTCTGGCCCTCCACAACTACAGAACCGATCCCACGGTCCTGCTCCTCCGACACCTGCTACAACTGCCTCGAGCCCGGTGAAACAGGATACAGTGAGGACGACTGTTCGATGTTCAGATTTCAAAATAAAAGTCTTTAATGTTTCTATAGTGTGGAAACTACGCCATCTCCTGGTTATGCAACAGGCTTGTACGCCCACAAATGTTTTCACATCAACACTGTACTCGTAGCAAAATGGAGCAATTGGAAACCACCCTTACAAAAATTAACCATGGTTTTTACTACAGTAGGCAAGGCAAGGCATGTTTATTTATATAGCACATTTCATACACAAGGGCAATTCAAAGTGCTTTACATAAAATGATTGACAGAAAGAAATAAAACGTATCTTTAAATGCAAATGATTTAAGATCACAAGTACTTTCGATTTTAAGAAACAATAAAACAGCAATAAAATTGATTAAAAAATGTGAGTGTATATATAAAAAGAATAAGAGCAAAATAAAATAAATTAGAAATAGAAGTGCAGTTGATGTAAACTAAATTACTTGTTGTAAAAAAGCTTATATTTTGTTCTTAATGATGTTTTATTTACTTTTTTTTACTCCGACTGATGTTAACAATAATGAACAATTAAAAAAGAAAAGTACCTTGAGCATTTAGTAAATTAAAATACAGTAGGCTATTATTCACAGGAACGTCACCCTATATACTGACTTTTGCCTTAACAACCCATTTAGTTGTATTGTTTATTTTAATTTTGTGTACGTTTTGCTGTATTTTATATTTGTATCTTAATAAAATAAAAATGGGTGGTCATTAAAACAACAACGAAAAAGAACTAAGCTGGTGGTGGACTTTTGCAGAACATTGTATATGTAATTAAATACAGATTAGATGTTAAATATACTAATACCTGTGTGTAATCTAGAAAAAAATGTTACAGTATTTTAAACGATCACAATCTAGAGCAAATTATTATAGCATTATATCATAACAGCATTGATGATAGGCAAGGCTACCTGGCACAAGTCTAGTCTCACTACAGTTACAATAGTTTAACCATGATGTATAGGTTTCAGTAATATATGATTTTGTTAATTCGTTCGTCAAAACAGACTATATTTTTACTGTGATAAAACTATGGTTAATTTTAAAAAAAGCACACACTACTCCTTACAAAAAACATATTCATAACTATGTTGGATTGTATGAAATTGAAAAGATAGACATCTTTATTTTGTAGCTATCTGGTTTACAGTGGTTTAAAATCAAAATACTTTTGTGCAAAGGTCAAATATTGAGAGTGGATATAAACAGTCTGTTAACACAGTTGCAGTGCAAACCAAGTAATACATAATCTGCGAACTCCATTCAGCACACAATCATTTTTCAAAAAAAAAATCAGAAGTGTTTATGTAAAAGTAGGCTATACTATTTGTGACTTCAAGAGAGGCAACAATATTGTATATTTTGCAATTCACAAAAAAAAACCTTCCAGAGAGCCTAGTGGCCTGGTGACAGGGCTCTGCATATGCAAGAAGTTATGTTTCATAATTATGTAAAATACTAAACTGATCCCTAATAATTGTGAGCTTCTGTTATTATAGACGGTTTCATCTAAACAACAGAAAAAAAAACACTCTTGTTACTCCAATTTAACTTCAAGCAAAAGAAACCGAAAAGAACAGTTTCTTGACTGAACTTTTCTCTCCAATATTTTCAATTTAGACTCCAATACCAAGCTCATCCCCTGATGTCAATGTACCATACGGTTTCTTTAAAGCGACCAAACTACAGGACCCCTTCAACAAAATGTTTATTCAATAGAATGGACATACAACAAAATCGTTCAATTTGCACAATAATTATAAAATAAAATAATAATATAAATGAATATTAACAAATTAAATAACATAGAAATAGTATATATTAGACACTAGCCAAACACAAAACGCAACTGGGGTTCAGGCGCTGGCGCATCCAAAGAAACGTTCTTTATTTTAAAGACAAAAATGATACAATTATCTGGCACTATATAAAGTTAAATTCAACTGTTAAGTTTATGTACTGTATAAAACAGCATTGAGTAAATTTAGCATTTAGGTAATAAAATGTTTCAGCGTTCACACGGCGTAAAATGGCACAAAACACAGAAAATCGAAAAGATAAGGCATTAATCTCTTCCGCAGATATAAGGCAGTGTGGAAACCAGAGAACTCTCTTATGAGAAATCCACAGAAAAGAAAAAAGAACATACAGTTTAGCACTGTTAAGAGGTCAGAGAAAGGTCACACGGTCTCCAATTTACAATCTCCAGTTTGAGGAAACATCTTGATACCTTACATGTAAAATACTGCCTTTTGTTATCACTCCTTATGGTTCTTTTGAATAAATATGAAAAAATCATATGCCTGTTAAACGTTTTGCAGTCACATGATCATATTTGAGCTGGTGAAATATATGAGGTTTACCATGTAGCTGCTACAGAAAACTTATCCCATAATTGATTTCGAGCTTGGGCATTTGGTAAATCAGAAGCCTTACCTGATTATATTAAACATTTAGCTGGACTCCTATTTGATGCCAAGAACAAGGAAATATGATTTTACTGTTTCATCATTTGAATATTAGTTTGAATACATGCAGTATATGGTTAATGTAATTTTTATGTATTGATGTCTTTGAAATCTCTATTAACAATGGTTTAAATGCATAGAGTCACTTGAATATTCACTGCAGAACCTTATATGGAACTGAATACATTGCTAACGCGTAAGATTCGGAATCCATGTGCAGTTCCTCAGGCAGGGGCGAACTGGGAAGCAAATTCAGCCCTGGATTTTTCGGCCCACGCCAATTTTGATGGCATTAGTCCTGAACCAAAACTGTCGACGGGTGGGGATGGGTGGGTGTATGTAACGTGTGCATTGTGTTACATGCATACGTGTCCGACTCGGTAATGCCTTCACATTGCCGTCTATAATACATTTGCCAGTCCGGTAGTTCTGGACTTTGACAGAATGTTCTACTGGTCAGTCCGCCCCTGAGTTCCTGACTGCTAGTACATTAAGACTGTTAAGGATATGTTATTGCACTGTTCAGTTTATTGTACGCTGATGGGTGAATCCAAAATAAATGTGACAGAACCAAATGTGTCTAATGTCACATTTTTTTCAAACTTTTAAAGATTAGTTAAGCATACTCCAGATGAGGTGTGCCCTAAATTAATGAGCTGCATGAGCTTATTTCATAAAAACATCTCAGTCAAAACCAGGTTAGAAAAGGTAAACTATAAACTATTTTGCATTGTGACATTATTTTCATGACAAATGAAAAATAAAATCCTTACCCATTCTACTCAACCATTTCCCCCCTTTTCATTTTATTTAGTAATTTCCCATTATTCTCCATGATTTGCATGAGACCCTCATTATTATAATATCGTAAAAAATGACTGCAGTGTTTTAATCAGCATAAAGGCAGTATAACAAATCGTTTATGCATTAAAGTAAAAATAATGGGTTTTTAAGTGTCATGGAAAAATGTCTTGATGCAAAAAAGCTTAATGGCAAAATATAAAAAAAATCCTGTGAATTTTTAAGAAAGAAATACGCCTCAGTTTTTATCCTCCTGGAGTTGTTTCCTACTGATCGTGTAAGAGAGAGCAGGTAAAATTATGAAGACACAGAGAAACACATAAACAGGTCACAGAGCAGCTGTCACAACGTAAAATGTCATTAGTTGCAGGCACATTTTTTCATTGTAAATTATAAGTGTTAATAATTTCACAATTTGAGGTCCTCAGCATGGGCAGTTGCTCTTAGGGTCAGGTTGATGGCTCAGCCTCACTCTGCCATCTTCCCTCTGTACGTCTCTGTGGATCAAAGACTTCTGTGCTTTCAGACGACACGCCAGGCACATGAAAATTGAGTCCACATTCTGACTCTCCTTGGGATCTTTGGCTGACGTTTCAAACAGCAGCATGTTATGGGCATCTGCAAACTTAAGGGCAGTGTTGGAAGAGACTTGGATCAGGTCGACTAAATCACATTTATTGCCCACCAGCACACGAGGTACAGAGGATGAGACCCCGTGCCCGTTACACTCCTGGATCCAGGTCTTTAAGTTCTGGAAAGAGGCCATTTTTGTGACATCGTACACAAATACTATAGCATGCACGTTGCGATAGTAGTGCTCAACCATACTCTTCCGAAAGCGCTCCTGTCCTGCCGTGTCCCATACTTGCACCTATTAGAAAAGAAGCAGGTTAAAACAAATTGCTACATACTGTATAGTAGTTAGAATCAGAAAGAAATGTATTAGTGTTACTATAAAGAAAAGTATATTTATCCTTAGATGCACGACTTCCTCTAAAGTGGGCCTCTCATTTTAACTAGCCTACTCCAAACCTCATTTTTTATTCTCAATTATGGAAAACTACTCTCTTAATATATCAACTGTATACTGTAATGAAAAAATAAAATTCAAAATTCAAAATGGCAGAACAAGTAGATTAGTAGTGAAAAGTAGTGAAAAGTGTCCTTAAAAGATAAATTTGGCCCAAAACGTGCCTTTCATAGCAGTTATTCTGTTCAAAACAGTAACTATAGTTTACTCCTGGTATTTGTAGTAAAACTATAAAATAGTAAGAACTCTGCCCAAATGATAGGCCTACTACACTTTAAATATAAATTCATGGTTGTGGAAAAAAGCTGAATGATAAAACAATAGCATCATATCAGGTAGATAATAAATGTAAATTAAAACCGGTGTTTATTTAATTATAGATTTAAGCTATGAAATGTAAATTGACCAGTCAACAAAGCTGTCATACACGAAACGAAACAACGCCTTGACCAAGTGTCATGAGTAGCGACATCATCGATCAGAATGTAAACATTAAGTGGTATCAGACGTCTGCCTCACAAACATGCTCCGAAACACAAAACACAACCGCATAACAAAGAGACATAAGCATAGAGCAACAAAAACACACCTTTATTTTCTCTCCCTCGATCTCTACGGCTTTCTCCCTGAAGTCGACGCCAATGGTGGCTTCTGTCTTACAGGGGAAGGATCCGCCGGTGAAGCGGAAGGATAAACAGGTCTTGCCCACATTTGAATCCCCAATGACAATGATTTTAAAAATCCGCGTCTGGACGCTGTGATCCAGGGACGTGCTCAGGTCTAGGGACGAGGTGAGGGTTGCATGGCGTGAATTGGCAGTTCCTCTATCTTCTGTGAATTCATTTGCCATAACGGTAAATGATGGACCCGAGCCTTGTGTTCAATGGTCCCCGGCAGCGATGATGGGGGAAGGGATGGCACATCCACTCCCTTTGCAGATGCTGGGAGTTTACATAGATAACAGCACGCAAACTATCGAAAGCCAAAAGTATCACAATTTATTTCGTGGTTAATATATAAAGAAAGTTTTTTTTCGCCAACAGCCTTTCAATAATCACCTTCAATGATATTGTTTCACATGCTTTGTCGAGTAAAATTAATTATATCTAAATAGTCGTTTGAAAGTCAGTTCCACATACGGTATAGCGTCAATCTATTGTGGAAAACGAGCTCTTATTCCTGACTTTCTTTATATATTAACCACGAAATAAATGCTAAAATATAAATAAAAAATCCCTGTGACACAGATAAACATAACAAGACAAGCAAATGTAAATTCCGTAACTGGTCCAAGCAGGACTCAAACCAGTCAAAGACACAGTATGCATTTGCAAACCAACCGAGCTGACCTCTAGACTAGCAATGACTTATATTGATAGTTGCAAAGGAATTGTGACAATTCTGTAATCACCCTCTTTACTTTTCAAACCTGTATGACTGTATAATGTGTAAACCATATAAACACAAGAGAAGATATTTGAAAGAAAGTTAGTAACAGAAAACCGTTCGTCCACATTGACTTTTCTTCATACAATTGGAGTCAATCGGAACCATTGGAAAATGATGACAGAAATTTCATTTTGGGGGGAACTACGGTACCTTTAATCATGATTTGACTTAATTTGACATATTACACATTTTACACATAGCTTACTGGAACATACTGCATTAGTAATGTGATTTTCTTTTCAGCAGGTTTTTCTTTTATTTCTTTCCATTTTTGTTTTTCCACAAGGTTAAGCTGGATATGGATTAGAGATGACACGGGCCTCCGACTTGCCGTAGAGCACGTAAACCCAGAAGAGGAGGGGCTATGTATATTAGCTAATACGTTTGCATTTTGAGTGACATGTGACATTAACTTAACGTTCGATCGGCGCCTGGTGTTACTTAAACGCGTGGCAGCGTATGACGTTAATTTAGCACCAGACGGCG
Source organism: Triplophysa bombifrons (assembly GCA_029783895.1). NCBI lineage: Eukaryota > Metazoa > Chordata > Actinopteri > Cypriniformes > Nemacheilidae > Triplophysa > Triplophysa bombifrons. Next base: position 17,816,083 of record CM056464.1, read on the forward strand.
CTTATTTAACGCCTGGCGGTGTTAAGAAATCTGCGTTTTAATATTAATACGGCGATCCAAAGCACGCAAATTGTGATACTGTTGGCTTTCGATAGCAAACTGACCTGATGCAGGTTCTTCGATACTTAAGATTTTTTGTTGTTGTTGCAATTTTAATGTTTTAATAGACAAAACTTAAATTATAGTCGACACATTCAAAACGAAGCAACATGAGCTCACACTGTTATATCTCGTGGAATATCGTTAAGGCTAGTTTATTCTAATAAATCTTTGTTAGAAGGGCCTGTTGTTGCAACTTTTGTGCTGGTGTTATTCAGCAAATACACAGCTAAATGCTAACGGTGGTGTTTGGTGGACTTTATCATCAAGAAAATATAACAGAATATTTCAGGAAAATGTAATATCCAAAAGAAACATGAACAAGTTACAGTCTCTTTTCTTTTGGTTATTCACAAAAGTTTACATTGAAAATAGAATATGCATATACAGTATATATTTTTTAGAATGTAATGCATATACATACACATCACATTACTTGGCATAGGCCTTTATAGAGTATAGTGTATAGTACAAACATATACATATGATTTTGAAATTGTATTCATGACTGATATGGAACAACAGTAACCATATCTAATATTCAGTTGTTCATTTAGCCACAGTGCAGTTAGTAGCTTACATAATTGCCTTCTTGTCTATTTTTTTGTAAGGCTGCATCAATGCCAACATTTGTACCATACAACGCCTCGGCACTGCTATGACAGTGAAAGGCTATTTTGTTATGATGGACACGAAAATGCATGAAATGTGAGAGAACATGAGACAAACATACAAACATGTAGACCTCTGAGATTTAAGGATTAACACAACTGTCTTGAGATTGTTTTTGTACAATTGTATAAAAACGTAATGTGAAATTATTCTGTGGAATATATATATATATATATGTACAAACCAATAATTTCATAAATTAAATACAGGTTACCAAATAAATCTTAGCCTTGGGCATTTGGCACCAATGGCTGTGACACACTAAAAAGATTAATGCCCTTTAACAACTTTGCTTACATGATTTTAAATGATTTACTGTAGGTGCCCAAAACTTGTTTGGGAAAAGTAAAGACATTTCATTCAGTTTTGTCTGTGAAGCTAGAGTGCATGACCAAAATGACTTCTGATTCAGATCACTTGAAGGTATGTTGCTTTGAAATCCGTTCCCAAGGCATTTTTGGCATTACATTTATAAATCCCTGAGTTCATGAGGCCTGGGTCCTGCATGACCAAATTACCCTCTTCTGTCATGTAAATTCCATTCTGCCCCGTGAAGCGATTATTGGGTACTAGTGTGGTACGTCCAGGGAGAGTCCAAGAAATGTCTGGTTTGGGTATGCCAGCAGCTATACAGTTTAGAATCACAGGAGACCCCTTTCTAACTCTTGTCATTGAAGGGGGAGCATGAGTGATTTGAGGTGGAAACACCATAATACTCACTGAATATGACAATGTTGATGATCCAAATGTGTTTGTGGCTTTGCAGGAAAAAGTTCCTCTATCAGATTTCGAAGTGTCTTTAACCTGAAGTGTTCCATTAGATAAATATGTCACTCTTCCAAAAACCTGAGGCTTGTCCAAGACCAGGCCATTTGGAAGAGTCCATGTGATTGCTGCCTGAGGCCACCCATCGACTGTGCATGGCATGTTAAATGTCTGTCCAAATGAAATCTTCATAGTAGTAGCTGCACTTCTAATTTGAGGCTTTTGTCCAAGTTCTAAAGCATAACGCTTTTCTGCTTGTCCAGCTATATTTTTGGCCAGGCAACGATACACGCCCTTGTCGGTGACAACTGGCCGCATGATGTGTAAAGTTCCATTTCCAAAGTAGTGTGTAAACCTTTGAAGTTTCATGCCTGGGTTTAGAGCTGTCCCATTGGGTAGAATCCAAACAAAGTCTGGCTTTGGTTTCCCAGCTGCTCGGCACTCGAAAACGATGTCATCACCATTTGGTTTGAGAGGAAGAACCTCAATGTTTGGCACCAGAAAGCTTGGCTTTTCAGCAAGTGATGCAAGTTCCAGGTCAATTGCTAGACTTGCTTCCCCTAAGTTATTTTTGGCTCTGCACAAAAACCGACCTTCATCAGTTTTTCGAATGCCCCTCAGCTCAAGACTGCCATTTCTGTGGACTTGAAATCTACCTCCCAAATATGGTGTGGGCAGTGACATACCGTAGGATGTGTTCCAGGTTATTTCTGGCTCAGGCATACCCTCAGCTTTACAGTCCAGCAGTATTGTTTGGTAATACACAGCTAAAACTTTCTTCTCTGTACGTCCACTTTGTCCATCGATTTTCGGCTCTATAACCTCAACTAGAAGCTTCACATTTTTTATGTGATCTCCGGCTGGGTTCCGTGCCACACAGGCATACTTTCCCTGGTCAGCCAAAGTCAGTTTTTTTATTATTAGAGTTCCATCATTAAGGATTTGGTATTTGACCAAAGATGAGGTTATTATCTCATTTCTTGGTGAGATCCAGATAACTGTAGGTTGTGGCACACCTGTAACTTCACACTTTATTTCAACTGATTTACCAAAAGAACCCCAAATGGATATCTGATCATAAGGAGATATTTGTGGTAATTTTGACACCACTTGTACACTTACTTTCATCGCATCTTCTCCCAGGTTGTTCTTGGCATAACATGTATAATTGCCCTCATCATTCTTCCCTATTTGGTTCAACAAAAGTGTACCATTGCCAAAGATGATATAGCGCCGATTACGGATTCCACTGTCATCCGACTGGAGAGCATTGTTGATCATGGTGCCATCTGGGAGGCTCCATGATACCTCAGGGTCTGGAAGGCCAGAAGCTACACAGTCCACTAGAAAGTTGTCTCCATTAGCAACTCTCTTATGTTGCGCCCCAGTGTTCTCTATCTTTGGTGGACTCATGAGAACTTCTACTTGGAATAGCTCCATTTCCTCACCATTTGGTCTTTGATACATGCACAGATAATTGCCGCCATCTTTCTCAGTCAGTCTTAGAATTCTCATAGTGCCGTTGGGGAAAGCAGTGATGTGTCTTTGTGGACTGAGAACAAATAGAAAATAAATTGTTTACACTCTTTTATATGACAGTTAAACATAGTTTACTTATGATTAAATGGGTTCACAAAACTCGTAGTTGCAGTAATTTTAGTCCTTGTCATAATAATGACTAAAGAAATTATTCTTATCAAAAAGCATTTGAAACAAACAAATTGTTCTTGTATTCACACTTATTTACTGTATTGTCTAGATCAGCAGCGGTTGTTTGGGGTTTCTAGACTGAGAAAGATGCTTATTTAATCTACACCACACTTTGATAGAATTACACAAGTGATGCAGTTGGCCTGCTGTGAGTTTGCGAGAGAACACACTGTGGTAATAGTGTGGGACAATAATTGCTCAGAGGAAACAAGTGAAACTTTTAAGGTTCGTTTACATGACAACTATGTAGTAAAAAAAACCCAAAAACATTTAAGTTTCACCAAAACACACAATGTCAATGTTAAACTGATCTTTATTCACACAGATGTGTGAAAACCAGTAAAATGCTGTATTATGCATGCCAGGTCAGTAATTGATGTTAACAAAGAAATGACATGACGTCACAGTATTTACAAATTTGTGATTTCACAGTTTACACAGAGACAATATCAGCATCGTTTAAAAACAAATAGTACTTTGAAACCTGTTTTGAAAGTGTTTTCAGTATCCCAAACAGCCAGTGTTTTGTAAACAAATAAATTTTTTCAAAAACATTTTATTTTAAACGTTACTAAATATAATAATGTCACGTCTTTACTGCAAGAGCGGTGCAGCACCCGGAACTTTTACAGAGTGCACACATCACGCGGAAACACAGTGGGGCATACAGGAACTAGAGAAAGAGAGAAAACCATATATTCAGCCCGGCAGGACTAAACTTCAAGATAAATTAAATACATTTCTAGTATGGTCTTTCTCTTTCTCTGCATCTGCTCTGTGCAGTGAGTGAGTGGCAGGGAGAAACAGTGCATTCAATTTACTATACAGCAGCTGATTTGTCAGTAAGTGCAAAGTAGCGTCAAGGTCTAAACTGAAGAACATGAACATACTCTGTAAATTAGCACTGTTAGTTAGCAAGATGGACGCACTGGGTGCTCTGCACGGGACTAATACACTAATATTGGTAAATTAACATTTCTTTTAATGTGTGTAATGCTTTTATCATACGATGTGGCAATTTGTGGAAGTGACTGTCTTTTAACATGCACCAATGAGTCGCGTTTACTACTATAATTTATTGTTTTAATGTCTGACAGCAGAATAAGTCAATGAGAATGTTTTTACTTGCCACTCAGTTGTGTTAAAATACAGTTCAAAGATTAGAAGCCAAAGTACCAACACTAGTCTGACTCTGAGCTTATCTTAAATATGCTAGTTAGTACATCAAGAATCGATTCTGAATTGATTCGTGACCCTAATCGAATCGTGAGGGACCAACCGATTCCCACCCCTTTTGACAAAGTAATGTCACCCTGACGTTAACTATAAGATGGTTGTGGTATATATGCCATTATCCTATACACCTCACTCAATATTTTGGTCATTCTCTTTCATTCTCTACTATTCTCTGGTTTTGTGTAGCTCAATGGGAAGGGCCATGGTTTAGATTCAGAGAGTCTACATACTCATAAAATGTGTCAACTGAATGCATTTTAAGATACTTTGGATAAAAGCATCTGCCAAATACAAAGACGATCATTTAAGAAAAACATATTTTCTATGTAATTCAACCAACAAAAGAATAAGCTATGTTCACCTTTTGATTTTTCAAACCAAATTTTATGTTTAAATACATATACAGTATGTATAAATAGGCCCCAATACCTGTAGTGATGTTCCAGCAAGATTTTAGACGGCAGTCTCCATACTGTGCCTCTGTGGGAGCCTGTGGACACCGGACAGTGCAAATAAACTATTGATCCATAGGTTGCTGTAACACTGTGTTGCTGAAATAAGCCTTTCCAGGGATCTGGATCCTCTTGCCTTATGTCCATCTTCACCATTCTTTTAGCAAAGCCCACTGGGTTGGTAGCTACACACTCATACCTCCCTGAATCAATGGGACTTGCATTCTTTATAAAAAGTGTTCCATTTGGGAAAATAAATAACCGCCTTCCAATGAACTGTGTGGCCTTCAATTGTGATCCATCAGGGAGAATCCACTTAATGAGAGGGGATGGCTCTCCTTTAGCAGTGCAATGTGTATATATGCTTCTGCCAACATTCATAGATATACTCTCAGATGCAATCTCTGCAATTGTCGGTGGTAGAACTGTGACATGAATGTGGTACGTTAGTGTATCAGCCCCTGCTGCATTGCTGGCAATACACTTATAATCACCATTACTGGAAAAATTTGCTGAGTAAATACTCAACGTTCCATTTGGAAAAAGGTATACTCTTTGGTCATGGGTACCAACATCTCGCACAAATGTCTTATCTGGAAGTATCCATGAGATCTGAGCTTCAGGTTTACCAACAGCAAAACAGTCCAAGCTGACTGCTTTTCCCAAATATACAGACACATCTCTGGGCTTTAAACTCATGATTTTTGGAGGCTGAGTTTGCACAACAAGTGTAACTACCATACGGTCAGAACCAAATTGGTTTTGTGCTGTGCAGAGGTATTGGCCTCTGTCTTGCAACTGGACATTCTTTATCCTAAAAGTTCCATCTGGAAGGACTTCAAATCTTTGTCCATGTTTTGTATTGGCCTGAATGGTTGCACCTGTAAAAAGACAGACACACAATCAAACTAAGCAATCACAAAAACGCGAAATAAACTTTCCCAAACCACCCTGGTATACTTTCAATTCTGGTTTAGCCTTTTTCACATTTTAAGCAATATGTTATTGGTTTAAAGCAGCTCCCATACTGTGATGTGCCCATTTCCAGATCAATCCAAAGACTAGAGAGAGTATCATCTAAAATCTAAAATAAAAACAGTGATCTAAAAGATGTATTTGTTTGAATCTTCTAGATCTAATCAATTTTAATATGTAAATGCATGACTTCTTGAATGCATGGTCTTGATGTCACACATGTCAATGTTTCATTCACAAATAAAGCAAAATAAAAAGAAAGCAAAATAACATTAACATGCTGTTTCTTTTTATGTTGATTACATAAATTACATAAATACAATTGTGCACAATTTGCACAAAAATATATATTTCTGTATGTTACCATGTTTATGTGAGATAGGGTGATGGGGTAAACAAGAAGAGACAAATATAATAAAGGATCAAATGCATTTCTCTAACAAATAAGTTTTCCAATGAAAAATCTGCCAACCTGTAGAAACTTTGGTCCATGATACATCAGGTTTTGGGTCCCCAGATGATTTACAGGACAGGTGCACATCTGCTTCTGCTAGAGCAGATACAGTAACAGATTCAGTTGTGATACTGGGTTTGATGCCCCTTTCCATCAAGTTTGGAAAAGGAATAGCAGTGCTCAGTTTCTTTGCTCCAAAATGACTGTAGTGCCATTGGCCTCCAAATGGCACATTAGCTGTGGTGTTTTTTTTTTTTGTATATTCCAAGACAGGTTCCGGAGTCACAGGCTTGTAGATACTTGGGAAATTTTGTGCTTGGTAAGGCTGAGGGGTGGAGTGATATGTCTTTGGTTTAGAGGTAACAAACTTTCCCAGCTGGGCCAGTCTATATGCATTAAGTTGTGATTGTCTGTATCTGTTTCTGAGCCTGTTGAAGAGTGAGTGGTCTCGTACACGAGACAGGGAGCTGACATGTGGAGCTATGGTCCTTGCAAAGGAAGCTGTCTTTACCCCCAAAGTTGTGGGTATTACGGTCTGAGCAGTGATTTGAGGTTGATTAGTGACCCCTGTACCCCTGTCCCCTGTCTGTTGAAAATACCAAGCTTTGTTTTGGGAAGGAAGGTGTCTTGATGTATGAACTGTGGGCCAGACTGGAATGCCATGGTTTTTGGCCAAGAATTGAGGCCACTGAGTGACTGAGATGTTTTTTGGTGTATTCTTTGGTATAAGCCAGGGGTGGATAGGCACATCTTGCCTCTCAGGTTGTATTCCCCAGCTATAAACTCTCTGTCTTTCTATTTTAGTTAAGGTTGGTTTCTCAGTCACATGGGCTTTTTGTGTTGTTGGTGGAGGATTGATGTTGCTGCTTAGAACTTTAGGAATTGTGGTTGCTGTTATCTGCTTTGTCTTATCTTCAAGTGTCTTGCTCTTACTTTTTAAAATGATTTCTCGGTTGTCAATTTCATTCCTTATTTTTGGTATTGGGGCAAGTGTATTGGAAACTTCTTCAGTTTCATCCAGAGCTGTTGTGATTATGTGTTGACCTGATATGCGGTTTTTCGTCTTGCCATCAAATCTATTTATTCTGTCCTCTTTTCTTAATGTTGTTTTGCCTACTTTTAGAGGATATTCTGTGACTGGCAAAGCCAAGCTTGCAGTAAGTCGCTCATGTGGAACAGAAACTACTAAAGTCATTAAAGCTGTGGTTTCTTTGTTTTGGGTTAAAGAATAAGAGTCAGTGCTCATCACCGGACTTTTCTTTGAGAATAGAGTCAATGGGACTACAGAAGTGGGAACTGGGGTGAAATTTGGTCTTTTAGGACGTAACCTACGTAATGGAGGCCTACGGTGTCTATATGGGAATCTCCGCCTAAGATTATTGTTACCCCTTATTTTATCCTCTATTGTGTGTTTTCCCAACTTGGTTTCATGTTCAGGTACCGTTGTTGAGGCTATGTGTTCTAAGGTAAAATCTGAAATGTTAGAATAATTTGACTTTTGTTTTGATTCCTGTGAAGTATTCTGTTTTATGTGCTCACTGAGTGGCGGCAGTTCCAGCTGTGTCACATTTAAATTTTGCACACTTGAACTTGTGCTGGCACCGCTAACTTCAACATCTGTTTTAGTTTCTTCATTTACATCCTCTAACAAAGTGGTGGCCCCTATAATCATTGTCGTGTCTGTCAATATTTTTAATGTGCTTGTCATTTGTGAACGTGTTGTACCTGGTGTTGGTGGCATGATTGAGACTCTATTACTTTTAGCAAGAATCTGTTCCAAGCGACTTGTGTCAACCTCTTTGACAGAGTTGTTAGGTTTCCTCACACTTTCTTTGATCTTCTTCTCTTTTGCATTTTGTCGGAAAACATCACTTCTGAGTTTTCCGTCCACCCTTTGAGGTGTAAGTTTAGGAGATGGTCGTTTGATTTCTTCAAATCCCGACCCTTCGTTGTCCTCAATGCCAAAGAGTGGTAATTCATGCTCAGACATTGTAATACTTCTTTGCACTTCCTTTTCACTGGTTACAACAACTAGATGAGACAGCATGTCTGCACCATAAAGGTTGGCTGCCAAACAACTGTACTCTCCGGCATCCTCATAAGTCACTTTTTGGATTATTAATGTGTTGTTTTGTGATACATAAACCCTTCCTTTCATGCCCGATGCTTTGAGAACCTGATGGTTTGGCAAGTACCATCTAGTCTCTACTGGCTCCGTAGAAGTTACTAAACAAGGAAGATTAAGAATGTCCCCATTTTCTATTGACATCTTCTTTCCATTTAAATCACTAGGACTCAGAAGGCCCATCCTGACTGTGAGTCTATAAGACACAATGTCCACATTAGTTTCTGTTCTCACAAAGCAATGATAAAGCCCTGAGTCTGCTATGCTTGCATTTTTTATAACCAATCTATTATTTTCCATTGTCGCTTTATGGGAGTCTGTTTGATCCAAAGTCGTTAAGTCTGGAAGCATCCACTCCACAGGTTGATGCCCTGAGCTGAGCACGCTACAGTCCAGTCTGACCTCGGAATGCTCTAGTACTGTTTGAATTCTCCCTGGGGCTCCTCTTTGTATGATAGCCCAGGGGGAGATCTTATCTTCTTCATCCCCTCTTCCAATACTGTGCTTGGATACAAATGTGGAAAAGTTCATCACCAGTTTTTTTGTTGTGGTTTTGCGCCTGTTAAGCTGAAGGGTGACCCTTGGTTGTAAAAGCCAAACAGGTTCAGCCATTAAGTGTCCTTTGAGCTCTGTAAAATATGGTGAGTCCTCATTTATAGCTTGAGAGTACTGAAAAGTAACCTTTGAAGAATTCCCAAGTCTGGTTCCTCGCTCCAAAATAGCAGGGCTCTCGTAGTAGTAGGCAACCAACCTCCACAGGTTCTGTAAAGTATCCCTGTCAATCTCACACTCCAGGAGGGTCCGCAGTGTCACATTGACAACAATCTCATCTGTTCCTTTGACGGGCTCCCACATCATAGTGGTCCCTTCAACTGGACGTGTTACATCACAAGCCACATGGGCCTGATTTCCATGGCTGTCAGAGAGAATGAAGGTCAGGTGGCCTAGAGGACGTTCTAGGTCCTTAATGTACGGGGCATCTGGCTCCGGGTCTTCCCAGACGCTGCTTTCCCCAATTTTCAGTGGAGACTGGATAGAGGGTCTGTCACAGGTGAGCTGGTTGGTCGAAAGCTGGAAGATCTGACTATTGTTCAGGGACTGTGGTGAGGCACATACAGCACAGCTGCCACTATCTGCAGATTCACTGTCCTTTTTGCACTTGATAACTCCTGGAAAGAGAGAATATTTCAGAAAGATACTTTGCTTTATTCATCTTGTAGTTCTTCGCAAGTTGGACTCATTCAACCTCAGAGTTACAATGCATCCAAGACATAGATGAAAAATGAACCCCACACTTTCTCATTGGATGGTAAAAATAATTTCAAGATTTGAAAATACAAACAAAGAAGATTCACCTTCGTGGTTTTTGTCCCACTCCAAAAGCCCCTGTAAGTGGCAGTCACAGGTCCATGGATTTCCGTGTAGGGAAAGAACCTCCAGCTTGCTGAAGTGTTGCAGAGTACCAGGCAGCAGGCATTCCAGTTGGTTGTCTGCCAGATGCAGGTGCCGGAGACCTGAGGTCCAAAATGTGCCCAGAACTGACACTGTAATAAATGTGTGTGGGTGGAGGTCTCGTAATCGGTTCGCCTCTAGTTGCAGTAGCTTTAATGAGGTGAGTCCATTAAAGGAAAATGGCTCAATAAAGTCAATGAGGTTGTGGTCTAGGTGCAGTCGTACGAGACTAGTCAGGCCCTCAAACAAGCTTGGGTCAACTCTTTTCAGTTTGTTGTAGCTTAACTTAAGTATCTGTTGCAATAAAGAACAAAAATTACACCAAATATTTTTTTATTTCAGCAGAAACAATGAAACACTACAGTACAATATATGCTTCATGCACTCATAAACCTTTCTTAGGAATGTACCTGAAGGGAACGGAGATGGTAAAAGGATCCTGAAGACACAGAGGCAATGTCATTTCCATGAAGCATAAGCATGTCCAGTTGGGGCAGATTTGCAAAATCTGAAGACCCAATATTTCCAATGCTGTTATAGCTTTACAGTGGACAAAGTAATTTTGTGAGTCGCAGAGTAATCATCAGAATTTCAAAAATGCTGCTGGTTAATGTTATTTATACCAATGGTTTTCAATTGTTGCTTTATCTTCTTCATTTGTATAAGTGTGGTTAAGAGTCAAAGCTTTTGGGGAGTGGGACCACTGCATGTTTATGTCTTTTTTTTAATATGACAGTTTGGTCTTCAGAAAACATCTTACCCTAGGTTGAGCCTTTCTGTGTCTTTAGGTATGTTGCGTGGGGCAGAGGGGAGGTGACGGAAGGTACAATGGACCTCCTTTGGGTTGGGGCAACTGCAGGACCTCGGACATGCACATAGGCATGAGGGCAAGATTAGCAGCAGGGAAAAAGCTGCCAACTTTAGGAGAGCAGGTACACCCACAAGAGCCATGTCCCTCTTATGCCATTATCTTATTTGGGACCAGTAAAAGAAAGGAAGAATTGTTATGCAGCAATTTGTTAACGTATATCAAAACTGTAATATTATTGTTTTTAAATTAATATTGTATCAAAGCTAATAATGACTTACAATTCAAAAAGTAAGTCACTGTTCTTTTGAGTTAAGTACATTAATTTGTTAAGTATGTTTACAGCTATCCATGTGCTACTGAAACTCACGAACCTAAGAAAGTCGTTCCTATTCCTAAATAGGACAAATAACAGCTTGTGGGCTGCTGTTGGTGTATCATGAGGTTTGAAAAACGCTGAAATCTTATTTAGGGTTACATATTTGTTTGCATACATGTTTTGCACATAATACAATGCATTATAATTACAGCAACACTGTTAAATTACACCTTGTGTCACTGTATAATTGCATAAAGTACTTTTCATTGAATCATACACTGTATATTTAAACTGTGACTTTATTTGACAGCATTTGTTATTAGATGTAAGATTTAGGATCGAGGGCTTGATGATTGCATGAGCTTTCCTGTGGCTGAGTGGTAAGAGCATGTGGCTAGCAACGCCAAGGTCATGGTTTCAATCCCAGTGGATTGCACATAGTCAGAAGCAAATGTATAGTGCTATGTGATGTAAGTTGCTCTGTATAAAAGCGTCTGCCAAATGTAAATGTAATGTACATTGCAATGCTGTTTCTTATTGAGTAATATTGGCCCTCCCCATAGAGCTACTGAGCCCACACATAATAAATCATTGCTCAAGTATTTGTCCCAGGTCGAGCTTTGCTTGGGTTCTTACCACATGCTGGCAACTCCTCCACAGCCCAATTATACAAACAATCTTTAAGAGGAAGGAGGCGAGTGCATAAATACAAAAGTATTTATATTTCAGGGAACAAATTTATAGCAATCAGTTTTGAATTTTGTTTACTTTTCTGCCAGCTTAGTTTAAGCAAATGTCTCCTGTTTAGTTCAGAAAAACCAATAAGGTGAAACGGCAGACATGATTTATTTCTCTGTCAGAGGCCCAATAATGACCCATGATGACTCAGACCATTTTGGACAATTTTAGCCTTTCTGCATTCTTGTCTCTTTAATACTGCTTCCAGCTGTTGCCAAGACAACTACACCATTTACCAACTTCATGAATATTTACACAGAATTGTAAACTATCTCAACAAGTTAGCCCCGCTGTTTTTTCTACAGAAAATATTTAGTGGCTTATGTAATGCAAATACTAAGTTGCTTGTATCTTGCACGTGGTAGAGTCTCTATTATCAAACATTTACACAATTTAGTTTATTATTTACTTTTGAGGGCATAATTTTTGTTAAATTATTTAAATATCTTTTAAATCTTTTTCTTAAATGCTGATTTTTCAAGTCAGAATGAATTTATGTGCTCATGTGCTCGGACTGGGCTTAACTCTTAAAATATTCACTTAGTTCATGCATAATGTTTTCAATAATATTCAAACGATGATGAAACATATATGATTCTTTTGAAGTTTTTTTCAGGCTTTATATTAGTTTCATATGCCATCCCATTAGTTATCCATAGTGTCTCCCATAAAGGGAGCCTAACATAAACATTTCAGTATGCATTGGAATATTTATGAGCAAGAAAAAACATGACATCCTCTGTATCTGTGGTAATTAGATGCTGAGACAGATCTCAACTTGACTACCTTGGAACAAATAGTGCGTCTTACCTCAAGATTCCGGTTGAGAAAATGTTACAAGCGCAGGCGAAGTGCGTAATTGTTTACAGATGACAGTCACGCTATTTTGTTTGTCCCTGTAACCCTTGCCTATGCAGGAACTGCTGGGAGCTCTGGGTGATGGTGGCTTAGCTGGAGAAAGTTAGACTCTAAGAGCAGAAGTCAACTACATCTGGAGAAGTGCTTAACTCCCACCTACACTCCTCCTTTGAGCTGCCGTGTACAGGGGGAGGGTTTACTGGGAGACTTGGCCCCCATCCATCCCTCTTTCCAACTATTTCTTCCTCCAATACCTACACCTCATGATCTGTGGGTGAAGCTGTTGCTCCCCCTGTGACTGTCTTATGCTCTCTTTCGTTCCTTTGAAAATGAAATGAAAATCATTTTTACAATCATGTTGCTTTTCTATCCAAAAGCAATTGGACTACATTACTTTTATGTTGTTATACTTGGACAACGTTACTGATTACATTTTTTATTAATTCATTTGTAACTGCAACAGAATACATTTTTAAAGTAAATAACTCAACCCTGGTTGAAAAGTCTAAGTCATATGAATCTCTGGTTTGGCGTTAACAAAGTTATTTTCTTATAATCAACAATCAAGTCAAGTCGTTTTCAATACAAAATCTGTTTGTTTTGAACCCGGAGCATTCATTAAAAAACGGAATAGTTTACCCAAAAACAAAATTTCTGTTATCATTTACTCACCCTCAATTTGTTCCAAACCTGTATAAGTTATTTGAACACAAAGAAATATATTTGCAAGAATGTTAGCATTATTCTGTTCGGAGACATCATTGACTAGGGACAATATAAATGGTAGACAGAACAAAGAAATGTACACAGACTTGGAACAACTTAAGGGTGAGTATTTGATGACAGAATTTTCTTTTTTGGGTGTAAATAATCACTTTTATTGAAGTCAATCGTGTCATACAGTTATTTGCATCAAACTTTACTAAATGAATTGCCAATTAATTATCAAGACACACACAACAAACAACAGAACAAACACATATTGTGTAAGCTGAAGTAGTTATCTTCTCACGGGTCCTATTTAACAAAAGCCCCAACAGCCTCTGTGCTTCTGACCAAGCATACCTGAACTGAAACCCCACATCCTCTCATAAAACATGTTACGATCCAGAACCTGAGAGGATCCGTTATTTAAATTATCTTCTGTATCACACACAGAGACAGATTATCAGACAGAATTCACAGTAGATACAATTATAAAAGTAAATTATTTGGTGAAACAAAATGCTTTGGTTTGATAACATTTTCAATTCATAGAAAGTATAAACTTTTGTAAAGATATGTATGTTTTTGCATTGAATTTTGCATTAAAATATTTGGCTCTGATTTAAAAAAAGAAAGAGTGTGATGTGATGAACTACACCTGTTAAGCTACACCTGTTGATATTCTGACAGTTGTGTGAACTTGAGGGGAACAGACTCCACACATCTGCTAAACTGACCTGGATACCAGTTAGAATCAGTGCAAAAATACATATGAAAATACAGTTTGCATAATTTGCTTTTCCATTTCGTTACTTTTTAAATGTAGTCAGATTCATGTGTCTTAAATGTCCAAAGACTTTGTGGGGCCACTAAATATAGTCCAAGAATACTGTATAAATTGTATTGCTGCATGCAGGACTATATTTATATTTTTTGAGCATGATCGGATTTGCCGTAACTTTTTTTTTGCCGTTCACTATTCTAAAACAGTAGCACAAACTCAACAAGCACACACAGTACAATCTTACTTCGGGACACAGTTTTTCTCTGTATTCCGGTGTTTCTTACACCCTGGATCCTTCATTTTACTTTCTCTTCACGATTCTCCCACTCTCTCCGGCAGCGAGAGGAAATGCATGCTTTTCATCATTCCAGTCTTGTCTTCCAGCCACAGCTGGCAAATTAATTAATCCTCTTTCTACGCCGACGCTCAGAGTTGCATTTAAACACAGAGCATGGTGCCAAAACAATCATGCAGTTCAGGAACACCTTGAGAAACCTTCACCTGAGGACACATTGAAACACGAAGCCATGACACATACAGTTGTACTAAGTATGAAATTTATCAGACAACTCAACCCCTGCCCCCCTCAAAAAAATGTGTAGTTAGACTGTTATTCTGCGAGTTATTATGTTTAATTCAACAAAGCATTGCTTAATACTGTAATTGACATGTTTTTAATTGCTCCTGGACATTATTTGGCTCTGTGTTTTGGCACAATTGGAATCTAATGCTAAACACGCCAAAGGAATAGTAATTATTGAGCTCCAGAGGACAAACAGAAGAGAGAAAGAGAGAGAGAGAGAGAGAGAGAGAGAGAGAGAGAAAGAAAGAGAGAGAGAGAGAGAGAGAGAGAGAGAGAGAGAGAGAGAGAGAGAGAGAGAGAGATGTAAAGTGATCTGTGCATCTAAGTTTTCCAAATTACTCTTGTCAGCAATGACGAATAACCTCAGGTCTCAATATTAATGCCGTGCACTACCGCTGCTGTCCTTAAAGGGCCCGAGAAGTTTTTATTGATTGCAATTGCACAGTTTCAGTGTTCTGTAATAATCCATAAAAACACAAGTGGTATTATTGTGTTATTTTTTATTTGAAATAAGATCAGTGTTCGCTTGGAGGGCCCTGTTGGTGGCTGGAGAGGCTTTGCATAATGTCTCATTATACAACTCATTATGCGCCCAAATAGAGGCAAAGAGGGCTGTGAAATTTAATCACAGCTCAGCGAAACGCCTGAAAACAAATGTTTTGAGAGCAAATGTGCAGTTTGTGGTGCACCTTTTTATCAGCTAGACATGCAGTGACACAGCTTAGCTTTAATACAATTTTTGTATTTTCTTCTATGTGGTATTGATTGTTTGTTTCTGTAACATATTTCTTAATCTACATAAATTACTATTGGTCTGTCTAACCATTATTTGTGGACGCCCTTGACTCTACATTACCTAACGTTCACTTGTCCAGTGCATCCTCATTAATTGCGGGTTGCTATGTTGTTATTGCCTATACTCTGTGAATGATACTTCAAATTGTCTGGCTTCTTTAAGTGAGGCAAACTATTTCTTTTCTGAATAATTGACGTTGGTGAAAAAGTGGAAACATTGACATTACATTAAGGGAGGGACCTCAGGCTAATATCATACTGTCTCAATTTTAGGTCTTTTCACGGGCAAGCATCACCCAGATTCTCACATTGTCTGAAAATGTAAAAATCAAGTTTGTAATTATTTAGCATTGCAGAAGTGTATAAGTAAAGGTGATCGGATTGCTTCCAAAAAAAAAGAGCTGAGGATTTTAGAGTTTATGTTAGAGTGTTATTCACAGTGTGGGTGGACAGCGTAGCCTCTGGCTGCCACCGAATACAGCTCTCCTCTCCTGGAGAACCCCAGATTTCAGCAGACTTCGCTACTCATTAACAAGGGCTTCGCATGATGCCCATGAGTGCTGAACTATCACTGTATCCATGACGTAATCTTTCAGATATGGCTGAGCCGATCACAGATATATACATTATTTCCCAGAGGAAGCGGACTGTATTTATGTGCTGAAGGTTTTCTAATGTGCTACAGTGTGCAATCATGAGCTGTCTTTCTTACTTGGCTCTCTGATGTACTTTCTTATTAGTGGTGGCACTGAGATCTTATTCTTCAGTAGCACCTTCGCTTCGGTTGTATGCATCTATAGAAGCTTATAAGTAATTTTTGTTCACGTCTAATGCAGAATCAATGAACCTTGAAGTAATATAGTTCTGTTGTTTAGAGAGGTCGACTGAAAGAAATGAAGCAAATAGTATACAGTAGAGTATACAGTAGATATCAAACCATGAGCCAGTCGCTTGTTAAATTTTAGCAGATGGTTATCTTGGTGTTTTGTTGTTGCCAAGTTTAAAGTTAATATTCTACGCTTGCCTAGCGATGGACTTGGTGGTCTCCAGGGTCTTGGAGCAAGTTGGTTGCTAAGGGATTCTTTGTGGTTGGTTGGTAAGTCATGACATGCTCTCCGCACCCCTCTTTTCGTGATATTTTGGTGTTTAGGTTCAGGTCCCTCCTTTAATCTAAGCACCTATTTATTTTTTTGCCTCCAGCCAAAAAACACATCTCTTAGAAAAGTAATAGCACATGTTTGCTAAACGGATTAGAATTATCACACCAATCTGACATTTCCCTTTATTAAAAATATATTAAACTTTCCTTGAGGCATTAGAGAATTGTTGAGAGCCAGGCGAGAACACACAAATAATTGCCCTGTTGTGAATGAAACTGGGAATCCCTGTGGCAGGGTGCAATTATTTCCTGTTTGCTTCATTTTAAGGTAAAGATTAAGTAACATTAGATCATAAAAATTACATAAGAGAGGCGGCCTACGTGCTAAGCTACATGCTAACTTACATAGAACTGCCATTCCGAGTCTCTTTCTCACAAATTCCCGGTTAATTGTCAACGAGATGGATGAGTTACGGCTCAGGATTATGTCGCGTGCCACGGATAGCTGCATGATGATCGTCACAGAGACTTGGCTTAATTACAATACACCCGACGAGGCTATTGAATTGAAGGGCCGTTCCGTGTATCGAGCTGACAGGACGTCAGCCTCTGGTAAGAGTAAAGGCAGTGGAGTTTGCATCTATGTTCATAATAATTAGTGCACTGCAACGAATGTCATTGCAACGTACTGCTCCCCAGATTTGGAGTATTTGGCCGTAGAATGCAGGCTGTTCTATATGCCAAGGGAGTTTTCTGTTTTTCTGAATATAGCTGTTTATATACCACCATTGGCTAATATCAGGACAGCACTGGAGAAATTGCACAGCACCATAAATGGCCAGCTAAATGCACATCCAGAGGGAGCTGTGATTTTAGCAGGACACTTTAATCATGTAGATCTGAAAGCTGTGCATCAACTTCCCGATCAGGGACAATAATGCGTCCTCAATAATAATATTCTTGATCAGGTCTTTACGAATATCCGAGTGGCATACAAGGCTGTAGCATCTCCACACCTTGGCATGTCAGACCACATCTCTTTGGAAATGATACCGGCCTACTGACCTCTTATCTGCTGAGCAAGACCAACTGTTAAAACCATACAAGTCTGGAGTGCAGAGGCCATCTCAGCGCTTCAGGACTGCTTTGAATAAACTGACTGGGGAGTGTTTAAAGAGAATGTGGATATAGAGGAGTATTCCTCATCTGTTTTGGCCTATTTATATTTATGCATGCGATCTGTGCTGCCCCCTTAATCCATCATAGTGTTCCCTAACCAGAAGCCTTGGCTGGACAGTACGGTGCGGTCTTTGCTTAAAGCCCGGATGTTGCCTATATGTCAGGTGAACTGCTGGCCTACAGGAGAGCACGGAGAGAGCTGAAGAAAGGCATACAGGAGGCTAAATACAAGTACAAGAGACGTTTTGAGGGTCACTTTGATACCAACAGCCCCCGGCATCTGTGGAGATGTATTAAAGCTATAACAGATTACAGGGGTAGCACCGTGTGATCAGTCAGGGTCTGGCACTCCCTGACACCCTGAGTCAGTTTCGCTTCGACTAACAAGGCGGTGAAGGATGTGAAGTGACAGCCCAGCTGCCCCAGTTTGAGGAAAAGCAGCAGCAGACTCTTGTACTTCAGTTTCATCAGGTGAAGACTGTACTGAGGAAAAATGACACCAGGGCCTGACCGAGTGTCAGGTCTGACATTGAAATTATGAGCAGACCAACTTGCAGGAGTGTTTCAGGACATCTTTAACCTTTCACTGCAGCTGGGGGTTGTCCCTATTTGCTTTAAATCCTCCATTATTGTACCTGTGCCAAAAAAGTCAGCTGTTAACTGCCTTAATGAGAGCCTCATTCTGAGGCACATTAAGAACATTGTATCTCCAGAATTAGACAGCTACCAGTTTGCTTAAAGGGAAAATCGATCTACGGAGGATGCAACCATCAAAGCACTCCACACAGCCCTTTCCCATCTGGAGATGTCAAATACATACGTCAGGATATTACTGGTTGACTTTAGCTCCACCTTCAATACGATAATCCACCCACAAATTGGACAGGGACCTGTGGTGTACTCTAAACAACCTGGTTTTGAATACAAACAAGACCAAGGAGGTTATTGTGGACTTCAGAAGGTCTAGAAGGACAACACATGCACCACTTCTTATACATGGGGCAGAAGTGGAGTGTGTTGAAAACATCAAATTCCTGGGTAACCACATCTCAGCTGACCTCACTTGGGCCCTGAACACCTGTCACCTGGTTAGGAAAGCTAACCAAAGACTTTTCTTCCTCAGGAAGTTGAAGCAGGCTGGTCTCTCCTCTAGGCTATTGATACATTTCTATAGGAGTGCTATAGAAAGCATCCTATGCTACTGTGTTAATGTGTGGTATGCCAGCTGCACAGGACAGGAAGGACTTGCCCTGTGTGGTCAAGACTGCACAGAGGATTGTCAGGATCCACTTCCAGACCTGGAATTGGTTTATGAGGAACGGCTCCAGAAAAAGAAACATTGCTGCAGATCCCACCCACCCGGGCCATGGACTGTTTGACCCCTGCCCTCAGGGTGGAGGATTATAAAAGCACATACAAACAGATTGAGAAACAGCTTCTTTCCAAGAGCTGTGTCCTCTGGTACACCCTTTGCACTTACACCCTCAAGATAATGACATAACCTGTACTTTGTTTTGTTGTAAATGTTGTTTTTATATTATTGTTGGTCGATGTAAGTTGTTGTAATTTGTAACTGAGACTCATCAGACATAATTTCGTTGTACTCTTGTACAATGACCATAAAGTAAATTATTATTATTATTTGTGTTATGTGGCCATGTTTGAAAGTAAGCAGCCTGCCAATTTGTAAGTCCGAAGGTGAATGAATAACAAAGTTATTGGCTTGAAAAAAAAGGAAGTCAACTCTGAATCACACAAACGAGACGTGACCTATTCCAAGTCTCTAACCGCCGCGTATCTACGTCACTAGAAATAGTCCCCGCCTACGTTTTGCTGGGACTGCCGTGATCACAAACACTGTTGTTCCTCTGTGATGCATCATGTCTAGAACCTGTTATCTACGTTGTAAAAATAAATCTTATTTATACTACCATAGGAAGAACTTTTGAGGGAACAATGGTTATAATTCAATTTTCAAATGACACCAAAGGTGTCTAACCCCAGGGTTGTACTGTTCACGCATCATTTCACCGAAGATTGCTTCAATTATCTTGGCGCGTTCACTGCGGGATATGTTAAACGACTATCCTAGAAAGAGGGGGCAATACTAACTTTAATTGGATCTGTTTACCGAATCACCACCTGTAAGTGTAACTATTTATTTTTGTCTTGACTTCAAGAAATATTTTTGTACCTTATGTCTGTGTTTAGCTAATCCATAAAACACTAACGTTAACATGTACCGTCATTTCTGGGGTATTACAATTTGTTTATCTAGCTATGAACTCGGCGAATTTAAGTGTTCAATTTAATATCGTTTATCTATTATCTAGTATCGTCTTCGGATGTTTCTTCGTCAGAATCTGGCTCAAACTGGTTAGGTAAAATCCCTGCTATCTCTATCTATATACTGTATATAAAATCCAACCACTTGTAAACCGTAATCCAGTAATGATGATAGGCGTTCCATTTGAGACACATGATGAACGTGTTTGACCAATCACAGCAGACACCCGTAATGATGATAGGCGTTCCGTTTGCGGCACATGCTGAACGAGTTTGACCAATCACAACAGACTACACCATCTGACCAATCACATGACACTAGTCTAGCGGATAGGTCGTGATTATACGAATGAATCGCGGAACAAATCCTTTCAGAGTCAGACAAGAAGTAAGGTAAGAAAAACTGCCTATTGTTATGACATAAAAGTGTTTTTACACCTTGTATGTAAATAAACTTGTTGTTGGACACTCCATAAACCAAAGTAGGACCTTAAAAATCCAATGTTACTAACTCTTTTAGATGCTGTTTTAAGTCACACTGCTAATAACTTAACTATGACCAGATGTGTGATTTCCTCCAAGTTATGACCTTTTTTGATGTAATCAAAAGAACGCACTGTTTCAAGATTACTTGAATCGTTTTAAAATTTAATATTGACTGTTTTATTAATACTAATGAAAATAACAGCAGCCAATCGTGTGCTAATATTTCCATTTATTTATTTTAATTTCACACTTTGAAATTATAATTAGGTCCAATAAGAATGTGTGGATGTCAGAATGTAATCTTTTTTCGAAGCACAATGATTCGAGACACCTTTCATTTTAACTTGTCTCACTTGTCACCACCAGTGGAAATTCTGAAGTTTAATCAACAAATGCAACCAGAGGCTGCTGGACAGTGTTATTGAAGCAGATAGACTCGGGTGTTTGTCAAGACTCGCCTGTGAGCAATAAGCACTGATAATTCACTACCTGCTCACTGAGCACTATTCATTACACGCTTACCAGACCCTCATTAATTTCCATAGAACTGATGCATCGTCAATTCTGTCTTCGCTCAAGTGTGTGGCAAGTTCATTTACAACCTGTAGAAGTGTGGAAGAGAAAGATCTTATAGTGGTTGATGGAAGTGGCAAATGCTATTTATATCTATCCAAACAAAGGGCTTGAACGATTAATGAAGATGTTGTGGGAAATTCAATGTGATAAAGAAGACGGAGGAACATCCTTAGGGAAAGCCAAATTCCTTCAATGCTCTGCTTATTTGTTTGCAAAAGACACATGGAGGTTTCAGAATGAAGACCTCTGAGGGTTTTTCTTCATTTCTCTCCTCTTATTTCTGGTTTCAGATTGGCGTTGTTTCAATAAAATTTCTGACTTTATTTATTTGCACCAACACGATTGAGATTTGTAATGTTTGATGTAAGCAATAGGGTATGAGAGCCTGTGCTTTATTGTGAATAAGTCATGGCTGAAGGGTGTTTTTGTTGTAACTCCCTAAGCCGTGACTTATTTATGATAAAGCACTAGCCTCCAATACCTTATTGGTTTTATAAAACAGTTACAAATACAATAAAAAATGCATAATTTTATGATCCACTGAAATCTAAATAATTGTTTCCCCTTTTATTAAAATATGTAAGTCTTAGGCCATGTTCACACTTGACATCAGTTTTGAATTTGCTTGCATCTGTTTTACATTATAATCGGAGTAAACCATGTTTTCAAAAAAGTCCCAATCGCTTTTTTAAACACCAGGATGTAAATGTAAGTTTAAATTTCACTTTCAATAACTTTTGATTGCATTTCAAGCGAGAAATTAGTATTGTGGTTTTTAAATATGTGATTGGTTATTGCAAAGAGACTCTCTGTTTATAATTCAAAAATAATTCCGTAACGCTGCCTATGAAGGCTGTCTCTGTAAGCTGCCTTCGTACACAAATGCTTTCTTTGAACATTGCCCGCTGCTATTTGTAGCCACAACTATTCCTTTTTATACTAAAAAAGGGCCATTGTCAACATTTTCTTGTCAAAAAATAAGTCAAGTGTGAACACAGCCTTATACTTAAATAAACTGATAATCTCCTAAGAGCTGACAAAATACGATCACTCAAATGCTGCAGAAATGACACACAATCAACTACGGTCAAATGTGTGTTACAAAACATGTGTTTATCACTTTTTTGCTGTTTATGTTGTCCACTCCCAGCACCTGTCCTGTGCGGACCGCCAAGTTTGAGATATTGGCAACCAAAACAAAAGGTTTGACAGAGATTACAAACCTCCTCAAAAGAAGCATATGTTCAAAACTGCCCGCAAAGACAACACTCATAAACGAAACCTCCCACATCTCATTTGCTGCAACATACTCTAACCCACATTCAACAGAGTGGTTTCCTCTTCTGAAGGGAAATGGAAAAATGATCAGACAAAAACCAGCTGCTGTTTCTTCTGGCCCATGGACCCCAGCCAGGACAACAGCTCCTGGCATCAGAAGTCCAGGCAGCTGGGGTGTTCTGTTGAGCAGTTCCAGATTAAGATAAACCATGGCCTGGTGAGACTGCTAGGCTGTCATATTCCTTCCAGCCATTACTATGCTGGAGTAAATTCCTCTTCTGGACCCTTTAACTCATAGACATATATGCGGAATCTTACTTTTAGAATATGTCTTTGATCGTAAATGTAGCCGAAAGGTCAGCCAAGTCCACTTCAATAGAATCCTTTTCATTGAAAGGAATAGCTCTCCATCTGTCTGTTTTGAAAGCTCATTCGTCAGTGATGGTTTCTAAAGTTTTTCCTAAAAGATTGATACATACACGATGGAATTACTTCCATATAATGAAATCCAGTGATCTTTTTTTGAAACTAAATTATCCACAGCACTAATATATTTTTCAAAGACCGGTATAAAGGCCTGAATAAACGTAGGGAATGACTTTAAATTATATTTAAAAAAAAATTGTTGGCCCTAATGAAATTAATAAAATGAGTCTGCTGGCTATATATTATGTAAAGGGTGAACGAGCAGAGACCTAACCATTGTTGTTTCAGCGGTGAGTTCATTGAATGTGCAAGTTTTTCAAAAGAAATGTGTTTTCATGTTTTTCTTGTGCTAGGAAGCTGTATAGTAAAGAGTTATTGTGTCTAAAATAAAAACAAAACAAATGCATTTTTGAATGATATTCAAAAAACTAGTAGAATGATGAAACTAGTAACTTTGGATTAGCACCTATTGTATTATTGATCCTGTATGACTTCGCTTATTGCACTCTGAACTCTCTGTAAGTCGCTTTGGATAAAAGCGTCTGCTAAGTGACTTAATGCAAATGTATTCATTTGAATGCACTATAAAAAAAACATGATTTTTGACAAAATTTTGAGTTATCTCATTTTGGAACCAACGTCTTCAAATGTTACTCTCGCCCTAAGTACTGAATTAATTTCCTGATGAAAGATTGCAATCCACAAAGCAGAAGAAAGTTGCCTTTGATATTCTTTTAGGCTTAACACACATATAAAAACACACACTTTCAGATTGTTCGGTCATAAATGACATAAACTGGAATAATCAAGCGAGGAAGCAAACAATTAACATTACTTTGGTATGGTGTGTTGTCTTAAAAACTTAATTTCCTAATAACTGCAAATATAAACATGCATAAATATCTCACCAACAAAACACCCACAAAGAATCACTCAGAGTAGTTCCATGCATGAGGTCTTCTATAAAGACCTGCAGTTCCTGAGGGAAGAAAACTCTCGCCTTCTTCCCAGAGCTCAGAAGGTGTGCCAACAGGTGCTGCCCTGCCATACGACACTTCATCACTTCCAGATAAAAACTGTGAAAGGATTTGGCAACTGCACTCTTTTAATAACTCCCACCTGCCACACCGTTGCTAGACTGCTTGTATTACTGCCTGAATACCACTCAGAAGCACTGAAACATGAATGTTGAATGCCTGAAGAAGTGTTTTGTCTGTAGAACAAGGGCCTAGATGAATAATAAGGGTTTCCATAGGAGACATAAAAGACAAGAGACATACTCTGGAACATCCGAAGAAGGGTTATCTTAAGGTCACTCGAGTCTTTAGGATGACGAAGACTCTTGGAAAGGCTTTAACATTTTTGAAAAATAGTCCCTTCTGATTTTATGTTGGGCTAAGAACATATTTATATACTGTATAGCAGCAGGCTATAGATAATAGTCTCATGATAGCATTGACAGAATGCATTCTAAATGATATAGTACTGCTTTAGGTGGTGTTTTATGGCACACATGGTAAGGTTTATGGTTGGTTCTCTCTGATGATGCTCCTAAAGCTCTTTGTTATGAAAGTATTTTGTTTAACTGGGCGAATTCTAACAATTTGAATGTAACACCATAAAAACCTACCAAAACACCCTGGTCACACCGGTGTGTGACAACTTTGGTTTAATAACTTTACATTAGGCAGTCCATTCAGTCTCAAAGTAATTTTGAGATTTGGGAATCTATATAATCAGTTAAAAGGGCAGACTGTCAATCTTCAGAGAAAGACCAAGATGCCAATCCAAGCTTATGCCTTATTATAACATGAAGATGGATCTCGATGGCTTTGGAATCTGTCGTATCAACTTCTTCTAACATTTGCTGTCAACAGCCAATGCCAACATTGGTAGGACATCAAAAAGCCTCCATGACTGCTAAATCCTTCGGCCTACCTGGCATTCTTTAGTGGGTGGGCAAGCACTGTGTTTTGGCACTTTTCCAAATGGATGAATGGGCATCACAGATGGGATCCTAGTTGAGGAACTGTGCAGCAGAGAGAACATGGCAGCAGGAATTTGGCTTTTAGCCATGTCAAAAATGTTGCATTTATTACTTTGTTAAGCTCACTGGGAAATTTCCTGGAGAGATGTGCAAACATTTCAAGTTCTTTCATTATTTTATATTTTTATTTGGGCAAAAGGGGTGCCAAATACAGTTCATTTTATAAAGGGGCCCTTAGATCAAGATTATATAATTTACTTTTTTCACTTTTTTCAATATACTTTTTAAAGTAATTACAGATAATAAATCAAATCTATAAGACAATTTTCTGCTAGTACATTTAAATTTAGACATTTAGCAGACGTTTTTATCCCAAGCGATTTACAGAGACTTCAGGGAATACTAAAGCAATATGTCATATTTTCATTTGTAGCACAAATAATCTTAACTAACAACAGGCAACAGTCTGGTCACCAGTTAAAATAAGGTAAACAGGGTAAACTAATCGCTGACTAATCGCTTCTCCGGCGATTTATTACTCCAGCGAACTATTAGACAGTTTTCTACTAAAAACATCAAAGTGACCCTAGATATTCTGTCTTGTTTTAGGAAAGAAAATGAAAGAATTAAGGAGGTTTATGTTTAAATCAGGCAAAAAAATCTGCCAATAGGGTTAAAAACATCATCTTGAATTAGGTATTTAAGAAAAAGGTAAAAGTAAAGTTAAGACTATTTATCATTCATAAAGCAAGAAAAACTATTTTAGGTCACTTGCTTGTCAAGGATACATATCTTGGTATAATGCTTTTTAGATATTTTTACTAGAAAACAAGACAAAATACTTAGTAAGAAATATTTTTTTGCCATGCACTTTATTAATCAAATAGACTTTTTATCTTGCAGATGATAAAACATTGACTTTGGACACTAAGAAACCACATTGCAACATACTTAAACGCTCAGAACAGGCAGTGCGAGACATAGTGTTTATCGAGACAAACTTTCCCTTTCTTTTGTGTCACTCAGCAAAACGTTTTCTTGTCACTTTTCCAAACCCTAACCTCGCCCCTAATCCTAAAGTCACAGAGTCAAAAGGAAATCCGACTTAAACGTACAAATGAGATCATATGAATTGATATGATGTATGTAGTATACAAACATGCGCACACTGTAAAAAACTTGCTATAGTTTTACGGCAGGTTTGCCAATAACTTAACTGTTTTTTAAACTTTAATCAAAATTAAAACATTTTGACTTTTGAGATTCAAAATGTGCAAGAACAGACTGGTGTTATCACTGGCATTAGCACAGTCCTTGAGCTAATACTCAAAGGTCCACAAACTAAGCAGCATAATCAAAACCCATCAAAATTTTATCATAACCTATCAAGACGTTACCATGGTATTATCTTTGAAACCCTTTACTCCCGTCACTGCTCCCAGCGTGGAAAGCAAAACCAAATATAATCATACCCCTCAACACTCCCGTTTTGGCCAGGATTTTCACGTTTTTCACAGTCTTCTCCTGTGAAACCTCCGAAACACAATCGCGAACAGAACGAGCAGGAAACCCTTGAAAAGCAGCCGCGAACCAACCGTCAGGGACCGCAATGTATTCGCGAATGGAATTCTACTTTCACCTCTTTGCTGATTAGACGTTTTTAGTTGTCGGACAATTTTTTTGGCCTTTCTTTTTGTTCGTCCAAACTTGCACACATGTAACAAAGGAAACTTGGGTTCCAGCTGTTGTTAGATATTATTTTCCACATAGATAAATAAGCCTACATAAATAAATTAATAAGTGTAGCCTATGTGTGGTTTTAAGGCTCACAGAGTGGATAGCTGCTAGCTGAGCGGACAGCAGGCTAAATGTGGAGGAAGGTGATTTATTCTAAGCCAAACCGTTTTTGTCTGACATGCTATGTTTTCTATACCTTATTTCGTATAACCAGTGTCTTATGGCACACTATATAAAGATGTTTCTTCCATATAGTTTCTATACTTTATTTGTTATAACAGGTGTCTTGTTGTACACTATATAAGTATTTGTTTTCCCTGAATTAAATGAGTTCAAAAGCTGGATGCCCTTGTATCAAGTTCTTGTGCTCCCAGATCCGCAGCAGAATTATCTCACAACATCCAACCTATTTCTGATTTGATTTAAGGGTAATCCAAAACACAGAAAGAAACTTAGTGTTCGAAAGGAACCTGAAGTTTAACAGCTCTTTACCTGCCATTCTCCCACTGTGTCTGTACAGCGAATGTGACTGTACTGATGACATATGGTGTCTGCGTTAACAGGGTGCGCAGTGGGATGCAAAATAAGTTGACTGAAAATGTACACATGACCCATTATTGCGTTTGGATCGAATGCAATGATTGGGCGAACATTTTTTTTGGTTCTATGCCTTTCACAGACGATATATAATTATAAAAATATCATTGGACTGCTATGCTTATTGATTGCTATCAGGATGTAAAATAGATATATAACCAAATAACTATATCTATGTTGTCATAGATATACATGTATATAGTATATTAGATTGAAAGTCATAAAAAACATGGTCAGAGTGACAATGTAACAAATTCCTGTGAGGTTATGTTGAAATAACCCATGATTTATTTATTGAACAGATAAATGAAATTAACTCAATTCAAAAGCCATAATTATTCAGCATAAAAAGAACCAGGACATCCACACTGTTGTATCTTACTCTCATGAACCCGTAATGGCTTGTTATGAAATTAGAAAACACTTGAAAACATACGTTATTTAATGTAAAAATCAGAATTTATTTGTGTGTTATCTATACTTTCCAGATGCTCATTCTGAATGCGTGTGATTACCCACAGTTCACCTTGGTCATTCCGGGTATCTCCAAACCTGTGTCTGCCTGTCAGGATGGCTGTTCTTCGGATAGTCCAGGGAGAGTTGATGTGAAAACCATCTGATGTGAAACCATCAGAGCACATGTTCTGAGCCTCATTTGTGATTAAACCAACCTGAACAATATTCACTATCCTTCTGAACAACCACTGGACTCCCCCGGCATCAGCCCTGTTCTTCTCCTTTGCTCTCCTCAACCCTAATGGCTTTTACAGAAACCAGAAAGAGAGTATAAAAACGAAACATTCTTAATATATGAGTTTTTAAACAATCATAACAGACTCTCTGTGAAAAATAGACAAAAAAATGTATCACTCAACAACAACTCAACTTTGCTGCAACCACAAGAAAATGATGTCGTCCGACCCCTCGGAACTGCTAACCAGGGAGGGGGTAGGGGGAGGGCGTGGTCAGTCGAAAACTTTTTTTATTGAACCCATTACACTTAAATATTTCCCCACATTTGACTATGTCTGACGAAGTAGTAGAATATACTTTCATTTTTACAGTACTACACTAAATCTTAAATAATTTAAGTATGTTGCAATTAAACAGTTTAATTAGAAGGTACATCGGGGCTTATAGTGCAGCCTTAAATTAAGTGTAAGTGTATAGTACGTGTTTGTATAGTAATGATTTCCAGGTAGATGTGCAAAACCCATTTTATTGACTGTAGCAGATGGGAACCATCAGATCTGAGTAATATAAACAACAACAGATTTGGCCTCTTGTTTCTCTTAGCTTCTGTTAAATGTTACTCCCTTGTGTTTAGTTTTCTAGACAATGATGCAAATCATGTGGTCTGAGTACACTTGAAGGTTATGAAAAAATGACACAAATGTCTTTGTAACTGTTGATTTAAGATGGCTCTGATTATCATTTGCATGTTTTTTCCGGGATGCAAAGGCAGACATAAAAACTTCATCAGTTCCTGATTCTTCTGTCCTCTGTGCTGGTTCATGGAGAAACAAGAAGCAATTCAAACGCATCTATGAAACGTTGCAGAGACTCACAATAACAAGCTCACACATCTACACAACAACCCTGCTGCCTTTCCAGACCCTGGGAGACGTTGAGGGGGTATGGCATTGCTGGACTGAAGGGTATGTGATATGCACAAAATAATGTTCTCCTGGTCAGTGATGTTTTACATCTCAACATAACTCGTCAAGACGTGTCTCTCATGCAAACAGGCGCAGACAGCTGCTTAGCAGGACATAACTTTGCCCTCGGCAAGAACGTGCATGCAATATGAGATATGCTTTTATAAATATGGAAAGGTTCTACGAGGCACCATGTCATTCAAGTCAAAAATCAGTTATATTAAACAGTCTGAAAAGAACAGGACACAATTGAATGTTTTCAGTAATATAAACTGTTGAGCGGTATGTACATACAGTATGAGCCAAGGAGTATTTAAACAGGGATAAGGGAGCATCTCTCTCATGAACTTACATTTCCTTGCTGACCTTACCCTGTTTAAGCTATCAATTAATGAAAATGCAAAAAGGTACGAGGCAGGCACGCGCACACACACACACAAAATCAGATTTTCACTCTATGCTTATTGTAGCCAAAAATGTGTCTGTTTTTTGGCCAATAATTCATTTCCGAATTCAAAGTGCATCAAGGGAGAGAGAGAAAACTATCTTAAAATGCTTGTGAACAGAAAGTTGTTATTTTTTAATACCATATTTTGTTCCATTTCAGATTGAAACGGAATATTGAACGGGAAAAGTAATAGGCGTGACTTGATTGGATGTTTTCAAACAGGCGTTGCATTTTAATTGGCAGCAAACTGACTGGTGGGAGGAGTTATCGGATGTTCTTTCGAAGCTGTCTAACTGCCGTCATTGGAGATGGATAGCCACTAGTTTGGAAATGTATTTTCACATTTTGCTTGAAGATTATGAGGGCACATGGATTTTAAAAAGAGAATTACCAACACGTTTAAGATATTTATAATAAACACTGCAATATTCCATTAAAAAAATTAATCATAATTATTAATTTCACAGGGACTTTAAGGCAAAACTTTTTGCTGAATTTAAAACAATATTTTCGTTAGGACAATTAACACAATATCGATAATCATTGTTTGATACACTGGTATGGTATTTGCGAAACATATTTGTCCTGAACATTTTTTGGGGGTTTAATTATTTAATTGACATTTACCTGAATGTATGTTAGTGACAACATTAATATTTTGTGACAGCCTCCCATGACATCTAGCCCCAGTCTCGATTATATAAAGACACCAGGCAGAGATACATTTCTGCTTTATACAGAGATACAGTTTTCTTACTCTTGCTCTTATCTTTTTTTCAATCAATACAACATCAAATGTAACTGCCCCATCTGTCAAAACTTGCGAAAGACAACAAGCTCAGGTGTCTTATTAAAAGGGAAGCTACCTTGTGGACCTCTGTTTCACCCTTGGTATTCACTGTTTTCTAGTTTAAATGTAAATTATATAAGATTCATTTTTTGATGTTATAATAAAAACAGCTTATATCTGGGTTGGTTTGGAAGGATTATCTGAGTTTTAATAATGGGGCTGTGTGGGTACGGTGGTCAAAAAATGGTTGAAAACACAGGTGTATTATATAAACTCATGCAACCAAGCATGTTATTACGCATTAGATATGATGGTAATTCCATGCACTGCAGTAAAGTCCTTACAAAGGATTCAGAAAATGATTACAGCTCAGAGGCAAACCGGCACAATGCTGTGTGCATTCCAGTGTAAGATATCCAACAAGCTAGTTCATGCATACAGCACATTTGATCTAACATCACCTATGACAGCATATCACTGATTGGTTGTAACAGCATTATACTGTAGTTGGGCTAGCTTGAGGCTGTAGATGAAGAGAAAAGGACATAGTTCATAAAATGTAGGTGTGAGGGGGATGGATTATAGTCCTGTAATGGCAATTGTCTGTGCACTTTTATAAGCAACTGTTCATAGCCTAACACTGCATATCCTCAATCAATTTAGATTCAAATTTACTATATTTCTACATTTAAATCTGCAATTCATAACTTATGCCATCTCTCTCTCTCTCTCTCTCTCTCTCTCTCTAACTGTCTTATTATTTGTTGCTCTTGTGTGTGAATTTAAAATGAACCACAGGTCTTTTATTGTATTTCCAGGTTATGTATGTACAAACTCTGACTCTGCCATTTCTGTTTTTTATTAAAAGTGAACGTTAAGCATTCCGTTTGCATTTCTCTGCATGCCACTGTGTTTCCATGTCACCGTATCCACCGCAAGTTTGTGTTTCTTGGAAGTCTAACTTCAGACATTCTGGCATTTTATTGCACTTTTTCAAGCAGCTCAATGAAATGCAGGATCAATAAAATTCAATGTGAATCAGACTTTAGGCTGTTAGCGAAAGCCTGGCTATGAAAGGCTAATGCACAGTTGTGATGTTGTGCACACACTGAATCCAAACCACACTAGAAGACAAGCCCCACATTTCCACTGTTCAGGCTGATCTCGGAGGAATCCTCCTTGTTTAATTTCTGTTTTACATGATCGGATTTGACCAGTGTGAGTTTCATCAGAACTTCAGTAGATAATCCAGCTTTGCATCGTATGAGGCAGAACTTTCTCTTATAATCTTTAAAATGTCTCTTATAATCATTAGAAGCCCATGCATTCGACTAAGAGACAGTGAATTTGATCATTTCATTGTACCCATTAGCTCTAAAATGCATTTATTTTTAATGCAAATGACTGTACTTTTCAGATTTGTCCCTTGCGCTTATAAATCTGACGCTGGTTTGATTAAGCCGTGTTAACAGTGTTAACGGTATAGCATGGAAAAGCTCCTCTGTGCTTAATGGCATTTCCGTCTGGAAGCCCCAGGCTTGGCCCGTGGAGGGGGCTCAGTTAGAAATGTAGGCCACAGTTTGGGACCTCCACAGTAAATTAGCTTTCCTTTCCACAGCGCAAACTCCAAAGAGGAAAGAAGGCTCTAGTTACAACCCACCAGAGCACCAGGTCAGAGATGAGCTATCAAGGTCGCCCACAGGAACTCATCTGAAGAGCCTCTGCACTATGTCTGATGGAGTGTACAGATGCTGTGAGCAGAAGTAAGAAATTATACACACGCTCCCATTTCTTCTCTCTCAGGAGATCAAAAGATGGGTCAGGGAACCCCCAACCATACTATGAAAGAGCTGGTTGTTAAAAAATGTCTTATGTCTTATAAACCTTAACTGGATTTTTTTCAGGACCTACATTTTACAATGATCATCAACTGGTCACCCAATACCCCTGTAAAAAAAGGACAGCATATTTGGATGCTGGGATGCCGGTTTCCTTTCAAGGGCTTTAACTAGCATAACCTACGGTGGCTTCTAGGTGTCACTGCGCTGCAACCTAAGAAAACACATGCAAACACATAAAAACAAGCAAATTCAGAAAGCTTCTTCATTAGTTTGGCGACACATGCCCTGCAAATACTCAACACAAACAAACACAGAAACGCGCTGCAAATACTCGCAACACAAACAAACACAGAAACGCGCTGCAAGCTGCACAGACGATAACGGAAGTGTTTCCGGGGACCGCAAAAACTGATGCACCTGATTGAGACGCGCTTCATTTTGACTGTTCAAATTCGTTAGTGGAGTTGTCAGCCACATTGAAGGTAATTGCTTTATAACTTTATTTTAACTTTCTTAACGTAGGTCCGTAGGATATTATTAGCCTGTCGAATTGAACAGTTTAACAAACAATATGAGACAATGTAGCTGCTCGACTTACTAAAACAAGTGTCACTATAAAAAAGTTTAAAGGTTTAAAAACATGATTAACAACTTGTCAACTTATTCTAATCAACATAGTGTCATGAATCTCACAGTGAGACATGGCGTGGGAACCCAAGTGCAGGCAGACACAGACGGTATTGATAGTAACAGATATATTTATTTACAAATAAACAATAAACAAAACATGCAAAACAAAGGCCCACGATGGGGTAAAACAATACTGTGATATATATATATATTTAAACAAGAAACACTGACTCACTAAACTATGAAACAAACACTTGGAACAGACACTAAACTACACTTACTTAAACAGCACAGGGACAGGAAACAGAAACACTGGTACATAGAACGCTGGTACAAGAACAGGATTGTCAAACAAGATAACCAACAACATGGGATCACAAACAATGCACGAGCAATGAGACAAAGAAACGTGAGGACTCTTTATAGGGGAAACAACAGAGGATCGAAACGAGCAACAGGTGCTGGGGATTAGCACTAAGGAGAGGCTGACAAGGAACGAGATGCAGGGAACAATGACGAGACACGAGAAAGAACTATTCAATCTCACACAAAACCATAGGTTATGCCATGATTCCACTTCAGGCAGGAACAAAACATGACATGGTAGTGGAACCATGA
The DNA here is from genome assembly GCA_029783895.1 of Triplophysa bombifrons. Taxonomy (NCBI): domain Eukaryota; kingdom Metazoa; phylum Chordata; class Actinopteri; order Cypriniformes; family Nemacheilidae; genus Triplophysa; species Triplophysa bombifrons. Next base: position 17,849,249 of record CM056464.1, read on the forward strand.
CATAAGCCCCCCCTCAAATGAACACCTCCAGGTGTTCATCAAGGGGCAACTAACAAGACAAGACTAACTTGGACAAGGACAAAAACCAGACAGACAAGGCAAACATGACAAGAGGCATACACGACAAGACAATAAACGGGTTGGGGTGGGACAGCAAAAACAACAAACATGGGAGGGGGGGTGGGGGCAAACAAGACAAGACTGGGGGAAGTCCAGAAGGGGCAGGGCTTGGCGCCGGTCGGAAGGCCGGCTGGGCAGCGCTCTCTGGCGGCTTCGGGACCACAGGACTCGGGACCACAGGACTCGGGACCACAGGACTCGGGACCACAGGACTCGGGACCACAGGACTCGGGACCACAGGACTCGGGACCACAGGACTCGGGACCACAGGACTCGGGACCACAGGACTCGGGACCACAGGACTCGGGACCACAGGACTCGGGACCACAGGACTCGGGACCACAGGACTCGGGACCACAGGACTCGGGACCACAGGACTCGGGACCACAGGACTCGGGACCACAGGACTCGGGACCACAGGACTCGGGACCACAGGACTCGGGACCACAGGACTCGGGACCACAGGACTCGGGACCACAGGACTCGGGACCACAGGACTCGGGACCACAGGACTCGGGACCACAGGACTCGGGACCACAGGACTCGGGACCACAGGACTCGGGACCACAGGACTCGGGACCACAGGACTCGGGACCACAGGACTCGGGACCACAGGACTCGGGACCACAGGACTCGGGACCACAGGACTCGGGACCACAGGACTCGGGACCACAGGACTCGGGACCACAGGACTCGGGACCACAGGACTCGGGACCACAGGACTCGGGACCACAGGACTCGGGACCACAGGACTCGGGACCACAGGACTCGGGACCACAGGACTCGGGACCACAGGACTCGGGACCACAGGACTCGGGACCACAGGACTCGGGACCACAGGACTCGGGACCACAGGACTCGGGACCACAGGACTCGGGACCACAGGACTCGGGACCACAGGACTCGGGACCACAGGACTCGGGACCACAGGACTCGGGACCACAGGACTCGGGACCACAGGACTCGGATATATTTATTTACAAATAAACAATAAACAAAACATGCAAAACAAAGGGCCACGATGGGGTAAAACAATACTGTGATATATATATATTTAAACAAGAAACACTGACTCACTAAACTATGAAACAAACACTTGGAACAGACACTAAACTACACTTACTTAAACAGCACAGGGACAGGAAACAGAAACACTGGTACATAGAACGCTGGTACAAGAACAGGATTGTCAAACAAGATAACCAACAACATGGGATCACAAACAATGCACGAGCAACGAGACAAAGAAACGTGAGGACTCTTTATAGGGGAAACAACAGAGGATCGAAACGAGCAACAGGTGCTGGGGATTAGCACTAAGGAGAGGCTGACAAGGAACGAGATGCAGGGAACAATGACGAGACACGAGAAAGAACTATTCAATCTCACACAAAACCATAGGTTATGCCATGATTCCACTTCAGACAGGAATAAAACATGACATGGTAGTGGAACCATGACACATAGTCAATGTAGCTGACAACTCCATTAACGAATTTGAACAGTCAAAATGAAGTGCGACCACTCAACTCAACTCAACTCAACTTTATTTATATAGCGCTTTTTACAATTTTCATTGTTACAAAGCAGCTGTACATGAGACACAATAGATTATAAGTAAAACAACTAAAGGCATATACCTGTAAAAACAAGAAAAAGGTGGAAAACAACAAAAGACAGACATACAAATGCTCCACACACACAATATGCATACATACACACATTGACATAGACGCACACACACAAACACACTCACACACACACACACACAGACACACACACACAAACACACTCGCACAAAATGACAGTGAAAGGACACATTTGAGATAAAGGAGAGAGAGAACCACAGGTCAAATATTAAACGGACTATAAATTCTTATATATTAATTATTTCTAATTTCTGAATTCTAAAGCAGCCCCCCCCCGGCCAGGCAGATAGTGCAAAACAATATGCAAACGGTGGTGAGGAACCCAAAACTCTAATCGAGAAAAAAAACCTCAGGGGAACCCAGGCCCGACCGGGGGATTCCAGTTCCCCTCTGGCAAAAGCTGCTGCCTCTGCACAGGCACAACAGTGCTTGCACAACAAGGCTAAATAAAAATAAAAAAATAAGCTTAATAAGGTAAATGGTAGATTTAAGATTATCATTAACAATCTAATAGCATTTGAAATGTTGTAGGAAAATCAAAGTTGCCACGTCCTTTATCCAGCTCTATCCTCTTAGCTCTTGTCAGGTCACCGCTTCCCATTCTCAGCTCTGCCATCAGGTCTGGGCATGAACTGCCTCCTGCGGTAACCTTGGAACAAAGAGACAAGACTGGCTGAGAGTAGAGTACTGTTCCGCACTCTTTGATGCAACAGGTACATCATTTGTTGTTGGATGTGTTCCTGGTTCCGGTTGATCTAAATAATGCAGCCTAAATCCTCTGAGGATTAATATTATGGAAGTGTAGTGTATGCAAGATTAAAAAGATGCGTCTTTAGTCTAGACTTAAACTGACAGAGTGTGTCTGCCTCCCGGACATTGCAGGGAAGAATATTCCAGAGTTTAGGCGCTAGATAAGAAAAGGATCTACCACCTGCACTTGATTTTGAAATTCTAGGTATTACCAACTGACAGGACTCCTGAGAGCGTAATGCACGTGGAGGTCTGTAATACAATAGAAGTTCATTTAAATACTGCGGTGCTAGACCATGCAGGGCTTTATAGGTAATAAGCAAGATCTTAAAGTTAATGCGATGTTTTATAGGTAACCAGTGCAATGTTGAAAGAACCGGGGTTATATGCTCATACTTTTTAGTACGTGTAAGAACTCGAGCTGCCGCGTTTTGAACCAGTTGCAGTTTTTGTAATAGGCCTGCAGGGCAACCACCTAGAAGTGCATTACAGTAATCTAGTCTTGATGTCATGAATGCATGAATTAATTTCTCTGACCAAATCAGGTGCATCAGTTGTTGAGGTCCCCTGGAAACACTTCCGTTGTCGTCCGTGCAGCTTGCAGCGCGTTTCTGTGTTTGTCTGTGTTGCGAGAATTTGCAGCACGTTTCTGTGTTTGTTTGTGTTGCGAGTATTTGCAGCACGTTTCTGTGTTTGTTTGTGTTGCGAGAATTTGCAGCACGTTTCTGTGTTTGTTTGTGTTGCGAGTATTTGCAGCGCGTTTCTGTGTTTGTTTGTGTTGCGAGTATTTGAAGGGCATGTGTCGCCAAACTAATAAAGATGCTTTCTGAATTTGCTTGTGTTTTTTTGAGTTTGCATGAGTTTTCTTCTGTTGCAGCGCAGTGACACCTAGCGGCCACCGTAATAACCAGAACTCCAGTATGCCCCAAAATACTGAGTTTGATTTTAACAATTAAAGCAGCGGATAACATTTATATTCCCATTTAGCAAATTAGCCTTTGATATTTTGCAAAACTAAACTAGCAAAATTATTTGCAATTTATTATGTGCATGTAGCAGTGCTTTTCCATGCTGCTTGTGACCATGTCTGAACAAACCTGCAACATATTTTTGGGACACTACTCACCAGTTTTCATCACGTTGTGAATTAGGAGAGCATTTGGTAGATAGGTCAGCACAGAGAAGTATTTAACCCTCGGTTCACAGGGGCCAAAGGAATACGGGTCAAGAGAAATTGGGTCTTGCTTTCCACAATCAGGCTGTAAATAGAAAAGAGGCTTTTTTAAACAGAGTGGGAAGATGATTTGTCAGCGTCCCGAATGCTTAAATGCTGTTGTAACCTTCTGAAGATCTTTTTCTCACCTTTTTGTTCCGAGGCGAAGTTAACAATACCTGACATAAATAAGTAATGTATCAAAAGAAGAAAAAAAGGCTCAAATCCTCTGTAACTCAGGCAGATCATTAATCTTGTCCAAGCTGCATTTCCTCACCACTAGATGTAGCTGTGTCCCATCATTTATAAATTCATGCATGCTTAAGTGAAGGGCCAAAATAAATCCTTTACATCACCGCTATTGATTTCATAATATCTACAGGAAGATTGACTTTATGGTTTATTGTTAGTATTAATGCATATCCTAATGTACTGACTCATTTAAAATAGAAAATGTGGTTTAAGGCACGACAAACATAGTATATATAAATAGGAGCACATTTGTAGTTTTTCGTGAAATTGAGAGGTTGCAATTTCATTCTGCATTCCAAATATGTAGGAAATTCTAAGGTAATTCTGCTGTATTGGAAACTGTCTACAGTCAAGTGTTTGCTTTTAGTTGAACTGCGACGCAATCAAATTTGTAAATCAGTTTAAATGTCTATATCTATAGTTATAGCTGAATAATTAGATAACTATTCAAATGGCTCAGACATTCGAAAGTGAATGACCTTCAAGTGCTGAGGAACCCCAGAACATATATTTAGTATACAACAGATCCATGTACATGTTATGCATAAAATTAATTTGTGAACTTGCACAATCTTTAGAATCGCTGTACTTTGAATTAAATCTGTTTCACATAAAAAGCCCTGCAAACCAAATGGAGGTTGCCAAATTCAGCCTTGTTTTCATGCAGTCATATAGTTGGCAAAAGGTCATCTTTAAAAGCTGCTATTGTATTGTTATTAACTAGCACACTCATTGCTGTTTTGCTCCAGCACATGTGGCTGGATGAGAATAACTCATCATCTATCATGATGTCCTCATCTGCCATCCGCCCACATGTGGCCACAACCCAAACAGGCACACATTGACTGTGGTCTGTGTATGTCTTGTAGTCTCCGTGCCGTAAAAGGGCCGGCTCTGATTGAGTGAGAATGATTGTATTTGCTCAGCTCTCCTGCTCCGTAGAGATGAGTCTGTGATGTTATCACACACAGGCTGGTCTTCGCCACCCTGGTCCATTTATGGTCATTCGGTTATTTGTGTTTGCCCAGAGATCAGTGTTTTATATGAGATCTGTGTCTATGCATCATGCAGTAACTCCTGCCTCCACAGTTGATGTGTTCTGCGTTATCTGTGCTTTAATACAAGTTTTTTCACCTAGATAGACAGATGGGTGGGCAGATGGAAGGATGGATGGGTCTTCATTGTCGGAAAATAAAAAACAGAGGTCTTGGAAATGATAGAGTTAGACACCAAAACAGTTAATTGTTTAAATTAATAGGGACGGTTACATCAATTTGCACAATCAGCCGTAACATACTGTATTGCAGTGTTTCTTCAACTATGGCCACTTTAATATCCCAGAGGTTGGTTTTTATTAAACTAACAGATTTCACCTTTTCTTCTGTCACATTAAAAAAGTCATGGAAACTTTGAATGTCTTTGACGTTTTTTTTAAATATTTTTTTATAATATTTATTGATACAGAGACATAATTATTTTAATATAATCTGAAGATACTTGTTACTAAATACAACAGTGTTTATAAAGAGCAAACAGATAATTATCTCTGTAAAAATCTAGGTAAATATAATTTGCGAGCAGATAAAAATGCACAATTTGCCACTGTAAACTCATAAGAAAACAGTGAAGATTTAGAAAACATGAAATAATAGCTATAACAATAATCTCAGCAAGAACACGTTAGTAATGAGTCATTACAAAAAATTTAAAATGCCTTTTCCAACATAAACAAACTTGACAAACAAAGACAAATGCGACCATAAAAAATACCATTTGTAAAACATGTTCTGTCATTAGGATATTGACTAACAAAGCACTACTTATCTAAAAAATACTTCACTTTGACCTTCATGGAACTGTTCTTTTATAGAGAAAATGAATATACAGTAAACCTTAAGAAGTTCACGTTATATAACATTTACACATTTGGCAGACATTTTATCCAAACTTTTACAATTTATCCAAACTTACAGTATATTCAGAAGACTACAGAGGACGGTTCGGACTGCTGAGAAGATCATTGGTCCCCTGCCCACCTGCCCACCCTCCAAGAACTCTATACATCCAGAGTGAGGAAATGTGCTCAGAAAATCACCCTGCCATCATCCAAGCCATCATCTCCTCACAATGCTACCGTCTGGTCGGCGCTACAGAGCACTGAGCACCAAAACAACCAGACAAAAAAAACAGCTTCTTCCCTCTTGAACAGTTAAATGTTTTATACATGCAATTAAGAAACTTACGTGCAAAAAATTACGTGCAAGTAATAACTCTGTGCAATAATAATAAAGTGCAATATTAAATATATCCTGCAGATAATACACTATCTATTTTTATTCAACTTTTTCTGTAAATTATATTTCATTCTACTGTATATAACACATACCTTTTACTACAATAGTCTTTTCTCATTTTTCACTTGTACATATTTACATACACACATAGCTTTACTCTCTATAGCTTTACTCTTATGTTTATTGTATTGTATTTCTTAATTTTTTATACCCATAGGCCCTTATTTAAATCATCTGTGTACTAAATTTTATTGTTTGATGGTCTCTGTGTACTGTTGTTGCTGATTCTGTGTTCTGGATGCTCCTGTCACCAGAACAAATTCCTTGTATGTGCAAACATACTTGGCAATAAAGTTCTTTCTGATTCTGATTAAAGTTTTATATTATATATTATATTAAAGTATAAGTTTTATCAGTTTATTAGTCAATAAAATTGTAATGCATGATAAAAAATCTGATGTGTTTAATTGCCCCCGAATTCCAGAGAAGGTAATGCTGAAGAGAAAATCACTGTTACCATGGAAATGGGAATTGCGGCAGTAGATCTTAATAGTGATTTCATATGCTCAATCTGCTTGGAAGTCCTGCGTTTTTACAAACAAGAACTCAAGGCTTTGATCAAAGGCTTTTTCTCATCCAATTGTACTGATTATTTTCTCTGTGTATTTGTGCTTATCTGTGACCATCAGACCAAAGAGGGGCAGAAGTCATTAAATAAATGTAAAAATGAAACATAATAATGAGAAAACACTTTCATATAACCCTGAGCTCTGCAGTGTGCCCATAGATATATTACTCCAATCCATGGCTTTGCAGTAATTGTTTACAGTTTCCATAGAAACTAAACAAAATGCTACAGAGGAAAAAATATTTATTTGTATCAATGTGTATGATCAAAGTTTTTCAGAGGTTTCATACAAAAAATTTCATATGTAATTAACTTTTGCATCTCTATCAAAGTCCAACAACCCCAGAAAACCCTGCGTTATTTGAATGTTGGTATTCTGTCCAACCAAAGATTTAATGCCATGAATTGCTTTGCTACATTCCAACCTGAGGAATTTTGCTTGGTTACCCTTGGTCTGCGGGTTCTTATCTCAGAATCATAAACAGTTCAGCCTCTTCGTAAAGGCTGTGATGTTGTTACAACTGCTGGTCCTTAGATGAACTCAGAAAAGTTCTAACAGTCGTGCAGGAATTAAGGACCTCTTGATAACCCCCTCTATCCATCAGATCCTAAAGTCGATTTGATAATTGCTTCCGCAAAAGTTTTCTCCAAATGTGAAATTACATCTCTTCTCCGATCTTAATGCATCAGTGACAACCCTTATTCTTTTTCATTTCCTTTTTTTCATTGATAACAATGAATTAGGGTTATTCAGTAGGGCCTCTGCCTCAAAGAAAAGGCTCTGGCTGATACATTTTCCAATTGAGCTTTACTTGAGTGTTTACAAAGTGCTAAGTTTGTGAAAGCAGGCTTGCATAGTCAGAAATCCAAGCATTACAGCTGAACCTACATTGCAATTTAACAATTCAACTGGCAATACGGACAGTTTTGAAATTTACCGGAATGTTAATGTCACCACAGTCATGACATTTCAAGCAGAATGCTTGTTCTTGCAGCTTACAATCAGTATTCATCCTTCTAGCCGCAGCACTGTTATGTTAATGTGCCAGAGTAGAATTGGCCCTCCCAGTTGAGTTTGCTTTCTCCCAATGTTTTTTCTCCAATTATACTCAGGTTTTGGTTCATTGCCACTGTCGTCTTTAGCAGATTATTAAAGTTTAGGGTTATTCTAGTGTAATTCTAATTGACATTTTATTCACATTTTAGGGTATTATTGCATCTTTTTTATTTTGCTGGTAGTGACAATAACCATAATATTATAACCATGTTTGCCAATATCATGTTAATAATAACATATTATAATATTGTAAATAATCCAGTAACAGTATCTGGTTGACATAACAGTAGGTGGAGATAATTCACCATCTTAACATTGAACCTTAAAGGTCTCCTCATACGACCACTTTCAACAAGTTGGTAGAATAGAATAGAAAACGTTATTGTCATTATAATAAAACCCTTCTTGTCTCGTCAAAAACAGCTCTGCTCAGAGCAACACGATTCAGTGCATGTCTCTTTAAATGATTAGTAGTAACAGCGCACCCCACCCCCCTCCTGTCAAGCTTTTCAACACACGTGTAATACTGCCATGGCAATGGATTCCTAAATTTTAGTTAGTTTCGTCTTAAATATCGAAAGCCAACAGTATCACAATTTGCGTGCTTTGGATCGGTGTATTAATATTAAAACGCCGATTTCTTAACGCCGCCAGGCGTTAAATAAGCGCCGTCTGGTGCTAAATTAACGTGAAACGCCGCCACGCATTTAAGGAACGCCGGGCACCGATGGACGTTAGGTTAACGTCACACGTCACTCAAAATGCAAACGTATTAGCTAATATACATAGCCCCTCCTCTTCTGGGTTTGCGCGCTCTACGGCAAGTCGGAGGCCCGTGTCATCTCAAATCCATATCCAGCTTAACCTTGTGGAAAAACAAAAAATGGAAAGAAATAAAAGAAAAACCAGTTGAAAAGAAAATCACATAACTAATGCAGTATGTTCCAGTAAGCTATGTGTAAAATGTGTAATATGTCAAACTAGGTCAAGTCATGATTAAAGGTACCGTAGTTCCCCCCAAAACAAAATTTCTGTCATCATTTTCCAATGGTCCCGATTGACTCCTATTGTATGAAGAAAAGTCAATGTGGACGAATGGTTTTCTGTTACTAACTTTCTTTCAAAAATCTTCTCTTGTGTTTATATGGTTTACACATTATACAGTCATACAGGTTTGAAAAGTAAAGAGGGTGATTACTGAATTCTCACTATGCTTATGCGTTTTTCAATATATGTCATTGGGAGGTCAGCTCGGTTGGCTTGCAACCGCTTGCAACTGTGTCTTTGACTGGTTTGAGTCACGCTTGGACCAGTTGTGGATTTTACATTGTTTGTCTTGTTATGTTTATCTGTGTCACAGGAATTTTTTTTATATTTTAGCATTTATTTCGTGGTTAATATATAAAGAAAGTCAGGAATAAGAGCTCGTTTTCCACAACAAACTTACAGTATATTCTAAACCCTAAGCATGAATGATAAGAGACGTTTAAAACAAAACTAACCGCAGTGTTCACCCCTGTTCATTAGCAAAACAAACAGCTTGCCGCAGCTAAACATATTAACATACATACAGCTAAACTCCAAGTGTCCATCTGCACTTATATACAGCAAGTTTAACACTGTCTTTGAATGTTCTATTTAGCCCGTGACTGACGTAAATCCCTTCGCTATCATAAGCTAACATTATTCTCCTATATATACGGTACATTTACGTCAATTCAAACTGTTGATAAATATAACTCATATCAGCAGTTTTGTCTCGTTCTGTCAATCGGTCTCGATCCCTCATGAGGAACAACTTTGAAGCTAATCCTGCTTGTGCTGTCCCAGATTGAAAAAGCATTCCGGTTTGAAGTGATTCGCGCAAACAAGCATGTTTTTACTTATGGTTTCTGAGGGATTTCCACTAAAAATAAAAAAAATCCACTGCTGTCTCTTCCTAAGTTTGGACTCTTTGCTGCGACTACATTGTATTTTGACCACGAACTTTAGCCATGGCGTCACGTACACCGCTGTCCCTTGTGAAAACAACAATGGCAGAGCGCGGTGGGTGGGAAAAGGCACACCAATAAACTTACCGGGTTCTTATTTTTCACATTTTCTGGGTTGCTAGATGCAGCAGGGGGCCGGTTATAGCTTTATAGGTTATAGGGTTTTCACATGATGTCTCCTTTAAAGCGATTAATCACCCAAAAAAACAATTATGTCATCATTTTCTCACCCTCTTGTCATTTCAAACCTCTATGACTTTTCTGCAAAACACAAAAGATGCTATTTTGAAGAATGTTGTTAGCTTGCCCTATTCACTATTCACTTTGCATTAGTTTTGGATCCATAGAGAAGAAGTGAATGGGGGCAAGTGCTGTACATCTACCAACTTTCTTCAAAATATCTTCTTTTGTGTTCTGCGGAAAAAAAGAGTCATACGGTTTAAAACGACAATAGAGTGAGTAAATGACAACAGAATTTTTATTTTGGGGGAACTGTCACTTTAAGAGCCACAGTGGTTTCAATTCTCTCTCCACTTCTCTCGGAATTTAATTGTGATTCATTGGCCAAAAGAGATTGATACCATATAACATTTCATACATACAATGCTCTTTTCTCATACTGTTATGAGTCTTCGGATAAATTAAGAGGTATTTTTGCTATTTCTATTTCTTTTTCAGGTTTAAATATTACAAACCGATACAACCAATTACAAGAGACGATTTTTACGGTCTTACTCATAAACTTTGATACGCACATCAGTTCCAAGCAAAATAAACAGAAGAGTCCAATAAACGTATGCATTTTAAGTCAAGTTTCTTAATGTAAAGGTGAACAGTTACAAACTAACGCGGGGTTAATTGTAACATGGACCTTTTACACAGTAATACAGGAATGAGCGATTTGTGCTTCATGTGTACTTATTAGATACTTATTATTTTGGGAGCATGAATGTCAGTTTCATCATCATATTTTTTTCCCAATTAGTGAGTTGGGTGTTTCAGCATAAATACAATGTCATTAAATCCAACTTTATATCATCCTAATCACTGTCTTGTTGTCTAAGATATAGTACCATATTAAAAACATGTCAGCCACTCCTGCCAATAAATCCCTTTTGATATTCTCCGTTGTCAAGGGCACATCAAAGTGAATGAGTGTTTACACTTCTAATGTGATGATGTTCCTGCAGCTCAACTAGTAGAGAACACCAATAGCAAGTCTGCTTCCCAAGGAAAATACAAACTAATGAAAAGCATCTGTAAAATGCATTAATGTACAATTCATGCATTCCTGACTACCTGTGAATGTGATCAGATCGCAAATATAAACCCATTTGCAGCTCTTTTATGGAGCTTGGCAGCCTTTAGGTTTACATTGTATAAAATTGACATTAATACTTTGGTAAAAAATAACTAAATCTTATTTTAGGCAAACTTACTGTATATTCCTGATAAATGGATAAACAACAACAAGTTATGCAGATTGGAAAGGTTGTGGGGGGTCAAATATTAAACTCTATGACTTTCTTGATCTGGCCAGTAGATGATGCTGTGTCTCTCCCTATGAATGACAGGTCTGTAAGTCTGCTTTGAAAACTCATCTTACAACGTGATCTCTCTCCCATTATCAGCTGCTCAGAGTCAAGCCATTATGACTGCTGTACACCGGAAGGGGAAAACCAACCGTTCATCAATTCTTTCCTCTATAGTCTTACTTCAATAAGAATAATTTAAATCTATTCTTTGCATCGTCATCCTGATGACATTGTGAAAATGTGTCTAAACAGAGTATCCCTTTTTCAGTAATGAGATACTGTAGGTATATGTACACCATCACTTGGGGATTGGGATAAGAGGGGTCTGCTTTAATGAACCAAGAGTTGGCATTGCGCTCAATGGAGTTTTCATTAAAAGCTGAACGGAATTCCAATAACCGCCGTTGAGCTGGACGATGCAGTACATTTCCTTTACCACGTTATTACCTCTCATTAAGTTGCACACTTTACCATCAGAAAGAAGGAACGCGCCACATAAGACCATAGTTGTTCCATTTTTGGAGCTTGTTGGATGGCATAAATGAGGACAGATGACCCTTTGCTAACAAAGAGCCACAGATGTGGTCGGCAAAGGATCTGTGCTTTGACGCATCCAGTGCTTTCACAGGGAAAGACCTGAATAGGACTGAGTCATTGTTGATGGTTTGACCTAAGGCCGTCTTAATGCAGTAGCCGAGTTTAAGTGGGTATGTGTTTTGACAGCTTTGTATTTTTTTCATACTTGCTTAAAGTACACACGTTTACATTTGAAACTTCTTGATATGACTGGGCGGTAAAGAAGCATGCCCCTGTTTGCTAACTGGTTACCATGGTGTCCGCTTTCATTTTGATCTAGAAGCGCAGATAATTAAATTCAAGTGAATGAGTTTTTATTGCCTATGACCTGTTGTTTTGTCAGTTTGTATAAGATGACCGTAGTACGAATTTGCAGTACACAAATTAGTCACCTTGTAAAAAAGCAACTGACACCAGAAGGTATCGTCCAAATTATGCTTAGTTTGCACTTTATATCGTAGTTCGCTATATCCTACAATATGCCCAATATTACAATATATAAATTTGCTGTACAGTTCATATTTTCATAGATTGTATTATTTTAAATTTAGTTAGTGAGTAGTATACTGTAGCTGTTTGAGTATAAACAACATCTGCCAAGTCCCAACGCTCAAATTTTTCAGAAAATAAATATATTTTCTTTAAGAAAAATCACTATTTAAAGACTACAATTAACAGCTCGATGGGACTACAACAAATTTGTATCCCAAAATGTACATTGACCCTGCCTCCTGGAAAACAGGGTAATGGGTGGGACATCTCAACACAAACTCTAAGTGGTAGACCAATCAGAAAAGACCTGCTCAGCTTGACCATCCGAGCATTTTGGAAGGAGGGACTTTATAAAAAAAGTTTTCTGAGAGTCGAGGTGATGGTGTAAAACACATAGATACTGTATATATACTGTTTATGAAGAGTGTTTTATAACTCTGTTTAAATTTGTTTTCAAATATTGTATTATGTTAGCATGTTTTCATTGTATTAGTTAGCTGTACTTTTTTGTTATTATGGCTTAAATCAAAGCAAACCAACTGCAGTTTGATTAATGTAATTGGAATGCACAATAAAAAACATGATTTTTGAAAAAATAAATAAAACCGATTTATCTTATTTTGGAACCAAACTCTTCATATCTAAATGCCTTATTCAAGCATTCAGGCACGTAAACATGTCTGCCATCTTGGAACGGTCCACTGATGTCACTCACAGTTGCTAGTATGCCACAACACTGAGCAGTCTTGGCTGGAGAATGAAAAGCACAGGAAATTAAATTCCCAAAAATGGGATACCCTTTCGTTGTTTTCATCTGTTATTGTAGCAAATATAATGTTTGAGTTTACACAACAGCAAATAAGTTTTAATAATCATACACAGTCAGCTTGCTCTTGAGCTTTAACGGGCCGGCAGGGTTGACAGATCTGTGAAACAAACTCTTCATCATGAGGCTAATGTCCCTAGTCCAAATATCTTTCATAAATAAAAACACAAATAATCAAACATTCATAAATAAAATAATCTTAAGACTTACAGTTACATAACAAAATCTTTTCACTCTAGACTGCAGAAAAACAACCCACAGCAACAGTTCAAAAGTAAGCCAATTCCACGGGAAAAAGGCACACATGGCAACACAGGGAAAAAGGCACACATGGCAACACAGACGGGCTTATACTGTTACAATATGTCCCTTAGAAACAGCTGCTAATGCGGCATTTTGTCATTTATATCTATGGTAAAACACAACTGAAATATGAAATAGAATTTTTTTATCAAAACATGAACACCTATTTATTAGCACATCATAAACATAATAAAGACTTTGAACAATAGGCTAAACAAGACGTCTTTAATTGCAATGTTATTTGTGACCCTGGACAACAAAACCAGTCTCATGGGCAATTTTTTTGAGATTGAGATGTTTAAAATTTCTATTGATTTTCTATATGAGTTGTTAGAATTGGACAAAATCTGGCTGAGATACAACTGTTTAAAACTCAGGAATCTGAGAGTGTGAAAAAAAATCAAAATATTGAGAAAATTGCATTTGAAATTATTAATCAATGGCACTGTGTCAGGCCATCCACTCACACAAATAAAGTTTGTATATTTTTAAGGTAGGAAATTCACAAAATATCTTCATGGAACATGATCTTTACTTAATATCCTAAAGATTTTTGACATAAAAATAAATTGATCATTTTTACCCATACAATGTATTTTTGTCTTTTACAAAAAAAGTCCTGTGCTGCTTATGCCTGGTTTTGTGATCCAGGATCACATTTTATTAAAGTGAGACAACAGAAACAGTTTATCATTCACAAATTAATGTACTGTAAATGATATTAAAATGTTACGTTATAACAATCATGTTCTGCTTTTAGTCAGATGTAGCCTAATTGTTTAATTCATTTACATGTAGTTTTATTTAACCAATCACACTGCTGTAACAGCAGTCACACTGCAATATTTTAACCAATTTTTTCAGATGCAAAAGGAATTAATCTATTGATGGTGAGTATCGATTACTAAACTTTTCAAGCATTCCCAAAATATCCATTAGGTGGGACAACTGGCCACAATCATACATTCTGCGGCAGGGTGCTCAGATGGGTTTGTGTATAATATTCACCAGGAATAGCTCAGTCTACAGGCCAATCGTAAAGATCTGACAGGAATGTTTATTTGTCTTAGCTCTGCTCCAAACGCATCCGACAACGTCAGGGCAGTACAGTACATCACAAGTCACTTGACTTGGAATGGCTAACAATGTTTTTCAATCAATCAACTAATTTATTTGTAGGGTGTTTAATATTGCTTGGCAGAGATACTCGGTGGAAGAGGGTAAATAAATAAGTATAACTTTGGATCAATGCTGAACTGAATTATTATCAGTTGCCTTGGAAACAGGACATGACATGTATAAGAAAGAATACATCTGAGAGGTTTAGCTGTGGCATGCACAACAGATAAGTTTGCTTCTTCAACCATACAAACACCAAACATCCCAAGTCTCCAACAAGTGTTTGACTGAACATTAAACAGACATGCATTAAACACATCCATAAATAAGACCATTATCTCATGTATCACATATTGCCTGCACCTCATTATCTGCCTGCACTTCCAACATCTCTGTGTCACAGAATTGAAAATGTCAAATTTTTCTTTTCTTTCTGGTCTGTGTATTCCTAACTTTGATTCAGAATATGTCCCGTGAGCTCCAGTGGCAGCATAAGATGTGCCCCTGCCAGGTATCAAACCCTGGGGAATAGTACATTTTGGCTGACATGGTTTCAAAGGGATTGATCGCTGAAAAAAAACAAGCCATAGCACTGACCGAAGGGTAAGATATCTGAGGAGGCCAGAAGAAGAGAAGGTTTGGAAGTGAATTTTACTCAGCAAATTTGGTGTTGACAACCCCATCAACCCAACCCGATGACATTTGCAGGAAACCAGAAACACATGGTGCAGACTGATAAATGTGTGTTCCTGGTAAACTGCAGGTGATCTGAAGAAGCATTCTAAGTATAAAAAGTATCAGAAAATCCAAAATTCACACGTAGTTTTATTTATTAGAATTAAAGTGCATCAGCAAATAAAAAACAGATTGTCAACACACTGACTGTGTTTGGATTCCTAACATGTTGCAGGTCCCTGACCAAACAGAAACATGCAAGAATCCAGGAAGAATTGGAATAATCTGTTTATTTTGAGTTTCTCTTCGTTTTAAGATTACATAGGTTGCGGCAATCTCCTTGTTTCTTTTGCTTTGAGCCGCGCAAATCTCAGCCTTTTGGATTATGTGGAAAGGTTATTGAAGGGAACCCGTCCTTTCCATATCCTTTGGGGCAAGACACTGGGGATTATATATTGAAAGAAGGAAGAAATATTAAACTCAGACTTAAAGAGGAAGAAACAGAGTTATAGATAAAGTGAAGACACCCTGGGGTCCACTCTCAAAATAGTTTATCTTCTTCTTTGAACTGAGGCATTTTTTACCCAGTTTACAGTCAATTTCTGCCCTTGAGCATAAATTGCATCCCTTCTGTCCCCCATGCGACCGTCTGATTACTCTTAATAACGAAGAACTGAAGAATAATATGTACGTTTATTCCTATCATGTAGAGGCTTCAAAGTTCCCCTTCCCTCTCACTGAGTAGCCTTATACTTGCATTATGATTTGCTAATCCTAATAGTGGAGTATCTCTTTAACAATGAGCCTTGAATCTCCTTTGAAGTCTCAACTCAAGCTCCAGAAGCAGACTTCCTGAATCATTCCTTTAAAACCACTGTCATCAGCTCATGACTTCCTTTCATGCATATGCCCCATAGTAAACAAAAGTCACCAATTCTTTATGAAATTGTCCTTATTTAAATTGTTTCTACACATAAATCTTCAGAATTTAAACAAAATCTCATGGCAATTTGTATTCTATTTTACCATTTGACTTATTCAAAATAATTAATTCAAACTTTTATGGTTTAAAATAATAACAGTTTTTCCCCAGTGACACTTGGGTTTAGGTGGTTTCTTTCATTGCTTTTTCCAATACATTATTTAGAAACAAATTGTCTGTGATTCACTTTGTATGAATATTCATCTCTAAAAAAATATCATCAATAAATTTCACAGTGTAACAAATTTTTGTTTCGCCCTACCTTTTTATAGATCTTGTACAATTCTGTGGTGTTATTTATTGTGGTAATATTTATTTTCATGTAGCATCAATGTTTTATTGTATATTTCACTCAAGTAAATTTTGAGTTTATATCATTCATTACGATATAGGTACATTGCAAATAAACAAAAACTGTATAAATTTTCACATATTTTAAAATGTATTTTCCAATTGTCACTGTCAGAAAATTCTAGAAATTTCTGGGCACAGGAAATTTGGGATGAAGCGATGATGAGTGACTACGTCTGGAACTTAAAAGTTGAAAAAACTATCAAATGTACACTTCGGATTCATTTTAATATTCAGCGTGTTAAACTTTATAAAGAAACAGTAAAAGCAAAATCCAAAAACAACGTTTTAAAAAATGTGATACATTGTGTAAAGTATCATAATCGAACAATGTTTTCCCAGGTGCCTCACACGTCCTAAAAAGTGAAGCTACCGGCCCATTGATCGTCCCCTGGTGGCTGGCTGCAGTACAGGCCATAAACTCTGCCCTCTCCATGTAAACAAATGGGACAAGAAACAAAGTATAAAATACAATTACACTTTAAATATTTTTAACATGTATTGATCATGTAAGTTGTTTCTCTGGAACAACCCTGTAAGCAAACCACAATGAAGAATCAACAAAGATCAAAAACGGGGCACAACCCCCGAGAAACATTCAAACTCCCCAAGCCTTCCATCTCATTCCCCCAGAGACGCCTTATTTCTGGAACCCCAGTTGCTGATTGGTCAATGGACAGGTCTGACACGATTGAACAACCAATCACAGAACCTGAAAACAAAAATGAGAAAGCAGAGAGCAGAAAACAAAAAGCACCAACACAAGAGAGAGTAAACAAAACTTGGGCACGTAACAGATGTTTTCTGGTATTTTAGTCAGTTTTTATCACCTTGATGTACGTCCAGTGTTCGTTTTTTTAAATAAATTTGGTTTTAGTTAGTTATAAGATGTAATAAAAAAGTGGTGCGGAAACATGATAATTCATTTATGATTGAGTCATCAGGGAATATGGGCAGGACCTTGATACCCAGAGGTGGGGGACTCGAGTCACATGACTTGACTCAGGTCTAACTCCAGTCACAATTTTCAGGACTTGCGACTTGCTTGATTGAAGTAAGAAAATGACTTGACTTTGACTTGAGAGCAAGTTACTTGAGACTTTACTTGATTTATAGTGTAAGACTCAACAATGACTTGAACATTTAATAAAGTAAAATAAAGTAATACAATTCGATTTAAAAATAATTATTGTGACTCAGCAGCACTTTAATCTGCGCCTGTGCCTTTAACGCTGCACAACTCAAACCGCGCCAAACATGGCAGACAACAGTCGTTTTCCACAAGTAGTCAAGTTTGGCTATAAGGAATTTGAACTGTACTGTGCCAATAAAAAAATATTTGCCAGAAGCAGAGGGGCTGACATGGACGCGCAGGTGCGATCACTTGCACTTAAAAAACTCTTAAAAAAAACAGTTTGGTCATACTGACAAGAATAATTTCATCTTTTGAATCTGTTAAGTGTCTACATTTTTTGTGTATACTCACAATAACAACAAAACGTTTTGTGCTGTAAAATAATGAAACCAGTTCAAATAGAAAACAAATATTCTCAGATTATATATTACGTAAGAATCGTGCATATTGGGCGTCCACCGCAAAGATGACGATTAAGGATCATAACATCATCACTGGGCTATATTAACATACATTTTATTTATATTCTGCCGAAATGAAAAAGATCCATTCATTTTGTTTAACGAGATTCAAGATCGAAGTCAATAAAACGATCCAACATTTCCATCACTAGATGTAAATTCCCTATGGCCCTAATGTGCCCTATTATGGAAAGCACAATTATTACAGCATCAAATATATAAAACATATAATGGCAGATTTTCAGTCACAATACTTAGTTTATAAGGTTCATAGCCTGTATAAATGCTTATATTCTGTCAGATACAAGCATTTCTGTGTCTATGTAAACATATGAAAATATTTGACTGCTGGAACCAAACTTTAAGCACATACATAGGCAAGTGATCATCACTTAAAATTAATTTGTATTTACAATTGATTATCCTTAATAGATGTATATAAGTTCATCTTTTCTGTGCAAAAATAAACATGTATCGAAAAGATTTACCTCTGTTTATTTTAGTAGGCTACTGCGACTTGACTTGAAACTTATCAGGACTCGACTTGACTTGCTTAGGGGAAACCCTTGACTTGCTTGATTTGTCTAAACTGTGACTTGAGATTTGATTCGAGACTTGATGGTTAAGACTTGAGACTTGCTTGGACTTGACCATATGTGACTTATCCCCACCTCTGTTAATACCACACTGCACTTCGTGCTCACTACTGCGCAGAATCTTGCTCCACTGACGATTCCTTATGCGCATGCCCAGGCTTCAAACTGACATTTTTGCGTTTTTGCGTAAAATGTCAGCGCCCATAGTCGGATGATTATGATCAATTCATTACGATGGAAGGAAACGGCGTTACGCTGTCCATCTTTTATATTGTATTGTTCCTTCTCTTATTTTATTCCAAAAGTTTGGGTCTGCTTTTATTTTTTTCAAGGAATTTTAGGAGAAACATCTGAGACATAGATAAGTTGAAACGAAAAGCTGATAAAAGAACAACCTCAAAACAATAAAGGCTCCTTTGCGGTTTCTATATTCCATTGAAAAGAAATCACAGCAAATTATCTGAATATTCTAAAAGAACATTCAAGACCAGTTGCCTCTATTTTTAGAGGAGTGCTACACTTGAAGCAGTTGGAAGCAGTTGAAGCTGATGAAAACAATCATTAACATCACTGTTACCTCTATCGATGTCATACAAATTGACCAAGTTTTTGTCAAAAGTGCTTCTTAATCATCCTGTGTGAAAGTCTAAACCACCTAAGCTACATGGCACAGCCCACCTGGCACACTGATGTGGTAATGACACATGATCGCCACTGCTCTAATAATACACTGCGCTCACACTAAAGTCATTTCTCTTGACAATTGTCGAAAGTGTCACGTCTGATCTCCAAAACAGCAGTTCCCTTATGCACCGTGGTAATTGGCCGGTGTAAACATAAAACAATACCGTCGCCTCCGCTTCTCAGTTCTTCCTTCTTCCTCGTATCCATCAAATACACATTTCTTGCCTGCAGTGGTGGTGGGTGGGTGCGATGTAATTGGTTGGGTTTCAAATGGAGGCACATACCCATCCTAGAAGTGTGCTCTTGAGATGCAGGCCTACATCCTCTGAATCCCCCTGTGGAATAGTGGTGACCTCTCCCGCCTTCTTTTTCGATCAACATCCACCTTGCACAGCACCTGAGTCATGCTAAGATATGTTCATGGCGACCTCGGAGTTGGATATTTTTGGATCCTTCCCATCTGAAGTCTCGGCTGTTGAAAATGAAAAAGTACCGTCGGTCATAGTGTTCAGCAGTAAAAGTAGATTGTAAATTATCTTTTAAAAAGGACTTGAAAGCATCTGTTTCTTTACGCAGATGTGCTGGCCCAGACGCCTTGTTTTTACATGCATTTTACGCCAGTTTTCTCCCTCATGCCCTTCTTGGGTTTGAGGGCGGCAAGGGGCATGACACCATTGCTGTGCCATTTAAATAAAGCTCCGCACAAATAAAGACCCTTACAGCCTATAATGAACCCCTATGCAGATATATTCGCATTTCCGTCTCTTTTTGCTTCGGATTGACGACCAATGGCTAACAACTGAGCCATATCTGTTGGCATACTTAGATGCAGTATGAGCACCACTATTGAGGCGATCTTTGTACCTTGAACTTGGCCCACTGGTGACCACACGGTGGCAAAATACGGTCCTCTTTGAGCTACAAATATAACTGTGTGCGGAACCCGATCCACTTCATTAATAAGCTGAATCCTTCGTCTTCTGAGGCCCATGCAGTTTCATTTACGATACAGACTCATTCATGCCTACTTATTGCTTGCATAATGTGATTTCTTCCTGTAAGACCTATCTCTCGCCTTTTTTGCAATCTTCCAGTTTTTTTCAAAAATTAATAGATTCCTCAACGTTGTCCAATGTAGGACACTTGGGTGGCGTTCTGCAGTAGCATGTGGCACACCGGCATCTACCTGAGCCCTCCATCTGGACCCTTCAGTGTCTCCATTCTCCGGGGACCAACCTAGATCACAACTGCTACACTCTGTCACTACGGCAACAGCCGTGATAATTAGCCTGCTCCTAATTACACTGCAGCCACCATGCACTGTCCACACACACATTAGAATCGCAACCCATTCCCGCAGCTCGGATCACCCTCGCTCATTGCTGGATATTTATCACCATCACTGCCAATAGGGCGATGGGACCCAAATGAGTCACATCTGAGCATCAGGGGCTGAGGGAGCCAGAAGAGAAGGCCTCATTTGGAATTGTGTAGTTGATCACAATAGCTGCTTAAAGCTCCAGTGCTGTTCTGGAGAGAGGAAAGACATTAATTACAACACACGAGACATGGCTGGAAAAGGCAGCAATGTTGTTAGGATTGTTTTGCTCTCGGTTTCCACTCTGTAGGGATTGCAGTAATGAAAAGACAGGAAACAGTAGGTGGATGACTGTAATTTGATCTTCTCAGAATCAACACCATAGCAAGATTACTCAGAAAGTGTGTGATTGGTGCTATTATCTGACTGTTCCTACAGTGAAGAACCAACAGGGGTTGATCCTGAGGGCACAAAGTCTTTACTGTGTCATTTTATTGCACAATGTATCTTTTGAGAGATGACATCAATAACGTAACAATAAATGTGATCTTATCTGCTCAAATTGGCATCTCTCTATTAATAAATGGCAAGTGCTGTATTTCTTAAGAGCAGAGTCACAGAGGGGGCGTAATGAATATCACATATCAACGTGATTTTATTTTAATTATGGCAACCTTAAACTAAGCCACTTTCTTCACAAGTAATTTTAGACAAGATGACTAACATCAGTCAACAATAAGAAGTTATGTAAAACAATTATGATAAAAGCTAATTTCCAGAGTACCCTTCATCAAAAAATGACTTTCAAACAGTTTAAAACTATTTATAGAACTTTTACAGTTACTGGATGTGAAACAGGTTCACTGTTAGAATATATTGCATACTGTGTTACGGCCCATTTAAAGGGGTGCTATGCGAAAATCGATGTTAACGAGATTCCAACAATAGCCAACAGATCACCAAGGACACCAAAAATAAGTTTTCGCAATTTATTAACCATAAATATAAATAAATATAAAGAAGCAATGGATTCGGGGTGGCCCAAGGCCAAAATAACAAACAAAACCAACTAACAAAAAAATAGCACAAATGATATGATAATACAAAAAGAAAATTATAAATTAACTAACCTAGTTTTATGATTTTAAGGGGGATCAAATTAAATGACAGGCCACAAGCTACAGGACCATTAATAAGAGATGAAGGGAAAATAAAGAGTAAACAGAAAAACAAGAAATCTTGTCAAAGTAATTTGGTAAAAAGTGATAACTAATTATCAAAGAATAAACGATCCTCCTCAGAGCTATACACTTAAATAATCAGCAAGTAAATCTCGATCAGAAAGAAAACAGAGAATAAAGTTGGTGATCTGTCGACAAAGGCGGAATCAGTAGCCCTGCATGCCACCACAGCAAACGCCAGACTGAGCTCGCCATGTTAGGGTAGAGCCACCCTTTTAACGTCCTTCCGCCTCCGGACTCACCAACCAGGCTTCTGGATGGACTGCCAATCCCTGCACACACACACAAAGCAAAGCACAAGAAAAAGAAAGAGCAGACGTCAAGAATTGTAACAACTGTAAGCCATGTGCAGTTTGAATATTTCCTTCATCTGAATGCCTTGCCGTTGGAGGTGTCTGACTCGTACAGGGCTATGCAATAGATCATTCTGAGGGGGATTCAGATGGATTACACCGAGTTTCCCACTAGGCCGTGCAACACTTTTGAAATTGGATCTTTGCTGAAATCTAAACTAGGTCTGCAAGTAAATGAACCTGCTTTGTACTGTGCTATGCCGTCCATTGAGCTGCAGATAACTGATGTGCACTGTAATTCAGTCTGGCAAAAAATATTTTGCTCACCATAACCAATCATTTTTCAGGTGGTACTGAAGTGACCAATCACATTACACCCTGGATGGTGGCGCTACCCCCAGCAACACCCATGGTTGAAATAGAAAAGCAGTTTTCATATACATGTATTTACTGTATATATATACTGTATATTGATGTTTTTTTCAGAATTAACAACAAAACTGAATTAGAATGTCACAAATGTCAATAATAAAACAAATGTCTATTCAACTGTGATTGAATAAATAAGGGTTCATTTGTTATGGATATAATAGCCCTGTTGTGTGACAGCTGAACGACCAGTGAACAACTCATTGCTCTTCTGTGCATCCCTGCATTATATTTATGGCATAACTGCATTACAATAATTAATTGCGGGTGAAAGTTTAACATCTCATCTTTAAATGTCTTGTCATAATATAACGATTCATCATAAACTTTGGTGATATTCTGTTAGCTCAAAATGAAAAGTGAGATCAGTTATATATTCTGATGCTGTAACTGATGATTTATTTATCTTTTGATCATCTCATTGTGTGTGTTCAGTTAATGGGTTGAACATTTTAGAGTCCTATTGAAAATAAGGAACAATAGAACAATACAATATGAAGACTATCCTGAGGCTAGCACAGCTTGAAAAAGAGCAGTCTGAAAGCTGCAAAAGTCTATTAAATTGTTTTTGTAGCAACAAAGGACATTTGCGGTTATCCCCTTTGGTTTTGGTACGTAGTGCAGCATGCAGATGGAGAGATCAATCCTTATTATCTCAGCACTGACTGATAAAGACAGCTTTTAGAAAGCCTTGAACATGAAGTAAATTTCTGGTCACATAATTTAAATGAATGACTGCCATTGCATTACATTTAACATTTCTGCAGAAATGTTTCTAGTTTCAAGGTCATTCTAGTGGATGTCAGTTCCAAAGTTGAAATGCAAACGTTGCTTTCCACACTGTAAAAATGAAGTTAGAAGCACGGTCTGCATAATTCCTGTCAAGTCTAATTGCGATTTGTTTAGTTTTAATGTGGATAACAGGCAACATGCAGTAATTACAAAATGGGCCAATAGGTTGATTCTTTTGCGTTGAGTGAAACCAAAGACTTGAACCAATATGTCACTGTTTTAAGTATTCTTTAGTGTTTCCACACAGTAGCACAAACATGTCATTTTCAAATGTATTCTCTTGGCAGAGCATAAGAAAGTTTGTCTCACTGTGGATAGAAGGCCAACGAGTACATTTTATATAGATTCTAACAGTTACCTTTGTTACCTTTTTTAGGGTAAAATCTTGATGAAGATGAACAGAAGATGAAGAGAATATCAAGCGTTCTAGATTTTGGACAGCCGCTCTCATGTAGCCCTCATCACATATGCCATACAGATAGTAGGTTCCATTGTACAAGGATCTGCTGACAACAGTACAAGTGTTTTTCTCAGTCTCATTTCCATAACCCATTGAATGCTTCATTCGATTGATCTAGTTAAGAGTCTCGTCGCCGAACGTGTGCTGAGTGGAGATCTGAGTTTGCTGTCCATAAATGTTTACGTCATTGTATGACTGATGGGTTTGTAGAGGAAGGTGTTACACTGTCAAACAAACAGCCCCTCAGGCGCTGATATTTGCAGAGCGGATGTTATGCTGCTTAACAAGGTGCCTGGGTGGCTTTGCTCCTTAAAAAAAGATTTTAGCAAAATTAATCTAAGCCAACGCACAAGATGGTTACAACAATTTAGATGTTACACACCGCATCGAAGAATTAAGGAGATCCATCATGGCCCTGGGCAGAGGACTTTTAGAGCATCTGGGAATTGATTTTGAGATTGGGGAGAAGGAACTAAGGAGCAAGCTGGATAATCTAAAATGGAAATCTTTTTTAGTTGTCTGCTCCTCGAAGTTTTAGACTGCAGCTGAAAGTATGCACAGAAGTGTTGTAGGCCAGATATGATATCTTCACCTTATCTAGGAGCAATCTAAAGTAACAAACTAAAGTATATTAGAAAATAAATCACACACCTTTATAAGGAATGGTTCATATTAAGATGAAAATGTAATCAATTCCTTTTTTTACTCACTGTCATGTCATTTTTCACAGGAGACTTCTGCAAGGAATTTGATGGAATTTTTCGGTAAGGTTCAGTTTAAATCAACATTGATCAAACCATTGAAAGAAATTGAAATTCCATTATTAGGTCGAAAACGAACACAAATTAAGCACAGATCTTCTTTTTTATAAACTATGCTCTTAAAGACTTTGTTTTATGAAGCCATTTAGTACAGTGGGCAGAATCGAAATAAAAACTACTATAATCTCCACCCTCAATTGATCAAAGTATGGCGTAATGTCCCAAAAAGCCTTATGTAACCAGCCGTATTTTAGGAATCATTTTACAGTTTCCATCTCTATAAACACATTAATATTCATTTCTGGCCCTGAACAGCTTTCCAGCCAGCCCCTATCAACCCAGAGGGCATTTAGGTACACAGAAGATGCCAAAACTGGACTGCCCCTCATTATACTGGCTTCCCCTTCTCACTAACCTAACACAATAAGGGCAATGGTCTTCTTGCAGGGTGGCATCTGCTGTTGTCTGCCACCGCCACAGGGGGTGGAAGTAGAGACAGAAATCATGTCCAGCAAGGATGCTTTTGTGGCTGTGTTTGTGTGTGTGTGGCTTGGTTATAAATGCACAGCTGTGCTATTATCTCAGGCTGCCACTGTGGCATTAGGGCTTGACCTGAGCCAAGCTAACTCCAGGACACTGATGGAGGCTAGATGATGGACATTTCGGTGATGGATGTGTGTTAGCGATGCAGAGAGTGGTGTGGCAATTAGACCTTTTTTTAAATTAACCAGAGAAAGAGAGAGAGAGAGAGAGAGAGAGAGAGAGAGAGATGTAAAAAGCTGTTTTTATTGTCTGTTTTTCTTTGTAAAGTTAAAAAATTAAGTTATAAAATGAACATTTAGTAAACATGAAGTAACATAAAGTACAAGTCTACAGCATGTTTTGTGTAGATACAAGTACAGTCAACAAGGGCTGATGTCTGGTTACCAGTGTTCTTCATATTATATTCTTTTGTGTTGTGAAAAGAAAGTCATACAGGTTTAGAATGACACGGCTTGAGTAAATGGTGAAACAATTTTCATTTCCGAGTAAAAAAGTATTTCAAGTAATTTGTGTGCCTTGAGGTGAGCCGTTACTTTTTTCTATTTGTTCCTTTCTTTCAACGATATACCTGCGACTGTTTTAACAGACCTGTACTGTAGTAGCCTAATATATAAAAGATGACTAAAGTGCATTTGACTTATTTAGCACCTCTGAAAGGATTTCATGTCGTAGTTTCTTAAAGATACCCCAACATTCAATTACTTCACTTCCTGTTCTATAAACCTGTCTTTATACTTCTTCACAAATTGTCTGCTCACAAAATTTAGCGCCACCGCGCAGTACATTAAAACTCTTTTCGTGAGATATAAATAACAGACAAGTTGACTGGTTATCTAGATGAGTAATATCATCCGGGGTGAACAGAAGACTTACGTTTGAATAGAATAAATGCTCTGCTCAAATGTCTGCAAGAGGGTGCATATTTTAAATGACATTGTCTACCCAGAGGATTTGAGGAAATCAAATTAACATATAAAAAAATGGAGACTGGCTGAGGTCTATAAACTTGGGAAATAAAATCATTAATCTTCATGAATCTCCCATAGGAAATCAAATGAAAGACGCTATTGTTTCCCATGGTGCCATTTTAGGCATTTACAAAAAATTTGTCTTAGCGCAAAGTAAGAGAGAGTTTCCTGTTGTTTTCAACCCAGTGTCAATTCCCAGAGTGATTTTTAAATAAAATTTCGGTACCACCCCATGATCCACTGAGGTTCGTGCTATCATTTTCTTGGTAGATTGGAATAAAATATTGCATCAAAGTGTAAAAATAAAGTAAAATAACGACTTATTTTACATTAAGCAGACATTTCAATTTTTAGACTTTAAACTTCTCTGCTAAAAGGGATCTGATGATCAAACAGTTTTGTTTTATAACACAATGATATATTCAGTGATGCTTGTCAAATAAATAATATCAATATAAGTAAATAGTGTATGTAATACTTAAACTGTTGAAGTAACATCTAGAATGTTTATTTTTGTTATAATGTCTGTTTGGAAAATGTTTTGCTTTATTATGTAAGCATAATAAGCTTCAGTAAGCATAATTAGCTTCAACCTACACCTTTTCAGTTATATTGTATATTTTTATGTACGGGGGAAATTTTTTTTTAGTTGAAATTGTATATTTTGCATACGACTTGTGAGCTTCATTATCCAAAGGAGAACAGCCACCTTCATTTACAGATTTCAAATATTGCATAGATGCGCTGTTTATGATGCGGTTTGTTTACCTGGCGACTAAAAGAACGTGGGTTGCAGAGAAGCCCTAACAGCCTCTCCAAGAAAGATGACCAGGATTGAGTTAATGTTTCCAGCCTCGGAGTACTAAAGCTCTCTATGTATCTGCTCCACACTTACCTTGATTGCCTTTGATCTGTGACACTTTGCCCTAGTGGAAAGAGAAAGACTCACAAATGAAATTAGGTCCCTTGCAGATTCTCTCCCACCAAGGAGTGCTTAGAAGTGAGGAACGAAACGTCCAGTTGCTATTTTGTGTCTAGGGCCCTTCAGTTCCAGAATGATATTGAATGCTTAAGTAATCTCTCTGCCCTACTTGCCAATCTCTTCTTGGGTAAAAAACTTTTGCAAATGACGGAATGTGACTTTCAAAATGTGGCACATTCTTAACTCAGTTTAAATCCATGTCAACACATATTTTAATGCAGAGTCAGTCCTATATTGTAAAAAGCAATAAATTATTAATATGTGTGACCTTCTGATACTGTATACCACTATGATCTTTGCTTTTATACATTTTTTTAATTGGTTGAGCTCAACTTTTTTCCAACACTCAATATTCCTTTAATGCACTCTCACAAACTTTACTTTACTTTACTATATATAACTAGAAACTAGTTGTGTACCAAATGACATACTACACATATATATAGTTAAACCAAGTGGCACTTACTTTGAAAATAGTTATCAAAAGCATTTGATGAAAAATGTGTTTAAGAGTTAACACAATAAGAATTCTGTTCCAAGTAAAAAACTACACATTTGAACATTGTCTGGTTTATGTGATGAAGTACACCTGGCCCTAGTCATCTAGGACAGCTATGTGAACTCGAGGTGAATTTACTTTGTACTTTAGCTAAAATCGCCTTTACACAAAAGGTGGTCAAAAGTTAAAGCTAAATTAGATCTGACCAGAGTACAAGCATCCCATGTTCGCAGATGCCACATCTTCTGTGCTTTCTTATTATCTATATAGCGGACTATTCATATCTCATGCAAAGACATTCAGTTATTAAAAAAAATATATTCTATAGGCTAGTTGCACAAAGCAGCCATATTATATTTCTGATCAGCGAGCGTGGGCGGGCTTATTTCGAGTTATATAACACTGTATGGGAAAATAAGGATTTTTGGCTGGCAAATATGAGTGCTTTTTAGATAAAAAAGTAAAATTTGATATATCAGTGATATAACAAAAAACCTCGAATAAGCCAACACAACACAATATAACAGAAAAAAAGACTCATGTGGTCATGTAACATAAGCTGGCATGTGTATTGTACGTTTCCACAGAGATGATTTTGTTTTGACATTTGAGGGACTAAAAGCATTAAAAGCATTTATTTCCTCTTCGATGTGAAACCGCTCCATACCCTCTCTCCACACAGGGAGCTATGACTGCACGATGAATGGAATACAAACGCCACCTGATCATAACTGTATTAATACTCTTTCACAGTAATTACAACACCCTAAATACGCTAATCATGGAAACTCATCACAAAGAACACTACACGATTGATCCCTCACATGTAAGTGATGCGGGTGCCGTCTGACAATGAGTTTCACTCTTGCCCACAACGCAGAATATTCCATCCGTCTGACTTTCATCATATAGAACTTGAAACGATGAATTTAAACTAAGACACAAAACTTAACTGATAGCAGTGTGAGTAGTGAATACAAGTTTATTGTTGTGTTGCTTAAAGAAGATGGTGATATGGGCGAAACGCGGGGAGTTGCATAGACTGGTATAAAACATCATCAGTCTTTTTTGCTGTGATATCAAGTAGTGCTGGCTTAACAAGTTACTCAGAAATGTTCCAAGGATTTTTCTGTAATATCACTGATATATCATTTTTTTTCTTTTAAAATAGGCCCAAAATCCTACTTTTCCAAAAAAGTGTTCCCACACGCTTATCAGAAATCTAATATGGCGGCTTCGTGCAACTAGCCCATTGTCATTTTCTCACCTGCTTTACACTTTTCTTAAAAACACACTGAGATATTTGAAAAATGTTTTAAAGCTGATTAAATGAATAGTTTGAAGGTCAAAAAGCTCCAGAAAGAACAGAGTGTAAAGGTAATTCCAGTGGTTAAATCCAGTAGTTTAATTTTTGTAGAAACACAATTACTATGATGAACAGACCATACTTAACGCCATTATTCACGTTTACACAGCCAAAATATCAATAACATGAAATCTCCTTGGCTGTTGTGTTGTAGTATGATGTCATGACCTTGAGACACACAAGATTATTGTTCAAATAGTTGGGAGATGGAATTAGAGTAAGTAAATGTTAAAGTGCGAGTAAAAAGTCAAATTAAAAATTATTTGAATTATGTAAATGATGCATAATGTTCTATATTCAGAAGACTTCCAATGTGACGTAAGCCTCATTAGTTGCTAGCAAATTACCCACACAGACCACTCTCACCAGCATACTGAATTTGTGTTTTCAACACAATAAGACAATAATGCCTGCAATTTTCAGCCCTATGCAGCAAACACTGATGACAGCACATTAGGCAGCACGACAGATTGATGGTCAGGTGAGAATGAACTGCACCACCACAAATCCGTTTTTCATGCTGCCTGGCAAGCACGTGAAAAACAAAAAAACAAACAAACAAATATATCTCACCGGAGACTAATTTAGCATGAAACCCAGTGTTGAAATACAGACCATTCATTCTAGCACATTGCACTGACACCTGGTGAAAGATTGCACTAAAACAAGTGTGTTTCTCCACATGGCAACCAAGGGTAAAAGGCATTAGCTTCTGATTGAATCAGGTGGACTGGTTGTAAAACGCAACTGGATGAGGAACGTCGCAAAGGGGTTGGGCATGGGATTTCTGCTGCTTTCTCCACCATACATTTTTATTTAATAAGGGTGTCAGTGTAGGAGCTACAGTAAAATATGCGATCAATAATACCGCATAAAAAGACTGGCTTGATTTAGACTGTTTCAAAGCAGAGCATAACAACTAGTTAAACATTTTTAATTGGGATCGATCAAACTGGACGTCTATCTTCTACTAATAGATACGTTTAAAAATCTTTAAAGCTTGTTGTGACAATCTGAGCCCCTACTGAGTACTGAGTCCCCTAGGTAGATTGCAATAATAGATATCATAGATATTCAATATTCTGTGGATTTATTTATTTAGGAATTCTAAAAGTACAAGAGCAATACATAAAAGAAAGAGATAGAAAACGTGAAACTGTTTAGAACATACAAATCGATTAGCAGTGAAGTGAAATTCATTCAACATCTATTTCTGTCAGACATGGATTATTGCAGTTCAAAATAATTCTTAGGCTGCACCTCTCTAGTAATAAACTGGAAAAAATATTCCCAGGAACAGACCCGACGTGTTTTAGATGTCTCAGAGATGAGGCCACTTTGATTCATATGTTTTGGACATGTCCACCCCCCCATATAGATATTTATATACATCTTTTTTTGTAAAATTGTTTTTTGTATAACATTTGAATTTAATTTGATGCGATGCGATGTGATATTTGGTTCATGTTTTTTTTTTAAACTTAAAATAATTGTCTACCACTACCACTATATACAAATCATTTCATTATATAATCTCTAGAATGATACAATTATTATTGAAAGAAAAATAAACCCCATTTCCTGTTCCTCAGCCAAATAATCATTTCCCTAAAATCAATTTCCACCTCAGTGCAAATTCACTTAGGCAGGATACTGGATAGTAAACGTCGCTTGTACTTTTCGTGATGTGTTGAAGGTAGTTTAAGAGGTTTAAACCACCTTTCAATTCTTCACAATTATCCTTCAATTCAGCTTTTGTTATCCCACCCCAAGCCGATGAGAGAGATGTCCAGAACACTCAGTTTAATGCTCTCCAGACTGCAGAGGGATTTTTTGGGATGTTCATTAGCCTGAGCTATTGCCAGTATCGTATACATTGTTAATACTGAACAAAATGAGGTGGAGAGAAAAAAAATCCTCTGTGACATAACAGAGACAGAAAGATCAAACGAGGCACGGTTGAAATCGCCTCAAGCGATGAACACTAAATAATGCACCGGGCATGCTGAAGAGCCACCCTGCATTTCAAGAGCCAAATGTGGATGAAGTAGTCTAGTGTCATGGTGATGACAAGCTTTGAATATTAATGTTCGGCCAATGACGGATAGATTGCTGTAGAGGGAAATGTGCAGTCTGGCACTTTCTGATAAACAGCCCACGAGGCGATGCTTTGAGAGTAATTATTTAAATTTAGCTTAGCGTTTGAAAATTAAAATACATTTCTGACCCCATTTCAAGCTGTGGACTGTGAGGTCGAGCCGTCTGTGTCGGAATCACCCCGGGTAACATTATACAGAATAACATAGACAAATAGGACGCAAATAATCACTTACATCTGACGGTGGTGAAAGTTCTGTACTGGAAAGGACAAAGGGAGCTGTGGTAGCCAATTCAGGTGTGTCACCCACAGGACACGCCTGTCAGCCTGACACATCACAAACACAGTGCTCAACAGATTTTTAGAACAAACACCTGTGCCACATGTGATTCTTGATATCTAAAATTAGTCTCTCCCTTAATTCACGTCATTGGTTGGGTAAATTTGGGCTAGTATTTGGCGGATTGTGATATTCAAATAAACAGATTATTCTAATATTTTGCTGACACCACAGTTTTAAAGCTTTTTCATACAGATGGTATAACTATAACATTAACTATGACCATAAATATCTAACCATTATAAAATAAGTTTTTCTTAAATGGATAGTTTGTTTCTTGGTTTTTATTGGCGTGGAAGCTAACATTGTCTCTACTAGTAATCCAAAAAGCTAACATAAAGGCAACAGTTTTTGTGTGGCAGGCAGTTTAACCTTCCACATCAACAAAGTTTCAGTAAAATTTTCTTCAAGCGCTCAGGGATATGGGACCAGTTATACATTTTTGCTGTTAATGTATTCAGGTCATTTTTTATGTACAACAGAAGGCCTTATGAATATTGCTGCGACCTGAGGTCATTCCTTGCCGTAGGGTAATTATTTTGATACTCTGGAGATAGTCAGTCAGTTTTTCTCAAACATTCAACATAGAACTTGATTGAATATGCTTAGCATTTGCAAACCCTGTGTGGCCACAAAGGAAGTGTAGACCACATGATTTGTACGGAATAGAATCGTCTGACTGTCAGTAACTTTGACAAACCAGTGCATAAATCTGAAGACTTATGTTTTTCGTAGTAGTAGCACGGGGTATGTTTTATAGTATCAATCCCTCACTCTTTCAATATTTATAATATAACATGAGGAAAAAGTGAATTGTGACA
The DNA here is from genome assembly GCA_029783895.1 of Triplophysa bombifrons. NCBI lineage: Eukaryota > Metazoa > Chordata > Actinopteri > Cypriniformes > Nemacheilidae > Triplophysa > Triplophysa bombifrons. Next base: position 17,881,849 of record CM056464.1, read on the forward strand.
CGGCTGCTGTGAACAAAAGTGTGCATTAGTAAAGCATACAGTATACAAGAATGCAAGACAATTTTACCGGTAGCAAGATTATTGAAGGTTTTGTAATGATGAAGGGGTCAAGTAGGACCCACATTCAACTGTTTTTAATATAAAAGTTATATCTATGGAAAACAAAAGGTATATGACAAGGCACAAAGAACACATTACAATATAAACAATACCGGAAACCTAACACAAGAAACACAGGCACTATATATACACACACACACACACGCACACAAGATAACAAGACACCAGTGAAGGCAATGATGGCCGACGAGTCCGGGCAAAGGGTTATGGGAAATGTAGTGTGTTAAAAGTTCGGGCGATGTGGAATGTGCCTTATTGTGGCTTTGAGAGGGCACTGCAGCTGGTTACTGTGACTGGTTTCAACACAATCTCAGGGCAAAAACATAACTATTTTACGAAGTGTCAAACTTTGGCAAATTCGTCTGAATTCGTACGATCTCACTCAAATTCTCTCTCATTTTTAGTACGATTTGCTTTTGAGCCATGACGTTAGGGGCGGGTGCTTCATAATTGTTTTTTTCTAGATTCAGAATGAACAAATTCATAAGCAACCTCGTTGTGGTTTATGATTTTAAACTGACTATATCTGTGTGTAAATATCTGACAGGTTGCTTTCATGTGCTTCCACACATGATGATATTCAAAATATGATTTGCATTTTATAATGTGTTTGTTCAGTATGTGCGTATTCAAAGCACATCTTGAAACATTTTCTTACCAGAATGCACTGTAATAGCAACAACACACTTTTAATCAGGTCTGTGGTGACCACTGTTGCTCCTGCAGGATTTAATCACTGGAGATTCAACTAGACTCACTAGCTTTTAGTTATCTGGGCTAGTAACAGTCATAATAGATAGAAAATATATTAACCAAGAGTACTCATCTATGACAGTGACAAAATTCTAATCAAATAACTGGCAATTAGTCCAGTTCTATTATAGATAGTATAGATGTGAAATAACATGTATAGCAAATTGGAGTTCTGCCGTATTGGCATTCAGTGAGAGAAATCGTGGTATCGATCGACCACAAACATAAACAATGGGGGTCTGTTCCTGTTCAAAGCAGGCTCCTGCTGGGGAAATGCAGAGAATAGGCTTGCCACGGAGCATTATCTGGTGCTCGGGTTTTTGAAATCCATCAATGGGATCCCTCAGCACTTAGACAACTCTTTCCCAAATTGGCGTAAACTTCACAGTCAGTTGCTTATTACTCTGCTTCTTCCCTAGAGAACAAAGTCCTGCTCCCCTGGCTCTTATGACACTCCAACATTGATTTGATTAATGTTTTAATCCGCGCTGACTTCATGCAGCCGCACAAGAGAACTAGGGTAGATCTTGTTGCCATCCATCAAGTTCGGGAGCTGTTTATCGATATGTCGGCCAACGAATACAATGCACTGTGCGATGACAAGGCTAAAAGGCCTCGTCTTTCTTGCGAGAAGTGGTGGCTTGTCTAAGAAAGTTATCACAACAGCAGGGAACCAAATTACCTACCTTGTGAAGACATCAGACCTCTTAAAAACATATCAGACATTTGCTTCAGTTAAAGGGTGTATTTCGTTTGGGGCTGACTTATGATGATTTAAGACTTCCAAAAAGAGCTTTTATGTAAAAATAATGTTCTTTAAGTAGTCAAACAATCTATTTAAAGCAAAGCAGCTACTTCCATCCCATAAACAACCTCCATATTTTACACAATGTCTTTGGGGAAAGGTGTATTAGAGCTACAGCTGACAGAACGTTTGCCCATATGCTAGGACCTCCCAAGTGTCATACTTGACAGTTGAAAATATGACGTGATTTGGGTCTGTGGCTTCCCAGTTCTGTCACGATTCATTGTCTGGTGATTCCTCTTTTGAACATTTTGGAAGGAGAAACGAGCCGTTTTGACGACAAAGCCATTTTGTTAATTATACTAAGGTAGTTGACGACCACTAGGCCCTGTATTTTTAATGAAGCTAATGAAGTTGAGGGCCACTAGCCAGCTGTACCCATCAGTAAGGCTTTCCAGTGAAGCTAATGAACACTGTAGGGAAGGGTGTGCACACAGTATCTAAAATAAGCATCAATGAGGCAAGCAGAGGAGGATCTGTATCTGCTAGTTACTGTAAATCTGACATTGGTAATACTCTTTTTCAATGGAGTACAATACGAGGTAAATAACAGGATGTACTATTTTAATAGTCTGGACAATATAGCACAAAGTAGCCACACAAAAAACAAAATATAGTTGTATTATTATTAACTATTATTTAAAGTAAATATATAATAATATTTCCTTGTATTAATGATTCAATTAAATCCTTGTCATGCAGTAAATACAGTTAACTTGACTGTCATGCTTTTTATACACGTTTTAATGTTCACATGCATATGGCAACATATAACCACAGATTCATTTAACTAATGCGTTTTTAATATGTAAAATATGTAGTTATACATACAGTATATTACATTTTTATAAATTTGTTGAAATCAGCATAATGCTTTTTTCTTTTTTTTTCTTTTGTTTCTATAGTAGCATTTAAATAATTAGTATAATAATAATTGGAAATTTGTTTGTTAAATGGCTTCAAATTAATCATGTCACAGTTTTACAGAAACACATTATACAGTATGTTCTTATGATTATACTGTCCCCTTCATTATCATTAATGTATTTTTTGTGCCTTGTTTAGCTATACTTATTACAACCTAATATAAAGAATACATAAAAAAAATATTTAAACATGTTTTATGTCAGGACATAATAGTCCTCCAATCATCTGCAAGGTTAATCCTGCTGATTTTAAATGCAGCGATGAACAGTTTCCTGTATGTTGAAATGTGAGATGACTGGACTGCAAGGCTAATCAGAGATATGCATATTTTAGATCTAAAGAGGCATGCAAGGCACAAAAAGCTTTGATTTCTTGCTTGCACACACAAAAATGGATAATAAGCCCATCTTTTCATGAGTGAGAAACTACTCTAAACAAGTGTTGCATCATTGTGAGCATTTAGCTGAAAAACATCACCCTGGAGGATTGATCAGAGTATATCTTAATACAGAGGTAGGAAGAAGTTCCACCATGTCCAGACGACCGACAGATGCCCATCCCCAATTTGAGATCACGCCAGCTACAGCTGCAGACTGACTGACCATCCCAGCTCCATCTAAGGCAATTCCACCACCAGCCAAGAGAAATATGACCATCGGACCATCCCAGCTCAGACCACTACATCCCCAACCAAGAGCAAAGACGGACTATTTGGCTTATTAATGCTGAAGTTACAACATTTGGTATTAAATGCTACACTTAAATCACATGTCACCAGTTTGAGTGCAGCTATGACACGTCAGAGGGGATCTGGCCCTCCCGGCTGAGCCTGGTTTCTCCCGAGGTTTTTTTTTTCTCCATTAATTAATCATTGGAGTTTGGGTTCCTCGCCACAGCAGGGCAGTGTTGGCCTGCTCACCGGGAGACTGCATTCATTCATTTAATTATTTATTTAGAAATTAGCTATTATTTATTAGTATGATCTTACTCGTTGTATGAATACCATGCACTGTGCTGTGTTTCTCTGTTTTTCCTGTTTGCCCCTGTAAAGCTGCTTTGAAACAATACACATTGTGAAAAGCGCTATATAAATAAACTTGAATTGAATTGAATTGAATTGAAGTTAAGTGGGCTCACGCGCCTTGTTATTGGCCTGTAAGAAATCATGTGTCGTTTTTTTTGTTAAAGTATCTTTTGTTAGGTTATTGTGTTTAAAGGTTTTATTGGTTGTCTGGGTTTAAGAACTCCTGTCCACACTTAGTTTTTCCTTCCTTGTTTAAAAGAAAATTGCGCCCAAACAGTAATCCAATAAAACAGGCAATGATCATAGCATGGGACAGTGACAACACACCGGGAAGCGTTCCCCTGAGTGATAAAACACGGAGCAACATGGCTGAGGAGATTAGAAGACACTGGGCCTAAAACACGCAATTATTTGCTGAAAGTGCAAGCAGCTGGACTTCACAGTGATCCTTACATACTCTACAACTTGCATAGGAATCAGGTGTTCCTGGACATTAAAATGTCGCGTGGAATTGCGTTTCCTGATATTCTAAGCAGTCACTTTGCTGAGTGTTTTACCTCGCAGGAGGGGATGCTCCAGCGTGCTCACGTGATGATCTGTCATGAATCGCTAGGGGAAGAACCCAATCGCAGGCAGCGGGGATGAAGCGGTTAACAGAAAGGGTTTATTTAAACATAAGAAACACAAAACAAAAACCCACGAGGGGGTAAAACAGGACACGATAACGATACCAAGAACGATACCTACCAAGAACGATACCTACCAAGAACGATACCAAGAACGATACCAAGAACGATACCAAGAACGATACCAAGAACGATACCAAGAACGATACCAAGAACGATACCAAGAACGATACCAAGAACGATACCAAGAACAAGACTAACTAATACTGGACTTACAAAGACTAAATACAACACTTGACAAAACTACAACGAAGACTAGACTTACTTGGACATGAGAAATATCATCCACAGAGAAACATACAGACACAATGACCGAACACAGAACAATGACTCATGAGGACTATTTAAAGGGGTCAAAATCAACAGGGAACAGGTGCAGGGAATTAACTAATTAACAAGCAATAACGAGATGAAAGGGCGGGAGCAGAGACGGCACCTAGAGAGTATGGTGATCAAAAGATCCAAAACTCTCTCCCTCCACATGAAACAAGTGATCCAGCTATGAATCACGACAGTGTTCACTTGGTAAAGTGACGACACGTCCATACCCTCTATACTTATCACCTACGGTTTGGCAGTGCCATGCTTATATGTCTGCCAAACAGGAAGTTGTTACAGAAGCAGAACAGGGAGTGCAACAGTGAGTGAGCGCTCCCCCTGCTAGCTTGGCATGATAACAGAAAAAGATGCAGTTTTGAAAATACCCATGTTTGTGTGGACAGGGCATTGAGGCGGTACTTGACCCAAGAAAGTTAAGTTCTGTCCAAAAGCCTGTCACCATTATGACATTTTTTTCTGTGGAACAACAAAATGTTGTCAACTTTTCAGGGAGGTGTATGAATTGATTATTTAAGATCGGTCATAAATTTAGTTTTAGAAATGTAATGTACGTATTACTTTCATTTTACAGACCAGAATATATATAAAGAATATACTTTTAATTCAATTAATTTCCCCACACATTTCATGCAAACCACTTTAACCACATTTTCATTTTCAAACATTGCCGGAAACAATATTGCAAATGAGTACACAAATAACACCAAATGTGACACTCTGTGCACTGCAAAATGCTAATAGTTACAAGGAACATGCATTTTATTGCATATTTTGGCTGAAAAATGAATACAGAACAGAAGATGAATTAAAAGGTTTGTCTCAAAATTGGCCCTTTCTCAAATACATGGCAGGGTCCTGATTCAACTCAACTCTCAACTCAACTCTATTTATATAGCGCTTTTTACAATTTTCATTGTTACAAAGCAGCTGTACATGAGACACAATAGATTACAAGTAAAACAACTAAAGGCATATACCTGTAAAAACAAGAAAAAGGTGGAAAACAAAAAAAGACAGACATACAAATGCTCCACACACACAATATGCATACAAACTTACACACATTGACATAGACGCACACACACACAAACACACGCACACACACACACACACACACACACACACACACACAAACACACTCGCACAAAAAGACAGTGAAAGGACACATTTGAGATAAAGGAGAGAGAGAACCACAGGTCAAATATTAAACGGACTATAAATTCTTATATATTAATTATTTCTAATTTCTGAATTCTAAAGCAGCCCCCCCGGCCAGGCAGATAGTGCAAAACAATATGCAAACGGTGGCGAGGAACCCAAAACTCTAAAGGAGAAAAATAACCTCAGGGGAACCCAGGCCCGACCGGGGGATTCCAGTTCCCCTCTGGCAAAAGCTGCTGCCTCTGCACAGGCACAACAGTGCTTGCACAACAAGGATAAATAAAAATAAAAAAATAAGCTTAATAAGGTAAATGGTAGATTTAAGATTATCATTAACAATCTAATAGCATTTTAAATGTTGTAGGAAAATCAAAGTTGCCACGTCCTTTATCCAGTTCTATCCTCTTAGCTCTTGTCAGGTCACCGCTTCCCATTCTCAGCTCTGCCATCAGGTCTGGGCATGAACTGCCTCCTGCGGTAACCTTGGAACAAAGAGACAAGACTGGCTGAGAGTAGAGTACTGTTCTGCACTCTTTGATGCAACAAGTACATCATTTGTTGTTGGATGTGTTCCTGGTTCCGGTTGATCTAAATAATGCAGCCTAAATCCTCTGAGGATTAATATTATGGAAGTGTAGTGTATGCAAGATTAAAAAGACGCGTCTTAAGTCTAGACTTAAACTGACAGAGTGTGTCTGCCTCCCGGACATTGCAGGGAAGAATATTCCACAGTTTAGGCGCTAGATAAGAAAAGGATCTACCACCTGCACTTGATTTTGAAATTCTAGGTATTACCAACTGACAGGACTCCTGAGAGCGTAATGCACGTGGAGGTCTGTAATACAATAGAAGTTCATTTAAATACTGCGGCGCTAGACCATGCAGGGCTTTATAGGTAATAAGCAAGCTCCTAAAGTTAATGCAATGTTTTATAGGTAACCAGTGCAAGGTTGAAAGAACCGGGGTTATATGCTCATACTTTTTAGTACGTGTAAGAACTCGAGCTGCCGCGTTTTGAACCAGTTGCAGTTTTTGTAATAGGCCTGCAGGGCAACCACCTAGAAGTGCATTACAGTAATCTAGTCTTGATGTCATGAATGCATGAATTAATTTCTCTGCATCTGACATCGACAGCATATGACGTAGTTTAGATATATTCTTAAGATGGAAAAATGCAATTTTACAGGGGTTGGTGACATGGCTTTCAAATGACAGAGTACTATCGAATACAACGCCAAGATTCCTAGCTGATGACGAGGATTTTATGGAGCATCCGTCAATAGTTAAGCTGTATTCTTGGTTGTTACGTATAGCGGTTTTCGGTCCCGTAAGTAACACTTCTGTTTTGTCCGAGTTTAATAGTAAAAAATTGTTACTCATCCAGTTTTTTAAGTCAACTATGCAATCCTTTATTCGATCGAACTGCTGGGTTTCGTGAGGCTTCGAGGAAATATAAAGTTGAGTATCATCAGCATAACAGTGAAAGCTAATTCCGTGTCGCTTTATTATATCTCCTAGAGGTAGCATGTATAATGCGAAGAGCAGAGGCCCCAAGACTGAACCCTGTGGTACACCGTACTGGACTTGCGATTTGCGGGACACCTCATTGTTTATTGCTACAAATTGAAAACGGTCGGATAAATAAGACTTGAACCATTTCAATGCTATTCCGTTAATGCCGACGTAATTTTCGAGTCTATGTAGAAGTATGCTATGGTCAATGGTGTCAAATGCAGCACTAAGGTCTAGCAGCACCAATAACGAAATACAGCCACGGTCAGACGCTAAGAGCAGATCATTTGTAACTCTAATCAAAGCAGTCTCTGTACTGTGACATGCTCGAAATCCAGACTGGAATTCTTCATTAATGTCATTCCTTTGGAGGAAGGAGCATAATTGAGTTGAAACCACTTTTTCCAGAATTTTAGATATAAAAGGTAAATTCGATATAGGCCTGTAATTCCCTAGTTCTTTAGGGTCGAGTTTGGGTTTTTTGACAAGGGGCCTTATAACAGCCACCTTAAATGCTTTAGGCACATGTCCTAGTGTCAGAGATGAGTTAATAATACTAAGAAGAGGATCTATAGCATTTCTTTCAGTAGTTTTGTAGGTATAGGGTCTAGAATGCATGTTGTTGATTTAGATGATCTAATGATTTTAGACAGTTCATAATGATCTATGGTAGAAAATAATTGCAATTTCTCCTTAGGGGTGCTGTAGTTAGTTTGTTCAGCGGGTTTCACTTCAGGTTGCATTGTTATAATTTTTTCTCTTATATCTTGGATTTTACTAGTGAAGTAGTTCATAAATTCTTCACTGTTATGCTGATAATCAGAATCTGACGTCGCTGACGACTTATTTTTTGTTAATTTATTGATGGTGTTAAATAAAAACCTAGGGTTGTGATGGTTTTCCTCTATTAGTGATGAAAAGTAGGCGGATCTAGACATTTTTATGGCATCCCTGTATTTTCGAGTACTATCCTTCCATGCTATACGAAATACCTCTAAATTAGTTTTCTTAAAGTTGCGCTCCATTTTCCGGGACGCTTTCTTTAGAGTCTGAGTGTTTTCATTATACCACGGTGTTGGGCTGCCATTTTTAATTTTCTTTAAACGCAGAGGAGCAACTATGTTTAATATTTCCGAGAAGGTAGTGTTAAAATTTTCAATAGTAATATCAAAATCGTTAATATCAGGTAATACCGAAATGTCTTCACTCTGCTGAACGATTTTAACATCGTCCACATTCATACCATAAGATAGTATTAAATCTAAACTATGATTATGAAGGCGAGTGGGTCCTGACACATGTTGACTAACGCCCATGGAGTTAAGAGTGTCTTTGAAAGCTATGCCCAAGGCATCTGTATCATTGTCTACATGGATGTTAAAGTCACCAACGACAAGGACTCTATCTGCGGCCAGTACTAGTTCGGATAAGAACCCACCAAAATCTTTAATAAAATCTGTGTGGTGCCCTGGAGGCCTATAAACAATAGCTAGAATAAATTTAAAAATGTTTTATCCTTAGTATTAGGTGTTGATACGTGAAGTACCATGACTTCAAAGGAATTGTATTTAAAATTAGACTTCTGAGAGATGATAAAAGTATTATGGTAAAGTGCAGCGACACCTCCCCCTCTACCTTTTAGACGAGGCTCGTGTTTATAGTAATAATCTTGGGGAACGGATTCATTTAGATTAATATAATCATCTGGTTTCTGTCAAACAGAGCAGGTCTATTTTATGATCGGTTATCATATCATTAACAAAAAGTGCTTTATTTGAGAGAGATCTAATATTAAGCAATCCAAGTCGTAAAAGTTGATTACTTGTATTTTGTTCATGTTTGATTTGTTTAACGTTTATTAAATTACTTTCAAGAGGTTTACGCAATATATTATGTTTGCTAATCTGGGGGACAGACACAGTCTCTATTTTATGTTGTTTGTAAGAAGGGGTTATTACATGTTGTATATTCTGTGTATTTTGTAACGTGAGACGGCAAGCAGACAGTTGGTTAAGCCATTTTGTCTACTTCCTGACCTGGGCCCTAGGTAGTCAGCCTTTAGCATTATTAAGACTGTGTGCCAAATTTCTAGAGAGGAGGGAAACCCCATCCCAGGAGGGATGGAGACCATCTCGTTTCAACAGGTCAGGTCTGCCCGAAAAAACTCTTCCAGTTATTTATAAAATCTATATTATTCTGCAGGCACCACTCAGACAACCAGCCATTTAGTGATGATAATCTGCTATAAATCTCATCACCACGGTAAGCAGTGAGGGGGCCAGAGAATATTACAGTGTCTGACATCGTTTTTGCGAGCTCACACACCTCTTTAATATTATCTTTAGTGATCTCCGATTGACGGAGTCTAACATCATTTGTGCCGACGTGAATAACAATTTTACTGAATTTACGATTAGCCTTAGCCAGCACATTTAAATTTGACTTGATGTCAGGCGCTCTGACTCCCGGTAAACATGTGACTATGGTGGCTGGTGTCTCTATGTTAACATTCCGGACAATAGAATCAACGATCACTAGGGCACTTTCAGCAGGTTTCTCAGTCGGCGTGTCACTGAGCGGGGCAAACCTGTTCGAGACTTTAATCGGAACGGTTGATTCAGTGCCTGCTGTACATGGAACCAGGCCAAAAACATCTGTTTGGCTTTAACTGACTGTTGCTAAATTCTTGCCTTGTCCTAAAGGAAAAACTTGGTGTACTGTGCGTCATGACCATTGAGACAGCAAAAATCAGCAGTATACCAGCATTTGAAGGGCTCCAGGCACAGACTTTTCATCTTCCATTGCGCTAAGCATCTCAAGTCGCTGCACGATGTCATAGGCGGAAAAGTTTTCATTCTTATTTATATTTATAGTTTTTAGCTGAAAAGTTCCTATCTAAAGATACTCACAGTGAAGTTTAATGATGACCAAGCATTAAAGAGCTGGATGTTTCCATATGTGCTATGACACTGAAACAGCCACACAGTCATCAGACAAAATGGCAGCCACTAAAAACAGATATCAAACATAGAATAAATATATATATAACCTGAAAAATGTTATAACTTGGAAAGCTTTCCCGGCAAAAAGTCTCATGGTATATCCAGAGACATTGCTAACAATTCCTTGTATAAAAGTACCTTACCTTATAAACATACAGCTGGTGAAAAAAATCCTTACACTTTTAACCTGCAGAATAAATAACAAACCATTGCAGCAGTTTAAAAGTAGCCTTATTCCATGGGTAAACCACAGACCCTGCCTACATTGCAATGCTTCAACATAAATATATAGTTTTGACTTGCAAATCATCGCCATTTTACTTAACCACTGGCTTAAATCAATGCCCGGCAATACAAACAAGAGCATGTTTGAGTACAGTAGTTTACCTCAAATGATTCTTAAAGATCAAACAGTGGCTAATATGAGCACGCAACACATACTATGCAGACAGAAAAAAAAGTCAAGAGAAGGTTTGCAATCAGCCTGTCAGATTTCTCAAGAGTTTCAGTTTATATATTAAATATGGTTAACAGAAGCAGAGCAGGCCCCATCATACAAAATTGATACCTCTGGATATGAACGTTGATATTGCACAGTAATGAAGCAGCTAACATCTCGCCAGAATGACTGAGATGATGGATACTGTGATTTTTGATGGTGGGCGAGGCTGTCTTCAAGTCTGCACTGAATGTTCTCAGGCATTATTTAATAAAACACCATTCTGTGACCGACCTTCAGAATCTTTACTTTGTCATAATGAATCCTGTCTTCATAAGGCAAACTTGGCCATACTGTTATGTTCTTAAATTTTTTTATAAAGTTATTTATTTCCCTTTCGCCCACTGAATGATAGCTGAAACTCAGTCTAAATGCCAACAGCGCTCAATAAAAGGGATTACTGAACCAACCTCAGTCATTTATGAGTTCCTGCTGAAGATATGATCACTTAGCATGTGCTTCGACAGAAACACTATAGATTTTGAAAAAAAATTGAAAAGGTAATATCCCAGATTACCCAGTTTCAAGTCGTCTCTGGGTAATGTTAAATTGTTTAGTGATATCTCCTGCCCATAACTATGTTAACTGAAGCCTCTTAAATGAGTCTATAAGAACAATGTGAGAATCTGTACATATGTACAGTAATCTAAGGCATTTTAAGGCATACCGGACAGCAGAATGTCTATAATCATAATACAGCATTCCTCAGTGCCCTATTGCTTTAAACTGGTTCTATAGTGGTCAGTTTCATGGTGAAAAAGCATTTCACGGCAGAGCTGCTACCGTATCACTCTGGATTGCTGCTTTTGACCAAGCATTCAGTTAGCATGAATTATGTGACATTTTAAATCGTATTTAATTCTCACTCTTAGAGTGCAACGTAGAAGGGTTCTTTGCCATAGGCTAGACCTGCACTTGGCAATACTTGGCACAGGCTACTTCAAACACCTCCATCCACTTCAAGACAGTTGATCAGAAAACATAAAAATAATTTATTTAAATATGTGACCAGTTGAATTCTAATCCGTATACAGTACCATTCAATCTATTTGGTGTTTGAGCCTATAGTTGTCACAGTTGTTTTATGTTTTGTTAGTTTTTTTCCTCCTGTTGCTGTTTTCATTATTAGTTAATTAGTCCCTCACCTGTTTCAGTTTCCCTTGATTAAGTTTTCCCTTGTATTTAAGCCCTGTGTGTTTTTGAGTTCATTGTCTGCTATTGTTTATGCTATGTCCCTGGTTCCCTGGTTCCCTGGTTCCCTGGTTCCCTGGTTCCCTGGTTCCCTGGTTCCCTGGTTCCCTGGTTCCCTGGTTCCCTGGTTCCCTGGTTCCCTGGTTCCCTGGTTCCCTGGTTCCCTGGTTCCCATATTAAAGTACACATTTTGGATACCCTTTGTTTGGACACTTTCTTCTGTCAGCACACGTGACAATAGTGAAGTTAAGGCCGGGTGATTTATCAAATATAAGAAATTTCTTAGATAATTGTGCTTAAGGTATAAATAAAATAAAAAATATTGTGTATATTGAATGTTGATGAAAATTTGGATTAATTAGGATTTATGTGCCAAAAACAGCTTGTGCCAAGAGATACTCCATTTAATTTCACTGCTGTCTAATTAGTAGTGAAAAGACGTAATTGTCATTATCATAATAGCAACAGCAAGCCATCAGTTTAAATTGAAATTTGTACACTTCAGTAAAAAATCGGTTAAAAATTGAAATAAAAACTAAAAGAACTCTGGAGATACAAGATAATAGAATCAAATATATACACCGTAAAATACAGTAACAGTGTTTTCCTACTTCTTGTAAATTTGCAGTCTTTTCCTGTAATTCTACGTTTTTTGATCGTATTCAAAAATTCGTAGAATTCCGTGAAATGTTTTTACATTGTAATCTTATCACTCAGCCCTGGTCCTGTCTAGAAAGTGTGAGTTGATGGTTGCCAGGGTTCAGCCATGCTGTTTCTAGGGGGTTTTGAGTGGTTGCTGGGTTGTTTGAATAGCTTGTTTTTGGCCCAAGTCAAAAGAAACCTCTTCACAATTAACCAGCTGCAAAACATAAGTCTGATAATTTAGAAATGTAATAGCAAAATAAAATGCATTCTCTACACCTTTTGTTTTCTTGTTCCACATCATCGGGGTATTAGTGGAAGGGACATTCTCACTCTGGAGGGTATTTATTTGGACAAAATAAAAGTCATTAAGGTAACACAATTCTCTAATGCAGCATTAAGATGCAAGTTATGTGCAAACACTCCTCATTCATGCTAACATAATGTTGTTTTATCATACTTCTCCACTCTGTAGATGTAAATTCTGTCTCAATGAACCTGTTTTTAGATCATTCTGTCTCTCTCTGTGTCATACACAATCACAGCGCTAAATGCAAGTGTAGTGCTAAATGCCTTTATGTGGGAACAGGCTGGTAAACAAATTAAACTAATGTGTGGGAAGCATTTTTGCTGCTAAATGGCTGCTGTGAAACCTTCCAACTGGTTCTCAGACGCCTGAAGCTCAGAAGGTGTTGAGCTCCTGAGGAAAAGGGAACTGGTAATACATATTCAGCAAATAGCCTCAGCTAACCCACACAGCATTTTATGAACAACTCCCAGCATGTATTTGAACAGGAAAGTTTTATGCATTTATTTTCGGATTTCAGTAAACTCAAAAGGCATAAAGAGCATTACATAGATCTGTAGCAGCTTCAGTGGGTCCATTTTGTGACTCTAATTATCACATCTCTTAAAATAAACCATAATTAAATCTAGGGGTTGAGATCTGCCACTACATTGCATGTTTTACAGAGACAACCTCAGTGGCTCTGACTGCAGTAAGGCGTAAAAGAAACATATTTAAGACTGATAACAAACAGCATTTTATTTCAAAGGAGACATACTGCGTGGTTACCTGCAGCAGTTTACACATTCTTGTAGATGCCACAACACAACTACACACAACTGTCTATTGAAGACCATTCAATTAAAAATAAATATTTTTTGTCCTTAAAAATGGCAGATGACATTATACTGGGATACTCTTTACCCTTGTTGGGAATAAAATATACTTATAATAACAAACAATGTTACTTGACACATTTTCTGTGTTCTTCATTATTTAGTAATAGCTTAAAATGTAATTTCACCTTTGAATTATATTCATGTGTGTTGCAGTCAACAACAAAATATCTCAAACAGCACAAACCTGCAGAGTTATCAGACCTGGGGTATCAAAGGTTAACCCGACTTGAACCCATCCTCATTGCTCTTTTGTGTCCTCAAGCCATCTGAGGAGTGCCTGACATACTTTGGAGAGGTAGCAGACCTTAATTCCCTTGGGCTCCAAGCTTAAGTCAAATTACAATAACATCTTCTGACAGACTGACCTGCATGTGCTGCAGAACCGGAGGAGAGACTGAGAAGGTTTCAGTGGCACAATATCAAATATGCACTCAAAAAAATATTTTTGCTGCCTGTTCAATTAAAAATATGGTTACAACATGATTGTTTTATGTTAAGTCATATAACTGAATCCATTCATGTTGGGAGAACATAAAGGAGTTGTGTTGTGTTAACATAAAATAGTTATAATAGGGCAGAGGACTTATATTTCCCAGCATGCTTTGCGTACACTGCATTTTGAGAGTTATTTTCTTAAATAAGTGTTTTATATTATGTATTTTTCAGTAAAAAGAAACACTTGTTAGTATTTAATGTTCATTTATCTTAAAAGTTTTAAAGAGTTAGTTATATTTTTGAGTTTTGTGGTTACCCTTGTTCAGAAAATTGTTGCCTTTGGTTAGGTCGTGGGCGGTTACAATACAATTTTTTGCATTTCTCTTGAGTTCTATTTTCTCAATATCATCTTATTGAAGTTAAATGAGATAATGTCTAATAAATTTTACAAATGTATAATATAAAAAATGTTGAACATTTCATTTTATTTTAGTGTTTTTATTTGACCTACAGACTTAGTTGCTCTAAGTTCCAATCATTAAGTATACTAAATTCATTGAATAAACAGGAACTGAATGAAACTGTAGAATGTATTTTGGTTGAACGTAAAAATATAAATTTTAGGATAACTGAAGTTAATTAACTCAATAGTTTAAAACAAAACAAAGCCTGTTAAATTGATTCAACTAAACAACATTGCTTTTACCTTAAGCAATTAACTTACATTTACTGAAATAAATATTTAATTTAATATAAAAAATATTTAATTTCAATGTAATCCAGTTACGTGCAACCAGTTGACATAAAAAAGTTAAATTAGTCCAACATATTATTTTTTTGAGTGTGGTTCATTATTAATATGCTTCTGTCAAAAGTAACAAATCAGAAGAGGAAGACTATTGTGTCTGTCTACTACAACTGAATATTAGGTAATCACTGCAAATAACATTTGGACACAAAGCAGCATTTGTGACTTGTTTTACTTCAATAAAATCAATTGTATTTCCAAGTGAAGCTGGGTATTTAAGAAAACAAGCTGGGACTGGATTTCATCATCTAGAAATATTACAATGTAAAAAGTGAAAGTTATAAACCAGAATGGAGCATGGGGGAGTCATTTAAAAAATGCAATAAAAAAGATGTTGCACAGACATTACACATTAACCGCACGGATGGCCACATTAGTGCATTAGTAGACATTTAAAAGTAATATTTTGTCACGCAATATGTTTCTTAAATAATATTCAACATCTTTGGAGAAAAAAAATGTTCTAAATCTTTATTTCTCTGGATGAGTTTCTGATCTTTAGTTATAAACTCAAGACAAATAACTGACGGATCTGAAATGAGCTGTTTTGGCTCATTACCACAAGCAGAAAGGTTTCTCTTGAAGTGCATGAAAAAGAGGATGTTTGTCTTTTTGTGACTAGCAGCAGATTAATTGCATTTTCATCCATTTAAGCATCTAAAATGTAGCTTTATTTTCACCTGTCGAGCCTCTGACGTCTCCTTTTCCTTGTACAAAAACCTTCATAGCATTTGCTAGAACTGGGCCTCACAAAGATAAATTGTACCTGAGTATTTGGTTGCCATAGTAACACTTTATCCTCATTATGGTCGGTAAAGGGCACAGGAATATGGTAAAAGCTTGTTCTATCCTTCTCTTAAAACTGCGATATTCGCCTATGAAAGCTTCATGTGAAACTTTAAACTATGAATAACTCCTGGGGCAATACATTCATAAATCTGATAAGAAACAAGCATATTTATCCAGTTATATTATTTTCCATAATAAGTAGTTATAGAACCTTCAAACCAATTAGTCTTTATGAATTCGTTTGGTCCAGCACGGCAACCCCACGCCAATGCCCAAGACATTTGGCACAAAGTGAAAGGGCTCATGGAGGAGGGGTTTGCCGCACTGCCAACTATGCCTCGCTTCACAGTTGTTACCTTACCCAGCCTGGCACTGTGATGATCTGCTGCTCAGGACCATGAGAGCTAGTGAAACAAGTCTCAAAATTAGTAAGAAGCAAACAACACCAGATATAATCCACAGTGACAGTGTGTTACCACTATTCCTATTTAACCTATTTCTGATTTATCCTTTAGGACAAAATTTCACTTATGTTTCTATAAGGCCTCTCCTCTTTTTGATAGCGATGATGCAACTACTGCGCAAACTGGAACTAGAACAATCAGACAGGGACTGTTTCACCATAATTTCTTTTCTATAGCTCTTACACTAACAGTACTTCTGTGACATGTGCTTCATTTTCGGTGTTTTTAAAGCCCTTCTCAATTCATCAAGCTTGAGAATGTTCTTCTCCTCACGTTTCAATAGCCCCTCTGGCTATAGCCTCATTATACACCTGATATTTGCAGTCAGTCGGAGGTCCATAGGGCTGAAGGTTGCTTAACTGGAGGGCACCTTAGCCCAGAGCGGTAGGCTATACCTTTGCAAGCAGACTGCACACATGGTGGGTGGCGCGTCTTGGTTGTCTTTGGTGCTGAATGCTGACCAGTGTGCGCTGCCAATCAGGGGAAAAAAATTGGTGGGTTTGATTAAATATTTGCATAATGCTATTTTAATTTATTCACATTCTGATTTAATCAGTTTTAATCTCATTCTAAACCCAAGTTCGCAAAAGTTATGACAGACTTCTATAATGTAAAAGTTTGGGGTACAAAACTCAAGGGGAAGACAAAGTACAATATACACCCAATTACCTAGAATACGCCTCAGGGCAAGAAAACATTGAACACATAAAAGTAATGAAACAAACCTTCCATCAGGGGGGAAAGATAATGCTGCCCTTCATGGTTCAATATGAGATCGCTGACAAAAGTTAATAGCGGCAATCGTCAGCAATTTATCAGTTAAAATACCAGCAGGACTCCCGTTTACCCCTCAAACCTTGGATTCAATATCATTTCAGGCCTTTCAGCTACATACTTTTCTCTACACTCTCAGATATATGCTGTGAGCAGAGGCCTGATGTATGGTACAATATTCTGGGTCAAATACACATCCATATGGAAAGCTCGCAATAGATTATCAAACTCAAGACATTTAGCCAAGACATTTGTAACACTTAATTAGAAGTTTATTCACCAGTATGCACGTGTAAAGGATGTGAAAGGATTTGACATATTCTTACCCAAAATGAGTAACAATATGTAACTTACAAAAATATCTTTAAAAAAATGCAACTTTAGAAACAACATAACTATTGTACATAAATATTCACTTCCTGTATTAGTAATAGAAAACAACATAGTGTAATGTCATGATGGATTTTATTTGATGTCATATGACGTGTTAAAATGTAATTTTCAAGCAGTCGTGTGACTGTAAGGGACTTTTTAAGCGAAAGAAGAGGGCTTTATGTTCGGAGAGAGAGGCTTTGTGTGCTTTGTGGGGATGCTGCTGTATGGCAAGGCTTATTGCCAAAAGAGTAACGACTAACCAGATTTGATTATTGAGTTGATAATAAAGACATTGAAGATAAAGAACATGCCTGGCCCTTCCAAGATGTAATGCCACAATATAATAAAACCAATCACTAAAGGGCTGGTTATATTCGCCTTGGTGCGAGCGCCAAATATGGCGTCATCGCGGTGTTCGTGGAGTTCACTTTGGGTGAGCTCGAGCTCATTTCGCGTGGCAGCATGCACAACATTTTTCGAGCGAACAGTTTGCGCGGCGCCACAATCAACATGAAAGCTTTGAAAAGATTTTGGCTGAACAGGTACGCCTGTAGAGACATCTTTTATCATCAGTGTGTCTGTTTTATATTGTTTTATATTAAACAATATTTATAAACATTGCTCTTTTGAACTGTTCTTATATCTTCTCATTTTATATAACATAAAGACATCCAATGGGTTAATCTATGGCATTGTACATTAAGCAGTCCCTAGCCAACAATACGAAGAAATGTGTCTGCATTATGCACAGAAATGAAAGAGTGAACAAAAAGTTTGATATAAAAATGTATTACATCAACAAACATAGTTCGAAATGCATTTCCCCGTCCATCACATGCATCTGCTTCACAAGAGCGATGTATTCTACATCTCCACGTTTTTAGGCATGCAGTGGGAGAGACATTGCATCTCCTTTTTAGCCTTTTTTTTTATAGAAAACAACACAAAATCTCCTACGTTTTCTTGTCGAGCAGCTGCTCGCAAGACGCCATTCTGAATGATCTGACATAATTCCGGTAAAATTCCTAATTTTCTTCTACTTTCTGAGGATTTACAGGACAATTTCGTTTGTGCGCCCCCTGTCGTTTCAAAGAATATCTCAACGGCGAACGCGTCAAGTATTAACGTCTCCGTGTTTGAAAGTAAGCAGTCTGCCAATTTCTAAGTCCGAAGGTGAATGAATAACAAGGTTTTTGGCTTGTAAAAAAGGGAGTCGACTCTGAATTACTCAAACGAGACATGAACTTGTCCGAGTCTCTAACCACCACATATCTACGTCACTAGAAATAGTCCCCGCCTACGTTTTGCTGGGACTGTCACAAAAACTTTACTCTCCTTCCCCAAACAATGTCGCTCGTTCGTGATGCGTGTGCATCATGTCTAAAACCTGTGTTCTACGTTGTGAAACCAAGTCTGTCTTATTTAAACTACAAAAGGAAGAACTTCTGAGGAAACAATGGATATAATTAATTTTTCAATGATACCCAAGGAGTATAACCCCAGGTTTTTACTGTGCGCACGTCATTTCACCGAAGATTGCTTCAATTATCTTGATGTGACTGCAGGATATGTTAAAGGAATATCCTTGAAAGAGGGGGCAATTCCAACTTTATTTGGAACTGTTAGCTCCACCGAATCACAACCTGTAAGTGTGACTATTTATTTCTGTCTTAACTTCAAGAAATATTTTTGTGGTAAGGTCCACATTCACCCTATATACCAATCCAGGCAATATGCCTGCTCAAGGTTGTCACTTGAATGAACACTAGGACTTTGGGTAGGTACACGTCTTCAATTTATTAAATAAAACTGACACCTGTCTCAGGTGGCAATACACATAACATAAAGTTAAATGCAGGAAATGAAGAAACAACAAAAAACTAAATAATGAATAGGCTGTAGACAGCGAACAGGGCTAGATAGATGAGATTGGTAATTTGATGAAACAACCACCCTTGGGACGTGTTAGTGCAAACCGATCCTCAAATCACAGCACACCTATCACCCAAATCATCACAAATCAAGCCACAATGTGTGTTGTCACTCCAGTCAGGGGCGTAGTTTATGGGGGGAGGTAACCCCCCTAATATTCAAATCCATCAGTTACAACCCCTCCAATATTTCAACATGAAAATCACAGTAGATCAAATGAAAAATATGTAGAATTACTTTATTTTGTGACAATAATTTTGTTCCTAATCAAATATGAGTTTGTCATAATAAATTAGACAAAAAATACTCCCCCTCCATTGAACCGATTGGTAACGCCCAACCAATGAGTCGCACTTTCACCAAAACAACGGGAGTGGTGTTTGAATGGGAGAGCACACGGGTAACTTAACGTACGCCAAAAATGAAGAGAAGCGCTGCACAGCGGATTATATTTAACTGCTGGTCAGAGAGGGATGCAAAAAAAAAATAAAGCATGTTCTGAGAATGAGGTATGAGAATATTGTGTAATAATAGCTAAGTACACACCATATATGTCAGCTAGCTAATCCATTGCAATGTATTTAGCTATAACTATCAGTATAACAAGTTACCAAAGCAGCCATCGGGTTTGCTAGTTCATTTTTCAATAGTGTCTGTAATTATCAATGACAAAAGCATTCACATTGATGTTTGTTTTCTTCCTAAAATAATCTGACTTTTGAACGAATTGGATGAATGAATAATTTAAGTGGCTCACTCATTAAAACAGTGAATCGCTGCCACCTACTGCCGCTTTCAATACTTAATTTCTTTCTTTTTATAATCTCTTTTATGTTAGAATTTATGTCAGTTTAACATACATTCTAAATCATTACATCTTAAAGACATATTCTAACAGGAAACGTCCCATAGACGTATTGCAAATGAGCAAACACTCTAAAAAATACGTCTTCCAGATGTAAACGCACATATCACGCACTCAACTCAACTTTATTTAAATAGCGCTTTTTTACAAATTTTATTGTTACCAAGCAACTGTACATGAGACACATTGAATACAAGAAAAACAACTAAAGGTATATACCTGTAAAAACAAGAAAAAGGTGAAAACAACAAAAGACAGACATACAAATGCTCCACACACACAATATGCATACATACTTACACACATTGACACGCACACATGCAAACACACTCGCACACACGCACATTGAAAGCACACATAGGAGAGAGAACCACAGGTCAAATATTAAACGGATATAAATTCTTATATGCAATATTAATTATGTCTAACTTCTAAATTTTAAAGCAGCCCCTCGGCCAGGCAAATAGTGCAATATTCTAGAAACATCCCATCACCATGGGGCGGCTGCAGAGAGACACCCTTCACCCGTTTTGGGGGAACTACTTATAACAAAGAAAGCAAATCAATACGGGAACCATCGTATCCCCACACAGTAGCTGCAGCCGGATGATCGCTGTATCTTGAGAACCTCAGTCTTGGTGAGAATAATCAAGAATTGTACCGGTGTAGTAATCACACACCATCACAGAGCTACAGCCACATGTTGGATTTGTCACAGAGCCATTATCGTCCTCACAGACCGACGCTATATGAGCGAGCAGCTGGTACACGGCATACAGAGTTAGACTGCTCAACAGCCACTACCACAGCCTTTATCTCCGAACATCCACGCAAAGAAAATTAAACAAAAGAAAACTAAACATAACAAAAAGAAAGTTACATAACTCCGGGAAAGGAGCTACTCGCGAGCGTCATGCTAGGCAGCTATGCGCACACTTCCTATCCGACCGGCCGTCCGCCATTTTATCCCGTTCCAGGCGGAAATCACATAGGACAGGCTTTGACAAGGGCTGAGTCCAACCCACTACATTTGTGTACCTTATGTCTTCGTTAAGCTAATGCATATAACGGTAACGTTAACATGTACCGTTTTTTCAGGGGTATTACAGTTTGTTTATCTAGCTATGAACTTGGTTAATTTAAGTGTTAAATCTATTATCGTCTATCAATTATCTACTATCGTCTTCGGATGTTTCCTCGTCAGACTCGGGCTCAAACTGGTTAGGTAAAATCCCTTCCATCTCTATCTGTACACTGTATATAAAATCCAACTACCTGTAAACCGTAATCCAGTAATGATGGTAGACGTTCCATTTGCGACACATGATGAACGCCTTTGATCAATCACAGCAGCCTCCCGTGATGATGATAGGCGTTCAACATTCTGAATGAGTTTTACCAATCATAACAGACTATACCATCTGACCAATGACATGACACTAGGCTAGCGGATAGGAAGGGATAAGATGGATGAATCGTGGAACGAATCATTTGAGAGTCAGTCAAGAAGTATGTTAAGAATAACTGCCTATTGTTGCGACATAATAGTGTTTTCAGACCTTCTTTGTACATGCGTAGACTGGCGTGGGCAGGCCATTGGCCAATCCCCATTGGCGTTTTAGTTTTATCTCGGAGACGATAGGTTCTCAGAATCAAACCCCCAGTCTGTCTCTCAACACAACGTTGAGAGACCGACTGAAGGGGAGCAGCGGTTTTGGGCGCTTGAAAGTCACTGCGGGAAAGGGACACAATACGAAGGCTGGTTCGAGTCCTCTGTCACTCCGTTCGCCAAGATTCATTCAAACGGCTATATCATGAGATACAATTGTCCATCTCACTCCAAAATCTCTACATCAAGTGCTCTGCATTTATAAGTGAGTAGGAAACATATATTGTACGCATGCAAAGCAGTTTTGCAAACTGTGCAGTTCGATCAATTCACTTAAATAAGACGTCATTAATAAATCAAAAGAAGCGGAAGGGATTACTTTATGTTGCCAACTTTTGGAGTTGTATCCTGTTATATGCTTTATCAGTAAGGTAAATATGTGTTTTGTTAAAAGTAGCTCTTTTCTATATACATCTCCAAATTTGATTATTAATAATTATAATTAATTCATTAAACAACACCGACTAAAAAGTAACGAGTAACTAGAACTCTGAGATGTTTTTGAGAAGAGTAATTTTAACTTTTACTCAATTAACTTTTTAAACCAGTACTTTTACTTGTAATCGAGTACAATTTCGCCAATGTAACAGTACTTGTACTTGCGTACAAATTTCCAGTACTCTTTACACCACTGCTAATCAATATTGAAATTCATTGTCAATTATTTTCACTATCAATATTTATTGATCAGTTGCTGCAGTAATAAATCATTTAAAAATGCTGGTTAGTGGGCTTAACTTCTTTTATACATTGTATTTTTTATAAAGCTGCAATAGCTTTTTTAAAGTTATTGCAAGTACAACTTTTACCCTATTCACAACAGTAAGCTTATAATAAGGATTGATAGTTTAGATCGCTCAGTAATTTGGTGGAATATTAATTTGATGAGTATAACAATTTATGTGTAAATTGAAGATTGAATTTGGTGACATTGTGATATATTGCTCTTTACATGTGTGGATAGGGTATATGATGAAACAATCTTTCAGCTGTAAAACCAATGCTAAATGAAGGTTTTGCCCATTTTGGATGGTTGAAGTTTATTTAGTTGTCGTCTCGCGCAGCTGGACATACTTATCTAGCAGGTGCTGTGCCATCACTACGATTCCGTGAAATTTTAGTTTGCCAGCAAATTATACAGTACTATTTAAATGTGCTATCAAGTAAGACTTGTCAAAGACAAATCCTTTAATCACAGAAATTAAAACAAAAAGATAAATTACACTGTTATTGTGGAAAACAATGCTGTCTGCCACACAGATGTTTTCAGCAGTAAAATGACCCCCCTGCTATAGTCATTTTAGAAATGGAGCTCACTGACGCCAATGATAAGACCCTCTGTAGGCACTGTGGCTTTACTAACAAGGGGTTTTGATGCATGATATAAAAAATAACGTTTTAAATCTACATACTTATAATGCAATCAGATTTTTGGTTTGGGTTGTGGCTGTTCATATAGGAACATTGTTCCCGAAGCATTGATCCCGAAGCATGTCGTACTAGAACAAATCCCATTGTGTGCATACTATGAGCCTTTGACATTTCTTTTTTTTCCTTTTCCGTTTCATTGAATGTTTTTAACAATACCAATCTGTTTTTTTTATTTCTTCAACAAATATCGAATTGATCTACAAAGAACCAAGTTTGAAATATCTACTTTTATCAGTAAATACCAGGACAAAAACAAGAAGATTCAGAAAGCATAGGAAATCACCATGGGGTTTAGTCTGTAACCTTCATGAACATACAAGTTAGATTATGTCAGATTCTTCTCAACAAAGTCTTCTCATATCACTAGCTACCTCGACAAACGTTTTCTTCACTTTGCGTTCTCCAGCTGCCATGATCCAGGAGCCCCCCTCGTGGCAAAGCCTAATTCCCTTTCTTTTCTCAGCTGAGGTCTTTTCTTTCATCCTGGGCCAGCTCTTCCATCCTGAGCCAGGATTACCTGACTTTCTTCTCCGCACGCACTGCAGCCAGGAAGAGGAAATCACACTTCTACGAGTTCACAACGCCCTAAATCCACCATTGGCATCATCCATTTCATTCACAAGGATGATTAGGTAAGAAAAACTCTGGCTGGTGCAGACCAAGACCTCACTTCACTTAAGTGGACTCAGAACCCCACGTGGGCCCATGTTGACATATTGTATCCATTTCTGTTGTGAATCTCTGAACAGATATAGGAAGTTAATCTTACAGCAAGCTCATAGTTAAATCTAGAATAATGACGCATTTGATTACATATTTTTTTTAAAGTTAGAGTTAAATTTAAAAGAATAACTATATGTGTAACAAAAAATAAACTAAATTATTCTGGAACAACTCTTTAAACAGACCGATTTACTAAAATAACAGTGTTTCCAAATACATTTCAGCTGTTTAAAATCATTACCTGACATGTGATTATACTTACTAAATTAGTAACATGAAGTAACAACGAACAGTGCTTCCACAGCGTTTATCATCTTAATTCATGTTAATTTCAATATTTGCTAATTAATTAACAAAATTATGTTCTATCTGTTAACATTAATGCAAATTGAACTGAAAATGAACAAACAATTAAAAAAGATTATTGAAGGCAGGGAAAATATATTGCTGGTTGTTAATTAGATAACGCCATAAGCACAATTGTCTAAAAATAAGACTCACACTGGATCATCCTGGTACTGCGAGTCATCTTGACCATAGAAATAATGTACTTAAAATAAGTTAAATATAAATATGCTAAATGAATACTACATTTGAGATCATTTTGTATGTCTTTCTTGTCTTTACGGTGTGTCTTGGCATAAAGCCGATAGGTAACCTTGTCAGTAACCTATCAGTAGATTTATGTCTGTGTCCCGATCACCTTGTTGGGATTTATTCTGCAATTACAGCCTGCTTACTCTACATTACACATTCATAAAACAACTTAATAATTTTGTATTGTTTAATTTTTTTATCATATTTTTTTTCAAATACCTTTCACCAATTTTTTGCTTGCTCAAAAGTACTAAATGATTTGAATCGAAATTGTTAGATTCCTTGTCACTAATGCACTAATGGACTGCTTTCATAACTGCATAAACTCATCTAATGCACTGTAACTTCAATAACTGCACTAACTAAATTACTTCACTGTAATTCTATTAACTGCATCTACTCATCTACTGCACTGTAACTCTATTAACTGCATCTACTCATTTACTGCACTGTAACTTCAATAACTTCATCTACTCATCTACTGCACTGTAACTCTATTAACTGCATCTACTCATCTACTGCACTGTAACTTCAATAACTGCACTAACTTATCTACTGCACTGTAACTCTATTAACTGCATCTACTCATCTACTGAACTATAACTCCAATAACTGCATTAACTCATCTACTGCACTGTAACGTAAATAACCGCATTAACTCATCTATTGCACTGTAACTTTAATAACCGCATCAACTCATCTATTGCACTGCTACTTTAATAGCTATGTCTATAATTAATGCACACTTAAGTCACTTGGACTATTGATGTTCACAGTATATAGCCTTCTGTATATATTGTTCATAGTACATACCGACTGTCATATTTTCATAGAACATTCCTTATGTAAAGTTTTTTTTTCATAGTACAGGCCCACTGTATAGTATTTTCCTAATATTGTATTCTGTATTTATTAACACTGTATATCCTGCACTTGCTAATTGCACTTCTGGTTAGACCTAAACTATATTTTGTTACACTGTACTTGTATATGTGTAATGACAATAAAGTTGAATGTAATCTAATCTAATCTAAAATTCCTAACGGCAGTAAATATTCAATATTGCGGGAATGGCTGTATAAAACATGGGCAGCAGAACTCCCAGAACCATCAGTATTGATTAAAGTCTGATAGAACAAGAGAGTGTGTGTGTGATCATGTAAGATAACAGAACAGGAAAAGACCTCAATCCTGATACCCTTCCCAAACCCATCCAACCACCCCCCACCCTTCTTCAACCTGGACTTGATCCATGGGTGAGGTTGAGGCACTGAAGAATACTGGTACTCGCATCAACCAAAAAGATTTACTGAAATGGACAGAAAAAAAGAAAAGATGTAGTGTGCTGAAATCACAGCTGGAGTCTGAATCTATCTTGTAGGAGAGTCTGGAACAGAAAATATGGAATCTTGTAAGTGTGTGTGAGGGAGACACCCAGGGCCTCGTCTTGCTGTTTGAGCGCTTGGTTCTTTCATCATATCGAGTGGAAGAGATGCCCATCACAGTTTGAAGCTCACTGTAACAGACTGTCTCTGTGTTTACCGGCAGGTCGTGGAACATAAGGACAGGAATGAGAACGAGAGATTCACTCTTGCTTTCATACGGACTGTTCTGTCACATTAGCAAGGTGATTGTCACTTTAACAAGGTGGCGGTGTGAGAACAGCACAGACGTCAATAGCTGTTTGCCTCATGATAATTTTACAACACTAACATAGACATTAATAGTCAATTCATGCCTTTACAGTTATGCCTATTCAAAGTTTTTGTTACCTGGTAAAGACAAAGGTTTATTTGAATAGAAACAGACTGAAAAAACCTTACAGTTAAAGCCTGATAGTTCTTATTGAGGAACTTGTATGTTTAATCAATGTACCAAATAAAGCCTCCTAAAGTTTTAGGACTAAATACTACAATCCCCATGAACCAGAAGTTGCGATAATTTTTACTTCCGTCTTTTGACACATTTCATAGTGAAATGTTATTTATAATGAAAAAAACAGTGGGCGTGGCTTTCTTCTTTCTCTGCAATTTGATTGGATGTATGAAAACAGCCAATGCCCTTTTTAAATGGGAATGGCAGCATACTGACAGTGGAAGGGGAGGAGTCAACGGATGCGCAGCCCCAGCATTTTAACATACGTCAATTAAGATGGATATTCAAAAAATAATACATTTTAATTAAGTGTTATTTTATAAGTTTTTCGAAAAGAAAAAGCCTGGTTAAGGATGAATGTTCATTTATCTTGGATATTTAGAAGACTTGTTGTTGTATTTTTGACTTCAGAAGAGTGGTGCTTATTAGGTTGTGGGAGGTGCCATAACAGAAGTGTTTGTAATATCACTCTCTGTGAAGGCTGTTTGTCTAATGTTGATGCAGGTGAAATGTTTAGGTTGTCTTACTAAGAACTTTCTTATATTTAACTATAAATAAAAAATAACCTTACTAAATGTTCAAAATTAAAATAAATTATCATGCATGAGTACAACAAACTCAAAACTTGATAGTTCTAATATCTAATATGGTCTTGGCTGTATGTATTGGATTGTCGCACATTTTTACGTTTTACTTTCAGTGCAGGTAAATCTCTTTGTACTGAAAAGTTGCAGGTTGTTTATAAAATTACATTCCAACATCATTACATATACAATGTAATAAAAATTAACAAATGTTTACTGTTCATTTATCAAGTAATTTACCATGTTTCAAATATTCCTTTTTAGGTGTAGACACAGGGTCATCTATATCATCTATAGCCTGCATGTGCACACC
The DNA here is from genome assembly GCA_029783895.1 of Triplophysa bombifrons. Classification (NCBI taxonomy): domain Eukaryota; kingdom Metazoa; phylum Chordata; class Actinopteri; order Cypriniformes; family Nemacheilidae; genus Triplophysa; species Triplophysa bombifrons. Next base: position 17,909,329 of record CM056464.1, read on the forward strand.
ATTTTGGACTAATTTTCCCACTTTGCCATCAGGCTTATAAATTGTGGGCCAGGCCGACGGTTTGAGGTCTCAGTTGAGGAAAATTAGTCTTTGGGTGTGAGAAGACACTAAAAAAGACGACTGAGCTGTTTTCTAATTCCGTATTCTGGGCCAAGTCCGCAATGGTGAGGCGGAAGACACTACACAGGCAACGGAAAAAAAGAGGTCAGGGGCACTGCAGACTCACTCTTGATTGTAAAATGTTACAGTTACAGACACAGGGGCCCCTTCGGGGTCCATCCCGCGTCACATGCTCAGAAAGATGAAGGAACGTGAGATTAAAATTAGATTTTCTCCCATACTCCACTGTGATTGGATAAACCTGTGGAGACTGGCACTGGCATGTAATGTAATGCTCGACTTGGACAAACCGTGTCATTATTTAAACTTCTTTGAGTGAGGTGAATGTTTGAGTTTGTTTATACTGCATATGCTTATGTGTGTCAACATGATTTCTGTCACCCAGCAGAGAGGTGACTGAGTTGTAATATAGCAGTACACTTGTTGGGCTGCGTAACCCAAATGAAGTTACAGCAAACGCTTAATCGCTTTTTTGCTGGTCTGGGAGCAGCTGTCTGTCGCAGTCTGACGTTGGGAGCGAAATAGAGGTCTCGTGTGTCCAGCAGATGGCACTTGAGTCAAAGTGAAGCACTGTGAGGTTCCTGATGTTGCCTGTTATTTGATTGTTTCCACAGTATTTCTCCGTCATTTCTAATACAATTACCACCTGGCTTTCAGCTGACAGGATGAGTTTACTTCGCCCACTTTATAATATGTAGAGCATATATATTTATATACCTTGTATGATGTGTGGGGTAGGGAATACAACAAGATTATTTAATGAAAAACAGTGAAACTTATTCCATTCTTGATTTCATATAATCTGAAAGAGATTTCAAGAAACATTTCTGCATTTTCAAGGTCTCTCGAACTATGAGTCAGATCACATTCTTTACAGCCTCTATGCGCCTTTTGCACTGGTACAGGCTGTTACCCAACAGCCCATGCGGCATAGTGCACAAACTATAGTGGACCAAGCCCAAATCACGTGCCAATACTTCCATCAAGGAAGGATTTTTAGTCTTTGAACTAACATAAAGGAAAGAAGTACATAGAAACAATCCAGCAAAAAAATATCTTAACTTCAAAAATAAATTGCTGCCAGATTGGGAAAGAGATATTAAAACCAGGTTAAACTGACAGAACGAGACTCCCCTGAACTGTTTTCATTACATTTAGGCTTGTGGGAAGAATAAGGCTTTTGACTTGAGTACGGAACAGTAAGATAAAGACAGACCAGGCGTGGAATGGCTGCTTTGGCCACAGTCGCACAGATGGATCATTATTGGCGTCTGCAAACAAGTGTTCTGGTGGCCATTTCATGTGAGACCAGATCTCCTGGACTGCCTCCAATGACACAACAACAACCATAACCATAAAACGACAAGTGCTGTGCTCCCTTCCTCCCCTCATATTTCATATCTCATTTACAGTCTTTTTCTTATTCTTTCCCTTAGCAAGTGTGTAATGAGGGACATAAAATAAATCTCAAATGTTTCAATGGTTTCCCATTGACAGTATTGGGATTATATGGATTATAAAAAAATTCTTAAAAAAAGCAAAAATTACGTTTCCCAATCAGTTCCTTGTCTGTCATTGATCAAAACATTGCCGTGACATTATAATTCATATTAAGGCCTTACATTTTATCACTCAATGGATTCCCTACGATTTAATCGCATGTTACAGGAAAGCCATCCAGTATGTGCTGTTGTTGGTGTGTGAGATGGGATTGGGTAACAAACAGAGCAATGTTTTGACAGCATCACAGGGTCTGTGTGTTTTCTGAGAATCAAATTAAAAATAACTTATTTATAGTTGTCTCTCTATATTAAACTGGAAGATGAGAAAATATTTACAGTAAACATCAACAAATTCACACACTTAGCTCAAAATATCTTACCATATTTCTCAGATTTTCTCAGAACTTCATAAGGTTTCCGGGGCAACCCTTGAGCAATACAAATTTCCTCTAGGGAGAGAAAGAGACCCTGCTGAGAAGACCAGAATAGCTTGTGACTGGAGTGTGTTTTGGGTGCTTGTTTCGCCACCAGGTTTTTAACTACACCAGCAAACCTTTATTGTCAACCAGCTGCACGGATAAAGTAATATTGCAGTATATCAAACAGTATATGGAACCACTTGTACTCTACAGTTCTACACAAGTATAACAAAAGAAAAATACCAGCCAAAAATAGAAAAAGCAGGATGACAATGTAAAGTTGCCTTGAGATACCTGTAAGCCTCAAGGGCAACACACACCAAGCCAATGGTCGGCCGACGGGCAGGTTTTGAGGATCATCTGACTTAGTTTTTCTGGTGTGTTCTGCACTGCCTGCGAGAGTAAGTCCCTCTCACACTTTTTTGTGAATGCTGAATTGGTGGAGAATTCGGATCATGCTGATAGGCTGTTCAGCTTAGCGAACTAGAGCATGAGAAGAAAAACAAAAGTGACAAAGTGAGCAAATATCAAAGATGGAATGCACAGGAAACTATTCTCTCGTTTTTTTAATTTCTCCTTCAAATATGTGAATATTTTAAACATATCAGAGATCATGGATAAAAATTGTCCGTAGGGTGTGAGTGCGTGAGTGAATGAGTGAGTGTGTGTGCCCTGCGATGGGTTGGCACTCTATCCAGGGTGTATCCTGCCTTGATGCCCGATGACTCCTGAGATAGGCGTACGCTCCCCGTGACCCGAGGTAGTTCGGATAAGCGGTACAAAATGGAATGGAATGGAGATCATGGATATTTCACAAGTCCATCAGAGGTGAGCAAGAAGCTGGTAAGCAAGCACTGCAGTGTTTAGGATAAGTGTCCCAACAGTGTTTAGGTTTAATGTCCCAACAGTCACTGGCTCTTCTGGTTTCCGTTTTTTTGAGTAACGAATACTGACACCTGTAGGTACATAAAGTTATTTTCTCTTATGCAAACCTATGCAGAACAAACTTGCTACTTGGTCATTGGGTTTTGACCATCAGGGCAACCTTTGACCCAGACGCACTCAATGTGAACCGATTCATTGAGGCGGTGGTATATTTGTCATTTAGGGAACCTGTTGTGTGTTAATCATAACGACACAGAATTGCATACAGAAAATGTAAAATTGGTTTTCCATATGCTTCAGCCCTTGTCCTCCATTATTCACTCAATCTACTCACACTATTTTTACATCCTAAAATCTATACAGGTTGTGACACGCCACAGTAACACATGGGTTAAGCCTAAAGTTATGACAGGCCTCTAAAATAAGTCAAATTTGCAGAAACCCAATGTTTATGCTTTTTTGTGTGTATTTTTATTTAATTGTCTCTGTATATTATGGTGGAAGAAAAAAGTACTTTAAAGTGTGTAATATATTTAATGTTTAAGAAAATGTGAACAAAAGAGGAGGAAGATGACACATGGAATACCTTGGAAAGCTTTTATATTTTGAAAGAACAAAATGTTCATGTCTTTAAATACCATAATATTCAATTTAATAAAAAAACGCTCTGTTCAGTCTTAACCAAGAACATTTTATTGCACGTAAAGAGCCCTTTTTCTACTTTATTGACTTTATTTGTTTATTCGCTTTATTTATTGTTATATTATTTGTTTATACTATACTACTTTTTTGTGCTAGACAATAGCTGTGGATAGCATAGAACCAGGTCGTCTGATCTTAGTCGAAACAATTGAGAAATAAATGAGCTCACAATTCTTGACCCCTGAAAACAAATAAGGTAAATCTTTAATTAAATCATTAGTTTTTAGAAATCAACAACCCACAATTAATAAAATCTTTATTTGCTTCTCTTCTTAGAAATCTTAATTTTTCATATTCCTTTCTAGGAGAGATCATACAGATAATATTTGTGATTTTTCTTCCTAACAGGCGACCTTTAACCATCATCTATTCTAGACAACAAAGCAAACCTCACACCCCACTCCCCACATAACATAATCACTTAATGTGAGAAGGTTAAAACCAGCCTAATTTAAACCCCAGATTTCTTACTCATGTCTAAATAAATAAATCATTTTGTTGGATGTAAACACTAAGGATGGAGGCTGAGGAAATGCTCTGGCCTGATAGTTCACTCTCCTGAAATTCCAATAAACACAAATTATAAATCCGTTTCAGTCCATTTCATTTATTATGCATGCAGCCATGCTTACATGCAGATAAATACGCTACAGGCAAACCAAGAGTATATCTAGAAAAATACATGTGCCCTCGGCACGAAAATGTGGATTTCGGTCTATCAGCATGCTCAGAATGATCACTGACCTCTTTGAAAATTCACATGTATTTAAAGCACTGAGTATTTTCTTTGAGTCAGACTCTTTGCCTTCAGGAGAAGGGTGGTGATGTGGTAATGGCTACTGTAGACCATGGCTATTCAACTCCAGTCCTGTAAGGTTGGGTCCTGCTGAATTTAGCTCCAACCATAATTAAAACCCCTTTGATGCACAACGTGCATCTAAAATGACCCGACAGAGTTCTTTATTTTCTATATCTTTGCAAGAAATTAATTAAATTAAATTAATTACAAAATATCACAGTGTAAATAAGTCACAGAATAAGTGAATATGTGAAGATAGAAGCTTCCAAAGTGATAATTCCAAGCTTATTTTTCCTTTCTTACTTTCCTTTTCTCACCTACAGTTTTTGTATTTTTCATCAATTTAACACGAATGGGTCAAAAATTACCTATATGGGAGCCTTTGATATTTGCATATTTTCGCCTCACCTTCCACACCTTCTATATAATTAATGCATGTTTTTTAACCACAGAAAATATTTGCTGTATTCTGAAAGATAACTACAAATCATAGTTGAATGTTAGGCTAAGATTTCCTCGACCTTGAAATCTATCACTAAATGAGAAAGAGATCCAAATATATAGCTTGCTGTTGACATTCTATTGCAGCTAGCAAATGTCAGCTAGATCAAAAAAATTAATAGAATATTATAAGTATATATTGTTGCTTTTGGGCAGAAACCTTGTCTCAACATATTTCTTTATTTTTATTTTTGTCATAAATTTGCATTTACAATTATGCATTTGGCAAACGCTTTTATCCAAAGTGACTAACATTACATTATACATTTGTCTCTGAATATTTGAAGTCCCCTGGGATTGAACCCAGGACATCGCGTTGCTAGCGCCACGCTCTAACCACTGAGCCAAAGGAAAGCTTAAAAATTATAATAAATAAATGCTATTGTTCACCTTTAATGTCTGTCAGTATTCCTGAAAAGTGACAGTTTTCAACATACAAGGTTTCTGTCTAACAGCGACAATATATAAGTACTGTATTTGACCAACTGTTTGATGTGCACTTGAAAATATTCTTGTGATTTTATTTATCCAGAGTGACATAATAGCTGGTCCCAGTCATTCTAGATTAAATGCTGAAATGGTCTTAGAGTGTTGTGTGATTAACAAGATGAGGAAGTTAAGGTCATTCGTAGTCCTGATGCAGGAACACAAATGTGTTGTCATTTGAGTGAGCCATGTAAGCACTGAGTTGGCGATTTAAGATGGCACTGAAAGTGTGTGATGTTAATTTGTGATTTTTTTTTCTCTTATTTGCTCACCCAGCTGTGCATGAAAAAACATAGAAAATTAATTTGTATCACTTTAGACCCACGTTGTGCACTAGAAGGGATCTCAATAGCTTGTGCATCAAAGGGTTAAACATGCCTAATGATTAACAAGGTCCTAATGATTGCTTGAAAATTACAGGGGTCGATTACTCTGCAGACCCTCTAGAGTTAAATAGGTCTACTGCTGATCATTGATGCGGTGGTATATTTAGCACTTAAGAAGGGTGGAGATTGCTGAAAACGTGTGTATTGAATGTCAATTGTATTTAAAATATGCACAAGTCTCTATTTGGTCTCTAGTAAATTTTTATAATGTCTATAGGAGAAACAAATAAGAAAGAATCAAGACACTGTTCTCATTTTAACTCTGTGAATTCCTCCCCTTGTATGTCAGTCTGCTGCTTTTTTCAGTTCAAAATGCCACGTTTGATTTAATGTCCAATAAAATTGCAATGGAAAGCCATGCCCACTGATTTTGGAAATGGAACACGTCCACTGTTTGACTCAGTTCATATTCCATTTTACTCAAAAATTTATCAGAATACAGAAATATAACAATCGCAACTTCCGGTTCACAGGGACATTAAGTGAGTGTTTGAGAGGGCCATTGTCAAAACTATTTTTGTATGATAGAGATTCATATAAAATTGTCACCTAATAAAATATCCTGGTAATTCTTAACTATTTTATGTGGTGGCTAATAATTGTACGATCTTATGCTTAAGTTTTAGTATGATCTGCTTTCTACCCAGTGATGTTTGGATTGGGGTGGGGGAGGGTCTTCATTATTGCTTTTTCTAATAATCATACCTTTTTGAATGATTCACACTATTCAAATTCATATGAATTAGCCACCTGGTAAAAACATTACGAATTCCTGAATGAGATTTAGGTTTATTTTAGGTTTCTTAATTTAGATTTAGGTACATTTTTTTATGAGGTTGGTAATTTAGAGGGTGCAGATTCCACTTGGTTTTAGTTCTAAGGGCAATAGAAGTTTCTCATGAACCCATAGCACTGTAATAGCACAGAGCAGCACTTGAAAGATGGGGACTGACACATGTGTCTAGGTCACATGACATGGTTCATTGCGAGGGTCATACGGACTGTAACACATCACACACAGAAGTCTCTGGGGCTCTCCACGCTAGGGCTGATTGATGCTGATGGTCGAAGCAGCTTTTAATCAACTGATTGCATTGTCTGCCATCTAATGGGCCACATCTTTTAACATAATGGCTGTGTGTGTGTGTGTGTATGCGCAAAGTGTGTCTGAGCTGTGTGGGCGGAAGAGGGTTGATGAAATAGTATTTTGACGGACAGCTGCAAGGAAAGATTGACTCCTGGAGAAAAGAAGAATGAAAGATGGAGATTGTAAGAGCGTGTAAGATCCAGTTTGAGTGGGGACACGCAAATAAATGAGATGTGAATTGAAGAAGAGAGAGCAAAATGGATTGAGTGTCAGGCAAATGAGAGGTCAATAATTTTCATAGACACTTCAAAGACTAAGTAGCTTTGAATTGCAACCTTCTCACACTGACCATTTCTCTTGCCCTCCATTCACACGCAAAGGCATATGAAGCCATGCGATGTAATCAGAGACATTTCTTTTTTAAGTGTTCCTTAGACTGTCTAGACGAAGTCTTTTAAGAGGCATACCAAACAAAGCTGTGATTTCATGAAGACAGGATGTCGTTCTAAAACCCAAACCCTTTGAATCTTCTTCACAAAAGCCTGGTCAAATGTTTAATGTAACTCTTTAGCCTAATGTTCTTTCTGGCGGTGAGATTTATTTCTCTATCCCAGTACTCATCTCTGTAGAGGATGTCCCCAGACTATCACAGTATTACTCTTTGTTGATATAACAAACTATGGGATTGTTTTTGTGCCAAAACTAACAAAAATATACAATGAGAAATAAGAAAAACACTTCGATAATTCAAGGATCACATTCAATTGGAAAAATGTGACATGGTTTTCAAATAAACAGCATTTTTTCATAAAAAAATTCTATGTTTGGTTTTGCCAATAATAGACTTTGAATTTGCTGCTAGAATTTTTATTTGCACTTTCAGAGTTTTCGTTTAGGCTTCTCATGTTTTTGTCTGCTTTTCTGGCACAAATCTCACGTGTGGGCGGGACTTATGGCCACTTTATGCTGAATGGCTAGTGAGTTTTTGATTGACAGATCCCTGACAAGGAAATCGATACAGAAGACAGTAAAACTGATTTTAGAGAGCGATCTGCATGCTGTTATCTTTGTTGTTTTGTTTTCTATTTTTGTGTTTGTACTTAAAATTTACTTTCTTATTTATAGTATCATCATCCTCCTCCTCACCCTCAGATAAATTAATGTAATTCTGATAACATTTTTTCCTGTACAGTAGCAATTCTGTCTTTCCTTAGCTCGTCGTTTGTTTTATATTTTTTGTCAGGTATTATATTATGGACTATAAAGATTACTTAAACATGAACGAAAGCATTCATTATAACATTAAAAAAGAAGACAAGTTACAGATTATTGGGTAGTTAGAAATGAACTGGCTAAATGAAAACATTGCTGTATACTGTACAGAATATTTTATTATATCGGTTACATAAACATACCTGAGGATGATTTTTGTGTCTTTTGTGTCCAGCGACGATGTCGCTCCTACATACAAGCGGCGTCCCAATTCAGATACTATCAATCCTAAATAGTATCCAAAAATAGAATCAGTGTCATAATATGTTGAAAAGAGTATTCCAATATAACCCACAACTCACGTGAGCAGGCGCATCACTAAATCAAGTTAACATACATTTGAAACAATAAATTAATACATAAAGCTGTATTTTGATGTGTGTGACAGTAAATTGGCACAATGTTGTCTAGGCAACAACGGCCACTTCCGTTTCCTGTTACTATGTCCGATTGCGTGAATATTGTTTTGCTACACACTAAAAATGTATATACTTTTCCATAACAAAAACAGTACATCCTTTAAGTGCATAGTATAATTAAACAACTATTTCTTTATGTATATACACACATACATAAAACAGGCTAAAGAAAAGCACAAGAGAGACTTCTTAAAATAAAAACATAAAGTAACATTTAAAGATAGAAACAATACAAATAATTATTCAACACAATTATCATCTATGAATAATAAAAACAACTGAAAACATGAAACTTTATTGTGCAATCTTCTCATAACTCACTAGGCATCTCGTTAACCTCATAATTATAAACTATGGACTGCTATTGTCTTGAAGCCCTCCAAACCCACGTAAAGTTGCATGTGAATATGGCTATTCATCCTGTTTTTACTCAACGTCGGCTTGTTGGGCCGCATGGAAGCAGAGCCGGCCCAAGCCTTTAAGGGGCCCAAAGCAGAATTTTACTTGGGGGACTTCTGTGCCCCCAATACAGTCGACTATTGTCAATGTTTGATTATTTGCACGCACACTTCAAGCCTAACACATTTAATTCTATTAGTTGGGATGTAAGAATGACATGAAAACAAAACACAAAAACCTCGCATTACAAGTGTATTGTGATAGTCAAAAGATTTGACAATTTCTTTACTTCCAATTATAGGTGAACAGTCCCTTTAAATTTTGAGCGAAGGTTGTGGAATTTATTGTTCAATGCGCTTAACTATTTGCAAAGATTTTAGTTTAAAAATCGTTTTTATCTTATTTTAACCACAACCTAAAGACACCCTTTTAAAGCCACACAGCCCTTGATGATGATTTAATATTTATTTATTTAGTTTATAAACTTGATAACCAATAAATTAAATGTGTACACAATTATTCTTAACCTTATCCCAAACGCTAAAACGTTAAATTGAAAGAAAATTATAATTTCCACGAATAACGGATCAGTGAATACTGTCAGATGTTCAACATTTTTTTGTTAAACACTAAACATTTGTCAAATATTGAATGTTTTTAGACACTTAAAGTATGTCGTGTGTTGCACAGCACTCTTTCAACTTTTAAACTGAAGCGTCTTGCTGAACAGCTAAAGACGTTACAGTAGCTCAGTCTTCTTTGATTTGATTGGTCACCGCTCGCCTCTGTGACCAGTAACTTCTGCCTTTTTTCGTTTGATTGGCCAATTGCCTTATTTTGAGTTTAGTCAGTAATTTATAAAATTTTGACACCCACCCCAGAAAAAATTGTGGGTATATGGCCCTACGAATGCATCCTTAACAGCCTCGGCTATCCTGAGATTCATTGCGCGCCTGTAACGGCTACATATTGTTAAATAACAATTAGAAACTTTAGTTAAATAAAGGTATGTAAACTGTAGAAAACCTGTTGGTGTTTTTATATACATGATATAATTGATCCATTATTGTGTTTTACATAAGTACATTTCTAATGTTGGTTAATTTTATAAACTGTTGGGCTGTTTTAATCTACATAGACGCGTCCTAATCTCTAACCTAAAATAAAAAAAAATAGTTTCTGTCTCTCTTTAAAAAAGTCAGGAAAGGAATCTGCTGTGTCCCACTGCTGTCACCACGTGACAGGAGCAGCAGGTGACGTAACTTAGAAATCCTGATATATGGCTAGATCGTCTCATTTCGGTTTGTTTCGGGGAGAGGGGCATGTATGGGAGGGGGGCATGTATGAAATTAGCAATAAAATTAAATTATGTGTTGCTTTCAGTGATGATTACCTAGCCTGCCAAGAACATTTACTGTAAATGATAAAACATAAAGTGATGCCTGTAAAAAGGTACAATATGACATGAGAAAAATGGTATCTCTCTCTCTTTATTAACAGTGCTCTTCAGGATCATTTTAAATGAAGCCTGCAATGAATCAAAAGCAATAAATCTTACAAGATACTTGGTGACCCTCCAGAATTGATGTTTGATTTTTAGTGCAAAATCAAACACAGTAGAAAAGTGTGCTTGCTCAGTGTATGTGCCCACGTGAGTCTAAGGTTGTGTGCATGTAAGAAAAGCTTAAACTTTTTCATTTACCTGTTGAACTCGAATAAAATACTTGAGCAATGCTTTAGAATCGCCCTCAACCATTTAATTAAACGGCGCCGTGAGTAGGCAAAGGTTCTGGCACTCCCTTTATATTAAACACAGAAGCCATCTTAACGCACGAAAATGTCACAGGGAAATCAGAACATTTTAATCAGGATATTGGGCGTTATTAAAATGCTGCGATGGAGAGAGATACTGTCGTAGTAAGAGGCTGGATGGGTGTGTTATTAAAACAAAACTATAATTAGTCCATAAAATGAGACATTAGACAGGGTATTGCTTTTTGATGTGCTAGTTTGAGCCAAGATTTTCAATCCTTCCAGATCCGACTAGGTAATTGGGAAGCAATTTGGAACCGGCAATGATTAAGTGTGTGTTTTTACCAACCTGCTAATATTTTCTTTCTCAAGCACAAATTTACCGTCAGCTGCTTTTAAATGAGACGCATTACGATACGAATTGTCATGCATCAAAGGGTTTGTTGATGTGAGCGTTCCAGCTTTTCTTAGCCATGCGACAAACCCTTTAAGCGATATTAACGGCGCTCCTGCTTTAGTTTTTAATTTAGTCAATGGCATTGTCTGTGATGAATCAGATTGGCCGATTTTTAATTACCTGCGATAGAATCGCAGTTTCTCATTAAAATGTGAAGACTGCTTTAAAAGTGCAGTGACTGGATGTACCAGCAAATCTTTCAAAAGCAAAGTTGGTTGTTTTATCAGTTGGAACAGAGCTTCTTGTTGCGGTTTTGGTTCACTGTGGAAAGTTTTAGATAAAGCATTTCCACATAAACTATAAATTTGTTTTAAATAGAACCTGGACAAACTTCTCACCTGGGGTCCTGAAGCTGAAAGTGATTTGAGCTTTATTGAATGGTTGGTTTGGCTCGGCTCACCCTGTTGAAAAAACAGCATATGCTGGTGTAGCAAAGTTCAAAGTAGGGAAGGAAGGAGGCGGGAACCAAACAAACTTCAATCAAAATAATCAAACAATAAAACGGAAGTAAAAGGCTGACAGCCTTCTCACGGTTGACTGCCGGCTCCAAGAACATACATACAAACTTAAACATGTCCGGGCCTGGTCCTCTCTCGTCTGTTTCCTGTCGCTCGTCCTCTTATGCTCCCGATCTCCTCCATGAGATATGCGGGACCGGTGTGTGCACGGCTGATTCCCACTATCACCCACGCCACCGGCCCCGCCTCACGGCTCTCGTCCCGCCTTCCTCGTTACATCTGGTAAGGTATGTTTTCAAGCAAGGTAGCTGGTTTGAGTTGGTCATGTGCTGATTCGTAGATGGTTTTAGTCATGTGCTGGTCCCAAGCAGCTATCTTCTAGCTCAGGACCAGCTCATAACCAGGTAAGGACAAGCTTAAAGGGTTTCCAAAATGGAAAAAATTCTGCCCTCAAGCAGTGGTGGAAAGTAACCAATTACAAATGCTCAAATTACTGTAATTGAGTAGTTTTTTTCAGGAATTGTAGTTTTTTAAGCAGTTTAAAAACAGTGTACTTTTACTTGAATACATATTTTTGGCATTGTGAGGCGTAGTATACATGATTGAACAGTGTTGGAAGTGCAAAAAGGGTTAAACTGGAAAACTGAGCTCATGATAGACGGACAGAACAACACATTGAATGGTTATTTTGTCTGAGTTCTATCCAGTTTTATGCAGTGGCTTTATGTTAAAAGTAGCTTTTTTATAAATCTCCAAATATTAATTCTTTAAATAACACCACTTAAAAAGTAAGGAGTAACTAGTACTCTGAGTAGTTTTTAAGTCATTTTTACTTTTACTCAATTACTTTTTCAATACCAGTACTTTTATTTATAATTGAGTACAATTTCAGCAATGTAACAGTACCTGTAGTTAAGTGCAAATTTCCAGTTCTCTTTCTGACTCCTCAGATTGAAAAGCAACCAAACACACGAGCCACATGATGGTGTATCCGGTGTCAGCAATGCTCGATTCATGCGCGTTCTGACCACAGAGGCTCTACATCTGAACGCGCATGCATCGAGCGATGCTGACAACGGATGCCATGTCTTGTGGTTTTCGGGAACGCGCGCTGGAAACTAACACTCAAATCAGGATTTTTTTTAATAAAGTTGTTAGTTTTGTTTGTTTTGCCACAAAAAGCATACTTGTTGCATTATATTAATTTATACTGAACCACCGGAGTCGCATCAACAATTTCACGATGTCTTAAGGAACTTTCAGCGCTTTCAAGATCTAAGAAGGAGTCAGAACGCTTCCAAAACTACCTTAATTTGCATTTTTGGGAAAAAGGGAGGTCATACAGATGTTAAACTATGTTAGCTGGAGTTACCCTTTAAACCAGGTCAAACCAGCTACCATGCTTCAAAACATACCTAACTAGCGTATGTTTTTTTCAACATGGCATTGACATAATGGTAGAATGAACCATCAAATTCATTCTTTGGTATTTATGTTTAGTTTTTCTTACTTTAATGTCTTGTTCCATTACATCATTATGTGTTTATCTTATGCTTATTCTTTCTTTTTGAGTTGACACAACTCAAATAATGGAGAACTATACTGTCTATACTTGAAAGGATGTAGCGGGGTGGTTGAAGGGATATGTAATGCAATATATGAGATATTTTCACCTTGCAATTAACATTTAAGATTATCGCACTTATCTTTGAGGTTTTCACTGGAACACAGTCTTAACTTATACTTGCATCCCTCACATCAGCATCACAGCATGCAGAGTTTGAACCATGCTGCACTACGTGCTGTCCCACAGTTTTTTTTACCTCCTAAATGAACAAAAGAGAATCAAATTTCATTCCAAAGAACTTCCACAGAATTTATAATACCAGACATTTGGCCACGTACTGTAATGTTGTGCCCAGAACAGAAGAAAGCAAAACAGTACATTTTTATGTTACAAGTACAAATTATAGTAAAAAGTGGACACAGCTGTCCTTAATTTAAAGGGGTCCTATTTTACAAAGTCTTTATTGTGTTTTTGATGTGCTAAACAATAGGTTTTCATGTTTCTATTTTCGCAAATGCTTTATATATATCATATTTTATCCGGGTTTTACACCATCATCTCGATTCTCAGAAAACAAGCTGTTGAGTTCCTGGTTCTTTGAAGTCCCTCCATCTGAAATGCTATGATTAGTCAAGCTCAGCCAGTCTTTTGTGATTGGTCTATAGCTTGGAGAGTGTTGAGATGTCAAGCCCATTACCCTATCTGTGTTCCAGGGGGCAGGGTTTTGACCTTAGATAAATTTGACCTTCATGATTTAACTACTGCAGTCCCTAAAAAGTGATTTCTGTTCAAAGAAATGTCTAGCGTTGCGACTTGGCAGATGTTGTCAATGCTATAATACTCTCAAACTATATTTAAAGTAGTGAAATTCCATCAGACCTCCCTTTAAGGAATGCTTTCACCCCACATTGCTTTGATACTCAATGCTCTGGTCCACTGTACAGGAGGAATGGATATCATGCATATAGCAGATGTTTCCTTCCAAGACAACAGCTCTCAACATAGGAGTAAAGTATTGTTCATTATATAGGACTACATTTTACCTTGCTGTGCAGAACATAAATAATAAAATAAATACATAAGCTCATACAGAAAACCAGCCCCATTTGTTTTCATAGCCAGTGGGCACATAGGGCAGAAAACAGCACCTTAAATCTACGTTCACGTCCTGGTAACCGCAATGTTCTTCTGGGTGTTACGACCATTTGCTAATCCTACATGTCACTAAGGACTGGAGCTCCCAATCAACTGCAGCTAAATGTGACTGCATGAGACTAAATGTGTGAGCTGCTGTCTGGGACGGAAACATCTGCAGTATGCCTGACATCCATCCTTCCTTCTCCTATTCCCAATTACCCACTTCAGTTATCCTTATTAGGCACTTAAATAAGTAATTAGTCTGCTACCAAGCGGCTAGTAGGGATATGGGCTACATTCAGAATGGAATGTGAGCTTACTGCATACTCTGTAATACAAACTTAAAAAGAATGTCTTAAAAAAGTTCACCCAAAAATGCAAATACCGTCATAATTTCCCCATGATATTACCTTCAAACTTACTTTTGATAATGTAGACAAAAGAAACAATGAATGTGCATGGTTACAAAGGCCGGCATTCTGCCTAGCATAATACCTATTAGTCATATAATATATATTAAAAATAGCAACATTTGTACAAGCATTACTTTGCATGTATGTGAGTGGTGTCCTGTTATTTTTCATTCAGTCATTGTAGCTTCTGTAGAGTAGTCTGGTGTAAATGCCTCTGCTTTTAGCCGTTGCATAAATCAGGGGAAATGGCTTCTGGTAGATTTTTCACCTTTGAAATGGAAGGTTCAATGCATTGCATTATACAAGATCCCATGTAGCGCACTCTGTTGCAGTATGCACATTTTGGTAAATGTAGTGTCATTTGCATATTTCATTTGCATACTGTAACAGTACACATACTGTACTGCAGAAATAAAGGAAGGTTGTGATTTTTCTATTTGGTTTATTTAAAAGTGAAAATCCTTGAACAGGTGCTTATATATGGACAACACGCAAATCCCATGTGAAACGAGTGTTTTTGGAACACTGAGGGAAAATATGCTCAAACATGAAAAATATAACAAGCATTACCAAGCGAAATAGCAATAGTAAAAATGTTGCTTTGTTATGCTGGTCAGACTGTTCCATAAAGATATAGGGGTGATTTCCCATACAGGGTTAAAATTGATAGTTCAGTCAAAAATGAAAATTCTGTCATCATTTACTCACCCTCTTGTTATTTCGAACCTTAATGACTTTCTTCTGCAAAACACAAAAGAAGATATTTTGAACAAAGTTGGTAACCAAACAGCACTGGACCCCATTCACTTATTGTATGGGTCCAGTTACAACATTTCTCAAAATATCTTCTATCGTGTATGAATAAAAGCCATACACGTATGAAACCAAACAGATCTCAACACTCATAGACTACCATAGTAGGACAAGAAAACAATCATAGTCAAAAGTGCTGTCCTACATTCTTAAAAATTTCTTATTTTGTGTTCAACAAATCCTACTATGGGAGTCAATGGGTTTTAAGATCTGTTTGGTCATAAGCATTATTCAAATATATTTCTCTGTGTTCATCAGAACAAAGAAATTTGTACACATTTGGAACAACTCGAAGGAGAGTTAACGATTACAGCATTTTCATATTTGGGTGAAATATCACTTTAAGCTAAACCCTGTCTGAGAAACCGCCCAACAAAGTTTATGTGACTTCATTCTATTGTATACTGACTGGCAATAAAGAATCCTATGCATTCCAACGGATGCCTTATATCTGTGTGAATAGCTTGGCCTGTCTTCCATGAAGTGAAGTGTGCTGGAGGCATTGATTAAGAGGGAGTGTATGTATAGAAACGGTTTGTCGAATCTAATGAAAAGAGGTGTTGTGTGCTCTGGCACTTGTCACTAGACAAGGCATTGAACAGAATCAGCCCTTGTGATCCCAACAATCTGGTCTGATCTCTACAACATGCTATTTTTATCCAGCTCTGCTAAAGCAACTTCAGCTCATTTCTACATACTGGCCAGTGTACAGAAAAACGCTTCCTCTCTGATACTTTGATATGGATGAATGATTAGGAAACAGCACACAATCTGTTGGTATTAAAAATGCATGTCTGGCTGCAGTTCAAGTGTGGCCTACACACAAACTGTACAGGGACATATTTGATGAAAATCAGCCAAGGCTATATGGCACGCATGGGTCCATTTAACAATTTTGGACTTGGCAGTGTTGTATACCAGTCGTGTTTTTCCCCTCTCAGCATTATTCTTGTTCTTGTGGATGCAAACGCATAACCTCATCTCCATTAAAACTTAATGACGACAATATCGTTCGCCACTAATCAGGAAAAGCTGAATGGCTGTCACCTTAAATTTGACAGCCGAACTTATCAGCGTAGCTTCTATCCCCTTGCTGACAGTAATTGCACTCCTGCTATTGTTATTATGCCCGCAACTCTAGCAGCCAAACATGACAGTAAAAACCTTAAAGATAGAGGAAAAAGAGGTTACTGAGATGCGCATTCTTGAGGCTTGTATTTAAAATCTTTGTGCATTTTATTCCCAGCTCTATAATAACTGCAATTTCTGCCTTTTCACGCCTGTGATGTATTAAGGGGTATGGTTTTAATTTGCTTTCTTTTTAACTATTCCATCTGCATTTTATAATGTTGATAATGTGTCTATAAAGGACTCAGCTCTAAACATTTTTTGGTACCTTTCAGTAAATAAGGTTCGCCAGGGAGCACAACACAATAGTGTTAACTTTTGTAAATACAAAAGAAACCTTTCTGAAATGTTGAATGCACATATTTGTTGAAATAAAACAAGGAAGCGTTATAATTCCGTGACGTTCTGGGGCACCAGCATTGTCGGGGCCTCCTTCGTCTCATAATTGCGAGAATGTCCATACAACTTTCTTCATTTATTTCTCATTAAGGCAACGTCCACTGGATGTCACAGATTTGGCTGCTGTTCATCCATCTATTATCAGTTTTATTTGTATGTTTCTATTGTTGGCCTCTCGGGTTGAAACCCCTGAGAGTCAGAGACCCAGGGGCGCATTGCCTCACTGGCCGGTCTGTAATCCATCCTTAATGAAAACTGAATAAGATACCTGTTAGAAAATTAAACAAATTCATCATTGTCATTTAAAACCACAGAACGTTCAAAATTCACATTCACAACATAGTTGGTTAAGTGTTAACGTTGAAGGCTTGTCAATGTTGCTAGCTTGCTAATGCTATAGTATTAAAATGTCACTATGGTTGAGCCATAAACCCTTACCAATCTCCCTATGTTGTGATTAACCTACCACTCATATTCTTGATCATTTACTGGATGCCATTATAAACAGGATTGTTATAAAACCAGAGAGTACATGTAAAGTCACGATTCATTGCATTAGTTTTGCGTCATGTAGTCGGTCGGTGTAATAAAAGTTGTAATGCCACTTGTCCAAATATTTATAGTACAGGGGCACCCACACAATCCCCGAGGATAAAACCCAAATTAGCAGGAAACACCAGACATGCTGGCTACCCTGTTTCATGACCTGGTGATGGCTGAAGTGCCGTTTGGCAGGTAATAAATGACTTCCCAGAAAGACCTTGACACAGGTTGCTATTGCTGTGCGGTGATAAAGCTTCCTATCTGCAGGCCTACACTGACAAACCCACCAGATGAATATGCAACATCCTCATTACACATGCGTTTCATTTCATGAGAGCCGTATGGCAGGTCTCTCTCCGCCTCTGTGTTTTTAAAACCTGCTTTCACAATGTGCTTAATTTAAGCAGAGATAATAGCAAAGCTTTACATGGTTATGACCCTATCACTAAGAGACATATTTTCCCCATACAGCCTGTTTGGCACCTTTGTGTCAAGCTATTAAAATGAAACAGCTAATGCATGTGTTGTAGCTGGAGTGTATAGGACAGATAAGCATTGGGTATATTCTACAATCTGCTATACCAGTGACCACCCAAATTTTCAGAGCCTTTGAATTCATTACAAAAATCTTTAATAAAGAGTTCTAAGCCTTGAATCAAATGAGATGAATAACAACGTTACAAGCTTTGATTCACAACAATATTTGGAAAATGGTAAAAAAAGACAAAAGGACCTGATTGTATACTCAAAGCTAAAGTAATTCTAGCGCTACTAGCATCAATAAATGGAGCTGGCAAATATATCGATTTTTCACTTCTTTATCTTTCATTATAAGTTCACACAAATGGTCAGACTCAAACAAATGCATGCCATAGTTCAAAGAAATGGAGCAAATAACCCTAAACCCTTACAGAAACTCAAAGTTTACAACATTTAATGAAGTATTAAAGTTCTTTAATAAATATTTAAACATATATCATTTTTTGCATTTATATGATGATAAAAAAGTTATGATTTAGAGTATAGGGACACTGTAAAGAGACGGATGAACCGCGATTTACATTTGCATTGGATTGCACTGGCAAGTGTATTTTTTTCCACCTGCTACTAAATATAATGTTTTAAAAATGACTTGTGGATGACTTGTGGCATCTACAGCAGCATATAACACAAGTTAACAAGCTTATGGTTGGCCTGGGTTACAGTGTTTATATGTTATAGCTATTCAAATCTATAGGGAGTTTTTTCTGGAACCCTACTGTGTTTTATTTAACACTACACTGCTATGCCATTTCTATTAAATGTGTGTGTCATGCCATGACAAAATGTCCCTAGAATTCTGTATGAAGTAGCATGCTGGCATGTTTCAGGGGGAAAACAACTTCCTGCTGAGATTCAGGTTTATGATTCTTGTGTGTGTTGATATTGATGTGAGTCTGTATACGCATTCAGGAAATGGTAAATGGCTCAAGTCATTTGAGCTGGTCTGCTCCATTAAACAGCTGGAGTCAATGTTATGTTCACACTTTGCCTTTCTTCGAGTGCCAGACATCTCACACTCCACACATATCAAGCGTAGCGTCCGTTCTGGCAGGTCATGTGAGTATCGCTTGCATCAGCCATTCACATCAGGGGGAGTATGGTGTTGTACACCAAGAGAAAGAGAATTTCTTTTGTCATAATAGTAAATAGTAGTTATATGTCTTTTATCAGACTAAAAATGAGTTTCAGGCTTATGTGTAAGGTGTCTGATTGGTCCATCTGTCGCATGTTCTGCCCCTGTAAAACTGGAAAAGACAGGTAGGTGTGCTCCAGTGGCTCGGAAGATGGCCACACGTGTTTAGCTGGTGTTTAAAATGAAATACATTTCTGCTGCCTATATTGTGTCTGCGCCGTGTTCTCTCATGTGACTTCAGTACAAGAGGGGATTGTTCTCCTTACGCCACGGTGCAGCTAATCAACATTAACAGTAAGTAGTGCGAATGACAGGATAAGTATTTAAGACTCTATGATAAGAAAATAGGCAGTACAACACAGTGGAGCATCATTGAGTCAGAGAAGTATAAAAATTCGGCCCCGGTGAGAAACTCATAAGGGGGTCTCACACCAGACGTGAAACTGCCGAGCTGCGCTGCGTAGTGCTATTGTTGTAAAAATAACATATAGTTTTCTATAAGTGTGCACACACCGGAGCCGCCACTCCGCGCCTGTTGGTGGCGCTATGCTACAACATAGGACGATGTTCTGAGTCCTGCTGGGACACAACGCGCCATGCTTAATTTAACATTAAATTAGATGTTCTTTGACTGAAATCATCTTTAATGTACACACTGACTTCACCATAAACCGCAAGATGTATTTATCTGTTTGGGAATAACAGAACAACTGCGAATTAATACAGAATATTAATACCTCTCGATTCTACCACATTAATAGCAGAGTTGTCCTAGACGCGACGCTGCGTGGCGCTTCCGCATCTGGTGTGCGACCCCATTTACCGTTCCTAGCCGCATACACAGTACCTTGTATTTCTCACACTGAGAAGTGAGGAGATAAAGTCCCCACGCCATGCGGACTCAAATGTGTGCATCCAGGTAAATTGTGTGATACTTGTGCAAGCATAGTAGATAAGTACTTCAATTGAATGTAATCATGATACTGAAAGCTGATGTAGGCCAATATGGTAGGGCTACCAAAGCTGTGCGCATGCAACATTAAAAATAATTGTTTTTAAGAACCATTTTATCATGGGAAACAAATAATACAGTACAGTTTAAGTTATTTTTAAATGTTGTTTTTAAATACATCGTTTAATTTGGATTTTAGCCATTGTACAAATATCAGTATTCTCTATTCATTCTTATATGAATTATGTAATAACTGTGCTAACTGCACGGAGGCACGTTGCAAAGATGGCGTGAAATGGCAGAACTGTCCTAAACGGACTTTGCTACTAGTTTATTCTGCTTGTTAACAACTTGCTCATTCAAATCCGCTGCTATTGTTGCAGGGTGTATGCTTGCCCTGCGAGCTCAACTGCTAGTTTAACCTATTCATCTTGTTAACAATTTGCTCATGCTACTTATAGTGATACTCGTTGGAGGATGTACTTAGCCTCAGCCTTTGGCCAACCATTGGCTAAACATTGATGCAAAAGGAACACTTTTCATGGAAAGACTTCAGCACGTTCAAAATCGTCATCTGATTGGCTAAATTTTACAGGATTTCCTAAAGACGTGAATGTCGCATTCTTTAACGGTCCGCCTGGAAACAATACGAAGCCATCTGATCTAAAAAGTGTTTACAGCTGTTACAATAGGAATTCAACTAAATGCTTAACGGCATAAACTTATAATTATTGTAATTGTCGTTGATTACACTCTCGTGAATGTGCACCCGTCTGATACTGCGGGTAAATGTCCACGCCTCTAAACATGACGTGGCACAAAACGTAACGTGATTGGTTACTTTCCCAGTCAGTCATATGGCCTCTTGGGCGGGCCTTGGCCAAAGAAGGCGGTGAAAGTTCCCAGACCTGTGTCCGAAATTACATACTATGCACAATGCACTCAACCACCTTTCCTGTATGCATTTAAGAAGAGTAGTATTATCCCAAATGGAATACTAACTTGAAGTGTGTGCGATTTCCCAGACGAGGGCAAATGATGTCATTGTCACAACTCAATGCATGTCAATGAAAATCAATTTGTATATCGTACAATTAATCTAACTTTAATCTTTGCTAAGCTTGACTCAGTCAGCATTAAAATGAAGTATAATCACTATGCTGGAGAACTTTGTTCAAGCAGCGTCTGATAGCTCCACCTCCCTTCTGCGACATAAGCAAAACTGCGACCGTTGAGTGCGTGAAGTGTCCAGAGTCCCACACTTCATATTTTCGTTCTTATGACTGCATCATCATGGTACTTTTTTGGGGAGGGGGTAATTTTTCTGTGAACAGACTACTCACACTATTTATACTACAAAATGGCAAAGAATAGTGCATACGGGCGTGGTTTGGGACGCTCCTCTTAAGTATGACTGTATGACTATGCGGTACTAGGGTGTATTCATCCCCTGACAGCTTTACTACTAGTTTAACCCATTCAGCTTGTTAACAACTAGCCCATTTCACTCTGGTGCTATTCGTTGCAGGATGTATGTTTCCGCTGCCAGTTTATTGCTTTTTTAACCATTATCAACTTCAGCAATTTGTTGCAGTGTAGGCTATATGCTTCACCTGGCAGCTTAACCGCTTGTTTAACTAGGCTGTATGGACAGGTGGAGAGTTTGTCCAGAACAGTTTCATTCCACCAACCTTAAATTTAGCTGTTCTTCATTTATTTTATGACAGTGGTCCTGACAGAAATCAAACGTAGCGTCAGTTCTGGAAGGTACATAAATTGTATGTTTTTAAAGTAATATAATTGCAACTTTAATATCTTCCCCTATTTAGGAATCTTATCAACATTTCTGTTCACTTACTTTCAGATTTTCTATTCCGTTAAGCTACTGAAAAAGCTCTGTATGAACTGGAAAATGGAAAGTGGCATGTTGAATAGCAGAGAGGATGAAATAAGTGTGTAGTTACCTGGTCCTTTTTAAAAAGTCTGTCTCAAAGCCAATGGAAGAGGGCAAGAGGGATTTGACTCTTTGTGTTATCAGTGTGAATGGCACTTTGCATGATACTGAGAGCTCTGGGAGAAATGAGCAGATGTGAAGACCGTAGAAACGGAGTGACCTACATCAGGCCCACAGATGAAAGTTCATGAAAAGAATGACAAGGGATACCATAAAAACCCCTTGTTTCACTATAAAAACATTTTGTCAAACTGTATGTTACATGTACAATTGTGTAACTAAAAAAGGGTTAAACTGATTAAAGATGAGATAACACACGCAAATTCTGCCAATCTCATATTAATCTTGAGTACCTATAGCAAACGTTGTATCTTCGAAAAGTAGATAAAAGAGAGATATAGCCGTACAATTATTTCCAGAAAAGGACGAGCTGCTGGAGGCAGGCTGGGGGAATGGAACTACAGCACTAGTACACAATACATCATTGCATTATACCTTATTATGCACGTACACGCCGATTGCCAACAAAACACAGACATATGACTCAATCTGATTTTACACGTGCAGTTCATGTCCGGCATCTTTTTGCACTGGGACTGTGTTATCTTTCAGTTTCAAATGATCTCCAAATCCAGCGTTAAACAGTGATCCAGACATCTAAAAATCTTTCCGAAACAAGTTAGAGTATATATTAAAGCAATAAATCCCAAGAAGCAGTGGGTTACAGTGCATTTTATAACAGCTAAGGGCGTTGTTGTTATAAATCAGGGTATTTTATAATGGCTTAGAACTCTGCTCAACCAATCAGATTCAAGGTCCAGAACTTTTATTTCTTTATGTTTTAAATTACCTACTCTGCTGATGGGTCTTTGACATTTGCTAATGTTACAAGTTCTCTATGATGAAAATTAATTGTTAATTCGTGCCAACCTATATTACAGGTGTGGAATCAATTGTGTCATGTTCCTTGTAAACAGTTTCAGTGATTCACCTTATACTTCATCGTAAAATAGTAAAAGAGTTTCAACAGAGGCAATACAATCAGGTGCTGTTTGTATTCCATTCATTGCAAGTCAGGCGTGGATTGCTCCCGGTGTCGCAGTAGTGTAGTGTTTCTCACAAATTGAGTGGAAACAAATTATTATTTTTCTCTGGTTAGTGAATACTATATATTCCACATCTCTGTATTAATGAATTGTATATACAGATTTAGGTTAACCCCTGAGCATGGACTATGAATAAATGAGGACATAATGATAGCCTTTTTATAGTTGTATTGAGATGTGTTGGGTTAATGAGGTAAATGTTGAAATACCACTTTCTTGTTTCTATTTTAAAAACAACCATATTTGCTAGCCAATAATTTCACTTTTCCAATACAGTGTTATACGACTGGAAGTAAGGAAGCCTACACTGGCTTTTCCTGGCGGTATATAATATCTCATTAATATAATGGAGCAAAACAAACAAAAAGCATTCAATTTCTCCAGGCTGTTGATGGTACAACACATTTGTATCCTACTGTAGCTACAAAGCTTTATTACCATGACTATAGTGATATTTCTTTTCACACTTGTCCCATTTGGGGCATTTTTTTCCTGAAACCTGATGCATCTTGTACTTTAATTAATTTTGTTTGGACATATATGAAGATGAGAAGAGCGCTTCAATTGATAAAAAAACAGTTTGAGATTGCAAGGTGGTTCGATGGACAACAGAGGTACGAAAGTTATTCCAAGTCAACAGATAATTTTCTACATTATATGATGGATAATGATGTACATTCCAAGAAACACAGTAGTGTGTTTTGCAAATATGGTCAAGCAGAGATATTTAAGAGCATCTGTGTAATACACATGAAAATACAGACCAAGTTTTGTCCATTATTAATGAAATGGGGCAACCAGCAATTTTAATAATGTGTCATAACTCCCAGTTAAATGCTGTTGTTCCTCTTTTTTTACTAGATGGTAGACTAGAAAATAACAGGATCAAAACATCTAATGCCTTTATCAGTGTTTAAATGCATGCCGCAACCGGCAGCTTAAGGTTAAGACCCTTATGTTATATTTATGTCCTATTAAAACGCATAAATATAGATCATACCAAAAGATGCATGTTTTATTCATTCATTTATTAATATGCCATATTACAGTATGTACATTATATTGCTCAGATTTTAGTCAACCTCTAAAATGATACTCCAACATACTTTAATCTAATACAAATGATTTATAATTAAAGCAGGAAGAAATCATATACTTTGTACCTGCTCCGAAACCTGCATATCTCACATATGCTAGCTAATGTCCCTCTTTACATTATTTATTTGGGCTGTCATTGCCATGAATACCCAACCATACTTAGCTTTGTTAGCCTGCCATTCTCTGTTTGTGTTCACTGGAGATATGTCACATCTGTTCCACTTTGCCGGAGTAGAATATAATGACTGTTTGCCTTCCACCATATTTTACCTGCTGTTAAAAAACTCATGTGATTGGTGTTTTATTCTAACTTGAATTTTCCTTTTGCATGCTTGTTTTCCCCTCTGAGATGAGAGGGCTAGATAAATACTTTTCATATTCAGGATTATTTTCATTCTCATTATCTCATAATGGTCTATTTATGTTGTGTTTTACAGGCCTTTAGGGATAAACTGAAGCTGTTAGAGTTGTGATGAATTCTATTTGGCTCCAGTGTTATGTGATGACAGAACAATCCGTCAACCCAAAACAGAAGTAAACATCATTGATTCTGTACAGTTAATGAGCACATCAGCGATTGGATGGTTGCGGTAAACAGATAAGCTTCATACACTCACATGTTCCCTTGATCTAGTTTTGCTGACAGCTCTTTAAGTATGAACAATGTACATTTTTTGTTTCATCATCTGTCCCAAACACAGCTGAAAAATAATTCATAAATTATGACAGATAAATATAATATTGGATTTATTTATTATATATTTAATATGTAAACATGTGTGTTTTTTTACTGTTATAATACAGTACCTTACAGAACTAACCAAGTATAACTGATAGTTACTAATAAGTGGGTACAAATAAGGTAAAGTATTTGTCTAACGTCAACTTGTTACATCTGCTTGTCAAAGAAAGCATAGTATAGTATAGTACCATGCCTAGGACTGGCTGGGGCCCACTTAAACATCTTTATAAAAAAAAACATCACATCTAAACACATATTCAACAATATTTCTTATACTTGGATCCACAGAATGCTCCTAAGTAGATCATAAGACTCAGCAGTGCATTTTTGTGCTAATGCTTTTAAGATTTCTTTCTTTAAGACAAAAGTTTGTTTAAGCACTCATTAATCAAATTCAGCAGAGGTCTAAAGGACTACACACTTGGTGCTCTGGCACCTAATTAACTTTGAATTGGATAAATACATTTATATTTCCTCATACAGAACGCGCTTCTCATCTTTATCCTCTGCTGTTGGCTACGTTGTTGCTAAATCCCTGATCTGCTCAGCATATAATGAGGTTGGAAGACGTTTAAATAAGTAATGTGGGTGAGAATGTGCTGTGTGTTGCTTAAGCAGGTCTGCAGATAATGCACTGAGCCACAGGGCAGGTATTCCTCATTCCCTGACAGCAAAGAGAGAGGCAAGAGAGACCGGGGGTCTTGCATGTCCACTGGATAATGGCTTTTAAAAACCATTATGAAGGTCTATTTAATTTAACTTCAATTTAGTTAAAGAACTGCTGTGGTTGTGTTTGGTACTGCACTGTATTGTTCTATGGAAGGCGAGGGTTAGGACAGAATACAGAGGTTTAAATTCCTCAGAGTTGGGATTTGAATACATCTCATGATATTAAATATTCATCTTTGGCATATACTGCACCTACACGCTAGAGTTCTTCAATAAATGCCGTGAACTCAGGGGTGACACCTAAACACACTACCAAAACATTTCAATGTTTACTGCCAAAGTCTCTGACGTTAAGCATTCATTAACCAATAAAAAATTCAGAAAGGAAAGTTTACTTTTGATTTTGAAATTCAATTCTGTGTATTCCCACTTGAATTCTACACCCTGAAGGATTTTATTTGTTCCTAACCTCCAAAACCATGTCTTTCTGTAGTGTGTACTACACACAGTACAGAAAGTGTGTAGTACACATCAGTTTTGGCATTGGTATATAAGATTTGTTGTATTTACCACAGGACTTTTGCTTGGGGCATTAAAAACATAAACATAAAGTATGCTTCCAATTTGGAAAACTCTGGAACTCTGGTGCTTCCAATTTGGCTTGTTGCCACGCCTGATGTGGCCAATTTCAACGCATGAGCTCACGATGTCTCACGCCAATAACCTGGAGAGATTGGTGAGTACACAAGTGAGGAAATGGCTTAGGCTACCAAGATGCCTTAGCTTCTTAGGGCTGTACGGGAATGGAGCTCTCTCTCTTCCCATTTCAAGCCTTGTGGAGGAACATAAATGCACCAAAACAAGGTTAGAGATGACGCTCAAAGAATCCTGTGAACCCTGTGTAAGAGATGCTGCTCCAACAGTAGCGACAGGGAGGAAATGGAACTCAAAAACAGCGGTAGGAGACGCAAAGGCAGCCCTCAGACAAAAAGACGTCATGGGGCAAGTGCAATATGGCAGAGAGGGACTTTGTTTGGCATCAACCACACCCACGTGGTGAAAAGCATTACCAAAGGAACTGCGTCACCTGGTAGTAGAGGAGGTGTAATGGTTATAGAGTTGGACTCGTGACCAGAAGGTTGACGGTTCGATTCTCAGGGCTGGTGGGTCCAGACTGAGGTGCCTTTGAGCTGCAGCTATAGCTGCCCACTGCTTCTGGTATATATGTGTTCATGACTTGCAGTGCGAGAGTTCACTACTCACTGGACGGGTTAAATGCAGAGGTCATCATAGCTGACAAACCAGCCACTCTAAGTGGACAGGTTCAGTGGAGGATAATCAAGAACTGTCCCGTGGTGCAGAATGAAGAAGCCAATGGCTGTGGTTTAGGCGGATGGACATGCATGGACTGCCAGATGACCTTGTAAAATGCGACACACACCCAGTTCTTATCAACCCACTGTGGGCCTCTCTTGTCTGAGGGTGTCTTGTGATAAAGCGCCGAAAAGGTGCACAACTGATGATACAAAGGGCAATATCAGCAGCACCTCACCAAAGGGCATCTTTCACCCAGGATAATGGATGTGATGAAAGTGGGATACACAACTCATGAGATGTCTCTCTAAAAATGGCAAGGAAAGGTAAGTATGCTATGTATTTCTATAATAATTTATCCCCCAAACACCAATGCCTACCTGATGGACCAGTGAAGTCTCAGACCTCCTCTCCTCTTTTCGTATACTGCTTCCCCCTGTCATGCACAAGGTGTGGGAAACGTCATATTGGCCAATTCAACTGTGCTGAAATGTGGTATTATAACACCTAGTCCTACTAAGCGAAACAGAAATTCCATAGACTTCAAGCAGGGATACAAGCCATATCTCATCACCAGAATATCACAGAAAGAAAATAAAAGTCCTCACAAAGGTTCTTCACACGATGCCATAGAAGAAAACTCGCTTGGCTCCACAAAGAACCATTTAGTCAACGGTTCTTTCCAAAACCATACATTTTTCATAATCTGAAGAAACTTTTTTACGCCACAAAGAACCTTTTGTGAAACAGAAAGGTTCTTCGGATGTAAAAGGTTCTTTATTGATCCATGAACACAAAAAAGGTTCCTCTACGGCATCGCTGTGAAGAACTTTTTTAACTTAAGAATGCAGATTTAGGGTTTATTTAGACCAGAAAGGCCATGGCCATAGCCATGTGTGTTCTTTTTTTGAAGCTAGTAGTGTATGTTTTACATTATAATCCTATGGAGTCCATAGTTTGTTTATGCTTTTGGGTAACGCACACTAGGGCCTCCACATTCACACATCTGCATGCACACATGCAAGCAGAGCCCATGACATTGCATGCTGCCAAGTTCACACTGATAAAAAGACAAGAAGTCTTTTCTCAGAAACAGAGATCAAATCAGCAAACTCAGATTGCCTTCTATCTTTGTTCCTCTTTCTTCAATAATGAAACATGGACGTGATCACTTGGTAATATTTGAGTGGTAATTATCATCACTTTGACTTTGATGTCTACTTGTAGCTCATAAAGGCTACAGGGCTTTTATTCTCACAAAACCTCCCACGGTTCTGTTTAAAACCCAAATTCAAAAATGTACTTCCTTTTTTTACTTTGAGAAATGTAACATGGTCATTTTTGGAAGGTTCACACACAGGCCTTTTTAAAATGATATACTTCAAAATGTAGAAATTTAAATATGTCTATTATTATTACTGAAAGGCCTTCAGCCAATGGAGTACTTGAAATTCAATGTGCACAGAAACAAATCTATGCTTATGATGAATTACAGTGGCTAATATGCCCTCTTAATTATAATATAATTGTGCCCATTGGGCCTAATCCCCCTGTCGGGTTTAAATGTGTACATTTTTGGACACTAAACTTGTGGAAGGGACAATCCCAGAATGAAAATCTGGAACTTTCGTCGACTTTATCCTCAGCGCAGGAGTGTTCAATTGCTTCATAAAGAAAATAAAACTTTGCTGAGAGGCAAAAATCTCTGTTGATTCAGCACATATTAAGAGAACTTTATGTGTTTCCAAGTCTACGAGCATTGGATCAGCACCTCTGTAAAATAAGAACAAAGAGCTGTACTCTAAGTCTGATCTCGCCCCTGAGCTGCACTGTTGACATCCGAATGAAAGCTCATTAGAAGCGAATGATTCATGATATTGTCTTGCTGTTTGCAGAATTTTTGTTGTGAGAAAAGTGTTTAAATTTAGCTGACATTAAGTGGTGATGTGGGCATGCTTGATATTCACAGGATCATAGATATCATTTGAAGCCATGCATGAATTGGCAGTTGGAAATCCAGCTTAAAGGGTTTGTTGAAGAGAAGAGAAAATGAATTCCTGCCTTGCTTTTTAAACATTCCAAATATTACATGCATTTCTCCACAGTATAACTTTGTTAAATATTTGGATCTGCAAAAAATATTCAAACTTGTAAGGCAATCCTTAAAATGTGTGATGATCCTTACATTGGACCAACACATATCAATCTGCATGTGCCATTCACTTCCTTAGAGAATGATGGGATAAACTGCTTTTAAGTAAAACTTAAACAAATGTTTCAGAATTTAGTGTAACATATCCATAGTTAATGTGTTAAACTTTTGTTTGCAGATGCCAATACAATTTTATTTTGTTGTATAATCCATCAAAATTACGACATTGAAGGTAGATTATTTATCCGAGGGTTTCAACAAGGTTGAAGTTGTTTTCAACAATTTTCAACAAGGTTTTAACCATAAACTCGATCAATAAATAAATTCGATCATCTCCCCATGTCAGATTAAAGGCGGTAAAATCATTTCATACAGGAACAAAGCTTGCATTCAGAATTCTACTATACATTAGTTTGATGCTGTGGCCAGCTATTAAATTCCTTATATTGAACTTCTTGGCAAGCTCCAGGCTATGCATAAGATGTTCTTGGGAATAAAATATGCAGAATATTTACGTTCAATCGCATATCGAGCACGCACTGTTGCTTTAAAATATCAGTGTAGGCATTCATGGATCATTGAATTCACAGAGAGTTAATTATTGGCATGACCTTGGTGGTTGATTGAAGCAAGTGAAAGTCTTTTCATGGACTGTGAAGGCACAAGCTATTCAGTGAACTTGTATTGATGCACGAAATGACAGGCTTTTGTTGCCATACAGCGTGGTTATTGTGACATATATTCAAACTTGGGTTGTAATTCAAGCCAGAATAATCAGCAAGGTAATGTTATGACCGGCAAATCCACTTCTCATAGGACTCGCTATTCAAACAACAAAGACCTGCAATTTCATCTTCAGCTAGGGCCAGAATCACTTTGATGCTGTATGAAATAAATGATCATTCATAAGACTATTTGCTTGTGTGACCAATAAGTCAATCCATTTTAGTTGGTTTAAAATAGCGTCTTTTGAATAGTTTAAGGGCATGGGGCCACTTTCCCACGTGGCTTAAAGCCAAGAGAATTAGAAAAATAATGCATAATTATAATTTAATGATTATTATAAGCATTTGGGATTTGGGCAATTACTCTGGCATGTATCATAGAGCCAAATTCCTCAGAAAATTGCCTGTTTGGGCAATAAAACACAGTTTGAAACCTCACAGAAGCAGAAAAGTGCTTTAAAATTCTGAGACAGCTTATCAGATAGCTGCCAACTACCGGCACTTGATATGATATGAGCTCCGATTGGAACACAGGTGCCAGAAACAAACACACAATCTTCTTAATATCTAACCAGTCAATAAAGTTGCAAGACATCCTTCTGTTCAGCATTCTCTCACTTTACTTATTTTATCAGAGGAAAGGAACCATCCAGATTCAGTTGATACCAGATTTATCACAATGAATTGGTCTCAAAGTAGCTCAGAGGGAGGTAACTTCAGACTGTAAAAAAGGGCAATCTGATAACAAAACTTGTACCCACCCCTACCGCACCGTGTTAAGTTAAGAAGAGAAAACTCAAAATATCATATCAACATGATGCGAGGGGGGTTTGACTTTCCTTAACTTTTTACAAAGGTACACTACACAACTAAAATATTTGTCTTTTTGTACTGTAACAAAATGGGAACTTTTTAATCACATTTGATTTTTTGTAAGTGTGATTGCCTTTAGCTACGATTTATTATAGAAGTTAAATTTAAAAAAAAAAATATACAGCACTTTTCAAACTTTTGCATCATTAAAAAAGCACATTTACAGACATTAAGACTGAAGTTACTGTTGTAAAGAGATATAATAAAAAAATACAATATACATGGAATTGTATTAAGTGATCTTATTGCATTTTTTTTTCTCAGTAAAATGTACATTGATGAAACTTTTGTAGTAAATGCTTTTTTTATGGAAAGTAGTATGATTGCATTAACAAAATGTATTGTCTTAAGTAATCATATTCATTGTTTATAGAAAATATCTACATTTTAACTCAGAAAGGACATTAGAAATACACATCATTTCATTCTTGTCCTTTATTTTTTTCTCTTTATTGTTTCAATTTTCCATGTGTGTGCAGCTATTTGTAGAACTTGAAATGTCAATTTCACTGTGCCCAAAAAGTTCACTCAAAATGGAAATTCTGTTATCACTCACTTACCTTGATGTCATTCCAAAGCAAAATTATTTTGGGCTGTTTGAAAGGAAAGTTGACCATTGTTAAACATTCATGGAAATGTCTGTGTTCTTGGCTTCTAAATGCCGGTCCTATGTCGTACGGTAAGAGAGATGCAAAGATGGCCTGAGATCATTTTCAGGCAGTGTCACAAATTTAGCATGGTCCTACGTCGGATGAAATGAAAAGCCAATGAAAATTAAACATGTAATGATGTTTTAATCAGGACGATGTGGCACTGTCAATTAAACGT
Source organism: Triplophysa bombifrons (assembly GCA_029783895.1). Lineage (NCBI taxonomy): Eukaryota > Metazoa > Chordata > Actinopteri > Cypriniformes > Nemacheilidae > Triplophysa > Triplophysa bombifrons. The sequence continues at coordinate 17,941,061 of CM056464.1, forward strand.
ACAGAGATGCAAATTATTTAAAGAAATAACAATATTGCTCTCTTCCGTCGCCAAATCTTATTTTTCCAGTTTACATGGAAAGCACAACTGCCAAAGTGTGATTCATATTGTTTTGCTCGTTTGCAACTAATGTACCCTGAAAATATTTACTAATCTGTGCCATAGTCTGGGATTCAGGAGGTGTCACTATTGTACAGTCTACCTACATTTCGTACCAAGGTTTATTACATTGTGTGACATGTCAAGGTCTTATAAGATTGCTGAAATCAAACTGTAGCAGGCTTTAGCTATTGTTAAACTGTTAAAAAAATATTTTACAGGAAAAGACTGTAAATTTAAAAGGAAAACATTACATTTTACAAAAGAAAAGCCGTCTTGAAGTATTTTTCTCGCACCCCAGCTGCCATAAAAATCTATTTTCTTACGATATTTTTTTTACAACTAATTTTACATGATAAAAGCCCCAGCTGCCTTTGGTTTACAGGATTTTTTTACAATATTTTTTGCACTCCAAATGTCTTAAAATGCACATACGTAGATCAAGAACGCCATGTTTTGTGGAGACAAACGCCGTAATAGTTTTTTGACCTCTGTATTAGGGCATGGCATTTTTTACTTTATCAGTCATGCCATAAGGACCATGAATATGACAATAACCGGCTGACAGTGCGGCATATTAGAAAACAAAATACTGAAGGATACTGCGAGTTGCGTTTTTGTTGTCTGAGGATGGTTACGTAAAAACTGAGCGGGCGTTTACACGAGACAATTTTCAACTTAAAACGCAAAAAAAAAATGGTGTTTTGAGGGACTGAAAACGCAAAGTTTTAAGGAGGGGTCTCAAAGTGCAACTTTTTGAAAACGCTGCGTTTTTCGTTTCCATATAAGTGCAAGACGGAACTTTCTGAAAACGATGACGTCACACCCCTGTGTAGCCAAAACAATATGGCGGCTGCCCGTACTGCTCGACTATTTAAATACAAAATATGTATTTGCTGTACCAATAAGTCTAGCGGAGACACACTATTTACATTAGCCAGACATGAAACACACATATAAACACACATACATGTCGACCAACGGTATTAAACAGGACTTTTGCCTTATAACGGTGCTTATGTATGTGCCAAGGCATGTCCTTTTTCTTTACACAACAACATCACCATCCACTGGGCTGGCATGCATAATACAACGTTTTTATCCGTTTTCCTGGATCTGTGAAAATGCAGACAGTTTTGTTAACGCAGTCATGTGTATGTGAAACTTTTCAAAAACGCAAACGAACAACTGTAATGAAGTAGGCGGGGCGAGACTGTGGTTCAAGACCGGTGAGTCTCGAATCACGTAGGAGATCGAGAGCATATAAAAGAACGAGAGACCGGACCGTCGAAGAGAGAGGACCGGGCCCGAACATGTTTGTATTTGTATTTATGTTTTGTTCGCCGGCAGTCGGCCGCGAGGAGCCGCTGGCTATTATTACTTTATTTAATGTTTAAATGTTTGCCGGTTCCCGTCTCCTTCCTTCCCTACTTTGAATCTCTCTACAACAACCTTTCCGTTTTTCATCATGTAAATGTGGCTTGAGATGTAGACCGTTGTAAGAGCTAAGATCTCCTTTGACAACTTGCTACATATGAAATAAAACAAAAAGGCTAAGACAACACAAAGCATGTACTTCCGTCAAATAGTTCCGGAACTACAAGATTGTTCCTGTGCTGCGAAATCACTAAATAAGATACATCGAATTTAAAACGTCATCATACCTAAACATCTCATTAATGTCAGGGGAACCCTAAGAACCTAGCAGCACTGGCTATTGTGGACGTCAGGAAGACGCTACTTTCCATAATCATCGCCGTTACCTGTTGTCACAATGACAGCGTGGCCGGTATTCCCTTGCGGCCTTGGCTACCATGGCAGCATGGAGATTCAGGCTTTGTGCTGGCTGCCCACGCAATCTCGCTGACAGTTTGTCAGGAGCAGAGCTCCTACGGGATGTGGCTCAAAAGGAAACATACAGTATGGTTCAGATACACCAAGAGTTTCTCAGCCTGTCTCTGGTGAGGCAAACCCTAAAGTCACATATTCACCGCGGAGGGAATAATTTGGATAAGTAAGAGATACAGTCAACAACACAGGGAGCGTTATAAAAAACAGCGATATAAAAAAAGATTTGTGGTAATTTGCTTTGAACATGCGTGTGCGGCATATGTGCTATCACGTTATGCATGATATCTCTAATAAGGTTATGCATATCCTGTAGTGAGTTATAAATGATTCAGGCTTTTCATTTGACATATCGCTTATTGCTCCCTGAACTCTCTGTAAATCGCTTTGGATAAAAGCATCTGCTGAATTACTAAATGCAAATGTAAATGTTTAATATTTCATGTTCAAACAATATCCAAATTGTGGCGTATGATGCTTCAAACATCTTGATAAATTGTCATTTTACAGGGTAAACACAAATATGTTATAATTGATCTGTTGTCAATTTGTATGCACTGAAAACTATGCTGAACAATTCACACCAACAAAGCAGACAATAACATGAAAGAAACAAATGACAACAGACAGCATTGAATTGTTGGGGAATTTGAAGAACACTATTCCTTCGACAGTTGCCAGTACGGGTTAATATGGAGACACGCTGCGGAAAACATGGCAGTACGTCACGGCTTGTCAAGGTTGTACCAGATGCACAACAATACAGGCCGCAAAACCTATAAGATAAAGAGAATGAGAGAGAGAGAGACAGTAGCGGGGGCCTGTGAGTGGGTGAGTGCTCACTATGTCCTCCAGCAAAAGCGGTGGCGGCCCACTTGAGTGCTGAAGAGATGTGGTACATGGTCTTGTTTGTTAGTGTTATTGCATGTGTACTGTAGTGTCTGCATCATTTGATAAGGCAAGGTAGCATTAACCACAAAGGGCTGTTCTCATCACTCTTGTAAGGTTACCCTGGTAATGAAAAAAAAACATGTTTTACTTTATGCATGTTGTGAATACAAACCACCACGAAAGAAGACAGAAAAAGCTTTGGTAATATAATTGAAAAATGTTTCCTTGTATTAACCGAGGTACACCGCAAGACTTTAGGGGAATATGAAGCTATATCCATGCAGCACTGAAAGTACTATAGAAATATGCATGTGTTAAATACAAATGACACATTTAACTCCCTAAAAAACAAGACTCCTACATTTAGGTGGTGGAGGTGCTTGAGTTCCATATTATTTTATATTTTTAGTGATGATAAACAAGGGATTAGACTTGCGATAGCAATGAGACATATAATTAATGCAATAATCCAATCAATTCTTAAGCCACCACAAATAAGCGTATAAGAATTATTTAGATGTCCTGCCAAAATGGATTTAAGACATGGGAATGCAGAATAAACATTGATGTTTTCAGTACATGCACTCTTTTTATTGTATGTTTGTTTGCGCCAGGTTAATCAACAAGGATTCTATAAACGAATCCAAGTATTTGCTTTTCTCTATTGCTAGACCTTGTAGACAGCCCAGACAAGCCGATAAAGGCCTCGCTGAGCTCTACCTCCTTCAGATTCTTCTCCCAGTCAATGTTGTGCAGCATATTCAGTCTTACCAAGTCTCTCTGTTCTTCAGCCAAAGCAGGCAGGGATCTTAACTCATCCCATCTGGAGCCGTGAGTCTAGCGACAGGCAGACCAACACAGGTTCTCATGCTAATGCCCAGAACAGCAGCAAGAGCATAACAACTGCTGTGCTTTTCTGAGGATGGTGTCACTTATTCAGATGGGAAATGGAACAACCATTGGTGATGTGTGCAGATTTGCCTTAATGTCAGTGTTGTTGGTAAGACTGGCTTTTTGGGATCGTCTGAAAGATGCTTAGCCAACAGTCTTAAAGTGAAAGTCGATTTTGAATGTCTTGAACGTCTAAAAAGGATCAAAAGTGGCAAATCAAGTCCACATGACTAATGCATGACATCAGTACATGTGAAGGAGATCACAATTTCAGTATTTTGGTGTCTTTTCTGAAATTTGTCAGGCATAGTCACTATGGACCGTCTCTATGGATTATTTTTGACATGAGGTTGAATAAGTACTGTTTCAGTGAACAAGTCCAATAATTTAAAGCAACGACACTACATCATTGTCTAAATAACAGAATTCGTTGACATGGTGATATTTTATAAGTGCAGGACATCAGATTAAAACAATCATTCATTTTTTTGCGTCCAAACTCTCGTCTTAAGATATATAGTGCTGGATGAGAAATAAATGAAATGCTAAAGTCAATAACTTTGTCTCTGGAGTGTGCTTTTAAGTATATGGTGGTATAGAAGTGTGCTGATACAGCGTTTCCTAAAGACATTTGCTCCATTTGAACAATAAAATGTGAAGGTTCGAAACAATTAAATGTCTGTGAAACTTAGATAGGATCTGTCTTCTCTATAATTATTGCAGAATCTGAAAGGTAAGATCTCACAACTTTATTAGTGAGAGGTTGTGTTGGTTAATTTGGTTCCTGAAGCTTCTAGAAATGGATAAAATTTATAGTTTCAAATCTATGTTGTACCTCATCCAATGACATAAAGTCCAGTCAACAATAAAGCAACAATACTAAATCTCAGTGTTTCCTCTTAAACATGTTTACTAGCGTGGCAAAATACAGATTAAATCATTTATTTTTGCAGTTAGTGTCTATGTTATACTTTGATACATCATAAGGTTTCTAAGTTTGAGAGTGACTTGTGCATTTCCTGTCAATCACAACGTAATACTATATGAAAGGTTGTTCGCCAGCATTCCACGACCACCAATATTTCCCCTATCTTGGCCAGCCAGATCTGTTTACCTTTATTATAGCCAAAATTTATAGAACAGGTGAACTCATAAAGAAGCTTTTATTGAAAATGTCTCTCTTAAATCCCGTTCCCACCTTTCTCTCTCCATAACTGTGTCAGAACTTTCAGTCCAGTGCTGTGTAACATTTGAATTTGCATGCTGACTTAGTCTTGGCTCAAGCCTTTGGTCTTTGCCACTAAAATCTGCATTTTTATGCATGAAACTTCACTGGGATTCCTCTTGAAAACGCTGAGAGGATATAAACTAAATTCAGCACCATGTGGCACAGAATGTCAGGGAATACCTAGAGAGGTGAACTCCCCAACAAATGCATTGTTAATGTACAAACTGGCATGTGCATGTTAATTAGGAGATCATTTCATTTATTTAAATTGGTGAATTTACAAAAGTTTTGATACAGCTAAATGTAATCATTACCCAAGACACAGGCAATGGTCATTAAAACAATGAAGCAATTCAACCCACTAACATAACAAAACAGAAATCCAGAAATGTAAATCTAAAGAACAGTAAGAGAAATCAGATAACAATATGCAGATAGTAAAGGCTTGATAAGGAGGGTGAAACTGGCAAACCTCTGCAATAATACTTGGCAAAAATACCATAAACCGTATGGTTTATAAACAGGTAGCTGTTCATGGAGAGCAATTTAACTAATATTCGGAAGATGGAGCCCTCTTACAGGAATATTATTAAAAGTGAAAGTGACCTATTTTTCAGGTATGGTGACCCATACCCGAAATGTGTCCTCTGCATTTAACCCATCCAGAGAGTAGTGAACACACACACAGCAAGTCGTGAACACACACCCGGAGCATTGGGCAGCTATCACTGCAGTGCCCAGGAAGCTGGCAACCTTCTGTTTACGAGTCCGGCTCTCTAACCATTAGGCCACGACTGCCCGTTATTGTTGCAAATATGATTACTGAATTGAAATGTTCATGTAAATATACATTATTAGTCAGTAAATAACAAACAAATGTAACGTATTACCTTTTATGGTTGATAAAGCAAGGCAGTGGAATTTGCCTCGTTGTACAAACTAAGCGAAGGTTTTGTGTTTGTGGTGCAGACCTCAGTACTAAAGGGGACCATAAAGTTGACTTTATGTGTTTGTGCCATTATACTGGATGCATTGTCATTCAGGTAGCTAAGAGGAAGGATGTAGAATGGTTACAGCAATGTGTAAAAAGTGCCACTGATTTTGCAACGTCTATCGCACTGTTGTAGACACAGTGCCCGAACACACCAGTTTGCAACACATAATCAAGTATGCATACTGTAACATTTGAGTTGTGACACTACACGCAGAGTTACATTTGTGCACTGCGAGGACTTATGTTTAATTTTTTTTACGTTTGTTTTTTTCAATGTTTTCTGTAACCTATTGATTCAAGTGTATATTGCTTCATAGAGTCTCTTTGTTATATTTGTTCACATAATCTATGTTTAGTGGTAGCAAATTAAACACTTGAAAAAATAACTATTCCTGTAGTTATTTGATTATCATATACTGAGATTTGATTTTTATTTAATTATTTTATATACCTATACCAATGCCATTACAAATAATATGTAATCAACATTATCTCTCTGTGACTGCAATTACTCTACAGCCGTACCATTTATTTCAATCATTTGAAAAGAAAAAAAAAACATTGCTTTTAAACTTTACATGCTCTACTCAACTGATTTATAAAGATTTTTTCCACCTCATCAAACACAAGTTAAATTTGCACAGTCAAGGCACAAATGACATGCTAGGCGAAGATGATAGATCAATTTGACTTGTGTCAGCAACTATAAAAAAGAATAGATTCAAATTCAAACCTGCTCGACTGGAAATGCTCTTCTGTAAAAACAAAAGATGGATCTTTTTGGAAGTAGAGAGGTGCCTAGACCACAGTGGAGTTATGTGGTACAGTTCCAGTACAGTTTGACAGATTGCAGCAGTCGGCATCCTCCTCTATAGCTTCACTTTCAGAAGCGGCCTCCAGGATGGGGAGCTGTGCCATGCAAATGTGCTAAATGCAGACTTTCGGGGATTTGCATAATTTACATATAATATTTATGTTTTCTTTTCTAAATTATACTTGGGAATAATCAGTGCTTATTACTTTTGGAAGGACAGTGTATTTGAGCAAAAAATGTTCACACGTTTCTTTATTATTATTATTATTTACTGCTTCCTGTTGAAATGAGTTCTGTCCAATACCGGAATGCAAAATTAACAGTTATTTGTCATTGACCTCTACTCATGCTCTGTTGTAGACAACTGAAGACGTTTACTTATTTATGGAGCTGTCTGATGAAATCCAGTGGGTCTTATATTAAAGCCAGAAACACTACGGTGGGATGCTCTATTGGGAGGTGTACCTCCGGACAAAGTAAATGTTTGTTGTTAGTTTTTTCTCTCTCAAATCCCTGCAGAGAAACTCAACAACTCACCTGATGTTGAATGTGTTTTTGAATCAGTTACACTATGCTGCACCTTCCAACAGTATGTTTGTAACTCCCATTTGGGAAGTATGATTAGTTACCTGTAAACTGATGTAATTGAAACTTTGATAAACACTGATGTAGAAAAGAAAACTCTTTTAGGCGAAGGCATACGTTTAAATAGGAAGTGGTGACGTTGGTATAATACAAGTTGTCATGTCTTTGAAAAGTGAATCTTTTTTGGTTATTTAAAAAAAAAGAATGTTGATTTATCCTAAAAACGGTAATAAGTGAATTTTCTTTGATTTATTTAAAAAAAGAATAAGGATTTTTCCTAAAAGCAGTAGTATGTTACTCAAGCTAGAACTGACATCCTTCTCTCAAAAAGCATGCATCGAAGACCTCTTTATTAAACAGTAATTAGCTTTTAATTACACTATGTTCTCATTTCTTCCATTTAGAGTTTGTTTGTGGTTATTAAGTGTATATTAAGTGACACAAACAGGAAGCTCTAATGTGGAGAGATGTGGTGATGCTTATTGTAGCAGCCAGGCTGTGGTGATTTTTTTTATATTGTAAAGGATTTAATATTGTGGAAAGCACAACAATTGGCAGTTTTTGTCTTGATCTTCATTTCAGCAGGTATTATATAGTCAGGAGACCTGTAATGGGATTTTGCGGGTTAAATGGGATTTTGAGGTTAAAGCAACAATATTTTGGATATTATAAATGTGGATTTATGGAACTTGCTGGTAGGCAGAGTTGCAGTATATGTGAAATAACCTTATTTAGATTGTGTTGTGGCACATCAACTTTTATTTATACACATATAGGGATAGAATACCGTTTGTAAAAATGTATTCTTTTCATAAATTTAAGATCATTAAAATATTGTCATTTTTTAGTTTGTTTTACTAGCCTAGGATATGATTTGCTTTAAAAAGAAATCCTTCCCCAGACACACATAGTTTGTTTGAGCAAATATTGGCAATTTTCGGCTTTTGTAAAAGGAATTTTAAGTGTTTTAAAGTGTGACGTTTTGAAGGGTGATTTATTTTACCAGCCTGCCATCAGTCAAGAAGAGTTTGCACCAGGGGAAATTCTTAAATGCTTTGTTAAGTTTTCCATCAATCAACATTGAGGTGAGGTGTGTGTACGTAGAGGGCACATTTCTTCAAAAGGACAACATCAGCCCATCTGTATCCGTCAGAAAGAGGCAGTCAGTTAAATACACTGGATTGGATTTTAAGATGGAAAATTGGCTTTGCCGCGTGAAAAGTGAGTCAGTTCTGGACAGGCAGAGGATGGGACTTATTTCCATGGACCAGATAGAATCGTTAGGATGTTTGTGCATTTGAAATTTGAGAAGAGAAAAATCTGCCAGTACAACAAAATACACTTAGGGATCCCAAGTTTGCGTCTCTTACAGGGTACTGTAGGTAGGACAATTTTGTATATGCATATATTTTACATCATTAATTACAAAAGATCTATTAAACATTTTAACCATTATTGACCATTACTGCAAAACTACTTGCATAAATGCACATGTGACTATTTAAATGCAGAGAAAGGGAATACCACTGGCTATGAATTACCTGAAAGCCAGTAGAATTGCATGGCTTGATAGGATAATAAAATAAATATATATCATATCTTGTTGAAAGATGGATTACATTTTTGCTGCAAACAAGACAAAGATACAAAATAGATTTAAAGGTATTTTAGATAGCAGTTTTGACACCAGTTCTGTCATGGTTCCACTATCATGTCATGTTTTATTCTTGTCTCAAGTGGAGCCATGGCATTGCCTGATGGTTTTATGTGGGGAGAGATGTTTTTGACACTGATGGTCTTCCATACTCTCCCCGAGTCACGTCATTGTTCCCTACCCTCCTGTTTCCTAGTTAGTGTTAATTACCTTTCCCATAAAGAGCCCTCATGTTTCTTTGTCTCGTTGCTCGTGCATTGTTTGATACCTTGTTTGAGGATCGTGTTCTTGTTCATGTACCAGCGTTCTATGTACCAGTGTTCAATGTACCTGTAAGTTGTCTGCTGCCTTGTTCTATGTACCAGTGTTTCAAGTTTCCTGTTCCTGTGCTGTTTAAGTAAGTGTAGTTTAGTGTCTGTTCCTAGTGTTTGTTTCATGGTTTAGTTAGTCAGTGTTTTCTGTTAAAGGTACCCTGTCTTGTTTTACCCCATCGTGGGGCTTTGTTTTCCTGTTTTGTATTAGTCTTGTTATTTGTAAATAAATCATTGTTACCATCAATACCGTCTGTGTCTGCCTGCACTTGGGTTCCCACGCCATGTCTCACTGTGAGATTCATGACAGAATGCATGAGCCAAATTCGAACCCAGTAGGCAGCATGGACGGTACGACGTTGTCCTTGCGGTCTCGCCAGGCCCACTTGCTGCTTGGATTCCGCCAGGGGTCTTACGGTTGACCAGGAGTTCGCCAGGGCATTCTCGGCGGTGGCGGAGGTGACCGAGTTTGGTGAGGCGGAGTTGAAGACGATCTTCAACTGCTGCCTCACACCGTCGGAGAAGAGGCTGCTGTCTCCCTTGGGGTTTGCGGACATGGTCAGGTACGTGACCAACCGGAGCGATCCCGGGGGTGAGGTTCCACATGGGACTTTCGCCCCACTGTCGAGCGCTACGGAGGGTCTCGTCCTGGCTGCCGCTGCCCTGGGGGATTCAGTACCCTCTGGCTCGAGCTCCATGGCCACCGGTTCTTCTGGTGGAGTCCGAGATGGGTGGGTGGCTAGAGACTCGAGGACGACGTCGCGGGAGACCTCCAACCCAGTACTCCCTCGGTTCCCTACTGGCCCGGCTGAGTCAGCCGTGGGCCAGACCGACCGTAGAGGGAGAAGAAGGCCACGTGGAGGTCGTCCCAGGCCGAAGTTGCTGTCCTGCCGCCCAGTGCAGCAACCGGCAACAGTTCCGGGGTTCCCGAGTCCGGGGTTCCCGAGTCCGGGGTTCCCGAGTCCGGAGTTCCCGAGTCCGGAGTTCCCGAGTCCTGTGGTCCCAAGTCCCAAATATTTTTTGGGGGGTCGCTGTGGGGAGGTGACGGTCCGAGCGTCCAGCCCGGCCGCAGATCCGCTCCAGAAACCGGCACCCATGCTGGTCCAGCAGCCGCCAGAGAGCGCTGCCCAGCCGCCACCACAGAACGCTGCCCAGCCGCTGTCTAAGGGCGCTGCCCAGCGACCATCAAGCCCGGTCCAGCCACCGGCACCAAGCCCGGTCCAGCCACCGGCACCAAGCCCGGTCCAGCCACCGGCACCAAGCCCGGTCCAGCCACCGGCACCAAGCCCGGTCCAGCCACCGGCACCAAGCCCGGTCCAGCCACCGGCACCAAGCCCGGCTGCCCAGCCGCCGCCAAGTCCGGCTGCCCAGCCGCCCTACAGTCCTGCAGGGGACAAGAACAGTTCCCCCCAGGACTTCCCCTGTCAAGCCTCCTGGGGCTCCGCGCCCTGGCGCTTCCCCCAGGACTGGAACTTTCCCACCCAGCCCTCCCCCTTCTGGACTTCCCACGTTTCCTCGTTTGCCCCCACCCCCCCTCCCTTGTCTGTTGTTTTTGTTGTCTCACCCCACCCATTTGTAATCATATCGTCTATGCCCCTTGTCATGTTCACCTTGTCTGTCTGGTTTTTGTCTGTTTCCCAGTCGGTCTTGTCTTGTTAGTGACCCCTTGATGAACACCTGGAGGTGTTCATTAAAGGGGGGGCTTATGTCATGGTTCCACTATCATGTCATGTTTTATTCTTGTCTCAAGTGGAGCGATGGCATTGCCTGATGGTTTTATGTGGGGAGAGATGTTTTTGACACTGATGGTCTTCCATACTCTCCCCGAGTCACGTCATTGTTCCCTACCCTCCTGTTTCCTAGTTAGTGTTAATTACCTTTCCCATAAAGAGCCCTCATGTTTCTTTGTCTCGTTGCTCGTGCATTGTTTGATACCTTGTTTGAGGATCGTGTTCTTGTTCATGTACCAGCGTTCTATGTACCAGTGTTCAATGTACCTGTAAGTTGTCTGCTGCCTTGTTCTATGTACCAGTGTTTCAAGTTTCCTGTTCCTGTGCTGTTTAAGTAAGTGTAGTTTAGTGTCTGTTCCTAATGTTTGTTTCATGGTTTAGTTAGTCAGTGTTTTCTGTTAAAGGTACCCTGTCTTGTTTTACCCCATCGTGGGGCTTTGTTTTCCTGTTTTGTATTAGTCTTGTTATTTGTAAATAAATCATTGTTACCATCAATACCGTCTGTGTCTGCCTGCACTTGGGTTCCCACGCCATGTCTCACTGTGAGATTCATGACAAGTTCACTTTCATTACAAAACTGCATGCTTCTGAAAAATGACAAATATTCCAATTGCTTATAAACAATACGCACAATAAATTCCAAGTTACCCTAGCCTATTACTGATACAATAAAGTCAAACATTTCAAACTCGTGGCATATTCGAAAGTAATGTGGTTATTGTTATTGTATTCCAAATTCTCTTGGCATTTTTAGAATATTCACTTTATTCTTGTTTGGAATATTCACTCTTTTTAAACTGACTTAATTTTATGCCACAAAACAATCACGCACACAATGAGTCTAAAGGATTTTTGGCATATTAATCACTGGTGAGACATTCCAAAAGCACTTTGAATAAAACACTGAATTCTTTAACCTTTGAATCAGTAATAATTTACAAAAGAGGTTTCAGGATTAGCTTCCATGTTGTCAGGCTTGTTGTTAGGCTGCAGCCTAGGGGTCCTACCTGTTTAGGGGCCTCTTATTGTGCAACACCTTCAACAAGTTGGTATGATTTATTAGGGTCTTCATGAAATGTCTGGAACATAATTTGCTTTAAAACACTCAATGGGTGTGTAAACCAAACGCTTTTTAGTGCATGTCTCTTTAAATGATAATCAGTTACCCTTCCGTCCGGCGTGTCAACACAACACACATGTAGTACTGAACTCCTCTGCGGTTAGTTTCGTTTTAAAACGTCTCAAATCATTCATCTGGTGACAAAACAATCTGTCACAGCAAACAGCGCATCCTTATGCGTTCATGTTGTGTGCTTATCTAAAATCCACGGCATGAACACCTGTAGATCTCAGCGGAATTCTGTGGATTTTAGCGCTTGTCGTGGACAAGTTATATCGTTACACACACAACGTGAGAGCATAACTAGTATGCTGGGACAGATTTTTCAGCCTAAGGACTAATGATTTGAGACGTTTAAAAACAACTAACCGCATTGTTCCCCCTGCTCATGGGCAAAACAAACAGATTGCTCCAGCTGAACATATTAGCGCACATAATGTATTAACATACAGCTAAACTCCAAGCGCCCATTTGGCATATTACATATAAATATAGAGTAAGTTTAAGTTAAACACTGACTTTGAGTTTTCTATTCAGCCCATGACTGACTTACCTCCCTTTGCTATCATAGGCTAAGGTTATCCTCCTATATATACGGTACATTTACGTCAATTCAGACTGTTGATAAATATTACTCATATCGGCAGCTTTGTCTTGTTCAGTTGGTCTCGATCCCTCTTGGGGAACAATTTTGAAGCTAATCCTGCTTGTACTGTCCCAGGTTGATAAAGTAGTCCGGCTTGAAGTGATTCGCGCAAACAAGCATTTTTACTTATGGTTTCTGAGGGATTTCCACTGAAAATAAAATAAATCCACTCCTGTCTCTTCCGAGAGCAGTAATATCATAATTAGAGCCTGCATCTACTTCACATCAGGAGCGAAATCTGAACGGCTCGATTTCTCACATGCTAGCAGAGAACTGCTTATGGGATCTTATTTTTCACGGTTTCTGGGTTGCTAGATGCACCGGGGACCCGATTATAGCACTTAAACATAAGAAAATTGACTTTCATTCAATGGGTCCTTTAATTGCAAAGAAAAAATACCTTCATTGGCCCAAATAAGCCGGTGATTGGATAGATGTGACATTTGGATCACATCTGTCCAATCTGCTGCTGGTTAAATCATGCCAATCATTTTTATTTACGTCATTGCTATAACTAGACGGCATAGCGGCCAAATGTCCAAAAGAAAGTACAATAGTGAAGCACAAAAACGGAAAATACAAAGGTTAAAAGAACAAAGTGACCAATATAGAAGCAGAAGGAGTGGCAGCTCGCATTGGCTAACATCGGTCCAGAGGTTGAAAAAACAGTTGTTTCACAGTGCACAGTGGTTTTTGTCTCAGTAAAGATCCACTGAGGCGTTTTTAGGGGGCGTTCATATTTTGCGTATAATTTACTTTTATAAAACTGGAGCCTTCTTGCTCCTGGTGTTTGCCGTTGCTAAGCAACCAGGAATTTAGAGGAAACACTGTAGTATTTGTTGTTTTAATGTGTGTGTATACGAGTGCAATTGTTCCCAATGCTCCTCACAGCATTGGTTTGTTGTCTCTCAGCTTGATTCTATCAAACCCTGGTGCTTTTGCATTTATCTTACATCATCACGAACGTGCATGATGCATGATGCATGATTGTAAACAGAACACGGGTCACTATATTGTGTTTTTTATTCACTTGATACTATTATGTGCAGTTCAGAGTAAACAACACTTGGTCTTGCTGTATAATCGCTTAGAGAGCTTTCTGCTGCCTGCAAACAGATTATTTATCAAGACTATTTTTAAATCTGAATTACATTAGCGATTTTTCATGGAAACCGCACCCCGTTTCTAACTAAACTATAAGCCTGAAAGGCACCTGAAAGCCACCTAAAGGGGGGGCTCATCCAAACAGCAGCTCAGGTGCCCCTGACCACCTTAAACTGCCCCTGCATGTTGTACTATTTTGAAACGTATGAATTGATGTTTTTTTGTTGACTGTTCTATGATTCCTACAGTGTCTTTATGGCATCATAAAAAGACAGGCGTGGGAAATGATCATGGGTAAATACCTGTTTATTAATCTTTACAGCAAACATTTCTTTTCAAGAGAGTTTGCTGTATCCTCCCATGAACAGAGAAATCCCACATTAATGCTTCATAATTTGGTCATTGTTAACTATAGGCTATGTGTGGAGAATAAATGTATTTATTTGTTATTCATGCAACAATACTTACTAGCAGGTTTTTAATTATTTAGCACCGCTGAACGAATGATAATAAGAACATTGTCTAGACTAGAGTATAAAAACAAGACAACAAGGCCAGTGTATGCTGCATGTGTCACGAATCACGTAGAGAAAACCCAATTGCAGCCAGTGGTAGGTAGTTAATTAACAAAGACTTTAATAACGCAAACAGAAACCCACGATGGGGCTCAAAACAGTGAACACAACTTAAATACAAAAACTTGAAACAAAAACTTCCCACAGGGGGGAAAAACACAAAAGACAAGGTAACTAAAACTCACTGTGTAATGATGATGACACGACTAAAACAAGTAGAATGCAAGTCAAAATGCCTCTCTCCAAATTAAACAAGGGATCCTGCCATGATTCTGCCACAAGATCAAAAAAAGACATGACATGATGAGGCAGAATCATGACAGCATGTTTAGTGTGTTTAAAATATAACTACATTAAAGAAGTGTAGGTCAACTATTTTATAAGTTTGTTTGTATTTTATTTTTTATTAATAAAACATAATTCTTAAAAGAAGATGCTGTGTCTTGGATGGGAGAGAGAACTACTCTGTTCTGCTTGATGTCTGTGTTTCCTGTCAAGTAATAAACAGTAGACCATGACCCGATTTTTGACAACACAACATAAAACTGTCCACTACTTATTTATAAATCTAAGTGTGTGTAAAGAAACACATGTCACTCTAGGTCATGTAGATGCATACACACAAACACTTATACATGTATTTGGTATATTGCAATGCCTTACTCTCTCACAAACTGACACTTAAAAAGATTTACAGATATCCTTTCTTAATATGTCATTACCAGTGCCTTAGCTCTATTGGTCATAATATTGTGTACATAATTTCAGGTACCAGTATGGTATGACTCATACATTTGTACACTTATGACTCATTTTCCGGCAACTATAAATGTGATGGACACAGCTGATATTTATAAATGATCAACCATTATTTTCAATGCCTTTTACAGTACATTATAATATTTCTTTTAGGTGTCTGCTGAACAGTTGATTTTAAAAGTTAACTACACTAATTTAACGAAACGTTAATTTCATTATATGGATTGAGTTGGTTTAAGTGATTTGGGGGTGCCAGTTTTCAGCAAGTGTACATGGATGTTTCCTGTTTTTTTGCGCTACATTTTATTTGCGAATGAGCTAGTCCTTACAACACTTGACTCTCTGATCAGTGCCCTGACTACTGGAATAGAAAGCTGTAAATGTGTTCTGCATAATGGGTGTTATTAAAGTTGATACGCTGTTGACCAACCATCCAGAATGAGAAGTTTATTTTGTTGTTGTTTTTGTTGTTTTCTAACATGCAGAATTTTAATGAGAATATCTGATATTTGGAGGGTGAGTATGAAACTTTAACAGAGACTAGAAAGGAAAACAATATGAAAGGCAAAGTCATTTTAAGCCAAACTCTATTCGTTTTTTTATATACGGACTGCTTTTTTTATTATTGTTTACTTTAATTATCATTGATGGCCCGATTTCTTTTTGACAGTAAATATGTTCTTCTTTTTTTGCATTAGGGGTATCATTTTTTTTTTTTGTTATTTGATAGTGACTGTGATGTGCAGCATAATTTTTCATTTCTTCCACTGGCTGGACTTTATTTCTTACAACCTAAACCAGGACCTTCATCAAGGACTTACAATATAGTTACTTGTATTAGAACGAAAAAAATAACATAAAATCACAGCAGTAGAATCCATCTATGATTATTTTCACATTGTAATTTTCCTCCTACTCTATGACCATCATTCTAATAGAGCTTGAAAATGATTTGACTATGAAACTATATTATAGTAATCAATGTTATAAGTGGTTATATTATAGTAGAACTGGAACAGGAGAAGATTTGAGTCTGTGCGTTAAGCACGACACATAAATGTCACTTAGTCATTCACCATGGTGAAAATTATTTATTTAAAGTGACTCAGATTATATCTTTTTGGTAAAGAGTGGGGTTCAGGTGACAGCCGGCTAAAAAATGAGGTTATATATATAATCCGGGAACATTTATGAGTGCAGAGAAATTTGAGAGAAATTTGAATAAATATGAGAAATTTATACATGATTCATCAAGAAGGAGATACCTATATTTCATGTTGAAGCGTGTTTCAGTCTGCAGTCCTCCGCACCTCTGAGGGCCGTTCCATTTGACACAATAGTGAACATCTTGTTGCTAGTCCCCAAGAAAGCGAGAGGTCCTCTTATCATAAATCTCTGCATTTCTTAAGGGTTTGTTATCGCTGTCACGATAACCAATTTTTACGCCACAATTATTGCGCCCCCTAAAAATCTCCATAGTGATATTATCTTATCGTTTTTATAAAAATAAATAAATGATTCCATCAGTGAAATTCATTTTTATCTGTTATTTGGTCAACGAATCACACTTAAAATGAAAGTGTATGAAGGCAGAAAGAGAGAGATTACTGAGAGGTGCTGAATAGTTAACGATAATACCATATGTGTAGAATTAACGTGTTTCGATAATTGTGGTTTTATGCCGATTATTGACAATATTGGTATAGTGTGACACCCCAAAAACTTTGTTCACAGAAAACAGTTTTGAAATTACAACATTGTTGAGCATGTATGGCTTTATGCCATGAAACAGGATAAATAGTGAAGTGGAAATAAATAATTGTGATTCGCAACCAACAGCTGACCCCACAGCACAGCTACTGTAACCACATGGTAACTCCATGCAAGTGGACCCACGGTGTATGTAGATAGAAAAAGTTATTTCTAAGGGAATAAAAATATAACGCTTCATTATGGGAGGTCTTTATATACCTCTGAAGACATATTTAAGTATATTATATTGCATTTCTGTCAATAGATCCTCCTAAAAACTTTTGGACTAGTAAATCAGGCAAATCTTTGTTTTCTTTTTTGTCATTTTGAAGCAGCGCCTTTATCCAATAATATTTTGAGGTAAAGATTATTCTTTGAATCTTAAATTTTGTGACAAAGGAAATAGATTTCGGGAATGCTTGAAGAGAACTGCAATACAAATTTTCAGCCCACACATTGGATTGTGTTTGATATGAAAAACTGGGCTGATTCCGCTCACAGTATGAATTGGCAAAACGTTCAGAAAACACAAGTGATGCCATGGTAAATATTGGCAGGCTATAGCAAAGGGCACTCCCCCTGAATAATCCGATTTATGCGGGAAAAAAGGGTGAAATGCATAGTTAGGGTCAAATATAACACACAACATGCAGTTGAGTTTTAAAGATGCCAACATTTGTCCCAGAGCCTCAACAGGCCCAGAAAACTCCATCTGTCAAATCTGTTCATTGTACAGTCCAGCACAATAGGTTTTCATGTCCAAGTAAATGAAACACATTTTCTCACAGGGGACCAGATTACCAGTATTGTATGAATGTATCACTTTGTCTTTAGCTGGTACCCATTGTGAGAAAAATGCACTCATGAGAGAGGTAACAGAATGGAATTATAGCTAAGGGCAGGATGCACCGTTTTTCCCTTGGGGAAGTTGTTAAATGTTGCCGCATTGGTTGTGAACATCTCTGAAAACTTGAAGAAACATTTTAAAAGTTCTTCTGCATTTTTATCTTCTTGTTTGACTGTTTTGTTTACTTTAATTACAACCCCTAAAGGACATGAGTGTGAGCAAAAAGTCCTGAATGCTGTGAATGAACAACCCAGTCTCACAGAAATTTGTGAAATTGTCATGAAATTGTCCCGAAATGTTAATCTGTTAATATATCACTGTAATCTAATACTGTTATCTAACAATTTGTGTTCCTCAACACGAATTTCCTCTTTTTTTCATGTCACTCAGCAAGACCTTTTTTCATGTAACCACCACGAAAATTTTTCATTAAAGAAACCACGCGTGTGTGCACATTGATATAATTCCAACCTGATATCGAAAAAAGTCGCAAATACATTGGGAGTTGGCTAACCAACACCTTACCTCGACTCAAACCCTAAAATCACAGCCGCAAAGGCCACCTTGTAAAATAGGTATGAATTCACATCAGATTGCGTTGTTATATATTTATACATATGAAAGATAGTGCATATTAAAGTGCTTTCGATGGAAAGTCGTGCTGGGTGACTGGCAAAAATTGCGTGCTGACTGATACAAAAAAGGGGAAATTCGTGTTGATGAACACAAATAAATAGATGACGGTTCGTGACAATTTCATGAATTCCTTTAAGACTGTTTTGGAAAGAGCATTGATTGTACGAGCTTATTGAACACACCCCTTTAGTTGCACATGGTGTAATAGGTTTCCGCCAAAAAGCCCCTTGACATCATGTGATCTCTGAGATGAAATCTATCAGTGCATTGTACGAAACAGTGCAAAGGCCTAGGTCGACCTGTTACAGTGCTTCAGTCATTCCAATGACCCTCCAATGCGCTACATACTAGTTAAAACTGGAGTTTCAAGGTTGTACATAACTGCTAAAAGCGGTCATGCTTTCTACAGTGTTGTTTTTAATTTGCATTAAAAAATGTCTTCCATGATGCTCTGAGAACTTCAGCTGCACGAAATCCTGCTGGCATCTGGTGAAAGTAAGGCTTTCAAAGTAAGAAAAGTTCACATTTCATAAGGCGTGACAAGAATTTCCTATTGTTTGGTTGACACTGAAAAGTAAATTGTACATCATTTAAAAAACACCAATTTGGCTGTTGCATTGACAAATATTAATGAAAGGAATAACTTAAAGTAGATTTATCAATGTTATGACTGTAGCATTCATCAAATCAATTTATGCAAAAAACATATTTAGAACCAAAGTGAGAACATTGTTGATATGTTCTGCAGGATGGTGTACGTGAGTGAA
Source organism: Triplophysa bombifrons (assembly GCA_029783895.1). Lineage (NCBI taxonomy): Eukaryota > Metazoa > Chordata > Actinopteri > Cypriniformes > Nemacheilidae > Triplophysa > Triplophysa bombifrons. The sequence continues at coordinate 17,960,312 of CM056464.1, forward strand.
CCACAGAAACTAGATAATTGTCAGTAATGTCTGGCATGGGATTTGTAATCAGGGAGAAGTACTTGCTTCTGATTTTACCCAAATCAAACGCGTCAGCAGTGATGCGAATAAGCCCTATTTCCATGTTTGCATTCATCAAACAAAATATGGTCGAATTCTCTGATCAGCTCTTTGCCACCCAGAAAAGTATTATTCCTTCAACCGAAGACTGGGTGTAAGTATGTGTATTTATGTTACGCCATTATGTTGCAACTGAACATCAAATCCTGGAGTCTGTTTGAGGATCTACACCTATGTATGAGCTGCACTGCTTTGATATGTTCTGCTGACCCTTTGTGTCCTGATAAGCGACTAGATATACTTTTCCAGTCACTGTCCTAAGAGAAGGCTTTCTGTCTTTTTGTTTAACAGAAGACTGACACATTTGACAGGAAGAGCATTACGGCTTTCCTCAGATGAACCTCTCTGTTTCTCATCTGTCTAGAGAAGCGGTCCCCTGTTAACTCCTGCTGACAGCTCTTCATCTCTGAACTCATGCAGAAGTCTATGATAGTTTGATCAGGTTTGCTGTAGCAAAACTGGACCCAATATTTGTGTTCGTGAACCATTCTGCAGGGTTCTAAATAGCTTGAGTTATTGATGAGTATGTCTCTTAATCTTTGTCTGTGTGGAGTGCTAAAGTATGCCTCTGAAACGGATGGTATGGCCATGCAAAGCAGTCTCACGGGAATTTGTGAAATTGGCAAGAACTGTTATCTATCAACACTGTAAAATCTAATTGTCCTTACTTACAAATTATTTGTTAACTTTACACAGTTGTCAAAATGTATACATTTTACTAGTTTTTATTAAGTTAGGGGAAATTAAAAACTTACTTTTTGCCTTTAGTATATTTTACTTAAATCAAGCAAGTAGCGGCAGGCGAAGCAATTACTTTACTACACCAGCGAGAGGCAGTGGAGAGCAGATCCTGCCTGTACGCAAAAAAGATTCACAGCATGCTTTGCGCCAGACTGCATTAGGAGAGTACATTTTTAAAAATATGATTATTTTGTATGTTTTTAGTAAAGTTAAAGACTTGATAGTGTTTAATGTTCACTTCTCTTAGATATTTAGAAGTTTGACATATTTTTCAGTTTTGGGGTTACCACTGTTTAGAAGATAGTTGCATGTGATAAGGGTCTGCGAAGCTCGTATGTTTTTTACCAATGAGCATAGTCTGTGCATACAGTTCTGAGATCAGTCTCCTCTTGCTTATTTTTGTGTTGCACAAGTAAAGGTATTTGATTCATGCATTGTCAGAAAATATTTATGTGAAATAAAGAATTTAATTTAGAGAACTTAAAACTCCAATTATGGATAAATTAAATATTTAAACTGTAGTAAAATTTAATTTAGCTATACAGTAATCAAAATTTAGTATTGCAAACTTGTTCGGGTTTACAGTGCAATAAATCCAATGGAAATTCTTAAGTTGGTAATAAAAGTTAATTCTGAGTACTCAACACTAAGTCAAGAGTGCATCTGAACTAATTTCTTTAGTTACTTGAACTCAACAATACCATTTCACTTTACTTAGTTTTTAAGGCAATCGGCTTGCATGCTTTTTTTAAGTAAAATCAACTAATTAGATTTTACAGTGAATTTGTGTTCATCAACACTAATTTCCTCTTTTTTTCGTGTCACTCAGCTGTGTTTGTACATTTATATATTTCTAACCTGATATCAAAAGAAGTCGCAAATACTTTAAGAGTTGGCTAACCAACACTTTACCTCACCCCAAACTCTAAAATCACAGCCGCAAAGGTTATTTGTTTTTTAAGTCTCAGCGCTCAGTATTTTCTTTTTTTTTCAATGAATAAACAAACTACTCCATAGATTTTTATCAAAATTTGGGGATGTTTTTTAATTTTATCACATTAGTTATGTGTTGACAGCTGCCTTATTAGCTGTCAGCACATTTGGGTGTGTCATAAAAAAGTGTGAACAATTTATTCTTAACTGCAATTTATTCTGTTTTACAGAATACTTGTTTTGCAGTGTCCTAATGATAAAGTGAAATAATTTTAAATATTTAAATTAATAATAATTAAATGAAATCTTTTATAAAATGTAAATATACTCTTAAAAATAAAGGTGCTTGAAAGAAAGTGCTTTGTGAAAAACAGAAAGGTTCTTCAGATGTTAAAGTTTATTTATGGAACAGTTTAGACAAAAGAATGATATTTTATGTCATCGTGAAGCACCTTTATTTTTAACACTGTAGGTCGCTCATGAACAGCACACACTAAAAAAAAACACATTAGAAAAGATGTTTGTCTTGAACGCACTTTGGACGCAACACACAGTGAAAATGTAGTATTGATTAGGTGGCATACCAAATGAATCCACTGCATGTACACCAATATTTCAGTTGAACTGGATTTAATTGATGGAAATAAATGCCTTCTATCCTCACAAAAGACAATGAACATTTATTGGAACAAAGCCTTTAAGGTGATATTACACAAACCTCCATGATTATTCAATATACCATAGGGTTTCCCATCATGCATAACACAAAATGCTAGAAGATGTCTGTGTGGACATTTCCACATCTGCTACTAGACTGAAAGAATACACTGATCATTTTGTTCTATTTATTGAAATAAAATATGAATTTGTGGTAACACTTTAGAATACTGAGCCATTATTAATGAATAACCACCAAGAACAAATGAGTAATTCAATATCAAGAATCTAGTAATTACTGTTAATTAACAAGAAGCTCTGATTAACAAACTAGCAAGTAATAGCACACAGATGAACGAACATGGTAGTTCACTCATAACTAATCAATCCCAGAGAACTACTGTGAAAGTTTCATAATTTATGCGAAACTATACATTAACTAATGTTGGACAAATTACTGGCACAACAATAAAATTTGAACTGCAACTGTAAACAAATGCACAAATATGCAGACTTGATATCCCACTACTGTGTATCTACACGGGTTTGTTTACATTTTCCGTGTTATGGGCTTCATATGCAGTATTGAATATTTTCATGTGTATGATACAAAATGGGTAGGATTAGTAGTGTGGAAAGGGACTTACTAAATGTAGGTAAAACTACTTGCATATCATATGGACTCCAAAATCGTGTATTATGACAAGCATGTGTGCATCATTTGCACCTAAAAACACACAGGGTCACACACAGGCTCACACATGATGCACATTATTACTACTTATGTAAATAAAATAAGACAGTGTAGGTCCACGCTTCTTTGAATCACCATAGACAGACTACTGGAACATATCAAGTCATCACCCATCCAAATGCCATGATTTTATGATTGAACCTACCAGTCAAATAATATTTTTTATATGTCTCCAAGCCTATTTATGTGAATATCTTGTAAATGGCTAGAAGACTCTAAACTATAAGATTACCTTTTCATGATTAAATTTACATGATCTTATTGTAACCCACAAGTAATGATTAAAGTGTTACTACGCTTTTCTAAAGGAATTACTAATGATTTGGATCAGTATTTTACAGTGAACATCATGGTAACCCATTAATAATGATTCAACTGTTAATAGACTTTTCTAAAGGAAGTACTAATGAATTGGATCTTTAGAAGAGTGTAGTAACACTTACTATTTCATTACCAAGTCATTATTACTAGTAGGTTACCATGATGTTCACAAGAGTTGTTTCATTTGGGTGTCAACTTCATCTTTCATGTCTGTCCTAAAAGTTGTGATGAACTAAAATAAGAAACAAACAGCATACATAGAACAGCTGTCCTCAAATGCTAGACCTGGGAAATGTGTTGTGGCAACCTGGCTCAACTTTGTGACTGGTTAAGACAGATCGCGGGAGTTAAGTATCTAAAGCTACTGTTGTTGGCACTGACCTTTTTCGTTGTGTGACTTTAACAAACTTTATTTCTCTCTGGGTGAGCTTATAGAGCCATGTGTGAACTAAACTCAAAAGCCCTTAAATAACTTCCCTGATAGCAAAGTTTTAAAAACAAACAAGGAAAGCCCTGAAGACACAACTTTTTTGAAGCTTTGAAAAGCTTATTGCTGTCTGAGAGAATCAACTGATATATTAACATTTCTTAGGGACATCTAATTTGTGAAAATTTAAACAGCGGATGTGTGCATGAAGTTTTGAATTTCAACATCGTGTTGACATATGAACCACTGAGACTAAGGACTTTAAGAGCCTATTACTGTGCAGAGATCTCTTGGGGAAAGCATCCTTAAAAAGGCTCTAGCATGCAGTATTGATTTTAGTTCACCTGTCAATATCTAATGTTTAAAAGAAAATCTGTGTATAGTTCTGAAAGGGTTACATTAAAAAACAAAGTTTTGAAAATGAACCAGCAACTTCAAAATAAAAAATTCTTACAAATTGCCCCCCTCAAAAAAAGAAAACTTGAGAAATGGGTCAAAATAGGTCAAAATGACAATGCAATTGTTGCAGATCTTGAATGTTCATATTCATGTTTAAACGATGATGTTTTACATGCCTTTTAGGCACAATTCAAAAATGAATGTTTGATAAAAAAAAGGCAGATTTTTTCACAACTTTCACGCACCAGTCTTTCACATTGCTTTTGAATGACTTCATATCATTCCTGAGGTTTGCTTTTGTAGAAATTCAACAGACACATGACTGGAATGACCACAAAGCATGCAGAAATGCTAATTAAAGGCAAAACTGGAGTGTTCTTGTATTTGCATTTTTTTGTGCAGATGTAGTTGTACTAATGGGTTATTTTAGGCATAAATGTATGTTAATAAAGTAATGAAAAGAAAAAAGCGTATTCATATCTGCAATATTATATTATATTGCAATATAACATTGATGTTATAAAGCTGAAGTCATGGTAGTTCACACATTTGACTTTACTCTCAACATATATTTTTTTTATAATGTTGTAACTTGATTTTTTCATAAATCTTGTTTTTTTAAGCGGCATTAAATACTGTCATTTTAAATTTGAGTTTCTCTTTCTTATAGGCAGGGTAATATTCTGAGGGTAACTTCTCAAATGCCCCCACACAACCTCTTTTGCTTCATAACACACAAGATGGTTGCAATTCACAACATATTTACGGCTTTGTTCAGAGGTGCCCTCTAGGAAATTCTTTAACTCTTTTGTTCAATAGTTGTAAGAGGGGAGAGAAGAGAGTTGGTAAAGGGGTGAATGTGTTGAAAGTGGGAAGATTTCTTTATTCTCCCATTACTATGGAAATAAATGGCCAAGTCTGTAGTGAACTCCCTTCATGACAGCGCGTGGAGGTCTGTGTATTTAAAGAAATAGGGACAACAGAGGCAAAGGAGCTGAGGAAAATCTTTCTTTGTCCAGTAGTGTTTTCTCCTTTATTGAGCAGACTCATGCTGTCAGTCATCTTAACATCTTCAGCTTGGGTTCATGCACCCGTCCTTCAGCTTTTTACCAAAAGTTTTTTTCCGTAGGGCTTCTACTCTTTGATTTCAAAACTTTGCCATCAGGAAAGTTATTAAAGGGCATACACAGTGCTTCTGAGCTTGGTTCAGACATGGCTCTGTGAGCTCATCCAGAGAGAGAGAGTTTGTTGGAGTCATACAGTGGAAAAGGACAGTGTCAACAACTATTCCTCTACGTCAGACTTGGCCATGAGTCCTGCGTTTAATTCTGAATTCACGGCTGTTGGTTCCTGCTCTGTGACCACTCGGGCGAGAAGTCTGTATGGGTTAACATGATACACCAGCAATGTTACTTAGGTTGGCAGCTTACGGTGACATCATACTACCTCCTACATTCTGGACTTGATATTATAAGAAGCTAATATAAGTAGCTAATTCCTGAATCAGTTTGCTGTGCTTTAATCTAAAGGAATTTAAAGCCTGAATGTGACCAAAGTGATGTTTCCTAGTAAGCATTTCTCCTAAACAACTGTATCATGAGACACATCACATGACCAGTCTGCATTCCCTTTGATGGTCACTGTATCACTCCGAAATGAAAAACATCTTCCAGTCAGATTATCGCTACAAATCACTATCAGTGCAATTGGCCCTTTAAGCAGTTGATGACATTGGAGATATTTGATGGCACATGGAGGTGTGACAGCCCCTCCAAAAATTTGCTGTGCTAAACCACTACATCTGTTTTCCAAACAGAGGTCATGTTTCATTAAACTTTACAGCACGTTTTCAGTTCAGTTCCTACATGGAGATTCAACCCTCTAGAACTCTTGAAGCTTTGCCACGTTATACAACGCAATAATGACTGATTTATCCATTCCATCAAAACCTTGTGAAGGGTAAAAGTGGCAACTCAGCCTCTTGTCCATATTCGCATAAAGCCCTATGATGCTTTTTATTCGTTTATTAAATACTGCTTTATGAGGACTACTTAAATGTATGTTGAACTTTGATGCATCTATCTTCCATCTGGCCCCGATCTAAGTATATGCCTATGACTGATTGCGGTCCACCCACAGGCTTGCAATTTGGCCGAGCAGCTTTATGCAAGTTGTTATGAAGATTTTCTGTTAAGTGTTAAGATCAGCACAGGAAACGCAATGCAGGGTTATCAATGTTATTTTGATATGGCATTTTGTTGGTGCGCCAGTAAAAGGTGTTTCTGCAAGGTTTTGCAATTATTAAACTCAGTTAGCACATCTTTGGCTCCAATTGATCCCATCTTCTCTTGAAGCCTGCGCCACTAACAGTCCTCTGGGTTCTCATGCTGGGAAAAAAGGAGATAAGAAACTAAAGGGTTTGCAAAGGCTGTTTTACATTTCCTGCATTCTGAAATATTTATGCTCAAAAGAAAATACCAAAACAGAGGTATCAAGGTTTCAAGTGACACAAATAAAGAACAAAACTCAACTGTCCACCTCTTCTGTTCCCCCTTCTCTTCAATGTAGGTGCCCACCATAAGTCCTGCTTTCATGTGACACAGGCTGGCTATTAAAAATATACCTGCAGTGCAGCTTCCAATCAGGCAGCCAGAAAAGGGCACTCTGGGATATCTCTACTTCTGCCGTCTCACTTTCTTGCTTACTCTTTTCTCAATTTTCCTTCTTTCTCCTCATTTGCATGTTACTGGCTTTCTTCTGGCTCCGCTGTCTAATTCAGTAGAATGTTCCACCTGCCCACTGGTCAAGATTTGACACATTTTATAAACATGTACTAAATGGTCTGTCACAGGTCTCCAACTGGCCCCATTATCCCCTAATTCACCTGAAAAGGAGAAGGCTTTTATCGCAATTTGCTCATGGAAGGTAAAAATACAAAAGACGTCTGTTGCCACTTCTCGTGGACTGTCTGACTCCATAAGACTGAGAACGGCATCTCAGATATTAGAAAGATTTTGATTCAGTGGACAGAGGCAATCTGTGTGTTTAGCATAATGTTATGCTGCGTTAATTTATACCTGAAATAGGCTTGTGGTTATGGACATTTTAATACATAGGAGATGAATAAAGGTGTGTCTCATAAAGCCGGTTGAGAAAATATCGGTGATATGTACTGGAAGTCATTTTCTTTTTATTCTCTTCAATGTAATACCCATTTTTTTGTTTAACTATATATTGTGTTACTTTTTAAAGTAAACAAATACATGTTTACTTTTCAATTAGATTTTTACACCAAATCAGAACTAAAAAAGACTACAACGGACAGTTTGTAGTGCTTAGATAATAATTAGTGCTCCCTGGCTCAAACTTCAGGACCTTCAGTAGGCCTATATATATTGTCATGACAGAATACGAGAGAGACCCAAGTGCGGGGTAAGAACGCTTTATTTGAAGAGTACAGTCAATGATACGAATAGTGTCCAACTTGTGAATGCCCCCGTCCACGGCGGCAGGAATACTGAACCCCAGATGCCAGCAGGTCCGGCGAGGAAGACTTTTAACTCGGGGAGGATGGTTGTTGGAAACGGAGAGGTTGTCCTTTGGGGCGCCAATGGGAGCTGGAGGACAATACCAGAAGAGATAAAGACATAGCAGGAGATGCCACCGGGCAGCCATCCTCGATGAGCGAGATGCGGTAGGGTGGTGAGTTTTCATAACAAAACATAACAAGGGGAAATGAATAGCAGGTGCGGGGTAGTTACGAAATGAGCTTTAATGAGTAGAGTGTCAACAGGAGTGTTGCTGTGGAGTGGAAAATAACCTGTGTAGGGGAAACCTACGGAAACACGGGGGCGGGGTGACTGATGCAGACACTGAGCACTGTCGGTCTCTCGACGTAGTGTCGAGAACGACAGATGGGGTTGCCTATGGAAAACGCCACAACACTGTATCGCGTTACAATGTCAGCGAAGCGACGGTAACAAGCCTGCGCTTGTCAGCTCGAAACTTTGTGAAACTGTAACCTTCCAGTGTGGTGGTCGGGGGGTTCCAGAGCTTTCTCGGAGAAAGATGGGTACAGCCCTGACCAGTAACCTTCACGGACGGGGCCTTAGCTCTCTACAGGCGAGAGGCCGTCCGGCTCGGTTTACACTGGGTGAGCGCGACTCTTAATCAGAGAAGCGCTGCAGAGGCCACCTCCTACCCGTGGGGAGGAATATGGTGGATATATGTATGGTCTCGTCCTTGGAGGAGAACGCATGGAACGTGCGGACTGAGTAGTTAACCGCGAGGTGGAGGTCCACCTGGGGAAGCTCATGGGTTACCATGTGTGGGAACCATTGTCATGAGGGTATAGCAGACGGAACAGCCCATGGTGGGGGTGTTACTGCGTCTGATAGCACCAGGTCCGGTTAGAACTATCTGTGATAGGTCATATGGTATCCCGGCCTAAGGGGGAAGGCTGTTCTGCCCAGCCAACCCCCAGGGGGTGCTTGCTTAGTGATGGATGGAATTCCTGTTCTTAACCAGTGTCTGGGTAAGAAGGAAGGTTGGTGAGGTACCAATTTTCTTAGCCATGTGTTTGGGTAAGAAGAAAAGGTAGATAGCACACTGACCCAACCTCTTGGAGGGTGGGAAGGTGCTTTTGCAGGCATACGCCCCCCCGGATGCTAGTCCTACATGTCGCCACGTAGGACGTGGGCTGACACCGGGTTTACGCGAAGGTTGTTAACCCTTGCGAAGGTGTTTGGGCGTAGCCCAACCCGCAGCTCTATAGATGTCTGCTAGAGAGGCGCTTCTGCTAAACTCCGTGTGGAGTGAGCCCTCACCAATGGGCATGGTAGATTCTGAGATCGGAATACCGTTGTAACGGCGTCCACGACCCAGTGTGCCAGCCTTCAGCTGTCCACCAACAGACACGGAGCTGTTCAGAGGTTCAGAGCTCTGCGTGCGGTCCAGCGTACTGGACACAACACTGATCGGGTTGGGTCTTCCTCCCCTATGGGGAGAGCCTGCAAGTTCACCACTTGGCTCCGGAGGGAGTAGTGGGAACTTCTCGGGCACGCATCCGGGCCTGGGTCTCAAGATAATGTGAGAGTTACCAGGGCCGAATTTAAGGCAATCCGGGGACACGGAGGATGCTCGGTGGTCCCCTACCCTCTTGAAGGAAGTGAGCGCCATCAGGAGGGCCGTCTTACTCTGTGAGGAAGATCGGAACCTCCAAGGGGCTCTTGGGGGGCCCTGAGGCTCCCCAGGACCACTTAGGGTCCCAAGAGGGTATGGAGCGGAGATGAGGCGGATTCCGCCCTCTCGCGCCCCTTAGGAACCTGGTGACCAGGTCGTGTTGCCCTAGAAACTTTCCACCGACTGAGTCGTGATGAGTGGCAATAGCGACAACATACACTTTCAGTGTGGAGGGGAGATGTTAGTCTCCAGTCTCGTGAGAAGGACAACACAATCCTGATCAAGCACCTCAGTGGGTCTTTCTCGTTGAGAAAGACACCAGGACGAGAAGAGGCACCGTCTAGAGGCATGTCACCGCCTAGTAGATGGGGCCCTAGCCTGGGTGATGGTCTCAGCCGTATAGGGGGAGTAGCCATCTCAGGATCTTCTCGTCCCGTCTAGAGACCAGACATGGGTGTTCCAGAGGTCTGATCTGGGATGCCAGAACGTGTCCTTCCCCTGAGAGAGCAGGTCCTCTCTCAGGGGAATGGTTCAGGGGGAGTCGCTGTCCAGAGCATCAGCTCTGAAGCCGAGTGTGGTTAAACCAGTGCGGTGTAACCAATAACACTTGGTGCTCCTCTTCCCTGACCTTGCACAGTGTCTGTGCAAGGAGGCTCCTGGGGGGGAAGGTGTGCTCCCGCCCGTTCCGTGGTCAGCTGTGCGCCAGGGCATCCGTGCCGAGGGGGGCCTCGGTCAGGGAGTACCAAAGCAGACAATGGGTGGTGTCGCGGGAGGCAAAGAGGTCTATCTGTGCCTGTCCGAACAGCACCCAAATGAGCTGGAGCGGGAGTGGAGTCGCCACTCTCCGCAAGACATATACTGACGAGAGAACGCGTTGGCTGTCTGGTTCAGTTTGCCTGGGATGTGTATGGCCCGCAGGGAGCGGATCACCTGCTAACACCACAGGAGGAGGCGTCGGGCAAGTTGTGTTAGCTGCCGTGAGCGTACGCCACCCTGGCGATGTACGCTACAGCTGTCGTGCTGTCCCGGAGGACCAACACGTGCTGGCCCTGCACTAGAGGCCGGAGCCTTCTCAGCGCAAGCAGCACAGCCCACAACTCTAGGCAATTGCATGCCAGCGCAGACGGGGGCCCGTCCAGCGCCCCGCTACTGCGTGCCCTTTGCACACTGCACCCCACCCCTGCAGCGAGGCGTCCGTCGTCACCACGACGTGCCTCGTAATCTGCCCGAGGGGAACCCCGCCCGGAGGAAGGTCATGGAGACCAAGGAGTTAGGGTGCATCGGCAGCAGGGCGACATCACCATGCGCCTGCTGTCGGTGTGCCACGCTGTCCTCGGAACTCGACTCTGTTGTCAGTGTTGAAGCGGTCTCATGTGCATCAATCCGAGGGGTATTACCCCCGCGGAGGACGCCATGTGTCCCAGGAGCCTCTGAATTGTTTCAGGGGGACCGTCGACTGCCTGAAGTGTTCCAGGCAGATCAACACTGACTGGGCGCGTGCTGAGGACAGCTGCACCGTCATGGTGACAGAGTTTAGTTCCAAACCGAGAAAGAGGATGCTCTGCACTGGGGAGAGTCAGTTTGCGGAGCTAACCATCTGTTGCGGGGGTCCCCGGAGGGAAGGTTGGCTCTGACTTTTTACCTGCCTGGCGGGACAACGGCACGCACTGTCGGTTTGAGAGTGGTGACAGCTATCGTATGTGTACGACCTCACACCTCGCCAGGGTGTGAGGTCGGTTCGCCGAGCACAGTCCAGTGGAGTGTGCGATCGGCTGCAAGTACACCCGGGGAGAACGGAAAAACTCTGTGAGTAAGTGGGCGCCAGGCCCTGAAAAGGCAGGAGTCGTCCCGTACCGACCGATCAGAGCCATGGCTGTGAAGGTTTGGGCCCGATGTTGTTCTCCCTGGGGTCTTCCCGTCAGTGTCCCTTCTCGTGAGAAGGTTGCTGATGGGGTGGAGGTTTCCCCCTCGACCTCTGCTTCCGGGGTGCCGCCTGTGGGGGCACAGGAACGGGAATCGATGTCGAAGGGGTCCTGGGTTGCAGGGAAGCAGACGTCATGCGGGATCTCGGAGGCCTTTTGGCGGCCGAGTCGCGGCGTGTAAAAATATGGCTAATTGCCACTGTCCGTGCCGCCGCCTTGGTCGCCCGTAGAGCGCTGTCAGCGGCGGCACGGAGATCCTGCTTTATACCCAGGTCGGCCTTACCCTCGTGAAGCTCTCTCGACGCCTTGGCCTGGCAGACCTGCAGGATGGCCATGGCGCAGAGAGAGGAGGCAGCCTGGCCCGTGGCATCGCAAGACCTCGACACCAGTGATGCCGAAGTCTTACGTGCTTTGGACTGTAGGCGTGGCCGATTCCCCCCAGGTGGTAGCCGTCCGCGGCACCCAGGGGATCACGACGTAGTCCTTGGCTGCCCCACCATCGAGGGAAGTAAGGGAGGTGGAGCTGGTTTTCACTGGAGCGGTCCGTGGAGCGGTCCAAGTTTTACACAGCTCCTCATGCACCTCCCGGACAAAAATGGCACCCGGGGTGGGCGCGGTTTGCACCGCGCTCCGACCTCAAGAACCACGTTTCCCCGGGTTAGCATGAATGACATCACTTCTGCTTCCTCCTAACTCGACCGCTGGGGGTGGAGCTCGGATTCGTCAGAGTCGGATGCCAGTCTCCCTCCGATGCTGCGAGTGACATCTCATCTACGTCACACATCGTTCCCGATGTGTGTCATGAGAATCCGGACGGTATGCCACCGCCGGTTGGGGAACGTTCAGAAGAGGAGGCTGGTTCCCGTAGGAAGACAGCCACCCGTGACCGCAACTTCTGAATGACAATCTGCCCGCAGTGCGGGCAGATGTGTCAACGAACGCTGCTTCAGTGTGCTGGACGCCCAGACACCTATTGCAGCGATCGTGTCCATCCCCCTCCTCGATGAGGGTGCCGCACCCAAGAGAACAGCGGGACATGCCGCGCTGGAGAATGCTCAGTCAGTCCTGAAAAGGACTTTTTAGATAAAATCTCAAACACCTCCGGAACTGCCGAAATGCCCAGGGGAAGGTCGCTGCAGGTAGGGACGATCCGCTGCTACACGTCGTAGATCCGGCAATGTAGAAGAAGAAGAATTCATTGAATTCGTTCTGTTCGTAGTCATGAGCGAAGGCTGTGAAGAACAAAAGGTAAATGAATGCTGCACGCCGGCTTCCTTTTATACTGGATATCTGGGGGCGGAGCCCGGCATGCAAATTTCATTCGCCAAATTTCATTGGCCTTTTCTATAGTAGTCAGAGTTGATTGGTTCTCAAGGGCGAACACCATCTGTCGTTCTCGACACAACGTCGAGAGACCGACAGAAAGGGAACTTCTTAATATACTATCCAATTAGCACGGTTTTCAATTACTTTAAACAAAATTAATATACTTTGACTTGAGATTCAAAATGAGCAAGAAGAGACTGGCATAAGCACAGCAACACTGCAAAAAATGACATTCTTCCTAAGCATTTTTTTCTTGTTTTCTGCAAAAATATTTAAAACTTCTTAAATTACGAAACATTTACATAACAAGAAAAGTGACCCAAGATATTAATCTTGTTTTATGAAAGAAAATATATAAGCTAGGTGAGTTTATGCTTAAAACTAAATTGTACATTTAATCTACAGTAAATCACTGGCAAACCTGCGGCAAAATTACAGCAAATTTGACCTTAAAATATAATTTTTAACTATAAAAATGGTTTAAATATTCAAAAAGATTGTCCCGTTGCAAAGTTGACCTGGAATGGTTGTTATTTAGTTGTTACAGTATAAAATTTGGATTAGTACGATTAGTAGGTTGACTTCAAAGTATAATTGGCTTGTACTTGTGTCTGTTCTTTAATTTTAGTTGCTTATTAAATACATTTTTGTCAAAGTTAGTATTGCTCTTCTTATTATTCCGTTTTTTTTCTTCGGTTCATAACTTATCCCGCACTGCACTGTTTGTCGTAGACCCATAAATGAGGTGTAAAATTGAGCAGCCTTTTGAGGAGTGGTGTGCTATGACTTTTATAAGCGATAGAGCATATGATGGCGGTAAAGCTATCGAGCCATGCCAAAGAAATTATTTAGAGCATCCTAAAAAACACCTTACAACTCCTTTGCAATGACCCAGAATGCCATAGCAACACCCTAGCAACCCCCTAAAAACACTTAAGCAACCAAGTGCCAAGTTTTGCAACAGCAAGTTGCAGCAATTTTCTTCAGCATTTTACACACTTCAGAATCTTCTTGTGCAGAGTTTTATAAATAACGTCTTGGTTACGTATGTAACCTCGGTTCCCTGATGGAGGGAACGAGACGTTGTGTCGAGAACGACAGATGGGTTCGCCCTTGAGAACTAATCAACTCTGACTACTATAGAAAAGGCCAATGAAATTTGGCGAATTAAATTTGCATGCCGGGCTCCGCCCCCGGATATCCAAGACCAAGATGGCGGCGCGTGAACATCGCGAGGCTCGGCGTCTCTCCAGTTTTAGCAATTATATAGTGTTTTTCTTGCTCATCTCGGGCCTGTTCGTTAAGAACAGTTGTGCATTCACAACGTACACCCGGCATGAGCTTTTGGATATCGGTTTGCGCATTCCCGGAAGTTATACCAGCAACATTCAACTCGTCCCTGAGATCGCCAAAACACCCGATGCTACGCACCCCACACGGCCGGGCGGAAGTGCTCGCCGGCGGCGTCGAGATCGTAAACAAAGACGGGGAAAACGCGGAGGGCTAAGAGCTAAGCTACAGCTAAAACCACACCTGGCCACATGGTGCTCAAACAACAACCTGCTCCTTAACACCTCCAAGACAAAGGAGATCATCGTGGACTTCAGGAAGGCGAAAGGAGGCACACACGACCCCATCCACATTAACGGGACGGCTGTTGAACGTGTTTCCAGTTTTAAGTTCCTGGGGACCCACATTTCGGAGGACCTGTCCTGGACCACCAACACCTCATGCCTGGTCAAGAAGGCTCACCAGTGTCTCTTCTTTCTGAGGACACTGAAGAAGAACCAACTGTCTTCAACTATCCTGGTGAACTTCTATCGCTGCACGATAGAGAGCATCCTGACCAACTGTGTCACAGTCTGGTACGGGAACTGTTCTGTTGCTGAGCGCAAGGCACTGCAGCGGGTGGTGAAAACAGCCCAGCGCATCACAGGAACTGCACTCCCTTCCATTGAGGACATCCAGAAGAAACGCTGTCTGCGTCGAGCTCGCAGCATTCTCAAGGACTCCTCTCACCCCGCTCATAGACTGTTTACTCTCCTGCCTTCCGGTAGGCGCTTCAGGTGCCTCCGGACAAGAACCAGCAGACTAGGAAACAGCTTTTTTTCCAGAGCTGTTTCATTATTGAACTCTGCTCCCCACTGATTTCACTACCTCTCATAACTTTAACTTAATGCTGCTACTACAATGTTAACATTGCACTACAGGGCTGCCATGCATGACGGAACTGTACACACCAGTACTTCATGTATCTGCTCTACCGGACTGTTTACACACACACAGCATCATTTGCACTCTATACTGCTCACTTGCACACCAGGAATATTACACTGAATGCTCATTAGCACGAATGGACTACTTTCATAACTGCATTAACTCATCTACTGCACTGTAACTTCAATAACTGCACTAACTCACCTACTACACTGTAACTCATCTATTGCATTATTGCATCTATCGCATAACTAACTGCATCTTCTCATTTATTGCACTATAGCTTCAATAACTGCACTAACTCATCTACTGCACTGTAACTGTATATCTGCATCTACTCATGTATTGCACCGTACCTTTAATAACCACATTAACTCATCTACTGCACTGTAACTTTAATAGCTAATGTCTGTAACTAATGCACACTCAGGTCACTTGCACTATTGTATAGTCTATATTGTTATCTGTTTATAACCTCCTGTACATTAATGTTCACAGTATATAGCCTTCTGTATATATTGTCATAGTAAATTCCTTCTGTAAAGTATTTTGGGGTTGCCCATGGAAAAGCGTACACAGATCGTCAGGGTGGCGTTCGCTCACAGCAGCTAACACAACTTGCTCGACGCCTCCTCCGGTCTGAACGACAGATGGGGTTGCCCATGGAAAACGCCACAACGCTGTATCGCGTCACAATCTCTAGCGAAGCGACGGTAACAAGCCTGGGCGTGTCAGCTCGATGCTTTCGCAAAACTGTAACCTTCCAGTGTGGTGGTCGGGAGGTACCAGAGCTTTCTTGGAGAAAGATGGGTACAGCCCTGACCGATAACCTTTCACGGACGGGGGCCTTAGCTCTCTACAGGCGAGAGGCCGTCCGGCTCGGGTTTACACCGGGTAAGCGCCACTTCCTTAATCAGGAATGCGCTGCAGAGGCCACCTCCTACCCGTGGGGAGGAATATGGTGGATATAGGTATGGTCTCGTCCTTGGAGGAGAACGCATGGAATGTGCGGACTGGGTAGTTAACCGCGAGGTGGAGGTCCACCTGGGGAAGTTCATGGGTTACCAGGAGTGGGAACCATTCTCATGAGGATACATCAGACGGAACAGCCCACGGAGGGGGTGTTACAGACGTCCGGTAGCACTAGGTCCGGTTAGAGCTATCTGTGATAGTTCATATGGAATCCCGGCCTAAGAGGGAAGGCTGCTCTGCCCAGCCAACCCCCAGGGGGTGCTGCTTAGTGATGGATGGAATGCCTATTCTTAACCAGTGTCTGGGTAAGAAGGGAGGTAGATGAGGTACCAGTTTCTTAGCTATGGGTTTGGGTAAGAAGAAAAAGGTAGATAGCACACTGACCCAACCTGTTAGAGGGTGGAATGGTGCTTTCGCAGGCATACGCCCCCCCGGATGCCAGTCCTACATGTCGCCAAGCAGGACGTGGGCTGACACCGGGTTTACGCGAAGGTTGTGAACCTTTGCGAAGGTGTTTGGGCGTAGCCCAACCCGCAGCTCTACAGATGTCTGCTAGAGAGGCGCTTCTGCCAACATGGGAGATTCTGAGATCGGAATGCCGTCGAAACGGCTACCACGACCCAGTGCGCCAGCCTCTGTTTGGAGACAGCCTTCCCCTTCTGCTGTCCTCCAACAAACACGGAGCTGGTCAGAGCTTCAGAGCTCTGCGTGCGGTCCAGCACCTACTGGACACAACACTGATCAGGTTGGGTCTTCCTCCCCTATGGGGAGCGCCTGCAAGTTCACCACTTGGCCCCGGAGGGAGTAGTGGGAACTTCTTGGGCACGCATCCGGGCCTGGGTCTCAAGATAACGTGAGAGTTTTCAGAGCCGAATTTAAGGCAATCCGGGGACACAGAGGATGCTCGGTGGTCCCCTACCCTCTTGAAGGGAGTGAGCGCCGTCAGGAGTTCCGTCTTACCCTGTGAGGAAGATCGGAATCTCCGAGGGGCTCTTGGGGGGCACTGAGGCTCCCCAGGACCACTTAGGGTCCCAAGAGGGTATGGAGCGGAGATGAGGCGGAATCCGCCCTCTCGCACCTCTTAGGAACCTGGTGACCAGGTCGTGTTGCCCTAGAAACTTTCCACCGACTGAGTCGTGATGAGTGGCAATAGCGACTACATATACATTCAGTGTGGAGGGGAGATGTTAGTCTCCAGTCTCGTAAGAAGGAAAACACAATCCTGATCGAGCCCCTCAGTGGGTCTTTCTCCTTGAGAGAGACACCAGGACGAGAAGAGGCACCATCTAGAGGCGTGTAACCCTAGCCTGGGTGATGGTCTCTGCCATAGAGGGGGAGTAGCCATCTCAGGATCTTCTCGTCCCGTCTAGAGACCAGACATGGGTGTTCCAGAGGTCTGATCTGGGATGCCAGAACGTGTCCTTCCCCTGATAGAGCAGGTCCTCTGTCAGGGGAATGGTTCAGGGGAAGTCGCTGTCCAGAGCATCAGCTCTGAAGCCGAGTGCGGTTAGACCAGTGTGGTGTAACCAATAACACTTGGTGCTCCTGCTCCCTGACCTTGCACAGCGTCTGTGCAAGGAGGCTCCTGGGGGGGAAGGTGTGCTTCCGCCCATCCCGCGGTCAGCTGTGCACCAGGATATCCGTGCCGAGGGCAGGGAATACCAAGCGGGCAAATGGTGGTGTTACGGGAGGCGAACAGGTTTACCTGGGCCTACCCGAACAGCCTCCAAATGAGCTGGACTGCGCGGGGGTGGAGTCGCCACTCTCCACGAGGCATAAACTGGCAAGAAAGCACGTCGGCTGTCTAGTTCAGTTTGCCCAGGGTGTGTGTGGCCCGCAGGGAACGGGTCACCTGTTGACTCCACCGGAGGAGGCGTCGAGCAAGTTGTGTTAGCTGCTGTGAGCGAACGCCACCCTGACGATCTGTGTACGCTACAGCTATAGTGCTGTCCTCGGACCAGCACGTGCTTGTCTCGCACGAGAGGCCGTAGCCTGCTCAGTGCAAGTAGCACAGCCCACAACTCTTGGCAATTGATATGCCAGCGCAGGCGGGGGTTCGTCCAATGCCCCCCTGCGTGCCCATTACACACTGCACCGCACCCCTGCAGGGAGACGTCAGTCGTCACCACGACCTGTCTCATAACCTGCCCAGAGGGACCTGAGTCCGTCGAAAAAGTCATAGAAGACTAGGGGTTATGGTGCGTCGGAAGCAGGGCGTCATCACCATGCGCCTGCTGCCGGTGTGCCACGCTCTCCTCGGAACTCCACTCTGAAACCAGTGTTGGAGCGGTCTCATGTGCATCAACCCGAGGGGTATTAACCCGCGAGGACGCCATGTCCCAGGAGCCTCTGAATTATTTCAGGGGGACCGCTGTCTGCCTAAAATGTTCATTTCAGACAGTTCAACACTGGTTGGGCGCATACTGCGGACAGGTGCGCCAACATGGTGACAGAGTTGAGTTCCATACCGAGAAAGAGGATGCTCTGCACTGGGGAGAGCTTACCCCTCTCTTGGTTGACCTGGAGTCCCAATCGATCTAGGTGCCGGAGCACCAGGTCCCTTTGTGTACATAACAGATCTCACGAGTTTTCAAGATAGGCCAGTCGCTGAGATAGTTTAGTACCCACTCGCCTTCCTCCCCTCAGGGAGAAAGGGCGGTTTCCACGATCTTCGTGAAGACCGTGGAGACAGGGACAAACCGAAAGGGAGGACTCTGTACTGATATGCCCGCCTCTCGCACGCGAACCGTGGGAACGGCCGGTGTCGAGGAGGATAGAGACATGAAAGTAAGCGTCCTTCAGGTCGATTGCCACGAACCAATCCTAACACCTGATAGATGTCAGGACGCGCCTCTGCGTGAGCACCCTGAACGGCAGCTTGTGAAGGTGCTCTGTTCAGGGTACGCAGACCTTTGCAACCCGCCGTCTTTCTTTGGAATGATGAAGTGCGGGTCGTAACCCACTGAACATCTTGGTTTTGAGGGACGAACTCGATGCCTGTTCTGCCAGAAGGGTGGAGACCTCTGCCCGAAGTACGGAGGCGTCCCTGCCTCTGACAGAGGGAGAGATGATGCCCCTAACTTGGGAGAGTCTCTGGCGAACTGGATCGAGTAACCAAGACGGACCGCCCTCATTAGCCAGCGAGACAGTGTGGGCAGCTCTCGAGCTCCCAGGGACTGTGACAGGGTGACCAAGGGGACGGTCTGCTTCATCATTCCCACGGGGGGTTCGTTGGCTGGCGGAGCTAACCATGTCGCGGGGATCCCCGGAGGGAAGGTTGGCTCCGCCTTTTTACCTGCCTGGCGGAACAACGGCACACACTGTCGGTTTGAGAGTGGTGACAGCTGTCGTATGTGTACGACCTTACGCCTCGCCAGGGTGTGAGGTCGGTTCGCCGTGCACAGTCCAGAGGAGTGTGCGATAGGCTGTAAGTACACCCGGGGAGAACAGAAAACTCTGCGAGTAGTGGGCGCCAAGCCCTGAAAAGGGCCCGGCTTTGGTGACGAGGCAGGAGTCGTCCCGTACCGACCGATCAGAGCCGTGGCTGTGAAGGTTCGGGCCCGATGTTTTTCTCCCCTGGGTCTTCCCGTCAGTGTCCCTTCTCGAGAGAAGGTTGCTGACGGGGTGGAGGTTTCCCCCTCGACCTCTGCTTCCGGGGTGCCGCCTGTGGGGGCACAGGAACCGAAGCCGATGTCGAAGGGGTCCTGGGTTGCAGGGAAGCAGACATCACGTGAGATCTCGGAGGCCTGTAGGCGGCCGAGTCGCGGCGTGATGCTAATTGCCACTGTCTGCTTCACTGTCAAAAACTGCTGAGCGCAGTCCTCGACGGTGTTACCAACAACCCACCCTGCGAGATGAGTGCATCAAGAAAGCGGACTTCCTTGGTGTCACTCTTCTGCACAAGGTATAGCCGGGGGTGTCTCTCCTGGACCACTACCGTGGACATCGTCCGACCCAGGGCCCGCGCCGCCACCTTAGTCGCCCGTAGAGATCCTGCATTATACCCGGGTCGGCCTTACCCTCGTTGAGCTCTCTCCACGCCCTGGCCTGGCGGACCTGCAGGATGGCCATGGCGTAGAGAGGAGGCAGCCTGGCCCGCGGCAGTGCAAGGCCTCGACACCAGTGATGCCGAAGTCCTACACGCTTTGGACGGTAGGCGTGGCCGATTCCCCCCAGGAGGTAGCCGCCCACGGCACAGGTGCACCGCCGGCGCCCGAGCCACCCGGGGGATGTCGACGTAGCCTTTGGCTGCCCCACCAACGAGGGAAGTAAGGGAGCCGGAGCTAGTTTCACTGGAACGGTCCGTGAATGGAGCGTTCCAAGTTTCACACAGCTCCTCATGCACCTCCGGGAAAAACATGGCACCCGGGGTGGGCGCGGTTTGCACCGCTCTCCGACCTCAGGAACCACGCATCTCCGGGTTAGCATGGATGACGTCACTTCTGCTTCCTCCTGAACTCGACCGCTGTGGGTAGAGCTCGGATTCGTCAGAGTCGGATGTCAGTCTCCCTCCGATGCTGCTAGCGACATCTCATCTACGTCACACATCGTTTCCGAGTGTGTGCGTGAGAATCCGGACGGTATGCCACCGCCGGTTGGGGGACGTTCAGAAAAGCGAATCGGGGTGCGATCGGCCCGTGAGCACTTGGCTGGCGGGTTTACGTTCGCAGAGTTCCCCATATCACTAACGCTGCTAACGTGGGTGGTCATCGGGGCCGTAGCCACAGATGTCACAGCCCAGGTAGCAGACGAAATGGTGGCTGGTTCCCGTAGGAAGACAGCCACCCGTGACCGCAACTTCTGAATGACAAGTGTCAATGAACGCTGCTTCAGCGTGCTGGACGCCCAGACGCCTAACGCAGCGATCGTGTCCATCCCCCTCCTCGATGAGGGTGCCGCACCCAAGAGAACAGCGGGACTTGCCGCGCTGGAGAATGCTCAGTCAGTCCTGAAAAGGACTTTTTAGAAAAAATCTCTAACACCTCCGGAACCGCCGAGACGCCCAGGGGAAGGTCGCTGCAGGTAGGGACGATCCGCTGCAACATGTCATAGATCCGGCAGAAGAAGAATTCATTGAATTCGTTCTGTTCGTAGTCATGAGCGAACGCTCTGAAGAACAAAAGGTAAGTGAATGATGCACGCCGGCTTCCTTTTATACCGGATATCCGGGGGCGGAGCCCGGCATGCAAATTTCATTCGCCAAATTTCATTGGCCTTTTCTATAGTAGTCAGAGTTGATTGGTTCTCAAGGGCGAACCCATCTGTCGTTCTCGACACAACGTCGAGAGACCGACAGAAAGGGAACTTTTAGTATTACTGCATACTCTTGATTATGAAGACAAATTTTCACATTCACTTGCAGAAGTTGGGTTCTGAAACAAGAGGAAAGTATACATAGTAAGTATTGTGTTGCATACTGGCATAACACATACAATCTACCAGAACCACTAACATTTGTGTCAATTTGTTTCATTCAACACATGGATTAAAGGAATATTTATAAAAAAACACTCCTAGTCCGTATATCAGCTCTTTAGAAATGCAGCTCGGCCAATCGGATTCAAAGATCAGAACAAACTTTTATTTATTCTGAAATGTAATTCCTATCAAATGCTGAAAGACTCACAAACACTGCTTTGTGAATTCTTCTTTATATGAAAGAACTATATTTTAATGTATGGTTCGTCATACTATTTATTGTTGTCTCTTATAACTTTATAAACAATATTTCAATATTATACCCTTTTTTCTCTGTTACTTGTACAAAAAAGAAGATGGTTCTGGTTCTTTAAATGGCATGTACATTTGTTCATATTTGTAATGTTAGTATGATTGTAAAAAATGTTTCTTTCTTAGAGAACTGTGATTGTGACAAACCCAATCACCTGTCGGAGAGAGACAGTCAAGTTTCTCAACACGTAATGCATTTGGAGCCTTCTAAAAGTGATTGTTTTAAAAGACATTTATGGATGAAGTTAAAAACCTTTCACATATATGATATATGGTCTGTTATATGTCAAAAATATATCCGCCTGTAAAAAAGTATGTTGTACAGTTATTACATGTGACCACAATATTGTTTGTATTTACAATATAGAAACGTTTTCTGTTTATTATGTCTATTGCACAATTTTCTGTTTTATACTTTTGTCATTTCTTATTATACTAATATACTCATGATATTAATATGTGTTTGTAAAGCTGTAAAAGTTTTAAATCCTGCCATGGAAATACATTTGAATGGAGGAAAATAGAATTTACTTATTTTGTTGGTTTAGCTTATTTCAAAATCTGATCAGTATGTTTTTCCTAATGTTTTCCAAGTAAGGTGCACACTAAAATGTTAATGTAATTAATGATTTTGAGTCACCTGAACATGTACAGTGAGAGGTATATTACAAGTATTTCAAGTGCAAAAATAATATCTAAATAGTATGTTTATAAAAGTACAAGCAACTAGTAGTTTACTATGAATACACCTCGAAGTGTACGTACAAATGCACTACAAGTATTGATCTAGTAACTATCCATATATCTGCAAGTTCAACTAAAGAAAGGTTGCAAACATACTTTAAATAATTGAGAAGTTTACTGAAAGAAAACATTAAAGTATACTTTTCTAAATGACAACTGTGCCACAAGATATGAACTAGTAAACTAACAGTACACCTAATAATACACTACCAGTACACCTAAAGATAACCTACAAGTACACTTAAATAATAGTTAAGTGGGAGTAAACTTCAAAGTGTACTTTCATAGACTAAATATGTGCTAAAAGTATTAAACTAGTAAACTTTACAAGTTTACATGGAGTATAGTTGTAGTACACATGAAAACCTAGTTGTAAACTTGTTTTGTAATCTAAAGTTGACTTCTGTTACACTTAAAGTACTTTTATAAACTAAAATTTGGGGCAATTTAGTCCCAAGCGGTATACAAATATTACACTTTCAAGCATACTATAGTCCATTGATATTAGTATACTTAATACATAAAGAATACTTAAAAAAATACTTGAAATTAATTAAGTATACTTAAAAATGAACTTCAAGTTTCCTTGTTTTTCATTAAGGCACTCACAGCTGACTAGAACATCTGACCAATCAGATCAGAGTAGGCAATCAGAAAGTAGGGGATTAGACGGATGAATCGCGTACAAATCCTTTGAGAGACAGCCAAGAATTAAGGTAATAATAATTGCTATTATATTGTTAGAAAATGAAAGTGGTTTTACATCTTGTATGTATTCAAACGTTTTGTTAGACACTCCATAAACCAAAGTAGGACCTTAAAAATCACAAAATGTTTACTCTTAAAAGTCTGCTTACAGTAGTTGCCGGAGTGGAGGACCTTGCAGTGGACACAAATAAGCTTCTCCTTGCCCCTGGTCCTAAAAGGGGGAAGACAAAAAGCTTGCAAAATAACAAACCTTGGCACATTAATAAGTACATTAACATGCACCTAACCATGCCAAGGGTACAAAAAGCCATCCCCAGGGAAAACTCGCGACATGAAAGGGCCTTAGGATCTCCCAAATTCTTGAAGTACGTAATGGCTTGAAGGAAGACCGTCTTAAGAGCTACAAACTTTTAGCTTAAAGGGAGCCCCAGAAAGCCCTTCAAGGACAACAGGCAGATCCCAAGTTGGCACAGTATGGGGCATGATTGGTGGAAATGGCTGCAGCATAAAACTACATAGTGGACAGGTACAGTCAATGATGTCCCAGAAGTGTCAGATTCTACCATTTTTTTCTAAATATCTTTCTTTGTGTTCATCAGAACAAAGACATTTATACAGATTTGTACCAACTTGACAGTTATCAAGATGAAGAGGTGTTCCACTAAGCATCACTGCGGCAACACAGTGTGAGTTCTTACTAAAGGGAACATCTGATTAGAGGTCAATCTTAATGCCAAGTCTAAAGGCAAACTAATATTTAGTATCTTTGTATGCAACCTGCACATTCATTCAGTATTTTGGTAAACCCAAGAGTTTGGTTGTGGCATAATGGTTTATAACTCTTTGCAAGTAATTGATGGCCTAGTTGTTCATATTGTTGTTCATAACCTGGGGTGCTGACATTAAAGTCGAGGTCAGATGCTTCTAATGTCTGTGCTCATCCTCTGGCAATCGTTGCTGTGGCCTTTTGTGAGAGGCTTCACCCTTAACCTCAGCTATATGTGTGTCACCCATGGCATGATGGTAAGTGGAACATGCACAACCTACAAAAACAAGCTCTCTAGAAAATAGTAAAGATTCATACTAATCAACTTTGAGACAGGAACTATTTGGTAATTTATAAATCCAGGTCTAATAAAGATGAATTAAAGATTGGAAATACTGTACGTTCATTTTTATTGGCGCTCACATCTAGTTTATCCCTTTCAGATTTAGTTTTATTCAGAGAGATCGTTATGATAAATATAGAGTATATACAGTATATTTGCTGCCTTTTTTATATTGTTTTAATGTAGCATTCTTGTTTTATCTCCCATTGGCAAAATATTTGACTGAGCTGTCTGTGATTAGATAAATCACTGTGGTGCAGCCTGTCTATTTCAGCTGCCAGTCACTGTTTTTTTTAAAACAAAAACAAACACTGATCTTTGAAAAGTTGGTCTATCATTAATATGGTTGAAAAATAAGAGCCATTAGCAATAAGATCATTCAGAGTGCTAGGCTTTTGCTATCCAGTGCAAGCCTGAGTGATAGACTCCCCACAGTCCAGTCTTGAGCATTGCAAGATTCATCTTTGTCTGGCCTTGTGCAACAACTCACTTAGAACTCTAGTTCTTATTTACTAGGCTTGCCAAAGAACAGAAATGTAGAGCAGGGATCTCAAACAGCACATCCCCAATCGACGACAGTTCCACAGCAATATGGATTTCCTTTTTTTTGATGCTGCTGGAGAGATAAGGGGTAAGGCCTGTTTGGATTCATTCCCAAGGAACATTATCGCATCATAAATTCTTGTATAGCATCCATGTGGTTCTCAATGTTTTCTTTATGCTTTGTTTCTCCGAGTGAGATCCTTGCCAGGCCTGCATGTTGTATTCATCAATAATTAAAAGGCCCTGCTGACCACGGAGAGGATTCGCTCAATATGCCTTCCCGCGGAACAGTACAGCGTTCTTCTGCTGATAAACTATTCCAGACACATGCTGTTCATTTTAAACATTTACCACAGCAAACCCAGAGAAAACACAACAAGGTGGCTTAGGCACTCTACCCTGGTTGACCCAATGCTGGCTTAACGTCAAAGCTTGGTCTTCATAGTCTCATAAATCACTTTTGTCTTCTTGCTTGTTTACTGAGTTCCTGGACATCTCACGCTTTCTGCTGAGTTCACAGTTTAAAGGTGAAAGGAGCACCGGGCTGAGTAGATTGTATTTTCATCTATATGATGGCGGTTGTGCCCACGCTAACAGAGCAGGGCAGAGGCATTTCAGACCCGTATTAACCCAGACACTTTTGTTAAAGGGGTGTTCCGGGTTCTGAACAAGTTACGCTGTTGTCTTGCTGCTTGGTACTTAGGAAAACTATTTTGGCCTCATTTAAAAAAAAGAAGCAAAAAACGTGTTGATTTATGAAAACTTTAGTTCAAGGCATTCTGGAGTGTTTAAAATAAAAAATACCTGTTTGGAACAGGTACAAACAGGCATATGTGCCAGTGATACTAGGTGTAGTTCTTAATGTTTAAAAGATTACTAAGGTTAAGTTAATTTTTTAAAACTATTACAATCCCTAACATCATTCATACCATATCCCTTCTAACATTAAGTGCTGCAAAGTTCAGAAAGTCTGTTTCTAGTTCTTAAAACATAAACATTGTCTCTTGCTGTGATGCAATTGTACAAGTGTTTATATTAAATACAACTGAATAGGTTTTAAATATACACCAAACAATATTTATCTTCACAAACATTTTGGAAACACAAACAACATTTGTGTTGTTTTAGCATTATGCACAGAATGTCAAACATCGTTCATTTTAGAGAAATATAGTACACCAGTTCAATGACAATGACATAATCTATTTTTAACTTTCAAAAGTATCTGGATACTTTTTAGGGCCGGTGTATAACAAATCTTTTGAATTTGAGTAGATGTACCTTATCGCTGAATGTTTTGACTGAGTTTTTGTTGTCAGTCTGGTTTGGTGAGTCAACAATCTTCTAACCTTTTTAAAAGAAGTGACAGAAAAGGCTGCGCTAAGCATGTTTCAGATCAAGCCTGAGGCGGCGCCCACATAGAGGCAGAGCGAGCGGGAATCCAGAGGCTTTGTTTTCGGTGTCAGACCCCAGATACATGCTGAGGATCCAGGGAGAAACTTCTGTGGGAGTGTTGTGTGAATGTATCCACAAAACCATATCACGTCACGTGACTGTGCAATAAACAACAAAAAGGTTTGGTGAATGGAAGCCCATCTAAAGCTTTCAAAGTTTCACTTTTTGGCTTCTTTAATATCTTTTTCTCTCTGCTGTCTTATCTATGAGTTCTGGCAGCTCCTGGGAGGCAGAGAGACAGGCTTCATCTCAGCGAGTTTAAAGTTCACTCAGCTTGCCTTCAGTGTGCGACTGTGTGATGGTTTCCTCCCAACTGAATGAGCTGCCATGAGTCAATCTGTTAAACGGATGCACCTTGTAACCTCGTGTCATTTTGCCAACCCGCACATAAGAATTTGGGTAATCTCATTCACTGAAGTGTATGTATTTAGAGGCTCTGCGCCAAAAGAGCTACATTATCAGCATCCTTGGTTCCAGAGGTATTTTTGTTCATTCGTTTCATTTTCCTCCAGGAAAAAAACGATGACAGAGGCAAGATAAAATACAGCATAATTATTTATTCATTTATTTTTTTCCAGACATCTAGTTGTTTAGAACTTGCTCATACACAATAATAACAAACATTACGATACATAAATACATTCACATACATAAATCCAACTGTATACCTGTATTTGTCCTATCAATTATAAAGTGTGAAATGTAGATGCAAAAATATCAAAGGAATCAAGCATGAACAATCCAACCTGTAGACTTAGTTTTAATTGCTGTAATGCGCCTGCCTGAAGGAAGAGGCTTAAAGAGGTGTCTGGCTGGATGTAAGGGATTGTCAAGATTCTTAAACCTTTTTCTGAATACATGAGACATAAATGTCATCAAAAGTGTGAAGATCACAGCCAATAATTTGAGAAGCATCTCGTATAATATTACAAACCTGCTTTCGCTGCTGAACTGTGGAGCCACCATACTACACTATAAGTGAGAAAGTCTGCACACTTTCAATGACAGCTCTATAAAAAATTTACTTATCAACTTTAGATAAGCCAAACTTTTTAAGCTGTTTTAAGAAGAAAAGCCTTTGATGGGATTTCTTTATAATGACTAGGTTGTCGTCCCACATTAACATTCCAGAAATGGTAGTCCCGAGAAACTTAAGACATTGAACATTTTCAACGTCTTGACCATTGATATAACACATTACATTCGATGTGAAGCTAATATATATCTTATGGGGACATATCAGCATTTTTCCTTGAAGCATTGCAAATTATTTAGCCGAATCAGAAATGATGGGACCCATGTACTGTACTTTCCCCATTTGATAAATGCCTTAAACATTTGACCACCTTTATAAAATAGGCTAATTAAATGTCTCCAATGTGGAAGAGCAGTCTGTAATGTTCTGTGGGAGCCGTCCTACGTGTGGCATTGTTGACCAACATGTGCCATTTAGGAAATGTCAGTACTGGGACCCACTACGTTTCTGGACGACACTCACAGTCTGTCTCGGATGAGGCTTTTTCTCACAGCTGTCTCACAGCATCTAGAAACTATGGGGGGAGAGAGAGAGTTGGAGATTAAGCTTTGCCAGGGTCTTCCTTACTTTCTCCATTAATAGTGCAGCAGTGAGATAACTCATAATCACAGCCCAGCTCGGACGATTTGGGGGGATAGTTCTACATAACTATATATATACAGTTTTGCTTGATTTAGGCTGTCTCAGTTTGATCCCTTTCTTCATGTTATAAAAGACAGACTCAATGAAATGTGAGACCAGATCTTCTGTGGAGCACCAACTGTTGTCAGACTCCCTGTGCATACAAAAATCTCACTGGATTATTACAAATAATGGCAAAATGAATGTTAGCAAATAACTGATATTCAAACTACAGCACAGAGATATAATAAGTAAAAAACATTTTGGGGATGAAAATACTAATGTGCCTTAGACTTTTGTGGCTGTACATATCCGAAGTCAAAACAAAACATGAATTGATTTATTGATGAATTGAACAACGAATCCCAGCATTTCGCTTATCTTCAACTTGTTGTTCAAAACAAAAGTAAATTGCTGCGAACATTAAGAGTGTACACTTCCGTCTACAGTAGATACAACTGCACATTTTTAAGGCCAGGAAGAAGCAGGATATCCGATGTATATTATATACATTTACCTGGCAGAGTAAATCTAGCACAGTTCTGATTTTTATGCCTGCATCCCCAACCTTCCTTTTAAACAAATCCAGGAGCTTTGTAGTGTAGAGGTCCAGTTTTTGCATGAAAGGTTGGCTCAAAGGAAACTGTGGTTATCCTTCTGAACTCATTCTTGATCTAAGACAAAAAAAGAAAACCGTACACATTTAAAATTTAGTAGTCAAATAAACACTTTATTTTGCCAACTACTTACGTGCACACAAATACACACCCTCACTCACTCTGTGTCATATTGCAAGGTTAATCAGTGTTGTATAGGCTGTAAGCCAACTTACCTTGCATGAGCTTGTGGAACATATGTTACAAATGTCCGAAACAGATTTTTTTACCAAATTTGATTTGAAATTTGAACAATTAACGTTCATTTATTTTGGAACAGCTGCATTCAAGCACCAACAATACTAAATTGACCAATAAACAAATATTTCATAACTTATTTCAGTCTTGGAGAAAACTGTCTGTTGCATTCCTCTGAGTGCCACTTCGGAACCAAGAACGCATATGCGCATAGATTGCCTGGCTTCTTGGATTAGTTTCTTGCGTTTGTTATTTTTTGCATTATTCATTAGAGGACAAAACACTACGTAAATATTACTTGGGCAGTACCATTTGAATCTACTTATGTATTTAAGCACAATAAATGAAAACAAAATCTCAAGTAGGCCTAACGTATTGAATTTAACGTGAAATTTTCAAGTAATAAGACGAAATAGGATTTGTTTGTAAAATGTGCTTACATTATGCTATCTTTATTTACAAGCTCAATGAAAAACACTTTTTACAGGAAATTTATATTTTTGTGTGCTCAATGCAACACTCTGTTAAGAGCGTGAATGTGGCGTTATTCCTGTTGTAAATGCCCAAGTGAAAACACATCATATTTTCGGTTCTTACTTTTAATTGCCTCTGCACATTACACTTGGATTATATAGAAAATAAAAAAAACTAATTAAAAAGATTTTATTCGGTGTGTGGTGGTCAGTTTAGTCTGTTTTAACAACATGAAGCATTTAGGATACATTACAAAACTTTTTTTCTGTTTTTTTTCTGAGCACTCACAACACAGAGAACCTGTTTCCATAATTTATTTGCGTTTTATCCATTTCAGTACTGCAATATAGTACTTTAAAGATAAAACGGATAATTCCTTCTACAGACAGAAGTAATTTCCTGTCTTCATTGAAGCATAACCCCACATGTTTTCTATTCTTTCCAGAACTACATGTTCTTTCCTCACAATACAGAATTATCCTTGGGACTGAAGGCACGAATTTCATAACGACAGATTTTTATTGCAACAGTTTGCATGCATGTCATGATTCAGAGTGAATTTCTATGAACAATTTTTAAACTAAACAGTGCGTGTCTAGTCGAACAATTATTGTGTTTGCATGCGCTTTAAGTATTAAACTTTTACTCTAGCTTTTTTCTAAGTTTAAATGACACTTTAATGTTAAAATGTTGTGCTATATTAAATACAGATATTTTGCATTGCATAACACATTGTCTCAAAATGAGAGGCGATATTTTTAGCACTTGTGATGAGATGAAAATTCATTACCGCTTTACTAAATTAGCAGAACACTGAAAGGAAACCATTTTGCCTTTGTCTTTCATATCCGCCATGATTGAGCACCAGAGGCGAGGAATGATTTATCAACCGGATATTAAATTTCCATAGTACTTTGACAATCTTACCCTCGGCATCAAAGATAGGACTAAAAATTACCTGGGCTTTTCCTTTCCACCTTTTTTGCCATATTTCAACATCTAATACAAAAGTGACTGAGGTCTCTTTTGTGTAATCACAGATGTATATTGTATTGCAATATGCCCCATGTGACTTCTTATCTCAGCGCTTGATGTTGAGGATTGCAATTTATGCACACTGTTACGCAGACCTAGAATTTGCAGTTGTTACTATAAATTGTAATTTCAGACATTGTAAGGGAAACTTCATCACTGATTTCAGATCAGTAGGGAGGTGTTGCTTTTCATCACCGAGCCTTATAGCAATTATCATTAGAGAAATCGCTGCTGAGAGAGACTTGATTAGCTGCCGCTAGTTTAGAGTAGCCGCACTTATTTAAAGACTGCAGGCGAACTATCAACTGCTCGGAAGCGGTACAGTAGCACAATGCTAATTAGCGGTCGTATACCAGAGACAACTGTTTGCCAATTACAAGTGAAGAACACAACCTTTTATTATTCCGAAGGATGATATTAATATTTTCTTTTTCAGACTGGGCAAGAAAGGAAAAAGGCTAAAGTGGCACTTTAAGTGAAAGAAATGTTCTGTTTATTTGCAACTATTAGTCTGAATGAGTGTTCTCCTAATTAAAAGGACAAGACACCAACATGTTTAATGTGAAATAAACATTTATAGACCTTTGGCTTTATGTGGATCATGAAAAGGAAGTTATTTACATAATACATGGTCAGATTGATGTATTCTGTGTTGTTTAACATATGCATTCAGCTAGACTGCATTCTTTCTTAAAGTAATAGGAATGCTGCCCCTTGTAGCTGTTCTGTTCAAAAAGACTTTCCTTTTTTACCACACGACTGAGCCGATACAAGGAATGTGTGAAGAATTATGTTTAAAAACATTTCACATCCAAGTTCCTACATTAAATTGCTACCTTTCACAATTAAATATTTTGTTATGCCAAACATACTGCACCCTGGGACATTAAGATCAATCCAACTATAAAATAACATGAAACTGTTGAAAGTATTGATCTGGTACATTTTTGTATTACTTTTGTATGTATTAATACATTCTAATGTCACAAACATTACAACCAGTTCATTTGGCCCTGTGTCATGTCTACAAATTCAACATGGTTTTAAGTTGATAGTTGACACAGTGGTGTTGTGTTTTGCACACATGAATTTATCTTTAGATGATTGAGAACGACCCAGGTTATTTAATTATGAATCAAACCCAAAAGGGGCTATTAACTAAAACAGCATTTTTTTTACTTGAGCATCGACATTCGACTAAAAGTAATATCTCCCCCCGAAAAATATATATATATAATAAACATCGGCACACTCTGTGTGGGTAACATCATATCCATAAACTGGCAAGTTATTTATTATTGAATTACTGCAGAATTATGTTTATATTTTTATATCAAATAATTGTACATACTTTATTTGTTTACATGGGCCTACGTGTATATTGCCCTACCCAAGTGGCTGTTTGTGTTTTCTTTTCTATTCTATTCTATTCTATTCTATTCTATTCTATTCTATTCTATTGAAAACACTCTAAGGGGCCATTTAGACAGAACGCATATTTCCATTCCATTGCGTTACTTTCCCATTGTTTTTCTATGTAGACACGCGTTTGATGGAGAAGCATGACCATTACCTCCACGTTTTTTTTAAGCTCATCGCACACGAGCGTCGCACTTTTAAGACGCTGTGTCAAGTTAAAGAAAATGCAACTTTTACATGCAGCGCTGCTCATAAATGCCAATTCTAGCGTCTTGAGACCCTCGCGTTCTAGGCTGCGCTTTTTACAAAAATATGAGCGGTTGGACATGTGGAATCTTAACAAACTTTAAACTTTAAAGTTTTAAAGTGAAAAAGAAAGTGGTTACATGAGGTTGTATATAATATTAAACGTATAGTCTTTATTCAGACTTCATGAAACAATGTATCATTATGATTATACTAAGTAAAATGTGGCACAATTGAATCAATAGCACTGAACCATTTTTTCTTTAAACTGATTAGGACTACTCTTTTGATTTGCACAAACACTTTGATTTCTAAGTTTTTTAAGACTCTACCATGAGAACAAAGAAAGGCAGCAGTGCTTCTCATCCTAACGAAAATGATTTCCTACTGGCTTCCTCTTCCTTTTGCCTACCCATGACACAGATTGGAATTTTGGCAGTGGGCGTGTTATGAATAGTTATAATTCAGTGTTTTCTGTTCCCTTTTATTTTTACAGACATTTGCATCATCTCGAGTCACATTCTCTGACAGGATATCATCATAAAGGGCCTCATTTGCCTGGTTCTGAGCTCTGCACAGTAACATTAAAACAGGTGAGTTTCTGATCTGAAAGTATGAAAAAGCAAGCCAACCGGTGTCCATGTTTTTGACAGTATATTTGAAGTCATTCACACATTTGCATAATTGTATGCTGTTTAATGACATGGGGAATATCACAGTAACCATTAGCATACAGTGCAAAAAAAGTTTGCTGGAGGAATCCATTACGGGTAACGTTCCCCACAGTGTGAGAAATTATTTTACCATGAACATGCCTTTAAGAAATCATTCAAAATTCATTACTACATTTTTGGAGAGTTTAATGTAACATCTTTTATTTAAAACTTTTTATTGTATAAAAGAAATACATTTCTTCATGCTTTGTAAAATATGTTTTAGGGGTACTTTATAAACACATCCAAGTTTGACAAAGTTTGATCGCATAGTTAAAGATGTACTGAATCTAATGGTTGAGGCGTTTAACGTTTCTGGAAGCCTAAAATTTCCCTAAATTCCCAAAATGTGTGGAAAAAGCAGTATTTTATTACCATCTAAATGTCTGAGGTGATCATTCACACTAAAAATGTTGGTGTAGCACCTTCCCTACTGTGGGTTATTTTAACCCAATAAATTGGGTAATGTTTTCTGCTCAGTCAGTTGAGTTAAAACTACCCAACAGTTTTTTTATTCATGTCATTGTCTTTATAAACAAAAACAAATTGTATTAAAATCCATATAATTTATTTCAAGTACAATAAGTATGTTGAAAAGTACAATAAATGTTTTAAAAAGTGTATTTTAATGACAAAGATTAACTAACTGTAACTTATAAGGCAACATGAATTCAATAACATTTCTGACTACAAAATTTAAAAAATCCTTATCAATTTAAAAAATCTTCCAAAATTACATGACAATACATTTATTTCAACAGTGACGTTACACAAAAATGTAACACAAGAAACAACAGCTGAATCCATCCATGGAGATACAGTTGTGTTCAAAATTATTCAACCCCCAATGCTATAAATGGTTTTAGGGAATCTAGTGTACATTTGTAATTGTATTCAGAATGAAATCCTACAAGGACTTCTTAAAGAACCATATGCAACTAAAATGACATCAATTAGTTTTGTAATACAGTAGTAAATGTTTCTTTTGTGAATTCTTCATTGACATAATTATTCAACCCCTTAAAGACTACCACTCTGAAGAACAGAGGTTCAATGAAGTGTTTTCAATCAAGTATTGAAAACACCTGTGGAGATCAGGGAGCAGCAATAAAGCCTAATAAGCACCAATTAGGCAGCTTTAAAATGACTGTGATACTCAGCTCCTTCTAGACATTTACTGCTGTGGTTACAAACATGGTGAGGTCAACAGAATGGTCCAGGAAGACAAGAGAACAGGTGATTACTCTTCACAGGAAGGGCAATGGCTATAAGAAGATTGCAAAGATGTTAAACATACCAAGAGACACCATAGGAAGCATCATTCGCAAATTCAAGGCAAAGGGCACTCTTGAAACGCTACCTGGTTGTGGCAGAAAGAAGATGCTGACTTCGACTGCTGTGCGCTACCTGAAGCGTAGAGTGGAGAAAAGTCCCCGTGTGACTGCTGAGGAACTGAGAAAAGATTTGTCAGATGTGGGTACTGAAGTTTCTGCTCAGACAATACGGCGCACCCTGCGTAATGAAGGCCTCCATGCCAGAACTCCCCTTGCTGTCCCCAAAGAATAAGAAGAGTCGACTGCAGTATGCCAAAAGTCATGTGGACAAACCACAGAAGTGTTCTGTGGACTGATGAAACAAAATTAGAACTGTTTGGGCCCATGGATCAACGCTATGTTTGGAGGAGGAAGAACAAGGCCTATGAAGAAAAGAACACCTTGCCTACTGTGAAGCATGGCGAGGGGTCAATCATGCTTTGGGGCTGTTTTGCTTCTGCAGGTACTGGGAAGCTATAGCGTGTGCAAGGTACCATGAATTCTCTTCAGTACCAGGAGATATTGGATGACAATGTGATGCAGTCCGTCACAAACCTGAGGCTTGGAAAACGTTGGACCTTTCAACAGGACAATGATCCCAAGCATACCTCCAAGTCCACTAGAGCATGGTTGCAGATTAAAGGCTGGAACATTTTGAAGTGGCCATCGCAGTCACCAGACTTAAATCCGATTGAGAACCTCTGGTGGGACTTAAAGAAAGCAGTTGCAGTGCGCAAGCCTAAGAATGTGACTGAACTGGAGGCTTTTGCCCATGATGAATGGGCGAAGATACCCGTAGATCGCTGCAAGACACTTGTGTCAAGCTATGCTTCACGTTTAAAAGCTGTTATAACTGTAAAAGGATGTTGTACTAAGTACTAAGATTGAATGTCACTTGGGGGTTGAATAAAACTGATAATGATGTGAGCTCACAAAAGACATTTGTGGTTATTTCATTATAAATGTTATGTTATATTTGTCTGACCTACACGTGCCTCTTTGATTTAATTGTAAGCAGGATGACTGAATGATCATAATCAATGTCAAACCGACCAAAACAATCAATTTCAGTGGGGGTTGAATAATTTTGAACACAACTGTATGTTATACAACCCCATTTTAATTTAAAGTTGAACAATGTCCACTGTACGTGACTGGTTGCGAACTCAGATCTCCCCTTGAGGCCTACACCGTACTAACCACCGGAGCACCAGCAATTTTCGAGCATGCCTATTAAACAAGGCTGTTTTCCTGTAGCTCAGTGGTAAGAGCATTGCTTTAACAATGCAAGGTTGTGGGTTCGATCCCAGGGGATTGCACATACCTAAGTATAAATGTATAGGATAATGCAATGTAAGTCGCTTTGGATAAAAGCATCTGCCAAATGCATAAATGTAAATGTAAATGCATATCATAGCACAGTTGGTTTCAACGACTTCGGGGACCTTTTTATATCTTGTCACGCATGTGTCAAGTTTTTCACTTACAAATAATGTTATAATAAATAAACAGTCAAATTAACTCAGATGTAGGTCACGTTTCAGACGAAAGCATTGAATTTCAAACATAGGAAAATGTTTACATCATAATATAACCTTGTATAACCTTTTAGACTATTACAGACGAGCAAACCAAAAGCTGACGAAGCTCGCATCACTTTAAATAACAAAATGCAATATCCAATTTTGCATTTTCAAGCACAACGATAGATTATAGTTAACAACATTGATACAAATCTTGTTTCTCCTGATAAATCCAACAATTTTTTATCCTCACTGCACCATTAACCTATTTACGGCTTTTCCCAGACTTGGCCACAGCAGTGGGTCGCTAAACAAGAGTTTTACAAGTTTCTGCCTTCCTGCATTTGATCATGATAAGTAAATAGAGCTCCAGGATAAAGCTACCTTAGATGATGAAGTGGAGCATGACGTTGTCCATTACACTGAAAGGCTCTCTCACACAGAGATCCATTAATGATATTTCCCAGCCATTTTGAAAATGGGCCGGAGTCTGATAAATCCCTCACACATCACGCAAAGGGAAGTTCTGATCCCAATCCGTTTCATTCATCCAGTTCCCACTCTCCCAGAGCTGAGGCTACGTGGTTAATGACTGCAATTATAAAGGTTACATTTTTTTTGTCCCTCACAGCAGACGATTGATCTCAGCTGGACTAATGTCAGGGGCTGTCAGTTAGAGGAGGGTTTTGGCTTGACAGCATGACAATGTGAATTGGCAAGACTTCTGCTCAAACTCTATTATTTTAACAAATAACTCTATTTTGGCCCTCCCACTCTTTTCCGTCTCCTCTTCACGGAATGACGGAGTGTTTATCCATGATGCCACGAGAAGATTGAAGCCTGAGGTCACCTTGTTGTTTGTGTTGTTGTCGATGGCGAGCTGCGGAGGAGGGTGTAGTTCTTTCATCTTGGGGGGGTTTAAATGGTGTTTTGGGAAGAGTCGGGCGGTTAATGGAAACACACTATTTAAATGTTCTAATTGGCAGGCAACTGTGTTCTTAGATGCTTGTCAGTTTATTAGACTTGATGTTTGTTTGTTAAATTGCCCTTGGCATGGTCACAAGTTCCTGTGTAATCAGCATTTAAATTTTCGGGACAAAACCTTAATTAAAAAAGTTCCATTATATCATAACTTTGCAGATTCTCATGACTAAACGGATACAGTATGACTTGTTTGCCTGTTCAGCACATAAATTATAAAGGGACAGTGTAGTGTATTTCGGGGAAACTATGAGTTTGATCACAGTAAAAGACGTATAATTAATAATGATTAACTATACCTATTTTATACACCTTTTATCGGAGTCAGCAGACCTAATAATAGCGACAAAACTAGATTCACTCGTCCAGCGAGTGATCCGCAGATCGTATATCAAATCTAAGAAATATTACTTTCCTGGCCCTGGAAACATAACTCTCTTACTGTACAGTACCGCTCCAGAAATTATAACGAAATCAAGCAGTTTAAGTGACACTAATATGCGATAAACAAACACAGCAACAGTTCAATTGTAGATAACAAATGCGGGTTTATTTACTACACTAAAGGGAAAACAAACAGACTGACTAACAAAATAACAAATGCTAACAAACAAAACATGAAACATAAATGCAGGAAAGAAAGGTAAGAAATAGAAAAAGTAAAGAGTGGCAGTTTTACAAACAGCTATTCACATCTGCATGAACCATCGAGGACAATCTCCTTTGTAAAAAAAGGGGTTTCAGCTTAAACGCAGCTATTTAGGATATAGTTGGATACTTGCATTGGTTCCCTGAGTGTGCTCTTAGTAAAACTCTTAGAATGAAATAAGAGGAGTATTGTATAAAACACATTTCTGTGCTATACATAATCTTTCAAGGAATGAAGAGAGAAACATTTAGATATAAAACATACCAGGGTTATAATTACATTGACCTGAAGTTTGTACAGAATGAAAATATAAACAGAATACAACTAAACACACATGCGTTTGAGGTTATAGGTGAGGCCAAATAACATGGGGACAAATATACAATGTGGAGATATAGAGGTATATCCATTTAGAACATTCTTTTGTGGATAAAGAGAAAAGACAGACAATTTCCAGAGGAGGTTAAAACCTAGGCCACATTCCTTTTAGAGCAAATGGTCCATTGTTGGAGAAGCACCCCATCCTCCCGTTGGGACTTTGAAGTCCAAGGGAGATGTTAGAAACTATACTGACCAAATGGAGGATGCTTAAGAGAGGGCAGTTGGATCAGACTTGCTGGCGCCGGTTAGAATTGCTACTGAAAGGTGTTAACGACCCCAAATGGTCACCTTTGATCTGGCCAAGATCCTACAACAGTGTTAGGAAGTTATGAAAGACCTTGTTGAATTCTTTGAAAAATTTAAGGAGGTTCACGTCACTTTTTTACGTTCAATTATGTATTTACATTTTACAAGTGTTGTACTTGAGCTTGCATAGGCTTTGTTTTTTTATTGGCTGTGATCTATGTTTGATGCCATGTGATGAGTCACACACCTGTTGGGTGGGGGCGAACACAATTCAATTCAATTAGATTTTAGTTATATAGCGCTTTTCACAATTTATTGTTGCAAAGCAGCTATACATGCTGTACATCATAATAAACATTTTGATAAAAATAATACTAGTGGAAAAATGAAATCGAATATGCGGTATAAAGATGCATGTAATTGTACGTTTTTCTCTTTGTTCACTGATGTCAGGGGATTGTCAGAAACTGTAATTAACAGAAAATTATTAAATCGAAGAACATTTAATTTTGGTTATTCTAAATATTATTATCTGGACAGGGTGCCTAAAATTACAATATACCAGAAAAATGTAGAATAATACCAAAATTCCGGAAAGAATACATTTGTTCAAAATGGTACCATACATGTATGTTGTTAAACGGACGTTATTTACTCATGGATTAGACTAAATCGGCAGTCTCCCAATGAGTAAACCAGTGGCAACGGTGGGAAGGAACCAACACTCCACTATAGATGTATACGTGTATAAGAGCGGAGAAAATGAAAGCAATAAGCCCCAAGAAGCAGTGGGTTACAGTGCATTTTATAACAGCTAAGGGCGTTGTGGCACGACGCGAAGCGGATGTGTTAGTTGCTTATATGACTATTTAACTAAATAATAGATTCCAAATATGCAAATATAATGAATCATTTTTAAATGTATAACAGCAAAACATAAACACAACATATTTAGTTGAGTGTTCTGTATCTATATACATGCTAGAAATATGAGTGAGGCTCAGGGGGAGGTCCTCACTATGGTCCAACCAATGAAGGGGATCCAGGGAGTGGATTTCAAGGGGGGAAGAAGTCCAGTTCTTCACTTCTATAAAAGTGAGAAAATGTACAAGTAATTCTCTGCACTATCCCTTGATTTTACTAGCATTTCCATTAAGCTTTACAGCTTCACAACAGTTCAAAATTAAAAACGTGTGAAATATAAAATAGGTCCTCCTCACTATGGCCCTCCAAGTGAATCTTGAATATTTTCACCACTTCCACAGTTCACACCACATTGATACCGAAGCCATGGATGAT
Organism: Triplophysa bombifrons; assembly: GCA_029783895.1. Classification (NCBI taxonomy): domain Eukaryota; kingdom Metazoa; phylum Chordata; class Actinopteri; order Cypriniformes; family Nemacheilidae; genus Triplophysa; species Triplophysa bombifrons. The sequence goes on from CM056464.1 coordinate 17,999,361, forward strand.
GACATACCGTTATCCAACTATGGTCTCAGTTTCATAAACTGATATTAAACATCATCAGCTACTGTATCTCTGGGCAGTACGTCTGTATATATAACACAACAATAGAAATGTGTCAACTGGTGGAGATCCTGCTAGATTTGTTTATATGAGCAGGCGCAGGATTGTTCTGTGTTATTTACATGAAAGCCACAAAGACATGTGAAATACCATGTAGATTATGTGGGCCTTTGCATAAAAAATGAAATGAGAAATACTGTTGTCATTAATATGAAACGTGTTTAGTCATGAGCAATTTATTTTACTTTTTGTCATTATATGCATTTATAAACTTATGATATGTGATATACAGCCTAATTACTCATGCTGCGATATAAGATGTTGGTCTTACCTTAGACATCATTGTTAGACACTTGTAAGACATTTTGCATCATTACTCGTCCATATTGTTCACCCTGGCAGAGCCATCTAAAGGTTCTTGTGGTTGAAAAAAGAGTGAAAATGATGGAAGGGTGGTGGTTTTCCTCCACATATCCAAAAACAGGCTTTAAATCCAATGACAGGGATGTTACTTATTCCTGTGGGTGTCTGACATATAATTGGGCTACTCTGATCTCTGCAGTCTTTGAAATTAGAATGTGGGATGGATTGGCAGCATTGACTGTCAAAATCGATTAAAGCATCCAAAGTGACACTGGATTGCAATTAAATATTTGAATGTATAAATAATCTGTTATAAATATCATGTGCTTTCTTTTTATACACTTGATATCAATTATTGTTTTTGACGGTTAGCTGTTTATAATGAATAAAAATTCAGACCACCTTAATGAAATCTATACCTAAACATCTGCATGTGGTGGTCTTGACTTACCTATGAAACATAAAATCTTGATTTTAAGATGTAGACGCAAACAAAACTGGGTGATAAAAATGATCTGATGGGTTTTTTTACTTCTATAATCATTTTCTTTTTTGATCAAGTATCCAGGGCCAAACATTTTTTTTTAAGTTTATAGATTGTAGATAACTGTGACAGACTGGCCATCTTGACAAGGTCTACCCTGTCTGTGACCCAAGATGCAGTAACAATAAAATGCAAAATTATGTCTTTGGAGTAATATATTTCCATTCCATTTTCTACCGCTTATCCGAACTACCTCGGGTCGCGCGTATCTCAGGAGTCATCGGGCATCAAGGCAGGATACACCCTGGATGGAGTGCCAACCCATCGCAGGGCACACACACTCACTCATTCACTCACACACTCACACCCTACGGACAATTTTTCCAGAGATGCCAATCAACCTACCATGCATGTCTTTTGACCAGGGGAGGAAACCGGAGTACCCGGAGGAAACCCCCGAGGCACGGGGAGAACATGCAAACTCCACACACACAGGTCGGAAGCGGGAATCAAACCCCCAACCCTGGAGGTGGGAGGCAAACGTGCTAACCACTAAGCCACCGTGCCCCCCGTAATATATTTCACATTATTTAATTTAAAATCCTCAATTCAAACCAAACCTTTTTTTATTCTTTTGTATAAAGATCCAGGAATTCATTAAAAATACATTTTGTATAATTTACATAAAAAGCTTTGTAAAACCAGGCTTTTTTAAAGAGTGTTGTGAAGTTTGAAAAGCAGTTTTTTTTTCACAGTGTTTAAAATTCTTGTTAGAGCCTTCAGATGCCGAATGGTATTTTTGGTGTGATGTAAGCACCCGGGTGCACTGAATCAGAATCTTTAGGTGCAAAAAGGACATAAGAGATGTTAAGTGTTAAAAGCTTTTATTTAAACGTGTCCTGGCAATCTAAGCTACGACAAAAAACATAAAAGTGTGCTCACTAAGTGACCAATAATCCATACATGTATATTTCCAATGGCAGATTGTGGCCTTTTATTTAAATTTATACATTTGAGATTTTTCTGGCATCTATTCGATGTACAGTATAGACTTAACTAGACATTCAACATCCAACTGAATTATGTCAACTGAAACTAGAACTGACAGTATATTCCTATGCTGCTCCATTCTATGTTATAGCTTTCATTGATGTTTTCTCCAACTTCAGGCTACCATACCCAACATTTAAGTTCAGATGGATAGTTTCAATGTAAAATGTCAATCTAAAGATAGATGTTATCGTTTGATTTTCCTCACGTTGCTCCAGACTTTCTTTCGTGGAACACTAAAGGAGATAGTTGGCAGAAACACCTGTGCCTCCCTCCCTTTTCATTTTCATTGTACGGAAGTAGAGAGCAGAGTCAACATTTTTAAACCAATGATATCAGCATGAGTAAATTATAATTTTATTTCATTTTGGGGTGAACTAAACCTTTGTGAAGCACAACTTTTAGAACAAGGGTTCCTTGTAAAGTGAAAGACTTTCTGTTCAGTCATGTGTAGTTAATTTGAAACTAATTACATTTTGTTATGTCTTCATTAAACCCTTTTACACCTCTTTAATTACCCTGTACTTAGGTCATGCAGCCAGCAATAGAATAGGGTCCAGCAGAAGTACAATTGATTGATATATCCAATTGATTTCAATAAAAGATGGAATTTTAAGTTTAGCTGACACAGTGAAACCCAAAACGTAGGTTTGAGTGATCTCAAGCAGAAAGAATGAGTATTGATTTGCTGTGTGTAGTTCCTAACAACCTTCACTATTCTAATTGACCATGTTGACATCATTGGGATTCAGTTTCTATCTAAAGACAACTGACACATGTCCATAAAAAAAGGTTTTCCAATTCGCAGACTTTTGCCAACTGAAGGGTGAACTGAAAAGCCAAAGAAGTTTGTAAATTTGCAGAGAGCAAGAACAAGTGAATCAAAGGCCAAGTAGGGGGATTTTCCATTTCTAGATATTATTGACTCCGATCAATTTTTGAAAGGCCAGGTGAAAGAAGCCAATTCTTCACTTAGTCATCCTAATTCACTTCCAGACATACTCTAGCTAAGTGTAGTTTCACCATCGGTTGGGGGCAGGCGAGAGATTGTGATGTGACCTGAAGTGGATCTGGCTGTATTCAGGAAAACATACTTGCATAAACAGCCACTTGGCTCTCCTGCTGGGATCCCTACAGCGAGCTATAAAGACACGGTAGGGGCTTCATTTCCAACAGCGGTGGATTCATCAGACTGTGTTTGGTGGGTCAATACCCTCAAGATGTGTCTGGTACCTGCTGATTAGTTTGTTATCTCATGATGTTCCGACAGATGTGCTTCGATTAACTTAAAGGTACATATTTAGTTTGATCTCATCATTTTAAAGGTGATGTAAACTATTTGTTTTGGAATGCCTCAGATAAACTGTCCCTATACCTGACAGTTATCACTGAAATAGATGTCCTGAAAAATCTTTCTCTGTGACAGCCCCAGGCTCTGTAAACAGGAAAAAAGAGCGCCAGGGGAGCAACCCACACACTTTTTTTTAGCAAGTAAACTTGAAACCGAAAAGTTTTCAGACAGAGAAAATAGCCAATCATAAATGCATTCTGGGTCTGAATCATTTGTAGTCGGGTTTGATGACACTGGGTAAGAGGGCGGGGTTGTTTATGGAAGGTGTTTGTTTGAAGCTATGGATTTGCAGAAGTTGAAAATTATGTCGCCTTTACAGCATCTTTTAAGGGCGAGTAGAGTAAGATAATATTTCCAAAGTTCATTAAATCTGGGATATCCTGTCATTTCTCTCATTTCTCATTTCATTAAAAATACCATTACTGTAAGATTTAGAATAAAGGTGACATCATCTTTCAAATTTCACGCTGGTAAATTTGAGGTGTAAAGTTTAACAAACCAGATCCCACAGTACTCCTCTCACGCCCGAGTTTCTCCAATGGGGCGGCAAAACAAGTGCACATTGGCAGTGGAAGAGACATAGTACTGCTGAGATCAGTCTATCACCTCACTTTTAGAAGGATATCAAGGATACGTGATGGTGAGAGGGCGAACCTCTTGACTCTACTCACTCTCTCATACCAACTTTGCATTTTTCTTCTGGGTCATGCATGTGTGTAAGTCATAATGCATTCTTCTGGACTAAATAGCACATAAATACTGTATTACCTCAAATCATGTAAGTGCTATTATTATTAGAGATGCACCGGCCAATAGTCGGTATTCAATGATAAAAGCATTTTCACAGTATTGGCTATCAGTCGATAGTTTGAAAACAATTTGACGTTCAATTTGAATTAATAGAATTCAGAAAGCTACAAAATATTAATTTAACCGTCAGAGTCAGTATCGAGAGATATGATGTTTTGGAGGAGAAATTAAGTATCGGAGCATTTATCATAATCATTATAATGACAATAAATACAATAATAATAATAGTAACAATAATGATACTAATAATAATAATAGTAATAATAATAATTATTATTATTAAGCAATGTTATTGTGTTACAATTATTCTGTATCAGAAACATCAAATATAGCCAATAATAAATGCATACATTTTACATTTACAAACATGAAGTTATAAAAATAAGGTGAATAAAATTTAATACACACAAAGATAAATAAATACCACAGACTTGGTTAAATGATGTAAATTTTTTGATGTCAGTTTTATTTTAAAAAATTGTGAACACAAATTAATATTGACAACCAAAGTTAAAACTTATTGCGTTAATACACTACAAATAAAACCACAAAGCAGGAACGAATGAAGGCATTAGTAACAATACATAGTTATTATTGTAAATATACAACAGCATTGATGTGAAATGTAATATTCAGAATACTTCACGGGTACACATGTTCTATTCACTCATTGTACTCATGGACTTCATAAATCATAAAGTAATAAAAAGACACGAGAGCGATTTCGGACACAACAATAGAAAACTAACAACAGGCCAGTAAGTATCTACCCAGAACACTGTAGCTACACCCCCACATTGCTCTAGTGACCACATACAACAAGTTTTGAATGAGCAAGAAGGGCTTGCATATTTTCCCCAGCAAACACAAAAATCAAGTTCAACAACCGAGTGATGCTACAGGAACAAGACTGTTGTAGCAGCTCGCAGAAAATCCAGAGGCCGCAAACATAAAGATAGATTTCTTCTGGCAGAAACTGACATAACTGATATTCTTTCAGGACCTTTGGCCAGCAGCTTACCCTGTCCTCACAAACTGAGCAACAAGGTTATCTCTGAGCGATGTCTTGGAGGTGTATGCTGTGCAACAGTTTCATGCTTTAAGGGCATTTTCAGCCCCTGTAGCCCCTTACAGCATGACGAACTGGATGTGATTGGACAAGAGTGTAGCTGCACACACAGTCCACAAAACCATGACAGGTAGTACACTTCGTTTCTTTCCTCAAGTCAGACAGAAAAGGAAATGACTTGGTTTATTGAAACCAGAATCATGTGACCAGATAAACTATCACATTGTATAAAATGGATAGTTCTGGCCCCGATTACTGAATGCTGAATTTGGTCAATAAATTGTTCCAGACATGCCAAAACATAAGTAACAATGGTGATGTTAAACACCTGTTTGCTGGAAGCTGTGTATATGACCGCATGCAGCAAGACTATTAATCGCAATAGGTAGGTTTAAAATCTGGGACTATAACTTCTTTCAGAGACATACATTTGCTTCCATCAGGACTTTAGTTATGGTTTGTATGTGCCCATCTGGCAAGATAAACATATTGTTTAGAGTTCAGGAGTAAATTCCACTCAAGATGTACATTACGACTTTCAAAGGGAACATTTACCCTCGATATCCCAATACATGGATAATTTTACACTAACAAGCTAAGGGCCCTACAACTCTGAGAGTAAAGGGAAGCTGGAGAACTATTTCAGTAATGAATTTCTCAAACGAAGGAACAAATAATGGAGATTTTACTTTCAATTCAACTCACTGACACTCTCGTTGCTGGTGAATAAATTGAAATGACCCACTTAACGGCCCAGGACTAAATAAAATAAAATGTCAGCTTATGCATATGCAGAGAAATACTTCATTGGATTGTTATTCAAACTGTTTAGATCAAACAAATTTAAATGTAGACATTTATTAGGGAGATTGTATCCTATGTGTTCAACCCTTTTTAAAGTATTTAACGAGAATGTTGTGATACGTTGTATTATTGTATTTTTAGCATTAACTAAAGATTACAGCACAACACATGCACAACCCAGATAATTGATTTAATGTTGAGTTAATGTTGAGAACAACCAATTTAACATTGATTCAAAATGAAATAAATTATAGTTGCAATCTAGGAATAGGTACTGATGAAGATTCAAGACCAAGAGAATGACTGCTGTGGGCTACAAGAGAGGTTCAACAAGATATGAACAACTGTAGACAACATATGCTTCATTTTTTGTGCACTTTGTGTTTTGAGAATAAATCCAACTTTCCCTCATACAATGTTGTTTGCTCGTTCGCCAAATATCTTGTAAAGTTTAGTGTTTTTATATTTTACTGTACCAGCTATTTGGAAGGTTTACTGTACCTGTTGGGTTAAATTGTAAAGGTTCCAAAACTACATCATACTGTAGGTGTCTTCAACTGCATGTGGCACCACAAAGATTGATCACAGCATGACATAAAAGTATCACAAAATCCCTTGTATCCCTTGTATGGTGTTCGGCTATGAGGTGTGTGTTAGACAGAGCGCGAGAGAGAGAGAGAGAGAGAGAGAGAGAGAGAGTGTGTGTGTTTGTGATAGTGAGTGTAAGTGTGAGTTTTCTGTTACTGCCATTGCCGTTCTCGCAAAAGCTGTGTAGCACTCCAATTCATAAATGTGATCTAACAAAAGTACAGGGCAAATATCAACCATATATGCTGTTTATATTGCTTGGAATTGGGATGAAGTAAATATCTGTGAAGTGTTTTAACATAAAGAGTTTGATTGTGTTGAATTAAAACCCAAAACAGAACGGGTCGCTTAGTGTCCGCCCAAAGTGCTTACTGCCCTGTAGAATCCGTTCCACGTGGGAAATGTTCCAGAGGATTCGGTTTGCATGTTCCCTGCCAGTCAACCACTCCAGGGGACGGATATCACATCTCAAAGGACACCCAAGGTCGAGAGACTGATCCCTCTAGCACAGTTTCTAAATCCATGGTTAAATGTAAATCCAAAGCATTTTACATTATATTTACATGTATGCATTTGTCAGATGCTTTTATCCAAAGCGACTTACATTGCCTTATACAATACATTGTTTTGTATGTGCAATCCCTGGGAACGAACCCATGACCTTGGCCATTGCTAGCGCCATGCTCTAACCACCGAGCCACAGAAAAGCTGTGCAGATGTAAGCACTTCCAAATGTTTCTTTATGGGTTCTTCGGACCATGAAAAAGGGATGTAGAACCCAGTTCAGTTCTGGAATCCCCAGGTTCAATAGGATATTGATTTTGCAAGAAGATCATTTGTAGAGTCAGGTGTTCGAACACCTAGGTTTGTTTCTCTTAGAAGAGGCCATCAAGCGTGTTCCTCCCTTCATAAGAGGAAGTAGCTTCTACAGCCGGGACATCTTTTCCAAGAAGGATAAGGTCTTACATCCCAATATAGATCTTCGGCATCTACACCGCTCAGTGAAATTTCAAGATGCTCACTATTCCTATCATTGGAAATCAAATCAAAACCGAAGACTGTTTTGTCACAATAGATCTGAAGGATGCATATTACACCTTGCATCATTCCTTAGCATCAGAAATTGAATTTTTCAACTTTGTGGGTATGTGTTCCAGTATTGACTGCTTTCTTTCAAGGCTCAATGGGAAGAAGAGCAACCTAACTTCCTTTCAAATAACCACATTTTTTGAGGTGGGACTCAACACAGATGCAAGCATGTCTATCATCACTCATATTTGGTCAATCCTTACAACTGTGTCCAGGATCAAGCTAGGCCAAGCTATCACTGTCAAACACTGTCAAAGTGATGGGTCTCATGGCAGCAGCTTACAATGTTATTCCCTTCGGCCTGTTGTGCATGAGACCCCTGCAGTGGCGGCCCGGAGCAAATGGGTTTTCAACAAGGGCAAAATTGTTCTGTACAATCAGGGTTATGTGCAGATGCCTTAGTAGCCTATCCATGTGGAATAACACCTTGGTTTCTGTCTCATACCGACCACATGGTCGAGCTGTGGTGCATGGAGAGAAACATGTTAAGTTTTATTGTTAGTGCCACATATGATGTGCTGCCCTCTCCAACAAATTTGCAGGTACGGTGTGGACAAGACCCAGGCTGCCACTTGTGTGCACATGGTGACACAATCAAGTACTGAGGGGCTTGACAACAGCTACAGAGACCAAGAGAGTGTCAACAAATGCCATACCCCTTAAATGGCAAAAATAGTTTACCGAAATGGCAGTCCTTTTGCTTGAGGAGGGGAGAAAAAGCGATAAAGGTCTCTGTCCCCTGATGCAGGACAGCTGAATGTAGACAGGGACTGAGAAATGCGAGTGGACTTAAACCGCAGACTCACTTTCCCATTTGAAATTGTAGCCACCAATCTGCGCCCAGACCTGGTGCTCTGGTCCAACTCTAGCCGGATTGGCATAGTTGAGTTGACAGTTCTTGGGAAGAGGCCATTAATGAGGCCTTTGAAAGGAAAGACCTGCAATATACCAACTTGTCAGCTAAGAAAGAAAAGCCTGACTGGACAGCGAAAGTATACCCGTTGGAAGTATAGGGCTTTGTTGCTAGCTCCAGTGTTAAGGCTGTTAAAGGAGTTGGGCATCAAACAACAGGTCCAGCAGAGGAAGAACTTGCCAGTGTTAATGAAAGAAGCAGCCACTAGTTGTGGCTGAAGTGGATGGACACAGTGTTGGCTGCCAAATGACCTAATAACTATGTGACACACACCCGGGTCTGACCCGCCTGGGGTGGGCCTGCCAGGCGGAGGGTGCCTTGTGATAAAGGGCCGAAGAGACTGTTATTCTAATGTTAAAACATACTATGTATAGGTATATGTATAGGTAAAATTAGCATTTTTGTTCAATTCTGTGACCTACTAACAATATTTCTTTCAAATTTCAAATGAACACTGGAAAAACAAGTCAAAATCACAAAAAATATGCTCTGTATTTTTTAAGACCTCTAATACTGCAAATATAACAAGTTCAGATTCACTTTTGTACAAAGCGTAAAAAAGTATTTGTACTTGTAATGATGACCTTGATTTTTATCATAGTTTTTATGTGTCTTGTCATTCTGTCAGTCTTTCATTTTTGTTGCTGGGTGACTTTGTCATTCCTGAGGTTTAATTTTGTTAAAATTTAACAAACATGGGACTGGAATGGCCAAATATATATTGAAATGCTCATTTGAAATGAAAATTAGGAAAAATTTGCTTCCTCGGCTGCATTACCAATTTTTCTCGGAGCAGATTGCGGAGTGTAAGATTTGACTTTTGTTGACCTCAACTTGGAACATTGGACCCGATCGAGGTCCTGGAGACGATATTTCTAAAGTTTCTCTGGATGTAAATAAAACGGGGTAAAATCAGGCCAAGCATTCTGTAATCTGAGGCCAGCTTTAGAGACCAACCCTCCGTTCCAATTCGCCTACTTACACTATACCCTTATAGTAGGTACTGTTTTGGTGTTGGAATAGTAGGTACTTTTGAGTGCATGGCAAAAGAGATGGCACACACTGGGACATACTAACAGGATCGGAAGTGGCCGTTGTTGCCTAGACAACATTGTGGTGTATAGTTTTCTTTCTATTCAGGTATTAATTAATTAATTATTTTGTATGTAATGTTTACTTTATACTTACATTTGTTCATTTAGAGATGCATAATTTATATAATTTATTAATGTAGTGGAGCGTCACTAAACTCCGCCTACTCGCAGTGAGTTGTGGTTAATATCAGCCATTAGAGTGTGCATCATTCTGCACTTCGGATTTCTACCAGAAGTAGTAATCCATCCGGAAATCTTTAGAATACTATTTTCAACATACTACGATTTGGGACATATTAATTCTACTTTCGAATACCATTAGGATGGATGGTATGCTGATTGGAAAGCAGGGCTCATCTTTATGCCTTGGACAACACAGACGTATATCCCAATAATGTTCTTGCTTACTAACAACTCTCTTAAAGATGTTAATGAATCATGGGTTTACATAATTACGCAATTAGCCAACCAGGCGAGGTCACATAAGCCTTTCAATTATGTTAGTGGGTAAACAAGCTTAGTGAGACTCAAACACAGCTGAGATTTAACTGGTTATCAGTTCAACCAATCTGTCACATGCAAGAGTGCACATTGAGAATTAACCAGTGAACATAAGTGCGTGTGACCATTAAAAAGTACTTCATTAGCTAAAAAGGCATGATTGTTACCTCTCTTAGGGAAAAATGGAGCTAAGTGATATTATTTTAAAAAGAATTGAAGACATGTACAACTAAAGGCAGAGTATTCCTCAGTGACACAGACATTACTTTTGCTGAAGTGCAAACCTCGAAGACCTTTGAAATGGTAATGGTCATTATATTGATCTTTGAAGGCCTTTCATATTTTACAGTTAAAGACGACAATGGTCTTCATGTGGAATGCAGAGACCATTTACAAGGAAAGGGAAGACACAAAAGCCTTTGTTTCTTCACTGTAGAGCGGAGCGGGGAAAACCCCATCCTTTTAATCTACTGAATATTGTAACTGAAGAAGAGCTGATAGTAAATGAGGTCTCTCTTCTATTTTTATTAATGGATACTTGCTGGATTTGCTTCAATACCCGGAGAAACAATTATTACTATGTTTGAGAAACTTATAAAACCTATGTTTGTCAAAAGAGATAATTAAGTTCAAATGAGAGATATAAAAACATCTATCTAAAAGGTACTGATATTAAGGTAGTGAGTTATATTTAAAGAGTGGGCCACAGGACACATCTAAACAATTTTACAAACAGTAATGTGTGATTACACATGGCTTTACGTATATTGCAGTCATAACCTTCATAACAGCATGCAACACTTCTGGAGGCATAATACAATAATGTAAAATGAAAAATATGACAGTTTTGATTCGAAAAAGCAAAGCTGTATATTTAGATGCAAGATGTTGGAACATCATTTTACCCTTTTCTTTGTCATACAGAAAAAAGACATCCTTTTTAGAAGTTACTGTATCTGTGCAAAACACTGTTTTGTTGCTCCGCACTACAAAATCTTCCATGCTATAGGAATTTATGTCCATTTCCTGACTTGAAATAAGTTATGCTGGCAGCAAAAAAGTTGTTGAGGTATTTACAGCACTCTGTGTGCCTGAATCCTGCTATTCAATCACCTTGCAGTACCGTTCAATAACTCTGTTTTTCTCTTTTCTTAGCAACAGGTGAATCATATCACGTCAAAGCCTCTTCACAGCTCAGCATAGCTCAACACCTGGCAAGGTGAACTTGTGTGATACTTTCATCTATGCTTTCAACAGAGCGAATAAAAGTGCAAATAGAAAAGGGGTCTTAGCCATTCACAGCGTAGCAGCAAGGATGCTATTGTTTGCAGGTCAAAACATGACTGTAGTTTTTCACAGTTTCTGCCAATCTCATATTAATGTTGAGTGCATACGTCATATCTACAAAGAGTGTTACGTGTGATCACATTTTTAAAAGATAGATTCAGCTGTACGATTATAAAAAAAAAAAAAAAGCTGCTGGAGGCTGGCAGTGGGACGCCGAATGCCAACAAAACACAGACATGCGACTTAGTTTCACTTACAGTGTGCAGTTCATGTCCGGGATCTTTGAGCACTGGGACCACGCCATACATCAATCAGTTTTTAAACGATCTCCAAATCCATATCCACCGTTTATATTACATCCATCACCGAAATGCGGTGAACAACAGACACACCTAAACTTCACTATCGCAAGAGTAACAAGCCATTCTTGACGCAGCGCAGACAATCTTGGTGGCAAGCTAGTTTTGCTTTTTTCCAGACTTTTCAAAAAACTTCCCCAAACAAGTTTCTCAGGCACATTTTTGCCGCGTTGTTATTTTGAGGAAGTGAAAATATACTTGTCATATTATATACATAAATATTTTTTTTGTTATTTAAAGAGCGCATAAGTAGAAAATCCGCCTCTGGGCGGGCTTTCACTTTATTTATTAGTCCGCCGTGTTAATAGCGAATCCGACATGGCACGAGCGCAACTGGCTCTTAAAGGGAATGAGAGTTTAGACTCTGAGTTTAGACTGAATTGGTTTCTAGGCGCAGCCAGGGGTCGGAGGGCGTCGGGTTTGGGGACCACACGATTTAATCTCTGCTCTTTGTGGATGATGTCGTCGTGTTGGCCCCATTAGACCAGGACCTTCAGCATGCACTGGGACGGTTTGCTGCCGAGTGTGAAGGAGCTGGGATGAGAATCAGCACCTCCAAATCTGAGGCCATGGTTCTCAGTCGGAAAAGGGTGGCTTGCCCACTTCAGGTGGGTGGAGAGTCCCTGCCTCAAGTGGAGGAGTTCAAATATCTGGGGGTCTTGTTCACGAGTGAGGGAAGAATGGAACGGGAGTGTGGCAAGGGGGGCGTGGTTTTGTGACGTCTGTACCGGGGAGGAGAGACACTAAACCACGCCCCCCTTGCCACAGGGAGATTGACAGAAGGATCGGTGCATCTTCTGCAGTAATGCGGTCGCTGTACCGGTCTACTGTGGTGAAGAAGGAGCTGAGCCGCAAGGCGAAGCTCTCGATTTACTGCTCAATTTACGTTCCTACTCTCACCTATGGTCATGAGCTGTGGGTCATGACCGTAAGGACAAGATCCCGGATACAGGTGGCCAAAATGACCTTTCTCCGCAGGGTGGCTGGGCGATCCCTTAGAGATAGGGTGAGAAGCTCAGTCACTCGGGAGGAGCTCAGAGTAGAGCCGCTGCTCCTCCACATCGAGAGGGGACAGCTGAGGTGGCTAGGGCATCTTTTCCGGATGCCCCCTGGACGTCTTCCCGGGTAGGTGTTCCGGGCATGTCCCACCGGGAGGAGACCCCTGGGAAGACCTAGGACACGCTGGAGGGACTATGTCTCCCGGCTGGCCTGGGAATGCCTCGGTGTCCCCCCAGAAGAGCTGGAGGAAGTGTCTAGGGAGAGGGAAGTCTGGGCATCCCTGCTTAGACTGCTGCCCCTGCGACCCGGCCCAGGATAAGCGGTAGAAAGTGGATGGATGGATGGTTTAGTGCAAGTTACGCCCAAAAAACACCCATTACTCATCAATAGAACCAGGCAAACCTGTTTAGCCCATGCGTCCGGGCGCGCCGACCATTTCCCGTCATTTAAAATATAAAAATTCGGACACACCCTGAGTGAACTTGGGCCATGCGCTTTCAAACATGCATTTAGATCGTGAAAATAGGGCTCTAAGGGCCGAATCACATTTTGAGACGTTTCTCTTTTTTTAGGATCAAGATAAAAAAATCTGTGTTTTCCGCACGGTTTTAGACGCAAAATGTTCATTATATTCGTTCCAATTATATTAGAAGTGTTACATCACATGTCAGGAGCCTCTGCTGTTACACAAACAGAAGGCGTGGTGGCGCTTAAGCTCTGAAACTGACTGAAACCTGAAAACACTCACATGAATCTTCTTTATTACACATTTTCAAAAATATATAATTTAGTTTGATTTGATGTATCTGTATTCTTTAAGGGGATCAAAAGGTCAAAATGTATTACTTTCATTGGGGGGACATTGTTTTGGTCCCCACACTGTAGGATTTACCAGGATCCCCCACACAGCATTTTAAGGAACTTATTTCCTATTGCCACTCAACTGTATTGAAACCAAGCTATGAATAAAAAAGAGGGTAAAGCTCTTCTCAGCCACAATGCAACTGGTGGATGAAAACTACAAAGGCTGAATTCTGTACTAAGCAGAATGTCAGTGAGAATGCTGCACATACTGCCCACTAGTTTCCATTTTTCAGATATATCCCTTGTTACCCTTATATCGCCCACTGAGACAATCCTCTCCATGCTTCACTCACCAAACTGAACCTTCTGATTGGGTGCTGAGATGAGTGCTCTTGCTCTTGCTCTTTCCCTTCTGCACTTCGCTCTAAGTGTGTAGGCAGGTGAATTTTTTTTGACTGAAGCTTGATGTTTGTTCTGTAGGGTAATGATTAGTGTACTAAGCTCTTGGATGACCTTTAAAATGAGTGTGAGTGGGTGATGAGTTCAGGGGGTGTTGGTACTGGTGAGGTGGTGATCAGAGCATTGCACTTCATTTCCTCTTTAAGTCCTATGCTATGGCACAAACACTGACCGTTGAGACCTAATAATTCAATTAAGAATGCCTTCTGATTCGGTTCCTGAGGTGGCGAACAGAATGCAGTAAAACGTTTCTGACCGCATTTTGTTGTTGTGTTGGATGAATTCAAAATCTCTGTTGCTATGTTACTGTAGTGAATTTCTTTGGATTGGAATTCAATGAATTCTACACTCGGTTTAATTCAGCAATTCTGCAGAGTATGATGAATGTAATTCAAATTAATACTCTATATTAAATTGCGCGCATCCCTTTTGACAACAGGCACGACTTGTGTATGTCTCATAAACTCTCCAGATCTGTTTTGTAAAAAGCCACTTAAAATGCATACATTCAGGGTTATTTATTTCTAACCTTTCTGTCTGCCTCTCGGTCACATTTATATTTCCCTTTCCTTTTTTCTCTTGTGAAAACAGACACAATCTTCTCAACCTTGTGCAACACTAACCTTCAAAACCCTCTTTTATCCTCCAGCCCTCCGCTATCCACATTTTCTCTTAAAGTTGTCATTACAGTTATTTAATTAAATGTGTGCTAAATTTGGAAACTTTCCCAATTAGTATTTCACTGCGCATGTCCATCTGGTCCTTTGATATCATGAGTCATATCGTATAACCACAAAAGAAAGGTTAGTCTATAATTGCAAAGAGCCTCAGATCAGCAACAACATACTTAAAGACCTACTTTTTCTTTCAATGATCAATTTAACAAAATAACAAGACATTTTTGAATAGTTTTCCATTTTGATGATAATAAGTTATGATAGCCATTAAAGGAAATATATAAAAAAATATTGAAGTGGATTGAAACAATTTTGACTGGACGTTCAAAAAGCAAAGGAACAAAGTGCGGTGGCAGAAGTAAACAAGAAGGAACTGTCAAATAGTTATCTCTATCTTTTCAATTTGGTCTGCGAACTGCTTGATTCTGTGACCCTTGGCCAACACAGCTGAAAAGAACCTTCATTTACAGTGTTATCACTAAAACAAGATAGTAACCAATGAAACAATTGAAACAAATGCTTTGATTATGCTGGCTACTGTTTTCTATTGCTTTAGCATTTTCAAAGACTCATTGTTATTTGGGGTGATGGGATGCAATGGATAAAGATCCAAGCTTAAAACCAGAAAGCTATGTGTTTGAACATCCAAAGGACAGGACATGACCAATCAGTAGGTTTCACTATTGGAGAAATGCATAATTTTTATTCCAATGATTTTAGTTGATGATGTTGACACAATATTGATTGAAATAACTTTGTGGAAACATATTTCAATCTATAATGAGATATTTTGCTGCAAACAGCAGCAACATCAAATTTATGTCAAAACCTAAAGTGCATTAATGTTATAGTGATTGCGAGAACTCTCCTGGCGCAAAATGATTACTCCTCAATAGGGTAACAGCCTGGAGTAAAACTCGAGTGGGTGTTGAGGCAAGGTAGAGGAGGCGTTGAAATGTTTCATGGCAGGCATTACACATTCCCAGTGGCACTTCTTACAACAAAGAACATTTTATTGGAGAAAGCTGGTGCATTAATGCTTTTCAATAGACTATTGTGAGGAGGATGTACTGTAGATTTGTTCATTACGAAATAAAGTTTTGCCAGCTTCTCTTTGGCACCTATGTGTTCAGGACATTAATGTGGCTCTCGTATCTGTTAGTTCAGGCATTTGGCTTTAGCAGGTGTACATCGAAGATATTTAAAACACTTCAGATGTCTTGAAAGATCTACGCCTGCCAAGAAAGTCAGTCTAAAGTAGTTCACCGCTTAAGTAAGGCAGTGAGAGTATGAGAACGTGATGCATCTCTCTTTTGCTATTTCATCGACAGTTTGGAATCTAAAATCTTTGAAAAGAATCTATTCAGTTTTCCTAATGGTTCTGGAGTGGCCGATCTATGGCATTTGATCTTTAGAGGAAGTCTTGCAGAACTGACGAACCTCTTAAGCACAGGGAGATTTAGAACAGGTGCTAAGAACTCAACAAAGCTGACTAGCTCATATCCTAAACACCCTGGGGCTTAAAGCACCAGGCCTCACAGTCAGGCTTGTGTGGGACATCCTCTGCTCTCAGCTTACCTGATCAGCAAGCTTTAAGAACAGAAAACCTCAGTTGGGTGGTCATGGGGGGTAAAGCGGTTGTTGATGGTGAAGAAAGAAACACCAAAACAGAACTAATGTTGATTGATAGTGTAAGGTTATTTTATTACAGCTGCCTACTCCATATTTAGTTGTATTTAGTTTAGCTTGTAGGTATTTAAAGCATAAATTGCTTGTATACTATGTATAATACATATAAGTATAATATAAAAAACATATTTATTAATAAGTATAATGTAGCGAGGAAGGCGTGACGGGAGCCGTGGGGTGGGGCCGGTGGCGTGAATGATAGTGGAAATCAGCTGTGCGCGCACCAGTACCACATCTCCCGTGGAGGAGTTCGGGAGTATAAAAGGACAAATCGACAGGACTGCTGGCGAGAGAGGACCAGGCCCAGACATATGTTTTAAGTTTTGTATGTATGTTCTTACTTCCGTGTTATTGTTTGTTTGTTTTGATTAAACTGTATTTAAATGTTCGCCGGTTCCCGCCTCCTTCCTTCCTTTTATTGAACCGTATTACATATAATAAATAAAATAACATAAAAACATCTGCATACTGAGGCCAAAGGTTTGTCATTGAAAGCAATGGAGCATCCCACACATTGAAAACTGACGCCAAAGAGTGCCATATGCCTTAAAAAATGGCACGGAAGGGCACTGACAAAGCTTCAATATGTGACAAGTTGGGAGTGAGAATGTGTTGACATAAAACTTCCTGCTCTAAATGCAATCAAAAACGTATTTGTAATTTAGAGACGTGCGAACAGGGGGGATATGTTAAAATGTATATTCTATTTTAAAGGGAAAACAATGCAACACATTTCTAACAATTTCTCTACAATATTTGGGTTCAGCTATTTGGTTGAAAAAGTGGATTCATAACTTAACTTAACTCACAAATTAACATAAGGATAACTGCCCGAGCTGTGGTTTAGAAACACACGCAAAACACAAATTAAGCACAATATAAACTCTGATTTTATACAGAACCCCAAAAATGGAGTTTAAAAGCTAATTACAAGAACAAGTCTCCAAAAGTTGTCAAAGTTGTAGACTTTGACAACGTTTATAGAATAAAAGAAGATGCTTCTAACATAACATATCTGCTGAAGTCTTTCAGTCAATGTGGATAGATGTCGTTGGGGATCGTCTAGTATATTTCTGGTTCAATTAAGTGCAAATTAAAATAAAACAATATTAAGATTAGATTGAGCACTGAGGTTGAAGTCATTAAAGTTACAGAGTCAGAATAATGTCTTTTGCAGTCTTTTCCTAATTAATATAATGCGTCAAGGGAGCAGCCACATAGAGCTAGAGGAGATGAAGTTCATAGGAGATTTTAGATTTTTCTCTCCGAGACTCATTTCTGCTGCGTGGTGAGATATTGCTCAGAAGAGAGAGAAGAGCCATGTATCGGGTTTCAGTTCTTGTCGAGAACCGAGGTGTGTGTCTAATCTTTCTTTAGTACCCTTTTATCCTTCATCGCTCAGAACTGTGAAGGTCACAATTGACTTCACGTACCATGTAGATAATGACAGACCCTCACCACAAGTGTCTATCACGATCTAGCAGGGGTCATCAATGACTTTTTAAAAGGTAAATTGATTCGAAAATGACCAATTGATTGCGGTGCAGTGGGTTATTTAAGGCTGATTTGAACCTGTGGATGTCCTGAAGGTCATGAGGATTTGTGGAAGACAGAAAACTGATTGGTCTTGTAATGGTTGCACTTATTTTAACAGTGTTCATAGGAGGACCTCACCTGCACTAACAATCTGGTCAAGGACAAGTCTGTCTTTTGCTGTTACAAAGATATAATCTGCCCCCACATGTTTGCTTTCAAATACTCCCCTGCATCTGAACCAACTTGGTAAAGAACAGAGGCCAAAGGTTCCAGTTCCATGAGTAGAAACACTGATTGCAGAATATTGACTATATAGACAGTTGTATATAGGGCAAGTCTGTCTAAGTTGTCCATTGTCTGGGCGACCTTCAGTTACAATGCATCTTGGGAAAACCTTTTCAGAGCTTCTCCTCACTCGCTGTGTGGGCTGATCCATTGAGAATGTGATGCGTAGTTGTAAAAGGGTGTTCGACAAGATGAAGTGGGCAATGTCACCCCAGGCTTTTGTTGGCCTTGCACGACCAAGGTTATTTTTCTTACAAAAGATCTGAATGCATGAGTCGCGGAGGTCACCGATTAATTGATCAGCAAGATTTTCGTGCTGGCGGGGGGATATTCAATCACCTGCGGCCAAGCCTGACAGTTTAGCAAGCGGCAACTTCAATCAAGGCCAAACATGTGCCATTGTTTCCCGTTTGCACATCGCCCACAAAACCTACCTCTGCGAGACAGCTGCGCACTTTACCCCTGGGTAGCACTGAGAAACTCAGCGTTTATTTGGAATCTCATTCGCTTATTTGGAGAGTTTTTGAATGCATTTACTTGAAAGCAAAGTCAGAGAATGGGGGCGAGCTGTAATAAGCCGAATTCTCCAGATACGCAGGAGGATTTTAAAAGATTCCACCACTCCATTAAAATAATGTAGCAAAATGCTGTTTTCAAAACATGCATCTTGTATTGCCGGGTGGAGTCTTGATTTAATCTAACGATGAATGTGGAGGTTTAAGGCTGTCTCCATGACCCTGCCTTAACTGGTTTTTAAAACTTGTCTGCCAACACAGCAATGACATTACATTTCCTTATTTAAGAGCGTATTGGGAAGGGGCTTAGAGAGCAAGGATTTTGGTTTCATCCCTCATGTTCTCAACTTTCTGAGCCTGGGGAAAACTGAGTGTTACTCCAGGTCATGAGAAAGGCCTAATGAGTTTGCCTAGAATGATGTTACTACAAAAAGAGGGATTGGCAGCCGAGCAGTAGGCAAAAGCAGTCTACTCTTATGACTGCAGAGAGCGTGTCCTCTTGTTGTCTGAGTGTTGCATTATGGGGAAACTCTCTCCATGCAGAGAGGTTGATGAAATCTTAACATATGGCAATAACGGGAGCTCAGGCCCTGCTGGAGAGCCAGGTGTGAACTGTGATGGAATGAGCTAATGTGCACTGTAGCATTTTACCTCACGGCGCTGGCTCCAGCAGATGTGAAAAGATGACTTAACCATAGGGAAAAGGCCTGGAGGACACGAGCATTTGATTAGGGGAACTCGATGTGGCCCAGTTAACTGCTACATGTGGGGAATACTTTGACTTCTGTTTGAAGCATGAGCTGGGTAGTCTGCAAATGGAGGCAGATCTAACATGTGAGAGATTGGATAATGTTTGAGAACCTTTTATTCTTATAGAAAAACAACTCAAGGGGATCTTTTAATTCCAGAGTTTTTGCACCTTGATTCTTTTGCAGTCGGTGGTGTGTCCTTTGTTAGACTGCTTTAAAAATCAATCTTTAGCTGTTGCAAGTGGCAGGCAATTAGAGGCACTGAGAGAGCAACAAAGAGGTAGTATCACATTGTGAGCAGTCAATGGATACTTTTTAAGCTTGACCATTTGGCTTCAAAGTCGAACCCTTAGTGGGAGGTGGTTTCAAAGCACAACATAAATGGCATTGCAGGGGCGATCGTTCTGGTTCATAATTCAATGCATTGCAAAAATATTTAGCCATGTTTATCAAGATGATACAACTTTTAATATGTCAAAAACATTTTTGCATAACACATTTTAAATATCAACACAAAGTAAGCATAAAATTATACAGTTGTTTTAAAAATAAAATGTAAATGTTAGGAAAGATTTGGTAACAATTATTTACTAAACTGTGTTAAGCATATTAACCATGGTAATTGAGTTTGATGTGTTAAGTGATATTGGCCTTTTTCAAAATAAACTTTGTTGTGTTCTGTGGCTTTCCGAAAAAATAAATTGGCACTTTTACATTTACGTATCAGGCAGATGCCCCTGGAATCATACCTACAACCTTTGCTTTGGTTAACAAAGAACACTACCAGGTGAGCTACAGAAACATTGATACACCCAAGTATACACCCAAGTTCAGTGTTTCAGAACCTTCTAAATGTTCTTGTTTTAACAATTTACAGTATATTGCAGAAACACATTTGTTTTACAAATGGACATTTTGTTTCAAAATAGGCTAAAATTCAGGTACTCTAGAATGTGTATCCATGTAAGAGTGGGAAAATGATAAAACCCCCGCAAGAGCTTGGTTACACTGTGAAATCCCATTACACTTTACCTGCTGAGTGAAGCAATGTTTTACACAGCATCACGCCAACCTCTCCTCTCATCCCTAAACCGCTCCAATGAACTGATCTGAAGTGATGTTATTGACAGTGTGGCTGAATTTACTGGTAGCATAGAGTTTGGATGTGGAGAATGTAATTACTTGGACTGATTCTATAAAGAATCACGAAACTACGTAACATTGGACTCCACAGTTCACTCGCTCAATAAAATCATAATAATAAAAAGCATGCAATGTATTAATTTGAGGTGATAACAAAAAACTAAATTTAAGTGATGGCCCATGATGGGGCCTCATTCTACACCCTTTAAATATCCATAAAGTCCACTTTTAATGGTTTCTTGCATAAAAAACATAATTTCAGATTATATCTTTGACCTTTAGATGTAGACTCAATTTGCATAGTACCTTTGGGATTTCTATTGATCTGTATAATTTGCTAAACTATGTGTTCTGAAATACTCTGAACACTTGACGTCCAAACTACATGTCTACAATGCATAGTTGGCATCAAGGAACTTGAAAAGATCTGACAAGCAGGATGCAAGACTCTAGAGCAGGGGTCGGCAACAGACAGCCGGCGGTCCAAAACTTGAGCTGGAGCAGTGACCGGACAAGCGTTTACCCTACTTCCAGTTTGTATACGTCACTCTGTGAAATAGGTCTACCATGTCTTTGAATTTTCCTTCAGAAAAAAGTATGAGACATTTTCGCAGCAATGCTATATTTTTAAATGAATTGAGAGATTTTAATTTGAAAAGTTCTGAAAGATATTCTAAGGAGTTTGTCGATCGCTAGAGACACTTCTAAAATAGCCGTCATGAAATATGGGGTGTGAAAAAACGAAAAGTGAAGCATTGAAATGTTTGCTAATAACGCGGGCCTCAGCACCAGAGCATGCGTAAGAAGCGGAGCAAGAGCGTATCGTAAAAATTTCTCACGGAGCGATCCTTTCTGAAAATTCTGCTCCGCTCGCTCAAAACGCTCAGAATCGCTCACTCCGCCCTCTTTGTGATCAACTTGTTTGCTGCTGGATGATTGTCCCATGAACACTGCATCAGCCTGAAGCCTGAATAATAGCACAAAGGTGTCAACTACAAACGCCTGGTCCATTTGCGGAGGAGCGCCGGCGACATGAGGTTATAACATTTACATTTATTTATTTTGAATGTCTCGATTCCTTTAAATTCCTCCAGTTTCTTTTAAATGTCCTTTCTGATTTACAAATGATTAAAATTCAGAAGCGAGTGTTTTTGGCTGGCTTGACAGCTGCCCAGAAAATTGTCGCAACAAGGTGGAACCCTCCTCATTCTCTCAACAAGCGATATTGTGTTCTTACTTTTATGGATGTGGCGTATCTCGAACTGTCGACTGCACGCATTCACAGTGCTAGAGAGGCCTCTGTTTGACTTTGAGCTCAAACTCTGGAAAAGCTTAAAGATTTGCTATTGTTAATTAAGGAGAATCTTTCCTCATAATTTCGGAAGTAATCTTACAGCTGAATCTAACTTTTATAAATGTGATCAAACTAAATACTCTTCGAAGATACAACTTATGCAATACTAGTCTATAGGTACTCAAGATTAATATGAGATATATATATATATTGTTATTCAATTATTATTGTAGCAAGGTTCAATAAAAGGATGGAGACGGGAACCGGCAGATATTTAAATAACCATTTAATCAAATAAAATCAAAAGTAAAAAGACAGCCGGCCGCCCCTCACGGTCGACGACAGGCGAATACAACATAAATACAAACATAAACATGTTCGGGCCCGGTCCTCTCTCATCGACAGTCCGGTCGCTCGTTCTCTTATATGCTCCCGATCTCCTACGTGATACGAGACTGGTGTGCTCACAACTGGCGCTCATTAACAATTAATCACCGGTCTCGAACCTTGGTCTCGCCCCGCCTACTCCACTACAATTATTATTTATTTTATTAATTTAAGATTGTTAAGCTGACTGTCTGTGTCATTCTATGTATGTGTCAAATACTAAAATGTCAATAAAGATTTGGAAAAAAAAGAAGAAGACCCAATGTAACTGTTGCTTTTCTAAAATGTCATATGCGGCCGAGGCCGACAAATGTGATCTCCGGAGCACAAATGCAGCCTTCGAAGACGCAGCTACTTGGTCCAAGTTTATAAAGGTTTATTCTCAAATTTATTCCATTATTCCATTTCGTAAAAGGTGGGTGTGTTATGTAGCGCCACCAGGTCTGTGGGAAATTACGCGTAATTTTATTTAGCTGAAGTGAGGTCAGATAAGGTCTACATAAAAATGATAACATTTGAGCAGCATGAAAGCTTTTGAATATTGCATTGCAGAGATGGTACAGATGTACCCACACACCTCTACGATCACTTTCACAATGTAAGGAGGGGTTATTTGCATACGTCATGTTTACCCCGCCTCGAGAAACAAAGAGGTGCTGGATTGTTTGAAAACACTATACCGTCTCTCAAAGTTTTCGAGCTTCCTTTACCCCAAAATGCAGAACGAAAACGCAATTCGCCTAGACTATGCCGAGCCCTTAAATGTTATCGTCACTCTGCACACGTCACGACGTAATAGCGTACACCCAGCATGCAAAACAAAATCAGCTTAGTATATGAAGTTTAAAAAAAAGGCTACATTAAATAATTATATAACTTTTATGTAATTATATATAATTATATAATAACTATATTTTTAAAAGCAGGCTATTGTATTTGCTTTTTTCATCAATTCATTTCTTAAAATATCCTTTGACTATGTTCTAGCGCACCATCTAGCGGCGAATTCGATTTTTTTGGACCAATTCCAAACTTACTTGCCGACCCCTGCTCTAGAGACTACAGTACACTAAGATAACCATTGAAATGATGGTACAACAAAGTTATTGATTTTCTCAGCAGACATCTCTGCCACTCTTCCTCCTTACTATTCCAGTAACAGCTGAAGAAATCAGAAACAGCCCTTACATATTTCAAACAAGACATTTTCCCAATAGTAACAACAGCCTGGATGGATTTTTATGAACCGGCAAAACAAATCCTAATTATGTAGTGCAACATAGTAGTTTTGTGTGTTTTTCGTCTTTTTCCGGGTTTTTTATTTATTTACAGTGCATACTGATAATGTATTTTGAACTGTTGTATGAAAGCAATAGCCATATACAAAATAAAGGGTTTTAAAACATAATAAACGATGTCTGTTGGACTATATATTTTTCAATAATAAATTTAACATGAACAGACCCTGTTTGATATACAAAGAATCTTTGTATAGTGGAAAGTTAAACAGAGTACAGGTTATACAGAAAAGATTTTATTCAAGGAAACATGCTTTACTAATCAAAAATGGTTCTCTGGCATTGCTGCTTAATACACTTTTTATTATCTTTATTTTTAAGTGTGCATTACATTTTCCTTTTATTAAAGAAATGCAAAACATGATTATGTGGAACAAATCCGCTAAAGTCTGTGTAAACCAATATTAAATATGTGTTCTGAGTATGTCACACCGTTAAAATAATTGTTCTTAACCAAATCAACCAAATTTGTTTGAAAAAAACCCGAAAAGTAAATCTAATAAGTTAATCGGAGCTGAAGCCACGCCCACTCATGTCTCTCAACATGCAACAGTCCCTAGTATATGTGATGAGTATTATGGGCCGATTTGAATTGAAACATGTGCAACATTCTTCAACAGAGAATCACTGAGGCACATTGCGACTGTTTGGTAAGTCAAAATGTGCATTATTAGTGGGACATTGAAATGCATTGGCAAATTGGTGCAAAGTCAATATGAAAATAATCACATTGCAAAAAAAATTCCTTGTGCGATGTGTGTCTAAGTATATTGGTTAAACTTCATCCACTCAAAAATCTAAATTTGATGTTGAGCTACAGTATGAAGGACTCTTACACACAAATATCCCATAGCATCAATATTCCACCTGCATCGTTCAGTAGCTTCACGCTTTTCCACTTGTCAGGCCCAGATGACTGGAAAAAGAGTTGGAGATGAGAAAACTCAAATTTCGCACCGGGACTTACACAGGGAGGGCCATCTTACCTTTAAGTGAGGTAACGGGGCGAAATGACAGGCTATTGACTAAAGGATTACGGCAGGTTTTGCAAGGTTAGAAGCGCTGACCCTGCACAGCTCTCGCATGAGCAGCAACAATGGCATTTGGAACGCAGGTGCCAAGGGTGCTGCCATTCCGTAATGAGATGTGCGGCCATCTGCCACAGCATCTTTGAGATACAGAATACGCCGTATGCTTTGTGTGTGTTTACGACTCCAGGCACAACCTCACAAGGTGACTGCCAGCTTTCTCAGCTTGCTTCAATTTGTCTCTGATTCACATTAGTTTGCTTGTTTTACTCCGCCTGCTTTATTTTCTTTTGCGTTTATTTAATGTTAACTGTAATGTAAGCTTTTTGCATGAACCAGACAAGTATTATCTTAAAAGCTAAGATGGAGGCATTTTTACAGTGAAAGACACTCTAGTTCAATCGCTAAGAGACAGTATAGACAGGCAATGGCGTTCAGTTACACTGAAAATCTCAGTGCTCACTTGTTGAAGCCCTGAATAATTAGCTTCGACATTTCATTAAACATCACACAGCTTCAATGCATCAATACGCTCCCACAAATACGGCAGATAAAATGAGGTACGAATGCGAAGTCCAGACAGGAATTCCACTCTAAACACGACTCACCATTATGCAAGGCTTAATGAATCTGAAATATAGTCAGTTGCCTTTGAAAGTTCGTTCTCCCCCCAAAATGAAGCACAGACAGAAAGAGAGAAAGGTGCAACAGTGAATAAACTAGGCCAAGCTGATGAAGTATCTGTCACGTAGCTAGAGGTTTAGTGTGTCACTGTTGCTTTTAGTGTCAGAGTATGAGCTCCAAGTGGTGACATAGCATGTCATGAATCTGCTACTTATTAAAAACTCACTTGACAAACCATTATATTGTTAAAATTATCTTAAAAATGGCACCAGTTTTTCTGCAAGCAAGGTTATGAGGAATATCACCTCTTCAGGCTATGACCTTCTTTTTGATATTCATAAGACATTTTTACACAATAAGGATGAAACAAAGTCCTGAAGCACAATACAAGTTTGTTTGTTTAGAATTTTGGAAGTTCAATATATATAATTTGCAAGATAACTTGTACAAAACCCAAGTTTTGTCATGGCTCCCTTTAAACATAAAGCGCAGAGACTTCTTTATATTAAAGACGTCATATGACATGGCTAAAACTAATATTATTGTTTGTTTAAGATGTAATTCAATGTGTATACACGATTTAAGCTTCAAAAACGCTGTATTTTCCACATACCGTGCATGTTTGTATCTTCTCTTTGCCCTGCCTCTCTGAAACACGCAGATTTTTTACACATCTCATGGCTCTGAAAAGCGAGGTGTGCTAAAAATGGCCTATTAACCAGCGCGTAGTGATTGGTCGAATACTGCAAGCGTGTGACGGAAATGTAAAACCTCTTACCATATTTGAAATATCAGGTTCCAAAACATTTGTACTGACAGGTACGCCGACCTTGCTTGCGTCATACCACGAAATGACGTACATTTGTGTGGGTTTGGTTACACAAGGTTTTTCAGGCAGGTCTGGGTGAGCATTCACGTTTAGATAGAATGCATCTTTTGTTCCGATACTTTCATTTTTGCAATCTTAAGTGTTTAACACATGCATGGGCAACTTATAACACACCAAAGACACAGAAAAACACATATATGCGCCACATGACCCCTTTAAGTTATGTAAAGGTGCATAATGTATACAGTATAATAAGAGTTTAATAAGAGAATAATACATTTGTCTAGTGTATTGGGCCTTTCACCTTACAAGTTTGTTCTTCATTTATGTCCCTTCTTTTAACATGCCCTCCTACAAAACAGTGACACTATAGGTTGTTTCTTAGATGAGTTTTTTTATTACCTACTGTTTCATTTTAGGGAAGTAGCAAACAACCCCACAGAGTATGTATTGGAGAGTTTTTGTTCTTTTATTATGGATATGTTAATTGTTATTGTATTGTGTGTATGTTTATGATCACTTATTTAAAATAGATTTTTAACCTTGTTAAGCAGTCTTAAGCAAATATGTCACATGTTGGTGGGTCATGTACTTCAGGGCTGAATGCACCAGCCGAGCAGCCTCTATTGAGAATGCTAACACAAGCTCTCCTCAGGTTTAATAGACTTCCGAGAGGAATGACTACCAAAATTCATGGAAATTCATGCAGCCCTAAGTGGGTTGTCATAAAGTTTGCCACAATCGATCTTAAAAAACGGATAATGTGTGTATAGCTGATTAAAGCGCTGACCTCATTTCCCTGCGGCTCAACAGGTTTATTAACCTGACTGGAGTTATTGAAGGTTCATGACCTGAAAATATCAGCTGCATTCAAAGTGCCTAGAAGGTGATTTTAGTAAGCTAAGATGTGTTCTAACAAGCCTTCCTAGCAAGAGTGAACTATGATTTGACCGACAGCCATTTATAGCTCATGCCAATCTGTTTCTAACATGTTGTTGATGTGCAGAAAGAGCCTCTCAGATTCAGCATATGCGCGTGGGTAGCGACAGGTCAAATTAGGAATTGTATATTCAGGTTTCTGTGGGTCTGCGGGCAAATTATACATTTCAGAATATTGTCATACGCTGGAGGTGTACCGCCGCTAAACAAAGTCTCCGATCATTTAAAAACAAACAAGGAATTCCTAAGATAATTGCGAAATAATTGCAACCCAGTGGGCTGCCAGATTTTGGTTATATTCAGTGAGTGAATGCAATTTTGCAAAACATTTCTTTCATTAGTTGGAGGGAAGCAATCTCAAACTTATTTTCCACAAACTCAAACATTGACTTAAAACATTTGTTAATGATATTCAACATCGAAGAGTCATTAATGGGGGGAGCTTTAAGTGATTCATAATTAGACACCTGCAAATACAAAGGCACACACAGCATCCAGAACATTCTCAGTCATTAGTACTATAATCTAGTCCCCTGTGGTTTCTAACACATTGCAAGTTATTAAATCAAGAGTTTCCTCGCAGCAATGTAAGGTTTCCTCCGATTCTGCAAAACAGTCACAAATTCATACTGATAAAATATCAGCGTGGATTAAAATATATGGTGCTGCGCCAGTCAATTCAAAATAGAATCACCTCATTGTATGATTTAATAATTCTGGAGAATACAAGGAGAATAAATTCCATTGAGGGGAAGTGGATTCTTCCAGTAATTCATCTCTTAAAAGGTGTCATATAAAAAGGTCTTTACAGTTATGCTGTGGCTGAGCTTGTTAAAATCCCTCATGGCTCCAAATACCTGTTTATTCTCAATCTGATTCCACATAATGAAAAGCAGATCTTAGAGGCCTGGCAGCATATTTTTGCTTTACTGCAGTATCAACAGAAAGACCCTGCCTTTTAACAGTAACAATAAAAGTATAAAAGCCGGTCAGTTAATGGTATTTTTTAATTAAATGAGTCAAATGGAAAGTAAATCACATACATTTTAAGTTGCATGAGATATACGTTCCCCATGGAAGTGCACTTATTTCCTAGTAACATAATTTGAGTAGGAAATAACCCTGTTTAAAGGTCCTTAACACAGTGAAAGTGGGTAACGATAATCTAATGTTATCAAATAATAATTAAGTCATTTCTCCAATTTCGTTGTATGCAAAAAATATGACAATACAGGCTTTCTATTCTAATCACTGGCTTTAACCGTTATCTTTTTGGATGATTATTTAGGTGATGAATTTTAGGAAATAGGAAATATATAAAGTGGGAAATTTTAACTGGTATTTGTAACTTTATCTTGTGTCAAATTTTACATATTGCTGCTGTCCTTGAACAATCTATTATCTCCATATTTCCGTTTTGTTTTTTTTGTCACAAATCATTATTAATGTTAGTCGTTCTTTATGTCTGTCACTGGGATTTGCAAATATCTAACCAATAAAATGTATCAAAAAGTGCTCTGACAACAAAAAATGTAAAAAGTACAGTGATTTTTCCATTTCCTGAAAAATGGCTAATTTGGGCATTCGGGTTTCAGAAGGACACAAACAACATGTCTTTTTGTGATTTGAAGTCAAATGACATCAAACCGACATTTCTTCCCAAAGTTTTCATATTGAAAAGCTCAAACATGAATCATTATTGTAATTGTATGGTTCTGAACATAATTTAAAGAAACACATTTTTATTTACATGCTCGTAACTGTTTTGTTAATTTAACTTAATTTAAGTAAAAAGTATAAGTACTGTAGCAGCATACTATACAGTACATGATTTATATTTAGGAATTCATTGTTTTGAGTGTTGATCTAAGAAACAGCCCATGTAACAGTAAATCTGTAAACCTGGTCTGGTACAGTATTACTATAAAAGGATTGCTCTAATAAATGTGAATTTTTATCACCTTCACTTCCTGAATAAAGGAGGGCAGAGGGCCACTTGAGGGACTTTGATAATGAGTGAATGAAGCCAATCTGGGGAATTTTTTGGTCTCCCACTTGGCTCAGGAGACTCGGTCTATTTGCATCTCTCCCATACGGTGTAATCCAAAAATGGGTCTTTTTACGTAACAAAGCCAAGTATATTTAAACCCGCTAAACTTCTCAGATTGTTGCGTTTTCTTCGTTTCTGTGCCCGCAAAGATCAGCGCGTCTGTGTGAGAGCGCTCACATTCTTCTCTGATTTCAATGCCACAATTCATTGAATGGCTTCAGAAAGAGAAAAACGCATAATGTGGATTTGTCATACTGGCAGGATTTGGAAGGCCTATTGCTTGCATCTTCGTCTCACATATGTGCTCGATGAACTGGCTTTTCAGAAAGCCCACTTAGTCTCAGTGGGAGACGAAGGACTGTCCAGGATTTTTCACCATTATATAGTGTAATACAGTTTTCCATTTTTAAGATGCAGATTGCGCCTGGTTAGAAAGCGGATCAAAGCTATTTAGTGGGTTTACGAGGGCAATGTTGAGACAGCCATTCACTCTGTATTTTAATGTTTACCCAGAGGGGTTAGAAAACTTGGAAAACAATTAGATTTGTCTCACCCCAGATCCCATTATGTGTTATAAAAACATTAATAGGGATGCACCGAATGTTCGGCAACCGAAATTATTTGGCCGAAAATAGCCAAAAAAAGCACTTTCGGTATTCGGCCGAATAAGTAAAAAGGCCGAATAAATTTTGCAGAACAATGACGTTTTTAATGACGCGATCAAATAGTAACCCGCGTAGAGTGAGAGGCGCGCGCTTTATGCAGCAAACATGTCAGCAGTGTGGAAGCACTTTAAAGTGTCAGAGAAAGAGGCAAAAACGGCCGTTTGCAGACACTGTTCTGCTGAATTGTCCAGAGGGGGTGCATCTGCAAAAACGTACAGCACTTCAAGTTTAATTTATCACTTAAAATCAAGACACCCCGAACATCATGCAGAGTACGACAAAGACACGGCGGCGGCTACGGCAACAGCAGCAGCGAAAAGGAAAGTAGCTCCCCCCAGTCCTAGAACACCCACTCCATCTGTGGCTGACTTCTTAGAAAAGGCAAAAAAGTTTGCCAATGACAGTGCCAAAGCTAAAGGTATTACTAAAAGGATAATGGAATTCATCGCATTGGATGATCAACCATTCTCTGTTGTAGAGGATGTTGGATTTCGCAGGCTTATAGACCATATTGAGCCCCGTTACACCATCCCTAGTAGACGGTATTTCTCAGACGTGTGCTTACCTGAGATGTATAACGTCGTTTCAACTCACGTCCATGAGCTCTTGGCTACAGACATTGCAGCCCTCAGCTTCACGACTGATATTTGGAGCTCGGATGTGAGCCCCACCAGTATGCTGAGTTTAACTGCGCAGTGGATCGACACAGATTTCAAGCTACAAAAGATTGTGCTTCACTCACAAGAGTTTAGAGGGTCCCATACAGCTGTAGCCATATCCGAGGCGTTCGCCAACATGTTTGACACTTGGCGTATCGACCGATCTAAAGTGCATGCGGTAGTCAGTGACAACGCAAGAAATATGGCTAAAGCCATGGAAGATAGCGATCTGAAAGGCATACGGTGTATGGCACACACAATTCAACTGGCGGTCAACGAGGGATTGTTGAGTCAGCGCAGTATAGCAGATGTGATAGCGATAGGCAGGAAAATTGTTGGCCATTTTAAACATTCACCACTTGCCTATGCGCGCCTACAATCTATCCAAGAACAGTTCGGAATGCCACAAAAACGTTTCCAACAAGATGTGAGCACAAGGTGGAACAGTACATATTATATGCTGGAAAGCCTTTTTGCGCAAAAGCGAGTCTTGGCTACATACATAGCAGATCATGACCTGCCCGCGACATTCACCGCATACCAGTGGGTGTTAATCGAGAACGTTCTCTCTCTTCTCGCCCCCTTTGAGCAGATAACAAAAGAGATAAGCTCATCTGATGCATCTGTGGCAGACGTCATACCCTTACTTGCAGCACTAAAGCGTCTTTTAAACAAAGAGGCTGAAACAGACCACGGAGTGAAAACAACTAAAAGTGCGCTCTTAGAAGCTGTCAGCACACGATTTAGTCAGGCGGACTCAGAACCCCTGTACTGCATCGCGACTGTGCTTGATCCACGATATAAAGATCATTACTTGGATGTGGGGAAAAAGCTGCGCACACGAGAAATGATGCAGGCCGAGTTGGATTTGGGAAAGCCGCTAGGTGATGGAGACGGTCAGGTGATGCACAGCGCAGGAGATGAAAACAGCGCAGAGAGTAAACGCGCTCGTACTACAGATGAGCCGCGCACAGTCTCGCTGTCTGACATGTTCGATGAGATCCTCCAAGAGAATAACCCATTTGCAAGACAGAGGACAAGCTCAACCGCTCAACAGTTAGATGGTTATCTCTCAGAAGTCCCCATCCCCAGGAGCAATAACCCTCTCGAATTTTGGAGGACCAATCAAGGCCGCTTTCCCGACCTGGCGCAGATGGCACGCAGGTAGGCTACTTGTATGGGAAATTAATTTAAGATTTTATTTATATTTTGGATTATGGTAACACTTTATATTTCTATTTTTTTTTAACATTAACTTACAATGAAAAACTCTTATTAAAAGCATTTATTAATCTTAATGTTAACATTTACTAATACAGTATTAAAATTAAGTATCACATTTTTAATTTTTGAATTAAAAAGTATCAAAAGTGGTAGGCCTATTTGTTAAAATTGTTAATGCACTTATACTAACATGAACTAAATATTTTTTATTATCTTACATTAACGAAGATTAATAAATACCATAACAAATGTATTGCTAATTGTTAGTTAAAGCAATAATGTTAACAAAAGGAAACATTGTAAAGTGTTACTACCTATATTTTATATTATGTATTTTGTGAAAATTTTACTATTTTCAGTGTAGTAAAATAGTAGGCCTACACTGGGTTTCAACCATTTCATTATCTTGAAGACATTTTTCGTTTTGAAATGAGCAACTGTCAGAAAACTGTAATAAAAATGTCAACTATTCTGCAGGTACTTGTCTGCTCCATGCACAAGCACCGACAGCGAGAGACTGTTTAGTGCTGCATCTCATGTCATCGATGAGAAGAGGAACCGACTTTCATGTGAGAAAGCAGAGAAGCTACTTTTCATAAAGAAGAACCTGCCACTTTTCCTGAAGAAGTAGGCTAAGTAGGCTTATGTCTAGGACAGTTATTTATTTGTTGTGGGTTCATCCACATTTTTTGCACTATTCAATGCACATTTGTTGTTGTAGACATACAGAGTTACATTCTTTCAGCAGTCAGTTATAGGCCTAACATAGGCTATTCAAGAAGGGGGGCTTCAAAGATGGCCAAATAAAAATATATTTTTTATTTTACTAATTTATTTATTTTAAGTTATATTGTGCTTTGTTTGTATAATATCTGCTGGAATGTTAAAAAAATGTTCAGTGTTAAATAAATATTTTGAAATTATATTTTTGTTATTTGATTTATTTCTCTGAAAAGCAACACAAAATAGTAAAAAGCTAATTTTTACTATTTAATTATTGTAATGGTGAAAAAATTGGCAAAATAAATGGAAAAAATGCGAAACACCGCGTTCGGTATTCGGCCTTCGGCCAAGCATTTCATTATTATTCGGCTTCGGCTTCGGCCAAGAATTTCATTTCGGTGCATCCCTAAACATTAATACAACTGGGACTGCTTCCCTATAAAAAAATTGAGTTTAGTGCAATAAACCATTCTGTGATCTGTCTTTAAAAGTCTAAACTTTTACAGTTACGTTTGTACAGTTCATCCAAGCAAATTAATATGTTAATACTTTTCACACATAGGTTAAAAGCATGCTAACTGAACCACATTACAGAAAACAAGTATTATTCCTAAAGAACTTCAAGGGCAATCATTTTGTGTCCATATTGAGAATAATTTCAGGCTGTCTCAATGTGGACAAGATTCAAATTCTTAGCATTCAAGCAAAACAACCCAGAGTGACCTCATTACACCCTACCAATCCTGCCCTCGTCTCTACTGTAGATCAGCCTCACCAGCCAGGGCAGGTCTAAGTTCAACCACCAAGTGGGAATGTTCACAGCTTCAAAATGTACAAGAGCCTTTCAAGATAATTCCTCTGCCCTGGGCTCCTCTTGTTGACAACCATCAATCATCCAGAAGTACACAGAGACTCACGCGTTTAATTCCCCTTGACTGATTGGGAGGCAGAGGGGAAGCAGGGATTGACAAGCCCGAGGAGTGTCCCCCTGCCATGCTTCATTTCCCCCTGATGGCCATGGCAG
Organism: Triplophysa bombifrons; assembly: GCA_029783895.1. NCBI lineage: Eukaryota > Metazoa > Chordata > Actinopteri > Cypriniformes > Nemacheilidae > Triplophysa > Triplophysa bombifrons. The sequence continues at coordinate 18,032,780 of CM056464.1, forward strand.
TCTTTCAGAGCAATTTCTGCAGCCTAGTGAAGGTGGTATTGTCTGATTAGAAGAGGAGATAACTGCCATTTCTCACCAGCGTCAAAGATATGCTGATGAATTCCCAGGGTTCACTTTTTCACTCTGTGAGGGGAGATTATGAAACAATTAACTACGGGAGGCTATGTGTTAGAGTAATTATACCAAATTTAAAGTTTTAATGTCAAGCACAATACAAAGCCTACATTGAAAGAAACTCCATAATTTTACAGAAATTTTCTGCTACTTTTTGCTGATTTTCTACGTATTATGTTATGTACAGATTTTTCATTGCATTTTTTTAAATACGGTCAAAAACCTGAAAATTACAGAAAAAGGCAGCAAATTTACAAGACAAAACAGGGAAACTTAATTTTACATGGAAAACTGTTAGTTTCCTTTTTATATTTTTTTCTGGATGTTTTTACTGTTTACTTTTTAAAAATACAGTTAAAAAAGGTAAAATTACATAAGACCTAAACAGGAAAAACTGAAAATTGTTATTTCACAAGAAGAAGACTTTACGTTATTTTACAGTTAATCTTTTTTTATTATTCTTTTTTGTGGTCTTTCTTTACAGTGTTGTGTACAAGTGTCACGGCCACGGGGAGGACAGAGAACCCAGACGCAGACAGCAAGTAAAGGGTTAACAGAGGCTTTATTTAAACAATCAAAAGCCAACGATGGGGAAAGGCGATTAACAAAACAGAACTTAAACAAAACTTCCCACAAGGGGATAAAAATCAAATACAGTCCAAAAATGATAAATAATAAGTCCAAGACACAACTGGGCACAGAAAACAGGAACAAGGTAATCCAAAACATCGAGGGGGGTAAGGCAAAATACGACAATCAACTGACAAAGGACAATGAGAACTGGGGCTACAAATAGGGAACATTAGGGAAGTTAACAAGGGGCAGGTAAGGAGAGTCTAACACTAACAGGAAGATAACTCGGGGCAGGTGAGAGGAATAAAATACTAATGGGACAATGACGGGGAAACAAGGGGGCGTGGCCAAAGCACGAGACAAGAAGACACGTGGCGCAATGTTATTACAAACAGCCACGTGTCTCCACACAAGACATAACACACACAAGACATGGTACTGTCATGACCCTGCCCACAAAACTAGAAATTTCTAGACAAGGAGGACAGGACGATGACAATAAGGGCCTCAAAACCCCCAATCACTATGTTGCTTTCAATACACAACAGCAGTAATACAATTTTATACAGTAAAAGGTGCCAAGGTTAAAAATAAAGAACAAAAAATAAAGTAAGTAAGTAAGTTAGCAAATAAATAAATGGAAACAATTTATTCCATTCAGCGATCAGATGTGGTCATAATGCTGTTTCCGGAGTGTTTACAGCCTATTTTTCTACAAGCCAAAGTGAAAGTCGTCATCGGACACCTCCATAGCAACCAAACTGACTAACTGAAACCAGATTGAGCACTGTTGCTCACAAACCAAGCGTGAAGGGCGGATCATCTTGTTAGGTTTCAGATTTTAATTGCCATCGCCTCCGTAATCTGATTATATGCTGTGAGTGGTTGCATGAAAGATAAGAAAATTGTAATTAAATTACCACTAATATCTACCCCAGCCTTACAATGGTTCAGGCAAGGGTGGCACATTCAACCAAGTCTCCCTCATATCACAGATCACGGTGGAGTGCAGGAAAGCATTTTGAACAGTTTCCTGCTCTGTCGTGCTCTGTGCTATGTACATGCAGAAGATGCATAGCTCTTAAACAGCCACCTCTTGTTATCACAATGTTCTGATAAACCTGAATGCCCCTCATAAATTGTTTTTGGTCTTCGTAATTAATGCATTAATGTACTGTATGGGAGTCAGTATGCACTGTCATAAAGGAAATTTTGCTGTTTCAACATTTATTTATCCAGCAACACAATGTTGCTCTGGCAACATTCTCACCTCCCTTCTTGGTATATTATTTTGGGTTGGGATTAGACTGCAGTTAAACTGTTACACTGAAAAAAAATTATGCAAGACTGTACTTAAAGGCTTTAGGTATAATGCATTATTAAGGGTTATTAAATTACATGATGAATTATAATTGTTTAATAATGTGTGTTGTAATACATTAAATGTTGTTGTAAAAAAATATAACCAAAATAAAATGCGAAGTGTAACAATGAATTGATAAGTGTTATAATGTATAAACTGTAGATACAATTATTCATGAGACATTAAAAGGTGCCTTGCTAGGCATAATTAATACATTAAAATTACTTTTATAATGCATTAAACATACATGCTTTAAGTAAAGTGTTACCAATGATTAACACTTTTGTCTTGTTTTCTAGTAAAGGATATGTTAAGATTCTTAAATAAAGAGACTTTACTTAAAAAGGAAAGTGACATGAGACATTTATTATGATATAAATTTATTAAGATATAAAAATAAAAAAATAACTTATTTAAACGTGATGTGTGTAATTGAAGAGGATCACCTGACAGAAATGCAATATAATATACATAAATAAAGTATGTTTTGTGAGGTGTATAAAGACCTTACACAATAAAGTGTTATGTTTTTATTACCCTATTTTTTGCAATGCTAGAATGATGCATTTAAACTGTCACGTTCACAGCTAATAACACTTTAAATTATTGACATCCTGGTGCTTATTTTTCCTGAACATACATATAATGACAAATGGCTTCACTTTTTCCATTGCAGCGTTTTTTATTTAAGTAGAGAAAAACTGTACCTTCCTTATCCTGAACCGCAAAGGTAAGCATAAAATGTCGAATGGTTCAGATTTAGGAAATGTCAGTTTGACATATTATTAATTAAAGCAATAGTTCACAAAAAATTCAAACAAAAAAAAGACTGATAGTCGAAGGTGCCCATGAACTATTTGGTTTTACACATTCATAGGAAAAACATTGTACATTCAAAATGTCAACAGGTTTGAAACAACATTATGGTGAGTGATGACATAATTTAAATTTTGGTTGAAGTATTCCTTTAAAATACGCAAAGTAACCTGCATTTTTATATTTCAAACTGGTATGGCGATAGAGAGGTAAATGTCTCCAGCTTAATAAGATATCTTGAAACCTTTACATTCTGTTTCCATCTGTTACACTTCATCAAGCTGTTTTTCAAACATAAACATACAGCTCCTCACTCATTCTGAAGTGGTGACACGTGTGTAATTTCCCACTCGTGTAGGTTCTGCTTTAAGCTCAACTTGCTTTGATTTTAATTAAAAAAAAGAATTATTAGCAAACAGGTCGTAAGACATGTTTCATTTTTTGTAGTAATTAATCACACAAAATTTGCATGTTTAATTGACAACTCTTGTAGTTGTTAAAGCCTCTCTCCAACCTTAATGTATCACTTCCCGACATTTCAACATTTCATTTGTGTCTTAATTAGAGTTTTGAAACTTTATCTTTTGGCTTTTCTTTCATTCAGCACATAGGCAGGGGTGTAAATCACACTGCTGATTAAGTATGTATAATGATATTGTCTCTGGCTTTTACTGGGGCTAAGTCATTTGTGTAGCGGCATCCTTCTGCCGCAGCTTCTGTGATCTCTGCTGGAGCATCTTCTGCTTAACAAGCTTCCTTCAGATAACTGCAGTGAGCTGGAGTTTATCAGTAAATGCACTGAACATGCTTTTCTCTGCAAAGTATAAAGGTTTGTGATGAATTTTTTTATATCAATGTCTCAATGTCCATTGAGTCGGGTATTGTGAGGTCCAAAGGGTCAAAACGCTTTGTGTATGTGGGATAAATAAATAAAGACATGCATGTGAATATCTATCAAACAGCAGGGTGATTACATCAGGGGTGGTTTGGTTTACACTTTACACATATTGTTGTTATGTGAATGTGTTGAATTCTGTCAGTTTTGAAGGGTTCTGTTTTTTGTAGTGTATTTTCCCACTTGCTATTCAATAGATTTTTTGGCGCTTTAACACTTTGCATTGCATCAAAGCAGGTGTACAAGAAAACAACATATGTTGAACACACACAAAAGATAAAATAAATCTTAAAGGTAATACGAAATAGAGAAGGTAAGGTAAAAAAGCAAATGCTTATAAACTAAAGTTTTTTTCTGTGCTGTAAAGGCACCTTCCTCTAACAACATTTGTATCATCCAATCAGATGTGTCAAGTACCATATTTAATCCATTATTTATTTATTTAGAGATCATGGCCGCGTTTCCCGATAAAGTTGTCTCTTCGCGCGATACAAAGACTTTAAAGGAACACCTTAACTACAGCCATACCTTTTCTAGTGGTGTTTCCAGGACTATACCTTAGGAGGTCACTTTCTACAGTCCAACGTTACCAGGTGCTGTCCATGGCGGTGGTGCTGAATTATATCGTTGGACAATCAATTTTCACTCTACACAGGGACTGCTTCACTGAGTAATTTGAGGTAACGCCGTTCTTTGTAAATTAAGCACTTTAGAAATATTTGAAGTTGCATTTATTAGGACTCATAGGATAAAAAATTAACCAAATTGCTGACTAAATCAAACCATGGATATTATTTACATTTACGCAATTGGCATACGCTTTTATTCAAAGTGACTCACATTGCAATATCCTATTAATTTATATATAGGTATGTGGAATCCCCTGGGAAACAACAGACAAATTTACGTTGTTACGCAAAATGAGGGTACAAACCCACAATCTCCTGCCAAATGTATCAACCCGCAACATTAACTGGAAGTATGGTGATTTAAATAAAATGTTAACAAACTTTGGACCATAAGGTGGGTCAAGCCATTTGCTGTTGTGGTGCATTAAAAAAAAGATTCGACCAACTAACAATTAGACTTTTTTCGCATTTACAGCGTGAAACATGTAGATTATGGCCCCGATTATTAAAACATTAAAATTCAATCAAGATTATGAATAAATTGGAATGAATGTGTTTTATTTCCCTATTTTCTATTTAAAACATGTGTCATGAGATAGCCTACCTTTGATTATACCTGTGTTTGGGAACCTCCAATTTATATTATCATAATATATGTTGCTATAGTGTCATTATTTACTCAATAAAAGCACAGGACACAGGACATTCAATCAACAGCTATAGGAGGAAAATATCTTTAGCTGAATTTAGCTGGTGCTCTGTTGAATTTGTCTTGACAAAGTTAGACTAACAAAATCTGAATGCTGTTGAATTTGCTGGCGTGGCAGGTTCACTTATATTTTCCACAATTGCAGCATAAATTGTAGCCAGGTTTTCACAGATTAAATGCACTAAATTGCTCGGCGGATGGCGCCGTCTTTGATTTGGCAAAATATTTCGCTGCAGTTTCGCTGCAGTTCGCTGCAGTAAACATCCTACCACAATTGTTCTGTTTAAATATAGGCTACTCTGAATTATTTGGTTTGCCAGCTGATGCACATTTAGCTAATAAAATCTAAGAACCATCAGTGTGACAATTATATTCTTTGCATGACAACACATTAAAAAACTGCTGTATTTAACTTTAGTATTGTATTTGTATAGACTGCGATGTAAAGAAGCTTATTTTTACAGTGTCCACTAGAGGGTGAACTTTTAAAAGTGACGAGGAAGCTTAAAGGGCTCCAGACCAACCTTCAGAATATATGACTCACAGAAGGTATACTTAACTAAGAATTTTTTGGGAAACACATTAACGATAAGGTACAGGAACGACATAGCGATAAGAAGGATTTGTGAAACGCAGCCCAGAGCTGTTTTTGCTGTCGCCATAAATACATTTTCATCTGCTTCATCCAATTAAAGCTTCATAGCAAATTTTACATGCTGAAATGTGGCAAACAAACAGGTAATGTATTATAAATGATCAGACAGCATAAGAAAGTATATGTTTGTTTTTATTGATGTGACTGTACACAAATACTGTGAGCATATTGCTTAACTCCTGTAATTTTAAGTAAAGAGTTTTGTTTGAAAAGAGATGATAGCAAGTGATTTATGGGAGAATGATGAACCTGTCTTTGCTTGAATTTAAATACATGCTGCTCCATTCTATTTAAAGGTCCAATGTGTAATTTTTTGGAGAATCTATCGACAGAAATACAATATAATTTAGATGTGTATAAAGAGCATACATAAGTGTTTTGTTGTTTTACCTTAGAATGAGCTTTTTATATCTACATACATCGCGGGTCCCTAGCATGGAAGTCACCATGTAGTTTCTACAGTAGCCATAAATGGACAAACTGCTACAGAGCACATTTGATAAATATGTTATCTCCTAACGTGACGACAAATTTGTTCTGTATCAGCCTCCTTAGTACTTTGAAAGGGTTGCAATTCACAACCTCAACGCTAGAAGCCGCTAAATTTCATATACTGGACCTTTAAATTACACTGCATCTTAAAAATTATGCCCCTGTTCTGTTCTTATCAAACACACCATTCAGTATTCCCTAACCCTATTTAAATCATCGGACTCGACTACATGGGCATACTGTTAGGGATTACTCCGGAGTCAGGTGCGGGATACAAAAATCTTTTTAATGCAACAATATTTGGTAGGGCAATAACAATGTCAATGAACAAGAGTCAAGATTACACAGTCATTGATCACAATGGGTACCTACAAGATTCAGACTAGGGCTCGAGCGCTCGGCCGTAAAACCAGGGGAGAATTAGTATCAGCAATGTTCGGTCTCACAGAGTGAGAAACGTTCAAAAGGAACTCACAGTTCATATGACGTCGACCCCATGGAGAATTACTGTTCTGATTCCCTTAAGTTCGTGAGGAGCAATACATTGCTCCGCATTGCTAAAGGCGAGGAGACCCCTAGAAAGCCGTTGTTGGACAACAATCTCTATTCTCTCAAAAAATCTGTGAACGAGAGATACGGGAAAAAAAAGGCTTTTCAGCCAGTGTCCGAATTTCCAAGGACAAAGGTAGTTCCGCCTCTCTGATGTCCGTATCGGCGAGATTCCGAAGGAGACAGCAGGAGAGAGAGGAGCACTGGTCCAGAGGAATAGAGTTCAGCAAACCCCGGTGTACTGCTACGCCAAACCCGGAAGCCGAGATTTAGGGAGAGCCTCACGGGACGCGAACCGAGGAGATGAGGTCGTCTGGGCAGCTGTGGAGATATGGGGAACACCATGCAGGACACAAACAGCACTGGAGCCTGGACAGGACAAAGGTGCACACTCAAAAGTTAGATAGCCCAAACAGATTGACTACGCAAGAGTCTTCACAAGGTAAAGGTAAAAAATCCTGAGCATAGAATCCAAAGCAAGATTTATGTTTCCAAGGAAAGGGTTAAATATTCCAAGGCAAGGGTTAAATATTCCAAGGCAAGGGTTAAATATTCCAAGGCAAGGGTTAAATATTCCAAGGCAAGGGTTAAATATTCCAAGGCAAGAGATCATATCCTAAGGCAAGAGTTAAGTTCACGATCTGACAAAGTGTGGTGGTTTCAGAGGGGTTCAAGAAGTGGGTGAATTAACCGTACAGTGAAATCAGGTGAGTAGAAGGTACGAAACGAGAATCAGGTGTGTTAAAGGAAAGTGGAAAACAAGGGGGCGGAGTAACCACAGACTCCGAACGCAGAGTAATACTCTCCCATGCGTTCGACAAAAACGCAACAGACAGGACAGAACAAAACAAGTGAGGTTCAGAACCGAACCCTGACACATACAATATGTCTTCTGGGCTTAAGTATGTATGTTTGCTATGTTACACTTAAATGCCCTGCAGGCGATACAGTCTTTTTTTCTTCAAAATATTCCCAGGCTAACTGTAATGTGCTGAATTCATTAGTGTTCCAGAAAACTTCTTGCAAATCGATAATTCAAATTTACCAAGACATATCTAATATACTTATGAAGCACGTCCTGTATCTCATTCATAACAGCATATGCTGTTTTCCCTTAGGTCTTGGAGTGAATATATGGATTTAAATGAAAAATGCTTCTTTGAGGAATCAGAGACTGTACTAACATAACCTTCCATTAGAGAAGGAGCACATTACAACGTCATTCAAGGGGAATATTAGAGGGCAAGTGATTTTCTTTGTGTTATCATACGTGTTAAGATTCAAAAGCATGGATTCTACATATACTGAACATTAGGGTAAACGGAATGTAATTTAAGAATACATTCAGCAAATTATTGTCTCATCTGAGTTTTTATTGATAAACATTGTGTTTGGACTTTTTCGAATTTTGAGGTGGCGTGGCAGCCATCTGATAGACAACCATTTTGATAGCACCTTGCCATCGGCATCAGAAATTTTTTGACTCAACATGTAAACATTGTCAGGTTTGAAAACACGTTTTTATAATTCTGTGTAGGCCTGTGCTATGCGCACATAATTCTATTTTTACAAGATAAAAAAGGCAGCGCTCCTCAGGCAGACACTTTCATTTTCCTGTCACTTAAAAAAGTAGAATCAAGGGGAGAAACACTCATCACCCATAATGACCACCCAAAGAGCCCGACTGGGCCGTCTCTTGGCCCACTGCTGCAAAAAGCAATACGGAAAAGAGCTTAGTCATTGTGTTTGTCTCCTGTGGTAACTAATATGACTGTGGGGAGGAGAGTTTAGGAACACTGCACCTTGGCTGCATGCTGGGTTCTTTATTTCCTGCACACTCTAATCATGATGCAGTGTATTCAATGTGATCCCTAAGGACCTCTGCCACCCAACCAAGACACATCATAAGTTATAATGCTGATATATTAGAGGAGCTCAAAACAATTAGGAATGCTCTCCGGTCATTTTCACAGGCAGGTTTAGTGTAATCTATGCTTTGACAGTTTATATGCTTCACTGGTTAAACTTTCGCCGTTAATGGGGCGTATTTGGCAAACTTTCATGAGAGCAATTTCACTTACACATTCATGCAGTAAGGCTCCATTTATATCCATGGTACTATGAGAAGACACTGAAGAGAAAGATGTACATTTGTTTTCCTTTGTCCGCTCCAGCATGTTTTAGAGTGTGTGTTTATATATCTGTGCTGTGCTGCACGAGCATGGATACAAATGTATTTTTTTAAATATAAACACAAGAAACCAAGAACAAAAGTCTGAGCCAAATAAAACAAAACACTAAGTCAACGTGAATTACTTTACATAAGGACAAAGCTTAATGTGACAGATACAGCTATAGGACTTTACATAAGGGACAATTCCATGGAAATTCCAACCTTCCCATGAAAAAAATGAAGATTTTAGTTTATCTCATAAAGTTTATCTTTCAGATGCATGATTGTCTAAAGCCATACCTGTCAACCGTTGGGTACCAAAATCCAGGAGACCGCTTATGGGGGTGGTGTTCTGATTTGGTTGCGGGGTGTTGTACGTGATGAATCTTTTTAAATCTTTTAATTACTTTATATCTAACATAACATGATATTCATGTCAAATTATTATAAGTAAATCAAATTTATTCAGAACAATACAGACTATTTAATGCACTTCGGAAAGGTATCATTTTCATTAAAATTTCGCCAGAGATCTCAATGTCAGACATGAAATACATTTCAATCGTGTTAATAATTTACGAGCAGTCTGTCCCTTCAAGCATCCAACTGTTCGGTTTTAACTTGGTTTATTAGTTGGCAGAATGTTTTTATTATTTAATTACATGGATGGATGGATTTACCAGTGTTTGCATATTCCAGTTACTATTTACAAGAACTGCATATGGTCACAGAACTTCTGCAGATCAAGCTGTAATGTAACGTTAGACTCTACTGCATCTACCTGTCAAAGCTCTAGATGGAACGATCTGTCGTCTCCAGTGAGTGAACACAGACTGTGAGGAACGGGCGTTAAATGGAAAATGCGGAGTGGAATATGCGGATCTAAGCAGTGTAAGGAGAACGTTTTAGTGGGGATGTGAATACTCTCTACTCCACTTCGGCTACAGTTCAGTTTTGCCTACCAATGTGCGCTTCAGCCTTCGAGGGCAGTGGCACAAGCCACGGAGCCATCCTCCTGTTCATGCGAACACGTTCAGGGTTCCCATCATTCCGGGTTTCAAAGGAAAAATAACTGGGAGTTTAAAGGGAGAAATATCAAAATGGGAGGGTGGCGGGAGATGGGTGTGAGAAACGGGAGACTCCCCGCGAAAACAGGAATGTTGACAGGTATGTCTTTAGCGGATGTGCCTAACATGTACTGAAAAGTGAAGCTGTGGGCTCTTTGATTGCCTCCTGGTGGCTGGCTGCAGTTTAGGTCATCATCCCGCCCTCTCCAATTGGGACAGAAGACGGACTATAACATCCAATTACACTTCAAATTTTTTTTTTTTTTGAATCAGTGTTCGTCACATAGATGTATGTCCAAGTGTTCATTTTTTTATTAAGTTTGGTTTTTAAATAGTTCTAAGATGTTATAAAAACAGCTGTAGTTACACGACTTCTGCATTTGTGAATGAGTCAACAGGGAATATGGGTGGGACCTTGATACCATGCTCCAGTTCGTGATCACTACTATACAGACTCAAAATGACGTCAATGGCAATGGCCATAACTTTGACCTTTTGGCTTCAGTTTTCTAAAATGGAAGTGAATGACTATTGACCCGTCACTCTCACATCTGTGGTCATGAAGTCATTTGAGAGACTGGTACTGGCCTATCTGAAGGACATCTCAGAACCCTTACTGGAGCCCCTGCAGTTTGCCTACAGATCAAAGAGGTCTGTTGAGGATGCGGTTAACATTGGGCTATATTTTGTCCTGAAACATCTTGTTAGACCAGGGACCTATGTAAGGATCCTGTTTGTGGACTTCAGGTCCGCTTTCAACACCATCATCCCATCACTGCTCCAGACAAAGTAAACCAAGCTATCTCTGTTCCTGGCTCTATATGTTAGTGGATCACCAGCTTTATAAAAGACAGGCAACAGATAGTGAAAATGGGGAAGCTCACATCCAGCACCCACACAATCAGCACTGGTGCCCCCCAGAGGTGCGTTCTCTCCCCACTGTTCTTCTCTCTGTACACCAATGAATAAAATTCCCAGGACTCATTGGCCTCATCCAAGATGGTGATGAGTCTGCGTACAGACAGGAGGCTGAGCAGCTTGCTGTCTAAAGCAGTCATAACAACCTTGAGCCGAACACGCTTAAAACAGTGGAGATGATTGTGGACTTCAGGAGAAACCCCCCTGCACTCCCCCTTCTCACCATCATGAAGAGCACCGAGGCAGCATTGGAGTCATTCAGGTTCCTGGGCACCACCATTCCTCAGGAACTGAAGTGGGACGATCACATTGGCTCCATTGCTAAAAAAGCCCATCGGAGGTTGTACTTCTTACATCAGCGGAAGAAGTTCAACCTAAAACAAACTCTGCTAAAACAGTTTTACTCCACAGTCATAGAGTCTGTCCTCTTCAGATCCATCACTGTCTGGTTTGGCTCAGCCACAAAGTCAGACACCAGAAGACTACAGAGGACTGTTCGGCCGCTGAGAAGATCATTGGTGCTCCCCTGCCCACCCTCCAAGAACTGTATACATCCAGAGTGAGGAAAAGGGCTCAGAAAATCACCCTGGGCCAATCATATCCAAGCCATCATCTCTTCACAATGCTGCCGTCTGGTTGGCGCTACAGAGGACTGAGCACCAAAACAACTAGACACAAAAACAGCTTCTTCACTCAGGCCATCTACCTCTTGAACAGTTAAATGTTTTCATACCCACCGTGCAATTAATCACTCTGTGCAATAATAATTAAGTGCAATATTAATTATATCCTCCAGATAATACACTATATATTTTAAACAACTTTTTCTGTAAATTAAATTTCATTCTGCTGTATTTAGCACATACCTTGAACTACAATAGTATATTCTTATATTTTTACTTGTACATACACACATACAGTAGGTTTACTCTCTACATCTTTATCTTATGTTTAATGTTTTATACCCATAGGCCCTTATTTAAATCGTCTGTGTACTGTATTCTATTGTGTTATGGTCATTCTGTACTTTCGTTTCTGTGTACTGGATGCTCCTGTCGTCAAAACAAATTCCTTGTATAAACAAACATATTTGGCAATAAAGGTCTTTCTGATTCTAAATTGCCGCACATTGTCCATATTTTATACGGTCCATATTTCTCAGAATGGCACATGCAATACAAATATAAAGCTATGAAGACCCATACCTTCTCTATTTGTTGTATATTATTGCTTTTGTGTATTTTAATGTTTATAAAAAATTCTGAAACATATCGAAATGTTGGGGACAAAGGTTGTAACTCTGGTTTGAGAAGTAGGGGGACACAAAATGGGGGAAAATGTTTCTGATTTGAATCCAATTTCCTATATTTACATACGTTTAGGTACTATGGTGATACAAAATGCATGAAATAATGGATTATCTGCATGAAGTGAGCTAATTGCAAATGGAGGGCAGCAAGTGATTTTCTCCATAGGGAATTCACCATCACAAACTCAACATACCTATGTTTTGAATTGTTTTTGATTGTGTAGCCTGTTAACTGTCACCCGTTCCGTTTACGGGACACCTAAGTTTGTGTCAATATTGTGCATGTAATTTCTAATCGAATCATGACTAACTATATATCATTGGAAAGGTATAAGACTCTAGATAACAGATTTCTTTGGTGTTTTTTTAAATAATTTATGTAGGTAGAGTAATTGATATTCTTTATAAAGAGTGTCCTTAGATTTTTTGTTATCTTTTTGCAACCGTATTCTTTTTATGAATTTTTAAACCAAAGAAACCCTTAAACTTTTTTTATTTTTTACAATAAACCTAACAACATACATTTTTTTTTGTGTGTGTGTGTGTGTGATTTTTGTTGTTATTGCAATTATCAGCTACTTTTCTTTATTCAAACAAGACCAACCGTAAGTCTGTATTCCAAAGAATTCATGAGTTACTGCCATTTTAGTTCCAACATGCGTTTTCATGTGTAGGCTCAAAAAGGGCTCCGACAGTAAATTGATTCAACCATGAAACCACACAATGTTTTTATCGTGTAACAAAAGTGGATGTATATGAAGGGGGAAAATGCGAGTATTGATTAAGAAACGGAAGAAAAATATGGCTTGTAAATCTTCGGTTGTGAGGAGACAAGCCGGATGACTTTCTAAAACACTTAACAAGGTATAACATACCTAAACAATGACACACACCTGCATTTCTGTCAAGCCTTCTGGACAAAATTCACTTGCTGTATTCCACTTGATTGAAAATAACCTTTCAGTGAGCTATTTTTAGAGTATGCATGTGACACCCGCATCGACATAGTCCGTGGCGACGATGACGTATGGTTAAAAATCCTAACAAAAAAAATTGGGGGGACACAAACTTGAAAAGTGGGGGGAACATGTCCCCCTTGTCCCCAGTGGAAATTACGCCCCTGGTTTGAGAAGTGTATCAAGCACAGAAATAGTACATCTGTAATGAGGGAATAATCTATGCAGGAAGTGGATCCATGTGCAATAGAATTTTAATGAAAGTAAAAAAAGTAACACAATAACAAAAGATCCAAGACACCTGAGAATCAACTAAAAACATAAGATCACACCTCTTACAACAACAGATACCAGACAAAGGAAACACAAGGGCTTAAATACACAGGGTAACGAAAGGGCTCACAAGACAAACCTGAAACTGATCATGACACAGAACCAACGAAAGAAAGAACTACAACAGGAACAGGAAGTAACACCAGTCTTTATAAAACTGCCAGTTCTGGTCCTTGATTCTGATTGGCTGAGCGGCGTTCTAAGCCGTTATAAAATACCCCGATATATAACAGCTGACCGCACCACATAGCCTAAATATCATTTTATTTACTTTATTTAATGAAACCTTGCTAAGCATATGGAGTAACTGTTTTATAAAAGCAATAAGCCCCGCGATGCCGTGTGTTACAGTGCATTTTATAACTCCGCTTCGCCTCGTGCCTAACAACGCCCCTTAGCTGTTATAAAATGCACTGTAACCCACGGCTTCGCGGGACTTATTGCTTTAATAACATGTAGGGAAAACACAGACAATGATCATGACAACGTCATACTGTACGTCTAACTTGTTTTTTGACAAGTTGACCATGTCAAGCATGAGAAAACAACACTTTTAACATTGTAAAGAAGAAAGAATGCTTGAAACACCGTTGCACGTCCCCTAGAAATAGAAGAAGAAAAAATGTATATAGACAGACATTTCTGAACCTCCAGTTTAGTATATTCGTAATAAATACATTCTCTGATAGTTTATATTTCCAGGTTTGACCGCAAAAGTCTCATCCATATTGCTAGAATTGCCCATAAGCAGTCTTTCCCCTACAGCAGGGGTACCCAAAGTAGGGGTCGGGACCCACCGGGGGTTTGCAAGATGATTTCCAGAAATCCTTTTTTTATTGTTATTAGTAATAGCATATTTAATCAAGTGTAACAAAACATATTAGTTAAGTTAAAAATGAAACCAAGCAAATAAAAAGCCATAAGCCTTTGGAATTGCCTCCCCCTCGATCGTGACATCTCAGGTGACTACCGCGCATTAGCAACCACATAAGGTTAGGTGCAGCCTAGGTCAATTTACAGCACCTTGTTAAACATACTCATATCTGCACACAGATTATTTTCAGGCTTTAAATTTAAGATATTTTTATTTTGTCGAAATGAAACGTTGGTTAATATCGACCAAAGATTATGCAGGGAGGCCAGCGGAGGAGGGCGTAGAAGTGCTGCAATCAGAAAGGCCCTCGTCCTCAGGTACAAAAAGCGGCTGCCGTTTACATAAAGAGGACATCCATTAGCACTCAAATTACTTTGATGAAATTTGACCATCTGTAATAGTTAATGGTTAATGCATAAAAACAAGTAAAATAATTAGTAAATAACTATAAAGTCATATTATGTTAGACTGTGTTCTGTGGTGTTCTCATTATGCGAGTGATTGTATAGACCTAATTGCATGTGCGCAGTTGCGTGCAATGTTTGTATACCTTACCCACCTCAGAGGATTGTGGAGGTCTCTCTCGAGTCCCTGGCACTGTTATTTTGGGGGTCACGGGCTGAAAAGTTTGGGAACCCCTTATTTAACTTACTTCTTCCTCTTTGGATATTAATCTCTGAGTGGAAGGTTTTATGCGTAGTGAATAATAATGTCAATATTTTGTCAAAATATAGAAAAAAAACGTTTTAATTATTTTCAAAGGCAAAATTTACGTTATTATCCAACTTATTTGTAAAAAGAATAACAATTGTGTGATGACACGCGGAAGTATTGTGTATTTCTCCTGGAGGTTTTCAATATCACAACAATTTTCAAAACAGAGGAATTTCAAAATGTTGAGTAGTTCCTATCCAATGGAGAGTTTTTATCAAATGGCCTATCTGCTGGTGGGTTGACACAATACTATGGTAGTCAGAGATGATTACATATCAAGGCAGAAGTTACATCAACACTCCACACAGCCTGTAGCAGAAATCACACATTCAATTTATTTCAATGTAATCTATGTGTGATCTGCAGTGTTTATGCATAACAAATATTTTGAGCAATTACATAATTAGGAGGATAACAATAAAAAAACATAATATCTTACGATTCAATACATTTTGTAGATCATTGTATTTTTAGTCCTTGATTCTGACATTACTAATTACTTTTCACTTTAGGTGGTGAAATTTGAAATAGATTTTGTTGATGCAAACTATGGCTCACAGGAATGTTTTTTGCATCTTTTTTTCGTATGAATAATCTTTAACTGCCAGTATATTCCATTTAATTTTTTTTAACTTTTAAAACTGCTACAGGAACATGCCTGACCAGCAATTTCCGTCACATTGGTCTCTAAAGCTTAATTGTACTCTTCGGCTTCACTGCCTAATTTTGTGCAGTCAAAGCAGAATACAAAAATAGATGGCACCATGAACGGAGTGTAAAATAGGCCACTTGTCTGTTCAATGGATGACGGTACCTTTAGAATAAAAAAAATATTGATTTTTTTCAATAATATCTTCATATCTTTGGTGATAGAGATGAACGGTCTAGCTGCACAAATGTGGGCACCACTATGATTTGATAAGGTAAAACATCCAGTACTGTCGATTGTTAGTTAAATGTAAAAGAGTGTTTTACACATTTTAAACACATTTCATATCAAGTTTTGTTCAGTTTTATAATATCCTATTTTTTTATTTTGCACTTAGTACTTAAGACAAAATCAAATTTCTATTTAACACCGGACATTACCAATGCTTTGTATCTCCAGCAGGTTGTTCGGTGTTCTTTCAGCTCCGTATTGAGTTACCTAGACGTGCATGTACACATGCACTGAACGCTGGTTTATTTGGGATTACTTGCTCACTGGTCTCTGAAATGATCCAAAAGGACATGTAGGTCCATTTCAAGCCCCAGCGGAGCTCCTGTGCAATGTTCTCTGAGCTCTGAATGATTTAGAATCGGTTGTTTTCTCTGCTGCAGTCCCTGGTGGTTTCAGGCCTCCGTCTTTTCACTGTCTCCCAGATAACACTGTTGCTAAAATGTGACACAGAGGAAGGAGAATCTGTCTTCCTTATGAGGAAGTTTGCAACAATAATGTTAGCTAAGAATAAAACATAGTGGTTTGGATATTTGTAGCTTGATGTTCTGAAGATTATTTGACTTTGCTTAGCAGGTACAAGAGTACATAACATGATATCATGAAAATTACGTTTAAAATAACATTCCACTTGCATTGGGTAATGTTGCCTTGTTTGAAAGTAAGCAGTCTGCCAAGTTATAAATCAGTTGTTATTGGCTTAGAAAAAAGGGAGTTGACTCTGAATCACACAATAGAGTCGTCCATAGTCTGATTCGCAAACCGCCACGGATTTACATCACTACATAAAGTAAATAGTGATAAATAAATCATTTGAGAGTCAGTCAAGAAGTAAGATAAGAACTTCTATGTACATAAACTTGTTGTTGGACACTCCATAAACCAAAGTAGGGACTTCAAAATCCCCAGTAATGTATTATTTAACAGTTCCATCACTTTTGCATGCAGTTATTTTCACGCTTGAAAATTCTTATAAAGGTATACAAAGTGTTCCTTCTTTGCAACTTGCAATGTTTATTAAACACATGTAATTGCTCTGTTACATCAGTGGCCACAACCTAGTAAATTCTCCAGTGTCTCATACCATATCAAGCATAGCGTTCTGGCAGGCCAGGTGAGTCAAGCTTCCATCTGCCGATCACATCAGGTGCAGCTAATCTACGTTTAGTCATACAACACGTACTAGACTGAATCCTTTTTAAGTATCCTTTCTCAGCTCCTTATCAGCTGCTTAATCGTGTCACACTCAAAACCCACCTCCATCTCCTCCATATCTATCTGAATCAGTCGAATCATTTTAAAGGTCCCATTCCCCACGATCCCATATTTCAACCTTTAGTTAGTTTGTAATGTTGCTGTTATTTAAAGCTCAAAGTTCAGTGCCAAGCAAGGTATTGTTTTTAACAGAATTTGCTTCTCAAAGACTACAAAGGACGGCTGGAATCGGACTACAGCCCTCTACTTCTCGGGTACATGATGGTACTATTCCGAGTGCTTTTAATTGCCTCTGCCCACTGGAATACGGCAAAAAATGAGCGAGGCCTTCCTTAGAGAAGAGGAAGAGCTGCTGGAGTAGTGTTTGGTTATCAGAGATCGTAAACATTTGACTGAGCTACTCGCTAAACTACTTTCACTTTCATCACAGTCCAACAGCTGGTAATAAGAATTCAGCTTCACACATTCTAAGATAACCAAGGGTCAAATAACAGCTTCCATGACTTTAACATCGGCTGTGAAAGCTGTTCTGTGTAATACACTGATATTATGTGTGTGTGTGCGCATACCATAAACACTTGTATGAAACGTCCTTTGAAGTCGTGCTTGCAAATGTCTCCTGGTCAATCTGCTTGTATTATTATCCAACTCATGCCCAATGTAAAAAGGCAAAACAAACGCTTCTTTTATTAGTGTTAATTAATGTAACCGATCTGACGCCATTCGGTCCGGTGTCATGCCTCTCGCCATAGTAGGAAAAAATGTGATCTCTAACAAAGATTGACGTTCGCACATGCACTAGCAGACCTCCGTTACACTTCGATCGATCCGCATGTTTTTAACTGATAAGGTGAAGTTGACGACATTGTTAGAGTTTATTGCTGAAAGCCAGAGTTTATGAATACACATGCACTGAGAGGGTCACCAACCAATCACAACAGCCTGAGAAGCGGAAGCTCGCTGATATGGTATGGGTGGGGCATCTTCACACACACACTCTAAGCGGGGAACCAATCGCGACAGACCTGGTCAGTTTTAACAATCAGAGCGTTTCGGAAGGAGGGACCTTATATAAACCGGAAGAAATCCAGTCGTTTTGTTAGAAGAGGGACATCGGTGAACAATAGACTTGAAATATGTGAAATATAACTTTTTTTTTATTAGAAACATGAACATCCATTGTTAATGGATGGCGCTGCATTTTGTCCTGAAACATCTCGATAGACCAGGGACCTATGTATGGATCCTGTTTGTGGACTTCAGCTCCGCTTTCAACACCATCATCCCATCACTGCTCCAGAAAAAGTTAACCCAGCTATCTGTTCCTGGCTCTATCTGTCAGTGGATCACCAGCTTTCTGACAGACAGGCAACAGTTAGTGAGAATGGGGAAACTCACATCCAGCACTCGCACAATCAGCACTGGCGCCCCCCAGGGATGCGTTCTCTCCCCACTGCTCTTCTCACTGTACACAAATGACTGCACTGCCCAGGACCCTTCTGTAAGACTTCTGAAGTTCGCAGACGACACCACAGTCATTGGCCTCATCCATGATGGTGATGAGTCTGCTTACAGACAGGAGGTCGAGCAGCTGTCTGTCTGGTGCAGTCATAACAACTTGGAGCTGAACACGCTTAAAACAGTGGAGACGATTGTGGATTTCAGGAGAAACCCCCCTGCACTCCCCCCTCTCACCATCATGAACAGCACTGTGGCAGCAGTGGAGTCATTCAGGTTCCTGGGCACCACCATCTCTCAGGACCTGAAGTGGGACAATCACATTGGCTCTATTGCTAAAAAAGCCCAGCAGAGGTTGTACTTCTTACGTCAGCTGAAGAAGTTCAACCTACCACAAGCTCTATTAAAACAGTTTTACTCAGCAGTCATAGAGTCTGTCCTTTGCACATCCATCACTGTCTGGTTTGGCTCAGCCACAAAGTTAGACCTCAGAAGACTACAGAGGACGGTTCGGACTGCTGAGAAGATCATTGGTGCTCCCCTGCCCACCCTCCAAGAACTGTATACATCCAGAGTGAGGAAAAGGGCTCAGAAAATCACCCTGGACCTCTCACATCCAAGCCATCATCTCTTCACAATGCTGCCGTCTGGTCGGCGCTACAGAGCACTGAGCACCAAAACAACCAGACACAAAAATAGCTTCTTCCCTCAGGCCATCTACCTCTTGAACAGTTAATTTATTTTTTAAATTTTTTTTTTTTCTTGCGTGCAAGACTTCTTCTGTGCAATTAACTCTGTGCAATAATAATAAAGTGCAATCTTCAATATCCTTCAGAAAATACACTATATTTTTTATACAACTTTTTTCTGTAAATTATATTTCATCTTGCTGTATATAACGCATACCTTTTACTGAAATAGTCTATTCCATTTTTTACTTGTACATATTTACATACACACATAACTTTACTCTCTATAGCTTTGCTCTTATGTTTATTGTATTGTATTTCTTAATTTTTACACCCATAGGCCCTTATTTAAATCATCTGTGTAACTGTTTTTTGTATTGTTTGATGGTCTCTGTGTTGTTGCTCATTCTGTGTACTGGATGCTCCTGTGACCAAAACAAATTCCTTGTATGTGCAAACATACTTGGCAATAAAACTCTTTCTGATTCTGATTCTGATTCTAAACACCCAAAAAACTAATCAAAGCCTCAAAAACAGCAAAAGACAGGCTCGTTTAATTGAATCCTGTAATGCATCATGAACTGTACTGGTTCCCCAGGTGGGGGGACAAGTAGCCTATTGGTGCACTCCCTCTGTGTCCATGCAAGGCTGCCCAGAACAGTTTAATTCCACCAATCTGAAATATAACTATTGTTTATATACTTGGTGCCAGTAAACACTTAATTACAAAAACACACAGTATTAGATAAATTGATCAAAGAATGATTTTCTTTTTCAGTGTATATGCCAACACCAATGATTCCAAAAATTATTTCACAATAAACATTGGTTTAACTCTAAGTTCAACCAAAAAACGAATAGACTGATATTTTTATTATGTTTAGACTCTATCAACAAGGGTTAAACAAATTTCCCAAACCTCCTCCGGTAAAACTAGTCCCATCCAAATAGGGCTTGAGACAATGAGAAACATTTCAAGTGTCCAAACAAATTTGACCGGTAGCGTAAAATATGTATTTAAAAAATAACAATTCACAAACAAAATACCCATACTGGTCACTGCATTAATGTCAGCAACTCTAATGTTCTTCAATCACACAATAACAACCACTCATTACAAAACTTAAAAAAAAACACCATTACAAGGTTATTTACCATAGAAACACTAATCAATAGCGCATGAGCTCACAATGACTGAAACAACCCCGTGAAAGTGATCTTAACTGCATTTGATTTTAATGCACTCGAATAATGAGAAACTGGTGGGGAAGTGAAGCATGTTGGGTAGACCAAGCGCCTGTTGCAATGCTGTGCCAAAATAATCAGCTTGAGAATGAGCATTGTGTCCACATTCAATTAACCTCTAAATCTAGGTGCAACACCACCATAATCCGCCTTGTTTCTCGAAATAAGTATTGTATCTTTAAATGCACAACATGCTCTGAAGTCTGGGTGCATTTAAACTTACACTCTGAGTGCAAATTATAAAGGACTAATAAATGCATGCCAATTTGTGTTCTGTCCATCATAGTTATTGTCTGATAAATGACCCATCCATCCATCCATCCATTTTCTTCCGCTTATCCTGGGCCGGGTTGCGGGGGCAGCAGTCTTAGCAGGGATGCCCAGACTTCCGTCTCCCTAGACACTTCCTCCAGCTCTTCCGGGGGGACACCGAGGCGTTCCCAGGCCAGCCTGGAGACATAGTCCCTCCAGCGTGTCCTAGGTCTTCCCCGGGGTCTCCTCTCGGTGGGACATGCCCGGAACACCTTCCCGGGAAGACGTCCAAGGGGCATCCGGAAAGAGGCCCGAGCCACCTCAGCTGTCCCCTCTCGATGTGGAGGAGCAGCGGCTCTACTCTGAGCTCCTCCCGAGTGACTGAGCTTCTCACCCTATCTCTAAGGGATCGCCCAGCCACCCTGCGGAGAAAGCTCATTTCGGCCGCCTGTATCCGGGATCCTGTCCTTTCGGTCATGACCCATAGGTGAGAGTAGGAACGTATATTGACCGGAAAATCGAGAGCTTTGCCTTGCGTCTCAGCTCCTTCTTCATCACGACAGACCGGTACAGCGACCGCATTACTGCAGAAGCTGCACCGATCCGTCTGTCAATCTCCCGTTCCATCCTTCCCTCACTCGTGAGAGCCCCAGATAATTGAACTCCTCCACTTGAGGCAGGGACTCTCCACCCACCTGAAGTGGGTAAGCCACCCTTTTCCGACTGAGAACCATGGCCTCAGATTTGGAGGTGCTGATTCTCATCCCAGCCGCTTCACACTCGGCTGCAAACTGTCCCAGTGCATGCTGAAGGTCCTGGTCTGATGGGGCCAGCATGACGACATCATCCGCAAAGAGCAGAGATGAAATCGTGTGGTCCCCAAACCCGACGCCCTCCGGCCCCTGGCTGCGCCTAGAAATTCTGTCCATAAAAATTATGAACAGAACCGGCGACAAAGGGCAGCCCTGCCGGAGTCCAACATGCACCGGGAACAAGTCTGACTTACTGCCGGCAATGCGAACCAAGCTCCTGCTCCGGTCGTACAGGGACCGGATAGCCCTTAGCAAAGGGTCCCGAATCCCATACTCCCAGAGCACCCTCCACAAGATGCCGTGAGGGACACAGTCGAATGCCTTCTCCAAATCCACAAAACACATGTGATTGGTTGGGCAAACTCCCATGAACCCTCCAGCACCCTGGAGAGGGTATAGAGCTGGTCCAGTGTTCCACGACCGGGACGAAAACCACACTGTTCCTCCTGAATCCGAGGTTCTACCATCGGCCGGATTCTCCTCTCCAGTACCCTGGCATAGACTTTACCGGGGAGGCTGAGAAGTGTGATCTCCGTCCAAAGGCACTTTCCCCGACCGCCACG
The DNA here is from genome assembly GCA_029783895.1 of Triplophysa bombifrons. Classification (NCBI taxonomy): domain Eukaryota; kingdom Metazoa; phylum Chordata; class Actinopteri; order Cypriniformes; family Nemacheilidae; genus Triplophysa; species Triplophysa bombifrons. Next base: position 18,055,090 of record CM056464.1, read on the forward strand.
CGGTTCTGAAGAGGCGTGTCAGCCAAGACAGCCCACAACATCCAGAGACTTGAGGTACTCAGGGCGATTCTCATCCACCCCCGGAGCCCTGCCATCGAGGAGTTTCTTGACTTCCTCGGTGACTTCAACCCGGGTGATGGACGAGTCCGCCTCCGAGCCCTCAGCCTCTGCTTCCTCAATGGAAGACGTGAGGGCGGGATTGAGGAGATCCTCAAAGTATTCCTTCCACCGCCCGATGATATCCCCGGTCGAGGTCAACAGCTGCCCCCCTCCACTGTAAACAGCGTTGGTAGGGCACTGCTTCCCCTTCCTGAGGCGCCGGACGGTTTGCCAGAATCTCTTCGAGGCTGACCGATAGTCCTTCTCCATGGCCTCACTGATCTCCTCCCAGGCCCGAGTTTTTGCCTCCCTAACCACCCGGGCTGCAGTCCGCTTGGCCTGTCGGTACCCGTCAACTGCCTCGGGAGTCCCACAAGCCAGCCAGGCAGGCCCGATAGGACTCCTTTTTCAGCTTGACGGCATCCCTTACTTCCGGTGTCCACCACCGGGTTCGGGGATTTCCGCCTCGACAGGCACCGGAGACCTTACGGCCACAGCTCCGAGTGGCCGCGTTGACAATGGAGGTGGAGAACATGGTCCACTCGGACTCAATATCTCCAGACTCCCTCGGGATCTGGTCGAAGCTCTGCCGGAGGTGGAAGTTGAAGATCTCTCTGACAGGGGATTGGGCGAAACGTTCCCAATAGACCCTCACAGAACGTTTGGGTCTGCCGAGTCTGTCCAGCTTCCTCCCCCGCCATCGGATCCAACTCACCACCAGGTGGTGATCAGTTGACAGCTCCGCCCCTCTCTTCACCCGAGTGTCCAAGACATACGGCCAGAGGTCAGATGAAACAACCACAAAGTCGATCATCGACCTCTGGCCAAGGGTGTCCATCAGTGCACATGGCACCAGGACACCCTTGGCCAGAGGTCGATGATCGACGATGATGCTTGAACATGGTGTTCGTTATGGACAAGCTGTAATTAGCACAGAAGTCCAATAACAGAACACCACTCCGGTTCAGATCAGGGGGGCTGTTCCTCCCAATCACGCCCCTCCAGGTCTCACTGTTGTTGCCCACGTGGGCGTTGTAGTCCCCCATGCAGAACGACGGAGTCCCCAGTCGGAGCGCTTTCCAGCACCCCTCCCAGAGTCTCCAAGAAGGCCGGGTACTCTACACTGCCATTTGGCCCATTGATGCACACGACAGTGAGAGACCTATCCCCGACCCGAAGGCGCAGGGAAGCGACCCTCTCGTTCACCGGGGTAAACTCCAACACATGCCGGCTGATAAATGACCCCAGTGTCTCAAATGAAAAAAAAGTTAAGTTCCCGATAAAATCAAATTTGGCATTTAGTAGACTTCAATCCATTGCTTTTGAGGTCACATGCAAAAGTATATACTTCTAAAAGTTGAACTTAAAATTTTTTCATTTACAGTCTTATTCCTCTTGCAGAGCATACAGTACCACAAAAATTGATGATTCATATTGTCATATAAGGACACATGCATATATTAGTTTGTGTCTAACGTCAATGTGCCTAATACCACCTGCTTCCTTGTTTGCCATCTGCTTGGCAATAGTATAAGCCATGTGTCAACATTGAAAAGGCGTACATTCAACATGTCTTAACCCAGCTTCACAGTTCAGTAAGAAATATGAAGGTACAACACTTTGCTCATTTAACAGGATTTGCATGCACACTTGTCACAAGGACAAAGTTGTCTTTTATAACTTTATGTACGTCCAGGTGCATACTCCAACAATAACTTTTACCTCAATAACAATACAAAAATCATTCTTGAAGCCATTACTTAGAGGTATGAACATTACGAATTCATTTCAAACATTCAAAACCAGGCCAGCTGTGAAGACTGCTGCTGCTTCGGCTAAGACCAGACTGTCTTAATATTCCTGTGTTGAGTTCTGCCAAATCCTGAATATATTTTCATAATTTGTAGGTTGTATCATGGGGTCACGCAATACCCGGGGTTTTACTGCCTTTAACAAACGTGTGTTGTTATAGACGATAGTTATTAAAGTTCTAACTTATTATTTGATCGCAACGGCCTCCTGCATGTATTTAACACATTACTGAATATAAAATCCAAACAATTTCTATAAGAGTGAAGGTTAGGAGAACCCTGCAAAAACTGAGCCCTTTAAAAGCTGCAGTCCATGGTATGTTGCTATCGACCTGCTGATGTCTTCACAGACGTAGACATGGGGTCAAAAGGCTAAGACCACGGTGAAAAGCTAAAAAAACTAATTTTAAACTTGTTAATAAACAGAATTTTAGTTTAAGGGCTTAGAAGATATTGAAATACAAGTTATATTTAATATTCTGAAAAAATTTGTGGTTTCTTCAAACGGATTGACTTATACAAACAAAAGCCCAGTGCCATAAGATATGGCTGGCGAACACTTTTTTCAGTCTTTGAAGATTCAAACTCTTTATTTATTCTCCGACACAGCAACATTTGGAATGGCCCTTTAGGGACTGTAACAAGCAACATGCAAGTTCTGAGAATTGGTCGTGAGAGGCAAAAGGAAATAACAGAGAGGTCTGTTGAGATGTTGAGCTCTGAAGAGCAAACTTTCACTTCAAGGCACATTTACCAGAAGAACCTTAGTCACCTATTAAAAGACTTCACTTCCAGATAACTAGAAATTGCTCTGTGCTCCTAAATATCCGAATCCCCCAGAAATTTTTGATGAAGGCTGAATCTGAAACAGTATCAGACTGCTTTCATAGAGAAACATTTATTGTGTTATTGATACAGCTTAGAAGTATATTAGAATCTCAAAGATGCTTCAGAATCTAAATTTTCTTCAATAAACATTTTTATATTGCTAATGTAATGTCTCTTAGCTTGTGCAGTAAGCTAATAGGAGGGATGGGTCATTTGACATATTTTAATGCTCACACACATCATGTAACCTAGGAAACATCAGAAGACCAAATGTGTCATGGACTTACCATAAAACCAAAAAATATTTTACTTGTTTTCAATGTGTGCATCCTTAACATAAAGTTGCACTTGTCATTTAGAGTACTAATAAACGGTCATTTAAAGCATCTATACAAAATCTAGCATCAGTTTATCAAAGTCTGCCTCCTGTACAACCACTGCCCAACATCAGCTGCAAGTCCAAATAAACTTAAAGTGGAGGAACAGTCTACCACCTGTTGCTATAGCATTTAAATGATATGCCCCAAGTGAAAAGGAAATGGGATCAATTACACAGCAGAGATCTTTTTGTAGATTATATGAAGGCTCTAATGAATACTGCAGACTTATATTTTACACTTCACAGTCTCAAAGGCCAACTATATAATTTTAATTCTTATCTTCAATAAGCAAGTCTTTTTAAAACTCTCAGTGGAGGTTGTGACCTTAGTTTACTGCAAACCACACAAAGCAATATTTCTGTTCACAAAGGACCCAACAGAGGACTTTGTTCAAAACAACCGATGTTCTGAATTTTATGAAACAGATGAAGTGAGGAGTCTAGCGACATTTTGCTCTAGCATTGCTGCATGGGTCCCTGGGGAAAGCACATGCTTGATTTCATACTAGTTGCAAAACACTCTGAGGAGGCATCTATTTTTTTCTTCTCCTTTGGCACTGACCTTTGGGAATAAGGTACACAGTTTTTTTTCTGAGAGGAAGCAGGCATGTGTTGAAAAGAATGACAATGATTTAATTGGAATACACATAGCAGGTCTGCTTTAACTGGATCGAAGAAAGTTAGTGAAGAAGAGCAGGATTTTATAACAATACCATTTACAAAGAACTGGATATTTAAAAGTCCCAGCTTGCTTGGAATTTTTGATAAAACAAGATATGACCTCTAGCAAACAAAAAGTAGGATATAATATGTCTGTATGAAGTCCGATTCTTAGCACATTGTTGGTTAAGTTATGATTAGTGATGTCTAAGGACAAAGAAGAAATGTTCATGCATGCGCTGAGCCTTAGGCATTAGTAGGTTGGCAATTACATGTGTGAAGCATGATCAGCCTATCTCACTTAGGAAACGATTTTATGTTCCACTGTAATTCCAAAGCTGGGACATGCACTTTGAAAGCACCCACTGGTGGAATGCAGGCACTTTCCCACACAACCAACTGCGAGTTGTCCTGCATGAAAACAACACTTGAATTTAGCATTTAAAAAAAAACGATGCATATAGACCTGATGAGGGTACGAATATAGGGTTGCAAATATCAGAAGGTGATAATATTTTGTAATTCTTTCTTCTAGTGAATCAGATTGCATTTGAAAGACACAAAATATACTATATGAAATGCTTGGGTTGAAGCTCTGATCCTTTCTGTATAACAGCAGCACAGACTCAACATTGTTACAATGGTGCTGAAAATAGGAACATGTCTTGGAAAATGGGATCTTTGTTCTTTGAGAAGAACATTGTTTTTTTAATAATGTTGAGATATTTCAATTCAAACTACTTTAAACGATGTACTAAGACAACGCAGACAATCTGTTATAACTAAGCTGCTACAGTCACCCATGGTTATATGACACAATTATGATGCAAAAAACTATCAGTATATTACAATTTGACAACCTACGATTACACACAGTATGAACACCTACATGTATACGTTATTTAGTGCTAGGACTGTTGCAAAAGAACATTTGCCAATCATCAAATCCATTGAATTCTTAAAGGTGTGGTTAAAAAAAGACAGAAGCAAACACCCTGTCAACACCAGATGCGAGTGGTGTGGCGAGGTGGGACGTAATGCCACACAATGTGATGCAAGACAAGGCATTTGTCAAGTCGCATTGCAATGCATCCAGTGTTGACAACATTTCTAATTGTAATTGGTTCTATTATAGTATTATTTTAAACTATACTATAAAATAATGCTTTTGGCAACTGAAACCTTCTCTAACACAACAAATAAAGCTTAATGAAAGTGAAATGCTACAAAGGGTTAAGAGTAGATCTAGCCACCAGAGCAGTATACAGTAGCAGCTAGAATTTAAATGTAATCTTGTGCCAGCCATGTCTACTGTTACTGAGAAAAACCCCTGACAACGTATTGAAAAATAGCCCACCACAGTCAGCAACCTATACCATACAAACTCTGCTTTGTCACCGGGTTTCCATGGTTACTTCTTTTGGTGTCTGCAGTATATCTGCTGCATGATTAATTATACACACAAAAGTTCTGCATCATGAAATCCCAAAATATAGGTACTCTGAAAAGGCCCAATTTCATATACCAGCTGCAAAGGAATGCTAAAACACAATTGATCGCATATTCAGGCACGGAGGCAGGCACACTTGAACGTGATTCATTGATGGTAGGTCATTGTTGCAAGTTTCAACAAAGTGTGCCCATCAGGGACATCTGTACTCAGCATGTATTAATTACCATCTTAAATTGTTTGATATTTTTTTTCAGAATGTGTTTTTGCTCTGTGACTGCTAAAATCCCTCTGTTGTTGCCAATTTTCATATCATCATTAATTGAATCAGTATGTACTAGTTTGCAGCAAATTTATTGTATTCTTTTTATATACATATTTTAGGGGATTTTTGCCTATATTTGATAGGATGGTGGAGAACAGAAAAAGCTTTGGGTAGAGACAGGGCAGTGGGACCGGCAAAGGACGCTCGAGACAGGAATCGAACTCGGGTCAGGCTGCAAGTGCACTGGCACAATATGTCGGAGAACTAACCTCAGGGCTATTGCCGCCAACAATTTATTGTATTCTTGAGTACTCATAGAATTCTCTACAGTGTCACAAAGGTTACCATAGGAACCACGCCGTATCAGTGTTGAGAATGGCACATTTATGATGTGAAAGCCAAAAATCTTTCTCCATTCTTGAATGCAGTGTTTAGACCAGAAGTGTTTTAATGTCTACTGTGAATTTTTTTTTATACGGGTCTCTGTAAAAATAGTGATGTACACTGGGCTACATCATTTTGTAGATGTATTTGTTTTAACACGAATACAGCATTTTGTCCACTGTAAAATATATATTAACATTAATTGCATGTCTTTTAGTAGCACAGCCATCAAGCCTTTATTGATATGACATTCTAATATCGATCTAGCTTTCTACATTTTGCAACAAGTGTCTGATGCCATCCATCAAGCTAATGCATACACTAATGTTATTACACAACAATGGTATCCACAGAGTCCACGCTTATTTACAGCTCATAACAATGCCTTTGTTATTGTTTGGAATAAGCAACATAAAGCTGAAAAATGTACATCCTGTTCATTTAAACATTTCACGTTCATGTGCATCAGACAAATATGGCAGTCAATCAAGTTACAGGGCACAGTTTAGATAATCTAGGTGATGACCCATACAGTAGGTTTGTGCTGTTTATGTAGGTGTCATGTGAAAAAAATCTGCACATTTAGAATGAATACATAAAATGTCTATATAAACCTATAACCCATCACTTGTTTTTATACAGACTGCAGTAATGTAGGCTACCTTCTGTGTAACTAGTGATGCGTTTCCTTCTGAAACATTGTATGTCCCAATTTGCTGTTTTTAATGAAATGTGAACTTTTAATATGATTGAATATGGTGTTTTCAAAGTTGACAAGCACTTTTTAAAACTTTTTATTGGTTAGATATTTGCAAAACCCTGTGACAAACATAAAGGATGACTAATAATAATTATGATTAAAAATCAAGAAATATGGAGATGCATGATTTCAGAAGAACAGAAGTGATACATCTGTAAGTCACTTTGGATAAAACCGTCTGCTAAATGACTAAATATAAACGTAAATGTATATATCATAATATTGATAATAATTCAGCACCTGTTTAAAGTTTTATTTTAAAGGGATAGTTCACCTAAAAATGAAACTTCTGTCATCATAAAGGCCGTGTTCACACTTTACTTGTGTTGACAGTGGTGCTTTTTTTAGTTTAAAAACGCTTGCAGCGTTGTCGTCGCAACTAGAAGCCGAAAATGTAAAAAAATAGCATTTATGCACGAAGGCAGCTTAGAGAGACAGGCTGTATAGGCAGCATAAGGAAATAATTTGAATTATAAACATCTACCACCTTTGCAATAACCAATCACATATTTAAAAATCTACAATACTACTTTCCTGCTTGAAATGCATCAAATGTTATTGAAAGTGAAACCCAAACAGATCTCATCCCCCATTGACCCCCATAGTATTTGTTTTCCCTACTGTGGCAGTAAATCCAGGATGATATCTGTCTGGTTACTGACATTCTTCCAAACATCTTTCTTTGTGTTTAGCAGAAAAATAAATGTATATAGACTTGGAACAGTCGGAGGGGGAGTATATAATGACAGAATTTGGTTACAAACTTTCTTTCCCTCTGCCTCCCTAGACTCATACCTTGAGTGAGATTCATTGATCCAAAAAAAAGAAAAATATTGTGAATGCTAATTCCCTTTGTGGTGTTCTGTTCTTGGCATGTGACTTTTCCATGTTTGTGCCCAAAAGCCCCCAACATTTGCACAGTTTGAGTCAGAGTCTTTGACTTGAAATGATTCACAAGTTTTAACTTCTGTGGTAATCTATCATTTATCTTGTTTTGTAATGTGAAGTTTGCCATCCCTTTAAGGCTGGTGGGTCTGTCGCTGTGCAATAATTAATGTGACTTGAAGAGCACAACCCATGCTAACCCCTCAAGACATGCTGTCAAGTGAAGTATCCATGATCCAACAGCGACGCCTACTCATTTAACTTCAGGGAGACGACAAGGAAAGTTCACTTAAGCTCCACGCCCACTGTAAAGCGATTGCCTCAGAGTGTGCATGCTGAATAGGGTCGTCTACCTCATTGTCTACCTTAGGCTAAGCAAGACTTTCCCTAAAAGCGCTCAAATTTCTGTTTCAGATTGGTCTCTGCCTTTTAACAAAGGTTTATGCTGGATATGCTTTGACCTCTGTGGTAGACAGTGCTGAGTGCTTGGGAAGAGAGTGCTTGTCTGACGATGTTTTTATGATGGCTCCAATTTACATCATGGTGCTAATGAAGATGTTTCATGTGTGAATCAAATGGATTGCTTAGACTGTCAGTTACAAAACAGTCCATTATGAAGTGAGCTTGTTAAATGAGTCATCAAAGTCGTGTGTGAAAAAATAATAGAGCATAAAGAGAAATGCCCTTAAAACTCTTCCTAGACCAAAAGTCAGACAGCTGATCTAAAAGAAGACAAAAAAGTTTTCAGAGCTTTTTAGGTTATAGTGAGTCAGGGCTAGCCTATTGCATATTTCAAGGTCTAATGCCGCATTCAGGCCATATACTACAGGCCGAGGCATTACTTTTCTTGAAACACTGTGAAATTGTAGATTATTAAGTGTATTCTGTGTATGAGTTTCCATTTCGCGAGACTCCATTCAATTTCGCTCTAGCAGACACCGTTTTTGGCTTTGAGGACCATGGACAGCACCAGGCTATTTACACATGGGCATTCCAGGGATTTGATATGGCTGATGGAGCATCAAGGGATGGTCAGAGCTAGTTACTCTCTCCTGAGACTGCTCAGTTGGGTGAATAAGAAATTGCCTGGTGCACTCATCCTTCTCTCTTTCAATCCTCAACAGAAAATAAAAATTACAAAAATGTCCTGTGCACTTTACAGCTGCACTAGACCATCACTTTTTTAACCTGGTAATTTGCTAGCACGTTGTGCGTGCATAAGACTTGTAAGGTTGACACAAAATTGTGTTTTCAATCACATGGAGGATGGTAGAACCGTCATTTTCCCTTGCTTATTTTTTTATAGCAATTTTTTGCCTCCACAACAGTAATTTACAGAAAATATTTAATATATCAAAAGCAGTTGTATTGGGTCACAATCATGTATTATATTGAAAGGACATAAATGGTCCTTCTGGAGTAATAACAGTGTAAAAATGAAACTTTTTATAACTAAATGCTGTTTATCATGTTGTTACATCCAAGGTTGTACTCTGATCAGAAATGAATTGAAACTGCTTTGTACTTTTGGGAGCAAGTATTACAGTATGAGGGGAGTGACTCAGATGTGTTATTTGCTTGCAGCTTATAGCTCCAATTTTAGTCCAATGTTTTACCCAAAACAACACATGCTGTCAACCAGAGGTGCATTTTCCCAAAAGCATCCTTTTGGTTATAAGTTCTGTAGTTGACATGATAATTTACCGATTTGGTGGTTCTAAAAACAAACATACGCAAATACAATTACACAATTGTGTCATTGTGGCCTTACAGCTCTCAAGTTTGGTTTAGAAGCATAGTTTCTCTTTATTATGATTTAAATCTTTGGTAACCCTAGTATATCTTTATAATTTATACATTCTATACATTATTCCAATGCTATGCACATTTCATTCTACAACTTGGTTTGTCAGTAGGATTTACAAGTGCAGACACGTACAATATGTCAGAGAAAATTTGCGGATGAATGAAAAATCTGGAAACAATTGACAACAAAATTTGATGAACAAAAGTAGTCATTTTGCTATGTTCATTATGTACAGCAATAAACTGGCATTCTATCTGAGTAGATCAATTATGTTATTACTCCACCACTATCTCAACTACATCAACTATTTTGTTGAACCAATGTACTTGAAATGACGGATGTGAGACAAAGTTTTCGAGAAACAGTTGTTAATTTCTCCAAAAATGCATGATGGGTAAGAAGCAAGTTTAGTTGTTGTTTGGGAAACGCACCCCCAGATAACACCTCTTTGAGACAATAAAAGTAAAGATTTAGAATTGAGATTCAGAATCTTGTCCAACCTTGTTACGTACTGTTATTTTGATGAATGAAACATAGAATAAAGATCGAGAGCTGGGGCTCTAAATGTTTCTTTTTAATATACAATTATATTACATTTAATCATTTGGCAGACGCTTTTACCCAAAGTGACTTACAAGTAGGAGAGCATATAAACATTTTGTCAACACGCTAAACAGAACCGTTAGTTAACAATATATATATATATACACACACACACACACACACATATATATATATACAGTATATAACATTTATACTACCAGCTTAGATCTTTATTCTATAAGCAAGCAGCATGCAAATTTGATAACCTTTATTATAATTCTGTTGAATATTGATATACTGTATATTTATTACAAAATGGCAAAAGAGCATTCCTTAAAAACACAGAAACTATGAAAACACAACCGTGTGTTGCTCTTGAAAAGGAAGAATATTAAAGCAATAACCAAAGGGTTCTCAATCATTTCTCAATAAACTGTTATTTATGCCACTCAGTTTCCCCAAAGCAGAAATGTCACAGGACGTTTGCTGTGTGAATAATTCCTGACCTTTTGCCTCCTGTACTTCATCATGGTTTTGCGTAGGCTACTGTTAACAGAAATCATAAACATTGCTTGCAAGTATGAGAAGCTTAACACTTGAATATGATAAACAATCACTATCCAAAACTGATTGACAGACAAAGCATTTAGAATTACACATTTCATTAAACACATTTCAGAGCAGCTCAAATCTGTGGCCCACAGATAGACAAGGAGCCGATGTATTGTTCATCCACAGGAGTGCAGAGTGGATGTCTTTGAAATCTTAAATAATTCAGGTCTCTAAATTAGATTTTCCTGACATTAATGAATGTATTAATGAGGCCCATTGACACACTACCTTATGCAAATAAGTCAGGATGCAAGGAGAGGGAACAAAAGTTAAATAGGTCATGGTGAACTTGGAGAAGAGACGGGATAAGAGAAACTCTACCAAACTCATTACTTAATTACCATCATTGGCCACCAAAGAGTGTCACGGCAGGGGTTCTGCCTATTTTCATTGCGATTATAATTATACATTGTACCTGTAACAGTAGAATATGGGACGATCACAAAGGGCTAAAGCAAGCCCTTGTCTAATAGATCCTATGAGACACGTGCAACCTACCATCATCCAAACATGGAAGATGATATAACATCTCATAGTCCTCAAAATCGCATTAATCACCAACTATTTGTTCTGCTCTCCTTTCTCTCATAAACGCTGGTAACCTTTGTTTGTTTCAATCAAATATTAACAAATAAGGTACCATGGCAACTGACCGATGAGCAATCTCATGACCACATTGATTACCAACAAAGAGTCTGACAATGTATTTTTAAGTTATTTAATCACATCATGCTCAACTGTTCAATCTGATGGTGGAAAAATTGCTAAAATAATCACTGTCATAATGTAAGCGCCCACAACATGTCACCACGTTTCAACCATTAGAGTTCAATGTTAGTAAAATGGGGCGCTTTCACATAATTAGAAAATAATGAGTTATACGTTTATCACATTTAAAGTGTTTCACTAGGTGATAAGGAAATGAGATTCAATTGAATGAGTAATTACTGAACTACAGTCATTATTAAGTGCAATTTTTCAACTTGATGGCTGCTTACCCTTGTAATGCACCGAAAGTGCATTTTCTTTTGTATATGGAGATTAATAGCACTGAAAAAAATGTCAGATGGCATTACATAGTCCTATTTACGGACGATTCAATAGTTGTGAATGTGAGCGATATCTATTTAAAACCAAGCCAACGGGATTTAATTCAAACCAAGGTGCTTTATGGTTTTTAAATGGATGTGCCAAAAGCTACTTATGCTGTGGATGGAAATGACTTCTCAAAACTATGCATTATTCGAACATTTGCAAGTATCCAGCAACATCTCACAGTTGTAGAGACAATTAATGAAAAAGTCAACAGGGTTTAAGTTCCCTGAAAAAGAACTATTAAACACTCTAAGTTTACTTCATATTAAACACTATTTTCAACAAAACAACAACAGCGTTGAACAGAACCAAGCCTCTACTCATTCTGAATAACTACTGCATTCCTTTAAAATCATATTTAACCTTGTGCTGTGTTCAAAAAATAAAACATGACCAAACTGTTGGCACTGTTGTTCACACTAGCCTACTTTAATGTGAAACCAGAAAGTTTGTTTTGAAATTCTTTTATTCCATACAATATTAAACAAAAGTATCTCAGCCTAAACCTCATAATTACACATTTAAGTACAAGATCGTGATAAACAGTGGATTTATTTTTATATATTATCTACTTCAAAAATGTTTATTTTTCACGTATAACTAAGGTGTGTAAGCTAAGATCAAGGCCTACGATTGAGGCCTACGATTAATCAGTTAAAAAAAGAAACATTTAATAATTTAAACATTTAAATAATAACTGAAAGAAAACAAGTTGACAAAAAGAGTGAATCCAATATTTGGTGATAATATAGCATCTCGACTGACTTATAAGCTCTCTTTGGTAGGCGAGTCTTTTTGACCCCGGAACACCACAAGTGTGATTCTATGCTCGAACACAACATGAGGGTTAAGGCACCAAAACGTATTTCACAACATAATGGATGTGGACTTTTCATTTAATTAATTTGTAGTGTTACAATGTTTTCAATTTTTTTCAAATTCATTGATGTGAATGCACAATACTTTGATTAATTAATCTTATTTTCCACTGGAAATGTCACCACCCAATACATTAGCTATTATGTGTATATACTTTAACAAATTTGACATTTCTATGATATATTGATATCATGTGCTCTTTTCTTAAAATTAAGAGACGAAAAAAAGAAAGTCTGACCCATGATTAATTTAAAAAAATCTGATTGTGATGCCTTTCGACCACTTCATGATAATTCTCAGCTCTCCAAAAATGTGTTTGGTGAAAAAAAAAAAAATTTGCCGATTACATGCAAGGTGCAACACTGCATTGCCTGGAGAGCTGCCAAATACACACTGAAAAGCCTGAAGCATTATATCCCCCCTCACCAGCGCTTACTGCATGTGTCACACTCTATTTCAGCATGAATTGACATCTTCCATTACTCTTAGGACGATTTGCACATTTTCAGTTCCATTGTATCCAACATTCTCCAACTCGTCTGCAATCGCTTGCTTTAGCAATTTACGGCAATGCCTGGGTGTTTTGCTTCTAGAGTGTTATTCTCTGTATTAGGCTTAAGAAAGCCTGCCTGACAAAGACAACTGAAATCTGTATGTTTGATGTTTTAAGGTGTCATTAACTTTTGTGAAAGACCTTTAATGCAAAAGTTTTATGACAGTAATCACTCCTATGCATTATTTCCTCTTTCCTTTATAGGGATTAAAAAAAAATCCCCTACCAGGGATCAAACTATACTAGCATATCAAGCGGGTATTATGCATCTTTAGATGCTTTAAATGTTTAGCTCCCTTTGGGTCAGATATTTCTTTGGAACATATTTTTTCATGGCCTCTCTCACTGCTTTGAAATGTTATTGATGACACAAAGCCTTACATGAGAAAATGCTTAGTGTCAGTATTTTAAATATGTAAGTGCATGTTTCAAAGAATCTAAGCATACAATTACATAAAAATATAAAAAAAGAGTAGGCTATTTAAATGACCAAGTGGTCTATAAAACATGGGAAAAACTATCCATCATCATTCCCGTTCATCTTATGGGAGTTGTTCGGCTAAAACAGAATCTCCTGAAGGTTTACGATTCGATTTTTGCCATCTCTGCTCACGGTCACTCAGTTCCGTATACAGTGTTTTTTTTAGCCAATCCCCTGATGAATAAATGTCATGTGACTAAAACCCCTTCGGAGCTGCCAGAAAACGACATCATGACAACACTGATTGGCTAACGGCACCACAACAATGTACACAGTCACAAGCTCTTTGTAAATAACTATCTTGGACTCTGACATCAAAGCTGTAGAAAGAATAAAAAGAACATTTCATGCTTTTAAGAACCCTAAACGGCTGAAAATCTACTACAACGTACTGAAATATATTTGATTTATTTTTACAAGAAACTTCTCACTTTTAAAGGGGTCATATGGCGCGAATACGTGTTTTTCTGTCTTTGGTGCGTTTTAAGTTGCCCATGCATCTATTAGACACGTACAATTGCTAAAATTAAAGTGTCGGAACAAAAGATGCATTCTATCTAAAAGCGAATGCGATCCCAGGCCTGCCCGAAACACTTCATGTAACCACACCCGGCGAATGTACGTCAGTTCGTAACATGATTTGACTAAGACCACCCAAATCTTAATGCAAGTGAGGTGGGCATACTTGTAAATCTCACTGTATCGTCAATGCCGCAGCCATGTCACGGAGACGCTGTGGGTTTCGTTGTGAAAAGATAAGACTCTTTGTTTGCCCTGCCAAAAGATGAAGCAGCTATAAACGAACGGTACATTTTATTTACAACACTTTTCCAGAAAAGTACAATCCGAATGTTCAAGTTTGTCCAGTGCATTTCACCAAAGATTGCTTCACGAACGTGGGAGAGAGATTAAGACCGACTATGCGCGAAAGCTTTGTTTAAAAAGCGGGGCCATTCCAACCATTAAAACTTTGCTGGTGTGACGGAGGGAGCAATACAGGTTAAATACACATTTGAGTTTGTCGACTACGCCACCCGGGTCACCCGGGAAATAAAATAACCCCAAAGTTTCTGTTATTAGGTCACACAGGTCCGATTCTCATAAATTAAGGTAGGCGGGAAACGTGGATATCAAAAATACAAAAAGTTTATTGAAACACTGAATTGTTTTAATGGAAAAGGCATTTGAAATGGTCTGGTCATGGGATTCCTTCTCTGACAGCAACTCTCTCCAATGACCATGAAAAACAAATACACAAAACACTAACTTACAGGGCTGAGGTTACCCACCGGAGTGATCACCAGCACTAGTCACAGTGAGCATTATTATGTTTTTTTGTTCTTACTGATGATGTTTTTGTTACCAGCAGGTGTTCATCATTATTGAACAATCATCACTTCATTATCTCATCAACTCGTTCATGTGTTCAATAGGGACACATCTAAAATAATCTGTCAGGGGGGGCCTGAGGACTGGAGTGGAGAACCACTGACATAGAGAGTAGATGAGCTTATTATCAGTTCGCAGGCTGGACACGCAGCGTTCCAATACCCTGCTGCAAAGCAACAAAAGGAACAATCATACAGTCCACAGGAACAGATGGAAACACTAATAAAACAGACAGGCGGAAGCCACAGTCAACAAAAAAAGGGGAGGATCCAGGCGTGACGCATCCAAGGCTCAAACACGTCCTGAAATACTCAGCACTCGCTGTTGATTGGTGCCAACATGTGTCAATCACAGCCACTTACCTCACTCACCCTATCACACTGGCGCTTCAGATTCACAGCCTGTAAGTATATTTTCATTGTAAAAGACTTTGTTACGGACTAATGCGATGTTGAGTTTGTCGTGTATTTGTGATCTGCAAATGCAGACACGTGCGCAACGTGAAGAAAAGACAATATAAGTCCTAATAATCACTAATAATGTTCCAACGTGAGGCAACACATGTCGTGTTTATAACGGGGTTTATTGTCTTTGTTGAGTTACGACGAGACGTGGCGTTACACTGATTGATCAAGAAGGGTAAATGCGCTCGCGTTATTTATTATGTTACCATTCCCTGCTATCTCACACAAACTCTGTATAATGTTTATGGTTGTTTGTTTATAGTCTTTATAACGTTGTATATAAAAGGTAAAACAGTTAGCTATAGTTTTTAACTATTTAACATAATATATTTTGACGAAACCTTACCAATCCTTTACATCCTGCTCAAGTCGCGCTGGCAAAGTTGATGTGTCGGCTTGATCATCTCATTTTTCGTATCAGATTCGGGCTCGAATTGATATAAGGATGTCACAATGACATTTTATCACCTGTCTCTCTGTACAATTGCTTGTGAACATGATGATCCGAAAATGATAAGAGGCGGTACATTTCCCTTACACTCTTGCAGTATTCTAGCAAACACTACCTACTGGTTAACTGGCAAATCATAGTACACCTTGCTTTTCAGAGCGATGACCTTTGTAAAAAATCAGCGCGTTTCAAAGAGGCGGGCAAAGAGGAGATGAAAACATTAACAGTGTGTGGAAAATACTGCGTTTTTAACCTTATATCCTGTATACACATAACATTGCATCTAAAACAAATCATAATCTTCGTTTTAGCTGTTCATTTGACCCCTTTAAAAAAGAAATAGGCTATTAACAGCAGAATGGTGCAGTAGCGTATCTGCAGAAGCTAACTGGACCATGCTTACCAGCCAAACCCTGACCCCTCGAAAAGAAAACAAATCAATGTTAGCTCCCCATCAGTCTTTGATTTCTCCCTGGTGCCTAACCCATCACGTCCCCCTGGAAGCAAAAGAACCTTCCAAGGTGCCAGCTCATCCGTATTCAGCATTGATCACTATGCAAAAAGCACCCACTCGGTCGTCTGTCATTTAGGTTTGGAACGCAACCTCCTCAAGGTCATCTCTGCCTTTCTGACATGACTGAGAAAAGCCTAGAGCTATACAGCCTAATCTAATTAGACTGATTATTTCAAACTCGTATAGATGGACCTTTCAGAGTGTGTGCTCTACATACACATGTTCGAGATTGGTCTCTCACTTTATGCACAGTGGAAACAGCATTATAAAAGCATGGGAGGGTTATTTTTTGGTGGTCATTTTGACAACAAAAAAAAGTTTTTACCAAATAATTAATAGTTTATCTTATTGGATTGGACTGAAATTTGGGGACTATAACAACCTTTCACAAAATAATGCTTTTTTTGTGTGTTTTTTCCCTACGTTGTTACCAAAAATGACCCGCCTACCAAAGATAGTTTATATATCAAACGTTATGGAATTTTATCACCAAATATTGGATTCAATCTTTTTGCCAACTTGTTTTCTTTACATTTAGGATTGGTTTTGTGTTTCATTTTCGGATTGGTTTTTAACTGAAAAAAGCAGTTTTGGTGAATAATTTTGTCACTGAATGATTAAAATTGTCACTGATGTTCACACTAACCTACTTTAATCTAGACTACTTTGTTTAACCAGGACGTTTGTTCTGACATGCTTTATTTGGGTCAGAAAATGGCACAAAATCACACATGTGGTGTTCCCGGGTCAAAATGATATTTGGTGAAAATAAATTATCACCAAATATCGGATTCAATCATTTTGTCAACTTGCTTTCTTTCTGTTAAATCTGGTTTTGTGTTTCCTTTTAACTGATTCATCAACGGCCTCAGTGATCTGAGCTTTTGCACCTTAGTTATGCGTGAAAAAAAAGCATTATTAGTTTAGCATTATGCAAATATTAAATAAAATATGAAAATTAAAACTGTTTGTCACACTATTGTACTATGATTACTTAAGAAGTTTAGTCTGAAATGCTTTTGTGTTTTTCAAAATCGCACAAGGTAACACTTGTGGTGTTTCCGGTAAAAAACGACTGACCTTCCTAAAGCGGCAGTCCGCAAGTTCCTTTGAGTAAAAATTAGCTAAAACAAATTATTGAGCAAGTACACAAAAGAACGGTGTTTAAAACTGTGTCATTACCCTTCCTGGATTCACCGCGGAAAGCTTGTAATCATGGTTTGTAATTTGCCCTGTCGGGTTGACTATCCCGGCGATCCTTATATGGTGTCTTTCGTCCATGCGTAATTTCGTAACGTTCGTACACAGATTGAAGGGGTTCCGGCTGCTAGCCAGCACGTGGATGCGAGTGACAGGTGGTTTATAACGTGAACTCACAACTGCTGGGTAGGACTTCATACAACATTTCGTATTATTTAAGGCGCAGTTTATTACCTTAACTTATAAATGCCAAGCAGTGTTGACATCTGGGGATTCATAATTTACAAAGAAACAGGGAATGTGATCGGAGTCGTGCGAAAACAAGAATTCATATTGGCAAGGCATTTCAAAGTTGACTGGAACTCCTCGATCTGAAAGGTTTGTAAACGGATGCAGACATCGCTATATTTCTACTGAACATGTAAGACATTTCAATATTTGAATAGATCGCACAAAACGGTTGCGCACTTGTTATGTTAATACAGACGGGTACAGTTGTTCTTTCTCTGTTTGTTGTGTTCATTATGATAAATAAAATTTAAGACCTATTCGAACGGGATCGGTATTATCTCGTGTGATTTAGAAATGATGTTACCTCCACACATCTGTATTTCATGTGGGGCAAATTAGCACGGATTTACGGATTTATATCCCGGATATGATGGCAAGGCTTTAGCATATAGTATATGGTGTATAATGATTTATGACCTTGCCTGCCAGCATTTGAGACCCGAGTTCAGGGATCTTCTGTCCAGTTCACTTCAGGGGAGTTTCCATGATAAATAACAAAATGACAAGCCCCAAAATAATATCAAAACACTTCAAGACAGCCTCCATTTGTGCTATTTGTGTCTGTTTATGTTCTTATTAGTTTCGTGTCATATCATCTTTATTATGCGCTTCTGGTGTACAGTGAAGATATTCACCGCTGCACTGTCACAGGCCACGACTCAAAACATCAGACTCATCTGCGCAGCTAAGCAGTGCCGCATCACAACTCGCGTAAAAAAAATACCTCCGCACATCAGCTGCAGTAGCAATTACAAACTGAGAAGGCGACAAAGAGGCCAATCCTACGGACTGCCGCTTTAAGTCACAGTGAAAGATAACAAAACCAGACCTTTATTTGGAAATGCTTTTATTTTTTTTAAAAGGTGTCTAAAGTTATACTTGTGCTGTTCCCTTTCAAATGTTGACCATAAGACTTGAAAACAGTAGCTCAGAGCACATTAATGCTGTCATATAATATATATTTATATAGTATATATTTCATGGAACATCTTTTGGGGGAATCAATGCACATAAAGAATATATACAGTTTTCGTTGCTCCATGAAATTTTCTTTGAATGACACTTTCAGTGTTTTCTTTTGGTTTGTCACAATGGCCAAATTTGACAGACACATCCACATTTTTCAAACTTTTGCTCCCAAGTAAAAAATATATTATATTGGGATGACAGTGTTGTTATTGTCTATGAAATGTTCCATGCTCTGTATGACAATGTGTTTGGTCTTGTATGTCACAGTGGTCAGATTTGACACAGAATTACCACAATTGTTGCTTCACACCTCTTTTTAGAAAATAAAATGATTTCAAAATAAAGGCCCTGAGTTTTGTGATCTTCCGCTCTCACTTTCAATGGGCGGTCATTTTTTATGTGAAGCTCAGATCAATGAAGCCCATTGTTAATCAGTTTCGAAAAAGAAACACAAAACCAGTTCTACCTGAAAGAAAACAAGTTGAAAAAAAGATTAAACCTTATATTTGGTGATAACATAGCATATCGAATGATTTGTAAGCTATCCTTGGTAGATGGGTCATTTTGACACTGGACCACCAAAAAGGTGATCCTGTGCCATATTGTATGAAATAAAAGCATTACAAAACAAACTTTCTGGTTAAACATCAAATTATGCTAGTGTGAACAACAGTGCAAATTTTGGTCATCTTATTTAATACAGCCAAAATATTTTTTTCAGTCAAAGACAGAAAAAATCAGATCAACTAAGCCTACGATTAATCAGTTTGAAATAGAAACACAAAACCTAAATTAAAGAAAACAAGTTGACAAAAAAATTGAATCCAATATTTGGTGATAACATTGCATAACAAGTGATTTTAAGGCTAGTGACCGGGTCATATTGACCCGGGAACACCACAAATGTCATAGGGTTTTGAACACAACACAAGGGTTAAATGGAAAGCTTTCAGATGAGTGTGTCTGTCAAATCTGTATTTGAGAAAATGCTCAGTGCACTGAATAGCAGTGAGTATGGGTTAGGGGTATATCAACAGAAAGGGCATAAAGTCGTTGTAAATGTGAAAATAAGTTTAACACTATACAAGGGAAATTCACTACACAAGACATTCATTAACTGGGCCCTCTGCCACTGATAGTGTGGAAGTAAGTAGCTGAAAGTAAACATTTACTGGATGATTAAAGCAGAAGTCATTAGGACCGATTCACAGGGTTTGTTTGAGGATGCTTTGTTTGTGTCAAACAATTAACTATTTCAAACATCAATGTTGTGAGGTTATGTTTTCGGTGGCAATTAGAGCCCAGTCATTGAATGGTAGTTAAACAAAGCAAAATGTCAAATGCGATGGTTTTGAAGTCTTTACAAGCATTTATTTTGCCTTCCGCTATACCAAATATGAAATTTGTTTGGTGAGTCAGGGAATAATGGATAAAAATTGTAAACTACAATTAAAGTTTAATTGTTTGTTTCCGTTTTACAAACAAACATTTTTTGTTTTATTTTCTTTGAGTGAGGTGTTTATGTAATTCTAATTGGTTTGGAGACAACGCTGGCCGGTATTATTCCAACAAAAGAAAGCAGAAACAAAGAAACAAAACTTCTGAGGAAAGAAGGTCTCTGTGTTCTTGGAGATGAAATTGAACACAGGTCTTTAGGGACCGCTTAAAAGTGTCTCTCTTCACTGTTTGTGGAGTTGACATTGCTCAAAAAGGTAACTTGAGCTAGCATTTACTTTTCTTTGTTTGTTTTCATAGCGCTCATACATAAAACATACCATTTGAAGTTGTCACAATGGGGGACCTCTGCATCAAATTGACTTCATACAACTTACATTTATTGACAGATGGAATCGTTCCTCTCTTTGAGTCTTCGATAATCTGGGGAATTAAATTCAAGTTGTTAAAGCGCCTCAAGTGTTTTCATGAGTCTAACCTTTTATGTCTTGACATGATTTATCTTTGCCGACTTCATAAGCAACACAAAGTCCAATTTTTTAGAGTTGTCCAGAAAGTTGTCAAGTATTTTTTTCTTTTGAAAGTGAGAGGAAATCTGGGGGAAGTTTGACTCTCTGGGACCGAGCTCTCCCATGATTGTATGATATCATACAGCTCACTCAATGCAAACAATTTCTGTCGACATGTTTCAAACCGGAAAGTTCCAGCCACTGAATTGTCAAACTGGGAAAATGCTTTCAAGCCTATTGAGCTTAAACCAATAAATATATCAATATCATGTGATTAAAGTGTGTGGCCCATAAACTAGACGCGGTGTTAGATAAGTGTGTGTGTGATGCTCTGTAAGGTGACTGTTTAATTAGGCTGGCTAATGGGCTGAATAATTATGTTACTTTTTTTGCCATCTGGACTGGAGCTCCCAGAAACTCTCAGTCTTCTGGTGCTGAACTAAGCAGTGAGGTGAGAGAATAACAAACCTTTCCAAGATTCTCCTGAGGGTGTGTTGCTGATATTGGAACAATCACGTCTTCCCTGCCTTCTTGAAGTTTTCAAAATGACTCTAATAACCGTTATGGCATCTGTGGATTACTGGATGATGTGCCAACTTCTTTATGTTCACTGTAACTTAGAGGCCATTTAGCAGATGCTTTAATACAACGTTACTGACACTACACTTATTACAGAGACACTCTGGACAGTAGAAACCTGGGGTTAATGGTTTTGTTGAAAGGAACATTGGCGACAGTTCATGAGCCCCTCATGGGCCTGGACATATAATCTTCTGGTTAGCAGCCTGGGTTTTTAACCATTTCAACTGAGACGACTGAAATACAGAATGTATTCTAGAAATAAGATGTCAAGATTTTTTTCTAAACTTTAAGCATTGCAAGCGCTACTTTTATGCATTTATTACAGGATGCACATTCTACTCTAAAAAAATCTGTAAAAAAACTGACATTTTCTGTGAACTGGAAAAACAGAAATATATCTCAAAATATGATATATGTTTGTGTAAAATTATAGGATACAAGGATTTATATTAAATAGTTTTCCCCATTTTTCTTGTAAATGTGTTTTGACTTGTTCTATAATTATATAGTATTTGACTGAATTTCAAAAATAAACTATAAAAAAAATCTTGTTAAGAAAACGATAGCTTTGGGACGCCAGAAATAAACTGTAATGTAATGTGTTTTACCTGTAAAATTACACTTTCCCCATGTTTTTCTTGTAAAATGGTGGTCTTTTGCAGTACTTTTAAGTTTTTTGACCATATTTTAAAAAACTAAATAAAAAAATCTGTACAAAGTAGAAAATTTAGATTTTTTTTACATTACACGTGGAAAATCTGTAAAAAAACCAACAGAAAAACTCTGTAAATGTATATTTTTGCAGTGTACGTAACAGATACTTTTTTTTCTAGAATTTCTACACACCTGTGCTGTTGCACAACCAGCTGTTAGATTTCCGCCAAGTGAAACTTTGCTTGACCTAAAATGCACTTGGACCGCTCCACTCATCTTCAAACTGCATGTGTTTTTTCAGAGGACAGATTGCAGGAGGAGGGAGACCAAGAACCATGTCAGCACATAATCTCTTAACTATTAATGCTTAAAATTGCACAGGAGGGTATTAGCATGCAAAATATCGTAATCTCCAGAGCACAGCAGGATTATATATTTGAGTTGAATGAATGGCTTTTAAAAATGTCAAAGGAAACAGAACATATGTTTTTTTTCTGCTCTAGTGCTTAATGTATTCAGACTTTCAACAAACATTGTTTTCTCTGAAATCACAAAATCCTTAAAATTACAGAGGGAGTTACATAAATTAGATATGATTACCGTGAAGCATCCCAACAAAAAATTGAGATAAACTAAAAGGTTCAGTTTTGCATTCTTTTTCGAAAAGGTCAAATATAAAATGAGTGGAAGATTATAATTTGGTTACATGAAAATTCTGTGTTAGCTACTTCTAAAATGTTCTTCAAGTGGGAGATGCTATGAATTAGCTTTATGTTTTTAAATAACCAAATTACACAGAAAGTAGCTCTAAATTAGACCATTTGCAGCTTTGTGTAACATATGACAGTTCAGCTCTTAGGGTTCGTCTCAGCTCCCTTATTCAATCTTCAGGTCACTTTTAAGGGCTGCCTTAGGCCCGATTCACATTTCGCATCTAAAACCGCGCGGAAAACGCGAGCTGCACGGTATTCTCTTTTTTTTCTAAAGCGCCTATGCCCGGTTGCATTAGGCACCTTAAGTTTTTCCCTTAAGTGTGACACTTAAGGGGTGATTTATCTTTACCAAAGACAATAGGAGAAAAACTTAAGTAAAACTTAAGGTATATTTAAGGGCAAACTTAAGGGAAAATTACACTTAAGGTATGCAACCGGGCCCTGGACTTTGCGCTCTCCTGGCGTCTGTCGTCGCTGAGCAACCATGGGCCACGATAGCTGTTGAGATGAGGAGGTATAAACAAAGGATATATGGGTTATATGCACTGAAAATACCTTGCAATAACTCTGCTACTACATTTAGTTATGCTATGATCATCTGTGTCTCCATTTTCATTAAGCTTGTCAATATTGTGTGGTTGGTTCTTGTCACATGACCTGCTCCTTTCTGAAAAATTTGAAAAAAATCTTCATCTAGATGCGGCGATGACGTGCCTGAAAAACAACACGTCGCCCCGTCTTACTACATTAAAATAATGAATATGCACCCGGGAAAGACGCAAAATGTGAATCGGGCCTTATTCGCAGAATCCTATCAGTGCACTGAAACTTTCCTTCCCAAATTCCAATGCAACGCAAAAACCAGGGAGCATTTATCCTGCCTATGTTCCCTTACCGGAAATCACATACTATTTGTTATAGCTAACCAAAATCCCACGAGCCAACTCAATAAACATCATAAAGCTCGACAGAACTTTTGAAAAGGCAAATATGTATTTTACTTTAGATGCCATCACACAGGGATAGATAGGCAGGGAACAATCTTCTTAACATTTTACTAAAATGTATGCACATATACATATGAAGAGTTTGGTTCCAAAATGAGATAACTGCTTAAAAAAATATGTATTTTATTATTATTTCATGTTTTTATTCTGTTAGTTAGTGGGGTTTTTGTTATTTTGGCTTAAATAAACAGAGTTAACTCATTTCGGAACCAAGCTCTTCATATATAAGAATCCTTCACATAAATAAACATGATTATTTAAACATGTTTCATAATATACTTTAACTAGTATTTCAAAATATAATGCCTGCATTATAATGATCTGTATGGGCAAATTATCAGTATAATTAACATGTTTGCATCTAAAATATGACGTTTTTTTAATTTGTATTAGTAAAGTACAAAATTTGACTGGCTTTTAATAGGTGTCATGCTGCAGAGAGGGTGCATAAATGGAGTGCAGAATAATTTTCACCCGTTGTGATCTTCGAATCATGTCTGGCCTTTCTGAAGGCCGCAAATGGCTAGCTGACATCAGCGCAGAATTAGACCTGGGATCTAGCCTATTCACAAGGCCTTATTTGCTCTTCCTTGCTGACATATACATTTATGAATATATTACTGTAAGAAAGTGGAAAGATACCACAGAATGTTTGTGTTTAAAAGAATATGTAGAAGCTTTATGTGGTGCTTTAAAAGGCAATGGCTTCTTAAAGACACATTGAAAGAGCCTTCTCTATTCATTTAAATTATATCAAGCAATTTCTTGTGAAGCAAAACATCTAGAATGATTATGCAGATCAACTATCAGATTTTTTTTAATTATAAAAAGGCAAAAATGTCAACATAAGGTAAAATGCAATACTGTAGTGGTAAAAATATTTGACTATGTGGTGCACTGAGTAGGAAAATCATGCCTAAGGATGGCAATAGTGATTAGAATACACACTGATGTCTGACCATCAGCTGTTTGTCAGTGACGGCAACAAACTATAGATTAGGCCATTTAATCCAAAATTATTACATCATCACTGTAGCATTTACAACCACCAATTCATTGCACTTGAGAGGTGTTCTTTATTATTATTAACGGTAGGTCTAGACTGCACCATCTACTATTGGACATGCAAAAGGCATTCAGTTTGACCAAAACAGAGATGAAATGTATCCCATCTGGTGTTAAAAAATGTATGAACCGAAGGGATGATTTTAAAAGCAAACAACCTCTCCTCCCATATCCCAAAGGGCAATTCACACACAAAGTCTGGTAGCGAATGCTTCTACTTTAACATATTTCTAACATATTTCTATACTATCATCATAACACTCTCTTTGATTACAAAATGAAATTTCTTAACAATCCATGCAAATCTGTTCATTTTAGTAAGACGACAGTGTGAGATATTTGGTGTGTATTTAAATAAATAAAAAATAACATATTTTGTTGTGTGTCTCTTTTACCCAAGACACAGTTTGATGTGCACTCTCGGATGTTCGGCCACTAAAAGTGTGACCCTCGGTGAAAGGCCCCGTCACCGGGGACTGACAAGTGAAAACAGTTCTGTGGGCCGTGACTGAGCTTTTTGGTACCGCAATCGGGGCTGTGCACTGAGCCCCCTTAAGACAAGATTAGGTCCACAACCTTCAGGGAAAAGCTGCAGGGTGCAACATGTCAAGCACATCTGACCAGAACCATTTATCTGGAAGAAGCCCAAGCAGCAGTCAGCCACGATGATACCTTACACATAGTACTTGTTACACATGATTTAAAATTAGATCAGATAACACTAAGCATAAGTAATTTGAACATTTTCCCAAGGCTCGGTGACCTTGAGTGTATGTAGGAGTAAATCATAGCTCCGGATTTGTGTCCCTCTGTTTAACATAGCCGTTAAATGCAATTTTAATGCAAGCTTTTAGCACAGGCCAAATGTATACGCATTCATCCTCAAGCGTAATTTAGTTTCTGCACTTACAGATATATTGTAATAGTATTGGAAGGATTTCCTCATGATAGGAGAGGTTAATTTTAGCAATGCAATCACGAGGCCACACATTAGGAGTCGTAGTCCATTATTAGATTGACGGAGATGTGTAGCCATGCTTGAAATAAAATATGAAAATATGAGTTATTTAAGACCGAATTCTGCTGTGTTGTCTGTACTTATTTTTCATTCCTCAACAAATTTGATATTTACATCAGAGTTTTTTAACACACTTTTCTCAATAATCAGATATTTTCAGTTCTCGGATACACTGCTTGTCAGAGGAAATGATTTATGACCTAATACAGTGAATAATGGATAATACTGTACATAGTATGGACTTAAAATGTTGTTTTTTAAATAAAACAGTACTGCCCAAGTATATTGGAGGTCCCTATGTTGCATAATTAAAAAAAAGTTTGAAGGTAAATCCTGATATATTTTTTAAAAGTTTGAAGGTAAATCCTGATATATTTTTTAATCTAGCATACTAATCTTGAGAAATGTGAGACTGTATACTTTAGGTCAAAGGAAGTGATCAATATGTGAAACTATATATTGATGACAGCATTATCAATGCGCCTTCAGCTGAAGGGCATTTCGATATGTTATATGTTTTATTTTTAATCTGTTCTTCTATTGTATGTTTGCATCTTTTTTCATTCTTATGAAAAAATCTTACAAATCGGTGAGAGTTGCTTAAATTTGATTTTAAATGTACAGATGATGTGTCATATCTGTGCCACTATCTTTACAACAAAATTGCAAAAAGTTATGATTATGATTATTTTTGCATAATGTATACAAACTAGTTTGTAAAAAAATACAATATGTGTGTTATTCCAGTAGATGACTGTACAATGAACACAAATAGGTAAAATACCAAATATGTTTTTTTTAACATTTCTAATTTTTAAATAAAATGTTTGTGAACGCTGGCATGTTAAAGTGCATATTGCAAGTAGATTTTTTTTTAAATGAATCTATAACCTAAAAATTTAATGCCGAATTTAAAATGCAAATTTAGTAGAAGAAGTGATCGTTCTTTGACAGTCTTCAAAAACAGTCTTTTATTCAACATCGTGTCATTTAACGTCACGAGAGGGAGAAGAGTGCTCCGCTTTGCCTTTGATCACTGCAGAGTATCTTGGTATTCAGTAGGAGCGGTCGTGAGTGAGTCTTTTTTAACTAGTTATTTATTTCATTTGTTCATCGTCACGGTAAATGATTGTATTTGTAGAGGTTGCCAAACTTCTTCCTGTCAAGAAATCGTGTGTCCACATGTCCCTGCTCTCTTGTCCGCATAGCAGGCTCATAACTGTATGGCAGTGGTCCGTCATATGAATGTGAATAAACTAGTGGTGGGCATAGATTTTTTTTAAAAATCTAGATTAATCTTGGAATTAATCTAGATTAAAATGGCTCATTTGAATTCTGCCGAAGGCATTCAGAATATGTGTGCTACCCAAATAATGACTAAAAGTAAGTCTTTGAGAACGGGTTTCTCAAGCCAGGTGGCGCATTAGATCAGGGGCTCATCTCCTGTTTCCAAAATGCATCACAAACTGCTTGAGAAAGCTGTTCTACTATGATAATTTGTGATGAAAATAAAATTATGTTCAATAAGATGTACTTGTGTTTACTTCCGCATTAGCTAAGGGATGCGCTGCGTTTAGGTGGTACTTGAGACTGGAAGAGCTCCTACAGTACATTTACATTTAGTCATTTAGCAGACGCTTTTATCGAAAGCGATTTACAAAGAGTTAGGGAGCAACAAGCGATATGTCATACAGGAGCCATAATACATTAGGTGCCAATACAAATTTACTGGTTTCAACTAAAGCTAGACCACTACCTGTTGAGAGAAATTTTTTTTTTTTAAACCAACTGTATGTAAACCAATTCCGTACAGTAATCCAATTCCACATTGCACAAGGTGCAAACAACCTTAGTCTTGTCCAGGTTTCCATTGGGAAGCTTCTTAAAAATAAATTTTCCCTGAAGCAAGCCCGGCGGCTTCATACCTGCATCCATGTTAGCACGTCACGTTTGATGTGGTCATTTCACAGTAACGTTATGTTGTGTTCAGACCAAACGCGAATGGCGCGTCAAGCGCGAGTGATTTACATGTTAAGTCAATGCCAAGACGCGATAGACCTACTTGCGGCGCGAATCGCGCGAATGAATCCCTGGTTATGAGATGATGAGGCGGAGCGAATGACGCGAATGAAGCCCTGGTTATGAGATGATGAGGCGGAGCGAATGACGCGAATGAAGCCCTGGTTATTAGATGATGAGGCGGCGCGAATGACGCGGATCACGCGAGTTGAAAACTCTCGTTCTGGCCCCCTACAGTGCAATTAAGCTAGATATACATCCGCGCTAAAATATCAAGGTGAAAGTCATCATAGCTTGCGTAGTATAGACCCAGCTCCCAACCCAACTTTGAGAATAGATTAACGGCGACATTGTTTTTATCGCGCGATAAGAGTCTCGCGTTAACGCCGTTAACTGCCCACCACTAGAATAAACATTTATAATATTCTCCCAATTCTCATTGTCATCGCGATCCATTGTTTTCCTTTTGTCTACATCGACCGCACTCCCTCTCGTTACGTCACTTCCGATTTTGGCGGTTTTCAGTTGTCGAAAAAGAAAATTCTCTCAAAAAACATCCCCAGAAGCCTAATTAAAGAAATTTTAAAGAACATATAATTCCTATGCTATTTTCTACTCTCTGGGGTCTCCAACTTGCAATATGCTCTTTAAGTAAAAAAAATACTTGCAAAAATAACCTTAATATTCCAAGCCCCGTCTTCCCGATTTAATTAAAAGTGGTCTTAAATGTTTTGTTCAAGTTCATCTGACGAGACAGTAATTGCTGAAATGTCTTGTTTATCAAGCATTAAGTCATAAACCGTGGACAGAACATTATCCGTGCCGTTACAGTCTCTGTATAGTCATTGCTATGACTCATGTCTCACCCAACAGATATGCATCTCATTAAGCGCTCATTCTGGATGTGCTTAGCCAGAAGCAAATTCAGAAGCAGTTGAGTTCAGCACTCTCTGAGAATTTTATATACTGCCACTGACGCCCATAGACATAATATTGTACACAACAGTGTGAGGCGTTTTTTAATTGAATATGTATTCAAATCATTTTTAGCTGCTAATTTTCAAATGCTGTGGTTTATTAAGCTTCCACTGCAGCGTTGTCATAGCTTCTTAATAACAGCAAACTGACAGATTCATTATCATCTGGTTGAACTGCATCCTGGCAAGATGGAGAAATTAAAATGGAGCTTCTGTGATAGTGACATGCACATACACACCTGATTTGATTCATGCTGATCTTCCCTGAACTGCTAATAAGTTATGTAAGATCAGTTTTGTGTCTCGGTAAGTGACCATAATTGCAGGGACAAGGTTTCTACCTTATACATAATTACATTGTCTAAGTACACTACAATAACAAGCTGTAACTTAAGTGCTATACTTTAATTTAATAAAAGTTAAAATGTATAAATAAATAACTAAACAAAAGGCTGCATGAAAAAATGTTAGTAGAAAATGGATTACATTTGGGCTAACACAGTTCACAGCTTCTGTGTCTAATTTAATTATTTTATCCAAATACATTAATGCATTTTTATTCATCTGACTGGAGGATAGACCTTGTTTTACTCAATATACACTGCCATTTGACTGGGATTATGCTAACGTGCTGACCAAAGATGATATAACGCTATTAATCATATTAATGGGATTCTTTTGATGATAAAAATTATGAAGCGTAAAAACTAATTTAGTCTCTTGACACTGGACAACTAAATCTGTTATTTGATTCATTATTTTTGCATTCATATGTCGAATAAAGACAATGTCTCATTTCGCATATCTGTCAAATGCACAAACACAAGAAATGAGAAAGTCTATGCTCTTTTGAAAATAAATTGCACTTAATTGCAATTGCACAATAGTAACATGAGCCCAAACATTAAAACAGGACTGTAAACTAAACAACAGACTGTGCCGTATCATAAATACATCAAGGCTGTGACACATACACATATTATGAGCTAAAAAATAACAAAGCAAATATCAATGAGAATCATTGTGTGCAGTGGTCATGTTTTATTGTGAATGGATATTGTTTTATAAGGTTATCTGAGTATCCATGGATACACACTTTAAAATCCACTAGATTACTAATTCTATTACTAGCAATATTATTTCTCACTCACTCATAAAAATATCCTATTGGTCATTAATCTAATGTTAATTGCTAATGCAAAGGTTGACAGTTTAATCAATTGATGAGCATTTTGTAAACCAAAGAGTTATTAAAATCGTACTCCTGTGCTATCAGTTCTTGAGCGAGGAGCTGAACCCCAGATTGATGTTGAAGAATAGTTGATCCATGTTGTGTGTATTCCACTTCAGGCCACAAATTAACAACATAATTGTTATTTGATTACGCATATTTTTGTGCTGTTGTTGTGTTTAGCATATATTATTTAAGCACAACTCACATCAAAGCTCAAGTGATTTATTACAGTTTTTCTTGATTGCTAATACACAATTCATGAAACAATTCACAATTTTCTCACAAGTATAAACACGTTTTCTCAGAACAATAAACCAACTTGTACAAACCCCCACACAAAAACATCTTCATATTTGTTAAGGCTTAACCATGTTCTCATTCAGAAAACACAAACACATAATATAATGAAAGGAAGTGTCAGGATGTAAACTCAAATAGCACACATGTATTCATCAGTAAACATTCAGGCGCAAAACTGGTGACACACCAATCAGAATTGGGTGAGAAGTTATAGATTTGTGTTAAGAGTTTCGAAAAAAGGAGCCATGATTTCAACAAATGTGTTTATGCAATCAAGAAAAACTGTAATGTCAAAAAGTACATTAATAAATAAAAAAATGTCAAAAATTGATTAGGTGTCACCAATCTTCTAGAAGACATAATCTCTTACAAACAAATAATGACAGAACGTTGTTCTATGGGGACCATAGCCTATAGTCATCTTTAAAATAATGAAAATGGATTGCTCTGATCGTAGAAAATGATTAGTCAATACAGTCCAACCATGTTAAAACAGAAGCTTACACAAACTCACTCGCATCATTTTACATCCTAAATGTGTCATAATTTACATATTTTGGTTGTTTTGCTCAATACTTCATTAATATGGCACAGGGTCCTTTCATCAGTCGGCATGTGTACAAGCTCAAATGAATTGCATAGCAAGGCTTGATTGCCTAATTTGAGACAGTAATAGCCTTGAGATACCCCTCACCTGATCCTCCACCCGATAATCAGCGCTTCAGCGATAACACACACACCCAGTATCCGCTTGAATGGACGAACACTCTCTATCCCCGCAGGGACAGGTAAATCAACCTCAAAGCTGAGATATGAGAAGCCCTGGATATTTGAACCTGAGTATGTAAATGACAGCTATTTTTAGACTCCTGAGTGCTCACACAGAGTAATTCAGGCCCAGCATCTGTGTGCGTGTCTGTCTGTGCGAGTGCGTGATGTGAAAAGTCTAAGTCAGTGTGGAGTGCCAGTTTGGCTAAACAGATATCATTGATGTGCAATACTTTTAAAACCTACTGAACTAAAACAACTGAGGAATTGCTCGCAGATCTTTCCTGCCCTCTCTGCCACCGAGTGCTTTCTCTTTGTCAGCTATTTACCCGTTCAGTGCACAAGAATGGCAGTTTCTGTGTCCCACACACACATCCTCTGTTTAGGGTCTCTGTATTTTCCTAATACAGATGAGGTATCTTTTTTTAGAGCTCTTTTTGGTCACTGACATTCTTCCAAATATCTTCCTTTGTTTAGCAGAACTAAGAAATGTATGCAGATTTGGAACAATCTTAGTGTGAGTAAATGAAGACAGAATTTAAATGTTAATACTGTGTACCAGGCAAATGAATGATTACACTTCTTGTACCTGTGTATTGTTGAACATGACTGACAATCAATGCATGCTCTTAGTCTCTTCAGGATAAAAGATGAATTACTACAACGCGGTAAGTTCTCTATGGTGTTAAGAGTTTGTGGAAGAGGGATGCTCTGATGTGCTGACAGTCTCCACACGGCATCCAGCAGGGAAATTCTACCTTGTCTATATTATTTCCTCTCTGTCAGGGTGAGATCTAAATGAAAATCTCTCATATAGAAATCTCTCATGTTTACATTAGGAGTATACTCTACCTTTCTAGTTTGGATAAAACTGCTGAAATTATTTCATCTTCCCTAGACACTCCCAGGGACATGTCCCCCAAGCTGGAACAAAATGAGCTTTTTGAAGGGCGCTATCTTTGAATATACAACTTCACAATAGTGCCCAAAGGGATGCATGCTATCTAATTTTATTGCTCCCAATATGGATTATATTGTTTTGAATTTGGGGTGTCTCTGGTTCTGATGCTCATAGCATCCTTGGAATCTATGTAGGCCCATGTTGATAGATGGGCTCATGCACACTTAATCTTCTTAAACCGGGGGACATCTTTAAGGGACAATAATAGACAGAAACGCGACAATTTGTTTAGAAATAGCTTTACAATTAATATCTTATTAACATTTTGAGGATTCTAAAGTTTATAATATCATATTGAATACATTTGTATAAGTATAAATATAATATTATATACTGTATATTAGGCTATATGTATAATAAATATGATTAAATAAACAATGAAAAGATGCATGAATACCTACCTTTGTCTCTTGAATGGAATAAATTCATTCGAATTTTTTTATTTCATACTCAGGGTGAGAAAGTCGTTCTTAAGGTTGGACATAATTTTAACCTTGGCACGTACACTTTCTAGCACAGACACAAAAATGGCATAAGCCAGACTTTATGGCCTATCTTTTTCATGAAGGTGTATATTTTCTTATACATCAGCTTCTTTACTGCCATATTTTAAAGTCCTATCTTTAAACTGCAGAGTAATGTAGCCCCGGCCTCATGACATATTTCCCAAGGCTCAGATGTGTTTTGAAAACCAAAGACCTCACAGTCTGGCTCCATCCCTTCATCTGTCAGACACAGCTAGTTCTCATTTACTTTGGTCAGCATTAAGGTGTGCACACATCACCTTGTTGAGCAATTCCCCTACAGAGAGTTAGAAGAAGAGATAGCGATGCTAGTGCTAAACAATAAACAGAGGTCAGAATTAGTTCACATAAAGAAATGGGATTTCTGAGAGAAAAAACAACAACATTGTTGTCTGAACTTGTTTCTTTATGGTATATGAATTCTGGTGGCCTGTCATATAACAGACTTTTTTAACATAATTTTCTTTCACTCCATTCCTTTGTCACACTGACATATGATTGATGCAGCTGTTTCTACTTTGTCAAGAAACTTTTTGTAAAATTTTCCGGAATAATGGATCGGTAATTAAGCGGTAAAATGATCCTTTGTGAAGCTCAGAGCATTGTCATTACATGTCATAAGAGGTCCATTGTTAAAATGACAAATTACAAGTTATGATTAGCACTTAGTTTTCTTTCTTTGGAAATATTTAAATGAACGTTTATGTAAAATTGATTGTAAATAAAGAGATTGTAAAAGTCTAAGGACGTTTTCACACATAAGGGTCTGTTTCGGAACCTGGTGCGTTTTCTCTCTTTGTTTGGTTCGTTTAGGCATATGTGAACACTCCAATCGCGCTAGGATCCACCCCAAAACAATCGCTCAGAGACCGCCTGAACAAGGTGGTCTCGGCCCGATTGCAAACAAACTCTGGAGCGGTTTGCTTGACGTGTGAAAGCCATCCGACCCAACGGACCAACGAACTGTATCACAATGTATGATGGGTAATTACGTAAACTTGTGTGACGCAAAAGGGATTGTTTTGCTACTGGCTCTGTGTAACAATGTTCAAAGTAAGGAGCGAAGGAGGCGGGAACTGGTGAAAATCAAACCAAACTTTTAATAAAATAAACAAACAACAAAAGGAAAGTAAAGAGCAAACAGCTCCCTTACAGTCGACTGCCGGCCAGTCGGCCACACAAACATAATAAAACATAACAAAAAAATCCAGGCCTGGTTCTCTCTCGTCCTTCACTTCTGTCGCTCCTCCTTTTATCTCAACTTAACTTTATTTATATAGCTCTTTTTACAATTTTCATTTTAACAAAGCAGCTGTACATTAGACATATAGCAAGGCTTTTATTGCTTAAGTCAGTTGAATTTAATTAAGATAATTTGAGACTTAAACATTTAAAGTAGCGGAAATGTATGATTTTTTTACTGTGTAGGCCTATGTGTAATACAACTAGAATTATAGTATATGAAGTAATAAGTACACTTTACTGTTAAAGAGACTGAGTTTGCTAAGTTCCACTCTACATAAACACTAAGGTCTACAGCTTGTACTAAAGAATGAAAAAAAAAACAGTTCAAATAAACACAAAGATCTCTTTTTACTGTAATTTAACAGGTTATAAACCTATGCAGATAAAACCTGTTAGATTTGCAGAGTTGCTGATTGTCACAGTTATTACAGTTCCATGCTGATGTCTGGGATAAAATTGAATTGTCTTCACATCAACACACTATTATACAAATTCAAGAACGGTAATAAATATATATTTTTAACCTAAATAGCCTAGAATGCAAAGCAACACCGCTCTGCAGCAAAATGCGCTTTCACGTAAATAAACAAGAAGCTTGAACACTATAAGGCAACTGTATTTCTCTTCCAGTTTGATCATTAATGTGAATTACAGTGTTTGCATGACATCCTATGCACATCTACCCTGACCTGACCCCTGACCCCTGGGGCTAATCAAGAAAGGGGCACAATGACACATTTCACTCTCACTTTTTAACAGTTATAATGTAATGAAAAGTGAAACATGGCTTGACCTTTGCTTATGTCTTGACTTTTTGTAATGCACAGTTCCATTTCATGTACGTATTTGTGTAACCCATAACTGCATCTCGGACATTTTTTATTAACAAATTCCACAATATAAGAAAACAAAAGTTAAAATCGATTAAATTACAATAAGTCATAGTTTTTGGTAAGTTCCAGCAAGAAGCAAGACAGGGTTTCCCATATCTGTTATCCAAGGGGAGGAAAACAAATGTTACATACACAAATGAATACTCTGTAAGGTAGATCATGACGTGCATCGTAAATTGATGTTGTTCAGATTCCAATATTAGAAAAATTCACAGATGTATCCATCCCTCAAATGGAAAGGCATGCTCTACTGCTTTTCATAGATGAGGTTATTAGGCCTCAGCACACATTCACTGTGTTTGTTTGCATGTGTGTGTGCGTGAGCGCCTGCGCGTGTTGTTCTTATAATCAACACTAAAGCTAATGGGGATAAAACAGTTATTAATAACTGATATCTGCTGAACAGTGAAGATATGCAATGTTATTCATCACTTTTGAAAAGTTCAACCATATGGGAATCTGACACCTGCTGATAAATTGTTTACAGGTTGCTCTTTAAGAGCTCATGGCACTTCATGGAGTTCTTAGCTATGTTTAATTTTATTACAAACATCTCAGATACTTCCCTGAAAAGTCTTTGATAGAGATTGTAAAAAGAAACCCCTTTTTATTCATGCAGTTTTAACTGCTTTATAATGCATTTGTAAATGACGTATTAATCAATAATGAACACATTTATAAATGCTTCATAAAGGTAAAGTGTTACAAAGAAACGAGACAAATGTTGACAAACAGTAACAATACAAATCAAACACAGGTTTATAAGAAACATTCCCTTGGGACAAAGACCTGACATGTGCAAGGTTTAAACAAATATCTCAGTTTGCTCTATCTCTCATTGCTGACTTAAACAAAAGTCATTGAGACATTCAA
Organism: Triplophysa bombifrons; assembly: GCA_029783895.1. Classification (NCBI taxonomy): domain Eukaryota; kingdom Metazoa; phylum Chordata; class Actinopteri; order Cypriniformes; family Nemacheilidae; genus Triplophysa; species Triplophysa bombifrons. The sequence goes on from CM056464.1 coordinate 18,090,656, forward strand.
GAGATCTCATTGACATTTACATTTATGCATTTGGCAGACGCTTTTATCCAAAGCGACTTACATTGCATATCCTATACGTTTTTACATAGGTATTTGCAATCCCCTGCGATCAAACCCACAACCTTGCGATGTTAACGCAATGCTCTTACCACTGAGCTACAGGAAAGCTCAGTGGTATCTCATGTGTGATATTGCTTTCTTGTGAGCTAAGACAACTCCACCTGTGCAAGTGAAAGTTTTCTTTTGCTCATCTCAGGTCAAGTGAACTGTGTGATCTGCTAACAAACAGAGGAATCCACAGTATAATGCAATTCATTAAACAAAGAGGATTTGGATTTGACAATCTGCAAGCACAACTTTCATGTTAAGTCTACAATTATTTGGATACCCTGGGATTTTGTAATATGTTCTGTTTTATAGTCATTTAGCCTAGTCTTAAAGTTGCCTTTGCGCTTGATAACTGACAATAAATTAGCTTAAGAAACATAACTTGTTTTCTAATAAAAAGCATATGATGCAACTTGCCATTGCGTATTGACTGAGCCCCCACAACTTGCCAGCATTAAAATTAACAAAATGCTAGATAAACATTAAAAAAATAATTCCGCTACCAAAATCCTGCCAAATGTTAATTGGTGTATATGAGAAAAGCAGGGTATTTGTTTGAATGTGAAATTGAGCACTGTGATGAGTTTCAGATGGTTTTAACTAACCCCATTCAGTCTTTTTCTGTTGGATAGTTGTAATACACCTGTGCACAAGCTTTATATGAAATTACGGTTTATTACCACAATGTAACTTTCCATTTCAATGATGTAACTTGACTTGAGGCTAAAGTTAGTTTAATATTGCTCATCCATGTTTGCTTTCGAATGTGAATTAAACCTGATTTTACATAATTTTCATACACTCTTTTAAAGATAAAGATATAACTTTGATCCTCATTCAGTCGCCCTCTAGTTGCATTCTTACCAATTCGCTGAGGCTTTGACTCACTATGTTTCTTAATGTGATTTGTTTTTATTATGTTCCTAGCCAGATCCGCTGTGCCGATGTGAGCTTTCTGTCATAACTTTACAACACAGCAGTTCAGGAGAAAACTTTTCTATGTGTTTCAGGAGCTGGGCTTGGGCGTGTATCAAGAACATATTCCAGCATAAAAATGACTAAACATGTTATTAAAATACCACAAAATCATATTCATATAAACTGATTATCTAGATTATTTTAATCCACAAAAGCTGTATGTTAACTCAAAGTTCTACTACTAAAACCCTTGATTTCATGAATAATGTGAATGCTTATATTTTGTCACATTGCACATAGAACTCTAGTGTGATTGCCAATGCTGACATTTTTTCTTATGCATATTCAGATCTCTAGAGTCACTTAAGTGCAGGAACAGCCTGTATCACCTTCTGCACATCTGGATGAAATAGCAGCTCATGGCCTACATAATACAGGTGTAGGTAAAGGAGGTTTTGTTATGCATTTAAAAAAGCAGTCCTTCTTGTAATCCACATTTTACAAAAAAATGTTATTTAAATAAATTAAATGTATTCCCTACTCTTATACCTGATCTGTTAAATAAATAGAACAATAAACCTTTCAATATTACTTCACAAAAATTAACAAATTCTCTGTGTATGTGAATTTGTATTACACATTTCCGAAACTACAAAATTAAGGAATTTGACATAAATATTTTAGAATTGATTTTCAATGGCTTGTGAGAGTTTTTCAAGGGTTTTTCAGTGGCTATTCAATGGATTTATACTTGTTTGTCCCAAATAAAAAAGGGCTAAGGCAGTAAATCTCCCCACTTCATCTCCAGAAACGCAAACCCGAGATAGAATGATCTAAATGAAAACGACAGGAAATCAATGAGGGCCAAATTAAGTGGATCAGTTCAGGCAGTATAGGCTCAATTTAGCAAAGCTGTGATATTCACTTGGAAAACGCATTCAACAATTAAAGGGAAGGAAGGTGCTTATTAGAGGTAAAGAATATTGACACGACCACTCCAAAGACCCATCTACTCAACATCCTCAGATAAAAAGGTTCTTTAGCAGGAAGTAGAAACCACTCAAAAGGGTGGACTGTCAACTGGGTTGGAAGAAACAGGATCCAAGTGTATGCTTCTCTTTTTAGCATACACGACAATGAAACCAGAATAAACTTCTGAAAAGTTGTATGACTGCTGGGAAACTGTTTGAGCGACAATTTACCTCAGGAATGACACCTCAGCTCAGGCTGTGGGTGTCCTGCGTGTGCGAGGAAGACAATAAACTGACAATAAGCCAAAACAGAATTCATAAATGTGGAAATTGAGAAGAGGCTTAACTCAATGACAGGAAGTTGAAAGAAAAAAAACAACTGCATATTCAACTGTGGAAAGAGCCATTTCTTGTAGGAAAGACCTTATCTGAAGTTAATGCTTAGCTTGAAGCTCTGTGTTGTTTTGCAACCTGAACAAATATACAGGAAGTTATTTCTTCTGTATTCTGGTATGCAGTGACAGTATACATCATTTCTGTTGTGATGGGCTAATTTACATAATTATGGTCTTATACTGGTTCCAAGGGCACTGATTCACTTTTACCAGTTTACCCAGTGAGTAGCCTACACGATTTTATAGGTAAAACCAAAACAAATGCCATTCACATTTAGGTTTTGGAGTAGTGTTGGCAGACACAACTTAACCAGCTAAACAAGCAAACAAAAGAGTGTCCACATGCTTTAAATCAATTACAGCATAACATACACCCTACACATGGCTTTACATTTAAATCAGTGGTGGAAAGAGTACTGGAAAATTGACTGTTAATTGCTGAAATTGTACTCAATTACAAGAAAAAGTACTAGTGTTAAAAAAGTAATTGAGTAAAAGTAAAAATTACTCCTCTCAAAAACCACTCTAGTTCATACTAGTTCATTTTTATGCGGTGTTATTTAATGAATTAAGAATAATTAATAATAATCACATTTGGAAATTTATATAGAAAATAACTACTTTTAACAAAACACATCTTTACCTTACTGGTAAAGCATATGACTGGATACCACTCGACAAAATAACCATTCAATGTGATGTTCTGTCTGTTTCTTATGAGCTCAGTTTTTCAGTTAAAACCATTCATGCACTTCGAACACTGTTCAATCATGTGTAATAGGCCCCACATTGCGGAAATTAATAAATAAGAGCCCCAAATACTGCATGCAAAAAATGCAAAACATTTGTAACCTAAATTGCATTGGATTAGCATTAACAATCATATCTGTAGAGGAGCTGGCTGATCAAATACTCAATCTCAAGTCATCCAAGTTGAATGTGACATTATTTCACAGGGTAGAACAATACAGGTTTTTACCTGGAGTTGTGGTCCATGGTTTTTCAAGGTTCTTGCTTTAAAAGTTCAAGATACAAATAGAGGCAACATAAAAGGAATCCCTGTGGTTTCTTTCAATGTAATGACGTTTTATATAAGCAAAGCGATCAAACTGTGCAAGAAACTGAACGTTATTTACAACATTATATCTGGTATTGCACAGTTTGCGAAACTGCTACCAATCGCATATGTTCCCTACTCACTAATAAAGGCAGAGCACTTGATGTAGATACTTTGGAGTGAGATGGAATATTGTATCTCATGATATTGCCGTTTGGATGAAACTTGGCGAACGGAGTGATACAGGAACTCAATATTTTTCCATATCTCTGACAAGCCTTTGTATTGTGTACCTTTCCCACATTGACTTTCAAGTGCGCAAAACCGCCATTTGATACGCTTCCCACCATGATTAAACTAAATTTGCGGCAGATATCTTGAAATTTGTGTGAAGCAATTTTTCTATACGCAATTTGAGTCGACGGGGTCAAGTGACGGAACGGGACTTAACCAATCACATGAAAATTAAACATATAAAGTAGCGACGACATGTGGGGGAAAATAGCGCTGTTAAAGTACAGATACAGGACTAAAAATTTACTCAACTAAAAGTAAAAGTACACTATTTTTAAACTACTTAAAGTACAATTCCTGAAAAAACTACTCAATTACAGTAATTTGAGCATTTGTGTCATGATTCCACCTCTTCTTGTTAGGTAATTCTTGGTCTTGAGGTGGAATCATACAGGATCCTTTGTTTCTCTAGTCTGCGTCATCGTTCCTACCCTCCTGTCTCCTAGTTTGTGTTAATTAGTTTATCCCTGGCACCTGTTCCCTCTTGATTTGCTCCCCTTTATAACATCCTCGTGTTCATTGTCCTGTGCTGGTTCATTGTTAGCTGTATGCTGTTCGTTGTACGTTCTACCTGGTCTTTGATGTTTTCCTGTTTCACAGCTTTATGCTTGTTCCTCGTACCTTGTGTCCTCGAGTTTCCAGTAAGTTTTAGTTAAGTGTTTCTTTCAAGTGTTTGTTTTGTAGTTTAGGTAGTCCTTGTATTGTTTAAATATATTATTCTGTCTTGTTTTCCCCCTCGTGGGTTTTGTTTTGCCCTTTTTGTTCCTGTTTGTTATATATAATAAATACCCCTGTTACCCCTACGTCTGTCTTTCGTGCCACTACTGTGGCTCAGTGGTGGAGTGGGTAACTCGTCACGCCGGAAACCCTAGTTCGATTCTCGCTCCTGACAGATCCTGACAATTTGTAATTCGTTACTTTCCACCACTGATTTTAATACACATAAATGTATTTATTACAAACAATCAACGTTTGCCTCATCCCCAGAGAGATGAAACGCACGGTAGGGAAAATATTTAGCGTTAGAAAAATGCACCCGCCCAACGCCCTCATTCAGAGAACAAACATGGACAGAACAACTTCATACTGCCAATAAAATTATACTGACCTTCGGTCCTCTCACTGTCATCCTTCTGCTCTCTGTATCTCCTTCCATTTCCTGGGGAAGCTGCATGTTGTACAATTACTGTCACTCAGAGTGTATCGCAAGAGTTTCTGCTTTTTAGATGTTGGAGCAGACAAATAATGTGATGTGACTGTGGAAGTTCTCTGTGATATCGTCAAAAGATGTAGTGCATATTTTATAACTTAAGTTGGAGTTCCCTACACAGACTGATGAGACAATTAGTTTTCTACCAAGCAAGCATTTTCTTAGCAGTGCAGTGTCAGAAAGGTTTTGTAATTTAATTCAGAATATAATGACTGGTAAAATTACATTAGACTATTTCACTGTTTTATCTTAATGAGACTACTACACTTATAAATTCAAAGTAAATAAATAGATACGGTTACGACTGTAACCTTTGTTCCCTAATGGAGGGAAAAAAGATGTTGTGTTGAGAGACAGACTGGGATTTGATCTTGAGAACCTATCATCTCCGAGAGGAATTTAAAAAAGGCAATGAACTTGGCGAATGACACGCACACAAAAGTCTCCTCCTCGTGCTTACGGGAATAAAACAAGATGGTGGCTCCCATTCATTCATCGTTTTGGGCTGAGGAACCTGAGAGACATTTCTTGGTCGCTGCAGCGGGCCGACGATGTGTTGTGGCATGAAGATAGTCACCTCAAGGCTCACCACCTGGTTTCGAAAGGGAGTGGTGTTGCCCCAGAGACAAAGCCTTCACGAGATCTTGATGGGTGGCAAGCACGGCTAGATACACTTTCAAGGTGGATGAGAAGAGATTGCTCTCAAGTCTCTCTCAGGAAAGACAACACAGACCCCTTCTTGCATCTCCGTGGGTCTTCACCTCTGGAGGAAAACACCAGAGACGAGAAGAGGTGACACTTCAAGGTGTATAACCGGGGGCTCTAGCCTGCAGGACGGTCTCAGCGACCATCTGTGGCAACCTCTCAGAATCTCCTCGTCTTATCCAGAGACCAGACATGGAGATGGCAGAGTTCTGGCTAGGGGTGCCAAACAGTGCCCTTCCCTTGCGACAGAAGGTCCTTTGTCAGAGGAATCGCCCAGGGGGGATTGTTGTAGGAACCACCAGGTCTGAGAATTAAGTCTGGTTGGGCCAGTAAGGCAGGGAGTGCAAGGATGCTCACTTAGGGGAAGGCGTACTTCCGCTTGTCCTGCGGCAAGCAATGCGCTAGGGCATTGGTGCCGAGGGGGCAGTAGGTGGAGCCGGGGAAGCAAACAGGTCCACCTACTCCTAGCCAAACCACTCCCATATATGCCGGAGAGCGCGGGGATGGAGTTGCCAGTCTCCGCAGAGCGTCCCATGATGAGAGAGTGCACCGCTGTCTGGTTCAGGTTGCCCGGGATGAAGGTGGCTCTCAGGGGCTTTGTCACCTGCTGGCTCTAGCATCCAGAGGAATCCCTGCTCGGAGGAAGGTCAAGTCTGACCAAGTGGTGAGGATGCAAAGTCACTGAGGGGTGATAATAATAGGACTGGTGCCAGTGAGCCACATCCTCCATGGAACGCGACTCAATAAAATGTCCGGGGTACCCACAACGCCAACAGGCCGGCCCAGGAGTCCCCGCCGCCCCAAGCAGACCCCCGAATTGGCGAGGAGAGGCTGAAAAAGGGGGAAAGGCATGTGAGGCGTTGCCCGTCCGGTGTGGGGTTCCCTCCGGGGACCTGACAGCTCCGTATGGCCCCGCCTCTGGTGGGAACCGGGTTCGCGGCGCCGGACACGGGTAAAAGTTCCCCCGAGACCTGGGAAAGGGCACGCCGAAAATAGGGGGAGAGAGAGATGATGGGGTCGCGCCGACCACGGGGCACGCCACCAACTGGTCCTCCGCCAGCTGGATGGCCTGGACCAGCGTCGTCGGGCGGTGACACTGGACCCATATGGCGGTTTTCTTGGGAAACCGCGCCACAAACTGCTCCAGCGTCACCTGGTTGACGTTGTTATCGATGGTGGTGGCCCGGCCATCAGCCATTTGCGGCAGGCATCCCGGAGCTGGTGAGCGAAGGCAAAAGGCTGGGAGCGCTCCCCGAATTCCAGGGATCGGAAACGCTGCTGATGCAGCTCAGGACTCTGGCCCGTCCGTTGGAGGATCGCCTTCTTGAGGTCGGCTTGGCTGGGAAAAACCTAAGACTTTATTAAATAATACTTTCGGGTTTCAAATACCTGCTCTCTCAGTTCGTTTTACAACTCTCTGGTTGACGAATCTTTCTCCTTTGGGCTTTCCGGGACACACCGTCTCTGTGGCTCCCGTACAACGTTGTTTTCCCATCTGGTTTCTCTCTCTCTCTCCTCTCGCTTCCACCTTTGTGCCTTAAATGCGTCTCTTCGCCAATTACTAGAACGAGAAGCAGGTGTTTTCACTATAGCGTTGATCTGCTTACTCTCCGTCATTCTCCCGACACGCCCTCTCCGCGCAGACCGTGTTACACCATGCCCCCCTTGCCACACCTGTAAAAACAAGAAAAAGGTGAAAAGAACAAAAGATAGACATACAAATGCTCCACACACACAATATGCATACACACATTGACATAGACACACACTCGCACACACGCACAGTGAAAGCACACATTTGAGATAAAGGAGAGAGAACCACAGGTCAAATATTAAACAGACTATAAATTCTTATATGCAATATTAATTATGTTTAACTTCTAAATTCTAAAGCAGCCCGGCCAGGCAAATAGTGCAAAACAATATGCAAATGGTGGCGAGGAACCCAAAACTCCAATCGAGAAAAAAAACCTCAGGAGAACCTAGGCCCAACCAGGGGATTCCAGTTCCCCTCTGGCAAAAGCTGCTGCCTCTGCACTAGCTCAACAGTGCTTGCACAACAAGGCTAAATAAAAAATAAATAAACTTACTAATAAGGTTTCTTATAGATTTAAGATTATCATTAATAATCTAATAGCATTTGAAGTGTTGTAGAAAAATCGTGTCAAGTTGCCGCGTCCTTTATCCAGCTCTATCATCTCAGCTCTTGTCAGGTCACCGCTTCCCATTCTCAGCTCTGCCATCAGGTCTGGGCATGAACTGCATCCTGCGGTAACCTTGAATCAAAGAGACAAGACTGGCTGAGAGTAGAGTAATGTTCTGCACTCTTTGATGCAACAAGTACATCATTTGTTGTTGGATATGTTCCTGGTTCCGGTTGATCTAAATAATGCAGCCTAAATCCTCTGAGGATTAATATTATGGAAGTGTAGTGTATGCAAGATTAAAAAGATGCGTCTTTAGTCTAGATTTAAATTGACAGAGTGTGTCTGCCTCCCGGACAGTGCAGGGAAGAAGATTCCAAAGTTTAGGTGCTAGATAAGAAAAGGATCTACCACCTGCACTTGATTTTGAAATTCTAGGTATTACCAACTGACAGGACGCCTGAGAGCGTAATTCACGTGGAGGATTGTAATACAATAGAAGTTCATTCAAATACTGCGGCGCTAGACCGTGTAGGGCTTTATAGGTTGAAAGTATAGGTACATTCCACCTTGGGGATGTCGACATATCCCTTAGCCTCCCCACCGTCCAGGGAAGTAACAGCTCCTGAGCCCGTCTGACAATGATGCACCAAAGAACGGCCCAGGGGAAGTCCGCTCGAACAAATGGGGAGTTCCGCTGCATTCGTCTTAAGTCCAGCAGTGTTGTGGTTTTCTCAAAAAGAATAGTTGCATGACCTCCAGTCACTCAGGTTCTGAAGAACAAAAAGATGAATGAATGGGTGCCACCATCTCCTATTATGCCTGTATGCACAGTGAGGAGACTGGCGTGCGCGTGCCATTTGCCAAGTTCATTGGCGTTTTAAATTCCTCTCGGAGATGATAGGTTCACAAGATAATGCGTCATAAGAACACAATGACGAGAGACCGACTGAAAGGGAATCTACTTTAACCTTAAACAAAACAAATGTTGGCAGACAAGTTGAAATTTGTTAGATTTCAACACTGAATGTTTATATAACTAACAAATGTAGCCTTCCTGTAGCTCAGTGGTAAGAGCATCGTGATCCCAGGGGATTGAACATACCTATGTATAAATGTATAGGACAATGCAATGTAAGTTGCTTTGGATAAAAGCCTCTGCCAAATGCATGAATGTAAATAACTGCAGATTGCTGCTTTGACAAACCATTTCTTTTTTTAATTTTTACTCTTCAGACATTTTTGGCCAACTGTCAAAGTTGCCTAACTTTGACATTGAGAACCCATTCAAGCCATGGCTCATGCATTACTTTTCCTAATTTCTTTTTAATGTTATTTTTGTCTTTAAAATCAGTTTATAGTTTTCAACTTTGTCTGTCTGTGAGAGTTTTACCTCACAGCCGTAGAGCTACTGCATTGATTTATGGATAGTGGATAAGAGTAATGCGCATATCACGAAGCTTGATGTAAATTAGAGCACGTTTGCAAGCCTTCCAAACCTCTAAAGAAATTTGAGTATTTCAAGCACATTAAAAAAGATATGTACTTAATAATGATTGACTACTCTGAAGGACAGGGCCGAATTAAGTGCCAAAACAGGATTGGTGTGTCTGAGCGATTTCAATTTAATAGCAATAAACAAATCCTGATGAGCTCATACAGAGAGATTATAAAGAGGAGACATGCCACTTGCTGAAAAATGAACAGCAGAAATAGCAATGTTTAAAAGAGTGCCTGTAGGAGATGAAGTACACCACACACACAAATAAAGATTTAAAAGCACTGTTTGTTGTTTTTCTTCTAAACTGTAGATGGGTCCAATTTTTTACTTTTTAACTTGAATGTGAATTTTTTGAGCCAATAAAATGAGCTGAAATGTCTTCATGACATCGACTAAAGCACTAAAAGAACATATACGGTCCCAAGCCCATTATTTATGTTGCTGTGTTAACTACACAAACAGCCATCAGTGAACAAAGATGCTTTTTTTACCCATGGACTACACAAAAAACGATAATAAATCTCTCCACCAATACCAATAGATGATTATTCAGAGTGAAATCTGCCAATACTGATCCTGATTCTGAAGATTAAATCAATATTATAGGTCTTATCTGAAAGTGAGTTAATTTAATGACTTCAATATCAAACATTAAACTGGTGTTGTTTCTTAACATTTTCTATATACAGAGCACAACTTCATTGCATTTTGCTCTTTTGATAGATTAGCTTATTTGGCTATTTTTAAACCATCGTCCAAAATTCGATAGTGTGAAAAATACCAATACCCATTATTGGCCGATATATCTGTGCATCTCTAGAACTTAGGATAGTTATCAATGGATAAATATTCTCTTAACCCAGGTGTGGTACAGTTCAACGTGATTGAATGGCAAAAACACAAAAAATGGCAATTTTATTTATCCATCCATCCATTTTCTACCGCTTATCCGAACTACCTCGGGTCACGGGGAGCCTGCGCCTATCTCAGGAGTCATCGGGCATCAAGGCAGGATACACCCTGGATGGAGTGCCAACCCATCACAGGGCACACACACTCACTCATTCACTCACGCACTCACACCCTACGGACAATTTTTCCAGAGATGCCAATCAACCTACCATGCATGTCTTTGGACCAGGGGAGGAAACCGGAGTACCCGGAGGAAATCCCCAAGCACGGGGAGAACATGCAAACTCCACACACACAGGTCAGAAGCGGGAATCGAACCCCCAACCCTGGAGGTGTGAGGCGAACGTGCTAACCACTAAGCCACCGTGCCCCCTGCAATTTTATTTATAATGCAGCTAATTTTGGCTGATTCGCATGAATTCTTAAATTCTCATTCGTACATTTTTATACGATTTGCTTTTGCACCAGTGACCTCAGGGTTAGGTGTGGGGTTTCGTTATTGACTTTTTCCAGTAATCGTACGTTTTGTATGATTCACAACGTATGAATTAATATGAATCAGCCACCATGTAACAGTTACGAAATCCCATGAGATCAGGTTGTGGTTAGTTCCACATCTACCAACAGGGTAGATCTGCATTTGCATAAGGGGGAATTACTGTGAGAGGTGCTTTACAAAGACCTACCCAGTTGCAGATCCACCCAATTGATTTGACCAACTTGCTAAAAATTATAGAACCTTCTTTAAAAGACCTGTCACTCTGAAAACAAACCATTAAAACAGTTTGAACATTTTTGGTTCGTCACAACATCAGTCAGTTTGATTATACAGATGCCCGAGGAAGCCATTTTCTTTATCTCTTATTTTCACTCACTCATTTCCTCTATCGTTCTACTTAATGTTGATGGACAACACAAACACCTCTTTCCTCCCGCAGCAGCTATTAGCATTCCTTCCTGAGAGGATCATTAATTTTGCTTGCTTTGGCACAGACAAATACCTCTCTTTCATCATGCAGAGGACAGTTCACTGATATATGGCACCAAATTGAGTGATAAAGGGAGAACATTGCTATCAGTGCACGCCAATGTCATTCATTGCGGGGATTCCACAGTTCATTTTTCATTCTAAGATCTTCTTATACAATTGGTGGAACACACAAGTCTGTTCTGATAGGGCCACATCCAGCTGTGAAATTGTCTTATTTTGGTAAATAAGAAAAATTAAGAAAGGAAGGAGAAAATGCTTCGGCATGATTTTGTTGGAAATTCATATCTTGGTGAAAGTGGTAGATGCCAACATGGACAACATGACATCACAAGCCAAAAAGAGGCTCGATCAAAGTCGCTGTAGATCAAACTGTAGATTTAAGAAATACCTCTGTTTGCTTTTGAGAGCATTTTTGTTTTGTACGATAAACCAATCATGTACAGTGTTGGGTCACTACTTGACGTAAATCAAAAAAATATGTGTCCTGAAGGCAAAACCAGTTGAATTCACTAGTACCACTGATCTAATCTGATGACAAACTACACCCATACTGCGCAAATGTTTACAGGACTATGTGAACGTGGAATCCATGCCCTAAAAGAAAGCCTGTGTCTTCTGCATGACTGCTGAGAGAGCAGATAGATTTGAACAGCCCTCGGTCCCATTTCAGCAATAAAACTGATAAAGCGTGAATAAAAGGTGGAGGAAATCATGACTGGAGAGTTGGACACGTGGCTGCAGTTGTCAGAGAGCTGCAGTGAAAACACATTATGATGTCTCGCGGGACCAAGCCCTCCACTGCTTCGCCTTTCATAATAGTGTGAAGCTTGTTATTGCCTCTGTGGAGCCAGCCAAGTATTTTCATTTATTTATTTTTTATACCCTCACCCCACCGACAAGCACGGCTCTGTACGTGAGCATCAGAGGGCTTTTATCACTATTCACCCTCTTAGGTATTGCTTTCTCCAGCTCTGATAGAGTTCAAAACAGCACTTTTTGCTTCTTGTTTGGATGTGTTGCATTTGCCATGAAGATAATAGGTTGGTTCCATTTGCTTGATTGTTTGCTAAACCTTACTGTAAGCTGTTTCACAAACAAGGCACATTTTCATAGGTCAGTATACACAATTATAATATCTATATATAATATCCTGAAACTCCATCAAAAGATATACGGCCTCGGAAATAATTTGACAATTAAATGTTTTTCATTATAGTCATTTCAGACCAATTGAAAACCACATTAGTGACTTGAAATTATCCGACAGCAATGTGAGAGACTGACAGCATGACAAGACACATGAAAACTGTGATAATTTCCCATTAAATAATTACTGTTGTAATGCTTAATAGTGAATATGAACTTGTTTTCTTTTGCAGTATATGAGGTCTAAAAATTACATTGCATCTTTTCTGTTATGTATGACTTGTTTCTTGTGTCACAGCTTTTAGTTTCTACAAATAAAAACAACACTTTTGTTTGACATTTGGGAGAAATATTGTTTCAAAGAATGAAACAAAAATGTTCATTTTACCTAAACACTGACCTATAAATATTCAATAAAAAAACGAAAATTATTTTTTGTATGTAAGACAGATTATATAAAAATATAAATAGACAAAAGGAATATGTACAAAATCACTCTTTGGTAATTTTTGCAGTCAAATTGTAAAAAACCTGATCAAATAAACTTTTGTTAAAATTTAGTAACTGAGCTAAGTTTTCAACACATCTGTTGACAGTTAAAGACGTTATTAAATTAGCCGTAATTTATGAAACAACACACAAGGGTGTGAAGAAGTTTATGGTTGACAGGTGTTCATATTTTGCTGTAAAATGTGCATTTTATAATTTTACAACAGTTAATGAATTTATTATAACATCATTTATAGCATTTATATACACCCAGGGACAGATTAATGCATGGGCCTACCGGGTGCGTGCACAGGGCACTGGCAAATTGAATATGTGTACATTTTTCAATTATTTTAGTCTCAATAAAGAAGTGCTGAATACTGTGGAATAAAGGAATTATTTTTGCAGTTGTGAGGTGTTATCCGTAGCGAATAAATCAAATAAATAATCCCAATGCACTGCCGCGCTGTTAAGAGGGAGATCTAGAGGCAAGAAAAAAAAACAAGTCACATGGAGAAAACAGAAGAAGGCAAATTAACAAAATTAATTTAAAACCACAGAAATGTGTCAAAGACATCTCAATTCGCTGTCTTTCATGGCCATTGAATGCAGTTTTATGAGAGAGCTGGATTTGGATTGCGTTGTGGAAGAGCTTTCTTCTGAGGAAATCACGAAGATACCTCTCAGCTAAGTTAAAACTAATTTTATTAAAATAACGTTCAATGGTTTGGTGATTGATATTGCCTCATTTGTAATGCATGGACTGTTAAAAGCTTGTATCTTTAGAAATGTAGTTATGCAAGGCATAGGCTAAATTTAGTCCCACGTAGCTAATATGAGTTGGAGAGGTCAGAAGCTTTTGTATTGAATCGAGTACTGAGAAAAATAAATAAACCAATTTGTGCTGTTTATGTGCATTTTAGACAGAAAACGTTTTGCAATTCTGCTGAATTACTTTTATATAGTTTTTGTATGTAACACGCTCTAGACGGACTTGTCGAATTTATTTCTACACACAGCACAGCTCATCAATGTAAATTCCACAGCAGTTGACCAATCGGAAGACCCCGAGTGGGGTAAACTTTTGTTTACAATAGCAACTTGACATTTGGCAAATTTCTGTTTGTAAAGAGTTGCAGGAGACCCTCGCGGTTTGCGCTGCGCTTTTTCAAACCTTTCTTGAGCGCTGTCATACATTTTAGATGCAAAGATGCGTTCTGTGCAAACCGCTCCTAAGACCTGTGTATTTAGGCATAGGTGCGACACTGTCCTCGTAAAACATGTGATGCCAGGGGGCCTTTAAAACGCAAGTGCACAGGGCACATCAAAGCCATAATCCGTCCCTGTATGCACTAAGTCTTTACCAAATTGCGATTTCATCAAACAACTACTATGGAGCGCATTCTTGCCTGTTGTACACATTATATATGCCATAGTGTATCTAAGAATATGTTTAAGGTATCATTTATCTTCCGCGAAACTTCCTTGTGGGTTTTTAAGTCTGTGCAATATAGAGCTATTGCTTTCTGCTGTCTCCTATTTATCAAACCTGCTGCAGTCACTGGCTCTGACAGCTCACTTTTGACGTAGATGTTTAATGCAGTGCCCATGAATGATGGTGTAGAGAGAGACAAAATCACTGTTATATGTCCATAGATAATGTGCAGAATATTGGGAGACCAGAGTTATTAGTCTAGAGAATATTTCTTTAGGTTTTTTTATATTTACTTTATATACACATACTTCATACATCTATTAAAAATTCATTTTTAATGAGTTTTAACAAGTTACTTGTTAACTTGCATATATGCTGTGTATTAGTATTTATAAAGGATATGTTAATGCATTATTCTGCATGACCATATTCTGCATCCCCTAATCCTACCCCATACCTTAACCTAAACGTTGCAAAAACTACATTACAAAGTATTACTTAGTGGTAAATTAAGAGTTTATTAAAGAAAAATTGTGTAGTTAATAGTGAATATGTGTTTCCCATACTAAAGTTTTACCAAATTATAAAAAATAAATAATTAAAGTTAAATTTGTTGCCCTTTAATGATAACACGCCTCAACAGCAAGGCATGTTTACACAATATCTGTGGAAACTTGTCACAATAATACCTGCCATTCAACAGCTTTTAAACTGACTTTTCAGTATTTGAATATAACGGTTTATGCCTTTAGAAAAAGTTTTACCCAAAGCGACTTGCAAGAATCCATAATCTTGGCATTTATTATGGCCATGCTCTTGAGTTAAAGAACAAGCAATTTTGAAACATAAATTTCCTTGAGGAAGTATATGAAAGGGAACATTCAAAAATATAAAACCATTATTTTGGCTGACAAATACAAATGTGACAACTTCCCCTCCCCTGACATTTATCCTGAAAACAAAGTTCCACCTTAAAGTAAAATTTCCCCTTTAATTTCATAGTTAACCTTTGCCTAAATGTATAGTTTAGTTTTATTGTTTTCTCTTCAGCAACAGCAAACCGAAAATAAGGTAGATTCCTTTTGTAGTATTTCTATTTAATCACAGGGATTAAATTTTGAAAGGCAATTAGTGTTAATAATATTTTGAACTAACTGTTCATGTGCACATGTCATATTGCTCCTTTCATACAAAAGAGACATTTGCACACTTTTTGAACTGGGTCATACTGAGCAGCAGAACCTTTTTCTGCTAGCGTCTACATGCTGATCATTTTCCCCGTGGCTTTCCCACAATCTGTTCAGGATTATGTTTCCAAACATGGTCAGTCTTGTGATCCAACCAGCATAAGACCATCGGCTCCGTTTTTCCATGATCCCCACAACAATCACATATGAATGCACAGATAACAGTCTGGAAGGGCTCACCAGAGCAGAGATGATGGAAGTTTCAACTCACTTATGTTGATGAGTTTCACGGCTCAATCAAAACATCCTTGTATTTTTCTGTCACCGTTTCGCAGTGGCCTATATCAGATACCACATGCCGGATTTATCTGCAATTTGTTTGCATCATTCTGTTTGAAGATGCTGTGTTGTTTTATTTATTTTTTCCAAATTTACACCACCTTCTTACTAAAAGTAATTTTCTAGGTTTTAAGTTTTATTTGTTTGTTTGCTTTGAAAAATTCCATTTAAACATTGACTCTGGATGCTGTTGTTTTTGGAATGCTAAAATGATTAAATTAAAGTGCCAACAGTGTGATATTTAATGTGTATTTAAATTAGTGTTGACATCAGGTAATTTATCTGTAGGATGATTACATACAATGCTAAATACTGTATAATATAGACAAGGACTTGTTTTATGTCAGGTTGTCTTATTATAATACTTGTTGTTACTGGAATGTGCACAAGTAATTTCATCTGAAATCCTTATCTTGATTTTCCTCCCTGAAACCATTTGAGGTGCTCTGGTTCTTGAACACGTGTTATTTTATTTTCAATGTGATCTACTTCCTGTCCTGCAGGGCAAGTAACAGAACTGCTTTTGTATTAAACTGGAGTCTGCAGTTTTGATAATAGGAAATACCATCTGCAATCTCGCTCAGGGCTCTCGGCAACAGTCATTTGTTTTCATCATTCTTCATCAAACTAATATTGCCACCCGACAATTCAAAGGCCACAGAAAAGAACTATTCGCGGAGTAGGAAATTAAAAACTTTTTTTATGCATACAGATATTCAGCATCCCACTGTTCCGAAACAGAACTCTGTGAGACCAATGCAGCAGGATGAAATCGTTTGCTTTTAAAGCTTGAATGTACAATGAGTTTTCAATATTCCTGCAATAAACTGAATTTATAAAAAAAAGGGCAGCGAAGCAAACAATCTGTTTATGTCTGGAAGACATTGAGTCGAGGGTCATACCTTGCTTAAAGAAAATTTCAGACGGCTCCAGCTCTGGGTCTTTACAGCAAAGAAGAGACCACGCATAGTCGACCGTGTCAAATTGCGGCTTTGATAGACTTTGTGCCAGTAGAATTTCAATTGTATAATTTCCTCAAAGACAGCTTTAGTGCAACTTTCCGATTTTCTACCAAGCGGGAACGAGCTGTTATGAAATAGGATTAGTATTAGAGACAATTTCTCTGACAAAGCCATCTACTCTCCTGTTTTCTCGGACTTGGCACTACCACTGCCGAGGCTCATATAGACCAATGTGATAAAGAACTCTCCAGCTTGACTGCGTTTGTTCTTCACTCCACAGGCAGACGTAAGGAGCTCTCTAAAGGTCATTTTATCGAATGAACTGCATTTTGAAACTGAAAACAATATCAACAAAAAATAAGGTAGAAACAATGTAGCCTTTAAAAGCTTTGTAAGAAATGTATATGGCTTCTCCATGAATGTGTTGTTTGTTAACAGTTTATCATATTTCCAACAAACCAGTCATTACAAGGATTACTCATTTCAACACTGAGCACAGTCTAAAGGTTTGAATTATCGTATGTGTATGTGTTGAGTCATGAAGAAAATAATATGTTATAAAACTCTGACTAATTCATAATGTATATGTTCATCAGTGAGATGACCAAAAAAGGATAAGGATTATTTAACACTTGAGTGTTGAGTATTTCACACATTTTTTTCTATCAGTCAAATAACATTCTCACATACAGTTATTCTGGTTGTATGATGCAAAATACATGCACCATTTAGAAAATGCATAGGACACTCCTTTTAAGCTTATTCCATCATTTTGTCATGTCATTGATACCTTGTATCTCAATATTTTGTGATTTCTTTATTTTTGCCATAAATTGTAGTCACCATTCATGTTTGTCGCTGGGTTTTGAAAATATTTAACCAGTAGAAAGTTTTAAAAGTGCTTGTCAGATTTAATCATCTAAAAAGTTTAGGGTTTTTCCCATTTTCTTAAAAATAGTGAATTTGGACATCTGAGGTTTCAGAAGGATTGCAATGAAATATCTGTGAAGACAGGTTCATACCAGGTAACAAATAGCTTGATTAAAAATATAATAAAACAGCTATACAAAATTGGTTGTCAAACTATTTTCCAGATATCAATTACATTTTCATATATGGATTTGTGAATACTACACAAGAGTAAATATTATTTATTTATTTTGCTGGTGCATTCTTATCGGCTGTTTTGTTTGTGCTCATTTGTCAGTATTGCTGTTCGAGGTCTATCTTCACAAGATACACAGCTGTTGCTGTTTATCTCTGCACCTGATGATAAGCCAATGGGATCAATGGATGAAAAAAAACTGCATGTGGATGATGCAGGAATCTGATTTAGGCTTTGACCTGATTGCTGATCAGTGATAGGATTTAATGAGGTGCCAGAAATGTGTTAGGTTATTTCAATGATGTTTGTTTACTCGACAGCAATTTGAGCATTGCAGCAATGTTCTGAAGTCATGTGCATCAGAAAATACTCAAATATATCGAAATATATCCTAAAATACATTTAAATCAGCGTGTTGATAAAACATGAATATGAAATTGTCGTCATTGCAGTATTCAATATCTGCAAACATTGCATATTTTGTGTAATTTTGACCAGCTTGTCCCTCTTCAATTTTTTGAAAAATAAATGCAAATATATTTGGGGGAAATGTCACATGTTCACATAACAAAAAAGAAAAAAGATCAGTTAACTTAAACACAGTACACCTAGAAATACAACTCCTTTTTTTAAGCAATGAAGTAAAATGTTCTTTTTCTGTGCATCTTATTTCCAAAATGAATTGTAGCATGCAACATATCAGATCAGAATTCCATTGTGAACTATGCATCAGACAGATCATGAATATTCGATGACCACCCGGAAGCGTGCCATCTGAGGCAGGGACAATAACATTCCTTACTCATCAATCCCCTAAATTATGGCTTCATTTGTATGGTGTGCATCCATTACCGACCAGGTGGAGTGGTCTTAGTCCAGTGAGTGATGTGCCACTAACAACTTCATGGCTCGCTATAACAATTAGCTCACTGCTGTCTGTACTCAATAGCTATTTGGCCCCCACTAGACACCCCACCCCCACAGCTGGGCTTCTGGACTAATCTAATAAGGTGATACGATCCACGATACAAATACAAGAAAAAAACAATGCCCTTCCATTCACACAAATTATTCATGCCATAAATGTTACATTATTTACTTTTCTATTAACTAAGATAAAGGCTTTTGCTTTTTTCATTCCCTGTTGGGAAAATTTTACTAAGCTAATGAACCCTGTAGTGTGGCTACTTTCCTGTTAAACATGTCACAATTACTTCTGAGATGTTGCCTGTTGAGTAGTGCATGTGTTGCGGAGACATTGCCTGCTAGTGCTTTTAACCCGAGTCACCCAAGTTAAAACTTAGCTTGGGTCATTGCCCACAAACCATCTATCCAAATGCTTTTCAATATTATTTTAATAAAAGTGGCCCACTTCCTCCCCCAAGTTGTTAAGCAAAGAAATTATAAACGTCGCTTGATTAACAATGCAGTTGATCAAGTTAGATTTTATTCTTCTTTTGAAAAGATATACCAACATATTTGTGTATTATAATTTTTTACACCATAATTGATAAAGATGTTGATAGAGAGTTTGAATTAAAAGATAACCAATGTGCATGGATATTGTTCATGCAGATGTGTACGTGAGAGACAGTGAGTTTAAATGCGCCTTTGGAAGTATGTGATCCCTAATGTCACAAAATGCCACTGCACACACAGATGAAGAAACACTGGGCTAGGTTCTCAGGGTTTTTTAAACAACAGAGCACATTAACCACAAGCACACAGATGGACAGACAGCAGGACCCTGCTGAGGGGCTGCTCCCTTTTGGGTTCTGAAAATGACAGAGGGATGACCAACAAGCTTTTGGCTTATAGCAAACCATTCACCTTCCATGAAAAGAATGGGAGGTAGGGTTTGGGTTGTCATTAGTATTATAGAACAAAGTGAGTCGTTTAAGATGTTGAATAAATCCAATCTGTGGTTTTCTGACTTAACTGGAGAAAGTGATGCTTTTGTAATTGGTGCTTGCTTATCCAAGCTTCACTGTTCTGCAATTATGTTTGAGCAACTGAACCTTTTGCCCCGGAGGGTGAAGAAAAAACTAGAAATCCGAACCCCAAAAAGTGGTCATTGCTGGTGGGCATCCTATCAACAACCTAAACACAATAGCAAACACTAGGCAACATTCATCAGGCTGCAAAACTAATGGCAAAGCACTAGAGACAACCGAGAACATCCCATGAACTGCCTAGCAACCATTGAGAGTGCCATAGAAACCTATTGCAACAAGCTAAGAACTGCATCTACAGTACCTCCAATAAAAAAAACATTGTGGGGGTGACTTTTTTACAAGCAGACGTCACTAAATTTCTAAATGTTTTCAAACTGGACATGCGACTTCTCAAAAAAACACTTTTTTCAGTTTCTTTTAGAATAACACCTGGTAGTCATCTGAAGTGATCTGGTATTGTATCTTTCACCAACTGATTTATAGCACACTGACAAAACTAGTGCTGTAACACTTGCTTGTTTACTTGCTATGCTTTGTGTGTGTGTTTGTGTGCGCTTGTGAATTGAAGCACATACGCCAGACATGGCGGAGATTATGATGTGTCTGCCGGAGTGGGGGAACAGAATAACAGCCAGGCTTGGGCTGCAAAATGGCATGCCTGACATAGATGGATGAGCTAAGACCGAACATCAGAGCCCCGTTTAGAGGGTTCGTCCGGCAGAGCAGCAGGAAACAGTGTTTAACGGTCTCACACCTGCATGCCACAGACAACCACCACTAGACTAAAGACACTTTAACCTTTAACTGAGATACTCATCAATTCTGTCATCATATGCAACATACCATTCTACACATGTCTATGCTCAAAGCAAGATTTACATAACGTAAGAGAGTGGAATTGTGCTTCTTTCAGTTATTACATTTATTTACATGCATTATTATTGAAAACTGAATTTACATATAAACCGATTAAGGAGCTGTACATCTGCTGTACAGCTAGTGTAATGTCGATATTACAAAACCTTGGTTTGGAAGAATTACAGTCTTTATCAAGTGAGAGACAGAATATGCTGTCTTTTTCAACAGAGACACCAAATGTGCTGTTTATGAGAGCACCCTGTACACTTCTAATTTTAATGTGAACAGAAAAGCACGGAATTGCCAGTACTCTGTATCCTCTCTGAGCACTGTGTCTCTGTCTCTCCTCTTCTATTCATAACACAAAAACATGTTCTACAATATATGTATTTTATTGTAAATAATATTTATATTTGGACATAATAAATGAAACAAAAGCATTCTGTCATTTATGTACGAACGCTATAAGTACAACTGTCAAACGACAGCAATATAAACATGCATACTAGAAAACTTAAGTAGCTCTTAAAGGTCCAGTTGTGAAACTTTACAGCATCTAGTAGTTAAGTTACGAATTCAATCAATCCACTCCACCCCTTTCGAAGCACTACGGTGGCTGACGCAAGACTAAGATGTCATAACGTTTTTGCTTCTTTGCTGAAGGAGCAAATTCCATGCAAGGGTAGGACCCTAGCTCACTTCACATTGGGACACTGATGATCTAATTCTGGTGGATTTATATTAAATTAAATAATGCATGTTTTAGTGTGGCTTTAGCATTTATCTTGCATCTAATGCCGCAGTACTATTTGTCGGTTAAATGTGCTATACCCAAAACCTCACAACTTTCCACAATCGGAAATGAAGGCCAGTGCATTCTACATTATGAAAAGGCTTCCTGACCAAACAGTTAAATCTCACTGAGGGAGTATCACCGTATACAACAGCAAACCAGATCAGAAGCTCTTGCTTGACATCTTGCCTTTCCACACAAAACACAAAACCGATGTTTGCATGGAATATAATTTCACAATATCTAGAACATTCAAAAACTTTCACAGACACAGGCAGGAAGAGTGCCTGACGGCAAGGCGAGATTAGACTGGTGGGCACCCTGCGTGAATATGAATCTTGAGCGAGTGTGAGTCTGCTGGAGTAAGAGCAGCTGTGAAGATGTCTTCACAGTACTCACTGTTTATTTGTTTGTTCAGGTTCGTCTTCTCAGATTATTCTCCAATAACAGCTGTGTCATATTGTCTGCTGTGCTATTAATGGCGCTCGTGTAATTACTTTACGCCCAATCGTATGGCTTCACCAGGAACCTCCCTTCGGGTGCTCATTAAAGCTGCTTTCAATGGGTGCACATATCAAAACAACTTAACCACACTTGTCTGCTTTTCTTGCAGTCTGTAGCAAGCTGCCAATATTTAGCTGTTCTGTGAGGTTTATTGAATGCGAGATTTCAGTAGAGTAGATGGGACTGTACATCTGGATCACATATTAATTGAGATAATTATGACGTCTCTCCGATAATATCGACAGTCTATAAGAAATAAACACCTGCTGTAGTCATTAATTAGTCTCTGTGTGCAGTGTTTATATTGGATTGTTGATATTGGACGTGGAGTAAATTTAAAACGCTAATGTTCACAATAAGCAGTAGCTTTATAAAGACTGGACTTTCATCGAATATAGGTGGCAAATGCATAATATAATACTATGCGATAAGGCGTTAGAATTTTTGATCCACAAATCATGTAGTCAGTGCATATTCTACACTCTAACTTTCTATATTGTTGCTATATTGTAAAAAATGGTTACGAGTCTTCACGTGATATGAAATGGCAGAGTTTACTAAACTTGAACTTTGGAATTCAATGAACTGCAATTTCTTTTCACCTGAGCTTACATTTCTAGACATTAGTATGCCCATAGATAGAAGTAAATGGACCCCGTATATTCTGTTGTAGGGAGGGACTGGTTGTCACGGTTCTGCCTATCTTGTCTGGCTAATTCTTGGTCTTGAGGCAGAACCAAAACAGAATTCCCTGTTTCATGTGGGGAGAGACATTTTGGACCTTTTGGCCTTCCATACTCTCCCCGAGTCTCGTCTGTGTTTCCACAGACGAGTGGAAACACAGAGAGACCTTTCCGTGTCAATAGCTTCCCCTTAGTGTTTCATCTGTTTCACCTGGTCCCCATTAATTATCCTGTGTTTTGTCTCCCTATAAGAATCCTCATGTTTCATTGTCTTGTGCCGGTTCATTGCTTTACTTAGGTTCATTGTTTGTATGTACCTTCGTGCCTTGTTCCTGTTGAAGTCTTGCCTTGTTCTTGTTGTTTGCTGTGCCTTGTTCCTGTTACCCCGTTTTTTAGTAAGTGTAGTTTAGTTTGTTTCAAGTGTTTGTTTTCTAGTTTATCCAGTAGTGTCTTTGTTAACTTTATTATTTAGCCTGAATTGTTTTCCCCCTCGTGGGTTTTTGTTTTGCCTGTTTGTGTCTTGTTTATTGTAAATAAATCACTGTTCAAACCCCTGTACCACCTTGTCTGCCTGCACTTGGGTTCTCCTGCCTTGTCTCCTCGGAGACCCGTGACAGAATGAACCGGCCAAACAGAACCCAGCAGGCAGCCACAGTGAACTGCTTGCGGTCCCGCCAGGCACGCCACCTCTGCTGTATCCGTCAAGGTAACGATGATCTGGGGACCTACGTCGATAGGTTCCTCGATGCCGCAGAGGAGGTGGTCTTTGGGGAGGAGGAGTTGGCGGTGTTGTTCAGCCGCGGCCTCAGGGATCCTCTGTCGCCAGCTGAGATGAGGATGCTGAGACCGCTGGACTTCGATGTCGTGTGGCGGTATGCCACGAACAGGCCGGAGTCCAGGGTCCCAGTACAGTCCTGTTTTCCATCTCCGCTGGTCGCTCGCTATCCCGGAGGGTCGTACCCTGCAGGTCGGGGTTATGGGCATCACCGCTCCCTCCGCCTCATCCGCAGCAGCTTCATCTCCACCATCCCCCAGTCTCCGTGGACGACGCCCACGGAGGCAGTCGTGGGACTCCCCTTCCGACTCCTCCGGCACGGAGCTAGCCATTCCTCCCACCACCTCATTACCGTCGGTCCCACTCCCCGTGGGCCGGTCCCGGAAGAAGTCAAGGAGGGGAGTGTTGTCCAGTCCTGCCAAAGTCCCGAGTCCTGTGGTCCCGAGTCCTGTGGTCCCGAGTCCCAAATATTTTTTTGGGGGCGCCGTGGGGATGTGACGGTCCGAGCGGCCAGCCCGGCCGCGGATTCTCCCCAGCAACCGGCACCAAGCCCGGTCCAGCAACCGGCACCAAGCCCGGTCCAGCAACCGGCACCAAGCCCGGTCCAGCAACCGGCACCAAGCCCGGTCCAGCAACCGGCACCAAGCCCGGTCCAGCAACCGGCACCAAGCCCGGTCCAGCAACCGGCACCAAGCCCGGTCCAGCAACCGGCACCAAGCCCGGTCCAGCAACCGGCACCAAGCCCGGTCCAGCAACCGGCACCAAGCCCGGTCCAGCAACCGGCACCAAGCCCTTTTGTCTCCCTATAAGAATCCTCATGTTTCATTGTCTTGTGCCGGTTCATTGCTTTACTTAGGTTCATTGTTTGTATGTACCTTCGTGCCTTGTTCCTGTTGAAGTCTTGCCTTGTTCTTGTTGTTTGCTGTGCCTTGTTCCTGTTACCCCGTTTCTTAGTAAGTGTAGTTTAGTTTGTTTCAAGTGTTTGTTTTCTAGTTTATCCAGTAGTGTCTTTGTTAACTTTATTATTTAGCCTGAATTGTTTTCCCCCTCGTGGGTTTTTGTTTTGCCTGTTTGTGTCTTGTTTATTGTAAATAAATCCCTGTACCACCTTGTCTGCCTGCACTTGGGTTCTCCTGCCTTGTCTCCCCGGAGACCCGTGACACTGGTCATCTGGCGTCTGGGACAATTCCCAGTGGCCACATTTAAACATGGGACGGAATGCGACTGAACAAAGGGCTCCCCCCAGAAAACAAAACACAATCGGAACACAGACAGAGGGATGCCGTTTTTGTCACGAAATGGAGGTGAGTTACACAGAACCCAAATGCAGGACAGACAGTTAACAGACTTTATTAACTCAAACACAAAAAACAAAACACACGAGGGGAAGTACAGGACCATGACAGTTTTTTAGTCCGAGTCCAGCCCTGCTTCTGTCCTGTAAACGATAAAAAATCAAATAGGATTAGAAGATTTGACCTATTCAACTGTAAATCAATAGGAACACATCTCAAACATTCTTTGAGAACTTTTAGGGTTTTAACCAAAGTTTAACCAACTAAAAATTTGACAAAATGGCATTGCTTGGCGGCTGTATTACTCAGGAAATATCCAACCTGCACACTTATTAATATTAATTTCGACTGACACGTTTAAGCCAATCATGTGAGCTGGAAACACGGTGTGACTAGTCATTTTAGAACAGTGCAGTAATGACGTCCCGATAAGGGTGATGAGACCGTGTGCTGTCCCGCGTCCTCCACTGGCCTGTGATATGAAAGGTAACAGACATGCAAAAGTCCATTTCACGCTTTTAAGAGCCCTCAAACTAAATTGGTCACTTGCAAACATCTACTGTATTATAATGAAATATTTTCTGTCAGGCTGGAGCTGTTGGAAAATTATGTCATGACAACCGTGATTGGCTGAAGGGTTCATAGGAACCCGCACAGTATGCTTTGACATCAAAAGGTTGCAGATATACAAAAA
Organism: Triplophysa bombifrons; assembly: GCA_029783895.1. Taxonomy (NCBI): domain Eukaryota; kingdom Metazoa; phylum Chordata; class Actinopteri; order Cypriniformes; family Nemacheilidae; genus Triplophysa; species Triplophysa bombifrons. The sequence goes on from CM056464.1 coordinate 18,116,082, forward strand.
TATAAATCCAAATTACATTTTCAAGAGCGCTTTAAAATTGCCAGACTTTAATATTCTATATAATATTATGTTATAAAATATCATAATGTGATGTGAACATCTTACACCATTCCAGGCATAAAGCGGCACAATGAGCTTTATGGTAACATACTTTGATGAAAAGTACAATCAATCTCTTGGTTGTATAGCTTTCATGACCGCTTTGTATTATGAAATTGTTGAAACGACTTTGAAATACAAACATTGTTCGTTATTGTATTTGGCTGTTGGCCATTATAACATATGAACATTTCCATTGTATTTGACGATTAAAGCACAGGGTTGTAAATGGGGTACACTTTGACTGATAAATGGGAAACATGTGTTTGTGTATTGATAACACCAGATGTCCGTAATACTGAAAGAGTGGAAGAGCACTCATATATTTAAACATAACAGATTCATAAAGCACTTATGTCCTCCTAATGTGTTTCTGGTGAACACAGATAACTCTAACTTAATTATTCAAAGGCTGTGCACCTGCATATGACACATATGTACACACACAGACGTAAACAACCACAGAACCACTAATATGCATAAATTATTGTGTAAACTAAGGGATTCATAAACATGAAGTGCAGATTTTATTCATTCTATTTGCATCAAAAATTCAGTTGTCTTGTCTGCGCAATAGTCACACATAATGTTGAAATATGTTGCTTGTCTGATTTTTGACAGTGTTGAGCATTGTGGTTTTAATGTGCCTCATAACATTAGTCCAGCCATCTGCGACCATTTGCTCGTAGCACTTCTCAACACATTATAGTACAACAAAATCTTGAGAGAAAGCCTTTACTATTTCCCCTGAATCCTGTTGTTTCAAACCACTTTGTTTGAATGTCAGCTATCAGGTTTTTACAATCTAGCCCTGTTAAGCCTTCAAGATTCATATTTGTGGATTGTGGATATACACATACAGTATAGCATGTTTTGCTATTGCAGTTTTTTATGGGCAAATTTTTTTTATTGTGTAAACTGTTTATGATAATTTCGACCCAAGTGCCCTGTGATTTACTAACCACCTGTCCAGTGTGTCTCCAGTCTATACAACACACAATGCCGGTACGCTCCAGCCCTCTCGTCACCACAGGATAAGAATATTTTGAGAATGGAAGGAGTGAATGAATGGATGAACCATTGTTCTTTGGCAATCAATGTCCTTGGATTTAATTGCTTTGATACTAGCAGACAGAACAGATTTATTTGTTTACTGCCATGTTTGAATTGCGTCGGTATGAAGATCTATATCTTTGTAATAATGTCTTTGGTGAGGAGCTTGCGAGATGAAATTTAAAGAATTCGTCATCAAGAGCTAATTTTATCCATTTCTGTCAGTGAAATGATAGTCTCAGTCTCAGGCGGCTCGCCCACAGCCAGTTTACTGACCGTCTGATGCATACAGCACACAAACCTACAAACTGCAATTAGATTTCAGGCTTTGTAACTTCTAGATATCACATGTACAATGGCTTTTATCGTTCCCTTGGAACCAAGGAATAGGGTGATATTGAAATTTAAGCTTTAGCGTAAATTCTGCCGGGAAGACTCTAATGTTACGTCACCTGTTACGTATAGATCTAACCAATCATCATCTATCACTTGTAGTATATAAGATCGTAACTTACTCTATGTTTGTGTTTGCAGTTGATGTCGCCGCATTCAGCCCCATCCTCCCCACCACCACCAGGATGGTTCCTGTTGTCCTGTTCCATTATCTTCAGGCAGGAATTGCAAGAATCCTCGACCCTCCTGGTGCGAGATACAGACGGGGCCTTCTTCAAAGAGCTTTAAAAATATATATATATAAATATTTCGCTATTATTTGTTGGACAGTTGCTTAATACATTTTCATTTTCAGGTTATCTTGCCTCCAGAGTCTTTCTGGTAGAACCTGTGATAAAAACAAATGACTGGATTTCCCAGGTTCATTGTTTCAAACTATGAAATGTACCCAACCAGAATGGATAACTAGACAGATAGACTAGATAACTAGATATCCACAAGTATAATTACACATGTTCTGATTTATTTATTCTGCTCTATTTATTTACTTGTGACATAATCAATACCTAAACATTCTGACAAAAGTTCCTTACTGTACACCTGAATTTGTTTTGTGCTTTAAAATGAATTTTTATGCAACAATCTAATACAATAGCCTACTATATGCTGAAATGTAGATAAGAATATATGTCATAAATTAAATTGCACAATATCATTGCATTATAGGTATTTTTACATTCTATCACAGACAAATTAATTAGATTCTGTTTAAATATTAGTGAGGTTAAAGATTGCATTTAAACTTTTACAAAGACTCATGTGCGTGTGTGTGGCCCACAATGTGTGTGTGTGTGCATGTGTGTGTGGGTGCGTGTTGTTCACTTCACCCTCTGTTGTACTGGAAGTCGTTATTGCTTAATGGAGAATAGCTGATATCTATCTATGCAGAGAGAGAGGTTATTGCTCAACTATATTTTCCATACGAATAGACACACCAGTATAATGTACTGACCCGACACATTGAAATCTGCTGAATGTACATTACAGAGGAAATGCGATTGCAAAACCTGCACAAGTGTATGGGCAGAGCATGTTACGGTTTCATAGCATGCTTTTGCTTGCACTTCAGTTCTTTCTTTGGGTTGAAATGAAGATCAAAGACCTACACTGATAAAACCTACTGTCAACAAAAGAAAGAGCTGATATTTGTTTCTGGGAAAAAAAATACGTTCTTTGATCTGCTAAAACAAACAGAACACTGAACTTTTGCGACTGAATGCAATTTAATATTGTCCTTAACAAGGTCCTCTCAGCTTTGATTGTACAAGGTCTCCAATGTGAAAAAAAGTCCAGACTTTCTTTTTTTGAAAAGCTACTTAACCTTCACTGACACCTAGGATGGAAGCTTGATTAACAACTCAAATGCCCAGATTGCATCCAAATGTTTATTCTCTGCTTTCAGCCATCCTGACCTAACTTGCGGTAGGGCATGTAGATTTTGGAAAATTTCCATCTGACTCTTTAAATTTAGATTGGATAAGCTGCCCCCCAAAAATGTTATTTGCTTTTTCCAGCTTTTGTGTATTGAAATAGACAGCGTACAATGGAGCATTGCATCAAGAAAATTGTACGAATAAACTATAACAATGAAGAACCCTTTACATTTAGTAAATTTACTAAACGTTCCTTTGTGTTGGCTGGATGTAGTCTAAGCAAAGATGGAATTTGGACAGATGAATATTCAATATTGAAGTGAATGTAATGGAAAATGAATGCCACCAACAATTTAGATAATTGAATCCATGTATTTCAAAGAAAAGTTATAACAGTGCCATGTCCTTTCTACTGCAAAGTCATTGTAAAATGAACAAGGTCTTACTGAGCATGATTCATCGGTGCATGTAAAAAAGAAACGTTTCTATTAGTAATAACCTGAATCACCCTAAAACCATATTTTTTGGGCTAATTCAACCTTTATGATACTTTCTGTTAACCAATGGCCTTATAGAAGATTAGGAAATATTGATCTACTGTTGTAATACATTACATGCTGTTAACAGGTAGTACATGTTCTAAACTTGACCTTCAACCAAGGATAATTCAGACACATAGTTGTCCTCAATCAACTCACATTTAGGCCTGACTCTGTTCTCCATTTTCACCATTCAGCATAAAAACTTATTTAATTCAAAAACAGTGCATTATAAAAGATTAAATTGGCTATTCAATTGCATATTGATTGTATAAACTAGGATAAAGTATTTCAGCATATTGATTCTCATTAAGGGCAATGTTGTTCTGAAAATTTTCTTTTCAAACACACATTTCAGACCGTTTCATAATACATGATACACAAACCTTAAAGTCACAAGAGCTTCTGGATATGCAACATCAGTGATATGAGTTCAGTGCTGTTGAACACAATGAATAGATTGTTATAATAATTTTTAACTGATCAAATATTTGAGGGTCAGGGTCTGTACTATATGTTCTCAATGTGATTGAAATATATTCAACAGAAACAGATCTCAGAGGGCTTTTAAAGTAACATTTCTGATTTTTTCTTTTTCTGGATAAAGCACCCTCTATATGACATCATATCTAAAGTGCATAACCTCAGTTCAACCTGAATATCTCAGGTTCTCTATTATGAACCCAGTACATACATTTATAAGGCCCTTTCTTTGAGATGTAGGAGAAGATGAATGCTAGTTTGTGTTCTTAGAGGGCACATGACAGAACTGTCATAGCCTTGGTGTGTCACATGAGCTAATAGCGAATGTGGGTGATAAGTGGGCCACTTGACCACAGGTGAAGTTGGACTGATGTTCTTTTCCAGAAAGCACCGATATGTATTCATTGAAAATGTCATCAGCCAAAGAATGTATGGCCCTCCTAAAGCCCACCAGGAATATGTGCTCTCAAAACTGCACTCAGCAAAAGTGTGTAATTACTGTTTGCCACGAGAAAGGAGTGACAAAGTATTTGGCCTACTGCTGGTCAGATGCTGACTTTTGCAAATCCTTGCAAGGACTTATTTTGACCCTGGGAAATAAATATCTGTATCTTTTAGTATTAAGAAAGTATTTATACATAATTTATCATGGCATCTTCATATCTTTAAAAATATACTAATATATACAGTATATACATGTCATCAGTTCATTAATACTATACAGTGTCTATCTAGCTTAAAAAAAATACATTTACACTTTTTGTATGAACACTCTCATCATTCTGCTGTAAACAGCGATGATGAAGGTTATCACAACACTGCAGTCAACATATCGTTATCATCTCAACCGAGCCACCATTTAAATTTGTGATTTTATTTTTTACCGTCAAGGGTGCATTACGTTTGAAATGTATGCAAACAGACCCGTTGCTTCATCTCCCAGGAGGGGTATATTTTTTCTGTCTGTGAGGTTCCACGTTTGGTTAATGTGTTGGTGAACAGCTGCAAGACATTTAAATCTGATTTATTCATAGCCGTCAAGCACACTGAGTATTTGTGCTGTCCAAGTAGACACTGATCCCAAAACTAACTGTGAAACTTTTAGAAAAAAGAAATACATAAAATTGACATGTTTAACACGTGAAGTGAAACATGATTCATGATGGTGTCATCGTGGTGCATAAAAAGTCTAAAAGTTTGTATTTTTTTGTCAGTTACCGGGATAGAAACCCAATGTTATGTTTACCTTTGTCATTTCACAGTAGTTTGACTTTAGTGCAATGCACTATGCAAAGTATTGGATGAACTTGGACTGAACTTGTTTCATTCAAGATAAATCATTTAATACATAGAATGGAGAGTTCAAACCAACAAAAAAAGAGAAGATCTGCCATTAATTACGCACCCTCTTACCATTTCAAACCTGTATAACTTTCTTTCTTCTGGAAAACACAAAATAAGATATTTTGAAGAATGTTGGGAACCAAAATATCTTCTTTTGTGTTCTGCAGAAGAGAGTAAGTTAGTACATTTTGAAGTGACAAGAGGGTGAATAATTGAGAACACAAGGAATGCCATTCTTAGGAGTAGGATCAGCGAGACAAACATAACTTCACATTTATTTTCCAAAGTATAAAACATCAGCCAGCTCAGCCCAAGTCTTCCTGGTTCTTAATATGCTTTTGTTTCAATATTTTGTTGTTTTGAATTTAACAGTACTGTTTTATATCAGATGGTATCCGATCATCTTTTTGATGTTATAAAATATAAGTCAGAAGTTCTTCATAAGCAATTTTTTGAAGTGTGCTGCATTGGCAGCGACTGCTGTGTAGCTCGACTTCTCTACTTTACTGCTGCATTTCTCAGACCTGCCCTGCAGCTGACTCATGAAAAATAGAGCACTTCACACATATTTTCATCTAATCTGTCCCTCTTGAGCCTCTTTTTCTTCCAGATAGATGTGCAAGTGAAAAGCAAAGGGAAGAGTGAGAAATGAGAGAATAAACAGGGCAGTGATAGAGTATTTGAATGCATTCAATTGCAACAAGATGTGAGAACTTTTTTCAGCACTTCCCTTCCAACCCTGCTTCAAATGCAGCACATTTTCTACAGGAAACAAAAATTTGGATTGAGAGTTCAAAAAGAGTTTTGTTTATTTAGGCATTAACATTTGGTGGCGATACCCACACACTACCATGAATTATTCCCATAGAAATAACCCTACAAAAAATCCCAACACATTTTCTGCATTTAATATTGTGCATCTGTGTTCCCACAGTTCCGTGCACAGGTGCACACAAACACATACAATGACAACTACAGGTTTATTTATTTTCGTGATATGACTCCCCAGAGCTTCCATTATGTGCTAAACTGCAACACTTGACTGCTTGCAGCTTAGCATTAGGAACGTCTCTCTCTCACACTCTCTCTCTCTCTCTCTTCCTCTCAACTGGGCCAGAAAGCTCTTACACCCACATGTGCTCCTTTCCTGTCATGGTTGTAAACATATTGGACCACCACTATGCGCACGCCGGCAAAAATCCATGTCTCCTACTGCTTTTAGCTGACTGACAGCGGCCCAATTAGAGAAGCCCGCTGTCTCCCCAATACAGCACATAGACACATCTGAGTCAGAGTCAGTCGTCCCACCTCTGCAGGATGCATGCAGATACATCTTTTTTACTGTCTAAATATAGTCCAAACAAAAGCATAAAATATGCTGTCTTTCACATGAGAGAGGTGCTGTGCTGGAATCATGTGTGTAATACCATTACTTAGGTTTTAACTTGATCTTAATAAGTAGCAAAGTGGCAAAATATCAGTTGATTCAATTGAGTCAATTGCCCCTTTCATACAGCAATGCTGGTAAACTACTAGTAAAGTAATTCAGTTGAATTTATTGTAAATACACTAACGTGCTGTTCTCACCAGCAAAGGCATTCTGTCAATTTACCGGTTAGACACGGTAATACCAGTAATATGATCTCATCAATTGAAAGTTTCTTTACAAATAGCTGTAATACAACCGGTTTGAAAATATGGTGGGGCATGATTTTATTTCGCAATGAAGGCACTGTTGTTGATGTTTGGATCATACACTTGCCCTTAACCCAAGTACCCAAGATGTAGACAGTTTACGGTCACTTCGGGTATTTACGGTAATAAAAATCTGCGGATGCGTGAGGCGGCATGTCAAGAAGACAGAGGGGGAGAACTAACGTGAGATGAGAAAACTGCTCCACCTGTGACCTGAAATGTCATCCTACCTTTAAGATTTTCCTACCAGGCATGTGCACATCAATATAACATAATCATCCTGTAACTTTTATTCTGCTACGACAATCTAATATTGTAAAATCTCTCCATGTATTTATAAATTACTGGTAGGACAATTTGATAGGGTTTTTTTGCACTGTAAATTAATCCAACCTGTTTATTTTATACTGTAGGATAATCTGCCAGGGTATTTTTCATTATAAAATCCTATCCTACCTGTTTATATTGTCGATGTGGGTTAGATTAATTTTTTTTTTGCACTGTAATAGGAAAATCTGACAAGGTAGGACAATTTGACACCGGCTTCTGTTCTTAATTTCTTTCTTGTTGGATACCTTATGTTTTGTCGATCGAATCTGCATGTATGCTGGTGACAGTGACGATACACAAGCAGGCTTATTAAACTCGTGGGAAGTATAACAGCTTTGCTTTGTGTCAGTCCTTGTTGAGTGAAGTTGAGCCCTCCCAACTTTTGCATTACAACAAGGAGAAAGAAAACTTAAAAACTGACCTGAACTATATGAGGACAAATGCAGTGATGCGAGAATAAAAAACTGCGGGCAGAAACAGTAATGTTCATACATGCACAGAATGTGCGCCAGGGATGTGAGCAGTCTGGCAAATACATGAAAAAGTGTTTGGCACTGCTTTGAATAACTTCAGTGAAGAAATGTGAAGAGATGCAGAGTGTGTGCATCGTCTGTGTTAAAGTCTTGAGATTGGCTCAAAACTGCAATTTTCTGGCAATTTACCAGTAAAGACTGTATGTGTGAAAGGGTCTATGACGTCTCCATTATTTTCCAAATATCTTTGCTTTTGTTCAAGAGAACAAAGAAATGTATACATGTTTTGTACAATTTGGGGGATGCTGGTATTTCATGATAGAATATAAATTTTGGGGTGAAGTATCCCTTTAATAGTATAGTAAGTTATCCTTAACTTTATTAAGATGTGTTACATCATTTTACATTTTCTAAAAGAACGTCACCTGCTGGAATGCGTTACGGTGATTTTATCATAGACAAGCGGGGAAACCTGTGCTAAACAATAAGCACATAAAAACCATTTTGCCCGCAAAAATGGATGATAAGTTGTCACTGACAGCAGTTAGCAAACATTTGTGACTTGCAGAAGCTGCTAAGCAATGCCTACTAACCATTATTGCAGCAGTTGCGCCATCCACTGCATCAGTGGATTGGGTTGGGGTTTGGTGAGGGTTTAGGTTTTAGGTTTTATTTGTTAAAATGTTGTGCTTAGGTCAACAAAATGTGTTGTCCTGAGGACATCAACCACTTGGCAAAATCAGGTCGAGCGTAAACGCGACTTCTACTGTATATCAATCACACCTCTGATAGGTTCTATATTGTCCGTTTTACTGCCATCCACACATCGATGGGTTTGTACATTATTTTGGAGTCAGGTACCCCCATGACAGTTTCATGTCCACAGCAGGGCAGATTTAGAGCTTGTGCGCTTACATTGAGTAAGAATCGATGACAGATGACACAGACGGATGTTGGTGCATCAGACATACACCTTGGCCATAACTTGCTGTTGAGTTGTTCATAAATCTACGTTGGGTTAATGCTCACATAATAAACCACGTATTGGTCATGTGGTGGTGCTGTATTCCTCCAAACTGAGTAAAATTGATTATGTAGATGTATTCTTTAAGTCTGAAGTGTGGTAAGCCTGTCTGGCCTATGGTATTTTTTTGTAAATTTTTTTCATTTCTCTCCTTTTTGGGATTTGCTTGTCTCTAAAGGATAAAAGTCTTTTCACCAAAACCAGGCCTTTTAGAAGGCAGCTAAGCATCAGCAAACATATGATGCACTAACATATACAGCATGATTAGGTTATGGAATTGAGCTAGCTGGAGCTGGTGAAAACCATACAGAAACTGCTATGATTGAGAGTGGCCATCAGGGTGTAGAATGAAGAAGGCCTGACAGACTTGTCTGGTCTCGGAACTGAAGGATTATGGGAGGAGTAATGTTACCTTGATGTATTTTTTAATCTCCTTGTAGTGTTGCTGTACTTTCCTGCACGGGCTTAAGGAACCACTTTGAACCATGTGACGATCTCTGCTATATATTATTTATTTTCACAGAAGAAGAGGCTCAGACATTTGTATTTGTTATCTGCTCAGAAGCAATTATAAGACCTGTAAGGACTGTGGAGCAGACAAAAAATGACAGTGCATCATTTATTTGACAAAACTGATTCATGTATTGAAATTTATGTATTGAAATTGCAGAAGGTGGTAAATATTAAGTCCCGGTGAAAATCAAGTGTTTAATATTGTAAGTTTGAACGTTTATGTGGTGTTTTTTATGTTCTTTAAGACATGTGCAAATTTATAATTTTAAACCATTGCTGACTACTTAATAAAACTGCAGTTTATCACAGACATTTAAAAACGTCTCAGTTAATGATGTCATAAACCTGTAACCGATCACAACTCGTTTGACAGCTGTGGATCAACACTTTGAAGCATAAATATAAAAAGATGGCGCATAGATTCGGCTAAAATTATCACTGCACTGCTGCGTCAGCTCTCAGTTTCACTAGTTTGCATATTCATGTATCTGCGTGCACTTAATGAAGCTGGGGTGCAGAGTAAGATTCAAGCAATTTAGGAAAACTATTTTCACCTTTAAAACCTTTAAACTTTAAATATGTACTTTTGATAGTCAAAGATAGTTTTAAGGGATATAATTATCCACAGGGGGACTTTAAGAACTAAAGTGAGAACTTTTGTATTATGTTACATTTTCAATCTGAGTGAGCATCTAATATTCAGCCACTTGGCCTATCCCAGTGAACGAGACTGATCTTGTGAGAAATCTACAAGAGGTCAACATTTCTGTCTGCTGAAATGCTGCTTTCTGAACCGCCAAGCCTGAGATCAAAAGGGATTTCAAGTCAAAATGACCTTACATCAAAATGCATTGTGGTTCTTGGCACAGTGGGGCCAATTTTCGAGGCCTGACTGTTCGCAGCATGATGTTCTTGCAGCTAAATCGGCACAGTGGTGTTTTTTTCCCCATAAAATTTTAAATGCTGATTTCCTGCAAGACCGAGATGGATGAAACTATGGCAGTATGCTCCGGTAAGCTAATAATAACAGTGGTCATTTACATATAGAAGCATAATACATTACTAGATCTTAGAGAAAAATAAATAACATGATGGCTTTAACACATTACTGTTTTTCCCCTTTAAAACGTGTGTGCCTTAAGGATTCCAGTAGGCTCTACTATATTTTTTACAAGACAGCAATGGCCATTTAAGTAAAACAGATGAAAGGACCATCCCTTATGTGCATTAACCTTTGAGCAGAGTTTCCACTTAGAGGACACTGTCCACCTCTACCGAGACATCTGAGAGCAAAGGGCTGAAAGACAGTAACATATCAAGTACTCAGATGCACTTTCGGTAGGATTTGTGATTTTGTGCAAAGTAGAGGATCAGTTAATGTACGACTGGGAGAAGGCATTGACCAGACATGCGCGAACAATAAACAAGCAAATGTATAATGTATTAAATCTCAATTTGGACTTTTTATTTGTAATAAGATTACATTTGACCATTGTCAGAGCAAGGAAGAAGTGTACAACACTGCTGTAAAAAACAGCACGTTAGGAAAATGAAAAAAAAACTGAAAATTTCATCTCTACTAAATCATTTTCAAGAATAAATGACCAACTTTGGAGGTTGCATGAAGAATTAAAATTGAAATTCCTACTAAGACTAAAAAGGACATTACATGAGGGCTGCCCAATCATACAGTAACATAGAGTTATAGACTGTATTTACAGACTATATTTATTTTTATAATCCTTTGTATTCCTTTTTTAAAAGTGTGATATTCGTTGCCCTACTGTGAGAAAAAGGTTTGAAATTGTACTTTTTTGTCGCTGGGATGGTACTCTAAGGTGCTTTTTTGTACCTTATCAGATATACAGAGTATAATGTAATGTACCTTTTAGGGTACATTATTGTAACCTAAGGACCTATTGTGTATCTCCAAAGGTACAGTTAAATATTTTGTACCCCTAATATTTAACTGGTACACAATAGGTCCTCAAGGTACACAAATGGTCCTTAGGGTATACTAATGTAAACATTTTATGTGTTGCATAGCTGTAAATGTCCAAGAAGCTACCTTTAAGGGTACAAACCCAGCGACAGAAAAGTTTTGATCTTTGCTATATACAGTATTCATAAATTGCAAGCTCGGAAGGGCCTTTTATTATATATTTTTTATATATTGTGCACTTGTTTCTTTGAAGCAGTATTACTGAGAGCAGAATATAATTTATTCCTTTTAAGACTTGGATATTTGGACTTTTTCCACCATTAACTTCATATCAAGATATTCAGACTTTACTGTTATTTGTACCTCCATTTAACGTATCAGACAGTCCATATCATTTCAAACTACAAAATCAGCAGGAAGACACATTTCATTTATTTCACATCAGCCCCAGTTTGATTCTTCCTGAAAGATTTAATGATGTATAATTTTAGATTTGACCACACAGTGTGAGTAAAGAAAATCTGCAAATGGAGAATGTGTTGTCTGCATATCTCAATAATGTCTTGATAAAAAATGATTTCATTCAGTAAATATCTACCATAGAAGAAGGTTTCATATTAAACATGGTCACATTGTGTTTAGTAATAACATTGATCATTTCCTTTCCTTGTGACTAAATCAACCGTGCATCACCCGCAAGAGCAAAGTTTCTTCAGAAATGAATAGAAAATGGTATTAGTGGTCTGCAGTCGTAAAGGATGAGCCGAGAAGCCATTATAGTTTTTCCCCCCTCAATATCTTTGCAAATTTCCATAAGCCTCTAATAATGAAAGAAAAACATGGCGGTTCTCTCTTGCATGGCTCTTTGATCAAAGGAAATATATATTTGTCGAAACACTCCAGTTAGCATTAATGGAATTCATTTTCAGTGTTTATTCATAACAGCTTCTCCTTGTAATGCTGTAGATAATGTACCGTCCCGTAAACATTAATACCCAGAGAACTTGTTTGTTTGTGGTGATGTCACATAGGTCTTTGGCAACATCAAACAAGAACCCAAAGTCTCACTGGAGCTTTAGCCACACACGTATTTAAGGCATTAATTAGGTGATGCAAGGAAAACTTTTATAAATAGCTTCTACATTCAAAATGACTGTTCGTGCACATGGGTCTAGACGTCATTATTTCCTACAAAGGGTCCTTTGAAGGGGCCAGGGCCGTTTAATTTGAACTCTACTGTAATTGGTTTTCCATGTACAAAAGTGATGCACTCCGATTCTGATCCTGTTCTGTTGTTTACAGGAAGCCAGACTGTCATTAATTGATTGACTGAGATGGGCTTTAAATAGGCCGAAAGGAAAACCACCTGATGCTTGCCAGAACTGCCGTCTTTCTAATTAATATCCTTTTCCAAAAATCTAGAGTGTCAATTCTTTCCCAATTTACCCCCAGGTCTATACACAGTTTTATTCCCGAAATATCCTCGAGACAAAAGCCTGAAAGGCCTGTGAATCGGACTGAAATCTACCTTCTTTAGAAGAGGTAACAATAGCCGGAGATATCGTAGTATGTCATCCTAGCTCGCCCTGGGTGTCACGTGGGTGCAAGTGCCTCTGCGTGCCAGACACTGTTCAGCTGGAACCCAAGATGATACTGCATTGATAATGGGGCCAGCACCCTAAGAATGGAAAACATGCAAACATGACATAGTTATTCAGTGTCAGGTCCGTCAACCTCAGAAGTAATGCCCCAGAGATATGTGATTACAGCGGGTGCCAATCGACTCCAATTAGTGTATTGGGTTGACATGTGACGAGAAAGAAATGCCTAAATAATTGAATCTCAGGAAGTCTGCTTCCAGTGTGTGCTCTGCGGACGTCACAACACACTGCTTTTGTCCAGACGCTAAACAGGGCTGTGGAAGATGATATTAAGCGTTTATGACTTTCAATTGTTCAAGTTGACCAATTATTTTCTTGTGATGTTGAGTTGTTTTTTGTGTCATTTAAAGATTGATTTAAAAAAATATAATGTGCACTACTCGAATACTCAAATAATGCTTAGAAAACTGCATAATTACATTGTAATGCATAACTTTATAATTGCAAAATATTTCAACAAACATACTGTAGTTACTTACAGTATAGTTGCATAATATATTATTAGTGTTCATATTCTTAATAAAATATATAAGGTGTTTAAATGTAATGAATTGTAATTTGTAAATTGTTAATAAATTGTTGTCTTCAAAAAACCACACCGTCACAACATCAACTCATCAGTTAGACAGTTACACAAATCGCTCAAGGGCACAGCAAAATGATTAACTTAGAGTACCTCAGTGCTTGTTTGCCTATTCAGCAAGTAAAATTTTAATGCAGCCATCTTTTCTGCAGTTCATTACAATAAAAAAAAACTGGGATTAAAAAGGTACTGGCAGCTCTATCCAAAACCGACTATCCAGCACGAAAGCCTAGGAAATTGTTTCCTTTTGTAGACTACTGTTTTAAAGCACCATAACCTTGGATGTTATCAGCAACAAATAAGACACCACCTGCCTTAGTTTCCTATTTGCTCGAACCACATTAGAGCGTAGAAAGCAATTTATTTATGTTATTGTCGATGACTTCATGCTGCATTTTGATACCGTGCTTGAGGAACGAGACATAGATGAATGCCTGCTATGAGTTGAATGTAAATCAGTGGAGTAAGTCAGCTCTCGCTGCATTTCAATGCACTGGGGAGCTTTTAGGAATTACCCACAGATCCCAGATCAGTTCTGTGTTTAGGACGGAGACCAGTCGAGTGCCGCTTGTCTTTTAAACCTTAATAAAGGAAGGCACGGTTTGGCATTAGCCAAGCACTTTAGTTGCGGTACACGCACTGAGGCTCCGGTGCTTTCGGCCTGAGTCACAGAATGAAAGCGGGTTGAGTCATGTGACGATTGAACATTGAGTCATAATGACGGACAGAGAAAAAGGTCTGCGGCTGGGAAGCTCTTCATAGAGGTAATGGCAGTGCCATGTGTTGGGGGTGGTGGGGGACCTGCTGTTCCAACTGATTTAATCACTTGGGCCTCCGTGCTGCTGCACACAACCTGCTGCTAATAATACGTACAGTTCAAAATGACTCTGGTTATAGTTGTTCCATCTTGAGTTCATGAATATCAATGCAGACACAACTAAATTTAGAGTCCTTTACATCTTAAATCAGACCGAATGAGTCACAAGCTGTTTGAAATGTAAACAAAAAAGCAACTGAAACTTAATTCATGTAACACCAAGCATTTGCTTGAAAGTGCTTAATGACACGATAGGGAATAATTTTGTTATGAAATATCCAAAAATCCCTTGCACATTGTTGTATATTTCATTCAGTTGTGTATTTACAGTATTCAAAGCGTTCCCAAGAATATGCAAATCAACAGAAATTCCTGTTTAAAATAATGGCACGTGCCGTTTCTCCCTTGTATTTGTCGCATGTCAGTGACTTAATATCTGCTGTTCCGCACTACCCTCAGTTTCCGGTTGTAGAAACTACGGCAACACGCAAATGCGGAAGTGGTTATACATGATCTGGGACGCAGCATCTGTTGTTCTGTAATTATGGATCACGACGACTCTTTGGCGAGCAAAGGAAACACAAAAAAGCGTTAACGTAGGCCAAATGAGGCAAGCAGGCGTATAGACAAACTAAGAAATAAACCAAGGATTAAAATCAGCGTGGCATTTTCTAAATGGATAGAACTGTGCAACAAACTTGGATTAGACAGAGCTTCCGCTCTCGCATGCGTTTTAATAGACAGGACAGCAATTTAATTTTTGTATTGTATTGTATTGTATTTGTAATGTTTAATTGTAAACGAAATACTCATGCACAGATTACTTGGATAGTTATGAAAGCAGTAACCCTATGAAATACAGTATATTTCGCAAAAAATATGTAGCCAGTAACGTTACTTGTAAATACTGGGGGTTGGTTCAAATTTACTTTTTAAACGACGACTGTATGACTGTTTTAACCACGTAAAACTGTGTAGCATTTCGCTACCAGATCAATTGGCAAAGTCCAATATCAGTCGAGGGCTAACGTAGCATTACATTCCATGTTTCTTGCAAGCTAATCCATTACTATGACATAAAATACAATTCATTCATTACCTTGTCCGTGAACATAATAGGCGATCTCCATACGCCTCTGGATGGTGAAAACGACATGTCCTATAATTCCACTGTCATACATTACGTCATTTAGCTTCGCCTTTTGTTGCTGTTTCGAGGTGCACCATCTAGCGGTGCAAATATTCCATATTGTGGCTTTAACAGAATTTCTGCTATTTATAAAGCACATCAAAATAAAACAAAATTGTTCAAATTCTATTGGCAAATATAAGTTAAAGATGCACAAATATAAATATAAAGTTAAGATATTTTTTGTTACAACATATTTAGTAACATTTGTGTTATTCTATAGTTGAATCATTTCACTACAATTCATAAATGTGAGAGTAAAGCATAAGTAAAGAATAAGTATTTTCTACATACATGTGTAGTATGCATGGTGCATACATATGTGACCCTGGACCACCAAACCAGATTTTTCGTAGGTAGCACGAAAAAACTGTGCCTATAAACATTGTATGGGTCAAAATGATTGAATTTTCTTTAATGACAAAAATTGTTAGGATATTAAGTAAGATCCTGTTCCATGAAGATATTTTGTAAACTTCCAACCGAAAATATATAAAACATGTATTGTTGTAAGTGGATTTGGTAAAATTGCTGACAATAACAATACCAAACTCAAGTTTGGTATCTGTGCAAAGTTTAGAAGTTTGCTTTCGGGTATAGCTTCTCTGACTAACAACGTCTAAGGTGATTTCTCCATAAAAAAAATTCACCCTCAAATTTATTTTAAATAGTTGCATCTCGGCCAAATCCTATCATAATACACCGTACATCAATCAGGTGATGTAT
Source organism: Triplophysa bombifrons (assembly GCA_029783895.1). Lineage (NCBI taxonomy): Eukaryota > Metazoa > Chordata > Actinopteri > Cypriniformes > Nemacheilidae > Triplophysa > Triplophysa bombifrons. The sequence goes on from CM056464.1 coordinate 18,132,379, forward strand.
AAATCCTCAACTTGACCCATTAGACTTGTTTTGTTTGCCAGGGTCACATTTATTATGTAATGTCGCTGCCGACAGCTAGTGTGTATCCTTACACTTGCATCCTTACACTTGCACCTTCCTCCAAAGTAATGACATCAATGAAGAATTCCAGTCTGGATTTAGAGCATGTCACAGTACAGAGACTGCTTTTATCAGAGTTACAAATGATCTGCTTTTTGCGTCTGACCGAGGTTGTATTTCGTTATTGGGCTGCTAGACCTTAGTGCTGCATTTGACACAATTGACCACAGCGCACTCCTAAAGTGACTCGAAAATTACATCGGCATTAACTGAATAGCATTGAAATGGTGTAAGTCTTATTTATCAGACCATTTCAATTTGTAGCAATAAACAATGAGGTGTCACGCAAATCTCAAGTCCAGTACGGTGTACCACAGGTCTCAGTCTTAGGGCCTCTGCTCTTCGCAGTATACATGCTACCTCTAGGAGATATAATAAAGCGACACGGAATTAGCTTTCACTGTTATGCTGATGATACTCAATTTATATTTCCTCAAAGCCTCATGAAACACAGCAGTTCCATCGAATAATGGAATGCATAGTCGACATAAAAAACTGGATGAGTAACTATGTTTTATTACTGAACTCTGAAAATACAGAAGTGTCACTTATTGGACCGAAAACCACCGTACGTAAAAACCAAGAATACTGCTTAACTATTGACAAATGCTCCATAGAAACCTCGTTGTCAGCTAAGAATCTAGAGTTCTATTCGATAGTAATCTGTCATTTGAGAGCCATGTCGCTAACATCTGTAAAATTGTTTTTTTCCATTTTAAGAATATATCTAAACTACGTCATGTATATACGTCACTTCCAGATGCAGAGAAATTACTTCATGCATTCATGACATCAAGGCTACATTACTGTAATATACTGATAGGTGGTTGCCCTGCAGGCTTATTACAAAAACTCCAACTGGTCCAAAACGCGGCAGCTCGAGTTCTTCCATGTACAAAAAGTATCGCATATTAGCCCGGTTCTGTCAACCTTCCACTGTTTACCTATAAAGCATTGCATTAACTTTAAGATCTTGCAGGTGCTTAGAACTTTAAGCAGGTGGTAGATCATTTTCCTATCTAGTGCCTAAACTCTGGAATAGTCTTCCCCACATCCAGGGCCAGGACAATCTGTATTATAACAGTCAGTAAACTTCAAATGCATCTCATACAATCAGAGTTCAGAGTCAATCCATTTTATAAAGAAAAGAAAAGAGAATGAACAAACAAAAACAATACAACAACAAAGAGGAGAATAACATAATATTGCCTGAGGAAAAGTCCTGGTAAACAATAGTGCTTTGAGAATATTTCAAGTGCTAATTGAATCAACTGTTTGCTGTCTGGGAATGAGTTTCACAGCTTTGGACTATACTGATTCAGTAAACACACATCAACTGAATACAATATTAAATCAATGTTTTTCCAATTGAACTATAAACTAGTATATTTGGAAATATGTCCTCACAGGACATCTCAAAAATCTATATCCTGGGAAATTACACCTGTCTTTGGAGGGGCTTACTAGTCCTTCCCAGCCAATCAGAGACTAGCAATAAAAAGTGTGTGTGCAAGGTGTTTTGTGTGTGCCTGCTTAGTGTGTGTACAGTGTGGTCTTGCCTTGCCTCTATTCATAAATTGATGTTCTCTGCAGATGTTTTTGAGTTGTGTGGCTTTGCAGATGTTCTGTACCATTTTTTGAAATGTGATGCAGTATGAATGCATTTTTACTTTTTTCATCATACTAAATCATATCAATAATAAATTATTAAGTGAATGTTTTCTCTTCACTCTTCTTGATTTGTAAATCCTTAACAATACCTTTTTAAGACTTGTATAATGTTGATTTTGGACTTTATAGCTGATGTAAAACAATATTTGCAAGGTGGCATGAAAGGTCTTAAAAAACATTTACATTCATGAATAATAGTGGTATAGAATAGTTTCTGCGTCAGTTCATTTTTGTGTTATGTTAAGTTTGAAGGTGGGTTTTGTGGCCCCCTCCTGCTGAAGAAGTCCAGGGCAGCTTTTTACTCCTAGTCCGCCCCTGCCTACCTCCGTGTCTGCAGCAATCTCCCAGTGCTCTCCTACATACTCCTTGTGTTTCCCTGTGATCTCCCAGTGCTTCGCATATCTCCTGTGATCCCCTGCATTCTCAGCGTTCCCAAAACCTGTCAGTGGCTGGCTTCCTGCATCTCGCCCGTTCACAAAAACTCATTGCCCTATCTGCCAAAAAGATCTCAGTTACCTTCGTACTCACATGCTGTTGTCCGTTTGAACATCTGTTAAAAAAAATCCTGTCTGGCACTTAACCCTGTTGTCTGCATAGTGTTACAATAGGACACAAGTGTACGATTTATTCATCAACTACCCATATACCGTAAATCTGCTTTTAATACAATCCAACTGCTGATAGGGCAAGCATTTAGAGAGAGGAGTTAAACTTAGCAAAATGGCCGAACTTGGCAAAACATAAACTGCTGAGAGATCATGTCATAAAACAAAACAATTAAAATCATGTATTTCCGTTGATGCAATATAAAGCAACAAAGAAATTAAAACTGTATAAATGTACCACCGATTACAACACTTTCTCTTGTGCCTACCAAATCTCGCAAAAGGAAAGTTCACCAAAAATGATAAAAAAAAGTTGAATCATTCACTCACTCTCCTGTTATTCCAAACCTGTATGAATTCTTCTGCTGCGCAAAAAGTAAGACAATTTAAAGAATGTTGGTAAAAAAAACCCGACCCCATTGACTTCCATTATATGGACACAAGGCCAGGGAGAAATTCGGAAAATATCTTCTTTTGTGTTCTGTGTACCTTTCACCATAGTCAAATCAATATTTCGCAGGGCCTAATGCACGTTAAATGGAAACATCTTACTTTAGACACATACTGTTATATTCCACCATACAGTATGCTAGAGTACTTTTGTATAAGAACATGGATGTTGATGTTAAAATATTTTGAAAACCCATCCTCAAATGTTAAAAACACGACCATATGTGATTCTAGAGGGTCACGATGAGAACCCCAGTGCTCTGTGATACTTTCAAAGAAACGCCACTGCAATTTTTGGATTTGTACCGGGATTTGAGTGAGTGACAGGAGTTAATTCTTAGGGTACAGGTCTGTCATGTTGCTGTCTCACTGGCGTGGATATACTACTAACTGGAGTATTTGCTCAGGGCAGCTATCTGCTGTGAAGCTTATGCTGATGGGTTGATTGTGCTAAAACCAAAGGACAACTGCCTTGAGACATAAATACCCTCTAAGATAACATCCCAAAATCCAAAAATGAGATGTTTTAAAAACTAGTGAACTTTGTAAGTGCTACTGGCTTAAAAATGTCCTAATAAAGCAGATCGATTTGGTCCTGGATGTTGATTGGTCAATACAGCATTCTTGCTATTATATACAATTTAGTTGATATTCCATGAATTTTAAAATTAGAAAAATACTCCAAGGCACTCGTGTGGTTTAGTTAAAAAGCCCACAACAGACAGGGCTACATGAATATGGTATGAAAAAATATGGGAAATTTACTCTTTCATATTTTTAAACCATGTCTGTTAAAGTCTTTTTAACTATACCTCACGAGTCCCTTGTAGTATGTTTCTATTTCTGATACGACAGTACCTCAGATTATACAAAGAGTACAGTTGATGATATGTAGAGACCCGTGTAGCACTCTTTGCCTTTGTATGTATTTATTCCATGAATTTTGATTAAAAATAATATTTAGATTAACATTTGTGTTCTGTAACACAAATCGAGGAGTTCAATATCAATAGGGTTGACTGTTTGCATGAGGCCACAGCTTATCAAGGCCATGCTGATTTTGAGTGTAACAACACGACTTTGAGCATAACATTGCCTTTATGCAACGAAAAATGTATCATCAATATCAAGTTCTACTTTAAATATCAAAAATGTGAAGCAAAAACTTTAGTGCATGGATTTGTGTTCTGACAAAAAAAATCTGAAATGGTTCAAAAGCCTGAATCAGTAATGAATGCTCAAGTAAACTGAATGTACTTTTTAAACAATGTATCTTTTCAGGATCTGTTTTATTGATTAAGTAGGAGGGCAGCACTGACAAAAAGGTTTTGTATGAGCTAAAATTTCCGTGTGTGTGCTCTGAATAATGATGGAGCGAGAGAAATCTACAATGTTATACCTCCCAAAAAAACACTCAAGCTGCAGGCAAAATCTCAAAATTCTCTGGCCTGAGAAAACCTTAACCTCGCTCCTCGCATCAGGGAAACTGCTCTCGGACATGTTGAGTGAAATAGAGAAGTTACCAAATGTTAGGTTGTATATCGTCATTCTCCATTAAAATGTAAAAATAACTGCGTATCACTGCTATTGTACAGCTATTGTCTTGTTAACGTATAGAAGCACTCAAACTTCATTACTCAATCATCCTGATACTAATGTCAAAAAATAAAAGCCTCCCCTATAGGTTTGTGACTGTCAGTGAATAAAGGCAGATATCATGCAACAGTTGAATTTAACAAGGACCATGAGAAAGTCGATAAAATTAATGGAAAGGGAGGTGAATAGTCATTCAGCTATGCGCAGCTGTGAAAAGAGAGCAGAATAAAGTCTGTGGCCCGAGTCAATGAAATAGCTGAAGAGAGCAATTGTACCTTTGGGCTGTCGTCTGCCACCCCTGCTCTCTATCACAGCAGTTTAGATAATGGGATTCTATTCTTATATGTAATACAGCACTTTTGTTTTAAGTTAAAATCCAATGATGTTTGACAAAAAATCCAGCAGTTTTTCTTAAACCAGCATTTCTAGATGTATTGTGACCAATCCAGTCCAGTGTCTGTTGAACTTCAACAAAATCAAACCTCGGGAGTGACATTCATCCAAAAGTAATGTGAAAGATTGACAACCATGAAAACCATGATAAAATTGAGATCACACTTTTTCTAAAAACATATGCAAATATTACTGTTGTACCGTTTCTCCAGTTTTTGTTTTCTGCAAATAAAAGCAAATAGAAACTATATTTGAATTTGAAATTTGGGGGAAATAGTGTTACTTGTTCACAGACTTAAAGAAATGATAAGTTTACATAAACACATACTGTACCTATAAATAGTCAAGTCAGAAAGAAAAAAAAAGTTCTCTTTTTTTCTTTGGCTTTACTTACCCATGAGATACAATCTTGTATGATGTGATACATTATTTACTTATTGACATGTCTGTTCATTGTATAAATGGTTTAATCCAGCCAGTGTCTGTGTAAATTGCATTTTTGACACACTGAAAAAGGAGCGTCACTTTATTGAACTGTCTGGCAGGATCAGTTTCCACGTACAGTAACAGGCAGTTTAAGCATGTGTTTGCTTCATGGACACTGAAAATAGAGCTTCTTCTGTTGCGTGATCATGCTGTTTATACGTGTACTCATGTACTGTATATGCCCGATGCCGTGCGATGGGCGGTCCCGTGTGGATCAGGAATGTTCTTCACCAGCCTCCAGGTCTGTAATTACAGGGCATTGTTGTCAAGTACTGTATCTGAGAGGAGTAATTTCAGAAACTCTTAAGGAAGAGGAAATTGACCTGCCTTTTCATTATCTCAAAGCTAATTTTATTCTTCCTTTCTACAGTGTTATCCACTGTATTCCCTTGTGCACACCACTCTTTGTGAAAGTGGTAACTTTAATTCATAATCTGGCACTCATATGCTCTGTAAATGTGATACTTGGCAATGATTGTGAATTTGCGTTTTTGCAACTATGCTCTTGTTTCTGCATTTATCAGACCTGACTGCTGTTAACTCTATAATATTCAGAGTAGCACATAACTGGATGAAAGTATTGTCAATAAGGTCAAATAATTAGCTTCGTGCTAATAAATATGTTTTACTAATTTTTTTCCAAATTAAATTAATTAAGATGTGTCAAAAAAAATTGTCATGAATTACACAAACCTTTATGTCATTCCGAACATTATATTGTGTTTTACTTAAACAAAGTTTGTTGCCTTGAAAATGTACAAGGCAACCATCTAATTATAGATTAGATTTTTGTTGTTAGCTGTTAGTTGATGAGGTTTGTGTGTGAAGTTGGTTTGAGTGTGTGAGTGCGTGAGTGCGTGCGCAAGCGAGTGAATTACAGGTTTAACCTAACAGTTCCTGTCATGCAACTACTTGTGCGTCTGCACCAGGCCCCGCCCTCTAGGGGGCTCTGCGGCAAGGGGACATTTTTAAAATATTTATTTAGACATCCGAGATCGATTTCAATCATTTAAGCAAGCATCCAAAATTACCGCCACTGCATCAGAAGCAAAACAATAAATTTCTGACACAAATACTAAAAACAAACTTTCCAAAATACTGCTTTTATCGGATCAAGCACAGGCTGTAAAGTGTATGCACTTTATCTACCTGTCTATGAGAGTATCCATCATCTGCTGTGAGTGGAGTCAGTGAACGCAAACTGTGAGAGGGAAATGGAAAAACCGGAGCGGAATTCATGGATCTCTTGCGGAGTGATAACAGAATGCTTTCAGCAGGGATGCGAGTCAATTCCACTTTACTCATACAGCCTATCATGCAGTTCGCGATGAGGCATGACAGACGTCTGCTGAAGCTACTAAAAGTTAGTGGAGTAAAGCGAAGTTGCACAGAATATATGCTCAAAATTATAAAATAATAATTCATATAACTTCAAGGCCCCTCACATGCCGGGGCCCTATGCACTCAGTCACCCTTTTCCCCCAACTTGCGACGCCCATGGCTTAACCACAGCTGCCACAGCCCGTCTCCGTCACCCGCGCACCTTGTACTTAGATACTTAAAGAAGATGATGAATAATTTAGGAGAGATTGAGATTGTGTCCCCTCACACAAATGCAATGTACCTACATGTATACTACTATTGACTTTGCTCATTTAAATTCTATTGGCGTATTTGACCAATGAAACACTGCACTTAATATTATATGCAAGAGTTGATATTAAGACAGGAACAGTGCAAACCAGGTAGAACCCCACATCTTCGAACTCGCACCGGGACGGCCCTGCTGTCATGTATCACTACAGCAAGATAAAGACGCATATACATGAGATCACTTGAAGCTCATTTAAAATGCCATTGCCTGAAACAAAGTAAGCCATTAAGTCTTTTAGCATTTGTTGGACACTCTTATGCAAAGCAACTTAGTGCATTCAAACTATACATTTTATAAGCATCTGTGTTTACAGAGAATAAAACCCACAGTGTTTGTGTTTCTAATGTCAGTTGAAAATGCACATGAATACAGTATAACAACCAAAACTAGCAAGCACTTTCTCCAGATCACAAACAAGACCTGCATGCTATTTAAAGGAAACAAAATGCAAGAGCTTTGTTTGGGGAAACAATATACTACACTACACTTTGTTTACATGGGTGTATCATTATGATATAATAAAACACAGATTTACCCACCCATCAACACACATACACAAAATGTTTGTCATTTTAAATGTCGGTCTGACAGCCTCTTTTGGTTTAAGTGGGTGGTTCTTGGACAGAAAAAGCAGCAATGTGGGCCAGACTTAATATTGCTAGTCAAAACTATGGCTCTGCAATAAGCCAAACTAAATGAGGCATGGTGCACAAACATTCAAGGACGAGAACTTAATGTCTAAGGATAGATCCTGAAGGTCCCTGAAAACTGTTGATAGTTCTCCTCCCATTAGCATTGAGTGTCACGACTATAATCAAACCTTCATATAACACTCTCTCATTACACCTCCCACTTTCTTAATTAGGCCCCATATCACTCATGCTTGGAAAAATACTATGTGCCTGGTTTCAGAGAACCTGATAATGAGCTAAAGATCACGAAGATTGCTCAGATGGGTTTGTGCTTCATTCCCAGGTCCAAACAACCCCAGTGCAGTTCATGGAAATGAGGACCGTTGTCTATTCATGAACTGTTGGTCAATGATGAAGTAATTATTGATGTCGCCACATCTCTATAAAGCACCTATCTGTCCTCTCTGTATCTGAAAAACAGAAAATCACTTCCATGAATTCCCAGTGCGCAATGCTGTCAGAATAACTACCCTTAATAGCTATTATGAGATCAGTGGCATACAAATTGATCAAATTTTTAAAGATGAAAATAGAGCATGCTGCAGGATTTCTCAATATTGAGACAAAGCTTAAGGAAGGACACTTAAGCATGCCGTCAAAACAGTTCGGAGGGCACTTGGGATTTACCGTTAAACTGATAAATCAACTGAAGTGTTCAGCTATGAGATTCCATTAATTTAAAATAAACTCATGCAGCATTTTTTTCTAGAAGGAAGCTTATTTTTTCTGTTTAGAGTAGAGATAATTTACAAAAGAGCATTGTTACAGATAAAATTTCATATTCATGAATGCATTATCACAGTTTGAAGAGGTTTCATCTCAAATGTTATAGATTCCCAGGGACAAACTGAAATGTAAGGTTAGAAATTACCTCTTGTGTCAAAATGCTGGGTTGTTTTGATCCATTGTCGGGACAAATACAAACAAACACTTTGGGATGGTCCCTTTTTGACCCAATGCTGGGTTAAAGATAACTCAGCCCCTTTTTTACTGTATCTGTTTCAATCAGAGAAAACCTTTCATTGCTTTTATTTGCCAAAGGTCAATTAACATTATCAGCATTTTTTATTGGGTTCTAATCGCCATTTAACCAGAATGATTCACAAACCCATTAAAGAAATGGCGGAAAGGATGTGTCCTTTGATTTATATGCTAAATTTAGAAAATAATCTGGAACACAAAAGGAGATGTTTGGCAGAATTTTTGGGCCTGGCAGTTTCAGCCTCCATTCACTATAATTTGCTGGATAAAAAATCAATTGGTGACTACATTTTCAGTTCATGGTTAACTATGGTCAGCCTGATCTCACTGAAATTCGTTACTGCAACAAAAATGTATGATTATAAAAAAAAAAACTAGTAACTATACTGAAGCCCCTCCCCTAACTCCTCCCCTAAACATAGCATCAGTGCGTAAGCAAATCATACTTAAATGTACAAATAACATTGTACGACGTCATACAAATTAGCCACCTCATAACATATTTACAAATCCCTGTGTTATTGTGTTGTCCTGGTTAATTATATATTTGTATATTTTTATTGATCTTCTTTGAGATCAATAGACAGATTTAGGTACCATGACTAGTGGTAATAAAAAAATGGACTACTTTCTTCAAGGTAAAATTAAAACAAGTGCAGATCTCCTGCATTTAATACACATAGAGTATGCACACAACAAGCCGAAACACTAAGATAATGCATCTATATTTCATAAGCACCGAGCCATATGGTTATGGGCCGTGATTATTACCCTCCACTAGAGAACTGAATCTGTGCTAGTCATTAAAAGGACTTACAGTATATATTTTTAAACCTTTAACAGCATGCAAAAAAATAAGCTTTCAAAGAAGTGACAGTGTTTTTAGAGCGTGCATAATATCACCCACTATACATGTTAAATGACTTTAAATTACAACTGACTGTACTGTATTACTCGCACAGATATTAATGCATCCCATTTTTATTGCAACCCATTAAGTTCAGTGTGAATTAAATTGATAAATAACCCATTCTTTACTATGGGCCACTTCCTTTCTATTTACAGGCAATAAGCCACAGTACATGTTTACAGTGCACTGTACAGCAAAACAAAGCATTTGAAGATATAGACATGCATTATTTACATCCATGTGAAAAGTAATAGACGTCAATGTTACAGTGATTTCAAGAAGACCTTTGATTGGATGATAGTGTGTCTATATAAGAGGCAGTGCCAGCAGGGTGCATATGCCAAAGATGTCCTCTCCACTTACTGGCACCTTTAATCTGACAGGGTGAAGCAGACACAAGGAGGGATCGCTTTTACCCCACTGGCCTTGTTTGACGTTTGATTTGGGACTCATTAAATTCCTATTCAAAGTTATTTTTTACCAAAGTTATTTTTACACAAACATTTAAACACATGATGGAAGCATTGCACTCATTTGTGTGAATCAAAGCTTTGCGAGATTTTAATCAATCTTTGCCGCACACTGTAAATCCTCGCCTCTCAAGAAGTGTTAAAAGCTTTTATTAGACTCACAATAAATAAAATGATTGTTGTTACAATCTCAAAAGATTGGTTAAGTCAATGCTGTTTGGTTGAACTGCTGATATGTAAGTCAACATGGCTTGTGTATAAATGTCACTCTTTTATAGGACAAACATATTACTTTAAAATAAAAAAATGATACTTCATCTTTATGACAAAGTGTGTCTAGACAGCTAGTTATATTTGAATTATCTTTCTGTTTTTCCCTAGGGATTCTTCATCAACTGCACTCAAAATGTGGATTAAACAAATTAAAATGCAATGTTCCTAAAAATAAGAGACTAAGAACAATGTAATTTAATAATGCAACTAAAATTGTCTGAACAAAAAATGAAATGATACAAATTAAAGACAAGTTTCTGAAATGGTTCAGGGATTTCAAATAGATTGAATGAGAATAAAATAAGTATATGTGCAATCAAATTACATTTTTCTAAAATAAATGAGGCTTTTAAAAATGGAAAAAGATGTGTAAACAAGGAGGAATGCCTTTTTGAGAACAGTTTAATCTTAAAAAGATTACAGCCTTTGTGTTTTTCAGCTGTGCCAAATGTCTCTTAGTGTTCAGAGTACTTCATAATTTCTTTAGTCTTAAAGCGTTTCACAAATTGCTCCGTGGACGCCGTCTCTGAAAGCATTCGAGTGTGAAATAAGTAAAGAAAGTCTTGCATTGTATCTTAACAATGCCAAGGAACTATTTTAAACTAAATGAATGTGAACCTGATTGGGTTTCACCTATTTGCATAAAGAAAAGTTAATATGTTTAAGTCCTAAGATAATAGCTCTCTAAATGTCATCTACTTTCTTAATCCTTCGCTTTTTTTCAGAAATAACACTGATAATATCTTTAAAATAATTGTGTTGTTGTATCATGACTGCACCTATTACTTAATTAAAAGTTGAAACCGTCTCTTACTTTGTTAAAAACTTCTGGTTATTTCAAAAGTTTCAATATTTGCAGTCCTATTGGGTGCAATTCCCATCTTGCAGGTCCATTTTGACTATGTTGAATTATTTTCAGGATGTGGAGGATGCAACAGACTACTGCAGTGTATCCAATGTATTGCTCGGATTGTACAGCATTGCTCTGCCACAACAATCAGGGATCTGAATTGTCTCTGCAAAATGCAGAAAGAGTATATTTGACTGCGCCGAAGGTCTGGATATGGACCCTGATATAACACTTTGTAACTTTTAGTTGGAAGTTTTCAGTTGGACATCATTTGACAATTTGCTGCTGACATGCTAATTTATTTTACACAAACATAATTGTTAATAAAATGTATGTGGTTATTGCACATTTTTAACTTATGATGTTAAGCCAACATGTACAAAGAAAGCAAGGAAAGCAGAATCTCATTGGACCCCATGTTAAAATAGGCAACTTTACAGCATAAAAAAAACATGTTTACAGCCTGGTACAAATAATTATTTTAGTCTTTAAAATTAATTTTACTCTTTTAACTGTAAGGGGGTGACATTTCTTATAACTCACAATGACGTCACGCCTTATGTTGCATGTTGCGGTGGCACCGCCATTTTGGGAGGATAATACTCCACTGCTATTATTGTTTTGTAATGTACCGTTACTTGTTTTTTTTATATATGGAGAAATCAAAAGTGAAAGAACCATGGGCTCTTCCTGAGCGACTCTGCTTAATAATTTTGGAGTTTTTTTATCACAGCAAGACTGACCTATCATAGTTATATTTTCTAATCAAACAAGAAATACAAAACACAGCATTGAACGCACTAGCAGCCAAACCGCCCCAGATGGCACAACATTCAACGCGGCGGGACGTCAATTAACAAGCTCTATAAAGCCTTAAAATTATGCAAATTACATGCATGGCCACTTGAGTGACAAGTGGTTTCAGCAATCAGGCGCTTAAACTCCAACCACGTCCCGCCTCTTCACCCATTATCGATCATCCGGGAGTGACGTGTGCTAAAATGGCGACAGCCGCCCACTTAACAGCTACTAAGAAACCTACAAGTGATGCCACGGACACTACGTCCACACTGTAAACCCAGATAAGTTGGCAATACTCAAACATTTTGAGTTTTAGAGGTCCTTGGTTTAAGTAAGCAGAACTTTCAAATTTTGATAACTGTTAAGTTAAAGATTTTACCAAATAAATATTAAATATTTAATTAATCCTTTTTATGAAATTAAGTAAACAGATCTTAAATAAAGTTACCGAAACTAATTTCTCAGTCTTTGTATTTTACATATTTTTTAGTCTTAATAATCATAAATCAAACATTTTGACTTATGCAACCCAAAATGAGCAAGAAGAGACTGATCTCAGAACTGGCATTGACACAGTTACTGCTCACTGGTAACATAACACATGTTACAGGTTAGCAATGAAAGGAATGAGGAGGAGAGAGGGCAGCAGGATCGGGAAATGAACACAACCAAGGTTTCGCGTGAAATTATAATTTCAACAAAATCTTGTCTTTATACTTTTATTTGATCAAATTTCCACTGATGGATAGTTTTTTTACAAGAAAGGCTAATATTTAATGCTGAAATAAACAGATTTTTAAAAATGGCCCGCCATGGATAAATTAACACAGTTGTCTATTGGAAGCAGTTTGATTGTGCATCAGACTAAAGATAAACTGGATATGGATGGGTAATTATCAGATGTTTAAACAAAAAAACACCCAAATTAAGAGGTTGTTTGGAAAATTCACCTCTCTGAATTTTTAGTGGGAATTTTGTATATTGTGGTCTTGATATTGAATCCCCCTCCATCATGATGGGTTTTATAGAACCCAGGCCTTTTGACTCATAATCTTCCAGGCCTGGTTAAGATCAGCCTCCCTTCCCGAAGGGTCTGTATATCATTTCTGGCAATCAAGCAGGTACTTCTGTAGGACACGCAGGGGTGAACTGAGAATTGCCCTAACCCCAAATCCGATCCATCATAATAGTGAAGGGGCTTTGTGTCAGGCTTACCGAAACCTCCTGTCTTTTTTTTCTCTGAAGACTGTGAGGAACACCAGTACTTGTTCGGATATTGAACTTGACACAGGTAAGCCTATTATTCAAACACAAGATTTGTCTTGTGAGCTATTATGAAAATGAAATATGTTTGGGCACTACATTATGATTCAGCATTCTTTGCATTAAACAAACCCTCTGTGGTCGGCATTATGCTCCAACAACTAAATATGTTCATCATATAAAAAGGTCCAATAACAACGTAATAAAGCAAGAGTTGGGGAATGTTGTAATTTCATATCATTCTTTTATTTCATACAAGATTATAAAAAGGCACACGTAACCATAAATACATAAATTTAACAAATACCTCCAAAACAATTACAATGCAATTTACATATGTTTTATAAAAAAAAAATAGTAATTCATTAACAAATATTAAATAACGCTTATTGGATTATTAGTCAAATATATAGAGAAATGTGAGATAATGTGCTTGTACAACTTATTAGAAATTACCAAATGATTAACATATATACATATATATTCTGTCTTTGCTACACGGAAACATAGACTCTGTTTGTGTTTGTTATATATATGTGACCCTAGACAACACATTTTTAGTAATCGCCAAAAAAGGTGTTCAAATTTGCTTTTTTTCTTTTATGCAAAAAATCATTAGGATATTAAGTAAAGATCTTGTTGCATGTAGATATTTAATACGTTTCCTACTGTAAATTTGTTAAAACTTTATTTGTGTGAGTGGATGGCCTGCTACAGTGCCTCAGATTAACAACATCAAATGCGATTTTCGCAATATTTTGCTTTTTTTGCACCCTCAGATTCCAGCTTTGTAAACAGGTGTTGTTCCGCCAGATAGTGTCCAATCCTAACAAACCACATATTAATAGAAAGCTTATTTCTTCAGTGTCAAGGTTTCGGACAATGGAGAACCCAATTGCAGGCAGACACGAAGGTAAAGGGTTTTAAACAGATATTTATTAAAACACACTTAACAAAAGGCAAAACACAACCCACGAGGGGGGAAACAAGACTGGATAATTTATAAATGAAAACAAGGACATGTACTAACTAAACTAAGAAAATAAACACTTAGGACAACACTAGACGATACTCATAAAACACGAGGTAACAATAACTTGACGAGTCAGGGTACAATACATACAAGGTATAACGTACAAGGTACATGGTAACATGAACACCATACAAGGACAATGTACAATGAACGAGCACAGGACAATGAACACAAGGATGTTTTAAAGGGTAAAAACACAGGATACTTAACAAGGGGCAGGTGTGGGTGATGAAACACTGATGGGAAAGCTCACGAGACAAAAGGGCGGGAAACACCGACGAGACACGGAGAGAGAGCGAGAGGATTTCTAATGTCCAACAACTCTCTCCATGAGGAACCTTAGACTATGTCATGGCTCCGCCCCAGGACCAAGAATAAACAAGACAAGATGGCGGAACCATGACATTCAGCTTTCAGATTATGTAAAAACCTCAATTTCAAAAAATTGACCATTAAGACTGGTTTTGTCGTCCAGGCAGGGATGGATTACTGATGGGGTCAATCGGCTCTGTGCCCAGGGGCCCTTGGCTACAACTAGCCAGATATGACCCTGGTTTTATAGGTTGTGCCATCCAGTTTGGTACAGAGAACCCAATAACAATGAAAACAAATGTTTAACTATGTTTAATATGTGGGTCCCATAGCCAACATAAAAAATGAAATGATTAACAAATCATGGCAACTATGTTTTTATGTTAGTTTAACTTAATAAACTAAATTTAACTAATAAAAAAATTACTTATTATTAAAAAACAGCACATTTAAATTGCATTGATAATTTGATGTTTACAGACATTACAGACAGGGGTATTTTATGTTGAGAAATAGTTTTTATTTATTTATATATTTTATTTATGTGATGCATTAAATATTTTTATGTTTGACAGTTAATTAAAGGCATGTGTTTCATATACCTTAATTTGGTCCATTGTAGATTTTTTGCTGAGTAGCTAATAGACTTCAACAACCCTGTACAGATTATTATTAGCATTATTAGCATATTAGGTATTTGATGTAGAGCGAGAACGGTTTAATACTCATTATCATCTTAATATTCACTTTCTATAACTGTGAATGCGCAGCTAAGGGAAAGAATGGAAAAATTGTAGGAGGGGGGGCCCTTGGAGATAACTGGCCCCAGGGCCCTTTGAAGTCATAATCCGTCCCTGCGTCCAGGTTCACATATATATTTTGTATTATAAAGAAAGGTGTTGAGACATTAACACATTTTTCTCACCCAAATTGAAATGTGTGTTATGTCCTTAGTTAGCATTTAGTGTTTAGTATAAACGTAACTTAAAGGTTGTTGCAGCCAAGAATCCAATGCCCATAAGGGTACTATATTATTTACATTTTTATACACATTTACAAATAATGATTAGCTTCAACATTAGATTGGCTACTGCAATATAATACATGACTATCTTAAGTTCAATGACATTTGTTGGCTCTTAAATGTACATTAACAAATAAGATTGTAATTGTTGTATAATTGGTATCAGAATCATGTGTAGTTTATTTTAATTTTCACACATAACATGCAGACAAATATTGTACATTGAAGACTTAAAGAAAATTTAAAAACGAGTAAGTTATCAGAAACTTAATTATTCTAAATAGTAATTACAAACGTTGGTATTCTAAACGATTAAACCTCCCAGGATGCAACAGAATATTTTTTGCCAGCAAATGTGTTTCATTGGGTATAAAACTGTGGCTAGAGACCCGTCTCTTTTTTAGCAGAGTGTTTTGTGTTTTCATGAGCTTCAATGAATGTCCAAACAGTGCAGCAGGGACCAATTTGCCTTTCGGCCAGCAGACACTGTTCTACCCCAGCAGGCATTTGGTCCAGGTAATGAGAAAAGATTAGCTGCCTTACATATCATTAAAAGCCTCACTAATGGCGCTAGTCTGGTCATTATTTGCCTCTGTGCATAGCAGTGGAATCAATTAGTCACAGAGAGATTGTCACCGTAGTAAACAATTACAAACTTTCTTACCTTTTAGTGCAGATGATCTAGTAGTCAGATTTAGTGAATAATCATGTGGTGTTTCACAAAAGACACTATAAACGATGCAATCAGATGCAAGAAGAAAGCAACAAAGTGAAATGAATATAAAGAATGGTAAGAGTTTAATGGTACAATTATAGTTGAACGCTATTAATTTGTTCCTTGCCGTAGCTGAAGGACTACTGAAAATTTACATTTATGCATTTGGCAGATGCTTTTATCCAAAGCAACATAAATTCCATTATACTATACAATTGTATGTGCAATCCCTGGGTTCGTTCCCATGACTTTGGCATTTCTAGCGCCATGCTCTAAAGCCACTTAGCCATAGCAAACTGGTCCTATTTATATAGATTTTTATAGGTTTTATTGGGCACAATTTATGTGTTTATTTTAATGGGGAAATTTTTTTTTCATAAACTTCCAATGTAAATCATTTCTGGAACTCTATAACCCCTTTTATTGTTCTGCTGATGTAACCATGGCCACATGAGTGGGTGAAAATAATTTTTACAGTATGTATATGTTTTACATGCATGTTTAGTTACAAAATCAGCCTCTGTTTAATGAATTTTAACAATTCAACCAAATGGGCGATACTGGAATTATGTTTGAATGCATGACCAACTCTGTTCAATGCACTCTACAAACTCAAGATATGAGCAAACATTATCCAAAATAAAACGTTTATTGGTAGTGAGAACTGGACTGCTACATTATTCAGAATCTCATGGAGGAGCTCAGTAATATGGGACAGGTTATGGGCATTTGAATCCATTTTTTTATCAGTCTATTCCAAATAGGAATTTAATCCTGTCATTTACTTGCAATTTTAAAAAAAAGCTTTTCAATTTTGTTAAAGACGTTCTTTCCAGATTTAATAAAAAGCGGATGCAGACCTGGTTTGTGAGCTTCTGCTAAAAACCGACACCCAAAACATATGTTTTATTTTGTAATGAACAAGTTTCAAAATAGACGGCTCATTTAAAGATTGTGAACAATGCCTACAATCAGAAGCTAACTTGAGCTAACACGAATGATCCTGATGTCACTGTACTTAATTGCACAGCAGACTCAGAGGCGATGAGAACACAAGCATTCCAGATTAATGTCATTGATATGTGTTCAAATGTGCTCATAGTGAGAAAATAAATAACAGAGTCTACCCTATTTATATGAGCCCTGTTTTCCAGCAATGATATAAAAGCAATAGCTAGTTACAGTTATAATTACAGTATTGTAAGGTAGATTATTTAAGGTATTTTTAGGAAAGTTTACTATTATTGTTGTTTTCAATTGCTTTGGACCACAAAATGGCAGGTACATAAATAATGGTCTGGGTTAACCAACCATTTGAGCGATTTTCAAAGTCTGAGTGTAATAAGTTTTTGAGAAAATTAATGAATTCTCCTCACATATCATCTTCACTTAAAACAACTACATAAACACATCTGTTTTGCAGTTGCTTGTTGTTTGCTCGAGGTAAACAACAGCAGCATCACCGTGAAACTGTGTTTGCAAACTATCTCAGTGAATAACCTTCTCGCTGAGGACAGAGGGAAGTTCGTTCTCCTCTTCTCATCCCGTTCGATTCCCTCTGTCATTCTTCATCACTCCTCCCCCTGTCGTTTTTGTTATGTATGAGATTGCTTTCTTCCCTCATGCTATGTGTCTGTTGTCTGTTGAGTTGCTTTTGTCGTTGTATGAAAGCAAGCTGGAAAAAAGCTGATCTGACTTTGTATCTCAGTTTTTCAGTATGATTGTGTTTAGCCTTAAGCCTTCCTGGTTCAGCGGGGCAGAAGAGCACGGGAGAATAGTGCATATGCTGAAGTTCGCTATAAATCACTGCAGTTTTACTGCCAGAGAAAAAGTGAAGGGGAAGGAAATGAAATGCCAGTCCCACCTTGTGACAATAATGTTGCTAAGCAAAGTGCGGAGAGACGCATTTATGAGTGTGTGGAATTATTGATGCTTAAACTTAATGGTGTGTTTGATGTAATAACCCAGTAATTACAATGTACTAACCATTAATTAATACAGTGAATACAATTATTGTTATGTGTTGTTTGAATTAGGTTGTTTGAAAATGTGTTATGAATCCAGAGTACAATAAAAAATATTGACGCAAAGCATACTGCAAAACGTATATTCATTTCATTTCAAAGTTCATAATTGCATCATTAATCAAAGCCTGTTCTCTTTGATTCTGCTCTCACATTTAATGATCACATAGGCAAAGTGGGAAAGACTGCTTTTTTCCACCTTCATACTATTTCTCGTGTTCGAAACTCTTTCAGTCAGCTGAAACTGTTATATATGCTTTTGTACCTGATTGGTTGCTTTACCTGTCAGTCATATGGCCTCTTGGGCAGGCCTCTGCCAAATAAATAGGCCGATAAGTTCCAGACCTTCAGTATGAAGCTCCGTGAGACTATTTTTTCTCTGAATATTACTCGAATCTCTGTTGGTAATTTGCACATTGTTGCAGACAATGTATTTCTATGTATTTCTCTCTGTATTTCTAACGTAACTTTGTAATAACCTCTGTATACTGTATATATTGTCTCGATAACCTGACTCTGTAAAGCGACCTTTGGTGTTTGAAAGGCGCTATATAAATACAATTTATGATTAAATGTATTATTAATAACTATTAATAGAGTGATTAATGATGTTGGATAATGTTAAGTTACTTAGTAAAAAGGTATTATTCAAGAACCAATCATAGCACAGATGATTAAATAATGCATTCCAGTAAAGCTCACTCCATGATTCTAATATGGATGGAAGGCGATTTTCAAGTTCATAATTACATCACTAATCAAAACAAGTTCTGTATCTTTGACGAATAGTAAAATGCCAGAGATATTAACATGCACACAACTACTGTGGAGTAAGACTATGAACTCTGAACAGAGCAGGGCAAAAATACATCCAAATACCTACATTTAATGTATCAAAATAAACTACAAAATACAGAAGCCACACCATGTATCAAAACAAAAGACCGTATTTTAAAAAGGGAGCATGAAAGGGAGCATAACAATTTATCCGCAAAGCTTCAATCAATCAATTGTTCTATTGATCTATCCCTTCACCATTACACCATTCGCATATACCTGTGATCTCCCAGATAAAGCTTACACCGTTTCTACGCCGGATGTGACACGACAAGATAAAAGACAATAGAACATGCTATCACCCATTTGATTTTTAATGTGGTCCTTATTCGATGCG
This sequence comes from Triplophysa bombifrons, assembly GCA_029783895.1. NCBI lineage: Eukaryota > Metazoa > Chordata > Actinopteri > Cypriniformes > Nemacheilidae > Triplophysa > Triplophysa bombifrons. The sequence continues at coordinate 18,151,876 of CM056464.1, forward strand.
GGGTGATGCGATAAATCCAATAAGAACAGGACGTAGTCGTGTTGTGTCGTGTAGTTTAGAATTCGAATTTTAAAGTTTTACATAATTAATATTGCATATAGGAATTTATAGTCTGTTTAATATTTGCACGTGTTTCCCCCTTCCTTTATCTTAAATGTGTGCTTTCACTGTGCATGTGTGTGCGTGCGTGCTTGTCTGTGTGTCTCATGTCTCATGTACAGCTGCCTTGTAACAATGAAAATTGTAGAAAGTGCTATATAAATAAAGCTAAATTGAGAGTTGAGCAGTGCCAGTCGCGTCCGGTGTAGACACGGCGTCAGTTTTGAAGTAGCCAACAGTTTAATGTTCAACAGTTTGCGAATGACTCATAATTGTTTTATAATTTAGTTTTTTGATGTTTGGTAACGATGGGCGTACTTTGCATCAGTAACACTGACTCAATGACAAACAAGTCATTCATAAAAAACAACTGATGGTGCCTGTGTTCATAGCAACTAGTTTCTAACTTATTAATCATCTGATTGTTAATCCTAAATATAATAATAAATTATGTGTCAGGCAGTTGTTCTTGCAAGAGCAGGCAAAATCATGATCCTAGTTTAAAGCTACCTCAATAAGGGTAAAATATTCAGCAATTAAATACTTATTTACCATCATTGGAAGAAAAAAAACATTTTATTATTTCAACAATTATTAAATGAACGATTTGTTTTTTAGCCATATGCTTTATCCAGATATGTTCATACAACACAACACATTATGAAAATTGGCAAACAATTTAGCCTAGGCAACTAAAACAAACACCAAAACTTAACATGAACAGTTAAACATTATAATTATAATTATTTCCGACTTTCTGTTTTCAAGTCCGTGCAAGCTACTGAGTAGGCACCAATGCGGCCGCATTTTTATGTCATCATGTAGACTTCTTACAAAGTATTTCACAGTATTTTAAACGACAAAAATACAATCACTAAAATATTTTGATACAAAATATAAAGCCATTTTCATCAATCCTATCAAACACAAATTTTAAAATACCTATTTAAAATACATGTATCATAAATACTGCCCATTCCTGCCTCTGAATATATTGTTATGGATTTCATGCACTTCATATAAACATAGCCAAAGGACTCCCTTTGACTGACATTAATAAAAGCCTGTAATATATGAAGTTTGAAACTTTAAACAAAAAAATAACACATCTACAAATAGAACTAAACAAATTAATAACAAGGATAAAACATATAAAGGCACCATGAGCTTTAATCCTGCAGGAGACGCTTGTCATCAGAGTAAAAGTGGACATCCTAAACTCCTAATCCAAGAGGAGATACTCATTTGTTGGGAGCTCTTTTAAGTCTCTGGCTCTGAGAGGAGCTTCGCCACCACTCCTGTGATGGCTAACACTGTATTTCCAAAAGCATTTAGGACCATGTGGGATGATCAAAAGACAGACAGGGCTAGGAGTGTTCTCCACCCACTTAATGAACGGAGAGGACAGTTGCAAAAAAAGAAACCATAAAAGCCTCATACATTTAAAACAAGTGAAGCTTCATTAAATTCAAAATAGTAGTAGTAACTGGCTTCAGGCAATTACAAATATTTCACCTTTTATGTTTTAGTTGTTGCTCTGAAGTAGTTCTGTAGCTCTTGCTGACTGCAAGATTTACATTGTTCTTAAATGTTCAAACAGTACGATTTGCCTTAAGCAAGACTTTAAGCTGAATAGCTTTCTTGTTAAGTAAGTTAAGAATCAAAACAGACTTAACCTCTGTATTATACATATCTGATTATGAAACAAGCACATTTATAATAATATGATGTTTTATCAAAGATTCAGAAGAATTTAAGGATGCTGGGCAAAATTTTGTCAAATCAATTGTCAAGACATCCGGCTCAGACGAATATAACTACACGAGACGAAGTTACATTAATGGTTTACCCGCGCATAATTTTCAAAACATTTTATGTTTTTAATCAACCTGACCTCACAGGAATTCTTAACTGTTTTATGAGGCTAATTCCTATGTATTCATACGTGAATCGTACCAAAACGCATGATGACCTGAAAAAAGTAGTACTAAACCCCCACCTCTAACCCCAGCGTCACTGGCGGAAAATAAAATCTTACAAATGTATACGAAATAACCAAAAGCCGTATTGTAAAATAGTTTGTGAGATTGTGTTGGTTTAACAGTCCTTAAATTCTTCAACATTTTGAAAAGGCAACCCTTTCTAAAAAGTCCCATGACTGAAGGTATGGTTCATGTCTGTAACACAAATGTGAGGGATAAATTATTTTCCTTGAGATAAATATTCATGTGTAAAATAAATTGTAGCCAGCAACTGTGTTTAAATAAATGCTATTCGTAACAAGACTCAAAAGCAACGTTCTGGACGCATCCCCTACACCCATTAGGCACGACTGTCCTTTACTGAGCTCTTCAATCCACTGACAGGGACAAAACTCTGGCATGTCCTCTCATCACATACTTTATCACTGAGAGTAAAAAGCTCTTATTCCTCTGAAGACAGCATAATCCAGATTATATCTGCCAGAGATAAATTTCCTTCACTAAATTAAAATTAAGCCTAATCTCTAATAAATCGCATTTGATCAAAAAAAAAGCTTGACACCAGTATATTTAGCATCTAATTTTTAGGCAGATGAAAAAAAAATCTTTATCTATTCCTTTAAACAGATTGCCTGCATTTCGGGCTGTTTAAGAAGCACCCTGGATAGATGGTCTGACCCTGGGGCGGCCAAACCTAACCTGTAAATTTCTTAAATGAATGTGATTGGTTTGAGGTCACCCTGTATTATGTATTATACACAAGTATGCTTGTCTCACACACACACACACTTAAATATACTTATATTTCCTACTTCTGATTCCCAACCTTAGATTTGGAGGACATAGATGACATCCATCACATCCAAAATGATTTAACGACCGTAGCAGCATGTGCATTCCCCTGAACCCACGTTTGGCCAAATGTCACTCAACAGTCTGCCACAAAAGGGCATGTTTGCAGCCAGGATCTCTGGAGACAGAAGCACTCGTCTTCCAACACAATGGTCTTGCTTTCAGCCCCTGAAATTTGGATTCTTATCTCTGTGCTGGCTCTACTAGAGCACAACAGGAGAATTTAATTGGGGAGTTTAATTAAATGTCTGGGTCAATTGCTTCATGAGCGGAATACTGACCGGAGGCCAAGGAACACTAATAAATGCCAATTTACCTCATATGTCCTGTCTTTAGGTGCTACTCCCTCTCTCTGGAGGGAAAAGATGCGTTAACCCAGGATTAATGGATTGTGACCCAAGGGGCACTGTGGAGATTAGTGAAATTCTTACTGATGATTTTGTCAAGATGTCAGGAATGACAACTAACCTTATGTGGGATGAAGCATCAATACATTTTTGGTTGTGAAACTGAGCTTTGGAATCCCATGAGGTAAGCAGACATAAATAGAACGTTACATAACCTAAATGCTATAAATTCATGTGGAGTGGTTTCAAATGTGTCACTTTTCTTCAAAGTGAATCGTCAAAGAAATTGCTCAGAACAGAACAAATGGGACATGGGCAGTCTTGAAGTTCACCTTACTCTGCCGGGATGCAATCTTGGCTCCAAAATCCCTGCCTGAACACAGCTTTCAACAACACTCCGGCCAGGCCTGCAGGATGAGTCGCTGTCTCCTGCACAATTCTATCTTTCATCCATGAGATGACTCAGGGTGGAAGCTCATATTTCAGCCCTTCTGAGCTACGAGACTCATGCCGTGTTCAGATGGAACACTTGGATAATTGAATTGGAATACTGTGGTCAGAGCTCCTTACTTACTGTAAAGGGCTCGATTCGATCAGAACAAGAAGCAGGAAAAGATGACCTGGGTTCAAACCCCTTCCGGCAGTCTGCCAAAATCATATTTCAATCAATATTTTGGTAAAAATATCACATACCACAAGGTGCCTCCTAAATGGAGTTCTGTTAAGCAGAATGAGCTGTGTGGGGTTAAACTGGACAGGGACACCCATCTGTGAAATACAAATGGACTATTTGGAGTGTCCATGCGATTTTGAGCAGTAAAGCGAAGATGACAACCGATTTGGATAAAGTGGTTCTGCGGCCTCCCAATTTAAAGTCCTAGATTGACTAAACCAAAGCACTGCTGGGAGATACTTGAAGCTAAATTTAGCAAGTTTCACACAAAATAGAAGACGCTCCATGTCTAAATGATCTACTGGGCATGTTTATATCTGCAGATAAAATCGTTTTCAAGGCTTTTTGCTTGGATCTTATAGTCTCTCAAGATAGATAGAAAGTAAGTAGTAAAAAATGGTACGCTGTACGGTAATTTGTTCGGAACCAAATAAGAAGCATTAATAAGTCATGGCTAAATTATCACTTACTTACAAGCGATCAGGTGCCAAGTATCTCCCTCTTGCATTAAACAGTGCAGCAGATACCTGATATCCCAACCTCTGGTCGCAGAGCTCTGAGAGATGTGTTCTGTTACTTAAAGGTTTGCACAACACTTCTGACTATGGCATTTTCAAAGTAGGTGGATTTCAAAGAGAACACAAAGACCATTTCATCAAGAATATTGGATTTATTCATTCAAAATTATTCATTTGATTATGCTCAGCAATTTGTATCAATTTTGATAATTGCATGCATTTCTAAAAAAACCTAGATCAAAGGTAGATATATATTTGATTTACAACACAGCATGCATACCTGTAGACTACCAAACTGTATAATGGGTAACAAGGTCCCCCTGGGGACCTACTCCAGTTCACATTGTATGTCTGTGTCAGTTTTACAACATGTTATAATTTTTCCCAGAAATGTATTAGTAGATGTTAGAAAAAAACAAGTAAACACATTTATGAGCAAAGGTTTCCAGTTGTTGGACGCGTCAAATTAAACATATTTCCAGAACAAATCACCAGTGTGGGCTAATTTGATTTATAGGACGATCCAGAAAGGATAAAAATGTAAACAATGCGAATGAGTCATGTTCATTACCTAAAAGACACAAACACGCACAAAAGCAGAGAAAATAACCGATAGAACTACCAGCACTTGCAAGAATATTGTTGAAACATGATTAAAATTTCATATTTAACCTTTTTACAAAAAGTTTACAAAATTCAAACAGCAGACCTAAGGCTGAAATTATCTGCAAAACAAAAAGTAAATGAAATCTTCATATTATATTTATTGCAGAAGTTTGTAGAGGATTTGGAGAACAAACCGCAAGCAGAATATTTGAGAAGTAGCAGTACAACCCGGTCTTGCCAACACAGAAGACACACAACTCTGCAATCAAGTATAAGGGCAACAAATTGGACATGGACAACAACAGAGAACATGAAAGATGAGTTGGACTTGCAATCAAGAGCATGATGTACTCGAGAACTTGAGGGTCAAAGGTACCTCCCAGAAACTAACGTTTATAATGGAAAAAACCAACAAGCACCAAGGAGGGACTTCATTTAAGACATCATAGATGCACGCACATACACACACATATACATTTGCTGACTCTTTGACAGCCACTTATAGCTTTATGGAGCAAGATAATATTACCTTGTAAAAAGTGGTTCAGGTGGTGAGTCATTTGTTTTGAAAACTGTAACTGTTTCTGTACCATAAAATAAAACCAATGATTGCGAAAGAGATGAAAACCAAAGGAAAACTTCTCTACGACAAAGATGTGTTTCAGTGAAGGCAATCAATATTTTTCAATAACCTTGTACATTGCACACAATGCTGTGATGGCTGCCATAAAGAAAATATTAAAACTGTTCTTCTCTCTCCAAATCTTTTCAAATCCACATCACACACCACCGTGAGTTTTGTAAGTAGGATATGCCTGCAAATGAATATGGAACTGAATGTTTTTCACTTGTTTCCTCTTGTCTTGTTTTTTTTTTAACCAAACAATTGTCCCTCCAGCTATTTCTGTACTAAAATTAGTGGTATGGAAGACAGAAAACAAGTTAGGGTGGAAGAAACGAACAGGCATGCATTATGCATAAAAGTTCCTTCGACTGACTAATGGTGCCCTCCGTGACTCACAAGACCACCAGGGGGAAATTTACGGTAAGTCATCGGTGGTATATAGGTTTACAGATAAAACACTGCGAATGGGGTATTTATGGGACCAAATTCTCCATGAGATAAAAAAAACATGTAGATGTATGAGCTGCAGTAAAATCAGTAAGATGAACAATGAATGGTTCATGATTTGATTGATCGAGTTATCTTGATCTTGAGGGACAGAGAGCTGTATTTTGGAGAAGTTTGTTGCTATTTTTGTCAAGATTAGGTAAATTAAAAACGATAAGGGCTTTAATGTTTCCAGCGCCCTTCTGTAACGTTCTCCTGATCCATTATCCACCTATTTAGGCTTCAACTTGAGGGAGTATAAAAATACATTTCCCTTGTTGTTGTTTGATTCAGTGTTTTTCTGCATTGTAAATTCAGTAGCTTAAACTGAAACAAAGATAAACCAACTTTTCTAAGAAAACTGTTTGAAAATCCTGTAAAATATTGTGAGAGATATATTATATTGGCTTTATACATATACCTGTAACTCAACTAGCAGAGTTTAGCAATTTTCCATTTTCATATTTCATAGCATTTGGATTAATTTACTCCTGTAGCTTTGTATACAAACATGTCGTTTTGATGTTCCTGTAGCTTATCCGTTAAATAATTTTACTAGCCAACAAATATTATGGCTTTGATTCTCAGGGAACACACAAAATGATAAACTATATACCTTGGATGCGCTGTAAAAAAGCACATGCCAACTGCAAAATGGTATGTATAATATTAATGTTTAGGGACAGGATTCACTCGTTCGATAAGTACCTGATGATTTGTGTAAACCAAGCATGGCTAATGCTTGATTAAAAGCAAAAGAAAGCTGTTCATAAGTGCAGGTACACTAAATTATCTTTTTCATTAGTGACGTTGACATATAAATATTACATAATCTTAGATATTTATTATTCAGTTTTGTGTCACATTTGTCCAATGTGTAATTTTCTGCAGGATCTATGGACAGAAATGCAATATAATGTACATTACTATACAGTATTTCCTGTAGCTCAGTGGTTAGAGCATGGTGTAGGGTTCCCAAGGGTTCCCAGGGATTGATACTCAGAAACAAATGTACAGTACAAATGCATAAATATAAATGCCACTTTGTCTTCAGAGGTGTATGAAGAGTGAGCAATTTCTATCTACATCCGCATCCAGTGTGGACAAAATAAAAAAATAAATTGGTTCTCACATGTTTCTAATGTCTTTTGTCGTATCGAGTCTACAGAGCGCATTTCCTAAATACAAGAAGTGAAAAAGTGACGGTATCTTAGTACTGTGTCAGCCACCATAATGTATCGAAAGGGAGGGATGGAGTGAGCCATTGGTTGCAGTTCGCAAACTTATGCCTAGATGCCGCTAAATTTCATACACTGTATCTTTGATATATGAAAGTTCTTTATTTTAAAATACTCATATTTTATTATAATTTGCAAGTAAATGTAAATGTAACATAGAAAACTGTGTATAACCAGACGTTAACAGGTTGCCACCCAAACCCGTTCTCTTAATGCTGGTTAATGCTATGCTAAAGTGTCTTCTATTATGGCACGCAGGCAAAATACAAAATCAAAACTCTTTTATCATCACATCACCAACGATCTGACAATAAAAGTGTCTTGATTTTGATTTGCTATTTTAATGGAAACCATTAATATCTGTGATAGTTTCTCTTTTTGTTTGTTTGTTTTTATTGAAATATTTATAATCTGATGTCTTGAGATAATTCAGTCATATATAGGTATTTTTTGCTTCTCTTTTATATATACTCATATATAGACTATATCTAACATATCTTACACATTATCTTATCCATCCTCAATATACAGTATGGAGGGGCGCCAGTTCTTTAAATGTGTTACGGACCATAAAAAAAGGTTGAGAACCACTGCCTTAAGGCATACAAGGCAATGTAGTCAGTGATCTTTTAAAATGTGTAATTTAAACACCAATGTTTTTAGTACTCTGTGTAAATTCCAGTAAAACATACTTGCTTGAGTTCACTTATAAGGAAATTCATTTTTTATCAAAAAGTAAGCAGTGTTCTAATAATATTCACGAGGGATTCATCCTTTTTTATTCATGTGATTATTTCGGAAATGTTGAATATGTGTGTGTCTGCCTGCTTGTCTGTGTGTATGCATGAATGTATATGTATATTTACATATAAGTATATTGTTGTGTGTGCGCCTGTGAAGTTTCTGACAGATTAAAGCTAAAGTGCTCCTGCGCTGTGTTTTATGGTTATAATGTAGCTTAATTGCAGTGACAAGTGAATAATGGGAATAATTATGACACATTATGTTTTCAGCTGGTACTTTTTCAGTAGATGGTTGAACTTGAACATGAAAATGTGGCACTGAAATGTCAACACAACAAATTAAACCATTGTTTTACTTTTAAGGCACCATAAAGGCAAATAGGACACCAAACAATTAAACTCCAGCCCTAATGACAGCAGGCAAAGTAAACTCAAAATATGTTAAATATGATTTACGAATTTGAGCTGAATGTGAATATGTATTCAACACAACCCTGCACAGATTTGCAATGTTTTTATATATATATATATAAAGTATGTCATTTTACAGTATGAACTGAAGTGTGTGTACAGTTTTGTATGTATGTGTATTTGTCTGATGGAAGCAGGTGATCATTCAACACATTTTTATATGCAATCTATGTGTCTATATTGTGACATAACTTGCTATTTTTTCCTGTTAATGAGAACCATATGTGATGACACCCTTATCATTCAGTTTTAGGGAATAATCTTGCTTTTTTAGTTTGGATTTTGTCTTATTAAACCTATAATATTCATTTAGGTTTGTAGCCCCTGACCTTTCCAAAATCGAGGAGCTCTGGTCTAAGTTGCGAGGGTTATTTACAGAGTCATGCCTCCGTACACCAGCCTATCGTATTGTTAATTGAATTGATCGGCCTGTAAATCCGTGGAGACCTCTCACTTATTGGGCTAATTAGTCTTGTATTGAACTCTGAATTAACAGAAAATCATCCTTCAAAATTTGTCCTGCATGTGGCACGCCCACAGTTTCTGAACACGTAAGAGTCAAAATTAGGCTAAACCCTGGCATTTGCTCAGATTTGCTCTCTTATTCGTGCTGTACATCAGCGAAAATAGAAACGATTTTAGCGGAAAGGTCAATAGCACCCTGTGGATGGGAGCTGCTCTAATTCTTTAGTTCTGGTGCCCACAGGATGATGACTGTGTTATATCATCCTGGACTTTGAGAGGAGGGATTTCAAGCGAGCGAGTTTGAAAGTGCCGGAATGCCGTGACACTCGGAATGACAGATCTCGGCAGACGGTCACGTCGTCCATAATGGAGTACTAATGAGAGTGTAACTTAATGACCCACATAATGGCAGGAGATATCATGTTTACGATCATTTGGTGATTTTAACAGTTATGGTTTCACAGAGGAGAAGATACTAGTTTCCATTGGGTTTCAGGAACATGTGATTAAGGTTGGGATGGCACTACGTTTTGTAGTACCATCCCAAAAAGGAAAATAAACACTGTTACATACCTTCTCTGGATCTGTTCAACATGTGTGGAATGATCTGCTCGCTGCTACAAGATCAACAGATTCTGTAGCCATCTTTAAGATTCGGCTTAAAACACATCTCTTCCGTCAATACCTGACCGATTAGTACTGACTTCTATTTCTTTTCTACTCTTTCTATCCAAAATAATAAAACATGAAAAAAACATTAGCTTTCTATACTGTAGTAGGCTATGAGACCAGTTTTGACTGCACTTATGCTTTTTGTTGTCCTTATGTTGTTCCAATTGCTTCAATTGTTTACCTCATTTGTAAGTTGCTTTGGATAAATGTATATGTAAATGTTCCGGTTCACTAAACATTCACATTATACCAAATCCCAACGAGCCAACACAGATTCCATAAAATCTTTTGAAAGCATTGTAACAAACTTTGATGACACTGGATTCTCTAAATACCTGTAAATGTCAGTTAAATAGGATGTATTTGGATGTTCTTTGCATGTATTTCCCCTATTGATACAATCTAAACTCTTTTTTTTACATCACGTCTCTCGGTGGACCCAAATCCACAGAGAGCTCTTTATCTTCTGCAAGGCTTTGAACAAAGAAACGGTTGCTGCATAGCGGCAATTATTTTGCTATGGTAATGTGAGCAGCACCTGTGAACAGGAGAACTTAGACAAACAAAATACTGTAAAAGTGCAGCCAATTAAGGCCGGCTCTCATTCTTTCTTTGAACTTTGCAGCAAAGAGGAATATCCATTTCAATAAACTGTAATTTGAGAGTACCTTAAAATAAAATTAATTAACGTTTTAAAGGCAATAATACTTCACATAAGCTTGGATCAAAGTAAGTGAATGCATTATTCCAAGAGCCGGGATTGATTATTTGTTCTGAGATTTTCTGCGGGGTTTGTTGACAACATTATATTGTTGCTGATTTGCAATCATAATTCGAGACACGCGTTTGCCCCTTTGGGTCTCTGAGAGCAAATGACCTGTACTGAAGGGAGTTCCCGTTGTACATCTGTGTTTCATGCAAATTGTTTGTAAAGATGGTACACCTGAGCCCTGTTCGTGTCTCTGTTAAGGCTGGGGCAATGGCCTTCATTCTGCAGCTAAACAGGTGCTGTATCAAAGGTCTGTTAAGGATTTTCTCTGCGAGCGGTGTAGTTCAGCCTGTGATCAAAGGAATCCGCTCAAAATTTTCCAGAGTTCAATTGAATGATAGTGGAGTTGCAGCCTCATGAATTGCAAAAGCCAAGCGAGTACAAAAACATCAGGATCTTCTAAATCGCTGCTTTAAATTCACTTTGGGAAGTAGCCCACATACCCATTTCACCTTGAAAATAATCAGTTGTGTTGTGCTCTGACATTAAAATGTGTTTAGCATAGTCTTAAAAGCTTTTTTGCCATTTTTTTTTAATTAACGTTGTAGGTTAGTCCAACCCACTTCAATATTTCATGCACCAGAAATGTAACCCTGTAATGCTGATGAACTATCTTTTTCATAATGAAATTTGAGGACTTTTACTCCTCTAGGTCATATGCTGTTTGCTTTAATGCATGTTTTGGACTGCAAGCAAAATATATTCTTTCCTTTCATTTGCAAGCAAAATATATTATTTCCTTTCCTTCCCTTTACAAGCGAAATATATTCTGTCCTTTCATTTAATTTCCTTTTCTTTTCTTTTCTTTTACTGTGTTTTTATATCTTGGCAGGGTTAAATGTGTATTTGTAAGCGGATGCATTTGAATAAAGGTTTTTCTGTGGTTCGCCTTATTTGCTGGTAATCCATTTATCTTTGTTTCCCTGAAAACAATAGTTAATAAACAAAAAGATGCATTTCCTTTCTTAACCGGCACCTGACATATTATTCTTCCATACCTCCATTGCCACATTCTAACTAAAATTGTCAGTAAAAATAAATAGCCAGTAGCGAACAGCACAATTGTTTGATGCAGCACATGCTTTTCCCCTTTGATGTCTACATAAGTAATGGACATCAATAATCTTAAAAACATCTCTAGATTTCTAGAGTTGTGATTGTAATATCTCATCGGAAAATGGATGAAGCTGCAAAGCTATCTGTTTTTCTTTTTAAACAGGATAGTTCCAACTCTTCACTCTGACTGGTCAAGACACATCTGATATATAATGCTATAAAATGCACACTTCCCATGTTTAAGCTCTATGGTTCTACATTGGTCTGAGTGTATTATGTTAGTTATTACTAAATATATTTTATTAAACCAGTGTCTTTTATGATATTACTATTACCATTCATTATTACATCACTGTATTGTTAAGGCTTATTGCATTAGTTGATCTCGTCTTTTCTCGAATGTTTTCTGACTGTAGGGATGATGTTGTTCGTTCGGGAGGTTGGAGTCTGTATACTGTAATACACAGTTAAATAAATCCCATAAATTCCCCAAAAACACCCATAAATTAAATTGAACCCATATTTTACTCACCCTCATGCAATTCTTGATATATATATTCTCCTTTCGTCAGCCAAACAGAATCAAAGTTATATTAAATAAAACCATGACTGTACCTACCTTTGTAATCTCATTGAATTCATTCCAATTCAGAACTTGAATGCTCCATTTGGCCCTCCAAAAACCACATATATCTTAAAATTGTTTCGTTTGGGATGTCCCCAGTGATACAGTATGCTGGCACTTCCCAGCATGCACTGCAGCATGAACCCATTTTGTGTTGTTGCATTTTGATACAGTACTGAAGAATTTATTGCGGAAGATACATGCTTGGCTCTTAATGGCTGCTTTTAAGAAGTTAAAGACATCCTAGAAAATGTATTTTATTAAATAAAATGTTGCTTTTATACTGTGGTGCTGAAGTCCACAGCACTAGTGAAGGTTGTGGCTAAAAAAAGGTGAAGAACTCTCAATCAGTTCTAGTATGCTTCTCCACCCTCTTTTATATGCCTTTTCAAAAGCTTTTTATTCCATACCATCCCCAAAGGAAGAGTCCCCGCATACACTGTGAGAGACTCTGCACACTTAAATAGAGAGGCCAAAAATACCGCAGAGGCCCTATGTTTAATTGCTTGGTATTATTGCAATACGTCTATCCTCTGTGGGTGCAAGTCTCCCCCAACCCTCTCGGCAGGCGGAACATGGCTTAATTGAATTCCAAAAAAAGGCAGGCCCTCCTCCCTGTCCTGGGGAATCCAAAATGGAGCTCTCCCTTTGGTGTAGAGCAACAGGGAGCTGTCCTTGGTTCTGACAAAGCTGGCTGAGTGTCAAAGCCGTGCTGCGTGCATTCTCCATTTTTCCGTCCTAATAATGGAACTCATGGCAGTGGGAAGTTCCTAATTTGGTGTTTCCACAATTCACTGCCCAGGCCTTTGGCAGTTAGCTCCATTTGGATGTGTGAAATGTAACTATTGTTAGTAAATTTGGAGCACGACAGCTGTCTGGAGCGTTGTGTGTCAATTGCTTTTGAAAGACAATCATGGTTAGCGCCCTGATTGCTTCTTGTTTTATTTAGCTGGGTTAATGAGGATACATCAGTAATGAATAATCTGCCAGCGCGAACTGGAGGATTTGTTTTCAACAGTTAAATTATAATAACCTTTCGGGTCACCCATGGAACACTATCCGTTAATCTATGGATTTATCAGGATTAGCTGCTGGATTCAATATCTGACAAGACTTTGTGTGGTATTTCACGATAATAAAAGATATAGGTTGTAGAAGGCCCATACATTACTTGGGAATTGGCCTTTTAATAAATTAATCGCCTGTCTATGAAAATTTTCAGATCATTTTAATTAAACACAAATAAATGACTTAGAAAGGCCATTTGTATAGTTTCATTGATGGAATTAGTGCTTGGTTAGTTTATAGAATAAAGCGCATAAGAGAAAGATGGCATTACAAAGTAAAAAAAAAAGATTAGTTGTTTTTGAAGATGAGTCTAAAGGGTCAATTCTAACTGTGGCTTTTCACTGACCCTGTTCTATCCGGTGCATCTACAGTTCATAACACCTGAGTGCTTGAACTAAAAATAAATGAATCTCTTAACAGTCATTTATCACCATTCCCAAAACACAATGAAGCACTGCACAGACGTGTGGCTCTGAAAATTAATACCAAGTAATAAGAAAACGAATGTGAATTATCTGTCAGGAAATCATGTTCTACATCCACAAGAAGAAGCTTCCCATTTTGCTCTGTTGGAGAGGCTTTAGAAATATCAGAGTCATATAAAAGACATAATGAAATGGTAGACATTCAGCTTCTTGCTATAGTTTGTTAACAGTGCATTACTTTTTCAGATGCAGATGTGAGAACAAAATGTTTAAATTGCTGTTGCATGAATGTGCAGGGGAAATATGTTATTGGGAATGCGAGCACTCTTTATCAGTAGTGCATAAAGCAATGGCTCATTGGAACCGTTCGTATTGTATTGTATTGAATTGTTTTTATTGAGAAGGATTTGATTTAGAGCTGCAAAAATGTAGTTTGTCCCGGTGTATAAAAAACAATACAACAATGTTGGCTTAATTTATTCCTTACCATGTGTTCTTATGCCATAGTGATTGAAAATAACTTTACAGAGGTAAGAAGTGTCTAAGAACATTTTACTGTAAATGGTTCCTTTGAATACAATAAAAGTTTTTAGATACATTCTAGCATGATAGATTTCTCCAAAAGCAGTTTTACCTATTAGTCATTTCAAGCTATTTAGATGTATGAACAAAACAGTGCTCTGTTTGTTTGAGAATCCTGGCCATCCTGACACAGTAACACTGACACATCCAGTGTGTTAAGAGTAGGGCCATGTGTTTGCTCAACCTATGGCAATTATATATAAAAAAGAAAAAGTTTCAAATAGAACATGTTAAGATAGCTGTATTATTTTGACCCCTCAGGAGGCAGGCTGTGTTAAGAGCACACCGAAGATCCATAGATTCGAATTAATGGTGAGATCTGAGTGTTTTACTGGACAAAATTATGTGTTGGGTTGGAATGACGTTATGAGGAATATTTTTACTGTCAGTTTCTAGATCCTTCCTGACCAAACTTTTCTGTAAAGTCTGCTAGACATCCGAGAACAAGATTGAGACATTGAATTCTTTTGTACCTTTTATTCATTTAACTCATAAAATGAATTTCTCATGCATAATGCAACTCAATACATGTATGTATGAGTGTATATATATATAATGAGTTTATATATATATATATATATATATATATATATATGTATATACACACAAATATAGACATACATATATACACACACGTGCGTGCGCGCGCATACACATACATTATACAGTATATATATATATATATATATATATATATATATTACAACGTCTTACCAAGTATAGTAACAGTCTGCAGAAGACATGCAAGAGAATAACACATTTTGTTATATACTGTTTATTTAACACTTTAACAATGTGTTGGTTGGTATTTGTGTATCTAATGGTGTAATTTAGATAAAAAAGGAATACTTAGATTTTTTTTTTTTTGCCAAACAAATGTTTTATTGTCACAGAATAAGGTCATATAACTGTACAACTGATGCTTTTTGTGTGTGGCTTACACATAAATGTGTACTGTTGTTCATTATACTATGTAATATACACATTTTTATTAGGTAACTACCGTATTATGGTTGTATTTTGTGATAACTGCTCCTCACAAAAGTTTATTTTTATCCATAAAAAAGTAACCTTTTTATAAATGTATTTATAC
The DNA here is from genome assembly GCA_029783895.1 of Triplophysa bombifrons. NCBI lineage: Eukaryota > Metazoa > Chordata > Actinopteri > Cypriniformes > Nemacheilidae > Triplophysa > Triplophysa bombifrons. Next base: position 18,167,271 of record CM056464.1, read on the forward strand.
AGAAGTGCGTATAGAGAAAGACTAATGGAACAGAGATTTTTGAATTACACAGTCTTCCCTAACTCTTATTCCTTTCGCATCGAGAGCACGGTTCAGAATATAATCTTGATCTCTTTTATCTAGAGGTGAATTAAAAGTATCAAAAGCCTCTTTCTAAAACTCTGATTAAAGTTTGAGCCTTGTTTTAATTGAGAAATAAGAAATTCAATTTTAATCTGAAAGGTTACACTAATAGGTGTTCTGAGAAAGACAGATAGCTCCTTAATAATGCCCCAAAGCACAAAAATCAAATATGATAAGGTTATGCAAATAGATGTAGGAATGATTGAGATTTCACTCAATTAATAAGGTCCCAGGAGATATCGCCTCATGCATATGTACCGTATTCAGAGGTTACGCCTTCTGTGATCCAAACTCTTACCTCGGATCAAGTTTCCTGTCATTCTCATGCATAAGTCGGCAAACAAAGATTTTAAAACCCCAAAATATAAAAAATGCTAGCTTGTGTCTCATAAAATCAAAAATGTCATGTAGCTTCCTAGCTGTGTTTGCATTGCTAAAGCATTTGGGAATTAATTTTTCTCAGGCAAAAAGTATATTGTGGACGGGCAGAAAGTATTGCACTCAATTTTACCTCTTCAGCTCAACTATCTAGGGATCCTCTGCTTGATTTCTCTGCTTTCACCTCTATTGACTGAAGCCTGCCTCTCTGCTCTTTAGACTCGCTTAAGAGTCAATACATGTGCACCACTCCTGCAGAAACTTTGATCAAAGTTAACAACGAAAACAGCTTTTCATTCCAGGTTTTTGGCAAATCATAATGGATTGTATTGTTTTTAAAATGTATAGCCAGTAAAGTGATATGCTCGCCAAACTGGTACATATATAAACACTGCATTGGTCTAGCTATTAAATATGTACAATTATAAATATGCGTGAAGTTTTAATGAGCCTGTGTTACTAAACGGAGTTTGAGAAATATGTTTACGTTTATTTAGTTTATAGAAGGTTAAAAAGGGTCCACAATTAGGCAAACCTCTAAAGAAATTACAAGATTGCAAGAAGTTACAAGATTGCATTGCATATTTTATTATCAGTCTAAAATATTGATGTTGATTTAACATAAAATCCATGTTTAGATATATGTCAACTACCCACAGACACAGAAATTTAGAATATCAATGTTTTGGCCGTATATACAAAAAAAATGCATTGTTACACCCATTGAATATTAAACTTTTTTTTAAAGATAAATGATGTTAAACGTTTCCTTATGTGACATTCTGTTTGATGTCTGAAGACCATGGTCAAAAACATTTCACGCATACAAATCAGCACATGAGAAAACATGCACTTTAACATTGAGCGTGTTTTACTTATTTCAAATTTAGTCCAAAGAATTTTTCACATTCCACATTCTACGATTGTATTCTAAGATTTAAACATTCTAAGATTTACACATTTCTAAAGTATTGTGAAAGGAATTAGTTTTAGATGTCAATATGCTATAAGACTGAAAGAGCCTTCACTTTGTAAGCACACAATATGCTTCTGTGTGCATTAAAACCCCTAAAGGCAATGATGATAATAATAATAATGGATACGCCAGTGAATTTGCCCAAATACACCATTTGTTCCGCTTTAATAATATTTATACTTCTGTATTAAAATAACGTGTGCCCTACACAAAAACACTTTGGGAATGATAGAATGGATTTTATGCATATAAAACGTATGAAATTATATTTTCTTTGTTGCAAAAAAATAATGTTGGGGAAAATGTTCTATGATTTCTCTCTGTCGCTCTCGTATGTAGTGACAAAATGATACTTCAACAGTAGGCTACACAGAGACTACAGAAATAGATGAGAAGTCATTTAGCCACTCAAGCAGGTGGTCTTCATACAAACTTAAAATTATGAAATATTTAATGATTTTATTGACATGTAATGTAATGAGGTAATGACAAGTGGATTACTTTTAAAAGAGATCAAGAGAGAGACAGACAGAGAGGAGATTATTTACTTTATATTTACATTTGCTGTGACAATGATAAATTCAACTACAAATAATCTGGGAATAAACGCCATGACATTAAGTTAAATTAAATTATAACATATATAATTATAAATTAATATAATCATAAAACATATTATTATAATTTTTATTAGCCAGGATGCAATAATGGGAAATCTATCGTGCAATGGATTTCTAAAATACAAATGTAAACCTTTCACTACAATTGTTCTGTTCATTGTCAGTTGAAATGACAAAATAAGAATATTTTTACTTTTTACATTCTTGGACCGTTCCGTATGTATAACTTTATTATTTATACTGCATTATGTAATCCCTTATACGAAATAATACCTTATTATACTGCATTACAGTTTCCTACATAAACCTGCAAATAGGGGTTATTTTATACATAATGGTACTTTGTTTACATAAACGTCCTAGCCGGTGATTTCAACAGCCTTTCAACCTATTTCAGCATTCAACAGAGCAGAAAGATATCTCATAGAACTCCCTTTCAAATGAAACATTCATATCCGCTTCATGCATGTCATCTTTGTCGGGCCGGGCACCTCTCCCTCAATGTGGATGGCACCCACCCGTAGCAGTTGCTTTTTGTCTCCCACTAGTTTTTTCCAAGCATATTAGATGATATTACCTTTCAAGGATGTCCTCGATACAGTGCTTATCACCATGGGGACTGTAATAGGGCGAAATAATGAGACCTGATTTATATTTCAAAGACTCTCCAGCGAGAAACTGAAAAGAGACCTTGATAAAGGAGCATCACAGCGGGGTGGGTGGATGGCAGATATAAAGGGGACGGATAGAAATCGTTGAGGGGTGACAGTGGTTAAATAAAGTTAAAGATTATCTCTAACCTGTTGAGACACTATGAATCTTCTGTCTAACATTACGATGACGAAGAGGTAATAGAAGTAATGTGAAGGTCTGCTAGACGACTGGCTTCATGCTGTGCTCCACTGGTCAAACGATTGGTCACCATAATGATGATTAGTATAATTATTGAGGGATGAGTTTTCACGATTGCTATTGAAGATGCTATTTTGCAGAAATGAAGAGAGGGACTCAGAGTTTCATTGTATTGAATCCCAATAGTGATCAACAGTTGCAGAGTGGTGCGCTTGAAATATTAGCTTGAGCTCAAATTAGGACCTGTGCACTTGAAGATCATTTTTGGTGAATTAGGCACAGTTCACTTATGCAGTTGAAAGACTGTGACATTGACCCCATGCGAAGAGCCAATTATGCAGTCTTGAACATCATGAATGAGGTAACATAATAACCTGTTGTGAGTCCCTGAAAAGCGAGAATTACATGAACTGAGATTCTTTGAACAGTCCCTAAATTATTCTTGCCTTCACAGATTTGGTTTATTTGTACTTCACAGCAGATACCTTATTAACCTGAAGTCTGCTAAGAAATCTATTGATGATCACTCAGAACCATTTATTTGAAAGCATGCATGTGTGACATTTAAGTGCTTTTAATATTTGTTATTTTTTTGTTTCTCAATGGAGTACATTTCAAATGGGGAGATACGCCCACCGGCGCGGAGCTACGTCCTGATATTGAGCACACCTGTGTGGTGCAATGATTGTGGTTTTAGTAGCTTTATAAAAGCAAGTCTAAGCATGGCGTTTTGATTTGTCTCCTGTTCCATGTTGAGTGGGCAGAAAAAGTATTTGGGTTTATTTCCTACTGCTTTCTCCTGGCGAGTTGCCTGTTTTATTTCCCTGTTTTATCTCGTCGCAGATCATGGTCTAAATATGTGTTTGTTATGAGGGATGAGTGTGCTTGAAGTGACAAGCATGAATTTAAGATTATTTGGAAGGTATGAAATTTTAATGTGTGCTCTCTTTTCTTTGGAAGGGGGAAATTGTTTGAAACTCCTGCACTATTTGTGGTTTTAATTATATTTGTCTTTTTAGGTGTGGCTTTAGAGTGCTAGCTGCTGTTGCCTTGACCGGTTTCATATACCGGTTTCATTTTGCTTCTTCAACCCTGTGGGTACCGCTGACAGCGTGGATGCCATCTGTTCGAACCGCTTATTTACAGTGCTTTTAAGGCTCATCTGTAGGATATGTTTGAGTGAGTGTGGGAGATTTTCGGCTGTTGTGCAAATATATGTAAATAACAAGACTTGTATTCTGGATTGGCGAAGCAGCTTGGACCAATTTTAAATATTAACTGTGATTTGTTTTTTATCCGAGTTTGTCACTTGTTGGGTGTATATATCCACATGTGATTTATTTGAAGTGATATTGAGCGGGAGAGTCTATTTATGTGTTTTGCTGTTTTTGTCTTTTTTCGGGTTCATCACTTGCATTAAGAATTACGCACTGATTTGCTGTGTGGTTTGTTCCTTCTGTTAAAGTGGATTTATTTTAGTCTCTTATCAACTGTGGGTCAATAACTGGTAAACTGTTTAAGTTCTTTTATTATAAATTTTAGACTTAATGATTGTTTTGGTCAAATAAATGTACACGATTCTGGAAAGTCACGTCTCCAAACAGCAGGGTCCTTCATATTATTGTAACTCCTTTTGGTTTACTTCTTTTCTTGGGTGGTGAAATAACCTAGGTGGCATAGTCGGGGTTTTGTCTACTTGTAGCCAGAGGATACAAATGGAATAAAGAAGAGGAGTATAAAGTCATTTTGAGAATGCACAGCAGTTTCCTGCTTAATATTTTATTGCCACAGTTCTCCAGCAGAGAAATCCAGCATAGAGAAATCACCCAATGGGTCTCATGCTTTCTTCATGCTAAAACTGAACTCTTTGAGACTCCCTCAGACACGCTTTACAATTACGAACATCCAAGTTAAGCAATGCATGCGAAAGACATGGTTTCACGTTGTGATATTCCATCAAGCCTTACAAAGCACAAATTTAGTTGTTTCAGTCTTTTAGTCACCCCGAGACATCAGTTCAAACTTCCGAAAGTCATCACGTGGCATCAAATGGTTGCAAACAAGACTTTTCTTTCCAGATTTCTTTCTCTTTTATAACAGTGTTAATAAGATAGCCATGTGCCTTGAGATTCAGACAAAACAAACATGCATTTGTGAACCCGTTTGAAGACTTGGTAAAGATTCTGCACTTACAAATCCAGTGTCAGTATGTTCTGTTTAGTAAGCGATCTGATCTAAAGACACTTTTTCCCCATCAAGAGGGTCTCTTATCTGCCATCTGGCCCCATTCTGTCAACTGCACCATAAACCACTTCAAAAAAACACCCACATTTTGCACGGAATAAGCCCCATCTTAAAACAATTCAGTATATGCCCTGCTGCAAAGCTAACTGTCTAAGCAATACACCTGTGATCACATACAAATCATTGCGACAAAGAATCTGGTAAACACCTTGCATATCACACGAAACCCAAAACTAAAAACAGCCAGAACCAACAACTGAAGCTTTGCATAAGAATTCGGCACAGCGAGTGGCCGCCATATTTTGGAGCCGTCCTGCCTTGACCATTTGACTGATGAGGCTGAGGCTCGCATCAATATTTCTCCGGATAGGAGAAGAGGAGAGCAGAGGCCCAAATGCTGATCAAATATGTATGGTTGGGTCTGGCTGCTTTCCCATCAAATCAACCTAATGTGGGCTCAATGTGATTGATAAATTGTGATGAGATCATGCCCTCGGCGGAGAGCTGAACACCAGCGCTGACAACAGACAGCAGCATTCTTCTGTGCCCGCCGTTCTGACTGATGGGGAAGGGGACGGCGGAGACTGGCACATTTCAGGGTAACTCATTGGTGATGCCGGAGCAGTTAAGCTCATTGCTATTTCCATGTGGTGAAACACGTAAGGGACTTGTTAAGGAGGACTAATGACATGTGAACTCTTTGGATCGCTGTCCGGATTCGGTTCACGGACAGATGTTTTTATGCTAGCCTTTCCTGATGTCCTTTAAAGTCACTTTAGAAACCAGAAGATCTCTATCCAGTCCAGGCTTCTCCTTACCAGCATGTGCACAACGCCCTGAGGAGGGTAAATACAATCTAGATTCTCAAAGAACGAGTTACTAGATGTCTGGGTCCATCACAGCATGCACTATATTGTAGACAGAATGTAATGTAGATGATTGACAGAAACTACCCAGAAACGTGAAATCCTGTATTGAGTCTTCATGAAATGACAGATACAGTATGCCCCTGACCATATTGTGACAGCTAGGGTGATATCATATGCACAGAACAACATCTTAGAGGCGTTTGAAGGGAATCAAAGTAGCAGAGAAATTGTCCGAAGAACTAGCTTCAGGAACATCAGGAAAAAAAGTATTGATGGCCCTGAAAATGACATGTTATGCCATCTAAAATAAAATGTAATATGTTTGTCATTTATTTGAAACAAATTAGATTTTTTTTAATCTAGAATATTTATTTTGGAGATTCGTTCTCTTCTTTATTCAGAGGACGGTTTAAATTGACAGCAAAGGTTGGAAAAGATTTAAACTCAGTTCACCCTTACACAGTTCCGAATGCACCATGCATTTGATAAAATCATTGTGGTTCCTGGCATTATAAACATGAAAGCATAATTGTTGAATGAATGGGTTTTAATATATTTTTATACTGCTTAATCCTAAAGCCATTTGGAAAGAGTTTTATTCGTAAAGCACCTTAAATAGAGACAGCCTGGCATACAAGTCAGTGTGCACTTACATAAAGTTGCTATTAAAGAACCGTTTATGTCTTTATACTCAAGTCATTCTTTATGGTCCTCATCCCTGTGACCTAACTACAAAGAAACCCCATTTCCAACTTTCAAGCGAACCACTAAGTGGTTTAATATATTTAAATAGCTGAAGCCTGTGCCCAAGAATGTTCACGTTTTACAGACTCTATATGTTTATGGCACCTTCATTTCTTTTTCCTACATATGCTCGCTCAACCCTGACGTTTGTAATACCTGTACTTATGCATGTGAGTTAAAGTTGTTTTAGCGCAATAATGCATTGTGCTGTGTTTAAATTTAGTGTCTCTATTATGTGACACTGTATAATATTGGAAGGTTAAGTTTGGAAAGACTTCAAAAGTTCTTGTTTGGAGTTGCACCGTGAGCAACAACACTTGAAGACTAAACAACATACATGAGGGATCGAATCTAAAATACAGACCATCATTTAACAATTGATTACTATCACTTAAGAAATTAAGGGTATCATTACTAAACAGATGCTGCTGGACACCGATAGAGAATCCAGACACAGTCCATAGTAGAGTAATGAGAGCTCCTTTATTCCTGAACAGCAGCGATGGGGGATAACCAACCAGAAATATTGACACTACTAGCTAAACTACATTTCTCAGGAGCGTGACAGGACTTAAACAGAGTGGCTTTTTCAGTAACAGTGACTTTCAGAAACTTTGCATTGAATGAGTTTCATGGCCAGGCAAACTGAGGTGATAATTTTAAAACATTAAAATAAATGATAAGTTCGGTGTAAATCTTTCAATTAGTGCGTTTGAAAGGTTAATTAAAATGATAAACACTGCAAAACGTGAAAACCTTACATACCACAACAATGTAACAAAAGTGAAAGAACCAAAGTGTAGTTTATTTACAAGAACTGAATCAAAAGAAATCAAAAGCAAAACTCTCTTGACTTGACTAAAACACTTGACGTTAAATTGACTAGAAACAGAAACGTGAATATAGGCCTACATGACTGTTCTTGAATCATAAGACCCCGTACAGACAACTACAATCATTTTAAAACCAATTTTCTCATTTGACCTCCAATTCACACATGTAAATAACATTTCAAGTGGAAAATTGAGGGTGTAAAAACTTTTTTTCAAAGCGATGACTTGCAATTTTCTGGGATAAGTGAGCACAGGAAAAACTGCAATTTTCGAACTCTGTTACATCATGAATGTAATATGCACACATCTACAGTTGTTAATAAATACTGGTCATGTGTGACCTTCTTCCCTGGCAGGTATTCCACAAAGCCGTGATGAAAGCCAAAAAGCAGCACTGTTTACCAGATTTATTATATCATCCACCGATCTGGAGTTCCATAAACATTTGAATCAATCCATCCGTACCTCTGAGTTGACGCATAAGTAAGCGTCACAATGGAAAACTAAGAATGAAAAAACCTTTGTTGATACCGGGTCAGTGTATGAGTAAATGTGTGCGCTTGAGTGTGTGCGATTCTTAAATAATACCTGAGATTTTGTATTTTACCCTGCTACATATTTTATTTCTCCCCCACAATTGCAGATGTACTCATTAAATTGATAGATCCTCCTGCAACAGTGCAGCCTGCCACAGCTGTGAGCTCAGTATGTACTCATTCTTGTCATTTCCATACAGCGGGCCACAACCACCTCAAACATAATTCATTTGATGATAAAAAGACAGTGAAGGATTCTTTCATTTGCTTATTCTTCTGTGTCATTTAACTTTTTTTTTCTCTCTACTTGATTTTTATTCTCCTTAGGGGTGGGTGGGCTGTGGAGTATACTAAGGGTTGTGATTATTTGTTTATGTTCACCCTTAGTTGTTGTTAATGGGGAAAAAGGAATGTATAGACTCACTTGAATTGTAATTTGTAATTGGATTTATTGCAATTATATTCCAAAAAAGAAATAAACAAATGGCCCACTGAGGTACATGACATATCTAAAGTAGTCTTTTAAAACAGATTGTGTGTCATTTACATGTTCTATGTATGCAATGTATGTACATTGTATGTGAGTATGTGAAATCCCCTGGGATCAAACTCATCACCTTGGCATTGCTAGCGCCATAAAAACGCTAGTGTCATGATCATAACTTGCTTCATGTTATTGTTCTCTAAATGACTGCAAGAAAGGGTGTTTTTAAGGATCCTTCACCCAAAAATGAAAATTTTGTAATCATTTACTGAACTTCGGGTTGTTCCAAATCTGTATAAATGTCTTTGTTCTGATGAACACAGAGAAAGATGTTTGAAAGAAGACTTATATATGATAAAGTATTTATTCCTACTTTGGGAGTCAATGGTGGGCAATATCTGTCAGGTTATAAGCATTCTTCCAAATATATTTCCCTGTGTTCATCAGAACAAAGACATTTATACAGATTTGGAACAACTCGAAGGTGAGTAAATGATGACATAATTTCCATTTTTGGGTGAAGGATCCCTTTAAAGTCTATACTGAAATACAGAGTAAATTAAATTATTTGAAGCCGGACCTTATAAAGCTCCAAATAGAGGAAACAAAAGCTGGAATCTTTTTTTAGGTCACTATATGTGGTATATGTATTAAATAATTACTAAAAAGCAATAATTATGATAATAAAATAAAAATAATTTAAAAATAATTTTACAGTTATATGTAAACAGCCTATATTTTAATGTTATTAATATTTTTGGGCAGATCAATTTACCGTTTTTGGCAGATAATGTCTCATGTCCACACTCCCTGGTCTCCCTATGGTCCATTTTTTTACACAATGTTCTTTGGAGTTGCCCACATTGCTTCATCCCTCGTGCTGGCAATATTGTGAAGAACAACACAAGCTACTGTAATGTCACGTCCCCTCTTCTGCTGACCTCTGAGGTCATGCAGGCACTGAAACATGGCCGTTAAGATTTCAACTGTCATCTCACCTCTGACCCGAGCTCTGCTGTGAGCCAAATTGAAACATGCCTCTGGTCCAGGTTCAGGAAGGAATACCACCAGATAGTGCAGGCATAGCCTTTATCCCACAACAAATCACTAATGAACAGTCCTGTAACTGAGGGGGAGGCTTGTATACTTCTGTTAAACCTTCTAACATTTCAAATGCTTATCAAAAGGGAACACTATTTGAATTTACTGAATAGTGATGACTCGCACTCAATTTGTGAGTTGTGGCTCTTGTCACTTAGTTTCTATGCTATGGCTTGGGTGGGATGAATCACATATTGCATGTGTAAATACAAAAAAATTATTGGCATTTTTTGAATGTCATATTTGACCCAATCTTTGAGAAGTTAGGTGATATTAAGTATACATTATCAGAAAACGACAGTGTTTATTTTGCCTTGAATGCATTAAACCTGTTGCAGAAGAGTTCAAAACAAAACTTGCATAAAAGCCTTAAAGGTGCAGTTTTACAACAATAACAAAAAATTGCAATGCAATTTAGGTGTTTAAAATAAATTAATATTTTTTCCATTTTAATATACAAAATACAGACATAAGCTCTTTTTGGACAGGATTAGTTTTACATGTGGAGGTGGAGTCAAATTATTTTATCACAAGACGTTTGAAAATTTAAGTATCCAATTCGCATGAGATAAGAAATGAAGTGGAATTGGACATTTTAGCTTAGCGGGATTCCAATTTGTTTACATGGAGAGGGTGGGGTTCATGACCTATACTGAAGCCAGCCACCAGGAGCGATCAAAGTGATTTGGCTTAACTTATAATGAGATGTGCACATGATGTAGCTTGACTGCATTTTTACTTTTGACTGCATTGCAGTTTGTAATGCGACGGTTTTAAAGCGGTCTAGCATCTCTAGCATGCCTGACAGAGAACAAGAGCACAAAGTCTCAAAGCCATTCATATCTAATCAAATGATAAATATCAATACTCCTGGAGATTCATGAACTTTTGTCCCACAATCTGAATGTAAATACCGAATAACACATCTAAGCCATCTACTGTTCATGTAGGCATATTGGTTTTGAGATACTTTCATCTTTGGTCACACGTTTTGTTTGTCTGTAACCATTTTGAATCATATTATATTTCTCAAGTTACACTTCTGCCAATAGGAATAGCTCCTTGCGAGGTGAACTAGGGTTTTTCAACAGTATTTGGACCTTAGAGCAAATCAAATTCTCCATATTCAAAGTAAATGCTGCACTGTCACTATGATTTGCACATGAATAGGGACAAACTTCACAAACAATGAATGCAGCCCCCCTGGGTGTATCATGTTTCAAAGAAAGTTTGATCATTGATTCTTTGCTAAACATCAGCATGATGCGTGCATAATATTTGACACGACTCGCCAAAATGATTCATTTTTCACCATGACAGCTGACATCTGTAGCTGACATACAAGATACGCTAGTGGATTTTGGTTTATATTTGAGGATATTAGAAATTTGTGTCACGCATGCGTGACGTGCCAAATCAGATATTGACATGATTGTGTGTCATTTGTATTAAATGTGAATACATCTGCATGTCCTTTACAGTATACATCTAAATCTGAGCTGTCTTCATTATTTTTTGCTAGTAAACATCTTATTAAAATGCCATCAGTAAAAATGATTTTTGCTCATGCTTTTGCTCATGCCTCATGCTCCACCTAACCAGGTAATAAATAAAATATGACAGTTTTGGCCAACACAAACCCAGATATACAGTATAGTTGTATTGTTCTTCAGGTAGCAATAGTGTGAAGGAGGACTGAAGAAGCTCTTTCCCTATCTTACATTCAAGAACACGTTCAAGGCCCCTTATACCCAAACTGCTTCTGATAGCTGTGAAGAGAACAATTCTCCCCACTGCACTATAAATGAGAAAAGCAAGCAGCACAGTCCATAAGTAGACATTCTACGCCTACTGGTGCATTGTAGAAACGTTTAACCGAGGCAAGGAGAACTGGCCTCTTGAGTCGGTCAGCCTCATTGTTGAGTGTAACAAGCACAGCTAAAATTCATGAGGTTTTCAGGGTTGTTTGGACGTATTTGTGTCTTTGGGCTTGGCAGGCAAACAATATGGTCAGACAGAACATATTGTAAGAGACTAAAAAGGAAAAGAAAAGAGAGGCAAACCGAGACAGATTTGTGGCCATCTGCCGAGCATCAGTGTGAATGTCAGCACGAGCTGGAGGTATTTAAAGTTACGACTTGTTTGGATGCTTATGCATGATTCAGAAAGGTTTTGTACAAGATATTTACCTGTGCTTTTGTATTCCCAAATTTTAGCTTTTGGTATTTGCTGTACCAACATCCAACTGCAAAACAGAAGCTATGGTGTAACAGGATGGGACTGAAAGTATGTAAATGTGATTTCTTTCTGGTGCCAAGTTGTACATGCCATTTTAGATTAAAACCTGTAAAGTGGGGCTTAAGCAGCCTACCGGGCTAATGATGAATTAATTAACAGGAGCAATGCTTATATGGCAAAAATTTTCTTATTATATGAACAAATTCTTTAATTTTACATTAATATAGATGTGTCTGATCATATTTGCTGGATACAATCAAACTCATTACCACCAAACAATTATTGAGGAACATTTCAACTAAAAAAGCAATTATACAATAAATTGTAATTGTGGTGACAGTTTCCAAATGGAGGGAGAAAGTTTAAGGTGCAGTACCCGGTCACAGACATGCTCTGTAGGTGAGGTTCGGCCACAATCTCAAATTTCACTTATCAACTTCACTCTCTTGGCTAGTACAGCCTGGACAATTTAGATTTTTCCCAAACAATAAAAACACACCTGTTTAGAAATGTTTAATATTTAAATTTGGCCTAAACTGAGCAATTTATGGTCACCTGATGAATGCCCATCAGCACTTTATTAAGAGCAGATATTTAGCATTCGAGCCACGTTTCAGTAGATATTGACACAAAACAGCCACTTGAGAAAACCATGCAATAATTTTCTTTCTAATTAATCACTGCTGACATTTAACAAAATCTTTTTCTGTGTATAAGTTGGGTCTGCAATGCTATATCAATCATATTTCACAAATGTTTCTCTATTGTTAGTGAAGATTTTTCCCAGCATGTTTTCCACCGCCAGCAGTTTTTTGGTGGTGTCCTAAGACAGGGCTGACATTAGTAAGAATGGGGTTGGCAGTGATAAGGTCGTGGGTTTGAATACCAGATAATGCAAAAAAAGGAGAAAATGTATAGCTTCAATGCACCGTCGCTTTGCATTTAAAATTGTCCATCAAAAGTGAGTGAATGTGAAGATGTAAATGGAAGAACCTAAGTTAAATGACAGAGGCAACAAACTGTGATGCCATTTATTCAAAACCATTTCTCTAATGTGAGAGCATATGACTAATCGCCAAAACCAATTTAAAAAGAATAAAATCTGTGTTTTTACTTGAAGCAAGAACAAGTGTGAAATGATCTTGTGTCATTTTTTCTCATAGCAGAGAGATGAAATGATTTGTCCCTTAAGGGAAATGAAATAAACAAAATAGATAAATAAAACAAATTTACTAACCAACTTCTCTATCTATGGAAGATGAAATCTGCAGTAATAATCATTCAAGGCAGACCATTTAAATGCACACAAGAGCAATAAAATTATATTTTTAGCAGGACACGATTCCCCAATGTGTGCCGATCATATTAATGTGGAAATAAAACTTTGTTCTATCTGAGTGGAAAGAAAATTTGTGAAAGATTACATTGAATAACAAGCTAGCCTGTCAGCACTTTGCTTCAAAAGGTTCTTCACAGTGATGACACAGAAGAAAAATGTTATTGGTTCACCAAAGAACCACTTACTCAAAGGTTCTTATAAGAACCATTTCTTTATTACATTTTTCAACTACAAAGAATCTTTAGTGAAAAAACATAAATGTTCTTCAGATGTTATGTCTGCCACTAGATCTTGTTAAAGGGGTCACATGGCAATGGCATTTTATTTATATAGTACTATTAATTTCAACCAGAGGTTGACCAATGTGCTTTAACATCAAAAGAGACAAAAAAGAGCGTAAGAAGAATAATACAGAAAATAAAAAGAATACATAGATAAAAATTAACTTCAATAGAAATTTGTAGAAAATATACTAAAACTACAAAGATAACAATTAATTATAAAAATCCTTATCAAAGAGATAGGTCTTTAGCCTAGTCTTAAAGGAAGACACAGATGGAGCCTTTTTTATTGTCATGGGCAGTGCATTCCAAAGTAAAGGGGCAACAAAAGAGAAGGCACAGAAACCCCTGCACTTTCGATTCATTTTGGCAATAGACAGAGTCTGATCGTTAGAAGGCCGAAGAGATCTATAAGCCTTTCGCTCAACCAGTAGATCAGAAATGTAAGAGGGACCCAGACCCTTTAGCGATTTAAAACAATAAGCAAAATGTTTAAATCTTCTCTGTAGCGCACAGTCAACCAATGCAGAGATCTTAAAACAGGAGTGATATGAGCACGTTTATGAGTCCCAGTTAAAAATCTAGCTGTCGCATTTTGGACCAGTTGTAGTCGGGTCATGGACGGTTGACTAATTCCAAAAAATAATGTTTTATAGTTACAATAGTCAAGTCTGGACGTGATGAAAGCATAAACGACTTTCTCAAGAATTTAAGAGTCTTAGCCTTTGACAGAAGTCTCAGATGGAAAAAGGATGATTTTACCACTACATTTGTCAGCCTATCAAACTTCAAGTGTTCATCAAAGATAACACTCAGATTTTCAGTCGACCGCATAGCACCGCGAGGAAGAGCCTCTAGACTGGGCCGAGGACCGAGCGACAGCGTGTCGGGGAACCAGACCAGATATTTTTTTTCCTCTCTCCCCTCTCTCGTCGCTCCATGTGCTTACGTCTCCTTTTATCTTGACTCGTCTGTCTATACCCCCAGGTGCTGCGGCCGCTGAGACTTGCCCCCTGGGGGGGGGAGTAGAGCACAGTCTCGGGAGTACCCCCCAGCCTGCAAAGGTCGATGGGGGTATGTGACGAGCAGGGCGGGACGAGAGCCGTCAGGGAATGACGCTGGGCCGGTGACACGACGTTGCACCGGCTCCACATCTCTCACTGAGGAGAGGGGAAGAATAAAAGGACGAGTGGCAGAGTGTTCGTTGAGATAGGACCGGGCCCCAACATGTTTAAGTTTGTATTTATGTTCTTGTGGCTGGCAGCCGACCGTGAGGTGGCTGCCAGTCTTTTACTTCCGTGTTATTGTTGGTTTTTTTTGATAAAAGTTTGTTAAATGTTCGCCGGTAACCGCCTCCTTTCTTCCCTACTTTGAACTGTGTTACAGATCACATTTTGTTCAAAAAGGATCCTAATCTTATGATCTCCCAATCTGATATACTTCATTCAACCTTGCGTTCATCGGTGGTATTATAAAATGTTTTATTGGCTTGTTTAAAAACACCCACCAATCTTCCCGCCCACCATATTATAGCTATAGATACAGCCAGGCTTTGGGGCAGAATTTGTGGTAGTATAGTTCATAATCTCATAATTTTAATAATCTCATATTTAGCTGTTTTCTATATGATCATTTTGAAGGATTCTAGGCTTTTGTTTGAAAAGATAGAAGCAAACTATACATTTAAGCTTAGAAAAATCAGAATGTATTTTAAATCCCAGCTTTGAAATCCACTCTGAGGCCAGCTGAATACCAGCTGAGTTCATGAACTTTACGTTAAAAAACAAAGTATCATTCTAACTCAATTTAAAACAGATAAAGGAGAAACTTAACAGCAATATGCGGTAAAAGGTTGCTCTTAAGTAGATGTAGCTTTATGGCAGCCCATAATTACATGCCACCCCTGCTCCTATCACAGCTAATGTTGATAACATTAATACTGTTTGCCAATTACCCGTTAAACTCCATGAGCTCTGACACATTGTGCCATGCTGAATGGCCCTATTAGTCATGTGAAGGTTTCTGCCTACTCGCTCGAAGGCTTCAAGGGTCCGTACAGTCACGAGTCCAGAAAATATATCGGCTCCAGCGTCAATTTATTGATCCGAGGGAGATTTAGATCCCCTAATTTAACTGTCAGGATGATAAAGTTGTCTTTAAATGAAAAAAACACGTTATTTCGAGGGAGAGCCAATACGATGGCATTGTTCCTGCCTCATGTCAATCTTTAGTGTAATTGAGGGTGTTTAAAATGAAAAAACTATTCCACATTGAAGAAGCAATATCAGGAGACTGTGCGCCAAATGAAAATAAGTGACTTGTTCCACATAATTCAATTCCTGTGTCTGTATATATGTTGAGTCAAATTATAATCTCTCGAAAGCTAGACTTGTTTTGACAACGCATTCATTTGCTCTGTTTTGCAAGGACAAAAAAATAGTTTGGCACTTTCCCGTGGTCTGGGGGTAGTTCAATAACAATGTATGTGTCTCATTCGGTCTTGGGCACACATACACGTAGACCAAGTATGTGAAGGGTCAAGGCCAATGTAAGTGCTGAGCAAGGCACAGTTTTGCTGTTGCTGGTCCCGTCCTGTTCAAAAAAGCAGCCTGTCCAATACCTGGCCGATCTGGCCAAAGTTCATTGATTTTCATGAACAGGGTCCATAATTCATGAGATGTGCCATAGAGGTACACCATTATTGTTAAGAGTGAGACCATTGCTTTCAACAGCAGTAAGGGCTCTCACATTTATTAATATTGTCGGAGGGATTTGTGTTGCTAAGCATTCTGGTCTGCCCGCTGCATTACCGGGACTGTACAGTCCAGGAATACATGCAGGTCAGCATGTACTTCAAACCATACGTGGAAGTATATTATTCTACTGTGCAATTGGTTGTAAAGCAATATGGATGTACCATAAAAAAAATGTATGTGGAGGTACAGTGTCACCAATATTGAATAATGACTTACACGCGGGCCATACACAACCTTTTTTAGGTTTCTGATTTAAGTATACTGCTCAGAGGAAAAACTGCAAGAATTACATATTTGTTCTGTTGTTGTTATTTGGACTATTAAACTGTTTTATTTGTTCTGTATCTTTTTGCAAAAAAATGTATTACATTTGTAAATAATATTTTGCTCATATTAACATTAATAGTAAAGTCTTTCTAATAAAGGAGTTAGGGTTTTTGTTATTTTTAATATTAGTATGATCGTAAATTGGTATTGATTTGGTTATCATGTCAACCCAACACGCCAGACTAGGACTCATGTTGCCAGCAGAATGGCTCAACTGGGTTACAATCCTGAATATCTAAATAATTTTATTTAAAAGTCGTTTCAACCCTGTTCGCATGCACTTTTGTCACTTATTATATTACTGTTATTATTGTTACCATCAGAATAGACTATCGGAATGTCCAAATGCATTACATAATAGAATCCCATTCACACCAAATCCCTTGCTTGACTACCTGAATGTGTTGGGCAGGTCAGAAAGACAAAGCAAGAGAAAAAAAGATCTACATATTGAGAAGAGGGTAAGGGCAGGAGAATGTTTTAGCATGTTATTATTACAGTCAGGACAAAAATATGCAACTAGGTCAAAAAAGCATCTGTGACACTCATTAATGCTGTCTATGGCATGTCTTTTCCCTCATGTGATATGGAGGCCTGCAGAAACTGATTGTTTGAACAAAAGAATGAAAATTCTGGACTATGTGTTACTGTGGGACAGAAAAAAGAACTGATGAACCCATCTAGAATTTAGATGTGGATCTAATCGGTGGAAAGAGCAAGTTCCTGGCATCTGAAGGACAAGAAATGTGCCATAAATGTACCAAAACCTATGTAATTCAAGAAACACCACCTTCACCTGAAGCGCGACCCAAAATAATGGAATTTAAGGGCTGATAAACTGAAGAAAATGTGGACCTCGGTTTAAAACTGATGAGAGGACAGTGGACATTGATTGCCAATAATTGAAGGACGACTTGTTGAGTTGTTCTGGTCTGTGAGGGACAGATAGTATCTTGCTTTCTGTCATGGTCTAACACAAACAGCAGTGTGCCAGATGCAGTGCATATCTTCAGTCTGAGAAGATTCCTGGAAATGTTTGTTTGTGGCGGTGGTTACCCGCATTACCCCTGGGGCTTTGGAAATCTGAGCATTTATACATACAAATTTAAACAATGATGTTCTCCTGACTTTTTCCTTTGAGTTAAGCTCTTAGGGATCACTATTCCTTCTACCAAGTGAGAAGTTGGACATGAATATTTCAATACACGCACTTGGCACCTATTTCAGATCTCATGCTTTATCTGTACTGTTTCACTTGCACACAGACACACACACATACACTTTTAACAGTGTCCTACAAAAGTCTTCCCTGAATGAAGTCATTTATGCATGATAAAACTTAAGTGGTACCTTGATCTGTACATGCACCTAAAGGTCATTACATAAACGTTATAGCCGTATACATGATGTATTTTCAAGAAGTGTTCCTATCTGATGAATTATGAACTGTGAATAGCCTGAAGTACATTTAACTAGGCAAAGTGAAGAGGCTGGTGTCCGGACTAAAATATTGGACTGAGTAAAGTTATTTTATACACTTACCATGACACAACTGTGACACATAACAGAACACTCAGAAGATAACTTATGTTTAATGGGAATTTGGATCATTGAGATTCACTGTGGTTGGAGCTTTGCGGAAAGTAGGCTTGCATTGATTCTAAAATCGAATGAGCATCATTGACAAAGTTCAATTATGCATTCCACACTATTTGTCCAACCTGACCTCATGGGGATTAGTTACTATTTTAAGAGGAGGATTATTCGTATGAATTTGTATGTTGTTAACAGGCCTGGATTAAGAATTCTTTGTGCACAATAAAGTTTTAAATTAGCCTCTAAGGTACTGTGTGTAGGACACACCTCTATGTTATTCAGTATTACATTGACAAGTTACAAACTATGATCACAACCTGAAGGACAATATCAACACCTGTACACATCCTCCATCATACACCACATGATTGGAACAATACTTTTCTGGACCAGCAGCAACAATGTAAAAAATTTGACATATTCAAGAAATACACACTACCACACCTCTACCAATTCAGTTCTGTCAGATTCATCCATAATTCTCACATTAACACGCCGGATTCACAAAACTGTCCTTAAGAGAAAATATAAAATCTTTCTTATGATCAATTATAGAAAATTCTTAAGAATATCCGTGGGTGTAATTCACAAATATTTGCATCTATGTTTTTTCTACGAACAAAATGGCAGTCTTTGTCAATGATTATACTATAAGAGTAATTTGTTCATTTGGTAAACTTTTTTAACAAGCACCTCGTGCCTCACGTTCTTATGTAATCGTTTATCCGTTTAATGTGTTCGTAAATGGCATTGACAATTATTATAAGTATACTTCTTTCACCTATATATTATGACCACATCATAATTGTGTGTATGTTAATATTTTGCAATGTTTATAAAAGCACTTGGGATTATCTAATAATGAAGACTAAATATTGGTAAAGAAAGGCAGTTAAACCTGATCAACATTATATTAATATAATATGCACAATTTGCAAGGAAACGCCACCAAATAAATGTTAAAAAACTCTTACCTTTTAAGATATAAGACAACGGCTAGGGTATTTCAACTCAAATATTATATTTACATACAAAAGCCGTTCTTATTGACATTTTTTCAGTTTCTGTTGTCAGTTCAGACCTATGACGCAACATCATCTAACAACTCACCACAAAAAGTGGTGATTTCGGCTAGATTCTTTCATACATTCTTTAACCATGTACATATTTACTTACAAACTTTTTTCATATTCATAAATCGAAACAGTCGATAACAGTGACAGGTTGTTGGAAACGCCGTTTTGTAAAAATTTTTTTGAGGAGTCACCTGTCGAATGTGCTGCTTCTTCCTGCCGCCCAATGTACGGAGTGATGCAGAGAGAAGAGATCCCTGGGAAAGAAAGCCTCATGCTCGCGGGACTGCACTGGCGGCATTTTCCCACTGAATGAATGCTACTGTATACCCATGAAGTCGCTAGTTCCCTTTCTGTCGGTCTCTCGACGTTGTGTCGAGAACGACAGATGGGGTTCGCCCTTGAGAACCAATCAACTCTGACTACTATAGAAAAGGCCAATGAAATTTGGCGAATGAAATTTGCATGCCGGGCTCCGCCCCCAGATATCCGGCGTGCATCATTCACTTACCTTTTGTTCTTCAGAGCCTTCGCTCATGACTACGAATAGAACGAATTCAATGAATTCTTCTTCTTCTGCCGGATCTACGACGTACAGCAGCGGATCGTCCCTACCTGCAGCGACCTTCCCCTGGGCGTCTCGGCTGTTCCGGAGGTGTTAGAGATTTTTTCTAAAAAGGTCCTTTTCAGGACTGACTGAGCATTCTCCAGCGCGGCATGTCCCGCTGTTCTCTTGGGTGCAGCACCCTCATCGAGGAGGGGGACGGACACGATCGCTGCGTTAGGTGTGTGGGCGTCCAGCACACTGAAGCAGCGTTCGTTGACACATCTTGTCCGCACTGCAGGCAGATTGTCATTCAGAAGTTGCGGTCACGGGTGACTGTCTTCCTACGGGAACCAGCCACCATTTCGTCTGCTACCCGGGCTGTGACATTGGTGGGTACGGCCCCAAAGTCCGCGACATCGGGGCTACGGCCTCGAAGTCCGCCTGTATTAGGAGCGTTAGTGATGTGGGGACCTATGCGAACGTAAACCCGCCAGCCAAGTGCTCACGGGCCGATCGCACCCCGATTCAATTTTGTGAACGCTCCCCAACCGGCGGTGGCATACCGTCCGGATCCTCAGCCATGCACTCGGAAACGATGCGTGACATAGATGAGATGTCAATCGCAGCATCGGAGCGAGACTGGCATCCGACTCTGACGAATCCGAGCTCCACCCCCAGCGGTCGAGCTCAGGAGAAAGCAGAGGTGATGTCAACCGTGCTAATCCGGGAATATGTGGTTCCTGAGGTCGGAGCGCGGTGCAAACCGCATCCACCCCGGGTGCCATATTTTTCCCGGAGCTGCATGAGGAGCTGTGTAAAACTTTGAGCGCTCCGTTCACGGCCCGCTCCAGTGAAACCAGCTCCGAATCCCTTACTTCCCTCGTTGGTGGTGCAGCCAAAGGCTACGTCGAGATCCCCCGGCTGGACAGTGCGCCTACGGTACACCTGTGCCGTGGGCGGCTGCCACCGGGGGGGTATCGGCCACGCCTACCGTCCAAAGCATGTAGGACTTCGGCATCACTGATGTCGAGGCCTTGCACTGCCGCGGGCCAGGCTGCCCCTCTTTCTACGCCATGGGCATCCTGCAGGTCCGCCAGGCCAGGGCGTTGAGAGAGCTCCACGAGGGTAAGGCCGACCCGGGTATAATGCAGGCTCTCCGTGCCGCCACTGACAGCGCTCTATGGCGACTAAGGTGGCGGCGCGGGCCCTGGGTCAAACGATGTCCACGGTTGTGGTCCGAGAGAGACACCCCCGGCTGAACCTTGCGCAGATGAATGACACTGAGAAAGTCCGCTTTCTTGATGCATCCGTCTCGCAGGGTGGGTTGTTGGTAACACCGTCGAGGACTGCGCTCAGCAGTTTTGGACGGTGAAAAAGCAGACAGTGGCGACTAGTCACATTTTACCGCGCTGCGACTCGGCCGCCCAGAGGCCTCCGAGATCTCGCGTGATGTCTGCTTCCCAGCAGCCCAGGACCCTTTCGACTTCGGCTCCGGTTCCTGTGCCCCCACAGGCGGCACCCCAGAAGCGGAAGTCGGGGGGGGAAACCTCCATCCCATCAGCAACCTTCTCGCGAGAAGGGACACTGATGGGAAGACCCCAGGGAGAACAACATCGGGCCCGAACCTTCACAGCTACGGCTCTGATTGGTCGGTACGGGACGGCTCCTGCCTCGTCACCAAAGCCGACCCTTTTCAGGGCCTGGCGCCCACTTACTCACAGAGTTTTTCGGTTCTCCCCGGGTGTACTAGCAGCCGATCACACACTCCACTGGACTGTGCCTGGCAAACCCGACCTCACGCCCTGGCGAGGCGTAGGGTCGTACACCATAGACAGCTGCTACCACTCTCAAATCGACAGTGCGTACAGCTGTCCCGCCAGGCAGGTAAGTGAGCAGAGCCAACCTTCCCTCCGGGGCCCCTTCGGGGTTCCCCCGTGACATGGTTAGCTCTGCCAGCCATCGAACCACCCTCCGTGGGAATGGTGAAGCACACCGTCCCCTTGGTCCCCCTGTCACAGTCCCTGGGAGCTCAAGAGCTGCCCACACTGTCTCGGTGACTAATGAGGACGGTCCGTCTTGGTTACTCGATCCAGTTTGCCAGAGACTCTCCCAAGTTTCGGGGCATCATCTCTCCCTCTGTCAGAGGCAGGGACGCCTACATACTTCGGGTAGATGTCACCACCCTTCTGACAAAACAGGTATCGAGTTCGTCCCTCAAAAACCAAGATGTTCAATGGGTTACTACCCGCACTTCATCATTCCCAAGACGATGGGTTGC
Source organism: Triplophysa bombifrons (assembly GCA_029783895.1). NCBI lineage: Eukaryota > Metazoa > Chordata > Actinopteri > Cypriniformes > Nemacheilidae > Triplophysa > Triplophysa bombifrons. The sequence goes on from CM056464.1 coordinate 18,189,466, forward strand.
GCCATAGGTCTGCGTACCTTGAACAAAGCACCTTCATAAGCTGCCTTTCAAGATGCTCACGCAGAGGCGCGTCCTGACATCTATCATCTATGTCAGGATTGGTTCATGGCAATCGACCTGAAGGATCCTCCCTTTCGGTCTGTCCCTGTCTCCACGGTCTTCACGAAGATCCTGGAAGCCCCCTTTCTCCCTGAGGGGAGGAAGGTGTGCGGGTACCAAACTATCTCAACGACTGGCCTACCATGGCACACTTGCGAGATCTTTTATGTACACAAAGGGACCTGGTGCTCTGGCACCTAGACTGATTGGGACTCCAGGTCAACTGAGAGAAGGGCAAGCTCTCCCCAATGCAGAGCAACCTCTTTCTCGGTATGGAACTCAACTCCGTCACCATATCGGCGCAACTGTCCGCAGTTCGCGCCCAGCCGGTGTTGAACTGCCTGGAACATTTCAGGCAGACAGCGGTCCCCCTGAAACAATTCAGAGGCTCCTAGGCACATGGCATCCTCGCCAGGTAATACCCATCGGGTTGATGCACATGAGACCGCTCCAACACCGGCTTCAGAGTCAAGTTCCGAGGAGAGCGTAGCACACCGGCAGCAGGCGCATGGTGATGACGCCCTGCTTCCGACGCACCATAACCCCTGGTCTTTCATGTCTTTTCGACGGACTCAGGTCCCTCTGGGCAGGTTATGAGGCAGGTCATGGTGACGACTGACGTCTCCCTGCAGGGGTACGGTGCAGTGTGCAACGGGCACGCAGGCGGGGCAGCATTCCGATCTCAGAATCTCCCATGCCCATTGGCAGTGAGGGCTCACTCCGCATGGGGTATAGCCACCTCCTGGGCACTGCCCAGAAGCGCCTCCCTAGCAGACATCTGTTGAGCTGCGGGTTGGGCTGTGCCCAAACACCTTCGCAAGGGTTAACAACCTGCGCATAAACCCGGTGTCAGCCCACGTCCTACGTGGCGACATGTAGAACTGGCATCCGGGGGGGCGTATGCCTGCGAAAGCACCTTTCCACCCTCCACTAGGTTGGGTCAGTGTGCTATCTACCTCTCTTCTTACCCAAACATATGGCTAAGAATAGGTATCTCACCAACCTCCCTTCTTACCCAAATACGGGTTAAGAACAGGTATTCCATCCATCACTAAACGAGCACACCCTGGGGGCTGGCTGGGCAGAGCAGCCTTCCCCCTTAGGCCGGGATACCATGTGAGCTATCACAGATAGTTCTAACCGGACCTAGTGCTACCGGACGTCTGTAACACCCCCTCCGTGGGCTGTTCCGTCTGATGTATCCTCATGAGAATGATTCCCACTCCTGGTAACCTATGAGCTTTCCCCAGGTGGACCTCCACCTCGCGGTTAACTACTCAGTCCGCACGTTCCAAGGACGAGACCATACCTATATCCACCATATTCCTCCCCACGGGTAGGAGGTGGCCTCTGCAGCGCATTCCTGATTAAGGAAGTGGCGCTTACCCGGTGTAAACCCGAGCCGGACGGCCTCTCGCCAGTCTAGAGCTAAAGCCCCGTCCGTGAAAGGTTACCGGTCAGGGCTGTACCCATCTTTCTCCAAGAAAGCTCTGGAACCCCCCGACCACCACACTGAAAGGTTACAGTTTCGCGAAAGCATCGAGCTGACATGCCCAGGCTTGTTACCATCGCTTCGCTAGAGATTGTGACGTGATACAGCATTGTGGCGTTTTCCATAGGCAACCCCATCTGTCGTTCTCGACACGACGTCGAGAGACCGACAGAAAGGGAACGTCTTGGTTACGTATGTAACCTTAGTTCCCTGATGGACGGAACGAGACGTTGTGTCCCTTATGCCACAAACACATATCGTATTCTGCTGCAGTCGTGAGAGGCTCTCAAGTTCTTCAGAACAAGAGGTAAGTGAATGATGCACGCCGGCTTCCTTTTATACCGGATATTTGGGGGCGGAGCCCGGCATGCAAATTTCATTCGCCAAATTTCATGGCCTTTTTTATAGTAGTCAGAGTTGATTGGTTCTCAAGGGCGAACCCCATCTGTCGTTCTCGACACAACGTCTCGTTCCCTCCATCAGGGAACTGAGGTTACATACGTAACCAAGACGATTTGTTGCTATGCACTTCTTCTCAACAAAGAAGGAGAGGGCTCATAAAAGTGACTTAATCAAGAGACAGACTTCCTAAGCTCGAAACGTTCTGTTACGTATATAACCTCTGTTCCCTGATGGGGGGAACAAAACGTTGTGTTGAACCAACCGATGGGGTCTGACTTGAGACACGGGGGGTCTGACACAACGTTGAGACACCAAAATCTCTAGCAAGGCGACGGCTTGGCCTAGTCAGCGCTAGTGGGAAATTATAACCATTCAGTGGAGAGGTAGGCGGTCCCAGAGCTTTGGAAAGGTGGGAACCCCCTGCCACCGGCCGGCATGGGTGGAGGTTTTGTTTTTCTAATGGCGAGAAGCTGCCCGGTACCATGAGGGCCACTGGGGAAGCACTATTTCCTCACTGAGGAAACACGCTATGGAGACCACTTCCTCGACGGTAGGAGAGAACTGCAAGGTGGAGACCCACATAGGGGAGGTCATAGGTTACCAAGATGGGAGCCAGATCATGAGGATACATCAGACGGAAAAACCAGCATGGGTGGTCAGTATAACAGGCCGGAACTCTAAGCAATCTGTGGACACAGAGAATGCTTGTAGGTCCCCTACCCTCTTGATGGAGTCGGGTGCCACCAGTAGAGCCGTCTTCATCGTAAGATGAGAAAGAGCGGCATCACTTAGGGTCTCAAAAGTGGGCCTCTGGAGGCCTGCCAGAACCCCATCGTGGTCCCAAGAAGGTACAGAGCACAGAAGAGGCGGAGTCAGCCTTCTCGTGCCCCTTAGGAACCTAATGATCAAGTTGTGCTGTCCCAGAGACTTACCAGCTAATTGTTCGTGCTGAGCCGCATAGCGGCTACATACACTTTCGATGTGGAAAGGGAGAGATTACTCTCCAGCCTCTATTGCAGGAAGGATAGCACGATCCGGATCGAGCAGCTCTGCGGGTCTTCTCTTTGAGAAGAGCATCAGGACGAGAAGAGGCCTGGTCTCAGATGCCACAGTGTGCCCTTTCCCTGCGAAAGAAGGTCCTTCGTCAAGGGAATCGGCCAGGGGGTGTTGTCGTCAGAAGCATTAGGTCCGAGAGCCAATTCTGGTTGAGCCAGTATGGCACAACTAGTAGGACTTGATGCTCCTCTTCCCTGACCTTGCACAGGAACTGTCCAATGAGGCTCACTAGGGTGAAGGTGAACTTCCGCTTGTCCCGCGGCCAGCTGTGTGGTAGGGCAGGGAGTACCATAGCGGGCAATGGGTGGTGTTCAGGGATGCGAACATGTCTACCTGTGCCCACCCAAACTGCACAAAAATGAGCTGGACTGCGTGGGAGTTGAGTCACAACTCTCTGCGAGGCATTGACTGATGAGAGAACGTGTCGGCTGTCTGGTACAGTTCACCCGGGATGTGTGGATAGCAGTGATTTTGTCACCTGTTGACTCCACAGAAGGAGGCGTCTGGCGAGTTATGTTAACTGTTGTGAGCGAATGCCACCCTGATGGTTGATAAATGCCACAGCAGTTATGCCGCCACGTGCTTGTCCTGCACGATAGGTTGCAGTCACTTCAGTGCAAGCAGCACAGCCAACAAGTCCAGGCAGTTGATGTGCAGAAGCAGAAGGGGCCCCCTGTAAAAAGGTAATTGAAGACCAAGGGGTTAGGGTGCGTCGGCAGAAAGCGTGAGGAGAATATGCCTGCTGAAGAGGTTCAAGCAGTTCATTACTGACTGTGCGCCTTCGGTAGTTTGTCGCTTCGTAATGGAGACAGAGTCGAGTTCCATACCGAGAAAAAAAATGCTTTGCGTGGGGGAGAACTTGCTCTTTTCCCGGTTGACCCGTAATCTCAAACGATCTAGGTGCCGGAGCACAAGCTCCCTGTGTGTACACAACATATCTCACAAGTGTGCCAAGATGAGCCAACCATCGAGATAGTTGAGTATGTGGACGCTCTGACATTTTCCACGACTTCGTAAAGACTCGTGGAAACTAGGAAAGCCCGAAAGGGAGGACCCTGTATTGATATGCCTGCCCCTCGAAAGTGAACCTCAGGAATGGTCTATGACGAGGGAGAATCGAGACATGTCCTTTAGGTCGATTGCCTTGCACAAGTTCTGACATCTGATAGACGTCAGGATGCCCTTCTGTGCGCTTCAATATCCTGGACGACAGCCTGTGTAGGTGCCTTTTCAGGGTACAGATATCTAGAATGGTGCGCAACCCCCCCGCATTTCTTGAGGACGATAAAGTACGGGCTGTAGAACCCGCTGAACATCTCAGCCGGAGGGACGAGCTCGATCACTTTCTTCACCAGAAGAGTGGCGACCCCGTCCTGAAGCACGGGACCGAGACAGGGGGACTAGGGGTTCAATCTGCTTCATCGATCCCCCGATTCGCCATGGGGAAGCCCCCGGGAAGGAGATCGGCTCTGCTGGCTTTTATGCCTGGCATAGCCTGTCACCATGAAGCACTGTCGAGTTACCAAACACCGTCATCTGGAGGGTGAGAGCGGCTGTAAGAAAGACCCAGAGAGAGAGGAAACTCTTTTTGTGAGAAGGGGCCCCGCAGGTGTAGGGGCAGGAACCGTCCCAGACCATCCGACCAGCAATGAAATGGCTGTGATCGGCCCTGATGGCGTTCTCGATCTCCTTGTGTTCGATGGACGCGAGATGGGCGTATCGAAAAAGCGATCTTTCTCAGTGTCATCTGACCACATTGTCCGACCCATAGCGCGCGTTGTCACTTTGAAGGAGTTCGGTGTCGGTTCCTGCATAATCCCTGGGTCAGTGTTACCCTCTGGAGCTCTTTCAACGCATTGGCCTGATGGACCTGCAGGATGGTCATGCCGTGTAGAGCGGAGGCAGCTTTGCATGCAGCAGTGTAAGCCTTCAACAACAGTGATGCCGAAATTTAACATCCCTTGGATGAGAGTATAGGTCAACCTCTCCAGGTGGCCACCGTCTGCGGGCATAAATGCACCACGACGGTACGCTCCACCTGGGGTACGTCGACACGCCCCTAGCTACCCCACCATCAAGGGGAAGAGAGGGCGACCGAGCTAGTTTGACGGGAACGCGCCGAGAAGTAAGTATCCCAGTATCCAACCGCGAGCGTTGGGTAAGGTGCAATGTACTGCACTGCCGCAAGAGCATGGCTGACATTTCTACGTCCACTTCATCCTGGTTTTGACCTCCCGAAGGAGCTCCAAAGAATCGTTGGGGTCAGATGCCAGTAGGTCACCCTCCGATGCTGCAAGGTATATCTCATCTTCATCATGCACCGTTTCCAAATAAGTGGGTGAGGAACAAAATGGGGAGAACAGCGGGACATGCCACGCAGGAGAATTTACTCTTTTAGAAAATAAACACCTCTGGAATTGCTGATACGCCTAGGGGAAGGCACTGATGAGGGATGATCCGCTGCATCATGTCGTAAGAATCCAGCAATTTGTAGTAAATGTTGTCATAAAATGCGAAGACTACGAAGAAAAAAAGGTGAATGAATGCAGCACACCGTCTCCCTTTTATTCCCAGATATCCAGGGCAGAGTCTGACATGCAAATTGAATTCGCCAATTCCATTGGCCTTTTCGAAACTAGTCAGAAGATGATAGGTTCTCAAGTCAAACCCCTTATGTCGGTCGACACAACGTCGATAGACCGACAGAAAGGGAACACTGCTTTGTGTGTGCACCTCCATGTCAGCATGGCAGGGAAACGCACGGCAGAATGAATGTTGTGGAAACAAATTATTACTAGAAAAAAGCAAAACTGAAGCCTAACCCCTCAAAACCTAACACTGGCACGAGATCACAACGAACACTGTAAGTGTTTGTTAGACATCTGAAATAGTGAGAAAACATTGTGCTTGGTTTATTTTTCATTTTCAAAACCAAACCTTTACGTCTTCGGCCGATGAAGCTTAAAGGTCCAGTGTATGCAATTTTTTCGGCATCTAACAATTTGCAATCAACAGCTCACTCCCTCGTTACCCCCTCCCTTTTGAAGCACTATGGTGGCTGACACAGATCAAAGAAGTCGTCACGTTTTCACTTTTTTGCAGAAGGAAATCATGTATTTACAAAACGCGTTCCGTAGAGCAGTTTGTCCGTTAAGTGCTACTGTAGAAACAAAGGGTGAATTCTATGTAAGGGAACCCAAGGTGTATGTAGATAGACATAGCTCATTCTAAGGTAATAAAAACATAACACTTCATTATGTAAAGTCTTTGTACACATCTGAAGATGTGTACATAGTTGCGCATATTATATTGCATTTCTGTCAACAGATCCTCCCAAAAATTACACATTGGACCGTTAAATCATTTCTGGCTAGCACAGTTCCCATACTGTTAATGTATTATTTGCATATGCTTTTTTTGTGTGGCTGTTGGATCCCATTCGGCCACATTTCACCACGAACGCAATCTGGTTGAACGCGTTTTTGACTACCTCTGGAAGTGGTTGAAAGTAAACAAACTCAAAAAATTTTAGACCCTATTTACAGCTATATTTTGCATCATCCACCTGACCAAAGCTCATCTTAATACCATTTTAACACCAGTGAAATAAAACAAGATTTTAAACAAACAGATTAAAAACATGACAGCCTTTCAATACAAATATATGCATTTGTGTTCAGAAAGGATGTAATCTGCGTCTGGAATTGCATAAGTGTGAGTACATTTTCATTTGGATGCAGTAGGCCCAATAACATAAACAGGGAAATGTGGAGCACTTTAGGTTGAAGAATTATAACATACATCAGAAAAAAGATAAGCCATAGATAGAAAAGCTATACTGTTTAAAAACATCACGCTTGCCAAGCACACTCAGTACACACATCTGGCTCTTGAGAGTATGGAATTCCTCCATCAGATTTTGTAATTATGGTACATTGCCATTTAGTCTGTGGCAGCCAATCTGCAGGCTGAGTGCTCTCCGCGATTGATTACTGAGCTGCAGCAAACATATCAATGAGAAGAGATATGCCCTTGCTCTGGCAGCCGCACCCTTCTAGATTAATACACTATGTCAGTGTCTGATATAGATCACCTATTCAAACCCAACAATCCGGGGAAGTAAATGCACCCCCCACCCCCTCTGTCACTCTTAACAGCTTTACTGGTTTTACTTCTGCTGCACTCACATCAGTTTATGCAGACAGGATGTGACATCATATGAAAACGCTTGAGTGGGATTATTCTGAATGACTGTGTTCAGTCATTAGCTGTAAAGTTATTATTAGCAACTGTATATAGAGATGTGACCTTACTGTATGGAACTTCTGCATTCATTTTCTGCCCCATGTTTTTATACACTGTATGTTTTCTATATCATTATAGAATATTGTACATTATCAGATTAACTCAAAACATCAATAATGATTCTCTTTACTATTCTGTTTAGCATCAAATTTTGTGGATTACATAGTATTTGACTAAAATCAGTTTCCTTACTAGGCAATTTATTCCAGGGTTTTAACTTATGGTACAACTTGATGCAGAATATTTCTATGTACCTTGGGTTGTAAAATGTCTAGAAAATAGCAGATAATGTCAGCTTCCAATAGCATAATACATGGGCAGCAATAGGTCTGCACAAAGATCCCATTTTGGGAACGTGTTTGAGTGTAAGTACTGTTTATGTCCAGAGGAGCCGCGCCTGAGCGTTTTACATTACCCTCCACGTGTAGATTCAGAACGATATAAGGAATATATTAAAGATAAAAGTCCCTTTAGTGCAGTGCTTATGTTGTTAGGTGGTCGTTATTCAAATGAGCCATTCATTACTCTCACTTTCAGGTACACACGGTGTGTGTGTATCTCCTAATGACTTAAACCCTTTTTAATTATATGCATACATACAGAGTTCATGTGATTAGTTGGCATTGGCTTAGGGCAGGAACCAAACCTGCACTGGTTGCATGCATTGTAAGATGTTGAGACTTCAGCAATTGCAATTATACTCAAAATATTCGTTTTATGTATTTATTTATTTTCATGCTAGAATTTCCTGTTGTTTGATTATGAAATAAAATCTGATCTTTCATTAGTATCTCAACAAATGTGCGGAACATGGAGCATGTTCAATCACTCACCCTGTGCTGATTGGCTAAAAAACCTCATCTGCTATATGACCCGTTTTTCTCTGAAGTTTACCAAATCTAGGGCTGTCACAGGAACAGATGTGTTTTCAGAACGATTCTGGCATAACAAAGTGTTTTCAAAGTACCAGTGAAAAAATATCTAGTGAACAGGACTAATTAGATAGTTCAACCTAAAAATGAATATTCCCTCCTCTATTTATTCACCCTGATGTCATTTAAAAACCCATATGACTTTCTATCTTCTGTGGAACACAAAATAGGGTATTTTGAGAAATGTCTCAATGTTTTGTGCCTAGTACGGATCAGTGAGTACCAACATTCTTTGAATACCAAAATATTTTCTCGGGACATAAATTACTCTCAAACCCATTTCCAAAATGGGATCTTTGTGTAGACATATTGCTGCCCATGTATTTTGTTACTGGAAGCTGACATTACATATTTCTTCAAATGCCTTGGTGTTCTTTCAGCTTCATGGTGTGCAGGGCAACCATTTGCTTTCAATGTGCCCCATTACTTTAATTAATGTCACTCCATAAAATCTAGTTTTATACATTTAGTTTACAAATAATTGTATTTGTTTGTTTTGTTTTGAGAGTCTTTCTTAAAAGACTCCCAATAGATAACCACATTGAACGGAAACAGATGCTGTATATATTGCACATTAAACAGTTTAGGATCTAATTAATGATAAATAGTAAATCTTTATGAGTACAATTAATTGCTGGATTTTTCCCAAGGCTTCCACAGTGCATATAAAGATTTGGTAGAGGGTCTGCTTTCATTCTGTCACCTTGGGATTAAATCCTTCAATGGCTCTCCCAGGAAAAACAATTTGACATGATGGTAGTAGTTGATGGAGATAGGTGGATTTAAGGGTAGAAGTGCCTGAAGCTCTACACTAAACTGTGAAAGGCATTTTACAGGTTAACCCTCTGCTTTAAACTACAGTCAAGTGAAAATAATTGTTGGCTGTTGGCACACTTTCTATTAATGAAAGGTAGTGAATTTTCATTTATTAAGTGCTTAGGTGAGCAAAAATATGGATATGGGTTGTACGGTGTGTGTGAAATTTACAGAGGGAAAGTGCATATATTGGGTCAGTTTTCACTTTCAAATGCAGAATGTTTGATTTTTTTAGAGATGATACTAGCATGCATAATGTGTGGATTAACCCCAGAGACTTTTAAAAAATTTAAGACTTTGAACAATTTCTCTACTTTATTGCTACATTATTCAATCAATTTACTGAAAATGATCTATTATTCATTGTACTTTCAAAAACTTTTAGTTGATCACAAAAGCATTTTTCTGGGTCTTTTACACATGGAGTTTTTTTTATTATTATTATTAAGGTCCACAATGAATAGCACCAAACAATATACATTGTATTTAATGTATTTAATGTAACACTGGGTTTTGCAACATTATGATAATGTGATGTAACATATCGTATTAATTAGATCTTCAAAACTTTTACAGTACAATATTTGAAAACCTTTGTTTCTCTTGAGGTTTTCCTGATGAAAGTTGAGTTGCCGTCCCACACTGACTCTGGCCTTTAAAATAGGCTGGGGCTTAAAGGTTGCTCATACACTTTGACTGATGCGTCTTTCATGACAATCAATCTGATCAAATTCTATTCCGATAAGTGGTAGAAGGATACCTTGAAAGACTGAACTAGTTCTTGAGTATGTTTTCACGTAAAGAGGTGTAAGGCGATCAGAGATCCATTTAGATTCCCAAAGCCACGTCTCATTACTCCTGTGATGAGGGCACACGAGGCGTAAGAGAGATGATGGATGTCCGCTGAAATCAGGACTGGTTGGTTGGCTCCTCCTGTGGTGGAGGTGACGCCTAGAAGCCTGACTTTCCCTTCGGGTACTTTAAAAGCCATCAATAGATGACAATCCTGATATCTGTGTTCTGTTCATCCATCATCTAAGCCGTGAGCTCAGGTGCAGACACCGCAGAGGAGAGAGGAAGTCGAGGATGATGGATACTGCCACGGCCTGAACGCTTGGTGGCTGGGTGGTAAATTCCAGTTAGTGGCATGTAACCAGTTCTGGTCAGAGAGCGTTTTTTAAGGATGTGCGATATTAATCCTGGAAAATCAGGTCGAAATCCTACCCATTTTATAGTCACATGAGAAAACAGTCAAAGATCCTGAAATAACACAGCAATTACGGTTTGTTTATATTTCATTAATGTAGATTTTTAGCTATTGTTGTCAGTCACAAAAATATTACAAACAATATCAGCAATATGTGAGAATAGAAGAAAAAAATCTGGGCTTCTGTCATGATCCTGGCTCGCTCACTCATGCTTTTCTAGTCTTGTGTCAGGATCGTGACAGACCCAGGAATTTTATGTGGAAGCACATGGCCATCGTTTTGTTGTGATGTGCCATGTGATCTCCTGTCACGTCTTGACCCCACCCCCACGTTTCCTCGTATAGCTTCCCGCCTGTGCTTTATTCCCCACACCCACCTATTGTATTTATCCCTTGTTAGTTCTCCTATTTAATGCACTTGTGTTTGTTGTCATGTGCTCGTTCATTTTTGTATCTAGCCTGTGTCTTTGTTCCGGTTGTCAAGTTTATGAAAGTGTTTTGAGGTTCAAGTTGGTTCTAGCCCTGTCTTGTTTTGCCACCTCGAGGGAAGTTTTTGTTGATGTTTTGATTAGGTTTCTGGTGTTGAGTTGCCCCATCGTTGTTTTTTAATTAAAACAAGTTTTGAGTCTGCTATCCACTGTCTGTGCCTGGGTTCTGCCTTCACCACTCCTGACAGAAGGAACCAGACATATTGAACCCAGCAGACAGTAAGACGGACAGCGCTCTATGCATGGAGCGATCCCGCCAAGGGTGCGGGTTTTCACCTGGGAGTTCCTGGCATCTGCGATGTGGACAGTTTTAAAGCTGATCTAAAGCTAATTTTTAACAGCTGCCTCTCGAGCCCAAGGAAACAAATATGCTGAGCACCCTGATCTTCGGCGATATGGATTGGTTAATTTAGAACTGGGATGAGAACCAGGACGAGCCCAGGGCCTCAGCCCAAGTCTGATCTCCTTCCCCATTGGTCACGATCCCAAAAGGTTGTGTCCTGGGCGAGATGTCCCATGGTGACTCTGCGCCATCAGCCTCGAACCCTGCTGATCCTGCCCCACCGATGAGCCTCCTTTGCAAGAGTGGGAGAAGGGAGTCTTGGGAGTCCGCATCAGACACTTCCGTCGAGGAGCCAGGCATGCTCCTCGTTTTTTATTTGCAAAAACACTTGAAAGGGTAATTTTTGACCCGGTGTCTTCCTACCTATCCCAGAATAAACTACAGGATGACAAGCAGTCTGGCTTCGAAACAAACCACACCACTGAGACTGCACTACTATTGGTCACAGAAGCACTGCGTCTAGCCTATGCAGAATCTAAATCATCAGTCCTGATTCTGCTAGACCTAACTGCACCGTTTGACACTGTCAATCACCAGATACTGCTAGCAATCCTGTAATCTCTAGAAATCTTAGGCACTACTCTCCGCAGGTTCAAATCTACCTTTAAAGCGTCTCCTCGCCAATTACTACAACGAGAAACAGGTGTTTTCAATATGCCGTTGATCTGCTTACTCGGTGTTCTGCTTACTCGGGGAAAACCATACTGAACCTCTTTCCAAAAACAGCCAGGAACCTCGTAGTCATATTGGATGAACAGCTGTCCTTCAACAATCACATTGCAAAGACGACGCGGTCATGCCGATATGCCTTATTCAACATTAGAAAGGTTAGACCCTATCTCACTGAACATGCGGCACAATTCCTTGTCCAGGCTGTGAAAAACTCAAGGTTGGACTACTGCAATGCACTCCTTGCTGGTCTTACTGCAAAGGCTATCAAACCACTCCAGCTGGTTCAGAACGAAACAGCACGCCTCGTCTTCCAAAAGCCCTAGGGGGCTCATGTGACACTCCTTTTCATCTCTCTCCGCTGGCTACTGGTTAAAGGCCGTATCACATTCAAGTGACGAATGCTTGCCTACGGGACTATCTCTGAATTTGCACCGGCATACTTTTACACCCTCATACACTCCTACATCCGCTCACAGAAAACGTGCAGCGTCTTATATTGCCCTCTCATAACAGGGCTCTAGACTAACTTTTTGCACTGGCTGCACTGGTGAGCCTAACTTTTTTTCTTAGGTGCACCAGCACAAAAGTAAGGTGCACCCAAATTTTAGACCGCATCGCATTTAACGAATTAAACTGGTTTCACCATTCCCCTTTTTTTTAAATGTCCATATAGGCAAAATTTACTTGTAAATGATAAACTAACAATCTGGTCAACATAAAGTTCTTTATTTGAAGCACAAATCTACAAGAAAGGTAACTTACTTAAAAAGTGTTGGTGCTTAAAGTGCTTTAGTGAACTGAAATTTAAACTTAAAAGATCTCAAGATATATGGACCAGGGCTTGACGTCTCCATGTCAGATCATTGCTTATGATTTTCGGACGGATCAGGTCTTAACTTAACATTATTCAGGTAAAAGTTGTCAATTATTATTTTCATCTTCTCTCATTATCCGCGCCTACATTCACTCTGTTTAACTGAAGGCTACTCACCTCTCTCTGTCTGACTGCAGCACACGCATTTCAAACGTACACACCAGAGGTGGTGCTACACTTTTTTATTTTCCGACATTTTGACTGACAGGCTCGTAAAAAATCTGTCATAATCTATTATTACCCGTCACTATGGTTAGGGTGGTAATTAGTGAGTTCGTGAGTTTGTGACGTCCGAAAATAATGTACAAAACCGTTTGAATAAAATGAAAGTAAGGAAAATGCTGCAGGCACTCTTAAAGAACGAGAGCTCTGCCATTATCACTACACAAGGAAACTAACAAACATTACGGACAACAACTAATAAGCAGTGAAGCAAGCTTTACGTTGTTTATCATGTGCATAGTGTCTGGACTTTTGATCATCCCTTGTACGTTTTGCTATTGCGGTGCGGCTCACATGAGCAGCGGAGCAGGGATAACTCCTGGTGCTGCAGACTGGGAGCTCTGTCATCTCACGAAAACATTGAATAAAAAACTTTGCGTGCTATAGTTCACACAGGACTGGCGGGAAATGTGCATTGATACTCCTTCATTCTTCATTTTATGTGGTTTGCTTTTACAAGTGAACTGTCTTTCCCGCGTCCCAGCGCGACATCCGACGGGTTTTTCCAGATCGCATAACATATGTCTAGTCTGTAACAATGACAGGTGAAATCACGCAGGTAACTTCGCGAGCATATCACGCTGAAGGGTAACGGGGATTTACAAATTGCCCTCATTGTGATCCGCCAAAATGACGGTCGGCCTTCAGATTTTTCCGTCACTGTTAAAAAAAAATCTGTCAATGTAAGTGAATTTTCGGTTAACGCGACATCTGTTACACACACGTACAAGAATACCTGGACCACAGCCAATCAGAGGGGAGTCCGCCCTTCACTATCTCTGATTGGTTTAGACCACGATATGGGGCTAATGTGTGTATGTTATTGAATCACAGGCAGACTTTCAGAGTTGCAGAGACTTTTTTCCCTCGAACGACTGGTCGCAACGGTGCGACCTCTGATTATTTTTAGTCGCACCATTGAAAAATAAGGTCGCATTTGCGACCAAATTGGTCGCACTCTAGAGCCCTGCATAAGGCCAGTAAATCGCTTTCCCGCTCATTCTCTTTCACAACTCCTTCCTGGTGGAACATTCTTCCTAACTAAGTCCGGTCAACCACAAATCTCACAACATTCGAAAAACTACTTAAAACCCATCTCTTCTTTGAATAATTGACAGACAAATGAGGGAAAAAAACACCACCCTATCAACAGGTATTGGTCTAGCTCTCGCTGAAACTAGTAACTTTGTATTAGCATCTATTGTATTTTTGCTCCTGTATGACATATCGCTTATGGCTACCTGAACTCTCTGTTAGTCACTTTGGATTAGAGGTATTTGCAAAATTAATAAATGTAAATGATGGACTTCTTCCCCACCCAGCCAAAACCTTCTGGGGACACCCCTCCAGAAGTCTTTATTCCCCCACCTCCCCTCCCATGTTTGTTATTTTTGTTATCTATAATGTTAACGGTAACTATATTTGTGTCCACACCAGCGGACAATAAAGGTTACTTTATTCATTTCAAAATATTACAGTAAATGCTGGATGCTCTCTCTGAAGCATTAAGTGAGATCGTGTCCGGGACCACCTTAAACACACTGCTTTCTGACCAATACAGTTTGATTAGACATAAAAATTATGTCAAGATTATCATAGCTAAACATTAAAGATCTGCCAGAGACACAGTATGTTTATCATTCATCAGCTGGAAAAAGTTCTAAAAGGATCCCAACTTTATCGTTCTCTGTATCTTTAGTATAATAGTACAATTTATAGTTATCGTAATAGTGAAAATGACCCCTTACGGGATAAGTTTTTTCCCATCAATAAAATTATTGAATAAAAATCTCATTTTAAAACAATTATGAACCGTCTTTAAAGAAACTAGAACTGTCTAAAACCTAGAAAATCCATTGCAATGAGTTATCATTTTAAGACTACCACTCTGGGTGATACTCTAGCTACCAAAAATAAAAACTCACTATTGACTACCATTAGGCACTTTCAAAAGTTCCAGAACGAGTATAGAGGGTTGATGTTTGCGTTCAAAATTTTCCCTTAGGCCATTTCCCAGATTGCATTTGCACCGGCAAAAAGAACTACAGTATTTAATGACATAAGCTGGTCAACTGCGACGTCATTTAAGCGTGTCCGTTGAACAACGACAAAAGAAAAATCAAAGAGTTCTTGGGAAGCTTTGACTATGATTTACTTTTGTACTATGGTAGCAAATGTTCAGCCAGAAATCTTAGTTGCACATTTTCTTCTAAATATATTTATTTTTGTTTAACAGAACAATATAAATATATATGTAACAATCATATATTCTACAATAGGGGCTTTTGGACTGCTGGAACAATTTCATAGTTCCGGAACAAACTGCTGGAAGTACCCACTTTTTGTTGTGAGGTTGAGTAATTCATGACAGAATTTTTATTTTTGGGTGAACTACCCCTTATTATAAGGATCATGTGATTACAGGGTGCTTAAGGCTGTGCACCTACAGGGTATAGCTCTATTGTAGAATGATCCACAGTGGGATCATTAGTATCAAAATGTTTGACATAATTAGTCTTTCCTGTAGCTCAGTGGTCAGAGCATTGTGGTAACAACGCAAGATTCTGGGTTCGATCCCAGGGGATTGCAAATACCTATGTATGAATGTATAGGATAAAAGCAATGTAAGTCGCTTTGGATAAAAGCGTCTGCCAAATGCCTAAATGTTAAATGTTGTCTCAGAATATTTAGGATAAAAACATTTTGCCATTATGTTCAATTTGATTCAGACACATCTAAACGTACGTTTATAGAATTAGGTTTGGGTGTTTTGGTTCACTGTCTTATTTTTTGTTTAATTCCAATTTTTATTCCATATATTTGGCATACCACTACATGACAGATGGCATCTGGTTAAACTGATGCAAACAAAACAGTTGTTTGACTGGAGAGGATAGGGGACATTGCAAACTGCTGTATGAATAGTATACAGCAGACCCATTTCACAGCGTGACATGTACAAACCGGAAGTAGGGTAAATGCTTGTCAGGTCAATGCTCTAGATCTGTTCACTTCACTAGAAGCAGTTAGACATGTAGCACTCCCTTTACACTGATTTGTCTAACATATATCAGATCTTGATAATAAATAAATCGCTCAAAAAACATTGTTTTCCCCATTTTTACATCTTCCAGAAAACCATGAACACATATGTCACTGTTACTTTTGGTAAATTAAATGAATCCCTGTGAGAAAACAAGCTAAATGAATGGCTATGACAGCAGTGTGACAGGAAAAAGTTGTTCCCTACTTCCGGTCTCTTTCGCCATATTGAGAAATAGGATTCAGAGCTTTTCATTTTGATAACAGCCAACATTGATAGCTGCCCAGACAGCTGTGACTGAAATACGCCTCCAGGCCACCTTCTTCACACATTATGATATTATATGACAGTGCCTTGGGACCAGTCTACTACCAGCAGCCAGCAGAGAGACGGACAGAAGGGCAGTGAGACAAAGACGCAGAAACCCCCTCCCCAATTGTTCCTTATCTTGCCATCTAGATGCATTTATGACACTCTAACCTTTCTTTAGCTGTATTGACGTGCTATTATTCAATATGGTTAAAGGACAGTGAAGGTCTTATGAAGTATCATTGACTGCTGCTGGACTCAAATGTCACTTTGGGCTTTTAGATTCACCTTTGGATGTTTAGTGGATGTGGCACCCTGGAAACTGAGGAGGCTGCAGGAGATCCATTTCTTCGAAGTCATTCCGACTGCAATGTTTACATGACAGCATTTACATTACAATGCTCAGTGAAATTCACCATTTTTAAGAAAAAAAAATTCAATATGGGTTATTTGTGATTTTTTTTCTTCACATTTTATGAAATTAGCATTAGTTTGTTTATCAAACACTTTTTTATGTGAAATGTTTGCATGTGCTTATTCTAAACTGATTTTTTTTTATAAATCAGTATTGCAATACAAAGGTTTTAAAATATTGTTACATTTTTTACATAATCTTATTTTCAAATCTTAACAATAATTAGACTTTTTGTAAAATGCAATGTCTACAGCTGTATTAAATCAAAGAGTTTGCATCAAAATAATAACCCAACCCATTTGATGTATTGTTTAGCATGAACATCTAAACGCGAGTTAATAGGTATAGAAGAAATCGCCATAATATAAATAACTAAAGTAAACTTTTCTATTTTCACTAGGGATGCAACTTGCAGAAGGTGCAGTGAAGAACACACACAAACACACAAGAAATCATGTGAGGCTACACATACTGTATCAAGTTGCCAACCCTCCTACATGATGGGGCGTTTTTAGGTTTTAACCTCTCCCTCTTCCTCTTCAAACCTCTAGATAAAACACACTGTGGACGTAACAACACTGAATCCTGCCAAGTTGAGCTCAGAGGATTTTTCTGTTTACTTTTTTATTTCTGTTCACAATGAGAGTCAAAGGTGTGAAACTCCTCCATCTGGTCTCTGATAACTGAACCCTTCTTCACCTGTGGCCTCCCTCTTATGTAAGAGCTGTCATGTGTTGCTCCATTTGCATGATTGTAGTAATAATTATAAAACATAGACCAATTATGCATAAGAGAGGACAGCCAATAATATTTGATCAAAGTATCAGCTAGTCTGGGGAACTCAAAATCTCAGGGGGGGTTGCTCGGACGGGTTATCTTAAGCCAGGACTAGGCCTTGGTTAAAATAGGATATTTAAGTTGTTTTTTAAAACATACTTTACCAAAAATATTACTGGTGTGCATATTGAGATTTTTTTATATATTTAAGATTTGTCAGTGCAAGTTGTTTTCGATTAAGACACCTCTAACATTTAAATTAGTCTGGGACTAGGTTTAGGCCCTGTCTGGGAAACTGCCAGAGTTTTTTTGAGCTTAATGTATCATCACTAACCATGTTAGCAACATTCTAATTAAAGAGCAATAGCAATGCACTGTGTTCAAATGTATTATTTATTTATACAATTTGTATATATTTAAAGGGTACGATGAATTAAAATCACAATTTTAACCCGAGCTTTTGTTATATATCGGATATTCACGCGTAAGTGTCAGAACTGAAAACGCCCTTGTTACTGAGATTACATCTGTTTTTGACACCAGGCCCAGCGAACGGCAGGTTCCGGAATGCACCTATCTATGACGACATTGATAGGTTGAACACACGGAATTTGTGGAGAGTTTAAAATTAAAAAGCAATGCTGTGCCTTCAATTGGATCCGATAGGAAAAGCGCAGCAATCTTATGGGAGTAAAACAATTGAGTACTATGCGTCACTATGCTTTGTTAGAGATCGCTTGATGTGCCCTGAGCACTATTCGGACCTCTTGTCATTTGTATTAATTGCAAAGGTTGTCTGTGATCTTAAGTCCGTGCGAATCGCCATCTCTGTGACTTTGTGGGCTCATATAAAACTTTTCAAGGTTTTATCCACGGTTTGCGACTAATGGAGGCTGCTTTGAAGTGTTTTGGTATTATTTCGGGTGCTCGATGATGTCCATTAGTTACCGGGTGTCTCCCATTTGTTTATTTATCATTTAAAATCTTGTAACATTTAGGATCCACGATCGCGGTGATGTTTTGTTCGGGATCACAGGTCTCTAATGCTGACAGGTACGGTCAAATATAAATAAACGCAATACAAGTATAAGCTATAAAACTATACGCAAAGCCTTGCCATCACATCCAGGATATAAGTCAGTAAATTTGAGTAAAATCATGCCGTGCAATTGCGTCACATGAAATACTGATGTGTGGTGGTCATTTATAAATCACAAGAGGTCTTCAGATAATACTAATGCCGTGCGAAAACTGTGAATGGTACTAATGTGTAACCTAACGTTACATCTCGAACCAAATTCACAGAAGTCTCTAACTACGGAGACTGCTATCCAATCAAAGCAGTGGACATTTACTTCCAAGTGTCTTCAATGCCCATTAAAACCGAGCGTTTGCAGAACTGGCCTCAAAACTTGGGTAGAAAATGGCCTATTACTTATTAATTGTAATGTTTTTGGAAGTAAAAACCACGCAAACGTTCAGAAGTAGACCTAATATAACAGTAGAAAACAATAAACAACACCACTTCATTGCACCTTTAAATTAAAACGTAGTACAATTTCTTCCTTGGAAAAAAAACTGTGCAAATATGTTAATGCTTTCAATATGTTTAAAATGGATTAAAGTAACTTGCTTTTCATTCTTTCTAGAGGTTTCAAAAGTTATTTAAATTCTTATGGCCAAGTGGCAGCAAAGCCTTTACAAATTGCCCAATGTGCTGTCACAAATAACCTATTTTGTTTCATTAGGTTGTAGACCGGAATTAATACAAATTCTCTTGACCAAACCAGTGCGCCCGGCAGCCTTGCAGACACTATAAAAGTACTCATCAGTTAATTTGGAACATTTTAGGAAATGAATAGAATGGGGTATTTTATTAAGAATCAATGAAAAACTTCAGCTAAGACCAGGACAGAAAATTGAGTTCAGAGAAAAGCCATTGCCTGCCATCACTGAGGGACATTCCAAAGTATAAATCAATTAATGCGTCCTGAGTTTAAGTTGAAAAAAGTAGGTACAATTTAAAACCAGCCCTACTCTGATTTCTAAAAAAAAAACATTGACTTGAAAGGGGACAGAATGTGTGAAATATATATTCATACAGTACAGAAAGCTATTTCTTGACAGAATGTACCTGGCAACCCTGGGCGACACGTCTACAACTTAATTATAAAAAGGAATTTCATAAAGTGCTTTAATAGCAAAGCACTTACATTTCACCTATAGTAAGTATACCAGCTACTGGTATGAAAATTACAGTCATTATTTTGATAAAACATTACGTCTCGGGTTACTTGGCTGTAACCCTGTTCCCTGAAAAAGCGGGAACGAGATGCTGCGTTTCAAATGCTATGGGAGAACAGTCTTTGTTCGACCGGTTGTGAAGCACGTGTGTCAAACACGCCAAAAATTATTTTGGCTTTAAATAACCTCGGCAGGTGACGTGGCTAATTACACCCGCACCTGCCGGTTATAAATACGCGTGAATGCGGACGCGTCATCAGGTTCCAACTTTGTCTGAAAGGACGTCCGGGCACGCCTACAGTGCGGCATTGAGGCGCAGCATCTCGTTCCCGCTTTTTCAGGGAACAGGGTTACAGCCAAGTAACCCGAGACGTTCCCTATCAAAAGCTACACTCGATGCTGCGTTTCAAACGCTATGGGAACGAGAATACCAACGCCGCCGTACTGGAAGTGTCTGGACCCCCCAAGGTTGTGTGACGTGTGTGCACAATCCGAGAGGAGGACTCAAGCACGACTCTGGGATGTAGACTCCAGGACACGTGAGCCGGAGTGGCATGGACATCCAGACTATAAAATCTAACAAATGTGTGGGGAGAGGACCAGCCCGCCGCATCACACACTTGCTGCAAGGGGACTCCTCTTGCTAAGGCCATAGAAGAAGAAACCCCCCTTGTGGAATGAGCTCTGACTCCTAGAGGTGAAGCTTGACCGCGCGCCTCATAGGCCAGAGCAATAGCATCCCTCACCCAATGTGACATTGTTTGCTTGGTAGCAGCCGCCCCTTTGTTGCGGCCCCCATAGCATATAAAAAGTTGCTCTGATTTACGCCACTGGCTTGTGCGGTGGACGTAAGTCTGAAGAGCACGTACTGGACACAGTAGGTGTAATCTTTCCTGCTCCGACGTCGTGAACGGCGGAGGGCAAAAGGCCTCAAGAATAACCGGATGCACGGTGGAGAACGGAACTTTAGGAAGATAACTCGGGTGAGGATGCAGAATAGCTTTGACCATCCCAGGGGCAAAGTTTAAACAGGACGGCGAGGTCGAGAGCGCCTGCAAATCTCCAATTCTCTTAAGAGAGGTGATTGCCATTAGAAAAAACATTTTAAAGGTCAGAAGCCTGACAGGCGCTGATTCCATAGGTTCGAAGGGGGCGCTAACTAGACCCTCGAGCACTGTCGCTAAGTCCCATGGAGGGACTGTCCTTCTAGAAGGAGGCATCAGTCGCCTCGCTCCTCGAATAAAGCGGACAACTAAAGGGTGCTTTCCCACAGTAACCCCTTCAATCAGGGCGTGGCAGGCCGAAATGGCGGCCACGTAAACCCTGAGAGTACCAGGGCTTATCCCTGAGGACAGTTTCTCTTGCAGAAATTCCAACACTGAAACTATCTGACAGTGAATTGGGTCTGCATGGTGCGCAAGGCACCATCTTTTAAAAACGCTCCATCTAAGGGCGTAGCACCTTCTAGTGGAGGGAGCCCTAGCACTTAAAATAGTCTCTACTACATCAGGCGGGAGCCCAGTGCCTCTCAACTGGTGCCCCTCAGGGGCCAGACATGGAGGTTCCAGAGCTCGGGACGAGGATGAAACACTGTCCCCTGTGCCTGAGATAAAAGATCTCTCCTGACTGGGATCGCCCAAGGAGAGCCGTCTAGGAGGGATACTAGGTCCGAGAACCAGATTCTGGTTGGCCAATGGGGAGCTATCAATAAGAGGCGAGACCCCTGTTGACGGACCTTCGCCAGGACTCCCGGGAGCAGAGCTGTCGGAGGAAATGCGTAAAGACGCAGTCTGGGCCACGTGTGGGCCATCGCGTCCAGACCCAGGGGAGCTGGATGAGTCAGAGAGAAGTAGAGGGGACATTGTGCTGTCTCCTGTGTAGCAAAGAGGTCCACCTCTGCTTCGTAAAATTTTTCCCAGACTTGTTTGACTACTTCGGGGTGGAGTTTCCATTCCCCGTTTGTCAGAGCTTGTCTGGACAGCAAGTCTGCTCCCACATTCATATGCCCCGGGATGTGAATTGCTCTGAGGGACAGAAATTTGCCCTCTGCCCAGGGCAGAATCTGCTGGGCCAATTTGTTCAGGTGGCGCGACCGCAGTCCGCCCTGGTGATTTATGTACGAGACTACTGCAGTATTGTCCACCCGCACTAGGACATGGTAGCCTCGCAACTGCCGGAGGAAGTATTTCAGGGCCCGAAATACAGCCATCATTTCGAGGCAATTGATGTGCCAATCGAGAAGTTGACCTCTCCAGATCCCTTGGGCTGGACGGCCATTTAAGACCGCACCCCAACCCGTTAGGGATGCGTCTGTCGTTAGCATCTTGCGACGATAACACGGACCGAGAGTGGGACCTAAAGTCAGAAACCGAGGTCTGAACCACATAGAAAGGGTGCGAAGCCCCTGGCGCGTCACCCTTATATGCCTCTGGGGGTTGGCCCTTGGATGAAACCCCCTGGCTCTGAGCCACAACTGAAACGGTCTCATATGCAGGAGGCCCAGAGGTATCACCGTGGAAGCCGCTGCCATGAGACCTAGAACTCTCTGAAAGTAATGATTTGTCACTTTCTGGCCTAACCTGATGCTCCTCAGGGTGTTTTGTACGGACTCGACACATGCCGGAGACAGTTGTGCCTGCATTTCGATCGAGTCCCATATGACCCCGAGATACGTTGTATTTTGCGTAGGGGAAAGAACGCTCTTTTTGGCGTTGAGTCTCAACCCTAGAGCTTTGAGATGAGCTAGGACGACATCCCGATGTCGAAGCGCTAGCTCTCGAGACTGAGCTAAAATCAGCCAGTCGTCTATGTAATTCAAAATGCGGTCGCAAAGGAGCCAGAGCTGCATCCATGCATTTTGTGTATGTGCGGGGTGACAAGGCTAGGCCGAATGGGAGAACCCGATACTGGTAAGCTTCGCCGCCGAAAGCGAACCTCAGGAATCTTCTGTGTTGTGGTAAGATCTCTATGTGAAAGTATGCGTCTTTGAGATCGATCGTCACGAACCAGTCGTGACACTGAATTTGAGACACAATCATCTTGATTGTCAACATTTTGAACTTGAGTGTCTTTAGGTAGCGGTTCAATCTGCGAAGATCTAGAATTGGACGCAACCCCCCATCCTTCTTGGGGACTAGAAAATACCGGCTGTAATAGCCTGACTCTCTGTCTAATAGGGGAACATGTTCTATGGCCCCTTTGTCCAGCAGAGCTTGTAATTCTTGTGTCAACAGATGCACTCGCTCCGGTTTCACGGAAGTGGAGACCACGCCGTAGAAACGCGGAGGGCGATATGCAAATTGAATTCTGTAGCCTTTGGTTACAGTCCTTTCTACCCATGGAGAGATACCTGGCAGTAGTTTCCACGCTGCCAGATTCTCTGAAAGGGGTATCAATGTCAACACTTCGTCCTGTTGGGGGAATGCCAGACATTCGGTGCCCTGCAGTATGGCAGGAGACGACGGAGTATTTAGCATTTTTGAGCCCGCTAATCCCCGAAAGGCTTGTAGCTCCGGGGATTGCAAAGCGGCCCTGTGAGGGTACCGAAGAGGAGCCTCTAGTTTCTCTTGGAATTGTGTGCACCCCTCCCCGGGGGGGCACACCCCCACAGTCCCGGCCACACATGTCTCAGGGTTTCTTCTTCTTTGAAGAAATAAAACGCCTCAGGTCCGGACCTCCCGATGCGGCCTGAGGGGCACGGTGGGCCGCTCCCCTGCCTCTGCGAGGGGGGGCGCGACTCGCCACACTTTCCCTGAGGACCTCACGTCTCAGGTAGACCGGACCCACCCGAGACTGTGTGCCTGGCCGGGACTGGGGAACTGATCCGGAGTGGGTGGCCGACACTCCAGATGCTTGTGCACGGCAGGGTAGGTATTTGACGAATGCCTCCTCATGTCGTCTCGCCTCCCGGAACCTGGTGACAACGGTATTAACCGAATCCCCAAAGAGTCCAGAAGGCGAGATCGGGGCATCAAGGAGGAAGGCTCTGTCCCTGTCCTTGATGCCCGTGAGGTTCAACCACAGGTGCCTCTCCGCAGTAACCAAAGCAGCCATGGAACGGCCGATGGCACGGGCCGTCTGCTTGGTTGCACGGAGAGACAAATCTGTGGCGCAGCGTAGGTCTGAAAACGCTGCTTCGTCAATAACCCCGCCGGTGCTGACATCATCCAGTAAGTCAGCCTGGTACGCCTGCAGAACCGCCATGGTGTGCAGAGCAGCACCAGCCTGACCTGCTGCCTGAAAAGCCTTTCCCACCAGCGCAGATGTGACTCTGCAAGGCTTGGTGGGAAGAGAGGGCTTTTTCAGGGATGACGATGTCGCAGGGGAGAGATAGCCAGCCAGCGTCTCTTCCACCCTTGGCATCGCCATGTATCCCCGTGTCTTTGCACCAACGATGGTCGAATAAATCGACGTCAATGGCACAAAAACACGGGAGGAGTGAGGTTTCTGCCATGAGCGAGATAGCTCGCTGTGGAGATCCTCAAAGAAAGGGAGAGCCCTACTCTGGGGCTCCTCCCTCCGGCCACCTGACAGATATCTGTCGTCCAGCTTTGAACCCTTGGGGGCCTCTTGTTCCTGCGGCCAGTCGAGGTGGAGCCTGTCGACTGCCTTGGTTACCGCCCCGATTAGATCCTCAATCGCCTTAGTATCGCGAGAGGACCGCTTGGAGGCGGTGCTATCTAACCCCGCAGAAACAAGGGAAGCCTCGTCCTCCGCCGGCTCAGAAGAAGTGCCGAGGCACGCTCCAGAAGCGGACGCGAGGACGTCGCGGTTCGGCGAATGCACGGGAGAAGCGGACGGATCCGTCTCTCGTGCCTCAGCAAGCTCAAACCGCGAGCCCCAGGATGAGGAAGAGGTGGCTCGGTCTCGCTTAAAAAACGCGAGCCGAGCACGCAGAACTCTGAACTCAAAAACGTCACAGAGTTCACACTCTCCCTCAAGTCCCTGGGCGGCATGGTCAGCCCCCAAGCATTCAAAGCAAAACTCATGCTTCTCAAAATCGGAGAGGATCCTCTCACAGGGAGGAACACATCTCCGATCTGAGTCAGTCATGGTTTTGTTATATTTTTCCTAATTCTTATACTAGGCTAAGAAACTCAGAGAGTGCTTGGTCACTAGTCTAAGAATGTAGGTAATATGTTTGTGTTTAATTTTTCGTTTTCGTTCGAAAAAATAACAAAGAAGGAGACTTCTCCCTCTCACACACACACACAAAGCGGTCCTTGAAGACAAAATAACCTGATGACGCGTCCGCATTCACGCGTATTTATAACCGGCAGGTGCGGGTGTAATTAGCCACGTCACCTGCCGAGGTTATTTAAAGCCAAAATAATTTTTGCCGTGTTTGACACACGTGCTTCACAACCGGTCGAACAAAGACTGTTCTCCCATAGCGTTTGAAACGCAGCATCGAGTGTAGCTTTTGATAGGGAACAGCGCCTTTGTGAATGGGGGGGCAAGGATTTTTAAAGGAACAGTTAACCTATTAGAGGAATATGTCATCATTCAAACCAGCAAAAACAGTGATCGACGACTATTATGTACAAAGAGTCTTTACGTAAAACAATTTATTTTTAAAGCTGTGAAATTAATGAAATATACTGTTTAAATTGTGTGAATGTAAGTATAAAACTACATCTGAATTACTCAAATATTTATATTAGAATTCACCAAAATTAGTTTGTATATTATATTAATTGTATATTCAAAATATAGTTTGTTAGTTAGAAACCTATTTTTTTCATTAAATAAACAAATGACATATGTCATTTTTTGAGAAATTGACTGTTGGATTTTTTTAGCATTTTCCCCCCCAAAAATGTGTTAAATGATTTAAAAGATTTTATTAAGTTAATATAACTGTAAATATATAAATATTTTTTGTATATTTACTAAGCCACATGAATATTTTTTTTTAGAATGTATCTGAATATTTTAAATAAAATCACTTATAGTTTCCATTTTGCTTCAAATCGAGGTTTGTAAAGTTGTGATTCTCCTTACTGCAAACTGATATGTTCATGTTGATATTAATATGTTAATCGCATATAAATCTCCCTTTATAGGAATTAATAGCTTTAAAAGCTTTAAAAACTTGACAGGAACTGTCACACTCTATAAACAAAAAACAAGAAACAATATAGCTGCAAGCAGCGATACAGTGCCAATTCCCCGAAGGCGGAGCGAGAGCAGCGAGGATCCTCGCCGGCGCCGAGCAACAAGAGTGAAAACGGCAGAAACGGAATGTATGTGAAAACAGGACAGGTTGAGAAGAACAGGTACACACTCAAGCCCTGTCTGGAGCTATACCAGCACAGAGCCAGAGCAGCAGAGAGCGACAAGAGAAAAAAAAAAGCAAATATTGAATGTACCTGAGAAACAAATAAGTTATGAAGAGAAGGTGAGAATGAAATCAAATCGAAGACTTCACATATGAACGTTACACGTGCTTCTCACGGGGATTAAGCATCCTCAAAGTCTCAAAGCATAGGGTTTATAGAGTTGCACCAGACAGCTGCACACGGAAGCGCTGTCTGGACCTATAACAGCACAAAGCCACACCAGCAGTGAGCAACAAGAGCAAAAACCACAGAAACGAAATGTACGTGAAAACAGTCAGGATGATAAGCAATGGTGAGAATAAAATCAAACTGTAGACCTCATACAGTATATAAATGTTGCAATCGCACCACACTAGATTTAAACCCACAACCTCAGAGTATCAAAGCATGTGTGTCAACAAGTTGTGCCACTGAGCAGCACACTCAAGTGCTGCCTGGGGTTACAGCACCACAGAGCCCCACG
Source organism: Triplophysa bombifrons (assembly GCA_029783895.1). Taxonomy (NCBI): domain Eukaryota; kingdom Metazoa; phylum Chordata; class Actinopteri; order Cypriniformes; family Nemacheilidae; genus Triplophysa; species Triplophysa bombifrons. The sequence continues at coordinate 18,215,966 of CM056464.1, forward strand.
GATGCACAGCAACAAGAGCAAAAACCACAGGAACAGTATGGTTGATAAGCACAAGTGAGAATGACATCGAAATGTGGAATTCATATCAAAATGTTTCAGTCACACAGGATTCCAACCAAGAACCTCAGAGACTCAAGGCTTACTGTTTATCAGGTGTGCCACTCAGTTGACATGCTTGACCCAGGATCCCGAGGATAGCTTTCAGAGCTTCAAACATTGATATGGGACACTTCCCAAAGGGGCTGTAATGAGAGCGTAGAGCAGAATTAACAGAAATACAATGCATTTGAGAAACAGATAGCAGTCACGTAAGTGGGAATGTTCATTTTGCATAGTAATGCACAAAACGTTACATCCAGTCGGAATAGTTTAATACAAGAAATATACAATGTCACAGGCACAGTCAATTTTGAAGAGGTATTTCTCGAAATATTGCCAAACAATTAAAAAATCACTCCAAAGAGCGAGCGGAGCATGGATGAACATTTGAAGTGCTTAACATAGTGGCAACCTTCGATGACACAATCACAAGATTTTGTCTCAGTTTTTCTCACTGAACGTTAATGTTTACCAAATACTACCACTACTATACAGTAGCTGGTAACGCTGAATCCTTTTTCAAGAAACAGCTCACAACACACAATTACCCGTTATTATCTGCTATATTACATCCCACTCAACAACACAAACACAATGACTTCTAATTGAAGCAGATGGCTCTTACATAAACCTAAAGCCAAAGCTGGAACAGGCCCACTCTGGGCACCTTACTGGACTCTCGTACATCAGAGTTCTTTTGAAGGATATCTGCTTTGTTCAGATAATATTCAACCGCGAGTGAGGAAAAAATACAGAATGGTAGAAACATTTGAAGAACAAAGCCCAGTCAAGCCGGCACCTTTTGTCTAATCTTCAATTGCGGGGAACTTTCTCAGGTCGGCATTTGATAAAGCGTCTGTTTTCTGACACCGACCTGCTCTCTGTGTCAAAACAGGAGCCTAATTGTTCTGAACATTGCAGTAACCATAGCAGCAAGCATTACTAGACTGGCACAATGATTATGGTGGTGTGATTTTAAAAATAAGTGTAATACCAGAACGGGGTGTTTTTTCACACTCCGGGGACCTGAACGTGTTTTGTGCACAGAACTGGAAAACAATACTGGTTAAAACTGGGCTAAAAGCATCAGAAAACAATTCATCTGAACCAATTTCAAACATGTGCCATTCGTACAATGCATATTCTACATAAGCTACAATAGCCTTAATTATTATAGAAAGTGTACTCTGTGGAAACACCAAATGGCATCATAAAACCAACTCTTAAATCTCTTTCATCTTCCAAAACACATCTTCACATTCATTCCCAAGCAAAGAAATCTGATTAAAAAAAGTTTTAGGTACAGTATAAGCAAGGTATACTTTAGCTTCTAGAAGTCAACTTTCTATTTCCCATACACATGAATGAACATCTATCTCTTATAAATGGATTGCATAAAATAGCCATCAAAACACTTCTTTAACGGTCCGCATGGAAACAACATGAAGCCATCTGATAAAAGTAGTAAGCTGTTGCGTTTACATTCGTTGCAATACAAATTCATCACAAACAACTAAATGCTAAATTCTTGAAATTATGCAAGGTTCATGGCATTAACTCATAAATATTGTTGTTGCTGTTAACTTTTGACCCGTTCCTTAATGTGTACTGGTCTGTTATGATCGAGACATTTTCAGGCCTCTAAACATGATGCGGTTCAAAAGGAAACGGGATTGGATGCTTTACCTGTCAGTCATACGCTCTTGGGCGAGCTTTGGCCAATGAAAGCAGTTTGAAGTATGGCTATGCGAGACAAGGTGTTCACTGGCATTTTACAATGGCTTACAATCAGAATATAGACGGTTTCTCAGTCAAAAACTTCAAATGTTACTGCGCATGTAAACCTAACTTCCAGTAGATCTCCGCAAAGAATAGAGCCCCTGCAGATTATTTCTGATAACAAGCAAAATATATAACAGTTAAATTACTGTATTAGCTAGAAAGTTACTATTATGTCCAGCCAGTTTTATTTTGGGTTACAATCAGAAGAACAAGAGGCAGTCTGTGTGTGTATCTTAAGTTTCTATCCCAAACCAGTGTGGTAGAAAAATAAGTGATCCAGAAGTAGATTCATGCATAAATAAATGCAGTCTTTTTTGTAACTACTAACTAAGAGCCTGTGTTTGTTTTAATAAACACTCCTTCTCACATTACATAGAAAATGAAAGTGCTAGAAACGTAATTACAGCCCCTCTGCTGCGATCAACGTCTTTTACCACCTCAACAAGTTTTATTTTTAGTTCACCGTTCCCGCCTGCTTCAAACACTAAGGAAGTAGGAAGAACCAGGACGATTGAATGTCAGAGGAGAGGTAATATTAGTTTTTCCCGTAATTACCAACATCGTATCGTATCTGTACTGTACAATATTTATAGTCTGTATGTGAGTGACAAGTCACTCAAATGAGTCAATTTAAAACCTTGTTTTGCTTGTTTTGTTTTTGGACCAAATTAGTCCAAATCACTATAGATCAAACTGATAAATGCAATTATAATAACAAGCAGCTGTGTACTTTCATCATTTATTCTCTAAACTGTTAAAGGTCATTAAAATGCTGAAATGTAATTAGCAAAGTTAATAAAGTCTGTTAAATTACATTTTGGATTAATTTTGTTTCGTGGGACTATCATACATTTGTGGAGAGAATGTAAATATTGTTTTCTATCATGTTGGAGATGTCATTTCATGTAAATAATAATTTCATTCACTATTAATAAATAATAGATTTGTTGTATACTGCCTAAACATACCCAAACATACTCTAAATACTCTATACATGAATGTGTTGTCTAAGCGAACACAAAATGTGATGTTTGTAACACAACTGTTTTTAGAGTGCATGACAGTTCTTAACTATTTTGTGAGGTGTATAATTTGTATGTTTGGTCGCTCCCCTAACCACACCCCTAAAGTATCTGACACAAGAGAAAATTCTATTAAAGCGTACAAATATGATTGTAAAATGTAAATACATAATGCAAATAGTGTATAGAAAACCAGAATGTTCAGAGAGTACTGGTCTCGCCAAAACCTGCCCAACAGGCCATATAACATGCAAGTAAAGCAACCAATCACGTTTCGTATTGTGCTGCATTATGTTTAGAGGGATGGAAATGTCCCCCCAGTAACACACTCACGAACGTGTCAAATGTTTACAGCAACAACAATGTTTAGGAGTTTATGCCGTCAAATTCACAAACTTTTAAGAATTAAGCATTTAGTAGTCTGTGATGAATTCTTATTGCAACCAATGTTAACACGATAGCTTACTTCTTTGATCAGATGGCTTCCTGTTGTTTCCCAGGCAGACTGTTAAAGAACGCTCAAAGCATATCTCCCATAAATCCTGAAAAATTTTAACAATCAGTTGACGACTTCAAATGTGCTTAACTCATTCGCCGCCAGCCTTTTAAAAATAAAATTGCCAGCCTACGCCAGCGTTTTTTAACATTTTTACCCAACTTTAATGGCTCACAGTAAATTTTCTGTAAAGAAAATATGGACAAACAATATATCAAATGAAAGAACAGAGTCTCAGCTTTTAAACAAAAGAAACCGTATTTAACCGTAAACAGCTGAGATAATTAACGTTTTTTGTCAAAGATTCCGCCCAGATTACACTCAGAACAATCATTAAAAACCGCTAAAACATATAGGTTCTAGGTTCTGGGATTCTGTACTTTTTACCAAAGGTGTGTAATAGCGCCACCTGCTGTATAACAGTACAAACACTGATTGCCATAAAAACTCGTTTTTATTAATTGACGAGATAACTCGTCAATGGCGGTGAAAGAGTTAAGTGTTTCCAGAAAAGTGTGCCTTATGCATCAGATGTTCAGCCAATGGTATGTGGGCATGACGGCTGAGAATAAGATCAAAACGGGTCTGAAGTTGCGACTCAAAAACTACGCTATGATGTCATATATGATGCGATATGTTTATAGGTGTGTGATGTCATCCAGCATGATAGTTCCACAAAATCCTAGCAGAAACGGTGCACCTTGTAGACATGTTAAGGGTGAGATTTTGTCTGTTTTGGGGTTTATTTAACGTTATCCAAGGTAGCAAGTTAAACTCCTGTGGATCTGGCTGCCTTTTTCGACTAGTCGCTATACAGTGTTAAGTAGGCCAGATCGGTGGTTCTTAATCCTGGGCCGTGTCCAAAAGGCTTTAGTTTTTCGAAATTGAGATTTGTATATCATCTGAAAGCCGAATAATTAAGGTTTCTAAGGATGTATGGGTTCTTGGGATAAGACAATATCTCGCGGAGATACAACAGTTTAAAACTCTGGAATCTAAAGGGGGCAAAAAAAACGAAATATTGAGAAAATCGCCTTTGAAGTTGTTAATCAGGGGCAGTGTAGCAGGACATCCACTCGCAAAAGTAACGTTTTTATGTATTTACGGTAGGAAATTTACAAAATATCTTCATGGAACATGAACTTACTTACTTAATATTCTAATGATTTTTGGCATAAAAGAAAAATCGATACATTTGACCAATACAATGTATTTTACTAAAAATGTTCCTGTGCTACTTAAGACTGGTTTTGTGATCCAGGGTCACATATACATTTTTTTAAAGACCCGGAGAGAACCTTCCAAACCTTGTTTGAGCTTATTTAAGCTGGTTCTGAGCTGGTTATGAGATAGGAGCTAGATGCTGGGGACCAGCTCTGGTCCAGCTTAAACCAGTTCAAACCTGCTTTTTTTCCAGATCTTATTGTAAAAAACAACATATGTGCCTGTAAAGATTCTTTTAGATGACCTAAGAGAAAAAAAAATATCTGTAAAGTTTCACAAGCATAGGAAATCTGCATGTTGCAAGGCATAAATGTATCATGTTACATATTTCTTGCAAGCATAATTCAATAGAGCTAAATTCTCCAATGATCTCAATAGAAATTTAACAAATAAGATAGCAAGGTGCCTTTTTTATTGAAAGTCTTCCTTTTGGATTTGTGTTGAACTAAGTGACACCCAAATGCAGTCCTGTTATATTAAAATGTGCTCTGTGCTACAGGCACACTTGTTTTGTAATCATGCTGTTACACTAATGGCAATTTAAATGGGAATGTTTCTCATCAGACTAAATTGAAAATAGTTTTGCCAATCAGCTGGCGCCTTTTATTGTATTTTAACATATTATATTTCAACTAGGAATGGATGTTAATGCCTTTCATTTGGAGAGAGATACACCATTTGAGTAATAAAAATAGACACGGCCATGATTATGACATGTTTTGCTGATCTTTCTCTTTTCCTAGTTGTTTAACTATAAATGCTGACAGACTAAATGTTTTCTATTCTCAAAATGCTTCGGGAAGCAGAATCTCTATTTACCTTCGCTTTAAATGCCAAGCTCTTCTTCACTCTTAAAAGGAAAGCTAAAGAAAGAACAAATTTCTGCAGTCTTTACTCACAAACAATAACTTCAACACCACTTCTCTCTTCTCCGATCACAAATTCTTACAAACTTTTCTCTTGTTCCTTTGTCTCAAGTATTACCCAGAAGATTTCAGTGACTGCACACCCACACACAACCCACACTTTGCTCACGGCCTGTCTGATGAACACAAAACTCAAAGCACTTGTAAAAAATCACAAAAAAAAAGCTCCAACTAGAATGCCTGACTGCAGGACAGATGTCTATAAGTCCATAGGTAATAGCTTGATATTGTTAGTGCAGCTGATGAGGAACTAACCATTGGATAAAGTTTGCCAGTTTCATGAGGGTTATTTTGGTATTTATTACAGGAGTGAGGAGTGTGACAATATTGACAGTAACTATGATATAAAAATGTTGGCTACTGCTGGTACACTAAAATGTAGTTTATCGCTTTTTGGGGTTGAAAGCTCATATTAATGACACTGCTACCTGAGAAAACAATCTTTGTATTTTGTTGCATACGTAACAAATTGCCTTTGCATTACAAAACAATAGTATGTACTGTGATAGATTCAACGCTTCAGTTTAATCTTAAAAAAAAGGTTTATAAAGGTTTCATGTTTTCAAAACTGGCTCTACTTTACAGACGTCTTATCACAAAAGCGTCAAATAGCTTTGAAGGTTTTTTTCGTATGTATTAAGATGCATAAACATGCATATAGACAATCTGAGTGATTGAGAACATGAGTAATTAAATAGAACTTACCTTGCACTCTGCCAATGGACCACAGCCTGCAGTTTATGTTCTGTACGTCAGTTGATCCCACCCTGATAGGCCCCTATAATGTCCAAAGACACAGATGCGTCAGAGAAAATTGAAATAAACATGGAACCGGATAAGAACTGTTTACTGAAAACATTATAATGCATTTATAAGACCTACCGCCATCTCAATGCAAGTACACCCAGATGAAGATCCTCAGTGGAGCTCCACCCCCTCTTCTTCGATATGACATCAAAGAGTTTGCTCTCATTGAGGAAAAGCAGGAACATAGTTGTGGTTTTGTAAGAGGGAATCACTCTTTTTGAACTAGCTTTTGGGATTTCCAAAAGACAATGTAAGTAAAACAGAAGTGTCGCTTATAAAGAGCTGCGCTCTGATGCCGTGCAGCCGGTTTAGGCACTGAGAAATCACTTCTACCGTTTGGGATAAATTCATTGTGTTTTTTAAACCCTTGAGCATAGTAGTTTTAAAGCTAGCTGCATGAAAACTGGACCTTTGAGATTCTAGTACATAATTTCTTTTGAAAATGCTGATTGAAAAGTGCAATAGAATAGAAGAAGATTGCTTTAGTCTGAGAAATGTGCAAAGTTGAGATTCAAATGGAACACAACATAAGTTTCGTTAACTATGAATGAGCAACTTTTGAGAAATATCGCATTCATTTATTATTAAAGAGAATAACTAGCTGACAATAAAAATTGTTTCTTTTGAAGCCTGTATCTTGTTCTGAAAATTGCCTTACAACAAAAGAGCCAGTTACCTGCATTGTCATGTAAAGTGCAGACCTATTTCAAGAGTTAAAGGATCGTATTTTTGCTACATGCTTCTTCCAGGTATCTGATGTAGTGGAGGACCTCATCTCCACTTTCTGGCAGCCCCCTTTGGTTCTGAACTGCAATGAAATAAGGATCAATACACTGCAGTGTTTTTTGTGCCGCCAGCAATAAGCCACGCCCCCCACCCCCCTGCTCCTTGTGGGGCTGAACAAGGAAGGCGAGACAGATCCGTCCACTTGCTTTTCACTTGTCACACACTGTTAGACAGTGGAGCTCTGGAATGACCTCCAACATGTTTAGCATCACTGTCACCTGACAATGTCTTGATCACATGTACCTGAACTTTAATTAAAGCTGTTAATGCTATGTGACTTCTATTTTCCCAAGCAGCTGGATAAAATCTAGACCTATATCGTAGATTACAAAAAAGCACTAGTTACTGTATTATTCTTGATTATTTTCTCATCTGTGCAACCTATCTATTGTATAAACATATAACATTCGTATATCCAGAAGGGAATTGAGGCCTTACAAGGCAGTATAAGCACAACATTAATGTTTTAAGTTCTGCATAAATAAAATGCATCAGAGCCGCTTTGCTGTTGTCATGACAGCTGACTGCAGGCAGCAAAACAAACCACGCAGTGACTGTGCAGTGTAAAGGACATCTGGAAAATGGATAATATGTGAAAGCAAACAAGATCAATCAAAATTTGTATGTACAAATGGCGGACCAATCATGAATAAGAATACAAATATTACAGTGTTAACATTTGAATCTGTATTTAAAATGTTAAACATGCTGGTGTGGTTAGGAACACGTGACGAGAGCCGTCAGTCGAGCAGTCCACCGAAGCCCCAGGGCCACCGCAAGGCACCGCGAAGGAGAGTACCTCGGCTGGTTGAGGACCAAGCGGCAGCATGTCAGGGAACCGGACTATCATTTTTTTTCTTCCTCTCTTCTCTCACTCTTTCCGGTCTCTCCGAGGGCTCCCGTCTCCGTTGTCTCGTCTCGTCGCAAGGGAGCATGTACAGTCTCGGGGGTACCCCCCGGCCTGTGAGGGGTGATGGGGGTATGTAGTGGAGTAGGCGGGGCGAGACCGTGGTTCGCATCACGTAGGAGATCTAGAGCATACAAGAGAACGAGCGACAGGACCGTCGAAGAGAGAGGACCGGGCCCAACATGTTTGTATTTGTATTTATGTTTTGTTCGCCGGTGGTCAGACGTGAGGGGCCGTCGGCTGTTATTACTTTAATAAATGTTTAAATGTCTTCCGGTTCCCGTCTCCTTTCTTCACTACTTTGAATCTTGCTACATTGGTGCCGAAACCCGGGAGGAAGGAGAGACATGCTGTCTGAGTTCCCCGATGAGAGGGTTCTCGCGGTGCTGAGGAGTTCGGGCAGCGCGGACGAGGGATGTCCGCCAGCGGCTGCCTGAGGTGGTGGTGCTGGAGTAAAGATTCGTTTGGAGGTGGGATGGCTACAGTTAAAGGTGAGGGAGCGGAGGAGTGGTCGCCGCTTGCAGTGTGCCGGAGTCTGCTGCCGTCCGCCATATAAGGGGAGGGTCACTCCTACTGGCTGTCCTCAGCCAAAAAGCCATCGCCAACCGCCAGGAGGCAGAGGAGGATCGGGCCGTCCACCGAAGGTCCAGCACCGCCACATAGCACCTCGAGGAAGACCCTCTCGGTTGGGTTGAGAACGAGCAGGAGCATGTCGGGGAACCGGACCTAATTTTCTTTTTCCTCTCTCCCTTCTCTCGTCCCTGTCGCTCTTGGTGGTCCCGTCTCCGTTCTCTCGTCTCGTCGCTACATACCCCCAGGCTCGGCGGTACCCCCCGGCCTGTAAGGGACGATGGGGGTATGTGGTTAGGAAGACGTGTCGAGAGCCGAGAGTTGGGTCCGGTGGCGTGATTGATAGTTTGAATCAGCTGTGCGTACACCGGTCCCGGATATCTCACGGTGGAGATTGGGAGCAAAAGAGGACGAGCGACGGAACTGTTGACGAGAGAGGACCGGGCCCGAACATGTTTTACGTTTGTATTTGTATTTATGTTTTATTCGCCTGCCGTCGACCCTAAGAGGCGGCCGGCTGTCATTTTACTTTTGATTATGTTGGATTAAATGTTTACCGGTTCCCGCCTCCTTCCTTCCCTACTTTCCTGTAGCTCAGTGGTAAGAGCATTGCGTTAACAATGCAAGATTGTGGGCTCGATCCCAGGGGATTGCAAATACCTATGTAAAATTTATAGGATAAAGCAATGTCAGTCGCTTTGAATAAAAGCGTCTGCCAAATGCCTAAATGTAAATGTAAATGTACTTTGAATCTTGCTACAGCTGGCTTCTCATGATTAACATGGTCAACTTGTCAAAAAACGAGTTGGACGTATCATGTAGTATTTCTGTGCTTGAACTACCCCCAGGATTGTACAGGAAAGTTTTTTTATTGAAACATGAAATTCACTTACGTAACAACTTTTCTTTGAAATTTCTGGATTTGCAGATCGTTTAAAACTGATAGATGGAGCGGTCCAAGCGCTAAAAGATGCAGTGGAATGAACTCCATGCGGTAAGCGAAAGGGGTCATATGACATGGCAAAAACGAATATTATCATTTGTTTCAGATGTAATGCAATGTGTATACACGATTTAAGATTTAAAATCGCTGTATTTTCCACATACCGCTCATGTTTGTCTTTCCTCTTTGCCCCGCTTCTCTGAAACGCGCAGATGTTTTACAAAGCTCATTGCTCTGAAAGGTGAGGTGTGCTATGATTGGACAGTTAACCAATGCATTGTGATTGGTCGAATACTGCAAGCGTGTGATGGAAATGTAACGCCTCTTACCATATTTGGAACATCAGGTTCCATGGGAATTGTACTGACAGGTACGCACTCCTTACTTGCGTATACAATTGGCCGGTCTTAGTCAAATAATACCACAAACTGACATTTGCAAAACATATGAACTCTACTTTCTGACAGTTATGGGATGACAACTGCAAGCATGTCATGCACTGATTTACAGTTCACTTCTCATTTCCCATCATTCATGACTGAAAGCTCCAAATATCCTACTAGCTTTATTTTTAGATGAACCGCTTCCTTGACACACTACAGTGAAGATCTTCCCCACTTGTCTACCTAAATAAAGTCTTTTCTCCTTTATCCATTATGTGGGCCATTCAGCAGATCAGGTTTTTCTACCCACCAAGATTTTTTGCTTACAACCACATGTTTGTCGAAGGATTATAAACAGACGGGCCTGAGATTTCCCCATTCAAATAGTGAAATAGTTTAAACCACAACATTTTCATACATAATTCACTTTGGAACAAACAGGTGTGGTGCATGTGATATCGTGCATGCTTTACTGTGTGTTAAGATAAAGCTTCCCCTAAAATTCAAATTCTGTCTTCATTTCCTTAGCCTCATGAAACCAAATGAGTTTATTTTGTGGAAAACACTAATACTTTTTCATACAGCGAATATATATTGTGATCAAAACTACCCATCTACTGTAGAATTCAACTTTAAAAAGATTAATAGCGACTAATGACTTTTGTTATTTCTGACACAAAACTTTCACTTGGATTTAAATGTCCATGATTTTTTTTATGTTAACTGTTGAACATGACAGCTGAACTGTATCCACTTTCATTTACCTATAAAAGCTGCTTCAACATTCTGATAAACCTCTTTCTTTACGATCCAAGAACGAATGATACAGTTTGATACAATCGTACAGGTTTGGAACAATATGAGGGTGAGTAAATTATTATTTAGTTTCATTTGATGAATCTCTAAAACTGTCCCTTAATAAATTCTCAATGATCACCAAAACAGGACGTTGGGAAATAGCTAAGCTACTTGTTCCTGGTCAAGACTCCAATAGAATAGTAATAACTCATGCCAGTCATCATTCTTTGAATGTCACGGCTGTCCTTTGAAGATGCATGCAAATGGTGGTGCAGAAGGTTGCAGGAAAGAGCATGACGCTGCGAGCTGCTTCACTGTGCCATAATTATGCTGACAAACTACTTGCCGTAGAGTCACCAAATGTTAAGAGGAGATAAATGAAATCAGCCAAGTGAGGGAGGAAAATAAACAATCTGATCCGTAACGTTACAATTCATCATAATTTGTCCCTAATGACTGGCCATCTCTCTCTTTCAAATGCCACACCTCGGCCACTAAATTGTTAGCCTTGTGAATTGTCTCATTTAGACGAAGTCAGCTAAGATTTCCAGCTGATGTGTCATCGGAGAGAGTGCCAAATCCCCCGACATCGAACTGACAGAGCGTGCTAATGCAAGTGATGCAACAAACAGAAATTGTGAGTCACCGCGTAGATCAATTAGAGTGAAAGGCAGGCGTGTTGTGTGGTGGCTGTCGTATCAACCCCGGACATTTGGCAACTTGCACCTGTTTGAAATCACCGCTGACATCTAATAATGATGATTTTTGTGTTTGTTAGGAAACAGTTCTTGAGGTGCAAAAATGGGTTGTGTTTCCTGCTTAACATCTGAACTGGTGTCTTAGTTTGGACAGTGTTTCTCAAACTTTATCTGTCATTCCCCACTTTGGGGGTAGGGAAGGGTTCGAAGCCCCACCTGTCCCCAATTGCCCCCAAAAAATGTTCAAAAACTTTCGGTCCACATTCTGTCTTAGTTTTGTCAATAACTTATCCATCGGCAAATTTTAGACCCACTTCCGCCTCTCCAAATTCAAGTTTTTGTTCCATGTAAACATTTTCATTTCTACTTTCTGATGTTGTTCTAGGTAAGGCTTACATTTAACATTTACATTTATGCATTTGGCAGACGCTTTTATCCAAAGTGACTTACATTGCATTGTATTATACATACGTTTCTGACTATGTGCAATCCCTGGATCAAACCCATGACCTTGGAATTGCTAGTACCATGCTATAACCACTGAGCCACACTTAAATGTGTTGTTATTTTGTTTTGAGGATATGGTCAATAAATAGGAATCCATAGAGATGGGCACAAAAATGACCAAATTTCCCACCGTTTACCGCGGCCTGCTTGTCATATCTCTATTCCCCACCAGTGGGGCCCGCCCCACACTTTGAGAAATGCTGGTTTGGGGTGTAACTGCTGCCTTTTCATGTAAAAAAGGGATAGTCATGGTGGAAGGTATGCCTTTTCTCCTTAACAAGTTCAATGATTTTAGGGAAAGCTTCAGACTTTGAGAGTTTTGATTTATACAGAAAGATCATTCTAATCTAAGGTCATAAGAAATAAATCAAATGTTATTTTGTTAATTAATATTTGAGTTACGGCCTAAACATGGGCCACAATAAATTCCCTTCTAAATAGAGGGGGGTGATTTACTATTGTGAAATTGAATTTCTTCAGTATGTTGCTGGGAACTCTTTGAGGGTTAAGTTTATTGATTTCTTTTCAAAGCCAGTGGCAGTTTGAGGGCAAGCACATAAAATCTGATTTTATCATATTGTCAGTGGGTGCACTTATCAAGGCAGATTTGGAGGTGCAATGCACTATGTACCATTTAAAGAAATGCAATTGATAAGCCAAGGGAAGACAGCTTGCAACTACTAGTGCCTGCACTGCCCCAGATGGTGTTGTTTGTGTCTGATAATAAAAATTATATTGATTGGTTGACTATGAAAACAACCCTAAATGCCACAATACCAACGAATATCAAACTATGCACATTGCATTCATTACAGTATGCCTTCTGTGCTAATTATGATTACTTTTAAAATTATGCATTGCTTTCCCTGTGAGAACACAGAGCAACCATAAGGCTCCCTCTCATGAGTCTCATTGTGAACTAGATTTCTATACGAGACAACTGGCCTGATTTCAGTATGGTCTTGTGATACTGGGAATTCCCTTCTGGGCGACTGCAGTCTCACATAAAGCCCAGTGATGGGATTTTACTTAACAGACCAATGATTGCTTTAGCATATTAATACAGCTCACATCCACTTTTGTAGCGCCATTAAATGAAATTGTGAAAATACACTCTCCCCTTCTGGCATGGGTTAAGGCAAAGCGATAATCCTGGCCCAAACTCGTCCCATTGGTTGAGTGAATGTTGTTATGCTGGACTGGGAATGCCTAACCAGAGCCACTTTACGGAGAATTTACCAATGACCTGCTAATGCTGGTTGAATATTAAATTAGGATTTGAGTATACACACCTTTTCAACAAATTGATGTTGATAAAGTGCCAGTATGAGAAACAAGTAAAGTAGTCTACTCGCTGATCTGAGTTCTGTAGTACGAGGTTGTTAAGTGGCTGTCACCTCACAGAACACTCATTGTTTGTTTTTTAAGGCCTGTTATGAATATTGAGAGGATGAATTATCATCAGTGCCAAAATTAATGTGTCATAAACATTATGAACCATTTCAAGACCGTTCAAACTCGCTCTTTATCTTCGGCCCACAGAGACACCACAGCCTGTCAGCAGTCTTCATTCGGATCCCCCAAGATGCGTTGCGTCAGGAATACTTTGAGAAATCGGTTTGCATAATTACCCTGCGATATTGTGAATATTCAAGTGCTCCAGGGTCCCTGTTTGTTTCCGGCTCATAAGAATTTGGGGAACAGGCAAAATTAAAATATCTCTTTGAACAAGTGACTGCTTAGGCAAAGGCGAGAGCAAGCAAGAAAAACGCACGAAACTCGACCGCCGTTCTGTACTTGCTGATCTTAGCAGCTTTACGACATCAGCTGGATAAAAATGAGAGTGTGGAACCTGGCAAGCATCAAGTACATCTTGATATATTCCGCATTTTGCGTACACAATTAGTTTGAAAGAGACGTATCTGGAGCGGGGGGCCGGGAGGAGGTGCACGCAAGGTGAGCGTGTTTAGCAAATGCTGCACTGTGGGAGATTAAAAAAGTAATGTGTGCCAAACAATTCCCCTTCTTTAACATGCTGCTGATGTCTATGCGTATATTTCCATTGAGGTCCAGATTTAAATGCATTCGGATGTTCTATTTAGTAAAACGCAACCCTCAGCACAATAACAGGTGAGAAAAGTAAATAGGCTGCCTTGGTAAAACACGGTGTTAACAAAGCAGAAAATGTACAGGAGCGAAGACGTGCAATACATTGCGTACTAAATGTACAGCGGTTTAATACAAAGGAAGCTGAGGTAAACAAAAAAGCCTGGTGCCGTGGATCAAAGCATTAAAATTTAAGATGGATTTATAGAAAAATCTATCTAAAGAAATTGTTCATAAAAGGACTGTTTCATGAAGGAGCGGCAAGATGTAACTCAATTGCAGGTGTTTTGTCAAGCATATAATACATTTAAAAATAGTGCATGATTATAAAGTCACACTATCAATAGTTCTACTCGTACTGTTTTGCAATATGCAGAAACAAGAATTAAAATGCCTGGAGAAAGATCTTCATTTGCAACGCCTTCAACTCAACTCAAACTTCTCATTCAGAAAAGCCTAAATAATGAATTCTACAGAATAACAAAAGGAAAACAGTTGATATAATCCCTAAAAGGATCTGGTAATATTTTCAATTATTATTTAAAAAACGCAGTCATGACTCTGTGAAGCCAATATGATTTAACTGTACAAATTAAAATGTGGTGTGTGATTTCAAATTCGAATTAACTGCGCAGAAGAACAATCCATAGATTATGCAGATTAAACCATATCCATAATTACAATGGTTTTATTAGCAATACAAACAGTAACACTTATCAGTCCAACACCTCCAAACGCTTTAATTATTATAAAAGGAAAGAATAAATCTCAAATAAAAACACAAGACATATGACTTAGTTTCACTTACCACGTGCGGCACTTTCATGTCCAGCATCTTTTAGCGCTGGGACCACTCCATGGATCAGTTTCAAACAATCTACAAATCCAGCATTATATCCACTGTTTATTTGACATTCCTCTCCCAAATGCTGTGAACAAACAAACACCTGAACTTCCCGAACATAGTGCTCTCTCTCACAAGTGAAAGTGATGTGTGCGCATGCTCCTTCCCCCGCCTTGTGTGGGGCATGCTTTTACGGGAGAATTGTCCAATAAGGGACTACGAAAAGTTGTTACGAAACTGAGTTACATGTTCGAAAAAAAACTTTCCCGAAACCTATACGAACGCTGGGGGAGTTTATCGAGCACAGATATACTATGTCATACGTCAAACTCGTTTTTTGACAAGTTGACCATAAAGTGGAGGTAACATGCTATGTCGTGCATTCTGACTTTTTTACATTGTTGACATTCTGGCTTATCATGGTCAACTTGTTAAAAACGTTTTGGACGTAAAACATTGTATTTCTGTGCTTGATACACTCCCCCAGCACTCCAACTTGTTTCAGCAAGTTTTTATTAAAAGTCTGGATCCCTGTTTCGTAACAGGGATCCTATCTCTTTTAATTGGCAATTCTCCGGGTAAAGCACAGCAAGGCGACGAGCAAGACTTACCATCATGATTATCTGCGCTGTGCCAAGATTATCATGCCATTTCAGTGATGGATGTTAAATAAGCGGTGGATATAATGCTGGATCTGGAGATTGTATGAAACTGATGGATGACGCGGTCCCAGTGCTAAAAAATGCCGGACAAGAACTGCACGCGGTAAGTCAAACTAAGTCATATGTCTGTGTTTTGTAGGCAATCGGCGTGTACATAAATAATTGTGTGCTCTTGCTGTAGTTCCGTCCCACAGTCAGCCTTATGCAGCTCGTGTATCCCTCAAGATTAATATGAGAGTGGTAGAAACTGCTTTTGATACCTGATCTTTAAAGATGTGAAGCCGGCATATTTTACAATGTAATTAACTTAGAATGCATTTAATGGGGACCAAAGATTTATTTTCATTACAACAAAATGTGTTTGCTAAAATGTCTTTTGTGAAAGATACTACGCAATATTACTTTCCCTAAGCACGATTTCCATAACTGTGTTTAAATTCAGAAAGATAATTTACACTGTAAAACCGCAACACCATGACAGTTTGGCATAATGTATGTCAGTATTCTTGGAAAGGCTGTTCTGCGGCTCAGTGCTTCTGTTCGGTCAGCACAAACAAGCTCCTCTGATAGTGGGGGATATACTGAAGCATCCCCCAAACACTATGAGTGACTCATGAGTTTAGTTTCTTTATAATTACATTAATGATGCATGTGAGTCATCTCAAGTAGTGTTTGCATCACTCCTATATAGTATATATATAACACGCATGAGAAAACATTGCCTCTTTCCTTATAGCAGTCATTAGTGCTCCTTCTGCATATACACCATCTAAACATCAACTGATAGACCCTTAGCCATGATGAGAACTACAATTCCCAATACCCTGCCCAGACAAAATGATAAGGGTGGGCAGCAGACCACTAAGACTGAGGTGTGTAAAGACCTATTTAATGGGCTCTTCTTATCCCAAGGCCTGAGATAACATTTTAACAACTGACTGAAATAGAATAAATGTATTTGCACAGGACACAATTTATCAAAAGTCTGAAAGTTGAATATCATCGTGGAAAGCCACAGGAATGAAACGTGCACTGATTGACAACACTCAATTTTAAAGTCCTCTAATGGATTATTTCATTTGCACAGAATGGACACCACAGAGACGCCTCTGAAACTAGAAAATGATATCAGATCAGACATGTTTTAATTTGACTTGACATGCAGAATCTAAACAGGATTTGGCAACACGTAACCAAATATTTGGCCCTAAACTGTTGCTGGAGAAAATGATATGCACTGACAACTCCTCGCATCAGAATCGAGTCCTGAGGTGCCTAAAGATTCACACCCTTGGTGTCCATGTCATCAGTAAGCTATCAAAGCTTCCTGCTGTGCACAAATTCAAACTGATGGCTTCAAATGCCAGTGAAAGTCATTAATACAACTACATTAGATGTATCCCAAGCTCAGGAACAGGGAGGGAAAGAAAAAAGGGCTCATTTATTTATAAGAGTTGCCATGGGGAATGGCATTCATGATTAATGTGGGGGTTGATTATGCAACCAATTCACTATAATTCACAACCGAAAAAACGGAGGCCTGCCAGAATGGCCGAGGGTATTAATAATACTGAAATTCTGCACTGTAATTTCTGTCTTTGGTGTGGTTAATAAAGTTTTATGATTGAGAGGTAAGAAGGCACCAGTGGTGCGTTCGCTAAGCACAATTTAGAGTCATCTTTTTATTGTAAAGCTTATGTCTAAATCATATTTCAACTCAAATGAAATATATATATACATGTCTTGCATAATAAATCAAGTCTATTTTGTACTATTAAAATGTATTATTTTTATTACATGATTTTTAAGAAAATTACATTCACTGGCTGTCATTAAAATTAATTCAATTTTGATGGTTTCATTAAACTTTGTACCATTGTACTTACAAGATATTGTGAAAGAAAGTATTTTACAATTATTTAAATAACAAAATTGGCCCCTATTGTCTTCCGTTGTATGGACACAATATTAGGTGTTATGCAATCAACAGAAGAAAGAGTCATATAAATGTGTTGAATGGCATGAGAGTGCAAGATGATTTCAGTTCAGATAGCTAAAGCATTTATTTTAGTCATTTAAGCCCTGAATGGGAAACCATTCCTAAGAGATTGGGACATGTTTAAATAAACTTTACTTTGTATATAATTTCCTTAATTTTTTTCAAATTGATTTTAAAGTAGAAACGTATCCTGGACATGTTCTTGACATAAACCCATTCCCTTTCTGTGACACACCCATGTGGCAAAGCTATTATTGTTTTCAGCAATGGACCAAGAAGATACAGTCTGCTGTCCCGAGGCTCTCACATTTATCAGATCAGAGCTTCAGGGACACTACAGAGAAAATGCACCGGCGGGTCATGCTGTAAGTCAAACGGAAGACGATCATGGATGACCACATGCACTGTTTTATCTCTAGTGGCTATGGAGAGCATGTTCTGATTTATTTACACCCATCACTGACATAACAGGTGTTTTTCCAAAGACCTGAGTCTTTACAGTCGTTACCTTAGGGAGCTATTTCTAACTGGCTTGTACTTTGAAGGCATGGATAAGCCAAAAAGAAAATGCTGTTACATACCTTACAGTACTCACACTGAAAAAAAGTCTGTAAAAAAAGAAAATGCTCTGTCAGTTGTAGCTACAGAAATATACCCTAAAACAGGCCCGGCTCCACGGGGTGGCAGGGTGAGCAGAGCCGTTGAGAGAAGATCCATGAACCGTTGCTTTGAAAAAACTGTTCATTGCAGTGAATGGAGTTTGCGCTGACTCTCTTTCAGCGACTCTGAATCCACTCTGCCCGCGCCCCCACACCAAGTAACAGCAAATCACAAAATGAATGCGATATTCAAGTCAGCTCCAGATATTTTTCTTTTCCGTTTTCCCTTTTTTTGTTGAGACAATCTTAGCTCAGTGGTAAGCGTATGACACCAAAGTGCTGCGAGAGGAGAGTTCCATGTGCTTTAAAAACTTTCTCGTGGTACTCTGATGTCAGACATTCACCGATCAGTCTCCAGCATTTCAAGAAGTCGAACATACCTAATGCAAAGTCAGAAGACACATATCAGTATTTTGTGAGTATCAGTACTATAGGCACGTGCACTTTTTTAATCATTATATTTTAGATATAATGAAGTTTAATTGAACCGAGGCCTGTAAACCTGTAGCCTAAGTTGTTTATAAGCAATGGAAATATTTTTTTGGAGCCCAGGATGTATGCACTGTTTCGTTTGCTACACTGTTTCTGAGTTGTCTGTGGACTGTGGATATGTTATCTTTAAAGGAATAGAACAATTGATCCCAGTGCCGGCCCGAGCCTCTTGGGGGCCCTAAGCAGAATTTGATTTGGGGGCCCCCTCCCAGCACGCGGAGTCACCTGTGCTTGAAGATTATTGACACAAATGTCACGCTATAATGTTACATTATAAATGAATAAAAATACTCAATACGATACTTAAATAAAAGACTTTACTCTTCAACTTCTGAATACAAACTGTCACAAAACAAGAAATAAATAATTTGCAAACGTGCAAATGCAAATGTAAATTAAATGTGCAATCTTTTAAATACATTTACAATTAGACATTTGGCAGACGCTTTTATGCAAAGCAAATTACATTGCTTTATTCTATATTCACATAGGTATTTGCCATACCCTGGGATCGAACCCACAACCTTTCGTTGTTAACGCATTGCTCTTACCACTGAGCTACAGAAAAGCTGTATAAAACTAAAATGGACAAGGATTCATATGTATTGGTGCAACCAACATGGTATTGGTATATTTTAACATTCACTTCAACACACACAGCAATGCTAGCGGGCATCCCTTTAACTTATAAGGTTAAGTTCCTCTTCGGCTGTTTTCTCCAACTTAAACTGATGTCTATTATCAATACGTGAAACACACCTAGATACATGTATATTAATAATGCGAGACATTTCACTGTTGATGGCGGGGATTTAACGTTCGCTCTGGTGAGCGCTTATATAAGATCACGAGTCATGGATAGCAGCTACCTCAAGTGACGTGAGCACAATATTCACTAATCTTGCAAACATACCTTTATCTTGCTCTTTTTTCTCCTCCTCTGTACTTTCCTTCTTTCTCTTTTCGGCACCAGAGGGATACATCCTTTTTTGTGACATGGCTTGTCATTTATTAATTACAGTGACACGCACTTGCGCGCCGGCGCGAATTGTCAATGCACGCGAAATGTGTCTAAGCGCAATTGCGCATGACTCAACCGCTGGCAGTCACAGCAGCAGTTGTCGGCAAATCAGATTTTTCTTATCTTGAATTATTCATTTCATTCATTCATTTATATTCATTAATTAATTTATTCATTCATTTATATAACTTGTTTTAAGTTATTTAATTGTAAAAAAAACGATTGGGGGGCCCCCAGGTGGCCAGGGGGCCCCAAGCAGCCGCTTAGTTCGCTTATGCCTCGGGCCGGCCCTGATTGATCCCCACAGGGCTCATAAACGAGACTGTGGTCTGTGGACATAAATCAAGTTATTAGTTTTAAGTCATAAGTAATAAGTCATTGAAAGATGTTATACATACATATATATATATGTAACTCTTATGAATGAATTGACTTAAACTAGAAAAATGTCTAATTGTAATAAAAAGGTTCCCGACTCCTGGTCTTAGTTCTTTCACTTATATATATAATAGTTGTATAGTATTTTTTTATATTTAGACAATTAATTTTAACAAAACACTTATAAACTATTACAGAAGTGTGACTCCAAGGTAAATGCATTGTTTTTCATTAAACAACTACAGACACAAGCACAGTTACATACTCTTCTAGATATAGGGAGATAGTTTGCATTTATTTTTAATAATGCAACAGACAGGAAGTTAGAACTGAGCTGTCTTGATGTTATGCATACTGTATGTGTGAATAATAGATGGAGTTTTGAAAGACAGCATAAGCAAGTGATATCAAGAGACAAGTATCAGCAACAGCAGGGTTTTAAATGAATAGTTAGAAATGGAAATGTTTAACTGCTTTCTGTATTCTTCCAACTGTTCAATTAGATTTTTGAATGAAGTCTTGTGATAAATGGTGTGCTCCTTTTAGACGATATAAGCATTCAACTGCTCACTTCCGCCAACACGGATCAATGATTTTTATGACATCATTCTGCATTTCTGCATTCTGTGGCGTCCTATCAGATTCCAGGCTGAGGTAAACTTAACAAAACTGGCTATTTAAAAGAGGTTGGGGCCAACAATTTTCCATCCCAATTTCCTGTTTTAATGGAAATGGTCAATGCATCAAAAAACGCTTCACTTGGGTCTTTAAACTCAGGGTAAAGAGAATTCTAAGAATAGTTTTGAAACACATAATAGATGCTAAAAATGCTTTTGCTTATGTAACTTACTGAATTGTGGAGTTAACCCGTTAACCAGTTTTTCACAAATTGCGCTCACTCTAACTAAACAAATCTCACAGAAAATACTAAACAAAGTTTAGGATCAATGCGTGTGATCGCGACGTGCTTCAGTGATTGATGTTCAATTAACACAGTTCGGAAGATAGCACGAGCAGATAAACCACCGAGATGGTTCGCTGTCACCAATCTCAGCACCTAACCAATCAGCTCAAGAGAGAACCTCTATAAATAGCCAAAGCTGTCTTACCTGAATTCTCTCTACAGTCTTCAGACATTCCGCCACCACCCTCCTCGCCACGAGACCGTTTTCTCCTGCAGGACAACGTGGGACTGCTCTGGGTTCAAGCTATTACCGGGCCTGGAGACCTCTCCCCTGACAGGGGGAGAGAACTCCGAGATCGCAAGAAACTGACGGGCTCTAAGCCACTCCTTGGACATCACTCCAAAAACGCATAACTTTTAACCTGCATTATTATCTGCATAGGCGAACTCCTAAATTATGTATCAATAAATATTGACTCGAGTGTGTTTGAATTCAACTCCTCCCATAAAATCTTCGCATATAGCCTACTGGTGATTCAGGTTTAGCGACACGAGTGGGCGTGGCTTCAGGGCCAACCGCGGACACGCCCCAAGCGTTTGCGAGCAGAGTCCTGCTTAAAGCTTGTGTAACCATGACAAGGGCAGAAGAAGAAGCAGATCATACTATTTTACCAAGATTTATATAAATAACTTATTTTATTTACTTGTATGTTTTTATTCTACATTCAAATTTGGCTGGGTGGTTAATAACACACTTTCTGTTTTGTGCCAAAATCAGAACACATATGTTATAATCACTTTACTCTGATTGTAAATGTGACACTGCTATGGCAGAAAAACACAGTGGCAAGAGATGTGGATCTTATGTCAAGCCACGTTACATTTGACAAATAAAAAACCAAGTGGCATGCAATCAATGCTTAAAACTTTTCTTAAGCTGGGAAGACACTGTGTGACTTTAAATGGTTTAAACGATTATTGCTTGTCACACTTTATGAACATGATCCCAGCTTAAAGCCATGCCACATTGTGGGATCTCAGTTGTTATTAATGTCAGACAGTTTAACAAAGACGCAACACATACACAATGACTCATCCAGAGTTTTGTGTCATAGGCTGCTGTTTGAGAAGCCACACTGTTTTACAGTTCTGACATTGGCCGTACTATATTGGAAGGGAAATTTGTACAATGTTTATTCTTATTAAATTCCACCTGAATACATAATACACAATTTGTATTTTTTCATAATATCATAATAAATTTTGTCATAACCCTAAGCATAAAGCGCATACTTTTTGGGACTGCTGTTTGCATGTAGTGCATTAAAGTAAAAACATTTCAGCTGGAATGGTATCAAGCCACTGTTGTTAAACTTCTCTCGTTATGCATGTTAATTGTTAATGTGAGTCTGAGTATACAATCTTGTGTACAACAGACAAACAGAAACGAGCAGAATTTTTGGCTTTGTGACATGAGCCCAGAATGACACACTCTGGGACACCTGAGCTTGCTGTGTGTCTCTATTTCATTGTCTTATTCAGTGACATACGACTGAATTGTGTGGATGAATAATTGTGCTTCCATGGGGAAATCACTGGAAGAGTACACACAAACCAAATCGCAAAATTACGTTCTTTACACTTGTAGACAGAAAACTAATTGAAACCTGACGGGTACAGAGAGCGGTAAACTCATTTACACACTAAATAATGGGCTGTCAACATTTTTACAAAGGCTGTCCATGGTTTTGATCTATAAAATAAGCCAAATGTGATAGGTTAAGGTTACCACCATTCAACAGTCTCATTTATGAATTATTTTGATTAATCTATTTTTCCTTTCTATTTTGCACTCCAATTCAATTCTGGTATGGCGTTATTTACTGAGAAAAATAAAATGCGTTGGTGCAGGAAGAGGTTTTATTTCATAAGGTTGTCACAGACAACATGAAATAGCATTTATTATGTATTCTGTATGTACTTTCATAATGTGACGGGTTTGCATTAAACATTAATATACACATTGTAATTAGGGTAATGCTTAATTTTATCCAATGGGATTTAATTGTAAAAGGCAATGATGTTAAGTTGATGTTATTTTTTTTTCCAATGCAGAGAGGCCCTTGTTAGAACAAAAGTAGAAATTGTTGGAGAAAACAAATGAAACATTATTTCAAAAGGGAGTTTTCCTTTGGAATTAAATATATTTATGAGTTGTGCACAAAATAAGTAGAAAGTGAATAAACGTAGTTGGTTTCTCTGCACAGTTTTCCCTTTATCCCTATGACTCAGAATTTAATAACAGTACAGCCTCCTAAACTCTCTCACACACACACTTCTGTCGCTACTCTGAAACACCCCTTCCAACTCGCATGAAACATTGCTGTTGTGCTACTGTCATGTTTCTGTCATGTTCGAAAGGGAGACTTAAAGCATTTTGTATCGCCCCTGATGTTCCTGTCACAAAAAAATCTTTGTGCGAACCTGTCACAAAAAATGGGCTGCAGTGATTTGCTCAGTGCATCAATTCAAATTGAAAGGGATGCCAAGGCAAAACGGCAAACGGAACGTTATTCGACTGCTGTCCTCTGCGTATGGCAAATCTCCAACAATGACTGTTCTGCATCTGCCCCAACAAAGGCTGTTTGCATACCTACAACAGTCAGTGGTGGACCACAAAAACCTGTCTCTTTCATTTGAAGTAAAACAGAACAAACAAAAAATGAATCGTTAACTCCAGGTCATGGTGAATTTTTGAATACCATTTTTTTTCAAATAATGAAAGCAAATCAAACGGTCATGCTTCAAAATAATTTGAAAATTGATATGCAATTAATTGAGATATTCTGAATAACATTACATGTGTATTCAAAGTAAACATATAATATTCATAATATTGAACATATATTTTACTCATTATTGAATTTGCTGTTAACAACTTTATTTGCAAAAAAATATTATTATTATTATTATAAAAAAAAACTGATTATTAAAACTGGTGAGATGAATTTGAAAAGAATCAGCTAATATAAAATATTCACACAATATTCAGCCTGTTCTTAACTGCTGCTTAAGAGAATCAGATGTAAACTATTGGACAATGTGGAACATTTTAATTATACTTATGTGGTGACTTTTTTTGTCATTCTGAAGCTTGACACAGCCCATTTGCTCATTTGGTTTTATTATATGGCGTGGTCAGACAGGTTTGAAATGAGAGTAAGTATAGAAAATGAATGTTATTTTCTGGTTATTTTTTTTCTGTACTGTGAGATCTAAAAGGTTTAGTATTTCCAAATAGCCTGACAACAGTGCATCAGATCTGTTGAGCTTATCTTTGGTGACTAACATGAAAAGCACTACATCTGAACAATCAATCTCGCCTTTGGCACTGCGCATGTTGCCGCAGCCAAACACTCCTGTGTCAAATAGAGCAGAAACAGGTGACAAGGAAACTAGCAGGATGTTGCTGCTCATAGGAACTGTGAAATACCGAAGCGCCTGTGTTTCAGCCACGGACCAATAACTTTTCTCTCTGCCTCATTAAATACAGCTACAGTATATCCAAAGAAAAGCGCGGTTGTCTTGGAAACATGAGTTGGAATGAGTCACAGGCTCTAAGTGTGCAAGCCCTTGGTACAATCATTAATTAGTGCACTAGGAAGTCTACAAGAGTTTACAAGAAAATATTCTAAATACAGTTTTCCAGTTTTGCAAGTGCCTTCAGCTTAGTCTCTTCAATCTAAATTAAATCTCACTGTAGGAAATTCATCTCGACGTCAAAGTATGACTTACAGTATACGCATTTAGATGGCACAGAAGCAATGACACCTCTTAAAGGCACAGTACCCACAATACACAAACGTTTCAGTAACCTCAGCTCGACAAAATAACATATCCAAGCTGTCAAAAATAAAATTGGAAATAAAAACACCCTGACATCAACGATCAAGGAAAATTCATATCCTAAGCTTTTTCAAAGTAATAAATTGCACAAAACAATCCGTTGGTCTTAACATTCACATAGTTGCTTGGATAACTGGTAGTCTAATTCTGCGTTTAACACACACACACAAGACACTCTTAAAGTCTTTCAGCACTGCTAAAAAGAAGACTACTTATGATAACAACTGCAAAGAAATACAATAAGTTTCTCTTTTCAAGACTATCAGACCCTAGTGACTATTAAAAAACAGTTTGTCCAGTTATATCTGCATTTCTGCATATTAGCATAATTGACAGCAAAACACAACACAGACCAAAGAATCATGATATACTGTAGCATTGAAAAAATTATAAACGCCAATGCAGTGACATAAATGTTAGTGCAGAGACAGAATATACATTCCTCGTTTAAAAAAATGAAATAAATCACAGATCCTTGAAGTAATAGTGAACCCAAACCTTCTGTGCATATTTTGGGCAAAACCATAATTTTGCAAAATCATTGTTCGAGACCGAAGAAAGCCCCACATTATGTTTCAGTGTGAGTGCTGGATGTTTTTGGTGAAGTTTGTATAAGAAAGGTCATTAAGAGCATCTCTGAAGCAAGATTCTGCCATCATCAAATAAAAACAAGCTGTTTTTTCCTCCCTGGGCCTCCCACACTCGCAACAACATCCACAGTGACACACAGAAGCAATTTGCCTAACGGTTATGGCTGTCTTATCGGGTAAGTCAAGTAACCCTCTGCATCTCAGATTAATCCTTTTATCAAACTCAATAAGGCATTTGAAACCATACCCACTCAGCACAGACAGAGAACGATCATCCACCATAGCGGCTTAAAAATCTATAAGACACTTTCCCAAATTGTCCATAAGAGCATTCAGGGCCTTTTATTTCAAAAGCAACTATAACGATTAACAAAACATGGCAACACTTGTGTAAACAGAAATAAGAAAGGCAGAATAATAGACAAAGCAAATGAAATAGAATTTTAATAACTTGACCTCAACAGGATTGCACAATGAAATTAACCAATATACATATTCTTCATGACCAATATAAAATTGTATTTATTTTATCTCTCATGGTACATTCTATTTTAAACAATCATTAACTTAATATTTTAAATAAAGACTGAGTGAAATTAAGCCTTTTCTTTAAAAAAATTAAGCTCTCTCTCTCTCTGTTATATCAACTTGAACGGACAAAACAAAATAAAGATTTCAAGCTAATATGATTGAGCATAATAATATTGCACATGAAATGTGATATGATTCCGACCAAATCTGCTGCCTTTTAACAAGGCAGGTTGGATCTCACAGTTGGTGTTGCTAAAACACAATCCTCCCAGCAAATCCAATAAATTATCCAGTGTATTACAGCCGATTAGCATTTGATTCCCCTGATCCACATTTAAACTATCCAGAATCATATCACAGTAATGCACACTTATTTGGTTGCATATTGTTAATAAGAAACCTTTTACAAGTTGCTCTGGGATATAAGAATAAGCAAACTGTTAGACTTGACACACTATGAGGCCGTACCTCGTGCAACATGACAGTGAGAATTACATCACTGTCATCTCTAAGCCTCTGTCAATCAGGGCACCAGAAAAATCCAGAATGTAACTCAGGTCAGAACAGAAATTTCATATTCAGAACTTCAGAGCCTGAATCATTTATAGCATTCAAAATGTCTCTTGAAACTGTTAAATAGTACCAATAATCTTTAAATAATCCTGCATAGAAAAATAAATTAAATATGAAGTTAAACTACGAATTTGACAGCTGACAGTGGTCATCAATGTTTTTTGTTCTTTTTTGACTTTTTATATATTTTTCTTGAATCCATTTTGTTTTCAGGATGAGATTGTTGAATTAAATTGTTGACGGTTGTAATTTACACAACTGCCCCACAAATACAAATAATGTTGACTTACAAAATAAATCCAGATACGCTTACATGGCAAGCAGCTGTTTAGTTTCTCTTGAGTTCATGAATGTCCTGTCATGTGCCATACTCAAACACTTCAAAAGGGATCACATTTCAGCAGAACAATATCAAATGGCTCTTTACAGGTCATTGGAATAATCCAAATGTATTGATGTTGGCTGCCAGTACCTTCCTTTATAATCAAATCCATCAGTTTCAAGGCCCCCAAAAGTGGCAAAATATAATCCAAGTGAGGGCAGTCTGCGGTATTCCACCACTTTCAAGCATGAGCCAACTTCCAATTCTTCCACTCCATTTGATTTTGTCATCCAAAGATTCCTAAAAATACTTCCAACCAAAAACAATGAAGAGGGGTCAATATGAAGTACACTCAACACTGTTTCATGACCCAATCATTTGGTTCAAAACAAAGTTCTGTGGAATTTTATGGAACCCATTTAGATAGCAGCAAACTACAACTTTGTGTTAGGATATATCATTCTATACTGACTGATTTGATTCTTACTTCTTAATGGCATCATAACATAAACATGTAAAAATGTAATTTTAACACAGCCACCGATTCTAAGTTATGCAGAGTTATGTTTTGTATTGAATGAAACGTGTCCGGTATTCCATTGGTCATTAAGAAATGTCATAAGGCACTTTTGTCAATATGGGGCAGATGGAGATGAAGTTCTAGAATTTACTGAGAGCTGTCTGTTCCTCTAGTACTTGAAGGTAGTCTGGGGTCCCCATTTTTGCTTTTAGTTCATAATAATCACTCTTACGCTGCTCAATGACTATCTTACTGTGGTTGCCCCCTATCAATGATTTTTTCATTTTTTTGTCATGAGGTTTCTCGGGGTAACGGATCTCAAAGCCACTCACCCCTATACTGTTGAAATCCTTTTTGCTTTCCAAGTAATTGTGGAGGAACATGTTGTCTCGTCCCGGTAAGAACTCGTCCAGCTCATCAATGGTGCTTAATCTCTTCCTAGCTTCCAGAGAAAGAGAGTCCTTGTCTTTATCGGCACTGTTGCGTAACATCATTTTCTGACGTTCTGAGTCTATGAATTTGTAACCGGACTCCGAGTCTCTAATTCCACAGGTGTGAGCTTTGCTCATGTGCTCGATGGTCTGCGGGATGAATGTCTCGCCACCCAGATCCTCCTTCTTGTTTGATTTGTGATTGTGCCTCCTAATCTGGAGAGGCATGGAGCCACACTCTTGGTTTCCAAGTCCCTCTTGTCTCCCTGCCGGCTTTTTGTTGCGTCTCAGCACAAAGACCAGCAGGCAGAAGGCCACAAAGACAGTGAGGATCAGAACCACCAGAATGCTCAAGATCATAATAGACAGAGGCACAGGGCCACTGGGAGGTGCCTTGCCAACTCCGGCAGGTGACAGTGATGTGAGAAGGGGGGTGGCACTGGTCAGGATAAAAGGAGGCCTGGCGATGAGCTTTGGACAAATGATCTCATTTTTTAGCTCCCTCAGCTCGATGTTGGAGAACTGCACAGGAGAGGCACACTTGACCCCCTTGGCGGCCACTCCTTCGTTCAGTTTCTCAAGCCACAGTTTAAGAGCCACCAAATCGCAGGAGCATTCCCAGGGGTTTCCATCCAGGTCTATCTGAGTGAGGGTTTTGAGCTGGTCTAGAACACCACTCACAGGCAGCGTCATGAAGTGGTTGTTCTTTAGATTCAATCTGGCTAGAGAGATGCCTGCAAAGATATATGCGGGAAGGCTTCTGAGCACATTGTTATTCAGGTACAAGAGCTGCAAATTTGGCATTGAGTCAAATGTCCCTGCTAACACCTCCTTTATGGCGTTGTACTCCAAATAGAGATATTGGAGATTACCAAGCCCAAGAAACATTTCAGGGTGCAGTTGCTCCAGCTGGTTTCCATTAAGGTATAACCTACGGAGGTTGGTCAGGTTTGCAAACACACCTTTTTGGACGGTGGATATTTGATTGCTGCCCAAATGTAATAAATCTAACCCCTCAAAACCTTGAAAGTCGGTGGGGTTGATATCTCGGATGTAATTACCACTAAGGTGCAATTTCTTGGCATTTGGGGGTTTAGGTATAAGATCTGCTAGACTCTGGATGTTCCTTTCTTGACAGCTGACGCTAATACCAAAGTCAGACGGGTGAGCTTTGCATGTACATGGCTGGGGACAAGACAGGGGAGGAATTCTAGTTTGGTAGGACACAATTTGGCCATTTTTTCCAGCTGGATTACCAGCAACAATTCCATTGCCGTATATTTTGGAGGGATTGGTGGTTTTGGGTGCTTTGGTAACTAAAGGTGCTATGGTTGAGGGTGCCATGTTAGTTATGGTAAGCCCACCTTCAGGTTGAGAGGGGGGCATCCGTACATCAAAGTCACTGCCTGTCCCCATCGGGCACAGCTCCTGTTTGTTGGTCTCCTTTAAAAGCCGGCCATAAAGATCACTAGGGGTCTCACAGATAGCCTCCCCAATAAAAATATTATAGGGCATGTTCTCCAGCCAGGCCTTTAATGGTAACAAATCACAAGTGCAATTCCACGGGTTGTCATCCAACTGCAATTCCACGATCCTCCCAATGTGCTCCAGAACTCCAAGATAAGGAAGCTTCTGTATCCTGTTTCCTCTTATGTCCAAATGAGTAAGGGAGGCGAATCGAAAAATGTTCTCAGGTAGGCTTTGAATAAGATTGTCATTTAAAATTAGGACTTTCAGTTTATGCAGTTTGTTGAAGGCTCCTTTCTCTATAAACCTGACTAAATTGTAGTCTGCCTGGAGATATTCCAAGTTCTCGATCCCCCGAAAAGTGTCAGCGCGGAGTTCCTTTAATTCATTGTTATTTAAGTGCAACTGTTTCAATGCACTAAGCCCCATGAACGCCCCTCCCTCAATGTTCTGGAGTTTGTTGTTCCCCAACTGGAGTGAGACTGCGTGTGTGAAATTCAAAAAAGAGTTGGGGTAAAGGATGTACAAAAGGTTGTTCTGGAAATTCAAATGGTAGAGGCTGGATACTGGTGGCTGCAGCTGCGTTGGTCTATACACAGTTATTTTTTCACAGTTCACATAGAGGACGTTTTCGATGGACATGCAGGAGCAAGCGCTGCAGGTCTCAGCTCTGAGGTCCGAATCCGAGTCAGAAAATGAACTCGATATGGAAAAGGCCAACAGAACAAGCAGCAGCATTTTGCCTTTTAAAAATCCCCCAGTAAACCATTTAGTAACCTTAGAAGGGGAAAAACAAACAAATAATCAGAACACATGCCTGTTTCCCATGGAGTAACACAGAATAATGCCAAGATTTACAGCAGGGGCGTTCGATAACCCTTGGCGCACACAATAAACTTTGAAAAAAACTGTAATTTGCCTGTTGTTTGCCACTAGGTTCAGACAATATATTTAAAACAATAATAAAAAATGAAAAGTAATATCATAATTATAATAACATAATGTCTTATTATATACTGTAGTCGTGTTAATGAAATATTAACAAATGCATTTATCAGCATTTCGTTTTTTAATAAATCGATGATAAAAAAAAGTCTTTCCCTCACATATATAATATAATATCACCCTCACAAAACCATGGTTCAGAATTAAAACACAACGGAACACAGAATATTAACTAAAATAGTATAGATCATTTATATAAAATCTAAAGCTTGCGACAGTCGATTTAATAAAAAATGAATTCAGCACTAACCGGCTTTGATAATATCTCCCTCTTTTCAGATGACACCGGACATGGGGAGCGCCAAGAGAGGGACTATACTCATTCAGTCAGGTTCAAATTTCAGTCTCAGTCTCTCTCCCCGTCAGGCTCCACTTGTACAAAACATATATTGTGTCATAAAATCCCAAGGTTACTGAGCTCTTCTGAGGCATCTCAAAAACGTCGAGGCTCTGAAGAACGAAGTCGTTTCGAAAGCAGAGTGAAAATGATGAAATAGCAAGTGGTGGATTGGGATGCAAAAGAAGTCCAGCATTCTCCTGTTGAAGGAAATGAGGCTGTAAGAATTGTAATCGTTTAACATCAGTTCCGACGAATTTTACCGCACAGTTCACTCAACAGTTCAGGAGGGAAATGATACAGATCTTAATGAATTAGTCGCAACGATCCATCGCGCGCCGCCACTCACCCTGATGACTGAAAATTGGACTCCTTTGATTCCAGCCGTTTATTAAGAATATGCAAGTTGCGGGATAAGAGAAAAACGAACTACGCGCTCGAATGTCACTCGAGGGGTATCGTCGACCGAACTGGTGAGGAAATTAATAATTCAGATCAGTAAAAAGCACTCGAAAAATAGATGACACGCTAAACCACACCGTGAAAATAATTATTGGCTCAGTCATCTTGCTAATAAAGAGAACGGTCTTATAAACCAACTATTCCACCTCGTCTTCTTCTAAGTATGTTGGTTTTGCTGCTGCATTGAGCTTCCCACACGGTAAGGCGGGAGGAGAGAAAATGCAGAGATGCACGGACAGAGAGAGAGAGAGAGAAAGAGAGAGAGAGAGATGAAGCGCACGAGGGGAGAAGAAGGGTGGCCGGGCGAAAATATTAAAGAAGAAAATTCAACTTCAGACTCCTCTTAAGTCCTCACTAGTAAAGATTATACACTGTTCTCCAGAGTGTCTTGAGTTAAGGGATCACCAAAAACGGTGACGCGTAATATTTAGTTGGATCAAATCCAGTTTGTATGCGGCAGCATAAAACATATATCTTGACTGGATTTAACACGTGGGATTCGTCTATTTTCTTTTTTAATTATAAGATTTTTTAGATTAGACTACGTGACTCTGGGACTCGTAGCACCGCAATAAGAAACTGCGGCAAAGTCGCGACATGAATTTGAGCTGTTGCACCAACAGCCGTAAATCTCTGTAAACTGACAGTTCGTCGAGAACGATGATTCATTTCCAGTAGACAACAGGTGCGCTGCTTCATCCACTTCTTATTTCCAGTATATTGATGGCATGTGTGTTTAATTGATTTTTGTCATGATGTGGAACCCGTAAAATAGACTTTTGAAATAATGAATATGCGAAAGAAAAACAGTGGAGGTTGCAGACAGATCGACGAGCTCTGTCACGTCCTGTAGGCTGGGTGCGAGGTGTCATTCTGCAGTGTCTTAAACCTTACCATGAAAAATAAGATCAAACACGGCGCCCTCGTCTGGCCGAAATAAGTGAGATTCAGTTTATAAAACGGACAGTATGCCAAGTTTATACGTTTAGATAGAATAAATATTTAATCCACATACAAGATCGTTCTGATTGGAGGGAAAGGCAGATTGTCACTGGAGGAATACAGTTAGAACTTTCTCTTGCATTCCTTTACTGTGATGAATGAATGATTCAATCATTTTTATTTAAAGGATGAAATCTGTTTTAAGATCAACAGTATTTTTCATTAAATATTGTTAAATGTATTTTCTATGCTATTCTTCATAATTTCTTACAATTTCTGTTACAAATTGTTGGATAATTTAGTTAATGTTTGCTTTTTGTGTCAATAATTAACACGTTCCCAGGGATAATAACGTATGCTGCTGTGGAAAATTCACTGAGAAAAATTCACTGAAATATCCAGTGACGAGTAGTCATGGGCTTCCAAACAAGGTAATAGCCTATACATTTACAAAATTGAACTTCACTTTACTCTTTTGTGTATAAAAATAACATTTAGAAGCAAAGAACAAATACTGTTGTTTCAAGGTGAGAATAAATTAGATATTTATTACGTCCATAACCATCACAGTGGTGGCCTGGACCTCCTACTAGTTTAGAAAATTGTTAAAGCTTGTTGCTTCAAGAGCCATAAATGTCAGGAAATTCTTGCCCAAAAAAATATAAAACAGTAAAGAGCCTCCAGGGCCTTTCTCAGTTATAGACGTCTTCATCTTATCAACATAAAAAAACGTTACTAAGCATGCATAGTGACCCCAAATGAACAAGTGCCTGTAGATTATTTCTGATAACAATAAAAAGAAACCGAGAAGAACCGTTACTTGGCTAAACCTGTCTCCAATATTTTGAATTTAGACTCCGATACCAAGCTCAACCACTCAACCGTCAATGTACCATACGGTTTCTTTAAATGCGACCAAACTACATGACCCATTCAACAAATTGTTTATTTAATACAATTATTATACAGTAAAACAATAATACAAATTAATATGAACATAAATTAAATATAAAATATAAATAGGTATTGTTATTATATTAGTTATATTATGTTTTAGATAAGTATATAATAATATTATTAGACACTAGACAACACAAACTCGCGTCCGATGAAACAGTCTACACAAATAGTAGTTATGTGACATTCACTTATATTTTGTCATTTTCTATGTATGCATATTATCAGGGTATGTGGTAAACACTTTAAAACTCAGTGTTTAATGTGAAGTGACAGTGTTTGCTCTCTGAATATGGGGTTGTTCTCTTTGTGTCTGCTTCTCTCAACTTCTGTCTTTGATATGTTAAACAACTGTCTATTTTTAACTAGCAACAACAACAAGAAAAAATATACCAGTTAAAGTGGTGACAGTAAAATATATGTAAGCATTGTTTGGTTTGTAACTTGGGCTGGATGCATATTCCCTAAATGACTCTGCATTTACTGTAATGTTAAAAAACTGCCAAGCTGCTTTGTGTGATTATGTTCTTACTGTCTGGCATAAATGGCAAGAACATTTTTACTCTCTGCATTTTACCCTTTAGACACCCTGTATATACAGTATATTCTACATTATTCTATCTTCTGATCCGTCACATGGATTACACCGGGCTTTGTTGATTAAAGCAACACTATAGAACTTTTGCTCACAGGTTCCCCCATGTGGATGATATGTGCAATTATCTGTTACCAGTGTTGTAAATAATGTCGCTGTATAACCTTCCCTCTGTGCAGTGCGATTTTTTTAATAGACTGATGGAACCGGCAAATGAAGACATTATTTTTGGTTAAAAAATTACAAAGTGTTGCTTTAGACAATGCATATATAAATCATGCAAAAAAAGTTAGACTGTGTATTGCAATTGTGTATGATACTGATGTTGTACACATAACATAAAAAGACTAAATATATAATATTTTAGTTGTGACGTTTTAGGAACTGTGAAGGAGTAATAAGATGCAAGAGAGACCACAAAAAGCGTCTCATTATTCCTATTGCTGTTTTTCAATTTGCAGGAAAATCCTGGTGCCTGAATAATATTAATAATTTAAAAAAATCGAAACTGTCCTTCTGTTTTTTACCCCCTCCGCTCCCATTGGAGTAAACAGAAAGCATTGCTGTCGTTCCGCATGTTTTACAGGTTTCTCTTAACCCTTGCTCATCGGCCCTGTCAATCATACAGCAATCTAATAAAGTATATCCCTCCAGCTGGCAAACATGTTGATTGACAGTCGGTCTGTTGAAATAGGGTAATGAGATAGAAGATATGACAAGATGGAAAGCCGCCCGCAGCGGATGAGTGTGGCTGGGGGAATGTCTGCCGGGGATTACTGCGGAGAACTTTGGAGTCTAGTGGCAAAAGTGGCTTTGAACTATCTACATATGTACATATGCAATGATTAAAGCTGTTTAGCTTTCTTGTAGTCTGAAAGGGTTCTGAGCCTATAGGCAGGAAAGGTGTACACATTCATTAGCAGAGTTGAGTGCATTTTGTGTGACAAGGTTGTTTGGGAAAGAGTGAAAATAATAGCTTTGAAAATACTCCATTGGATTCAGGTGTGTGCTGAAAAGTGGTCGGTAGAGTTTAAAGAAAGGACCTTAATCATAATCAGACATTGATGCTTATAGAAGCTAACAGGCATTTTTGTACATTCATAGATGAGGAGGATGCAGCAGGGGATTCGAATGTCCACTCAACTGTTGGCAACATCAGATCCGCTGTGTATCATATTTTCCCATTGAGCCCTGTGTCTCCTCAAATATCGCAAAGCTTCTGTTATCCACAGAGTTAGCCATAACAGTTACATTGCAGCCTACTGGGCGCCGATCCAAGAATGTGCATTGTTCAGCCTTTAGCCTATAACATCGTAAAGCTCTGCGAATAACTGGAAACAAGCAATTATGAGCTCATGTGATCTATTTCATCACTCTGCTCTTCTCTCTGACAGCATTGTGGACGACTTACCAAATTTCTTGATTAGAATACAAATTCAACAAACATTTGAATTGATTTACTATGGTTTAGTTGTAAAGTACATATGCAAGGCAACAGCTGTTTGCTCAACTGGGAGAAGCAGGTTCAGTTCTGGACTGTGTCATGTCTCATTTAATGTCTATGCATGATTGCCTGGATTGTGTAATAAATTCAGTGCAGTGACCAGTCAAAACATAACAAATTTGTTTAGTTGTTCTGTTACATAAAGTACCTTTGAGTCCCCAAAAGTCATGAAGAGCAGACTACACTCTTAAAAACAAGGTGCTTAACCCTTAACATCTGAAGAACCTTTATGTATCACAAAAGGTTCCTTGTGGCAAAAAATGGTTCTTCAGATTATAAAGTAAGAAAGTGATGGTTCTATGTGAGACCAAAAATGGTTCTTCTTTTCAGTGTTTTATTAAAATGCAAATTTTATGTATGTAAATAGTTTAAAATGGTTTATAATTATATTCTAAACTCCCACATTTTTAAAACACACTTGGCGACTTGGCTCTATTGTTGAATTGAATTTAAAGTTGTTATTTTACTTTGGGAATTTAGAGTGGCTTTATGTTTTTGTATCATACAGTATTACATCAGAATGATTTCATAAATTTCAACAGCTTCAGGCCAGATTGACCAGGATAGCATATCCTATGGGGAAAGCACAAAAGGAAGACAAACTTGAGCTGGCCACCAGACAGACAGCGGTTACTGTAATATGCTGCTCTGTGGGAGCTCGGAAACATGTTTATCATGGCCTCAGCCTGCAGAAGTTTAAAAAGTAATACTCTTCCTATGTGGTGCTGTGCTGTATGCCCACAGCTCTGAGTCAGATTTACTCAGCTGTCAATTTCATTTGAGAGCCACTGTGGCTTAATACGCTACCGAAGGGATCCCGCAGGACCGGAGAAGACAACCACACGAGCGCTTTTGTTTGTGCTGTAATGATAGTCGGCCAGGCACCTGAGAGCATAGCTGACTCTAATTTGC
Organism: Triplophysa bombifrons; assembly: GCA_029783895.1. Taxonomy (NCBI): domain Eukaryota; kingdom Metazoa; phylum Chordata; class Actinopteri; order Cypriniformes; family Nemacheilidae; genus Triplophysa; species Triplophysa bombifrons. The sequence goes on from CM056464.1 coordinate 18,252,033, forward strand.
TTTTTCCATTAATGCATCATACTCCATCAGCAAAACCAAACAAATAAAACAAAAAGAAAGATTTCTTCTGTCGATAGACCGCCGGGGCGCGTGTGCCCGTGCAGCGAGGTGAAACGGTCTGCTCAGGTAATCTCCTCTATCTATGTGTAGGAGGGCAGCTTGGCATTTCAAAACTCTGGCAATTTTTCCTTTACACAATAAATGTAACGTAAACGAAAGGTCAGCCTTTCACTGGTTATCACCTTGACTTTTTGACGTTTCTTTCCACCCCCTAAGTAAATATCAAACTGTTTCTACACACAGGGCCTGTGTTACTTTTACAAGGGTTAGCAAGTGGCTCAACATTAAAGCTGAGTAACCAAGATTTTAACCAACCATTGATGTCTGGTGCAGCGCCCAATAAAAATGAAAAATACCACTTTTGTTATACCATTGTAACATTTTAAACATGAAAATATGCAGCGGAATAGTTCGAGTGCAAACTTTTAGAAGACTGCTTAATGAATGATTTAAGAAGGTGAAACAAATTTTTAGCAAAAATAGGAATTCGTTTTGAATTTAGATCAAGCAAAGAACCTTTAATCAGAAGTTTGAACCGAATGAACATTGAGAATATTGCATTATGCATTAAGATGTTTCTGTCTTTTATCTTCTTCAAATCTCCATATGAAACATGGAACGAATTTTAAAGAAACATAAAAAGACATTTCATGTTCTAAAGTAACATTGACATGGTTGTTAAACCGCATTGATAAGAAACTTTATAAAGAATAAATAAACTGCAAACACAACAAGAACTTTTCCACTGTGATGGTCTACATTCATCCAAGATTATTTATTCTGCAAGGAAGCTGCAAATTTACTGCCTGCATGGGCAAACTTCTGTGGAGGAGTTTCAGCTGAAGTCAAGCAGAGCAGCTAGCCCAGGTTTAAGAGAATGCAATGTACCAAATCTGCTATGTGTGTCTAAGCAAATATGAAAGAGATGGAAGAGAATTTGGCATGTCAACAAAATGAGTGCAGGCCAACAGCAAGGCCCATCTGCAATGTCATCTGAAACTGTAACAATAGTGGTTTGCAGGGACACAGATTTTAAGCACACAATCTGTGGATTCGACACCATGTCTGGTGCCTGGGTAAAATCATGTTTCACAAAACCCGATGATCCATTTTATCCCAGCATGATCTGAGTATTTTTCCAAAGAGCATTATAAATGCCTTGGTGGAAGAGTAGGAAAAAATATTGTCAAGGTCACATATAAGTTATGTAAGAAAACATTCTCATTCATATAGATACATGAAAAAAATCTATTCAAGATCCTTAAAAAATAAAATAAGATCCCTTAAATTAGGTGTCTGTGAATGCGTTTTAAAACAAGTATCAAATCTCCTTAGAAATATTACTTACTATCATTTAGAAAAGATCTGCCAGGAAAAAAAGACTGTGTTCTACGTGTTGTGGGAAGAATGTCTAAGAAAATATGAATTATTTTGGCTTTAGTGTCAATTTTCTAAACTGCCAACGTGTAAAATGAGAACAGACAATGATTTCAAAGGAAATGTCATCAAGGCGCAGATTTCATCACAGTGAATATAAGCGTGTCCAAAGCCATTAAAGGACGATTGTTTCTTGAGTGAAAAAATGGTTAATTCCCTTGAACATTAACAGCTGTAGCGAAAATAAAGATTACAGACTAAACATATGTTGCAGTAAACACTCTGGGAAATGTAACCTAAAAGAACACATGGATAAAACCACGCCGACTGCTTTAAATAACATCCCCTAAAAATAAAATCCTACTGAAAACATTCAGCACGGAGTCCATGTGTTGTTTGATAAAATAGATAAATATATAAATAATAAAAACAGAAATACAGTGTTCTCAGATCAGCCCAACGCTTTGATTTAAGAGAATCACTAGAACTAGCGTTACAGAGAGAGAATGAACTGTAGTGTGCATGACACATGCATGTTGCTTTGGTGCCGGTGGATGATCTTGCTCATGTTCCTGTTTATGTTCAGAAGCTCTCAGTGTAGCAGCGTGAAGAGGAAACATCTTCAACTGCCTGTCAAGGCACAGTCACGGCCAGAGAGACAGCAGTGGTCTCCAAACGCCTCTCTGTGATGCTGACAGTTAGACGCGGCGGAGACTTTGAGATTGAAGCCTGTACAGCTATAGCAACCACTGTGCAAGAACGTTGATGATTAAAGTGAAATGCTTGGAGTGATAAGAAACTGTTTTTCTATATCCACGACTTCAATGGTGCGGTATCCATACAGGAATTGGCTTAAAATAAAAATGTTTAGCTCATGTGACAATACATTTTGCGTTGTGAGAAAAAAAACACGTGCATAAAAAAACATACTTGTTTTACAAAATCACAAGCACTGTCAATGATTTCAATCATAGGATTTATCAGATAAACCGTTAATGATGTGTGTGTCCCCAAGCGCATATTCCACTTCTTACTAATTGGCACTTTTGCTGCTAAGCCCTTCACTGCTCTCTAAAGAGAGAATAACTCCGGCCATAACCCCAGCACTCTGTGAACCTCAACCATCAGCCGGCCCACTAAAGGAAAATACCACAATCTTTCAGGCTCGTGTCCTCACCTCTAAGGATTTCATTTTAATTAGGCGGCGGTCAAAAATAGCTCAGGGAGATCAGGAATAATGACATTAAGAGGGGGACTTTTCCTGCTCTCAAATTTCTCTCAGTTTTCCTCCACCAGGATCGGTTTCACCATCGGCATGGCATTTAATTCTTATTATGCTCATGTCAACCTTTAATCAAAATTCAGCTGGGTATTGAAATGTTACTCGCAACAAATGATGGAAAGTGATAGATGCGAGGAACCAAAATTGCTTGGTTATCAAGTATCAAATAGCTTAAACTGAAAGATGATATTCATTCTCAAACATATTCAGAATCGTATATGATAGATTGTTAGTATTGCATATGCAGGTTTTGCCACATACACACACACACACACACACACACACATAAACAAACGCATATGAATTGAACACCTCCATCATGTTCTAGCAGTACATCACAGCGAAAAACCACCTTCCAGGAAAATATGTTTCTTTGCTGATACAGGCAACCAAACAAACCTCTCTTCTTTTGATGTGGCCACATGCAAGGGATAAAGGGCCCGGACAAATCCAAGATATAAATGTATAAATCCTCTCATAGATTTCAAAAAGGCTTTCAACTTGTAAAGGAAATGTATACAGGTTTAAGTTACAATTTTAAACTCTGAGAAATTGCAGTTTGCAATATATATTTCCACCAAAATACATATAAAAATGATGATAGCTTTTTAATGACAGTAAATTTCTTTTGTCAAATAAATGAACATTATTATTGAATTTAGATGGTCAAATCCTAAATGAGAAATATATTATTAACAGTTAAAATGAAATAATGGCGGAAAAGTGGACACCATGTAGTGGACTTTAAGACATGCAGAACTTGACAAATATATAACAACTTAAATTGTTTAATACAATTTACACAAATTTGTGTTAACCAATTATCCTAATTATACCAAAAATAATCCAACAAGCACTAAAAGAATCAAAGTTTGAATGTAATATTTTACACGAATAGAACATAGAAGATAACACTTGTCTAAGACAATTTATAATCAAGGATTTAGGATGTAACATAAACTTATAAATATTATATAAAATCCATAACCTATAAAAATTGAAAAACACTAGTATTCTAATTCAACAATGAAATGCAAACATTGATACTCTGTTGTCCAAGATCTAAACTTCTTATTATTGTAATGTAATTGACACACAGTCGTACTGGGATAACGCATACCAACTTGAGCATGTGCTGTCAATAAAGCAAAACATACCATTTCTGAAACTAATGACAACTTTTCACTCGAATGGTTATGCAACAGCTACAGTATATGAACAATGTGTTGCCTACATGTAAGACCACTGTATTTTTTAATATAAACTAGACCCCATTCTCTCTCTCGAGGACAAAACTACTTCAGCTGAGCCGTCAACATACAACCGGATCCCCAAGAGCTATACATTATTTCATATCCATTAGATGTCTGAAAGAGGCGACCCCCCGTCTTTCTCAACCTGTTGAGTAAAGTCGCCGATCGGATCGTCTCGCTACAATGCCGCACCACTATGCTGTTTTCTAGCAGCGGGAGAGCGGAAAGCGTGTATCGATCGAGGAGGAGTGTTCGGTTTCAGATGTCTTTGTACCTTGGCGCTTCATGCACCCAGGTTTAATTAGAATCTGTTTTAAATATTCATGGTGGTTGTCTCTACTTTAATCCTGTGAGGAAACCAGATAACTAGATGGAGGGAAACCTTATGACACCAAAACATACCGGCTGACAGCTTCAAGCTGCTTAGCAATTAATTAATTACCCCGGGTGAAGGGAGATTATAATAAATAAATATTGGCCGATCATGAGCTCCTGTGAACCTGAAAGCTGATGGCGTAAGCGAAGGTCATGGGTGAACGACCTCAAAGTTAATGCGTCCACATGGCGTGGAGCAGGTTGGTCATAAATATGCATCGCTTCAAAGTCAAGGATGCGGGCGGATCCGGGACGAGGTCATCGCTTGCTGCTGGTGGGCATTTAACAGACATCACACAGCCCATTGCGTCGGCGTGAATGGAGGCACTCACTTGTGCTCGCCGCGGGTCGTAACGCTTCTTTGGCTCTCTGATTTGGAGAGAGTGCCAGAGGCATGAGCATTGTAAACATTTCACAGATTCAAAGAATGGTGTTTGCGGGTTGTTGGTGAATCTCTGGAACGAAACAGAATCCTTATATATGATTAGTACACTTGGTAGGACTGTGGGATGTTAACCATTAAATCTGAGTGGCCAAAGGTCACAGTTTTGGAGATGAGCTGTGAGACCACTTTTTTTAGATAATATATGATAACACGTTTTACTAAGCACATGTGTCCTCACGAAAACTTAATGGCTCCCGGGCAAAGGATTTTTATTGTCAGGTCATGGGAATTGGAACATGCTGTGTGTTTTATTGCACTGTTGTATGTTTCGTTCCCTTGTTATTTGATACTTTTCTTACATTGCTGACGCAATCCAAAAAATAACCACAAACCTGACGATTCATAAAGGTTATATTGCTGTCCAGGCAGCAATGTGGTTCTTTGCGAATACAGAAAACAGATCTATATACTCTTGTTCTGGGGGAAAAATATTGAAGAGATTATATTTTTTCTGTCTGCAAAAAAAAAGTAATGAGGCCTGGAGGTCAGAATGTAATCACAGCGATATGCGCCATATCTCTCCGTAATCCCTCAGACTTTGCTGGTTGCATTTCTGTAATGTTTCTTTGGTACTCAGGTAACAGAGCACTCTAGGGTGTACTGCTATGTTGGAGCCGTTAGATAAAACATAGGAGGAAAAGAAGAACCGCGTGTCGGCTTTCAGCATTGTTAACTACAAAAAAAGAGAGTTTTTAATGGCTACATAAGACAACTTAACAAGGTGTGTCTGACGTGCGGCACGCCATAAATGGCCCTTGAAACACTTTAGATAAAGGGCACAAACATCATGTTCCTGAGTGTTGGAAAAATCTGTGGGCGCCCTTGTTGCTTGCATTATCATTAGTCTCCATTCGCTGTGACATAGGATCTGTTATCCACCTCCCCAAACACGGGCTTGTCGGGCATCTCCTGTATTAGAGAAAACGTTCAGAGGAAGCGATTAATCTTTGAATATGGTGCAGAAAGTTAATCAGGGCTCACGCCTAACTGCGGAAACGTCTCGGAGTGTCTCAACCAGGGTGACACGAGAAATGAACCGAGGCAGCACGGAGTTGAGTGCACAGACCCGGTTGGGGCCCTGTGGTTTATAACTAGACCGGCACACGAGTTCCTGCGACTAATCTGGCGCACTGACAGGGACTTTTGGGAATGAATTGGGCTGAAAGCTCATTAATGCACATCCTTTCTATTTACCATAGACATTATAAGACCAAAAAGTGCTCCTCTTTATATAACGAGGGCATGTGAAATGTCAACTTTTCATCTCGTAGCTACCGCACTTTTAGCCCCCTGGCTACTGTTTGCATATTAACCACATTATGAATAGGTGAATACACTCGAATATGGACATGTGAATTATGTATGGTGGAAACAGGGGATGGATTCCAGGCGGCTTCCTAGTTCAACTCTGGCAGGGCTTAGAGGGGGTGCTGCTCACACTCTGGAACAATAGCTTTCCGAAGGTTAGGGGTTTATGTTAGTGTGTCAGGACTACTATCTTTAGATTAAGCATCAGGTGGAGAAGAGGACATGTATATTTATGCCACCGCCCGTTGAACAAACAATATGTAAGCTAAGCTCAGTCATCCTTTCTTTTACCTCGCCGGGTCCAGGGCACGTGCTCTCTAAATAATTTAGGGAAACCTTGGCGTAAAAAATTAATTGGGTATTAGGAAGTTCATTTGTTTTGCAGGGTTTCTAGAGGGGGAGGTGTGCTCGTTGTTGTGCACTGTACGCTGTAAAACTTTTTTTTTCAATAAAAAAATAAAATACTTGAGTAAAATCTTGTGTATTGGTTTAATGTAGTGATTAGATTAAACAATATTAAATGTAACAACATATATTGTACATTCAATTTGAATAAAAATAAAATGCAAAAGCCTTTAGGCCGTAAAAAGTTTAAATCACCTTAAAATTTAAAATTTCAATTTTTGGGTGGATTATCCCTTTAATCATTTTATTATTTATTTTATTTTTTTACATGCTGGTGTGAAATATGTATTGTCTAGTAAATGTGAATGGCATAGAATGTATGCTGTCCTGATGGTGTTTTGTCATTGTCACAGTGTGCACTTTTTGCATAAAAAGGCCAACTTTGATAAACTAAAAGTCATTATGTGGCATTCTGCATTAGCTTTGACATAAATAGATGGAAATGTAACTACAAAGAATACTGCATAATAATTTGATACCCTACATGCCATTTACTGTTGTAGATTTTTCCAGCAGATATCTCTGGAGATCTACAAATGCCTGTGTATATACTGTGTATATACACATTTACTGTTTACTTTTGTATCTGGTGCAAGGGCAGCCTTTCAATATGGGTAAAATATTACACAGGACTCAAATAAACTATTTTTTAAATTCTGCCACTCTGTAAAAAGTGATAGTGTGCATGAGATGGAGGCAATGGTTATAATATCTTGATGTGTCAGGTGATACTGCTGGTTTTTCTGTAGAGTCGGAAAACATGCCAACTACAAGAGAAAAAAAATCCATAAAAAGCATTTCTGATTGTCATGGATTTGTAGTCCCTCTTAGGAATGTGGCAGGGATTTATTCTCATTCTTGGATGGAAAGGCCATGTGTGCTATTAGACACGTGGTTTATAGGGATTTACACTACATATGCTGCATGAGAGATAACCTCTGCCAACGCATCAGTGTGTATCATTTCCAAACACACGCTGTAAAGCAAATTGAACAAATGCAATAGTAGAGTTACGAGATGATCCATTTGAATAGGAATTAGCCTTCCAGAGTGTTTTGCTAGGGTAACAAAGTACTATGCTTAAGCAATATATAAACACAGTGATGTGAAATTAAACTCAAACAGTGCTGTAAATATTGCAGAGTGGTGCTTAGTGGTTGTTGAAGCCAAGATTTTAGTGTGTGGCAAATCGCCAATGATGACATGTCTCTGAGGGGAAAGGGATATTTGTTGCGGTGCAAAGACTGCAAAATTAACAAAGGAGACCGGCTCAGAGGCATCGCTAAGTAGCGCCGACACACTTGTCCAATTGAGAGGTTTGTTAATGTGTTAGTTTGAAACCATACTTAGCAATGAATGCTGAATTGAAGTTTTGGACTGTGGATTTGAAAAAAAACATTTGTAGACAGTTTTACCTCTGTGACATTTTAAACATTTATTAAAGTCTGAAAAGAACATATTCACATCAGAGATATGAGTGCAGACCAGTGGCGGCTGCTGGTCTTTCAAAGTGGGGAAGCTCATTTCACAATGAATGAATAAACAATCGATCTAAAAAAAAGATATTAAACTCGACGGAGGTAATGTGGGAATTACATTAAACTGAAACAAGGAGTGTGGTGTATAATTGTGTGAAATGTATGATGAAAATTGGCAAGAAATTTCGGAAAGCAAGTACCAAGAAATAGGTTGCAGCAGTTTGTCTTTCGACTACACTTGCAAAATCCGCAATGGGACTGAGATCGAATAGCTTCAGCGTCAGCGACTTTTTATAGAACAAAATTGCTGTCAATCAAAAGGAGATGCAATCTTTCGACAGACCCTCCAATCATCACGCAGACGCTCGGAGTCCGGGCCAGCCCACTCCTCCATTCATCCCAGAGACGCTGAGCGTCCGTGGGCGGGACATAATCGCAGCATTATCCAATGACCGTCTTGTTTCTAAGCACTGAAAAAAAACTGTTTAATGCAGCCCCATTGAAGTCAATGGACGCTGGGCTTCAACAGAGTAATGCACTGTACGCTATGGGAATGAATGAGAAGGAAATCGAGTCAGCCGACCTAAGTAGCTGATTCTGAACGAAATTGTTTTCGTTCGAGATGAACGTGTTTAACGCATTTTTAGTCAATAAAATGTTAACATAATAGTACATATATTTGACCATTCATTTTTTTGACAATTATAGGGGAAGCTGAGCTTCCCTTGCAGTCTTAAAGAAATCGCGACTGGTGCAGACCTTAAACAGCTTGACAAGGTTCATTCGGTTTGTTCAAGACCCCAGTCAGCTTGTAAACTCCGGACAATTTTTTCTGGGTTAAAATTTTAATGTATGCATTTGTGTGTTCCCCATCGAACCCATGACTCTTGCATCGCTATCTCAACAAACTGAATTCAGTGCAATTCATAAATGGCACCGTATGAACCCAATCTGGTTTAATTTATGCTAATGAACCACTATTAAGGATGTAAAACGTTTATTCATTGCTTTGTCAGTGCTGCCTGTCTCCACAATTCGTTCTTTCTTTCATGGAAACAGCCATTGAAGAAGAGTACAAGGGCGTTGATATAGTAAATAGCAGACGTTTATTTGTCCTAAAAGCTTGCAAATTAAGCAAAGGGGCCTAAACATTTTCAATGCCGTGAAAAAATGTAATCTGATTCAATTTGTTAGGCATTATTGGACACATTTACATAACAGAGAGCTCAACTGCATGCAGTATCATGAGGTTCATTTTGCTCCGTAAGTGCTGCTAGTTGCATAGCAACTATTTAAGAGACTTATGCAAAGATACTGTTCAAAAATACTGTTTGATAATGTATTTGTGAGGCAATGACTGGCCAAATCGGTGATGCATGTGATTGGGATCTCTTTATCTCACGGGAAGACTTGTTTTAGTTTTTAATGTAAGGTTTAGTTTAAAGCAGCTGAAATTATGGTTTTAAATGCATTCATTTTGATTATTTGTGATTGTCGTGTATTATAACTCAACTCAACTCAACTTTATTTATATAGCACTTTTTACAATTTTCATGTAAACAAGGCTAAATAAAAAACAAATAAATTTACGAATAAGGTAAATTATAGATTTAAGATTATCATTAACAATCTAATAGCATTTGAAGTGTTGTAGAAAAATCGTGTCAAGTTGCCGTGTCCTTTATCCAGCTCTATCATCTCAGCTCTTGTCAGGTCATCGCTTCCCATTCTCAGCTCTGCCATCAGGTCTGGGCATGAACTGCATCCTGCGGTAACCTTGGAACAAAAAGACAAGACTGGCTGAGAGTAGAGTAATGTTCTGCACTCTTTGATGCAACAAGTACATCATTTGTTGTTGAATGTGTTCCTGGTTCCGGTTGATCTAAATAATGCAGCCTAAATCCTCTGAGGATTAATATTATGGAAGTGTAGTGTATGCAAGATTGAAAAGATGCGTCCTCAGTCTAGATTTAAACTCACAGAGTGTGTCTGCCTCCCGGACAGTGCAGGGAAGAACATTCCAAAGTTTAGGCGCTAGATAAGAAAAGGATCTACCACCTGCAATTGATTTTGAAATTCTAGGTATTACCAACTGACTGGACGCCTGAGAGCGTAATGCACGTGGAGGATTGTAATACAATAGAAGTTCATTCAAATACTGCGTCGCTAGACCATGTAGGGCTTTATAGGTAATAAGCAAGATCTTAAAGTTAATGCGATGCTTTCTAGGTAACCAGTGCAAGGTTGACAGAACCGGGGTTACATGCTCATACTTTTTTGTACGTGTAAGAACTTGAGCTGCCGCGTTTTGAACCAGTTGCAGTTTTTGTAATAGACCTGCAGGGCAACCACGTAAAAGTGCATTACAGTAATCTAGTCTTGATGTCATGAAAGCATGAATTAATTTCTCTGCATCTGACAGTGTCAGTATATGACGTAGTTTGATATATTCTTAAAATGGAAAAATGCAATTTTACAGGTGTTGGCGACATGGCTCTCAAATGACAGATTACTATCGAATACAACGCCAAGATTCTTAGCTGACGACGAGGATTTTATGGAGCATCCGTCAATAGTTAAGCAGTATTCTTGGTTGTTACGTATGGCGGTTTTTGGTCCAGTAAGTAACACTTCTGTTTTGTCCGAGTTCAGTAGTAAAAAATTGTTACTCATCCAGTTTTTTAAATCAACTATGCATTCCTTTATTCGATGGAACTGCTGGGTTTCATGAGGCTTCGAGGAAATATAAAGTTGAGTATCATCAGCATAACAGTGAAAGCTAATTCCCTGTCGCTTTATTATATCTCCTAGAGGTAGCATATATAATGCGAAGAGCAGAGGCCCTAAGACTGAGCCCTGTGGTACACCGTACTGGACTTGCGATTTGCGGGATTTGCGATTTATTGCTACAAATTGAAAACGGTCAGATAAATAAGACTTAAACCATTTCAATGCTATTCCATTAATTCCGACGTACTTTTCGAGTCTGTGTAGGAGTATGCTGTGGTCAATGGTGTCAAATGCAGCACTAAGGTCTTGCAGCACCAATAACGAAATATAGCCACGATCAGACGCTAAAAGCAGATCATTTGTAACTCTGATCAAAGCAGTCTCTGTACTGTGACATGCTCGAAATTCAGACTGGAATTCTTAATTTATTTCATTCCTTTGGAGGAAGGTGCATAACTGAGTTGAAGCTACTTTTTCAAGAACTTTAGATATAAAAGGTAAATTCGATATGGGCCTGTAATTCCCTAGTTCTCTTGAGTCGAGTTTGGGTTTTTTGACAAGGGGCCTTATAACAGCCACCTTAAATGCTTTAGGCACATGTCCTATGTCAGATATGAGTTAATAATACTAAGAAGGGGATCTATAATTTCCGTGAGCTTTTCTTTCAGTAGTTTTGTAGGTATAGCGTCTAGCACGCATGTTATTTGGATGATCTAAGGATTTTAGAGAGTTCATCGTGATCTACTGTAGAAAATAATTGCAATTTCTTCTTAGGGGTGCTGTAGTTAGTTTGTTCAGCGGGTTTCACTTCTGGTTGCATTGTTATCATTTTTTCTCTAATATCTTGGATTTTACTAGTGAAGTAGTTCATATATTCATCACTGTTATGCTGATAATCAGAATCTGAAGTCGCTGACGACTTATTTTTTGTTAATTTAGCCACGGTGTTAAATAAAAACCTAGGGTTGTGATGGTTTTCTTCTATTAGTGATGAAAAGTAGGCGGATCTAGACGTTTTTATGGCATTCCTGTATTTTCGAGTACTATCCTTCCATGCTATACGAAATACCTCTTAATTAGTTTTCTTAAAGTTCCGCTCCATTTTACGGACGCTTTCTTTATAGCCTGAGTGTGTTCATTATACCACGGTGTTGGGCTGCCATTTATAATCTATTTTAAACGCAGAGGAGCAGCTGTGTCTAATGTTTCAGAGAAGGTAGAGTTAAAATTTTCAATAGTTATGTCAACATCGTCATCGTTTTTACTCATGCTAGATATTTGAGACAATTCAGGCAGATTGTCGAGAAACGCATCATTGGTAGTAAGTTGAAGTAATCGTTCTACCATATTTGTAACAAGGAGTTTGATTTGCAGCCGTAGGCCAGTGAAGCAAAGCTAATATCAGTTAATGATCCGAAATGTCTTTTAACATCGTCCACATTTATACCGTAAGATAGTATTAAATCTAAAGTAGCCTATGATTACGAAGGTGAGTGGGTCCTGACTAGGGATGGGTACCGAAACTCGGTACTTTATCGATCTCGGGGCTAAATTATAAAAGACAGAAGTATCGATAAGCTCTGACGTTAACGGTTCTGCTGTCGGTACTGGAGAAATTAAGAAAAACATTTCCTATTTCTTATTGCTAAATAAACGTTACCTAGCATATTTTAACTGACCAACCATTTCTAATTTGCGATAATATTAAAGACATTTACCTGCATTTTTGTTATTCGCAATCATTTTATTGCGTTTATTGCACAGTTATTCGTCCAACATTACACAGAGCTCGCGCGCACACAACACGAAAGCTCGCGCTTAATAGAGTGACGATGGCGGAGAGAACCAAACGCTCTAAAGTCTGGTTACATTTTACTCGAGTGGATGCAGATGATGCTCGTTGCAACAAGACTTTTGCTTGTAAGAGCGGAAACACAAGTAATCTGGCTAAACATCTCTCTAAAGTGCATTATGTGCAGACAGAGAAATGGAAAGTTTTCGACTGCCTGCTAGCTAATAGTTCATCATCCACGTCCTCAGGTACGTATGCTAGCCTTGCAGTCTTCCTAAATAACACAGACATAAACATTGCATAAGTTTTCTTTAAATTAGTATGTAATAATTTAATAAACACACATCACATAAAAAATAGCCTACATATAAATCAGCAGTAGTCTAAATTAATCTTAAACATAAAAAATGCTTTCACAGTACTGCATTTAAAATGGATGAATAATAATAAATTATGCTTAAGAAATTATAAAGCAGAGCGTACCTAAAAAATGAATTTGTAGCGATGAAATACATAAACGTTTTTGTGTTTGTGTAAATTGCAGCCACAATACATAATTGGAATACCATTTCCTTATTATTATTAAACAAAAACAACAAAAAACACACAAATTTAGGACCACATGCATTTTATTTTAATTCTCTATGAATAATAGGCGGGTATCAGTCATCTTTTACCTGCATTAAGATATGTCAGGTCAACGAATGTAAAGAATAAGAATGTTTTAAATAGTGAAAAAAACTCCAGCTTTAGTTTTGTCTTTCATAAAAAAACACAACAAAAAGTACCGATAAGAGTACCGTTAAAGTACCGGATCGATAAGTGGTATCGATAAAAGTAGTAGTACCGTTAAAACCTTAACGATACCCATCCCTAGTCCTGACACATGTTGACTATCGCCCATGGAGTAAAGAGTGTCTTTGAAAGCCATTCCCAAGGCATCTGTATCATTATCTAAAACGATGTTAAAGTCACCAACGACAAGGACTCTATCTGCGGCCAGTACTAGTTCTGATAAGAACCCACCAAATTCTTTAATAAAATCTGTGTGGTGCCCTGGAGGCCTATATACAATAGCTAGAATAACATTTAAAAATGTTTTGTCCTTAGTATTAGCTGTTGATACGTGAAGTACCATGACTTCAAAAGAATTGTATTTAAAATTAGACTTCTGAGAGATGATAAAAGAATTATTGTGAAGTGCAGCGACACCTCCCCCTCTACCTTTTAGACGAGGCTCGTGTTTATAGAAATAATCTTGGGGAACGGATTCATTTAGAGTAATATAATCATCTGGCTTTAGCCATGTTTCTATCAAACAGAGCAGGTCTATTTTATAATCGGTTTTCATATCGTTAACAAAAAGTGCTTTATTTGAGAGAGATCTAATATTAAGCAATCCAAGTCGTAACATTGATTATCTGTATTTTGTTCATGTTTGATTTGTTTAACGTTTATTAAATTACTTTCAAGAGGTTTACGCATTATCTTATGTTTGCTAATCCGGGGGACAGACACAGTCTCTATTTTATGTTGTTTGTGAGAAGGGATTATTACATGTTGTATATTTTGTGTATTCTGTAACGTGAGACGGCAAGCAGACAGTTGGTTAAGCCATTCTGTCTCCTTCTTGACCTGGGCCCCAGGTAGTCAGCCTTTAGCATTATTAAGACTGTGTGCCAAATTTCTAGAGAGGAGGGAAACCCCATCCTAGGAGGGATGGAGACCATCTCGATTCAACAGGTCAGGTCTGCCCGAAAAAACTCTTCAAGTTATTTATAAAATCTATATTATTCTGCAGGCACCACTCAGACAACCAGCCATTTAGTGATGATAATCTGCTATAAATCTCATCACCACGGTAAGCAGTGAGGGGGCCAGAGAATATTACAGTGTCTGACATCGTGCTTGCGAGCTCACACACCTCTTTAATATTATCTTTAGTGATCTCCGATTGACGGAGTCCAACATCATTTGTGCTGACGTGAATAACAATTGTACTGAATTTACGATTAGCCTTAGCCAGCACATTTAAATTTGACTTGATGTCAGGCGCTCTGGCTCCCGGTAAACATGTGACTATGGTGGCTGGTGCCTCTATGTTAACGTTCCGGACAATAGAATCACCGATCACTAGGGCACTTTCAGCAGGTTTCTCAGTCATTGCGTCACTGAGCAGGGCAAACCTGTTCGAGACTTTAATCGGAACGGTTGAGTGATGTTTTGTTTTGTGATTATGCCGTCTCACGGTCACGGATCTTCTCCGTCAGCCTAACTACTTCCCTGCATTTATCGCATGTAAAACCCTCGCCACTGACAGAGAAGGCTAGGCTAAACATATGACATGAGGTGCAAGTAACAACAAAAGGAATAGAAGCCATGACTCACCGGGTATGAAGTGCAATCCTAATTTACCAAGATTGCTTGATGAGTCTTAGTATATACGCTTAAAAAGAGAAACATTTAGCACACAAGACAAATAGGGCGAGGTGATATTCCACAGTGTAAATGAAGCTGAAGCTATCAAAAGCGGCTGCGTGATTCATCCTCTACAAAATTAGACCCTTCCTATCAGAGCATGCTACGCAAGTCCTAGTACAGGCTCTGGTCCTGTCCAGACTGGACTACTGCAATGCGCTACTGGGTGGACGTCCAGCTTGCACAACCAAACCTCTACAGATGATCCAGAATGCTGCGGCAAGAGTTATCTTTAATGAACCGAAAAGAGCACACGTCACTCCTCCATTCATTAAGCTACATTGGCTTCCTATAGTCGCTCGCATCAAATTCAAGAATCTTCTCCTGGCTTACAAGACCACCACTGGTTCGGCACCACCTTATCTTCACTCGCTACTGCAGACATATGTACCCGCCAGATCCCTACACTCTACAAACGAACAGCGTCTTGTGGTGCCATCCCAAAAAGGAAAAAAATCTCTCTCACGCACCTTCTCCAGATCTGATCCACCTATGTGGAATGATCTGCCTGCTGCTACAAGATCTGCAGATTCTGTAGCCATCTTTAAGAAACGTCTGAAAACACATCTCTTCCGTCAACATCTGACTGATCTGTTCTAACTCTATTTTCTTCTCTACTCTTTAAAAAAAAAGAAAAATGAATGAATGAATGAATGAATGGTTCTGTATACTTTGTTAGGTTATATGAGACCAGTCCTCTTTTTTTTTTGATTGCACTTATGCTTTTGTTGTACTTATGCTGTCCCAATTGATTCTATTGCCTACCCCACCTGTAAGTCGCTTTGGATAAAAGCGTCTGCTAAATGACTAAATGTAAATGTTAACCAGAGGCTTGCTTTTCCAGAAAATAATGCAGGTAATTTTCACTGACGAATGCTGAATTTTTATTTTTGTTCCAATAGGATACCGTCTCACCTGTGCGGCACCTTTTGCCACCGTCATTTGCTGGAAAATCAAGCCTATGGTTCACACAGCAGAGGGATAACGGAAGTTATACATTATCGTTAATAGCGTTGTCAATGTAGATATTTCTCTTGAACAAACGCATCGATTTTCTTTAGAAGACCTTGGTTAATACCACCGAGCCGTGTCGAGCAGTTCTTTGATCGATAGATGCACTTTTTGGAGCTTCAAAAATGACCTCCCATTCTACCGTTTGGAAGGAAAGGATACTGTACGTGGTATTATTACTCTGACTGCATTGTTCTTCAAGAATAAAGTCACATTCAGTTGGGATGCGTTGAGGGTGAGTAATACATTTGGAAATGTTGTTTTCTTGGCTGAAGTTTCCCTTTAAAATTGACCCTTGGGGCATGCCATGTCATTCTGCTCGATTGTTTTGCTCAGCATCTAGCAGTTTAAAAAATTATATTTTACATTCTGTTTATTTTCTTGTTTAACTATGTAAACATGCAAGACATTTTACCATATTTCAGTATGTTATATTTAGTTTTATTTGTATTCATATTCCACTATTTCTCAATTATTAATATAGGCTGATGGGCGTTGCACTAAGCTTACAGTACTGTATATGTATATTTTACTTACATATTTTTTACAATTTAATTGCAGATTAGAGTGCGTCTTTGATCAGTTTTCCCCGTTGAGTACATAAAATGCATTGAGTGAGGTCCAAGCTGGAATATTAACGTTAAACCCCCACGGTCAAGAAGACAATTAGCAAAGTGATGCTAAAGAGTCTAGGCATTGTACCATGGGAGCACATAGATTCTGTCACTTGAAGGTTTCAATTGACTATGTGATCTAATTAAATGTAAAAAACGAGTATCTCTGTGCTTTAAAGTTCCATGAGAATTTCTTTACTTTAATTGAATATCTTCTCCCAGAGGGTCTTTTGCGTTATGATTCAGACCTAAGATAATAAGTGAGTTCCCATGGTGCTTTGGCACAGATTCAGACCAAGCATCTTATTAGGAAGCAATAAACCTCCCAGTTTGGAATCTAAATGCTCCTTTATACTTACGGCCTGTTCCATGAAGTCCGTTTTAGTGGCTACCCGAGTGTGTTTGCACTTAGTTTGAGCAGACTCACTTCTTGGGCTGAAGAAGGTGGATGGATCTTTTGTCATTACATTTTACCATTGGCTTGTCATTATACCTGTACATATATTTTCACAAATGTATATTTTATAATATTAATTAAACCCATTTATATTTAATTAAATAAACTAACCTTGATTTACATTGAAGACTTTGGGCTTACGAGTTTTCAATCTATTTTATCATCATGTGCAACACATGTATGCATCAACAATTCTCCCAAGCTTTGATCGCTGCAATGGTTTTGCAACGTGCAGAAGTAATCATCAACTCGAGTTGAGAGAAAGTTGATTATGAGCATCAAATTAATCAGATTTGTCTGGTTTTGTTAAAGTTGTGATGAACTGGACTTTTTTATTGTTTTATACTGTTGTATGAGGTCTACTCAGGGGTGCCGCTAGGGTTTCTTGGCCCTCTGGCTAATTTGTACTGCGGGCCCCCAAAGAGTTATTGTAAATTGCTTTCAATAAGAGACAAAAAAAGTGAACGGTTTATTTATTAATTAATTAAAAATGAGTCTGTAAATCTTAGTCTATAAATCAAAACAACTTAACCAAAATATAAATTACATCACCAAGTTACACATACTTTTTCTAGAATCGTCCTCATCCTCCCCCCCGTTGAGAAGCCTTCTTTCAATTTGGTTAGAGATGTAACGTTAGGCTACACATTAGCACCATTCACAATTTTCGCACAGCATTAGTATTATCAGGAGACCTCCTGTGATTTATAAATTTCCTCCCCACATCAGTATTTCATGTGTCGCATTTGCATGGGATGATTTTACAAAAATGTACTGACTGATTTCCCGGATGTGATGGCAAGGCTTTGAGTATAGTTATATAGTGTATAGTGTTATATTAAGTGTATAGACTATAGTTGTATTATGTTTAATGATAAAGTATATTACGGTACCTGTAAGCATTTGAGACCCGTGATCGCGAACCAGACAAAAGATCACCGCAATCGCGGGTCACAAATGTTACAAGAGTTTCCATGATAAATAAACAAATGGGAGATTCCCAGTAATTTATGGATATCACCCCGCACCCAACTGCCTCCATTATTCGTAAACAGGGATAAAACCTTGAAAAATTGTATATGAGCCCGCCAAATCACAGAGATCCCGATTTGCAGGGGCTTAAGATCAGAGACAACCTCTACAATTAATACAGATAACTAGAGGTCTCCAGGTAATACTAATCCCATGGGAATAGTGCTCAGGGCACATCAGGCGATCTCTAGCAAAGCAATAGTGATGCATAGTGAAACAATTTTTTACTCACATAAGATTGCTGTGCCATTCCTATCGGATCCAATATTGATGGCACAGCTCTGCTTTTTAATTTTGGTCTCTCCACAATTGCAGTACCAATCTCTGCCTTGTTCACGAAGGAATCCTCGGAGAAATGACTCAACAAACGTTCCATGTTTTTCCCACATGAGCTGGAACGTCTTTAAAAATAAACTTTAACCGAGCATTCCTAATTTCGGAATCAGATGGAAGGTTATGCAGTGACTGTATTCAGATCTTATCAGCACGAGTTCAGTTTGTTTGGTTGGTGTTCAAGAGGTTTTTCATATTGTGGCGTGCAGCAACAAACCATCTGTGTATAGCATCACAGCTCACAATCAGTATGAAAGCAAACCAACCTTGTTCATTGAAGTAAATTGCTTTTGATGAAGTGTAATTGACATTTTTGCATGCTCGATAGTACATTGCATTTCTCACAGCCTGCCTCCAAATAATGTTGTAGCTCACATGTTTGCTTTTGATCTGTTTGCACTGATGCAAGGTTATTTTAGTTTTCTAAAATTCTAACTTTGAAATATTCTCTGTTCATTGAAATCAAATAAAATATTGACCTAAAATAAGATATTCATAATAATAAAATCTAAAAAATAACCAACAAAATATAAAATGAAACTAAAATAGAAATAAGTTAATTTTAAAAATCTAATTTAAAATATTAATAAAATCAAATAATACTAAAATCAAAACTATAATAATTCTGCATTGATGTCATAAGTTGCATGGATATTTTGTAGCAATTTATAGCCAATAATACATTTTTGACAAAATTATAGATTTTTATTTTATGCCAAAAATCTTTAGGTTAAAGTGGAGATCATGTTCTATAAATATATTTGCGTAGGTCCTATCGCATATATATATCAAAACAATTTTTTGTGAGTGGATGCAGCAAAATCGCAAAAAAATGTGCAGGAAACACTCCTAAGAACTTCGCTTGCTGCTGCTTGCTCTTTGGGAATTATCCACTCAAGTTTGGTATCAAGGTAAAACTTAGAATATCCACTTTCGGGTTCATCTACTACAACGGCATTAGAGTGATAAGCCCAAAGAGAGTGTTAAAAAAACCTGTTTCTTGTTTGCAACGGCTTGCTACAGCTCCTCTGACGGACAACTTTAAAGTACATTTTCTCAATATTTTTTTGCACTCTCAGATTCCAGATTTTCACAATGTTTCATCCTGGTTAAATGTTCAAATATTGTCCTAACCTAACCATTCATCAATGGAAATATATTTTTTTCAAAATTCAGATGATGTTTGGCCCAAATCTTAATTTGAAAATTGACCAGACAACTATAACACATTAAATATTTAATGTTAATCCAAAGTAATGTAAATGTAATCTAAAATATTAGTGTGTTTGGCAATAAAGGATCTTTCGGAAGCAAATTCAAACAGTGAGGCTTATCCATGCACTGAAGTAGGCTACATTTACCGAAAAACATACATTTTCTTAAAAAGACCTGAAATAACATGCCAGTGACTGAAAAGTTATACTATGCTATTTTTGAGGTTAGAGTACATGCGAGGACTCCTTGAATCTCAATTTTGTTTCTTCTTAAATGCATCCATGGTGATCATTCTAATTCTGTCTGACAGAAACAATGGTTTCTTAATGTTTAGTGAATCCATTTGGTAAGAATCATCTTGAGTCGTGTATGCTGCCCTTCTGCAGAACAGGGAGGTTCCAAAGTGCTCTTGCTTATATTATATTTTCATGAAACTACTTGGTCTTCCTTTAAATATTTTGTAATTTGAACTTCCCCTTTGTTGTCCCTTCTGTTTTATGTTAGTCAGTTTTAAACAGGAGAAGAGCTAAATTTAAAATACTTACTGTATTTAAGAAGGTCGAGGTGATGCATAATTCAAATGTTTTAAGCACAAAGGATCTGTTACGATATAGAAACAAGCAGATTCAGCTGCGGGTTAAGAAGGAGTTTATTAGAGTCCAAACACACAGATATGCAATGGGAGAGTTCGTTAAGATCAGAATCAGCCGAAGACTCAAGTCGTCCAAACTGACTACGAGGCCAACCGAGAAACCCGGCATACAGCAGCGTAAGCAGAGGTGCAGGAGGGACGACAGCAGATAGTCATAGTCTGTGCCAGAGATGGTAAGAAGGTGGCTAGTGACATACGCAGATGTTGGTATCTTAGTCCAGGGAACGTAATAGGTGACGTGGTCAGACGTGGGTGGAGCTGCGTTGGCAAAGAATCCTCAACAGGTTTAGTGGTGAAAACTTAAACACAAAATAATAAAGGTAACCCACATAGACAAGATGTACACCCACACGACGACAGGACATGACATGAACTGGACTCAAGGCAAGACAAGACAAGACATTACTTAAAATATTAAACTAGAGGGCACGGTACTGAACCAACAAGAATTAACGATCGCACAAAGGTGGTGAGATGTGGTAGAAGATAAATAAGGAGAAACTAATTCACACGAGGTGAGAACACTGAGGGTGATAAGGGGTTGATGAGTTACGGCCCAATGCGATGAGATGATTATGGCGCGAAATCAAGTTTCTTTGTTTTGCTTATTAGCTCATTTGCGGCCCAATGAGGCGTGTCCTGCTGAATTCAAGTGCTTGACTAAAACGGGTATATAAGTAAGACTATCCACCGCGTGCAGCGGTCGCGTGCAGCCCTCATCGCGTGAAGACCGAAGAGAGTAAAGACCATCGACTCTACCTGTGCGACTCCACCGAGCAAGGACACCGACAAGGCACTTGAGTATTACTGTTTTGCACTTTTACTATTGCACCTTATTTATTCTCTTTATTCTCTTTTCTATATTTGTCTTGTACATCCCTTCATTTTTCACTATGTGTTTTCAAATCCACACTGTCATTACAACTCGTAAATCACCGGTAACACGCAGAAGGCCACGCATAGCTAATGCTAACAATCTGCGCACTCTTTCAGCATCCAAAACTACCTCCATTACCTTTCCTATTGGTTTATGGAACTGCCAATCTGCTGTAAACAAGGCAGATTTCATCACAGCTATTGCAAAACATTCTGGTCTTTGTCTTTTAGCACTTACTGAAACCTGGATCAAACCCGAGGACACTGCCACACCGGCTGCACTCTCCAATAATTGCACTTTCTCCCACAGCCCACGCATATCAGGGAGGGGCGGAGGAACTGGTCTACTTATTCCTAATGACTGGAAATTCAAACAGCTTGCACCCTCATGCAACAACACCGCCTTTGAGTTTCATGCTGTCACTGTCATCTACCCTGTTAAAACGCATGTTGTAGTTATATATCGTCCCCCAGGGCACCTTGGACTCTTCTTGGAGGAATTGGACACACTTCTGTCATCATTCCCCGAGGATGGTACTCCTCTGGTGGTACTTGGTGACTTCAACATCCACCTGGAAAAACCACAGGCTGCTGACTTCAACAACCTGACTACATCGTTTGACCTCAAGCGAGTCCCCACTTCAGCAACCCATAAATCTGGTAATCAACTTGATCTCATCTACACACGCTATTGCTTCACCCATCACTCCCAGGTAACCCCACTGCACACGTCGGATCACTTCCTCATCATTCTTGATCTCGACTTAACTTCTCCAGACACTACACATGCCTCCCCACTGGTCACATTCCGACGCAACCTACGATCACTCTCTCCCTCCCGCTTATCCTCTGCAGTCTCTGGTACTCTCCCACCCGCTAAACAGTTCTCTCTCCTTGATGCTAACACTGCCACCAACACCCTTTGCTCCACACTAACCTCCTGCTTAGACACCTTATGCCCTCTTAGATCTAGACCATCTCGTGCATCTCCTTCTGCCCCCTGGTTATCTGATGTTCTCCGTGAGCATCGCACATCTCTCAGGTCTGCTGAGAGAAAGTGGCGCAAATCAAAAGAAGCCACTGACCTCTCTCTCTACCAGTCTATTCTCTCTTCCTTCTCTGCGGATGTCTCCTCTGCGAAAACCCATTACTACCACACTAAAATCAACAACTCTCCTGACCCTCGTACTCTCTTTAAAACCTTTTCTGCTCTCCTCTGCCCGCCTTCCCCCTCACCTCCATCAGACTTAACAGCTGACGATTTCGCATCGTTCTTTGTAAAGAAAACAAGCACCATCAGCAATCAATTCTCTGCGCCACCGCCTCTTGACCACAGTCAATCCCCTGACACATGCTTGTTCCCCTCGTTCTCTCTCCTATCTGAAGAGGAAGTTTCCAAGGTAATTTCTTCCAAACACCCGACTACCTGCCCTCTAGATCCCATCCCCACCCATCTCCTCCAGGCCATCTCTCCATCGGTTGTTCCCTCTCTGACTCACATTATCAACTCGTCTCTCACCACTGGCACATTTCCTACACTCTTCAAAGAGGCCCGTATTACCCCACTACTAAAGAAGCCTACTCTTAATCCTGCACTGTTAGAAAACTATAGACCAGTATCCCTACTACCCTTCGCTGCTAAAACTCTAGAACGTGTTGTTTGTAACCAGCTCTCATCTTTCCTCACCCAGAACAACCTCCTGGACAGCAACCAGTCGGGGTTCAAGAGCGGTCATTCCACTGAGACTGCGCTGCTCTCTGTTATTGAAGCCCTGAGACTGGAAAGAGCCTCCTCTAACTCATCTGTTCTTATCCTACTAGATCTATCTGCCGCCTTTGACACGGTTAACCATCACATCCTCCTGTCCACCCTCAAGGCGATGGGGGTCTCTAGAATGGTGCTACAATGGTTCAGGTCTTACCTCTCGGGTAGGTCCTTTAGAGTATCTTGGAGAGGTGAGGTGTCGGAGTCCCATCATCTCGACACAGGTGTGCCTCAGGGCTCAGTGCTTGGTCCGTTGCTATTCTCTGTATACATGACATCCCTTGGCTCTGGCATTAGGAAACATGGCTTTTCCCATCACTGCTATGCGGATGATACACAACTCTCCCTTTCTTTTCGCCCTGATGATCCGACTGTCTCTGCACGCATCTCAGCTTGCCTGGCTGACATCTCGCTCTGGATGAACGCCCATCACCTGCAGCTAAACCTTCCAAAAACAGAACTGCTTGTAATCCCGGCTGACACGAAGACTCTTCACAACCTTTCCATTCAACTGGGCTCATCAACCATCACACCTTCCAGAACAGCAAGAAACCTGGGAGTGGTGATCGATGATCAGCTCAACTTCACGGATCAAGTTGCCAGCACCGCCCGGTCCTGTAGATTCATCCTCTACCATATCAGGAAAATTAGACCCTTCCTATCAGAGCATGCTACACAAATCCTTGTCCAGGCTCTTGTCCTGGCCAGACTGGACTACTGCAATGCACTACTGGGAGGACTTCCAGCTTGCACAACCAAACCTCTACAGATGATCCAGAATGCTGCGGCAAGAGTTATCTTTAATGAACCAAAGAGAGCACACGTCACTCCTCTACTCATTAAGCTACATTGGCTTCCCGTAGTCGCTCGCATCAAATTCAAGACTCTGCTCCTGGCCTACAAGACCACTACTGGTTCGGCACCACCTTATCTTAAATCGCTAATGCAGACATATGTACCCGCCAGATCCCTACGCTCTGCAAACGAACGACGTCTTGTGATGCCATCACATAAAGGTAAAAAATCTCTCTCGCGCACCTTCTCCGGATCTGTTCCACCTATGTGGAATGATCTGCCCACTGCTACAAGATCTGCAGATTCTGTATCCATCTTTAAGAAACGCCTGAAAACACATCTCTTCCGCCAACATCTGACTGATCTGTTATAACGCTTTTCTTCTCTACTCTTTTCTTCTCTACTCTACTCTAAAAAAAAAAAAAAAAAAAAATTGTATGAATGAATGAATGGTTCCGTATACTGTGTTAGGCTATATAAGACTAGTCTTCTTTTTGATTGCACTTATGCTTTTGTTGTACTTATGCTGTCCTAATTGCTTCCATTATCTACCCCACTTGTAAGTCGCTTTGGATAAAAGCGTCTGCTAAACGACTAAATGTAAATGTAAATGTAAATTTGCATTTAGGATCACTTAGAAGTTTGGCAATGTAAAACTCTTAGAATGACATAAAATGAGTATGGTAGGAAACACATTACTGTGCTATACATCATCTTTCAAGGAATGAAGAGAGAAACATTTAGATATAAAACATGCCAGGATTATAAGTACATTGACCTGAAGTTTGTACAGGACTGAAAATATAAACAGAATACAACTAAACACACATGCTTTTGAGGTTATAGGCAAGGCCGTATAACATGGGGACAAACATACAATGTGGAGATATAGAGGTATATCCATTTAGACCATTCTTTTTGTGATTAAGGAAAAAGACAGACAATATCACGAGGAGGTGAAAACATAGGCCACATTCCTTTTAGGCCAAATGGTCCATCGTTGGAGACGCACCCCATCCTCCCCGTTGGGACTTCTTTGAAGTCCCAAGTAGGGATGGGAATCGAGAACCGGTTCTTCTTTAGAACTGGTTCCCAGTGAATCGATTCCTTGGAATCGTTAGCGTACCTGCTTAACGATTCCGCTTATCGGTTCCGCTCGTTGCAAATGTGTCATCATCATGACGTCACACACGCGCTGCGTTGTTTTGGTCACGCAGCAAACATGTCATAGAGGCAGAAGCGATCTAAAGCGTGGTTATATTTCACTAGAAAAGACGCCAATGCGGTCATTTGCAACAACTGTAAAAGTTTAATTTCGGCAAAGGGAGGAACTACCTCCAATATGCAGAAACATTTGGCCACACAGCACGCAATTCATTTGCAGGACTGTCGCGTGTCTGATACACTAATACTTCGCGACACAGCAACAACAAGTGAGTCGAGCAGCAGCGGAGCTAACGAGACGTCATCTGCTATTAATGCAGAAGGTTAATTCTCTATTTAGTTCATGTGAGCGATATTTCATTGTGTATGTCAGTTGAGTAGAATTTTGTTTCTTCCTTGACTGTTTACTCTGTGTTTTTAGTTTTTATGGCACTTAAATGACACTTAAATGGCAGTTTTATTTAATTTTTTTGTCTGGACCAATGATGAATGTGAAAAATGCTATAGGTCCCTGGACTTTACTTTGTAGCCTACTTTTAGGTTTGTTCTGAGGTTGCTACACATAATTTGTGTATACTCTGAGTATGTGCTGTGTTCTTATCAGATATTAAAGCGAGTTAATACAAACAAACAAATTTATACTTATTCCCTCACCCAATGACAATCGATAAGAGAATCGATAAGGAATCGGATCGATAAGCAATATCGATAATGGAATCGGAATCGTTAAATTCTTATCAATTCCCATCCCTAGTCCCAAGGGAGGTGTTTGAAACTATCCTGACCAAATGATGCTTAATAGAGGGCAGTTTGATCAGACTTGTGAAAACCATCACAACCCTAGGTTTTTATTTAACACCGTGGCTAAATTAACAAAAAATAAGTCGTCAGCGACTTTAGATTCTGATTATCAGCATTACAGCGCTGAACAAACTAACTACAGCACCCCTAAGGAGAAATTGCAATTATTTTCTACAGTAGATCACGATGAACTCTCTAAAATCATTAGATCATCCAAATCAACAACATGCGTGCTAGACCCTATACCAACAAAACTACTGAAAGAAATGCTCCCGGAAATTATAGATCCTCTTCTTAGTATTATTAACTCATCTCTGACATTAGGACATTTGCCTAAAGCATTTAAGGTGGCTGTTATAAGGCCCCTTGTCAAAAAACCCAAACTCGACCCAAGAGAACTAGGAAATTACAGGCCTATGTCGAATTTACCGTTTATATGTAAAGTTCTTGAAAAAGTAGTTTCAACTCAGTTAAGCTCCTTCCTCCAAAGGAATGACATTAATGAAGAATTCCAGTCTGGATTTCGAGCATGTCACAGTACAGAGACTGCTTTGATCAGAGTTACAAATGATCTGCTTTTAGCGTCTGACCGTGGCTGTATTTCGTTATTGGTGCTGCTAGACCTTAGTGCTGCATTTGACACCATTGACCACAGCATACTTCTACATAGACTCGAAAAGTACGTCGGCATTAGTGGAATAGCATTGAAATGGTTTAAGTCTTATTTATCTGACCGTTTTCAATTTGTAGCAATAAACAATGATGTGTCCCGCAAATCGCAAGTCCAGTACGGTGTACCACAGGGCTCAGTCTTAGGGCCTCTGCTCTTCGCATTATATATGCTACCTCTAGGAGATATAATAAAGCGACACGGAATTAGCTTTCACTGTTATGCTGATGATACTCAACTTTATATTTCTTCGAAGCCTCATGAAACCCAGCAGTTCCATCGAATAAAGGAATGCATAGTTGATTTAAAAAACTGGATGAGTAACAATTTTTTACTACTGAACTCGGACAAAACAGAAGTGTTACTTACTGGACCAAAAACCGCCATACGTAACAACCAAGAATACTGCTTAACTATTGACGGATGCTCCATAAAATCCTCGTCGTCAGCTAAGAATCTTGGCGTTGTATTCGATAGTAATCTGTCATTTGAGAGCCATGTCACCAACACCTGTAAAATTGCATTTTAAGAATATATCTAAACTACGTCATATGCTGTCACTGTCAGATGCAGAGAAATTAATTCATGCATTCATGACATCAAGACTAGATTACTGTAATGCACTTTTAGGTGGTTGCCCTGCAAGCCTATTACAAAAACTGCAACTGGTTCAAAACGCGGCAGCTCGAGTTCTTACACGTACAAAAAAGTATGAGCATGTAACCCCGGTTCTGTCAACCTTGCACTGGTTACCTAGAAAGCATCGCATTAACTTTAAGATCTTGCTTATTACCTATAAAGCCCTACATGGTCTAGCGCCGCAGTATTTAAATTAACTTCTTACAATCCTCCACTTGCATTACACTCTCAGGCGTCCTGTCAGTTGGTAATACCTAGAATTTCAAAATCAAGTGCAGGTGGTAGATCCTTTTCTTATCTAGTGCCTAAACTTTGGAATATGCTTCCCTGCACGGAGGCAGACACACTCTGTCAGTTTAAATCTAGACTAAAGACGCATCTTTTCAATCTTGCATACACTACACTTCCATAATATTAATCCTCAGAGGATTTAGGCTGCATTATTTAGATCAATCGGAACCAGGAACACATCCAACAACAAAATGATGTACTTGTTGCATCAAAGAGTGCAGAACAGTACTCTACTCTCAGCCAGTCTTGTCTTTTTGTTCCAAGGTTACCGCAGGATGCAGATCATGCCCAGACCTGATGGCAGAGCTGAGAATGGGAATCGATGACCTAACAAGAGCTGAGATGATAGAGCTGGATAAAGGACGCGGCAACTTGACACGATTTTTCTACAACACTTCAAATGCTATTAGATTGTTAATGATAATCTTAAATCTATAATTTACCTTATTCATAATTTTTTTTATTTTTTATTTAGCCTTGTTGTGTAAGCACTGTTGAGCTTGTGCAGAGGCAGCTTTTGCCAGAGGGGAACTGGAATCCCCTGGTTGGGCCTGGGTTCTCCTGAGGTTTTTTTTCTCGATTGGAGTTTTGGGTTCCTCGCCACCTTTTGCATATTGTTTTGCACTATTTGCCTGTCCGGGGGGGCTGCTTTAGAATTTAGAAGTTAGACATAATTAATATTGCATATAAGAATTATAGTCCGTTTAATATTTGACCTGTGGTTCTCTCTCCTATGTGTGCTTTCACTGTGTGTGTGTGTGAGTGTGTTTGCGTGTGTGCGTATATGTCAATTTGTATAAGTATGTATGCATATTGTGTGTGTGGAGCATTTGTATGTCTGTCTTTTGATGTTGTCACCTTTTTCTTGTTTTTACAGGTAAATGCCTTTAGTTGTTTTTCTTGTATTCAATGTGTCATTTACAGCTGCTTTGTAACAATGAAAATTGTAAAAAGCGCTATATAAATAAAATTGAGTTGAGAGTTGAGACTTGCTGGCGCCGGTTAGACCCCTACTGAGAGCTCATGGTGTTTTACAATGCCCCAAATGGTAACCTTTGATCAGCCAGATCCTACAGTAGCGAGCGAAATTCGTTGACCACACACATAGGTAGGAGGAGAGGACCGGTGAAGGTCGGCCGCTGTCTTGGTACGTCTTGAGGTCAGGGCAGATTTTTCAATTTAAACTTGTGACATGAATTGTTTAAATTCCTCCTTTAGCTCCTTCTTAAGGAAAAAAAACATTCCGATATGTGGGACACGATCACATGGAGACTTGTGTTACCACGTCTCAAACGGCTTCAAATGTTAGGTTTTTCAGACATTATGCAGTGCTGAACACACCGCAGGAGATATTCAAATAGTTAACTTTTATTTTAAAGAGACTCTTAAGTTGAAGGGCTTTGTTTCGCCGAAAATTTCCTGTTTCAAGGGTTGTTTTGGTCAGTAGTGTGAAGAGGCTAGCGGGATTTACTCAGTTACATTTCTGTGTTCTACTGCATGTATTCGACACTGTAAACGCCGCAGAGGCAACGTCGTAAGTAAATTATTTCATAGTTACATTAATAAGTTAGCGATAAAGAATATTACTTATACGAAGAAGGCATTTGATTTATTTGGATTTAAAAACATTTATTTTCACTTATTTACATGAGAAAGGCTCATGTTACAGTGCTAAATGGTAACTTTATGTTTTTCTTTGTTACAGTTTTCACTCTGACGAACTCTACCTCAGCATGTTAGCGACCCAGACATGTGATGTAGGTATCGTGGCGGTCCGGGTCGAGGAAGAGCCAGCCACATTCGAGATTACAGCGTCGAGACATACATGGTGGCAAGTGCACGCTGTGAGAAATTTGCTCTTTTAAGGAAGTTTTCTCTTGTTGACACCCTCGGCTCGATACCGGCATGCCCAGGGGAAATCGTAAAAACAAGGACGAATCCGCTGCTATGCGTCGCAGAATCAAGTAGTTTTCCAATCAAAGAAATTGCACTCAGTATATAGATAGCAGTTTCCGTAGATAAAAAAGGTAAATGAATGGGCATGCCATCTTCCTTTTTATGCCTGTATGAACGGGGGCGGAGACGGGCATGGCACACCATTCGCCAACTTCATTGGCTTTTTAAAATGTACAATCAGACTTGATAGGTTCTCAAGATCAAATCCCATTCTGTTGGTTCAACACAACGTCGAGAGACTGACAGGAAGGGAGTCAAAAATTAAATTAACCTGTTTATGATCTTTACTCAACAAAGAACACCTTTAACATGACCCTACCAGGTCATGATACCAGGGTACTAAGATGCATGCATGCAATGAATTTGGCAGTTATACAGTATTAATATCTGTGTCCCTGCCTTTGGATGTCTAATAGTTAATTTTTTTATCCTGGGTCTGTCAACATGTTATCTAAGAAACAGAGCATTTATAATAAAAACGTGAGGTTTGAATCTTTGCTGTGGGCAGATGAGCTCAGATTTCAAGGTCAGAGATTTCAATTCTGCTGTGAGGATTCATCACACTTAGCTGTCAAAACTCTACTCAGCACTCCCATCTCACGCACTTTGTTTGTCGAAATTTGTCATGCCTCAGTGCCTCCTGATCCACCTTTATTTATTTATTAATGCTACCAGTCAAAAGTTTGGACATTCACTTCAAACTACGCAAGGCACTCAAAGTAAAGTACCCTTGAGTACCATGTAGCATAATTAAAAACCTGACAAATTCCGTCCCGGATACTGGATCTGATCAACAGCGGGAATTTATTTGCGGTAAAGCACAGCTGACTTGTACTCTTATGTCTATAATGCATACTTCTAAATTTGACAAGATGACACATTTGAAAAGAGGACACTTTTTAATTTGACTATTTTATTTATTTGTTTATTTGTTCTTATGTCACTCAAAACATGTGCAGTATATTGATCTTTATTCTGTGCAACACAAAAGAAGAACTTTTAAAATATATCTTCAAATCTTCAACATTCTTTAAAATGTTTTTTTCCCCTTCATACGGAAGAAAGTTATCATGCTTGGCATGAGGGTGAGTAAATAATTAAATCATTTCCATTTGTCCAATACATATCCCTTTTAATTGTCAAAATCAACAACAAATCCACATAACAAGTACCATTCAACACTGTTTAAAAGAATTCTGGGTTGATTTCTCGTGAAGCTGGTTCAGGGTATCGAGTCAAGAAATTAACATTTTAAGTAAAATAATGAACTAGATTATACTCTGTTTATGTTGATGATTTATGTTAACTGTTTTAATATCTAGCTGTTTCTATGGATTAATTGAGTTAAATGGAGAATTGCGTTAGAAATTCAAAAGTCATATACATGGAATGCACATACTAATTTAAACCATGTATAGATTAAAAGTCATACTAAATTAAAGTGTCTGCAAAATGCATAAATATTATTTCATTTAAGCCACCCTGCTGCATTTGAAAAAAAAAACAATCAATATGGGAGAATCCAACACAGAATTCTCCATAATAGCTACTGATCCAAATGCATAATATGAAGGATTCTAGCAAGCTTTTCCAGTGCAGATGTTGATGTTGTGCATAATCTTTAGCAGTGACAGGCAAACAGCACCAATCAAACAGCTCACACCTGCCATCTCCATCAATGCGGATGTTCTCAAAGGAATTAGGTAGCATGTCTGTGAGATAAAAAGAAGACACCTCAGCATCACCTCCTCTCAAAGCGACTGGTTGTTAGCGTAACCTCCACCTTTTTAACAGCGTCTTCGTGTAAGGGGCCCGTGATGTTTAATCTAAATCTTTGTGTGTGCTGTTAGGGGAGTTTGGGTGTGTTTTGCCACTCCGTGAAAGGAAAAATAAAACAGTATGTTCAATATTACCATCTGTTCTTTGAGGCAAACTCATGAATGCATGAATTTGTCCCACTGGCACTGTTCCCTTCATGTGGGAGCTGTATCATCTGCTGTGTCTGAAGGAACTTGAATTATATAAGTGGCTTCAGTAGTTCTGCTAGCTGTCCAAATTCATTTCAGCCATTGTCCAAAGACAGCAGAGTCCCTCTGTTTCTGAGGATGTACTGTAATGCTGGATGTTCCTCAATATGACCGCAAAGCACGCTTGTGGGAGTATAACCAGATCTATTTATGACTCTATCTTGAAGAACCTAAAAATCATCTTAGTGCAACTTCTTTTCTGTAGGATACAGAAAACAGTTTAAGGGATTTAGAGGGTAATTGAGCATCAGCGGTAATGTTGGTTGAACAAAAAGATACCAACAATGTCCCAGTAGCTTAACTTTTGTTAATGGAGGCTGAATTCAGAAAGTAAAACAGATTTTTTTGTAGTTTCCTTTCTGTGGAAAAGGGTATTTGAACTTGAGAACCCATTATCTCTGATTGTCCTTTTTCAAAGGCCAATGAACCTGGCAGATGGCATGGCATGCCAGTCTCCGCCCCGAGCATACAGGTATAAAAGGAAGATGGCGTGCCCCTTGTTTTACCTTTTGTTCTGCGGTACCTGCGAAGCATTAAATGCTGAGCGTTATCTCTCTGATCTCCCTACTGGACTTTCTATGACGCAGAGCAGCGGACTCGTCCTCTTGTGTGCGACTTCCCTTTGGCCTTTCGGGAGCGGAGATAAGGTAGAGCTCCTTCTCCCAGGTGGTGAACTTGCAGGCGCTCCCACCAGAGGCAGAAGACCCAACCCTGCTGTGTTGTGTCTAGCCTCACATACCAATGCATCTATGGACATGCCCCCTCCTACTTTAAAAAAACTAGAATATACAAAAATACAATACACCACTTCTGCTCCACTCACTCAAATATCCTCCAAATAGCCAGAACCAGACTCAGGACTTTGGGATATTTTAGTGCTGCTGCCCCACGTCTGTGGAATGTCCTCCATGACACCTGAAAGCACCACAATCCATTGACTGTTTTAAAAAAGTTCTAAGACATTTCTTTTTAGCAAAGCATTTGCCCCTCTTTAGCTGTTTTTATTGTTTTCAAATCTGTAGCACTTCGTGATCTTTTTGATGAAAAGTGCATTATAAATAAAATGTATTATTATTATTTTTATCAGTACACGCCATGTGCCTCTACTTGGACCGCACACAGAGCTACAGAAACTCTGAGCAGCTCTTTGTCTATTTAGGAGGACATCAGAAGGGGAGAGCTGTCTCGTAACAGAGATTGGCGCACTGGATCTTGGACGGCATCACTCTGGCGTACTAGTCCCAAGATCTCACCCGGGATGTAGCCTCCTCAAGGACACTGGCTCAGGGCGCCTCTCTGGCAGACATTTGCAGAGCTGCGGGTTGGGCTACGCTCAACACTTGTAGATTCCACAACCTTCGTGTAGAGCCAGTGTCTGCCCACGTCTTGCAGTGAGACCGGCGGCTGCCTGGGCGTTCGCCTGCGAAGCGCCTTCTCCCTTCATCAGGTAAGTCAGTGCACTATTCCAGCTTCCCTACTTCCCCCACTGGGTGAAGTACAAGCATCCCATCCATCACCAAGCACTTCTCTGGTTTACCAGCCGGGTGAAGCAGCCCGTATTCCAAGCCCAGTATAGGTAGAGTTTCCCCCACTAGGTGAACCCCTATACCTGAACTAGTGGTCCACACGTAGTGACTCCACCCTTTGGTCGTCCCGTCTGACATTTCTTCACTTTTGGCCCCCCTGCTGGTGAACCTGTGACCTCCCGTCAGTGGACTCCACAGCTTCTGTGCACCCCTGGTTGGGGCCCCGCACTACTACACCCCTGAAATCTCCCCACTGGTGAGACCGTTTAAGTATTCAACGTATTATCTCCCTATGGCAGATGTGGTTCCCTGAGGCGATTGGGTAGCAATTCCCAGTGTTCCATACGGTGCCGGGCGGCTATCTCGTCTCTAGAGTAGGAAGGCCATCGCCTGTATGGTCTTTAGTAAGAGCCTCTCGTCGTTGACTCACTCAAACTGATGCCTTACTACATCACTAGCGGGTTACGATTCGCAGTAACGCTCACTTGTGACTCGCCCAGGCCAGTCAGTGTTTCTCAGCTGGAAGTTGTGATGAGGCTCAGTCCTGCTGTGTTTCGAACAGGGAGCCCATTCTTTTTCGACACAACGTCTCGTTCCCTCCATCAGTGAAAGGACGTAACATCCGTAAACCGAGACGTTTTATCACTACGACTAGATAATACTGTTCAAACCAGATTCTAGTGCCATTTAAAATCCTCA
This sequence comes from Triplophysa bombifrons, assembly GCA_029783895.1. Lineage (NCBI taxonomy): Eukaryota > Metazoa > Chordata > Actinopteri > Cypriniformes > Nemacheilidae > Triplophysa > Triplophysa bombifrons. The sequence goes on from CM056464.1 coordinate 18,285,539, forward strand.
ACAAAGATCAATGACATTTTCCAACTTGCATGCATGTTACATTCTTGAATTGTTTTATTTGACTCAGCATGTGTCATATAACATTCTTCAATACACATTGAAAACTCACACCATTATTTTGTAAGTAATGGCCCCATGTATTGAAGTGGGCATTCACTGTAAGTAATATATGCACTTTGTTAAGGATTTTCGTATGTAAATGCCACCACAGAAAAGCCACTTGTAAACAAAATTCTTGACCAAAGCTTTCAGAGCTTTACAGCTAATGCAATACACTCACCCCAATTTGCATAAATACCAGATGAAAAATGAAACACATACACGAGACGACGTTTACATTATATATTATCTTTTGACATTAAGAGGAGAGATTGGAATTATGCAAGATCATTTGCGGTAGGCAAATTGCCTAATAAGTCAAAGTTGTGTAATTGAGATATTTATTTCAATGGTCACATGTGTGAACAGATGGTGGCTTTGAAAACTTGCAACCTGCAACAGAGGCCTAACCTTGATGTTACTGGCTATGAAACAAAGCTCTTAGGTGTTTTTCCCGACAGAGATTACTTTAGCCATGACTAGGCTTAATTTAATAAGGATATTTAAATTGTTTAAAAAAACCTGGTGTGCAACTCGAGACAAGACAATCACACTGATATATTTTAAAATATGTCAGTGTAAGTTGTTTTCGATCAAGAAACCTCCTACAGTTAAGTTAGTCTGGGACTGGTCTTAAACCCTGTCCGGAAAACCGACCCTTCATCTTTCCCATTTCCTTATTGAATCAAATTGATTGCAATCAGGATTATGCTTTTTCCAAGATTTATAGCCAGAGACTTTGTGTTGTGCGAGTTGTGTGTTGGAAATAAGGGGCAAAAGGTCTAGAGTGCATAAAATTTTAAAGATGTTTTTACATTGCTCAGGGGGCGTGGTACTAATGATCGTCTGCTTGAGGCAAATTTCTTGCAGTAACCAGCGTATGTTTGCCATAAAGGCTGAGCTGCTGGTTTTGTTCTCATGGCTCCCTGCCTATCCATATGACCTTAGCAAAGAAAACTTTTCGATATTGAAGGAATGATGCAATATACAAACATGGGGAATTATAAAAGCTTCAGGATACCCCCAAGTCCCAATGTAGGCTAATATGAACACAGTGTTACTGAAGTGTATCTTTGAATCAGATCTACTACACATAAAAATACAGTGCAGTTGTTTCAAGGGCATTTTCTGTGAACAAAATACATTGTTTCTATAGCTTGTATAGCACGATTAATTGTACCTTTAAAAGTTTAAAAGTTTTGTTTCAAATGTCAAAGCCAAATGTCAAGTATAGTCCTGCAGCACAATGTCTTCAAAAGTGTGTTCAGAATATTTACCACAAGACATTTGGTCCAGTGTTTACATTCAGCATTGCCAGCCTAGTGAGGGTGTGACACACCACATTAGGGCAATATACAGATTTAGATGCTTTCTTTTGAAGCTCTAATTTGTGATCCCTCTGAGCTGCAATATGTTGTATGATTTTATTTTGAAGTCAAAGAGACTCTTATAGACCGTTTAAATGCGGGACTGCATTTAACTGATCGTCTGTGTTTGGCTAGTGTCTGATAATTCAATTCAATTCAATTCAAGTTTATTTATATAGCGCTTTTCACAATGTGTATTGTTTCAAAGCAGCTTTACAGGGGCAAACAGGAAAAACAGAAAAGTTAAAACACAGCACAGTGCATGGTATTTATACAACGAGTAAGATCATTCTAATAAATAATATCTAATTTCTAAATAATTAAATAAATGAATGAATGCAGTCTCCCGGTGAGCAGGCCAACACTGCCCTGCTGTGGCGAGGAACCCAAACTCCAATGATTAATTAATGGAGAAAAAAACCTCGGGAGAAACCAGGCTCAGCCGGGAGGGCCAGATCCCCTCTGACGTGTCATAGCTGCACTCAAACTGGTGACATGTGATTTAAGTTTAGCATTTAATACCAAATATTGTAACTTCAGCATTAATAAGACAAATAGTCCGTCTTGGCTATTGGTTGGGGATGTAGTGGTCTGAGCTGGGATGGTCCAATGGTCATATTTCTCTTGGCTGGTGGTGGAATTGCCTTAGATGGAGCTGGGATGGTCAGTCAGTCTGCAGCTGTAGCTGGCGTGATCTCAAATTGGGGATGGGCATCTGTCGGTCGTCTGGACATGGTGGAACTTCTTCCTACCTCGGGATGGGCATCCCGAGGCAGAGGCGGAAAGAGAATAAAGAGGATAATTAGCGTAGCTGCTGTTCATTAACTATGCATTAAGTGAAAGCTTGGCTGAAAAGATGTGTCTTTAATCTAGATTTAAAAGTAGACTCATTTAGACCGAAGTAATCGTTTGGCTTAAGCCAGGTTTCAGTAAGGCAAAGTATATCAAAACTGTTGTCTGTGATCATTTCATTTACAATAACTGCCTTTGGATTTAGTGATCTAATATTAAGTAGCCCAAACTTTAGGCGTTGGTTTTGCTCATTAAATATATTGTCTTTTGGTTTAATCATGATAAGATTTTTTCTCTGACTTTTAAATAAATTATTATTTGGTTGTATTATTCGGGGGACAGACACAGTCTCTATGCATTTGAAAGCAGTAACATTCTTAACAGTTCGGTGAGAAGAACACAGACTATGGTTAAAATTTGTACTTACTAGTCAAATGGTGCGTAGCGTCTTTGAGATGTTGTCAGACAGAATTTCCGCTCCAATGCTGCTGGGGTGCAGCCCGTCGGGGCGGAAGAGCCTTGGTCGCTCACAGAACAGATCAAAATTATTTACAAAGAGCAGCTTCTGTTCAATACACCATGACATTAACCAATTATTAAGTGTAAATAGTCTACTGAACTTTTCGTTCCCTTGTCGGTAAGTAGGAAGCGGCCCTGATATGATGATCCTCGCCGTGGGCGATGCGTTGCGAACAGTATCGACCAGACTCCTGAAGTCCCTCTTCAGGATCTCCGACTGCCGCATTCTCACGTCATTCACCCCCGCGTGCAGAACTACGGCTCCCACTCTTGCATCATCCTTCAGAATCGCAGTTACCTGCGCAGAGACATCGAGAACACGGGCGCCAAGAAAACAGTGAGTGCGCACCTTACCTTGTTTGAAGGAGGCGCGTACGTTCCGGACGATTGAGTCTCCGATGACCACAGCGTTGGATTTCGTCTCGCAGAGGGCGGCAAAGCGGTTACTGGTAGGGATCTCGAAGACCGGTGGCGGCGGTGGGGGGGAGGTCATCGCTCCGGTCCTGGATTTCGCCTTCCGCCGTGTGTGTGCTGGCGCAGGGGTGAAATTCATTTGGGCTCGTCGTGATCTAGAAGCCAGGGATCTGTGCATAGAAACACACGGAGTAGAAGTGATAGGAGTATTACAATCACGTCGAACACTTACCGCAGCTTTGCGAGCGTCAGCCCGGGATGTTTCCATCGCCGTTTTACATTCTCGCAGACGTGTTTGCCTCTCGAGTAGATCGTGGATCTGCTTCTCCAATACTTCCAGTTCTGACTGAAGTGCGAAGAAAGATTCATCATCTGCACTCAAAGGTAACGTTAAACACATATCTGAATCATTAGCCATTAGTGGTGTCATAATGAGAACAGTGGGTTAAGCAGTAAAGGCAATATTCAGACTAAAGGCTGGGAATGCTAACAGCCTGAGTGCTAATAGCGAATGGTCGTACGAAACAAATTTATCTGTGCGTTATATGACGATATTTGGTATGGGATACACTTAAGGATAGGTTTAACCCTCTGTGAGTTATCAATTTAGAACATAAATATTGATAAATAACAGGAATAAATGATATATTTAGAAAAAGTTTGACGCAGCTCTGTCTCAAACCACGCTCTCTCAGCAAACAGGAAAAGCTTGTTTTGATAAATAATAAAAGTCTTTATATGTAATTTAATTTATTTTACTAATATTTTATATTATTGTCTAATATATAATAATTCTATTACATAAACAGTTTGTAGAATTTTGTTGAATGTTCATTTCATTAAATAAATGTGTCCTGTAGTTTTGACGCATTTAAAGAAACCGTATGGTACATTGACATCTAGCGGTTGAGCTTGGTATTGCAGTCTAAATTCAAAATATTGGAGAGACATCTTTAGCCAAGCAACGGTTGTTCTTGGGTTCTTTTACTTGTTATCAGAAATAAACAACAGGCATATGTGCAGTAACATTTGTTCATGTTGTCACTTTGAAACTATCAATATTACAAAGGAAACCCAGCACTTTTATTTTGATATACTCTAGGTTTACCTGGAGGAAGTAGACCTTGGGCCCTAAAAGGACCTTAAAGCAGCCCTTAGGTGTGCACATGTAAAGGCTACTATGTGAACTGGTTGGAAGACTTGTGTTTTTTAAACCATAGAAACTAACATATTTTTTCCTCTCACTGTTATTTTTGGGAAATACTCTTTTCTTGTTTTTGAGAGAAGACAGGATTTTTTTCATTCCTGACACTTGAATGTTTTACTTTTTGTGGTTGGATTAATTACATTTATTGAAGATATCCGATTGCTACTGGGAAACTAAAATATTACTATTTATGATTGTTGAAAGGCCACTATAACGCACAGTTTTCTAGAGATAATGTACCATTAATTTATCCTTCTGCACATACGTTGTTATGTCCTAGGAGAAAATAGTTATATATGTACTCCAGGCATGGTGAAGGAAAAATAAATAGACATCACTTGAGGTCCCATCACTGATCCCTGGGGTTCTCACAGAGAGTGAGGATGCCAGTAAAGTGACAGATTTATGTTTAGTTATACCATGAATACAGTAAAGATGTATTTGGCATTTTGGTTTAACAGGATTATTAAACAATTATCTGCCTTTTTACTCTTTAAACCACACATAATAAATGTCTCTATGGTAATGCAACAGCTTTTTGTTGTACTTGACAACTACTGTTTTTTTTCTGGTGTTTCTGTAAGGTTGTAAAAGTGATTAACATAGCCAAAGCCCATTTCTTTGTCATCCAAATTACAGAGTGCTGTCCAATCAGGAGAAACGGTTGGGAAGAAGCCACACTGCATCACAATGCTTTGCTATTTTTAGCCATGTGACGCATAATGTGGAACATGGACATGCTCGGCTGTTGTGTGACAATCACTCTCACCAATCATGCATACAAACTTTGTAAAAAGGCATTTAATAAATAAAAAAATATTTGGGATGCAAACGACTGAGCTATCAATGTAATCTCCAGAGGATTGTGGCTTCTAGATGTGCAAAATAATGCAACTTTTCCAAAGAGGTCTATAATACCTGAGAAAAGCTATACGATGTATTCCTTGATGGCCATTTCTGTGTTGGCACAGATCCCTTGAAAGTATACAGCTGCTACTGCTATCTGCCATCTTTGTTCATGGGCTCATGGACATTCGGTTGTGAGCACAGGGATTTTTAAGCCAATCATTTGAGCTGTAAATGTCATGTGATTAATGACTCTGGCGCCACACAAAAAACTAGCAGCCAATATCTGATCCCATGGGTTTTACAGGTTTCCATTAATAATTACATCATTTGTTTTTTGCCTTTGTGCAGAATATAGAATGGTGTCGATAAAAATGGATTAAAACTGACGAGCAAAGTGATTTATTGTACATACATCCTTTTAGGGCTTTTTGCTGTCAGGGCATGTGCAAATGTGATTGATTGGATCTGAATGTTGCTATATGTCTGCTGTCAGAAACTTTGAAGTACTGTTATACACACATAACTTTGCTTTAATTCTGCATGTTCTTCACAGAATGTGGGAACTACATGGATGGTCTATTGCTTCCGCCAATGTTTCTAAGTAGACATTGGATGGACACACAATTTTAGAAGCTAAATCATTTAAATCCTGGAAAATCAAGTTGGGCGGATCTTCAAGTGTAAGTGATTTCGGAACTTAAATGTATGCATACAGGCACACATACTAGAATGTAGCTACTTTATTTAATTAAGAATGTACTGTAAATTTTAGATGCAAGGTAAATGTTCAGGTCAATGGGTCCACAGAATTAGACTTGAATGGATGTTGCGGGGACAGTCTGAAAAACATGGGTCATTGATATTGTATTGAAGTGAAAGACTCTATGTTTTAAATGTGTAGGCTATATCTGGTAAATGGCAATTTTGAATACTTTCAGTAATGTCCTTGTGTAGATGGCAGGTGTGGGTAATTTCATGGTGTCTTTAAAACTGAACAACACATCAAGTTTTTTTTGCTCATGTGGCTATACGTGCAATAGTTCTCAGCAATTCATGACACGACCCATAAAGCACATGTGCATGTTATACAAGCAAATAGGTAGCCTTTATTTTCGGCTCTCATTAAATGGGGCCTTTTGAAACTTTTCTACTCTTGGAGAAAAGAATTTGACACACAGTTCCGTTGGGTCTTCGTTGACATAGTCCTCTGGCATACTAATCTGCCGTACTAAGCATACCTACATCTACTCCACAGTCCTCACAGACTCCTTCCGTGTGTTTTACACACATGTGCGTGGTGGCGGCTCATGAAGTTTATTATCACTGTGTTCATCTCTGTGTAACAGTTTTGTCTCTTTCCTTCCCCCTCTTGATCATATCGTGTCTACCCTGGAGCCAGGAGCTACTGAAGTGAAGCAAATCAAATTGCTATCCCATATGCAAGACCCGCCTTCCCTAACAAAGCTGCCAGAGCGAGTCATACTTTCCAGACAATGAAGAAGCAGACAATATCACAGCGTTTCATGGGTCAGAGAAAGTCGAAGTCAGCGGCCTTTGTATTATAATTAAGCACCATCTTGTTGGAAATGGCTTGGAAGCTTTATAGTGACAGATGGGAGTCTCTGGACACTGAGCGAATGTTAACAGTTCCACTGCGAAAGGGAGCGCAGTGTGATTAATTGAAGGTGTGAAGAGGAAGAGGTGATGTGGAGGCTCTGGAGTTTCTCGCCCCTTATGTGCCCTCCTGCTGACAAACAGTTGTGGTGACAGGAAACGGTCACGGAGCGCTTTTGAGCTTTTAGACCGCCTAAAATTGCACATGCAATTCCTGCGAGATTCACGGGATTGTAAAGTTTACTTTCTGGGTACAGGCCGATGTATTTTCAGAATAATTTGATCGATTTGCTGCACGTTTCTAAAGTGTTTTGGGAATAGGAGTCACTCAGGTTTGCATGCAGTCATTTAGAGAATACACAAGGTGAAAGCTCAAAAGCATTTACATTTTAAAGGCTTGTCTCTATATAATTGTCACATAGTTGAAGTAAAATGTCGTGCCGAATCGGAAACAGTTCACCTCAATCAAAGAACTTGCTGACAGGGATTATTATTGGCTGCCAAAATGACACACTCTGTGAACTATAACATGACTCACATCGGACAAACAGATTAAATACCAAATGCTGAGGATGTCGCTATGGAGGCAGCCGAATAATCATGTCTCCTCTGCTCATTAGGTGGACTCAGTGACATCTTGAGAGTATTTTTATCTTTTTTAAATGGGTGAAATAATGACATGACAAAAGCAACGGGGAGAGCAATCATTTTGGAGCGGCTATACTAAATCCTCTTTTTACCCCGGCCTGGAAAGTTTGAACAAAAAGCGATGCTCTTTAGGTAATATTTATACTACCTCTGTCACAACATTATTGCTAATGACCTCAGAATCACCATTGATTGTTTGAAGTGGGGAATAAAATAGAATAAAATGCTTCTGAGTGGGCTTCTAATTTAGCTCTTGTACATTTTGACATGTTAAAAAAATCTGTATTCAAATTGGAGTGTTTTTAATCAAACATGTACTTTTTCTCGCTGTCCTCTTAAACAAAAATGGACTGGATAATTAATTAATTTATTTTAAATAAATTTAGGACATATAAGAAGTTCCAATAATAATGCAGTATCAAAATAAAAAATTATAAGTATTAAGCAATATATTATGTTCCTGTCATTTGTTTATTTACTTAATGTAATATTTTCTACTTTTAAAAATAGTTTTTATAATTTACATATTTTATTTATCCTTCCACATCATGATTTCTTCCCATGACAAAATGCTTTGTGGAAAATGCATTATTCCCACAAAGTGACCTTTCATCTCACGTTGTCTCATCTGTCTTATAAGCATGCACATCATTTCTATTCAACGATGCACCGAAATGCCATTTTCATGCAGTATTTGCAGTGTGATGTCATATAAGTATACTGCAATCATGGCTTTGATTACACCCGCGCTATAGTCTAATCCGCTATGCCTGAGCGGAAAAGTAAATGGTTTTCCTTTCCATTTATCCCTGTCTCTTCATGAAGGCGATGGACCTGTTTTTAGCTTTCTCATTGTCGAGGAGGAGAATGTGTAGGATGGCCGAATAATATTCAAGTGAAGACAAGCTGATTGTGACAAAGGAAAGTGTCTGGTATGCAGAGACAGTTACTGACCCTTGAGATGCAATCACACGCTGCCATGAAATCACGAACACAATATTGCAGTACAAAAGTTGTCAGTTGCTTTTGTTTCAGGACCCAGATTTACATTGAGCTTCAAGTGGCCATCACACATGTCACAAAAATTGTTTATTTTCAAATGGAGTTTATTTATAGTAAGGTAAGGGATCTGTACAGACCAGACAGTGTGCAGAATTATTAATGGGATATAGGCTGAATTGGAAGATTTTAAACATGTTTTAATGAAAAATTGCATTTTAAATGACCCGGGTGAAATTTTATTTTACCTTACATTTGCGTTGTCTTCTATTTTCATAGATCAATACAAACAATATGGTTTGTCCTCCTTTTATAAGTTCACAATGCTTTTAATAATTGCATTAAACCTTTTTTAAAGCCTTTGACGTATAGACTGTTTGTGGTTTGTGATCCATGCAGACCCACCAAATGTACACATCCCAATGCATGATGCCATTTACTTTTTTCCTATCTTATAATACGTTAATCTATATTTACTGTAGCTTGCTAGTTCTTTATACTTCACAAAGTATTTTTCACATTAATCTTTTATATGTGAATCTGAATCTTTTAAGTGTCTTTTGTAGCATGTGCTGAGACAGTCCTTTTACCTGTGTTGTTCCCTCAGACGTCCCATAAAACACACATGCTACAGAGGATTACTGAAATGGTTGCTTTTCTGTAGTCAACCATCTATTTGCATTTCAAAGACCAGTTGTGAAATGATACAATAGGGACTCTTCATGAATTCATCACATGACAAAGCAAATTACTACAAATTATATATTTTAAGACTAAAACATTATGCCTCTGCTGGTTTTCTTCTAGTCAAATTGCATTGTCATTTCATGTATCGAAATAAATTATATGCTCCAGAAAAGATTGTTTCCTGTTGTTGCCATCCTGTTGGTTTCGTTGAGCCCAAAAGGAGGCAACGCAGAGATGATGCCCTTGCTTCCCCGGGCTGCCGCGAGCGTCAGGTTGTAGTGGCCCCGCTCTCCCCGAACGCTCGCGGCTGACCCGGATATGCACGTGGAGCTATTTAGAAGTGGAGTATGCCGCTCGCGGCATCCTCCTGTTTCAGGGGCTCAGGGAGCTGTTACTTTCCTGGACGGTGAAGCAGCTAAAGGGCTATGTCGACCACCCAGGTGGACTAGCAGCCGTGGTGCACCACAGATGCTGCCAAGTGGAGAAGTCGACCAAGTCTCCCTTCCAGGGCATGTAAGCTCTTTGACATTCGTGTCAAGGAGTTATGATGCTGTGGGTGAAGCTGCTTTCACCTTCCACGCTATGGCGGTCAATAAGGTCCAGAATGCTATGGCGACCCATTTGGTCATATGCTAGCACATTTTGGATCTGGTTGATGGGAAGGTCGACCCGGCTGCGCACCACCTCAGGCCTCGCGCCTCGGGCGACGTAGGTCATGGCGAGTGCCCTGGGTCAGAGGATGTCCATTATAGTGGTCCAAAGATCTGTGGCTCAATCTTGTGTGATGAAGCTCTGAAGGACCGCCGTCTAGGGCATCGCGCAAGCAGGGCTGTATGGTGACACTGTGGAGATTTTCTGTGGTGAAGAAGCAGACTTTTCAATGACCCGGCCACCTATTGGTTGCTGAGGTCCAGAAACAGCCTGCCCTCCAGCAGCCCCGCCTCTCCACGGTGGCCCCTCTGGTACTGTGCCCACAAAGTATGGCCAATCAGAAATGCAGAGCCTCGCAGGAGGGGGCCTCTACCCCGTTGGGAACCTGCCTTAGAGTGGGATGACAGAATGAGCCATAGGTGTAGAGAGTAAACTCTCTCTCCGGGCTTCTCCCCGGTGATATCACTGCCTTCCGCAATCTCCACGTGACGTTGCATTGGCCGGCAATAACATCAAGCAGGTAAGTAGGCAACGCAGTCAACAACTCCGGGGTCCCACCCTGTGCAGGACGACCGCTCTGTCAGCCACTGAACCAGCCTCCCACGGCACAGTGAAGAAGATCATCCCTCCGGTTCTGCAACCATGGTTCTTGGGCGCTCTAGAGTGCACCAGCCCATTAAGCGAGCTAGAGGACGATCCATCTTGGTGCGATCCAGTTTCGCCAGGCGCCCGCCAAGTTCGGGGCATTCTCCTCTTGTAGAAGGCTCCCGTGCTCGAGGTTGCTGCCCTTCTGGCGAAAGGTGCGATTGAACCTGTCCCTCTTTTCCAAGCCCGGACTTCATAGTGCCTCAAAAAGGGGTGGGGGGGGCTGTGCTCCACTCTTTATAGCGCCTCCTGAACAAGCACCTACAAGCTGCCGTTCAGGATGCTGATACAGAAGCGCATCTTGGCAACAAGATTGGTTGTGGCAATCGACCCGTAGGACACTTACTCTTACGACTCCTTCCGTTCGCGACATTCTTCGAGGGAAGAGCGTATCAGTACTAAGCCGGGCCCTGTCTCCACGAACGGTCACAGGGAACGAACGAACAGCCTCATGCTTCGGCACCTAGACCATCTGGCCTACTGGTTAAATGGGAAAAGAGCAAGCTCTCCCCAAAAAGAGAGCTCCTCCTATCTCGACAGACGCCTCCCTGTGGGGTGGGGTGCAGTGTGCAATGGACACGCAGTATTGGGCAGTAGACGGGTTCCCAACTCCCTAGAGTTGTTTGGGGGTCCTTCTGGCACTAAGGAGGCTAGGCCCCTAGTGCAGGACAAACACGTGCCAGTCCGGTCGGGCAGTTCGACTGCCGTGGCGTACATCAATCATCAGGGCATACGCTCACGGCAGATGCCACAAAGTTGCCCGATCCATCGTCCTATGGAGTTAGCAGGTGATCAATCCCTGAGGGCCACGTTTATCCCGGGCAAGCTAACCAGACAGCCGTTGCGCTCTCTCGGAACGCCCCACGGAGAGTGGCGACTCCATCCTCGCACAGTCCAGCTCTAAGGGGACCGGTGCGGCCAGGAACAGATCCTGTTGCCCCCACCTTTTTGCCGCTTTGGTACCCCGTGAGCGAAGGTCCCTTCTGGATGGGTGCTTTAGCGCGCAGCTGGCCGCGGGAAAGGCAGAAGTAGGCCTTCCCCATAGTGAGCCTCATTGCACAAGGGCCTGTGCAAAGTCAGAGAAGAGCGGCTTCAGGTACTGCTAGTTGTGCCTTACTGGCCCAACCAGACTTGACTCTCAGACCTCTCGGTTTTGATGACTGCCCCCTCTGGCCGATTCCCCGTGAGAAGACCATCTCGCAGGCGAAGGGCATGGTTGGCACCCCAGGCAGGCCTCTGGAATCTCCACGACTGATCCCCGGATAAGGTCCAGTACTAGGTAGAGTCGCCCCCACTCAGGTGGACCCCTATACTAGGACTATTGCCCCATACGTAGTGACTCCCCATTGGGTAGTGTAGTACCTGAGCCTGATCAGACTAATTCACTAATTCAATTTCTTACATACTGCAGCAACACCCCTCACCCCACCGGCGAGCTAGTCGCTTGGGGGACAACCCCCAATCTGCAACTTACACCAAGGGCAGGACAAGATCTCTAGTGACCATAGCAACTCACACCAATTCATCAATACTCTAGTATTTTATGACCCAATGGAATGTAGGGAGCTGAACTCTCTTTACTCACTTTGGGGATAGACCTACAATCATAAATGCATTTATATGGAAATGTACATATTCATTTATAACATTTCCATGTATTAATGTTCTTGTTGTTATGTCTGTTTTAAACATTAATCCAAAGTATCCATGAATGTGTGTTTAACTACTGGAATTATTAGATTTGTAGTAACTCATTTAACCAAGATGATATTTAGATCATGTTTGGTGTCTATGAGCTACATTTGTTATTTCCTTAATGTTGTTGTTTGTTGTGTTTTGGTAACTCTTTTCATATTAGTTTTATCAAACTCTTAGAAGTCTTCTAGTGAACCTCCAATCAGCTTTCACATGCAAAACACCATCTGAAAGACAAAGACAGTTAACTTTCCCTCCAAAGTTGCCATCTCCTGATTGGACCAGTCACGTCTGTAGGATGTGACATCCTTACAGTTTAAAAGAGACCACGAGAAGATTCTTTCTCTCTCTTGCATTTTACACTCTTCCTCGCGCTTCCTTTTCTCTCTTGGTCTTGCTCTTCTTCGTCTCCATGCGTTCTGCATCTCCAAGGATGGACTAGAAGAAGACTTCACCTTTAACCCATAAGTTTGTGCCAGGCTGCGGCCTTGTCTTTCCAGATATAGATCCTCTGCATAAAACTGGTTCTCTCTGATCACTCTCAGCCAAGATCAACTGGAGCCTCAACAAACTGCATCAGGACACTTTCTTTCTTTTGATGGGCAAGACGTGCAAGTATCAAACTTAGTCTCATTAATGGATGCATAGGGCATCATTAATCCTTTTAACAAAGGTCTTTTACAAGAAGAAACTTTTCGTTCAGGCTATTGATCTTCTGAATATCATATACTGCCATAATCCATGCTCTGTTCTTCTCTCTGCTTTAACTTCAACCTTCTTCCAATGCTTAACTGTAGGTGTGTGTATGTTAGATTACTATGTGTCTAGTCTAGGTAATAAAGTCCTGTTTTATTTCACACGTAATGTTGTTTGTAGTTCATGCTCATAATCCGGAGTCCCTAAACATGCCGATTCTTGCTACCTGCTCGTAATGCTAAGTGATTTCCCCAAATCATGAATTTGATCCAGATAATTATAATTGATCATTATTAATTGAATTCATCCCAATTTGGATTGATATTTGTTTCCATTACAAAGGGTGGTGGAGAAAATATTACTTATAATTGTGATCAAAGCTCATGATAATTCTTACATATTTGATGAAGAATAGTGTTTAAATAATTCTGTTCCTCATCGAATTCACTACAGTAGTCCCGTGTGTTGATTTCCTCACTCCTGGTTCCCCTGTTGGCGAATCTGTGACCTCCCCTCCGGTGGCACACCCACCTGGGTTCTGGCCCCCTACGGCCGGACAACTTTTTAGCATGTGATCTCCTTCGGGAGACCATTTCAGTTTCTCCAAATGTCACCTCCCAAATGGCAGGATGTGGTCTCCGTAACACACTCTCCAAGAGGAGAGCAGTGTTTTCCCCAGTGCCACGGCTCCGGACGGAACCTCAGTTACAAGGTGCAGCCCTGTCCGTGATGACTGTCATTACAGGCTTCACAGTTTGTCCACTACTATTCCACTAGAAGGTTACGTCTCACTGCAACACTCGCTTGTGACTCGCTAGGATAGTCAGTGTCGCTCAGCTTGAGGTTGTAATACCTCTCAGCGTTGTGGCGTGTAGAGATAGGTCCCCAGTCTGTCTCTCAACACAACATTGAGAGGACGTCTGAAGGGGAACGTCTCGGTTATGTATTCATGCCACAACGCTTTGCTGATCCGCTGCAAGGAGCACCTCCAGGTTCCTCAGCACAAAGGGTGTGAATGACCGCCTCCATCTTCCTTTTATACCCGTTTATACGGATCGGAGACTGGCGTGTTTTTTTTTTATTGTATTGTATCATTTTATTACTTGTAATTATTTATTAAAAAAATATTATTTATTTTGTCTTTTTAATAATAATAGCATGTTGTAATAATAGCATGCAAAGTTTTAAAAAATATATATTATTTAAGGTATGTTTATTTTTAGGATTTAGGACAGCAAGCCAAGCCATTGTTTACGTCCTATCTATTCAGACTGGATAGGCAGGTGAGCTTATAAAAGAAACAAATAAATACAAACAAATTTTTATTTTTTTCCTTCTGAAAGATTGTTTTATTGTGATGTTGTGATTATTTGTTGTGATAAACCGCTTAAAGAGAAGAGATGAAAATAAGTTAAACACATTTTTCCAGTTCTTCAAAGAGGTAATGGGCTACTGTGTTAATAAAAGCCATCAATCAGATGTATTTAGCTCGGTTAATGTTTCTGCCTCATTTGTGTGTTCCAAAAGCCACCATCTGGGTCACGGTGCCTGCAGCTACAGTCATTGTTTTCGCAACAGAAATTGTGCTGGTGCTAATTGAAACTTGAACAAACAGACGCGTTTTGTTTCCGTTGGGCAGACAGTGTCTGTCTCCCCATTTATGGACCTTTAATCAAGACCGATAATCAAGAAGGATTACTGAGTCTTTCAAAATGTTATGAAAGCACAGAGTGCTCTCAAGAAGATAAACATGTGTTATGAATTCCAGCTTATGAAATGTTTGTAAAACAAGATGGGGATTATTTGTTTAATTAATGTTTAATACAGCGTATTCAGGAAAAAACACATTTTGTGCATGAAAATATATGCCATAGATCCTTCGATCCCTTATGAGAAGAAAACCAAGAAGATAGTTTTTTTTGTGAAAATGTTGAATTACAGAGAGAGGTGGCACTGAGGCTACCAAGTTTTTCAGTTGGTGGCACAAGCCCTTAAAGAACTCATCAGATGAGCACTTTAAACAAGTTTGTATGATTTATTAGGGTCTTTATGAAATGTAAAAAACAATGGATGTGTAAACAAAACGCTTATTGCCTCTTTAAATGATAATGAGATACAGCACACCCCATCCGTCCAGCGTCTCAACACAACAGTCATGTAGTACTGCCATGGCCTTGGTTTAGCTAAATTATATTTCCTGAACTCCTCTGCGGTTAGTTTCGTTTTAAACATGTATGCTTCCCTAAATGCACGGAATCTACCTGCAAATCTCAGCGGAATTATGTGGATTTAAGCGCTTGTCATTCACAAGTTATACACACACAACGTAAGTGCATAACTAGAATGTTGTTACAGATTTTTCAGCCAATAAGGACTAGTGATTAGAGACATTTAAAAGCAGTCTAACCGCAGAGTTCGCCCCTGTTCATTAGCAAACAAACAACTTGCCGCAGCTATAACTTAAATTGTCAGCTTTGTCTCATTCAGTTTATCTTGATCCCTCTTGAGGAACAACTTTGAAGCTAGTCCTGCTTGTACTGTCCCAGGTTGATAAAGCAATCCGGTTTGAAGTTATTTGCGCATACAGTATTTAATTATGGCTTCTGATGGATTTTAACAAAAAATATAATAATTCCACTCCTGTCTCTTCCGAGGTTGGGACTCATTGCATTTTGCATGTTTCCACAAACTTTAGGCATGGCGTCACATACTCCGTTGTCACATGTGAAAATGACAATGGTGGCAGCGCCATGGGTGGAATTGTGTAGATTAAAGTGTGGTAACATTATCATAAGAGCCTCCTCCTCTTTGTCACAACACGCACGGAATCTGAACGGCTCGATTTCTCACATGCTTGCAGGGAAAGGCACACCGAAACAAACTTACTAGGTTCTTGTTTTTAACGTTTTCTGAGTTGGCAGATGCATCGGGGACCCAATTAAAAAACCTAAACGCGAAAAAGTCTTATTTTCATTCGATGACCCCTTTAATGGGGTAGCGCCAGAGTCATGGGGTGAGGTAAGAAAAAACAATAGCTAAAACTTATTTAAAATATGTTTATAACATCAAAATCAAATCATTGTTTATGATTTAATTGTTTTTTATTGTATATGTGAACTATTTTTCAACACTTGACCATATATATAGCATATCTTTCTAAAAGCTACTTTCCTCCTTTATTTGTTGTGAATAACTCATAACTAAGATAAGCAAATTCATTTGATTTCAGTGGGTGTTTTTGGGCCAGTTCTTTGTTGTTTGATGAACATTATAAATAGAGATCTTTATTATGGTGCTGCCCCTTTTAGAGCAAGCGCACTGTACTGTAACACACATGCATTTTTCCCCAAATGTTTATTCAGGAAACGGACTACCTTTACAAGGTCATGTTAATATGGGAATTTGTACATAATTTTGTGTTTATATGTCCGAGTAAGAAGGCGAGAGAAAGGAAAGAGAACCAGTTTAGTGCTTTAGGTTTTTGTGCTCTCCCTGTGTCAGGACTCGGGTCTGAACCCCCACTTGTTTTGTGTGTTCGTTTGTTTTGTTTATGTCGAGCACATGGGAGAGCTGACAACTCACAATGCATTTGGAGTCTGTGTTTGCCCCGCCTGCTTGTTTTCCACTTTTCCCTTGCACACCTGGTTCTCCTTTTTCCTCATCATTGCACACCTGCTTTCACTCTCCGGTTAGTTCACCCGTTACTTTAACCCCTTCAATCTCACCACGAATTGTCATATTGTTAGAATTCTCTAGTCACTGTGACCGCTAGTCTTGAACCTAGTATCTTGTCTTAGAACTTAGAACTTAGAAATTTGAATCTCGTCTTGGAACTTTGAATCTCGTCTTGGAACTTTGAATCTCGTCTTGGAACTTTGAATCTCGTCTTGGACCTTGGTATCTCGTCTTGGACCTTGGTATCTCGTCTTGGAACTTGGTATCTCGTCTTGGAACTTGGTATCTCGTCTTGGAACTTGGTATCTCGTCTTGGAACTTGGAATCTCGACTTGGAATTTGGAACTTAGAATCTCGACTTGGAATTTGGAACTTAGAATCTCGTCTTGGAACTTAGAATTTCGTCTTGGAACTTGGAACTTAGAATCTTGACTTGGAACTTGTCACGAAATTGTGACCCTTTACCCGCCACCTCTCACATCGTGGGTCGGGACTTTTTGTAAAAAAAATATATATATTCGGCCGAGCTTTCGAGCCTCTAGGTTAGGTTGTCAAGGTTTTTGCGGTTTTGTGGCTGCTTGCATGACTTCCTGTATCACTTCACTCTGTGTCTGTTGTGATTTATATTCCCTGAATTGCTGTATTAAAGACATATTTTGTGCAACCTGCTTCCCTAACATCCCGGGGTGCGCTCATATATAGTATCAAACAACCTGCCTGACCTGAAGACCTTTAGTGATTCGTCATGAAAGTCGCATTGAGACACGTTTGGCTTTTATCAGTAGCAACTCACAAATAAGGACTTAACGTGATGTATAACGTTCACATGATGTGTGCTTTTCAGTAGCCTTTTGCTAGTTTCATACAAGAGTAGGTTACTATAGTGTATAAACACTTGTTTCCCTCTTGTTCTTTAGCCTGCATTACGTACAATACACGCAACATATTTTGTTATCTTTGCTGTTTCGTACCTCAGCCAGGGAAATTCTTGTATTTTGCAGGCGGCAAAACATATTTATTTCAGTTGCAAGATTAAGCGGTCGTTTGCTCTGTCGGTCCTTGCGCTACATAAATGTTGCTCTTACACCCACCTGTTAGCCCAGCCAACGTTGGTATGTGGGCCCCATGTGGGTTTTAACTGGGCACATGGGCAGTATGAATGGTCATTTTAAGAGACTTCAGGGCTTGCAGAGATTCCCACTTTGCAATGGTAAAGTTCTGTCTGCATTCCGAGCAGTTGAGATATCGTGCTTTACAGTTTTTGCATTCCTTATAGCAAAAATGACATGGGGAACAACTCTCTATCATGATAAAGATAGAGAGCCTAAATGTTTTCTTCATGTTCAGTTTTAAATTGATAGCATGTAGAATACTCTGTTATGCTGTAAACTATGTGATGCTGGACATGTTGACTGTTCCTTTGTCACAGGTGGACAAAAAAAATGCCCTAAAGAAAAACACCAACCAAAAAGAGGCAGCGAAGTCATTATCTAAGTGGTTCACTGGTGGTTTGAAAAGAGCCCTTAGGGCACAAAACACCAGACTGTATGCAGTTTAAGTGTTCAAAATATTTTGCTAGGTGATGCAATTTTTAATTGTTCGATAATAAATTGATAGCATGTAGAGTACTAAATTGTGCTGTAAACTACATGATCCTGAATTTATTACTGTATTTATGTTCCTCTTTTACAGGTGTGGACTGAAACCATTGGAGTACATGACAGGTGTGGAAAAACAGCCCTTAGCGCACAAAACACAAGACTATCAGCACTTAAAGTGTTCAAAATATTTTTTGTTCACTTGAGTTCAAAGAACCCTTTCTAATCTGAAATCTATCAAACTCTTTTTAATGAATTTAACCTTTAAGACTTGTTTGTTTTAAAGGTTGAGTTAAATATTCTGTGTCAAAAATAATAAATTTCATATTGAACATTCATGTGTTTTTCATTTTCAGAACGCACCCGTTATGTTTATGATGTACAGGCAAACATAAATTAGAAGATTATTCATTTAGAAGATTAACAGTTAAAAAAGCAACATCCAATTGCTGCAGTTAACATTTAATAAGCAAATGCATTGTATTTGGTAGAGCATACGAATGGAAAAGGTAGATTACAATTTAGGACTGTAGAGGATACACTGTAGTATTTGTTCTGATGCCCATCGCAGCGTTGGTTTGTGTCTCAGCTTGATTCTACCGAACCCTAGTGCGTTTGCATTCATCTTATGTCATCACGAATGTGCATGACACATTATAGTAAACAGAACACGGTTCAATATATTGTGTTATTTATTCACTTCATGCTTTTTTCCCCAGCGCAGAGTAAACAACACTTCGTCTTACTGTGTGTCCGCTTAGGGGCTGTGTCCACCGAGGCACTTTTAAGCGGCTGAAAACGCCCACTGCAGGCACAGCATTCTTTCCCAAGTTGAGCATTTTTCAACCGTGCTCCATTCCATGACTAAACTGCAAGCGTGAAAGGCACCTGAATGCCACCTAAGGGGGGCCTCACCCAAGGAGCATCGAAGGGGTCCCTGACCACCTTAATCTCCCCGTGTATGTCGCTCCCTGGCTGTTAGATTCAGACTCTGACCTTTCTTGCAGGCCTTCACTTCCATCTTATAAGCCGCTAAAACCATGACGCTATAAGACTTGTTTATTTTCTGAAACTAATAACAGGAGCGATAATTACTTTTATAAAAGCTCTATGATTAAAGTGACCTATTTCATAAATAATGTATGATTGACAAGGGGAGTGGCACCATGTTCTTTAATACGGAACTAAAATGAACTGTCATTCAGTTTCCGTCTGAATGACTGTGACCTTTAACAAAAGAGCCATTCAGAATGATGGGCCTGAGACACTGATGTCCCAAAATAGATTGGATGGTAAATTTGTGAGATGAAAAGAAAAGGTGTATTGATGATGTGAAATTAAAGCATGCAGCTACAATATTAAAATGAGTGCTGTTGAGAAGAACAGGAAAAAATTGTCAGAATAAGAATAGTGACAGTGTCATTTTTTTTCTTTAAATAAGTAGATATGTTGTGTATGGCAATCAGGAACAACAATCAGAAACAAGCACTGTGATTGAGGCACCTATAAGGTCCATGGGTTCAGGGACCCTGGAAGTCAGCAACAGCACTGCTTTTGTGGAGTGGGTTTGGTGCTCTAAAATATCTTTTAAAGTATAAATAATAAGTTTTTATAAAATTGTTTCAGAACCAAATTGTGACAATGACACGCATTCTAGCGGACCAATACAGTTTTTCAATTCAGCGCCCCCAGTAGACTTTTTTGTCTCAAAACTGTACCTTGTAACAGTCATGAGACACTGTTCCATGTTTTTACTTAGGGTAATGCCTCTCCAAACCTGAAGGGGGAAATAGGCTTATGTCAGGAGGTCTTTCCCTTTAAAAAGGGCCAAGTAAGACCAGTTAGGGAGGTGCAAGCATGGCTATGAGTGTTTGCTAGGCTCAGCCATTGTGAGGAACCTCTTAGGTTTTACATCTCCACGTAAGTCTGTATATATTTGGTGATGGGTGTACTTGTGTTATGGTGAATTTATATTCTTATTAGGTATTGTATATTTGTTTAGGGGGTTTTCGTTAGCCGCCTCATTAAGAATCGAATGAACATTTCTTGTGGACTATGGTTCATTTACCGTCAATCCGATGGATCCTTTGCTGGATGGTATTTCCCGGATGGAGTGGGACGATGAAGATTTCTACACTACGAGTGGTGAACTGCAGATTGTAATCTCAGTTGTGGTTGTTGTCTGGACTCAGGAACTCTTGAACATTTGCAACTTGTATCTGGACTAAATGTACTCAACTCAATGCTGGATTAAAATTTAGTGATGTTGAAGGGTTATCCTCCAACCATTGTGGAATATTATTGTCTCTACCCTTGAATGATTGGATCCCCCTTTTTATGAATGTGCATATCTTTAATTAGCAGTGTTACATGAATGGCGCCCGAACAGGGACCTTTCTGGCAAAAGTGGTATGAGCAAGATATATTCCACAATTGTTATTGTAAATGTGAGTTTCATTTATAATTATTTACTTTCCTTCGAGTGTTGAATCATGGACGCATCTTCTGCTGAGGCTGGAGTGGGTACGATCCCAGACTATAGTGATAAACCATTTCTAACTCACCGTGAACCCATACGAGAGCTGATAGAGTCCTTTGGTAGTGTGTATCTTGAAGGTGAAATAGAAGTTGCCGTGAGAGAAGAGGATGACCTTAGTGATTTACCACCACCTCTACCGATTGAAGAGGATGATGAAAGTCTCATCAGTCTTGCCATTGCGACCAAGGTAAACCAATTATCAATGCAAATGGACAAAATGGAGAAGGATAATGTAGAGTATGTCAGACGGGTGGAGAAAGGCATACAGAGTCAACTTCAGTGTCATGACCTTCGTCTGAAATCAGTAGAAGGACAGGTTCGAGAGATGTCTAAACAAGAAGCAATTCAAGTTCAAGTAATTGATCGTGGTCATAAGGAGCTTGCAGAGGGTGTTGAAAGACGATGTTGTGATTTGAAGCAAAGTCTGGAAGAAAAGATGCAAGACTTAGGTAAAGCTATGATGGATTGCTTGAAGAGGAGAGACGATCAGCTCAAATTGATGATTTGTTCAGTTCCAACTGCAGTTTCTACGCCCAAAGCCCCACAAACCTTTGTAACATCATTCCCGAGTGGTCAGATAACTTCGGTGTCTCACGTCATTCCGGCCGTAAAGATAGATTTCCCCATCTACGGACGCGTAGAGGGTGAAGATCCGATTACTTACCTGGAAAGATGTGATGAATACTTGGCAGTACGACCTATGGGAGACAGTGAGATATTAGCAACACTTCCGACAGTATTGATGCGCACTGCTAAAGATTGGTGGATGGCAGAGAAAATTCATATAAAAACCTGGAACCAATTTAAAGCGGTATTTTTACATTCTTTTCTACCCGATGATCACGAAGTAGAGGCTGAGAGGAAAATGAGGGAAAGGAAGCAAGGGATGAATGAGACCATACGGACTTTTGCTTACCAATATCGAGCTCTATGTTTGAGACTAAGACCAGCGATGACAGAGAGGGAAATCCTTCAAGTAACTCTAAGAAACTGTAACCCTCGACTCGCCAGTGTTCTCCGAGCCACAGTTACCACCTTTGATGATTTGGTACGAGTTGGAACTTTGGTGGAGCGGGATATGGCGGAGGAGAGAACCTATTGGAAGCAACGTAATGTCATTCAAGAGGATCGGAAAGGACCAGATAGAGCAGGTAAAGGCAGAGGTGGAAGCATGGCTATGCTGAAAGAGAATAATATCCAGTTGTTAACTTTTCCTGTGTTACTGCGGAAACACTCATGCAATGCTGTTATTGACACTGGCAGTTCATATTCTCTCATGCAAGAATCTGTATGGAGGTCAAGGAGAGAGAAGGGAGAGACTTGGAAATCCAGCCGAGGATTGTCGTTTGCACTTGCCAATGGAGAGTTACAGCAAGCATTAGGAGAGGTTACATGGGACATTAACCTTCAGGATAAAATATACCCAGTACGAATCTTCATCATGAGGGATCAAGATTTGACATTTTCTTTCATCCTTGGTCTTGATTTCCTAGTGAACAGTGGCATAAACCTGGATTTTAACCACTTTTCTTACTCACTACCTGGGCAAAATAGGTCATCGCCGCTATTTTCTTGCCATCATCCTATCAGCATGAATATTCATTGTGCAGTACCCATCAGACAAGTATCACTGCCTACAGTAGCAAGTATTAAGGATCTAGTGAGTCAGGCGGAGATTTCGCGTACAGAGAAGAGACAACTGGGAGGACTTTTACTAAACTGGCCTACAGTTTGCACCGACGAGATGGGTCAGACAGAAATTATTAAACATCAGATCGTGACGAATGATCCCATTCCAGTTCGAAAAAGACCGTTCCCTGTACCGATTAATAAGCAAAAGTTCATGGATGAGGAGATTGAGAGAATGCTAAGTAAGGGCATCATACGACCGTCTACATCCCCTTGGGCAGCACCAGTCATATTGGTTCCCAAGAAAGATGGGAGTGTTCGTTTCTGTGTGGATTACAGAGCTTTGAATGCCAAAACTCCATTGGATGGATTCCCTATGCCTCAAATACAGGATATCTTGGAATCAATGTACGGAGCCTCTGTATTCAGCACGCTAGACCTACGTAGCGGATATTGGCAAGTGGTGATGGACGACTGCAGTATCCAAAAAACTGCTTTTATCACCAGAAACAACCAGCATGAATTTGTTCGCCTACCTTTTGGATTGAAAAATGCAGGAGCTACCTTCCAAAGATTGATGAACAGGATGTTGAAAGATTTGATTGGCAAGTGTTGTTTGGTATACATCGATGATATAGTGGTGTATTCCAAGGATATCCAACAGCATCTCCAAGACCTCAAGGCTGTGTTTGGCGAACTGGAAGTAGGTGGAGTAACGCTAAACCTCCAGAAGTGTAATCTGTGTAAAAAATCTGTAACTTTTCTAGGACATGTAATCTCTGAGGAAGGGATTAAGACTGAGGAGTCAAAAGTGGAAGCTATAAGGGACTTTCCAACCCCAAGGAATCTGAAGGATGTTCAGCGTTTCCTTGGTTTGGCCGGCTGGTATCATCGATTCATTGCGAGTTTTTCAGAGATTGCGGCTCCATTGCACGCTCTGAAACGGAAGGATACCGTATGGAACTGGACAGGCGAGTGTCAACAGGCTTTTGAGAGTTTAAAGAATGCTTTGCAGAGAGCTCCGGTTCTTATGTCACCGGACCCTAGCAGACCATTTAAAGTACAGACCGACGCCAGTAATCTTGGATTAGGGGCTGTTTTACTCAAGAAACCGATCAAGGGGAACATGTCATTGCATACGCCTCTCGTCTACTTCACGGAGCTGAGATAGCCTATTCTACACCTGAGAAGGAGTGCCTTGTAGTTGTATGGGCTGTGGAAAAATGGCAAAAGTATCTGGAAGGAGGGCGATTTCAAGTTCTCACTGACCATGCCGCTCTTGCCTGGGTGTTCAACCATCCTCGACCTACCTCGAAGCTCCTGAGATGGGCCATCCGACTCCAAAGTCTCGACTTTACAGTCCAGTACCAAAAAGGGCGCTGCAACGTTGTTCCAGACGCATTGTCACGTGCCATACCTGGGGCGGAACCTCCAAAGACCATAGCAGTATGTCAGGCAAAGGAAATGGGTGAGGACTTGCCTATGGACTGAGAAGAGCTTGGCAAATCTCAAAAGGACAACCCTGCGTTGAAAGTTTATTGGGAAAAGGACAAAACTCCCCCGTTAAACCTAAATCACATCCATTACGTTATACAGAATCAGTACTTATTCCGAAGTATCCCGGATTCTTTAAAAGGCAGCTACTTGCAAGTAGTCATTCCTACAGACCTTCGTCAGAAATTTCTCGAGTTTGCTCACGACAATCCATTGAGTGGGCATATGGGACGTATGAAGACCTTACGCCGACTGCTCAATGTGGTGTACTGGCCAGAGATTCGACGGGATGTCTGTAATTACTGCAAGCAATGTCAGATTTGCCAACAATATAAACCACGAATCAAAAAACTCTCTGGATTGTTGCAATCTACTCCGATCAAGGAACCTGGATATATGTTGGGACTGGACCTCATGGGACCTTTTCCAAGAAGCTCTAAATTAAACGAGTACCTGTTAGTGATTATGGATTATTGTAGTAAGTGGGTAGAAGTTTTCCCCTTGCGCTCCGCCAAGACCCACGTGATCGTAGATATTCTTATAAAGGAGATCTTCACACGTTGGGGCACACCGACCTACCTGGTGTCAGATCGAGGACCTCAATTCACGTCTCAACTTCTCAATGCTACATGTAAGCAATGGGGGGTGGTTCAAAAACTGACTACTGCATATCATCCACAAACCAACCTGACAGAGAGAGTGAACCGCACGATTAAAACCATGATCGCCTCCTATGTTAAGGATAACCATCGGCATTGGGATAAGTGGGTCCACGAGTTCCGCTTTGCGATAAATTCTGCATGTCAGGAGAGTACTTCATTTACACCTGCCGAAATTGCTCTAGGACGCAAGTTAAAAGGACCCATGGAGCGGTTCCAATATCAACACCCAGATCCTGATCATTCTGCTTACAAGACCATTGAACGACAGCAATCTCTATTGGACAGGGTGAAGGAAAACGTAGAGAAGGCCCAAGAACGGCAAAGAAAGTACTATAACCAGAAAAGATGTCAGGAGACCTTTGAAAAGGAAGATCTGGTATGGGTTCTTACTCACCCTTTGTCTCGAGCAGCAGATGCATTCATGGCCAAATTAGCTCCTAAGTGGCAATGTCCAGTAAAAGTGATCAAACAATTGAATAAAGTCAATTACAGAGTTGAAATGCCAACTGACCCAGTCCATAATGAAACCTATCATGTGGAGAATATGAAGAAGTTTTTTGGGTCTGGCAAACCTTTTTCTAAAGAGGGGGGTGTGTAACAGTCATGAGACACTGTTCCATGTTTTTACTTAGGGTAATGCCTCTCCAAACCTGAAGGGGGAAATAGGCTTATGTCAGGAGGTCTTTCCCTTTAAAAAGGGCCAAGTAAGACCAGTTAGGGAGGTGCAAGCATGGCTATGAGTGTTTGCTAGGCTCAGCCGCATGCCACTGATAACCCCATTGTGAGGAACCTCTTAGGTTTTACATCTCCACGTAAGTCTGTATATATTTGGTGATGGGTGTACTTGTGTTATGGTGAATTTATATTCTTATTAGGTATTGTATATTTGTTTAGGGGGTTTTCGTTAGCCGCCTCATTAAGTATCGAATGAACATTTCTTGTGGACTATGGTTCATTTACCGTCAATCCGATGGATCCTTTGCTGGATGGTATTTCCCAGATGGAGTGGGACGATGAAGATTTCTACACTACGAGTGGTGAACTGCAGATTGTAATCTCAGTTGTGGTTGTTGTCTGGACTCAGGAACTCTTGAACATTTGCAACTTGTATCTGGACTAAATGTACTCAACTCAATGCTGGATTAAAATTTAGTGATATTGAAGGGTTATCCTCCAACCATTGTGGAATATTATTGTCTCTACCCTTGAATGATTGGATCCCCCTTTTTATGAATGTGCATATCTTTAATTAGCAGTGTTACAACCTGATGGTACGTATTTTGTGCCTTTGCAAAATGTGTAGATCAGTACATATTTCCTATGAGACCAGGTTGGTTATTAACCAAGGGGGTCAAGATTGAACAAGTTTTCTACTCCACTGACATCCTATAAAAAGCAGCACATAAAAAATAATTATAATTTTTGACAAAATGTCATTAAATAAAATTTCAATTATAACATAATATAATTTATCTATTGTATATAATAATACATTCAATTAATAAATACATTAAAACTATTATTAGAATTGAATGCAACACTCACATCACAAAACTGAATTATTAATGATGTTAATGTTTTACCATTCTCTCTTTTTCTTTATGTATCTCTCCCTCTCTTTGTGTTTCCTGTGACTTACTGATATTTTTCCGCAGCTAGATGATCATATTGCATCTACGGCTCAAAAATGTATTGATTGCTTTTTGTTCTCTTTGTTTTCATAAAGGTGGCAATATCTTAAGAAAAATCATCTTAAATATCCATGACATTACTTTTAAGACATAATGATGCTCAACATCAAATTTTCTGAAGAATATTTCCAGTAGCCCATTTATCACCTTGACAGCTTTACATTCATCCCAGTTAGTGCATACCCATCAGAACATGAAAACCCTGACAAAACCTGAAAAGAGCT
Source organism: Triplophysa bombifrons (assembly GCA_029783895.1). Lineage (NCBI taxonomy): Eukaryota > Metazoa > Chordata > Actinopteri > Cypriniformes > Nemacheilidae > Triplophysa > Triplophysa bombifrons. The sequence goes on from CM056464.1 coordinate 18,311,933, forward strand.
TGTACCTTATTCACCAACCTTGAGTCTTCACAATAAATAAATAAAGATTGAACCTGCACGGGTCTTGCAAACCTTCATGTTCTGTCATTGCAAGTGATTTACGTTCAAATGCTGAATTGGACCTGACAACAGCGGCATCAAACTTTTAGGGCCTTGTAAGCGATCAGATTGTGCACAACCGGTTTTATTGACAGGATTAAAATTGCATGCCCCACATGTTGAAATATGTGCTGCGCTGAAAACTGATCTTGATGTACCACTGCAGCAGTATATCTATAACCTTATTGTCTTAGTGATGTATGCATTTGCCTGACTAAATCAAAAAGTCTATTTGTTTCTGTGTCATTCTGCTATGATCCAGCATGTAAGCACCATTCATTTGGAATATATGCTAAAAATGAGGCCAATAATTCTTCATTGTTTAAAGTAGGCATTGAAGTAGAAGATGGTTTTGGCTGTAAATTTTGCGAAAAGCCAAGTATTATTCTTTGTGGTATTAAACAAACAATTGAAAGTATCCTCATACCATATAAGGTGTTAAGGACCGTTCACACTTTTAATGATGATAGCGGGGTCCACACCAGAAATATAATAATAAATATAGAGTGGATCGATATTGCTGGTCTCACTCTTAGAGCGTTTTTTTTCCCAGCTGAAGAATGATAAAAAATACTGCCGAAAGGTCTCTGGCAGCAATCAGAGTCCTAAACGTTGTTTGGCTCTTGCTGATGTCTACTTTCATGATGCCTAGAAACTGACGTATAAATGCAATTTCTCTTAAAAGACAGCAACTTTGAATGTCTTAGAATGATGACCTCTAACGCATTGCCACTATAATACTGTTGTTGTGGATTCTAATTTGTTTTTGTTTGTAGTTATCATCAAAATGCATGGCGCTTTACACTCAGAATGTTTAGATGGTTCTTTTTTTAAACAATACTTGGGATTCAAACTCATGGCTTAGACATTGCCCCCAGCATGCTCTACCATTCGATCGACAAAAACACTTTTGAAAAGTCAATTGATTTTAAACTTGCCGAGCTCTATCCACTTCCATGAAACATCTTATATGTTCCTATCCATCAAATGCCGCAAAAGCTATCTCTAGTTACATACTGTAGCAGCAGGAAAAATGAGCAGACAGAACAGGCAATGATGTGTGAACACAATAAAATGCGCTGTTAGATGTACAGTACCGTAAAATAGATACAATACAGAACAAGGGGCACAGTTACATAAGAGAGACAGGCACACAACTGGATCCTTCTCAGGCTTTGATGTGCCAATGCTCAGATAACAATTAATGGGCCACTGCCTTCTATATGTTCTCATTGACCTTTAAAATAACCCTCTTTTCCTAAGCTTCATTGCAGATAATGAAACGCTGATAATTGTGCTGATGGTCAAGCAACAGATTTGCACTAAATATATTGCCTATGGCCCATGTGATACTGTTAACTTGTTGTCTTGTTTATCCTGATGGTTTGTATAACAGTAATGTTTGCCTGTGCCTTGTTGACATACAGCAGTAAATCGTTGACATAACACCACTTTGATCACATCCATGTTCTCTTTTCTGTATGATGGGTCGTCATTGCAGTTGATTAATTCAATTACTCTGGTTCCAACAGGAAACATGTTGACGTGGCTCTTGATGCGCATGGGAGAGGGAAATGTTGATTTAAACAAAGTAAAGTGTTTTTAACAGTAGCCAAGCACAACAAAACAACCTTGTGTCAAAGGTTTTAAAGTTTGATGTGGAATGGTGGACACAAATGTGCTTTGATACAGAAATAAACGCTGTCCGTGGTGCTGAAAGGCGGCTCTATGGTGCTTGCCAGTTTCAAACACTCCTTAGAGGTGGTAAAGGATACATTTTAAATATAGATATATAGACATATTTAGATATACAGACACCTCCCTCTTTCTATCTCTTGCTATCTCTTTCTTGCTCCATTTACCTCATCCACAATTGCACACAAACGCATGTACACACACAATTTCAGTGTACGATTTAAAGCATGCTCAAGGGTGTTTGACAGAGAGGAGTATGCAGGGAGAGAGTGCAAAATGTAGGAACACTTCAATGTAATTTGTGAAAGGTTTGTGTGAGCGCGTATGCCATTTTGAGTTCCTGCTTAACTAGCTTTCACATTGATTTGGTGCTGAGCTCCATTAGAGAGAAGGGCAAGCTCTGGAAGATAAATAAATAATGAATTAACACAAGAAAACAGCACAATACATTTTCACTCTAATAATTCTTTACTCTACTTCATGTCTTGTCGATAGGTTTGATGAGCGTACACCCCATCAATTTGAATGAGCGTACAGCCCATCAATTTGAATGAGCGTACAGCCCTTTTTTTATTTGAAGGTCTAATGAGCTTATATAGCATTTCTTGTTTAAATTCATAATTTGTTCAAATTATAACATTGTATAGCAAACAGTATATTACATTCGAAAAACACCAATGTATAGTAAAATTAAGAGAGTCAAATGAGCAAAAACCATGTTAACGTATGTCCCGTTATTGTTTTATCATAAAATTACGATACAATATGCGCTCATTTTAAATTAGTCATAAAATTCAGAGAGTAAATTCAAAATTCTTTGTTTATGTATGTGTTTTGTCTCTTCTATATTAAATTAATTATTTATGTATTTTCTTAAAATTTGAATGTAGATATATTTTGCTTCTTTTAATCTTTTGGGCAACACATTACAGCTACAATTAATAATTACAATGGCTTTTACTTATGCAGATATTAATTAAGTGAAAAGTGGCATCTCAAGAGAGTCTGTCCGCAGCTTGTATTTCTAAATTGGTGAAGGGAGCCATGGGAAATGAACTGTATTTTACAGTCTCTCGCAGAGGATTGTGCTAGTGCGATTGTATTTATGACTAGTGATGCTATAAAACCGAAGAACGAGTAACTTTATGAAGTAATACTGTGAAGTATGTTTCATCTTTCAATCGCTGTGCTCAGCATGTATAATTTATATGATTGACATCAGAAGCCCTTTTTTGGCCTTTTTCTGACAGCGTCAGTCAATGATGTGGCAGGTTCAATGAAGGCACTTCTTGAAACAATCATCATACTGTGAAACACAAAAATAGCATAATGATAAATTAATATTCGAAATTAGTTCTTAAAGGACAGCACACACGGGACACTCAAGAACAATAGAAAGCAGTGTAAATGGACAGGAAAACATACCATGAAAACGTTCTGTTTATTTGTGGAAAAAAATGCATGAACATTTGAAAGAATATACCAAAAATGTGCTTTTTTTATGGACGGAGTGTAGTGGCACATATGTAAATAAAGCATATCTGGATAGATAAACAGTAAGAAACAAATCTAAGCATCGTCTTAATCTTCAAAACAAAAGATGTATAGGATTTATACGCATTTGTATATATACAATTTATGTCAATACCCACTTTATTCATCAAGAATAATCTGAAGGAGAAATACTTAACAGCAACAGCTAAATTGATGTAGGCATTTCCCAAAGGTAAAACACAAGAGTGTTGCATGCTTGTTACATCATTTTCCGGTTCTCAGACATATGTATTTATAGAAGATTGTGGTATATTGCAGTGTTGAAACAGATTTTTATAAAAAGCAAGTTTCAATGCATTTTCTAAAATAGTACTCGCACACACAGACACGTATATATTTTGGTGGGTTTTTTATTTTTAATGAAAAACAATAATTTGTCTGTATGGATAGGATAGTGTTTATAAGGTCCAAGAAAAATTAACTCAACAGTTGGCAAATTTTCTCAAGTGAGATTGCCAGGAAATTCCATACACATTTATACGCTTTCATTTGTTTAAACAAACGTTTCATTTTATTGTTATAATAATAATGAAATAATGTTGTTCCAGACTGTTGTTGGTGTTTTGCTTTTCCAGTGTACTGTTTTGCAACATTGGAAATAAGCCCTTTTGGCATACTGCTGTCCAATACAAACAAACCATTGGTGGCACATTTCTGAATATTAATATTAAACTTTTGTGGAAATATAAATGTCAAATTATAAATATGCATTACTTAGAAGGTATTACTCTAAAAGGGTGTTTCTCTTTAAGATTGCTGTGGTTCAGAGAAGCTTCTGTTAGGAAAAAACTATTTTGATCCTCTGTTGATTTTGTTTGCCCACTTACAAAGAATTTAAGGGTCTATCATTGTTATGGTCATATTATAAACAGAATATCAATAAAAAATCCAGAAAAAATACACATTATACAGTATAAAGGTTATACATAGATTTGTATTTCAGCTGGTAAAATAAGAATTTGATCCCCAAGCAAATCATGACTTCGTACTTGGTGGAGATATACCTTGTTGGCAAGCAGAGATAAGAGGTTTCTTGTAGTTGGTCATCAGGTTTGCAAACGTATCAGGAGACATTTTGGTCCCCTCATTTTGGGTCTTTTTCATGTTGAAGACCAATGCATGACCCATCTTCTGTGTTCGTGTCGCATTTCCTGAAACCTTTTTAATGCTACTTTGTTCTTAAGTTATACCTCAAGCTTTACCCTATCGTTAATATGTGTTTCCTGAAACGTTCCTAGTATACCTTCTGTATGTCATACGTTCAGAAGGTTGGTCTGGAGCACTCTTAGCTATACCTTATCAATGAGTTCACCCTGCTAGTGGCCACTGTGGAAAAAAACTTCTTTACATTGGAGTCTATACAAAATAAAATTCTAAAGTTTTTCTGCACTCAAAGTGAAAGTTACGTATTACTGTACAAATACAGAATATGTTATCTTTATACTGTAATATCACATTCATTATTTATCCAATAAAGTTTAAATGCTTTATACACAAAAAACTGATAAAATGGAAATGTATTTTACATTAGGAAGGGGATCCCAGGGTCATCTTATGGTGATTTTCTGTCCCTTACTTTACATGTTTATGACAGCAGCCATAATGCGACATCGGCTGTGATTTATATATTTGCATAACTTCAATTCGTTTTTTCTCAGTAGCAAAGGAATAAAATACAGGTGATATATTTGTGTTCTGTAAGCCTATAAATTAGGTTTAGAACATTATGTTATCTGTTCTGACAAACAGTGTGAAAGCATTTGTAAATTTGACAGTTAAAATACATAGTTTCAGTCTTGGTTGAGCTTGTGTGTTAAAGAAGTTAAAACATTTAAAATTTGTGTTAAGTGTATGGATTTTGTGTCAAAGCAACAAGAAATGTGTTAATTGTATTGCCTACACAGCCAGATGTTGTGATAACTGTGTTAATAGTTTAGAAAAATAAAGCATTGGAAAAATGTCCTAGCAATTTAAAAAACTGTAATTAGATATTATCTAATTATAAGCTCCTCCTTGAACTGCCACCTTACCGTGGTGGAGGGGTTTGAGTACCCGAAAGACCCTAGGAGCTATGTTGTCTGGGGCTATATGCCCCTGGTAGGGTCTCCCAGGGCAAATAGGTGCTAGGTGACGGGTCAGACTAAGAGCGGTTCAGAAAACCCTTATGATGCCTATAAATTTGAGGACCGTGACGTCGCCGGCATGGCGCAGCCGGGGCCCCAACCTGGAGCCAGGCCCGGTTGGGGCTCGTATGCGAGCGTCTGGTGGTCTGGCCTCCTCCCATGGGGTCCGGCCGGGCTCAGCCCGAAGGAGCGACGTGGGGCCACCCTCCTGTGGACCCACCACCTGCAGGAGGGACCGTAAGGGGCCGGTGCTTAGTGGATCGGGCGGCAGTCGAAGGCGGTGGCCTCGACAACCCCATCCCTGGACAGAGAATCTAGCTCTAGGGACATGGAACGTCACCTCTCTGGCGGGGAAAGAGCCTGAGATTGTGCGTGAGGTTCAGAGATTCCGACTAGAGGTAGTTGGGATCACCCCTACGCACAGCTTGGGCTCTGGAACCACACTCCTGGAGAGAGGATGGACTCTTCACCACTCTGGAGTTGACCATGGTGAGAGGCGGCGGGCTGGTGTGGGTTTGCTTATAGCCCCCCAGCTCAGCCATCATATGTTGGAGTTTACCTCGGTGAACGAGAGGGTCGCTTCCCTGTGCCTTCGGGTCGGGGATAGGTCTCTCACTGTCGTGTGTGCCTATGGGCCAAACAGCAGTGTAGAGTACCCGGCCTTCTTGGAGATTCTGGGAGGGGTGCTGGAAAGTGCTCCGACTGGGGACTCCATCGTTCTGCTGGGGGACTTCAACCCCCATGTGGGCAGCGACAGTCTCAAGTGGAGGAGTTCAAGTATCGGGGGGTCTTGTTCACGAGTGAGGGAAGGAGCGAACGGAGATTGACAGACGGATCGGTGCAGCTTCTGCAGTAATACGGTCGCTGTACCGGTGTGTCGTGGTGAAGAAAGAGATGAGCAGCAAGGCGAAGCTCTCGATTTACCGGTCAATCTACGTTCCTACTCTCACCTATGGTCATGAGCTGTGGGTCATGACCGAAAGGACAAGATCCCGGATACAGGCGGCCGAAATGAGCTTTCTCCGCAGGGTGGCTGGGCGATCCCTTAGAGATAGGGTGAGAAGCTCGGTCACTCGGGAGGAGCTCAGAGTAGAGCCGCTGCTCCTCCACATCGAGATGGGCCACCTGGAGGGGCGTGATTGGGAGGAACGGCACCCCTGATCTGAACCCGAGTGGTGTTCTGTTATTGGACTTATGTGCTAGTTACAGCTTGTCCATAACGAATACCATGTTCATGCATAAGGGTGTCCATCAGTGCACAAGGCACTAGGACACCCTAGGCCAGAGGTCGATGATCGACTTTGTCGTTATTTCATCTGACCTCCGGCCGTATGTCTTAGACACTCGGATGAAGAGAGGGGCGGAGCTGTCAACTGATCACCACCTGGTGGTGAGTTGGATCCGATGGCCGGGGAGGAAGCTGGACAGACTCTGCAGACCCAAACGTACTGTGAGGGTCTGTTGGGAACGTTTGGCCGAATCCCCTGTCAGAGAGATCTTCAACTTCCGCCTCCGGCAGAGCTTCGACCAGATCCCGAGGGAGTCTGGAGATATTGAGTCCGAGAGGACCATGTTCTCCACCTTCCATGGAGAAGGACTATCGGTCGGCTTCGAAGAGATTCTGGCAAACCATCTGGCGCCTCAGGAGGGGGAAGCAGTGCCCTACCAATGCTGTTTACAGTGGAGGAGGGCAGCTGTTGACCTCGACTGGGGATATCATCGGGCGGTTGAAGGACCAGCTCTATACCCTCTCCAGGGTGCTGGAGGGTTCATGGGAGTTTGCCCAACCAATCCACATGTGTTTTGTGGATTTGGAGAAGGCATTCGACTGGGTCCCTCGCGGCATATTGTGGAGGGTGCTCTGGGAGGATGGGATTCGGGACCCTTTGCTAAGGGCTATCCGGTCCCTGTATGACCGGAGCAGGAGCTTTGTTCACATTGCCGGCAGTACGTCAGACTTCTTCCCAGTGCATGTTGGACTCCGGCAGGGCTGCCCTTTGTCACCGGTGTTGTTCATAATTTTTATGGACAGAATTTCTAGGCGCAGCCAGGGGAAGAAGGGTGTCGGGTTTGGGGACCACACGATTTCATCTCTGCTCTTTGCAGATGATGTTGTCGTGCTGGCCCCATCAGACCAGGACCTTCACCATGCACTGGGATGGTTTGCAGCCGAGAATGAAGCGGCTAGGATGAGAATCAGCACCTCAAAATTCGAGGCCATGGTTCTCAGTTGGAAAAGGGTGGCTTGCCCCCTTCAGGTTGGTGGAGGTTTCCTGCCTCAAGTGGAAGAGTTCAAGTATCTGGGGGTCTTGTTCACGAGTGAGGGAAGGAGCGAACGGAGATTGACAGACGGATCGGTGCAGCTTCAGCAGTAATACGGTGGCTGTACCGGTCTGTTGTGGTGAAGAAAGAGATGAGCAGCAAGGCGAAGCTCTCGATTTACCGGTCAATCTACGTTCCTACTCTCACCTAGGTCATGAGCTGTGGGTCACAAGATCCCGGATACAGGCGGCCGAAATGAGCTTTCTCCACAGGGTGGCTGGGTGATCCCTTAGAGATAGGGTGAGAAGCTCGGTCACTCGGGAGGAGCTCAGAGTAGAGCCGCTGCTACTCCACATCGAGAGGGGCCAGCTGAGGTGGCTCGGGCATCTTTTCCGGATGCCCCCTGGACGCCTTCCCGGGAAGGTGTTTCGGGCATGTCCCACCGGGAGAGACCCCGGGGAAGACCTAGGACACGCTGGAGGGACTATGTCTCCTGGCTGGCCTGGGAACGCCTCGGTATCCCCCCGGAAGAGCTTGAGGAAGTGTCCAGGGAGAGGGAAGTCTGGGCATCCCTGCTTAGACTGCTGCCCCCGTGACCTGGCCCTGGATGAAGCGGAAGAAGATGGATGGATATTACCTAAATGTTTCTAAATGGCAACATATATTATGAAAATACAAATCATAGTTCCCAAACACAGGTATTATCAAAGGTAGGCTACCTTGTGGCGCACCTTTTGAATAGAAAATAGGGGAAAAACACACATTCAATCCCTTTTAGTACTTTCTTTTTCTAGGCATGAATGAATAAGTTTGATTGCAATATGAAAATACCTTGTTGTAGGGCTACACAAATATGGCATACTTGTTTGAATTATTTCGCTTGATATTGTAAGCGTGAATACTCTTATGCCGTTTGCGCATACAGTTTCCAAGCACAATAAATGTGTGAACTATACAAGTCTAATTGTAAGATGCTGGAATACATTTTTATTACACCCACAACAGCAAGGGACTTTGCGTGACCCTCCTTATGACCCAAAGTTTGACAACATTTGATTTGCGGGTTCCCACACTCATTTCAGAATTACTGTATATACCTCCAACAAATGTGGCCAATTATTTATAGGTTTGGAAACAATATGTTGTCTTTATTCTGTGATATCATTCACTATTTATCTAATAAAATGTTATTGTTTCTTTACATATTGTAGATGGATATGTATTTTAGGAAGGGGTCCCTCACAAAAGGTTCTTCTTACGGTGATGTTCTGTCCTTCACTTTACATGTTTATGACAGAAGGTGTAAATATAGACTACAGCTGTGATTTACATATTTGCATATGTTCCGTTTGCCTTTTTTCATAAGCATTTCAATAAAATACAAATGACACATTTGCTTTATAATTCACAATATGAACATCTATTCACTTTAACGTTAGTCTTTAAGTTAGGTTTAGAACTTGATGTTATCTGTTCTAAAATACAGTGTGAAAGCATTTGTAAATTTGGCTGTAAAAATATTTTGTTTTGTTCTCGGTTGAGCTTGTGTGTTGAGAAGTAAAGCATTTTAAATTGGTGTTAAATGTATGTATTTTATGTCAAAGCAACAGAAGATGTGTTAATTGAATAGCCTACACAGCCAGAAGCTGTGATAAATAGTCATTGCAATTGTAAAAACTGTAAGTAATATCCATGGTTGGATTTAGTTTGCTATTTGGATTATTTTAATAAATGCAACGTCAACTGTTTTACAAAGAACGCCGCTATCTCACATAAGGCAGTGAACCACACACTGTTTAGAGTGAATAATGATTGTTGAATGATCGATATTCATTATTTCAGCACCACCGCCATGGACAGCACCTGGTAAGACGTAAGAAAGTAACCTCCTAAGGTATAGTTCGGGAAGCACGCCTAGAAAAGGTATAACTGTATTTAATGTGTACATTTAGAGTCTTCATAGCACGCTAAGAGACAACATTATCGGGAAACGCAACCCTGGCGTAAACCAATATTTTACAGTACATGGTCCCTCAGCCCCTCAATACGATGAAGTCATCTTGTACCTGTAGCAAAGAAAAAAACCCAAAGCATAATGTTTCCAACACTGTGCTTGACTGTAGAGATGGCGTTCTTGGGGTCATGGTCAGCATTACTCTCCATCCATTTGACCATAACACTTTGTCCAAACCCTTTTCTTAATCATTTTGAACTTCAATCGAGCTAGACGGGCCTTCTTGAGCAGCGGGACCTTGTGGTTTCTTCCGGATTTTAATCTATTTTGGCATAGTGTCATGATCCTGTCCTATTTGTACCTATTTTTTGTAGTTCAGGCTGAAAGGATCATGACTGCCCCATGTCTGTTGTCTTAGCCTCGCCCCCCTTTTTCCTTATTCCGTATCCCTTCGTTATTTCCAATCCCTTGAAATAACTAACAAGCTTCTTCCGTGTAGTTCTGAGCTGATCTTTAATCTTTCTCATGATCATCTTTAGCCCATTGGGGGAATCTTACAGGCCAAAGGCAGTCGATGGTTATTTTGTATTTCTTCTTTTTCCAAATAATCGCACCAACAGTAAATTGTCTCCTTTTCACCAAGCTCGTGTCTATAGCCCATAGCAGCTTTGTGCAGGTCTACAATCATGTCCCTATCATCCTCTGACAGCTATTTGGTCTTGACAGTGGTGGAGAAGTTGACATGGAAGATACAGATTCTGTTGGCAGGCATCATTTATATACATAACAAGGCATTAGAAGTACTTTAGAGTTTTATTAGAATATTTTTCGCCATAGCACACTATGAACTGAAAATGCTCAACAGGCACCATTAACATCAGTATTAAAAAAGGGTTAACAACGTATAAAGATTCACATTTAACAGGTAAAGTGCATCATAATTTCAGTTTGTTTAAGGTTTCCAGTTGATTTCTTGTGCAATCCATATGTGAATTGGATTGCAGAAGAACAGCATACTTCGCACCCTCTAAAGGATTCTTATCACCCCCAATTATTGCTTGTTCAAGCCCATGAATGCAGAGTACCGGGTAATGTGTGATTCTCATACAGTATTCAGATAGGCGGTTCATTATTTATACCGCAGTTTCGATATTGTTAAGACGCAGAGGAGGGTGGACTGTACAAGCTGACATTTCACTCTCAGTTTAAACGGAGGGGTGAAAGGGACCTAATCAAAGATGGCATGCAGATGATGATAATTCATGTGTCAAGTACATCTTCTAACATCCCTGTGACAAACGAGCCCTGTGTCTATGATATAAGAAAAGTATTGCGGGCCACATATACTCCTCTTAAGACTTGTTGTTACGGAGAGGTGCTCAAACAGGCAATTTGTTGTGCTTTGAGAGGAAGCGTGAGAGCCCTTGACTGGGTTTAAAATTCAATATGTTGTCATAGGAACATAAAATACTAGAAGCAACCTTTGCATGTGTATTGCATACCTGCCGTGCTACAAAATCGTTGAAACTTTGCAACTTACTGTGTTTGCCTGTGATAGCCTGTAACCGGAGCACAAGTATTCTTTTTCCTATTTCGTTTTAATGTGCAGAGAAACAATTACTATTTAAAAAAATTCTGCTCCTGCACACACTTCATAGTGATGCATAGAAAAGCTGTGACTAAACAGGATTCACCAACAACATATCGAAATGTGTTAAAAAAATACATTTTAAAGTGCACATAAATGCCACATCCTTTAGATTTTGCTGGCAAACCCATTTAAATTCTTGACATAAAAATCACCCTATGGGCTTTCATAGGCAACCTAGTAGGGAAATGTACATACAGCCCATTACATGATTACCACCCTCTAGGTTAAATTCATCCTGGCTTTCAAATATCCCTTCAAAAATGAAATTAGTGAAAAGTCAAGTAAACAGTGGCACAAGATGTGAGATGTGTATTTTTCAATCTAAAATAAATGAGTCTTGATGATATTGACACTATAAAGTGATAAAAACAACACCAAAACCACTATTCGATCTCATGCACTTGTTACATTCAGCCATGTTGGTTCAGATGCCTGCTGGTCTGTCTAATGAAATATCCCAGGCCTGCAAACAGCTGCAAATCTTCTAATATTGAATTTCTTACTGTTCTTTTGGGGAAGGTTGCTGTTCATTTTCATCAATTTTGTGGTCCTCTGCTGCAGAACTCACATTTGTTCTCGTCTTTCTGGCTGGCTAATGGCATTAGTGTTGTATTAGTGGAGAGGGTCTGTAAGTAGATCTGTTGTCCCAGATAGAAAAAAGAGGCCGGTTCACTGATTTGCTTCCTCTCACTATGAACAGATAAAATGAATGAGGTTTGCAAATGGCTACTTTGGCCAGACCTTCACAATGATGGAGAGAATATATTAAGGAAGACTTAGAAAAAGCGATATTAATCAGGTCTGGTAGCCACCTCCAGACTTTGCTGCATTTTTAGGGTACCAGTAATGCCTTGAAATAAGTCTTGCTTGTCTCAAGTTGCTAATTTCATAGGTCGGCGCCAGCATCAGGCGTCCAAACAACAGCCTGGCTTTGGCTGGTGTAGGCAGCTTGGTTGACCACAGATGTGATGAAGGATGTGAAGTGTACATCACAATCTACTTGTTTAAAAAAACATTACACTGATGCAGCATTTGAGTTGTGCATGTATAGCTTTATGCCTGGTCTTTTTCTAAAGTATTGTGCATGGACACATGATAGCTTGAAAGCACACTAATTCAATCAAACATACACTGCATACACTTGTTTGGCTTGCTTGGTGAAAAAAATGTGGTCGTTGGATGTTAGTTCATTGATTCAACCTGAAAGTGATTAGAACAAAGGTGATTTGGTGACAAGATATAAATGCATCCTTGTGTAATTTCCGATGACCTTCGGCTAGGTGCTTTAATCTGCCAGGAAGCTCTCTTGTTTCAAAACAGTAATAACCTTGAGGTAGTTAATGTGTTAAAACAAAATGCATCTTTAATAACTAGCACAGGTTGTAAAGACAAATGGTCAAGACTATATCTGTAATTACAGAGGTGATAATTATACATGTTCCATGCAAACTATGAAAGATTATATATAGAGAAAGATTTCTAGAGAAAGTAGAGGGAAATGCAATCTAGAAACTCACGTTTCTAGCTAAATTAGCTTTTACGGCTGTGATTTTAGGGTTTGGGGTGAAGTGGGGTGTTGGTTAGCTACATAAAAAGCTTGTGCTCACTGACCTGAAAAAATGGAGATATTTGTGTCCAAAAACACAAATTAATAGATTCCAAATTTCGTGTCTATGCCACGAACTGTCGTGAGACTGTGTTGACTAACCAGTGGCACCAAATTATCCAGAGAAGATGACTGATAAACATAAGTTCAACATATTTTATAAATTGGAAAATGATTTTGAAATACAGTAAACAGATTTATTGACACTATATTCGCCTGGTAGTTGTGTTAGCATTCATTTAAAGTATTGTTTAAAATTGTATTTGGTTGATTTCTGTGACAAAACAATACATTCTAAGTGCGGGCGGCCGGATAAATATGTTTTTTTTTGTAGGTACACAAACTTTTGGCATACAGGTGACTTCAATTCAATTCAATTCAAGTTTATTTATATAGCGCTTTTCACAATGTGTATTGTTTCAAAGCAGCTTTACAGGGGCAAACAGGAAAAACAGAAAAGTTAAAAAACAGCACAGTGCATGGTATTCATACAACGAGTAAGATCATACTAATAAATAATAGCTAATTTCTAAATAAATAAATAAATTAATGAATGCAGTCTCCCGATGAGCAGGCCAACACTGCCCTGCTGTGGCGAGGAACCCAAACTCCAATGATTAATTAATGGAGAAAAAAACCTCGGGAGAAACCAGGCTCAGCCGGGAGGGCCAGATCCCCTCTGACGTGTCATAGCTGCACTCAAACTGGTGACAGGTGATTTAAGTTTAGCATTTAATACCAAATATTGTAACTTCAGCATTAATAAGACAAATAGTCCGTCTTTGCTCTTGGTTGGGGATGTAGTGGTCTGAGCTGGGATGATCTGATGGTCATATTTCTCTTGGCTGGTGGTGGAATTGCCTTAGATGGAGCTGGGATGGTCAGTCAGTCTGCAGCTGTAGCTGGAGTGATCTCAAATTGGGGATGGGCATCTGTCGGTCGTCTGGACATGGTGGAACTTCTTCCTACCTCGGGATGGGCATCCCGAGGCAGAGGCGGAAAGAGAATAAAGAGGATAATTAGCGTAGCTGCTGTTCATTAACTATGCATTAAGTGAAAGCTTGGCTGAAAAGATGTGTCTTTAATCTAGATTTAAATTGGGAGAGTGTGTCTGACCCTCGAATAGTATCAGGAAGGCTATTCCAGAGTTTAGGTGCTACGTATGAGAAAGCTCGTCCCCCTTTGGTGGATTTTGTTATTCTAGGTGTTGTCAAAAGTCCTAAGTTTTGAGATCTTAGAGAGCGTGATGGGTTGTAACGTGATAAAAGCTCGGTTAAGTAAGTAGGTGCTAAACCGTTCAGGGCTTTGTAAGTAATTAAAAGAATTTTAAAATCAATACGATACTTAATGGGTAGCCAGTGAAGCAATGTTAAAACTGGGGTTATGTGATCGTATTTTCTTGACCTAGTAAGAACTCTGGCAGCAGCATTCTGAACTAACTGTAGTTTGTTTATCGATGATACAGGACAACCACTAAGTAGAGCATTACAATAGTCAAGCCGTGAGGTCACAAATGCATGAATAAGCTTTTCTGCGTCTGCAACACATAAACTATTTCGTAATTTGGCAACATTTCTAAGGTGGAAGAAGGCTATTTTTGTGATATTTGAGATGTGATTTTTAAATGACAGGTTGCCGTCTAATATAACGCCTAGATCTTTAACAATATTTGTTGGAGTAACAGTGCAGCCTTCAATTTGCAGGCTGTAATCGGAGATATTCTGTTTACTTGATTTTGGTGCTATAAGTAATATTTCTGTCTTGCTAGAGTTTAAAAGGAGGAAATTACTAGTCATCCAGTGTTTTATGTCCTCGATGCACTCTGCCAGTTTGGATAGCTTAAATGAATCATTTGGTCTTGATGAGATATATAGCTGAGTATCATCTGCATAACAGTGGAAGCTAATTCCATGTTTTCTAATAATGTTTCCGAGGGGCAGCATGTATATGGAGAAAAGCAGGGGTCCTAAAACCGATCCCTGAGGTAATCCATAATTTACTTGCGTAAGATTTGACGATTTCCCATTTAAATGGACGTATTGATATCTGTCTGTTAAGTAAGATCTGAACCATTGCAGTGCCTGTCCCTGAATACCGATATAATTGTGTAAACGATCAAGTAGTATTTTATGGTCTACAGTATCGAAAGCAGCACTAAGGTCAAGCAGGACTAAGAGTGAGATGTTACCTTTATCTGAAGCAATAAGGAGGTCATTTGTAATTCTAACGAGCGCAGTTTCAGTGCTGTGACTGAAACTTTTCGTGCATGTCATTATTTTGTAGGAAGGTACACAGTTGAGTTGACACTTCTTTTTCTAGTATTTTAGACAAGTACGGGAGATTTGAAATCGGTCTATAGCTTCCAAGTTCATTGGGGTCCAAGTTTGTTTTTTTGATAAGAGGCTTAATTACAGCCAGCTTAAAGGGCCCTGGGACATGTCCTAGATTAATTGACGAGTTGATGATGTTACAAATGGGCTCAATTACAGCAGGTAGTAACTCTTTTAATAAAGTAGTCGGAATGGGGTCTAATAAGCATGTCGTCGGTTTGGATGTTGCAATAACTTTAATTAATTCTTCCTGATTTATAGGAGAAAAACACTCTAGCTTTTCTTTTTGGGTGACGGTTGAGACTAATTCTTCCGACACACTTGGAGGTTTGGTTTTAGCTATGTTGTCTCGTATTATTTCGATTTTATCGGTAAAAAACTTCATGAATTCATTGCTACCAAGGTGCGGCGGAATACCCAGGTCAGGTGGAGTCTGTTTGTTTGTTAGTTTAGCAATTGTACTAAATAAAAACCTTGGATTGTTTTTGTTATTTTCTATGAGGTTACGGAAATGCTCGGCTTTTGCTGCTTTTAGTGCCTTTTTGTAACAGCTTGCACTCTCTTTCCATGCAATTTTAAAGACCTCTAATTGGTTTTGTTTCCATTTTCGCTCCAGTTTACGAGTTTTTCTTTTTAGGGCTCGAGTGGTGTTATAATAACATGGTGCTATGATCTTTTCAATAATCCTTTTTGACTTCATAGGTGCGACCGCTTCTAATGCGTTAGAGAAAATAGTGCCCATGTTGCTGGTCATGTCATCGAGCCATTCTATATTAGTTTGAAAGGTTATTAGAGGAGTCAGATCTGGCAAGTTCTTTACGAAACTATCTTTAGTAGTTGAGGTGATTGTTCTACCCTGTCGATAACGAGATATACAACTGATTTCTGCAGTGCGAAGTGTACATGTTATAAGATGGTGATCGGAAACATCGTCGCTTTGAGGTATAATATCGATATTGGTTAGATCGGCTCCGTGAGATATAATCAAGTCTAGGGTATGATTAAGGCGATGAGTAGGTCTATTGATGTATTGTGTTACACCACAAGAGTCTAGTAGTTCTTTAAACGCCACAGCTAATGGATCGTTAGCACTGTCTACGTGGATATTAAAATCTCCAACAATCAGTACTTTATCGACGTTAACCAATAGATCCGATAAGAAGTCTCCGAACTCTATCAGAAAATTAGTGTAAGGCCCAGGGGGTCTATACACAGTAACCAATGTAAGAGAGACCAATGATTTTTTACTTTTGTTTGGAACTGTTATGTTCAACGCAAGCATTTCAAATGATTTAAATGTATGCATTGTTCTCCGAGTAACGCTAAGAAAGTCTCTAAAGATTGTTGCGACACCACCACCTCGACCAACCGGACGTGGCTCATGAATATAACCGTAGCTTGGTGGAGTAGACTCATTTAGACCGAAGTAATCATTTGGCTTAAGCCAGGTTTCAGTGAGGCAAAGTATATCAAAACTGTTGTCTGTGATCATTTCATTTACAATAACTGCCTTTGGATTTAGTGATCTAATATTAAGTAGCCCAAACTTTAGGCGTTGGTTTTGCTCATTAAGAATATTGTCTTTTGGTTTAATCATGATAAGATTTTTTCGCTGACTTTTAAATAAATTATTACTTGGTTGTATTATTCGAGGGACAGACACAGTCTCTATGCATTTGAAAGCAGTGACATTTTTAACTGTAACATTCTTAACAGTTGGGTGAGAAGAACACAGATTATAGTTAAAATTTGTACTTACTAGTCAAATGGTGCGTAGCGTCTTTGAGATGTTGTCAGACAGAATTTCCGCTCCAATGCTGCTGGGGTGCAGCCCGTCGGGGCGGAAGAGCCTTGGTCGCTCCCAAAACAGATCAAAATTATTTACAAAGAGCAGCTTCTGTTCAATACACCATGACATTAACCAATTATTAAACTTGAGGCTGCTCTCTAATTTGCTTGTGTTAGAATGTCGCCAGGGCGCAGTTCTGTCCGCCCTAGACTCTCATACATTAAGCGTATCAAAATAGATTTTTACAGGTTTGACCTCATATGATTGGACAATTCTCAACCGTTTCATAGAGAATCTTTTTCTCACCCAGAACCCCGGTACGGACCATTATGAAGTTTAGATACAAGTTTATAAGTATAGACTGCATGAACGTGATTTACAAATTTAACGCAACAGTGATAAAGAATGAGATTTACTCTATTAGAAAGTGTTTTCGCTGCACGCGAGCAACGCAAAATCAGAGAGGAAATTGCCAGCCAAAACACTAAACAGAGGTACTCTCTCTATGGTAATTATTAACAATTCCAGAGTTTCTTGAACACTCCATACACTAAAATAGTGAATTGATAAACTGTAGAAAATACTGTGTTCAACCTTAATTTACTATGGTATGGTTCAAAAACTTTTTTTAATTAAATAAAAGAAGTAACAGTTTACTATAATAAAGTATACCGCAATATTTTTTTCATTTGGACTCGCACCTTATTAGTGTTAATAAACACCATTACATGCTTGGATAGTTAAACCTTTTTTTTTGGCTAAGCAGCGATGCTACGTTTACATCAAATGTCAAATGGTTTGTTGCGCCCCCTCAAAAGAAGTTTGCACCAGCCGCCACTGCAATTTACTAGTGCCAACAACAAAATACAAAGGTCAATACAAAGGCATTTGGCTTCATGTTAAGTTCCCAAAGACGCTGCCACTTATATGCATTAGCGTGTTTCAATTCCTGCAATATAAAATCATTTGACTGTTTCTGTTACTGGAAATGCATAATGTTTCTCACCCATAAGATGAGTCATATACCTGATGATTCTCACATAGCTTTATTCTGTATCACAGATTCACGATCTAGTTTTTTACAATTGCCATCTGATATGGATTGAACTCATCTTCATGAAACTCATTCGGACAGAGGAAATGGAATGAAAGATTATGTGACTTTTTTAATGCTTTGGGGCTCAGTAGTCCAATAGCCACGTATAGTAGCAGAGTGGAAATTATCAGCAAGTGTCATCATATTTCCTGCTTATTTTGGCCAAGAACTGCCCACTTACACCATGTCTACACTGGATGCAGCACAATGTGACAAAAGACATTAGAACGCATTAGAACCCATTATAATTAAACATTTGGTTCGGACTGAATATGTCTGAAAATATGTCTAATTGACATGTTACTGCTAAACAACCAATCATTGTTCACTTTGGATTTTTCTAGAATACTGTAACTTATACACAGACACGCGTTTAAAAGCTAAAATTTGCCTTTAAATTATTTTCAATTAGCATAGAAAATAGAAATGCTGGAAAAAAGTATTAACCCCCACGAGGTTTATATTATATCAACTTTCAAACTATATTCTAAGGGGTTATAGACAAGAGTATGGTAGAAGAGAAAAGGATACACAACTAAAAAAACCTGCAGAATATACACTGTCATGCTCATGGATATCTACAGTAATTTGCTTTGCTATTAGATAAGTCCTTATCAAATTTGACAGATCAAACCTCCGAACTCCAGTGTTCAGTTCTTCTTCCAATGCATTATATCCACCGAGTAACCTTGCACCTTATAAACACAACTCTCTGTTTTGTAAGACTAATGCACAGCAACTGTCTAAATCAGATTCGAACTTTTTATTTCAGCAGCTCTTGTTTGTGTACAATATGCATCAGACTCTCAGTAAATAGATTCTGTGGGCGTAGTTCAGTGACATCCAACAGCAACATAATGTCGCTCATGTTTGCAACTTAACAAAGCATTATTCTCAATTTAGCTGATTTTGTTTAATGGACTTTCTGCATACATCAGGACAGGTTGATTCGTTCACTTTGGTTAAGAACTCATTGTCTACCACACTGCTCCATCACACACAAGTGTGACAGATGCCATCTGTGTTGCGAGCAAATTGATGTTGTTTAATTAGTCTCTCTTAATCGGCTTTTATAATTACAGTTTGCTACATGGTATGCAATCTTTATCTCTTTTCCATTATACCACAATAAATTCGAAAATGAGCATAAGTGACCATCTCGGGTGGTCACTTTAGCCGAATTTACACTTTCAAAATCCCTCAGTTTGTGTGCATATGCATAATGTTATCAATGAATAATAATAAAAATGTCTGACATCACGGATGATCTCTTTACATGTCTTTTTAAGTTTTGCTTGCTTTTCTTGTTAATCAGATACCTGAAAAATGCAGTATACAGCCTCTTAAAAACTTTTAACAGTATCCGTTACTCTTATTACCAATGTATATTTTGATTTGCGTGGTATATGTGCCTGGACATTATGCTCTTCTCCATCATTTAATCATCACATGACTCATCACTGTGATGATCTCTAGATTATAAATAAAACATTCAATTATATGATTATTACTTGTCTCATAGTTACCGTCAGCTGTCCGCAGGTGGAATGCTTATGGAACTTTTGAAAATAAGCCACACTCTAACTTGCCTGGTAAGCTTGACATAAAAAGCATACCTGTTGATGCTGAAAGAAATGAAAAACAATGCTTTCATTCAAATACACGCGGTGGAGTAGTAGTGAATAAGACACTAAGGGCCATAACGTGCAGTAAACCATCTCAGAGTCTCATCTCTCATTCCCTGTAAGACCCAGTTGCTCTCGCACCATGGCGGATTTGCTATTTACACGCCGGAATTTGCAAGAGCAAAGACTGGACACTTCTCTAGAGAGGAACGCATCTGCTTGTGCATAAGGTTAAAACGCGAGCAGACCATCTACAGGATAGCCGGATATCTTTATGTACACAATAATAATCTTTTACATTATTATCCATATTATTTTTTAGATTTGGCATGTTTGTGTGGTCCTGCCTTTCCCTCTGTGTAATAAGTAAAGTGATAGCGTGTTGTGAACCCGCCCAGAGGTGCATTTTCTACTAACGCGCTGTTTAAATAACAAAACATTTATATTGCGTCGTTGATTTTAGACTTTAGACCACGTTTGAGTTGGTCTATGGCCGTATGCCGCATTCTATTTTCAGTTCCTAACACGAGCCAACAATGCGCCTGAAAATATCTATTTTTTTAGACCAGCACGTCCATGGGCACACAAATCAGCGCAATTGCATTTTCTTTATTGAACTGTGTCGGGCTCAAACAAGCAAAAACACTTCCGCTGTGCCTTGCGCCGCATTGCGCCGGGTGTATACTATATACTACAGACAAAAATTGTGCAATAGTTTAAAAATAAAATAAGCACAATACAATTTTTGGATCATGTGCACTTTAACCAACAAAATAATTTTAGTGGCCGCCATCAGTATAATCTCATACCAGGTTTAACAAAAGCAAGCATATATGGTGAATTGCAAAGAAAGTTGGGAAGAAGGCCAATCCTTCAGGAACCTCTAGCAAGCTCGCTAATCAGTCTCGTGACAACCATGATGGATCACTCTTTGCATTGCTGCTACAAGCTAATGCATCAACACCATTACAACAACGGCTCCGTTCTGCTACTACCAGGCTTATGGAGGTAAAACTGCACTGAAGGTGTTGAAAATTGCTAGTGTGTTTCATTAGTGCCCTAGTCATCTGGTGTTAGCTCCTGTAGTTCAGTGTGCAGTGTGAAGTTAATCCCATTCCCTGGTTCACCCTGGATCTTCTAGCTCTGTCTAGCAATTCATTAACCTTCAATTCTATAAGCAAACACTGCATTTGAGAACTACTTGATCATCTCTTTCCACAAATGAATCAATATTATAATCATATAGAGTACAGAACGTATTGTACAGTATATACATCTTGACCATATCCATTGACACGGGCTAATGAACAGAAGGTGATTGTTTACAGACAGATGTTCTGTGCTCTCATTTTAATGCCAAAGCAGCATTTACCTTCAAACAGCATATTCATGCTGCTGACCTGTGAATCTGACTTCCACATCTGGCCAGTTTATGACTGGCACATCTAATGTCAAGGATTGAGTGAATTTAGATGTATCGCACGACTGTTATACTCTATAAACATTCACACACTGGAGAGCAAAATACAATTTATTTTTCAAAAAAAACTTTGATCTCTTGGTGCATCAGCACTGAATTATTGTTAGTATTTGAATACAGCAGCGGTTATACCCATGTCAGACTTTTCTTGTGAAAGACCTATTATATTGCAAGTTTATTCCCGGAAAGTCAGAATCTATTTTGAGGCACCCACACTGTCGTGTACCTGGTCTCATAGAATTTAGAAAGTCATAATAATAATAAAAAAAGAAGAGACATTACTCTACAGGGAACAAATTGCAAGGTGACCTCTGATATATGACATTTATGTCAACAGCACCTATTCAGTATTCAGAAACCAGGTCTGCTCAGTCAAATGTAATGTAAAGGAAAGGCGGATAGAAAGCAACTAATTATACGATCAAAACGTATGTTATCACTTATAGCCCATTGTTAAAAACAAGCAACTGAAATGTATTTTTACCAGTATTTCTACCAGTGTCCCTGATCATCAGTGTCCCTTATCATCACTCTTTAGTCATCAGACACTCAGAAGACATCAGACATTCACTAACAGTAGCTACTTTTAAATCCAGATTCAAAACACACTTGCATTCACAATCTGAGCACTGTGCTGGTTTACATCAACTGCACTTCTATTTCTATTTCTATTTTTGCTCTCATTCTTTTTATATATACACTTACACTTTTAATCAATTTTATTGCTGTTTTATTGTTTCTTAAAATCTTAAAAAGTATTTAGGATCTTAAATTATTTGCATTTTAAAGCTTATTTCTTTCTGTCAATCATTTTATGTAAAGCACTTTAAATTTGACCTTGTTTATGAATTGTGCTAAATATACTTGCCTTGCCTTGCCTTTAGTCAACACTGTGTGCATAGTTTTGTTAACCTGCTTTAGGTTATGCAAAAAGGTTAGTGAAGGACAGAGATAAATAAACAAATAATAGCAAGTTTTTAACAACAACAAAAATAGTTTTGGGCTTTAAGATAAAAAGCTAAAATATTTTATCTCTTTTTTCAAAACTTTAATAAAAAAACGTTTATGCTGAAAGTGCATTTGCTGTGTTTTGACGTCGATCCACATGATAGATTTATTTTGTCAAATAGATGCAGAATACATCTAAATAGTTCTAATACTCTTCTTATAAATAAGGAGCTTGTCAGATCATTACCGCTGCTGTTCAACTGTGTTACCGTCCACAGCTTGTTACACTGGATCACAGAACCGAAGCCAACAACTTTCTTCTTCGCCTTTCAAAAATGTCAGAGAAGATTAAGATTTGTCTCACGTGCACCCGATATGAGATTTCTTCAGGACAGGCCGGGAGAGGGAATATACCAGTAGTTTTGATTGCGTAGCGGCTTCTTGAATATTTTGTGCATGTTGTTTTCACCTCATAAGATGTTTAATGACGCTTAGGTGCATGTGATGTGTACATAATAGCACAGTAAAATATAAAGATAACAATAAAACAGGGAAACAATTATGTGTGTTTACACCATGATATGTAGACGAAAAACATATTATATTTAAATATATTTAACATTATATGAAGTATAACCTACTGAAGAACCCCACTGTTTTTAATCAAAATATTGATATATTATATTTCATACTTTACATAGTGGGGTTTAAAAGTCTCAAACCACTCGGAAGACATTTTATTATTTGTTTAATATTTAATATTATTATTTTTAATTTGAAATGTTATTGACATAATATTTCATTTCATTTCTTGAAAATATTTATTTATATAATTCGAAAAAATGTACATTGAAAAATGTACAAGGCATTTCCAAACCTATTTTTTATATTCACTGGAGAAAATGATCAAGGTCACAAACAAGCTCTTTATTATTAAATAATCAGAAATGTGTTTTTATTAATTTTATCATTTGATTATTCAAATTTATTCTAGTTGCTTAACTTTCCCCTATTGTTTTGTATGAATAAAATAAGATAATAAGAGAAATAAGACTTCTAAGTGTTACCTTAACCTCATGTCTCAATCTGAAAATGAACACAAAACGCCCAAGGACAAATCTACAACCTAAATTCACTTTAATACTCATTTAGAATAATTATAACAGTGTGGCATCATTTGTTACATGTTGTCCAACCCACATTTTTTTCAGATATATGTTTATCACACTCTTCAGCTAGTTAGCCAAGTAAAAAATGTGTCTGCTCTGTTACTTTTCACGCATTTTTCTCTCAATTCTGAGCACGACCACCATAGTCCTTCAAGGACAGTCTGTCTGCAAAGAGTAAATATAGCCTTTACAATTTCAAGGCTGTCTAAAGCAGCAAGCACTGATCAACATGAGAATCCTTGCAAATTATACTTTTGAAGAAAACATGTCCTTTGAAAAATGTGGAAAGCTGAACTAGGTGCAACTTTCGAACTCCCTTAACACTGCCTCAGATGTACAACGAGAGGACAATTTGAGATTTAATTGCTTCAGTTAATTGCAAATGTGATTTGTTTTTTATTCGCAGTTCGGCAGTTTTCAACTGATCAAATGAGAACCATTGTAAACATCACACCTGCAGTTTTCTGCTTTTTTTCCTCACCAGAGATTTGGGGATTTCAGTCCAGCACCTCTCTGTTAAGCCTATAATGAAATTGCTCAGTGACTGTATAAGCACAGGACGCAACTGCAGTGGGTTTGTTTCATCCATGCGGGGATTGCAACTTTGTCTCAGCCAGGGCTTGGAGAGGCTAACAATCTATTCTGCAAGATGTTTTCACCAAAGTCAATAGGCCCCCAATTCACACTTTCCAAAGTAAGTTTGAAGCAATCAATTTACAGTAGAACCACCATTAAACTGCAACAGATTTCATATCTGTTTGCACAAGTTGTGTAAAAACAGTTTTTTGAAAGTTTACCCAGATAGCACAGGTATGTCTGTAAGATGTCTGCTAAAAAAAACATCTGCTGTATATTAACATCGAAAAAACATCTAAAAAAGACAGTTTTACATCCATTCTAAATCGCAAAACAAACATCTTACGTACGTCTTTTATATGTCTAAAGGACATCTGACAGGACACACCTCATAGAAACATTGAAGGTGATTAATCAATCTATAACAATGAGTAAATAATAATAATAAATAAAATGTCTTGCAGATGTGCATTCAGACTTCAAATTAACGTCTCCCAGATGTATGTGTTCTATCAGGGTAATGTAATACGGTCGCCACCCAGCATGATGTATAAAAAATGGTAATAGTGGTAAACAATATTCCTTGTTGGTTCTCCCTAGTCATAATTATGGTTGGTAAATCCAAAACTCAGATTTACAGCGAGAATATTGATTTGTCTACAATTACTGATAATGAACGTAGCGCTTGGTAGTCACATTAAACCCAGTGGTGTACAACACATTTACAGGGCCTGCACACAAGCACCGATTTTGCACATTTACGTAGTGCATGAAATGTAACTCAAGTGAATCATTTAACCAAATTTTAAATACTGCCACCATGAGGCGCATTTATTATTACATTTATTCCCTGTACTTTTTAGACCATTAGCCATATTGGCGAGACTGTGTTACCACAAAAATGATGTCTTGTTTTGGTTTGGATGAATTGTCTTAGCAGCTGTTAGAGCAAGGTGTTAACTGCACCAACTTCGATGCCAATTGTCTGGAGTTTTGGATTTTAATTAATCAGTTAGCAAGAGAAAGAGGCCCTCTGGTACCTGCTAATGGGCCTAACGGCAGCACATTGTCACCGTTTTTATGTTTAATTAGTGACCACATCCATAATAGTGCCTCTAAGGCAGCCATGTCATCTTGTCACAATGCCTGCATTCAGTAATTACAAAAGAGTAATGAAAGAATTCCTGGAGAGTTACAGCATCTCCACTGAATGTCAATGACTGCCTGGATGAAGGTGTCATAGATGCATTGATAGAGCATCAATACATCCACTGTTTTGCACATACCGATTACTTTCATATATTTTGGTCCCCTTGAAGCTTGATAGCAAAAATTAATTCACACAAACCATGGTCATAAGTGATTCCATCACACAATTAGACATACTCTTCAGTACTGGAAAGTGCAGTTGTTTCATGAATGGCATTTTACTCGGTTCATTACCATACATCACCTCAACTCTCCTGTCTCCACTGAATCTTCTCCGGCATGTGATTTTAGTTGGGAAAATGTTGTTGGGCTGAAAGCTCTCACGATTTAAGGATAAGTAGGTAACGCACATAAATTAATTTGACTTTGGCACCGTGCATTTGCTTTTCTCAACTGATTCCATTTTACCTTAAGGGCATGAGAAGCTAATGGACATCTTATGTCGGAAGGATAGATCTGGTGCCGGCGTCACGCTGGCAGATTAAATGCCAGTGTCATGAAACAGTGTCAGCAATCTGTGGACCAAAAAAAGCTTGTCTGTTGGCCAGAATGTCTTGTGCATCGTGTTGCCTGCTGATTAAAGGAGGATGTGGAGAGTATATATACAGTATGTAGAGAACCACAGAAATGTGTATTTACCCTGGGCAACAGAACAGCATGTGTTTTAGGTGCTGGTGCTTTGATATCTCCAATGATGTCTCTAGACTTGCTTAAATAAGACATTGTTCAGACGAGGGTCAGCATGGACTAGTATGGATACAGATAAAAACTAAACCTATATTTTTTTTCCAGCAAGAAAATCCATGCAGGTCTACACCAGTCTTTTCAGCAGGAAACACGGAAGACAAATCGCATTATGATGATTGATCAACACCAATGCACCTGGGGAACCCGAATAAAACAGATGGTATAATTATAATTTTTTCCTAAGACAGAAGACTGCTTGTCAGGATAAGATGCCATTATAGACATCTGCTGTAAATAAATTGAACACCGACAATAGCAGGCATATAGTGAGCACTAGCCACAAGCACTACTGAAGAATACCGATCGCTCATAGTCTTGGGGGGAAAAGATGGGAACTTACAGGGAGTTAATAGCAATTCTAGAAGGCCAAAATGATGGACAGTTTTGATCTCAAGCACATAGGAAAAATAACATGGCTATAAATATAGTTCTGTCATGCTTCATAATTAATTTTGGGGGGTTCTCTCTAGGCGTACTATTTTTACATTATTCAAATTAACGGCTGTTAGGACCCCTACTATGTGTGGTATTATTTATTGTCATGCTTAGAATTGCTTTTAGAAGAAGGTGAAGACATGTTTTTTCAAAATATCTTTTGTGATCTGGGGAAGAAAGTCATAAAGGTTTGAAATGACAAGAGGGTGAGCATATGATGAAAGGATTTTTATTTTGGGGTGAACTATCACTGTACTGTGCTGCTTTTCTCTTCAGAAAAATACCTAGAAGTCTCACAAAAGTCTCTTATTAGAGTTTCACAATGTCTGCAAAAGTCTGTATTATTAAAGATTTCAATGAGCTCCATCTCATTAAACGTCACCCAAATCCAGATTATTTTATCCATCATCACGCCAAACCGTTGAAAACACACTCTGGAATAGTTACAGATGTTTCCATGTGAGCCTGGCTTGGCAGGTCATGAAATCAAACCATTCTTTGCCCACAATTGTAAGTCTAGTTACTGATTCTAAATGTTGGAGAATACAATCAAATCTTGTTTTACCAAACAAAAGCCAGGTGAAATGTTACGTCACAAGACAGACTGGCTGGAGAAAACTATGGATTTGTATCTTGCTCAAGGGCACAGTGGTGCTTAACGATGGATCCCAATGGATTTCTACAACCACCATTTTGATTACAAGCCCTTTTCGATTTTGACCACTAGGGTAAACCACGTTTTTTGCTTTTGGGGATTGTCCCTTGTGCTGCAATTCCCTGATAAAAATATGTATATAGTTTAAGTATATTTCTAAGCATTTTTGTTGTTAGGGCTGCAGGTGGATTGGCCTATAGCATCCCTTCCCAAAGTTCCAGACACACACAAACCAGTGTAGGGGACCGATCATGTAAAACACGTTTATTGCTGTTTGACGCGCCTCATATTAATTGTTTTCAGTTGGCAGAGCGTTTTGCGCGCTGTTTATGCGTGCCAGGCTTCTTTAGTAGTGTAAAACGCGTTGGTAAAGCGCGTAGATCAATTCTTACCGGTACAGCCCCTCGAGCATGTGGTTTGCTTTGTCGACTATTATTTCTCTTGGTCTATCTGTGCAGAGACCGGCAGAAAACAAAAGCACATTTAACCGACCCAACAAAGACTGTCAGACTTTCAGACTGTCTGGGAATATGAAAATGGATGTAGTTTGTCTGTAAATATTTGCATGTTTGTTGCCCAGACGGACATTTATGCTGCACAATTCAATAAAAGTTACTCTGAAGTACTATTTCATAAGCATAAAATATGTAAATGAAAACGGCTTTTTGCATTCTGTTGTATAAAAATGCAGCACTGTAAGTAACAGTTAAGACAGTAAACGCGAGTACGACTAGATGACACCATGAATATGAGGAATAGCATATGAAGAGTTGATTTGCAAAAAAATAATTTGTACACAAGATGTTCACAAACAATGTTTTTATTGTGCATTTCAAATTACTGTCAATGAAACTGCAGTTGGGTTCTTTTGATTAGGTGATAATATAAAATACAGCTAACTAACACAATAAAAAAAAAAACTTTAAACAGAGATATCTGTTTTTCCAAATAAACTCTTTATATAGAGTTGATTAGTTTCTTTCTTTATTTAAAGTTGTTTTAAATGTTTATTAAAAACAAGTTTTGTAATGATAATTGTACCGGACCTTTGACGTTGAAAAGAATTCAGATTTGGACCTTTGAATATAAACTTTGAGAACCCCTGGCCTTTAGGGAATCCCCTCCAGATGGTTAGTCAATAACTGGTGCTCAGGACCACCAAGTTCAGCCTGACATGCATGAGAGTAAGATTAACAAATCAGGTCCAAAGAAGAGGTAAAGATTAATGGCATTTGTCAAGTAACTGCCTAGCTATTGGTTTCAGCTACTGTATCCAACTTAGTCCTTATTGATTTAAACTGCATATGCTGCTCGAGGAAGGTGTTTCCATGGAACGAGTGTCAAAATATAATGAATGTATGTAACTCGAGGGGTTTTGAGACATGAGCAAATTTTAAATTACAATGAGGTATAAGACAATGTTTAACACTGTTGGTAAATGATATATGCCTGCAGATTCTAGTGCTTATACTCATAGAATACAACTAACCCCTAAGAAAAAAATATTTAAGTTTGGCAAGTTACTCTTCTCGCGTAGCATTTGTATGAAAAATGGCTTAAATTGTGTGGCCTAAAAGATGAGCACTTATCAGACTTAAATATCAGTCTTTTTGCCTGGCGGACAATAAATTGGGTGGAAAAATCCCACAAAAATACATCTTAACCCCATCCATTGCTCTGGATATCATTATGACTTCTGGTGGGTTCTTCACACCTAGTAGTAACTGAACAGAACACTGTAGCAGCCACCGCATTAGCTTTAAAATGTTGGTTGTTGTCATTTTAGGGAAATGTAATGACCATTCTATGCAAGCACCATGAAACCACACCTCAGCATATCGTCCCCAGTCTGTGAGTGCTTTGTAAGCACACATTTATAAATTGATCCTCCCATCATTTCAGTTGATGAATAAAATTTAATGATGAGTTTTATGATGCTAATAAGTCCATCTTCACCTCAGGAGTTCACTCTACCTCAGCAACTTTCCCAGCGCAGCAGAACAGCAGAAAGTCACAGTATGAATATTTCCACGGACTTTATGTTTTGATGGACATTCACCATTTTTCAGCACGATCTTCCTCCATCAAAAAGAAATGATGATATCCTGGAAATATTAGAACTTCCCACATCCATATCAACCCCCTTCTAGAGTGATATATATGTATATGTACACAAAGCTTTTTAAAATCACCAATAACTCCCACACCAGCTCATTTTCATATAAAATGGTCTTGTGGGGGAACATTTCTGTCAAATGTGTGTGCCTCAATGCCAAATTTAGCCCTCAATGACAATGCAAAAGCATAAGGTTGTTGCAGATAGAAGGGCATTTAGGATGTTTGCCTAAGCCTTTGACAGTCTTTGATGTCTATTGTGTGGTCTTGGGTTGAGCTATTCATCTCTGGGCTTTTTTGGGCTTCTGTCCTACAGAGTTAAGTTCCAACTCAAATTGAACTTGATTGTTATCAGGTTATTTTGAACACAACCTCTCCCCTAGGGGGAAGTTGGTTGATTGTTACATTTTCCCCAATTATGCAGATGCCAAGGTCGCCATTTCCTGGAGTAATAAGAAAATATCTTGCTGTGTCTGAAACTGCTCACTCATTCACTCTAGCTAAGGACATCTGAGTCCATTTTGTGGGAAAAATAGTGAATGAAAATGAATAAAAGTGATTTCATTAATTTCATATGTCAGAAAGTATTGTCTGTTGTGGACATTTTTGTCATAAACATTACACTTATCTCACACAAACATCAGGACGGCTTGATGTATTTTATCAAAACACAGCATAGTTAATGTATCATTATACATTTGTCATGATTATTGTGTTCATTGAAAATAGAAACAAAAACATAATTGCTTATCATTTTATTTACTGTATTTGATAAATGTAGAAATTTCAGTGGCAACAACATAAACAAACTTCAGGTGGACTTCTGTAAAGAATCAGTAACAACAGACACACTGTAAAGTTGATTATTTCTGACTGCAAGCTAAATAAAATGAATAACATTAGCTAGCAGATTAAAACTATCTAGCCACAAGCCACTATAATGTTGGATTACCAGTTTAAGAAAAAGAACTGTTACATGGTCATTAGCCAGACCGATAAACAAAAAGTTAACTTCAGGCCAGGCGCAAAATTGTTGCAATAGATGTGTCTGATGCAACCATATATAATTGAAAATAACTGAAAACAAGAAGAAATGTAAGACTGTGAACATACATTATGATGTCTGGGTTTAATTAATGAAAAGTTAAACTTGCATTTAAAGATGTCATTTACAAAAACTCAGTTTAAAAAATGTAAATCATGTTTTTTGTTGTTGTTTATTCCAAGAAATACCAACTTGGAATTTAGTCACAAAAGTCAAAAGTTGTTTTGAATAAGATATAATAATAAAAAATACAGCTAACTCACACAGCAACACATAGTAAAAACTTTTTTTAAATACATATTATCTGTTTTTGCAAATGTCCGTGTTGCCTTCGCCTCAGGTAGTAAAACTAAATTGTGAGTTTGAGCGAGGGTAGTTGACAAAGTATGTGTCTTTTTGTGTGACATAGCACAAATTAAGAAATAAACCTATGATGATCAATCTCTCTTATGGCATTTTATATTACACTATTATTAAGAAAAATTATATATATATATTTTAACTGGGTGATTAAATTATTTTTGAGTTCAGACAATATTACACATGCATGGTTTAGCTATTTGTCAACTGCAGTCAAAATCTGGTTGCATTGTGAGTAAAATGTGCAAAAATCACTCCAAAATGGCCAAAACCCACTGAAGTGCAAAATATAGGAGATAGGGAGAGAAAAAGCTTGTTTAACCTGCTCGGGTGTGTTTGATTTACCAAACTCTGCATGAATGTGGCGTTCTGGACCCAAGTTAAAGAGCTCTGATAGGGTCATTTGTCAATAAAAAAGAAGAGTTTCATAAATCAAAACAATGCGACATTATCTCTGTGTTGGACAGTCTATCCTTGACGCATAAAGTATAATCCTGAAAAGTGTATATTTCTCAGAAGCTTCTTGGAAAATGCTAAACACTAGTCAACTCTTCAGTGTATTTGTGTCTTCATAGACAGCAGTGATGAATATTATTTTTTTTCCATATTTTCTAGAGCCATTTTTGTCATGGTCTTTCAAAGTGGGTCAGTTTGTAGCCCACAGAGAAAATCCATTGAACACCTTTATCAGTGCCTTACATGAACCACTGCGAATCAGACACTATCATTAAATAGATTAGAGACTTTCTCTGTCCAAGCTAATCACCAAAATGACACAGTAGATTTGATCCACTTTATGGTCATAGCTGTTACCCTTACCGATGTGATTTTGGAAAGCCTGAGGTGTTATTAATTAAAACGAGTCAAGTCATTCACCGAGGTTGAACTTCAAGAGGTCATTGCTAATAAATAAACTTGACGTCCAGAAGGGCTAGCTTATCAAAGTGAAGACACGTTATTCAAAGTAGGTCAAGACGAGTCATCAGGCAGCCTATGGCCTCATCTTCTCCATGGATCTTACGGGGTGGTCGGGTGAGGGACAGTCATCAAAGGCAACGTGGTCTCGATAAGCTGGAGGGTGACTCGTCACGCTCCTTTCAGATCTCTTATTGCTAAAGTGACAGCACAAGTTCTTAAGCTCCACTTTGAGAGGTAGTTGGTGAAGATTTCACCCAACAGTTTTCTTGCATGTAAGGCTTCAGCTACCGTGCAGAGGTGCCAAGGTCCTGAGGGCATCCGCCTACACTGCTCTAACAGTCGGATTCATCAGCAGGCCTTCAGCCGTGGGTGGAAGAGACACCTTAAAGAGACTTTCTTCGAAATGTTTTCTTTCTGGAGAAGACAATATATCTTGCTCTCCGTCTGTGGCTTACAAAAAACGTTAGTGCTTTCAGGGAGAAGAGTGAAGAATTTTTGTAATAAATAGAGACGTTAATAATTTTATTTTAGCAAATGAGAATTTACATTAATGCTTACAATTTGTTCTTACTTATTCCCAGCATTGGAAATCCTTATTGTTATGTATCATCTTCAATTCTATTGTTGATAGATTATACCTTATAGTCTGGTCTATATTGCATCAAGCCAAGAATTTAGACAGTTATTTTTACATATGGCTTAGTGACAGGTAAATCTAATACATAATATAAGAAATAAACAATGTACCTCAGAATGAAAAAAAAGAATGATTGAATGAATGGTCTCTATGTCCGTGCAACGTTACACAAAAAAACTGTAGGAACTTTGAAAAAAAGGAGTATGTAGTTCTGAATAAGCTGTTTAAAATCTTAATGTTTTTAAAAGATTTAAATCCATATTTTTGTCTCACAAGTGATCATCATTTCATTTCAATAAAAATGATAAACTCCAAGGTCTTATTTGTTTGTTGTTGGGCAATCTGACTGAAGCCTGATTTTCCTGAAGTGTTATTTCGTATTACATCAGGAGGTAATGTGGCAGCAACCAAAACAGGTCTATCACAACAAATCTGACACTAAAGTAAACAACAATTTACAGTTTGGAGGTACTGAGCAGCTAATTAATCAAAATCATTTCTGTTTTCCAAAAACCTTTCATTAATTCTTGTTACCGTGCAGACCATTTGGCAAGCGTCACAAAGCCTATGCACGCTTTGTTTTCCTTACTGAAATAATGCCGTACCAGTCATATGTTAACATTGGAAAGATGAACAGTTTGGTCTCCAGTTTTGTCTAATTATAGACAATTTGGCAAGAGTTGAGCATTCAGTTGTATTGCTCATTGTTCCTGGAACAGAATCATAGAATCGCTGGTTTTAATTATCCATGTTAACATTTGTGGAACATCAAAACAATGTAGAAAAATGAAGCATGATTCTCAAGTAAAGTTTTGTTTTGTTGTCCTCTGCTTTGCTTTTGGTAATCTAAACTGGAGACAAGATCATAGGTATTTTATAAACATTTGTTTATTAAATTAGTATTATATTTACAGCCTTCTTAACGTTTGTCAATATGCTGCAAATGATTTGTCAACATTTCAGCATAACTAATAAGAGGTTGTGTGTGTGAGGCATTAATGTTTAAAGTATTCATTTTTAATTCAAATGACCTGCACTCAGAATAACAAACAATACATGAAAACAAACATGTTTCAGCTAAAAATTCCATACATGTACAAGCATAATTCATAATACAAACGGACTAAATTCAGACATTTGGAGATGATTGATTTCTGCTCCAGTGTTTTGATTGACTGCTTTTTTGGTACAAATTATTGTACAAATTAATGTGCAAGGATAGGAAGTATAGTTTTTGATAAGTCATGCCACTCTTGCACACTACAAAATATATAAAGTACTATTTTAACTTGATATCTTGTTTTTGTGTCAGATGTCTGGCAACTGAGAATTACAAGTTAAAACATGTAAATCTCTTTTTATTTCTCAGTGCAAGAAGCATTTAATCTTTAAGTCTGGCAGTGTTTGCTTGTATAATTGCTTGCATACATCAGCAAAGCAGCAGCTCTGACAATTTAAGCGCTTGACCTTCAGTGTGCATCTCCTAAGGACAAACAGCATTGTTTTGGAACTATTCACCAACTTCAGTCACACTTTGGAGTGAATTTAAAAGAATTGATGTTAAAGAACATCTGTTCTTCTTTTATAGCTGCACAGGCAATCGGCCTGCCCCGTCTTGCCACCCCAGGGTAGAGAGTGCATCCCTTTCCGCTAACACCAGTTTCTGACGTTTGTTATTTTTCAGCTGTCAGTCCACTTTTAAAAACTCCCACACAGCTATTTGGCTGATCAGGTCACATCCCGTTGGCCAGTCCAAACCTTGCTGTTATCGGGCTTCAATCTTAATTACTCTTTGCTCGTTAAATACAGCGACGTTCGAAAAAGGGTCTGGGCTTTCGTTCCTTTATTAATGTGTCCGGTTTAAAGAAGCCAAAAGCTGAAGACGAACAGAGAGGTCAAGCAAACAACAGCAACGGAGGGCCCATCTGCTGGGGGCCTGTGGACGGGTCACTGGCTTGATTAGGGCCGGTCGCAATCTCCAGCACAGCAGGTTCTGTCAAAGGTCCGTGGACGTGTTGGCGTGACATGTCTTCTCACAGCAGGATGTGGACAGGAACCAGATCTAAGAGGGCAATAACGGCTGATGCGAGCCAGGAGGTGCCACATGTGTCCTGTCACTTACTAAAGCCATCAGCTCAGCTAGGTACATAAAGGGATGAAGGGGGCAAGGACAGAGTGCGAAAGGAATATAAAATAAAGTGGTTTAGGTCACCCAGAACCTTTAAAGCGGAGCTTTTGTTTTGTTTTTTATTTTACTTAGGAAAATTACTTAAAGGGACAGTTCACCCAAAAATGAAAATACTGTCATCATTTCATCACCTTGGAGTTGTTACAAATCTGCATAAATGTATTTGTTCTAATGAAACAGAGAAAGATATTTGGAAGAATGCTTATAACCAGACAGATTGCCTACCATAGGAGAAACAACTCGAAGGTGAGTAAATGATGGCAGAATTTTCATTTTTGGGTGAACTAGACCTTTAATGATATGTTTTATGTTAAAATTACATAAAAAAAAAACTTTTTAACAACTTTTTCAATTCATATTTTAATGCTGACATTTTTGGACATCTAATGAATCTACTTTCAGATATTGATGTACTAAACGAAGAAACCTAATTACATTTCTGATCAACTGTCACTAAGCTGCACTGTAGATATGTGCTCCCTGCCTCTTCTCATTTACATCATTACCAAAAAACTTTCTTTGGAAAAGGCTAATTTCTCTCAAAAATTTCAGCTAGTCATGATTAGGGAAAGTGATTGAAATAACAAATTATATACACACAAATATCAGTCATAGCTTGCATATGATGCATTGTTTGTGATATAATCATAATAATAATAATGTAAAACAAAGGTAAAAATGCAGATATAATAAACATTTTCCATCATTTTACAAGTTTATTTTCTAAAATTTTTAAAGATGTATTACAGTATTTTAGGTCTATGTATAATAAATGCACAATGCATGTAAATACCTACCTTTAAACAGTGCTGGCAATGAAACTCCCAAGTTTTCCTGTCCCTGAAGATCATCATAGTCTTATTATGACCCCCCCTCAAATAAAACTTGCCAAGAAATTAATTCCCTGACCACCCCGACCAAAAAAATGAGCTGTCTTTCGGCACCACAGTGGGACAGTTGGAATGCCTTACATATGCTTTGTTACAACAACTGAGCAGTTGACACCCTTGTTTACACTCGCTCTATGATAAGAAACCCTGCTGCTCTGCGGTATGTTCCCATCTCCCCTTTCCCTCTTCCGTCCTCTATCATTTCCATCCAGGCCTCTCGCAACCTGTTTTCCCAAGTGCCAGTGTTTTGAGGATGGATTTGCTATGTCTCTGCCTCTGGAGATGCTGTCCGTCTCCTGGCTGGAAGCCTAGCAACTGAGCCCGGGCGTTCAGCCCTCCCCTCCATGTGCTCGTTGATGCACTCGGGCCCTTCTGCCTGTCTATCAAGTCAGCGGAGTTATGTCTCCTTCCCGCTTGGACGATCTGTCGACTGGGCAGCAGCGTGTCGTACGCTACACGAAGTCTCCCTGTTGTAGCCATTTTGCTAGATGCAGACAGTTCCAAGCTGTGGTGATATTCTTGCTAGGCCACGACAAGCTCCCATGTGCCAACAAACAGGCCAGGCAATCTGGGCCATATGGAGGCTTAGCACAAGGATTTAGGAGTTTGTTGTCTGTATTGCTTGATGGAAAGGCAAACAAGTTGACTTAAATCTGTCCATTATAATTTAATGTTGATTGTGATCTTCTGTAATGCTATTCCCAGATGAAAGCGCAACAACATATCAAAGTCAAATAATTACTGTATATGAATAGAAATATTGTGTGAACAGCAGCTGTACCTAGTTTTTGTTCTTTCGGAGAAATTATCATTTGAAATAGATTTTATTTGAAATATATGCATTTAAATTAACCTCTTAAATGTGCTGTGCTTATTGACAGAAATATATTAAAATATACATAACTATGTTTTTAGAGGCGTAAAAAGACCTTACATAATGAAGCGTTATGTTTTTCTTTCCTTAGAATATGCCATTTCTATCTACATAGTCCCCTCACATGGAATTCGCCATATCGTTTCTACAGTAGCCCTAAATGGAAAAACTTCTTTACAGAGCGTTTCCTAAATATGTCAACTCCTTTGGCAAAGAAGTGAAAACGTGACAACATTTTAGTACTGTGTCAGACACCATAGTGCTCCGAAAGGGAGGGGGAGCGCTGGAGTGACCCGCTAGATGGCGCTAAATTTCATGCAATGGAGCTTTGTTGCATTATTAGCTATTTCACTTGAACAAAAAACCCTCTAAATTTTTACATGCTACAATTTGCCTAAAAAACTATGAATTTACAATAGTACTCTACCCACATTGGAGTGAATTGCTAAAAAAAACCTCAACATTTAAACAATTAGAAAATATTTGTTAGATTGTTAAAATATACACACTTTTAAATGATTCTGAACTATGAACTAAAATTTGTTGTATAATACAGCTAGATTTTTTTAAGTCAGTTCAATATAAATTAAGTTATAATTATATTCAATTGATTTATAAAGCTTGATTTAACAATTGTATTCAACTTACAAATTTAATGAAACAAAAAACCCACGATGGGGAAACAGTACAAATCAAAACAAGGAATCAAACTAAAATTCTTCCCAGTAAGGAGGGCCAAAAACAAACAAGGTAAAGCGATAACCCAAATGATAAATCCAAAACACAAGGAGCACGAAGAACAGGAACGGGGTAATCCACAATACATCATGGTAGACAATACAGAGCAAGACACGGCATGACATCTAGGCATTTTTTGGCAGACGCTTTTATCCAAAGCGACTTACATTGCTTTATCCTATACATAGGTATTTGCAATCCCCTGAGATCGAACCCACAACCTTGCGTTGTTAACGCAATGCGTTTATCACTGAGCTACAGGAAAGCTATGAGAATGAACCGATAAAGGACTTGGAATTAACACGGCTTGTAAAGGGGTAAACTAATGAGAGATAATAGGACAGGGACGGTGACGGACAGGTGACAAGACTAAACATTAATGGAGACTGGCGGGAAGGTAACGGGACAGGTGAGAGAGATGGGACACTAACGAAGAAACAAGGGGGTGGAGCTAAACGAAAGACAGGATGACACACGCTGAAACGTCAAAACATACCGAAATGTGTCTCCACCCAAGACATAACACACTAACACGACATGGTACTGTCACAACCCTGTCCACAAGACTCGAAAAATCCTATATGCATTCATGCCAATTATGTACAGTATATTATTTTTTTCGTTTTCTGACTGCCTGACTGGTCTCATTTTGTTGTAAAATGAACACTGACATCACATTCATTTTAAACATAAGCTGGCAAATGAGCTGTTTGCTCTTGAGTAACTTTGCTGTTTTCATATTTCTGTAACACAATTAGAATGCCAATAAACATTACTCTAATTTGATATCATTCTCACTAATTATAGTAAATAAGCATTAAGAGCAGATCTTTTTTGCTGGCCAGTGGTTTTGCATCATCATGCATTAAAATGTGTAGACAGCAGAAATGATAGTAATAAGCAATTGTAAACTATTTAGTTTGACCTTCCAATGATCTGCCCTTTGCAGAAGTGTTTAAACGCCTAACAAGAATGTTCATCAACTCATAATTCAGAGCTATAATGCAGCTTTATCTGAACTATAGGTGACCTAATATATTTTTTGTGGGTGTGGGACTGATTGAAAGCATTCTGTCCTGGTACATCCTCCAGGTCTGCTCTTGAACAGACCTCATCAAAACCTGGGAGCTTTCACAGCAGGTGCTGGTAATATTGCTTTGGAGGACATGAATCTATTTGGCAGCCACTGTCTATAATGGACAACTACCCGAAAAGCTGCATGCACACCCATGCTGGAAGATCCAGTGATTGGTGATCTCTCACCATGACTAAACCAGGAATTTTCACGGACTCAGTGAAAATCAGTCACTCGACCGATGCCGTTGGATGGAATGGGACTATAAAAGAACGGCTTTCTTTCAGCATGTGATTTAAAGGTGCACTCACCCTGCATCCATTATCATACGTGGTGAAAGTACTTGCATGTACTGCCTACTTCTTGCCTGTTAAAAAAGTGCAGCTTGCTTACACTTTTGACATAGTACATCTGCCATGTTTTCATTGAAGTCTGACCTTTATATTTATACTATGATGTACCAACAATAATTGCAAAAAAAAAAATTCGGTGTTTTGTTACCAAAAGGTAAAATTTTCTTAAATAATACATGGTACCTATTTACTCATGAAAAGAGCCACCCTGCGCACAGTTGTCTTGTATATTTTTTCTTTACTTTTTGGCAGCATCATATGCATACTGAAAAATCTCAGTGGAAGTTGTTAATCATTGAAGTATTTTTGTATACGGAGGATTCAGTTACATTACTCATTCACATTGTCAACAAATGTTGTAGTTATTTTGTTTTGTTATTGAAGGTTGCATGGGAAAACAAGATTTTGATGGAAATAGTTGGGCAAGATGTTCAGCAGCGGCAAGTACTTGTCAGATTTCAGATTTTAAGAACACAAATCGTTTGGAGCCGATTTAGCAGGAGAATCCGTAATCTTACCAGCCTGACTGTTTGGTGTTTCATGAATAACGGTCTCCACAATTATGGGAGTGATGATGCAACTGGAAGATGTTCTATATAGAAATGGTAAAACATTCCAGAAGAAACTATGAAAAAAACGGTGTAAAAAGGTGTGTAAATACAGTTGAAAGAAAAAGTATGTGAACCCTTTGGGCTTACTTGGATTTCTGGATTTCTGATCTTCATCTAAGTCACAACAATAGAGAAACACAGTCTGCTTAAACTAATACCGCACAAACATTATATGTTTTCATGTTTTTATTGAACACAACATGTTCCATTCATAGTGCAGAGTGGAAAAAGTATGTGAACCTTTGGGTTTAATAACTGGTTGACCCTCCTTTGGCAGCAATAACCTCAACCAAACGTTTCCTATAGTTGCAGATCAGACCTGCACAACGGTCAGGAGAAATTTTGGACCATTCCTCTTTACAAAAGTGTTTCAGTTCAGCATTATTCTTTGGGTTGTCTGGTGTGAATTGCTCTCTTGAGGTCATGCCACAGCATCTCAATCGGGTTGAGGTCAGGACTCTGACTGGGCCACTCCAGAAGGCGTATTTTCTTCTGTTGAAGCCATTCTGTTGTTGATTTACTTCTATGCTTTGGGTCGTTGTCCTGTTGCATCGTCCATCCTCTGTTAAGCTTCAGTTGGGCGACAGATGGTCTTAAGTTTTCCTGCAAAATGTCTTGATAAACTTTGGAATTCATTTTTCCATCGATAACAGTAATCCGTCCAGGGCCTGAGGCAGCAAAGCAGCCCCAAATCATGATGCCCCCTCCACCATATTTCACTGTTGGGATGAGGTTTTGATGTTGGTGTGCTGTGCCTTTTGTTCTCCACACAAAGCGTTGTGTGTTCTTTCCAAACAACTCAATTTTGGTTTCATCTGTCCACAGAATGTTTTGCCAGTAGTGCTGTGGAACATCCAGGCGCTCTTTTGCAAACTTCAAACGTGCTGCAATGTTTTTTTTGGATAGCAGTGGCTTCCTCCGTGGTGTCCTCCCATGAAGTCCAATCTTTTTTAATGTTTTCCTTATTGTAGATTTGTCAACAAAAATGTTAGCATGTGCCAGAGATTTCTGTAAGTGTTTAGCTGACACTCTAGGATTCTTCTTCACCTCATTGAGCATTCTGCGCTGTGCTCTTGCAGTCATCTTTACAGGACGACCACGCCTAGGGAGTGTAGCAACAGTGCTGAACTTTCTCCATTTGTAGACAATCTGTCTTACCGTGGACACATGGACATCAAGGCTTTTAGATATACTTTTGTAGCCCTTTACAGCTTTATGTAAGTCAACAATTCTTGATCGTAGGTCTTCTGAGAGCTCTTTTGTGCGAGGCATGGTTCACATCAGACAACGCTTCTTCAGAACAGCAAACTCAAAACTGGTGTGTGTTTTTTATTGGACAGGCCAGCTTTAATCAACACATCCTATCTCATCACATTGCTTGGACCCCAGGTTGGCTGACTCCTGGCTCCAGTTAGCTCTTGGAGAAGTCATTAGCCTAGGTTTTCACATACTTTTTCCACCCTGCACTATGAATGTTTACATGTTGTGTTCAATAAAAACATGAAAACATATAACATTGCGGTATTAGTTTAAGCAGACTGTGTTTCTCTATTGTTGTGACTTAGATGAAGATCAGAACACATTTTATGACCAATTTATGAAGAAATCCAAGTAAGCCCAAAGAGTTCACATACTTTTTCTTTCAACTGTATACAGTTTGAAGCTGTATTAAAGGTGCTGCAACCTTTATTAAAAAAAAAATATATATATCACTTTTTTCCCTGTTGCACAAAACTCTTTTCCGACTCAAGAAGGCGGATTGGTTTAAATCACTATTCATAGGCATACTAACTTTCAATATACAGCTGAACAGCTAAAGGTTTTATTTTGGGTAAGACCTCACAAACCCAAACAGGACCAATCAACTGTGAGCAAAGTAATGTAAATCTGACGCATCACATTTACCATTCACTATTTATAGGAAGAAGCACTTTGGCAGGGAAAAATATTTGGGAAAAACATAATCATACACTTCATGGTAGATTGCACTCATGGGCAATAAAGACAACATTGCATTGTTTTTGTGTTGTACGTATCTTTTTATTGTATTCGTTTCTATTTTAGTTTTGTTTTAATCTTCAGACCTATCTTTATTTCTGTAAAAATACCTGCGTATTTTTTATATAATATGTATATGTATATATGCATATGTATTGTTTAATAATAAAGGCTGGGTATTCAACTCTTCTATGTTAAGTCAAATACAAAGAGTATGTTAGGGTTTTGAGTTTTCAATTGGTTTCATCCTCATTGCAAGCCTGTAAAAATACACTGTGTAAAATGAACATGTTTATGTAATATGGAATTAGCGTGTTGCTCTTTTGTGGTTAATGTAATTTTAAACTCTTTTAAACTGGAGGAATGCACAAATATTATTGATTGAATCTTGTTCAACATTATTGGTTGTTCAATGCTTAAATCTGCAAGATAAAGTTGGTAACCTGCGTTATGAAACATTTTAAACCAAACTAACTTGGCTTTATCAGGTTTTGTTAACTGAAAAAAATACATACCTTTCAACTATGATTTTTCTCACCTCGCTTCGCATAACAGCCCACTGGTTTTCACATCATTTCATCCAAGCCCTGTCTATGTGTTATTGTTATTTTGACACGTCACATCATTTCATGTCTGAAAAAATGAGCATTTGATTGAAGCATAGATGACTGCTGTTGAGATCACTGTTAAGACACACATGTTGGCAGCCCCTTGCGAGCAAACTCACTATTATAAAACTCATTTTCCACAATTTTTTTATTTTTTATATTTGCATTCAAGCATTTGCTAGGATCGCAGAAACACGTGTAAATGTATCATTTTACACATATTTTTTAAGTGCAAATTATAAATAAATATATACATTTCTCACTTTAAAATTCTCAAAAATAATTTTAACCACTTGTACAGTATGGATAGAAGATCTGAATGCCAGCTCAGCCTCTGTTAAAATATTGTTCTCTGATCGCCAAATGTGTCACATTAAACAAATACCCTTTCAGCAATAACCTTTACACAAATGAAAACACACTGTTCAGCATTTTATACTAACAAATGTACTTCACTTACAGGACCTTCCTTGCTTATTTTTGACTCCCTATAAGTATCCCATTAATTAGACTGAAGTGCTTCTTGATTTTTTAGGATAGTTTAGAGTGTGAGCTCTATTGTGTATTGTGTATTGTGTATTGTGGGTATTGTGTAAGCTGTTGAGTGTTTTCTGTCTCACTAAAGTTTTTTAGATTATTTGGAGAAGGATCTGACCCGGCAAGGCTCAGCTGTGTGTTAATCGGTTAAGAAGGATACTTGTTTAAAGGCTTTGTGCTCAAACAGTTGTCACAAACAATTGTTTCCTTTTCCTGCTAATTTTTTAGGAAGTTTGATGAATTTTAGCTAAGCATAAAGTCTTTGTTTTGTAAGCAGCTTAGCCCTAGGGAGACATGTAGGAGAAAATATTTGCAAAACAAATCGATTTGAAATATGCCGAGTGCATACATATTTCATGTAGCAGTATGAAATATGAATATTTGATATCTATAGTTTGCATATTGACATTTTGATTTTTTAATAATGTGAACTACTGAAAGATGAATCTCACAACATTTGCCTATTCATAATAAAAAAAAAATCAGATTTGGTCTTGAAGTATGAAAATGAAAATGTTTATAATTTAAATGTTTTACCTTGTAAAGAAAACTTTTATTACTCAACCCATTCAATCACCTATACCATAAAGGTCCCAACTCTTCATGTACCTGCATCAGAACAAATTTTTGACATGTCTTTAATCAAACCCATCTGATTCTACTCATCAGGGTTTTGTTTCCCGAACAACAACATAACTTGCTAGTAAACCCCCATAATATGATGCATCGTTGGAGAAATTAACTGTTTCCTGAAACCATAGGAACTCTGTTCAGATCAATAGTTTGAACCAAGTTGGTTGAGGATGATACACAGGTGTTTGAATAATGATGTCAACAAATAAATACGTTGAGATTGAATTAATGTCAAATCACGAACAGCATCACAAAGATGCGTGGCTAGAACTATAGCTCTTGGGCTATGGTTAGGAGCTTAGTTCCTTGTTATTATAGCATGTAGGTTTACATACATCATGCTGTTGAGCAAAATAAGCAAGCAACAAGCAGAGCATTCTATATCCAGCATTTTAAATATATACCCGTTTCATCTAAAGTCTTTTTTGTTTGACAAAAGTATTATAGCGCTGTCTTTTTTTTAAGGGTACATCCACATAAAACTGCTTACTTCAGGACCCTGAATCGCTGGGTGAAATGAACGAAACAAAAATATAATAAGATTAGATACCATTTACCTTATCGTTTAGAGCCATAATATGACATTACTTTAAACCGATCTGAGGAAGTTATTACGCTTTCGGGGAACATTCGTGACTACATCGTCATTGCTCTAACGATGCATAGTACTAAGCAGAGACTTACAGTGTGTTGCTATTGGTCATGAGCCCTCTGAGCACGTGAAAAAAGATACACTAGCGAAATAAACTGTGAACTAAATGTAAGGAACTGACCTTCATAAATTAACCATTTATCTGATAAAATGTCACTGTAATGCAGATTAACAGCAACTATACACATTATGTTACATTTAAGAGTGACCAGTCAAAATCCCTTATCTCAAATTAAGCTCACATCAGCAACCAGAATGAATGGAGGCAAAGTAGCCTAAAATGTCATACATATCTTCTGTTATATAAAGTCTTCCTCCTATTGTTTTGAACCACGCTTATTAGCTTTTCAATTTTTTTCCGAGACTTGATAACAAAGTTCATCCACAGGCTGTTAGTGTTTTGCATTTTGAATGACATTTTCTTTTTTTCGGTTGGCGAACCAACTTGGATGCTTCGTCTGCTTTACGAGACGGCGGAAAGTTAGCAAAAAACAAAGCACACCCGTTTAGAAAAATTATATGATGAGTTAGATTTCCTGCCACTCAAAATTAAATTACTGCGATATGCTAACACAGGGAGCCCGGCGTTAGCACACATTCGACTTCTTGCAGCATGCGCAGACAGCTTATGACATTGCAGAACTGCGACTGCTCCGTGATCTTGAATTACTCTCATGTGTATAGAGTCCGCATCAATCCAGGAAGTCAAATATACAGAAAATCTGCCAACTTTCATTGTAATTTATATTTTAAAGTTTCATAAAAAAAAATATGATAGTCTAGGTCATCACAGAGGTTCTAGAGGGCCCTGGGGGTTTGCTACTGGTCAGTAGAGACGGCACAATGTGTGTGTGTTTAAGATTTTTTTTTCTGTTGCTGTTGTGTGTTTTACGAAAAAATCAATGAAAAAACGCCGTTTGAAGGAATACTTATTGACAGTGGGTCACAACCTGTTCTTGATTTGTGAAGGACACACATCTTCCTTTCATCAATATTTTATTGCACTTTAATTCTATGCTATGTTTATCAATGTTGTGTGATTTAACTGTACAAAGTGTATGCTTGTGTGTTGTGTTTGCCGCATCTGATACCGCTTTTCACATCCCTTTCGCGGTCACATATTATATCACATATTCTTAAAGTGACATTTATAAAAATAGACTTCAATTTAAATGTCCATGCAGTTGGTCAGTACGCAGAGCTCTCGTGGGAGAGGCAAGACTCAAGTAAGCAAACACCATCTGCGTGGGTTTGTATCCTATCTGCAAATCTAGCAGGGAGCAATCTGAGGTTTGTCAACACACATATTGATTTGACATGACCTTTGATAATGTCAAAGCTTCCTAATGTGCCCCCCGCAGCCTACAGCTGCAGCCAACATAGCAGTCCCTAGCTGCAAGGACACAATTCTGTGTGTGCAATGCACAAAGAAGTTATTGATATGTTGACTTTTTTGGCAGAGATAAAATGAAATGTCTTTAGCCTGTCCTACTGAGAATAAGCATATAATTTATGTCAAACTGTACAGCTTCATTCAGTCTAAGATTACATATGTGCAGGTAGCAAGTATATAGATTGATAATTATGATGCAAGCAC
Source organism: Triplophysa bombifrons (assembly GCA_029783895.1). NCBI lineage: Eukaryota > Metazoa > Chordata > Actinopteri > Cypriniformes > Nemacheilidae > Triplophysa > Triplophysa bombifrons. The sequence continues at coordinate 18,356,765 of CM056464.1, forward strand.
AAGACTAATGTCTGGATCTCTGGTTCGTTCAATAGTCGCATGTACAGCTAATGTCAGTGGGATATATTTTGTTTAATATATTTTCACCAATATAGAGCACCAGTGCTTTTCAAATAAAAAAATAAAGGGATAGTTTCTCATATATAAAAAATCTGTCATCTGCTGGACAAAAAGGAAGATATTTGGAAGAATGTAAGCAACTTTCAGTCCAGGGACATCACTGACTAGCATTCAAATGGTAGTGAAAGGTGACTCAGAACAGTTTCCCTTTTCTAAATTCTTCAAAATATCTCAATTTGTGTTCAACAGAACAAAGAAATATGCTATATTTTTTCTACTATGGCAGTGGATGATGTCCCAGAATTGAAAATTGCTACCATTCTTTAAAATATCTTTCTTTGTGTTCAACAGAACATATACATTTGTAAAGGTTTGAAAAAACTTAAGGGCGAGTGAATGGTGACAGATTTTCATTTTTGGGTGAACTATATCCCTTTGAGTGGAAAAAAACAAATATTTTCTTAAAATATAGGTACATACGTGATCTCATGAGAATTTGTATGTATTTTGCGTAAAATGCCTCTGAACGCACAATTCTGACGTATTGACAACACACAAGACATTAATTATTTACATATGAACAACTTTACCGACTTTCAAATGAATCCTTATGCATATCGTAATCGCTGCATTAACATATATCCTATTATATTGTATTTATTTGTCATAGGCCTATCAATGGGATTATCTTGTTTGCTTATTATGAAATGATTTCGGTTCAGTGTGATTTCTGCTGACAACTCGTTTAGAAGAAACAAAACTTTAAAGTTTAAACTCTTAAAATGAACATTTCGGCGATTAACAATTTAAATTCTGCTCTGTTCCTCACAGAAAACTATTGTATTCAACCAGGGATCACTGCGATTGCAACGCATTGTCATTTAGACCAATTTACTTTTGGCATTTAAAAAAAAATATATATATATTGTGCTTGCACTGTCATGTTTTTCTTTATACTGCACATGTTTTAAATACATTGTTATGGTTTGGTTTAGAGGTAGGGCTATATAAAATATATTTTTAAGGGTAAATTGTTACTAAAATTATAATTTTCCGGCACATTTGGATCTATTACATTTTATAAAAAAATTTAATCACTAATAGGTTTAGGTTTGGGGTAAAGCTTCAGGGGTCTAAAAATATTAATCGCTAATCGATACAATTATTGAAACGCACTGATACAAATATCTTAATGAGATACATACTTTGTGAATATTTTTAATTCTTTAGCTAAAATAACGTAGAAAATACGTCCAACTGTAACGTTTCAGCATCGTAAAAAACGTATGTTTTTTTCTTGTAAACTTAACGTACAAATACCTATGTATAAACATTGAGTTCAGGCTGTATATAGAGTCTATATACCATGATATTTAACTGATTTTGTAATGTTGTTCATTCTACTCGAAATTTAAACATTGATATTAAATTTAAAATCATTTATTAGAACTGTTTTTAGTTTAGTTAGACATTTTATAATATATGTTATTTAATCATTTTCCAGTGAAAAAAATAATTGTTGATTTGTTACAAAACAGTCAAAAAAATCTTTATGATACCTGTACGATCGCTGGGGGAATGTATTGAGTGTATACTCATTTTTTTACAAGTTGACGATATTTAGCATGAGAAGACAACACGTTTAACATTGTAGATAAGTCAGAATGCATGACACGTCGTTGCAGCATCCCTTTAATGCCAACATTTAAATGGCATGTCAGTATAAACTAGTCTATTTTGTTTTTTGTTTGAAAATAAAACTCAAATAAGCCTTTTCTTAATCATCACATGATGCCAAATAATTAAAATCAGAATTCAATTTTGTTTCCCCAAGACTTTAGTTCGTGTGGGTTATTTAATGGACTATAAACACTCACAGCTATTTAAGTCCACTGGCACTTTGCATTCAAACCCTAGGTAATGTATTAAATATAATGTGCGTAAGGGTCAGTGTTTTTATTTTGTGTTTGGCTGAGACTCGCAAAACGTTACGGCCCATTTGTGACTAAAGCACGAGGTTTAGAAGTACTTCATTTTAAATATATTCATTAATGTTCCTCCTCTCCCTGTCTTGCACACAAAGGCGAATCAATATGGCTGCCGATCAACGCGGTTGTGCTGATGTGCTTATAAAAAGCTTGCATAGCTCATTGGACAGTGAAATCACTCCAGAAGCAGGAGATCTTACAAAGCAGCAGGTTGGAGTATTGCCAGAAACGAACAGCCACGCCACGGCAAAGCACTGCTGGCGAAAGCAGACAGAGAGGGTCCAGACTAACCCTCCTGTCAGTGTTATGCTAAATGTTTTGTTGCTGTGGAAGATAAAGACCTCGACTGTTAATGAAGACAACAGTTTGCTCTGTAAGACGCCCTTAGAGATTTTTTTGACTCGAGCAGTGTGGTTAAGACTAATGCTAGTGGACATTGATTTGTCTCCAGCAAACCAAAGTCGCTCCATGCACATTAATTTTCTGCCCAAATGATGTCAGACCAGGGGCTTTATACGTCAATGTGTTTTTGTGTCCAATGTTAATGAGCACTTTAGGAGTATGAAAGTAAATCAGTAAAACCAAAATGTTTCATCCTTCTTTGCCAGGTCTTATTTAAAAAAGAGATGTAGTTTCAAAAATAACAAAAATGTAACTTAAAGGGGTCATATGAAATGGGTGAAATGAATATTATCATTTGTTTTAGATGTTATGCAATGCGTATACACAATTTAAAGTTAATGAACGCTGTATTTTCCACATACAGTGCATGTTTGTATCTCATCTTTGCCCCACCTCTTTGAAATGTGTGGATTTTTTACAAAGCTCATCGCTCTGAAAAGCAACGTGTGCTATGATTGGCCAATTAACCAGTGTGTAGTGATTGGTCGAATACTGCAAGCGTGTGACGGAAATGTAATGCTTCTTACCATAGTTGGCACATCAGGTTCCAAAATAACTGTACTGACAGGTACGCCCACCTTACTTGCGTATACATTTTGGCGATCTAAGTCAAATCATACCTAGTGTTTGGAAGTTACAAACTACAAATACTCAAATTACTGTAATTGAGTAGTTTTTACAGGAATTGTACGTTTTTAAGTAGTTTACTTTTACTTGAGTACATTTTTAATGTTGTATCTGTACTTTTACTTAACTTTTCTGCACATTGTCAGCGCTACCTTATGTTTAATTTTCATGTGATTGGCTATGGAGAATAATCAGTCCCGCGAAGCAGTTATTGGCTGAAAACACATCTTTTCCGTCTGCACCTGACTGATCATTTCTGATTTCTATATCTTTTCTACATCATCAGAAAAAAAAACATTGCTTATTTGAGCTTAGATATACTTAGCTTGGCTCTGTACACTGTAGTAGGCTTTGTGAGACATGCTTTTATTGCTCTGCTAATGCCATGTTTTTTGTTGTCCTAATGTTTGACCCAATTGCTTCCAGCAAAATTGTCTTCTAAATGACTAAATGTAAACATACCTAAGAAATAATGTCACATACATCTTGGATGGCTTGAGATTGAATAATTGATCAGCCAGAACTTCTACAGATATGAGTGTTAATGCTTATCCAATGCATTTTTTGCATGCAGTATTTGAGGCTTGTATTTATTAATTTCTGCATTGTGGGGCCTAGAACACATGATTGAAAAGTGCTGGAAGTTCATAAATGATTTTAACTAGAAAACTGAACTCATAAAATACATAATACAGACAGAACATCATTTTTTCATTAAATAACACAGCCTTAAAAGCAGTGTTGGGTGTAACTAGTTACTAAGTAATTAGTTACTGTATTTTAATTACTTTTCCCTTGATAAAGTAAAGTAAGGGATTACTCATATGTTTTCTGTAATTTAATTACAGTTACTTTTGATGTACTTAAACTAAATACTTTGTGAAATATATGCGTGTGCAATAGTGCAATTGACATCAAAATTCAAAGTATTACTTTAAAATCTGTGCTCACATTTGTAATACTTTGGTCTGTTAATAATATTATTTATTTGAATGAATTAAAAGAGCCGTGTCATGTCTATCCTTGAATCACTTAACTAATCAAGGTCGATGTAGGATATAGAAAGTAATTAGTAATGAGTAACTAAATACTTTTTGGACAGAGTAATTTGGACAGTAATCTAATTACACTATTGAATATGTAATGAGTAACTAGTAATTAATTACTTTTTCAGAGTAACTTACCCAACACTGCTTAAAAGTTACGACTAACTAGTACTCTGAGTAGTTTTTGAGAAGAGTAATTTTTACTTTTACTCAATTACTTTTTTACTTGTAATTAAGTACAATTTCAGCATTGTAACAGTACTTTTACTTTAGTTCAAATTTCCACTTCTCTTTCCACCACTGATCATATCACAAACTGACATTGATTTGTGAGGGTGTGGTTACAAAAGGCGTTTCCAGCAGGTCGGGGTGAGCATTCGCTTTTATAAAGAATGCATCTTTTGTTCCGACACTTGAATATTTGCAATTGCAAGTGTCTAATACATGCATGGGCAAACTCATAACACACCAAAGACACTGAAAAACAATTATAAGCGCCATATGACCCCTTTAAGTAGTTCTCCAGAGGGATCAGGAAAATTGGGTGTCACAGACAAAAACAAATTTAATACTTATTTTATTCATTATAGAATAATTATATGATGAATCACATGTGTCATAATTATTTGTGTACTCTATGTTTTGTGAAGCCCACATCCAGATCACATCACTGCAAAAAATGATAATGCACTGCTTTATGACAACTATAACTCAAATACCCTTGACACAACTATTGATGGGAAATATTATGAGAACTGTACACACAATGTAAATAATTATTATATTATATTATCATATTTTGGAGTCATGTTTTTGAGAATGTCATGTTGAAAGAATGTCTTTATCAATCACTGCAGTGCCCCTCTTAGAATGGGTCCAGGGCTGCCAGAGCGTGCTGTGTTTCAGAAACCAAAGAGGAAGAGACACGGGCCGCTTGATTGACCTTGTAGTACATTTCCTCAGCCACTCTCCTGGCAGCCGTACAGAACTCGTCCCTGCCGTCGCCACTTCTGGTCAAGCATGCGGGAAGTTTGTGGCAGCCTGCAATGGATAAGAAGAACCGGCTATGAATCATAAGTAGAGGTCATGGATCTTAGATTGTGACCGCAGTTCATTAGAACACATGTTGTGTGCCTGTTTCAAAAGGACAAGAGTCCCATAATGCTTAGAGGTGACGCAGGAAATTTGTTACTGGTGCAAAATGGGTTCTCCTTTATCCTTTATTATGTCCTTAATGGAAAATGACTGGGGAGAATTTGTACCGAATGTATTCTGGGAAGAAGCTAGCTAAGAAGTGATGTGCCTAATAATCTGTTAAGAGGTTTTTTTTGGCTGATGACCTCTAGGAATCTCAGGGCTGCATTTATACTGCAAAGCCAAATACTGCAAAATACACATATCCAATGTTTTAAAACATATCTATATTTTGTGCAGTAAGTTTATATATATATTTTTAGATATAATCAAGTTTGTTCATTACATTCCATTACATAATTGTTTGGGTGTATAAATGAAACTATTCATACCAGATCAGATTTTAGGCTGGTCCAATAGATTTAACAACATGTCTGGGTAAATGAACAAATAGGAATTTATGAGGCTAGTTTGTTATATTATGACTTCTGTCCTTCTAAAACTTAATTTCTCTTAATTTGTGATTTTTTTGACATAAATAATTATTATTAGTCACCCTTTATGTTTGTCTCTTGGTTTTGCAAATATCTAATCAATACAAAGCATTAAAAGGTGATAGCTAACTTTGAAAACACAGTATTCAATCATTTAAAATGATTTGCAAATTTGGACATCTGAGGTGTCGGAAGGACGGTGACGATATGATAATCTATGACTCGGTGTGTAAACATACATGATACCCAAACTGAAAAGCACTTGCCTTGTTTATCAGAATTTCTGGCACTTCCTAATTCATAAAGAAGAAAAAAGAATCCCATAATATACGTCTTTGGAAATAATCGAAGTTTAGAACTAAAAATATGTAAAGCAGGAAGCGTACTAAATAAATCACCCACTCTTTGTAACACTATCTGCTCACTGTTAAAAAAATAGGTCCACACAATAACAACAACAAAAACCTTTGTACCCTGACTTTAGATAAAACAATTTTGCAAGTTAAGCAAACATTTTTGACAAGTTTTGAACAAAAACTTGAAGTCCAGTAAACAAAATAAGCTTTGTAGCAACATGTTGTGGACTAATTTATTCAGTATACACAAAATAGTATATTGGCTCCTCCTACGAAAAAAATATTTACACTGTGTGAAGTCACATATGACTGGAAAAAAAACTAAAGTAGGCTACCTTAAAAAAAAAAAATCTTAAGTGGTCATTCATTAAATGCCTGTTGTTTACTCCATGAACCGGTACAATAATATTTATATGTAAAGAAAATTATAATCTTGATTCATTAGATATTTGATAAATAAAATTCTTTAGCAAACAACAAAATGTGCTTGAGGAAAACACTATAGATTAAAACAATCTTTCATAATCAATGTATAGCATGTTTTTGATTAACATGGCATGAGCATTGACTGAGCCTTTTATTAGACACAGAGTAGCAATAACAATTTACTTTCTTCATCCGCCCTAATGCTTGCTGCTGGTTTGTGCAAAGCATTGCACGTTCAACGTTAGCATTATCTACCTAATGTTGTTGTTGTTGATAGAGAGATAACTGCCTAATATATCTCCTGAGAGCTGCCAGATCCTGCATTACAGGAGATGATTAGCTTTCAACGACGCAAGATGTCAAACACCCATTACACAGAAGCTTAACATACAACAGGGAAATGATAACATGATACAGCCTGTGACGTTAAACTTGCATCATTTGGAGGGATCATCACCTAACATATACACAAAATATATGATTCAATACCATGGGACTGGTTTGGTCACAGCTAATTCTCTAAGGCCTTACATGTTGTTTCAGCTACATGATTGTGTCAAATTGCCCCTATATTATTCACTTCAGGGCTCCCTCTCCATTTTCTTACCAAACATGTTCAGTTACAAACTTGTAATTAAATGACCTTCAGGCCGGAATGCAATGATGTTCTACGTTTCTACATAAATCAAGTTGTTTTTACTAAACTAAGATATTCCTATTAGGAAGCTAAGTGAACGCCTAAGTACTCCCTTGCTGGTGGCTAATAATGATTAAAGCATTAGCAATTTCCACAGCTCGCAATCTATTTTTCAGTATTTCGGTCCTCGGCAAACAACTTGGAAGTAAGCAATATGCTTTTTTTGCCTTGGTGTTGGCATATAATCGGTTTCAATTGACTGATCTGCACGTACGGATAAACCCATACATCTCTTCATAAAAATATCCAGTCAATGACAAAAGAGTCATTGAGGAGATTCTGGAGATATTGAGAAGTCACCTCTGTATCAGAATTGTTTGAGATTGGGAAATGAGGGGAGAAAGATTCATTTGCCCACAGAAATGAAATACTCTTTCTATTTGGATGGCGACTCATGCACTGTGAATCTTTATAACCTTATGAAAACCCATGAGGTGTTACACAGTTCCCTCTGTGGCCGCAGATTAAAATACATTGGCAATATACAGAGAGCTGCTGAGAGCGAAACTGAATAGTCTGTGGTAATATCTCAGTTTAAATCTTAATGCATGGGTCATCCTGACACTATATAGATACAATATAACAGAGCACATCACTGATTCATCGCTGTGACTGCGAGTTTGGTTCCTTCAGATAACTGACCTCCACTAAGGAGGTTTGCCCAGAATGTATTGTTTTTCCAATAGGGAATGGTTTATAAAACTGTGGTGAACACATTACTATATTTAATTGCTATATTATGCTGAATCTAACATTCAATCTAAATTGCATCTTAAAATTAAACTCTTGAACTTTGATTGTAATTTTGGACTGTGAAAATAAAAACAACATGGTCCTGTTTTTTCTTTAAGAATGAACTTGTAATTTCTTGTCTAACGGAATGAAAGTGTAAAATTGTTTAAAATAACCATGTTAATAAAAAAAACATTATACAAACATTTATTCCTAGTTTAATTTATGACTTGGTGGCTCCTGTTAAATGGCATATAGATGAGCAAAATATAGGTCTGGTGTACCACAAAAAAGCAGCCCTGGACTTCTTAGCCAAACTGCCCATCGGTTCCTTCTGTGCGCTATTGAGTTCCATCTGAAGGGGGTCCCTCTTCGTTTACTTACCACCGGCCCACTGGTAAAATGCCCGATTATCAATCCGGCCCTGAATATACAGTATATACTGTCAGCAGGTTAATATGGGTTGTTCACTACTTTGTCAATAGCTTGATTCAGTTCAGGTTGAAAGTATGTGACCCTGGACGACAAAACCAGTCTTATGGGTCAATTTTTTTAAGCTTTCTAGTAATGTATATGTTGTTAGAGTAGGATGCCAAAAAATCTGCCTTTGAAGTTGTTAATCAGGGGTACTGTAGCAGGCCATCCACTCACATAAATAAAGTTTTGATATATTTAAGGTGAAAATTTACTTAACATCCTAATGATTTTTGGCATAAAAGAAAAATCTATAATTTTGACCCATACAATGTATTTTTGGCTTTCACTAAAAACATTCCTGTGCTACTTAAGACTAGTTTTGTGATCCAGGGTCATATTTGTGATAGCATCAGCAATTCAGGAATAAATGTATAGGCCTCTCTTTATAAGGTACATTTATATCTGGTAAGTTAATTTCACTATCAACAGATAAGAGAATTCACCAAAAATAAACTGTGTTATTGTGAATTTGTACCGCTGGTTGAATTGTTTACCACTCAGATCACTTAATGAATAATGCAAATTAGACAAAGTTACCACCATGGCCACATAAGAAGCAAAATTCTTTAGTTAAACCATAGGCATTGTTAGATCCTGTTCTCTCAATCCCCTAAAGAAAACAGCATTAACATGCACAGGATTGTAATTGTAATTTTCACGGTACACGTCTTATAATTGACACAATTTGTAGGTGGTACTGCCTGCAGGACTTCTCGGTCAATAACTTATAAAAAAAGTTGAGGTTCTCAAAATGTGTCAGTTCTCTTCTGGGACTACATGGCATACACAGTCTTGCCGTGCTCTTCTACGGATGTTTGATTCAATGCCACACCTTTTTCTCTTGTGGCTTCTCAGATATCCACAGGCCTGTGATTGCTTAATTTGCAAAGTGCACTTTTTTCCTCTGCTCTAATTAAAGCAGTCACAGAGCGTATTTGCCAAAAGAACCATTTAGATATGAAGTCTCCTGGGTATGGTTTGGTAATCTATAGCGCTTAAGCATTGTCATTTATAGAGTTTAAGACCATTCTGAAGCCAGAATTTCCCGTCACTGATAGCACTTACTTTGAGGGTTTTAAAAGGTCTCTCAAGTGTATGATTATATTAATAATTAAAAAGAGTGTTTTCATGGTCACATAATCAACATGCTAGTCTCTACTTCTGTCTGCCTTTTTCTTTGCTTTTATTTACAGTTCATGTAATTAAATGGCTTATTGTAAACACATTTCCTCTAAGACCCACATTCTTTATAGACCTTTAATGACTGACCTTATACTGCATTTCCAGTAATCCTTCTCACTACACACAGTAATGGTTGTCTAGTTTACAAGACAATATCTTAACCCTGTGATTTCAATCCAGGTACCTCAGGAAGTACTTCAGTACTTTAGAAAGTTCCAGACAGTACTTGAAACGATTTCTGTTTTGCTTTGGTAATGCTTTGAAACAGAAGTTATGATTTAAAGATGAGGTAACACACACGGTCTCTGCCAATCTCATTTTGATCTTGAGTACCTATACAGTAGTACTACATACGTCGAATCTTTTGGAGAGTATTTAGTTTGATCAAATTTATAAAAGAGAGATGCAGCCGTACGATTATTTGCGGAAAAAGACAAGCTGCTAGAGGCAGGCAGTGGGACGGAACTACAGCACAAGCACACTATACATCATCGCATTAATCGTTTTTTACATTATGCACATACATGCCGATTGCCTTAAAACACAGAAATATGACTTAGTTGGACTTAACACGTGCAGTTCATGTCCGGCATCTTTTAGCACTGGGACCGCCCCATCTATCACTTTCCAACGATCTCCAAATCCAGGGTTATATTCACCGTTTATATAATATCCATCACTGAAATGCACAACTTCTCTCACTATCGCAAGAGTAAGGAGCTACAGCTGCAGGCCCACAGTGCAGCCAATCTTTACGCAGCGCAGTCCATCTTGATAAGCGGGTCTTCATATCACTCGTTGGTTGATGCGTGGGCTGGCTATTTCCTTCGCCTTGCCGTGGGCGTGCTTTCTGGAAGAATTGCAGAATAAAAAGGAATAGACTTAAAAAAAAACTTTCCAAAACAAGTTGGAGTGTTGGGGGAGTGTATCAAGCACAGAAATACTACGTCATATTTCCAACTCTTTTTATAACAAGTTGACCATGTTAAGCATGAGAAGCCAGCACGTTTAAAAGTGTAAAGAAGTCACGATGCATGAAATAGAATGTTACTCTATCTTTAAAAATATTAAGCTGTCTTGGGATGTTTTGACACCATGATCATTTTGTAAAAAAGTAACACAAAAAGGGTTTTGAAATTTGTGTCAATAACACTTTTATATTCCCATAATCAGATCTTAAATATAAGAAGGTGGATTTCAGCAACAGAGCCCAGATAAGGATAACATTTTAATAATGTAATGCAGTTGTAAAATAACGCAAACCGTTTCCTGGATTACAAATGACAAACATGATGCCAATGCTTTTATCCAAAGCAGCTTTCTGTTGAACACGAAAGAAGATATTTGGAAGAATGTAGAGCAGCAAACAATTCTGGGGCACTTTTGACTACCATTGTAATTGTTTCTGTTATGGTAGTCAATGGGGTCCAAGAACAGTTTAGTTACAAACATTTGTCCAAATATCTTTCTCTATGTTCAACCAAACAAATAAATGTATACAGGTTTGGTAAAACTAAAGAGTGAATAATTCATGAAGTACATTTTAATTTTAGGGTGAACTATCCCTTTAAAATGAATGTGTTTCTAGTTTTCTATTTTTGAAGTGCTTGTTCACTGACAGTGACTTATATGTAAGATACTGTAAAGAAAGACTGTCCTAACTTTTTTGTACATGAAGTGCGCTTCACATGATTTTGTACACTACAAGTATATCAAAGACTGCTGGAAACTAGCTCGGGCCCAGGCGCCGCCTCAGAGCGAGGGACGCTGAGACCTGATCCACAGCGGCTGTTTCTGGAACACAATCAGTAGGTCAAACATCTGCCAGCGGATGATGCATGACTCCCCTGTATGACATCACTCATGCTGTCACTCGCCGGTGTACTCAAAGGCCAGACGCAGCACTGTAGTCCAAATCAACTTCACTATAACACCCCCCCCTTCCGCTCAACTGGAGACTAAATATAGACAGTTGGGTTCGGGGGTCGGAGCAGGTGCTCTCCTGTCACCTCCTGCGGTCTGAAGCAAGAACTGTTGGTTAATAAGAGATGTTGTTTCTGTACTGATGTGCGACTTTTCACCCGGTCAGGGTCTGTTGGGATTCAACAAGCCAAAACTCTGTGGTAAGGTTGACTTTGTAATTATTTTTTGGTAATGTTGATGTATGGGTCTTTTACATAAATTCAGTGTTTTTAATCCTTAAATGAATACCATCCACTATTATTATCAACAATTAAGCATTAAAATGTACAAAGTAATCTGTTTTATAATTGAAAATATGTCATATTTGTGTTCTAATTAATTTGATGTCAAAGTGGACTTGATAAAATATCATTAATTATAGGGCAGTGCTCAGCACTGTTGCCTCAGAGTGCCAGGGTTCCTTGGTTGTGCAGAGCGGAGGCAGAAAGCCTTTCTATGTTGAGTTTGTTTGTTGTCCCTGTTTTAGTATGAGTGTCCTTATAGTACTCCGGTTTCCCCCCATAGTCTAAAACATACAGATGAGGTCACTCAGACTCAGAGCCATTTACACAAGACCGTTTTCAACTAAAAAAGGATGACGGTTTTAGCTAATCATTTACAAGAAAACTGGGTTTTGGGGGACTGAAAACGCAAACTTTTGAAAACAGGTCTCGAAGTGCAAGTTTTTGAAAACGACGACATTATCGTTTCCGTGTAAACTATGAAGGCAAATTACTCATATATGTTATGCGTTCAGTCTGTAGGCATACGCGTATATACCCCAAACAATAATGGCAACTTCCTTGTTGCATGTTTGTGTCACGTGACATATTACCATTTCTCAAGCAAAAAGAAGATTAACCGCTCCACTACAACTAAAATAGTTATTAAATAAATAGTTGTCATTCGTTTTCCCAGATCCATGTAAAGACCGTTTTTATAATGCTCATGCTGTCATGTGCACATGAAGCTTCAAAAACTCAAATGAAAAACATTCCCTCTTTATATTGTGTAAACGTACACTCACTAAATTGCCCTTTGGTGTTTGGTTGTACATGTGTCTGTATGTGCAATGTAATGTGTATGTGTAATGGACATTTATACAGTTTATACCCAGCCTGTCTCCCAGGATACTGGGCTCCAACCAATGGATGAACTGAAATTATTTAATAAAAGGATCGTCATGGTCTCACTGAATTAGTGCCTAAATTATTTTCGCACTAATTATTCTTTTATTTGTTTGATGACAGGTAACCTGTCAAAATATCCTTTAATTCATCATTTTATAGGTAGTAAAATAATTATTTTTTATACTAGTTTTGACAAAATAATGGGGAACGAATTGAACCAACTGAGCAAATTTCATTCAACCATCAATGACTGTTTTCTTTTTGTCTTGAAGTGAGCATGCACTAGATTTACTAGATGCAAGATTATGTGAAGTTTGTGCATGTTGTCAGTGATTATTACACGGCTCGTTGGAATGCTGGTTTTTCCTCGCGGAAGGTCTGCATTCTGTAAAAATTTGCTAAAAAGATATTTCACATTTCGTGTCTTTGTTTTGTCTATATGTGGCAAGTAGCCGTGTAATAAGCAGTATAATTTACAAGCAGCCGGATGTTATTGCGAAATACGCCCCCTCAGTGTCATACAAGACAGATGACACCGTCGGGGGATATTTCTACAATAACAATTGAGCTAAAAAATCCAGTATTTAAAGCTATTATCTGTAACATGCTGTATGGACCACTTTTAGGGATTTTTTACTGTCCTTATTTCAATCTGTGTTTAAATGGTTGTATGGAGTAGTTATTATTATTAATAATAATAATAATTACAAAAATAATAATATCCGCACAAGTGTTTTTGAAATCAACTGAAGATGAGGAAATTATAGCATAACATAATATCAACCCTTCCAATTTCCAAACCTGCTTATCCACTAGAGTCACATTATTTAAATTAAATACCAAGCGAAATACATAAAGTCTATACCTACTTTTTATGCTCAGATTTTTGCATGTACAATGTTAAAATGAATATACATGTACACTGTTCAAGAGCGAGACAAGCCTAGTTTCATCTCATTAAGCATTTCAGAAGAGGATTTCATTTGACAAAGACAAGATGAAAGGTCTTTCTCAAAGATGTACATAGATTCTTTAAAATACCAGATCTTAATCTCACAGTCAGTCATGCTGAATTATATTAATGCATATGCATTCATCACAGCCATCGAAGCTTCTGGCTAATTAGCCATGTAAATGAAGAGAGCTTTCAAACAAGGCCGGAATGTAAAGAGAAACACGTATGTAAGCAAACTATTCACAGCTTGACATAAATGCTTTGCTTTTCCAGAATTAAATGATTAATATATATAGCTATTAAATAGCTATTATATTTAGTGTATATTTTTATGTAACATTTCAAGGAATATTCTCAAATGCTTTTTATAAAATTTATGTTTATTTGAGCTAAAAAAACATCACAATGATTTTGTTGAAACATAAACTTTTGGTGCATTTAGTATCTGGTTTACCTGGGTTGTAGGTGTCGCATAATATTGTGTACAAAGTAAAACTCACCCCTAACTCGGCCCCTATTTTTCTCTCATCAATTTTGATTATCAGATGATAAACATTCTAGACAACAATTTTATTTGAATTCCTTCCAACAAATAAAGTTGTTTAAGTTTAAGTTTGCGTGACAACAGTCAACTTAATCAAACAATCTATCTCCATCGCTTCACTCTCTTGACCACAAGTTCATTTTCTTTCCAAGACTCCTACATTTGACTAGACCCGACGACACTATTTGTCCAGGGAGAGTGACATGCGTGTGTATGCCATCATCCCGCGTAAATGGAGGAGCAGAGAGGTCAACGTGGCAAATGTGTCCATTAATCTACAATGACAGCTAACCTCCATCTGTCCTTAGGGCACATCAGAGTCGACGCCGGGAGCGCATACGCTACAGTGAAAATGAGCGCTGGCCCAGCTGAGTGGAATGCAAAGGAGACGGTAGCGGGGGGTTGATTTATGCAACACCACAATGCCAGACCAAACAGTTCCTTCGCAAACTGTCATTTCTAACCACCCCAAAGCAACAACCTTCCACATAGTCTTCGAGACTATCCATCTATAAAGCTGCTTAAACACTTCATGGTTACCAGCTTGCATGCTGTTATCTGAATTCTGAAACAAGAGATAAAGGGTAAGAAAATGCATAATGGCAAGGATGACAAAGTCAGATCATTAGCTTGAACAGACAGCGGCATATGCCCGTGAGGTGGGGGCTTTTATTAGCCATGGAATATCAGTATGTTTGGAAACAAAACAATGGCAAAAAGTTGCTATGACAGTTTTGACACCTCTTGACAAAGCTAAACCCCTTCTGCTACTTGTCCTGCCGTAAAGCCTGGTAGATTTCATACACAGGGAAATACACAAACACGATATCCACTCGAGAAAATGTGTTCTGTTCCATAAACATAAAAACTGATTTTCAAGTAGTTGCCTATGAATCTGCTTTGAGAGAATGCTGAAGACTGTATTAACTTGTGCCAAATACTATTTTTATGATGTAGTGCTTACAAATTCGGTTGAAATTAAGCGATGTTGATTTATCATTGAAGTTACACAAAACCCAAAAGTCTGAGAACTGATTGGACAATACTGTATTTGAAGGTCATTCTTTTAACAAAATTTTGATTAGTACAAAGCAGCCTAGAAATTCAGGGAAACAACATTATGCATTATTGTGTGAATGGGTCTGTAAATGGGTTTCCTAGTGAGTTGACGGTCATGAGAAAGGCGCGTGAGAGGATGACAATGTGTAGCATGAAGGAACGATCCCCAGCAGTGCTTCTTATAGCCCTGGAATGGAATAAGCTGAATGCAAAATGTGTTCCAAAATGTCTTCGACCACTGTCTCCACTGAATCCAGGATTGGTTGAGTATTGGGTCTGGTCCTACTTGATTAGTTTGTTCAGGTACCTGGAATCGCCGGAACTTATTTGGTTGCCAGTGCAGGATACTGCAAATACATGCTCCTCAATGAAAGACGATTTTCCTTTCTAGAGAGTCTTCTTTGTCCCCTTTTTTTCAATTTGGCTTTGTTTAGGCGCCATAAAAATTGTTCTTCAGCACCAAAAGTAGTTCTTTGGCTTTGAATAATAGGGGAACCTAATTTTGTTATATGTTGAACCATATTTTGGTGCTTGAGTGATTCTTTGGTGGTTCTTCAACATTTTTTTGGGATGACTGAGGTGCTTTACAGCACCGCTTACGAAAAAAAAGATCCTGTTAAGCCCCTGTATTGTTCTTCAGCTTTTCTTTAGTGGATATTTTTCAGTGGTTAAGGTGCTAAATAGCACCACTGCCATATAAAGAACCTGTTAAGCCCCTTGAATAGGTTCCATATGAGCCAAAGAACCAGTGTTGATGCAGTTTAGCACCATTTTTATTGAAAAAATAAAGTGTTAAATGGCACCTATTTTGACCATTTGACAAAGGTGTTGTATAGCACTTTTAAAGATACGGTTCTATATGGAACTAAAAGTGGTTGCCTATCATTTCCAGCCAAGAACCACTTTTAGTGTAATATAGCATCACTTTTTTTAGAGTGTACATTGTGAATTTGCCAAGTAAAACATCCTGGAAGCATATTTTTCATTTTCAGATTTATAAACACGTCCCGATCTTATCAACATTCTATATTATTTAAATGGTAGTTACTGGTTTGGGTTAGGCAGGGAAATCTCCAAAATGCTTAGTACCTGGGTTTTTCTGACTTTACTCAGTGCCACAGTGCTTCCTTCCTGGATCTGCGTGGACACAAAAATAATGTCCTATCAAGGTGATTTGTGCTTGACATTTAACAGCAATGCCATGATTAAGTTTTGGGGCGCCTCATTCATTCTAATGGTTCTCCTCTACCACGCCCACTCCGCTCAGGAGTCTGTCTGGAGGATGGAGTATAAAAGGATGGGGTTGAGCTCACATGAGGGAGGTGATGGATCCGTCACAAAACTTTGTGTAAGAGCTATTTTCCTGGGTATAAATCAGATGTAATTCAGATATTCCTATATTTCTCCAAAATCTATTTCAAAACCAGAGGAAATGTGGTGGGTTAGTTGCAAATGACAAATTAATCAACTTTATGTGGACCTTAGGGCAGTAGCAGCCTAAAAGTTAATAGGATAGTTCACCCCAAAATCCAAAGCATACAAAAGAATATATTTTAAAGAATTTTGGGTGACCCTTTCGGGGTCATTTCAGAGTAATTTAATTTTAAAGCAGTTATACACCAGATTAAGTACTTACAAATTCTTTCTAAGCACCATTTGCCCCTTTTCCATTCATCATTGATCTCGTCCAGTCACACTTAAATACTTAAACTGTCATAATTGGCAGACCACAAAAGAAGATGGATGCACTTGGCAGCACTCTGAAGCACCTCATCTCATTTGAGCAAAGTCTCTCTATTAACCGAGCCTAATTATTTATCACTAATACATGTTTGACATAAATAAATTGATCTCAAAAACTGACATGCTCCTCGCAAAACCCAGAAGTGTCAAGCATTCAGTTAGAAACTATTAATTATGACAGGCACAAATCTACATTTGCATTGCAGATGACAGCGAGTAAAGGAATTTCGCTCCTGGTAAAGGCTCTAAATGATGCTTATAAAATCAGGCTTTGTTTTACAGCATGGCATCAATTGTGGCGAAACACAGGCTTATGTTGGCAAAGCAACGAGCGAGAAGCAGAAAGACCACTGAGACATCTGTTCAATGCCATCAACAAAGCCGCAGGGACCGCTTGAAACGATTAAGGGATCTATTATTTAATGGGGAAATGTGAAGGTTTGAAATGCTTTATGTGCAAGTCTTCAAATACAGAGGGGAAAAGCTTGAATGCTTTTTGCTGATTTTAAAAAGAGTTCTACAAGTACGCACAGCCATACTTTTCCAAAGGCCTTAACCTTTACGTACCTTTGTGTCCAGCACTTGGAAGTAACACCGGAAGGCTGCTGAATATGAGGATCCCTTTCTGTCAGTCTCTCAACGTTGTCGAACCGACAGATGGGGTTCACCCTTGAGAACCTATCAACTTCGACTAGCTTAGAAAAGTCCAATGAAATTGGCGAATGAAATTTGCATGCCGTACTCAGCCCCCGGATATCCGCTTATAAAAGCAGGAGACGGCGAGCTGCATTCATTCACCTTTTGTTCTTCGGAGCCCTCACACATGATCGACTTCGAGACTTTAAACTCTACGCCGAATTACTGCTGGATTCTTACGACATGATGCAGCAACTTCCTGCGGTGACTTCCTGTGGGAATTTCGACAGTTCCAGAAGAGTTAGGGTTTTTTCTCCAAAAGAGCAAAATTCTCCAGTGTGGCATGTCCCGCTGTTCTCATGGGTACGATACACTCATCAAGGAGGGGGACGGACACGATGGCTGCCATAAGTGTTGGGTTTCCAGAACGCTGGGGCAGCCGTTGTGGATAGGTTCTCGATTCAGACGTTGCATCATCGGAGAGTGACTGACTTACTGGCATCTGACTCCGATGATTCCTTGCAGCTCCCTCCTCCAGAGGGTTGAGTTCAGGAAGAAGCAGAATTGGGTTGCAGTGCACCGCATTGACTCACCCAATGCTCGCAGCCAAATTTGAGCACGGCTCCAAGCCGTGCACGCCCCCAGTGGCATGTTTCCCGGAAGTGCATCGGGAACTCAGTAAGACCTGGAAACGCCCCCTTTTCGGTGCATGCACATCAAACTACTTCCGTCGCCCTTTCTTCCCTCGATGGTGGGGCAGCTAGAAGATACATCTATGTCCCCCAGGTGGAACGTGTAGTCTCGGTGTGCTGCGAGACAAAATAACGAGGATAATCAGCAGCCCTCAGCAATCTCAGATGATGGTGCATTGTTCTACATCATCGCCAGGCAGGTAAGTCAGCTGAGCCGATCTCCTCCCTGGGGGCTTCCCAACGGTGAGAGAACCGCACTGCCAGCCATCAAACTAACCCCCGGGAGGTCAATGAAGCAAATCATACCCCCTTGCCCCCCTCTCTCAGTCCCTGGGAGCTACGCAATCCAACTCGCAAGACGCCCGCCTTAGGTTTCGGAGCATCCTCTCAAACCTCAGTTAGAGGCAAAGATGCTCACATGCTTCGGGGCGAGGTCGCCACCCCACTGGCAAAGGAAGCGATCGTGCTGGTACTACCAACGGAGATATTCAATGGGTTTAACAGCCAATACTTCATCGTCCCCCAAAAGAAAAGGGGGGGTCGCTAGATCTGCGTACCCTGAACAGGTACCTACTCAAGCTGCCGTTCAGGATGCTCACGCAGAAGCGCATCAAAGGCGTCTATCAGATGTCAAGATTGGTTAATGGCAATCGACCTGAGCGGCGCTTACTTTCATGTCTCAATTCTCCCTCATCATCGCCCCTTCCTACAGTTTTCGCTTTCGAGGGTCGGGCATATCAGTACAGTGTCCTAATTTTGGTCCGTCCCTGTCCCCATGATTCTTCATGAAGATCGTGGAAGCCGCCTTCACTCCACTCAAGGAGAGAGGTGTGCGGGTACTAAACTATCTCGACGACTGGCTTATCTTGGCACACTCACAAGATCTGTTATGTACACGCAGGGACCTAGTGCTCCGGCACCTAGATCGATTGGGACTACAGGTCAACCGAGAAAAGAGCAAGTTCTCCCTGTGCAGAGCATCTTGTTTCTCAGTATGGAACTCAACTCTGTCTCCATGACAGCGCAACTGACTACAGTGCACGCACAGTCAGTATTGCACTGCCAGGAAAAATTCAGGCAGTCAGCGGTCCCCCTGAAACAATTTCATAGGCTCCTGGGACACCTGGCATCCTCGGCGGGGTGATACCCCTTGGGTTGATGCGCGTGAGACCACTCCCACACTGGCTACAGAGTCGAGTTCCCTGGAGAGCGTGGCACACCGGCAGCAGGCGTTTGGTCATTACGCCTCTCTGCCGACACATCTTATCCCCTTGGTATTCAATGACTTTCTACAGACAAGTGTCCCTCTCGGGTAGGTCCAGGCATGTCGTGGTGACGACAGACCCCTCCCTGCAGGGTTGGGATAAGGGAAAAGAATAACCATTTTTGGTTCCACAATGAACCATTCAGTCAAAGGTTCATAGAAGAACCATCTCTTTCTTTCTTTCTCAAGATCCTTTTGGGATAAGGAAAGGTTGTTCAGATGTTAAAGCTTCTATGGCATCGAATAACCTATTAAAGCACCTTTTTTGCATGTTTTTTAGTGTATTTCTTTGTAACAGTATGTGACTCCAATATCAAACAAACAAATTGCTTGTTGGGCCCAATGGTGGATCCACAGGACCGTCAAAGAGTCCTGGCACTCTTCCCTTTTAATTGTAAGATAAAATATTACATTAAAATGAAAGATTTGTTGTCAAAAAGAAAATCTAGTTTATCCTGTTTTGAATCAGGCCAAGATTTAATTAACCCAAAGTACACGATTCTTTACGATATTAGCATGTCAATTTGTTTTTTGCATTTGAAACCTTAAAAACAACGTTTCCCCCAGCAACATCGCACTGTGTGTAGCAAATCAACACAGTAAGTGTTTCTGGGTGCTGCCAGCTAACTGGATTTATGATGAATAGCCTGTCTTTGTGTGTGTGTGCGCGTGTGTGTTGCTTGACTCCAGAATAATAGAAATTGAGACATTACGTATGTTGGATGTTTGCCACCAATATTACTGACCTAATCCATGAGGCACGCAGAAGCAAAGCTATTGTGAATCATTTAACAATGTTGGATATTGGCTGCTACAAGAAATTTAAAATGAGCCTTATTGAAGATGCTGCAGTATCTTACAGTAAAAGATCAACTTTTGCCAACACTTTACCATCACACATTTATAATAAAGATGTAATCATCGGTTTATTGTCCAGGGGAGAATTAATAGTTGCAAAAACTTCATGTTATTGATGTAGGCTATCTACAATCCACCTCATCCAGACACTTAATGCACTGAAATATTACTATGTTGTAATTAAATTAAGTAATTGTATTTCTTTTCAGAGCAAAGCACGCCTCAATGCATAAATTGGATTCAGTTTGTTTCTTGTTTAAAAACTTTCCACTATTTGCCCCAGCAAAATGAATATGCCATTACATGCCTGCATAAAGCAGACGGTCAAAGGAATTTTACTGATGTTATTAATCAGACACATCCAGATGTGTTGAGTTCATTAAAGAGCAGGTTCAGGTGTGTAGAGTGAGGAAGAGATACGATATAGTCTTCAAAACGAAAATAAAAAATGTAACGTCATAAGCAAACATATGTTTTTTGTGGGAGGGTGAAAATGTTCAATGCATCTTGGTGTCTGGATTTAGAATTTTTTAGTCTCAAAAATTTTAGTCTGTATAATTAGATAAATGGAAATGGTCTGTGACATTTATTTCAAACTGTAACAAAATACTGTTTAAAAATAATAAAAGTATTTGGACACATTTGTCACTGAATTCATGAATTCACCGACATTCACAGTAGGCAAGTAATAGCTGCAAAAACATATAATTGACAAAATCATGAAATTGCCAATTATCTATCATTTCTTTACATGTATTGCATATTTACATCTGTTGAGTTTTAAATCGAACATTGGGGTATTTAAAGCTTAGTTCAAATAATTTATTTAGAGGATTTTGTGATGTCATGGATTTTGTATGTTTATATGGCATACTGCATTTTACAGCAAAGAACAACATTGTGCTTTGATTCCCAAATGAATGTACAATAGGGTTATATGATTGCAATCATCATAAGCACCTTTTAAAGCTTGCTGGGAGGGTTTTTCCGTATTTTGACCAGTCTGTCAAATAAATCCAATACATTTATATCCACTTTCTGCTTTGCAATTAGTTTGTAGTGTAGAGCCATGCTTTTTTGCATCATATTATTGCCTAAGGCATATTAAGTTTACAGCATAAAAAGATTTATTATTTAATATTTTCTTAAATTAAATCTGAATATTGTTGTTGAAAGAGGTTTTCAAGACTCTGCAAATCAGTTGACCGTATGGTTTCATCCTGTGTAGAGCGCCAAATGACTGGCACTTCTGCATTGTTATTAGTAGATAGTCTTGCCCAGGTAGTCACGAAGCTAGGACACTTCACCATCTGCCAGGACAGTTTAATAGTGTGCCACCCGACACACTTGCAGATTCCTAAATGATTGTACCGGGAGTGACTCCAACCAAGGAAAGGAAACATAACTGCTACAAGGAAGTATTTATTGTAGAGGAATGACAGCTGTTAAAGGAGGACTGCCTATGAGAGGCTTATTCGGCTTCAGCATATCAAACAGACACTATTTTTCACGCTGAGATGTTTTTCGCTGAGATGTCCTGTAACTCAGCAATGCAGAACTACATCGGTCACTACTGCGAGGAGAGGATGGGTGGGAAAGACAGGAGGAAGGTTTGAATCCTGTTATTCACACCAAACACCAATTTTTATTGTATTAAAATGATTATGTTTTAAACATTTGAAATGGACAATTAAAAATGCCATCAATGTTTTATTAATGATGCGCGAAGTTTCAGCTTATGTACAGAATAAAAAAAAAATGAAACATCAGGTTCCGTTCAATTTAGACTGGAGGTCTTGAAACATACCTCAAACATACAGTAACTTTAGGTTGTAGGTTTGGTATGCGCGGTGCTCATATGGTGACCCTTTCGAATAAATGGTGATATGAATTGGAAACATAAAATCTTTACAGGTCCTTCGGTAGAGCCATGATAAATAGTATGTGGAGTAAACTAGTCAGTTGACTAAGCTGTCTTTTTAGCCTGTGGTAAAGCCTGTGTGAGAAATAGTTAAATTTCTTATATCGACAGGTACTGCTTGCAAAGTCACCATTATGCCAGTGGCCATCATCACAGAGGTTTCAACCAAAGGCTCGAGCCCTGAAGGGGTCGGCCCACATAGGTTTAATGGAAAATGTCTCGGAAAGCTGTTCAATTCAAAAAGCCCATTGCATTTCTCTTCCTCCAGAGAGAAATTTAGACCTCGCTCAGTAAAACGACTGCAAGGCTCTGGAACTTTCGCAGAATATTAAGGAAGTTTGACGACACAGAAACGAAGCTGTAGTGGGAGAAAGGCCTTTAAAAACATTGTTGGACCTCTTTTGAACCTCTTACCTAACACAATGTGTACAGATCACTCTGGATTGGATTGCTTGTCAGCCGTCAACAAAATCAACTCAACGTTAATGGATTTCAGTCAAACATTTACTTGTGGAGATGTCATCATGTCTACAGATGCGTTTTCAATCTGTTGGCACTTCATAATAGGACTGTGTGACAAACCTATCATTGGTGTCGCTCCTATCTTAATCCACCATGATGTATCAATTATAGACTTCCTGTGCTGACTGACCTATTTAACCAGTGGCCGACTGTCAACAGGCTGAGGGTTTATGCGACACTCACGAACGTGAATCGTGAACAGCATTGTGTACTCTATAGAAAGACAAGAATTTTACCAGAATGAATTTCAATATTGGTGTATAATGAGTATCAGAAATCCCTAGCATCAACAAATCAAAATTACCAATGTATGTATCTATGCATTACATGGCTTCAGTGTTCATTACAGAAGATCTTATGGGCATTATGGACATCTGAAATGGATTTTGTTTATATTAAGGGAGAGCTGTTTGGCGTTGAGGCAAATAAAGCCTCTTGCCAGTTTTATCACTCTGGTATTTGTGTTCTGGAAACATGGCCAGTTCTATGCTGCTCAATTTTGATCATCTAAAAGTAATGCAGGGTTCTAGGAAGTATATTTTAATATTTTTAAGAACCACAATCGCAAATCTGTGAGGCTCATGTAGTGGTGGTCCAGCGTATGCCATTTTCCAATCCTATTTCCATGTCTCCCTGTCCCCTAAGTCAGGTGTCAAAAAGGTGTCAAAACCTGTTCATAATTGAACATGTTATGGCATGTTGAGATATTTATTTACTTTCTGTGACTAACCCATTGGCACAACACAGAAAGTTCTAAATCTCAAAGCATAATAGTCTACTTTTGGACACTGTATTGTTTAGAACAGCTGGTATGTTGCTCTGTGGCTCAAATTCAGACCAGGGGGCTTGAAATGTCACATTTTTCTTCAAGTTTTCCTTAAAAACTTTTCCTCCACTTAAGGAAAAGCACCACAGTTCAGTTTGCCTGGCCGAAAATTGGAAACGATATCAAAAAGCACAAGCTTCCTTCTACGTGCAAGCAAAACTTTGAAAAAGAAAACCACATGACCTTATAAAATCACCTGCTCTTCACCAGCCTACAATTCAAATGTATTGTAAGCATTGCCAATCCTAGAAGTCTTGTCATAGTAAGCATTGCCAATCCTAGAAGTCTTGTCATAGTTCAATTTAGATAAACACAACTGTAAACTATAAAAAATAACAAATCAGTTAACACAGCTGTCAAAAAAAAACTTTAACATGTAAATGCGGTGTGGTTTTACTAACCAAATGAGTGATTAACAAAAATTAAACATGATAGATAAAGATACTCAAGAAAGCTAAGAGTACGAAAACTCAATAACAATTCTCCAAATGTGCTGACACAAAAATGGCATATTATCATGGGCAAACGAAATACACTGGGGTTGGTGTGCATTAGAGGTGAGGTTCACATGATCACTGTACAGTTGGTTTAGTTACAGTAAGGCATTCCCTTTAAAGGGATGATGCAACGGTGTGTCATGCATTCTAACTTCTTTACAATGTCATATGTGCCGTCTTCTCATGCTTAACATGGTCAACTTGTCAAAAATGAGTTGACCGTTTTACGTAGTATTTCTGTGCTCGATACACTACCCCAGTGATCCTACAGGTTTCAGAATTTTTTTTCGAACATTTAAAACTGTTTTGTGACAGTTTTTCTTAGTCACTTATTGGACAATTCTCCCGGAAAAGCACGCGGCCTGCCCACGCGGCAGCAAGGAGAGCAGGAGAAGGAACACGCATAGACGTCACTTTCACTTGTGTGCAGGAGAGAAAGAGAGAGGGCTTACCTTCGGTAAATTCAGGTGTTTGTTTGTTCACTGCATTTGGGTGATGAATGTTACATAATTGGTGGATGTAATGCTTCGGAGATCGTTTGAAACTGATATATGGAGCCATCCCAGCGCTTAAAGATGCCGGAAATGAACCGCATGCGGTGAGTGAATCTGTGTTTTGTTGGCAATGGTTGCGCACATGCTTTAGTTCAGCCTACCCCGCACCCATCTTATGCTCTGGAAATTATTGTACAGCTGTATCTATCTTTCATAAATGTGATCAAACTAAAGGCTCTCCGATAATATGAAGTATGCAATGCTACTCTATAGGTACTCAAAATTAATATGAGAATGGCAGGAACCGCGTGTGTTAAATTAGAAACATGTATATTAATGTGTAGCATATGTAACTTTGGAGACAGTCCCCCTATCGAACTTCCAACGTCAAACCAACTTTATGCCAGTGGATATACTAATACTGAATTTGCAAATATGTACTTGCATAATTAGGCCAAACTAAATATGGCTATGAAAATAGTAAAAAAACACATGCCCTCTTTTGTATTTTTTCTGCTACAGACAGATGGCTCCGTTTTAAAGCCATGCCCATATGTAAAGACACATCATCACATCATGCGCATGTCGTCACCTTCCGCGCACTACATGATGTCCGCGACCGGGTAAAGTAGCCTTATTAATTAAATGAAGTATTAAAAAGCAAATTGCCAAATGAATCCTGTAAAGTTGAAACCGCAAGTTATAAAAATAGCGTCTTTTTTACATTCTAGTGTTTTTGATTTGGATCTCAAGGGGACCCCTGGTGGTGCAGAGGCCCTACACAACCTGCTTAGTCTGCATATAGGAAAGATCTGCTCTGAGTGTAAGAGAGGCAAACGCAAGAACGTTTTACGATATTTCAAACATTTTGAAAATGGACAAAAGGAAGAAATATGTATGATAATAAGGAGGGGATGGGGGAATAAAGATTGGGGCTGTCAGCTCCAATACTGACAACCATTGTGCAAACAAATAAGAGGGTTATGAGGAGTTTTCAGTCTAGTGCTTTTCTTTGTATTCATTGAACTTTGCAGTCATTGAATGAGCTCTCACAGCTCACGTTGCTCAACTAGCTGCTTTATATACACACACACACAGATTATTTGTGCCAAGATCTCGATGGGCTCTTAATTCATATCTGAGAAATTACCGAAAATCAATCCAACATAATACCAACTGACAATTACAAATTCATAAATTATAGTTTGTACACACATCAAAGCTTTTCACTTTATTTAAATGACTAGCGATGAGTACTGACAGCATGATAAGGTTGAACTTGCTTTCCTTCGTGTGTGAGTGGTAATATTGTCATGCTTGTAAACAAATCGTCCTTTTGAGTCAGATCACCTAATGAATGAGTAAATCACTCAGTAAATCACCCAATAAAGTTCACAAGACTCCATAATATGTTCATACTAGTTGGAGGAGATTGGAAAAAGAAAAAAACTAAATATGCTTCAATATAATGAAAGACAGTGCAGAGGAGAAATGGAGCATTCCTGCATGGTGCTTTAAATCCTTCTTTTTAAAGCCTGAAGGTTTTGTTTAGTATAATACCATGAAATAGAGTAACTATACAATTACTCCAAATCTGTTTAGTCTTGTTCCACAATAGAAAAAAATTAATGTGTGTTTGAGGGTAAGTTAATGATAAAATGTATGTGTGAACTATTCTTATATGTATTACAATGGTATTGTTGCACCATAAATAATCTGTTTATGTAAATATTTAACACATTATTTTTAGAATGCAGAAAGCATACCATAAAAAATGTGCCATGCTTAGCTACCGTAAAGAGTTGCGAGGGCATGCAAACACACAGAAAGCGTATTGACAAACTACTTTCCTGTTTTCATGCTGCTTAGGAGCAAAGAAATGCAAACAACAGGATTTGAAACCAGATCATCCAGTCTTCAGCTGAACGCTTCATGTGCACCATGTTGACCTCCTCGCATGTTTGTCCCTCAGATGTTTATAATTACACACTTTGTCAATTAAGGAAACACGCTGCATGCTTTGTACAGCCAAGGTGACAGCTTCAATGTATTATAAAAGCATTTTTAATGGGTGAATCGTCTCTTTCTCAAGACAGTCTTGAGAGAGTGTGTGATAGCAGAGCGTCTTTACTCTGCAAGAGAAACATGCCCCAGTGCCCTGTCATTCTTTAAAGTCTCCTTTGATTTATAAACCTGTCAGTGTGTGTAGTAGCTCCTCGTCTAAGCGCCTCACAACTTTGGCTCTTTTAATGCGCATGTTTGATATATGCGATTTGCGCCTGATGCGGAGCTGCATTGATCAGCTAAGTGTAACGCATTGAATCCTTTTACATGGATTTGCTTTGGAGGGATGTGACTCGGATCTCAGAGAGTAGTTAAATCTAAACTCAGCCCACGCAAGGCCTGGAAGAGCCTCAAGCATCTGTAGCTGCTTTTTATGACATGCGAAAATAAAACAATTTCTCATAATTTGTGCTGTTCCAAACCCTGTGCTTGTTCGTGGACCAGAAAAGTGAAACATTTTGAAGAATCTCCATACGGCTCTTTTCGAATGATGATGAATAAATAGTTGTTCTATTTGTCATGCTCTAAAAGTGCAATAAATTCTCCAGCTAGATCAACACCAAAAACAGCACATCATATAAGCCAGCCTGAACGATGCAGCAAGAACATTTCTCATGTCACTGCTGTCCTTCTGAAATCTCCATATAGGTTATTATTAGTCACCCTTTATGTTTATCACTAGGTTTTGCAAATATCTTACCAATGAGAATACTTAAAAAGTCCTTGTCAACATTTACAAAATGTAGTGTTTCCCTGAAAAACAGCAAATTTGGACATACTATACAATGTTTCAGAAGGACAGTGATAAATCAGGGCTCGACATAAAGGACTGCCCGATGGCCCGAGGCCAGCATGGGAGATCCTCGGGCCAGTTGAGAGAACTGTCACCTGCCCGATCAGGCCAGTGCTGTATAATCATAGGAAATCATAATTTGTACATTTTTAAGACTTTCCTGCACGTGGCCGGAATGCAACGCACAGAATGCTGAATTGAGTTCTCTTTCATGTCTTCTTACTCTTCTTAATCAGACAAATCGACACAAAATTATACCTAAATTCCAAAATTACCAATTATCCTTAAACAAATAGGTTTTATGGGAACAAAACGCATGTGGATACAAGACGCGTGTGTTACATTTTATAAGATCCATGCATCTCTTAAAGGGGCAGCATCATACTTGCCTAAATTTTGTTCATCAAAGAACGAAGACAAAAAATGTCACTGTTCTTCACTGATTAAATTGGAACTTTAGTAAGGTTCAATAAATGTTATATTTAATACAGTGAAGACTAGAAAGTATATCTGATAACTACTATTATTAGACTTACCTAAAACACATAAAATGTGTTGATTATTTGTATGTTTGCTTTATTACATTTATCTGTGCTATTGCACATACTTTGATTACTTGATCTTATTTTATTACTTACAGATTTGTTGTCTTTTAAAAATATTTGAAGTTTTGAGTTATAGGCTAATAGTAAAAATAAAATTTTGTCAGGGGCAGTAAAAATTGGAATCACTTGCTCGACCGGGCAGGTAGAAAAATCAATAGCATTGAGCCCTGTTATATATTTTATATATGATGTGAATGAAACAAAAGGTACAGTTTTTAGAAAAGGGAAGAATGAAAACCCCAAACTTAATATCATTGGGGCTAATGTCACTAAAACATGAGAATGTATACTCTAAAAATTAAAGATGCTATAAAATGTCAGACAACAACATGTTTTTGTCTAAATTCCATAAACATCCGAAGAACCTTCCTGTTTCCCAAAAGGAAAAAAAACTTCAGATTAATAAACGGTAAAAAAGAGATGGTTCTTTAAAGAACCTTTGATTGCATGGTTCTTTGTGGAACCAAAAATGGTTATTCTATTACATCGCTGTAAAGAACCTTTAAGCACCTTATTTTTAAGAGTGTATGGCTAGTGTTCTTTTCTAACCTACAGTAAAACTACACGGCAACCGATGATGTCATTTTAAAACAGTGCTTCTAATATATGCATCTATTTCAGTAAGGTTAATTCCAAACAGTTATGCTTTGTTGCGCAAAGCTTGCTTGTAATTTGATGACAGAATAATGCAGACATTAGGCAAGTCCAAGTTATCTCCAGCTTTGTCCAAAGGTCAGCAGTTAATCAAACCAAAGGTTTATCTACTAATAACCTCAATCTGGGTGAAAGGATAATGGGACGCTAAACAGCTTTGATTGTTCTTTAAAAGGAAATAATAAGTAAACTTATTCACCAAATTGCAGTGGTCTTAAATTGACATTATTACTAGTGCTTACACGTCATTACCAGGGACCAACAGATTGTAGAGACGTTTGACTCCATAACAACTGCCCGACAATGTGTTAAAGAATATTTCAAAGAATATTGCACTATATTGAAGGGTTTTGCTCTTCAGGGAAGCATCGTAAAATGGATGAAAACTGCAAAAGAGCACATACTGTGTGCTTTAATATGGCTAGATAATCTGAAGACTACAAAAAGCAGTCCAAACCACCGAGAGGACTCCTGGTGATGTTTGGGAGCAAGGCATCACCAGGGATCCTCTCGGTGGTGTGGACTGCTGGTGCTGCCTGCTGATCCTTTGCTCCCAAACATCAAGTGCATGCCACTAAAAACACTTTGCATCCCACACATTCAGGACACTACTTCTTTCAACTGCTGCCCTCTGGCCCGAGTTGCCGAGCACTGAGAAAAAGAGTAGCGAGCCACAAAAGAGGTTTTTCCTCGGGCCATCTCAAAAGCAGTTAAAACTGCTCTGAAGGACTCCCCGCTGTGCAATAATCATGTGCACCTTCATTTATACATCTAGTATGTCTCGTCATCATTACATTTCATCCCCCCAAAAAAGAGTGTACTTTCTCTGTTTATTATACTATCTTACTAAATATGCTTCATTATTATCACGGAGTCTTGCATACTACAATATTATAGTTTTTGTCAGTGTCAGGGCAAGGATTATTGAAATGCCTTAAGATGTGAGTACTGTTACAAACACGACTTGAAAAATGACATCTTGTAATTGAAATAACCTCATGTCAACTGCTTTCAACACAGAATCTAAAATAAAGATGGCATTAAAATTGAAATGTGCTTGTGAGTTCATGCCAGTGGGTGTATGTGTCTGTGACCTGACTCCTAACATCAAACACTTTGTGCAGTCGTAGTAAGGAAAAGCACATATTGCACGAGTACTTTGTGCTTTTATTAAACTTCAGAAGAGCATGTTATGTAGTAATTTCATTGTAAATGAACTGATGTCATGTCTAAAGCTGCACCATTATAGCAGTATACAAATTAGTCACCGTATTGTTGAATTCAATTGACCAAAAGTGACTTCATAATACACAATCCAAAATATGTCCAGACATTGAGGTTACCAACTTTCTTGTCACACACAGACTTGAGTGCACAAGGACACACTTTCCTTTCCCGCTCCATTTTCCCCTTTGATCTGCTGTTGTTGTTTCTTTATCGTTGCCACCCTCAACATTATCGAAGTAGCACAGCTCAGCAGATTTAACAATGAACATCAGAAGCAAGACACGTTTGTCATTTGACCTGCAGTGTTGCAGCAGGATAATAGAGCCATTGAGACTCTGCACCTGCAGATATCACTGTATTAGAGGGCCAAACAATGACATGGCAATTGAGTAATGACAAGAATAATGGAAGTCTGTGATAAAAATGCCATAGCGCTTCGTTTTATATGCACTCATGATTTACGGTTATGGCCTTATTAGCATTTTATATATATATTCTTATTTTTAGTGGGTGAAAAGAAACACCAAATTATACTTTACTTCACCATACAGATAATCTTTATGAAATTGTAATGTTAAATGTTGTATCTAGTTCTCTTCAGTGGTTCTCAAACATTTTTGTTGTAAGCCCCTCTCTGTGTATCGCTTTGTGGCCCCCAAATAAAGACTTTTGAACTTAAACAAACTCAAACTTAAAAATTGTATCAAACCAAAAACATATAAAATTAAACAATGCCAGAATATTATTTTTTTGGTTGGTGGTTGATGGTTGATTGCCAAAAATGTATGATAAATGTCCTTTCATTTAATGACATAAATAACACTCCCTTCCGATCCAGTTTGAGAACCGCTGCCCTCTTTCTCTTGTTACCTCTACGAGTAGTAATAAAGGCACATGTATTACCTGCTTTCCTGTAGATCAGTAAGAGCATTGCGTTAACAACGCAAGGTTGTGGGTTCGATCCCTGGTGATTGCAAATAGCTATGTATAAATGTATAGGATAATGCAATGTAAGTTGCATTACTTCACATACTGCCCAGTACAAGTGCATGCTGTTAGATAGTAGACTAAGGCATTTCTTGGACTTGCAAATCTTATCAGGCTCTTTTATGGACTGTGTCATAAAAATACATATTGATTCCACTTTGTTGCATACTGCCTTAAACATTAGGATCTAATTAGTTTCAATGACTTAATGACTTCAATGTGATATTCATTGTAGACAAGACAATAAACTGTACCATGGGCATCGGAAGCACAAACATTTGGGTGGGTCCTCCCTAAAAACATTGAGTATAAAATTAAAACGGCACGTTACCAGCAGCTTTAGTGGTGTACTGTGAAAGACAAATAACACAAAGTTTTTAATGGTTTTGACACTGTTGGCGCAAGTTCGAGTCTACCTTTTGCCAAACTCACTCTTCAAAATTTTTACAATTCACATATTAGATCATACATATTAGCATTTATTTAATTTTTAAGAAAATATTTGAAAAATAGGTGTTTAATAATAAACTTTATGGTAAGGTTAGGGGTACTAGGCAGGTCTTTATTGTCCCAATTATTTTGCATCCATTTTAATAAAAATAGTAATTTACACTATTATGTAAGGAATAATTGACAATGCGCACTTCGCGTCGTGGACGCATTTCCTCCTCGGGGTGTGCATTAACTTTCGAATAATTGAACGGACTGGAGTCAATTCCCGAGGGAAGCTTCAACCAGATCCCGAGGGAGTCTGGAGATATTGAGTCCGAGTGGACCATGTTCTCCACCTCCATTGTCAACGCGCCCACTTGGAGCTGTGGCCGTGAGGTCTCCGGTGCCTGTCGAGGCGGCAATCCCAGAACCCGGTGGTGGACACCGGAAGTAAGGGATGCCGTCAAGCTGAAGAAGGAGTCCTATCGGGCCTGGTTGGCTTGTGGGACTCCCGAGGCAGCTGACGGGTACCAACAGGCCAAGCGGACTGAAGCCCGGGTGGTTGGGGAGGTGAAAACTTGGGCCTGGGAGGAGTTTGGTGAGGCCATGGAGAAGGACTATCGGTCGGCCTCGAAGAGATTCTGGCAAACCGTCCGGCGCCTCAGGAGGGGGAAGCAGTGCCCTACCAACACTGTTTACAGTGGAGGGGGACAGCTGTTGACCTCGACCGGGGATATTATCGGGCGGTGGAAGGAATACTTCGAGGATCTCCTCAATCCCGCTGTCACGTCTTCCATTGAGGAAGCAGAGGCTGAGGGCTCGGAGGCGGATTCGTCCATCACCCGGGCTAAGGTCGCCGAGGTAGTCAAGAAACTCCTCGGTGGCAGGGCTCCGGGGTGGATGAGATCCGCCCTGAGTACCTCAAGTCTCTGGATGTTGTGGGGCTGTCTTGGCTGATCGGTGTAGCTTCTGCAGTAATACGGTCGCTGTACCGGTCTGTCGTGGTGAAAAAGGAGCTGAGCCACAAGGCGAAGCTCTCGATTTACCGGTCAATCTACGTTCCTACTCTCACCTTTGGTCATGAGTTGTGGGTCATGACCGAAAGGACAAGATCCCGGATACAGGCGGCCGAAATGAGCTTTCTCCGCAGGGTGGCTGAGCGATCCCTTAGAGATAGGGTGAGAAGCTCGGTACCTCGGGAGGAGCTCAAATAGATCCGCTGCTCCTCCACATCGAGAGGGGTCAGCTGAGGTGGCTCTGGCATCTTTTTCGGATGCCCCCTGGACGTCTTCCCGGGAAGGTGTTCCGGGCATGTCCCACCGGGAGGAGACCCCGGGGAAGACCTAGGACACGCTGGAGGGACTATGTCTCCCGGCTGGCCTGGGAACGCCTCGGTGTCCCCCCGGAAGAGTTGGAGGAAGTGTCTAGGGAGA
The DNA here is from genome assembly GCA_029783895.1 of Triplophysa bombifrons. Taxonomy (NCBI): domain Eukaryota; kingdom Metazoa; phylum Chordata; class Actinopteri; order Cypriniformes; family Nemacheilidae; genus Triplophysa; species Triplophysa bombifrons. The sequence continues at coordinate 18,389,684 of CM056464.1, forward strand.
GGGAAGTCTGGGCATCCCTGCTTAGACTCCTGCCCCCGCGACCCGGCCCCGAATAAATGGTAGAAAATGGATGGATGGATGGATGGATGGATGGATGGAGTCAATTATTCTGCTTATACCACGGTTACCACACCACAGGACATTGTTCAAATGTTTGTCATGTTATCTTCTCTAAAATGCTGTTTGACTATTTTCTTGCACGTTTGTTAGAGCGAACAGACTCGGAAGCTTGAGCCACGTGGTGGGTGTGTGAGTTTGAGAGCGAGAGATCGCGCACACACCTGCGTGTTTGCGGTAATGTGACAGAAAAGCTAGTGAAAATAAACTATTTATTCCTTGTATTGTTTCTATCTTCAGCAGTGAAAAAAGGTACTTTCAAAATATATTTGTTATCAGGGATTCTTTCACTGTTTTATGAACAGGAACACGGACCAGTAGGCTTTCAGTGTTTATTAATGTATTTTGTTGGTCTATTTAGTTATTTTTATTTATTCGATTTCAAAATATGTATGTCTTGTTTTTAAAATGCTTTGTTTATTGAAACGAAACTGCACACGTTTCCATTAACTGTAGAGTTTGACATTATAAAATATCAAATCAAGGGCAGGGTGCTGTGATGGCCTGTAGGCTATAACCTTTCCATTGTTTAAAGTTGGTAAAGGGATTTGGAACTGTAATGCGGTCAGCAGACCTGGAACACATTTACATTACATTTACATTTAGTCATTTAGCACAGGGGTTCCCAACCTTTTTTGTGCCAGGGACCAGCATATTCATAAAAAAAAATCCAGGGACCAGTTGTCAATTTTAATGCCTCAATTTTATGATGCATCATTTGGAACTGTGTAAAACAACAGCCTATCATTTATTTGCAATGAACTAGAAACATTGTCAATCACTTAGTGACAACTTAATAACTTATTAACTTAGTGTTTTCACTCACCAACAGGTGACAACTATAACAGGTAAAACTATTTCAATGTGAGCATGAACTGCTTATTGATATTACCTCATCTTGATGCACGTACCGCACATAAACTAACATGATCGCCTTATTTTCCACGTCAGTCGATTCGTCCACTTGAATTGCGTACCACGGAGATGCTTTTAATCTGCCCAACAGCTGCCTCTCAATATCTTCAGCCATGTCATCAATTCTCCTGGCAACAGTATTGTCAGATAGTGGAACATGTTCCAACTTGCTAGCTGCTTTTTCCCCCAAAAGTTCCCGACAAATATCTTTTGCTGCCGGCAAAATTAGCTCTTCTCCGATTGTAAAGTTTTTTTTAGCTTTAGCTATTCGGTGAGCAACCAGATATGACGCCTTTGTTGAAGCTACGTTTACTGATGTTGAGGATATCAAAACTTGCCGCTGAGCGTCCAACTCACGTTTCTTTCTTTCGAAAAACTCCTCCGTTTTGTCTTTGAGAGTTGGGTGTTTGGTGGTTAAGTGCCGCTGAAGTTTTGACGGCTTCATTGCTTCATTGCAGCGTTTTTCACCACAAATAACACACAATGGATTTGGCGCCACGGAATCGCCTGTTGTGGTAAATCCATACTTAATGTATGAGGTATCGTATTTACGATTGAAGCTGGACTTTTTTTTCTTTTTTTTCTCACTATTTTCGAGTTGGTCATCACCTTTTCTTTTACCCGAACTGTCCGCTATGAAATTAGCCATTGAAGTTTGCTGAGGCCCGCTCATCTCTCACTTCTCTGTCACTTCAGGTGCACCGCACTTTTTTTGCAGTCCGTTCAGATACAACGCGTTGCTAAGCAATCGCAAGACGCCCAAAGAAACATATTTTAATCTATTTATTATTTATATTTTGGATTAAATAGCATGACATGTCATAGCACTTAAAAAAGCATTTAAAAAAGACAATTATTATTATTATAAAAAAAATAATAATAATAATATTCTGGGAATATTTCAAGGCCCGGTACTAACGGGTCCACGGACCGGCACCGGTCCGGGGACCGGGGGTTGGGAATGACTGATTTAGCAGACGCTTTTATCCAAAGCGACTTACAAGTGGGGTAGGTAATGGAAGCAATTAGGACATCATAAGTACAATAAAAGCATAAGTGCAATCAAAAATAAGGTTCATATAGTCCAACACAGTATACAGAATCATTCATACATTTTTTTTTTTTTTTTTTTTTTTTTTTTTTTTAAAGAAGAGAAGAAAAGAGTAGAGAAGAGAGTTGAGTCAGAACAGATCAGTCAGATGTCAGATGTTGGCGGAAGAGATGTGTTTTCAGGCGTTTCTTAAAGATGGCTACAGAGTCTGCAGATCTTGTAGCAGCAGGCAGATCATTCCACATAGGTGGAACAGATCCGGAGAAGGTGCGCGAGAGAGATTTTTTACCTTTATGGGATGGCACCACAAGACGCCGTTCGTTTGCAGATCGTAGGGATCTGGCGGGTACATATGTCTGCATTAGTGAGTGAAGATAAGGTGGTGCCAAACCAGTCGTGGTCTTGTAAGCCAGGAGCAGAGTCTTGAATGTAATGCGAGCGACTATAGGGAGCCAATGTAGCTTAATGAGTAGAGGAGTGACGTGTGCCCTCTTCGGTTCATTAAAGATAACTCTTGCCGCAGCATTCTGGATCATCTGTAGAGGTTTGGTTGTGCAAGCTGGAAGTCCTCCCAGTAGTGCATTGCAGTAGTCCAGTCTGGACAGGACTAGAGCCTGTACTAGGACTTGCGTAGCATGCTCCGATAGGAAGGGTCTAATTTTCCTGATATTGTAGGAACACCTGCATAGGTGTGCATTTTACTGAAAGTTAATGCATACTCATAGAACGTTTGTCAACCAATCAGATTGAAGAATTAAACAGCCCCGTGGTATAATATTATAAAACATATAATGACCAAGAATACTTTGTTTACCCTACTGTGTTGAAACGGAATAGAGTTGAACCTATATGGACCAGGTGGAATTGATTTGAGAAAACAGCAGCATGCAAGTCAAAGCTGTAGCTTGTAAAATACGGAATGGGGATTCATTTATTAGGCGTTCCTCAAGTGGAATGGATTTGACTCTTTGAAAAAGCAAATGACATATGCACGAAATTATAAACGGTAAAAGTGATTGGGTCCAATATCATTGGTCTTAAAAAGTCCAGAGATGGTTCTGATGCCCATGTAGGGAACACATTCCTCACAAATGAATGTACATTTTGGAAACCCACCTCATAGTGTACATCAAAGGCACCGTTGACGCGATTTTCATGTTCCAATATACAGTATCAGATCACTGCTATATAAAACAGATAGTATTCAAATTTGGATGCAACTCAGCGTCAGGAAAACTGAACACGGTCATGTTCACTTGGCCTGATGAAAAGTACAGATGGATAATATACTGAAATCTCTAAAGCAGCTGGACAAGCTAATTGCTCGAGTATACTTCACAGCTTGAAATCCACTGTTATTTTAGTCGGACAGAGATGTGCGAACATACTGTGCATTTCAACTCAGCATTTATGATGTACATGTATTAAGAATTCTTTAAAGCAATCACACAAGATATAGATGTATATTGAACACAAGCATGCCTGTTTGAGTTCAGGAGGTGGTTTTAAAATACTCTTTGAAACATGCATGGTAGAAACTAGTTTTTGTCTCTGCAGGCGCAACTGTGCTATAAAATGACACTTTAGTTGAGCTTTATAGTAAATTGAAATAACTTTCACGTCCCTTTTTATCCGTAATGCGACAAACTACTGATGTCCAATCAGGCCTGGTACTAGACTAGCCACTGGGGATGCAGTCAGATATTTTAGTGAGGAAATAATTTTTCTAGTAATAGTTTATCGCGTGCGTAATTTTCAAGCTTTTCTGTGATTAAATTGACTGATCATTATTTCATATATATATATTTTTAAAATAATATATATTTGACGTTTTTTTTCTCAGCTGAACATTTTGTAGGGGCCCAAGAAAAACCTGTGTTCCATGAGAGACTGTGTGGAGTGATCTCATTTACTGAATCAGGAAAATAGGGTGTTACACATTGCAAAGAATTCAGGTTTTCTAATACAGTCTATATATCTTGTTGTAGAAATTTTGAAACGTGGAGTGGAATATAGCGGTGTAATGAGAGAAGGTTTTTAGCGGGGATGTGAATCCTCTCTACTCCATTTCGGCTGCCATTCTATTTCGCCTACCAAAGGGCACCACCCTGTGAGGGCAAATGGGCAGCGGCTCAAGCTACAGAGCCACCTCGTAAATGCATTCCGGTTCCCGTCTGGAGTTTCACGGGAGAAATGACAAAACGGAAGGTGGCGGGAGATGGGTGTGAAAAACGGGAGTGTTGACAGGTATGGTCTATGGATATCATTTATTTAAAGTCCCTGTAAATTAAAGGTCTACTAGTAACTAGTCTTTTTTTGGTTCTATTGAATTTGCCCACATGTATTCCTGCTAAATGACTAAATCTAAATGTTTTCCTGACTTGCAGTACCGCATTTTTCTTTCTTTGGTATATTCATGCGCCACTAGACACGGAACATTTGACACAGAGGATGACATAACAGCAGTCACAGAGTACACCGCCAGCTCAATAATATTTCATTAATGGAAGCCCTTAACAAAAATTAATGTGTCATAATGGTTTGAGAGTCACATTTTTCAATCGGCAGGTGGGTCAAAATTTTGATGTGGTCATGTCTGGACCATTTAATAAGAATTCTTATCTTGTCAAAGAGAACAGTACGTGGTCTAAGCTTGCCACGGTATATATGAGATACAAATTAATACAGGCTCTTTCTTATCACATAATTCTCTATTGGACACGTATAGTATTTGACCAAGACTTCAGGCAAAGAGTAATTGATTAAATTAAAGTGCCACTGTTGAGACTGATGTAATTTTTTTAATGTCTATTGCTTGTTGCATTCCATGTTCACAGATGTTTCTTTTATTTTATGTTTAGTAACGCATCTAAAAAGGTTATATCTATAAAATCCTTTGTGTAAATTTATTGATATGAAAAGACCCTATGACATCTCCTGGTGAGCACAGTTATTTTCTGTGTTGCATGTTTTCTAATGAAAAAAGACGTTGAGGCTTGGCCTCCTTAAAGTAGGCAATAGGCTTAGGTTTAAGTGGGAGGGGACTTTCTTATTCTAGTAAGCAACGAGTATATTATTGGACAAAATCTGGAATGCCTGTGCAAACACGATAATACAATTTCTGGTTGTCATTGTAAATTAAAGTTTGAGGAGAACACTACCAGATGGACTAAAAAATAACAGATTTGGATAAAACATCACAGATCTCCAATATTGACATAATTAAGTCATTCATGTGACAAGGGTGGCAGGGTCTGTCAATGTCAGATGATCAAAAACCTGCAAAATGGAGTCTTGCTGGTAGAAAGAATGTTTGATAATGTTCTTTTGACATGTGTGACTTGGCACGACTGAGAACATCTCACCTCATTTTGATCTTCTCCATTTGCAGGAAATATTTTAAAAAGATTTATTTCAGCAATCGATGTGCCGCATTCAATTAAGATCGTCTGCCATGGGCCCTGATAGCACTCACACAAAGGACGACCAAAGTCCAATGACAACCTCACAATGAAAAAAATTCCAATAGAATATAATTAACTGAAATGTCTTCCATCGCCAGAGCCTGATTAAATCAATGGACAGACAGAACATCATTTTACCATCAATAACCCAGGAGTAATAAAAAAGTCAAATAGGAATCAAGTTTTTCATTATGAGGTGTGAATTCTGTGTTAAATGTGGGGATTATCTCAGGCTGAATAAGGGGAAGTGTTCTGTTCATTTAGATTTTTCTAAATTCCGAGAAACGATTGTTTGCATTTTATTAGGTGTGTCCGATTTCTTATTAAAAACCTTGTCAAAGTTCACAGTATGCTATTTAAGAAATTTGTGGGGTTGAATAAATTGCTGCTCAGTATGCCTTGATATAAATCGTAATCACCATTGGGCAAAAGAATGAGAGACAGATGGGAAATTTAACTGGCTGTCTATCAAAAAGTTTGGCTTCAAGCACTGCTGGTGATTATGCACATCTGACGTTATGTACACTGAACATGTTGGTGTTGTAATGGTCCTCTCTTTGTTTCACTTGTTGTAGTCTGCCTTGTCATTCCTGTTGTTTCTGTCTCGTTCAGACATCCTTGTTGGTTACCATAGACTTTAATCACAGACCACGCCCATCTCATCTGTTGCCTGAATGATTCATTGATTCATTGCCACGTTCCCGGTGAAGATACCCATGTGTTTTGCCATTGTCTTTTGTTGGCGATTATTGACTGTATTTGAGTTGTTTTGTTCTGTTTATGTCTTGCCATGTCTGATCTTGCTCACGTTTCTTGGAAGTTATTATATCAATTCAAAGCTACATTAAAATCCAGTATCTGCTTCATGTTTGGACAAACTCATTACAAGTATATATGCTAATATGCTAACGCTTTGTTTTTTCAACAGATTGTCACCTTGTTATGTTCTGTTTTACTCAATTTAGGCATTTTTCGAAATACCGCAATATTAAACATCGGTTCTTTATAAGGCATATATGAAGCAGCTGAGATTTCAATTTCCATTTTTACTATCCATTAAATAACTTTAAGGGACACTCCACCAAAAAAAAAAGAAAATGCTGTCATCATTTACTCCTCCTTAACTTGTTCCATACTAGTGCTTAAAGTGGGAAAAAGGTTCCAGTACTCTCTTGTGCACGTTGCCATGTGCAAATTATTACCACATTTGACATTTCTAGAACGTAAAAACTGTATTTGGACTTTGCTGGTAAAACGTATTTATTTACTAAAGGAACCATTTTCCCAAAAAATGCATTTGATAATGTTAGATACAAATTTGACCAAATAGTAACTTCATTATTTTTGATAATAGTTCTGGAGTCTTATTCTTCTGGCGTAATGAATTGTTATGTTAATTAGATCCATCATCTAATGACCTAATCCCGCAAATCATGATCTAGATAATACAGTTCTTCGAACACACCTGTTATGTACAACGATAAGCTGACAGGCCTGTTGCTAAAACAATAAGTCTAGGATGAGCATCGAAGAACCAAACAATCCAAGATCATGCGAAATCGTCAACAATCAAATCCAACTGAGTTAGCGAGGTAAAAAGAACAGGCCCCAGAGCGGCAAATGAAACGTATGCAACGTTTCAAGATAAATAATAATATAAATAGTCTGTTTGTAAGCAGCAGAAAGCTCTGCATGGGTCGTTTCTTCTGGGGTAGGGTGTTTTTTTTTTTCAATTGTTTCCAATGGAAATTCCGCTTCTTTTGAAGATGTGAGCAGCTGGCGTTTTATTTCTGCGCTCAGCACCAACGCTCTGCGTTTTTTTCATGCTCAGCGCCGGTGTTGTACCGAAATTCTACTCCACGTGAGATTTTCACTCCCTAACTTCTGATTGGTTCATTAACGTAGGATGCTGATTTGTGATTAGTCCCTATCTCTAAATCCTGCCCCCACACCTAATCCTAATCCTAAACTTCATAGTGGAAAACAGGGGAGTCGTAATATCACGTGATATCACGCACCCAGAGTTGAAAAATTCTCAACTTGGGACAGAACGCTGCACCTGCAGTGGGTGTTTTTTTAGACGCTTTAAAGCGCCTCGGTGGAAACAGCCCCGAAGCGGGTTTTACTATAATGTGTCATGCACATTCGTGATGACTTAAAATGAATGCGAACGCACCAGGGTCCGATAGAATCAAGCTAAAACACAAACTGATGTGATGGGAGTCAGAACAATCGCACTCAGATAAACACACATCAAATACTACAGTGTTTCCTCTACATTCCTGGTTGCTGTGCAACGGCAAACACCACGGCAAGCTCCAGTTTTATACGTATATAAGTATGAGCGAAATATGAATGGCACCTCAAAACGTTAAACTTATATGACCCAAATGTCACATCTATCCAATCACATCTTTTTTGTTGTTATTTTTCTTATGGGTCAATAAGGGTTTTGTGTTCCTGTTGAAGTTAATTTAAAATAAAAAAAATCTTACCAATCATAGGCCCCTAAACAGGTGGGGCCCCTAGGCTGCAGTATAGGCAAGCCTGTGAATTAATCCGCACCTGTTTATGTGCTATGGACGTATATGCTATGTTTAGACACTAGATGGAATTGCTGCAATGTATATATAAATAAACGTGACAGCTAATGCTAAAGTCGTGGATCTATAGACGGTTTCATCTCAATAACATATGCAAAAATTACTGCGCATGCACTCTTTTGTGACCCCAATTAAGTGCCTGTAGATTATTTCTGATAACAATCAAAAGAACCCGAGAAGAAACTTTACTTGGCTAAACTTGTCTCTACAATATTTTGAATTTAGACTCCGATACCAAGCTCAACCTCTAGATGTCAATGCACCATACGGTTTGTTTACATGCGACCAAAGTACAGGACCATTCAACAAATTGTTTATTTAATACAATTGTCGTACAGCGAAATAATAATACAAAGTAATCTTTACATAAATTTATTAAAAATACATATATTTATATAATTAGACATTTGCCAAACACAAATCAGAAGTTGTGTATAGAACAGGGTGTCAGGCGCACATCTGATGAAAACGTCTGTAGTGAATCACCCATACAATGATGCTTTCATTCGGAATTGCAAACTATGGTCAACATGTGAGAAGTGCAGGAAATATTTTTAAATGAAAAACAACGTTAATTTTTGGATGATCTGTTTTTTCACAGCCTGGTTTGAGCCCCGGCTGGGAGGAGAATCCATTCTGTGTGGAGTTTGCTTGTTCTCCCTGCGTCAGCGTGGGTTTACTCTGTATACTCCGGTTGCCTCCTAAAGCCCAAAGATATTCAGGATAGGTTCATTAAGGATTCCAAATTGTCCCCCTGACTTGTTTATTGATCATCTTGTGTATAGAACAGACTTGTGTATAGAACAGACTTGTGTATGGATTGACTGGTTCTCGCCATGCTGGAATGGTGTGAATGAATGAAACAAACTTTAACACCTATTTCTTAATGTTAAGGGTGTTAGATGCGGGCTAAATCTGTTTAATTAATTTAGTTAAAAACTGTCTGCTAATATTCAAACCCTTTACACAGATTTATAACTAAAGGTTAAGGTTAAAAAATATTCACTTTTTTCACATTGGTGGTGGCAGTATTCCTAACCACAGTGATATACAGCTTAATGCGGCAATGGTATTTGCACAGATTTAAATCAGAAAATCAGATTTTAAAACACATGAAAGTCACTAACACAGTCACAATTTGGAATGCCTTTAGAAACAAACAATTTAAGGAAAAAAACAACAACAAAGATATTTATACATAAAGTTAATTCACAAGAAAAATAATGAAGAACGGAACACCACTAATTAGATAAAGAAAACAGAATTTTACATGTACAGCATGCTGTTTTGTTCTCAAGATTTGTGCACTATTCATAACCTTGGCATTTTACTTGGACAGTCCTGTCAATGCTGAATCATTAAAATATTCACTCTACCGCCACCAAAGTGTTGCGTCTTTTCCCTACATGATTAATCCTGTTTAATAAGTCAAACTATTCTTTCCATGCATGGATACACAAAGGACGGTCTTTATTTAGTGCTACTTTTGACAGCAACAGATGGAACGCCACCCCAGGGTAGCGCACAGGCTAGCTTGACAAAGAAAGCCATATTTTTCATTTAAATACCAGCAGTGGCTGCCAAATCCATGCTCCCTGAAACCAGATGCACTTGAAAAGTTTAACAACACACGCTATCAGCATATCAGGTGTGAGCAGAAAAGCGGTGCGCTACCTGAGTTAATTAAAACCAACATGGCACTGAACAGCGGCCTGAAGCCACTGTGTAAATGTACACGCTTATGCGGACACAAACATTTTTCTGCCGCTGTGAATGTACTCGCTACACTGAAATCACGCCACGCTCTCATGTGAACATTGCTATGATTTACAAGTATAGACATCAACTCAGTTTGCCTTTTATCAGTGGCAACAAAGGCAACAGAATAGACTATAAAGACAAGCCCTGCGCAAACAGATACATAAATTAGGAAAAGAAAATGAAATTCAATTTCCAGAGGCTAGCTGCCGCAATGTGCTCTCTAGTCCTTAATTAAAAAGCAGTCATCTGAAGAGGGGCACAAGCCCCCCTTTCATCATCTCTGTAGTGGGTGGTGGCAAACCTCCACAGAGACAACAGGCCCAAATAACAAGCTGGAGAAATCCCCTCCCCTGTGCACAAGCTCTTACTCTTTGTATCTCTCTTTCTCTTCAACTGTAGAGGTTAATCTCCAGTAATTCAGTTACAAAGCGACCAAAGACAGTAGTGGTGAAACAACATGCTTGAAAGTCAAACAATTTTGCAAAACTCTTTAAAATGAATCCCCTCCGTGGCATCACTTGGCCCTTTTTAGGTGGGCTTTACCCAAGACAGGTGAAAAGCACCCAACAATTCAAAAAGAAACAGCACAGGACAGAAAACTATATTATAAAGGGGAGCAAATCAAGAGGGAACAGGTGTGGGGCATGAAATCATTAACAATTACTCATGAGGAAACGAGAGGGAGGGAACAGAGACGAGACCAGAGAGAGTATGGAATGCCAAAAGGGAACAAGAAGTACTGTCATGATTCTGCCACTAAATCAAGAAAAGCGAGACAAGATGGGGCAGAACCATGACATTCTCACAGACAGTGAAAAAGGTTTTGGCTGTGTTCACCCCTCGTCACAATGTCACCTAGTTGTTTACCTTCCGCAAAATGAGATCACTTTACACCAATACTTCCCTGTTGAAAAAAAAGCACTATTTGCTGGGTTGCTGGTCATGTACTGGTTTAAGCTGATCATGTGCTGGTTTGAGCTGGTCCTTAAAATAAACAAAACTTTGTATTAGTATTAAAATAACAAGGGGACATCTTTGCTAATCCACAGGTTCTCACATGAGGATAACATCAGCTGGTAGTGGTGTAATATTTAATTATGTTTACCCATTTCCTGAATAGTAGTGGTTTTGTGAGGTTGTCCCCTAACTTTGAGGATATACGATATGATAAAAGCTACAATGCGAGAACCTGTGGACTTTATGTGTCATCCTCATGCGAGAACTTGTGGACTTTCATGTGTGCCATCCTCCCGCGAGATCCTGTGAATTTAACAGATCATCCCAGCTCCAGCCTAGGAAATCTCTGTCAACAATCAAGAGCAAAGATGGGGCTCTGTTATTTAAATACTAATACTAACTTTTGTTTATTTTTGTCTGTCTACATGTAAAACTGCTTTGCCATGATGAAACATAGTGAAAAGTGCTACATAAATTAAACTGAATTGAATAATGATAAAAAATAGGGCCTAGGCTGATTGTATAGACCAGGGTTCATCAAATCTTACCCTGGAGGGCCAGAGCACTGCAGAGTTTAGCTCCAACACTGATCAAACTTGCATACCTGTGATTTCTAGTGATACTGAACAACTTGATTAGCTTGCTCAGGTGTGTTTGATCAGGGCTGGAGCTAAACTCTGCAGTGCTCCGGCCCTCCAGGGTAAGATTTGAGGAACCCTGGTATAGACCTTCCAGGTTTCTATTTAAAGTTGTTGCTTAATTTATGGTTATTTACATTATTTATATCGCTAATCTCTTAAGAGTACCTTACTTAATGTACAAGTCTGCTAGACACTAACAATTTCAGTATCTGTGTAGGAATGCATTATTATACAATCCATAGACTCGGAGGTCTGAAAAATTAAGATGTTCAATAGTACCAATCGTGTAAGAGGAAAATGTGCCCTAGCAAGTGCACGTTACCTGACCTGCAAAACAAGGATTCTGCACTCTGATATATAAGAGCCATGCTCCCTTGACACCTGGCTGGGCATCTTGCCTTAAAACCCGCATACCAACTCATAAGACAATGAGTCAACTTGTTCGCCTAGATGCCAGGCAGATTGTGGGCGCTTTTAAATGGTCTTCGGCCGGAGGACACCAGCCAGTAGGAGAGGGATGTCAGACTGACCCAGTCAGCCTGTTTGTATGTTGGCCAGGGTTCAACCTGAGACTGTCTTCTAAAATAGAGGAAGGCCAATGGGCACGGTTGAGGTCCAGCTCCAGGTAATGAGAGAAAAACAAGCTCATTCCAGGAGGTCAGCAGGGGGTCAGCTGTTAACAGTCTAATTACTGGGAGTGACAGAAAACTGCATCTACAGGACAGTAACAAGATATTTCTGTATGACTAATATTATAATATTATAACATTTAGATGTTTTTCTATTACAATGGAAAAAGTTGGGGTGGCAAAAAATATATACAGAATTATGTCTAATATAAAACCTGATTATTGTCTTAATGTAGACAATTGACTACAAATGAGATCTTTGGTAAATGGGGACAAAGATGTTGATTTATCAACAACGAAAAACTGATTTCCCAGAATGTCTGGAACATATGCCAGATGTTTTGTCCAGTGATCACAGACTATAACGGTGACTGAGGGTGTTATTGCAATTACTGTCATACTTGATTGGACAATCTGGGGTCGTAAAAAACGAAGACCTCGTAATTAACAATATCAAATTATTTTATCTGCTCATCATAATACACATGAAAGAAAAAAAATGTAAACCACAAATTTTCCTTCCAAGACATTGTTTCAGCATGTATTTCATTGACGTTAACACAATTTTTTGTTCCATATTTCACTTGGAAGGGAATCGTTTTGATTTCAATTGAATTGGTTGAAAGGAAACAACAGAAATAGCAGTGTTCTCTCCAGTCAAGTGAACTATATAAAGTACTGTTCAAGGACTCCTTAGATATTCCGGGGCCAAACACACTTCAATTCTGTGCATCTAGAATTCAATCAAAACCAATCAGTCAAAACAGAACAGTTTTCCCTTCTGAGATGCTCATAATACAATCAAGCCCGACTCGATCAATCGGTTGATGAGATGAATAAACTTGTCAATATCCCTGATGGTTAAACAAGAATTGCTAAAGAAGCATGGCTGGAGAACTCTGATTTGAGCACTATTTAAAAAGTTGTCAGCACTTCTGAGAATTCAGGAAGAGTTTAAATTAAGTTTGCAGAAGTTTAGTTACAAGGAGGAATATAGTGTAAGGGACTATTACAGAGATCGCTTTTCCACCATCGCTCTGATTCGTTCTTGATGCTTAAACGATCCACTCCGTGCCAATCTTTGTTACAAAAGACAGACTGAGCTATAACGTCTCTATTAGCACGAGGTAAGACAGCCGTGCCCAAAATTCCGAGCTGAGATCAGTTTGTAATCATGCCGTGTCAAACTAGGTTCACATGGAAACATAACTGTAACTATTCCAAACCGTGGTTAGAATGATTCAGCGCGATGGTGGAAAAGAATGAATTAATGAGTATATGACAGTTATCAGTTATACAAATGAGAAACAAAGACATTGAATGAATGTATGAAAGAGGAATATATATAGCGCTTTCTTGTGTATTGCTGTACACCCGAAGCGCGTTACAATAATATGTAGGGGTCTCTACTCACCCAAAAGCAGACTTCTACTGTTTAGTTCTACAACAGAATTAGGAGCACTGTTCCTGCCGGTGGTATGAAACAACAGCGTATATGCTTGAGATCTGCCTCCTGTGAGGTAGTAGATGCAACAAAACTGAGCAATTTGAATTGTCTTCGATTGATCTGTCACCACACATAGCAACAATAAAAAATCATGATAGGAAGAAAGCTGTCTCAAAAACTGTCAGCAATCAATGCCACATGCCAGTATATGATTCGTGCATTGATATCATTCAGCTTGTTTGTGATATGACATAATATTTATTGTATATAAAATCCCTTCCTCTTGAGAATGTTAACTTCCACAGCAAGAAAACATAAACTTTATTCGCATTTCGTGCAAAGGAAGCAAACAATGGGAATTTTCAGACAAAGAAATACCACTTAACCAATGAATAAAATATCATAGCTTTTCTAACGAATTTCCATTGGTGCATTGAATGTTTGTATTGTGCTGCTTTGATCAGTGTGCATATCAAACTGCCAGGGGCTCCGTTAATAAACCCAGTTATGCTCTTTGTTTATTTGACGGTGGTCCCACATCTCTCCGACTTGATTGAAAAAAATTGAAATAATTATGTAAAAGGTCTCATCACTTTGACATTCTACCTGACTCTAAGCTTCCTGTGAGAATAATTTTTCTAAGAAAGCCATTATGCTTCCAGACGATGTACTCCCACTACTGGCCTTTGTGTAAAGAACTATGAGAGAAAGTTGCTCATGAAAACACTTTCATTAGGATGCTTATAGCCCTCAACAACAAAGCTCTAACCGTCAACCCAAAATACACACATGCTCTGATAGATATTTCAGGAAAGGACTACCTAATTAGCATAACAAAGACGATGACGGTGGCATGGCAGGCTGTAGGGATGGCTTGTAGGAGCACAGCCAATCTGTTTGTGTTCTTCTGGGATATTAGCTGCTCTCAGACCTGTTTTTAGAGGGATGGGAAAGACAGTTTGAGTGCTGAAAGAGTGGCGTCATTCAAGGTCAAATCTATTATCCTGTCCTAACTATCTTTCGGTGCGTTAAGCTGTAATTTTTTTAATGAATCGAAACGTTCTTTCCTCGAATGTGAATCATTGTTTTGCAGCTTGAGGCGTCCGTTTTGTTCAAAGTCTTTATTTTGTGAAATTTGTGAAAAGTAAGCTCTGTAGAATTCCACATCATCAGAACATCTGGCATTCACAAAAATATACGCATCCTTCGCATGTATTCTTGTTTATTAAATATTTGGCTGATTTGATTACGCTGTTATCTACCGGGACATGAATAGCACTCTCGTCTTAAATTTAAATTCTGCACATTTTCCCAAATATTTCTGGAAACGTGTTGAATGACACTGTTTCTGCATGGACCCGCCAACGGGCCTAGACACATTTCTAATTTAAGAGTAATAAATAATAACTATTGCTGCTAAATCAGGTGCTTAGCAAATCCTAGTAAACCTTGAGAGTATATATAAATATAAGAGTAAAAACTGTATTATGATGAGATTTAATGTGGGAAGTACAAGAACCAAAATTGCAAATATGTGATATACTGACTACACAATGACAATTATACATTGCACATGATCATTCATATTAATGTTCTGACTTCACAGGGAAGTCGAGTCAAATGAGATTTCTATGCATTACTGTTTTATATTATAAAACCCATGACTGGATTTCGTCAGGACTGATATCAGGCATAATTTAAATTATCAATTAAAACCTGAGGGTGCCACATTTGGTAGTGCTGCCCTATTCTGATTTGTGTCTGGACTTTTGGAATTATAGAGTCTCTCCCCCGTGGACAAACAAAACAATGTATTAGGTGTTCCAAGATGTTGGCAGAGAGCTGGCCTTTGAGGCTAGTGGATGGTATTACAGACAATAGCCTACCTGCATCTAAAAAGCCAAATTGCTTTTAAAGAAACAACCTTTTTAGTGAAGGAGAACTGTTGCTGGAACCTGTCCATCTTTCTGCTCCCCTTAAGCCCTAAAAACTAACTGGAGAAGAGAGGAAGGAACCAAGTCTACTTTTTAAAGGGTAGAGAGAGTTATAGTTAATATTTGTGATGAGTTCAAATAAACGTATAAAAATCTGATATGGCAAATGGTGGTCAGAGCTCTAAACCTAGAAGGTGAGTTCACTACAGACGTGATGGGACAGGAGGCATCTTTTTGTGTAATCGGTTGGACTGATATACAGAAATATGCTTGATTGAGGCATTATTTTATCTTCTTTTCCTCCAGCTTGAGGAATATATTATTGGCATAGCCTGTTACCATGACAACAACTTCTCTTTATTTGACATTGTGGCAGCGTCTGGGAGCTGATTTGTTGTTGCTATTCATTAAAACTCCTCTAAAGCCGAATGAAAACACTTTGTATGGTGAGATGTAGCCGTAGGCGTTTTATCATGCACGTATCTGGCAAAATTAGTGCAGTTTCAATGACCGTGTAATATATGCCATTATTTAAAAATATATATACAAAAATCTAAAAAAATCTAAAAAAAGAATATTCCACTGAAGCATGATACCATCTTGGTTAGGTTGTTTAAAGTTAACAACATGCTAGGCATGAGTGATTTATTGCTCAGAGGTTATTGTGAGGTTTTTCACATTTAATGATGTCTCAGATGTTTCTTTTAAGCATCAACTTCTAAGATGATTTTCTATAATCTCCGTAATAACTAGGAAATTATAGAAAATAATTAAATGAATAAAATAGATATAAACTAATAGACTAGAATCAATTTTTAGCACAAATCCATACTGTATGAATGAAATTTCAGTAATAATTTGTTCTTTAAATTTGATCTATAAAAATTATATTAATGGGATACTTCACCCAAAAATGAAAATTCTCTCTTCATTTACTCACCCTCAGGTTGTATAAATTGAACTTTTCAATTCTGGGACATCATTGAATACCATAGTAGAAAACATAATTCAGATTTTTTTTGTTCTGCTTTACACAAAATTAGATATTTTAACCATGTAACATTCACCCCTAAAAGGAGCCAATACAAATATTACAATTATTTTTAATAGACACCTAAAACAATCAACTCAAGCATGTTTTTATACATGAGATGTAAAACATGTTGTTTATGGTAAATCTTGTTTTACGTTTTTTGTACTCTTATGGGCTTTTTGAATGATAAACTTAGCTTAAACTGTGTTAAAAGTTCATAGCTACATGTTCAACACAAACAAATGTATATTTATAGTAATATTCACACTTCTACAAATTGGTATATAGTGGTCATACCATTTTCAATTACTGTAATCAATTTATATTCAGAATGCCTGAAGTATAGCAATCGTATAAATTCAGCAAGTTTCTGTAAATATATTTAAATGTAATAAATTTGACGATAATTCAATGTATTTTGCATAACGGGACCTATGCATAAATTGCATGTGGATATTGCAAGCTTCAAAAAAATATTTTCTATTATGAATTAACAATTTAACTTATTCATGTGCAATGTAATTGTCAACGATATTTTAAGTAAATTCAGTGGGTAGCACTGTTGCCTCACAGCAAGGTTCAAGAAGGTTTGAACCAGGAGGCCTTTCTGTGTGGAGCTTGAACTTTGTCCCTCTGTCAGCATGGGCTTCCCCACAATCCAAAAACAGCAGATTAGGTCATAATATAAATAAATAGATTGCCCTTGTTTGTGAATATGTGTGCCTTGTTATTTTCGAGCCGTCTAACCAGAGTGTTTTCTTACGGTGGACTGAGATGATGGGATTAGGCTCCAACCCCCTATGACCCTAAAACGACAATTGACATTCGATTCTACTTTGAAAAATTGCAGTGTTGTTTATAGAGAAGCAAAGAAATCTGACTCTGACAAATCCAAAACATAGCCGAAAAGGAGTAGACTCAAAGGTTTAGGGTTGGGGTCAGAGTTCTTGTATGAATAATATTTATGAAATTGTATTCAAAACCTCAAAACTGTTATACTATAATGTTTATATGAGCAACAAAGAAAAAGTTAAATTTCCATCCATATAATCAACTCACAGATCATCATCTCATCACACTTTAGCCTGAACTCATCTGACTATTTGTACACATTATAGACATATCAATCGTAACGTCACACATGATTTTGGATATCCTGCTATCCAAGTATTTCTGTATGTATCATATAATTTGTTTAATTTTAATGGTTTACACTCTACACGGTTCACAACAACATTACGGTTCCATCGAGGTTTGAAACAAAGTGAGGGTGAGTAGGTTAAATCTTTTGGGTGAACTATGCTTTTAAATCTTTGACTCCTGATTAGAATCAAAGTAGAGTACAATACATTATTTGTATCCGTAAAACAGATAACATTTAATATGTTAATAAATAAATTCAGTTTTTGTGAAGGTGACATTATACAGATCTTAAACATCTATTGAAATACTGCAGCGCAGCAAAGAAAAATCGGGCAGCACTCACGTTAGTCTGGTAGTTCTATGAGGTATTTTTAAAGCAGGTGTCATTTATTGAAAAGAAAAGGGCAGGAACTAGAGCAAAAATGATTGCCTTATTCCTTGCTGAAGCTCACAAGAGGATTTGGACTGGCTCAGGCACCGGAACAGTCACGGTAAGGCTAATCTGATGGCCGATAGCTACGCTGATGTACAGTTTGATAAAGACAGCTATGGCCATGCACCGCTCGGTGTCTCTCATCCGGTACAACACCACAACATTATGAGAAGCAATATGCTGAGTGTACATGTTACGTGTTTGTATTTGTTTGTTTACTTTCAATCTTTTCCCCCGAGGTTGAGTCAGCATGACACCTATTACTTTCCATTTTCCAAATGCTTTGAAGTGAGAGGAAAGTCCTTGCTACCTTCAATACATTACAAACTTTTCTGCCTGTCTGGAACTTTCGATAAACAAGGAAATGGGTGTCTGATATCACGCGTCTCCTAAACAAAGTTGTTTTTGGCCGATATCATTTTTATGCCTATGGTGTGCCTGTGTGGAAAGACTTTAAATCACAAAAAAAGTATCCAACAGTGAAGTACAAGTATCGCCGATGCTGTGGGTGTAATAGCAGTTTGCCAAACAGTTTTATGTCATAATATGTCCAAACTTTGGACACCAAAGCAGCAACACTGTTCTATTCATTTATTTGAAAGTATGTCACAAACTGCGCTGCTGAAAGAGCTCTCACAATGAACCCAAGGTGAAATGAACTTTCCTGTATCCCTGCCTCAGATAAAGAGGAAGCAGCCGTGGCCATGGAAACGAGTGGAAGAAATCTAGAGGGACTCATCATTTACTCGTCGTGTGTTTCATAAAGCCACACAGCTTTTTATATATGAATAAAAACTCCAGGAAAAATTTACTGTGATGCACAGAAACACAGACGTTTTCAAAGTTACCCACATGATGATCTAAAATGCTTTTCGAGTACATAAAAAGATTGCGTGGCTTCAGTTGGACAATGGCAGAAATTAATACTAAATAGACATCTGATGCAAAATGAAGGTCATTTAACCTGCTTAACTGCAGCATGCACAACAAAACAACAAAATAATTACCATATACACAAATACCCAACATTATTCGCTGCCAACTGAGCAAACAGATTTTAAATACGAGTGAGCTATAATGGGACTCTGCCTTGAGCAAAAATATGAGCTCAGAGAGTCTCAGCCTTTCACTTCTGTGTTATTTTCCTCTATAAAAGGGACAACTGCAAGTCGAAATCAATGCTGGATGCTATGCGGTGCTATACATCCGGGAGGTCTTAAAGAGTGATTCAGTCGTTGTTGCAGCAGGTACGAGCTCTGTTCTTGAGGCAACACTGCCCCCTTGTGTGTTATGTGTGCTCTGCAATGCTTTGCACAACATGATCCTGCTGGTCTCCACAGCAACTGTTGACAGTACTTTTTGTAGCTTGCAGTTTTTAAGCAGAAACATTACAACATTACAACCCTATATTGATGTATGAGAAAGACCTGTTCAGGTTGCATTGACTCCTTTACTTTACTTATGAATTACAAGTATTTGTTGGCGCATTAGATTAGAACTGCGTTACAGAATCTATGAAATATAGTTTAAAAAAAAAGTAGGCCTGTGGATACTATGGATGACTTTGTGTTCTATAAATGTAGTTTTTAAAAGCTTTCTATAATTTTTCACATTGTTAATGAACCTGTTTTGCATATATTACTTCATTGAAGAATTTCATCAGCTCAGACATCATTGCATTTATACTGGTCTGAGGTTGCTTAAGTCCACTAGATGGAGATAAAGCAGTTCACATGTTCCAGCATAACACTACAGTGTGAACTACAGTGTGCACCTGCTTCGGTCTGCAAATAACTCTCAACTGTGTGTAATGAGACATCTACCTGACTTAAAGGTCACACTGAACTGTATGTCTGAGCAAACGTTCAATGTATGTCATATTATTTATTTCTCGTAATAGTAAAATAAACTTCCAGATTTGATTGCAAAATATTAATATTATTATTTATAGTATTAGCCAATATGAAAGTCTATACATTTTTTCTCTAACAGGCAGTTGGCTGGTTTCATTTAAGACATTTTTTTCTAATTTTTTTTTTTTTAATTATTAGACATGTTATTTGCATAACCTATAGCAACAATAACTATTTCCATAACGAAAATAGTAATTGATTTTGGCTAAATTTTTAAACCATAGTAAACTTTTGTTGCTTTACTGAATGTTTTAATGGCAACATTATAGATGAGAAGTAATACTCCATTTTAAAGTCCCAGTGAAATTAAAAACGACAATTCTTATTCTTATATCTTATTTCAATATATATTACAGCGTTTAAAGTAAATAGATTATCAATGTGGATCATTTTCTTTTTAAAATTTATGTACCCTCATAATATTCAGTTAAAATCTGTAAATGCACTTCCGCCCTGACTATCCATCTCAAATGATGTAAATTAGATGGCTTGGCCGGAGCATCCGTTAACTCCTCCCCTTCAACTATCAGTCTGCTGCTAATTTCATTTTAAAATAAATGCAACAGCTGTTTTTACACATATAATCAATTACCAGCGAAAAATAAAAGCCACGCCCACTCATTTTCTCCTATGAAATTCCTCTTCACTCGGAAATGTGTCAGAATATGGAAGAAAAAACGATTGCAGCTTCCGGTTCACGTGGACTTTAAGTTATTATCCACTTTAATACTTTTATGTTCTATATGCCTCTCGACACATATGTGTGTAACATTACAGCAATGTAAATACAGATTAGAGTATTCTAATTCAATCTAATTCTCTCAATGGATCTGAAAGGTATGAGCTGGTGAGTAGTCTTGATGGATTTGCCTTTGAATGCTGAGGAGGGGCGAACCTGGCAGAGCCATAAAGACCTTCGTTATGGGCCTGTGAGGGCAGGAGTGGGTCGGGGGAGTACCTGTGGTGGTGCCAGACACTGTGGGGATTGTGAGTACTGCTGGGGCCAGCTGGGGATGGACAGAAGGCTCTCAGTAGTGGGCAGGAAGTGGCAGTGATGGCACAAGCACAATGCCACTCTTAGAACAGCACCAAGCCAAATACTGCAAGGTCATCAAAATAGCTGCTAAGACTGAAATGCAAGTATCAGTATTTATTTAAAGTTTTAGAACTTGCAAAAGTAACTTTTTTTGTTAAAACATAAAAACCAGGTATTGTGCTGGTGGTATAAAAATGAGTGTCCATAATTATCTATCTTTGTCTGATTCTCAGCGGTTGGCGTCTTATGTTATTGTGTCTGAAACAGAGATGGCAATATAGAGACAAAAGTTAGGACATGTACTGTTAAATAGATAGTTTATTCAAAAAATTAAATAAAACAAAGATATTTTGAAAAATGTCTCATCGGTTTAAAGAGTGAAAGTTAATATTGTTTAGTCACCAAGGTTTTTCAAAGTAACTTCTTTAGTGTTCTTCAGAAGCAAGAAATATGTGGGCATTGAAAAATAACAGACTAAACCTTACCTGAATTGACAAATATAGACAAACTACAAAAAATATTTATATTTCAGCTGCCCAAAAAGTTTGTGTTTTCAAATCTAAAGGCACAAAGACCCATATTTACACATCATCAATGCTTATTCAAAGTTTACCACCTTTATTTGCCAAGTCTCAGTGAGGTATCAGGGATGAAATATAATACAACATAAAGTATTATTATTTCGGTTAGAATTTAAGAGAGAGGAACGTCTTCCAAATGTTGTGTTGTTAAGGCACCTGCAGCTTAGTGCATTAAATGAGTGACTGAAATGTATTTTTAACAATGTCCCTGATGACCTCAGTTTGTTCGCCATTGGCACAGATTGTCTTTCACAGTTTAATGCAGTCTTTAGAGGGAAGCGTGTTATGAAAGGATGGGCAGTGTCGATTTTATTGAATTCTAGTTATTAGGGAGTATTAAGGTTACATAGAGCTCTTAATGGTTGAGTAGGAACATGGTGAGGTAAAACAATTCCAGTATTCGGTCCAAGAATTTATTTTTCGTCTCAGAAACCTTATTTTATGTGTAGAATAGTAATTGTCATATTTTACCAGACTCAAACATCTACAGCGATACTCTTAAGTAATTCTCTTTTGGCATTTAATGGCTGTAAGATTGTAGAAGGGGCTCATGACATCTGCTCAAGCTGTCTCACAGTGGAGCGACTACA
Organism: Triplophysa bombifrons; assembly: GCA_029783895.1. NCBI lineage: Eukaryota > Metazoa > Chordata > Actinopteri > Cypriniformes > Nemacheilidae > Triplophysa > Triplophysa bombifrons. The sequence goes on from CM056464.1 coordinate 18,411,932, forward strand.
TACGAAAGCTACACTGATGAGCATATCAAACTGTGATGACTCATCAAATCATTACTGACGCTCTGACCTTCAACCCTCAGCTCGGAGCGCAGACGTACACTAATGAGTGATCCATCATTTAGACGTTCTTTCTGTCTTGACAAACAGTTTATGCAAACACGCAGTGTAAAATTAGAATTCTCATGCGTTGTGTCTCATGAACATTGTGAAGATGACTTCACCTTTGAAAATGCGTGCAGATTTTTCGAATATTTGTTAAAGCTTTCATGAAATTTCTTTAGATGCATTATACCGGTCTAGGTGGGTCCAGGAATGAAAACATATTGGGAACTGGCTTAACCTATGGCGTGAGTTTAAGATGAGAAAATCTCTAGATGTGCATTTCCTGTTAATCTATCAGGGTGGAGAGAGAGTTTCCCACCATAATTTAAAGTAATTGTTTGCCAAAATAAGAAAATTCTGACATCCTTTACTCAACCTCTTGTCGTTTCAGACATTCTTCCTTCCGCAAAGACAAAAGAAGATACTTTGAAGACAGTTGTTGACTAAACAGCGACGGTACCCATTCCCTTCACTTCTACTGCATGGACACAAAACCGATGCAAGTGAATGGATTCCTTCGCGGTTCGGTTTCAAAATATATTTTGTGTTCTGCGAAAGAAGGTGAACTATCACTTTAAGGTGACATACTTTCCCTTAAACAGTTGACTTTTCACCACCAAATTGTCAGTGAAAGTCGGTTTAAGCAGCAGTTAACTTGAAATTCTGTCATGATGCAAATCAGAGATGTACTGTGTGTGATATTAACAATAACTTAAATTCAACACTCTCAGAAAAAGGACAAAACTTTATCATTTATACTATAGATGGTATGATTAGATGGCCCAAAGTTAACTTCCTGTCTGTGTTTGGTTATGATTGAACAATTAATTTTATATGTAATTAAAAGTATTATTAATTAATATTTTATTGTATATCAATTGTATTCAATTAAATTAAATTAAAACTACTCAACATTTATTAATTCTTTGTGGAGGTCAACCGGAAGTTAAGTTTGGGTGACAGAAAGTTATTTTTTGTTGTTGCCGCTGAAACCGTCTTGCCACTACAGGGGTGTTACAAGTACAAAAGTACAAAACATAAAATGCCATACCCAGTGCTAGAAATGTCTGATTTTCTCTGGGGGAGCTGTAGTTGGGGATTTTTTTATTTCTTTTTTCAAACCAAATATGCAGAAAATCCAACTTCATGTATGTATGACTATTTACAGTATGCATAAAGATGGAAATCCTCAACATTTTGGAGGTGGAAATCCAACACTTCCTTGACTTCCTGCCCCATCAATTTCCCGATTTCTAGCTGTTGTTGCACCTTACAGGTCACATAATTGTACCATTAAGACAGATTGCAAACTTTTAAACATACAGTTGAATGTTTTGTTCTAGGACATTTTTTTAATATTTGATCCACCCGGCCAAAGTCACTGTTTTTGCGATGTACTGTTTTCTACGTGAAATTTCCAACATAATGTAAACAACAGTCTGTGAAAACACATAGCTTTGATATCTGACTGTAAAATACACTCCTAGACCCTTAATATCCGAACACATTTTTTAATTCTAGATATCATACGCCTAGAGGCTACTTAAAAGTTTCGGATAGAAACACACTAACTGATGAAATCTGCAGACTGGGAAAGGCTTTCTGCAACAAGTCCAGACTGAAAATCTGGGCAAAATCTAAACAAAAGTCTTGTAGTGTATTTTAGCCTTAAGACATTCTTAAAAAATGCAACTTTTAAGTTCCAAAGAGGAGAGAAGATAATGCAAGAATAATGATTTGAATGGTTTTAAAACAAGAGAGTGGAAAATGCTTACAAAGTTAAAACTACCATATAGTAGTCCTCTTTTAACAACCAGAGGAAAGACATCTTTAAACAGAGGGAGAATCAGGGGAATGGATTAACAGTGTTCAGTCACAGGTGACCACCGTAGCGGAGCAACCCACTTAAATCCTGAAGGGACTAAGAACCCTCTCCTACATGTCTGTCACAGTTGTTGTGTTAACAGTGTACTAAAGAGCCCGCATGTTTCCATTAGGGATTAACTGTCAAAATGTGATTTTACCTCAAATGATGTCAACATTTATTATTTTTTGATACTGGATCGAATTTATACCCTGCATGCCCTAAATAAAAAAAAATAATTCAGTTAGTCACAATATTGTGACAAATTGTGACTAATCATTTTGAGTTTAAATAAACCTGATAGTGGTCTTTCTGGTAACTGTGTTTAAATATAAGGAGCATATATAAAAAAAATAACATGCCTGTAAAACTTGTCTTTTTGTGAAAGTCAAAGCCAAATTAAGATCTAACTAAAAGAAAGATTTTAACTGCGGGTAAACAGAGCAATTCATGAGAAAAACATACCAATGTTTTCTTGTCACATGTCCTGTTGTGCTTAATATGACAGATTGCTGACTGTTGTCAATGCTGATTTCAGGAGGAACATATTCCCCAGTCAGGAAATCACAACGTCATCGCAGGAATCTGAACGCATCACCATCTCAGTTCAACATATTTCACTGGGTTAAAAACAAACAGAAACCTACAGATACATCCTGCAGAACACAGCGGTTCGACTGAGGAATGCTCCATCTGTCTTTGCGATGATTCATACATTTGCATGAAGAAAAGAGAGGTTGATATTCCTCTGACACTCTCCTCCCTTCTCTTCCATAAAACACGGCTATTAGATCTCAATCCCTGCCGCCTTCTCCAGAACCCTTGACTCCTCTCTTCCTTGGAGGAAGATCTGTGGGGAGAGAGCTGCCATTTTGAGTGACAAGTCCAGATAATGAAAGTGACAACTGCGTATCTGTGTATATCTATTCACTTTAATGGGGTGGAAATGATGTCTGTTGGACTTAGTGGCTTGAAACTAGTGACTTGTTGGAGGACTGTTTGGTCCTTCTGTTTTTACATGCATATGGAGTTGATTGTATAAGTGAACGTATCTTATGTGAATCTTTCTCATGCCAACAAAGACAATGCACTCCACATCTTTAAGACCTGATCACACTGCATGTCGGGGCTTATTTCTGCTATAACAACCGGTTGCCTGTACATTATCCCTTACTTAATCACATCCAGAATAAAAGTTTGTGTCTACATAATATATGTTTGTTTTAATTAAATTTTTCATTCTGGATGCGATTACTCACGATTAATCGTTTGACAGCCCTTATAGGAATATTCAAGCCTGAAAAGTAAGAACATTTGCACAGAGCACATATACTTTTTATATTTGATTCTCCAAAAAATAAACACCAAATGGTTAATTTTTTATTTTAAATAATGTATCTTCTTGTTTGGTTTATGTTTAAATAACTTCACTTTATATTCGATGCTTTTAGATTGTTCAGTACTTTCAGTCCTTATTCTGTACTTTTGACAGATTCATATATCCAAAGCAGCCAACAATTTATTCAAGCTCCACTTTGTATGAATGTGGAGCAGAAGATTGAACCCATGAACTTGGTTGCAAGCAACATGCTCTACCTGTTACAGGTAAATGCTGTTGGGGTGACAAGAACTACAAATCTCACACAAGACAAATTACACATGTAGTTTGACCTCCTAGTTCAAATACATATGACAGGAAAACTGTATTAATTTCTCAGGTTAATATATTTGATATTCAGTACATACTGCAGTAGGCTTGCCATAATGGCACATATTTTGTAACTTATAGGGTGGCATTTGTTTTCAACTTAACCCAATATAGAACATATTAGAAATGAAACGTGTGCACTGCTTTACAGGTGTATCAGGTCACTTAGGTCACACTCGTACACAAGTGCTTATCTCTATACAGGTGCAGGCCTGAAAGAAAATGTTTTGTAATTTTGCTTACACATGTCTGCAATGTATGGTTCACATCCCTAGTGAATGATAATGAGGAACAGCATGAACAAAGTTTATTGTGATATACAGTAATGGGACAGAAGAGAAGCCGATCTTTCATTCAGTATACTGACTTATAAGTACACTTTTGTTCAATTCAACTTTATTTATATAGCGATTTTAACAATGTGGACAATGTGCTTTGGAGCACAAAGCAGCTTTACAGGAGGAACACAGAAAAACACCGAAAATGTAAAACACAGCGCAGTGCATGGTGTTTATATAACAAGCTAGATCATTCAAGTAATTAATATCTAGTAGTATCTAATAAATGCATTCTCCAGGTGAGCAAGCAAGCCAACAAGGCCCTGGGGTGAGGAACCTAAACTCAAGTGAAAAATGAATGGAGAAAAAATAAACTCGGGAGAAACCAGTCTCAGCAGGGAGGGCCAGATCTCCTCTGACGTGTCACAGCTGCACTCAGTTACTTTATGTAGTAATTTATGTACACTTGAAAACATCTCAGTCCTTATTTTATAAATACATTTTTCTATTTTTTGGAACAAAAACTAATTTATAAAATGCAGGAAATTCTAGTGGCTCCTCTGCAGTATGATGATGTGTGATGACCTAAACTATCGTAAAAAAATATTTTTAAAATCTTTAATCTTCTATTTTCAATAAAATATTTTCCATATAAGATCTGTATATTTGACTTCCTGGATCGATGCAGAGATTTCCGAGTCTCACGAGAGTAATTCAAGATCACGGATCAGTCGAAGTTGCAAGGTCGTACGCTGGCTGCGCAGCCTGGGCATGCTTCATGAAGTCAAACGTGTGCTTACACATCAATATAGATTTAATTTCGTGCTACAATAATGCGCTCTTGACATTTGTCAGCAAAATCATGCCATAAAAGCCTGACATAAAGTTGGCTTGATGTTACTTCCAAGTCTTCAATGCAACACGCCCATTAAAACTGAGCGTTTGTCGAATCGGTCTCAAAACCCGGGTAGAAAATAGCCTATTACTTATTGATGTTTATGTTTTTGAATGTAAAAACCACACAGACAAAATATGTAGACCTCATACAACAGTATTAAACAATAAACAAGGCCGCTCAGGACACCTTTAAGATATATTGTAGTATAAATCGTTAAAATGTGCTTTTGTGATACGACCCCATGATACCTTTTTTAGTTTTTTTTCCTTGAAACTTTCTCAAGCCAAACTGTATTTATATACATGTATTTACTGTATTTATGTAAACAATGCACTGTCAGTTTAATTAGCATCGATGACGCATTGTTTGATGATTACAAAGCATTCTAAAATGAATAAAAAATAGTATTAAAAATAGATTTGTGGTTTCTATTTGTGGTTTGTGGCCTGGATGAGTTTGGGATTTCCCGGCCTGAATTTGTGGCCCAGTCCGGTCCTGCCGCTGGATGACACTACAGTAAATCAATGGGAGAGATTAATTATGAGTAAAAGTAAAACTGACCAATCATATAATTTTTCTAAATGGGCACGCTTTGTTATTTGCTACCTTTCCTTTATCTGGGGGGTTGTTCACCAACAGTCTTGTAAAGCGGAAGAAGCACACAAAGTTGGTTCACCAATCGCCCAAAAACTGCAAAAGAAGAAATGCGGAAAACGTCATACAAAACAGCAAGTGGATGAACTTTGTTTGTCAAGTCTTGGAAAAAAGCTTGGAGTAAAGCTGATGAACATTGTTCAAAGCAACAGGTGGAAGACTTTGTAATCAAATGATTTGATCATAAAATTGTAAGTTATTTAGGATTTATTAGGCCACCGTGCCGTGTCAATTCATTCTGGTTGCTGATGTACACATTTGTTTATATTGCTTAATGTTACTTTAATTGAGATGAGCGAGTTTGACTGGTCAGTCTTAAATTGAACATATTGTTCATATTAGCTGTTATCCTGCATAACAGTGACATTTTATCAGTTCAATGTAACGTTACCAAATTACATTTTAAAATGTTTTACAATTATAGTTTATTCGCTGATGAATCTCTGTTTACTGTCTGCTAGTGTAGCACCGGTTTTCTTTGCTGAGAGCTCTCTCATGAGGTGTCGCTTATTAAAGTGGCATTGTGTACGTTAGTTTGTGTTAGTTTTATGATCAGACTGGGAGGCAGTGTCTGTTATGTGGTCCATCTTTCTGTTGAAGTGCACATACACATTGATCAAAATGCACATGTGTAACAAGTATTTGTTTTGTGTGTTTCAAATCTGGAGTTACATTGTAAATGTATCATGTGGTAAGTGTGATGGTATAGTGATGTATTTTCACTTCCATAGGAAAGCACAGTAAGGTAAAATACCATACTGTGCTGTGGTAAGTGTGTGTGTTGGGGGGGTGGATGTGCACCGAGGGCAAAACTTCACGGTAAACTTCACAGTTCGCTACTGCTCCTCTGTCATTTCAATAAAAATATTGATAATATGCTTGGCCCCGAGTTAACTTCCGTTTTGTGTTTAGCTAGTGTCTTATAACTATTCATATATTATTATATATTTGTCATGGTTCCACTATCATGTCATGTTTTATTCCTGTCTCGAGTGGAGCCATGGCATTTCCTGATGGTTTTTTGTGGGAAAGACATAGTTCTTTCTCGTGTCTCGTCTTTGGCCCCGCCCCTCTCACTCCTCGTCAGCTTTCCCCGAATGCTTAATCCCCAGCACCTGTTTCTTGTTATTATCCTGTGTTTGTTTGCCTATAAAGAGTCCTCATGTTTCGTTGTCATGTGCATGTTCATTGTATGCTGTATGTGCTACCTGGTCCTCGTCTGAGTTGTTATCAAAGTAAGTGTCAGTTCAGTGTCTTATCAAATGTTTGTTTTTGTAGCCAGTTTTAGTCAGTCACTCTCCTTGTATTTGCTTATATTTTACCCTGTCGTGTTTTCCCCATTGTGGGTTTTGTGCTGCCTTTTTGTCCTGTTTTGTATATAATTAAATGCCTTCGTTACCCCTACCATCTCGTTCTGCCTGCTATTGGGTTCTCCTGCCCTGTCTTGCCACGAGAACCGTGACAATATTATTTTATTTATGTTAATATTCTTTTTTATTATTATTTAATTGTATTAAAGAAATGATATTTTGAATTTTATGTTAATTTTATTAAATAAATATTTGTCAAATGGGTCATATAGGGTTTGTTTAAATTTGATCAAACTACGTTACATTGACATCTAGGGCTGAGGGTGGTACTGTCTGCAAAATAACACGCACTGTGCAAAACTCAATCTTTTTAGATTTATTTTTCTAAACAACATTATTAGCAGACAGTTATAATTTGTGCACACGGCTTCTGTAATACAACACTTCAATAGTAGGCATCAAATGAGGTTTGATTATACCAGAAGAGCACATTAAAAGAATCTGACAGAAAAATAATAGGTTGAACATGAAATCACTATCATTACTTTCACACACACAGATCTTTTATGACAAATGTCCTGAAGATTTAATTGAGCACAGCGTGAACAAGTATTTCAAGACATATATGAAATTGCATTTTCAAATGCAGTTAAAAGTTAGAAGTCCAAAAAAAGAAACCAAACTACAATAGGTTCGGCAATGCCAAATGAAATAACCTTTCTCTCAACAAAATACCTTCTGTTAAACATAAAGGTTCGTTACTGAACCATTCAGACGAAAAAAGGTTATTCTCTGGCATCACTTACACCTTTTTAAGTGCAAATAATATATTGTTTGATAAATATTGCCTGAAGAAACTTCAAAGGTTCAGTCATAGTGCATGTAGAGCAAAAAACGTAACTCACTTCCAACGTTTCAGCCGCCCATGTTGTCAAACTTCCTGCTTGTAGAGATAAGATGTAAAACAGGCATCTCTCTGCTGTCTCTGGATCAAAGTATATTTTTAATAAAGAGTTTTCAGAGAAAGTCATCAGATTTTTTTTTTAAAGAGCTGAAAGAACAAAGCGTTTGGTGGCAGGGTAAGATAAGAGGAATTCACCTGCATACACTTTGCTTCACAAAACTTGTCATATGGTTCAAAAATAGAAAGGTTAGTCCGGGTAGCAAGAATGATATTTACATGCCATGGCAGGAAAATAAATGCGGAACTGGCAAAGATTCAAATAATAATTTATTCTGTGGATACAGCGAGAGCGGGCATTAAAATTACTCTTCACAATGTCATTTCATTATAAAATATCAATGACATTTGCTCAGGGTTAAAGGGAAGTCGAGTACCTGTCCTATGTCATATTAAGTGCATATTTAAAAGATGCTGTTGCAATTAACATTTATCTAGTGGCATTATTAAACACATTATTTGATATACATAACCGTGAACCTACAAAATATTTACTGTCACAGTCATGGTTTGGTTTCTTTTTTTATTTCCCCGTCTTTTGATTTTTATTGGGAGTTGGTCATCTAAATTAAAGGTACATAACCGTCAAATACTGGACTAAAGCGGGGTCAGTAGACTAAATGTGTGTCCCAAATTTCTCACTTGTTCTACACCATTTTATGGTATAAATTCCAAGAAAAACAACAGAACAATAGTTTTGGGGGGTTTACAGTAAAATCATGAAAATGTCATCCACAAGGGGGCGGTCATACAATTAGGATGAGCTCTTACAAACAATGTGAAGAAAAATCTAAAACAGGTCACTAAACAAAAATGGCATAATGACTTTGTAGAGAGTGGTTTGTGCATCAGCATTTCTCGGCTGCACTGATTGGACAGACAGCTCACAATTCATTAAGTGAGATTAGTCTGAGAAGCTAATAAAGACTGAGACTGGAGTTCAGGCACACTCATGCGTCTCTCGCTCAAGACCGGTTAACCAGCCGCTTTAATCCCTCATGATTTCCTAAAGCCCTGGAATGAAGACAGAGTCTGTCATCTGTTTAACTTTGATTGATACTTCCTTAAATTTAGCTTCCCTTAAAATACAACTTCATTTTTTAACTCCACCTCATGATGTTATAATTCATGTTTCTTTATTTTTGTCACAGACCAAAAATAGATTTAATTTCTGGAAACGATTGTTTCTTTTTCTTGCATGTATGGTATTTCTTCCAAGAAAAAGAGCCAGAAATCTCACAAACATTACAATTGGATTTTCAGAAGAGATTGTCAAATGCAAGTTTTGCTTAGATTTGTCAAGTCTGCAATTAAAGGTCAATATTGTTGAAGATTACAATATGAAACCAAACAAAATAATCAAATTATCAATACATTTACCCAGATACTCATTATTTTACCCAAACACATTATCATCAATATAAATTTGGTTCTATTTTTTTTCTCCTGAGCAATTTGAGGAGAAAATGCTAAAATGAATCACAACTGAGAACTCTATCAAATCTTTTGAAAGAGCAACATCTGAGCAATAACATTTTCCCCTTTGAGATAGAGATTTTATTTGTGAACACATGACATGACAAGTACAAAATTATTCTTTTTATTGACCATTTTAAGGTTTTTGAGATGACTATTAGGGCTTAAACTGGTTCCTCACAAATCTATTGTGTGGCTTTAAAAGACTGTTTATGGACTATATAACAGCTCTTGTCCTTTCAGAAGCAATTGAAAACTCCATCCAGTATTGTTGTACTGAAAAGGCTACATTTTGTTTAAGATATGCTTTTGTTTTTCTCCAAGAAAATGAAGTCTGAATTAAATAATATGGAGTAAATAATGACAAAATGTTTCTTTCTGAGGAAAATTTCTTATAATCATTCAAATTAGAGGCAGTAGGGTGCCATCTCCCAATGGTTTTAATTCCAGCAATGAACTATCAAATAGTTTGAGCTTCTAATTAGTTTGGTTCTTTATAGACTATAGCTTTGGTGAAATCCTATAGATATTCACATCAAACCCATCAAAAGTGCTCAGCTAGATTCAATCAGCCTGGGTTTCCAATTATTAGAGCTCATCAAAAAAACTCAGTTTTATTCTTTTCTGTCTAGTTTTATATCTGTTCGTTCATTGTATATTTCAGGGATGATACTGCAGCATGCAGGTAACAAATAGATTTGGTTTTTGTCCTGAGCTGAAACAGCAGGCAAGTTTTATTTTTATTTTAAGGCAACATTTCACTTGTACTCTGGGGAAATTGTGCCTACATTTCAACTGTGTTATATTGTTCCTCTCCCTTTGCATCTACTGAGAGTTTGTGCTGTTTGACATGTATTGTTCTTAAGTATTGAATCAGGATTTTCAATTGTATAAAATCTTCATTCAGCATCATGCTGAAACTAATTAGTCTTGTCTGTGTAATTACACACTCCCTCATGAATAAAGTCAACAATTTACAACCGCACTGAAAGTTCTGCCAACTCACGACAAAGCATGGATCAGACTATTAAAGCATATGAATCAAGCCTCGTGGATTCATTGACGGTATTGGATTTTAATGGTTTATGAACCATTGAAAGATCTGCGCCCTATTAAGTAGTGGAAGCTTAGATTTCTCCTCAAATGTCCAAAGAGAGCTTGACATCGGTTGATGTCAAATGTCTGATGCAGAAAACCATTCAGCAGTCATTCAGTACACTGACTGAAATAGCTCATGAAAATCTGGGGTTATGGAAATTGTATGGAACTTTTAAATGTACCTTTGCATTTGTTTATCACACAGACAAGAGATTTAACATTACCCGGGTGAATCAAATCTGTGAGTAGGCTGATATGGCAGACCAGGTTTTCAAGTCTGCTTTGAACGCTTAATCGCAGGGGATTCAATGTTCCAAAGGGTCTGGGGCCTCATTTATCAACAGTGCGTTAAAAAGATTCTATATTTTGTCCTACAAATGAAATATAGAATGTGTCTAAGAACAAAAAAATCTGTATTTATCAAACATGTGTACACGGTTCTTACGCATACCAGTGAGTAATCATTGTTAATAAATCCCACATGTCCTTAAGCGGCATGTTCATTCAAGTTCATGGTCATTTGCATCCGGAAACGCCCCCAATGAACCATATATGGTGATGAAACCTTCCTTTATAAATCAGCTGAATGTACTCTATGCTCTGCTCACAGCGGTCGTTGAAAACGCATTCTTTGCGCAATGCATGTTTTGCTCAATTTGATTTTTATTTTTAATTTCATCATTATTCATAGGATATTTATTTTGCACAAATTAAAATGTTCAGAACAAAAACAAATTTGTGGTTCTTTTATTTGGTGAAATTGCAATGTTATTATGATTTGGTAAAACGATGTAGTAATGGGAAAGCAATAAGATGTTTATATATAAATATTTATATTATTTATGTAATAATGATAAATATGCAAACCTCTTTTCAATCTTTTTCCGTTTGTTTAAATGTTTTTCTTTTATTTATTTTTTCATAAATTGTTCTGTGAAGTGTGTCTTTTCATTGTGCTTTTAATAAAAGGTTTGCCAAATCATCCAGCACAACCATTTTAAATGATTTCCCATCTGTCTTTTTAGATTTTCACACCAAATAGACAAATGTCTAGCTTGAACAAAACATTTACTAGTTGAGTATTTGCAAATAAAGGATAAAGGAAACACACGGTGGCACTTTCTTTTTGCAGTATCACTGTTCTACCACTAGGTTTTCTGCGTAAGCATGCTCAGAGGTGTGAGTGTATTTATCCACATTTCTACGTATATGTACAAATTGGTAAATCCCACACTTTGCGTGAAACTGTTCTTATGCACTCACAATCCACACATCTGAGCATACACACTGTTGATAAATGAGTCCCCTGGTCTCTAAATTCTTTCCCATCAAAGGTCAGAGTAAAACGTGTTTGCATATTATGTGTTATTGTATTCCTGTAGGGTACTACAGTAATGTATGTCTATGAAGTTAAATAAGCAATTTCAGGAAAATTCATACTAATGTTTAATTCGCGTTTCTCACTATTAAGTTGTTATTAGCATGCCTACTATTGGCATATTGGCTGTTTATTAGTACTTATAAAGCACATATTCTGCCTGAGCATATTGTACCTCCCTTATCCTAACCAATACCTAAACATAGCTACTAACTTACTAACTATTAATTAGCCACAAATTAAGGATTTATTGGGGGGAAAGTCGTAGTTGATGGTTTCTAATAGCTAGAATTGCCCCCTTTACTAGTGTGACCAATAATAAACACATGAATATAAAATATAAATAACTATCATAGCTCGCTAAAACTTAGTATATTGAAAAATATTTATTTAGACAGTACATAATAGAAAGTATGTTTTTAATATTTTTAATGCTGCATCTGCACCAGCTGTTTCAAAGAATATTTATTTTTATTTATAACATTACATTTCTGATAGTTTCGTTGGAAATAAAAGGAACCTCTAAAATTTGTCTTCTTGTGTGAAGGAATAGCTTTACAAAATGTATTATTATCTCATGGTATGTCTAGTTAAAATGCAATGATTATATAAAGATTTTTTCTTTGGAATTAAGACAACTGTCTTAATTGTCACATATCCTCATGCACTTATCAACTATCACTGAAATAAATACTTGTCATATTTTCCTATTTGTGTGGTTTAACAAAGCACACATACAATTGAAAGAAAAAGTATGTGAACCCTTTGGGCTTAATTGGATTTCTTCATAAATTGGTCATAAAATTTGTTCTGATCTTCATCTAAGTCACAACAATAGAGAAACACAGTCTGCTTATATTAATACCGCACAAACATTATATGTTTTCATGTTTTTATTGAATACAACATGTAAACATTCATAGTGCAGGGTGGAAAAAGTATGTGAACCTTTGGGTTTAATAACTGGTTGACCCTCCTTTGGCAGCAATAACCTCAACCAAACGTTTCCTATAGTTGCAGATCAGACCTGCACAACGGTCAGGAGAAATTTTGGACCATTCCTCTTTACAAAAGTGTTTCAGTTCAGCAATATTCTTGGGATGTCTGGTGTGAATCGCTCTCTTGAGGTCATGCCACAGCATCTCAATCGGGTTGAGGTCAGGACTCTGACTGGGCCACTCCAGAAGGCGTATTTTCTTCTGTTGAAGCCATTCTGTTGTTGATTTACTTCTATGCTTTGGGTCGTTGTCCTGTTGCATCGTCCATCCTCTGTTAAGCTTCAGTTAGCGGACAGATGGTCTTAAGTTTTCCTGCAAAATGTCTTGATAAACTTTGGAATTCATTTTTCCATCGATGACAGTAATCCGTCCAGGGCCTGAGGCAGCAAAGCAGCCCCAAACCATGATGCCCCCTCCACCATATTTCACAGTTGGGATGAGGTTTTGATGTTGGTGTGCTGTGCCTTTTGTTCTCCACACATAGCGTTGCGTGTTCTTTCCAAACAACTCAATTTTGGTTTCATCTGTCCACAGAATGTTTTGCCAGTAATGCTGTGGAACATCCAGGTGCTCTTTTGCAAACTTCAAACGTGCTGCAATGTTTTTTTGGACAGCAGTGGCTTCCTCCGTGGTGTCCTCCCATGAAGTCCATTCTTGTTTAATGTTTTCCTTATTGTAGATTTGTCAACAAAAATGTTAGCATGTGCCAGAGATTTCTGTAAGTGTTTAGCTGACACTCTAGGATTCTTCTTCACCTCATTGAGCATTTTGCGCTGTGCTCTTGCAGTCATCTTTACAGGACGACCACGCCTAGGGAGTGTAGCAACAGTGCTGAACTTTCTCCATTTGTAGACAATCTGTCTTACCGTGGACACATGGACATCAAGGCTTTTAGATATACCTTTGTAGCCCTTTCCAGCTTTATGTAAGTCAACAATTCTTGATCGTAGGTCTTCTGAGAGCTCTTTTGTGCGAGGCATGGTTCACATCAGACAACGCTTCTTCAGAACAGCAAACTCAAAACTGGTGTGTGTTTTTTATTGGACAGGCCAGCTTTTATCAACACATCCAATCTCATCACATTGATTGGACCCCAGGTTGGCTGACTCCTGGCTCCAGTTAGCTCTTGGAGAAGTCATTAGCCTAGGGTTTCACATACTTTTTCCACCCTGCACTATGAATGTTTACATGTTGTGTTCAATAAAAACATGAAAACATACAATGTTTGTGCGGTATTAGTTTAAGCAGACTGTGTTTCTCTATTGTTGTGACTTAGATGAAGATCAGAACACATTTTATGACCAATTTATGAAGAAATCCAAGTAAGCCCAAAGGGTTCACATACTTTTTCTTTCAACTGTAGATAAAGAGAACTTATCAAAGACGCAAAGAGATTTGTTGACACAAGTTGCATTTACCCTGGCTATAACTTCTTTAAATATTGAAATTTATAAGATTTTGCTATAGATTTTACTGGTTTGTTTGTAAAAGTAAAATAACAATTAATATAAAGCAGCAATGATGTATGTCTTGTTTGTGTTTTTAAGGTTGACTGCAAAAATGGATAAAATGATCGCCACCCCTCGCCATCTTCAATATTTAATTACTTTCCAAAAGTCCTTATTCAATGTTTCATCTGCTTTTGTGCCCACACTGTAAAAATTCAAACTTGCAAAATGTTCTCCCTACAAAGATAAATAAGTAACTTGAACATATCATTTTTAGTTAAAGGAGTCAAATGATTGTATTGCATACACTGAACAATGATTATTTTGTTGACTGGATGTAGTTTCTCAAGTTTTATTGCCAAAAGGCATCAAGAAATTTGCACAATTCACAAAACAGTGTATTCGGAATAAGCAATATTGCAAGTTTGAATTGTTGAATTGCAAGCAATTGTTTGAAAGTTCCCAAGATGCATTGCAGCATGTTCAATTCTGTGTTTCTTATTTGTTTTTCTTTTAAAGATTAGTATATTAGTTCTTGCTGGCTTAATTTATGCTTTAATATCGTTGTTATTGTTTCTTATCTTTTGAGTTTAGAGTTATTTTAATGAATGAGGGTTTTTGAATGTTACCATGGTTGAGATTTGTGTTCAATGTTGTGTTGTTTTTGGTGGCCTGTTTTTATTTTAGTTAATGTCTAGTCTTTGTGTCAAGCTGTCATTTTTAGTTTTTATTAGTTTTAGTCAAGTCAAGATTCAGTCGACTACAAGTCTGAGCATTTTAGTCTTATTTTAGTCAGAATTATCCGTGACTATTTTCATCTGGTTTTAGTCGACCGAAACTGATGACATTTTAGTCTAGTTTTAGTCAATGAAAATTGTATTTTTGTCTCTATTTAATCTAGTCAGTATAGTACCTAATTGTAAAGACAAAAGCACATTTTCTTTTAGCCAAACCCATAAATGCAGACTTTTTTTGCACATATCGCTGGAGGTAGAGAGGTTTAAAGTTTGTTAGCACAGGCCAAACCGTAAGAGCACAGGTATAAATTTTAAGTCGGTTGTCATCATTAAAAAAAATTATGCAAGTGCAGTTCATCATGAAAAGGCAGGTAACTGACAAAAGACATTCATGTTACATACAGATGGATAAATAAGGGCCATATAATTAAACTGCAGTAACTATAGTAAACTGCACTAAAACTCTTAGATACTATTGTGTTTTTGAACTTTACTATAGTACACAGTGTTTATCAATATACTGCAAGGGCAAAACTATTTTCAATAGCGAATACTATAGTTCACTAAAGTATTTTTTGTCTGAGTCTTTCATTTAACGGGACCTTTATTTTAACGCGTCTTTGGGAAGATGCTTTTAGTTTTGGTGTTTGCCGATAGATTCTCTCAAACAGTAAACGGTTGAAAAATAATCTCTCAGAACAACTTTGGAAATGAAGTCTCGTTTTCGTTACTTGATAAAGGTTCGTTGACCACCATATTTTGTCATAATTTTCGTTGACGAAAGCAACACTAGTTAAATGTTGAGTTGTAAGTGCATGACACCAGACCAAAGATGTTATATAAACACTCAAACTGTTTAAACAGTTATTTGATCACACTTTGGGTCTGTTTTTAGGCAGAAAACATTTACAATTGTAGAAGAAGACAAATATATTTGTCAATTTTTATATTTAACAGTACTTTTTAAAAATGTTAATCCACACAACATAACTATATTAATTGCCAGACATTCAGCATTACATAAACAATTAATTTAAGTTGGCTTAATGAAGTATCATTACATTGAATAATTAAATAATATACGTTGAGTCAACACAAATGTCTTACTGCATCAGGTTGCCTCATTTTTATAAGTTGGCTCAATTCTTTTTTTTACAGTGCATGTCCACATTTAGCTGATTCATAATTTCTAATTAATCTAGTGTTCTATTCTTGTCTTGTGGGAGCAATTTCATACACCCTTCAAAGTCAGTTCAACTGCATTTGCAGGCAGTGTTCATGCCAATTTCCAATTTAAAACCCGAGAGCTGCGTCCTTGACCACCGCCAAGTGTTTCTCTACGGCGCTTACCTACACTTCATTAAAGACTTCATTAGCCGTTGCTGCTGGACAGAGGAGAGGGTTGCTGTTGATGGCCCACACAGGAAAGGCACCTGGTTGATACCTTGAGAGACACAGCAGGCCACCGCAATTAATAAAGTCTGATCTTTCCAAGCACATCTCTCACGCAGGGCCGGGCCTTAATAATATACCCACGCTGCAGAGAGATAACCTCTTTTCTCACCACACTTAATTTTCAATCAAAGTTCCTTCAGAAGTCATTTCCAGTCACACTTAACTACATTAATTTCTTGCATGTGAATTAAAGCAGGTAATGGGACAATTAATCAGATTGAAGAGACTATGCAAAAGTGAGGCTTCCCTCCAATGTGCCTGTTGAAACGTTACAGTTACAGGAGTTCAAACAGCACGCGGTAATTGGCTGTTAAAATTCTGCAGAGTTACAATAATTGTGTTCCGGTACAAGATCATAGGTGGTTTACATATAAATAATTCATAAAAAGCTTTACAGAAAAAATTTAGGTGCTGAACGTTTTGAGGAATGGACGTAACACAATTGCTGATACATTAGACATTAACGATGATTTGCTAAATAAAGCTCTGCTTTCACTGTGCACTTTGCAATTGGACAAACTGACATCGTGGTCCTTGAAGCACTATAGGAATATGAAAACTACTTTTCACAAATAGTTTTGATAATATGGCATACAATTCTGAGAAAGAAAGCAAACAGACCTCATTTTCATAAACAAATGGTCAGTAAATGGAGGGGCTAAACGTTAAATGTTGATCATCAATCTCAGTAGGTCAAACTCAATATAATATAAACTGTTTTGTCTCCTATTTCTTTTGAATGATGTTTGAAAGGTGTGCAACCGTGTTAAAAGCAACAAAAGTCCCATTACACCATTATGATTCACACTGATGCAACAATGGATCAACTACGTGAACATTAACTGTGGTAACACGGTTGAAAGATTAAGCTTGCTATTAAATTTTAAATAAAAATAAATGTTGCTTAGTTTAAATTGTATAATTAATATATTGTTTTGTTTAATAGTTCTTAATTTTATAGGTTTCTTTTGTAAATATTTAAAGGGGTGATATGACACGTCTAAAACAAATATTATCGTTTGTTTTAGATGTAATGCAATGTGTATAAAATATTTAAGGTAAAAAATCGCTGTATTTTCCGCACACCTTGCATGTTTGTATCTCATCTTCGCCCCGCCTCTCTGAAATGCTCAGATTTTTTACAAATCTCATGGCTCTGAAAAGCGAGGTGTGCTATGATTGGCCAGTTAACCAGTTCGTAGTGATTTGTCGAATACTGCAAGTGTGTGACGGAAACGAAACCCCTCTTTCCATATTCGGAACATCATGTTCCCAAGCAATTGTACTGACAGCTGTAAAATGTAATCGGTACTTTCCTCAATTCGAGCCCAAATCTGATCCTGAAAATGAAGATGATCAAGCCGATACATCAACTTTGCCAGCACGACTTGAGCAGGATGTAAAGGATTGGTAAGGTTTTTAAAATAAATATTATGTTAAATAGTTAAACTAAAGCAACGGTTTTACCTTTTATATAAAAATGTATAAATATTTGCCAACTCAACTTGCGTTAGTCCGTAACAAAGTCTTTTAGAATGAAAATATACTTACAGGCTGTGAATCTGAAGCTCCAGACTGTCCTTGCGAAGTTGTAATGGTTGGAATAGCCCCACTTTTTAACAAATGCTTTCGTGCACAGCCCGCCTAGACCTCTCCCAGGTTCATGAAGCAATTTGCTGTGAAATGCGCTGCACACACCTGAATATTCGGATTGTACTGTTCTGGAACAGTATTGTAAATAAAATGCAACCATTAGTTTTCAGTTGTCTCATCTTTTGGAAGGGCAAACAAAGAGCCTTTCTTTTCTAAACGAAACACACAGCGTCTCCATGACATGGCTGCGGCAGCAACGATACAATGATATTTACAAGAATACTGTAAAAAACAATCACAGTTACTTACTGTCAGCCATTGACAAGTAACTTACTGTAATAAACAACCACAGTTACTTACTGTCAGCCATTGACAAGTAACTTACTGTAATAAACAATCACAGTTACTTACTGTCAGCCATTGACAAGTAACTTACTGTATTTTTAGATACAGTGTATTACTTGTTAATGGCAGCCAGTAAATTACTGTAATTTTCACAATATATTTCTTACAGTGTACGTCCACCTCACTTGCGTATACATTTGGGCGGTCTTAGTCAAGTCATACCACAAAATGACCTAGATTCGTCAAGGCGTGGTTATACTTGTTGTTTCAGGCAGGTCTGGGTGAGCATTAGCTTTGAGATGGAATGTATTTTTTGTTCTGGCAATTTTAAGTGTCTAATTCATGCATGGGCAGCACATAACACACCAAAGACATAGAAAAAAACATGTATTCGTGCCATGTGACCCCTTTATTAGCTTTTTATAGATCATGGTTTGTTGCTTTAAAATCCCTAGGAGACACAACTTTGCACTCTATTCATTCATGGAAAGTGCTAAAATGACCAGACGCAGTTGAACCTTTTCAGAAAGCATTGCACCTTATTTTATCTATAAGGACATTTTGTTTGTTTGTTTTTAGGGAAAAAGTTATAACCATACCAATCTATAATGAGCCATTTCTATGTTCAAAAGAGCCCTCTTAAGGTTTCCACTTTTCCTGTCGACAGCATCAGGAACTACAACATTTTAGGGTAGAGTGGCAGCATTGTAGTCAAGGCTCAGTAAACAGCCACTTTTTTTGTTGAAAACAGAGGCGCAGCTGAGCAATGGCTTCCCGCTGAATTAATGAGGTCTTCAGTCAGAGAGGAAGTGGAGCTGTGGGCAAAAGGAAGGACCTATGCCTCTCTGGGAATCCTATTCAATAACTGTTATTGCATACACACAGTTCTCTCGCCAACACCGTCATTATTCTCTAAGAAATGGTTGTATCCTGTGGGTATATTCAAGCTATTGTGCATTGGTGCCTATACTGTTGGCCCTCACATGGTTTCTCTCTTATCCGCCTCTGACACGGTGGTGTACTTGTAAATGTGGGACGGAAGTTTGAACATGGTGGTTTCAAATTAAGACGCTGTCCAGACTAAATGCGGAGTCAGATGTCTCTCAGCTCAAAGAGGGAATCAATGCGAAGTATCGCAAGAGCCCACAGAGAGATGTTTGTGTGTTCACGTCTCCTGAAATTACCTTTAACCAAGCAGTTAAAAGTCTATATACAAATGCCAAATGGAATTCATTTGAAATAAACATCCATGGCAGGAATCGATACTGTTAAACATGTGTGTAATTTTCATGTCATCATTGCTTTCCATCCAACCTTTAATTTCCTTGGTTTTGTTTGCACTCTGCGGGAATTCGTTCACGGCAAACAGCTGTGAAGACAGAGTGCAAATAGCCAATCAAAGAGCGATGGTGTAGAATGCCTAATTAAAACCCAGCACGTAGAGAGAGGACCTCTCATGCACGTGACCCAAGCCATATCTGTGGAGGAGCTGAAATCACACATCACCAGAGTTATTAGGACTTACTAGGACTGACATTATTGATACTTCGAGTGGTTATTAATTAAGAAGTCGGAGACTTAAAAAGTTGACATCTGTGTAGTGTTTTTCAGTTCTTTTACTCGTGGAGAGATCTTGACCCCAAACACAACATAAAAGAGTGACATCTGGATGAAAGGGACAAAGTCTGCATCATCTGATGCAACACAAACAGAGTTGCTGGCCTCGTTCACACAAAGGGATCATTGTTCTAGGCGCGTTGCTTTTGATGCTGTGAAAGAAAGGACTGAAACTTTCTCTTTTGTGAAATACGGTAATATACATAAATATACAGGGGGGATATGCAGCTAACTTAATTTAGGGAAAGAAGCTTCTTAGAGATTTTTCTGTCCCTATAAGTTTAGCTTTTTTAACATGCTACATTTTGAAACACGATCCTTCAAAGTGACAAGTATGATGCAATGCATATGAAAGGAAAAGCAAAACTTTAATGTAGGGCAAATTCTGTAGTATCTCTGTAGCCTTGCATGCTTAAGGTCGTGTAGCAGCGGTACTCAAATATGGGTGTAGTAATTGGACATTACTGTAATTGGGGATTCAATTGCATATTACAAAGTGTCCTCAATATCAAAGATTACGTTGCAGTGATATTACAATATATTGCATTTCACAATATTCAATCATTATTAAGAGGTTTTTGTCTCTTGGAGTTTAATAGTTATATATTAATATATGATTAAATACATTGCTGGGGGCAGAAATAATGCTGTTTACTTACTAATCTCTCTACCTAAACTGAAGTCTGGGTTGAATTTTCTTAAATTGTGTGGGTTTGCTTTTCGATGTTGAGGGAAAGACATCAACCCTTGCAACCTGGCATCTGCCTAATTTGGCTTTCTTCCTCCAAGGTTGCATTTGATGTCAACAACTATGCCAAGATATGTGTGTTGGAGAACATTATATAAACAGATTTTTGTTTTTTATTATTCATGCATATCGTTGTTGTCCGCAGAACGGACCAGACCAGATTATGACCCACCAGATTTAAAACACAACATAATCTATCAGATCTTCATATTGTGGGTCTGCTGTGAGGAGCAGGTGCTGTGCAGATATCGCGACCCTGTTGCACAAACCTCAGAGTGAAGCATGACAAAATTCCCCATCATTCTCACACCGAGTTCAGTCATATGGCAAATTATCGCCTTCACCAAAGCATTTGACACTGATACGTAACATTGATAAAAATGTAGCTTGCATATACTTCTCACTGGCAGCGAGCTTCTCCCAGGGCTCCTGTCAAGACAGCCACACTTTTCTGTTGTATTCTATTTTTCTGACGATTAGTGTAAAAAAAGAGAAGATCACATGTTGAGAAAGCTCCGGAGATGCTTTGAGCATTTGTTGTTCCTCTGTTACGTAGCTACTTGCATCCTAATTGCTTGACACTCGCACAGGATGAAAGCCTCATTATAATCGCCGCAGTCGCTGCTTCAGCTGTGATGAAAAGTGAGATGTGGCAGGTTTTCGGGCTCGTTGAATGTGGGCAGATCAAAAACGCGCCAATCCAAGAAGTTTCTGCGTCAAAAAAGACAAGTCATTAGGGAAACACCTCAGATTGTTTGCGGTCTTCTCTGACCGGGCGGGGCCGGGTGAGGTCAGATTATACAACAAACAAGAACGGTATCTAACGCCATGTTGTGATCCGCCTCAAATCCCAGCTGAACTGGGAGTTTATGGAATACTGGATGTCGACGTCTTTTATGGCATGGTAGGAAAGCTAAAGCACTAAAAGCGCCTTCTTGATTTCCCTCTTTCCTACTTGATCTCCCAAGCAGCGATGAGTTTATGATGTAGTTGTCAGGACTTGGAAGAGCATCCCGAAGGAGATGAGGGCCAAGGCCATTCAGCTTGGGGTAAACTGCCATTGCATCCCGGATTCGCCTTAGACAATGTGCACATTGAAACACACAGGGATCTTTTTAGCTAATCCTGCAGAGCGGCCTGCCGAGAGGCCAATCAATGGAGCTTTTATTA
Source organism: Triplophysa bombifrons (assembly GCA_029783895.1). Classification (NCBI taxonomy): domain Eukaryota; kingdom Metazoa; phylum Chordata; class Actinopteri; order Cypriniformes; family Nemacheilidae; genus Triplophysa; species Triplophysa bombifrons. The sequence goes on from CM056464.1 coordinate 18,433,770, forward strand.
GGCGGCCATGATACATGCCAGAACTTTGCTACTCTAGTTACTACTACTCAGGAGTCTGCAGGCGAGAAATGTATACAAGCCGTGTGAAGATGACCTTGAATTCTCCTGCAAATAAACTCCCCATTTGGGCACGGAACTCATTTTCTGCGGTCATTACAATACGGTACCGGGATTGAATGGGTATGGTCGCACTCTGTGGTGGGGGACTCGTTTAAGGAAAGGAATAAATCCCTCTTGACACACACACACTCTTTTGTTCTTACATAGCCCGTGGCTTGAATAACAGCCCTGAGTGTGTGTGGATGGGTGCGAATAAAAGATCTTACCTGGATCATAGAGGGTTTTTTGGATGGTTCTCATTTCCCTTTTTTAATGAAAAACTCCATCACCTCTATCACACATGCTCAGACTTTAAATAGGAATTCAAATCTAGTTTTAATCCTTAGAAATCCCAAAGATGAGGATGGCGATTGATTCCTGGAAATCAATTCCAGACACTGTTGATGCAACAACAAACTAAGTTTTAACCCTCCGTCCATCTATAAAGAGAAAGAAAAACCGGTCTTTTTAGGTCAGATAGTGAAGCACTATAGATATGCTTTCCACTTAAATCTCTAAAAGGTTCTCATACCCCATTCTTATTAAAATATACCAATAATTGTGGTGCAGTTAAACTTTTTTTAACGTCTTTCTCAATGTGACAATGTGATTTATAGGGTTTGGCAAACAGTGGGATTAATTTTCTAAAACGAAAATGTGACACATTTCTTTAAGGAGTCAGGAAAAACTGTTTTATAGCAAGCTATCCTGGGGGCCGGATTTCTTTAAAGCACAGCCTGTAACTTCATGGTTATTAAGGAGAAAAGGGCCCATCTAACTCACTGACAACAGAAAAGAATTAGCAATCAGTTATATGAGCTCAGTGAAGTGAAAACAACAGTAGGACACCGAAAACACTAGAGTCACTGACTGACATATTAAAAAGATGAGAAGACTAAATTTGAAATGAAAAAGTCTTTTTGAGCCATTTTATATCCTGTTTTGAAACACTGAGTGGCATTTGAAAGTCAACTGAACACAAGTAATTATTCAGGATTGTAATTTCATTGTAGTATCATGCCAAATGTCAGAAAATGATGACATCTATAGAATTTATTTAACTGGTAGTTTTTGTTTCTTTTCACAGCCTCAAGAAAAACTATCATTTGATAAATCAGAGAGAGAAAAACAGGAAAGCAAAGGAACCTATGACTGAGAATTGAGAGATTTGACGGATCAGCCAGTTCATTAAAGTTTATATTGCACCTGTTCAGGTTTAGTGCTTAGCGGTTCAAAATATGCCAGGACAAATCATATTTACAATCATGCATTTGGCAGATGATTTTATCGAAAGTGACTTACAGTACATTGAAGGAACAGTATATATTTTTTTTTGAGTATGAGCGTTCTCTGAAAATCAAAGCCTGACCTGTGTATTTGTGTTTTAATACTTTACTGCACAAGTTCTGTGTGTGGTAAAGTTTTTTTTGACCCACAAAAAAATCTAGCGAATTAAATTGTTTTACTGTGCAAACTGGGCTTTCAACTCTTCTAGTGTATTTTCTGTCTTAACCAAGGTAAGCATGATTTTGCTTACAATGTCAAAGGGAAAAACAAGAAACAATAGTACTTTACATAAGTTTGTATTTGTTTTGGTTAACACGTTTATGCATTAGCTAATATGAATTAATAATGAACAATACTTGTAAAACATGTATTAACAAGTTCATGTTCCTTTCAGCATTTACTAATACTTTATAAATCAAACAGTGTAACTGTTAACATTAGTTAATGCCCAATAAACTAACATTGAATGAAACATGCTGAAAAAAGATATTACTCATTGTTTGTTTATATGAATTAAAGCATTTCCTAATATTAACAAATACAACCTTATTTTAAAGTGTTACCAAAGAAACCCAACTACTAAGAATGAACAGAGTAAATGTCTACAGCAGACCCAATCAGTGCATCAAATAGACTATTTAATCAACAAAATCATAAAGGAACATTTCAGGACAAATTCACACTCATAAGCTGAATCTTTTTCATTGTGATATATCCTTACTGCATCTGCTCCATTCCTGTCCAAGGCAACCTTTCTTTATTTTCTCTAGCTGTGCATCTTTGATGTTGTGGTGACAGCTGTAGATTAATTACTACCTGCCAGCAGTTACTTAAAAATTAATCTTCAGAACCTTCTTGAAGGATGACAACTTGTTAAATTATGCAGAACAACATTAGAAGACTCTCCTGAACTGGATATAAATGTTGCTTACTGAAAAACAAGAGGGAAAAGATACGACACCTGTTAAAGGTAAATAATAAAATACAACCATAGAATTTTACCAAAAAGGACAGCCTGAAAAGGATTATCCAAATTTAAATGTGCGAAGGAAATGGTCATATTTTTTGTAAAAAATTAAAATTTGTATTCCGAGATAAACTCTCGAGTCTTGAGCTCTTAGTATTTTTGTATAATTTTCTCTGTCACTTGTTCTAACTGAGCAGGTTGGCCAACAGAGACATGACAACATCATGAAATTAAACTGAAAAAGGTTTCACCCATTGAATTTTGGATCCCTCCCTGCCTAAACGTATTTGTGGCAGGGGAGGCGTGGCTTAGCGAAGCCTGGAGAGAGAGAGAGAGACAGGAAATCAGCGCTAAATAAGTAGGTCAAAGTGTAAACACCTGTCTGTTGGTACAGTGATTGGCGAGAAGAGCATATAGACAGCACAGGGAGAGGATTGAGAGAAAGTGTTTGGCTGAGGAAGAGACGGTATCGAGAAGACGGATATTGGAAACAAAGAAAGAAAAACTTATGCACCAGGAGGCCATAATTAAATATTATTTACTTTTGCTTTATGTTTTTTTTTATTTTAAGAATAAAAGATTCTTACCAGCCAGGCCGACCCCGTCTCCTTCCTTCCATTAAAAAGAACCCCATTACAGTATGATAATAGTAACACATTTCAATATTTAATACACAAAAGTACATTTTGTTCTCTTTTGATTGCACTTTTTTTAATCAAGTCTTTATTGGTTACATATGTAGAATGACGCAGACAGTAAGCTTAACAATCTTATATTAATATGAAAAATATTAATAATAAAATAAAAATATATTTACAAATAAATAAAAATATAACAATTAAATAAGGATACAAACAATACAAACTTACAGTACAGAAATTCAGATCCAATTAGAAATGAAATGTAAATTGGCTGCAATATGAACCAAAAAACAGTTAAGTCATAACTGTTCAAAAGTTGATGTGAAATAAGTGTCACCTTGCTAATTCTTCTTTTAATTAAAACTCGTATTTGTTTGCCCTTCCGTTACTTTCCATGCCAAAACAACAAATATTGAGTTAAAGGATTAAAAAAGTCAAATAAACTCTGTGCATGTGCTCGCAGATAACATTTTCCTCCAAATCCTCTATGCTTTTCAGTTATTCAATGCAGAATGTCACTTCTTCATCTAAAGTCAATTGATTCCTGATAAAACACACAATGGGAATCTAAAAAGAGTGATACACATTGCTGGAATGCCACTTACAGCACTCAGAAAAAATTACAATGTTTGAAAAGGCCGAAAATGTGTTACAGTGTTTAGTGTCATGGCAGAGGACCGGCATTAAAGAAATTGCTAAGACCTGCTGCTTCATGTTCCACAACAAAAGGAAAATAAGCACCTACTTCAACAACTGCCTAGATTATCATTCATACCTGTGTCAGTTCACATATACTGTAGCATCTGCCATCCCCTCGAGCGCATCCGATCCGCTGCTTCAACACCTATTTCTCACATTTTTCCTTTGCTCTGGTCTCTTCATTGGCACCTGCTGGGTTTTAATTCAGTACATTGCACTGCAGCCAATGGCTCAGCCACCGAGTAAATCAAATCCAAGGACATCCAAAATCATTCTTCACCTGCCCAGACTAGTATTTAGCGACATACCTTTATGTTAACTAAACTGGTAATTTATTTGTTTAGCGACACATCAATAGGATTTGTATGTTCTTTTGGTGTATGGGTACATCTTGCCCTTTGATGCCTAGCCGAGCAAAGCTAAGCCTCTTTATCATATTATTCATACCCTGAGGTCCACTTATAATGTTGGTCAAGGTTCTTTGCATCTGAAATGTAATATAGCTTTACATGACAAGTTTTTCAGTCTCTCTCTGGTCGCTAGAGTTAAACAGACTGGACATTTATGGCCTCTGTATTAATGTCATCTTTGCATGTGTATTGAGTAATGTTCCTTTTGCTTTCGATTATGGTTATTCCTCTTGCAGCGGTTTTTAGCTGCATGTTAAAATAATGATGAGTTCAGCTCACCAAATATGATTCTCCACCAGATCTATCAAGATCCAGATCAATCTATCAAATCCATGAAATGAGTTATTTAAAACATCCATTTCAGTCAAGGAATTAGTTTAGATCAAAGGAAAATATGTATAATAATCGTTATTAAATGTACATATTTTACAGTAACTGATTAGCAATATAAAGTATAACAATATTTGTATGTATTTGTCGAGCGAATGCATCAATGATATTATACACTTTGCATTATCTCATGGCCATAAGTAACGTGACTTTACCAATCAGGATTTAGAGCAAAGGTAGTGAAAATCAAACAGTTTAAGAGACCAAGTATGAGGGTTGAGCACAGAAAACTCATCACAAGTTTATATATGGTTGTTAATTAATAAACTCCAATCTACATAGTAAACATAGTGATGATCGCATAAACACAAACAATACAGGAAACATGAAACATAAAAGGGAATAGAGAGAAAGAGAGTGTTAGAGAGAGAAACACTATGGCCACCTGGCAGTTAAACATTTCTGAACATCTGTAACACTCACGTTGAAAACGGGCTTGACTTACACGGCTAAAATGAAGTTAAAAACTCGCATTTCCTCAGTGTTGAAAGCCAACATCAAGATCCGCGTGGAATGTAAGTTCCAATGTTTTTCGCTTGGGAGTCGTGAGTATCCCACAGAGAAACAAAAGGGCTATCAACACTTTCAGTGAGAGCATCAACCTAAATCCATGCCTCCTTTGGAGTCAGGGTTCGCTCTGGTCTTGCAAAGTTGATATCAAGAAACCAGGACAAAAGAGAGTGGAGGGGTTTTTAGCTCTTCTTTTAATGATACCGACCATTTGGCTTATGCCAAGTCTCTACACTCTGGAGTTGAAAATTAATAATATCCATCATGTAACACCTGAAATGATGAACACATAGTGATAGGCGGGTGTTAATTTGTTATAATAGTTTTTTTCTGTAAATCTGATTATAGATTTGATGTAAGAAACATCATATTGTCTTTTTGGAACTAAAGAGGAAGTTTAGTTCTGAAAATATCATGTTATTTTCATAGTATACAGCTATTTTTTTTCAAACAATAGATTCCGTTATGTGACAACCATTCAAGTGTTCCATATTATGGAGTCACTGTGTTAATGAAGCTGTTAAAAATGAATAATAAAAAATACATGCAAATTTTGATGCATAACATCTGTACATCATAGCATGCAGAATATTCTTTGTGTCTTTTTTCTACGTGAATGGTATAATTGTTAATTATTATTATTGTTATCCATCAATGTCAATAATGGGTGCATCTTGGGTGCACCAGTGTGTGAAAACTAGGCTAAAAATCTAGTTATTACTGACAAGGATCAGACTTTGATTTTAACCATTTATTTCAATATGATTTTCTGTCTTTTACAAAATCATAGTATCACAACTAAATCATAATGAAAAGATTATACTTTGACTGGATATTTTTACATTTTGTTGGTTGCCCTGCTGAAAAAAAAATAGAACCCAGCCCAAAACACAATAGATGCAGATCGGAATCAGTAGAACACCCATTACAATAAAGCCCAAGACATTTTGTAATTAAAAGATGTGTTGATTATAATGGTATTTTAATGGAAACCTCTAGAATTCATTTTATGGTGTCTATTTGTTAGCAGGGTGGGTCTATGTAGAATAGTATATTTCAAATATACTATTATAATTTACAATAAATTACTTTTCATCTGGGCTTTCATCTGGGTTTTCACATGGATCACACATATGTTTTGAAAATTACCAGCTGATAAAACCTGTCATTGACTATTGAAATCTTGCTGGCTTTCAGAATGCTCTTGATTACATATAGAGGCATACTCTATGCATTCATGGGTGTGGTGTTGCTCATGGGTTATCTATCTGGGACGGGTGACTAGGGCGGGAGGAAAAAATCAGAGTATATGTGTGCGTTACCAAAACTCTTATGTCTCCATCATGCTGCATACTCTTTTGTTTAGTACATCAGTTCTTTAAAATCACACTTGGATGTCTCTCTAAGGACACCACATTTTAAAAAGTTTGCAAGAATCAATTGCTTTATGATAATGACTTGCCATAAGGCAAGCTTTTCAGTGATATAGATTAAGAGACCATTTCTAATCAGTTTTTATGAATTACTCTTTAAAGGTATGAGTTAAGGCTAAATCGTGTTTTAATTGAATTACTTACAATATTTCTCCCAAATTAAAAATAAAAAGCATTTATGAAAATGAAAACTGGAAACTCCGGTCAAAATGACGGAAAAGATGCTCTGTAGTTTTTCAGACCTCAAATACTGCAAAGAAAAAAAGTTATTACTTACTTTTAAGCGATACAACACTTGTATATCTGCAGATTCTTTATCCATCTTTAAGAATCGTCTGAAAATGCATCTCTTCCGTAAACACCTGATCGATCAGTTTGGACTTCTTTTTCTTTTCTACTCTATCAAATAAATAAATACCTTCCAACTTAGCTCTGTATATTGTGGTAGGCTATATGAGACCAGTTCTTTTCATTGTACTAATGCTTTTTGTTGTCCTTATGTTGTCCCAATTGCTTCCATTGTTTACCCCATCTGTAAGTCGCTTTGGATAAAAGCGTCTGCTAAATGACAAAATGTAAATGTATTAAGGAAAAGTTAAAAAAACTTTTATGTGATAACCTCCATTTCTATCACAGTTTTCATATCAGTGTTTATATTACTGTTCGATGACTTTGTCACTTCTGGGGTTTGATTTTGTTGAAATTCAACAGACACTGGACTTGAATGGACAAATGATAATTTGGAATGGACACTTTCAGCGGCTGTAAATGTGATTTAAATTAAGTTTCATATATTTTTGAATAGGCTTTAAGAATAGTAGAATGGATGATCTCAGCTATTTGGTTCACTGAGCTTTCATGTGCAGTGAATGAGCTATGGGTGGAGGAAGGGAGATGCCTGTGTAGAAACAAAGAGTGTTTGGATAGGAGGTCCACCAGCAGCTATTGATCCTCAGATGATGATCTAAGGGAACCTGCAGTATGTGTTGGAGTCTGAGCTGCGGTGACCCCACTGTGTAGTGCAGATGCTCTGAGGTGCAGAGGGAGAGCGTTGACAGATCCTCAAAGTCTTATGACCTGTCATAATCCACTCTGCGCTACTGTTGGTGGATAATGGAAACAGGAGTGCCCAGGGAAAGCTGGTAGCTATGTAGAAAATGTCCAGTGGCTTTGTAAATGCTCTAATTTTCTTTAGGCTTAGAAGTTCTCCTGTGCACCATGCCAGTTTACTTATTTATTTTGCATTAAACATATAACATTTTTACAGCTTTCTTTGACCTTATACTGTATAACAAAAGGAAATAATACATCTCTGTATTTCTATACAAATTAACCTCAAGGACACAAACATGCTAAATTCAACAGAAACACAGACCCTGCATCCAAAATCACCTCTTCCACAAAATATAGTTTGCAAAATCAGTATTAGTAATGACAAGTATGTCCGAAAACCTGAGTATGCAAAAAACAGTCTGCAAGAAGTACCCAGATGCCCAGATGGTCAACTGCTTCCACCGAGATTTGTGAGTGTGCATTGCTTGGAGAATACTCCATTCCATGATGACATGTTAGCTGAGCAACGGTTAAATTCAAAAGTAAATCAATAAAAAATAGCAGAAACTTTAAGGTGGATGTCCGATTTTAAATGTTAGTACCTATAAAGGAATTTTTCATGACTAAATTTATGTTTTTACCAACCCCTACAAACAGTTTGTTGTTAATACTTCATAGGTCAAAAGCATATGGGTCACATGACAGTAAATCATGGCAGATACAGTATGTTTGAAATGTAATCATACTACTCCCACACATATTATAAAGAACGTACTGTTTTAACGCTTGATAAGTAGGTACTTATTCAAATTCAGTAAGTACTGTCACAGTATGGAAGTTGGACGCAGCTAGTGTGATGATCACCAATACCATCTAGCATTCTCTTCATGTGTTTGGCTGCAGATGTAATCAGCTCACTCTGTGTTCATATTTGTCCTGATGCATCTGCTTCAGTTCATCAGAAGGTGATTACTCAAGGGCCTGAATGTCAGCAGGCTAATGGTTTGTTGCTTACAGCTGATTTTATAACTGGAGATAAATCTGAAGAAGCAGATTGATCCAGAGCCAGCCTCCAAAATCCAGCAATATCAGTGATCATCCTTTTATGATGAGGTCAACCTTGTGTTGACTTTCACATATTACTGTAATGTCAGTTTTGTTGGGAAAGGTATCACAGAAAAATAACAGTATCATTTTATTATGATTCAGGACTGAAGAGAACCCAAACAGCAGAATGTGGTGACAGAAAAAAACAAGTGTGGGGCATAAAATCATTACAATCACTCATGAGGGAACGAGAGGGCAGGGAGAGACCAGAGAGAGCGCATGGCACGGCAAAACAAACAATACCATGTCTCTCTCCACACTAAACAAGTGGGTTCTGCCCCGAACCTGACCCAAGACACTATTGCTCTGGGGTTACTTTTCCAAATCTCATTTCAAAGTATTAACTTAAAGGAAATTCTTAATTTACTCACCCTCAAATTGTTCCAAGTTTGTTTAAAAATCTTTGTTCTGAAGAACACAGATAATGACCTTTGGAAGAATGCTTGTAACCAAACAGTTTTTGACTATTGTAGGAAGAATTCTTTATACTGTACATCTCTTTGATCTGTTATCAAAAGAAGATATATTTAAGAATTTTGGGAGGCAAACATGTCTGGGGAAGTTTTCACGACCATTGTTTCCTACCAGATTGGAAACAACTTGAGGGTGAGTATATGATGAAGAAATTTTTATTTTTTGGTGAACTGTCCATTTAAATGCAAAATAGCTGAGTTTCTCCTAGATCTTTCTGGAAAACTAAACAATAAGAGAAAAAATCAATTAATTATTATTATACAGTTATGTGAGTAACATATGAAATGCAGATATCATAAATTGGATATTTTTTCCTTTTGAGGAAAGAAAATGTATGATATCAAGAAGAATTTGAGAAAATTGTTTAAATTAATTAATAGATTTAGCCTTGGCAAGTTTGTAGTCTGAGGCTTTGTTGAGATCTTTTCTGAAACTTCATGCTTTTGTGGTAATAGAAAGTAATAAAATAATCTCATGGGAAATTGAAATGCGCATTACTTTCAGGCTGTGTATATAGATTGTACCTATTCACCTAGATTTTTATTTTTACAAAATTATTTGTAAGTTTGTGGGTTTTTACGGATTTTGAAAGTAGTAGATTCCTCTCAACTTCAAAATAAATGAGTGCTATGGTCTCACAATGCATGCAGCCAATACTGTGTGGAAGTGTGTAAAGCGTGATTATTCCTGCTGAATAGAAGTCGCCAGAACTTGTGATTGGTCTTGAACATCTTGGCTATGCTGATTCTCGATATCCAAACCAGTATAATAAACTGGAACCATCGTGAAATTGAATTCTGTTCTGTTTTTCATCAGTGAACTGTTTTGGCTTTGGGTAAATCAGAGAAAAAGCTTTACTTGCTGCAATTGTCTTCCTCTGCTATCCAGATCAGAACGATGCCCTGTGTCTATCTGCGCTCAGTCACTGCTCCTCCTCAGATATCTGAGCTCTATAAAAAGTCTTTGATATGCTAATCATTCTCTTTTTTAACCTGCTTTTCATCAGTTATTGTGAGCAGTCTTCTACATGAGCACAGACGTCTCTTGGGAAGCAATTTTTACTCAAACTGCACTTTGGGGATGTTCAGTAATGCCATTTTCAGTCATCTATACCAACCGTCGCTCCGACACACCCTAAAAATACAATTTATTTGGTTTGTTGTCCTTAGTTCCCTTTCTGTCGGTCTCTCGACGTTGTGTCGAGAACGACAGATGGGGTTCGCCCTTGAGAACCAATCAACTCTGACCACTATAGAAAAGGCCAATGAAATTTGGCGAATGAAATTTGCATGCCGGGCTCCGCCCCCGGATATCAGCATTCATTTACCTTTTGTTCTTCAGAGCCTTCGCTCATGACTACGAACAGAACGAATTCAATGAATTCTTCTTCTTCTATATTGCCGGATCTACGACGTGTTGCAGCGGATCGTCCCTACCTGCAGCGACCTTCCCCTGGGTGTCTCGGCGGTTTCGGAGGAGTTAGAGATTTTTTCTAAAAAAGTCCTTTTTTTTTCCCTGAGCATTCTCCAGCGCGGCATGTCCCGCTGTTCTCTTGGGTGCGGCACCCTCATCGAGGAGGGGGATGGACAAGATCGCTGCGTTATGCGTCTGGGCGTCCAGCACTGCGGGCAGATTGTCATTCAGAAGTTGCGGTCACGGGTGGCTGTCTTCCTACGGGAACCAGCCACCATTTCGTCTGCTACCTGGGCTGTGACATCTGTGGCTACGGCCCCGATGACCACCCACGTTAGCAGCGTTAGTGATATGGGGAACTCTGCGAAAGTAAAGCCGCCAGCCAAGTGCTCACAGGCCGATCACACCCCGATTCGCTTTTCTAAATGTTCCCCACATGGCGGTGGCATACCGTCCGGATCCTCACGCACACACTCGGAAACGATGTGTCACGTAGATGAGATGTCACTCGCAGCATTGGAGGGAGACTGGCATCCGACTCTGTTGAATCCGAGCTTCACCCACAGCGGTCGAGTTCAGGAGGAAGCCGAAGTGATGTCATTCATGCTAACCCGGGGATGCGTGGTTCCTGAGGTCGAAGCGCGGTGCAAACCACGCCCACCCCGGGTGCCATGTTTTTCCCGGAAGTGCATGAGGAGCTGTGTAAAACTTGGAACGCTCCACTCACGGACCGTTCCAATGAAACCAGCTCCGGTTCCCTTACTTCCCTCGATGGTGGGGCAGCCAAGGACTACGTCGAGATCCCCCAGGTGGTAGCCGTCCGCGGCACAGGTGCATCGCGGGCAGACGTTCCATCCGGGGATCTCGACCACCTGGGGGGGGGGATCGGCCACACCTACCGTCCAAAGCACGTAAGAATTCGGTATCACTGGTGTCGAAAGCTTGCGATGCCGCGGGCCAGGCTGCCTCCTCTCTCTACGCCATGGCCATCCTGCAGGTCCGCCAGGCCAAGGCGTTTAGAGAGCTCCACGAGGGTAAGGCCGACCCAGGTATAATGCAGGATCTCCGTGCCACCGCTGGCAGCGCTCTACGGGCGACCAAGGCGGTGGCACGGGCCCTGGGTCGGACGAAGTCCACGGTAGTGGTCCAGGAGAGACACCCCCGGTTATACCTTGTGCAGAAGGGTGACACCAAGGAAGTCCGCTTTCTTGATGCACCCATCTCACAGAGTGGGTTGTTGGTAACACCGTCGAGGACTGTGCTCAGCAGTTTTTGACGGTGAAGCAGACAGTGGCAATTAGCCACATTTTTTACACGCCGCGACTCGGCCGCCTAGAGGCCTCCGAGATCCTGCTTGACGTCTGCTTCCCTTCAACCCAGGACCCCTTCGACATCGGCTCCGGTTCCTGTGCCCCCACAGGCGGCACCCCGGTAGCAGAGGTCGAGGGGGAAACCTCCACCCCATCAGCAACCTTCTCGCAAGAAGGGACACTGACGGGAAGACCCCAGGGAGGACAACATCGGGCCCGAACCTTCACAGCCACGGCTCTGATCGGTCGGTACGGGACGACTCATGCCTCGTCACCAAAGCCGGGCCCCTGGTCAGGGCCTGGGGCCGACTTACTCGCAGAGTTTTTCCGTTCTCTCCGGGTGTACTTACAGCCAATCGCACACTCCACTGGACTGTGCTCGGCGAACCGACCTCACACCCCGGCGAGGTATGAAGTCGTACACATACGACAGCTGTCACCACTCTCAAACCGACAGTGCATGCCGTTGTCCCGCCAGGCAGGTAAAAAGGCTGAGCCAACCTTCCCTCCGGGGACCCCCCCCGACAGATGGTAAGCTCCGCCAGCCGACGAACATCCCCCTGTGGGAATGATGAAGCAGACCGTCCCCTTGGTCACCCTGTCACAGTTCCTGGGAGCTCGAGAGCTGCCCACACTGTCTCGCTGGACTTGCGGGCGGTCCGTCTTGGTTACTCGATCCAGTTCGCCAGAGACTCTCCCAAGTTTCAGGGCATCATCTCTCCCTCTGTCAGAGGCAGGGATGCCTCCGTACTTCGAGTAGAGGTCACCACCCTTCTGGCAAAACAGGCATCGAGTTCGTCCCTCAAACCAAAATATTCAGTGGGTCACGACCCGCACCTCATCATTCCCAAGAAAGACTGCGGGCTGCGCCCCATCGGTCTGCGTACCCTGAACAAGCACCTTCACAAGCTGCTGTTCAGATGCTCACGCAGAGGCGCATCCTGACATCTATCAGGTGTCAGGATTGGTTCGTGGCAATCGACCTGAAGGACGCTTACTTTCATGTCTCGATCCCCTTGACACCGGGCGTTCCCACGGTTCGCGTTCGAGGGGTGGGCATATACAGATACAGGGTACAGAGTCCTCCCTTTCGGTCTGTCCCTGTCTCCACACGTCTTCACGAAGATCGTGGAAGCCGCCCTTTCTCCCCTTCGGGAAAAAGGTGTGCGGGTACTAAACTATCTCGACGACTGGCTTATCCTGGCACACTCATGAGATCTGTTGTGTACACAGAGGGACCTGGTGCTCCGGCATCTAGATCGATTGGGATTTCAGGTCAACCGAGAAAAGAGCCAACTCTCCCCAGTTCAGAGCATCCTCTTCCTCGTAATGGAACTAAACTCTGTCACCATGATGGTGCAGCTGTCCGCAGCATGCGCCCAGTCAGTGTTGAACTGACTGGAACACTTCAGGCAGTCGGTGGTCCCCTTGAAACAATTTCAGAGGCTCCTGGGACACATGGCGAACCCCGCGGGGATAATACCCCTCGGATTGATGCACATGAGACAGTTTTAACACTGGCAATAGAGTCGAGTTCTGAGGATAGCGTGGCACACCGGCAGGAGGCGCATTGTGATGACGCCCTGCTGCCGACGCACCCTAACCCCTTGGTCTTCCATGACCTTTCTCCGGGCAGGGGTTCCCCTCCGGCAGGTTACGAGGCACGTCTTGGGGACGACGGACGCCTCGCTGCAGGGGTGGGGTGCAGTGTGCAACGGGCACGCAGTAGCGGGGCACTGGACGGGCCCCCGTCTGCGCTGGTATGCAATTGCCTAGAGTTGTGGGCTGTTCTGTTTGCGCTGAGAAGGCTCCGGCCTCTAGTGCAGGGACAGCACGTGTTGGTCCTCCGGGACAGCACGACAGCCGTAGCGTACATCGCCAAGCACAACTTGCTAACACAAATTGCCAGACGCCTCCTCTTATGGAGTTAGCAGGTGATCCGCTCCCTGCGGGCCACAAACATCCCAGGCAAACTGAACCAGACAGCCGACGCACTCTCTCATCAGTATACGCCTTGCGGAGAGTGGCTACTCCACCCCCGGTCCAGCTCATTTGGGTGCTGTTCGGACAGGCACAGATAGACCTCTTTGCCTCCCACGACACCACCCATTGTCTGCTTTGGTACTCCCTGACCAAGGCCCCCCTCGGCACGGATGCCCTGGCACAGAGCTGACCACGGGACGGGCGGAAGCCCACCTTCCCCCCCAGGAGCCTCCTTGCACTGACACTGTGTAAGATCAGGGAAGAGGAGCACCAAGTGTTATTGGTTACACCGCATTGGTTCAACCACACTTGGCTTCAGAGCTGATGCTCTGGACAGCGACTCCCCCTGAACCTTTCCCCTGCAGAGGACCTGCTCTCTCAGGGGAAGGACACGTTCTGGCATCCCAGATCAGACCTCTGGAACACCCATGTCTGGTCTCTAGACGGGACGAGAAGATCCTGAGATGGCTACTCCCCCTTTACGGCTGAGACCATCACCCAGGTTAGGGGCCCATCTACTAGGCGGTTACACGCCTCTAGATGGTGCGTCTTCTCGTCCTGGTGTCTTTCTCAATGAGAAAGACCCACTGAGGTGCTTGATCAGGATTGTCTTCCCCTTCTCACGAGACTGGAGTCTAACATCTCCCCTCCACACTGAAAGTGTATGTAGTCGCTATTGCCACTCATAACGAATCAGTTGATGGAAAGGTTCTAGGGCTTCACGACTTGGTCACCAGGTTCCTAACGGGCGCGAGAGGCCGGAATCCGCCTCATCTTCGCTCCATACCCTCTTGGGACCCAAACGTGGGTCCAAGAGCCCATCGGAGGCTCCGATCTTCCTCACCTGAGTAAGACGGCCCCCCTGTTGACGCTCGCTTCCTTCAAGAGGGTAGGGGACCTCCAAGCATTCTCTGTGTCCCCGGATTGCCTGGAATTCGGCCCTGGTAACTCTCACGTTATCCTGAGACCCAGGCCCGGAGACGTACCCAAATGTTCCCACTACTCCCCTTTGGGAACAAGTGGTGAACTTGCAGGCGCTCCCCATCGGGGAGGAAGACCCAACCCCATCCGTGTTGTGTCCTGGACCGCACGCAGAGCTTCAGTAGCTCTGACCAGCTCCTTGTCTGTATTGGAGGACAGCAGAAGGGAAAGGCTGTCTCCAAGCAGAGGCTGGCGCACTGGGTCGTGGATGCCATTACGACGGCATTCCGATCTCAGAATCTCCCATTCCCACTGAGGGCTTACTCCACACGTGGTTTAGCCTCCTGGGCACTGGCTAGAAGCGCCTCTCTAGCAGACATCTGTAGAGCTGCGGGTTGGGCTACGCCCAAACACCTTCGCAAGGGTTAACAACCTTGGCGTAAACCCGGTGTCAGCCCTCGTCCTGCGTGGCAACATGTAGGACTGGCATGGTAACCCATGAGCTTCCCCAGGTGGAACTCCACCTCGCGGTTAACTACCCAGTCCGCACGTTCCATGCGTTCTCCTCCAAGGACGAGACCATACTTATATCCACCATATTCCTCCCCACGGGTAGGAGGTGGCCTCTGCAGCGCTTCTCTGATTAAGAGTTGCGCTCACCCGGTGTAAACCCGAGCCGGAAGGCCTCTCGCCAGTAAAGAGCTAAGGCCCCGTCCGTGAAAGGTTACCGGTCAGGGCTGTACCCATCTTTCTCCAAGAAAGCTCTGGGACCCCCGACCACCACACTGGAAGGTTACAGTTTCACGAAGCTTCGAGCTGACACGTCCAGGCTTGTTACCATCGCTTCGCTGAGATTGTGACGCGATACAGCGTTGTTGCGTTTTCCATAGGCAACCCCATCTGTTGTTCTTGACACAACGTCAAGAGACGACAGAAAGGGAACGTCTTGGTGACGTATGTAACCTCAGTTCCCTGATGGAGGGAACGAGACGTTGTGTCCCTTATGCCACAAACACGTATCGTATTCTGCTGCAGTCGTGAGAGGCTCTCAGGCTCTTCAGAACAAGAGGTAAATGAATGCTGCACGCCGGCTTCCTTTTATACCGGATATCCGGGGGCGGAGCCCGGCATGCAAATTTCATTCGCCAAATTTCATTGGCCTTTTCTATAGTAGTCAGAGTTGATTGGTTCTCAAGGGCGAACCCCATCTGTCGTTCTCGACACAACGTCTCGTTCTCTCCATCAGGGAACTGAGGTTACATACGTAACCAAGACGTTTCTCTTATATGTGAATGTCTCTGTTTGTAACCATGGATATTTTTAGATTGATGCCACATAAGGCTGCTCCAGACATGTTGACATGTCCACCATTTTGGAACGTCTGAATAGAGTCCCATAAAAACAGTTGCCAATGAGATCCTCTGTCTATGTTTGCAATATAAAATTGAGCTAAAAGGTCTATACATCTATAACAAGCACGATTACCTAGTTAGCCATAATGAACAAGGGCAGGGAGGTAAATATAACTCGACTAACTGATGATGGTCCATCCACAGCTATGTAAAGCCGAGGAGACTTTCCTGGAGCGTTTACTCCCATCCAGACTAATGAACAAACTTGTCCCTCATTGCACATGGGTATTTAATCAACAATATTTGAATTCCTAATAAGTCTTAATATCTGTCTTAATGGCTCCCAGTTGTCCCTTAATGATCATTTTGCCTGTGTCTAGATGTGTTAAATATCACAATAATATAGGCACAACAGAACGGATAAAGGTTTTCCAATAAATTATTCACATACACCGGTCCGGTGAGATATCTGCTAATGTAATGTGGCAGGGGAAATCTGACAAACTCTCACTGACAAATAGTCCTCCGCTGATTTAGTGACGAGGATCTCTGAGCATCTGTGCCAGGCGGGCATTATCGAAACTGCCATTCGCCCCTTAAATCGCTTGGGGACTAAGCTGGCAACACACCTGTCCAGGGCTTCTTGAAGGTCAGTAGATCAAATGCAACCAAATCTTGGAGGTTATCCGGACCCTCTGGTCGTGCTTGGCAGCCATCCCTAGTCTACGGATCAACCAGTCCATCTTACAAGCCTAAGAAAGCCCAGGTCTGTTCCTGGGTGTGATGCTGTTGTTTTTCACCACAAATAATCCCCTTTCTCCATGAAAGCATCCAACCTGTTAACTGTACGGTTTTATGTTAGCTGGGTGTTGCCTTTGTGAGTAATGTTGTGATCACAGCAACTAATTTTTCACGTTTTCAAGTTCAGCTCCCTGTTTGCAGATTACACTATTTCTCCCCCTTACTCATTTTGGCTACATATGCTATTCCCTAAGAAGATCAACTGGTGCACAAAATGGACTGAGATATGTTTTAGCCGACTAGCCTTTTTTAGCAATGAATGTATTTCTTAAAGGTCCAGTGCATGAAATGTAGCTGCATTTAGCAGTGAGGTTGCAAATTGCAACCATCGTCTCACTTCACCTCTCTCTTTTCAATATACTACTGCTGCTGATACAGAACAAAGATGTCGTTTCAGTTCTTTGCGGAAGGAGATAACTTATTTACGAAACATGCCCTGTAGATCAGTTGATCCGTTCCATTGAAGGGGACCCGTGGTATATGTAAATAGAAATTGCTCATTCTAAGGCACTGAAAACATAACACTTCATTATGTAAGTTCTTTATACACCTCTGAAGACATAGTTATGTATATTATTTCACATTTCTGTAAAAAGATCCTTCAAAAAATGACTCATTGGACCTTTAAGGTCAAATAAGTTTATGATTTACTACATTGTGAAACATTATAATTGTATTATTACTAAACAGTTACAAATGGCTGAGACACCCGCTGTGTGGTTTGTACAACACTGCATTGAGATATGAAGACTATAGAAAATTATACACACTCACATAAAGGATTATTAAGAACACCTGTTCAATTTCTCATTAAAGCAATTATGGTGGTGGTGTAATGGTGTGGGGGATGTTTTCTTTGCACACTTTAGGCCCCTTAGTGCCAATTGGGCATCGTTTAAATGCCACGGCCTACCTGAGCATTGTTTCGGACCATGTCCATCCCTTTATGACCACCATGTACCCATCCTCTGATGGCTACTTCCAGCAGAATAATGCACCATATCACAAAGCTTGAATCATTTCAAATTGGTTTCTTGAACATGACAATGAGTTCACTGTACTAAAATGGCCCCCACAGTCACCAGATCTCAACCCAATAGAGCATCTTTGGGATGTGGTGGAACGGGAGCTTCGTGCATCCCAAAAATCTCCATCAACTGCAAGATGCTATCCTATCAATATGGGCCAACATTTCTAAAGAATGCTTTCAGCACCTTGTTGAATCAATGCCTTCGTTCTGAAGGCGAAAGGGGGTCAAACACAGTATTAGTATGGCGTTCCTAATAATCCTTTAGATGAGTGTAAAAACAACATTAAAAATGCAAAGTGTCCATATGCCCTGTGGAGTGTAGGGTAACAATGAGGTGTGGGGTATTTTAACGACATGAAATGATACAGTGAATGCAGCTGTCTTTTGAAGGAATATCCCATGGCGTTTGTCACCTACTGTGGTGCTTTGTGTTCATAACAGTTATAAATAAATTAGAGCATCTGCTTTGTTGCTCACATCAGAGGCTCAGGGAGGGTGCACGTAAAAAATGAAAATGTTAGTACGTTGTTTTAGAAAAACTGTTTAAAGCAAATGTATTCTGATGTAAGATGATTTAGCATATAAAATAACCTTTTAACTACTGGTTGTCAATTTAACATATAAATGTAATATAATTATTAACTAAAAATAAAAAAAATGCCACATTTATTCATGCCCACTGATCTGTAGGTCATTTTCAAGATAAGTGTTTTCCACCATTACAGCAAATCAAGCTTGAAATACCACCTAAATAAAAAGCATGTCAGCAAATTCCATCTAGAGGATTCTATAACGCCAAAAACATTTTAAAATTAGTTTGATAATAATACACTTACACCTACTATACTTATAGCTGGGGTTTTCACACCTGTCCTGGAGCACCACTATGTCTCCCTTATCTGATACACAAGGGATAAATCGTCCTCTGAAGGGCACTTCGGGAAAGGAGACACCTCACAAAACGTCGCTCCGAATCAAGGGAATATGACACTGTTTTTATTGCTCATTTTGCCAAGTGAATTTTAAACAGACACATTAAGAGATACAATTGCGTTTTCCCTCTAGAATTTAATGGAACACACGGCTGATACAGGTCTCAGCTAATAAGTGATCACTTTGAAGGGTGTAGGGCATTACTGCTTTGTGTATGCATTTGGAACTCCCTTTTCAGAAGGAATGGCTGAATGTTACCTTGACAACGTCTCATGTGCATGCTAAATTTATCACTCAGTTGTTGTCAATTAACAAAATTTATATTATGTCTTGTTCAAAATTGTTGAATTGTGTCTTATTTCAACTCACTGAATTATTCTACATACATTTGTAGATAACATCAAAATCCTGCACCTTCAAAATGTGTCATGAGAACTCATAATACAATATCACCTGATCCCAAATGAAACTCACTTACTCAAAGTTAACATAGCATACCTTTCGCTAACAGACTTCTGGAAGGGTTCTTTGTAAAGGGATTCATGTGTTTACTTTCGTTTGGAACGCCACTATAAGTGGCGTTCCCTTCAGTAAAGGTGCTTCAAGGGCAATCAAATGCTGTTTGGAAAATGTCCACTACAGTAACATCTAGTGTATGAATTTTAAAAGGGTAGTATCATCTCACTTAGAATACTGAACAGTTTCATACTTACCGGAATTATAAGCGGTTTCCTAGATGAGGGGAATGTCTCATTCGCATAACACAATGTGCATCAATAAAAATCAGTTTGTATATTTGATTGTACTTTTGTCCAATATGACCTCAGTCACCCTCAGACTTAAGCATAATCACTCTGCAGGTGAACTTTGCCTGTGAACTCTACCACAGCATCTGAATGTCCTCTCCTCTCTTCCACTTTGGCAAAACTGCAACCACTGAGTGTGTGAAGTGCACAGCGTTCCACACTTCATATTTTCAGTTGAATGAGTGCATCATCCATGTACTTAAAGTGCACACTACTCACACTATTTATACTACAAAATTCTTTATTACACGGGTTGTTGGAATGGTTGATTCTGATTGGCCAGTCGCAACATTTGCAGGTTCGTTACTCCCAGAAAACAACCGCTAAAAACTAATACCACACGGAAAACCAGAGGCAGCAGATCATTTTGACAGTTATTAACATATATATATGTCTTTTAATAATATATGACAGCATATTTCGATTGTTTGGATAAAAGCGTCTGCTAACTGACTGAATGTAAATGTATATTTACAAATAATTAAACCAAATTGCCTGTTTGTGACATTTAAAAGTAGTTTCTTACCTTAAAACCGAAAGTAAATGGCTTTAACTTGCGGAATATCTACATTCGGTAAAAATGAGCTAATAAAATATTTCAAATTCACATTTAATGTCCAGTAAGTAGCCGTGGAATAAGCATGATAATGTACAAACAGCAGGCTGTTATCGCGACATAGGTCCCTTCAGCGTTATCACATTGTCTTGGCTTATTTTTGCAATAACAACCGGTTGCCTGTACATCATCCTTTACATAAAATAGTGAGTAGAATACTAACCCTAACCTCTGACTTTGAGAAAAAACAATTGTTCTAGATAAAGGCCTGTTTAAAATGATTTGATGTAAATATACAGTACAGATATAACAATGTATACGGATTGAAAAAAGAGTGACAATTAAGCAACTAGAGCAACATTATTTTTATGTTAAACTTTATTTCCCAATATATACAGTATATATATACACAAGCCATTGGGATGGGGCTAGTAATTCTGGCATTTCCATTTTAAAAACCCAGAAGCAACCGCAGTTTCCTCGCTGTATCTGATTCACCTAAGTCATCCCCTGTTACCCTATAATCAAAAAGAGTCACAGCGAGAGGGGAGGGGGACTGAGAGTTTTTACACTAGTGAATGCAAAGGAAACAGAAGACACAGTGGAAGAATTAAATTGGCCATGGGACAAGAGGTGGGAGTGAGACAGAATGTGTTATTTACTGCCGGGGGCCACTGGGGGCCTCGGGCTCCTGTGTAAGATTGGCAGCTGGTGATTAGTTTTAAAGTGAGTGCACTAACATTCTCTTGTCATCAATCTCAGCTGAGAGGGCTGGAGGGAATGGAGATAGCGCTGCCCACAATGCAATAAATGAACCAAGCGAGAGAGTTTAACTATGTTAACTAAAGCAATGCAAAATGGATTTGAATTCAAATGTGCTAGCATAAAGGCAGGCTGTTTTGGCAGATTTCAATTTTAGCAAGTTGTATTAAACGCTATATATAGATGTTCATAGTGGTGGTTCTTAATTGGTGGGCCACAGCCAAAAAACTATTATAAATAAGATTACATGCATCAGATGTTTTAGAAGATGTACTTTTATTCCAAACGAATTGAAATTATACAGGATTGAAAAACATTTTCCTCACAAATCTATGCAGTGTTAATGCTAGCACACTAAAATCTTCTCATACATAGCAATAAAAAATGTATAAGCATTATATTGCGGCTGATTCGGAACATTAGCCTAGCAACCATGCTTTCCCTGAGAATATTTTGGAGATTCAAACGTATTCCACCTTTCAACCTCAGTGGGCTGATAATTGGATGTGGTCACACTACATCATAGAAGTGGATTGTGATTTTTGTAACACAGGCCTCCCAGAAAGCGTAGAATTATTGGTAAGTTTAGGACAGCAGGATAAAAGGCTCTTTGTGTAAAGAGCCGTTTTCAGCTGTCACAAGAACACTTCAAATACCATTTTACATGTGAAATCAGAGGAGTGGTTAAAATTCTGTGTTATATAGAAAACACAGATAACTGGCCTTCTGGCCTTTACTGCTAAAGAGCACCGAACACAAAGAACAAACCTGGAGAAGTAAAAACATTAACTCAAACTCAGTATAATGTAAAATCTGATGGTTAGTGTAATTATACTGTATATAGTGCAGCACTGGGTAGGGGCTGGCTGAAAGAACAAACACGACACAACTCAGCTGCATTTTAGTAGCCTGGCAGTTTTTTGCTTGTGGTATTGTGTGACAAAGTGTTACATCATTGTTTTTGTCTCATTGAATTGTGCATGCAGCCTCGCGACTAAGCTGGTAATTATCAAAAACATTCTCCTATGTCCCTTTTATCTCAAGTATTGTTAGGAAGCGGGATTTTATAAAGCAGTTTGTGCTAACAGGTAACCACTTAAAGACAGCTGTGTCACTGCAGGGTCATCACTTGGATTCCTGAGCCACAGGATAAAATGAAATACTTAGCAGTGATGGACACAGTCAGTGGATATATATGCTTATCATTTATGGGTCTCCAACGCATATTTTGAAATATTTTGCACTTGTAGACAACCCAAAACAATCCACTTGATGATGCTATTTATTAGTGATCATTCTTTACTGTTGCTTTGTACAGTAAGTGTTTCTGAAATTACAGTTGATTAAAACTTAATTAATCTAATTTAGGGAAAATGTGTCACTCTATTCAAGTACCATGTTGTTATTGTGCCAGAAAATAAAGCTGTTACATGAATAAATTAACATGACAGGTTTGGTCTGTTTTTCATACTTCTGTGGTAAACTATATTCAATTATGAGTGGCTTGCAGATTTGGCAAGAAAAAGCTTCTCAAATCACAAAAAAATGCAGAATTTGAACTATATGTTTTTTTTGGGGGGGGGGGGGGGGGTTATGTATTACCCTGTGAAAGAACCAAGGAACCATCATTTTCTGGCCTCTTTACAGGTATGTAGTATGAAGCCTGTCACTGTCCATAAGAAGTACAAATAACAGATCATATTTCGATTTGTAACCTTACATTTAAGAAGAAACATCTGAGACTAAGTTCAGACTTGAACACAACTGAAACGGCCTCTAAGCCTGTAAAAAAACTGTTTCTTGCATTGTCCAGTTTTTACTATAGTACTTAGAATTCACTCACAATCTCGAATTCTGCAGACATTTAGAAAATGCCTTCTTGCTAATTTTTTGGGTGTGTGATTGATATGCAAAATTAATTTACTGGATAGGATAGGGCATTAAAACAAAGCAGAAAAAAAGAGCAACGAGGAGAATCTATCCATTCTCATTCCCAAAGAATTCCCTTCTGCATGTTTAGCAGATCAAATTACTGATCCTCCTTGCAAAATCTCAGGTAATATCCTACAAACCTACTCTTGGCTTATAGAGGAAGAGCAGTAGTTTTTAATGAGTAATTCCATATTATCTATTGCATTTAACATCATATATTTTTCATTAAAGGAGCCTGGGAAACGTCTCTCCACGGATTCCTTTAATGTTGGAAACTGGGCATTCGAGCACATCTTTTACATCATTCATGAAGTTCCACTCATAAGTTTTATCCTACTTTCCCATATTTCAAACATTCCTTAGAAGAGAGAAGCCAATGCAGTTTCCTTGAGTACTTTAAACTTTTAAATTACATTTAATTTTAAATATGATGGAAGCCATTGAAACACACCGGAATTCAAAATGCAACATATGCATTTCAATCATTTACAAACTCCCAAAACAACATTTTTTTATCTATTATCTCAGGGGTTCCCAAAGTAGGGGTTTCGGGGTGCTAATTCTTATAATAAAAAAATGGCATATGTAACCAATGAGTGTATTAAAATATTAGTTAAGTTAAAAATAAAACCAAGCAAAAAAAACATCAGCCTTAGGAATTTCCTCCCTCTTGATCATGACCCCTGAGGTGATTACGTCACATTAACGACATTAGCACCGCATTAAGTCCGTTTAAAGCACCACATTAAACAGTCCCTTGTGAACGCATAATCTTTTTCAGACTTTAAGTTTAGGATATTCTTATTTGTCGAATTGAAACGTTGCTTAATAAGACAATGCAGGGAAGCCAGCGGAGGAGGGCGGAGAAGTGCCGCAGTCAGCGAGGCCATCGTTCTCAGGTAATAAAAGGGGCACAAACATCAGTTTGGTCAAATTCGACCAACTGTAGTAATAGTTCTTAGTGAATGTAAAACAACAAGTAAAGTAACGAGTAAATAGCTATAAAATAATATTATGTTAGACTATGTTATGGGGTTCGTTTACAGAATATTGCACATACCTAATTATACATGTATAGGATAATGCAAAGTAAGTTGCTTTGGTTAAAAGCATCTGCCAAATGCGAAAAGTAAATGTTTGTATACTCTAACCACCTTCTAGGATGGCGGGGGTCTCGAGTCACTGGCACTGTTATTAAATATGACTGAATATTAAAAATATTCAAGTACAAGCTGATGTTCTGCTAAAAGAAATAATGCCAATCCAGACATGCATCAATTACAAATTTACAACAGGTTAATAATTTAGCTTGTACAGTAAATGACAAATAGTGTCAATGTCACATTGTTAACCCTATTAGCAGCAACAACTGTACCAATGTATCACAAGGACTCATGAATTTAATTTTGATATTTAGCCTGATGCTGGTTGATGATTTTAAATTTTACGGTAAAACTTTTATATTTGTTTCATTCCTTAGGCATCATATTTATCACACGAAGCATTCGTACTTTAAAAACTAACTCTGGGTTTGTAGAATGAAGCCTGGTTTGCATCTGCGAGTTGAGATTGGAGTAATTAAGCTTTTAGTTGGCATTTATCATCTAGACAACACAAAATCAACTTGGTGTGCTACTTCAAAAACCATGGAGTCTAAGAAAATGTTCTTCCCAGATGGTGGTATGTGTCATGATTTTTTTTTCGTTCTGAGAATGCCTTCTTTTAAGCGTTCACATTGTACCACCATAAAATTGTCAACATTACAGAGGGGAAAATAAGTATTTGAGACATCAGTATTTTTAACAGTAAGGGGATTTCTAAGTGGGCTATTGACACAGAATTTCCACCAGATGTAGCCATCAAGCTAAATATTGAATTCATACAAAGAAATCAGAACATTTAATCATACAGGTTCAATCATAATAAATAAAGTGAAATGACACAGGGAATAAGTATGGAACACATGAAGGTAACAAGATGCAAAATGGCATAGAAAGCCAGGAGATCACCTGAAATCTGTCAGTATTGAGAGAAAAACCCTGCCCCCTATCAGTACTAATTGATATCAGCTGCTTTAGTCCTAATTGATGGCCTATAAAGGCTTGTCATTACCTAGCAGGCACACAGGAAAGACTTCATGATGGGTAAAGGCAAAGAACTCTCTGTAGATCTTCATAATCTTATCGTTGAAAAGCATTTTGATGGGAATGGTTATAGGCGCATTTCCAGAATGCTTAATGTTCCTGTGAGCACTGTGGGGGCCATTATCCGGAAATGGAAAGAGCATCAGTTCACCATAAGCCGGCCACGATCAGGTTTTCCACGTAAAATCCCTGTCCGAGGAGTCCAAGAATAATCTAAAGAG
Organism: Triplophysa bombifrons; assembly: GCA_029783895.1. Taxonomy (NCBI): domain Eukaryota; kingdom Metazoa; phylum Chordata; class Actinopteri; order Cypriniformes; family Nemacheilidae; genus Triplophysa; species Triplophysa bombifrons. The sequence continues at coordinate 18,459,004 of CM056464.1, forward strand.
TTCTCCAAGAGCCAAGAACCACTTGGGCAGAACTTCAGGAAGACCTTGCATCAGCAGGTACTGTTGTTTCAAAGAAAACTATAAGCAATGTACTGAACCGCCATGGCATCCATGCACGCTCACCACGCAAGACTCCATTGCTGAACAAAAAGCATGTTGAGGCTCGGTTAAAGTTTGCGAAAAAGCATTTGAATAAATCTGTGGATTATTTGGAGACTATAGTATGGTCAGATAAAAGCAAAATTTAACTTTTTGGCAGTCATTCTACACACCATGTTTGGAGAAGAAATGGCACTGCCCACCACCTCAAGAACACCATACCAACAGTTAAGTTTGGGGGTGGAAGCATCATGGTTTGGGGTTGCTTTTCAACAAGGTGTACTGGCAGACTTCATATTATTTAAGGCAGGATGAATGGAGAAATGTACCGGGACATTCTGGATTAAAATCTGCTGCCATCTACTAGAAAGCTGGAAATGAAAAGAGGGTGGACATTTCAGCAAGACAATGATCCCAAACACAGGGCCAAGGACACAATAAAGTGGTTTCAAAGAAAGAAAATCAAGCTGCTTGAATGGCCCAGTCAATCACCTTACCTAAATTACATAGAAAATCTATGGAGAGAACTGAAGATCAAAGTTCATAAAAGAGGCCCAAGGAACTTTTAAGATTTAAAGACCATTTCTGTGGAAGAATGAGCCAGAATCACTCCTGAGCAATGCAGACGACAGGTCTCCTCATACAAGAGGCGTCTATAGAAGCTGTAATCACAAAGGCTTTTCTACAAAGTATTAAATAAAGTGTGTTCAAAACTTATTCCCGGTGTCATTTCACTTTATTTATTATGACTGAACTTGTATACTTAAATGTTCTGATTTCTTTGTATGAATTCAATATTTGGCTTGATGGCTACATCTGGTGGAAATTTTGTATCAATAGCCCACTTAGAAATCCACTTACTGATAAAAAATGCTGATGCGTCAAATACTTATTTTACCCGCTGTTTGTACTTTAGTAAGGCTTTGTGACTGTATAGGATGCTTCTATAAATGACAGTCTCACATGTTCTTTAAAACAACAGAGGCTAATGGCAAAACAAAATTGACTCCCCAAAGGAGTTAATGTGATATGGACTTTAAATGAACCACAGAAAATACCATTGAAAATACCTTAAGCAAGATATGAAAGAATGGGCTTTATATGGTTTGGATTCCTGTGTGATTTTACTCATTCATTTTAAATGACAGACAATTTTGGAACATCCTAAAAACTGTCATTTATTTGCATAAAAGCAGAAATGAACAAAGCCGTCATTCAAACCTATTCAAAAGCCAAAAGCACGCAATTATTTCTCACTGGTAAATAAACAAACAAACAAACCAAAAATGTCACTTATCCAAAGCGTCTGTGAAATGAATTCGTGTAAAAGCATATTTAGCATATTTGACGCAACACAAGAGGAAGCTGTTGTTTAGCTGTTGTTAACTTTTAACTTTTCGGAGGACGCGCTTGCATGAGAGTGAGTAAATAACATAAAATGACTACTATTTGACATAGACAGTTATCATTTAATCACTTTCAGTAATAACTGACTTGCATACAGTCGTGTATAATAATCTTTTCAACCTCATGTGGATCTGTAGTAGAGCAGGCGGGGCGAGACCGTGGTTCGACTCCGGTGAGTAATTGTGAATGAGCGCCAGCTGTGCGCACACCGGGCTCGAATCACGTAGGAGATTGGGAGCATATAAAAGGAACGAGCGACGGGACCGTCGAGGAGAGAGGACCGGGCCTGAACATGTTTTACGTTTGTATTTATATTTAGATTTGTATTTATGTTTATGTTAATGTTGTTGTGCCGGCGGTCGTCCGTGAGGGGCCGCCGACTGTTATTATTTGTATTAAAACTTTATTTTAAATGTCTGCCGGTTCCCGCCTCCTTCCTTCCCTACTTGAATCTTATTACATTGGTGCCGAAACCCATGCTGTCGGAGTGTCCTCGCCACCGAGTGGCCTCGCGGTGCCGGAGAGTTCGGGAAGCGCGGACGAAGGGCGTCCCTTTCGCTGCCGCGCCCCTGGGTCGAGGTGGGGTGGCTTTCGTCAAAGCGGGAGCGGGGGAGTTGCCGCCGTCCGCCAGAGGCCGGAGCCTGCGTCCATCCCCGAGGAGGAGGAGCAGGGGGCGGAAGTGCCGGGTGCGGCCACCGCCTGCCAGATTCCGGAGCCTGCATCCGTCCGCCCAAGGGGGAGGAGCGGGGTACGGGTACCTGCCCAGACACCCAGATAAAGGAGGAGCCAGCTGTCGGCTGTTATTATTTGTATTAAAACTTTATTTTAAATGTCTGCCGGTTCCCGCCTCCTTCCTTCCCTACTTGAATCTTATTACAGGATCATTCTCATTGCAGCCCAGGTGCAATTGTTTGTCACACAACCATCTGTTCCCCAGTTTGTTTGTCGGAAGTAGAAACAGAAGGGTAAAGAATCAAATTGTATCTTTGTTAATGCCAGAAACGAATGTTCTTCATGGTGTTCTGTTCCGTTAACGGTTCCTGAACATGTGCATTCTTCTCGCTATCCAGATGCAGCAAAATACTGAGAGTTCCTGCCCATTTGAATCCAAAGCACCGCAGCTGAAGGTTGTGACATGAGAGAAGGACAAACAATACTCCGCAAAGTCAGTGTAATCTAAAAATGACTCACGGTTCTTTAATATTAATTATGTTTCTTTACTTGTCTTTAATGTACAGTATATACCATAGTACTACATGTGATTAAATGAAGTTAGAAAGAATGCTTTATTTTGATTGCTTCAGATATAAATCCAAAAAAACCAATGCAAACCTACAGCAATCATAAAAGATTAACCACATGAGCTGCAGAATCCATCAGTATAACTGCTGAAGCTCAAAACTTTAAATTTATCACAGATGAAAAACTTGCCAATGACAATTTTGCCCTGTGGCAAATTGTGATCCTCTATTCCTACTGTTTCTTGTTGGTGTGCCAGTCGGGTCAAGGAGTTTGCAACACTAGGCAAAGCTCTTCTAAATACACACAATCCACTTCTTTTCATATCTGTTAAGCTCATTTCAAACCCATGCAGACACAATGGATGAAATGAACTCCACACCTTTAGCCGAACTATCATGTCCTCAGAAGACAACATAAAATTTTTACCTATCTTGCATTTTACATTTTAAATACATTATATATCTGTTGTACCAGAACTCTAAGCTAAAGTAAAATTATATTACAAATAACATATTTGTGACCTTGAAAAGCACACAATATTTGCCTTTTTAAGAAATGTTATTTGTTTTTAAGGTTTATTCCATATTCCATGGAGTACTGAAATATGTTAATAGTTTACTAGCCTGTGAGAAAGAATTGTTAAATTTGGGCACACCTGGCTACGTAGAGCTGAACACAGATGTCCACCAATAAAGTGTAATGGACTCTGTAGTAATGATGCAGGGAAGGAAGACTTCAGTACCAGGATGTTTTGGACTTATACTGCCTGGTTTCACAGACTTAAGTCTTAAACCAAATCCCAGACAAACTTAATGTTTGAACTGTTTTAACTGAAAGAGACTTTGTTTGTCCTTAAATTCTGAGTAATGTTTTCTTTGCTAAGGTATGTTTATAAAAGCTGCTTAAAATACAAGAAATCCAAGGCTTTGTGCTGACTTAAAGGGACAGTTCACCCTACAATAAAAATTTGGTCATTGTTTACTCACCCTCGAGTTGTCAAATCATTTTTTCCTTATCTTTCCACCTAAGGCCATAACAACACATGTCACTGTATCCAGATACTGTTCCCTTTACGAAGCACTGGGTCTTGCGTACCCATTAACTGTACAAAATATTCTTGTGCAGTTTTCCCAAGCAAATTTAGTCCAATGCTGTTGATTTAGCTCTTCTCATGCAGAGCCTAAAGTGACAGACACTTTAATCACAGTGAATGTGGCTGTGAGACCAGTAAGACAAGTTTGCCACTGAGAAGCAGACAGGATGCAACCGGGTTGTCGAAAACATCTCAGTGGTGCATTAAGGGAGAATCACACATTCTCAGATTCTCTTATTCCTTTCCTGAAACTTTCACAATGCAAGTTTAAAAACAACATGAACAATCTTGCAGAGTTAAACAGAGTACAGCAATGTCATGTGTTCAATTCCCAGCACAAGCATTACCAATGTTACAATATGTTACAATGCATCACACAGCTTACTGAATCATGCTACTATTTCAAAAAGATGAGAGAGATTTGCTTTATTTAGCCTTTCAGTATATTTAGTTATATTGTGTAGTTTAATGAAGGAATTTATTTGCATTTTCTTTCTTTAAGAACTGACTTAGAGAAACTCTTCCTGAAGATTCTATTCATAACATACCAGCTTAAAGAGAATGAGAGACATACACAACTAAACCATCACAATTCACCCTGTAGGCACATTTATAGATAGCTACAGGTGAGAAACATTGATAAGTGACAGGACCCTGAGAGTGACAGAAAGGAGAATTAAGCAGGTGAAATGAAAGACTGAAAAGACCCTGAAGGCCAAAGAGCAAAGCAGAATACAATACAGTGAAACAGACACAGCAGAGACATTCAGACAATGAAGGACATGCAGCACATCATAGTGCACCACAGTGAAACAGACACAGCAGGGACATTCAAAAATACTTGAAGAAGAAATTGTCTACGGTCGTTTTTCATCGTAAAGTAAAAATCAATAAAGAAAGACTATTTGTCCAAGGCTTTTTCCTGCTCGAAATATACCCATCTTTATATTTGAGTTGTCCTTAAAGGTGCAGTGATTATTTGTTCCCATGATTTGAAAGTTTAAACTCAAGAAGACACATGAGATTAAGACTGCTGTCATATTAGCTGCCTGTTTATTTCACATGGAGGGGGTCACTTCATGGGGTCCAACACGCTATGACCTGTGGATGAGTTACGCGATAATACAACTAACTGAAACTTTTAGTTGTGAATTAAATGCATCTTCAGAGTCTTCATGTGGTTATTGTATAACTACATTATTGGCAAACATTTTTGACGGCAACATTGCAGATGCTTCCGTATGAAATCTCATGCTGGCCGGTTTATTAAACAATGCTTAATGTCTTGCATGAAACCTGAATGAAAATCAGTGTAGTGTATCTTATGAGCTATAATGTGACTAATAAATATGTTTGCTTTAAGAGATTTTTTAAAACCCCAAAACACTTCCTTTTATATTCTCCCATTTACCGCCCTTATAAATATTTATCTTAAGCTTTCTTTAATGCATTCTCCAATAGTTCAGCCCTGTTATCCCCTGAATTATTTTTTCTTTCAGGGTGAAGCATTCAGATGCTGAGTACATGATGTAGTAAACAGTTAACTGTGGCACTTTTACGTGCAACCGCTGTTATCTGTAATGAAACGCCCACTGGAGAGTCTCTGTTTCGGCACTGACGGATGCAGTTAAAGAGGACATGGTGTGCGCACAGCGGTTTAAGGCACAGTGCAGCCGTGTCGTGTAAACACAACAATCCCCACTGTGTCTCAAGAGCTTGATGTAAAAGGACAGCATTCATGATGCTTCATCAAAGCGGCATGTGACAGAGAGGATATTAATGGTATGTTAGTGAGAAGGATTTGACCGGGTGTGGACATTATCTGCAGGATTACTATTAATTAATTGGCTTTGAAATCATAGCCATACTCCAAAGTTATTTTCTCATTTGAGTAGGAGTAACGTTTTTCATCAAATGAAACCGTTAAACTTAATCTTTGCATACAATACAATACATAAAATATGGGTCGTTCAGTTATCCTCTGTGCTTTTTATTCGATTCATGTAACTAAACTTTAGTCTGTCCACACAAGGTATGTCTTTATTTCTGTAAAAAGTTTTTCGCATTATTCCAGTAGTCTTTGCATGCATAAACAAGAAGGCCCTTAGCAGTCTGATTTATCATTGTCTCAATGGGAATCATAGATTATCAAATTGCATACATTTGACACTAATTGGATTTTCTGGCACAGTCAATGCTTTTGATCTTGCGATTGCTCTAGCTCCTCTACTTTAGATGGTCCAAATATTCATCATGTGTAGGAGCTGGGACAAGATTTGACAGCCTGTGTTCATGTGTCTGTACTGGGGACAAAGCCAGTATTGCTACCAAACTCATTAATACTGCTGTATAATAATGAGACTTTAAAGTGCATTTATGAATAGGGAAACGGATCTATAATGCAATAGCGATGCTTAGAACAGAAGGTCCTTTAAAATAGAACCTGATCAAATAGTAACCAGTGATTTATTGTAACTGACTGTACTTTGTTGAAATCACTGTACAGTTACAGTACATCACATTGATATATTCTGCCCTGATTCATGCAGCATAGTCTCATTGTTTATACGTTGGTATTTGTACGTACATTTTACAATCTCAAAACATACTTTTTTTTGCTTCTGAAACGTCAAACTTGGACGTGAGACAACTTATAAAACGTGAAATGTTGCTTCGGGTTATTTGCTAAAAATATGTTAAAGCCACAATATGGAATAATAAAATAATGGCCCGTCTCTCGTCTCCATTGTATTTGTCACATATAATTGACTTAAAATTCTATGCTCCGCATTAAAATATGTAGCCAGTAACATTACTTGTAAATACTGTTGGTTCCGTCCAATTTACTTTTTTAACAACAACTGTATGACTGTTTTAAACATGTAAAACTGTGTAGCATTAAGCTCCCAAATCAATTGACAATTGTAGGATCTTGGCCAGATCAAAGGTGACCATTTGGGGTCGTTTACACCTCTCAGTAGCAAGCCTAACCGGTGCCAGCAAGTCTGATCCAACTGCTCTCTCTTAAGCATCCATCATTTGGTCAGGATAGTTTCTAACACCTCCCTTGGACTTCAAAGAAGTCCCAACGGGGAGGATGGGGTGCTTCTCCAACGATGGACCATTTGCTCTAAAAGGAATGTGGCCTAGGTTTTCACCTCCTCTGGAAATTGTCTGTATTTTCTCCTTATCCACAAAATAATGTTCTAAATGGTTATACCTCTATATCTCCACATTGTATGTTTGTCCCCATGTTATTCGGCCTCGCCTATAACCTCAAAAGCATGTGTGTTTAGTTGTGTTCTGTTTATATTTTCATTCTTGTACAAACTTCAGGTCAATGTACTCATAACCCTGGCATGTTTTATATCTAAATGTTTCTCTCTTCATTCCTTAAAAGATTATATATAGCACAGAAATGTGTTTTATACAATACTCCTCTAATTTCATTCTAAGAGTTTTACAGCGCTAAACTCCTAAGTGATTCTAAATGCAAATGAGCTAATTAGCCAAACAAAGAAACTTGACTTCGCGCCAAAATCAGCTCATCACATTGGATCACTCACTTTGGAGGGGCGTGAACCCATTAAGCTTAAAACATCCGTAAACGGAGGTATCGACGCTCATCTCGTGTACTCGCGCTCCTGCCCGGCGCGATTCATGTTTCTCCCTTGGAGACAGTTCATCCGGCAGTTTACATCGGCTAACTTCGTCCTACCTTCGTCAGCCAATCCGGCTCCAAGAAAGAAGTAGACGGACTCACCCGCTTGCTTTGAAACCACCAGGACTCATAGAACCTTTTCAACGCGCACAGAACTTGTCCCAGCACACTCAGGGAACCAATGCAAGTATCCAACTATATCCTAAATAGCTGCGTTTAAGCTGAAACCCCTTTTTTTACAAAGGAGATTGTCCGCGATGGATAGCTGAATAGCTGTTTGTAAAACTGCCACTCTTTACTTTTTCTATTTCTTACCTTTCTTTACTGCATTTATGTTTCATGTTTTGTTTGTTAGCATTTGTTATTTTTTTAGTCAGTTGGTTTGTTTTCCCTTTAGTGTAGTAAATAAACCCGCATTTGTCATCTACAATTGAACTGTTGCTGTGTTTGTTTATCGCATATTAGCGTCACTTAAACTGCTTGATTTCGTTATAATTTCTGGAGCGGTACTGTACAGAAAGAGAGTTATGTTTCCAGGGCCAGGAAAGTAATATTTCTTAGATTTGATATACGATCTGCGGATCACTCGCTGGACGAGTGAATCTAATTTTGTCGCTATTATTAGGTCTGCTGACTCCGATAAAAGGTGTATAAAAAAGGTATAGTTATTCATCATTAATTATACGTCTTTTACTGGGATCAAACTCATAGTTTCCCCGAAATACACTACACAATGTCCAATATCATTCATGGGCTAACGTAGCATTACATTTCATGTTTCTTGCTAGCTAATTCATTTCTATGGCATAAATTAAAATTCATTCATTACCTCATTTCTAGAGGGGAAGGGATGGATAGGGATGATGGGGAAAAACGCTCACTCCTAACAGTACCCCCTCCTCTAGGAACACCGCCTGGTGTTCCACATAGAACCACCCCTAACAAACGGAGTCCAGAGGTGGGCTGAGTGGGTCAAAGACCAAGATGGATCGAGTTTGGACAAGGGCCAAAGTGGAATTGGCTCGGTTCTTGAGCACAGTGGTACAGGGTTAGCCGTGGGCCACAGTGGTGCAGGCTTGGTAGGGGGCAATGGTGTTGCAGGCTTGGCAGTGACAGCATTCACAGAACTCGCAGCTTCACTGTAGATGTTGCGCTCTGACTCGCTGTTGGTGTCCTCGCCGCACCTGGCCTCGTCCACCCCTCTAGTCCCCCTAATAACAATTTTAAGGGAAGATCTTGAGGATGAACAGGCTCTGACTTGACAGACGTGGCTTGAGCAGACTCTGGCTTCGCAGGTATGACATGATTAGGCTCTAGGTTGACAGTCATGACTTATACAGGCTTTGGCTTGACATGCGTGGCTTGAGCAGACTCTGGCTTTGCAGGTATGAGGTGCTTAGGCTCTAGCTTGATAGTTATGACTTGAACAGGCTCTGGCTTGACAGGCGTGGCTTAAGAACACTCTGGCTTGGCAGGTATGGTGTGAACTTTCTCAGAAGGCTCAGGTGTGGTCCCACGGTCTGAAGCAATCTCTGGTACAGAGGAGCAATGAACAGCCCTCACACACAACAAAGCCACAACCAAAACCGGCAGAGATCAATCCAGGGACAGGACCTCATGAACGGGCACCTAAAGGAGCACCGAACTTGGGACTGCTAGAACAGAAATTAGTGGAGGATCTGACTTAAACTGGTTAGAAACTGGTGTTACAGGAGATGTGGCCATCTTGGGTGAGGCTGAGAACACAGGAGAGTTCATGGCAGCCATCTTGGCTATGGACTCTTGTAAGAACAGAGAATCTTGTAAGAACAGAGAATTCAGAGGTCTCCATCTTGAACACTGACACTGGCTGAGATATTGTGGCCATCTTGCGAGCAGACTCTGGACTGACGGCCATAATGGCAGGAGAGTTTGGCGGCCTTGATGGCTGGAGACTCTGGTGGCCATGATGGCTGGAGACTCTGGCGGCCATGATGGCTGGAGACTCTGATGGCTCGAGACTCTGTCTTTGCAGCCATGATGGCTCTAGACTCTGGCTTGGCGGCCATGACGGCTGGAGACTCTGGCTTGGCTGCCACGACGGCTGGACACGCTGGCTTGGCGGCCATGACGGCTTGAGACTCTGGCTTGGCGGCCATGACGGCTGGAGACCCTGGCTTGGCGTTAAAAGGTGAACCGCTCTCAAAATGACTTGAGCAATGAACTTGGCCAGTGAAAAATTAAAACTCCCTGCCATCCGATGTATCCTGGCATCCTGGCAGGTTTCGATTTTGCTTCAGTAGTGGATTGGGAATACAACTTTCACGTGTGAACGAATATCCCAAAAGGCAGCAAAAGTAGTAAATAAAAAAAAATAGCCACGCACTATTGAAAACATCCTGTTCCTTAATAGATATATTTAGATTTTTCTATTGCCCACTAAATAAAATGTTGATTCCCCAATTCACAATCACGTCACAGTAATACTTTTTTCCATCATTTACTTGCATTTGGCAGACGCTGTTGTCCAAAGCAACTTACATTGCATTAAGCTATACATTTGAACTTTTGTATCTGCAATCCCCTGGTATCGAACCCAAAACCTTGCGCTCTTACCACTGAGCTACAGGAAAGCTGGCGATGTACTTTGACAAAGGCTTCTGTGAATAGCTGCATGATATACAGTATATACATAAAAAAATTGATTTGTTCCATTTACTGATTCTTTTTAAATTTAGTCATAGACTCAATCATTCACCCGGTTTAGCCTAGGGTTAAGTGCTACACTAACACATGAAAATTGTATCTTTTATTTATGTGAAGTGGTGTATTACATTACCCGCCAGCCATTTTAAAAAAAGTTAGCAGCCTACGCCTGCCTTTATTTAACATTTTCACCAAACTTTAATGGATCACAGTACATCTTCTGTAAAGAATATATGGACAATATGTCCAATGAAAGAACAGAGTCTCAACTTTTAAACAAAAGAAAGCATATTCTTCTATCTTCATTTGTTCTTCTTTATCACTCCTTAGATGTGGGTAGGTTTCTTAAAAAATGCATCACTTTGATTAAACAGCTGAGATAATTAACGTTTTTTGTCAAAGATTCCGCCCAGATTCCACTCAGAAAAATCATTAAAAACAGAAAAGAAATATACATTCTAGGTTCTGGCATTCTGTACTTTTTCCCGAATGTTTGTAATAGCGCCACCTGCTGTACAACAGTACAAACACTGATTGCCGTTACAACTCGTCTTTGGCGGGGAACAGTTTTTTTTTAAATGAAGAGATAACTCGTCAATGACGGTGAAAGAGTAAACATGAACAATAACGGGCCAAAAAGGCAGCTTTTCCACCCTTTGATCACAGGATGGCGCTAGTGTGCAAAATTTTGATCACTAATAACAAGGTACACAGACATGATCAATGGCAAGGAACAGTGAGACGCTCGGTACGCAGTTACACAGACAATTCTTCACAAAGTATACATGGCTTCAACAAGACCAAACAGGAAGTGTGTGAAGAGTGAGAGAGTCCACTGTTCATAAGAGGAGAGGGGCCCCCTGGTGGTAGGGATGAATGGGCAAAATGCCAATTCCTTTCAGTGGTCTAGTTTTTTTAAGTAAATACCTTTCCCATTCATCTAGAGTCAGTTGCTTTGGAATCATGCAGAAGTATGCAATTTGAGATCTAAAATATTTGCTCATGGAACCATAAAACGTTCACCTGAGCTGTAAATGTCATGTGAAGAATCATTCTGAAGCTGCAGGGCAACACAAATTATTTGACTGGCTGAGGGCACCATGAACACATACACACTATGGTGATACAGACAGCAGCCAAAAGGGTGGAAAAGTACATTTAAAGCTTCAAGTAGCCTTCTAGAAAGGTACAACGTCAAATAACTTTTATGAAATGATGAGTGATATATTTATGCTGCTTTCAACTCATTCAGTCTTTTATAGACTCTCCACAGGAAACAAATAATAGACAGAGATACTTTTATATAGCCAAATAACCAACAAGATAACATTTCCCTCACAGTCTAAAACGAGGAATGGTCATTTCTAAAGAAAAATATATATCTTAATTAGCAGCCGGTGTTTTCTGACTAATTGTGGTCTTTTAACTTAAGCCCGGATAAGGCCATGCTTTTCTCTGGAAAGAAAGATAGAGTTGAATTCATTAACTAAGAGTCAATAAATGAAGAAAGCACAGAAGATCAAGGAAAATGCCCTACAACTTTCTCGGCTCTATCCCAACCCAAGCACATCCTCAACAGCCCCCTGCCTAACAGCATGCCATTATCTCAAGTAGCATTGTGCAGACATCAAGTGGCTTCTTGCCCAACTCGTGTCATGAAGATGAATGCAATACAGCTGCCTGATATTTTGTGACAACCACTGATTGTTAACCAGATGAAGGGGGTGTGATGTCAGATTTCAGTCTGATGCATGAGGAGGAAAGGTGGTCCCTTGTAGTAGCTCTGAATAAATCCGGCTTTGAGAGAAACAGGTCTACAGCGATGAGTTAATCCCCCAGAGACGCAGGAGGGAGAAGACAGCTCAGTTTCTGCTGTCCTGGAGGGGGAAGGGTAAGAATACACCCAAAGCTATCTTTAAAAGGCTGCAGAACAGAGATAATCATTTTTGTTTATTAGTCATTGCTCTAGAAATGCTTAAGATTTCATCCAAAGGTGAGAGGGAGAGTGAGAATGAGAGAGAGAGAGTGAGAGAGAGAGAGAGAGAGAGGGGGCATGGCCGCGAGGCAGGTAAAACATGTCTGAAAACCAATAAAATCATCTTTAACAAAGAGGCACGCTCTTAACGCAGCTATTCTAATATATATAATCGGATACTTGCAATCTCGGTGTTGGACCAATATCCGTATGCGCATGGATGGAAATCTTGAATGGTTTCAGAATGCAGTCCTGTTGAAACGCTGAGTTTGGGTTCTGAGTCCAAAGTTCCATGGCCTAATCGGACTCCCCAGAGGGGAGCCCCAAGCGGGGGTGTCCGTTGGAGTGTCCTCCGCATCCTCTCTCTTTCCCTCCCAATTCCTAATTCCCAAAAGGTAACTATACATTCGAAGTGGATCGGTGATGGTGTTTTAAATGCATACCTGCCCTGCCCCCAGATGGTCTACTGGCCAATGCCATGAAAGCGATAAGAAAGTTCCTTTGTTTCTCATGGCGCCTCATCTGCATAGCTCTGACAGGATGGTCCGTTTGCATTTAATATCTAAAATTAGTTATGGACATAGTATGATGCATCCTATGTTTTTATAACATAGCTCAGCATATAGGGAATTCAAAGCGGAGTAGTAAAATATGAAACAATGCAAGGCATTGAACTGTGAATCATCCTAATGTATGAATACATCAAGTGAACCCTAAATCAAAACTTGAATATCTAACAGTTACAGACTATTTAAAAGGGCACGAGCGCCAACACACAACCTAGACATTTAGATAGATTTACAGAAAAGGATAGTTTAAATCACATAAGTTCCTATTTGTCAGAGAAGTTTCTCTGGTTAGCCTCAGATGTTAAGTTAGAGATGAGACAGAAACTTATCACCAATGCTTTGAAGCCTATGAGTCCTACATATCCAAAATATCCTACAGAGAAACCAAATGGTTATCACACTCTCTGTGAGAGTTCAAAACCTAAAACCAGACCCCATGGAGCCAGGTTTGCTATGGTCTTTTGATGATGGTATCTAGAAACCAGGCTTTTCTCTCAATGATCCAGTCACTACACAACCGTTAGTCCAGATGCATTTGACTAACTATCATTTTCCAGAAATTAATTGTTTTAAACTAAATAATTTTATTAGAGGTAATACTTGAACTAACTTGCCCCTCCCTCTAGGTGTTACGCTGTCTGTAAATGTAAGACAGGGGATACATAAAACATATTTGTCAGTTTGTATAATAATAGACTTATTAGTGTAAGGCATCGCACTGGGATGAATGGTAAATTGCGCAATAATTGCACTTCAAAAGTTTTGCCACAGACTTAAACATGATGCATGTTACCATGGGACTAGTGTGATGCAATCACTAGCTAACCTTGCCAGTTGAAAGTTTTATATATATTTTATTTCCCCATCATAATCATGTAAAGCAGTACACAGTTATAAGCTGTTTACATAGAGAAATTCCTGCTTACATGTATTACATTAGTACTACAACATATAAAATCATAAATATATTTATAGGTTTCACACAAACACCAAATGCCTTGCCAAATAAAATTACACCGTGTCATGAACGTGGGTGGTGAGGACAGAAGGACCCAGACGGGTTTACAAGACATTTAATAAAATATAAATACAAAACAAACACCCACAAGGGGGAATCATAACAAAACATGGCAACGAGGACAAGGACAAACTAAACTAGAATAATAACAACACTTGACATGTAACCACAATAAACTAGACTAACTAAAGCACAGGAACTCACCACAATGACACCAACAATGTACCAGCACAGAACAGAAAACACAAGGGCATTATAAAGGTAACTATATACTATATCTGGAAAGGGCAGGTGTGGGGCATGAGATCATAACGAGCACTAACAAGGAAACAAGAGGGCAGGAACAATGACAAGACCGGAGAGAGAGTATGGCAACCCATAAGTGTCGAAACTGTCTCTCTCGACATAAAACATGAGGTTCTGTCATGGTCCTTCCACTAGATCAAGAAAAACATCACAAGATGGGACAGAATCATGACAACATTGTATGTACTGTAAATGTGATTTTTTTTAACAAGTTTCAATCAGCAGTACTTGAGGAATGTTTATAATTGATAGATAATAGAAGATAATGACAATTAATTTAAACAAAGAAGTTTTACTCATGCCGGAACGTCAAAAAAGTTATAGTCACATACAAAACCATAAAGTTTAATGAAAAAAAACTATACAAATGTTGTGCTTTTACTCTATTATGCTTTTAATTCAATGCATAAACTTTCTTTAAATAATGTTCAAGACAGTACTAATTAAATGATTACATACCAAACTAATTAATTTCCTTAAATGTTTTAATCTGTCAAATTTTTGCTTAGAGCATGAAAAAATAAGAGAATAAAACAATGTAAATAATTAATATGCTGTTCAGCAATAATATCCAGGGTAACTCAAGCTGTTGCAAAGCCTATCTCAGTGGCAAAATAGCTAATTCTTATTCTAATGATGTGTCGGTCTGTCTGTCTATCTCTCTCTCGAAATTCAATATAAAAATATTAACGCAAAATTTCTACTCAGATATATTGTGTTTAAGAGTGTTTTGCAGCTTTTAAAGAGATCTGATATAGCCTCACCTTTCAAACCAAGTTAGGGTTATTAGTATAAAGTAATACATTTAAAGTTTATCATTTTATTAACAGAAGAAACAATGGGGTGTTGACACTTAACTGATGATTCTTTTAGGATTCTATATTCTATTCAGGAGAGGATTCTCCTGACCCATAAAAGAGCAACCTCTGAGCAATAAAATCTTCCTCTGGGATCTGCTTGGAGACTTTTAGTTAAAGAGGCCTTTTCTCTGCCAGCATGATATCACCCCCGTCCTTACAGTGAGCTCCATATAGACATGGTTTACTGGGTCTGGTGTGGAAGAACTTGACAGGCCTGTGCAAAGCCTGCACCCCAATGAACACCTTTGGGATGAAAGATGAACCCCACATGACCTCACTGATGTTTGGATGTGAGAACATCTCTGCAGCCCCATGCTGTC
Source organism: Triplophysa bombifrons (assembly GCA_029783895.1). NCBI lineage: Eukaryota > Metazoa > Chordata > Actinopteri > Cypriniformes > Nemacheilidae > Triplophysa > Triplophysa bombifrons. The sequence continues at coordinate 18,474,239 of CM056464.1, forward strand.
AGATTACCTAATTGCATACAGTGTTAAACTGTGATGATTTAAACATTATTAATTGTACGGATTTAATTAACTAAATGAATCCATGAATATCCACACTTTCAGTTATTTATTCTTAGATTGACTTTAGATGCAAATGTAGCCTTTCAAACATAAATATATTTACTTTTCAGATTATGTCGAATTGTTAATATTGGTGTGATGTTTGTGTGATCCTTTGGCAGTGTAGTGAATGTCAAACATCATCACACAAATGCTTGGTGATGCTTGCCAGTAATTCACAAGAAATGAGCCAAATATCAAGACAAGAACATTCAGATTTGATTTCATATTTATTTTAGGGTTCAAATAGGGTGTTCATGTTTTATAGTCTTTTCTAGAACATGCACAAGCTTAAGCGTTGACGTTCTGTTGAAATAGCTTGAATAATTTCAATGCATTATTGTGTTCACCAGTGTATGTTTAACTGAATGTAATATGCTGTGCTTGTGATTTTGCCTGTTTGAATAGGGCAACTAAACCTGTCCAAAACTCCAGCGGCTGAGTTTTATCATAGTTCAACATGATGAATGGATTTTTTGAACAAACAACTTACATTTTATAAATAAACATCCAGTATGATATGACCATTCATCCACATCCCTTCCTCCTAGAAATTGGATTTAATTCATGGCATAGAAACGTAAACGTGAACATTCCTCTATTTTAAAGGGCATTTTCAAGTGGATTCCCCCTTTCAAGGACCGAGTCTTTCAAAGAAGGAAAGACTTTTCTCGCAGCAGTGTGGGTAACAAGACGGACCGTTGATTCCAGAACCTCATTACACACTGCATGGCTCGGGTCCTTTGAATAAGAGGCCACCTCAATTCAAATAAACTTGCCTGCTCCCCAAAACGCTTATTGTAATAATGATGAAACTAGCTCAAATGTAACATCTCTACTCTTACAGCTTCTTCTTAATGTATGTCAGTTATGAGACTATCGGTACTGTAATGTCAGATTCTGCTCTGGGATGAGCTATGCAAATAATATCTTAACAGTCCAGTCAGAGGTTAATGGAAGTTGCAGTTTTTGGAATGAGCTCACTACACTAGGTTGCAGCTTGATTTAACCATAAAGAGGGTTAGAGGGTAACATACTTCTAGGATGGTTTAATGTGGCTCTCAGTTTCCCCAGCGTGAAGAGCAAGCAGACGGGGTCCATGAATGAGCTCTTTTGGCAACAATTCAATAGGCTCACCAGTCAATAACTCCAGCGGTTGCAAGGGCGTTGCAGAGTTGAAACGAAAAAGTCGATATTAAACAGGTTCTAAATGGAGGCCACAGTCACTATATATATTAGGTTCGCATTCAAGTGTTTTGATGGTTAGATAATAATTATGTTATGGCAGCTTATGAGGTTGAAGGTTTTTGTCTTTTATTAAGAAATATGCATCACCGTTTCACTCATAAATAATATGATAGTCTCTTTAACACAGTACATGTGGTGCACTTTTTAAATTAGCCCATTTTTAAAGCTCAGTGCAAACCAATACAATTCTGTCCAATAAATATATGGGTGGAATTCTGCTTTTCTACATCTTTCGCTGAGGATAAATTCTAAATGCGACTATGAGTAGCTTATTCTAAAGGCTTATCAATACAAAGAAGAAATCAAAGGCTGGTCATTCATGTCCCTGCAAAATACACCCCAACTGAGAGTAAATATTTAATTCGGCGTTCAGTCCGGTGCTTTAGCCGGTAGTCCAGCCGGCGCAGCCAGTGACCAGTCCAATACAGCCAACGATCCAGTCGGCATCCCAGTCGGTGTCCAGTCCGGTCGAGCTGGCGTCCAGTCCGTTGACTCAGCCGGCCTTCCAACCCATGACTCGGTCCCCAGCTTTGTCCGGACAGCACTTCAGCCAGCCTTCCAGCTGGCGAAACAGCCGGCCTTCCACCCGGTGACTCAGCCGGTCCCCAACATGTTCCACCCAGGACTTCCCCTACTAAGTCTCTTGAGCGCCCCCAAGGACTAAGACTGTTCCCCACGTTCCCAAACCCATTTGACTCCCTCCAATGTACTCTGGTGTGCCCACACCCCCCATGTTTTTTTTTTATGCCACCCAAGGTTTTTGTTTACTACGTTGTCCTTGTTCCTAGTCACACTCTGTTTTGTCCAGTTTGTCACCTTGAGGAGCGTCAGGATATTGCTCCTTAAGGCGGGGGTTCTGTCATGATTCTGCCTCATCATGTCATTTCTTGTGAAGGAATCATGGCAGGATTCCCGGTTTTATGTGGAGAGAGGCATTTTGGTCCTTTTTGACCTTCCACATGCCAGGTTTCGTCTCTGTTCCCGCCCTTTCGTCTCTTCATTATTCTTTGTTAATTAGTTCATGCCCCACAGCTGTTCCCTCCTGATTTAGATCCTTATATATGCCCTTGTTTTTCTGTCTCGTTGCAGTTCGTTGTGTATCCCAGGACTGGTTTTGTCTTTGTACTTTCTTCCATGCCTGGATGGCGTTCTGTCATTATTTACATGTGATATTCCCCGAAGTCAAGAAAGTCCAGTTTAGTCTTGTTTTTTTTGTAGTTATGTATAACAAGTGTTGTATTTAGTCTTTGTTAGTTCAGGTGTGCCTGTTTATTATTTTCCCTGATAATCGTGTCTTGTTTTCCCCATCTTGGGTTTTTGTTTTGTATTTGTTTTTATTATTAAAATCTGTCTTGTTACCCAATTCATCCTCGCTGCCTGCAAGTGGGTTCTTCGATTTATTTCATGAAAGGTTCGCCTGGAAACAACACAAAGCCGTCTGGTTTAAGAATTAAGCTGTAGTGTTTACAACAGTTCCTATAAGAATTCATCACAATCGACTAAATGTTTAATTCTTGAAAGTATGCTATATTCACAGCAAAAACTTAGAATAATTTTGTTGCAGTTAACTTTTGACACGTTCGTGAATGTACACCGGTCTGTTACTGCGGGAACATTTCAACGGCCCTAAACAGGACGCGGCACATAAAGAAACATGGTTGGTTGCTTTACCTGTCAGTCTTATGGCTTCTGGACGGGCCTTGGCCAAAAAATGTGCCGATAAGTGCCTTGGCCAAAGAAAGTGGCGAAAAGATTCAGACCTTCAGTAAGAAGGTATATAGACCTATCAAAGCCGACTTCAATAAAAAGCAATAAAGCAAAGAATAAATTAACTTTAATAAAAACTAAATGCCATCAGATAATGCTTTCATTACTAATTCTGTAAAATGCTTATGATCCAAAATCTTATATTATATGAATTGTTTTTTTGATGCCCAATATATTGTACATAATATAATAAAGTACATTGTTTTGTGTTTTTTTTGGTCATTTTTAAAAACAACTTTAATAATTCTGAAGTTTTTTTATAATGGAGGTGCTCATCTATAAATCATTTATATTCTCAGGCTTACATTAAGATAATTATTTTTATTCTTTAAGGATCCTCCTTAATTGCCTCATTAATTCAAGCAAAGCCCACTAAGGTAAAAGAGCTTTCAAAGCTCATTAAAACAGTGCCAGACTAAACATCAAACTCTCATCACAGAGCTTTGCAGTCAGCGTTTTGAAAGCCTATCTTTTTAAAAGAAATACTTCATGGATTTTCACATGATTCTTGGTGCAAATGGTATATGTTCATCACAGGAGTACCTTGTTATGATGTGAGTGGGCAGACAAGGGTGAACATTGCATCTTAAACAAGAACTTCAAAAGAAAAGAGGTTCAACATCCATGAACAGCTTTAAGGGAAATTGAAGTAAAGGCACCTCAACACTGTAAACTATTTTCAGATGAACCGAACATGTTTATACTGAGGAGAGAGTGAAGAGTGTGTTTGCCTGAGGTTATACATGTTTCAATAATTAATGTGTTTTGCTGTATTGTTGGTATCCAAATGAGGATAAACATGTCCAAGTGGATTTGTCCAATTATCAGATAATATTCTTTATTGGGGCTGTTCTGAGCAATTTGGGGAATCACTTGACAGACCGCTGCAGTCTATGTATAGCATTCCAGCTCATCTCAACTGGTCGTGCAAGACACTAGGTTCGATTCCCAGGGAATGTAAATTTAAAACTTGATTGTTCAAATGCTTAGGAAAGAAGTTATTATTAATCAAAGTATTAATAATATGAAAGTTCAGCCATGAGTTACTCATCCTCAAGTCCTCCAAACCTGTATTGTTTTTTTTCTTCTGTTGAACACAAATAAGTATGTTTCGATTTCTGGGCCACCATTGATTAACTTTTTTATGTTCTGTTTAACACAAAAGAAGACATTTAGAAGAGTTAAGCAAAACAAATCGTTCTGGGGCACTTTTGACAACCCCAGAAATTCCAGTTGCTAACATTCTTCCTAATATCTTTCTTTTGTTCTAGAAAAAATAAATGTATACAGGTTTGGAATAACTTAAGGGTGAGTAAATTATGACATACATTTCAGTTTGGGGTGAACTATTCCTTTATATTACAGTTATGAATTTACAACTACCTTGTAAACATACATCCACTTGTTTGTATACCAATATAATAGCACAATGAGACAAGTTCAGTTCTTTATTAAAGCTTTCAGTCACAGCAGCAAAACAAACACTTCCCCGCCTAAGCTCCGATTGCAATGCTTAAGATGTTCTACAGAACAGAACATAGCTAAAAAAACTGCAAAACCGTAACAAAAACTTGTTCTGACCTTTGATGCATTTTCACTTTTGTCTGCATAGCCACAAGCGTGGTGCTGGTTATGCTCTCAGTGATGAACGAGAAACTCTTTGTCGCTTTTCATTAAATGGCTTTGACTGGCCCGTCATTATCACTGAGGCACAGAGTGCAGGACCCTCCCGGGGGAAACGTATGCTGCTTCAGTGACTTCACGTTAAAATTAATAAGACAATCTGCACTAGAAAGCTGCTCCGTCTTGCCATCAGGGCTGACCATTACTGCCACACTCTAAAGCAGGTGCCATGTTATATACTGTATAATGAATTGAGAGGTCTACAGTGAATGTCTAATGTTTCATGAGAAGACATCTGCAGGAAACTAATGATAAGAATCTACAAGGGAATGTCTTAAAATATCTGGATTTTTTAAAGGCCCAGTGCAGTGTTGTCAAAAATATTGATAATTCAATAAGTATCAATACTGAACAATCCGAAACGATTCCAATACGCATGTTCCACAGTATCGATTCCTGCTGCATGTTCTCGCTCTCTCTCTTTTTCTCTAGCACTTGAAGCACGAACGTTTACGCTTCCTACGTTTACCATAGCGCTTTATGTGTGTGCGATGATCAATGTTTCACCCACATTAGTTTCATTCGCGCTGGTTAAATTTGGTTAATGTTAGAAAGATGGCCAGTGCAGAGTCTCCTCAACAGTTTTCATGTTTAATACACGCGTTTCTAAGTTTATGTGCGCTCAACAATGATTTCTTCATACCACATTCTAAGGTAATAAAAACATACGCTTCATTATGTAAGGTCTCTATACACCTGAAGTTTTGTATATTATATTGCAATTCTGTCAATGGATCCTCCAGAAAATTACATACTGGACCTTTCTGTTGCTACTACCCAGGAGAAAAAGATACAGTTCACTGAACACATGTTGATTTTTCATGACACATTGACCTATAACATGGCATACTGTCATGATGGAAACATGCGGTTTATTGACACTGATTTGACACCATTTGAAAAATTAAATACACTGACATCACACCGATATATTTCTCGTAAATTCTTTCATTATATACTTTGTCCATTTACATTTAGTCAATTAGCAGACGCTTTAATCCAATGCGATTTACAGGTGGGGTAGGCAATGGAGGCAATTCGGACAGCATAAGTACAACAAAAGCATAAGTGCAATCAAAAAAGAAGACTGGTCTCATATAACCTAACACAGTATACAGAGCTAAGTTAGAGTTTTTTTTTTTAGTAGGGATGAAATAGAGTCAGAACAGATCAGTCAGATGTTGACGGCAGAGATGTGTTTTCAGACGTTTCTTAAAGATGGCTACAGAATCTGCAGATCTTGTAGCAGCGGGCAGATCATTCCACATACATGGAACAGATCCGGAGAAGGTACTTGAGAGACATTTTTTACCTTTATGGGATGGCACCACAAGACGCCATTTGTTTATCCTTTCCTTAATGCATATGTTAACCCAAAGCTGTTATACAAAATTGATAAAAATATCATAATAATAATAAATAAAGCTATTCGCCCTGGTCTAAGTGACAACTAGCCCTGGTTGTTCTTTTGTGAACATTATAAAATTACAAAGAAAGAAAATGAACAAAAATAAAGATATAAGGAAATATATTGCTATCGCTGCTGTCCTTCTGAAACCTTGTATCGCCATATTTTGTGATTTTTATCTGTTGCTGTCATCTTAAGTCTCTCTTTATGATTTCACTGGCTTTTAAAAATATTTAACCAATAAAATGTATTTTAAAGTACTTGTCAACTTTGAAAACACATTCCTTTTAAATAGAGTGTTTTTTCATTTCTGTAAAAGCTGTGATTTTGGACATCCGAGGTTCGGAAGGCCAGCGACAAATTTAAAGCGGCCATTCCCCGTGATCGCAGTTTTCAAACTTTAGTTAAGGTATAATACTGCTATTAAAGGAACAGTGTTTAGCATTTTGAAGGATTTATTTACCAAAATGTAATATATAATACAAAACTATGTTGTGAGTGGTGAAGAAATACCTTACAAAATGAACCGAAATGTTTATATTACCTTACAATGAGCCATTTTATGTATATACACCGCGGGCACACCATTACATGTAATTTATCAAATTGCACAGCCATGTTTCTATAGTAGCACTACACGGCCAAACTGAGCGCGTTTCGTAAAAGGAAGGATGCACGGGACAATGTTCTTCTTCTTCGGCTGTGTTTTGGATGCAGCTTGCAAAGCCACTACATAGAAGGATTAGCAGAAGTAGAGGAAGAACAATAACAACATTTACTTGTCGTGTTTTTTATTAGAAATAGAAACGGTTATTTGTTGCAGTAAGATGTGAAATTTGCGCTAATGGCGGACCGCGGAACACACATACTCTGCACACGAGCCGACAGAGCGTCAATCTTCGTCGTCAAAAATCTGAAAATACGATGCAGCAAGGCCAAGTAGAGACAAAAACAGAATAAACATTGGCGTGGTTTTTTTCAAAAAGGAGGGCACTGAAGCAGGAAGGTTTGCTAAGCGACGTCGAAGTTGCTTTCTGCTGGACCGGTAAGTTTGTCTAATTTCCCCAATATAAGTGAACTGTTTGTTTGATAGCTTTAGCTAATAGATGAGCATGATCATCAAGAGAAGTAGCGTTTTGCCTTGTAAATTTTTAGAATCATAATTTGCATAAATCGGGTGTACGTTATATTATAATACTGCTTAGCTTCCACATCCTCTCTTGTGCGGTCCTCGCGGGTAACGTTAGGTCCTCTGCCTCTCCTCGCCCTGCCTGCATCTCCAACACCCCTACCTCTCCGCCCTCTTCCTCTCCCTCTTACTACCTGTGTTAAGTCCTCTGATTTACTCTGTGATGATGAGAAAAACGTCTGCTAAGACTTTCGCGGTTAGAATACACGGCTTTAGCGTTAGCAAGATGTTTCAATAGGCTGTAAATTACGAACCAAGTTACCCTGCCAAAAAATGCTATGCAAGATAAGCGAATAAATCACTGACACAATGTTAACAAGTAACAATAATATTCACTATAACGATTAAAGTAAATTGTATTTATTTTTCTTTGTAAATAAACCTCGTCACTTGACTTGCAAAGGTTACTCTCTGCTGTCTCAGACGATGACATCTCTGTCCTGTGTCCGTAACTTCAGTCTGATGTCTGAGACGTAGATTGCAATTATCAAAACCACCGATAATGGCCGCTATCATTTACGGAACTCTTTTGACCTGTGACGGTAACCGTAGCTTCTCAAATGTGAGGGAGAGGGGGGTGGCGGAGCTGTAGGTTGCAATTTCCTTCATCGCCAATAGTGGCCTCTGAAACTTACACACAGAACCTTTAAAGCATAAATAATACCTGCAAAAGGATAAAGCTCAAAGTTAAATGCCAAGGGAGTTATTGTCTTTAAAAGATTTCCCTTTTCAAGGACTACAGAGAACGGCTGGATCGGACTACAGCCCTCTACTTCCCGGGTACATGATGTCACTATTCCGAGAGCTTTTTAATAACCTCCGCCCAGAGGAATACGCCAAAAAAGGGCCAGACCTTCCTCAGAGAAGAGTAAGAGCCGCTGGAGTAGTGTTTGATTATCAGAGATTGTAAATATTTGACTGAGCAATGCGCTTCATTTCTTTCGCTTTCATCACAGTCCTACAGCTGGTAATAAAAATTCAGCTACACACATTCTAAGATAACCAACGGTCAAATAACAGCTTCCATGATTTTAACATCGGCTGTGAAAGTTTTTTCTGTGTTATACACTGATGTTGTGTGTGTGTGTGCATACCTCTGTCTAAAACACTTCAATGAAAAGTCCTCTGAAGTCGTGCTTGCAGTCTCTTAGGTGATCTGCTTGTTTTATTATCCAACTCGGGTGCAATATACAAAGCAAAACTAACGCTTCTGTTATTAGTGATAATATAGCCGGTCTGACAGCATTCGGTCCGGTGTCATTCCCCTCGCCATAGTAGGGAAAAAACGTGATCCCTAACAAAAATTGACATTTGCGTATGCACAAGCAGGCCTCCGTTACATTTCGATCGATCCGCATGTTTTTAACTGATGAAGTGAAGTTGATGCCATTGCTACTGTTTATTGCTCAAAGGAAAAGCTTTTATATTCACGTGCACTGAGAGGGGCACCGACCAATCACAACAGCTTGAGGAGCGGAACTCGCTGATATGGTATGGGTGGGACATCTTCAAACACACACTTTAATCTGGGAACCAATCACCACAAACCGGGTCAACTTTACCAATCACAGCGTTTCGGAAGGCAGTGAGAAGAGAGACAGTGGTGGACTTGAAATATGTGAAATATAAAGGATTTTTGGAAACTAGGAACATGAACCTTTAAGACGAACAATTCATTTCAATATGTATAAAAGTTACATAATGTAACGTTTCAGGGTTCACTGATTACGAAACCAAAAATCTATTTGACTACTGCGATAATATCATTTCACTTCTTTCCAATTTTAATTCAAACTTGATCCCAATCTTAATATAACAGATAATGATGGAAGTAATTCAATACGTCCCTTGTGCTCCTCTGTTGGTAAAGTAATTAACCCCTGGCAACCTAATGCGAAATACTCCGCTCAAGGGCTCAGATCGCTTAACCGCGTTAAATGAATTATACCCGATGCAAATCAGTGTTGATTACAGAAGACTTGTGATAGGCTACATCCCATTTTTTAAAAGAGACAGAATGACAAAGATAACCCAGTAAACCCAGAATGAGGTCAAAAGCGCATACCCTAAAGCAAGTAATACCATTAGTACCTCCTGGAAGTAGAATTCAGATCTACTTAGTGAGAGAGAAACGAGGTAAGCATTTGAAACATTTAAAGAGCACATGGAGCTAAAGGAATGAGGTATGAAACAAGTTCAACATGCTTCTTTTAGCCAGAGAGGGAGCTCAGGGAGTGTTGCCGACCAAGTGTGAATAAATAGAAGGAGCACAACAGCGTCAAGTGCCAAGGGCATGATTTGGAGGCGGTAGGTGTATGCATACGCATGTGTGTGCTTATGTTTGCGTGGTAGCACATGTCTGATTGTAAGAATTTGTGAAGCAGATTGTCTACTAAATATATTTACATTGTTTCTTTAGTGGAAGTCAGTGACGTGGTACAGAAGTACTAGAGCAATATAATTAACATACAGTGAACATCACAAATGAAGGGCTATGGAAATAGCTTTGCTGATTCTAAAGGCAAATTACTTAAAATATTTTACGTGAAATCATATTAAAGAATACTTTTGGATTAAAACTTGAAGGGTTTATCCAAAACATTAAATTCCTTTATCATTAACTGCCCATCATATCCTTCAAAAACATGTATGACACACATGTGTGACTTTCAGAACACAAAAGAACATTATTTTAAGAATGTTTGTAACCAAACAACATTGGAACCCCTTCGCTTCTATGCGTATGGACAATGTCAAACCACTTAGACATTTCACAAAATATCTTTTGTGTTCCACAGAAAAAAAGAAAATATATATGTACTATACTGTTGTATCATCCAGCAAACTTGATGCACTTTCGTTGAAAAAGGATTCTGGTTTCGCTCACACAAATATGTCAGTTCTGGAAGGCTTATTACAGGTGTCTGAATTGGTGGCTTCTATTTGCACCCCGCTGCCTTAAAAAGAAGCTTACAGTCCTGGGAAATCTATTCAACCTGCCTGTAACTATCCTTGTAAAGCTGTCGGAACCATGAGACACCATTTAAAGTCTGACGTTTCATCACCATCCAGGCTGAAGAGCAGGTATACTGGTCCAGAGCGCAGGTCAATCCGCTACCTTTCTCCTGGCTGAACAAATGCACCTGTCACGTATTCTCCACAGTGGCAGGAAATAAGAGAGCTTGATGGAGGACACGGCAATGGTATATATCTCTTTCTAAACAATAACAGATGGCACACCATTACAACCGGGCCCTTAATAAAAGGAGCTCTCCGAATCGACTTGTAAACTTTGTGAAAACTGAAAACAGAATGAGATTTCTTCAAAGAATGAGAATTTCAGTATTGAGAATTTGGAGGAAAGAATACACAGAATACAATTAAAAATAGCTTAAATTGACCTCTTTGGTTGACGTAAACAATGCTGGTCAAGATGAACAGAACTGTTTCAGTTCTTTAACACTACACAAATGCTTGAACCAAACACAACCTGCAGAATATTTATATCAGAATTAAAATTTAAATATCTTGTCACTTGTCATGTAAGAATCAAAGAATTACAATGATAATAAATAAATAAAATCTGAAATTGGAAGTGTTTCCGGACCGTGTCTTATAATGTGGTCTAGACGGTATCATCAGACCAACGCACCTGGCCCGAAGTTTGGTAATAATGTAACATTTATTTTATATATATTTTAGTATAAGATTTATTTTGGGTGTTTTTGCCTTTATTGGACAGTGATTTTTTATATTTCTTTGACGATGACTAACCTTAGTTTTTGAAGTTCAGTTATGGTACTGAAGGTGTTTTTGTTTCATATTTTATTTCTTGGTTTTGTTTTTAAATAGGAAAAGGGTGGGGATTAGTTATTGAGTTTTGGTTCTGTTACTTTCGTTTGTTTAGCACCGCTCAGTTTTCCTCCTCTCTGTGGCTTATTTCAATTTACTATTATAATTCTTTCCTTTGTTTTCGTTATTTATAGTTGTAAATAAGTGTTTATAGTGTTCCCCTTTTGTATTTAACCCCCCCCCCTTGTAAATAAAGCGAACCACCAGTTTTCAAATATCTTGGTTGTCTGTCCTTAATTCATCCAACCACAGTACTTTCCAGAGACAAGATTAGGAGGTTGTGTTAAGTTTTATGATGAACATCTCTATTATACCTCCTAACCAACAGGGGGCGTAACAGTATGTGTAACTAAACTGCTCAGCAGAGTAGATAAATATTAAATGTAAACTCAGTGTCTGTGATGACATTTCTTAGTTTTAAAATGTCTGGTAATATCAAGTGAAATTTGAAGTATTATATGTCACACAAATAGTACTGTATATAAAGTATTTGAAATATCCTCCATTTCACAACAGATTCTAATTCTTGTTAAGTATGAAAGAGTCATACTGTACATTGATCCTGTCCTTTCTACAAAGTCTTGATAAATGTGTGCGAATTGAAAGCAGATATGAAATACCACGTACATGTTGTACATTTCCTTTTCCACAGCTGCTGTTGTGTGCACACTCGACGAAGCACAAATCTTCTCACCTCAGTCATCGATTTAGCTTCTCCCTATTCATCTTCAAATTCATCTTTTTCCCTTTTCCATTTGACCTCTTCAAACCGCTTGGATGTTACAGTATCTGTGCTGGATTTGGACTGATCAAACTCTCATGACATGCTTTGTGGCTTTGCAGGAACAGGCATAATTCTTCAGACGCAGAGCTGAGATGAGTGCTGACACTGAGAGAACATGATGTACTGCTGACAGAGCTGCAATATGATGCTCTATGCAAAAATCAACATTAAAGCTCATTGTAAAGACCGAGAACAGCAACAGTAATAAAAACATCTTTAAAGACCATCTATTATTGTATTTATATTTTAAGGTTTTGAAGACTGTATCTTTTTTTCATAATCAGAAAATATAAACGTTTTTTTTTCAGATCGTGTCTGCAGCATTATGAAGTTGTGGGTTAACAGATTAAATATTTAAACTACTAATTGACTTAATATACAAAAGATATGAGCTGTTTTTTGGGTCCTTAAATCTACGGTCCAAGAGTATTGTTATACGACCAGAATAAATGATATATGTTTAATTATAGCTTTAAACTGTTTGCACTGTCGGAATAGTCAGATGGTATGGTTGTTGCAGTGATTATGACAAAGTTTTTGGTTTGTTTTTGTCTTTCTTCCTGTAAAGCTGCTTTGAAACAATGAAAAATTGTAAAAAGCGCTTTCTGAATAAAACAAATTGAATTGAATGGTGATGATTGTGGTGACGATGGTCATAGGGGTTGTTGCAAAAATGTTTGTGTTTATGGCGATGGCATAATTGATGATGTTGTGTTAGTGATGATGATGGTGATAATGATGGTGATAATGGGTTCATACAGTGGTTGTTGTTTACAATTATGGTGATGATGATGGTGCTGGTGGTGATGGTGGTTATGGTGTTGATGGACATAGTAGTTGTTGCTGAAATACTGTTTAGGTTATGGTGGTGATAATGATAATTGTGGTGATGATGGTGGCTGTGCTGATAATGATGGTCATAGTGGTTATTGTGATGATGATGGTGGTTATGGTGATGATAGTCATAGAGGTTGTTGAAATAATGTTTGTGGTTATGGTGATGATGGTGGTGATATGGTAACAGTGTTAATGGTGGTGGTTGTTGTGATTGATGGTGATAGCCGTGGTTGCTGTGACAATGATGGTGGTTGGGGTGATTCTGAGATTTAGTTTTAGTTTTGGTCTTTAAACACCAGCGTGCAGTACTGGTCTAAATATTCTAACTACTCTCTTCTAGGGACTGCTGGTTATAAATGATCATATTTTGAGTTATTAACGGTTTTCTAGCAGAATGTGGGTCACATTCATTTGAATGCACTTATTGGCTCAGCTTTGGCTGCTGAGCACTCATTAGAAGAAGGAGTTGACTGAAATGGTAGTTCAAGATGTTACGACATCAAAAGTTCTTCAGGCATACATCTACGCAGTAGATTGTTCTCAAAGCTGGCGTTTTTTCTTAACCTGATGGTTATTTATAAAACTATTGTGAAGCGTGAACTATGTGTTTTGTCATAAGTTGCATATCCGCATTAAAGGAAAACTGCAGAGGAGTTATGGATACAGAATGCTGAGTTTTGTGTGACATTTATCCATCTAAGGGTTAATTACTGAGCATTTATTGACGGAGGATCTGACAAGCCTTACACCAATCAATAAAGTTCAGTGAAGTCTAACAGAAGACAATCTGACAGTTTTATTAATGAGCCCATGTCATCCAAATTTAAGAAGCAAAATGTAGATGTCTTTTTGACAGTCATCTGTTAAAACATTTTCTTTGGACCTCATTTAAATATTTACATAATATTTACATAATTACATTAACAATTGCTGATTTTTATTTATTTAGTTGTTTTCAAGAATAATAATTAATGGATGCAATTGGGTAAGAGGAAAACAAGGGGAAAACATAAAGGAGCAGTTAAAAAACGTAAAAAAATCTCCAAATGCTTATTGGAACCCATATGCATTTCTTCCCTTCAACACAAAACTGGTTATTTAGCACAGAATGTCCATGTTATTACCAAGAACATGTTTTGAGGAAATACACATGCTGATAAAAGCTTATGCTTTGATGCATTGAAGATCTTGTCAAATTTCGTTAATGTAAATAAACAGATTTTGTCAATTTAAAATGCCATGCCACCACTATTCATTGTAGGAAAAAATCAGAACAAAAAAAAAACACTGAATTCTTATCTTTGTGCCCCTCACCCTGACATTTTTGTCTATGTCTGGCAACAGGCATTTATTGAATATTGATGTCTAACTAAAGGTTGTCATTATTTTGGGTCATTGTCTGGCATCAACCATCACATAATATTCAAATGTTTTGTATCGGCTTCATTACTGTTATACAATATAACTGTGAGAGCAGAGATTGACTAAATATGCTGTTATCTACCCTTTCGTGTTGCTTGAAACTTATACTGTATATTATCTCAGTGAACACAAGCATCTGTAATAAAAATGTCAGACCTGCTTTATGTATATAAAAATGCAAGGTGATCCCGGTTGTCAAGTTCATTACGTAACAAGGTTACTCCAAAAATATACAGATATATATATATATATATATGTATATAATTTATTTATAGAGCTCTCTCACACAAGTATTACAGAATGCCCCGAGGCCTGATTATAATTTGAACTTGAGCTGTAAAAAAACACAATATACAATACAAAACAATAAGGAATAATCAAATGTCATTTAAAACTTGTGCTTTGATTTTTTCTTTATATGATAATTGATCTTTGGGTCACATCTTAATCCACTCCCATTTGAGTGGATTTAAAATTAATTACAATAAAATGAATTAATAAACCCTCAATTAATTCTAAGCGATATAAATAAAGATTATATATTTCTATACTGATAGTTAGAATGTAGAGATGATGGAACCATTAAGATTGAAAAGATCTTTTTTAATTGCAAAAGGTTTTCTTTAAATAAAAGCAAGACAAAAACAGTGAAGTCATCAGAACTTTTGCATGGCTAAATTTAATTATCATGAGATAAAATGCGAATAAAATACTCTCAACTTAACAAGATTGAGTTTATGTGGAAAAAGAATGGTGTACAGTATAGTATACAAACAGTAATGAGGTCAAGTTGTTAATTCAAAAGGAAATGTCAAGCAGTCGAGAGAAAAGGATGAAATCGATATTATCTCTTAATGAGTGGAATTCACTGGGCCGTGGCCTGTGTTAAATGAAGTTCTGTCATGAGATGTGAGGTGGACGTGACCTTACGCATGAGAACCAAAAGTCAGGGGAAAAGTCTGTGCCCTTTGATGTCATTACAGGCTCCAGTGTTTCGATTGCCAGGGGGCAATAGTGTAATAGAAGGGTGACAGTCATCTCCAGTGGTACATGCTGCTGTGTCATCAACCCTTCATTTATCATCGCGTCAACTTTCCTTTGCAAATAGAGGGTAAAACAGACCTTAAATAGTGTTGTACAAAAGAGACAGTTCAATAAGGTTAAAATATGCAAAATAAAACATGCATGCATTGAAATCGCACAGTACATGTAAGAACATTGTCTCATTTTAATTCCAGAGCTTCATGTTTCTGATTTATGAAATATGAGTTCTGTCCTGGATACTTATAAGGACTGGTGAAGGTCAGTTCTTCATACAGTATGATAATGTTTTAAAAATGCTATGGTAAATAAACACAACATAACCATAGAACTGAGAGTTATCAAAATCCTGCGCGCATAAATTCCTCTTTGAAGATTAATCAAACAAGACAGGACGAGTCAACTTCACAAACAACATTTTGTTCAGATATGTTTTAATTATGCTTGCGTTAAGATATTCATTACCCACACATCACACTAACAGCCATCTCTGTCAACACAATCAAAACATGCATTCATCCATAATGAAGTTTAGAAGTTACAAGGAAGTTTAAAAGCTAAGTTTTTTGAGTCATGTGGTTTGAAAATGACAATTAAATTGTGGTACATTTTCTTGAGTTAATAATACTAAAACGTGGATTTTGACATTTTTGAAGAAAACCTGTCTGCTATATGAGGGCTTTATTATTGGACCAAGTCAAAAGTGCCCACCCCTAAAATCCTATCTACAATATCCTGGTTTCCACATACTGTATCTCTCAGGGCTTTCTTTCAAAGCAAGTCTGATCTGCAATGTGATTTACAAAATCATTCATGTCAGTAACACATGTGTTATGGGACACATTATGTGCCAGCTTTAAATTGTTATGGTTTTGGGTTTGTTGGCTATATTGTTTGTTAGGTATGTTGAACAATAATGGTCACTGATACCCCAAAACACTGACGAGATGACATCGGCACTTCGAAAAGAGCCAGGTGGTTGAGAGAAAAGGATTAAATCAATGTTGACAATTACACTAAAATTATACAACAAACGAGTCTACTAAAATGATTATTAGGAAATGAAGCAGATATGGATACAAGAAGAATTAATACGGCGAACAAAACCTTCACTGTGCTTATCCTTCACAGTAAACTGTAAAGAATAATTCAATTAATGGGTGAATTGTGGACAAAACAAGAGTAGAAAAGAGAGACTTACTAAACAGAAAAGTGAGCTTCTTTAAAACTGTAAAGATTTGTTGAGGTCACTGGGAACAAATTAACTTTCAGGAAGATTATATCAGAGAGATTGGCCAACCAACTAAATAAGTTTATTTAACACAAAACTGAGCCTATTATTAAATTTCTATCTGAAGTTAGACAGGAGCAAAGGAGAAATGTTTGGAAATGTCATAACCATTTGTAAGCCCAAGTGATGATGTGCATTTGGTGTTTAGGAAGAGGACACCGTCCTTGAGAAACTTCTATGACTGTTATGGACAAAATCAGCTTACAATCATGAATAGAAATCAAATGCTGAATATACTAAAATTGGTGCCTTAAATGCCATTACTCATGGATTCTTTAAACTTCACTTGTTCCCATACAGTATCTCCTCACAACAGCTTTTAAATTCAAATCAAAGGTTTTCAGAAAGCACGGTTATATTGTGTTTAAGTAAGGCCTTTAGCTTTAAGCAGGTTTTTGATGTTAGCCCTAAACATGATTAGAAATAATAGCTTTGCTTAAACAGCTAAGCAGCTTCAACAAACAGGCGTTCTGCAAGCCGCCAGACCGAGGATACCAGATTTTCAGCCAGCGCGAGTTAGCGGAACTGCAAGCGTAATGCATTTTAAAAGCGTGAATATTTCTTTGATTTTTGCTAGATCAAATGTATCCAGCACAGCTGGACATGGCCTTACACGCATATTTGGATGAAATAAGCCGCCACGGCATATAAACATTACTGTTGACACATTTTGACAGGAGACATTCATCAAATTAGTTTGTTCATCCGAGTAGATAAGAAATGCCTGAATTATCTCAAGAATAACCCATCAACAGGGAGGCACCACATCATCCATTTATTGTTTGCAAAATGTGTTGATTTAATTGTCTTTAATTGTTTTGCTCCACCATGTAGTTGGCAGCATTTTAAGTCTTCACAGCTGTGCCTCTCATGCTAAGATAATTGTAAAAGGTAAACATACTGCCTCCTAAAGACACCATTGTTTAAGCCAGTTTCTAAGATGCATCACAAGTATCATTTATAGAGACGACAACATGCATAATTCTAGCATATATGGGGCAATAGATTCATAAACTGGCTAAATTAATCAGTCTGAACACTAAATGCCAGGAGCTTATATTTACCTTTTGGAAATAGAATATTTGCATTGCATTATAGGAAAGGCAACAAATAAAAGGCTGACAACTCTCAAGAGAAACATCTTCATACTGTCTCTTCATATTAAAATGTAATTGCTCAATAGTACATCTAAGATTTTCAATTGGCAGTTGGCACAATTGCAAATCATTACTTGTCAAAACACAATGTAAACTATTTTACATGTGCCCAATTCAGAATAGTTCATAAATACATAAATATCTGTTGTGATATTAACATAAATATCTGTTGTGTGGGCAAATTACACGGTTTAATTCTTTGTACGAACTTAATATTCCAACTTAAAAAACCCTTGCGCTTGAATATTTAGAAAATGTATGCTTGGTTGAAAAAATGTAAACAGTTGATAATTAAATAGTTAAATGGTTTTTAATAAATTTTCATAGAGTTTTAAACAGTTTTTAATATTCTTGATCTTGTTTTGTAGTAAAAAAATACTCTGTGCTCCATTAAGTCAATGTTCAAGTGATTTGTGCTTGCTTTGGAGTGCTTTCTGTGTACCTCAAAATAAATAATCTTTCACGTCTAAAGTTTGTTATGCATTTCTGTTGAGAGAGAATCAAGGGAAATGTCTGACACCGAGTCAGTTCGGAATTCTTTTCAATAGACTCTGTTTGTAAGATTCTTATGAGCATGAAGTTATGTGAAGTTAGTGCATGTTTTTGGAAAAAACACGTGTACGTTGAGTTACATTAACACTCTTGTGTACATAAAGGTGGGACACAATTTTTAGATACCCCGCACCAGCATTAATTAAAAGAACAACCAACCCTTCACCCGACTGCAGCACTAATTTCATTCCGTACCCGACCCTACCTGTTTGACATGCACACCACGACCCGAACCGGTGCCACATTAAATAGATGTAGATGTATGCATGTACACACCACCATTTATTTTCATCAAGCAATACTTTAACTGTGACAGACAGAATATTCAATAATTTATATTTTTTGAGTTTTGATGCGCTGAGTCCAAATATATATATTTTTTTTCTGCAATTAATTGCATTAAAGACCACATGGCTATCTTATAACCAAAGCTAATAGCTACTAGCTAACAATATTGGATCTCTGTTGGTTGTCTCTCCCGAAACTCTGCAACACACTAAAAGATAAGCTTCCATCAAAGCTGAATGAAGTGTAATGCAGGAAAGAGACCGATAGCAGCATGGTCAGTTTAAATGTTTATTTAAGTTGTGATGAGAGCAAAGAGTCGACTCAAGTGCTTGCTGTCCATCAGTTGAGGCAGCACAAAAAATCAGTTTAATTGATAAATTACCATTTTACTCAATATTTGTGTCTTCATTGTGTGTCATGCTTGTTAGAGTTTCTTATCTTTAGCAAGTTGAGTCTCTCATGCAGATCTCTGCCTGTGTGGTATGCAGAGTTGCTTTCAATGCAGTTAAGATACTGCCTTAATAAGCAATGAGGCAGAGCACTAGGTTTTGGAACAAAGCTAATGATTGGCACATGAAGCTATCTGCCCTGCTTTGAATATTTTGAAGTTGTCTTTTAGGTTGATTGATGCATTATAAATCTATTTAAGTGATGCTACAGGTCATCTGTGCTCAGGTCTTAACGGGCCTTTGATGTGTATCATCTCGTCTTAGGTGCGATTTCAAAGCACAGTTTTAGGTATATTTCCCAAAGGCAGCCTTTTACATGCATTACAAAACACCAGCGTTTGGCTTTTTCTCTACAAATATTTTTTTTTAAATAAGATATTAAAGATATGCTAAATGAGCATTTTATCAAGTTACATAAAGCCAGAGACTATTGAGAGCAGAGCAACACAAAATGAAAGTTCAGTTATATAGGCATTACCAAAAGACTATGCCTCTATCCTTTCATAAATATTAAAATGCTTGCTGTCTCATTATCAAGTTTGCCCTTTTCAGAGGAAACTTTGAAAAATCCCCTGCTAGAGAAAGACGATGGGGGTGGAATGGTAAGAGGGGGTTGCACATGCACGCACACACCTCAACACCGGCACATAATTTTACGTCATCTGTTATATTGGGATCAAGTGTAAGACAGATTGTTTCATTGCAATGAGATGGACTGCCAACAAAGTGACTAATATAATGAATGCCTTTCACTTTATTGACTTCTAAATGTGAATTGCTGTGAATGGCTGATTGGGGTTTTTGGAACCTGTGCAATTAGTTGGCAAGCTGTCCATTCATTAGATGCACAATAATGTACAATAAAATAATTGGACGAAACATTATTATGGTAAGAGTAAATTTGGCAATCCTCAAAACGGTAAACTTTGCTTACAGAGTTATGGTTAATGTTCACTTTCTGGTTTCTATTCTCTGGTGCACAAAATATTAGACCACCACCTGAAGTAGGCCTGTGCCAAACCATAAGTATTGTTGATTAGCACACTAATTTTAATGTGTCTTGATGTTATGCATGAATTTTCTAATTTACAGTTTTACAAGAAAGCCAGAACATAGTAAACCACTTTATTATTTTTCATTCAGATGCGCACAGTCAAGAATAACAGAGTCTGTATAACATGCATGCAGCAAGAATGCAAGTTGCACGTTATCAAGGGCCAAGAAGGCCTACAGAATTATTATTGTGTTACTATTATCTGTGAATAAAGACTATTTTAGTTGTTTTAGTTTGTTATATGCCTAATAATTAATACCGGTATGATGTATATTAGATCAACTACTGGTCAATAACACAAATGTATCATTTGACACAGAGTGATGGATCTCCTCTGTGGCCTTGTCACAGTCTCTCTCTCTCTCTCTCTCTCTCTCTCTCTCTCTCTTTCTATACATATATATATATATATATATATATATATATATATAGTTTATAAAAGAGGTACTATAAATTTTTTGAAACTTCTCTTTTGTGTTTCAAGGACAAAAGAAAAACAGCATATGGGTTTAAAATGTAAGGAGGTAAGTAAAAATGGACAACAATTTTTTTTTGGGTTGAGGGAACTATTCCTTTAATTTCCCTTGACACCACTATCTCCAGGCCCCACTAACCCTTGAGTTAGAAACGATTTAAATGAAACCGCATTCTTTGTTGACAAAAAGCACTCGTGAAACAAACCACAGATGCATTTTCTCTCACTTTCTTGTCTTTTCGCTCTTACATCTATGAGTGGCCATACTGACAGCCCAAGGCAAAAAAACTGTGTGCATCTCTTTGCTTCTTAGTCACACAAACAGCTCTGTGTTCCTGTGGTCTGTTGTCTCTCTCGTGGGAATCTATATTCTCAAATCA
This sequence comes from Triplophysa bombifrons, assembly GCA_029783895.1. Lineage (NCBI taxonomy): Eukaryota > Metazoa > Chordata > Actinopteri > Cypriniformes > Nemacheilidae > Triplophysa > Triplophysa bombifrons. The sequence goes on from CM056464.1 coordinate 18,495,215, forward strand.
AAACAAAGGGTATTCATTAAAGGTCTGCCTCGGTGGCTGCCACATCGAAACAACAGAAGTGATAATAAAAAGCAAAAAATTATGATCCTGCCAACAAAGCATTTCCAGCTTCTCTGCATGAAGCCTGTGATTTCATCACATTTTGTTTTACAAAACCTTCTCATAAACATGGAAAACGTTATTATTATTCCATCAACTCGTCCTGCTGGGTGCACACTACAGCAGTGTTGGGTGTAACTAGTTACCAAGTAATTAGTTACTGTATTTTAATTACTTTTCCCTTGAAAAAGTAAAGTAAGGGATTACTCATATGTTTTCTGTAATTTAATTATAGTTACTTTTGATGTACTTAAACTAAATACTTTGTGAAATATATGCGTGTGCAATAGTGTAATTGACATCAAAATTCAAAGTCTTACTTTAAAATCTGTGCTCACATTTGTAATACTTTGGTCTGTTAATAATATTATTTATTTGAATGAAATAAATAAGCCGTTTCATGTCTATCCTTGAATCACTTAACTAATCAAGGTCGATGTAGGATATAGAATGTAATTAGTAATGAGTAACTAAATACTTTTTGGACAAGGTAATTTGGACAGTAATCTAATTACACTATTGAATATGTAATGAGTAACTACACTCTAAAAATGGCTGGGTTATCTTTTAACCCATACCACTGGGTTGAGTCCGTTGGGTTGTTTTGCTGGGTTATTTTTCCACATGTTAAACACTTTTTGGGTAGTTTCAGTTTTCAAGGTGTTGGGTTAAACCTGCTGGGTTAATGTGCTGGGTTGTTTCTGCCGCTGGGTTATTTGAGGAGTCTCGCGCGTTTACCGCCCTGAGACGTTGAGTGTATTACGCAACTTTCATTTTTATAAAGAACAAAGGGGCAAAGTCACTGGTTGGAGCAATTTAAAGGTACGTTTTTTACGTTTTAAGGGAATATTTATTGAAATGGGCAGAATTTTTAACATTTTGCAAGTCTTAACTAACGTTAGTGATGTAATTTTGACGACCAGCAACTGTTACCTCAGATATAAATTGACTCGCATAGTCCTGTGAACATGCGCGACAATGCGAATTAATACAATTTTAGTTAATACCCCATCACATGTAAGCTAAGTTATGAACTTTAGTGAGAATTTAACAAAATTTGAGTCAAACCGGCGAGTGCCCCGCGAGCGCGGTCAAGCATTCCCGGTTCAGGAACCCCTCTCTCGGTGTCCACTCTGGATATTAAGCAGCAAGTCAATTATATTGCTCCCTCTGTTATAAAACAAACATTTCAAGGTTTGTGCATATATTAAAGAAAGACGAGTGTGGTAGCCTGTATTTAATGAGTTGATTTGATACACGTGTGGTTTCTTAATGTATTAAGTGGTGTAGTTCATAATGTATTATACATAATTTATATGTATTTAGTTATTTTTATTAATTGACATTTGTTGCTAGATATTGTGGAGATTTTATATTAGTTATTTTTAATGTTATTTATAATGCTTGTTAATGTTTGATATGAAACATTTTTATTTATTATAATTAAACAATTTTCTTTTAATCATGCAAATCTAAAAATATTGCTGTTATTGGCTTTAAAAGTTAAAACATTTCTTAACAATTATTTTAAAGTCAAATAAAAATGATTTTTTAAAAATAAATGTCAAATGTCTTGATTGACAATGAAGTACAGAAGAAATTAAGAATAACCCAGCAAGAATAACCCAGAATTAAACACATGAATAGTTAAAATGACAACATTTTGGGTTTTTTCAATAACCCAGCATGCTGGGTTAACATGTGTAACCCAGTGTGCTGGGTTACTTTAACCCAGCATGTGTTCTGTCCAATATTTACCCAGCACTGGGTTGTCAATTGGGTTGTTTTTAACCCAGCCATTTTTAGAGTGTAGTAATTAATTACTTTTTCAGAGTAACTTTCCCAACACTGCACTACAGAGACAAAGTGGCCGCTAGAATGATTTTTTTTCTATTGCGGCTAAAAAAAAGACCAAATGTGAGCGTAGAAATTGTAGCAGATGCTTGTTTGTTGTTCCGTCATGGGGGTACTTGGAGTTTCTTCTGGTACTGCCTTATCTTTTATGTCAAGCCTGAACAGAGCACAGAAAATGTTCTCGGAGGCGCTGCGCTTTCATAACTTCTGTTAAACCACATCCTTAATCAGCATGTCCAGTGTACAAGGATAGAAGTCTGAGACTGCTGATGCTCCACACAGACAATATCCTCAAGAATTGCTATTCATTCAGTATCTGAAAGGAGTTTGAAGGAAAAAATAGGTTTAAGCCATTTTTGGTAACACTTTTGTCAACATTCTAAACAAAATACAATGTATAAGAAGTGTTAAAAATAATATTATTTTTTCACCTTACATGTTTGAAAGTTCCTTTTTGCACGCTCAAAGAGACTGATCGTCCCACCTCTAGCGTGTGGGGACAGAAGAGGTCAGTGTGAATGGGCACTGTGGGATGTCAGAAGATCAGCTTATGACAACATCACGGTCTAATGCACGGCATCAGAGGTCATCGCACTAGGAGCTGGCTCCTGCTGACTTGTTCCATTAAAGCTCACAGAATCTCAAAGAAACGCTGCAGGAAGGCCCCCGGTGCCCTTTGGCACCATATAGTGTCCTATGTGGCCCTACAGCGCCAGAGCAACCAACCTAAATCCATTATGTTGTAGCCGTCACTTCATCTTTCCTCGCTGCAAATCCTATATTCCCACCTTGAATTTGAATTGAACGTGTTGTTTTGATTTGTGGTGTTTGGATTGAAAATTTGTATTTGTGTGATTTGAAGTCGTTTCAGATTGACATTTGTACCGGAGACCTATTTCCTGTCTCAAAATATATTGCAAAAGTAATGAAACTACACAAAAGAAGACTCATAAAATGATCTGCCCATCAGAGCACTGAAGCAGATTCGGCTGCAGATTCAATAACTGCGCTGTTTCATAGTTTGCTTGATGCCTTGGTCTCCAAGGATTTTTTCCTAGACGCCGGCAAACAACAGTGGGTCCAAAGGGGCTCAAATGGCTCCATATTTCTTGGAAAGTGACAGGGAGTTCCATAGCCATTCAGACATAAGGGAGTCGCTTACCATATAATCAGATTTCTTTCTCTTCCATAGGAACATTGTAGATTTAGTTCAGACTCCATATTAGATTAGTCAGCTAGATGAAACAGCAATGGAAATGTCTGGAATGAACCCCAGCTACTCGGGTACCTATTTAACCCCCAACCATGGGTCAATTCAGTTTGTTCTTTCCCTGCACTAATTCACAACAAACTGGGTTAGAGTGAGGTCCAGAAAGGTCCAAAAGTCTGAGGCCACTTGTGAGAATGTTTATTTTCTGGAATGATTTGCTGCACTGGCAGCATTCACTTAAACCATCATATCTGTGCTGAGCCTGATGATCCATGTTATACCAGCATTACGTCACAGTTCTTCTGAAACCTTATCTGAAAAGTTTGTGATTTTTATATTTTTCCATAAATCATTATTATTAGTCACCCAGCTTTGTCACTGGGTTAATAAAAAGTATTAAAAACTGCTTGTCAACTTTACCACCAAGTACGTCATCATTAAAAAAGTACAGTATTTTTCCATTTCTTGATAAACAGCGAATTTGGACATCCAAGGTTTCGGAAGGACAGCAACAATATCTTAAATAAAGGCAAGAGAAGTCCATACATACATTTAACAAATCAGCATATTCATGAGTGACCTTAAAATAGACCATATAGACCGCTGCTTCTCATCAAGAGGGTCTAAAATGAGATGAAACAAGCCAATGTTTTTGGATATAAATAAACATATTTCTAGCTTTGCCAAGCTCTCCGTTTTTTGTAGTTATGCCAAGCACAAGATTTTATTTAGATTATGAGTAGGGGGCCTTAAAAATATTGTTGTGGATCCACTGAGATAGACCAAGAGATCTTATATTTCTCTTATTAATTCTGTGCTATTACATTTGACTTTTTTTGTTTTTATTGTGTTTTTGATCAATATTTGAAGTAATTTGCTTCTATATACTGCACATTATAGAGGCAAAAAGATCTATAATTTTATAATAATAATAACAATATAGGATTGTCAATTAATAAACTAATTATATACATGTATTTGTTGTTAACTAATTTAGAGAATTGTCATTTGGGAAAAGTCAGGTTATATTTTAATTCTGTAATTAAGATCTGAGACTGTAAATTGGACCGTTCTACATTCAGAGATTAAGATTTGATTTTACCTTCCCTTCACAAATGTGACTCCCTGGATCACAAAACCAGTCACAAGGGTACATTTTTCGAAATTGAGATTTATACATCATGTGAAAGCTGAATAAATAAGCTTTCCATATGTCTAGTTTGTATGGATAGGAAATATTTGGATGAGATACAACTATTTGAATATGAGGGTGCAAAAATGTTGAAATATTGAGAAAATCACCTTGTAAATTTTAAAAAAGTTGTAAATCAGAGGTGCTTTAGCATGCTGTTGCTAAGAAGATAGAGGTTTGTTTTAACGGTCTCTATTGGCTTACCTCTGTAATGACGTTGGTGAGAGTAGATAAACCGGAATGCGGAAATTTAAAGCTTTACATAGATACAAAAAAAGTTTGTAGACGTGTTTCAGGCCATTTTTGTTCGTGATTTTGCTGCATCCAAGTTTTCATATATTTACGGTAGGAAATGTATAACATATCTTAATGAAACATGATCTTAATGATTTTTGACATAAAAGAAAATCATTAATTTAGACCAATACAATTGCTCACGAGCAAGGCGGGTCATTTCTTACCGTTTTTGAACTGTATTACAACAATGTATTGTTGGCTATTTCTACAAATATACCCGTGTCACGTATGACTGGTTTGGGGGTCCAGGGTCACAAATTGCTAAATTCTCCAGCATAGCTGTTGCTTTGAATTTTAAAGTCTCCTGTAATCTATGATTGCATTACTTAAAACACATGAACATCACAAACGCATGAATAAAAGTTTATCCTGTGATAATAATTTCCTCACCTCTCAAAATATCCATTTGGTCAAGAGTGTTGATGTGATTGGTTACAGGTTTGTGACAAGTCTCTATATTATAAACCTGTAACCAATCACGTCAATCACATTGAAAAACTACAGTTTCATGGCGAAATTACTCAGCAATGGTTTTGAATCATGAATTTACACATGGTTTGTATTAAAGCATATTAAAACAACACTTAAACATATAAACAAATTAAAAACTTGTCACTGTCACCACAGGGCGACTTTATTCGATTTTATTTCATTACCTCTGAGGTCGTCTCCTATTGAAGCACATACTGTGTGTATTTATGTATTAATCTTAAATAAGTTTAGTTGTAGATAACTGTTTAGTAGAACCTGCCAAAAAATAAGGAAATAAAATGAGAATATCAATTCACTTAATGAGCAAAGTGCCCTTTCAATTGTTAATCGAGTAGAGAATTTAGCGTGCACACTTTGGTCAAATGGGCGCACAACTGGACTTTTTCTCATTGGAGAAATAAGGTATGTTCCTCTTTGTAATTGTATTCAACTATTTCACTGGATCCCTTGTGTACCGAGAACAATCTGAAATGCAGACCTTGTCAGTTTGATGGATTGATTCACTTGCACTCTTGGAATGTGTTGGAAACAAGACTTTCTCTCCCTCCCTCCCTCCATCCCTCCCTCCCTCTCCCTCTTTCCAGACTCGAAATCTCTCAACTGACAATTTCTGTGCAAATCTTCACAGTATATAAATGATACAGGCCTTTATCCCCTTTGTTACCTGGGAAATAGGAGTGTTGGCTCATCTAAAAGGGAAATGTGTTCTGTATACTAGATTCTATCAGCGGGCTGTAAGATGTGTGAATGAATAATGGAAGCAAACATCTTCTGCGCTACCACCACTATATATCTGTCTGACCAATGCTCATTTGTATTCACATGTATACGTCATGTGTACATGTGTTATTCTGTGTTTAAATATATTCTAAAGAAAACAATATAAACAGTGTATTTATATTTCTATTAATTTATTAAGTTAGTGAGTTACAGTGGGAGATAGTAGACGTTTGTGTAGAAAGATTGCGTTGGTTCAACCGGTACTAATATGCAGAACACAATGTACTGTAAGTGGTATCAATGTAAGTGTGGGCAACACCTCCACACGTTTTATAATGCCTCTGTTCTCATATTTGACCTTCTTAAGAAGTATCCAGAGTGTCAAGAAGCGCAGGACTTCTCCTGTTCATTGTGAAACTTTTGCCGGCATAATCCACAGGGAAGAATCTATAATCCCTGAGTGGTTGGATAAGTGTAGATACTGAAGCAGGTATCGAGCTTTAAACCGTGGTTTGAGTAGCAATAGTGCCACTGTGGTCAATTAAAGCAAACCACAGTGTCCCAGACTGCTGCCTCAAACTAACAGCTTGTGTTGCAAAAGAGAAGCCAAAGCAACACAAAAGGCTAAAACGGTTTAGAGTTTCAAAAAGACTCAAAGAAGATGATTTATTTGGCCATTCCCAACATCTTTATGAGTAAAGTCAGCTATCTTTTGATGTATTATGTACCGAATTTACTGTTCTGTTTATATGTGTGTTGCCAATGACAATATATAACTTAAATCAAAAGTGTTTTCATCGTTTTACCTTTTTTAAAGAGCAGCACAGCATATATAAAAACTGCAAAAAAAGGCTTTCGCTGAACAGCTTGTGGTATAATGAATTAGTTTCACAGTCTCACTGGTGCAGGATACAAGCATAAGAAACATCACACTGTCTCCTAGCATGACTGTGTTTGTTTCAGCAGAAGAATACTAAGGTACAAGCTTTCGAAGATGAAAATCAATATGTCCTGAGACCCAGGGCAGATAACTTTTCAAGAGGGTTACATTATATCAGTGCAAAAAGAACTGCGCTGAGGTCTCTGGTCACTGCTGCATTCCCTTTTAACTGAGAGTATTAATGTTTGCTGCAGTGCAATGGATGTTAATGTCACCCAAAAATTGAAATTCTGTCAACAATTACTCACACTTATGTTGTAATGGTTCTATTTTTTGCCAGACACAGGTTTTTTTTAAGAATCTCCACACTGGTACTTTCCATACAATCTGAATAGATTTTATTTAAATGACCAAAAGTAGACCAAATGACCAAAAGACCTCGTACTATTGTTATTTTTCTGGAAAATAATCCCTTTACCACGTTATTGTACATTGATCATAAAGGGAATGATACAAATCTCTTTTAAATTGATTTAGGAGGATGCAAAGTTTGTCATAGGCCTGACCGTATCAATTTTATAAATGAACATCTTGTTTACGTGCATCAATGAATTTATAACAACCTGTGGGAATTATCACAAGTTATATTACACTGTTTATTTTACAGTAATTACGTTGGTACATGAGGGCAAAATTAGGTGCACTAAGGAGGCCAAATTTCTAAATGTTATCCACATTAATGGCACTAATCTTACAAACTTTCCAGGAAGAAATTCACTGGTACTTTCAAAGCCGTCCGTAAAATAGCAAAGTCTTGTGAATTCCAGCATATCTGCTGCACTGGGACGAAGTAATGGTTCTAGAGTTTGTTTACAAACTGCAGGGAATTGTCACTTACCGTGCAATGAAAGTATGATTTCGTCAACAATCTCAAGTCTAGTAGAAGCACCATTTTCTCTCCCCATGGACCACAGAGCGCAGGTGAACTCAAGGTTTGGTCTACGGGGAAAGGAAAGAAAAGGTTTCTCTGTTTTTTTCAAAGTCTTCGGAAAGCCAACCAATGACCAAGTACAGGTTCAGTCAAGCAAATGATACAAAAAGAAGGTTTGGTTGCAGATATAGAGTTATGCATAAATTACTACATAGCTGGGAGCTGTTATAATATAAATATACTGTAACTCTCACAATTCCCAAAAAATATTCCCAGTCGGATTGTTGTCAATAACCCAGATATAATCTCTATTCCTCATGATGGGGTGTTGACCTTGAACACATATCTCTCATTTTCGTGCACGCATTTCTGGCCTTCAAATAAACCTTGGAATACATCATGCCTTCCATTTGTAATGAAGAATATGACCACTCTGCTGATCTTATGGCCTGATGCCTTTAGACCTTAAGCGTGAATATGATTTCCTCTGTGAAAAATGAGATATGGAATGAAAAATCACTTTTCAATATTGAAATATATTAGGTAACAGCTGCAGATATATCAATGCCATGCTATGACTTTGACAGTCACAAGTATGATCATATATTATATAATTTATATAGATATTAGTTGAAAAAACTGGACTATGGAAAACAGAGTATTATTGGTATCCAACCAAAACAAAATACCAACATTCTTGCTCCAAATGTTTGATGCATAAATTAAATAATGATAAAAATAAATTGAATATAGTGTATTATGCTCTGTGTTTTCAATAGTACATGCTTGAGACATATTTGAGAGTTGTGTAATTAGTGAGTTTTAAGTTGTAATAGTTTTCTTAGCTTAGTGTTTTAAAGCAAATTAGACTGCTGCGTGTTAACTATGGTGCCAGTCTGTTGACTGATAGGGGTCTTGCACACAGTATTACCTTTAAGGACCAGTGAGCCGTTTTCAGGAGGATCTATTGACAGAAATACAATATAACATATAACTATGTGTTCAGATGTGTATAAAGACCTTACATAATGAAGCGTTATGTTTTTCTTATCATAGAATGAGTTATTTCTATCTACATACAGCATTGGTCCCCTTACATAGAATGTTGTTGGTATGTTGTTTCTACATTATCCATTAACAGACGAACTGCTCTACATAGCGTGTTTCGTAAATAGGTTATCTCATTCGGGAAAGAAACGAAAATGTGACGATATCCTTATTCTCTCTCAGCCTTCATAGTGCTTTGAAAAGGATGGGAAGGGTTGGATTGAGCGGTTGGTTGCAAAATACATAACCTCAATGCTTGATGCCACGAAAGTTACACTGTAAAAAAAATTGAGCCAACGTAAAAAAATGAGACAATACTATTTCATTCTTCAAAATAATGATACTTTGTGAAGCCAATTTAAATGTAATGCTGACTGTCTTATTTTTCTAATAAAGATATTATTGTCACACCACTTACTGTTGTTCAGGCAATTAATATATTTCTGTTGTGTGGATTAAAAAATTTGAATTAGCAAAATGAAATATTCCAACTACTGTGAAATATAAAAATAAACATATTTATTTGTATTTTACTAAAATCGTAAATATTTTCTGCCTCGAACAGCCCCAAACTTTGTTCAAATAACTGTTTAAACAGTTTGTGTTGAGTGTTTATATACTGGCTTTGCCACTGTGTCATGCACTTACTCATCAACAATGAACACACAAATCTTAACCATGGTAACAATCAAAAACCATCTATCACTAAAAGAACTCTAAATGCACAAAATCCACTAATGCATACTGGCTCCTACCTCAAATAAACCTGTACATTTTATTCAAAGATTTGATGGCACACACCCGTCTCATCTTCTACTAAAGTGTTTATTGGACCTTGACTTTATTTCAAGGACGACTGAAGAAACATGTGTATCTTGTCTCCAGAAAATGGCATGAAGCCAGCCAATCACAAAGTATGGATCAATGTTTTTTTTTTATTCTCAAATACGCTGTCTACCGTCTACCTTCACAAACACGTAGAGCAGAGCACTCCGTTTATCATGCTATCATACTCAATGTAATCTAAACTTACATTAAGTTATTTATAAATAGTTAATGTAAAAACCTTCCTTGATGCCAAGAAATAAAAAAAATACTCAATTGCATTGAGCTAGAAACTAATATCAGTATTATAATAACCATAATATAATAACTGCGAAACGTCGTCTATCCTCAGCCACGGTATGTCTTCATTTTTGCTTCAGCCAAGATATTTGTATTTACAGGGAATAAGATGCAGGACCATGTGTATCGGACTAGTTAATTGTCTTTCCTGAAGGATATTTTATCACACTGTTTGCAGTTCACTACTTGCCCATAGTTTTAGAGTACGCTTTCAATCTCATAGGTAATAAAAATCGCACTCAGCCCTTTCCAACAATCTATTACCCAAAGACGTGAAAGTTGCAAGATTTACCATTCTCAGAGTCCCTCATAAAGCCGCTGCTGCTGTAAAGGCAATGCGCTGAGCTGATGTTTTAATCTTAGTTCATCCACAAAAGCCGAGAGGGGATATCGGCTGATTAAGTAGATGAAATAGTTAGCATTTTCCCAGGGAACGGCCGTGAAAGTGGCAATGATATCTCACTCACATTACCCGTGGAGAAGAGCAGCCACAAAAGAACTCTTGCTTTATATAGTCCATTTATTTGTTTCTCAATTAGACATGTTAGTGATGTACACTAATATACTGCTTACTGCTGTTTTACATTCTTCAAATTCTGATTGTAACAGGGATACGATTTAGTTGTAAGCTCCTCACACAACAAATAACCCATCTGCCTAATATTTCTGATGGCCCCGAGCAGAGCTGTGTAAAATAGGTTGAAGCTCATTGGTCTTTATTTGCAGTTTTATACCTCATGTAAATGATTGGAGATTGAAAAACAGGATCCTTTGAGAATAAAGCAGTTGGTATCTGGTGGCCCATGTAATTGAGCAGAATAGTGTAACTGGGAAACAACCTTTTCAATCACACACATATTCAATCCAACAAATTAATTTATGGCCACTGCAGGCTCTAGTTCTTTAACTGGAACAACTGGTAAACATTTAATGTTTTAATTGGAATTACACATTGCACATTGTCATACGCATATCTCCAGAAACTTTAGAGGCCATTGATAATCAATGTTTAATTTAATTGTCATTTTATGTACTAATTTAATAATAAGTGTCATTTTATTTTATTATTGAATGTTAATAACAAAACTAAGTTAAATTAACTGATTTAACAGAGAATATTTAATTTCCAAGAATATTCACTATGGAAAGTATATTAAATATATAAGTCTAAAATATTTTGGGAAAAAAATAATCCATTTCATTTTTACACCATTAATAAAAAAACTCTTTCTAACTGTTTATTAACCATGTCTAGCAGCATAACCTATTTTGGGAAAGAAAATTTATTGAGATCAAATGTGGCTAATTGAATAGCCTGCAGGAATTCAACAAATAAAGCCATTTTGTTCTCTCTTTGAAACTTTACAAATTTAGTGAAACAACAGAAATCAAATCCTTTACTTCATGACCTGTTTAATGATCTATTGTTTCACGGGGACCCAGAAACAAAAGGAAGAATACAATGATATACTCCTAAAATAGCAGGAGCACAAACCCAAGATTCTGGGACTGATGGATCAAAGACGTTTATTCATCATTCACTTTGTTCTGTCAGCTACAGGAAATCATTGAGTTCAGCTTGTGTTAGGGTCAGCACTTCTGTGGACCTTGATGACACAATTCATCAAGTGGAGGAACCCACAAGTTATAGGTCAGAACAGCTTTGTTTCAGCATCTGTATCTATCGTTGAAATGTAGGTGTTTGCCCGTGATGAGTTCATAAAAGCAGAGAATGAGCTGTCCTGCTCGCCTACAGCAGAGGAGTTATGCGCTTTATTTGTTCAGAGAGAAGAAGAGAGAGATTTTACTCCTAAACTGTGTTTTTAAAGTAAAATATATTGTGGGTTATCTACCTGTACATTTGAGTGCCTGCTGGTTTTATTTAACCATTTTATCCAATTAACTATTGAGTTCATGTACGTATTACATTATTTATTGTTTCATGGCTATTGGCTAGTGTTTAGGCTAAAAAAGGCAAAAAAATAATACTGAAATTATTAGTTTTATTTATTTCACACAAACACATCTCTTCAAACCAGTCTACAGACACCCACATGTGTGACGTTTTGTGACAAAATCAGCTTAGATGACGCAATCCAAATGAGTCACTCGTCATCTGATGTTTATAATAAATCCATTTTAGACTAGCCGGGAGGTTTCGGTTTTCATGTGCAGATGGCGCAGCGCTTCTCTCTCATGTATCTTAAAATTACTTTGCAATCTTCTCACAGATGTTGGAGTAAATTTTCCAGCTGATTTGGCCTTTATAAGATAGCTCATCAATGATGACCTTATAAATCATGAGGTTTTAATGAATGATTAGAAACTAAACTAAACAGACTATGTCTTTAGCTCCTTAAATATCTTGATTGATGATGTTTAATTAGTGGCATAATTGTGACACATGCAGTGATAGATGATTGAAAGATAATGTGAGTTAGGATTTAATAATCTTAGCATTGCCAAATGCAAACTGGAGATGGTGTCACTACATGTCAATCAGTTACTAGTTAGAGTGTTCTTGTGGTTGCTAGGGCATTTATTAGTGGTTGCTAGGGTATCAGTGGTTGTTAGGAATTGGTGGGGGGGCTGGTATCCCATCGGTTGGCAGATGCTATAATGTTGTTAGTGGATTCTAAGGCATTACCAGGTGTTGCTATGAGGCTTGTCAGTATATTGAGATCCATTTACTTCATTGTAATGTCCGGTGTCCAGTTATAATGCTTAAAAAAGTCATAGCATAGTTCTCTTAAACACACTACCAGATAAAAAAATATATTATGAGTACGAATCATGAAGTATGTAGAATAAATTATGAGCATGAGTTTGGTTGGAATGTATAATCAAAGGTAATGTAAAATATTTTGTAACAAAGATGCCTGCCTTGGCCTATAGGTTGAAAAACAGATCAGGATGCTAAAACAAACAGGAATCCACACTGCTTACATACAGTAGTAAAATATTTATTTGCCACAAATACTGCCATAAGACAATCTAGTTAAACATCTAAAAAATTCCACTCAAATAAACATTTCCACTTGAGTCAGTCTGCAAACTATCTCCGGTAGATATGATGCCATAGGGCATTATTTGCACCTTTCTGGTATCATGTTTGTTCAGGCAAGCTGCATGTTAATCAATAATTTATGACAATTTACCTCAGGTCTAAAGCTGTTTCGTAATTGCACTTTACTTCGTAATAACACTGTGAGTCATGAATTGAGGCTCAACGTCTTTATTCCAAGTAGAATTCTGTAAATAAAAATACACAATATAAATGAATACATACAAAGAGGTGTGTGTGTATAAACATAACCCTGTGGTACTCTACAGTATAACTGTTTTTGTCCTCAGTTTCGTGCTTGTAAAACATTGACACCGAGTTTGTTGTCGGTCAATTCATAATATTAAATATACATTGCGCACCGTTATTTTCAGTAAGTACTGATACCTCAAAAATAAAATACATTTTGACATATATACTTTTGGAGACACATGCCCCTCCTAGTGGCGTCACATAGAACAGCTACTGTATACGCAAATTGTCATCAAAACTCAATCGCAAATCACAGATATATGAATAGCAATACATTATACTTTTTATATATAAAAGCATTCTGAACATGACACAAAAAAACTTGCTAAAAGTAGAAAATGTAAAACAACATAAGCTACATAGACAAGAATATAAATCCTATTTAATTGAAATATATATTAAATAAAAGTGAATTTAAGAAAAACATCTTTGGAGTTTACTAACAGCTATAGGTGTAAGTTTGTAAATAACAGCAAAAACATAATAATAATAACAACAACATCAATAATAATATGTTTGTGTTTTAATATGTAATTTTTGTTGCAAAAAAATATATTTCAAACATAAACTTTTACTTACTCATGACTGGTGACGTCGAAAATTCATGTAGAGCTCACACAGTCTCATCCAGCACACACACACATTCCTGGTGGGAGTGAGCGAGCGAGCAAGCGCGGAGTCCATCTCTCCTCACATTGAACCTCGCTCGCCTTGCTCTCAGTTATCCTGCGCACCACGCACCGTCAAGTTGACTCTCGCCATGTGGGACCACAGGCGTGAAGTAGGTTTAATGTGAAAATATATCTCCGACTGCAGGTGAGAAAACTGTTTATGCTGTGTTACTCCGCGCTGCCTAGAACTGTGGTGCCTCGGATGCGCTTTAAACTGCTGCATGAATGCTTGGTCATTACCCCGGGATTTCACGAACATTGCGAAGGACGGCGATGCGTTTGGTCCAGCAGCGGTCACATTGCGTGATGGAAGTCTTCTGTATTTTGCGTCTTGGGATTTAAGGAGGGTCAATGGAGAGCAGTGCGCTTTTGTGCGCCTTTTGAAAAAAAACGCATCTTTTCTTGGGCTTGTGCATGCCCGGGTTTGAGATTTGCACATTGATGCTGGGTCTTTGGGCATTTTTGATGTAAAAATGCTGAACAACATTTTGCTACTGAGTGTTTTAACGGTCACCAGTTTCCCTTCAAAGACAGAGAGCCGCAAAACTTCCAAAGACATTTGCAAGAACCGGTGCTCCTGCGAAGAGAAGGAGAGCGCATTAAACATCAACTGTGAAAACAAGGGTTTCACCGCGGTCAGTCAGTTTCAGCCTCCGCAAAACAAAATCAGCCAACTCTTTCTGAATGGGAACTTTCTCTCCAAGCTCAGTCCAAACGAATTCTTCAATTATGGTAATGTAACATCTCTTCATCTGGGTAATAATGGCTTGCAGGAAATTAAGACGGGGGCATTCAATGGGTTAAAAAACTTGAAGCGTCTCCATCTCAATAATAATAATTTGGAAATCATAAGGGAGGACACTTTTTTTGGTCTGGAAAGTTTGGAGTATTTGCAAGCTGATTACAATTACATTAGTGCCATAGAAGCGGGGGCGTTTAACAAACTGAATAAACTCAAAGTGCTGATACTCAACGACAACCTTTTGCTCTCTCTTCCTAATAATATATTCCGCTTTGTCATGTTGACGCATTTGGATTTAAGGGGAAATCGACTAAAGACGTTGCCGTTTGCCGGTGTCCTAGAGCACATAGGTGGAATAATGGAAATTCAGTTGGAAGAGAATCCGTGGAATTGCACTTGTGACTTGATACCCCTGAAAGCCTGGCTGGATACAATTTCGGTCTATATGGGGGATATCGTATGCGAGACGCCATTCAGGCTGCACGGTAAAGACGTCACGCAGTTGATAAAGCAAGACCTTTGCCCTAGACGCAATCCTGGAGACGCGAGTCACCGCGCAATGCAGCCGCCGTCTGATTCGCAATACCAGGCTCCGTCTCCAACCCTACGGGCCCGAGTCACACCGACAAGAGCCCCTAAGGCATCCCGCCCCCCAAAAATGAGATACCGTCCCACTCCGCGCGTCACATCCAGAGACAAACACGTATTCGGGCCTATAATGGTGTACCAGACACGGTCGCCGGTTCCAATGACATGTCCGAGCATATGCGTGTGCACCTCGCAAAATCCGGAAAGTGGATTAAACATTAACTGTCAAGAACGCAAACTTCAGAATATCTCCGAACTCCAACCCAAACCATCATATCCAAAGAAACTGCATTTAACCGGTAACTATTTGCATACCATATACCGAACGGATCTGACCGAGTACAGCTCCCTTGAGCTTCTGCACTTAGGAAATAACAGAATTGCAATCATTCACGACGGCGCTTTCGAGAATCTGACGAGCCTTCGAAGGCTTTATCTCAATGGCAACTACATTGAAAGTCTGTCTCAGTCTTTATTCGCTGGGCTGCAAAGCTTGCAATATCTCTACCTGGAATATAACATCATTAAAGAGATTTTACCCCTTACCTTCAACTCGTTGCACAATCTGCAGCTATTGTTTCTTAATAATAACCTACTGAGATCACTTCCCGATAATGTGTTTGGTGGAGCCATGCTCACGAGGCTTAATCTTAGAAACAATCATTTCTCTCATCTCCCGGTGCGCGGGGTGCTCGACCAGCTCTCCGCCTTCATTCAAATCGATCTCCAGGAGAATCCGTGGGACTGCACTTGTGACATCGTTGAGCTCAAGAACTGGATGGAGCTGTCCAGCACCAGCGTCGTGGTGAATGAAATTACGTGCGATTCACCATCCAAGCACGCCGGCCGGCTTTTGCGCTCCCTACGAAACGACGCCATTTGCCCTGAAAACGATGAAACCGTCCTTGTGACTAAAACTCCCACTGTAGTGAGCTCGAGTACAGAAGCGACCCCTTCTCCTGCCGTAACGCCAACTGACAGAGTGCCCGAGATGCCCCCGGATGTGCCATTGTCCGTTCTGATCTTGGGCCTGCTCGTTGTTTTCATTCTGTCCGTGTGCTTCGGGGCGGGATTGTTCGTGTTCGTCCTCAAACGTCGCAAGGGAGTTGAGAGCGTCCCGTCGGGAGCCAACAACCATTTGGACTTGAACTCCTTCCAAGTACAGTACGGTTCTTACCACGTTGACGCCAGCGCTGATAAAACCGAAAACCATGTGTATAACTACATCCCTCCGCCCGTGGGTCAAATGTGTCAGAACCCCATCTACATGCAGAAGGAGAGCGAGCAGGTTGCGTATTACCGGAACCTGAAGGAGCTGAGCTTCAACACGCTTGACCCCAAGAAGGAGGAACTTGATCGCAGCCCGGCTTTCACCATAAGCACAGTGGAGTTCATTGATAAGCAGCCGTGCGCAAACCGCGAACCGGAACTGCTCTACCAGAACATTGTGGAGAGAGCGAAGGATCTGCCCCAATCCGGGCCGCTCAGCTATAACTTTTGCACTTTACCCAAAAAATCCTACATTGCACCATACGACACAACCCGGCGGCTTAACCAGGATCGATTAAACAAAACTGTTCTCTACGGGACCCCGAGGAAATATGCTGCACAGTCCAAAAGCGAGCAGCCTTTGCTATCCAACAAACTTAAAACCGAGCCGGACTACCTCGAAGTTCTGGAGAAACAAACTGCGATGAGTCAGTTGTAAGATGTAGTCCCTGTAGGCCTGTATCATCTGTGTATTCAACCACAAGAGACGATATGAAACATCTCAAACCTAAGCCTTCCGTATTCTCATAGAGGCTGTACACATCCCCGCGATTTAAAGATATATTATTTTCTCTAAGGTTTAAATTATTTCTTCTACTTGAAACGTAAAGACTGTAGCAGTTGTCGCAAGAATATGTATATCTTACAGCTTCATGCTTTTTGTGATATGAAATCTATTTTCTCTCAGACGACAGGGTTGTTGAATGACATTCCTGTACATCATTGTTGGATGGTGAGTGCAACACAAAATCCTGGTTCCAGAAGTGCCTTTGCACTTAAAGAATTTTATCTCTGCTTTCTGCTAATCGAATTTTTATAAGTGCTGTATTTTAAGACTCTTTATGTAAAATATAATTATTTGTCCATTGCATTAAACGGAAAAAGTGAAATTGTACTCTGTTGTTGGGTAGAATATTGTTTTATATGTTGCACCCCAATAATCAGGTAGTAGAAAATTATTTAAGTCAAACCTTGTTTAGTAGCATTGCTAAAATCGAATTTCGATAGATGTGGATTTAGCAGCATTCCGCAGCACGTCTCATCTCCCTGAATGACACACGGCAATTTGCTTGCTTGTGCGTGCGCACGCGCATGTGTGTGTTAAGGCCCAGCTCACAGTTTGATACGTGATTGTACTTTTAGGCACAGAAACTGGATAAATAGTGTATGATGGACAATTGATAGGGAAATATTTTTATACATGTGTATGTATTTTGTCTGTCTGAATCTCTTTTATGTTTCGTGACACCTGGTTACTGGAATATCTGATATGCGCGACTCGCTTCAGTTCATTCATTTTAAGATTTAAATCACCCTTGACTATTGGAAATCCCGGTCGCTGTCCGAGGTGCTAATACTGTTTGCGTTGTTGGTTACGCAATGCTATGCGTTTTCTTAGTGCTGAATTTCGACCAAAAAAATAATATGCCTTATCTAAATTACGGAAAGTAAATAGTGACTTCATATTCTGCAATTTTTTTATTTAATGCCATTTTAGAAGTCTGGTGGATATATATTTTGATGGACTCTTTTTTTTTTACAGAGTTAAAAGAGTGTTTATCATTTTAAATAAGACCATATGTTAGTAGTTATTGCAGTTTCAAAACAAAATTCCGTTATCCTTTATTTTTTTTAACATTTAATTCCTAATTTACTACCTTATAAATGTTTAAACAAATCTGAGCTGCTTTGGTTTAAAGTGAGGCAAATATTTGGAAGAATATGGGAAGAAAAAGCGCAGTAGCTAGAGTGCTTGATCTGAGAGAATGTTTTTCATCCAATTTCAAATGGCGTACAATGAGCCTCTGTGTAGCTGTTTCCTGGTGTGGCTGAGAATGGCCATGCTGCACATGTCTTGCACATCAATGAGGGGACTAAGAACACACTTGCTGCTATAGATGGAAACGTCATGCCTTCATTTGAAAGAAATTGGGAGGTCTTATCGGTTAATGCAGAATGAGAGTGAGCGTTTCATTGTTGCAAATGCGGTTCATTTTAAATTACAAATACAGTTGGTTCCAGTATATTTTTGTGGACCTTTTTCTTATGTGTGGTGTGTGTGTGTGTGTGTGTTTGTTTGTGTGTGTGTGTCTGCATACGTGCATTGCCTATGCATAAAAGCACAATATCTATTATTATTTTTTACAGATATAATTGATTGTGTTATATTTGTGTGGTTATGCCTACATTATATGCCTGACATATTCATAACATCATATTCATAAGTCTGAGAAGAGTGAAATCTTACTTTTACATACAGGTCAGACTGCAAGAATACATTACAACCATATAATATTGCAGAAAGGTATGATAACTTTCTTATTGCTGTGTGGATATTGGGATAGAGTGCTACTGACTTATTGAAGAGAGAGTTTTTGAGAGGCAGAGCCCTAGCAGTGCTGCAGCACTTTTATGCCATTAGCAATGAATTTTGTCAAGCAGTTTGAATGTAGTTGGCTTCGGATTCAAATCAATGGAAGTGATACTAGATGGTTGCTGCTGGGGGCTTGTCCTCGAACCTTTCTGGCTCACTTTAGCCATGCTTAGAGGCATCTTCCAGCCTTACCCTTATACAGTAAGTCACTCTTTCCACATCTTCTAACTTTGGTTTGTGGGTAAGCGACTTTTAAAAAGGGAAAGTATTTTTTTTCCACCTCTGAACTGTGATATATTCACAACGGGTGCAACTTTGATTTAGTGAGCAGAATCCTGATCTCCTGAGAAACTGCTCACATTCTGTTTCTTGGATGACCATGACATCTGAAGTGGAATGTTGAAGCAAAGATTCAGATATCAAGCTTTTCAATGAACTTTTTCGTATGTGCGTTGTACAACATTATTTTTAAGACCACATCTTAAGTCAGTTTTATGCCAACATGTATAGTAACTTTATTTAAATAACGTATTTATTTATTATTTTTGGTAACAGAGCATGGTATTGTAGACCAATTCTCCCCTGAGTACCTTCTAGAGAACATATGCAAAATTTAATGACTATGTATAAGCTAATGTTTCTATATTGCCCCTCTGCAATACACAGTTTCTTCTGCTCTTTCACTAAAAAAGGGTGATCGAAGCAGGTTTTTATTAAATATGTAATGTAAAAGTGACAGTTCGCCCAAAAATGACAGTTCTGTCATAATTTACTCACCCCCTTGTTGTTTTAAACCTGTATGTTCCGCAGAACACAAAAGAAGATATTTCGAAAAATGTTGATAACCGGCACTCATTCACTTGCACTGGTTTTGTGTCCATACAATAGAAGTGAATGGGTACCTGCACTGTTCGCTATCCAACTTTCTTCAAAACATCTTTTTTCTGTTCTGTGGAAGAAAGAAAGTCATACAGGTTTGAAATGACAAGAGGGTGAGCAATTTCATTCTGGATGAACTATCACTTTAACGTATAGAGTATAGATGGACCTCAGTGTTTCAGCTTGTGGATCCATAATCAAAAACACGTGTACATTCAGTGAGGAAAACAGCATGAGAATTGTCGTCGAGAGGCCATTCAAGACCACTCACAGAGTTATTAAGAGCTGCAATCAAACAAAGTAATAGCGATATCTGGAGAACCACTGCTGTGTGCCAAGACCTGTAGACCCATGAAGGATTTTACTGACTTTTAACTTCCTTACCGCACAAGTTTGAGATAAATCCATGGTTAATAATAAAAGCTTGTCACATTTTTAAAAGGCATTTTGCAAACCAACATGAAATCAAGATGGACCCTTTTGATATTCTTTAACAGTATTACTATATTGATGAAAAAAAAATGTAAAATGGTTTCTGCGTTTAATGTTGACTTTTATGTACGAGTTGTCACATTGACTTTAGGTGCAACTGTTTCACATTGACTGAGTTTTCTGTACAAAATGAACTGAACATGAAGTGACAAAAGACTCTAAAATGCTTTCGTAAACATTTCAGTGAAATCTAGCAAAGGTCTGTCAAAGGCAAACAGAAATATCCCAGGGCTAAATGTAACATTAACACCAAAGCCATCAACCGTACAGCAAACAAGCTTTCAGTGTAATGTAATTCTCGTGTAGTTTTTTCGTGTGATGCCACCGGGAGTGTGTGTGTGTGATTGTCTACAGACAGATTTAGGGACGAGATCTTTGTGTATAGTCTTTCTTCTGCCGTTACTGTTTGATGAATAATGTATTTGTTTCATGGCTGTGTAATCATTTAGGCATTAATGATGAGCTGCGTTGGAAGCTGACAGGATGTTTCGCACAACTGTCATAGTACAACTGCCTCAGAGGGCTCGAAGACTGCCAAGGCGTTTCTCTGGAAACAACTGCGGCACCCCATATATCTACAGTACGAGCGAGCGTGGCGCCATTTGTAAAAAGAACACAGATATAATTCACTGGAAAGTATGAAAGGGCTAGGAATGTGATCCTCATATACAACCATCGGGAAACATAGTGTACGTTTTTGTACATTGTACTTCACACTGTTAGAAGAAATGCAAGAAGATGCAAGAGTAAATATGCATAAGCGTACAAACACATCTCCATTCAAGCATTCCGTATAGGATAGCCTTTAAAAATGCTATGTCCCACAAGATCTGACCTCTTCAGTGAGCTTTAAATCGCAAAACAAAGAGAATCTATCAGGAGAAAGGAAGCAATTTGAAAAACAAAGCAACTGTTTGATGAATGGTGCAACGTGAAAATCGAAGCAGTTGCCTCGCAGTTCACAGAGAGGGCAACAGTAATGGGGATGAGGAAGCGATGTGAATGCACCTGAGATATAGAAATTGACCCTTAATGTCCAGGAATAAGGATGGTCAGTGTGATAGCTTGTGTCTTTAACCGCATCCAATATACACCACATGACTATATAGTGGGTTCCGCTTAAATAATAACCATAAACTTTCATAAGGACACTCATTACTTTCCACTCAAGGTTTGTGGGAACATCATCAGCTGGAATATAAGAAATTCATTTATAGGCTTCTGAAACTGTGAACAGCATCTAATATCAAACTGGCCTCTTACATTGAGGTCTGAACATATAAGTTGAAGCACAATGGTGCATTCATTGCTATTTCTTGCATTTTTTTCTGAGCTGTAAAGCAGTGTGGAGAAAGAGCGGAAAATAACTTATTTTAACTCTATGGAATGCAGAAAGCATAAAGAAGGCAAGATGTGAAAGAAAATCTGTCTATTTATGAGGAGCTAGGTCTCTTTCACACATAACTGGTTTAATGGTGCAATGAAACGATTGGCTTTCAGCTCAGTGTTAAACACATGTTCATTGATTTCCACCGGGGTAACGGTCACTGCAATTTGTTCCCATAAGTGTTTTGACACTTGTGTGGTAATTTGAAGTTCTATATGATCCTTAAGCTCTGCTGGTAGAGCGTGGTGCTAACAATTTCAAGGCAGTGGGTTTGATTCCTAGGGAATCCATGCACAATCCAAGCATACCTGGAAAACAATGTAAATCACTTTGAATACAACATCTGCCTAAGCATTGATGTGAAATTTCATGTGACATCTCTAGCTCAGCTGTTAAATCATAATGTCAACAGCAACAAGGTCATTGTTTTGATTCTCGAAAAAATCGTACCGACATAATGCAATGCTTGATTCGGTTTCGGATTAAAGCACCAGCCGTATGCGTAAATGGCATGATGAGAGAAGAAAAAACATCAGGAAGCAAGAGGAGTGCAACTTTTAAAACATCAGGTGGTGATGCTATAAAGATTAAAACTCTTGTGTTGTATTTGGTGTGACTCTTTGCTTGTAATTCACAGAGCCAACATCCATCACTGCTGCAAAAGCACGACTGTGCTCTTTCATAGATTTTGGGTTAGCCCCCTTATGCTGTCAGAAGGAAATCGGAGTCCTACATGTCAGCTAGATGCTGACACAGATCTATGCTGAATAAAAGAAAAGCAATGCTGACGTTGTTTAACACAAGTTTTGAATGCCTGGAAAATGCAGTTGCCTGCAGGAAGCTTTCAAAAAAATCCCTATTTTGGCAGTGAAAACCCTTTTTGAAGTGCAGTTGCTCCTGGTAGTGCATTTTGAAGCAGCAAATTGAAACGTCTCTAGCCTTAGCGGAGGTTCGAGTTCTGAATAACTACACTGAATTTTTTCAAGCTGTGGTTTGAGAGCTAAAAGTAGCTAATGTTGACAGGTTGATAGTTGCCAGCGGTAAAACATGCATTAAGTCCTTAGTCAATTAGACCTTTGAGGAATTGCTTTTTAATATTAGCTTTGCATAGCCCTGAGGTATAATTCATATTTGTATGTCAGAATCCTGAAAAGGGTCTTGTACCGTGCAGAATACCAACACATTGTTCTATTGAGTAACAGTGTTGAGTGTTGAACAATAAAGCTAGTCAGTAGTACAAAGGTTTCAAGAAAGTATCTTTTGCTGCTTCGGATTTCCCAAGAGGATTTCGATTTCATGTTGAGTTTCAAAAGCGAAGTGAAAGTAATATCTTTGTCAGAGCAGCATAACAATTCTGTCAATATGTCAAGCCAGTCCTGATGCATACACAGTCACACACTACCCATCACTTCAGGTGGATGTTTATTTTGGGTCGTTCGCTCGTCTAACATAATTTGCCTCCGTCTGGTTATGTTTTTTGTAGGCCAGCACAGAAACTCAGTGACATCAGTCCGTCCATGTTAATCAGTCTCTCTTCCCCCAAAGGATTTAGCAGTCACAGATGATGGTTCAGATTTCATGAGAATCGATGGGGGCCCAGGACATGTCCATGCGGGACACATCCCTGTCAAAATGCTAGTCAGTGGAGTGCGGCTGACCACTGGGCCCTGGAGGACATATTAGAACCGGCAGCCTGTCCGCTCTCACTTCCCATCCCATTATAAATCCTAAAAAGTCGTACAAGAGGAGAGTAAGTCCGGCTTTGTTCTTTCATAGCTCTCTCGGCTGCTTTCTAGAGCCACCACAGCCACAGTCATTTGTCTATTTAGGGACGGTCAAATAAAGACTAGGCTGTCATTTTCCCTAAATGGTAAATCATGAGCTAATGTGTTTTCATTGCAAGACTGTTTTATTGCAGCCAGCCAAGCCAGCGAACGGTTGAGGGGTGACATCAATCCCTATTCTGAACTGATGCGACGGCTGCCATGGGTTCTGTCATATGATATATTTGGCACCCACAGTAATTTGTCTCCTACCACATGCTCATTTCATAGTTTATTGCACATATAGGACATCTGTGACTGGGAATATGTATGGAAAATTAAATAACCACACTTTGAACATGTTAGGTTATATAAGTAAAGAAAAAAATCTACTCCTGTAAGTAAACTGCAGTTTTTAGTGGAACTTTCTTTAAAAAAAGACTGGCTTTTCCAGAAACAAGCTTCTTTTTCAATGTAATTATGAGGCTGCATTGCTGTTTGTGTAATATTGTACTATGGAGCTTTACAGCTGAATGAACTTAGGAAATAATCAAATGACCATCAAAATATGTCCACTCTCTTTTACATAATGCAATAAAATGTATGATTCATGTTAGTGGATGAGGTCATTCAGATGGCATATTTAAATGAATCAGTTCAAAGAACCTGTCCCCTTTTTGTAGAAAAAAAATTCTTACTTTTTAGTTAGGTATACCAATTAAATTTATTGGTGGTATTTACAGTAGTTTATATGGATTTGTTCAACTGCTGTTTAACATCTTATTATTAATTCCTATTAATTACTTTTGGTTTTCAAAAAACATCTCTCTGATTCCTAGCTATTAAAAACGAAATCTTAGCTGCGTCTCATTTTGAAAGACTGCTTCCTCCAGAGGTTGCATTAGAAGTCTGCATACGTCATTGCGGCTGTCTCGTTTCATAAAAGCAGGTTGGAAACTCCTAATGCACCTTTCAAATGGGACCTTCTTTTACAGGAGGACGCATGATGTGTTTTCTTTCGTTGCTGAAGATAACCTACAACTCTTTTCTTCACCCAACATCTTTTTTTTACAAACGGAGGAAGCTGCACGAATGTCAAATCAAATGTGGTGTTTAAATGTGAACAATTTAAATTTTTTACCTCAGCAGCCATACAGTATGTAGTGAATAGGATTAATAGTGTTCAGTGATTTTTAAACATTTAAATCAGATTGGCAAAAAATGGTACATTTGTTTAACTCTTCTGGCATTATTTAGGGTAAAAAGTAACCCACCTTTCACCTTTAAAAATCATGTAGAAATAATTTTGATAATTTGACAGGTGTGAGAGAGCAATGAGTTGAGGGTCCTCAGTATGACTTCAGGAGGACATGAGGACGCAGCCTTCCAAAATGGGACATAGCTCATAGCTGCGCCTGAATTAGCTCACTTGTTCACTCATTCACTATTCCCTATAAAGCGAATGTTTAATAGTCCACTACATGGGGAAAAAGTCAATGAAAATGAGTGAACGATTTCGGACACGGTCCTAATATAACCTGCATCTGACAGTACTGTCACAGACATTTGACATAACATTTATAATGCACCTGTGTGGCTTCATGGGTTGTTTAATAAAATGGTTAAAGGGGTCATATGCCGTGAATACGTGTTTTATTGTGTCTTTTGTGTGTTATAAGTTGCCTATGCCTATGTATTAGACACGTAAAATTGCAAAAATGAAAGTGTCGGAACAAAAGATGCATTCAATCTAAAAGCGAAAGCTCACCCAGACCTGCCTGAAACGCTCATGTAACCACACCCCAGCGGATGTACGTCACTTCGTAACATGATTTGACTAAGGTGCTTTATCCACCGAGGCGCTTTTACACGGCTGGAAACGCCAGGAGATCGGCAGAAAACGCCCACTGCAGGCGCAGCGTTCTACCCAAAGTTGAGCATTTTCAACTCTGGGCGCCCAGAAGAACGCCGGCGCTGATCGTTGGAAAATAGCATAGCACCAGCGCTGAGCGCTGGAAAAAACATCAGCTGATGGCTTTTTTAAAAAGCGCGGTGTTTCCGTTTAAAGCAATTGAAAAAACACGTCTGCCGCAGGCGTAAACGCCACGTTGGACACAGCCCTTAAGAAAACCCAAATATAAATGCAAGTAAGTCTCATTGTATCGTCAGCCATGTCGCGGAAATGCTGTGTGTTTCATTGCGAAAAGAAAGCCTCTTTGTTTGCCCTGCCAAAAGAAGGGACAACAAAAAACGAATGGTTACATTTTATTTACAACACTGTTCCAGAAAAGTTCAATCCGAATGTTCAAGTTTATGAAAGCGCATTTCACCGAAAATTGCTTCACGAACCGGGGAGAGATCAGGACCGGCATTGCATGAAAGCTTTGGTTAAAAAGTGGGACCATTCCAACCATTAAAACTTCGCAGTGACAGGCGCTTCATATTCTCAGCCTGTAAGTATTTTCATTGAAAAAGACTTTGCTACGGATTAACATGTAGCTTTAGTATGTAGAGTGATTTTGATCTCCAAATGCAGACACTCGAGCAATGTGAAAAAAGACAACTTAAGTCCTGATTATCAGTAATAATGTTCCAAGTAGAGACAACAAATGTCGTGCTTATAATGGGATTTATTGTCTTTGTTGAGTCGCGACGACACGTGGCGTAACGCTAGTTGATCAAGAAGGGCCATAGCGCTCGCGTTATTTATTGTTAGCATTCCCTGCTGTTTCTATCTAACACAAACTCTGTATGATGTATATGGTTGTTTGTTTATAGTCTTTATAATGTCGTATATAAAAGGTAAAACAGTTAGCTATAGTTTTTAACTATTTTACATAATATTTTTTTACCAATCCTTTACATCCTGCTCAAGTCGCGCTGGCAAAGTTGATGTATCCGCTTGATCATCTTCATTTTCCGTATCAGATCTCGAATTGATATAAGGAAGTACCGATGACATTTCATCACCTGTAGGTACAATTGCTTTGGAACCTGATGTTCCGAATATGGAACATATCCGTGAAGCGCTTGCGGTATTCGACCAATCACTACGTGCTGGTTATCTGGCCAATCAAAGCAAACCTCTCTTCTCAGAGTGATGAGCTTTGTGAAAAATCTGAGCGTTTCAGAGAGGCGGGGAGAAGAAGTGATACAAACATGCACGGTATGTTGAAAATACAGCGTTTTTGAACCTTAAATCGTGTATACAAATAACATTAGATCTAAAACAATCAATAATATTCGTTTTAGCCATGTCATATGACCCCTTTAAAAAAGTTCATTTTTACTTTCTTTGCCACATTTATTTGATCAAATGTTTTATGTTTACTGTAATAATTTAAGTTATTTAAAATAAAGCACCACTCTCTATACATTCATTTAATCTGTTTATTCTCAAATAGCAGAACATTACTGTCAACAAGAACAAAGTATAAACGTAATATAAAGTATTAATGTACATTCATGGCATTGACCTGATATCTATGGTATTACTGTTACACACATAAGTTACATTTTACATTATTTGTCATATTTATTGTATAAGTTTTTAATATAGAGAACAAATCAAATGTTAGCCACATTTATACTATTAAATGTATTACTTTTAATAAAATGACTTAATATATTTAAAATAAAACACTGCTTATATAACATTCATTTAATCTGTTTATTCTCAAAAAGTAGACAATAACTGTCAACAAGAACAAACACAATTCTCCACCAGCTGATTCCAAACAGACGGTTGATTCGTGTTGCATAAGCTACAAACATTTGTTTTGTTTTCTTTTATTATACACTAATACAATAAACGTGACAAATAAACGTGACTTTACCATTTTACAAAACAATCCATAAAGCCACACAGGTGTAATATCAGCGTTTTGACGAATGTCCACAACAGTACTGTCAGACGCAAGATATATTTCGTCAGAGTCCGAAATTGTTCACTCATTTATATTCACTTAGATTAGATTAGATTCAACTTTATTGTCATTACACATATACAAGTACAGTGTAACGAAATGTAGTTTAGGTCTAACCAGAAGTGCAATTAGCAAGTGCAGATATACAGTGTGAATAAATACAGAATACAATATTAGGAAATACAGGCTATATACTGTGAACATTAATGTACAGGTGGTTATGAACAGATAACAATATTATTATAGACTATACAAGTGTGCATTAGTTACAGACATTAGCTATTAAAGTTACAGTGCAGTAGATGAGTTGATGCGGTTATTAAAGGTACGGTGCAGTAGATGAGTTAGTTTACTTATTGAAGTTACACTGCAGTAGATGCGTTAATGTGGTTATTAAGGTTACAGTGCAGTAGATGAGTTAGTGCAGTTATTGAAGTTACAGTGCAGTAGATGCGTTAATGCGGTTATTAAGGTTACAGTGCAGTAGATGAGTTAGTGCAGTTATTGAAGTTACAGTGCAGTAGATGCTTTAATGCGGTTATTAAGGTTACAGTGCAGTAGATGAGTTAATGCAGTTATTGAAGTTATAGTGCAATAGATGAGTAGATGCAGTTAGTTATGCAATAGATGCAGTAATGCAATAGATGAGTTACAGTGCAGTAGAGAAGTTGGTGCAGTTATTGCAGTTACTGTGCAGTATATGAGGTAATGCAGTTATGAGAGTAGTCCATTAGTGCAAATGAGCATTCAGTGTACTTCTTCCCCATATAGTGGACTATTTCACATTCACTATACAGGGAAAAGTGAATGAGTAAACAAGTGAGCGAATTCAGATGCAGCTCAAAACACTTAAAATCAGAATGTATTCTGGTTATAAAGTAGTGAACAAATGTACGGAATGAGTTGTTTCCTCTGACAATTTTACTCAGAATTCAGAAACCACTACAAAATGGCGGATGGCCGAGTGCACTATGTAGGAGATAGGGGATAAATTTAAAACATTTATGTGCCCTCACATATGCATATACAGTAAACAGAATTAACCAAACCTGAAAAAAGTGCTGCGTTATAGATTAAGGTCATTTGTCAGTTACAGAGAATCATCTGTCCTACAGCTGCCTGTGAAGCGAGAGACGGGAAGGATAAGATGTATCTCTGTATTTCAGGATCCTTTACAGCCACATTGCTGCAAAACGAATGACCGGAGCAGTGGTTTAATGTTACCAGGATTTAAGGCGGTTTTTGATGAGTGGGGTATTAAGTGAATGGTAAAGCAGGGGATAATGTGAAAAGTTCAAAGGAACAAGTGTAGGCTCATGGGAGATATGAGACTAGAGTGATGCAAATTTTAACCCTGTATTGCATGAACTATCAAATCCCAAAGGAAAAATATTGTAATATTCTTAAAATAAAAACTATTCTTTATTTTTAAACATGTATTTAAAAGATATGCATCTGTCTACTATAGTAGGCATTAAGCTTTGTGATGTAATGTAAGATTATTGCAATTTAGAGGAAGGTAAAGAATTTTCTTTAGCTTACAACATTTGTTATAAGTGATAATGTATAGCCAACCGTTTGTTATCATAGAGTAAATAAATAATTGGACAAAAATATAGGTTCGATTTACATCAATTCTATAATAATTTTACTTTTTTTAAATCAATATTTCATTTATGTGTAACTGCAAAACTAAATGTGTTATTAGTTCGCGTGCTTGTTATTGGGAAATTACATTTAAAATTTCCCATCTGGCCAATCAGAATCAAGAATTCCAGAGTGGTGTCCAATAAACAGACAAACCCTTAAAACTAATTACGACATTGTATCTATTTATATGATATTAATAAATAATCAACATGGAGTGGTTTGTTGTAAAGGTCTGCAAAAAATTGTTAATATGAGCCTCCTTTACTGAAACTTATTCATAAACTAGATTCAGCTTTTGTTCCGAAACCTTCAGAAAGGTAATCTTATGAAATAATATTAAAGAATATAGTAGGCAACAGTGATATTATTTCAGTGTCATTTTTCATAGCCTTTTCAAAGTGAAATTTCCATTTAATGCAAATAATCACACCTTTGGTGCACAAGCACAGAGTCAAACCGACTCAATTCTGAGATGGGAAAAACTGTGGTAGACGAATGCAAAATCCTAAGTAACATATTACACATTTTATGTTTGTTTGTTGGTGACTGACATATCATTTGTCACATGAATCATTGAACAGTGCCAGGCAACCCTGAATTTTTTTTCGGCAATGATCGAGCTATTGTCAGAATCGATGCTGCAATAGAGATTTGCAGCTGTGGTAAATTTGTCACAATCAAGCAGAACTGCCTTCAATACTAAAAGGTTTTCATAAGTCCTAATGTTTAGCACTAACTGAGCCATGGGTGTATATTGGCAGCATAAATCTAAGTTCGGCTTGATACAATTTCCTGTTTTGCCAAAGCCCACCTTAGAAAAAAAGAGAGACATTGGTTGACTCGTCGCCTGTTAAACTTGGCAAAAGAATTCTCCACGTTTCAGAGGTCATGTTTTCTTTATTCTGAAATGACATACGATATACTGATACAGGACTCTCTCGCTAGAGCAAATGTCATCGCACGCCCATCATTGTTTTCAGAGTGACTTCGGCCACCTGAACCCACAATGACATTTGGCAGCGACTCAGATCAACCTGCTGTCTGTATCCAGGCTTATCGGCATGTCACGCTGCAGCGCAACCAATTAAAGTGACACAAGCGACTTACATGACCTGTTTCACCCAGCAATGTTGAACACTAAATATAAATGATTCAGCGATTACGAGCTCGATTGACTTAACTTGGCCATATGTCTTGCAGAGCAATGTTTGTTTTTTCTACTATTCCTTTCAGACCTTAATGAGCTTTTCAGATCTTTAGCTGTCGTCACCCACTTGTTGATTTTGTTTTGCTGACACTATGGGTTTTAAATTAGAATGATGCATTTCAGCATTGGCACCCGGTTGGGAAAGGGCCAAACTTTTTCCCACTCTCGTGGGATCCAGTCTGACATTAAGCACTAATTAGATTCTGTCCTGGTAATTACAGCCAACTTTTAGCCTAACTGAGGAATATATCTTCTGAGAGAACTAAATGGATGGAGCTATAAAGATTGAGATAGTCTACTCTGCTGATGTGGAAATAACGTTTTTTAAGTTGGACCAAACTACATTTTGAAAACTATATTTATTTGCTGTCAGAGATATTTTACCCACATTAAAACCACAGTTTGTTCAGTAAGTTTACTTTAGTATGGAATCTGCAATGGTAGTATGCCAGTAAAATGGAGTTATGAATATAAAAAATAGGGCTTGATTTTTATATTCATGACACACATCTACCCGAGCTTTATAAATGAGCTTGTTCATGCCTGTTGTTATGCAATGTTGGTGAATACATCAGCATGTTCAGGCCCGACTGATGAGACTACCTGAGCAAATAAGAACTGCCTGACCTGAATCCGTTCAGCGGGAGACTGCCAGCCTCCAAACAGCCTGATTCGTGCTCACAGCTGACAGAGCATACACAGCTGCACAGGTGGAGCAAGCTAGGCCATGGGGTTCTGGGTATTTTAAGCATTCAAACCCAAACAAAACAATTGCCAGCTGCATACAATTTCATACAAATTTATTCACACTGTGAAAAAAAAGGGCTGTGTTAGGGCTAATGCGGGTTGGGATTAGCATTCTGTCTTTTTGTTGATTCTGGTTATAATTTACTTCTGATACTTATGAAGATTGATTTATTTTATAAATAACATAAGATGATAAAGCACATATGAGTGATTCCATTCCATTCCATTCTCTACCGCTTATCCGAACTACCTCGGGTCACGGGGAGCCTGCGCCTATCTCAGGAGTCATGTCAAAGCAATAAGCAAATCATTGTAAAACCATCTCCCCGAAACATAGCAAGAATCAGATGTTTTGTCTCAAACCAAGATTTAGAGAAACTACTTCATGCTTTCCTCACCAGCAGGGTGGATTACTGTAATGGACTCCTTACAGGTCTTCTCAAAAAGACCATCAGACAGCTCATACAAAACGCTACTGATATGATTCTGACCAGAAACAACAAATCTGAGCATATCACCCCAATCCTCTGGTCCTTACACTGGTTACCAGTTCTTTTAGAATCAACTTCAAAGTATTATTCATTGTCTATAAATCACTCAATGTTCTTGGACCTAAATACATTTCAGGTATGCTTACTGAATATAAACCAAACAGACTTCTCAGATCCTCAATATCAAGTAATATAGAGATAACAAGGTGTAATACGGTTCAATAAAAGGAAGGAGGCGGGAACCGGCGAACATTTAAATAAAGTTTTAATAAAATAAACAAACAAATATACGGAAGTAAAATGCCGGCAGCCACCTCACGATCGACTGCCGGCCACAAAAACATAAATACAAAGTAAAACATGTCCGGGCCCGGTCCTCTCTCGTCGACGGTCTGGTCGCTCGATCTCTTATGCTCCCGATCTCCTTCGTGACACGAGACCGGTGCACCGCTGCACAGTCTTGCCCCGCCTACTCCACAACACAAGGGCTCCCTTAAAACAAGGCAAGTCACCGTTTAGCTATTATGCCACCCGTAGCTGGAATCTGCTTCCAGAAGACATCAGATGTTCACCAACATTAGCTACTTTAAAAGGAGTTTGTAACAAATCTCAATAAAAGGGAAGGAAGGAGGCGAGAACCGGAAGGCATTCAAAACATTTAATCAAAATAATAATAGAACATAAACAGCCGGCGGCCCCTCACGGACGACCGCCGGCGAACAACAAAACAGTAAAACATAAATACATATACAAACACAAGTTCGGGCCCGGTCCTCTCTCTTCGACGGTCCGGTCGCCATTGTTTCTTTATATGCTCCCAATCTCCTACGTGATGCGAGGCCGGTGCGCGCACCACTGGCGCTAATTAACAATTACTTACCGGCCTCGAACCACGGTCTCGCCCCGCCTACTCCACTACATACCCCTATCACCCCTCACAGGCCAGGGGGTACCCCCGCGACTGTGCATGCTCCCTCCCCCTCCCTCGGGGGGGGTGGGGCAGGGGGTATGCAGCGACGAGACGAGACAACGGAGACGGGAGCCCTCGGAGCGACCGGAAAGAGAGAGGGGAGAGAGGAGAAAAAAAATTATAGTCCGGTTCCCTGACATACTGCCACTCGGTCCTCAACCAGCCGAGAGGCTCTTCCTCGCGGTGCTATGCGGTGGTGCTGGACGTCCGGTGGACGGCCCGATCCTCCTCCGCCTCCTGGCGGTTGGCGATGGCTCCTCCGTGAGGGCATCGGCAGCGAGTCAGTCCGCCGTTTCCTGCCCCTCACCATCATGGCTGTTGGCAGCAGGAGTCCGGCTCACGGCCAACGACGCTGACTCCTCCGCTCCCTCTTGGACGGCCACCACCCCACCTCGGCCCAGGAGCACGGCAGCGAGCTCTCCGTTCCATCCGAATCCTCGCTCCAGAACCACCGCCTCGGGCAGCCACTGGCGGACGTCACTCGTCCGCGCTGCCCGAACTCCTCAGCACCGCGATGCCCCTCAGCAGCGAGGGCTCTCCGACAGCATGTCTCTCCTTCCTCCCGGGTTTCGGCACCAATGTAACAAATCTCAATAAAAGGGAAGGAAGGAGGCGAGAACCGGAAGGCATTCAAAACATTTAATCAAAATAATAATAGAACATAAACAGCCGGCGGCCCCTCACGGACGACCGCCGGCGAACAACAAAACAGTAAAACATAAATACATATACAAACACAAGTTCGGGCCCGGTCCTCTCTCTTCGACGGTCCGGTCGCCATTGTTTCTTTATATGCTCCCAATCTCCTACGTGATGCGAGGCCGGTGCGCGCACCACTGGCGCTAATTAACAATTACTTACCGACCTCGAACCACGGTCTCGCCCCGCCTACTCCACTACAGAGCTATGAATTAAAATCACAATTTTAACCCAAGCTTTTGTTATATAAGAGGGAATTGTATTCACGCGAACATCATGTAAGTGTCAGAACGTAAAACGCCCTTGTCACTGAGATTATACCTGTTATTGACATCAGGCCCAGCGAACGGCAGATTCTGGAATGATAGGCCGCCTCCACACAGAAAAATATCAACGACTACTTGTCTAGCCCCGACCACTAGTTCGCTCATGACAATTCTGAAGTGGGGCGGAACTAGACAGAGCGAGCAAGCAATAAACAAACATGCTGTTAAAGATAGCTAAATATTGTGCCATCCCTGATTGTGTAAGAATACAGTCACTGCATAACCTTCCTTCGGATTCCGAATGGTGCTAATGTGCAAGGTGGAGGTCCACATAGGGAAGGTCATGGGTTACCAAGGTGGGAACCAATAATGAGGATACATCAGACGGAACCACCCTGCTGGGGGGTTACTTTGTCTGGAGCATTAGGTCCGGTTAGGTTATATACGCTAGATAACTCAGCTGATACCTAGCCTAAGGAGGCAGGGCTGCTCTGACCAGGCTGCCTGCAGGAGGTGCTTAGTGATGGATAAAATGGCTATTTTCACCCATTGGGGGAAAAAGGGAGACAGAAATAGCCCGCTGGCTCGCCTAGGAGGAGGCAAGGTGCTTTCGCAGGCGTACGCCCTACCGGTTGCTGGTTTTACCTCTTGCCATGCAAGACTCAGGCTGACACCAGTTCTACGCACCTTGCGAAGATGTTTGGAGTAGTCCTGAGCCCGGAGGTGCCCTGAGCCAGTGCCCACGAGGAGTCTACACTCCGGATGGAGTGTGCCCTCATTGCCAGTGAGCAAGGGGCGATCTTGGGATCGGTACGCCGTAGCAACGGCATCCACGATCCAGTGCGCCAATCTCTGTTTGGAGAAAGCCCTCCCCTTTTGCTGACCACAAAAACAGAGAAAGAGCTGGTCAGAGCTCCTGAATCACTTCATGCGGTCCAAATAGACGACCATCACGCGTACCGGACACAACACGGATGGAGTTGGGTCTTCCTCCCTGGTGGGGAATCACCTGCAAGTTCACCACCTCGTCCCGAAAGGGAGTGGTGGGAACTTTGGGCACGTAGCCGGGGCAAACCATGGACACGGAGAATGCTTGTAGGCCCCCAACCCTCTTTTTGGAGGCAAGCACAGTGGGGAGTTGTCGTCAGGAGCATTAGCTCCAGGAATCAAGTCCGGTTGGGCCAGAAGGTTTACTTCCGCTTGTCTCGCGGTCAGTTTTGCGCTAAGGCATCCGTGCCGAGGGGGGCATCTGACAGGGAGTATGATAGCGGACAATGGGTGGTGTCCAGGGCTGGACAGCGCAGGGGTGGAGAGAGAGAGTGGGTCGGCTGTCTGGTTTAAGTCTTCCAGGTTGTGTGAGGCTCGCAGGGACTTCGTCACCTGATGACTCCACCAGAGGAGGTGTCGGACGAGTTGTGTTAACTGCTGTGAGCGAATGTCACCCTGGTGATTGATTTACGCCACGACAGTAGTACTGTCCGACCGGACCAGCATGTGGTGTCCTGCAAAGGAAGTTGTAGCCTCTTCAGTGCAAGTAGCACAGTCAACAACTCTAGGCAGATGATATGTCATCGCAAGTGGGGGCCCATCCATTGCCCAACACTGTGTTCCCGTTGCACACTGCACCCCAACCCTGCAGGATTTATCAGGGATACCACGACAAGGTACCATGTCGATACCACGACAAGGACGGCATGTTCCCCAGGAGGTTCTGAAATAGTTTCAGGGGGACCGCTGACTGCCGCTTGAAAAGGTTCAAGCAGTTCAGCACTGACTGTGTGGTCTCGGTAGTCAGTCGCGCTGTCATGGAGACAGAGTTTAGTTTCATACTGAGAAAAAAGAGGCTCTGCATGGGGGAGAGCTTGTTCTTTTAGGGGTTGATCTGTAGTCCCAAACAATCTAGGTGCCGGACACAACAAATCTCGCGAGTGTGCCAAGACAAGCCTGTCGTCGGATTAGTTTAGTTCCCGTACGCCCTTCTCCCTGAGGGGAGCAAAGGCGGCTTCCACAACCTTCATGAAGACTCGTGGGGACAGAGACAGACCAAAGGGATGAGGAGGGAGGATCGAGACATGAAAGTACGCCTCCTTATGGTAGATTGCCATGAACCAATCCTGACATCTGATAGAAGTCAGGATGCCTTTCTGCGTGAGCATACTGAACTGCAGTTTGTGTAGCCTGTTCAGGGTACATAGATCTAGAATGCTGCTCAACCCCCCGCCTTCTTTGGGGACGATGAAGTACGGGATCTAAAACAGTAAAACTCGGCTGGAGGGTTTTAGCTATTTTTTACCCCAAGTTTGAGAACCTTTGTGACCATACTGCCAGTTAGTGTAGCAGGTTGATAAATTTGGGCATTAGATTGCGTGTTCGCTAAATAATTTGACACAATTAAATATCCACGAGTTCATCCTCGCAGATAAGCAGCTAGGTTGTAGGATGAATTGGTAAAGCATGAATATGAAGGTTATGCGTATTTGGCGTGCTGTGCTAGGAGTGGGCTCCAAGCTCACCGGGTCTATCCGAACCCGAAGCACTCTACCCTGGTTAGGGCAAGTGCGCCGGGCTCAGAACCGGCTCGAGCCCAGAACACACGCCCCCCGGGGGTCCTGCGGGACTAAGAGGAAAATGAGCGGAGCTGGGGTGGAGGAGGGATGTTGAACTTGCGAGAAGCATCAGGAAAGACTGCTTGTCTATTTATGATGGAGCTTGCTTGAGCTGATAGGGTAAATGCTGTGATTGCTGATGTTGTACCGGCCGAGATGATTGTGATGAGGTCACATGCTCAAGCTATATTTGATTGCTGATGATATACCGGTGGGCGGATTATATGCTTAGGTTCCTCCCGAACTTTGTTAATAAAACATCATATATCCATGGTTGTATTTAGTTTGCAATTTGGTTTATTTTTATTCTTAGAGTCCCAATAAATGCAACTTCAACTATTTCTAAAGTGCTTATTTGATAAAGAACGGTGCTCCCTCACATAACGCATTGAAGCAGACCCTTTATGGAGTGAATAATTGATTGTCCAACGATCGATATTCATTAATTCAGCACCACCGCCATGGACAGCACCTGGTAATGTGGGACTTTTGAAAGTAACCTCCTAGGAATAGTTCAGGAAACACGCCCAGAAAAGATACACCCGTAGTTAAGGTGAAGGCCTACCTTTAGAGTCTTCTTAGCGCATTTAGAGACAACATTATCGGGAAAACGCAGCCCGATAATATATATACATTATGATTGATTGAAATATGATATACTGTATATATATATGATGATTGAAAGTATAATTAAGAATAAAACAATAAATCTATAGTTGTAGGCTCTTTTAATAATAATACGGCACTTCCTTCAGTCCACTTCCTAAACTCCTCCCTACGATAGGAAGTGGTTTCTGTAGCGCTTTTCCTCCGTGAGGGAGTGCTTCCCCAGTGGCCCTTACAGTGCAGGGGCTTCCCACCTTCCAAATAATAATAAATACGTTTTAAAATAAAAATACATGATGAAAATGATCTGCCTAACAATAATCTGCTTTAATAAAGCTAAAAAAAGTGCCTGTAGTTCAGAAACACACTATTATATTAATGCACACCCATTAAAGATAATTACAAATCGTACAAAGAGTTCACAGCTTGTTGTTATGAGTATAATATTTTTGCTTGAATATCACACACTGGGATGAATATTAAGCAGTCAAGAACAAATACTGTGTTCTCAAGTGTTCTCAAAAAGCATTGAAATACACTAAATGTTAATGTCATTGCATTAGATAACAAAATGTCAAACTCAACCCAAGTGGCATTTACTTCGAAAAATTAATAGCACATGCATTTTCAAGCGAAGCACTGCATAGCACATTTTTTAGGTAAACAATAGTGCAAATATTTTTAAAAGATTAAAAAACAACAACTGATATGCTGTTAAAAAAACTATTGAAATCCTGTTCAAAAATGTTCTTTAGCAACTTTTAAAAGCTAACATTTTACACAGCATTAGCAACTAGTAAAATATTTCCAGAACTGGATGCTAAATCAAAATACAAAAATTTGACTATTATAACCAATATACGTTTTAAAATCTAGTTCCAACAGTGGCATTGAGTTTAAAGCTTAAATGTGTGGTATATTTAAGGTAATTGAGTTTAAAATTATGAGGAATTTACTTTTATTTTGGTTTCTGCTGTTCAATGTTGGGTATAACTAGTTACTTTGTAATTGCTTGATGTAATTTTATTACTTTTCCCTTGAAAAAGTAGAGTAAGGAATTACTCTTATCTTTTCTGTAATATAATTACATTTACTTCTTATAATGAGAACTAAATATTGTGGTATAAAGTATATTCAATGGTGAAAATGACATCAAAATTGCTTGTCTAACTTTTAAATGTATAATTTAATGCATTTGTAATACTTTGTTCAGTCAATAAGAATCATTTATGTTGTTATTTATTTGAATGAATTAAATAAGCTGTTTCATATCTATCCTTGAATCAATTCTAATCAAGGTTGATGAGGAAGTAATGAGTATTTAAATACTTTTTGGAGAGAATAATTTGTGCAACAATCTAATTACACTTTTAAATATTTAGTTATATTTAACTAGTATTTAATTACTTTTTCAGAGTATCTTACCAAATAGTGCTGCTGTCATACTTGTATGAGAAAGAACTTAGTGGAAGTGATGCAGTTAATTAGTCATTTGTAGTCTTACATTTGTATTTTATCATCAACTACTTTTGTGATTCATTATTGGGTTTTTATAGCAGTCTGAATTGTCTTTAATCTTCTCACTTGTGATTGGCTTTATTGTTAAAGTCTGGATGAAGGCACACATACATTAAGGAGGATTTTTGTTTTATTCACTCTTAACACCATTCCAGCATCTCAGGGAATATTCATGGCGAGAACCAGTCAATCAATACACAGGTCTGTTCTATACACAAGTCGATCCATACACAAGTCTGTTCTATACACAAGTCGATCCATACACAGGTTTGTTCTATGCACAAGTCGATCTATAGACAAGTCTGTTCTATACACAAGTCGATCCATACACAAATCTGTTCTATACACAAGTCGATCCATACACAAATCTGTTCTATGCACAAGTCGATCCATACACAAGTCTGTTCTATACACAAGTCGATCCATACACAAGTCTGTTCTATACACAAGTCAATCCATACACAAATCTGTTCTATACACAAGTCGATCCATACACAAGTCTGTCCTATACACAAGTCGATCCATACACATATCTGTTCTATACACAAGTCGATCCATACACAAGTCTGTTCTATACACAAGTCGATCCATTCACATATCTGTTCTATAAACAAGTCGATCCATACACAAGTCGATCCATACACAGGTCTGTTCTATACACAAGTCGATCCATTCACAAGTCTGTTCTATACACAAGTCAATCCATAAACAAGTTGGGGGACAATTTGGACTTCTCAATCAACCTTACTTGCATGTCTTTGGGCTGTGGGAAGAAACCGGAGTTAACCCACGCTGACACAGGAAGGACATTCCATGAAGAAAGGCTTCATGTCCCAGCCGGGTCTAGAACTGTGAACCGTCTTGCTGTGAGGCAAAAGTGCTAACCACGGAGTCACTGTGCCTCCTAAATTAAGGTTTGCCTGGATTTAACAAGAACATAATTCATTCATCAGATGTGATTTGAAGTACATCCTTGAGAAAAGCGCAGTTTCGGAGCAAGTCTATGTTTTTGTCATTTTCTTCGACTCAGTTGAAGAAATACTGCGAATCCTTTGGTTAAATACAGTTTGTTATTGAAATGGGTAAAAATATGAATTGTTTAGAACTTTAAATAAATGGACCAAGAAGAGCACAGTACACAAGCGAAAAATAACGAGACTCTATTGAGGATTTTGCTGGAGTAAATCCAAAAGATGAGAGAAAAACATTGTAGAGGTGTAGTTCTGCAGTAAAATTGGGTCCTTTAACTGCATGCTTTTATGACGTCTCCATAGGCTATGTGCACTCTGTAGGGACTTTTGCTGGTTAAAAGCAATTGCCTGCAAGATAAAGTTAGTTATTTAGAAATAA
This sequence comes from Triplophysa bombifrons, assembly GCA_029783895.1. NCBI lineage: Eukaryota > Metazoa > Chordata > Actinopteri > Cypriniformes > Nemacheilidae > Triplophysa > Triplophysa bombifrons. The sequence continues at coordinate 18,534,579 of CM056464.1, forward strand.
AGTTTTAGATGCCACCTGTCTTAGTTATTTTATTGCTTAATGTAGTAACACAGTATGCATTTTTACGGTGTGGTGTAAGTGTTCTATTACTCTTTCGGTCTAGTGCACACTTTAACAGTGAAATGTTATGAAGATTTCCATAACTAGACATAAATGGAATTAAAGATTGCCTTTTATAATGCGTCAGATCTTCTCACCTTTGCAGTCGTAATGGGAATGTGCATCATCTCACTGACTCAGAAAAGCCTGGAACATCCTGTTACTGCGAAACGTGTTGCTTGCTTGTCAGCAAATGTGGGTTTGGGGTGAATAGTACTCATCCCTCAGTTCTGTGGTGACACATGACTCAAGCTAACTGTGAAAAGTGCACAGAAGTGCTGCTGTTGAGTTCCTAGAGTGAAATGGTAGAGATTTAGTAAGGAACTATAAGGAGGGTTTGTTACGGGTATTCTGGTAGACTCGGAATGGTCTCATGATGCTGTAATAGCATGCTGTAGATTGGTGTAAAGGGATGCATTTTAGACCTTTTAAAGTTGAAGCGTTTAATGGACTTTAGTCAACAGTAGACCTGTCAGACCTTTCAACCAAACAGAGCAATGAGTCCATAGTATCAGCTTGTTTAGACTCTGTTGGAAGTCATATCCATATCATATCTATGGCTTATTTAAAGTTGTATCTGAACATTAAACCTAAAATATATGTAACATAAAAAAACTTTTTTCAGATGAAGCGTGACCCTTACTATATCACTAGGCCACCAATTGCATGCTGTTTGTGTAAAAGGCCCGTCGCTTAAATTGGCTGTACTAACGGAGTGACTTTGACAAGATAATCTGTTTGGGTGACTTGGTTGAAAAAGTCACTATTTTTGTAATTCTGTTTGGTGCTACTAGTGGCACCAAAATTACACACTTCACCTGTAGCTTGTTGTCACTGTACAGACTGTAGCACTGTGTACCTCAGAATTCAGCTGCAGTTTACCATAAACAGTTCACTGAAGGATATCATGTCCTTCATAACCTATTATGGGGTAGGAGTAGGGTTGAGTTCTGCGAAGTTCATTGATTTTCCCACAATTTAAAAAATAAGGTTGGAATCAGAGAGTGCTGGAAGCATAAAACACTCTGTGGGCTAATATACACAGTCAATGGTTTAAATAAAGTGGATATTGAAAAAAGATCTAGAACTTTTAGTCCCAGGATGCATAATACAGTTTGTTATATCTATTATAGGTTGCATATTAGACAAATGTGTGAAGAGTGTATAGTTTGCAGTCAAATATAGGTGTAAAGCGCCCTTGGTTCAACATGGTGCTTGTTTCCTATTAAATACACAAAATGATTGAAAATGTTTTCACTTTATTTGAATGCACTTTGAATAATTGTCATTGGTAGAGATTTGGTCATAGCTTTATTGCAGAGATTATATTACCTCTTCTCTCTTGGCTGAGACATTGTCGCTGTTAATAAGCCCAATCACTGCGGTATCTTCTGTGTATTGGATAATAGAGTTGGAGCTGTGGGCGGCCTGCAGTCATACTCTTGGTGAAGAATTCAGGAGAGGTCTCTGCATGTAACCCATTTGGTACTCCATTATTGGGAGTTTTAGTGAGGTATTGATTGCTTTTTCTGTTTTGTTTGTGTGAGCATATGTGTGCATGCGTGTGGGCATTTGCGTGTGTGTGTGTCAATTTCTTTTTTTTTTAGTAGCAAGACCAAAGAACTTTCTCGGAACCAGTTATACCTTTATAATGTGACCGAATTTTAGAGTAAAACTGTAAAAATATTTAACAAGTAATATGATGTTTTATTGTTCAAAATTGTTTATAACCGAATGGATTACAAAATGTGGTTTTCAGATCCGAGTGTATGGTTGGTTAGAAGGGGGTCCCAGCATCACCCCAAAAATTGCGATTGTGTACCTGAAGTTAAGGTAAGACGACGAATTGGCGCATGCACTATAACATTTACTAATGTTGTTGCTTTGAAACCGTCAATAAAAATGTGTTCTTTCAAACAATTACTGTAATCGCATCAAGAAAAAATACATAATATACAGTATGTCTGTGCAGGGGCTACTGTGCATATTCATTTGGTCAAAACACACATACATGTATATGTATTTGAGAAAAATCTCAAAATTAATAAAGTGTATTTATTGGTAAATATAAATAAATGCTTGTAAATATTTCGTAAAAATGAATACATGTTTGTGTATGTGTTTAAAAATAATATGCATCGTACACAGATATATTTTGTATTTTCTTTATTCTAGATGTGATTAATCGTTTGACAGCCCTAATAAAAATATTTGTCACTTCAAGTATTCTGGTCCTTGGATAAACTATCTCAGAATCTAGATATTTTTTAAAGGGGTCGAGGTATCATTTATGTAACTATGTGGCAGCAGGATGAGTTATGTAAAAAAAATTAGAAACTATAATGCTTACTTTTGTTTTTATATTCTTTGTATTACATAAATGCATGTGCATGCTTAGTCATCTCTGCACAATGCACCAAAAGTTACATCAACTGCACTCAATATTTACTTCCTGAAGTCATCTGAGTCTGTTTGGTGTCATTTTATGTCATTTGGAATTTGACCCGATATTGATAAATGAATGCAGTCTGGAGTGCATTACAAAGCCCCAGCAGTCCCATTTTACAGGAAGTAAACAATTTACTGTGCATCTAGACTTCTACCCTTCAGCTCTTTGAGCAAAAAAGTTTAACTTTTCTTCATTATGAAAGAATGACTGTGTTTTACACAGACTGTAGCTGACTGTGATTGCCTCTATAATAAGACTAAGAGACTGGGGCAGATTGTCAGGAATATTGGCAGATAATTTTGCAGGCTCCTATTAAAGAACTTCTGTCCCATAATAGTATTTTATTCGGATTGTAGTAAGGAGATAAAACAGATGTTGCTGAGGCCTCAATGTTTCCAGAAACGGCTTTTCAGGGAAACATTGATAAGGTTTTAGGAGCCGCAAGTAATTGCATCTTTATTCAGCTTCATTTTATGACAGTGTCCAGCGGCAAACAAATGGGATCCAATTTTAGTTTAACAAAGTGTTTCAAAACTTTGGAACAATGGTCTACACAGCTGTTCCTCACACATTGAGTTGTGATGCCGATATATGTTAAATGTTCAAGTTCGGCAACAATGTTTCTTGATCTCACTCTCTTTATTTACGCAATAATTTAGTATTTTTCATCATACAGTTTAATTGTAGAAATGGCCATTACCAAATCCAAAGGTATGTCTGCTTGAGTCACGGTGCAGTCAATTAATATCAATGAATTTTAAAAAGGTATTGTGACACATTTAATGTGGTCGTGCTGATAAATCTTTACACCTTTGATAATTACTGTGAGGCAACGTTGACAGATTTTCAACCTTTTTAGTTTCACACTGTGTCTTAACTGCAACCAAATTTGTCTTTGACTGCTACTGTTTGGATAAACTATGATCTTACTGTTTTGTGGAACAGTTTCAGCAAAAGAGTTGTTTTAACAAGACTTAACTTGGAAAGTCATGGTATCTAACAATAGATCCAGGGGGATAGCACAAACATCACATGATAGATCACCCCCATTATAATAACCCCGAAATAATCCAGAGCGATCCAAAGCTTGCCGACCTACTCCAAGGTATACACTGAACAAATACCTGCCCTGATATTTACAGAATTTCTTCGATCAACGAAGCAGCTGTCGGAACTTTATGAATATTTTCTGTTGCTAATAAATCACCGTGGGAGTTGGAGAGATGGCTGTTCATCAAAGAGGCTAATTAAGCATTAAAGAGACTGCAATAGTTTGGCCGGCTTTGTATTGATCTTTCAGGGAGCAGATCTTTAATCTAGGCTGTTCGTGCTATGTCTGGTGGGAGGAAGCATTTGGCCCTCTGGTAATTTGTTTTGAGGTGCTGACCTTTGGGTAGATCTTATCTGGCTAATTTTCCTTGCAATTTATTTTGTATACTTCAATATATACCGCACAGTTTTGTTACCATGTAGAATCATACGCGAGAAATAGCAACTTCGGTTTTGGACTTGGCTTTTGTTGATTTATTTGGTTATTCTGGTTCAGATGGGGGTCCTGGATTGTTGTGTTGTACATTGTTGTACGATACTGATCTTTTGTGTAAAGCTGTTCGATCAAAGAGGTCTGTTAGTTAAGATGCCTGATAGAGACGCCAGAACATCAGCTTTGGAGTTTTGAAAAACAGCATCCAAAATATAACATAAGCTAGGAACCAACAGTGGTATCTTTGGCAAAATTCATAACTAAGTGGACCTACCTACTGTCACAAAACCATTATTGTTCCTGGAAAAAAAACCGAGAAAGGTCTGATAAGTGATGTAGCGAAAACAGGACATTTCACAGCTTTCTATCTCTTCCATCTGTGGCAAACATGAATCTAGCCAACTTAAAAATAAGTGTTGACTTTTAGATCTAATTAACAAATTCCAACTGACAACTGACGATGTTATTGTGTCAGATCATCCAACACAAGCTCAAATCTACATATCATTAGTGCCATTGCGACACACATAAATATAAAAATAAAATGTGCATCAAAGCATCCCGCTGGACACATTTTTTAGAGCCCTTTTATCTTGCTTTTTCTTTTCAGAGGGGCTTCTGGAGCTTCCCCCTTATGAAGGATCTGCTGTCTCCTCAGACGCAAAGCAGCCCAATTCACTCCCGATGATGATGTCTCCCTGCTTTCATCTCAAAGGGGCAGATTTACATAATTCCCCCTCCTGCACCAGATGGACCTTGCATCTGTAGGGTTTACTAGGATGCTCAACTTTTCATTTAAGGGAGAAAACCAGCATTAATTCCTGAGTCTGTCTGGGAGCGATCTACGCCGAGAGTCAGACGCGAAAACCTTGTATGTGTGCTGAAGACTCACTCGCAGTTATTCAAGATATAAACACACATTTGGGCGATATTTGTCACTGCGCATGATTGCTCAAGTAAGCAATGGCAGATGTGGGCATGTAGGCGTACTAGATGTATTGTGCTAATGAAGGGTTTGTTTTTAAATGCAGCTATTAGATGATACATGTGGATGTAAACAAAGGAGTACATCAGCAAAAACCTGATGACGGCTAAGAAAAGGAGGATGAACGGTGGAGTGAGCTGTTCATGCATTTCGCAACCTCACTGTTAGATGCCGCTAAATTTAATATACTTGACCTTTAATTACATGCTCCCGATGTCTTATGCATTAGAATATTCATATGTAATACTTTATTTTTTATTCTATTTTATTCTACATATGAATGGAACACAAAGAAGAGCAGCATTTTTTTCTAATATTTATGGGAATTGAAACAGCAACTGAATATTATGTGAGGAGATCTCTTATTTGTAAGTCACCTAATCTAAAATAATCGTACCTTACAAACCCTATCTAAATCAATACTGGGTCCTATTAGATGTAGAAAAAATGTCAAAACACATGGAAATGAAGTTGACACATTTTCCACAGAAACAATAAATTAGGATTATGTGGCCCCTCCCCCTTTTAAAATGGCTAGTAGTGTTTAGTTTACATTACAGTCAGGATCTGACGAGAAGACATCTCGAAGACAGCAGTGAGATGAGAAAAGATCAATCGCAGAATCCATTTGCTCTATATCAACATTAATACCTCTGTAGCTTTTGCTGTTTTTCAAAAATTGTCTAATTTGTCTCTTCTGATAAAGGTATTTTAGGCATGACAGTACAATCTGCTTCGCTTTCAGAAGACTGTTTAATTTCCTTCTTGATTTCTACCTAAAGTACATAACTGGCAGTGTGTAATTTTAGCATGAGCTAAACTGCGGGCGCTTGCCTTATTTGTAGTTTTGTCATCCAAACATACTAAAAGTTGCTGAAACTAGTGACTTTGTATTAGCACCTATTGAATTATTGCATCTGTATGACATATCGCTTATTGCTCCCTGAACTCTCTGTAAATCGCTTTGGATAAAAGCGTCTGCTAAATGACTAAATGTGAAGGCAGAACATTTATACAGGGACATTACACAGAAAAGTTTGGCTTGCCAAGATTTTAAATAAAGTATCTAGCCCAGGCGCTGAGTAAATTAAAGATAGGCGCATCTATTTAATCCATAATTGATCGTGTTTGCACTGTAAGGTTCAAGCTCCAAGGACTTCTTTCATCAGAATCCTGAGCCAGAAACAGAAGAAAAAACTGTGTGCTTTGTTAGACACCAAACAGCATTCTTCACTTTTAACATGCTGGTGTTTCAGAGTTCTGTGCACATACAATCGCAAGCATCATTAATATATTGAATGAGCTATAATGTTTATTCCTTTCCCGTTCCCTCATATCTTAGCACATCCTCCTTTATATGTATTACTGCCACCTGTGTGCTATATTAATACGATCTTACAGGAAAACGCAACTGTGTTATGATGTTATTTTATATTAATTTGCGCTTTGTGGACAAGCAAGAATGAACCCTGAAAGCAAAAATAGGGTAGATGTCATTGAACCCCTCCCTTAAATCTGAGCAAGACAGATTGCACATACAAGAGATCATACGAATTCCTACAAATTTCCCAACTCGTGAAATTGTTACAAATTGCCACTAGATTGTGTTGATAATTTTATCATGTATGTGTAGCGTATAAACAGTGACCACAAGTCTCTTTGTAGTGCATTATAGTCCGTTCACCTCATATTTTGATGCTTTATTCGAACATGAGGGACCATTAAAAGAAAACCTCAAACAATTCCAGATATAATCCAGGACCATTAATGCTATAAATCCTTTTTCATTTGCTTCTTGAATAAATTTGCAGTTCGCATAATCCGCGTCGAGTCGAACAATGTCTTGCAGTACATATCCAAAGAATACATACACATGGTACCTGCTTTACATTCCTGAAACTCGTGTGATGGCATTTCCACCCAAGTACGTTCTTTGTTATCGCTGCCATGGCAACCAAATGCATGGATTACAAGGGCACAATGAGTCGTCTCCTAATCCCCCGTTCTATAATTATCTCTCTGACAAATGCTAGTTTACGTTTCATTTTAAACCAAGCATGCAGCCAGAGAGCGATGTACTCATCCCATTTAAAGGCTTCCTTCTAAAGCCACTGCTGTTTATGGCTCTTGGTTATCTGTTCAACAGATGCCGTCACCAAAGAATTAATACAGTGACAATTGAATCATTAATTATGGTGAGCTTCATTAGGAGAAGAATTTGACAGCCATATTTAGACATGGCAAGTGGTTTTTTTTGCAGCTAACTAATCCAAACACTTCAAGTTTCTTAGGATTTCAATGACTTGTGACGTGTGAAATTGACTTTTTAGCGGGGACTGAAATAATCGTAGCTTGTTTTAGTAAGTGCCTTGAAAGCTGCTGTTTTTCTTTTTAAAAGGATGGCATTATTTATATACTAAACCTGTATGATTATGTTTTCTGTGGAAAGGAGATGTTTTGAGGAAGATGGTGACTGCTTGTTTTGATGTAAAGCATATTTTAAATAGGGGATGTCAATCTCCATTAAAGTAGACTATATGACTTTTGCTGTCTTTTTTTAAAGAGGACATCGGACATTTTTTTTAGATTTTTTTATTAAATTAGATAACTGCCATGTCTTCTAGCTCATTAAAGCTGCTAAGAGAACACACAGACAGTTTGGAACCACACCCTTGCCACCCGTATTGTACACACATGGCCAATCAAGCCAAAGAAGGAGGTATTAGTAAATGTTTAACAATAAAACATTTTTGTAATATCAGCAACAGTACATGCAAAAAACAAGCAATATCTGCAAACTTTCACTTTTATAGTTCAGTTTTAGCTGTTATTATCCATTGACTGATTTATTACTAACAATAATAACGTATTTATCGCTTACAAATTGACTTAAAAAATAAAAGGTTGTCTTTAGTCAACATTTTAGGTGGATTCAGATTGGAGAGAGAATGGCATGCGATGCATGTAATTTTCAGTGTGTGTATAACAAGTCTAACATGATCAACATTCAGAAAAAATGGATGATGGTTGTCTAGCTTTCAGTTTTCAAATATATTTGGTCACACTTTAGAATATGGACCAATTCACTATTCACTAACTATTAACTATGACTTTTGCCTCAATAAGCTCATTATTACTGCTTATAAGGTAGTTTTTAAATTAAGGTATTTGGTAGGATTAAGGGATGTAGAATAAGGCAATGCAGAATAAGGGATTTGTATGTGCTTTATACATGCTAATATACAACATTTGCATGTTAATAAACAAGTAGTAAATTATGAATTTGTGTACCTTAATATAAAGTCTAAACACATATTTAATATAGTACAAATTGATTTACCAAATTGAAAGCATGACCATGTCATATAATATATATTACATAATTTTTATCAATATCATGCAGCCCTAAATATTAGGTTGCATAGGCCAATAATTATAGATCATTATTGAGTGAGATTCAGTATTCCTTAAAGACATGTTTCCTTTCTTGAATCTACAGTATCGCTCAGAAAAAGTGGTAGATGACCTAACAAAGCCTTCTAATACTGTGTAACTTCAATCGTAGTATTGCTTATCTGGCGTAGACTCTCTGCACAGTGATTGAGCCAAAAGTCAGGTCTTCAGGGACTTAAACATTCAGGACTTGCCAAGCTAATAACAGCACGTTATACTCGCTGCATTCTTGGCTACAGAACCTCTGACTGCAGCAATTTGGTTGGTGCTGATGCAACCAAACAGATCAATACAGAGGCTATGAGACCAATGCGTGCCACACAGGACTGGGCTGCCCATTAGGACTGAGTTCCAAGAGAGTCAAAATTCGGTGATAAATATATAAATCTCAACGTGACAGCCACTGTGCTGCATCTGTTCCTCAAATCTGCGCCTCTTTATGTAGAGGACTACAAATGTCATATGATATGTCCAATAGAATTCTTGAACATGATTGCAGATGGGTAGATAAAAGTTAACGGCAAGTACATTAAAAAAACTTTGAGATTCAATTTTAAAATTTTATAAAAATTATGTTTTACATATTTCCTTGAATATGAAACAAAAACATGTAAATGTAAAAATCCTTTATCACATTTTGAGTTATCACTTTTTTTAATATGCATAATAATATGCATAATAACAATAATATACTTGTCGAAGTATAGTTTTCATTGCAATAAAGACATTTATGAACTAACAAATTCGTCTTTCTTTATTGTATCATCATTTAAATTATTTTTGATGCATAAAATATATTTTTGGCACATACCAGGTCACTGACATCTTTGGCAGGTAGACAGACACCAAACTTTTTAATGTGACGTTGCATGTCTCTTTTGCCATTGTAACAAGAGATACAGGAAATATATGATTTATGACTACTTAAATCACAACTACAACTACATTTGGCATTTATTAAATGTTTAATACGGATCTTTCTTAAAATCTGATTGTTCTCTCTCTCTTCATTGTGTCGCTCTGAATGTCATTGTCTTTGTTTTCTTTAAACTTCACATTTTTATTTATTTGCCTGTGGGAAGACAAATATCCAATTACTTCGAACCATACTGATTTCACACAGCAACAATCAATAAATGTGAACAACAGATTCCATTAGTAAATCAGCCAGCTCATATATTCTCCTCCATTCATGTTGCACAAAGAAGATAAGACATCAAGTAAAGCCATTAGCTACATTCATCATCACAGACTGAATTGCTTTACACTTCCTCCCCAAAATGTCTAGCAAACATCATTAACCTCCATAAGTAAGAGAGGAAGGTGGATAAGAATCACTCTGATATACATCGGCACTGTGTCACTGAAACGGTTTCACTGATGAGCAGAACAAAGTCACAACCAGCCACATTGTCACATTGTTTAAGGGACTGTAAAGATTTCGACAATTACAGAGTATCTGCAACCGAAACGGAAATCAATAAAACATTTAATTTCAGACAAACGTAAAGCCATTTTTCTGAGCAATGAAACTCAAAGTTATTATTTTAGTATAGCATTACTATGTCTGAGACGATATTGATTAAAAAATGATAGGCCTACATAGCTTAACATAAACTTTTGGGTTATTTAAATGTAATTGCAGAAGTAGTCGGCTTTTCATGTACTTCAAATGTGTTTTTACATAATCTTTAAAATGATGTCTGCTACCTCAGCTTAATATAAAGAGGCAAGTATAAGTAACCCGTTTGTATGCTGATTCCTCCATACATGGTGCTACATATGGAGCTTTTAAAATAATTGCTCTGTTTGACCATCCTGGCAAATCCATCACAGCAGCATTGACAGCATCCAAGAGTTTGAGGTGGGACCATATTCAAATGGGAGTGTTATTTTACAATTCCGTCAGGTGATGCTAGTGCAGAAATAAAAAACACTTGCTTAAACAATTGTCCTGATGGATCTATGTACCTGTGAATCATTGAAACAACTAAAGAGCGTTTTAAAGATGGTACATGCTCACACAGTAGAATCGTTTTAGCTAACGGACACGAGCTGTTGGTGAATTTATGTATCGGGATGTGGCAGCACTACATGAGCTTGTCACAACATGTGGCTTCAGAGGCGTAGTGAAATGAAACGTGACCGGACTGCAGAAGACACATGTATACCTCACTTACATCAAACACTGGAGTCTGATTTGACACTTGAAAAGACATCAATGTTAGCGAGGCCATTTTTAGTCTGTCAACTTTGACGTAAAAAGTGTCGGCAATAAAAGAAAGTAAAAATGAAGCTGAGAAAAAAGCATTTGAAGCCACCTGAAAGGAGATAAAATGATGTTAATTTGCAGTTCTTTTGTTGTGTCTTTGTTGGCAAATGTATTGCTATGTCCAGCTGTGAACCAAAAATGTGAAACGTGCACAGGACAAAAAACAAAGAGCTATTAAATTGAGTGTGTTCCCATGCACATCTTATATTGATGTCGCTTAATAACAGCGTGTGAGGCATCAATCATTTCTGGACCTTATATGATCTGGTTATTAAAAATGTTAGCTTATAGACTTGCATGAAAGCTTTGAAACAATTTTTTGTTTATAAATGTTTTGTCGAATATAATCACACTCTCTTCAGTTATGGTGATGTCAGTTCCAAAAAGTTTTTTTTTAATACACTTATGTTAAGGCCACACAATAAAATTGGAAAGAGAAAAAACGGGACCCTGATTGTTTCTGCTCTGTTGTCAGACAGACGGCAGGTGTAAGGACTTGAAGATCCTAATAAGGTAGGGTGTTCAATGTTACCCAGACAACACGATCATCTATGGAGCATCACCTTAACGACACAATGCTGACCTGTGTACAGTGTTGAGCAAGATTAATGAGGTTGGTCCGAACCTCAATAAAGACAAATGCCAGTTCTGCCTAGAGAGATCTATTATATCTGTAAAAAGCCATCCGTTACCGTTCCTAACTGCAGAAGCTCAGCTGGTGGGGGACCACCCACTGTCTCATATTGAAATTTGCTATATTTGCTACCATGCTATAAATGGCATGTGACTAACCAATTCGGAGCCACGGCAACAATTCTTTATGGCCATTCCTGTACCTTGGGACTACTAATACTATTATTGTTGTATTGTTATCATTTTTAATATATATTGTTACAACTGTCCATTTAATGCGTTAATTAAAATTAACGCGTTATGAACTTTTTATTTATTTATTTCACACAGTTGACTGGCGACAAATATGATGCTGGCAACAACTTACTGCGTGATATAGACCATACAGAATATACTGTCTGAAAGAACCTACAATTTAAGATGACCCCAAAATAAGCTCATATTTATTTAATTATGCAATCACACAAGGCAATATCAGTGCTATTTTTGTCCAGAAAACTAGGAGTGCACATGTCATTTAATGTCAGTTAATTAAATTAGAAATTGATTTTAAGATATATTTTATAGACAATACAAATATTTATAGACCTTATTTTTCTACGAAAATATATAAAAAATAAAAAGCTTCAGGAGAAGTGTTGCGTGTCTCTGAGGAACACACCGCTTGGTTTCGTTTCTAAATGAATACAATTTTTGAGCAAATCAATTGGGCGAATCAGTTAAATCAGTGTTATTCATAGTCATTTATTGCGGTATCTGAACGAATTCAGTGAATCTATTCAATTTATTTATTCATTTATTGCATTTACTTCTACCTACTATTAATGGCATTTACTGCCATGGCAGTTTTTAATTCTTCGATTAATTTAAACAGTATTAAAATAATAATACTTATAATACAATTATAACAATACTAATAAATTTGTGTTCAAAAAATATTAAAATCAGCATATTTACATTTAATTACCCTTATGTCCATATAAACTTTAATTGACATTTCTTTGGGGAAAAGGAAGATATTTCTAAAGAATGTTAGTAACCAAACTGTTTTGGTCTGTAATTATGATAGTTCAGCTTCTGAAAAAAATGCTTTATGGATGCTTTAGCTTCTGGACATCTGAAGCTACTTTCTGTATTGTCTTATTATGGATTTAAATGATATGTCGGCCCCAAATGTGATGTGTGATTAAGGTTGCAATTAATTAGATTTATTTATCTCATCATCATGTAATTAATTCGATTAAAAGTTGTAATCACTTCACAGAGCGTATTTTTATATATGTCTTTTGTAACCAAATGTGCAGTTTCTGTTGCAGACCACATGTCTTTCCACACCTAGTAGCTAAGCGATTTTTTTTCACATGCCTCATTGAGTGCACAGCTACAATGTTTTTGTATTATGTCTTGAGTACATTTTGATTGAACTAAGATCTGCGTTCCTTTCCTGCTGTTCTTTTCAAATAGAAGCACATTTGAACACAATAGCGTCAAGTGTTCCACCAGCTCATCAGGTAGATCACAGTACTAACACAGAAAGATCTTGAGTTAAATTCTCAGGAAAAACATGGACTGAAAAAATGTATACCCAATAACACTTTAAATCGCTTTGAATAAAAGTGTGAATATAAAAATGTCATATGATAATTTTTCAATGCATGTAAATGTGGTTGAGGTGTAAGAGTATGGTTAAGATTTGAACTGTAAAATAAATGGCTTGGATCTACAGGAGTCTTATAGGATTTTAGATAAAATAAATTCACTAATGCACAGCCACGTCTTAACGCTAACTAAAAAGTTTGTCAATTAAAAGATTGTTGTGCGTCTTGTATTTAAGTCGGGATGTTAGTTTCTGGTTTGCTCTCGCACCACACAAAATGTTGTTGTCGCCACACCACAAGGCATCAACGATGCAGTGTACATCATTAATGCTTATTTTTGGCAGATCTTGAAGAATTCTTGCGTAATGATTCCATGATTGCCTCATCATATCATGTCTTTCTTGGTCTTGTGGCAGAATCATGGCAGGATCCCTTGTTTTATGTGATGAGAGGCATTTTTGTCCCAATTGGCAATACATATGCTCTCTCTCATTCCTCGTTAGCTTTCCATCAGTGTTTCATCCCCGACACCTGTCCCTTGTTAATTATCCTTTGTTAGTCTCATAATTTAATGCCCTTGTGTTTGCTGTCTTCTGCTTGTTCGTTTGTGTTATCAGCTTGTCGTGTTCTACTTCCAGAAACTCCAGTTTTATCAAGATTTCTGTTTTATTCTAAACAATCGGTTTTAATGGGCGTGCCACATTGAAGACTTTATAAATAAACGCCCACTGTTTTGATTGGATAGCAGTTTGTGTAGTTGGAGCCTTCTGTGAATTTGGTTAGAGATGTAACGTTTAGTTACACATTAGTACCATTCACAGCATTTTGCATGGCATTAGAATTATCTGGAGACCTGCTGTGATTTATAAATTACCTCCCAACATCAGTATTTCTTGTGACACATTCGCAAGATTTACTCAAATTTTAAATATATATATATATATATATGAGCCCACCAAATCACAGGGATCCATATATCTAACATCAAGCACTTTTCACGTTCGTCCATTTAGGCTAGAGAGTATTCTTGGCTCAATAAATCGCGTTCACGCATGCGCAATGTTTCAAATGGTTTGGCAAGTGTAGACGCTTGGATATGTGTCACAATTGAAAGTACGTGTAAACAGAAATCGGAATTGAGCATCAAGACCAGGGGCCTGTTTTTCATACGTCGCTAACTCGGTTAGCTGGATTTGATTGTTGACGATTTGGCATGATCTTGGATTGTTTGGTTCTTCGAAGCTCATCCTAGACTTGCTGTCATAGCAACAGGTGCGCAATCTTAAACCTGCTCGCGAGCAGGCTTATTTCATGTAAACAGGATTAGATCCCGGCTTTATAAGCGGAGGTGATATGGGAAGTCTTTTGCAGCCATGTCTTGTCCGTTTTTACGTCAGGAATGCGTTGCTGAAGGTGCCAGAATAATTCGAAGAGCTTTTCGAATTAATCGCGTTTTGCGAGATCGACAGGATCCTTTAGAGCAGCGCGCTAATTTACTGATTGAGAGATATCGTTTTTCTCGGGAGGGTGTAATCTACATTATCAACTTTTTGGAGCCACACGTTAAATGTTCGACTCGTCGGAGTCTGGCTTTAACAACTGCACAAACAGTTTGTATAGCTTTGTGACTCTTTTCGAGTGGCACTTTCCTTTACACTATTGGAGATGCAGAAAACGTGGGTAAAAGTGCTGTATGTCGTGCCATTGGCAAAGTTTATCTGTCACTCAAACAGTTTTTAGGGGGCTTTGTGGTATTTCCAAGACACTTAAGACCACAGGCTGTGAAGCAGATTTTTTTTTGACATTGCAGGTACATTATAATTGTTAATGAAGATCATACAAACATGATCATGCCAAAAAGTAGCCTAGGACTTACAGTATTTGTTCCTCAGGCTTCCTTAACATTATTGGTGCCATAGACTGCACACAGGTCCCCATCGGGCCCCACCTGGCCCAAATGAAGCGGATATTGTGAACCAAAAGGGATTTCACGGTGTAAATGTGCAAGTAAATTACTATTAAAATTATTAATATTCCAGATAAGCAATAAATAAATAAATAAAAGTAATGTAATCAAAAAGTATGCAGTTGACTGATTACAAATATTTTAGATGGTGTGTGACTCTGTGTTTCACATCACAAATGTGGAAGCCACATGGCCTGGTTCTGTGCATGACTCCAGGATTTTCAGAGTCACATTAATGCACATTATTTGAATGTGGTAAGGAAAAATTATTTAAAACTCACTGTATTACATAATTTTATTCTGAGCCTAACAAAACTGCATTTTTCCACGTGCTTACGATGAGATCCTGCTTGGTGACAGGGGCTATGCCTGCAGGCAGTAATTCATGACGCCATTCCCTGACCCGAACCCTGTTCCACAAACCCGTTACAATACAGCTCTAGCCAGGACAAGGGCCGTGTTGAAATGACCTTTGGCCATCTAAAGGGAAGATTTCAGTGTCTTAAGGGTCTGAGGGTTGCACCTGACGGGGCCTGTGACATTATTGTTGCATGTGCCATTATCCACAATATTGCCACCATCAGAAAGGAGAGGACCCCTGTGGTGGAGGTGCAGCCTGATGATGACCTCCAGCCAGTGCACCTGGACCAACCTAGTGGCAGAGCTGCACGGGACAGAATTGTGGAACACCATTTTTGAATTCCTTTTTTTACACATTAACCTTCATTAAATTAATAATAGAAGACAAGACAACATGCTTAGTTCATGGAGTTTTATTTCAATTATTGTTTCTCAAGAAAAGCCAGTGATGGTCATCTTTTGCCTGCAATAAGATATATATAGTTATCCAAGGGCAGCAATGGTGCTCTTTGTGAAAAATAGTGTTTTAGCACATACTCTGAAGTTTCTTTTGAAGCGACTCAATCTCTAGTGCCTGTTTTTTCTTCTTTAAGGTGTCAAGTTCAATTTCTCCCCTTCATTTTTATTTTTTAATAGCAAAATACTCAATTTTATGTTGAATATTCTGATTATATAGGGTACAGATATCCCCCTGTGCCATTAAAAAAAAAAACTCAACACAAGCCTCATGCAACAGAAAAGGAAAAGTAGACTGCCCACCTCTGTATCACTTTGTGCTGTAGGCGTTTCCTCCTGCAACTCATATTTTAGTCAGAAATAATATCGACACACCTATAAATTACATAAAGTTATTTGTGCACTTACAAGTACTTCCTCCAAAGGACAAGCATCTGAGAGGGTTTCTTCACTGTCCTCTGCAAAAGAAAAATGGGTATTACAAAGTGTTGCACTTTCTTTCCTTTTGAAGTAAAGTTAGAAATGTCCACTTACTGCACATATTTCAGACACCGCTTTCTTGGGAACAGGTAAAAGTGTTGGTGTATTATGTAGAACTACACAAAAGAGGAGAACTCAATGGGATTACAATACACTAGGAAAAAATATGATCAATAACATATTGCAAAATATTTTTACATTTGTTATGCAGTTTTCACCTTCATAAGTCAAAGCAATTGACTAAATATGTATCTGTTGAAATGACTGTACCAGCCATTTGGATTATAGACATAATTTAACGCAGCAACAAATTATTTAGTGTAGCAAGATGATTTAAAACACATTTACCTGTAATTAAGGTGTTGCTGTTACTGGTCCCTGGCTTTAGGTCTAAGGAAGAGCTGCCCCCAGGGATGCCCTTTACAATAGGTCGGTTCTCATTTAGCCCAAGGGGCAGCTCTTCTGCCGGGGTATAATGTGGGGGTGCAGGACCACCATCTGTTTTTTTCTGCTCCGCCTTTTTCTTGATTGCTGATTATAAACAGACAAACACATCATTTAAAATGTTTTTGGTAACAGATACTAAACAGTAGAAGTAGAAAGGATTACCAGTTTGAAGAATATTCTTTTACTTCACTTTTACTTCTTCCCATGTTCAAGTGGGTCCTGAGCTGGCTCTGACATTAAGCAATTATGAAATTATTAAAATAAGAATATATACTGTAATAATAAGGGATATAACCATAACATGGAACACTAACGCATTTAATTTGTGTGCTACTTTTTGCCAGCCCTCTCTTCTGGCTTTTGCACACTTTGAAGTGTTCCCTGACGTTTTAATTATTTTTTCAAACTCAGCAAGCCCTTCCAGTAATAATTCTTGCTCTGCTGCGTTGAAAAACTCTGCGCGCTCTTTTGCAATGGTGAGCAGCCAATAGCAGCGTTGCTGATCGTTGTTTCTACCATCGATACATATCCCCTTTTAAACAAGCGCAAGAACGTGCAATAATCTCAGATAACTCAATCCAGCGTTACTAATCATAAGCGGCAGGTGTGTTCGAAGAACCCAATTAGCCGAATCATGATTAGCACGATGATATCTTCTTGGATGTGTCATTTGATCTCGGATGTAATAAGCGACGTACGAAGAACGGACCCCTGCAGTGTAAACGGGCCTAACAAATCATAGTGAGGCATAGTCCAGAAATGTGTCACTCACATAAGATTGCTGCCCCATTCCAATCGGATCCATTGAAAGCACAGCACTGCTTTTTAATTTTAAACTCTCCACAAATCCATTGTTGATCTCTGCCTTATTGACAAAGGAATCCTCTGAGAAATGAATCCAAAGGAAGGTTATGCAGCGAATGTATTCTTCCACAACCAGGGATGGCACAATATTTAGATATCTTTAACGGTATGTTTGTTTGTTGCTTGCTCTCTGTACCTGGTTCCGAGCAACTTGTTACTTCAGTACTGTCAAGCACAAACCAGTGGGCAGGGCTAGAGAAGTAGTCATTGATATCTTTCTATGGAGGCGGTGTTCAACCTATCAATGTCGTCACAGATAGGTGCATGGTGTCAATAACAGATATAATCTCAGTAACAAGGGCCTTTTCAGTTCTGACACTTACATGATGTTCGCGTGAATACTTAAGTAATAAAAATTTAGATTTTAATCCATGCCTCCTTTAAGATTTTTATTATTTTGTTCTCTCTAGTTTTGCCCCCTCGTGGGAAGTTGTTGGTTTGCATTTTGAATACTCTTTTAGTTACCTTGTCTGTCCCCCATCGTGGATGTTTTTATTTATATATTTAAATAAATATTTGTTGTCGGTGCCATTTCTGTCTGCGCTTGGGTTCTTCCTGCAAATCCCTGACAACTCATAAACACTGACATTTTGCATGGTGTGACTGTTGGGTTCCGAGGTTAACACATGTTTTGTTGTCTGTCTTGTTGCATGTTTGTGTGAATGCCCTAACACCTGGAGGCTGTCTCACAGTCTCACGTGTTCGCTGTCCGCGTTTAAGTGTTCTCCGCTAGCTGCCACTGATTCCCCTCGTTAGCCTTAATGTTATCACCTGGTGTCAATCACCCCTTTAAAGTCACCTCCATTTCTCACTGTCCCTTGTCCAATCGTTGACGTTAGTCACTCAGTACTTAGAGTATTTTCAGTTTGATCTTGTGTTCTGCCTTGCCTTGCCTTGCCTTGCCTTGCCTTGCCTTGCCTTGCCTTGCCTTGCCTTGCCTTGCCTTGCCTTGCCTTGCCTTGCCTTGCCTTGCCCTGTCTTGCCCTGTCTTGTCGTGTGGAAGAACCTTTTGTGTGGATTATCATCCTTGGATTATTCTTTGTTGAATTTTGCAGTCCAGTTACTGTAACCTTGTGCGTCTTTATTTTTTGCCCAGGCCCCTCTCTTTAGCCGTTTTGTTTTCTACCTTGCCTTTTGGTTAGTTTTCGCGGGGATTATATTCCAGCTCTCCTACGCCACCCAGGACCTGGCAACCATTGGGCTATATACCCGCCGGCCCTCACCATCTCGATCTTCCCAGGGATTCTCTCTGATCACTGGTCCTGCCATCCGAGCGGCTCTTGGAAAACCTCCACCGCCAGCTCCACCTCTACACGGATCTCAGTGGTTCGGACCTGCTAACCACCTATCAGTTCTCTCCGGTCCTGTCCTGGTCACTCTACCCTTGGTCGGCTCACTCTCCTTCCTACCTGGCTGACCCTGCTGTACACTGGGGTTCCCCCAAATTGGCCTTGCATTCAGCCACCTCCCTCTGGAGCCTCTGAAGAGTCTTGGCGATGACAAACTGTATCACTGCCTCATTTGTGTGTGCTTTACTAATAAATTACCTTGTGACCCACTATTGAATCTGTGTATATTCAGACCAGCCCTGACAGCGAGAGGCAAAAAGAAATACAGCTGGAGCTATTGCTATAAGAGCATTGCATGAAAAACGTCAAGGTCACGGGTTAGATCCCATGGTATTGCCAATACTTAGAAATATATGTTTTTTATAATGGACATGTAAGTCGCTTATTGTCTGCCAAATACATTAATGTAAAAATAAATGTAAGCTACAGCTAAAAGACAAGATAACAATAATGGAACGTGCGAGGATCAGATGTGAGGTTTGATATAGAGAAAATTTCTGCATGAACACAAAATTATGTTTTATTAACAAAGTTTGGGAGGAGCACTGCAGATAACTAACCCGGCTGGCTTTCCATGACCAATCTCACAATCAGACAACTAACCCGGCTGGCTTCCTACAACCAATCTCACCAATCATCTTTTATCCCGGGAAAAAAAACCCTGCAAGTAGACAAGACGCCTTACCCTCATTCTCGCAGCATCCCTCCTCCACGCAAACTCCGCACCATCATCCTGTTTTACAGCAGCATAACAGGGAGGAACGACCTGAGTCCGGGCACACACTGGACCCGGGGTTCTCTCCCCTGACAAGGGGAGGGCGCTCCGAGTTTGGAGGAACCACAGAGCTCGGAGCCCTCTCCCTGGGAAAGCGCGCCAGATATGCATAATATCCGTCCCCATTTGTAGTTATTAGATGCGAGGAGGACTCATGAACAGTGGTCTGGTGATCTCATTGAGCTACCAATAAAGTCATACTGAAGCAGTGTGGATTCATTCATTTCTCAGGTTGGTTCATCACCTTATAGGCTCATTTAGTGCACATGTTGTGGGAAAGGCTGTTCGTAAAATAAATATATGTTTAAATACAGAAACATCTCCATCCAGTAATTTGTAGATGACAGCTACTTCTAGGTCCAGCAAACTCACTAAAACACTGGAGCACAAGCTTGTCTTTGGCTGCGTCTTAATCGTATCCCAAGCTCCCGAGGTAACAAATCGTTATCACAATCGGTACATCGTGTACACGGGTTCGGGAACTGCTAAGGACCCAGGCACACTTCACATCGGAACACAGTTCACATATGTTCCTGTGATGTGACTGCGTGAGCGCATTATGATACTTCACGTCTGGTAATTATCAACAACAGGCTAAACCGACATCTCTCTGGCTTTATTTATTTAATAACACTTGAAATACAAATGAAAGAAACTTTTTAATTATTTGATACATATCCTATCCCTGCACAAATTTGGTCAAACATTAAATGTAACTGTTAAGTTGGTTGTGTTCCCTGATTATCTAACAATGTGTGTTTATGCATAAAATAAAATAAACGTTTGTCTTTTCAAAAGTCTGTCATGTTTCATTAAGTTTATTAAGTTGGCTTGTGCAATTTCGGTTAAACGGATACAAAAAAGTCATATAATTTCTGGTAAGGGCACACCGTGAGCATCGATGCTCCCTGACATTTGCGTTGCATTGTGGGATTTTTGAGGGATTGAATGTAATCAGTGCCCTGACTACTGAACAAAGTAGCTGATTGAGATGCACCCTTTGTACCATACACAAATAAAGAGATGTAGAGTTCACATACTTTTGTCATTTATTATTTACTTGTAATATGGATAATGATAATGTAGGATGCTGTTCATTCATACAAAGTGAAAATATTTTGTTATGTTTTACACTACACATTCATCATGATTCAACATAAGGTCACATAAAGTTGTCAATAAAAGTCATAGTCTAATCTTAACTTGGGAGTATTGTGGAAATAAAGACCATAAACAAACAAACATGTGTAAAAGAATGATGCAGAATGTGATTTTTATCACACAAGCTAAGCAATGCTGCTCTGAGACCAGAGTTCCAGCGTGAGTTTTTTCAACAACAAAAAAAACTGAAAACTGCACTTTTTTCAACACCGATTGTTGAATTGTTGTAATCGTTAACCAAATAGCAAGCATAAACTTTATAATATTACTTTTGTTGACAGAGAATGATTTCACTTCCCGAAACAAACATGCTTTATAGCGTAAGCCCTCCCTCACCATTGATTGACAGGTTTCTGTACAAGTCAGAGGAAAAGGAAATGCAAAGGGATTTTGGCAGGCTTACTTTGCGATGCCAGAGGAAGTGAAAAGCATATGGGGAATTGCTATTGTGATTTAAATATAGCAGGGACATAACTCGTAAAACAGAGGTAATTCAATTGCAAATTGACTTTGCTTTTCCATTTGAAATTTGGTAGACATCGTACGTTCTCGTAAATGTGTTTGAATTCATCGCAATTTTTACACAAAATAAATAGTAAACGCACTTGCAAATGCACTTTGCAATTCCTTAAAATAATTCCATATTATTTATTTTTATCCGAAAGTATTGAATTGCTTGATGTTGTTTTTGAGAGTCCGAGGAAAATATGTTACTGGTTCAAATCCTCAATAATTACACTTTGTTTTATTTGTAATTATAATATTTCATCAAGTGAGCTGTCTACAAGAATATTATCTCCCTTAGGCTGAGCAATGTGGATGTTTTTAGCATTTTTTGCTCAATATCAATTGACTGTGGACGTTTGTGATTTTGTCCCAGCAGAAATAAAAAGCCAAACACGCCCCTGGTCATGACAGTGCTGCCAGACTGATGGTACACACAGCCCCAAGCACTTAACTAGCCACTGCTAGACCTAATTATCTGAACTGATGCTTAATGAAACAAGTAAGAACTCCATTAAGGCTCTCGAGCTATGAAGTAACAACTCACGAGCAAAAATGTTCCTCTGGGTATTTTGCGTGCACATTTATTTTGTCAATGGAGAAATAAGCAGGCAAGACGAGATGTTGGAACAGTGAGGGTGTGTCTTCAGTACACTGAGGGTTCATTATGATGTCATGATTGCTCAACTCAAGATGTTAAGTTACAAATGTTTTCTCCAAAACTTAATTTCCATTCCATGGGTTAGAGTTATGGAACCGTGTATCATCTGATCATTTGATTATTCCATTCAATACAACAAACGGGAAAAGAAAAAAAGAGTCGATATTTAATTAAAAACGATGGTTATCTTCTAATTTCATCTTAAAACGGGAAATCCAATAAATACATAAACCAAAACGAAATAACGGCACGAATTACTGTTTTTTCATTTTGGGGTAACTTCGCACGGACTTCTGCGCGTGAAAGCTTTGCGCATGCGCGTTATGTGAACGCGACATCACGCTCTTCACAAATGCGATCCATCAGTTATAATTTACAATGTCTTTAGCTGTACATGTTTCATATTCATGAAATGTTTATAAATAATGTGACATGTCACGAGATGTCGGAAAAAGAGTCCATATGCTTTCTGGGGAACACTGCAACATTATTATGGGCCGATGCATACAGTAGCCTAATGCAAGCAAAATGTGCATAAAGGAAATGATTCCCTAGATAGGCATATGCCTGCAATCATTTGGCAGTTTACTAGGTTAATTTAGGTAAAACTGATGTAATGTAATAGTGCAAATGACTACATAAAAACCACAGTTTCAACACAAACTGAACATTTATGTGAATTACTCTTTTTCAGAACTGTAGTTTTTGCTGGGGGAACCAAATTAATTCTGTTGAGTGTCGTTACAGGGTGAGGGGCAGTTTGCATCACATAACTTCTAAATTACAACCGTAATGTATGGAGTTAAACATTTGCTGTTGCTAGCAAGTTTTGGCCAACTGTTCACTTAAATGTCACATATTAAAAGCAATAATGCTAACAAACTTCGACTGTATAAGCTCTGGAAAGTATTGTATGTGAAAGTTAGGCATTGTATATGTTTGAGATATTTTCCACCGTCAAGTCCTCCTCTCTCAGTGTGACTCTTTTAACGGGAGTGAAAAGTACAAACGAAGCATATGTAAATGCATCCATTTCGAGTTTCGCAAGATCGCATTTACTTGATCCCGGTACTTCACCCTAACCCACATACTAACCCTGACCTAATTCTAACCATATAAACTACAGTCGTGGCCAAAAGTTTTAAGAATTACATAAATATTGGAAATTGGAAAAGTTGCTACTTAAGTTTTTATAATAGCAATTTGCATATACTCCAGAATGTTATGAAGAGTGATCATATGAATTGCATAGTCCTTCTTTGCCATGAAAATTAACTTAATCCCAAAAAAACCTTTCCACTGCATTTCATTGCTGTCAGTAAAGGACCTGCTGAGATCATTTCAGTAATCATCTTGTTAACTCAGGTGAGAATGTTGACAAGCACAAGGCTTGAGATCATTATGTCAGGCTGATTGGGTTAGAATAGCAGACTTGACATGTTAAAAGGAGTGTGATGCTTGAAATCATTGTTCTTCCATTGTTAACCATGGTGACCTGCAAAGAACCGCGTGCAGCCATCATTGCATTGCATAAAAATGGCTTCACAGGCAAGGATATTGTGGCTACTAAGATTGCACCTAAATCAACAATTTATAGGTTCATCAAGAACTTCAAGGAAAGAGGTTCAATTCTTGTAAAGAAGGCTTCAGGGCGTCCAAGAAAGTCCAGCAAGCGCCAGGATCGTCTCCTAAAGAGGATTCAGCTGCGGGATCGGAGTGCCACCAGTGCAGAGCTTGCTCAGGAATGGCAGCAGACAGGTGTGAGCGCATCTGCACGCACAGTGAGGCGAAGACTTTTGGAAGATGGCCTGGTGTCAAGAAGGGCAGCAAAGAAGCCACTTCTCTCCAAAAAAAAAACATCAGGGACAGATTGATCTTCTGCAGAAAATATAGTGAATGGACTGCTGAGGACTGGGGCAAAGTCATATTCTCCGATGAAGCCCCTTTCCGATTGTTTGGGGCATCTGGAAAAAGGCTTGTCCGGAGAAGAAAAGGTGAGCGCTACCATCAGTCCTGTGTCATGCCAACAGTAAAGCATCCTAACACCATTCATGTGTGGGGTTGCTTCTCATCCAAGGGAGTGGGCTCACTCACAATACTGTATATTATTTAATACTTTTTATTATTTAATTGATTTAATTGAGGTGATTTAGAAGGGTACCGAAACACTTTTCAGTTCATTCTTCTGCACTTCTCTTTGCTGGTGTAATGATCTTCCAAATGCAGTCTGGTCAACCACATCTCTCTTATCATTCAAGAAACAACTTAAACCATATATTCATCAACAATACTTGACTGGTAAATGTTAACTTATTAGATAAACTATCTATTGTTTTCTTCAACCTCTCTATAAGTCGCTTCTGATAAATGCGTCTGTAAAATGTGAAATGGAAATAAAATGTACATTTATCATGTATTAATCCCCAGATTTTGGGAATGTGCACACTGTTACTATCATCGTTACAGGCCATCTTTAGCTTCGTACATGCCATTAAATGAAGAACTAAAGGAAACGACCATGATGGCCTTTGAATCTCTCTTAATGGTTTGATCATGATCTTCACCATGAATTTGTGTCTCTTGCTGATATCTAGATGTTTATGTTCTGGGACTGACACTGCTTGTGTTGAAACAGTGGAATCATCTGCTGTACTGATGTCTTTGTGGCAGGAGAAAATAACTTTTGGGTCGTGTGTCACTCAAGTGATGAACTTGCAGTACTGTAATAACTCAATTGTCTGAGGAACTCGGACTCCTTGTTCCCAAGTCATTGCTAGAGAGGAAACTGTTATTACTACGCCTCAGAGAACTGTACTGATCAAATCTGCTCTGGATATTGTCTTTGAAGAGCACTTCAAGCTGACTGGAGCTGTGATGCTTGTGGACAAGGACTTATTCATGTCTTGACATCAGCCTTCATAAGAGCATGAACTCCAGGAGAGCTGGAAACCAATACAGCAGCATGTTGTCATACAAAAGAGAGATGAATCATCTGAAAACTCCAATTGATTACATTTGGAAATACTGACAGCTTAAATCTAAAGGACTGAAAAACATTTCTTCATTTCTAAAGAGATACTCTACAGGCCACTCTTTAACATGTTTTAAGACAGTTTGAATCTGCCTATGAATCTGTCTGTCCCTTGCAAAAGAACTCTTGGAGCAGAAGCGGCAGACTTGCACCGTCAAAGCTTAGTAGTCAGGGCGAGAAAAGCAAGATTTCACCCACACTGTGACATGCTTGTGTGATTTAAGCCTGACTGTAAAAGTCACTGGCCTCATCTTTTTTCTAATTAACAGCATTTCCCAGAAGGCCGCATGTTTCTTTGTTCTACTACATAATGCAAATTTAGCTCAAGACCCCAATTCCACAATGTAATCAAATAGACTGCGTGCAACTAATGTGATATGAATCCAGTCTGTCTATGAAAACACGTCCTGCTGATTTCATCAGCAGTTTAATTTCAGTGAATTCTGATTGTGACCCTTTAGATATTAGATTCATTTTTAAACCGAACACATGATGAAATATAAGTACAGGGACTGTGGAAGATTTGTAATCGCTTTCTTTGAGCTTTTATTGGAATGATATAAGGAAGAGTGACAGGAAGTTATTGGAAGGGGACAATGCAGGGCAGACTCCTGCTTCACCACCATGAGCCGTTGTAAAGTCAAGTGTGTAATAATCACTACATCAGCTCCATGCAACAATGTATCGCTTATTTTATTTTCAAGTTCAATTGAATCATAATCAATTTACAGTTTATTGAATATTTTTGATTTGCATGATAATGTTAGATTTTTGGATAATGACATGATTTTTATCAGAAGTGATTGACATACCTCATAATCAAATTAAATATTTTAATGTGAAAATGCCTGACAGATATCTTTATTGCTAAGGTGAACCATCAAGCTAAGAGTACATTCACAATCAATACAGTGGAATTGAAAGCAGCAATCTTGAACATTATTATACAGATACTGCAAGCAACCCTGTCATCCCTAGGAATCTCAGGCACTCCTTTCTGCTATTTCAAATCCTACCTCTTCATCAGATCCTTCAGGCTGTCCACTGCTCTTCACATGATCACTGGGGTCCCTCAGAGATCGGTGCTTGGACTGCTGCTTTTTTGCATCTACACAACATCCTTAGGACCCATCATACGGGCAGACTGCTTTCCGTTTCACTGTCATGTTGACGATACCCATATCTACATCTTGTTTCACCCAGACGATACCACTGTAGCAGCTCACATTACAGCGTATCTAGAAGACATCTCAGCTTGGATGCAAGAGCATCACCTCCACAACTACTCGTGCTTCTGGCAAACCCCACAGTGTAACACGATCTTAACTTCCGAATTGGCAATACCACATTCACTCCTTTCAAAACAGCCAGGATCCTCAGAGTCATATTTGATGAACAGCTGTCCTTCAATGATCACATTGCAAAGACAAACTTGGTCATGGCAATATGCCTTATTCAACATTAGAAAGGTTAGACCCTATCTCAATTAGCATGCGCATTCCTTGTCCAGGCCCTGGACTACTGCAATGCTCTCCTTGCTGGTCTTCCAGCAAAGGCTATCAAACCAATCCAGCTGGTCCAGAACACAGAAGCACGCCTCGTCTTTCAACAGCCCAAAAGGGTTCATGTGACACACCTTTTCATCTCTCTCCACACTCCGTCTTTCCAAACTCAGCCCGTTCAACCACATCTCTCCCAAGATTAAAAAAACTACTTAAAACCCATCTCTTCTGTGAATATTTGACTGACAAATGAGAAAAAAAGCGTCTGCTAAATGACTTAATGTAAGATGTCATCACATTTTTACTTCTTTGCCGAAGGAGTTAACACAGTTTGTCTGTTTAGGGCTACTGTAGAAACAACATGGCGAATTACATGTAAGGGGACCAGCGGCGTATGTAAAAAGAAATAGCTCATTCTAAGGTAATACAAACGCAACGCTTCATTATGTAAGGTGTTTATGCACCTCTGAAGAAATAGTTATGTATTTCTATCAATAGATTCACCCAAAAATACACACACAGCACTTTAAACTTGTTAACTTAGCAAATGAGCCATGAAGAACAATTGTTAAAAAAATGTTTCTGAAGAAAGTATTTTTCCATATTTCACACCGCAAGGCTATGACTGTGATGTGGGTTTGACTTCGGTCTGACACCACAATGTTTCTTATAGACTACTACTGCAATGTAAGTGCTGCAAGAATTTCCCTAATGTTCCCTGCACAGTTTTAGATGAGGTAGAGCAATGGGGTAGGGAACAAATAGAAATAACTCTTCTCCTACATTTCAGCCACTACAATTAACCCCAAGCTTTCTAACACGACACCCGAGTGCAGATTAATTCTCTAAATATGCTGGAGTAAGATGAATTAATGTAAGCATATGGATATTATGTTGAGAGTAATTAGGGGCACAATTTCTACAAAAGAGACTTTAACCTTTGAATTGTTTAATTCCCTCCGCCAAAAGTTACTGTTCAACACAAGACACCTTGTGAACATACAGTACCTTCTGTGTAATTAACTGCTGTCTCTTGAGGAACTAAAGATAAAAAATGTGTTCATTACTTGGATAAATCTGGTCACAGTTTCCTTACACAGTTTTACATACATTAAGCTCTTTCCGAACGAATTGGCTCCACTACACTGAAGACAGCATGTGTGTTTTTATACTTTAAAAGCATTAAAAGCAGTGTTGATTGGTTGTTTTGCGACAATTTAAATAATCACAGCCCACTAGGCTGTCAAAATACACTGCCTGCTTTTTGTTGAAATGATCCAATAACACTCCATATTTGAGCAACTCAAATGGAAAACCTCAATATGTACACTTCTTGTGTAAACTAAAAATAAAAAGCATATGTTGTAACCAGAAGGAAACAGTTGATCCTTTTCACACACAATTACACAAGCTAATGACCGCATTGAAACATGGATACAAAAGAGGAGCCCAAAAAGTCAAAAATTTGTTTTAAATAATCACACCGTAAATGTTAAATGGGTTTGATTATGATATTTCATGGTAAATTATCTTATATTTACACACCCTCACTACATATACTGTAAAAAATCTGTACAACTTTAGATTAGGTCCTACTCTCACGATCAACTTCCTTGTAGTACACATATTGGCTGTTTATAAAGCACATATTAATGCCTTATTCTGCATAAATGTATTCAACATCCCTCAATCCTACCTAATACCTGAACCTAAAAACTACACTGTAAAGCTTTGCTGTAGTTTTACAAGTAATTTACTGTAGATTTAATTACTACTTAATATACTTTCCAATTAGTATTGTTCTCAATCAATTTAATCTAAATTAAAACACTTTGACTTTTGAGATTCAAAAAGAGCAAGAAGAGACTTTTGCAAGAATGTGTAGAAGTGCAGACCTCAGCTGGTGTCCATGAACAACAAGAAGTGAGTTTTACTTAAAATCTGCTTCCCGTGTAGGCACACCACAGCTCAAAGGTGTCAAAATACACTGCTCAATTTTAAGATGGAATATTTTTTGTTTACTTTGATCATGCAATTTAGCTTTGGATTGAATCACTCTGACATCATTGACCATGTCCTGCTTTTATCTTTAATAGCTTTCACTCTATTCAGCTTAAATCATCACATGCAGTTTCTGACAATCTCATATCAATCTTGAGTGGCTATATACAATAGTATTGCATATGTCGTATCATCGAAGAGTATTTAGTTTGATCAAATTTATAAAGGAGACAAGCACGATCAAACAACATATCCTCACATCATCAAAACCCTTCGTGTTTTGTACATTAAGCAGGTACACACCGATTGCCAACAAAACACAGACATATGACTTAGTTTGACTATCCGCATGCAGTTAATGTCTGGCATCTTTAAGTACTGGAACCGTGCCATCTGTCATTTTCAAATGATCCCCAAATCAAGCGCAATGTCCACCGTTAATATAACATCCATCAGTGAAATGCCTTGAACAACCAGACACACCCAAAGTTCACTATAGCAAGAGTAACGAGTTTCACACAGCCCATCTTGACGCAGCGCAAATAACCTTGATGGTAAGCGGGTCTCTCTCGTCGGTTGGCTCGTGGGCAGGCTCTTTCGCCATCAACTTGCTGTGCTTTTGGCCAATAAAAGGAATATGAAAAAAACTTTCCGAAACAAGTTGGAGTGCTGGGGGAGTGTATCAAGTACAGAAATACTACGTCATACGTCCAACTCGTTTTTTAACAAGTTGACCATGTTAAGCATGAGAACCCAGCACGTCTAACAGTGTAAAGGAGTCAGAATGCATGACATAGCATGATAGGTCAACTTTAATGTATTCCTACGCCATTTACATCATTCTTTAATGAGAATGTTAGCTGTTTGATCTTTCATTGTTTAAAATGAGAGTTTAATATACACTTTTTATTTTGATTCATGCATTATTCTTGGGTAGTGCAAATGTGATATTTTAACTCAAAGTGCACGGGTAAAAAGGTTAACTGCCTTCATGGGCCAGAATGCACAAGACAAAAACATTTGAAAGTGACAGGTCATAGCCCGGCTCTATTCTTCAAGCTACATCATCTCTGAAATTCCAAACAAATGATCTTAGAAGCCAATTGAAAGATGTTTCATTAACAACAGCTACGCATGCATTATTGTTTTCTCCTAACAAATAAAGTGGTCTCAATGACCCATACGGAAGAAGCAATACCTCTCACTCCTCTACATAATGGTGTGATTAATTAGTGGTGTAATCCAGTGGAACTGGCAGTGCTGCTCGGGTGTTGTGTGAAAGTGCTTAATGGCATACCGTTGCCCACCCTCAACCAAAACCAAAAGCCATTACTGGAGTTAATGCACCATCACTGCCTCCTAACCACAACGATTACCTGCATGATGTTTCTGAATCTGATTTAGCGCTTTTAACTCATGCTGACTGTCATTTTACCCCCTGTAAGGAAAATACCATCGGGGAATGGAGGCACATTTCATTGCTCAGAGGTTTTAAGCTTAGGAGACCTAAATGAGACATTGTTTATTTGTTTTTATTAATTTGCTGTGTATTTATTCTTATGATTGAATACACATCCCATGTGTTTGCAAATGTAAATTCACTTTAGTTGATAGCAGTTATAAGATGCTATTGTTATTTGTTAATTGTGTCTAAATTGTTCTGATGACAGTTATATCGTGTAATGTAAAATTTTGTAAATGTATTGATTTTACACCATATCTTGTGAGTATAGTGTTGCATTTGTCGCTATTATCAATAACTAAATCCCTAGTATTATCTGTCCTGTGCCGGTTCATCATCTTATGTCATACTATGTTCATGCTCAGTCCCTGTGAGTATACACTGTGTTCCAGCCCCTGCCCTGCCTTGCCTTGTCATGTTTTTGGAATTATTATTAGTATTAGTTTGGACTTTGTTTATTTTGCCCCCTTGTGGGAAGTATTTGTTTTGAGTTCCTGCTTATTTAGTGTTTGCCCCCAGTGTAGATGTTTGTTATAATAAAGTTTTTGTGTTGCACCTTGCTCTGCATTTGGGTTCTTTTCCCTCTATCCTGACATAATGGTTACAAATTGTCTTTCCACCTTCCTTTACTTGTAATTTAAGTGTGATTCATAGACCGTAAAAGAGAATACACAAAATAAACAAAATGAACAACAAAGACTTGTTGCATTTTTATGGATATCATGATAATAGCAGTGTATGAATTATTTTTGCAATTATAATCCTGTGAGAAAATAATATTGCGACCGCCCTACTGGTGAGGTTCTGTTACAAAAAAGATATAGTGTGCTAATACCTTGAGTATGATGTCATTCTAGGAGTTTTGGCCGCTTCTTTGGCCCATATGGAGCTCACAGCACCTCTTCACAACTCACTGCAGATGGGAGATGCCATTTCACCCTCCTTCACACCATGGAGGACTCTATAGGTTCTCACACTTTTCCTGCATTTCACCTTTACCTTTAGTACTTTATGTGATAGAAATTATGTAAAATAAGGGGAAAAGTAGAGAACGGATAAGAATGTTTCTCTAATGCCTTCTGACAATGCCATATGTGAGGGGGGAGCAGGTCAACTGTAACATTATTGAGATTATACAGCAGTGATCTATAAATAGACCTGCTGAACAGAAGAAAGCAGTCAAACTACATGCTAATGTATCAGATCATCTTAGGTATGTCCTTTATCTTATTAAAAGCACTCAATCACAACATAAATGGGAAAAAATAATTATTGAGGTAAAGCAGTAAAGTTATGTTGATCTGTCTAAAGGGTCATTTTGTTATTCCGTGGGTTTTACAGTCCCATGCAACAGGGTCATGCATTTTTATAATTTTTATTTATTTAAATGTGATGGGATAATCTAGCAATACAGTTTTGTTTTGTGTTAAAGCCTTTACTTAACTTTTACTTGCATGCTTTATTTACCATTTTTATCAACTGATCTTGGATTTTAAACATGGGGGAAAAAAACAATATTTTCAATTTATTTAACAAAAAAAGTATTTTTTTGTTTCAAGTGCCACAGTATGTCCAACAACAGCACTTTTAAAAAATCTATATTGCTTCAAATATGTTTGTAATATGGTTCAATAAAAGGAAGGAAGGAGGCGGGAACTGGCGAACATTTAATAAACCACTTTAATAATAATAATAATAATAAAAATTAACAAACACTAACAGGAAAGTAAAAGACCGGCAGCCACCTCACGGTCGACTGCTGGCCACAAAAACATAAATATAAACTTAACACATGTCCGGGCCCGGTCTCTCTCGTCAGCAGTCCCGTCGCTCGTCCTCTTAAGCTCCCGATTTCCTCCCTGAGATATGAGGGACCGCAGAGCTGGTTCCAACTATCAATCACGCCACCGGTTCCGCCTCACTGCTCTCGTCACGCCTTCCTCACCACAATGTTGTAAAATGGCCCAAATGGTTCAGCAGAAAGTACTGCTTGACTGTTTCTCACAAACTCATTTTTAATCGCATCATATAAACATGCAGTTTACCCTGACTGAGGTCCATTGTGAAATCACATAATGAGATACTGCACGAACAGCTGTGCGCTACAAGTAATCCATCTTGATAGTTATCACACTAAACAAACATCGGCCCTCAGATGCCTCAAGTAGACAGCCTCTTGTTGTTTCAATAACTACAGGAAACTTCTCTGTATACTTCATTGACTTCAGTGGGGTGCGTTGAATAGATTATCCCTAATCAAAATTCACGAGAAGGGCAGGACGTAATTCCCTCAATTAGTTCGTAAGGAGTTCTTTGTGGCAAGTTTTTATGCCCCATCCCCTGTGCCAAAGCATAACGGCGTAAAAATACTCATTAAGCAAAGCTGTTTTGAGCTTTAAAACCGCATCTCTTTGAAATCAGATGAAAGAGCCGTATTTCCATATGAATCTTCGGTTAATAATGTAGTGTGCCGAGAAGAAAATACGAGGGCATTGTGCTCCCTACGTCTTGGAGGAAACAGCGGATTGAGATTTCATACAAGGGACAGATCCAATTGAGGTAATGACAGACATACGAGTTCCATATTTAAAAAGGGCAGAGCACCTCGGAGAGCTAGCTAATTTTCATGGTTTTTGTGTCGTCACCTTGCGCGGCACAAATGTCAAAATGAATTCTGAAGGAGGGCTAATTAGAGCTGAGTGGAGGGTGTCATGCAAAATCAGTATAGTGTGAGATTTTACTCGATGTCAGTATCTCTCTCTCTCTCCCTCTCTCTTTACTATTTTCTCTGACTCTTTGGAGCACCTGCCACTGAAGGAGAAATCTGGGCTCTCCTGCAGAATGCTTCATTACCTGTATTGTATCATTTTCCATTAGCATTCCCATCACGAGCCCATGCTCCCACTCTCTAAGAGCTCCTCTTGGCAGGCGGCAATACCCACTGTGTCCCAGCACACGGGTGTCTTCCGGTTGGCCCATGCACCAGGCGTCTAATTAGTTTATTCAGCAGCATTCCATTCGTTCCCCGATTCGCTTTATGTCACTTGTCACTATTCGAAGCCTCATCAAGCATTCAAGTGTCCAATTCACTCGGATGTAAGAGCCTTTTTAGCGCGTATCTCTCCACGCCACGTTTGACTAGCGCGGGGTGCACGGAGCGATGAGGTGAAGCGCCGGCGGGCGAGCAAGCATCTACACTCTGTTAACATGCAGAATGCCAAAGAGTGAGTTTTTTATTTTAAATCATTAATAAAGTTGGTCTTTACTGCCAAGTTGCTCTTTTGAAACCAATATGGCAGCTTCAAAGGTTTGATTCCCGTGGGGAAAAACAACAGAAAATAAGCGGCAACGCGGAGCGGATGAAAGAAGTCGTTCATAACTGCTCGGGGAAGACTATATGCGTGCATCTGTAATCGATCTAGCTTTTCCCCTGCAAAGTTAATAACCTAAAGCCTCCCTTCCAGGCACTTGCCAGGAATAATTAAAAATTAAAATCAGCCTTTGCTCGGAGAAAGATGAGATTTATGCCGTTTAATTCCCTTACCACGTATTTATAATTACAAGTGTCAGTTCTCTCACCTGTGGGTTGTGAATTACGTCCGGATCGTTTTGGATTGACACGTCTGCGAACTTTACTGCAGTGTCTTGATTCATGATGTCAAATGTGACATCATGGACGCACTACGGGGCACTCCGAGGAAAACTTACACACTTAGCTGAATAACTGTATCCTCCTTTTGAATTTTTTAAAGATCATTTAACCAAGGTCGTTGTCATGTAGGTAAACAAGTCAAAAATCACACAGATGGACTGCAAGTCTGCACCACTGGTTACGCAATAGTTTAAACCTTGTGCTTCCTAAACTGGGGGTTAACCAACATTACAAGCCACATATACATTGCAAATACCATATTAGATGTTTAAGCTGTCACAGATACATTTTTAGACCCCCCCTTAAAGAGTGAAATTGAATTATATTTGGCCTTGTCTGCTGGTTTGACATAACTGTTCGTGCACCGACATTGTTTACACTCAGAAGATGAACTGCTTGCTTATAGTTGTCTTTGCACATTAATATAATATAGTAATTACAGCATTGCAGAGTCAAGCAAATCACATCAGCATAGGTTCCTTGTATGTTTGAAAATTGGCAAACATTCCGTTGGGTAAAAAACCTCTAAAATGCATTTCTCATAGATTTCTCATAGAAGAATTTAAGCTGTTGTCCCTCTCTATACACCTACTGTAGATAAAACGCTAGAAAAGGAGAATTCAAGGTCAAATGCAGAGACCACAACAGCGCCAACCCCCCAAAAACCTTCTGACTGGACTAACTTCCCAGTTCCCGGTTCACTCTTATCTCTTCCAGACATGTGTTTTATAAACTGACCTATAATCGTCAGTGTAGTTCAAACCAACCCCATTTCCATTTTATTTTCTTATCCATGAAGATCAGCATGACCGTCTGCCTGCCGGGTACCTTGTTTTCCCCGCTTCGTTCAGACCAATTCTAGAACTCACTGAAACCAGTGCTCTAGTGTTTATAATTCAGACTCGTTGGCCAGCACTCAGTCGCAGCGCTTACAGAATTGAATTTCTGATGAGAACCAAAGCTGAGGTAATGGGCGCACGCAGGGTCCCGTGCAGAGAGGGGGAAACAAAAGCGATAAGAAACACTCAGCAGCTATTTCACCCCAGGTGATATTTTGAAATTGTATTTAGAAACATCCAAACGCCAACTTTGTTCTTGAGTTGAATTTCAATTGGCCGCATCTTGGGAAACCTCTTCACTCAGCTGTTTCTTTCCCTACTGGAGAGGCGTCAAGATCGGTGCGTGCTGGAAGTCGGCCTGGCGGTTCACAGGAGAGCTTGAGCTCTTGCTGAAATCCAGAAACAACTTTGAGATTTGATTCTTTGATTGGTTACAAAGAGGCTGGCATACCTGGACGTCTTTAAAGAAAGTTAAAAGGGTAGGGCTGCACACAGTGAGGCAGGGCTGCTTTTGAGAATAGCAATGGCTGTACAAGAAAGGTTACATTTAACAGCATAGGGACAAACACTTAAAAAAAGCAAAAGTTGCAATTACTTTTTTCATGGTAGACTAGATAGTGGGATTTGACTGGATGAGTAGATGCATTCTTTTTGCGAACTAATTACCCACTTTTGTGTAAACCATGTCCCAGTTTCCTTACCTGTGTTACTTGCTCCCGTCAATTTGAAGATAAAAAAATAAATGTGCTTCTGTACTTGTGGAGAATAGAAATAGGGTAAAATTGCATGTTGTTGCCGTCTTCGCCATTAACATTTTAAATGCACAATATTATTTAATTTGAGATTTTCAGAACATCTACATCATATCTTGCATTCAATATATCATCCAGACCTTGTCACGATGACAAATCATTCTGTGATACTTGCTAATGAGTTGCAGGAGGGTCATTGTCAGTTTAGAGAGTGTTTGATGCAATTGAGTTATTTTAATCCAACATATCTTTTGTTTGATTTCCTTCCAGGAGATAAAATTCAGACATTTTTAAATAGTGCTTTTTTGAGTAAATGGCATATGAATCATATATAACATATAGACCTCAAAGCAAACCCATATTGGTTAATTATAAAAAGATTAATTAAGGTAAATATGCTCATTTGTAAATGCCACAGATGTCTAAATTTCTTTCTGTTTGTATGACAAAACACCCTCAATTCAAACTTTTTTTTAACTAAACAATAGTTATTTTGTTAGTCATTGACTTTGCCCGAGGAGAGAACAATATAGAGAACATATATCAGGACTATGCTTGATTCAGATTTTGCTTGGCATAACCCCAGAGAGAGATTTACAGATGGTTAATATTTCACCCTCACTAAGAGGTGGCTGTTATTTCATCCTCTAATCTTTATGATTCTTTAATGTAAAAGTTGAACAAACAGCAGTTGCATTATAAATGGCCTTAAATGGGCCTCACGTAGGCCTTGCCAAGTGTGTGTCAATACTTTATATACTTACTCAAGTGATTTCACACGTAGCTGACCTCTTTAAAAAATTATTATAAATACAGAAAAGTAAAATCCTGCTCACTCAAAAAGAATATGAATAGACTATATTACAATAAAATAGGCAAATGTGTGCATTATTCTTATTACTTTCATTAGCCGGTAGTGGCCCTGGAAGGTTAAGTGACCATGTTTACATCTGTAAAGCCTCTCCCGGCACTCTTTGCTGACTGTAATAGCAATGATAACCTTCTGGAGGGTCAAGGGCTATACATTAGTGGACACGCTTGTTGACAGGAGCTGTGTGCTGCATCATAATGTCAGTTATCACTTGTACACAGTCCTGTATGCCAATAGCTGTCTTTTGGCATATTGTGAGTCTTGGGTAGCATTTAAGTTGGCCATTAAAATGACAGGACTTCTGTTGGCTTAAGAAATGGCTTAGCTGGAACTGTATCGCAGGGCCCCATTCCCACCAAATGTTGTTGGAGAAAAACATGAAATAAATAAATGAACAAAAAAAGAAATGTTTTTTATTTTTGGGAAAAAATCGACTAATAAAACTGTGTTTTCAGAAAATGCACATTTTTGAAGGTTACACAGAGATTATATTTATAATTGTGCTTTTGTGTAAATGAATGGCAAAACACATAAAATGCCTAAAAATACATGTAAATGCCTCCTAAAATAATATACATATAAAATTAAAATAATACAGATCAAAATCAGTGAGGCAATTATAAAGCCATAATAATTTCAGTTATTTAGATGTGAAAATACCTGAGGTGATGCTCAACCTTGTGCACTCTGTATGGTCTGTATAGCGGCCTGGATACATATTCAAAAGTTTGACAAAAGCACACGTGTCTCAATATTTTTTTTTGTTCATTCCCCATATTTTAGAATCACTCAGGGTTGAACATTAGGTCTCTATTCACTAATTACATCTATTCACAGTGTTTTCTCCTTAGGTAAAACAACACACTCAGTGGAAACTTCAGCATGTATGCAGACAATAATCCATTAATCCCACTGTAAGAGTGGTATGAACATAATTATAGCAAGATTTTAAGTGAAGAAGCTGATGAGACTGCATTCATTCATTTATTTATTTATTTAGAAATTAGCTATTATTTATTAGTATGATCTTACTCGTTGTATGAATACCATGCACTGTGCTGTGTTTTAACTTTTCTGTTTTTCCTGTTTGCCCCTGTAAAGCTGCTTTGAAACAATACACATTGTGAAAAGCGCTATATAAATAAACTTGAATTGAATTGAATGAGCATTTTGCTTGAAGTTTGACTCCAAACATGTTAATGATCTCCTGAACGGTGCTATATTGCACTTCTGAATGAACAGTAATTATTCTTTGCAAAGTCTTCTTATGATCAAGATGCTGAAACTTTACAACTCAGTGATTTAAGCAAACATCTAAGTGCTTCATTATTTTGCTATTATTAATTTACAAAAGGGACGGCTTGTGTAACCATTTTTAACCATCAACAGAATTTAAAATGTTATTGCATTTAATGTGAGAAAAAAAATGACAACAATTATTTGAATAATTCGTTTTTTTCTCCCTACACCTAGGTCTGTGGCTAACAGAGTAAAAGGAAGAAAAATACTCAAGAGTTATTCACAGTTTCACATGTGAGGTCCTGCTGTAATTTCTATATATAATGTATATGATGCCCCAGAAATCTCAGTTGCAAACATTCATTCAAACGTCTTTCTTTGTGCTCAACCAAACAAAGTATTTTCATTTTTGGATTTCCCTTTAAGCACCATTTAGTAGTATATAACACTATCCCATGACTTATTTCTCTCTTTACTTTTTTGTAAAGTTAAATATACAGTATATAGTCGACCCTGTAATTTCAGTGAATGTTTACTGTATTCGCCTTTTTGTTGTTCCAAACCAATGTGACTTTTTTATGAAAAACAAAAGGAGAAATTATACAGACTGTGTTGATTGCTTATAAAACCAATCAAAGTGGTCCTTATGACTCATGGACTATATTGTACAACCAAGTGATATGTGTCTTTTCTTTTTGAATAGACAAAATCAATAACTTAAAACAAGAGTGTTTTTTGAAAACTACAGTAATTGATTAACTGAACCGACCAAAATAAAATAACAATTTGTTAGTCATGCAATAGCACGTAAACACTTATTGGTCTTTTTTTTCCTGAATAAAAACCTAAATGTTTCATTTTTTGAGTAAATATGGGTAATATTTTGGGTAAATGCGGTTCTTGTCTAATTCTGGCCATAAGGAACCTGTTTGCTGTTTCAAACAAGTGAGTCATCAAACCCTAATCCTAATAGATTCGAGCCACCCCCCACACCTCACTCATCCCCCTTGATCTACAAAGCTACATTTCCTCTATCATCTCTTTTTTTAACAGACAGAGGACAGAGACAGTGTCAACCTTTGACTTGATTCCTCAGGTACAAACAGCAGGATGAGAAAAGTGACTCACCTCTGTGAACAAAGGGCACTTCATCACTTTAAAATGAGTGCCAATCAATCAGACGTCAAAGAAGACAAATCCTACCCAAGAGAACAAGCATGTCTGGATCAAAGATAAAGCTGTGAACCTGGAAATTACAATCATGTCCCATTTAATCATCTGAATGCCTCCTATTAGGGATAAGGCACCCATAAATGAAATTATGTCACCATTTACTCACCTTCATATTGTTCCAAACCTGTGAGTGTCTTGGTTCTGTTGAACACAAAATAAGACATTTTGATAAATGTGGGAAACCAGGCATGTCTTGGGTCATCACTGACAACCAAAGTAGTTTGGTTACATCTTTCCTAGTCGTAGGCCATCAGAGGATACCAGGAGGAAAGTAAATTATGTGCCACTCAACTGATTTTATGCAGTAGATAACATCCAATGAAGATGAAGTATGATACTGCAAAAAGCACAGGAAGAAATTACTTGGCAGCAAAAGAGCATGCGTTTCCGTGCGAATTGGCTGTGTTTGGAATGATAGGTGGGGTGTGATGCTCGGGTTCTTTTCTGTAGCTATTTACAAAGTCTTTAGTTTACAGCACATTTTTTGAATGGAAAGCTAAACATTAACCATAATAAATACTGTGATGGATTCGCATGTGACGTCTGTAGAGATTCAGGTCTAGGGATGGGTACCAAGAACCAATACTTTTTTGGACTGATACATAATTGGTCGATACCAGGGTATTGATAAGCTTCATAACAAACGATACTATTATCGATACTTGCGTTGTTTTATCACTATTAATTCGGGTGTTAAATGGCGAATTAGAGGCTGCTGCTGCCTGTCATTTTCCATCGCTGAATGATCTCCGAATGGTCGAAGTTTGCTCGCTTATATGTTATATCTAGGGCCATATGATCCACAATGTATTTGTAATCCGCTTCGTTTGCGTGTTTATGAGTGAAGAGTGGCATGGTTGCATTTTGGAGCTTTCAGCGTCGGCGTTTCACAACGAGGAAGATTACGTCAAACCACGCTTTGCGGCAACCCGTCAAAATAAAAGTCCTTTATTTGAGAAGTTAAAACATCATTTTTTATAATTCGGCCACGGGGTATATTTACTTACTTTAGTAAATTGAAGTAAATGTGTTAGTAAAATTATGAAAATAGTACATTTACTTAAAAAAACACCACTTGCTCAGAAAATAGTACTTAAATTTATGTAGACCTAAAACCAGAAAGGAAAAATGAAATACGGTCTACCAGCCAAATAACAATAGTGATGTAAAGTAAGTACCTTGAATTACATTCTAAGTGCCGTAAGTAGTATGCTAAGGAACACACACACATTTTGTTATGTGCCATTTTCTGTTTGCTCAGAAGCGTTTGTAAATTGCAGTTCAAAAGCTCAGCTGTAATAAAGAAACTTAAAATCTTTAACATCTTTTCACATCATTTGTTTTTGGATCAAATTATAGAGCGGAGTATCGATAACTTTATTGATAAGTACCGGTATCAATAAGCAGTATCGATATCGATAAAATCTTAATGATACCCATCCCTATTCACTTCTGAAAGTATTTTTCAGACAAAAAGCATGACGTGATGCATGCGATCTCTGGATGTACAAGCTGATCTGTGTAGGTGTACTGCATTCCCCACCTCATCTGTCTCGCATCCCATAAGGATGTCTGGGATGTCTCGGCTTTTGTTGAGACTGAAATGTTCTGAAATCTAATTGTATTTGCACAATCTGAGCATTTACTGTAAGTGGCAGCAGTCAATCGGATAATAGAACCAATTAAGAACGATTCTCTAACAGGCTCATTTGATTGCAAAAGCATTTGATATAACAGAAATATTTTTGAAGAAGATATACTCGGATACCACAGAGGATCTGTTTTTATTGGCTTTGAGTCCAGGAGATTGTACACCTCGCAAAGCTTCTCAGAGGATTCCTTTCAGAGGTTTTCTCAAAATCTGTGTGTAAAACTATCCCATCAAGGGAAAGCCCTAAGTATGTGGTTTCTTTTTAAAATTATGTCTATATTATGGGTAATGCAGTTTCTTATTGCTCTATTCACAGGTGGATTGAGGAAATTCATGATAGATTGCAAATGATTGTGACATCAAGAGTGGGAAAGATAAAACTTTATTTGATTGAAGGATGCAACATTATATTAAAGTGTCACGTGTGACGGATATTTATATCACCACAGAAAATGTATAACAATAGATTTCGAGTGTCAACTGACAAAATGACAGAATGAATCACACACGGATAAACTTACAAGTACTTAAAATTAGGTTAAAAATTA
The DNA here is from genome assembly GCA_029783895.1 of Triplophysa bombifrons. Classification (NCBI taxonomy): domain Eukaryota; kingdom Metazoa; phylum Chordata; class Actinopteri; order Cypriniformes; family Nemacheilidae; genus Triplophysa; species Triplophysa bombifrons. Next base: position 18,575,355 of record CM056464.1, read on the forward strand.
CATAAAAAATAAGGTGCTCTGTATCATTTTTTTGAGGATCTATTGACAGAAATTCGGTGTGGGACGAGAAACTTATCTGACGAGACGAGATTGGGTTCACGAGAACGAGACGAGACAAGATTTTTAGACTTTTTTTAAAGAAATCCTCAATCATGAAATATACAGGGGAAAATAGTCACGTTAACACAAAATGGAAAAAAATAAAGGCTTTATAAAATCAACCTTTTCTTTATGAAACACATGAAACTTATATTTTAATGAGTTTTATTGTGCAGTAATAAACAATATGTAAAAACTGCAAAATGTTTTGTTACAAACTTAAAGGGCAGGCAGTAATTGCACAAAATGTGTGCTTTGTTTTCTTAACAGGCGGAGCTTTTAGTAAATAGCTGTGGTTGTTTTCTCTATATGCTTTTGCCTAGTCCTCGTTATAGCAGAGGTGGCCATATTTTCAACCTGTCAATCCTCCTTCCTCCACTTACTGAACCCTCATAGCCTTCAGAGAGACAGTTAAAACCTCATAAAAACATGTTTTATGCTTGTGAATGCTTACATACACTAATGTAAGGGACATATGATCTATTTTTGAAGAGGTTTGCCTGAGAATGTATTTAAAATAACGTAATGTGAACTTGTAATTGCGGGCTGCTGCCAGCGTGAACCGCCGTTAACAGTGTGCTTATGCGCAAGGCGCTGTAGACGCAAGAGACGTGCGTGAATGATGAAACCCGTCCGTCTAGCACGTTTACATAGAAAACAGTTGGGGAAGTAGATGGAAAATCATGTTGCCTATGAATGGCCGGGCCGATCACTGTAGCTCACAGCAGGCAGATACTTTGTGCAGTTATTAGCGTGTTCTTTACAGTAATGAAAACAGGTCGGACCACTTACACAAATGCTCCAAAATGTATTTTAGGGTTGTACATGTTCAATTTAGGGAGCATATACAACTAAAATGGAAATTCGCCATGAAGGAAGCATGTATGAATCAGCAAAAAAAGTGACAATATCTTTGTCCTGTGAGAACCGACGCAGTGCTTTAAAAGGGAGGGGGAGTGACCCATTGGTGGCAATTCGTAACCTTACCGCTAGAAGCCGCTAAATATCCACATTGCTCCTTTAAAACCTGTGACGTTTTTTTCCCAGCAAAACAAACTAAATTGTGATTATCTTCAAAGATTTAAAGCCACAATCAAACTTGTAGAGAATCTAGTGATTAGTTAATGTTATCTGGAACATTTTTTTGTCTAGCACCCCCCAGTGGAGTTATCTGATCTGATTGGAACTTGCCATTTCACGAGTGACAAAGTTTTTACATCAAAAATCTTGCTTTTCAAAACTGAGACGACTTAAAACAGACGTACAAACTAATCAATCTAGAGGTTTAATATTTAAACATTTTTGAAGTTTAACTACAGACAATTGGCCAAAGGTGGAAGCTCAAAAACACCAGATGAATTCTAACAAAAGTGCTCATGCCTTAATAAAACAAGGCTTTGTCACTTTGTCGGACTATTCAGTTGATCTGTCACTGTCATCTCTCAAGCTCTTAATAATTGCATTAGCTGTCAGTAGCATATTCTGTAAATACAGGAAGTCAATGAAAAATGACTGGCAGTTTCATGAGCATGCTAAGTCTTTTTAGTTCTTTTTTATTCAAGTCTTCTCTCCTCAGAGAAATCACAGCTAACGTCCAGTGAGCAGTGAAATGATTAGATGACAGCAGTATAGATTTTCATTTTAATTGCTGTACTCTCCACTGTTGTGTGAAGAGGGGGATAAGTCTTTCCTCACGCCACGCCTCTGGCACCAAATGATGAACAGTTTAAAAAATAGTTATGTATTATAAAAACAATGCTCACATATATGGTCCTAGGAAAATGCAAAGTCATGCTCATTTGCTTGGATGTATAAAAGCAATTTACAGTGCATTAAAGGTTTAAATGTTTATGAGCACGATTTTATCTGCTCTTTAGAAAAATGAAGGCTTAACATACTTTATTTATACCATCTGCACTTTACACAGCCTATTTAAAGTAACCAAAATAATAAGCATTCAACACTTTTAATCATTGTTAAAAAATACACTGTATAAAAAAATCATATATCTGAAATCTTCTGGCAGCTGGGGCCCGTAAAAGTTTTTCATGTGTTTCTTGTAAAGTTGTAGTCTTTTCTATGATGTGACGTTTTTCAACCGTATTTCAAACACAGACTGTATAAAAAAATCCCATAAAAACAAAAACATTCTGGCAGCATGGAATCCGGTAATATGTTCAATCTTAAAAACAAATACAATTCCGATAAATTTTTACAGTGTATGCGTTGATAAAAGTTTCAAACGGTAGTATACTGCACTGTTTCACATGAACCACGTTTTTACTATTATTTCGGAGATAAAATGAATTTACCCTTTACTGGTTTGTTTGTAGTTGAAATTTTTTTTATTAAACATATAGTAGTGTGTTTATCACATTAGAAATGGAAAGTCAAAAAGGTCAAGAACAAAAACATTCTGTTGTAAAAAAAATAACAGTTAACATTAGTAAATTAGTTTTTATACGTTTACATAAAACTTGTGTCGACTTGGGTGATCCAAGTTCGAGTTCCAGCTTGTGGTTGTTTCCTGACCCTTGTTCCTCTCTCGCTTATCCTGGGGCCTGTACCATGATGGTAGTTGAACAAACTCTGGGTTGCAGGATTGGTTTTGAGTCGACAAAACCAAATTGATGCAATCAGGCTTTATTGGTACCATGACGCACCTCATGAACTTTCTCTGTCAACTCAAGCTTTGATCCTTAAGCTATGATTACTCCACGCGCGCGTGCACATAAAACAGTGACGTCGGCACCGAACAACCAATCGCGTTCAATATGGATAGAGCGAGAGCGATATATTTTTCCGCGCAGGAGCAAGAGATTATTCTTCAAAAATATGAAGAATATAGAAGTGTTTTTCAAGCACGCAGTAACACTGTATCTGCTGCCAAAGCAAGAGAACAATCTTGGAGGAAAATTGCGTTAATGCGTAAGTTAAACAATTCATGTAAAATTAATTAGGCTATATAAAAAATATATTCAATGCTAAAATGAAAATATGTGTATTTGTGTCGATACATCCATACATTAATGCATAGTCTACATACATACATACGTATGTATGTAAAATGTGAATGTATAGGCTAAGCTATTACATCCTAAGAAAGATTGATATTCATTGATTTTTAGATGCAACCCCAACTCCAAACGTTCCTGGCAGCAGATCAAGACAAAATATAAGAATATAATTCAAAGTGGTGAGTATTTACCACAACCTTTTATTATTTTTGTGAACATTTAGTCACAAACGCTTGTTTGCAGCAAACAGAAAAAAGTGTGAAATGAGGAAAACTGGGGGAGGGCCACCTCCTCAAGATTACACTGTGGCGGAGGAGATGGCGCTGAGTAATAATAAGGGGCGGCCGATTATGGATGGGATTGCAAGTGCTGTACAGTCTGACCCTGGTGCTGGCTCCTCTAAGCAAGTGACACTGGGTATGTGTGTGCAATGCATTACTAATGTTTTAAAAAGAGTTGAATATGGCTGACTCTGTTCTGCAGTAGAGGGAAATACAGTGTCTCTGTTGAAGCCAGCACACATGCACACAGTCTCCTGCACAGAGGTCAGTATGCAGAAGACAGAACACAATGAACATAAACTGCTTTATAACAGTTATGCTGTACATTGGCCTTTTATTTATTAGGGTGAACCAAATGATGAAGACACTCTATCTGTGTGTTCTGAGACAGTTGCTGAGGTGAATGCACTGGGCTTTTTATTATGGCACATATTTGAATGTCATAATTAAGTGACTGGCCCTTACACATCTCTTTTACTGTAGGATTTTTCACAACCTGCCCCAGAAACTGAAGCCTCTACCTCAATGGGCTACAGAAGGAATGTGAACAAGGTAATGCTTTAAACCTTTGACATAAATTACAGTCAGTCCTATGTTTGTAGAAAGTCATGCCACTTTTTGTGATTTGATCAACCTCCAGAAAACGTGTAATGATTGTTTGTGGTGGAATTGTTTCAGGTGGAAACAGACTCGGTCAGGGCCCTTTACAAAAGGAGTCGAGAACTAGACTGTTCACTGAAGGAGCTGGACTGTGAGCTGAGGAGGCTCCAAATAAAATAAAATAAATTGGAGATCAAACAGCTGGAAAAAACTGATCTCAGTATGTGAACTTTTTTTAACCAAGTAACCCTTTAGTATGAACACTTTGATTGTTTATTAATGTAATTTTCTCTTGCTCTCTTTCTTCCTCCACATGACCAATAAAACAGTTTGAGACATATCTGCAGTGTCAGTATGCTTTTATTAAGTAAAATATTGTGTTGTGATTGAATCTCTGACAGCTGCGCCAGCTGGGTGGTCAAGTGTGATGGGGTCAATTTCATCAGGGAGAAGCTGGTTTTGTGGTGGTTCTCGCTCCTTTCTGATAGTGGCTATATTGTGCAGAATGGCACATGCAGCCACTATCTGTGATGCCCGCTCTGGTGACACTCTTAAACGCCTAAGGCAGTTGAAACGTGCCTTTAGGATGCCAAAGGTCATCTCGATCTTGACCCTGGTTTTACTGAGGGCCACATTGAAGCGGTTTTGTGGCCCTGTCTGAGGGTCAGGATAGGGGGTTAGCAAAAACCTCTGGCATGCATAACCTTTATCTACTACCAACAGGCCATCAAAAAGCCCTGTCATAGAACAGAAAATGGGAAAATTGTATAAGTTTTGCTATTAAAATTTAAACTTTAAAGTGTACTGTTCCAAATTTTACTTGCCTTCCTCAAAGCGCTGACACAAAATAGACTCACGGAATATGCGTGAGTCATGCACTGAGCCAGGCCATTTGGAATCCAAGCTTGTGATCATGCATTCATGATCACAAGTCATCTGCAGATGAAATGTACAATAAATAATTGTCCTATCTGTTAGTTACTATTTATTTAAAGATTGATCTCAATGCAAATAAAAATAATTTCACATAGGCTGTACAGTAGCCCTACCTGAACATTAAGGCTGTGAAAGGACTTTCTGTTCACATAATCTGCTTCATGTTCTCCTAGCGCTGTGGAGATTGCAACATGTGTGCAGTCTATTGCTCCTATGACTCTAGGGAATCCTATCATAGGAATGAAAAATATTTATTTAAAACCATTCCTAACAGATAGCTACCGCATACTATTGTATAATAGATTTCTGAGTGTGAAATATGAGCATTCAAAAAAATGAGCGGGAAAGGTTAAGTTTGTTCATGTGATGTCACCCTATCAAGATATCTTACCGGCAATTTTATAAAAGCCCTCTTTTATGGACATGGTGGATAAATGTCCAGGGAACACAATGAAGCTATTTATGTACCCCTGCAGAGCGCGGACCACCTTGCGAATGGTTCGACAGACCGTGTTTTTCCCTAGATTCTCTGAATCACCGACCATGTACAAGTATGTACCACTTGCAAAAAAACGCAATGCAATACCATTTGCGGTACAGTAAGGGCATGGCTTCTACGAGTCACATTTGTTATGTGCGGCTCAAGAAGTTCGCAAAGATAAGACATTCCTTCCGCGGAAAATCTGTATCTTTCGTACAAGTAACTATCAGGAAAGTCAAGGGGATTTTGTCTGTCCCTAAAAACTCTTTCTCTACAAAGTGCTCGTCTAACAATTTGCGCGGAGATGTCCACAGGATTTGGGAGAAAAGGTGAAGCCATTGCAACAGAGAACAGCCGCTGGGAAGGAACCTATATGTTTCTTTGCTCACAGCTGATTGGTCAAACTTCAGTCTGAGATCTCTAATCTAGATCATAGCCTGCTCCGGAGCAGGTTAGCCGTGCAGCGTAAGTTACCATGGCGATGAACACCGATTAAAGCTGAGTTACTTTCATGGTACCTAAAACCCAGGGTTGGCGCAAAGTTATCCTAAACTTACCTGGCTAGCCACCTAAACCGGCTTCATGGTACAGGCCCCTGGTGTCTCTTCACTGTTCTATTTAATAAATGCCAAAAAATGTTTTTCTACTAAATAAACTTTTTTCAGCTGTGAACCAGCAAAAGTTTACAAGCTCAGTGTCGTGCTATCAGGTCCAGGAGTGTCTTGGCATGCATGCTAGAATGAATTGTTTGGCCTGCAAAGCTCCCAGCATAATGGAGTGAGCGCGGAGTTGAATAAGCAAGAAGGCACGTTCTTCAGATATAACCTGACAGTTTCTGTAATCAGTGAAATGAATCCTCACAACACTAAGGATGCCTTCCTGAACAGAGATTAGACTTCAGCAGATGGCACTGTGAATGTTGATACAGCAGGATAAAGGCTGGTTCAGTCTGTACTAATCGAATAGGACTTGCTTACGTCAGAACTCATGTATAAAAACTTCCCACAATGCAGTGTGCTGTCACCCTATTTGTAGATGATATGAAACAAGACACTTTACCTCTTTTTAATTAGTTCAAATAAGTTTTCAATGAGTTTTCCATACGTTTTTACGCGAAGTAAGAAGGCATATAATGTGATTCCAGAAAACTGATTGATTTTTAAGTGTTAAGCCATGAAATAAAGTTAGAATAAAGAGCAGAAGTATCTATTGGTCTAGACAAATCCAAAATGAATAGTTTGCAGTTTAAATGGCGATCACTATTTATACTGTTGTCTGATTAGACTCCAAACAAATAGAAACAGAAGTAGCTTTGTTTAACCATTTGTTGCTTAGAAGAATATATAAGCTTCAGTGCTCCACATTATATACCTTATGTGAAATACGAAATAGCCCACAGGTTAGCCTGGATGAAACTGTTAGCTAAACTGGGAAATGACCCAACAAAATGGAGCATATTGAAAAAGTCAGCTGCAATGAGCTGATAACATTTCTATGATGGGAAGTTTTTAAGAGCACTATAATCCTGATCATCATTTTACATTCAATATTATATGCTTGTGTTTTAACTATCAAAGGGGGGAAAACACAATAATTTTACATTTAAAATACACATTACCTACGGTACACTTGGGCAGATAAATATCTCAAAATTAGTTTTTGAATCACATGGCTCTGCAACAGACTCTGATAAATTTTAAAGGTCAAGCGTGATGAATATCGATACAAAAATAATGTGACTGCATAATGTCTTATCTTTATACTGAAATCGACCATTGTGAATGTGAGTGTACAACAGAGCACAACAGAACATAAAGCCTGTAACAGATGTATGACTTTTCCAGACGGCTGCTCGGCCCTCATGCATATTCATCTCCACATTTAACAAGCAACCGAATGATTAAATTTTTTTTGCTTTTTAAATCGGTAGGTATATTGATATTATGTGTAAAATAAGATTATAGGAGAGGCTATGCTGAATCATGAATAATTCATGACTGAGGGACATTTTTTAGGTACTAGCCTCAAGTATCTGTTTGAACTTAAGACAATACAGTGTTCAAGTTTAGTGCTGGAACTAATACCTGCAGGATGTGGCCCTACACACATTAACATTGTTATATCTGGCCAAACAATTGATATACTTTTAACTTTCCACATACTGTGTATTTATGTAAACCTTTTTTATAGCCAACCCAGTCTCAATGCAGTTCATGGCATTTTGGAATTCATTGATTCGTGTTCATGGACACGAATTTCCCCTTTTTTCGTGTCAGTCAGCACAACCTTTTTTCACGTCACTCATCACAACATTTTTTGTATGTAGGTTATATTTACAGGTTATATTTACAACCTGATATCGAAAGAAGTCGTATATATTTTAGGTGGGGGCTAAAAACGCAAGTTTCACTAGGTGGTAATGCAATGAAAAGTGTCATAGTGCGTTTGGGGATATTCATTTTATCTGTCCATCATGCATATGATGTTAAGAACGGCACGCAAACATTGTAACCATAAAGGAATTCCAAGCAAATTATTTGTCTATATGATTCAGCACACTGCATAATGCATTTTCTACAAGAAATGGTCCGTACAATATATATCAAGAAAAGTTCAAGTGACCTGAAAAACCCTTTCTAAGTGATCTTTTAAATTTAAATGTGCTGGGCTTTGTTTATTCTCAGATGTGCATGGAAATGGATGAGCTCTCTGCTAGTTTTTCTTACTTTAGTAATGGATAACGTTATGAAGGACCTGAGATAGCCCCAGCACGTTAAGATGGGTCAAATTCAGCAGACCCAGTACATTGAAAATAACCTGCACTCTCTGTCATGACACCTTTTACAAACATTCAAATATAAAAACAGGTGCAAGTAGTGCCACACAGGTGTGATGTACAGCTAGTCGGCTGTTATGAACCTTTTATGACACATATACATTCCTTTTATGATTCATTTGTAATAAGAAAGAATCTTCAACATTATTCATTTCCCAGTTGTAGTACAATCTAAATGTTGTCTAAATGAAGTAAAAGATCATACGGAAATTCTCATTGATCTGAAAAAAAGTTATGTTTTAATAAAAGTTTTAAATGAGCTTTTATTTTTACATTTTTGTTTTTTATTTTAATTTTAGTTAAAGTTTTAACGATTTGGTGTTTGCTTTTGTCATTTTATAATTTATTTGTTTATTTTTACTATATATTGTTTATATACGTTACTATATAAGATTAATTCATTTGTATTTTAGTTTTTGATGGGTGTTACATTTTTAGTGCTTTAAACTTAATTCAGTTTATTTTTCAGGCAACATTTCAATTTTTCATTTCGTATAAGTATTCACATTAACGTTTAGTTTAATATTTTATTTGATTTCAATGAACAGAAAAATGGGTTGTACACAACTTCTGTGAAATATTTTCTTGACTTTAGATAGTTTAAGGAGGGTGGCACACCTTGTAGCACTAATGTTTACGTGAAAAACAGGGCTGGAAAGATTTTATGTGAACGAAACTATACATATTGAGCAAAAATAGATGATGAAAATACGAGTTTTAGTTTGCTTTTAATAAAATAAAGTTCAATCTCTAGTAAGCAATAATAAACCTTTCAACGTTCATTTCAAGACGTTTTATTATTCTTTAACACGTTCAGTTGTGGATAGGACATGATAAAGCTCACTTTTCTCCCTCATCTCCCTCACGCTCTTGTCCTAGCCATTTATTTTCAAGTTGTGAGAAATAGCAGAGTTTGCAATATTGTAAATCCGCCAGACTTGTACTGCATTGAAGCGCATAGCCCAAATAACCTGGCATCAAATGATTGTTTACTTTAAAACACAAAATAGATGTTCATATGTTCAAACATAAATATCAGAAAATCCATATTTCTGCGCATGCATGGTAGCCCTTAGTAAACATGAGGTGGTCAGCTGTTTCATTTGAATGGAGGAACCTCAGACGGGGTGGGAGGCGGCAAAATCAAAACCTGTATTATGAAACATAATACTGCTTCGAAGGGGAGGGGTGGACTGAGCCATTTGTTGCAATTCGCAACCTCACCAAAAGATGCCGCTAAATTTCATACTCTGGACCTTTAATGAAACTCACATTTATGTTTTAGTTAACACCATTTGTTTTCCTCAAGTCTCTCTGTTTGAAATGCACGGATGGTAAAGCCAATTGCATCCCTTCTAACTTGTCGACAATTCCTTTGTATACATATTTGACAAAATATGTGACAGTAAAGAAGTGTAAAAGTGGTCATAAGTCCTGAGTTGAGTAAATACTCTGTGACACTCATGGTGTTGAATTGAAAAATGAAGTCGGCGCTTCACACGGCTGCAGGTGGAGTGTTTGGGGTGTGACAAACAGGCAACTGGCAGAAATCTGCAGAGGAGGCATCCAACTGAGCTCAGTTTTATTCTCTGTGACTGAGAAGAGCTTTTCCTCAGCTCACTCATGGAACAGAGATGCTGGCTTCACGAGTTTTAAGTTTATTCAGCCTCGAGTTGCTCCAGATCACGTGGCTTTGTTTACCGCTGTACATGGTGCCGAGTCTGGCACAGCTTGAGGGCATGTGCACAGATCGGTTTAGCAAATGAAAAAGCCTTTTTTCGGTTCTGAGGCCCTCGCTCGCAGTCTAGCTCAAATTGTTCTTTGAATCAATGGCGTTTTTCAAAATAGCACCACTTTATTGCAAATATCGAGGAATGATGTCTTCAAGCGCAATAACACGTCAATATGGAATCAAACATTTGACAGATTCTTATGTGTCCCACGTAGCAAAGACAAATAGTAAATGTCAGTAGAAACTATACAGGACGTCAGGATGACGTCTATTGACAGGTTGCTTCAGTTGAATCAGTTTTAAAATGACACAGATATTTGTTTTCTTTACTTGCGTTGTTCCAAACCTGTATGCTGTTTCTTTTTAGTTGAACACAAAGGTAGAATTTTAAAATAACTGTATACTAAAGTCATGCTAAGTAGCATTGTTTAGGAAAAGAACAAAAGTGTTACAATTTTCCATAATAAGTCCTTAACCACTTGAAACTCTTGCAATTTAGAGCATCCAAGCTTTGCAGATTGACACATGTTGACACTTTTAAACTCTTCACTTTTAAGCTCTTTTAAACTTTTTGCGAAGACAAATTCGTGTTCCACAGGAAAATAAATAGCACACAGGTCTGCAATGACATGGTGAGTAAATAATGAGATCATTTTTATTTTTTGGCTGACTTACTTCATTTCATCAGTTTCTCCTAAAACGGAAAGCAAAGTAAACATGGTGTCAATGCATCAAACTGTCACGCTTGTCATGCCCGGTGGTGATAAGCAAATCGAAAACATTGCGTTGTACATCATCAAGTCCTCATGTTTAAAACATGGCTTGCGAAAATATTGGAAATCAGTGTTCTCTTTAATTGCCTCCTTTTTATTATCAGTCAACTGAGTTATCTAAACTATTTAACATTCAGAAGCACTCTGCTTTAGGGAAGCGTGTCGTAAAACACATAAGGTAATTTCCTGCCCGCTTGTGTCAGACAGGGTATATCCAGTTCCGCAGAGAAAGGATTTGATTTGTGCTATGTCAGATATACGGGTGTCACGTAAGCATATGGTCCCATCAGCAGGTGGAAGTGTGGAAGACGAAAGGGATTTCAGGGTGGTGACTTCAGAGACGTCGCCTGTGGGCGGCTTTCTGGCAGGGCGGCGGGAGTTCGTCCCTCAATGACACTGGCAGCAATCCCCTGTACTTCAATAAATCACACTCCACTCCAGACAGCAGCATTTCATTTCTCCGAATGGAATTAATTACGTTAAAAAGCAGGAGGGGTTTGGAAATTCGAGGCCATGGAGCTAAAACAATTTCAAAAGTGAATGTGGGAAAGTTGAAGAATTGTTAAAGCTAAGGGTGCGTTGGGCTGGAGAAGTTCATGAGGCTTTTGTGATGGTAGATGGATCACTATGCAATGCGAGACATATATCTGATTGCCGTAGAAAGGTTCGAATGGATTACTGCTGACTGGACCTTATTGAATTGATATCCAACTTATTATGTGCCTCTGATTGAATTTGATCTTTTCAAAGCCAGATACTTGGTTTTGTTTACCAATGAAGAGATACAAAGTCATTATTTCATATTGCGCCAGACCTTTGCTTTGAAATCACTATTTAATTAATCGCATTACTCATTATAATGCACGCATCGGTGCTATGCATCCTCAAGTCTACACAAAAAGCCAACGACAACTTAAATCATTACGGTGACCGATAAATCACCTCAACAGCTTAAGCCTGGCTGATTTACCGTAGCTCTGGAACATTATTTTTGACTGTTTGTTATAGTCATATTGACGAGATCTGGCAACCCAGAGCTTTGGCAAGGTCACTCGCCCCGTTTTTGTATCTAGGGGGCATAAATGCAATTTAACGCTGTTTGGGAAGGCTTCATGGGAAAACGGGGATGCAGAGCTAGTGAAAAAGGGTGCACACACCGATAGGCCTCAATAAGAACACATGGAAAATGCTGAAGGCACGGGTATTAATCATGAATGGATTAGTTAATCAATCTTTCAGCTGGCCGTATGGGCAGAGAAGCAATGCTGAAAGGATCTGCCAAGATCTGACAAAACGGGATAGATTTTAAGGAGAAATCAAACCCCACTTACTATATTTCCCCACAGCACATGTTGTCCCGAACATGCTCATCAGACTGGAAATTCAAAAAACTAATTATGATTTCATGCATTTGAGAAAGATTTGAGAGAAAAATGTATTCCTTTAATTTTCTGAATTGTAAATGCACAATGCCTGCTTGATAGAAGAACCTTGGTCATTTATCTTGTGTAGATATGGATCACAGGTATGGCCCAGAACTTGGCGACACTCAATATTTGGCAGAGTTATCTCACAGTCATGCATCAAAATCTTCACATACCTTACACAGACATATTATACTTCCGATTTGATTTATGTTGAAGATATTTAGCAAAAATATAATTCGTCTTAAAGACGACTACAGACTTTGTTAGGCATGAACCAAAGTTAGAAAAGAAAGTTTTTCTTCCACCGAGACCAATTTGGATGAAAATGAGAGACGCTTGTGAACGAGAAGGATCCGTATAATTATGTATCTAATCGCACATCTGGTGACCGTACAGGTTCCTGCAAATTACTGATAAATGATCAGGCAATCTTCCCAAATGAGCTATCCATCAAAAACGACAGCTAAAATATCATCCAAATTATGAAAAGATTTGGAATAATGACTTAGGATTGGAAACCAGCCGTACACTCGTCTTTTGCTTTTGTGACTGGGCATTTACAAGAGCTTCCATTCGCAACCGACGGACCGTTGAGAAGTTTAAAGGCCACTGTTTTCCGGTCAGTGACTATTAAGGCAAAGGCTACATGATGAAGACCAAAAATGAGGAAACGTTACTTGTTTGATGAACTGTAGCCTCAAAATGCTTTTTATAGTCTTCTGTGCAATTTTGCCAGAGGACCGGTTAGTCACCGACTTCTGCGTCTAACCCAGTGTACAGCTAAAGAGCAAACCGTGTTCTTATCAAAACAGTAATTATAAATCTAACACCGCTAAGTGATCGTGACTCCTACTGCTTTGGTGATGTAACGTGCCACAGCATTTGACACTCACAAAAAGTAGTTCTTCTAAAGAGAGGTTAGCCACGTGCATTATGGGGCAGACTCTAAAAAGAAGCATGTTGAAAGTGCAACTGAGCCCTCGGCTATCCTAGTTTTACAGGGTGGCGGACAATAACGTTTAGGTCACTTCACGATGATGAATAGACATAGCTCGGGTCGAGGAATTTGAGGGTAGTGTGACTACTATTTATTTTGTAGTCACACTACTACAAATGTTTTGCTTGCAAATGCTGCCGTTTCTCAGCTGAGATTTTTTAAATAATTGGATTTTCAGTAGGAATCTGAATGCCTCACAGTTTAAAGTTTAGATGACCATAGAAGCAGCTAGATAGCCTACAAAAGGATGAATAGGAAAAGATGATACTGTATCAGTGTTTTTTAGCTGGTGGTCCTGAATCAACACACATCTCAGGTTTGTTATTATTGGTTAGCAAACAGCAGGGAAAACTGTGTTACAGCAAATAAAAGTAGCTAAAATATATCCAATTGGAAAATATCCACTGTCCTAAATGCAATCACACAGATTTGAGTAAGCATGTCAGGTTCACGTTGGAATTGTCTGCAGGACAGTGGTTTTGAAATGAGTTCTTAACATTTTTCTTTATTTGTAGATAACTAATGAATATGTTTGTGGCATTGCCCATCTTAAAGGTAGGGTGGGCAATTTCAGAGAGGCTAGCAATAGTTTTCAGTGTTAGATCCCACCCTCCCTTCAGAGCATCAGACCGACATACATTTTATGGTCATGTGCCTTTCACAGAAGACATAAAGGTACCAACATGTATTCAGACAAATTTCTTAGTGGTTGCTATAAGGATGTAAAAAAGACTTTCAACCACCATAATAAAAATGTTTCTGGAAAGAATCTCCTACCCAGATTTCCTTGTATCCTTGTAGCACACAAGATGCTCTCTGGAACATTCAAATGATGCTGGCAAAGCATATGAGCAGTGCAGAATGGAAGCGGAGCGCAGAAGATGGGTTGAATTTGTAAGGAGTGAATTTTGGGAAGTTGGTGCGTCTCTGTTGTCTTTTACTCCAGGGTCGCTCGGAGCAGTGTTTTTACTCGCTAGTGAATAGGAAGAAGGGAAATGAAAAACATGGAGTGGTGCTGAAACGGATGGATTAAAGAAGGCCTTGAGCTGAGAAGGAACATTTCTGTCACTCAATATACATACTATATGGTGTTCCGGTACGGGCATCCTTGGCGATACAAAAAGCTATATTAAAGTGGTATCAGGTGTGCCTAACGCTAGAGTCCTGCATGGGTCCTATTTGGTAAACCCGCACCCGCCCCGCAACCGCAGTAATTAAAAGAACACTCAACCTGTCACCCTACAGCAGCTCTTATTTCATTCCATACCCGACCCTACCGGTTTGACATGCACACGACGACCTGGACCAGAGCCGCATTAAATAGACGTAGATGTATGCATGTACACGAAACCTTTTATTTTCAACAAGCAATAATTTAACTGTGACAGACAGGATATTCAATCATTTATATTTTTAGAGTTTTGGTGCGCCTAGTCCGACTTTATATTATTTTTCCTGCAAATTATTGCACTAAACACCATATGCCTATCTAAAAACCTAAACTAATAGCTACTGGCTAACAATATTGGATCACTGTTGGTTGTCTCTCCCTAAACTCAGCAACACGCTAAAAGCTAAGATGCCATCAAATCTGAATGAACTGTAAGGCAGGAAAGAGACCGGTAGCAGCATGGTGAGCTTAAATGTTTATTTAAGTTGTGAAAAGAGCAAAGAGTCGACTCAAGTGCTCGCTGTCCATCAGTTGCAGGCAGCCAACTTGGCTGCAATGCTCTATGCTGCAAATTGCGCTGCAATTATAAACCAGCTCTTCAGACAGAGCATGAAGTGAACAAATAAGCACAGGACTGTGGAAAAGCAACTCCCTCTGCAGCGTTGAGCTGAAATAATCTTCTTGGCTAGTGGACCCACATTCCGCCCGCGCCTGTTTTATTCCCGACCGCAAATGACATCAAATATGAGCGGTTCACCCGATGGGTAACTTTGCATTTTTGCCAAATATGTTTTCTGTCATTTTAGTTAGTTCTTATCATGATGATGTTCGATTGTTTGTTTTTATAATAAGTAATCATTTTGTTCTAAGCAAACTAGCATCAAAACATACCTAACCAGCAGCTGTTTTTTCCAACAGGGATAGATAGCCACGCCCACATTCCCTGTTAAAAAAATAGTGTAAAGTACATATTGATGCTGGTTTGTGCTGGTTTAAGCTGGTCATGTGCTGGTGTAAGATGGTCATGTGCTGGTCTTTAGCTGGTTTAAGATTGTCAAACCCGCATTTAAACATACCAAACCCATCCTATGCTGTTTTTTTCAACAGGGATACAAAAAATCTGGCTCCAAATTAGACAATTGACGAGCTTGTTTCTATCTCACACAAACTCTGTATGATGTATATGGTTGTTTGTTTATAGTCTTTATAACTTGTATATAAAATGTAAAACAGTAAGATATAGTTTTTAACTATTGAACATAATATATATTTTTTAATAAAACCTTACCAATCCTTTACATCCTGCTCAAATCGCGTTGGCAAAGTTGATGTATCGGCTTGATCATCTTCATTTTCCGTATCAGATCTCGAATTGATATAAGGAAGTACCGATGACATTTTATCACCTGTCAGTGCAATTGCTTGGGAACATGATGTTCCGAATATGGTAAGAGGTGTTAGATTTCCGCCACACTCTTGCACTATTCGACCAATCACTACGCACTGGTTAACTGGCCAATCATAGCACACCTCGCTTTTCAGAGCCATGAGCTTTGTAAAAAATCGGTACGTTTCAGAGAGACGGGGGAAAGAAGAGATACAAACATTCAAGGTTTGTGGAAAATACAGCGTTTTTGAACCTTAAATTGTGTCTACACTTTGCATTATATCTAAAACAAATGATAATATTTGTTTTCGCCGTGTCATTTGACCCCTTTAATGTTAGCAGAAACCAGTGTACCAGTAATGTGCAATCTGAAATACAAATGCTTCAGGGATTTGATAAGTATCTGCGTACGAACTCACAGAAATAGACTTGAGGAGGAACGTTTGGGAGTTCTGCCGTGAGCTGTAGAGAAGCTATATATAAACAGAGCTGAGCTGAGCAAGCCACACACACATCCAGATCTAGAGCAAGGGATTCAGATTCATCACAGCAGAAATGTCTCCCACATGTCTGTTGCCCACAGTTCTCAATATTTTGCCGAGTGACTGCTTAAGATCGCTAGGACTGATCGAGTAAAAATAAACACCAGCGCTCCTATCAGAGCTCTCAGCGGTAGCAAACAATCCTATCCACTCACCTCGCCAATATTTAGCTGGAAAATCCGCTGGGAGTCTTCATATGTAGACAATCACGGTTCACTAAGTACAGCGCACCTGCGTCTGTCAGGCCGTGATATACTGCACTGCTGTACGAGTTTACTTCAAGCTTCACAACACAAGGCAAACAAATGTTGACCTTCATGATAAGAAACGCCATTTGACACAATATTGATTTGGTCCATACTTGTGTATATAAAGCCATTTTGACATTTCAGTAGCTTATAGATCTGTTTTTTTTCCAAATGTTGGAACCTGATCTAAATTGAATTAAGGCTCACCCACGTAATCTGTTTAAACACGTTTTCATTTTGGAGTAATATTGGCTGACAGATGGAGCAGTGATGGTTTTCCTTCTAGCGTTACACTTACGTTAAATCTTCTGTTGGTGATACTATAGTCAGCTGTTGATAAGCCCACATAACTAGTATAGTTAGCAAACAAAACAGAAATGCGTGTCTTGCACCAAATCTGGTATACCTGACAAGGTGATGCCTAAAACCTCTTAAAAGTTGTACTGAATTATTCACAAGCGCATACGTTTTTTTTTTTTTTTTTTATTATTGCATTGTTGATCAAAAAAATGAAACTTTCCACGGTGATCAAAAAGCACATTGATTATTATTTGTCTCTTAATCTGACAAGTTAAAGGTCCAGTGTGTAATTCTTGGGAGGTTCTATTGACAGAAATGCAATATAATATATATATATGTCTTCAGAGGTGTATAAAGGGCTTAAACAATGAAGGGTTATGTTTTAAATTCATTAGAATTAGCTATTTCTATCTACATTTACACCGCAGGTCCCATTGCATATAATTCGCCATGTTCTGTCAGCCATCGTAGTGTTTCGAAAGGGAGGAGGAGGGGTGCAGTGAGCGATTGGTTGCAATTTGCAACCTTGCCACTAGATATTACCGACTGAACCTTTAATGTGCACATTAAATCCATCCAAGCAAGCATTTACTGTTACAAAACTTTACTCTTAGGAGTTACTCTTTCAGTTTAAAAAAAGTAACGTTGCAGAGTATTGCTCAGAGATTTATACCTTTTTCCACATTTTAGCACTATCCCTATACAGTGCATGGCACTTCAGCCTAGAATGACTGCGGTGGTCTTGGCAGGCAAGATACATGGCAGTTCTCATCATGTGAATAATGATCCATGCTAATTGAAGCAATTACAGTGACCTTTAAGTAAAGGCATATCCAACATTACAATAAGATGCCAATTAGTGTAATAGGCAATTATTCTAAATCAAAGATGACAAGGGGAATGGGGAATTTTACCTCATTTTATCAAAATGTCAGGCTATATTAAATAGTTAGTTTTATTGCTGATGCTAGGCAGTAATGAGTGAAATGATACAATGTCGTATCTTGACATGTGATGTGAAAGTGTGTTTCAGCTTGCCATGGAGTCAATAACCCAAAGCATCCCAATGAACAATATCTGGATGTTACTTCTGAGAAAGTTGCTTGCAAAAATCTTGGGGAACAATAAATATAACTGATTATATAACTTCTTTGTGAGTTTTACTTCTGGCCTTCTAACTGTCACTAAATGTTCAATATTCAAACTAAAATCACTCCAAATGTATAATTCACGAATGCTTAGAAAAGAAACACTTGGCAAGTATTTGAATGCTTGGAAAAACATTTTAAATTATTTTAAGCCAACTTTCTTTTTCTTTCTATGTAGAGTGATGCATATTGAAATAAACTGGCCAAATGTGTATTCTCAAGTTTGTCATGAATAGATGGCTTTAGTTGTGAATAGATCTAGATCACAGAGTATGCCACAATCATGTTTCTCTTCTAGTTGTATATTTACAGTATAAAGCATCTTTATATTTGATATATATAGATTTATGTATTGGGACATAAAAATCTTGAATTTTGAATCTAACTGTAATATCTCACTCTGCATCCTAAACAACTTTTTAGAACCCCTCTTATTTTTCAATTTCTCTTCTCCAACTTCTATGCTTCATGTACCCCCCATGTTTCACAACCCAATCATATCCAGATGGATAAAAAAATCCCACACTACATTCTTCAGATTATGAACATGAAAATGGTTGTGACAACTATATCTTGTAGATTTGAACAAGCTCACTGAGTTTTGAGAGGCCACTGATGATGATGATGGATGCAGAAGGTTTTCTTTACCATACTGTATATAATACACTAATTTATCCTCTACATATGTGAACCGAAAAAGAAGAGATTTCCTGCTGGTGTGAACTCATAAGCAAATTTTACATGTGACTATAAGTGCTCTTGTTCAAATGTGTCCTTTTCTATATGTGTATTTAGTGTATGTTTTTGTAGATTAAATTATGCATAAACTCATGGGTCTGTCTCTGCATTCCAGCAGTTTGCATATTTTCATTTACATACTGCCTCCTACACGGGTAACAGGTCCGAAATCAATGGAACAATTCACCCACTTAATGAACATTCTTTTGTAATGTTGTTCCAAAAACCATATGCTGTTATTTGTTTCCATAAAAATAAATACTAAAGCACTTAGTACGTGAAGTCGTGGACACACATCCTGCAGACACTCCGAGGCACTGGAAGCCAATTATATGTAAAAAAATATATATATATTTCTTGGAACATGACTTATCGTTTTGCAAGACAACACCATTATTCATCGTCGGGTATCAGTTAGAGCCTTTCGAAGCTGTGGTAAATTGAAGATATTTGGACCTTAAACAACAGGCCCCATTCAAGTTCATTGTATGAATAAGAACCCTGGAAAGCGTTCCTCAAAAGCCTACTTTTTTTTCTTCAGAAGAAATAAAGACACGGACGGCTTGTATGAAATGTAGGTAAGTGAATTATCATTAAATTTTCATTTTAAAGTGAACTACTCCTTTAAACATTATACCCAAGGATTAACAGCTTCCAACATTTGGAACAACAAATGGGACCCTGGACAACAACACCAGTCTTATGGGTACATTTTTTTAAATTGAGATGTATACATCATCTGCAAGCTGCAAGCTTTCCATTGATGTATGGTTTAGGATAGGACAATATTTGGCCGAGATACAACTATTCAAAACTCTGGAATCTGAGGGTATAAAAAACTCTCTAAATATTGAGAAAATCACCTTCGAAGTTGTTAATGAAAGACGATGTAGCAGGCTGTTGCTACTAAAAACAGATTTGTTTTAATGCTCTCTATTGGCTTATCGCTGTAATGACGCTGTGGAGAGTAGATGTACCCAAAAGCAGAAATTCTAAATTTTACATAGATACCAAACTTAAGTGGGTATATCCGAAATAGATTAGAAAAATATCTTCATGGAACATGATCAATACTTAATATCCTAATTATTTTTGGTATAAGAAAAATCTCTCAATTGACCCATACAATGTTTTGTTGGATATTGCCACAAATATTCCCTTGCTACTTATGACAGGTTTGGAGGTCCAGGGTAACATATAGATCAATACATAATAATACAATTTGTTTTTTGTCTGAACTTTTTTTACAAAAAAAAGTCTGTCATCATCTGCTTTATCTAGTCGATATACTAAAAGCAGTCCCATCCTCAAAACAGCACACGCTGCCTCCCAGCAGCTCTCAGCCCTATTTTCCCAAAATTACAAGTGTATTCCACTGCTAGTCCCCAAACCCCAGGCTTTTGTAGAGAAAAGACAGGGACTTTTTCATCTTGGACAGATAATGACTTTCAGCCATGCGAATGGAAATGAGCGAGGAAGAGAAAGAACGAGGGGGGGAAGAGAGAGAGATAATGCAAAAGGTTGAGGTGGACTGCCACAGGCATATGACGGGTCATTGATCATACACTGAGCTCGGAGAGAAAGCGGCTCTCGGGAGACACAGCTAAATAAACATTTTCCGGGATGAGAGTGGTTCAAATCTGCAGTCCCGCCACAGCCGGGTCCTGTGACTGGCACGGGAGGGAGATAAAGTTACCACATCGGTGATGAGAGACAGAACAGAAGAGTCTGATGTCATACAGATAGAGGCAGACTGTGGTGAGGTGAACAGGAGAGTGTTGCAGGCTAAATACCTTTGGGTTTGCCTGAGGGATGTGGTTTCATGTGTTATGCCTTCATGAGGAAGAGAGACAGAATCACTATGTTTAAAGTCTCATACATGAAATTGTGCTACACAGACCAGGATTTGAGTTTGGGAAAAGTCAAGTAACAAATACCGTTTTCTTTTTGCTGTTGTAAATATCTCTCTAAACGTTCAGCATGCTAGGATCTCTCATGCTGATAACAATAGATACACATAAACACCCCCAACTGGTATTTGTTGGTCAAATAGAAACTCCACTTCAAGCAATCATGCTTTTTTGAGAAAATTCATCTATGATTTGTTTTCTGTATTTGCCATCAAAAAATTATACACATATGCACATACGGCAAAAACTACAATTTGCATTGTAATTAATCAGCATACTTGATGTCAATGTAAGTAAATACATTTTAGCACTGCGTAGAATTATAAAATGAATAAATAAATAAAGCTCTAGGAGGATATTTATGTTCTGCAGAGAGGCTGTAATTCTTGGCACACATGGCAACCAAATTCTGAGCTCTGAACCAATTTATGCAAAACTCTTAAAATGCTTTTTCTCATGAGATCTGTTTTACAAAAATGTACAATTTAACTGAGGCAAACATTTAGGCTTTTTCATATTTTGCTCACGAACATGGAAATCCCTTGTCCCAATTGTTTGATTACTTTTCATTTATCCTTTTAGAGTAAAGAATGCACTTAGTGTCTAGATTCAGTAGTCGCCTCTCATCATCGGAGAAAAAAATTTAGAAGGTACACTTTAACAAGCCCATTAGGACCTTAGTCTGCACTTTTGCATCATTGTGTTTTCTCCCCAAAGTCCACTTAAATGTAAGTCAGTGTTTCATGCACTTAAAATGGTCGGAATTTTATCATGAGTATCCATGTTCTGACATTTTTAACAAAACAAGCTGCTAAGTACAAAATAGATATTAATATGCAAGTGTTTGTAAATTGTGTGTTCATTTTATCACGGTTGGGATGTCCATACTTTATTGTAATGATTTTCGAATGTGTCCGTGAACAAGGTTAAGTGAATGTGCTGACTTTTATGAATGAGACGCAATCTATAATGAGCCATAGTTCATAAAGAGGAGGCATGTTGTGATGAAAATATGACAGATTTCATTTGAGTAAGCTTGGCACTTCTGTTAAACCAGTATACTTAGCCGCTGGGCGGTAAAGAATTAGATGCAGTTTTCGCACTTAAATACTGCAGGTACAGCAATGAGAATATATGAAACGAATGAAATGAACTCGCCCCTGGCTCCCACAAAATAATAATTTAAAACTAGTTGTGTTATTAAACAAAATAAAATCGCAAAGAATACTTTAGAGCATGGTCAGTACTTCAAATGCACTGCAGCAGTTTTCTTTTTACTCTTCGGAGCGATTCTCATCCTGCTTAATATATCATATCCTTTGTGAAGTGAGTGTGAAGATTGTGTGCTTTGGATGTGGAGGAACAAGAAGAGAATAGGCCCACTGTCAGAGCACCTGTCACTCCAGTGATATCTACTGCCAGCTGGCGATGAAACGGCCCGTTGAGTTTGTATGCCTAGAAGCCGGACCGATATGGCTTGCATCTGGAAATTAACTGCACTCAACAGAACTATAACATTTACAACTATTTTTGACATGTGCCTTTTTCATTACAGCGCTTGGGGTAGTTAATTGGTTTGTGCGTTGCGAGTTCCTCTAGACTTTGTAATTTATTTTTGAGTTCATTTGTAACT
The DNA here is from genome assembly GCA_029783895.1 of Triplophysa bombifrons. Taxonomy (NCBI): domain Eukaryota; kingdom Metazoa; phylum Chordata; class Actinopteri; order Cypriniformes; family Nemacheilidae; genus Triplophysa; species Triplophysa bombifrons. Next base: position 18,597,611 of record CM056464.1, read on the forward strand.
TTTAACATCCGTTGCAAGATGTGAGTTTGATTGCTTCATTTAAATTCATAACTACAATTCTGTGTGACCTATCGGACTAATTTATTGGTCTTATGAAATGTCTAGTGCTTTGTAATGACTGTCCAGTTTAACATCTTCCTTTATGATTTAACAATTTAATGTTTCTACCTCTGCTCTGAACAGTAATTTCATAATCGCCACCCAAGGAGCGTGCGAAGGAAACATTTGGTTCTCTCACTGAAAGCACTGTCCCCCAGCTGGTCAATGGGACATTAGATTACAGGTTGCCAGATCTTCCAGCAACATTTGCTCTCAGGTTATATGGAGACTGTGTGGTTAAAATATATATATTTTTTATATTGTCCTTTTTTCCAGAAGGGTTGTTTTATGTGCATCATTCAATGGCAGGTGTGTATTTTTTTTACTTTTTTTAATGTTCTTAATTTATGTTTACATAACAATAGTTTTTTTTAGATTAAGTGGGTTACTCACTTTACAAACTGACCCATTCTATGTTAACTAGGCTGTTTATTGAACATAACATAATAACCATTGTGGTTGCTAAAGCATCTCGCAATTATAATATAATTTCATCATTGACATGTAATTCGTGTGACTCCACATTTTAATGCTTTGAATATTTAACTTTTTTTATTCTAATAAGGCTTCACCAATTAGCTGTGACCTTATTACAATATCTTCAAAGTAGTCAAAACGGCAAAAGGCATTAATATGTGAAGCATGACCCGAGAAAGACTCCTTGCTAAACCACCAAAGTAAGGCTATTAAATACATTAAACCCACTTGTGCAAATACTGAACCAGAGTAGATTAAAAATACTGTGTCTCAACACATCCACACAGCTTTTGGAATGCCAAACCAATTTCATAATACAGTTTAGATTGCCTCCAGAGTATTTCTGTAAAAGCAATCTCTGCAAAAATATTAAATGACTTCAATTTATGAATGATACACATTAGAGAGTCGAAACAACACAAACCTATTATTTGTAGGTCAATCTTCAACTAAAGATCCTTGACTAAATGTCAAATAAACAAATCTGTAAACACAAATACTTGTATTAGTCATTTTAGAGTGTAAAGAGAGAGAGTGCAAGCACCCATCACTCAACACAATTTATACGCAGAAGGATGAAAATCACTGAAGCCCAGAGACGCAGTCTTGGATGTACTGCAGGATTTACTTTGATAATTGTAATTGTTTAGCAGAGAGGAGCGCTCAACCATGTAAACATATTGCTGCGCTGATATTGATTTGCATATTGATTCTTTTCCATATTGTACACTGCAAAATACAAGCCTAAGGGGAGCTCTCAAAGGTCAATATTTGAGAATGCATACAGAAAATATGTCTGTCTTCAATGGAAATCAGATCACTGGTAAGACTGGCTTTGTGGGATTCTGTGATGTTATGGATGTGACCGTTCACAGCATGTACAAGTATGGTACTAGTTTTGGACATAACTTATTAGGATTACTTACTATTGTTCAGATTTTATATTTAGAATGAAGTCTATGAAAAAATATGGGACCAGAAAATCTGTAATTCCCTTTATTCTGTCTACTTTGCGTGACAAAACCGCACACTCAACAGGCATCTTACAAAACTTAAATTTGTCTGCGCTGAGTTCAAGCATCTGCATGCAAGTCTGCTGGGAACAATGTGAGAAATGTACTGTTCATTCAGTCAAGAGTGTCAAATCCTTTGACCTTTTAGTCTAAAGAGTGGATTTCTTTTATTTTTTGTGTAAATCCTTTAGAAACCATAAGTAAAAACCTGCTTGTTCGCGTGAATCACTTCTAGGCGAAGTGCTTTATCAACCTGGGACAATATAAGCAGGATAGCTTCAAAGTTGTTCCTTAAGATGGGTCGAGACCAACTTAACGAGACAAAACTGCCGATATAGTGAATACATTATCTCCTTCGGCAAAGAAGCAAAAACATGACAACATCTTAGTCCCGTGCCAGCTGCCATAGTGCTTCGAAAGAGAAGGGTGGAATGAGCCGTTGGTTGCAATTCGCAACATCACCACTAGATGGCACTAAATGAAATGCACTCGATCATTCAAGGTAAAACGTAGATGTTTGTAAATATTCGAAAACTAAATAACTTACTGTAGATCTAACTTCTATAAATAATGTAATATTAATTCTACATTTTAGTACAAGTTGCTTTCACACCAGTGACATTAGGCTTAAAGGCTGGGTTAAAGTTCTTCTATTGTTTTGTCTAATAATTGTACAATTTACATTGTTACATTTATATAAACTAGCCACTTCTTCAAAATAGTTTTCATGAGATCGAGTTGAATATTCACATTACAGAACATTTTCTACTGTTCATTTCCAGCATAAATGATTGTTCCTGTCTGCAGAGGCGTAGCCAGAACATTTTTTTAGATGTGGCCAGGTAAGACCCAGTGATTTTAATAGGGTGACCAAAAAAAAATCCTTACAGACAGAAATTCTTTTGTTTCTACCTTTGACACCAATTCTTCATCACACATAGTTTGCTGGTCAAAAACATACAAAAAGAACGTAAATTAAACATTTAATTTGAAAAGCTTTCATAGGTCTTTTCCTGCTTATGTGTTTGTGTTCAAGACTACATGGAACTGAATTATATAAATCAAATGACATCATTGCATTACTACAAAATATTGGTACAGACAGTACACTATCACAAAGCGGTTAGCAGCTTTTCAGCTATAGCGCTCAGACTGTTTGCGTCAGTGCGTCAGCTAATGACATACTAACACGAGAGTAATGTTCTCGCATTACTTTGAGTATATATGTTAAATGATCTGCGCAGCACTCCGTAAACTCCGACACATCTTAAAACTGCTTCGAACAACAGAGGTGGCCAGATAGGGGTAGCCGTGGCCACCCATGGCCACCATGCAGTTACGCCCCTGCCTGTCTCTATAAGTCTGCTACGTTGTGTTGTCTAAACCCTCTTGACTCGACGGAAGAACACAACAGAGGCTTTCTTATACTTTCCTTGCCCTCTCCATTTCATAAGATCCCTCAAGATTTTGTGTTATCATGAAGAATGTGCTGGCTTGAGCTGAGTGAGATGTTTTTAATCTAAACAATGTCTGTGCTGTGTAATCACAGTTTGATGCAATCTTATCTCTGCACTCAGAGTCTTTGACACTTTAGGTTATTATTCTGTATTGGGCAAACTTGGGATTTTATAAAAAAAATCTCGTTTCATAACTTTATCAAGAGCTTTCAAGCTATATCAACCAAACTCTGCCCCGACCCTACAGCCTGTTGTGACTCCGGACATTATACATTTTGAGACTGATCATTGCTAACAATTTTTCTGTAGCAGGTCAAGAATCTTTTTATTGGCCATACATTATTCCTGTAGTGGGAAACCATGTCTAAAGATTATACAAAGACAAACTAAAACAATTATAAATTAAATTAACGCAAAACGTTCAGACTACTACAATTTATTGTTTGTTAAGTAGCCATCCTAGAACTGCCTAACAGGCTTCATTCTTCAAATTACTCTTTGAACTATAATGCAACTGAAAAAGGCCCAAACAAGCTTCAAACCTACCAAACATTTTGTAGCCAGAATTCAAAGTGAGTTGACTGGACTCCTAATGTAGAAAGTAAACTACTTCATTATAATTTTTTAACTTATTTGATTTTTACCTCACTGTCATTTTATATAATTTGAAGATTCTGTTATTCAGATACAATTGCTTATTGATTTCAACACAATACGCCTCTATTCCGTAGCTTGAGTTTTGGCCAATTTATTGCAGAGTGGAATGCTAAGAGCTGTGAATTGCAAGGATTGCGACATGATAGAAGAATTTGCTTGACTGGTTCGGTTCTGCCGAGAGCAACATCCTTACACACCTCAATAATTGTAAAAGTGATCAGTCGGAAAATTAGTCTAAGTTCAGTTATAGTAAAAAGTTAAGCGCAATTAAACTTTGCTACTTCCTCTTGGCAAGTGAGTCATTTGACTTTTCTAGTTGTTAGGTGGATATTATAGCATATGTTCTATTGATTTAATGACAACAAACAATTACACTCTTCACAACCCTGTATGAAGCCAATATTTGGTGGTTGTTTCCTTCACATGTGGGTTAATAATCACGCATGCACTTCCAAAGGAAAACAATTAATAAAATATTATAACAAAGTAAGTATAAAGCATTCGCCTGTATTTATGGAGGAGGGCGAATGATTATTCCATGTCTAACATATTTTCAATTAGATGCTGCACAGGCATTAGACAACAGATAATTACGTACAATTATTTCTGCCGCATTGTTCTAAAGTATGATAATCAAGATTAATACGGGCCGGTTGACTTGGTATATTTCTAAAGCACCAGGGTGCCGTCTCACGGGTAAGTATATAAATAATTACACATTGGCAGGAAAAGTGTAATTGCGATACAGTATATCACAATTAACAAAATTCCTGTTCCTTATGACAGAACTATTAATTTACTGAGTGCAAGTGTGTGTGTCAGTTCTCCTCTGTGGCGGGAATAAAAATAACACATACCTTAGTTTTGCCACTTACTGTAGGTTTAAACAAGACAGGGCATGCCATCAGACCACCCATTTTTTTCAAATAAAAACTATAGGAACTAATTTCTGCATGTTATTGGTTTAAAAAAAATGGTTGTGTACTATTTCTTCTCAATAGCAGTGAACAACACATCACTTCTAGCGTCACTAGTGGACATTTTAACTGACCGCAAATTATACTGTACATGTGGCAACCAGGGATTTGCTCAGAAACTGTAAATTTAGTTAGTCCAATACAATCTCATAGCAATCCGTAACTACCTCACAAGGTATTTGAATTCCTATTAATTCATACAATCACATTCATACAATTTAGTATGATCTGCTTTGCCCCAGAAGGGTTAGGGATGGGATTTCATTCTTGCTATATTAATATTAATTGTACCAAAAGTTTTGCCTGTGACATAAGGTAGTTAAGTCCCTGCTTGTGGTTGCCAGAACAGCACCATTATCCAAGACTTTGCCTTTTAATAACTTTTAATAAAAAATATAAATGAACTGAGCTTCTCAAATATCTGCATTGCATCCGCCTGTGAATAGATGCTTCAATTAAACATGATGTACAGTGCATTCAGGGTATCTATTTTTTCAAACCTTTGACCTTTGCTATGTGATATTCAATTAAGCTACAGAATCACTGGGCTCAATATCACAGCAAAGCCACTCTCAAAGCGCACTGAAATACAGGTGATTCAAGCAAATATCGACCTTTATATTAACACAAACACTGCTAACACCCCACCACCACGTTTTTTCAAATGAAACATACATCACAGATTGATTCAGAGAATAGACCAAACATCATGTTTGAAAATCAGGTCTGATAGAATATGCTTACAACAAAGTCTGCTACATTGTGTTGATGTTTTTATCGGCATGTAAAGAAATAATGGATGATAGCAAGAGCATGCTTTTCCTGCCACTTTTTGCACGCAATTTGCTTAGATTGTCACGCTCGGATTCTGTGTTTTTCTTAAGAGCAAGCAAGCGTTCGAATCTCAGTATGTGGCCGAGGCACTTCTTATGGATGGGCTGTTATTTTTAAACACAGCGAGAGAAATCACAACTGCATTGTGAGGTAATGGGAAAGAGATTAGTCAACCCACTTGGTTCAATGAAATCGACATGATTTGTAAAGCTGGGTGATTATTCGTTGATTTCAGATGCAGAGGCAGAGAACACAAAATGCCTGTAAGTCCGTATCAATAAAACACTGCAGCAATGAATGATAAGATCACATCATTAGTGCCGGCACAAGAAGCAGCAGTACATTTGTCGATTTACAATGAATCGTTAAAGCTTATTTTCATATAACATAATATGCAGCTGTGTTTATCCATTCAGTCAGACCCCGGGGGTATATCTGTCTGTCTGTCTATCTGGATGGTCAAAAAAATTGTTGAGTCAACTTAATAAGGCAACCTATATCACAAGCACGTTTTTTGAGTTGACACAACAAATAGAGATTGAAGTCCAAAAAGTATGTTTAAGTCTTTAGTTGTCACAACATAGCCAAGATGACCTAATGAGCAACAGAACAAATACCTTTATGTTGGCTGAAGATACTGTATATACAGAGTATAGATTGGTTATTCAGAAAAAAACTAATTTAATTGTCCTTCTCTACAATTGTACATGTTTCGCCCTCAAACAGACCAAAGTTTCGATCAAATAACTGTTTAAGCAATTTGTGTTGATTGCATTTCTATTGCTTTTCCATGGTGATATGCACTGACAACTCAACATTGAACAAACAAACCTCAACCATGGTAACAATCAAAACCATCATTAATTTAAAAAACTCTAAACTCAACAGGTAACTTACAGTAACAAAAATATTATAGCATAACTTAAGCCAGCTAGAACTAAAAAACAAAACTTTCAAACTCGTTCAATATTGTTTGTGCATAGTACACTGTTTGTAAATTGGGCAAACCTTCTGACGCATTTTGGCCAAAAGCTTGAGAATCTAAATCCAATCAACAAAATAATCTTTGTTAGAAGCAGGTTTAGGATAATTTTGTTTGGTATACGTATATGGTATCAGACCCAGGGAGAATATCTATCTGTCTGTCTGTCTGTCTAGATGGACGGATGGATAGATGGATGGATAGAGGTTTGCACCCTAGTGTAGGTTACTTACTTCAACCTTTTAAACTACCTACTCTTAGCACAGATTATCAAAACTATATTATCAATGCTCAGTTTCAAGCTGACTGCATCAGCTTGTGGGTCTGTCATGGAATTAAAAAACCCACGGCTGAAAGGATTCATTTGGTCTTAGCAAATGTAAAAATGTAACATATAAGAGGGGTTGAGGGGTTATTAATGGCTCTGTCATCTATAAAATTGGTTTTGAAATTTCCCATTTTTATATGTCATTTAAAAGCAAATATGCAGTTGGAATTATTTGATTTGAATTGATATTAAAACATGCGATTCATTACTAATTCCAGCGATGTCCTTTATCTGCCAACCTCTCTGTGCAGTAAATTAGTTTCTCACCGAACCAGTGTGTATGGAGGGAGCAATCTCTACCTCACGCTGTGTATTTTCCCAGGTTCATTCTCACCTAGAATACACTCGCAGGGCTTTTCGAATGTGGGGACTGCATGGTTGAGCAGCATTAACAAGTACAAACTTCTCATCCTAGCATGATACACAAAGTAGAAAACAGTTGTGGCTGACCACTGTGAATCCGATTAGTTTACAGCTCGATCTCGGTCACCTGATGAGACCGCGTTACTCTCCTAATGCTGGGTTCACACCAAAGGCGAACAATCGCGGTCCATGCTTTTTATTACTCGCGGGAAAATGATGTTCTGATGATATGGAATCAGAAAGTTGACTTTGATCTTGTGTTTATGAATGAGAGGAAAGCTGAAGATAATTATTAATTCATGACTTACACTGTGAATACAAATTTCAGATGTTATACTCTAACAACATCCTTCTAGGTGACATTACAGTAAACAAAAAAAATAGTGAAACATCATACTCTGTGGGGAATTTATCAAATTATTTTTTAATCAGTTTGCCTTGTTCGAATAATAGCAGTGGGAGCTGGGGAGTAGGCCTAATTCAGAGTCAAATACAAACAAAATAAAAAGAAATTATATAGCACAATAAATATCTATGTTTCGTAAAATATAACAACTTGACAATGTAAAGAATAGAACAATACAAGTAATTAAATTACACGTTTCAATATAAAAGTTCTATTACAAATGTCTCTAGCAGTGTTTTTTATTGTCAATAACAGTGGAAATATTCTATAGTTTTTTGTTGCTAAAAGGTATGTGCCTTCAGAAACTGACATTCAAAAACAAACCGGCTCTGGAGAATAATATTTACTGCAATAAAACACATGGCGACTATAAAGGTCATGTTTCAATCGACAAAAACACTCACAGAACACCAGTGCTGAGTTGTGAATAAATCAAAGTAATTCAGAAAATATTGTCTGACAATTGTGGAAACAAACAATAATACCAGAATGCTTTTAACCATAAACGAGCATGTCATTTCAATATGCTTAAATTTGAATAAATATTTAAAAGAGTCAATGAGCCAAGCTGACTGTGAATGTGATTACAGGGCAGTCAGGCATAAAATATATTTTACAGTCGACACGTTTCAGGAGTTTGGGTAGTTATCTGACTCTATTTCGATAAACTCAAGATCTGCTTCTTAAAGCACCGCAAATAGCCATAGCATCTAGTAAAAGGAATCTTATCAGCTTTTATCAAGCGTTCTGTGGTCTGCTGACACAAGCGCTGATGAGTAATTAAACTTTGAAGCGACTAATGAAGAAAGATGTAGCCTGCAGAAACTAGCTGAGGGTATTACTCAGAGCATGAGTCTGCAGAGATTACCATCACCGTATCGGATACATTTAGCAGACAGTGCAGCTGGTAACATCATCTTTATTTGTTTCAGAGTCTGCTAAATGTGTCTGGACATCATGTCTGAATTAGAGGGGTCGCACCATGACTGCAAGATGGCTGTTGTGTGGATAGTACTGTAGAGATGTTGCAGTTAAAACATACACTTTTATACAAAGCAACTTAATAAACATATATGCACAGCAAAATCGGCAGTGTTCAAAAACTTTGAGAGTGAGGATAATATATACACTTATAGTCATTTTTTAACACTGGCAATTTTTCTGTGCCGTATACAGTATATTTTCATTTAATTGCTTTTGGTAAGAAAATATTTTTAAAGAGGGATTTAAAAGGGAATTTATTGCCACCACTTATGTGGCAGAACAGTGCAAGAATGAGTCTAATTTTAAAAATGTGAAGAGAAAATAAATTTTCTATAGAAATTGTTAGCTTATGTCTTTAAGTTTCATGTGAAGTGCCTTTCAATCTTGTGTGAAGTGAACTATCCCTATCAAGAATTTTAGTCTCCAACATCTTGCCCATGTGTATGCATAATCCAGCATTTGTCACTTAAACCCTCCTGTCTGAGCAGATGTTCTTATTAAAGTGCATGCCACCCAGACTCACCTGCTTCGTACAACTATGTTTTGTTGTCGCAATGTGCCCATGGGTGGTCTCTCGACAACCATTCATGTTATGACGGGAAGGTAGTCCATGTCCAAAAGTGCCATTGCCCAAAGTAAGCAGATGTCAAGACCTTTGGGCCTCTTGCACATAAAAACCCCATACCAGGCCTCTCTCATCACTTGTAATTGTTCCTCCGGCCACATGGCACCTCATTAGTCAAATCTCTATGAGGTATGAATATTAATGCAGACTCAACGGTGACCTGGCTCCCTCTCCAGAGTTAATGTTTCACATCTGTGTTCAACAAAATATATCATACAGCTCTGTGCGAGTGGAAGAAAGATGTTTTTGTTAATGCTGACAGGTGTCTATTTTGGGAAGATGGTTATTCCCTAGTGAAAGTGTAGAGGATCCCTGTTAGAATTTTTTTAGTGATTTGAAACTCATCTCAATAGAAACAAATGGGAATCTGCGTAGAATCCAATACGATTCTTCTGGAAATAAGTTAACATTTATACAAACGTTTTAATCATTATTTGTATTCAGAGACATTAGATCTTTTAATGTTATCTGACACTGTAACAATGTTTAAGATTGGATTCTGAAAAAAATATTTTTAATAATAATAAAAACACATATATTAGCAATAACTTCATGTTATGTTTCATGACTATGAACAACCATTTGTTATCTATTGATGTAATGAAGCTCAGCTGGATGTAATGATTCATTTATTTTATATTATATAATTTAATAAATAATTTATTAAATAATTAAATAATAATTATTAAATAATAATAACTATTTCATTTTATTTTATGGATATAGTACCAAAATTATTCTACTGCAGTGTTGTGTTGTGTTTTGTTTTTATAATTTAAAATGTTATTTAATATTTGATTTGATTTTATTATGGATATAGTATCAAAATTGGCCTACTGCAGCTTGTTAGCGTTTTGTTTAATTGTTTGATTTTGGTCTTTTTATGTATCATTAACTTCAAAATGTATCAAACAGTTTTATTTTGCCAGTAGCCTATTTGTGTGTTTACATTTACGAAATCAGCTGAACATTTTACAAAAGTCCCTCAGTATTAGACAATAGCAGCATGTTGAAATCCAAACAAATGTTTCGCGATCCAAGATAATGCTAAGCTTTAAATATGCATGAGGTTTTCTGATATTTTTGCATATTATGTAGCATGTGTAATTTTCTCAATACAGGAATGATCTCTTGCTCCACTCATCTGGGACTTTGCTTCAGTTTTACTGTCTCTCTGTCTCATACAAACACACACAATCACTCAGGAACACACCACCACCATCTGCTGTTCTACCTTCTAAAACGGTTACTTAGCAACTGCCATTTTCTCCAAATCTTCCCATTCTTGCACAGTATGACACAATGAATGTGTTTGTTCTGCTCTACAGTAAAGAACAGCATTGTTTTGAATCAAGAGAAAACACCTTAACACCTTTGGTAGGTTGTTTGCTGTAATGAGACGGAAGAATCGGCAGATCAGTGTGACTGGTTGACTAATGTCCCTGTGGGAATAAATGGATCAATTCTTAACTCAGTGGAATGTTTAAGAATATAAATAGATCTGTGTATTAATTTGCCCAACTGTCTCAAAATATAAAGTCATTTATAGTCACCATTCTTTATTTAAATATTTTAACTTGTATTATTGTTTTATTATTTTTAATGATACAATAATACTTTCTTGTTGTAACGTCCCTATCGTTGTCTGCCATGCCAGTGCTTTTCATCTGCACCTTCCCAAAGCACTCTATGTTCAGTTTCTTCAGACTTTTACCCCAGGACTACATTTCCCATCATGCACTTGCACTTAAACTTGTGTTGCCACGATTGAAAAAGTGTATTAAAAATATAAATGACCAGAAAATTTGCTAATATTCAGAGCAGAGCCGTGTTGTGATAAAGTCTTACAGCGTTTAACATTTTTGTAGCAATCAACCTCACAGTACGTCTCCTTATATAAGCCTGGAAAAGGAGAAACCGTTTTAACACATTGAAATTACACACATCACCTCTAACAGTGTTTTCCTACAATGTGTTGCAGGTATTGGATCATGCTATAAAGTGTCAAAAGAGTTTGTGATTAATGTCATTACACCCAATAAAATAGCAAAGTCTATCAATGTCTGTGTCAGTATTTATTAATCAAGGGCTTTTCCAGAAGCCTTCGCAAACCCTTATGTACAGTAGCTAAATCATAGTAAGAGAATGACAGTTAGAGTTAGAGAGAGAGAGAGATAGAGAGAGAGATGGGTTCTGCATTGCAGTTGATAATGCTCATCTCCACTGGGACATCTCATGAATAAATGCCGGACTGGACACCTATATTATACCGTACATTGACATTATATGCCAAATCAGCACTTAAGAGGATTCTGACTCTGTGATGGTGTTCCCAAGATTCTAAAAGCACACAATGAACAAGACATACAATGTAGTTACAGATCTCTAGTGTCAAATTTGAACATGACATGACAAAACATGACAAAAGATATGGAAACAACGTTCCCCCAGGACCAATGTATAAACACACAGAATACATAAACTTCAAATGTGCAAAAAGTACAACATTTAGTGCAAAAAAAACAAAACATTTAGTGCAAAAAACGTGATACAAATAAACCACAGTACATGGCATTAATCATCAGAGTAACAAGTAATGAAACATTTCCATGTACATGTAACCATTCAATGAAGAAATGGCAGCAGTGTTGTTGCAAAATATGCAATTAGGGCAGTTATTGGAGAAAATGTGCAAACAGGGTGTTACGGTGTTTATGTGTTAGTTCCTAGGCTTTTTATTTAGGAGTCGAATGGCTTGTCAGTCTGGAGGTGAGAACACATATGGTCTGGTGCCTTTTTCCAGAAAGCAGAAGAGTGAAAATAATGACATTTGGAAAATTCACATTTGTTCTTAAATTGAAAAATAATCTGACCAGACACCAATGCTACCAAGAGGTAAAACATGAAAATAGCCCATACCTTGCAACTACCATATAAGCTTAACTGAGGAACAGACCAAAATATTATTCTTTTGAGTCATTTTTCATTGAAAATCTTCTATCCACATTGCAATGCACCTCTCAAATAAAACGTAGAGTTAAACTTGACACGTCACAAGACCACAAGGTACGACCGGAGTAGGAGCTTGGTTCGCATTGCCGGCAGTAAGTCAGACTTGTTCCCGGTGCATGTTGGACTCCGGCAGGGCTGTCCTTTGTCGCCGGTTCTGTTCATAATTTTTATGGACAGAATTTCTAGGCGCAGCCAGGGGCCGGAGGGCGTCGGGTTTGGGGACCACACGATTTCATCTCTGCTCTTTGCGGATGATGTCATCGTGCTGGCCCCATCAGACCAGGACCTCCAGCATGCACTGGGACGGTTTGCAGCCGAGTGTGAAGCGGCTGGGATGAGAATCAGCACCTCCAAATCTGAGGCCATGGTTCTCAGTCGGAAAAGGGTGGCTTGCTCACTTCAGGTAGGTGGAGAGTTCCTGCCCCAAGTGGAGGAGTTCAAGTATCTGGGGGTCTTGTTCACGAGTGAGGGAAGGATGGAACGGGAGATTGACAGACGGATCAGGGCAGCTTCTGTAGTAATGCAGTCGCTGTACCGGTCTGTCGTGGTGAAGAAGGAGCTGAGCCGCAAGGCGAAGCTCTCGATTTACCGGTCAATCTACGTTCCTACTCTCACCTATGGTCATGAGCTGTGGGTCATGACCGAAAGGACAAGATCGCGGATTCAGGCGGCCGAAATGAGCTTTCTCCGCAGGGTGGCCGGGCGATCCCTTAGAGATAGGGTGAGAAGCTCGGTCACTCGGGAGGAGCTCAGAGTAGATCCGCTGCTCCTCCACATCGAGAGGGGCCAGCTGAGGTGGCTCGGGCATCTTTTCCGGATGCCCCCTGGACGCCTTCCCGGGAAGGTGTTCCGGGCATGTCCCACCGGGAGAAGACCCCGGGGAAGACCTAGGACACGCTGGAGGGACTATGTCTCCCGGCTGGCCTGGGAACGCCTCGGTGTCCCCCCGGAAGAGCTGGAGGAAGTGTCTAGGGAGAGGGAAGTCTGGGCAGCCCTGCTTAGACTGCTGCCCCCGCGACCCGGCCCCGGATAAGCGGAAGAAGATGGATGGATGGATGGATGGACGTCACAAGACGCTAAATAACCAATAACATTTGTCAGGTCTGTTCATATAGACCTAGCTGGAGTTAAGCCATTGAGGTCGAGTGAATTCTAGAATTTCGGGGGATATTGCTTCACTTACACATAATGAGTAAAATGTGTTATTATTGAATGGATTAAATATAAGCTTTGCTATGAAATACAATAGTTGTCATGGGAATTAGCCATTGTTTGATGGTAGGATTAAAGGGAACAGAAAGAAGTGGTGAAGTGAACATTTGGCAGAACTGTTGCAGAGTTGTGCTCAAGGTAAATAAATATTGCATCTGGCTGACTTGTTTTTTTTTTGCGTTCAGAGAAGTGATGATCAGGTATGTATAAGGGACCGATCATCTGTTGAGTCTTATAGGGACAGTTTACCCAAAAATAAAAATAATGTCATCATTTAGTCACTCTCGACTTGACTTTTATAGTAGGGAAATTATAATAGTAGTCAAAAGTGCCCCGGAACTGTTTAGTTTCCTACATTGTTCAAAATATATTTTTCAAAGCAATTGACCTAAAAGGTTAGTTAATGGTGACCAAGAGCTTTTTGGTTACAAGTATTCTTCCAAATACCTTCCTCTGTGATTTGGAACAACTCGACGGTGTGTAAATGAAGACAGAATTTTCATTATCACTGAACTGTTCCTTTGATGCTTTATAAATGCTTTTCGTCCGTACGGATCCGAAATCTTTGAGGACTGGTTTAAACTGGAATTACTGAAACACTAAAATCCCACAGCATAGCTCATTTGTCAATAATGTAAATAATGGAGAAAGACCCTTTAAATGTCAAATTTATTTATAAATAAAATGCAAATTGGACTCATTAAAATCCTTTCAATTTGTTATATGGGCAAACTTAATTAGCATCAAAGCTATTAAATGGAAGTGTAAGTGAAACATGGTATTAAGTTATTATGCAAATCAAGTATGTGTTATTTAAACAATTAATAAATCCCATTAATTGTGAATATAATTAAGAATGTTTTTTAGAAGAGGCAAACACTGATATAACACTATATTTGTCCTGCCAAATGTTAAATCTATGCATATGAATACTAATGCACTCACAATTCAGATATTGATGAAAAGGTTGCAGATGTTCAGAGCTCTTTCAGAAGTTTACAATCATCTCTGCTGTCTTGAATGCCTTCAACAACAGGTTTCTACGGCTTGATAATAACACCAGTCACTAAACCTCCCATCTGTATGCAGATTCAGTGCTGATGATCATGATGTCAATTAGACTGGTGTCATCTGTGAGCTCAAGAAGTTTAAAATTGTTCAACTGTATTCTAGTTTCGTTGTTTATAGACAGATCAAATCAATCTTACGTACATGCGTAACTCTTAATTCACATGCATTTGTACGATCTTATTCTTACAATTAGCTTTTGGCCCTGTGACGTTTGGTTTACGGGAGGGGACTCAGTATAGCTTTTTAATAATGATTTTTTTTGTTAGAATTACATCGTACCAATTCATACAAATTAGCCTATCCCCAATGTACTTACAAATTCCTATAAGATCAGTTTGGACAGTTATATAAAAACTGTATATCGACCCTTATCCCTATTGACAAAACAGATGCGGAAAACGCAGAAAATCCAACCCAGTCCGAATTTTTTCAAGCAAACGAAAATAACGTACGCAGTGTGTAAATGTGGTTGACACAACTTGAGGTCGTATATATTTTTTAATGTGCGAAAATTTCGGACGGAAATTTTGGATTCTATGTGCAATGGGCTTTAGTCAGCTAGAGATTTGGGAATACCACATAGCAACCATCAATGACATTCTGAAGCACAGCAACATGCTAAAAACACCTCCAGCTACCATATAGAAACGCTCTGTCAACCACCCAGAAAAGCTGAACATCGTGGCTGTGAATTTTATATATTCAAGCACCTTTCTTGTTCATTTTTAATATCGCTGTCACATCAGCTCTAGTGCACTGGCAAGATGATGATGAAAAAACGAAAAGTGAGAATGGGGGAAGCTAAATGAGAAAACGCAGCAATCACCATCATCCCTATTATTTCCCAGAGAGGAAAGGAAGATTACAGCAACAAAAACAATTACTATGCAATGGGAATCACGGTCTTGCATCATTACATTCAGTCAGCATCTCGGCTTATGCAGGGAATCACTCTGCTGGGCTGTATTGCTGCTCCGTTCCTACAGGATCCTCTGTCTGAAAGAAGATTCCGTCTGCAAGAATGAGAAATCTTGTCTTAGTCACGATCCTTACCTACAGTATGGGGATTTGATGATGGGGGTTTGGAGAGGATGAGATGGGAGAGAGAGAATGTTGTCATCCTCTGTGTCAGCTTGAGTGGGGTCTGATTGCGGACTGCAAGACAGAGGCGTAACTGGTAATGGGCGGAACTTGTAATAGGCGTAACCTGTAATTGTCCATATCACACGGAACAACGCGAGATATAAAAAACGTCACATTGTCGGCAAGATGGCGGGTCGTATAGAGATAAAGCGGTAAGGATATTTCCCGAGATAAAAGTTTAAATTTAATTTGTTAAGTAATTTTCATGCAATAGTAGGGTAACGCACATATTGGTATCGTTTCGTCGATAATATATTAAAACTAGGGCTGTCAACGTTCACGCAAGCGATTCATTTTTTCTAATGAACCCGTGAAAAAATATGTAACGCAGCATCCGTTAGATTTGACATCCTTTGTCTAGCCTTACATGTTGGAATTGGGTGCAGAGCCACACAGACCTGTTCATTGAGGAGGTGACGGAGCCTGCCTTTTTGCGGATGAGTTCCAACGAACAAGAAGATGCACTCAAGAAGGTCCTGGAGGGTCATTTCCCAGAAGACCGAGATAACTTTTTGTTTGTGTTTCAACATCTTAAAGACATGGAAACATTTTTGTCAACCTGTGTTGACGAATACGGCTTAAGAGTCAATGCCATGGTCAAAAAGGTGTAAAGAATGAATGGCTGGGTGAGTGAATGGCTGAAAGAGTAAAGAGTGAATGGGTGGGGGAGTGAATGAGTGAAAAAGAATAAAGAAATGTATAAATTAATAATAAACAATTAATAAATGAAAGCATTGTGTGTTTCTTAAATGCAGATTTGTTAAAGTATGCAGAAATATTTAGAACTCTAACATCTTCAGAAATTGTGTATAACAAACGCAACATTTTTCATTTATTTGTTTATTAAACTAAATTTGTGTAACATATTAACTGTGACGTAATGTAGTGTTGTAGGGTGGAGGTGGCCAGTAGAGGACGTATTTTACTATCATGTCGTTCTGTACTCCTGTGCAACCTTGAAAGGTGTTCCCGGTGGAAGTCGGGTGTTAGATGTCACAGATTGTCTTATGTTCCACATGTAAATAAACCCAAAGTTAATATTTCCTTCCTGTCTCGTAACGGTGTGTCACAAAGGATATCACGCATACATTAGATTAGATTAGATTAGATTCAACTTTATTGTCATTACACATATACAAGTACAGTGTAACGAAATGTAGACATCTGGTGAAGACAAGCAATTAAAAACCACTACCGTTACGGAGCGAGTAGTAGTGTACTTGCGCTGCACAAAATTAATAAATAGGCCAAATGATGCGTCGCTGAATTAATAAAACTAAACAGTTAATAATACATAATAAATGATTAATAAAGAAATGCTTAAATGTAAAAACAAGTTGCTGTTTGTCTTTGTTAATAATTATAGTGTCCTAAGGAAACAGTTGTGACTTTAGTTTCGCGTTTGTACCAGTGCACACATTTGCTCCGGTGTTAAAAATATCTACTTTTTCCGTCACAAACCAGTACATACTATTAAGGCATAAAATAAGAAGGTGATCTTGCCAACATCTCACGTTTGATATCTCGCGTTGTCCCGTGTGATTTGGACAATTACAGGTTCCGCCCATTACAAGTTCCGCCCATTACCAGTTACGCCTCTGTCTTGCACTCTGCAATCAGACACTATTGGTCAGCTTGGCAGTGTGCACTACTAATGTTGATGTACACTCAGTGGGCCGAGGTGTTTCAATGCTGATAGCATATCAAACAGCAACCGACAACAACTCGCAAGGGACAACAGAACTCAACGTGGTATGGGGCATGACAATCCCGCCCACTTTTCAAGCAGTATTTAAGCCATACATATTCACCGTGGGCATCTCAGAGGATTCATCTGTAAAGAGCCTAGGAAAATGTTAAACCTTGATTTCTGTCCAAGGGCTTGGAGTTCTTACATGACTATCTTAAGTCATGAACAAATATGGCAGTTGCCTTAAAGCGCCAATAATCCAGGTGTTTTCTGCAGTGTAAAAATAGTCAGTGGTATCCCCGGAATGTGTCTGTAAAGTTTCAGCTCAAAATACACCACATATCTTTCACGCACGCCCTTTTTGTGTGTGTCTCGTTAAATGCAAATGAGCTTCTGCTCCCCTCCTCGTATCCAAAATGGGAGATAGATCACTTACACATGTGCTTTGGATTATATCAAGACAAGCAATATGCCGGAAAGCGTAATTATGTCTGTAAAGCTCTGTCTAACCAAAACCATACACTTACTGCAATAAAAATCACCTAAATGCCTTGTTCATAAATATGAATTAAATGGAAAAGACAAAAACATAGATAGCACAACATATGCTGACCATTTACTGTATGAAATGTTGGCCATTGATGATTAATCATGTGGATGCATATTACTAACAGACATAAACACGGATATATAGGCATAAACATGTATTCAGAGTAGGCCTACTTGTATATGACAGACAGGTATGTAAGGATCAGCAACAAGGTGTTATTAGGTTGTGAACTTGTGAGTAGCAATTTCTACGAACAATACATACGAGAAAAAATTTTACTAACGAGATAGACACTGCTATAACTTTCTTTCGTTATGATGAATAAGCTTTACAGAAATTGTGTCAATTACAAGTCTTCTGAACCAATGAGCACGATGCGTTGTACCACTAACATTACGACATAACACCTGTCTGTGGGCCGATGTAAAGTCTCAGGTTTAGCCGGTAACATGTAAACAACAGCGGCTATCATGATAAACACATTATTTAAGAAAGGAGATTTAAAAACCATGTGTAATACTTACTTCTTCCGGAGACGAACCTTCATCGCCAACAACTGGTACTGATCCAATCTTGAGAATACTTTTTTGGCGAAACCAATGCTATACTGACCAGCGTTGACTCGCTGCGAAACTGGGAACCGGAGATACATTCAGCAAAGGAGCTACGGTCGCAGCGCCTCGTGCCCGGGCTCGTTGGAAAGGTCTCTGCTGGGCCTTTCGAACGATCCCCCGGGTCCCGGAGCTTCGATTTTTCAAGCACAGGCTCGACCTTCCACGGCCCCAGCGGCCAGAGCTACCGGCCTCTGAAACCGTAGAATTCTCTGGTTCCCGCGTTGATGGAACAAAGACTTTTATGTTCCATTTTACATCCAACAACAGCATACCTTTGTTGTTTCTTAGACATTTTTGTCGCTGGCTACATTCGATCTTGCCTGAAAATGGCTTACAGCGTGTCTCTGGTGGAAGGTGGAACTATGTGCACATAAGGCAGAGTCTGTGAGCGGTCATGGGCGGGTGAAAAATAATTGTGACATCACATTGATAGGGGATCGCCAACAGCCTGTTTTGTGTCACTGTTGTGGTTTAAAGGAGATTACAAAAAGAAGAATAGATGGATTTGTAAAATTACAGTGTGTTTCTGTACACACTCTGGGGACTCAATTTCTGGTAGATAAACATTTAAAAGTGTATTTTCTGGGATAGCGGCCCTTTAACTGTTAAATGAATCGTTCAACCAAAAATATAATTATTTTATCATTTACTCAGCCTTGTCATGACACAAGATATATTTTGATGAATATTGGAAAGCACTTTCATTGAATGGACACAAATAACATACATTTTTCAAAATATCTTTCTTCAACAGAACCCCCCCAAAAATATATATTTTAAATGATTTATATTTTAAAATCTGTTACAAAGGTAATTGTTAAGTTCTACATGACATGTGATTTTATCATAAATATTATTGAAAATACATAAATTGTGATAGTTCCATACATGGCAGTGGTAAATAGAAAGTTACTCACCAATGAAGCTCTAGTTTTGTATAGCAAGAATGTAATGAATGTAAGAAAGTAACACTGTCAGAAAGTGTAAGCGAATGAGATATCACTGTTTTTGAATCATTAATGAGGCAAATAAGCATGAATCTGTCATTGGAGATATGGGTACTTTCCGTTCTCCGTTCTTCGTTCTTGCAACATTGCATCAAATTATTTCCTCTCGCACTGTCCATCAACACTTGCCAGGAACAAAACCACCACTGATGCTGCATGTCATAACACAGGATACAAATGACTAGTAAAAATAAGTAGAAGTTGGAGAATTCCTTGTCTGTAGTGATGCCGTGTATGAATGCACTTGAAACAAACATGACCATGGCAGAGTAAAACTTGAACAGTCGTATGAATTGTTCATTTGAGAAATGCTTTTGTTAACTTGAGACAGTTTGCCTAAACTTAAACTATGTCTTAACAAATTGTTGTGGAGTATGTTGCAATATTTTTTACTTTCTGAAACTGAATATTGAGTTGTATTCAGTGCTTTTAACAGATTCAAGAATCTTACTGTAACAAGTAATATGTCATGTTCTTTCGCACACACTCTCTAACATGGCCTAACAGAAAAGGTCAAAATGGCCCTTTAAATGACAGTTTCACCCACTCGGTCACGCAAATATGGCCTCTATAAATCAGTCACCTTTTCATAAGAACTCCTTTTGTCTAGGCCATCATTCCTTCCCCATTGCAAATAACTCGGCCTGGAGAGCTAACCCACTGTGGCAAACATCAGGGCAAGAGACTATACTTACCCGGACAATGGTCCCATTGAACTATGCCGTCATCCAAACGAAAAGGGACACACCATGACCCAGGCAGAGCTGATGAGATGATGGAACAGGTCCAGAGGGTCTTCTGCTGTCTAGCATGATATATAGCATGCCATATTCCTCTCTAAAAACAAATCCAGCGGGATTTCTGATCTGATATTAACAATGAAATTCTCCACTGTCAACTTAAATTATGAAAAATGCAGGAAATTAAGAGGTCAACAGTATAATTGATTTTCTTGTCAACTGCTCTGATTGACAGCAGCCTCACAACATTCAAGTAAAAATTAAGTACTTGCTCTTAGAAGTTTTCATACCGATACAATATGGTTAGCTGAAAAGTCTTTTTGCATTTACTCGCTCTTATGTCATTCCAAATGAGTATGAATTTCTTTCTTCTGCATAACGCAGATATTAAAAAAAAACCTGGTAACCAAACAACACCGGATCCCATTGACTTCCATTGTATGATCACACCATCCAAAATGTAATATTTCTCAAAACATTCTCTTGTGCTCCACAGAAGAAAAAATTGTCTACAGGTTTTGCGATTAAAGTTTGTTTTATTTGTGTATCATTTCAAGAGCAGATGGATAAGGCAAATAAAAATAAATAAATTAAGTACTTACTCTTAGAAGTTTTCCTACCGTTTCCTCTGTACCTGTGAAAAACAAAAAGAAAACTATGATGCTTTATTCAGTTCATAGTAAAAACATTCACAAATGAGTAAAGTGGAAATCCGTAATAATTTTGGCTCTCTAACACCATCTCTGTTTGAAACATGAGATTGCAGTACTTATCTTTATGTGCGTTGAAGTGTAAAAAATCCTGTGAAATTTAACAAAATTTAACAATAAAACATTTTTTTTTAATTGGGTAAGTGGCAAGTTCATTAAAAAAAAATATGCATATTGCAGCTTTGAATGATAAATTCACAATAATGCATTAGTTCAAATTATTTGAGCATTGTGTTGGTAACAGAAAATATTGTGTTAACACAGGGAACACACATATTCATAAAATGTATAGCCTGTAAGTCGCTAAAATGTAAATAAATAAATATAGTTTTTTTTTGTTAAATGTCCAGTCTGTGAAATTTAGCAGCAAGGATGTCAATTGCAACCAACCGTTCACTCCACCCCTCCCGCTCCCGTTCGAAACACTACGACAGCTAACAGGAACATGGCGGATTATCCAAGGGGAGCCGCAGTCTATGTAGGTAATAAAAACATAACGCTTCATTGTGTAAGCTCTTTATACACCCCTGAAGACATAGTTATGTATATTATATTGCGTTTCTGTCAATAGATCTTCCAAAAAATAACAAAATGGACCTTTAAAAGCACTTATTTAATTAACATGTCCGTTAATCATTGGATATAGTATTAGAGATGGTACTGGAATTAAATCTTCTCACAAATTTTGCAGAAACCATGTCAGTGTCTAGAAGGTCATAATTAGCGTCTCATATATGTTTTCTCTCATTTGAGAAACAGGAGAAAGTTCCTGAAAAAGCCTCCATAAAAAACATGGGAAATGTTTCTGCCTTTGGCAAGAGGACAGTGTCAACCGGTAATGATCTTGTAGGAATCCCCTGGAAAGCTATCAACACCTGCTATTGTGTACCTGAGAGCAACTGTATAGTTGCTTTGCACTTCTTTCTCAGGTAATTACAGCACAAGGACAATAAAGGTTAGTTTAAGATGATAACTCAATTATCCGAGACCTTTTTCTCCTCTTCTTTTGAACTAATGGCTTTTGTTTGCAGCTTTTTGGTTCCTTATGACTAATGATATGCAAAGGTGCTTCGAGGCACATCGAAACCGGTGACGAGTGTTGGCGAGCTTAACGGCAAATTGCAATGGCAAACCCACGGATAGAGTTGTTACTAATGATCTGTCCGTCGCCTGTATCCCGACAGCTGCCCTTGTCATATGGAGAATGTAATTAAAACAAACAGTGAATGGGCCCTGTGGTCAGAGCCATTGCTGTGACTGTAATAAATTGTGACAGGTACACTGCACGACACATGACTTCACGCCACGGCAGAGTGTTTTTCATTTTGCTAAGGTAATTCTCCCATGTTTTTGAAGCCCTAATCTCTTCATTCAAGAGTCAAGTGTGAAAGTATGATCGATTGTCCACACAACAACACCAGAATTGACCGGCATACAAAAATCTTTGCTTCTGGATCAATTCCCTGTTAAGTTGTATTTTCGGCTGGTGCTTGTTGCCCCCGTAAATTAGCTTGGGTTGTGTGGGTTGCAAAAGTGTTCGGAAGAGCCGTGAGTATTGAAGTTCTGAGAGATTGTAGCTGTGTCATGACTAGAGCAAAGAATAAAAAGTTGGAACAGCTGAGATCAGGAGATTTCAGAGGCGTAACTGCTCTCAGGTGTTAAGAAAGCAGGCCAAGTCGATACACACACACAACGGCGCAGCGCCTCACTTATATGTTCAGCCACACACACACGGACATCCTCTGCAGGACGTTATTCATACTTTGCCTGAATTCATCATCATAATTAGCAGACCTTGTGCCGTGCAACTTTCAAAATAGATCCGGCCTCACAGTGATGTAGCACTTTCTATAAAAACCAAAGGCGTGTGTGTTTTTACGTGCAAGCTGTCCTCTTTGCTGTACCTCGCTGAGGTGAGGTGCTGCATGCCGACCTTGTTCATTTTTCCAGCACGCTCTCATTTAGCTGCAAAACGTATTTTACTTTCTTGTGCCCAGCTGCAGTTGTGTGATTCATTCATATCCAATTTTAAACTACCGTCTACCTGCAGAGCTGAAAGTAAACCCGCTTATCTGAGGTGATTTACTCAGTCTAGACATATTTGTAGATCATCATCCTTTTTGGATTCGGTCAACTATAATATAATTGCTGGAAGTTTAAGTGAATGTCATAAGGCCTATTGTCCATTGATGGTAGTATCTTAAATTTGTGTCTCCACAGAGGATGTATATATACAGATTTTCTTTGAGGAGATTATGCATTTTAGTCCACTGTAGATAGTGTATGACTTGACTTTTGTTTTGTTATAAGGGCACTGAGGCTTTCAATTCTGCAGCCTGTCGATATTCTGCTGATGCTTTTTATCCAATCTTACAGAGCACTTATTAGAGAGACAATCCCCCAAGAGTTACCTGAGTTAAATGTTTTGCTTAAGGACAAAATAGAAGCAGTTCATGAATTGGCCCTTGTGGGCTTTACATTTTTCATTTACCCGCTCAGATGTTACACTACTACACCAGAGCACCCTGAAGGCAACCATTTTTTTTACTCTGGCAATATGGTTAGCTAGCTAAGCTTGCAGTGATAGTTCATGTAAAAAATGAAAAGTCTTATTGCATTCACTCACCCTTATGTCATTCCAAATACAGATAATTTGAAAAACCCTGGTAACAAAACAACGGCAGATACCTTTGACTTCTATTGTATGCTCACATTACCCAAAATATCCTCTTTGGAGCCCCACAGA
Organism: Triplophysa bombifrons; assembly: GCA_029783895.1. Lineage (NCBI taxonomy): Eukaryota > Metazoa > Chordata > Actinopteri > Cypriniformes > Nemacheilidae > Triplophysa > Triplophysa bombifrons. The sequence continues at coordinate 18,621,308 of CM056464.1, forward strand.
AGAAAGAGTTGTCTACAGGTTTTGCGATTAAAGATTGTTTTTATTTGTGTATCATTTCAAGAGCAGATGGATAAGGCAAATTTACATATAGCACACAGTATAACTGGTCTGCAATCCACAACCATAAATATAATAGTAATGTGTTGGAAATAAAGTGAATGTTTATGATTATGAATTGTGCCTTTTCTTTTACGTTTTATACAAGTGGTGGATGTATGATGCACAATTTTGCAATTTTCTGCATTAATATAACTATAACTGATAATAATAAATATATATTGCTTAGTATGTAGGTTTCAACATTAGAGGTCACATTTTTCAAACAACAACACAGATATAGCTTGATGATGCTGTGTTAAGTACACAGTTGAACAAATATTTAACACTGTGACAGTGGTTAATGGGTATTCTTAAACTAATATTTTGCATTTTTTACATTCATTTAACAGTGCCCTAAACACATTCATTGAACTAAATTGATAAAAAAATAGTCTCATTTTGCATAAAACCCTCTAAGGTGTAGCAACTGTCCAATTATTTTACTGTATGTTATGTTAAGTATGTTAAGGGGGTTAGAAATATACAATATTATTTGTGAGAGTAAGAGCATTCATATTATATGTGACTCATCTATGTTTTGTGAGTAACAATATTCGACCCACCGATGAGTATGCAGGTGGTGGGTAGGGGGCTGTTGGCAGAGTTTAAAGGCACACATTTTCAAGTTCTTGTTACGAAAATGATCTCATCACCTTATCATTGGCTGCAGGCCCAGTGAGCAGGTGTCAATCAATCATTTACAAGCTGTAGAGGTGGATAAATGGGAGTGACTTGCAGCTGAACGCCACACCACCTCTTGTGCGTCAAATATCTTGGCTCAAATATCCTCGCGTGGCAAAGGACAAGGCATCCGTCAGTCGGGTGTCATCGCTAATTACCAGAGCGTTCTCCAAAATTGGATTTTAATTCAAAGAAAAATAGGATACCCAGCGTCCCCTGCAAAAAACAATTTGGAGAGCAATGCGTCCTGTTGCTCAGTCATGATCAAGTTTATGCCTTCAGAGTCAGTTATCATTAATCAGATTTGGTGAGAATGAATTAACTAACAGTCGCTGGATGTTGTCCAACAAATGGGCTCTTTGCATGGAAAGGAGGCTTTATGGAAAACTCCAGGCCGCTGTTAGTTGAATGTGTCTATTGTGTGTATCAGTCCTTATCAAAGGGATACTTCACTAAAAATGAAAATTTTGTCATCATTTACTCACCTTCGAGTTGTTCCAAATCTATATCAAGTTTTTTGTTCTGATAAACATGGAGAAAAATATTTGGAATGATGCTTATAACCAGAAAGATTTTGCCCCCCATTGACTACCATAGTAGGAAATAATACAATGGTAGTCAAGTGTCTCCTACATTCTTCAAAATCGACATGATAGTTAAAGTGTTGGAATTCGTTATTAGCAACACTGCCATCAACTTGTCGCCTTAAATAATACATTAAAGGGCCTTTATCTAATTTACTCGTACACTTTAAAACTTTCCAGTAGTTTGAGTTAAACTTTACTTTAACCAAAACCCTTTCACTTGTGAGATTCAAAATGAGCAACATCAGACTGGGATTACAAAAGCAACACTGCAAAATCGACATTCTTCCTAAGCATTTTTGTCTTTTTTTTTTTTTGTAAAAATATTTGAAACTTCTTGATTACAAAATGTTTACATAACAAGAGAAGTGACCTATGATATTTAGTCTTGTTTCATGAAAGAAAATATAAGAAATAGGTAAACCTAAAGTAAGTTACTGGCAAACCTGCTGAAAAACTACATCAAAGTTTTACTGTGAATGTCTCCATTTTGGTCAATTGAACACAAACATAGGGTATTTACAAAATGATACACCTGTTTTGTAGATCCATAAAATTCAATAGAAAAGATCCCAAAATATTGAAACTACAAAAGCACATGAATGTATGAAAGGTAAGCAATTCTAGAGCATTGCTAAAAGTTTTTTTTACATAAAATTATATGAATTACAAATATATATATTTTTAATTATTAATAAAAAGGTAACCTCAAGATCAAACCATGCTCACAGGTTAAAGAGTAGAGAAGCATGAGATCATGAAAATAACATTTCATCCAGTCTGTTCTGTTGCCGTGTTTGAAAGTAAGCTGTCTGCCAAGTTGTAAGTCCGAAGGTGAATAAATAACAAAGTTGTTTGCTTGTAAAAATGGGAGTCGACTCTGAATCACACAAACGAGACGTGGAATAGTTCACCTGCGTATCTACGTCACTATACATAGTCACTACACATGCTGAGACTGCCGCGAAAATTTATCTCTCCTCCCCCAAACACTGTCGCTCGTTCGTGATGCGTGTGTATCATGTCTAGAACCTGTGTTCTATGGTCGGTTTTATTTCAACTACCAAAGGAAGAACGTCTGAGGGAAAAATGGTTACAATTAATTTTTCCAACGATACCAAAGGAGTACACCCCCAGGGTTTAACTGTGCGCGCGTCATTTCACCGAACATTGGTTTTCACTGCAGGAACGACGATCCTTGAAAGAGGGGGAATACCAACTCTATTTGGACCTGTTAGCTCCACTGAATGACAACCTGTAAGTGAGACTTTTCATATTTGTGTTAACTTCACGAAATGTTTTCGTACCTTATGTCTGTGTTTAGCTAATGCATATAACGCTAACATTAGCATGTACCGTTATTTCTGGGGTGTTACAGTTTGTTTCTCTTGCTATTAACTTTGCATTTTGACACATTTGCCGCACGTGCACCTATATAGATATATTTGGGTGAAATGACAATCATTTTTCTTAACGTCGACTTTCTGAAATGCTCTATGTACCATGACAACGCACAGTTAAGACGAAATAATAGTATTACTAATGTATTAACAGTATTTTAAGAAACAAAATATTTTATTTCATTGATGAGCAAAAGCACAACATGCATGTTGTCACACTGGGAGTTTTTTTATGACAAGAGTTGTCACATAACACTGACAAACATCCTGCTCCAGTCGTGGTGGAGTTTGTTGTGGATTAGCGTCTTCTTCCTCGTCAGACTCGGGCTCAAATTGGTACGGTAAAATCGCCGCAATCACCTACTGGTAGGTTATGTTTTATTAGTAAAAAAGGAAGAAATTTTAAGGTAAGAGCTTTACTTATTGAGAGCATTGCCTGTGCCCCTTCTGCTGTTTCATACTGGAACAGCCTTTTTGATAATCTAAACTGGAAAATGATATGGTCCATGCAACAAAAATATCTTCTCTCAAATAAAGTCAAAGAAATATCCTTTAAAATACTCCATAACATCTACCCTGCCAAAACCTTTCTAAAGAAAAAATTTGGATCTGACTTTGACACCAAATGCAATTTTTGTCAGAATGACAATGAATCACTTTTTCACTTGTTTTGGTCGTGCAACTGTATTCAACAACTTTGGAAACATGTTGGTTTGTTTATTTCAAATACTATTTTGAGTGGTTTTTTTAATGAATCCAAAAACTGTTATTTTTGGGTTTTTTGAAGGTGACCAAAATGCTTCTTTTGTAATCAACCTGATTATTTCTCTGTGTAAATTTTATATACATAAATGTAAATTTTCTAATAGCAAACCTGTTTTTATAGTCTGTCTACAAGAGATAAAACTGTATTTAAAAACAATTATGTTTTCTTCCAATATGAAAGCACTAAGAACTTGTAAAATCTGCTCTGCTTATAAGCTCTTCAACCTATTTAATTTGTAATATTTTTATTATTTGTGTTACTCCCTCTCCTGTTTTTTGTTTTATTTTATTATTATTTTATTATTATTATTTTTTTCTTGTCTTGTCTGTCTCGAGCCATGGTAATGTTTTTATTTTCTCTCTTTTCATTAATTCAATGTTAAGTTTCGGTTGTAACATTGTTTTGTTATAACAAAATGTTCAATAAAGCATTAAAAAAAAAAAAAAATCAAAAAAAAAAAAAAAAAAAATCGCCGCAATCTCTAGCTACACATATAATATACATGACATCCAACCACATGTAAACCGTAATCCTGCAATGATGGTAGGAGATCCATTTGCGACAAATGATGAACGCGTTTGACCAATCACAACAGACAACACCATCTGACCATTCACATGACACAAGTTTAGCAGGTGGGAGGGGCCTAGACGGCTGAATCGCGGAACGAATCATTTGAGAGTCAGTCAAGAAGTAAGGTACGAATAACTGCCTATTATTACGACATTATAGTGTTTAAACACATTGTATGTACATAAACTTGTTGTTGGACACTCCATAAACCAAAGTAGGACCTAAAAAAACGTATGCTAGGTACTCTTTAAATCAAATATGGCAATAGGTCAATCTCATCGTGATTCTTGATTGTCTCGCGACTATACATTATTTTTGTATATTTTTAGGGCTGGGAATTTTACGTGTTAATTAGATTAATTATTCACAGAAAAAAATTGCATGTTAATATGTTTAGTGCCCAGCCCTGCCCCGCCTATCTACAGACCTTCACACAATTGCATTGAGCTAACAAATCGAACAAGATGCAAAAGGAAAAGGACGAAGAACTGCATGGCTTGCTGAATGGCCATTTTAAGTACAAAAGAGATCGCAACGGAGCCATTGACAAAATCAAAGTCATTTGCGTTATCTGTAGCAAAGAATTTGCCTATATCATCGAAGCAGTTTGAGCTTGAAATACCACCTAAACTCAAAGCATGTCTTTGCGAGCTCGGCAGTCACCTTACTCCCGGATGCTACAGTAAGCAAGCTCCAAACCACACAGACTGAGACGAGTCGCCACAAATGAAGTAATTCTACATCACCGTCGTTAACAAATGCGATATTTAAATGGATTGCAATGGACTGTAGGCCTATTAATGTTGTGGAAGCCAAGGGGCTTATGGATGCATTTCGAATCTCATCCTCCGATGTAACCTACAAACCACCGTCAAGAGGTGCTTCTGAGAATAAATCAGAGTACAAATCTAAACGGGACAATTTAGCTCAAACTAAACATGTGGCCCTAACCGGAGATCTCTGGACGTCGATCAGTAATCACAACTATTTAGGAGTTACTGCGCATGGCATTAATTGTGAATGGAAACTTAATTCCTTCGCGTTAATTGTACTGAAGTCTGTCACACGACACTATTCTGATGCATGTGCCGAACAGTTTCTAACAGTGGCTGATGACTGGGGTGTCCAAGAAAAGTTGACAACCGCCAGGAACTGACAGTGCACTCAACATGGTCGCAGCGACAAGAAAGCTCCCCTTCCATCACAAGCCCTGCGCTGCCCTTATAATACAGAGGACCTAATAGATCGCACTTAGACGTACAAATACGATTGTATGAATTTATACGAATTGTTATGAATTCCAATAAGATTTTGTAGAATGAGACTCACAGGAACGAATAAGAACCAGCTTTAAACGTTGTATTGTTTAACTGTGCAACTGTAAAATATTCTCACATATAAGTTTAACATAAGCCTTTTCACCCAAATATTTAGAGAGCTGCACATTTACTTTTCAAGTTGTATGATTCCTGTGTGCGAGTGATTCAGTGTATTGTGACTGCAGTCAAACCATCACATGAAAGAATCATAGAGAAGAAACATGTGATTGATTTGTAATGGGCCTTACAGCCCGTGTACAACATGCCTCCAGTTCCTCCAGCTGGACTGTGACACAAGGCCACTCGGCAGCTTTTGATCATCTCTCTGAGTGTTTCATGTCTGCAGGCTTCTACTAAAGGCCGAGGTGCCTCATGTGATAAGAGACCCTTGATCAGGCTGATGCCCTTACAGGCTCAATCAGGGGCCTGCAGCCCACCACCCTATGCACTGTTGCTACAGAGGCATGAAGCAGAGCCGAGGGAACGAATGAGATGTTTGTGGGGGTAGGAGGGCAGAAGGGCAATTATGTATCTATATATACATATATATATTTTTAAAGAAAACCCTAGAAAATACTCACATAAGAGGTCTCAGAGCCCAGCGAATCAGACGTACTGTATCAGGGACCAGAGCCATAAATGATCCATGAATGCTAAGCTTTTTGAATACGCAAGAGATGAAAGTGGTATTTGAAGTCGCCCACCGACTACAACGGGCTGTGCGATTAAAGGCTCTGTATTGCAAGCAAATGTTCTAGTCAGCTATGCTGGAAGGGTTTGTTTTGTGAAATGAAAACATAAATACCCTTTTAACTCCATTTGTAAAGCCAATGTGGACTATCTTTGTTTTCCACATGATCTCATTTGTATTCATAAGTAAACTCTGCTTCTAGAACACATGCAGTTTCGTAGTCATTCATATTAATGGATTGACTGCATCTAACACACAGGTTTATGGTACTTTAAACTTTTTAACTTATATTTACACATTATTACAAAGTCTTGAATCTCTAGAATATTGAATATATTTGCTATAAATGTGTTGACAAGCATCACATTCAACTAGGGGCACACAGATTTCATAAAACATGAACATCAAGTAGGTACTCAAGGGAAGACAGAGATTAAATACATTAATAAATAAAATGATCTGAAAACCTTCACACAGTCACTACATTTTCCTAACTACAACAGATTTTTATGTTGTGTGTAATTTCTATGATTATTCAGGACCATTATGACACACATGAATGATGCATTGAGCACAGAAAGTTCATTTGACTTCCTTGTGATCGTCTGGATTTTGTTTATACATGTGCATTTATTTTCCTTTTGTTTTTGCCAGACATGGTGTATCCATCATGCATTGATAATTGAGCATTGTGCAGCTCTATATGAGTATTGAGCTCACTTACATGCAGATGATTTCAGGAAATGCTGTTTTGATCCGTCATCTGAGATCTCCAAAGTTGCTCAAACATAAAATGGTTTACATTCTTTATGGTGTCAAAACCTATCCAACCTGTACAAATTCCTATGAATACAAATGAGATCCCTACCTGGCTTATCACTCAAAGTCTTGTGAAAATACTTGTTTAAATATATAAAATATTTTTTTTTCTCAAACATTTTACTCTCCACTTCTCATTTGAGATTAGGCACAGAGATAAATGAAAGTAACTTGGAAATATTATTTGTGCACCGTTATGAATGAATAATATTCATGTGATTGATCAAAGTCGTGAGATGGAGAGGAGCTTGTATCCTTGGTGCAGGTGCAGGAACAACTGAGGAAAAGCAACACAAAAGTACATCCATCACGTCTTCTCCGTTATAGATAGAACAAACACGAAGAAGAGTTTGGAGTGCTAAACTACCCAGGCTGATTCAATTTATAACACAATTAGACTGATAAAGTATTATTCAGATTTTATTGTGATAAAAGAGGGCCCTCTGTGTGTGCTGAGAGCAAATGCCATCATTATGTAAAATATTTCATAAGAAACGTTGTTTGAGGCGTCTTGTGCTCTACTGACTTCATGCAAACTCAGATTTAAAGGGAACGCACGAAAGTGAGAAACATCCTTTAAGGCTGTTTCCAAAAGTTACTCACAAACTTTCTCACACTTCATGAAAAATGCATGGCAGTTTTGACAGCAATGAATTTGATTTAAATGTACCTGAACATATACAGTACCTCGCATTTGTCTCAATGGCGCGAAATAACCACAAATCATAATGCAATTTTCAATGCGATTCTCAACCTCTGCAGCACAAACTCTCGAGGTAAATAAAACACGCGCCATCATTATTCACGCCTTTGCTTGTGTGCGACCTATTCAAGTTGAATTTACCTCTCCGGTCATGACAACACTATAAAACACAACGTGTATCCTGTGAGTGTTAAATGATTTATTTGATCCATATACACTGGATCGAATGACCTTCTGTGAGGAAAACTAAAATCAGCAAATACTACTGAGACATATTAAATATCTAACCAGATTTCGCTTTTGCTTGTGGTGAGGCATGAGTAGACAGAGTTGGAGTGAAATTTCGACATTTCTGACCTAGATAGAGCTGAGTGCAGGCGGAATGGAAGGGCTTTGATTAAAAAGGCCGCTGTGAGGCAATGTCAAGCCCAAGATTAGTCAAGACGGTTGAGCGGCAGTTGATGTCTATTCTGAGTCTTCCTTGTTCTCTCTCTCTCTCTCTCTCTCTCTCTCTCTCTCTCTCTCTCTCTGTCTGAGACCTTTAATTCAACCTGTGCTAATGTGATCTTATATGCATAAGCACAATGTACTCAAAACCTTTGTGGGGAGTTTTTGGCTTAAGGGTTTAAGTTACAGGCAAAAATAGTTTCTGCTGAAAAACATGAAATATTTACTTTTGCTTCATTTATTTAGTTTGACACAGCTTTAAAGCAATGTAATTTAAGATTGTAAGATTTAGCCTCACCTTAAAGCCTTGAGATGTTACAATTATACTTCACTTACTAAGTGCTAGACGGCGTGGAGATAAAACGCACTGATTCGAAATCTCGTGCTTGACACTGTTGTGCATATTTTAAAGGGGCATGATTAAAAGATTGCAGCGTTTCAGAAGAACATGTCAAATTTCATCACCTTCCAGATGCAACATTGAGATTTGGGCACTGTTTACTCTCCATCCATTGACTTCAGAGTAACTCAAATGCAAGTATTTCATAAAACATAATTTTTTTATCATCGTTCAAATCTTTGGACTGCCAAAAAAGGGTCTGATTTGGTTGCAAGGTATACACGCATGTTGAGTTGTTATAACAATGTAATAGCTGAATAATACAATTAGAAAGTACCTTTACCAAAAACAAACTTCAAATACTTTTGCTCAGCTACTCTTTAAAAAAGTCTTACATTTTTTCAGATAAGTCTGCATTTAAGCTTCATTTATCCTATCAGTGAATTGTTTATTTTTACTTAGTGACTAACCAGGTTGGTAATTTACGTTGACACAATTAATTACGCTCAATTAGATAAGCAGATGGTCGATTCTGTGCTGGAGATGCAGGTCTTGTCATTAACTCATGTGGTGGCTCTTAAGGTGGACTGTGTTTGCAACAAATCGGTCAATGAATAAGCGCCGAAGCCTGCGAGATATCTTTGACTGGAGTTTACTATACAAACAGCTGCTGATAAATCCAGTTAATTGCATCGCTAACTTCTATAAAGTTCCTATTCAATCATTCAAACTTAAAAAAAATGTTTTTGCCTGATACTGTTCCGCAATGTAGACACTGTAGATAGTTATTTTTGTTGTATTATTTTTTTTTTAAAGTAACAAGTGACTCGTAATATGAAGTAGCTAAGCAAAAGTAAAAAAAATTGCAGACAATACATGTTATTAGCAAAAGTAGTAAGGAATAATGTACAGGCAGCATGGAAAAGGCTATTTGGCTTAATTCTTTGTAAACATAATGTCATAGTTATTAAGACATTATTAGACATGTTGCAATTAGCCAATCATAATCAAGTATTCCAGAGCGCTGTGTAATGTAGTACACCGATCTTGCAACACATGCAATCTCTGGTTCTTTTGCAAAACTGATGATAAATCTGAATTTAATCAAATAAATACATAACACTAATTTCAACTAATATAAAAGTTAATTTACATATACAAATAACTTAAAATAAAGCAATACAATTTTTAAATAAAAAAATACTTCACAATTTTTTGAAAGACAAAAGATGTATTACCTAAAGTAAGTGGTACTTTTGTTTCTTCAAAACATTTCATGGTCATTTAATTTAAAGATTTTATCAAGATTGTGCCATCCAACATTACACTGACCCTGAACTGCATACAAATGTGTATACTAAAACGTTACACATTCCTAGTTACATTTGTTGGATGTCTTTTAAAACTGCTGTAATTTTAATGTTAAACTGCTCTACATTTAGTTTCCCAGCACATACAGAATTCTTTTTAGAAAGATTTTTTTCACACGCTGTCAGTGTCAGGGATAACAAAAAATGTTGGGTGGTCTTATTGGTGGTCACAGCATCTGGATAACAATCAGTCTATAGTTATGATATGCATCTGTTGGTTAGCATGACAGGGACCTTCGTATTGATTTCTGTCACATCATGAAGGGTTCTGTATCACCTTGAGATGATTGGACAGACGTGCTAACAGATTGAAATCAGTCCTTGAGGCAAACTTCCATTATAAACATAATCAATTCCAGGTGCTGATCTTTATCGACAAAGTTAACTCCAACTTAGTCTCCACGGTTCAGAACCTGGGTTTTCACAGTCTCAATATGCAGAAAAGCAAATGTATTTCAGATCATTTCTGGAGTTCTAAGGTGATGCAACGTTCTGTTGAATTCAAAGGTGTCACACAAGCAGCACAGCATTGAAAAGATAGATCGGGCTCTTATATAGAGTTATTTATAATGTGATTTATGTGACAATGATTTATGCTGAATGGAGGGTGGGGAAGTGACTCTGCTTTGAGCCTGGGAAGAACTTGTGACATCAAGCTATTGAATTAATCATTTTATGTCGTGTTTTTAATTCATCGTGTTACATCTCTTGTCATACATCATGATGTGTCATTGTTTTTTAATAATGTTTGTGGGTAAAAAAAGAAGTGGAAATCCCTCTTACATTCATCCATATTTCACAACTTGAAAAATATAACTCAAATACGTAATTTTAAAGCAAGCCTTTCCTTTATTATTTAAAATAGAATATAATATAGCTAAGCTATATTTATTTAGTATCTTAAATACATACATAGAAAGGTTCAATAAAAAGGATGAAAGGAGATGGGAACCGGCAGACATTTAAATTACATTTTTAATCAAAATAATAACAAACTACAAAGACAGCCGGCAGCCCCTCACGGCCGACTGCCGGCGAATAAAACATACTATAACAAAAACACTAAAGTAAAATGACAAAAGAACATACATACAAACGTAAAACATGTTCAGGCCCGGTCCTCTCTCGTCGACGGTCCGGTCGCTCATTCTCTTGTGCTCCCGATTGTTAATCCGTAAACTTAAATCCAATGACCAGGCAAAAATGTTACGTTATAGTTTTTTATTTTACTCGCATATCAAACATGGAGCCCTGCTCCAACCATCACCAAAACAACTAACCCTTATTCGCCCTCTCGTCCTCCCCCCAGTAAATTTGCCACTACAGCGCCCCTTGAGGAGAGGAGCAAATACTGAAATTAACAATCTCCCCTTTTATTTTATTTAATTACAACAAAAAGCAAAAAATAGATAAAGAGGGAGGACAATAACACATTTAGAACATTAAGGCAATTTCTCTGGAAAAAAAAACAAAATGCCATTTATTGCTTATTTGTGTTCCCATACTCCTTTACTGAGAACTTTCAAAAGCATTAATGAAGATGCCCCCTTTTTTGTAAGACAGTCTGCAAGTTGATCTTTTGTAGCAGACCAAAGGATCTGCTGGATACTTCCAGACTGAATCAGTTCCTTTATGCTGCTGATTTCAAGACGAAGCCTCTTTTCTGCAACTGACTTTGTAGACTTCACAGCATCAAAAAGTGAATGATTGTCAGTTACACAGACAATTGGCAAATTATTACCATTTGTAATTTCTGAGTAGAGTGCTGACAGACACATTGCTTCATCAACGCCATCAGCAAGAGCCAAGGTTTCCCCTGCCAAAGTGCTTCTTACAACTCTTCTGATTCTTTTAGATTGCCAAGAGACCGGTGAGAATCTTCCATTTTCTCCCATCAACAGAATCAGGTGACCACCTTGAGTACCGCCATCCGGAAGATTTCCCAATGAAGCATCACTAAACACAAGCAGTTTCATTGAGCTGGCTTTTCCTAGGTTCTGAAACTTTAGAGTTACATCTTCTGACTTAAGTTTTCTGACAAGCTTGTTAGCATCATGCAAAGTCTGAACAGTAGCATTCTTTGTGGAAGAAGCAAGGATAGATGTGTCACATACAACATCTGGTCTGCTTTGTCTTGCAACCCACAATATTTGTCCAATCTTGGATCTCAAAATGTGGGTTTCGTGGTCTGTTAGTGGAGCTTCACGTTGTACAGCTCTGACTGGATCAATAACAATGGGATGAAGATTCTTTATATATGTATTTTGATGCACATGTATTTCGTCATTTTCAGACGTGATCTCCATTCCGACATAACTGAAACTGTGGTGCTCTTCTCGCCCAACCTGGAAAGCTGTTTTTAAGTGTGGGATAACCAAAGAGGAAAAAGCTTCAGAACCGCCCCATAAAAAATCATCAACATGAGAAGCAAGAATTCCAATTAACTCTCCGGAGATACTCAGCCAGTAGAACACTGCAGGGTCAACTTGAGACACATGACCTCCTAAACGCTGCAAAGTCTCTTTGACTTTGTTGTACCAGTACAGAGAGGCATCTGCCAAACCATACACACATTTGTTTAACTTCCACAGGGATCCTTTGCACTGTGCTTCTGAAGGAGGCAGATGTAGACATTTCTAGTCAACTCTCTTCCCTGCAGAAAAGCAGCTTTGATATCTATGGAATTTAACTGCCATTTCTTCTGACATATGACTGCCATAACCATTTTCAGAGAATCTGAAGCACAAGTAGGAGAGTCTTTAGGAAGGTCACTGACATTCATCTCTTCAAAACCTCTTGCAACTAGCCTAGCCTTAGGCGTTACACCATCAGATGTTTCTTTGACTGAGCACACCCACCTCGTGCTGATACATTTTTGACCGTTGTCCTTAACTTCCTCGTACACACAGTTTCTTTTCCAGTTATCCAGCTCTGTTTTTTTTGCTGAATCAAAAATCTCATCTTCAGTAATGAAAACATCACTCTCATTTTGATCATAATGTGTTCCTGTGGTGTCTGGAGAAACAATCTGTAGGTCATCTACCTGGTTTAAATTAGCAGATCCAGTAACGGTGTCTGGAGAAACAATCTGTAGGTCATCTACCTGGTTTAAATGAGCAGATCCAGTAACACCAGCAACAGTCCCGGGTTGTGTGTACTGTAGATTATACCAGTGTCTGTTTTTGCCTGTAGCTTTTCCAGCTCTGCCAAGAATTTTTGCTGTCCGAGCCTCACCATTTTCTCTGTCTGTATAGGTTATTGTTTGTCCAACTTTAAGTTTGTGCTTATGACTTCTCACATCTTCCTCTGGCTGGGTAGATATATCATCACATTCCTCATCCTGCTGTGATGTATCATCACATTCCTCATCCTGCTGTGAATTTTCTATGCTCCCAGTTATGCTATCAACATCCATTTCAACAATTTCTGTGAGCTGTAAACCTGTATCTCTCCCAGGATTTTGTTGTTTTTGTACTTCCATCTTGTCTGTGTGGTTGTCATTTGTCTTTCGGAGTCTTGAATAGTGCACACGAACATAAGTTCCTCCATGTCTCACAAAAATCACTGCCCCATCTTGGCCAATGACGACACCTGGACCTTTCCACTGTGTACAGCCTGCATGTTTGTAGTACACTTTGTCACCCGACTCATATCTTTCATCTGTGGGTCTTAATTGTTTTCGTAGGGCTCTTCGAATTCTTTCAGAACACTCCGCTTCTGTAAACGCTCTTCTTGCAGCATGCAAGGTAGAAATATACTGCCCTGTCCATGTGCTCACGCTGGAATATTCCAAAGCTGGTGGTTTGTCAGTGAGAACTGATGGTAGGTTTGGATTTTGTCCAAAAACAAGCTGGTAAGGACTGAACCCGTGTACGTTGTGCATTGCATTTTTTGCCATCAGGGCCCAGTCTAGGGCAGTTCTCCAATCACATCTGTTGTCATGCTTCACTTTCAACAGTATTTCAGTCAGAGTCTGATTGTGTCTCTCTAAAAGACCATTGCTCCATGGACTATAAGCTGCTGTGGTCTTTACCTCAATGTTGAACTTTTCAGCCATGTCTCTCATTTCTTCATTGTTAAACTCTCCTCCGTTGTCACTGAACAGTCTCCTCGGTGGGCCATGAACGCTGATCCAGCAATGTAAGAAGCTTTTCACAATCTCACTTGCTTTTTTTTGTAGTCACAATGCTTCCCGAACTGAATCGTGTGAAATGGTCGATAACATGGAGATACCACACTCCTGTTTCTAATTCATGCAGATCCACAGCCACAGTTTCATTGTAGCTTGAGGCCATGGGGAGTCCTACAGCAGGTTTGGGTTTGGGTCGGCTGTGCTTTACACATGTTTCACAGTTGTCTACTATGTCTTTAAGGATCACAATGCATTCTTCATCCTGATTGCCTGAACTAGCTAGTAGCTTTTTAAGTCTGTCCACAGAGGCATGTCCAAACTGTTTATGTAATTTTAAGAGTACTCTCTTTTTCTCTTTTGTAGTCATGTTCTCTGTTACAGTTAGAACTTCATCTTCACACTTTTCAGTATCACATGAGATATCTTTAGACATTAAATTCACACAGTAATGTCCAGATGAGGTGAGTTCAAGGGTTACAGGGTGGTGAAACATGATGGCTTTGTCATTCTGAAGATCCAAGACTGCACCTGCTCTTTTTAGTGAAGTTTTGCTCAGAAGTAATGGGATATCTGCTGGAACTACTTCAGTTTCTATGTGGCATTTAGTCTGTCCAATTGTGGCTGGAATCTTGACTTTCTTTGTAGAATGCACAACTTTTCCGTCGCCAAATCTGAAAGCCCTTGCACTGTCTATGTACTCCAGTTTTTGTAACTCGGCTGATTTTAGTCCATTGACATAATGATCAAACCATCTCTGTCCGCAAACCGTTTTGGTACAGGCTGTATCGATTACGGCTGACCCAAAGGATTCCACCATAAAGATTTCTGTTTCAGATAAAGTTTCTTTAGAAAACAGTGTGATGTTACACTGCTCTGAGTCCTCTACTATCTTAGCATGTTCCCCTCTGTGAGGACAATCCTTTACCCAATGATATGTGCTTTGACAGATAGCACATTTTGATCGCCTACCATATTTATCCAGTGGATTTGTTCCTGGCTGTGCCTTTGATTGTTTTTGCCAACGTGACTTGTTCTCTTTCCTGTTAGCCTCTGTAAAATATGCGGAGCCATCATTACTGTAACCTTCATGCATATGGTTTTCGCCAAAAATTCGTTTCAGTGCTGACTTCATGTCAGGAAACGTAAGAGCAGGACAAGCAGTGAGCGCTAATTGTTTGTCTTTAACATCGAGTCCTGCGGTGTCAAGGAGCTTGAATGCTAATACAGCATCAGGAAGTATAATACCGAACTGAAGTAGCTTGTTATATTTGCGTTCAAATTCAATGATGTAATCGATCATAGAAATGCCGTGCTCTCTTGTAATACGATCAAATTCAGTATTGGCGATCTTTTTCCTCTTTTAAAAACACAGAGTCAAGTTTTTCTAGAATTGTTGTCATACCGTTATCCTTGTTCAAATCTTCCGCTGATATTTCCAGGGCGGCATCCTTTGCTCTCCCTGTGAGCGATAAGGCAACAGCCAAGGCTTGTTTCTTTTTTTCCAGCTCCGTAACACGCATCCACATCTGCACTTCATTTTTCCAACTTTCATACGACTTCTTTTCATCAAATTGTGGGGGAATTTTGTAGCTTCCAGCAGCCATCCTCTGCTACCAATGTTAATCCGTAAACTTAAATCCAATGACCAGGCAAAAATGTTACGTTATAGTTTTTTATTTTACTCGCATATCAAACATGGAGCCCTGCTCCAACCATCACCAAAACAACTAACCCTTATTCGCCCTCTCGTCCTCCCCCCAGTAAATTTGCCACTACAGCGCCCCTTGAGGAGAGGAGCAAATACTGAAATTAACACCGATCTCCTCCGTGACACGAGACCGGTGCGCGCACAGCTGGCGCTCATTAACACTCATTCACCGGCCTCCAATCACAATCTCAATCACAATACAAATCATATGATGAATAAGTCTGTTGAAATAAAAAGGGTAACAGGAATTGGGTTTGGAAAGAAATGGGAGTGAGTAAATATTGACAGAATGTAATTAAGGATAAGCTATCTCTATCTGAAGCCTTCACTACTGTTAGCAATATAAACCCAAAGATAGAAACAATATTCTGAATTTCTTGATTTCTTGAATTTCATTATTAAAGTTTCAGTTTCACAGGTTTATAATCAGTTTGTGCCACTCCCTGTATACTGATAATAGTCATCAATATGCATCAAATAAATTACTGATGAGTAAACTCTGCTGTCAGCTTTCTGTGAAGAGAGAAAATTAGATTTTACATTCCTTGAGATGTGGAATTGTCCTTCAGATATGTGAATGAGCAATTTAGTTAAGTGGGATTATATATTATCAGAACATATTTTGTCTGTAGTGAAGGTCCAGTGTGTAATTCTTTTGAAGGATCTGCTGACAGAAATGCAGTATAATATACTTCAGAGGTGTGTAAAGACCTTACATAATGAAGCATTATGATTGTATTACCCTAGAATTAACTATTTCTGTTCACATAAATTGCGAGTCCACTTCAATGGAGTGTAAATTATTTTATCTCTTTAAGCAAAGAAAATAAAACGTGACAACATCTTAGTCCTGTGTCAGCCACCGTAGTTGGAAAGGGAGGGGGGAGTGAGCCGTTGGTTGTAATTCACAACCTCACCGCTGGATGCCGCTAAAGTTCATACACTGGATACACTGAATGTCCATTATTTAAACAGTGGAACATGTTTAAACATTTTCTTTTTTGAAGCACAATCTAGAATAAAGGTTCAGAGGTCACAATCTATAATAAAGGTTCAGAGGTCACAATCTAGAGAGACAGAATGGGAGATTTTTTTATGAAGGCTGTCTAATTTGTGAATTAAATGCATTCATATGTATTACATATTGACACTGTCATAACTTTTAGATGTGATTTTACTTTGAGTCAAATGATAAAAGATATATAACTGTACCAACAACTGCTACCAAAAACTGTCAGTGCCTTGCATGCCCGGATTAAGAATTCAGGGGCCCCTGGGCACAGGTGTCTGGTAGAGATTAATTAACAAACAGTACATGCCAAACTGAATAGATATTTTCCAGACAAAAATATGACATAGTTGTGTCAAACAAAACTAAAGTGTTGTTCTTTTCATTTGCCTGCTTTTGTTGTTGTCATCTGTCTTTATTTGACAGGTTGCTTTGTGCAATTGTTCAAAAATATCCCAAAAAGGTTACAAAAGCTGATTTCATTACTCTTTGCTGACGTATTGCCATGCACTAAGGAAAGTGTTTTGAGGAATATTTAGCCCTTGGACCTGCTGAATTGTTCTTTGAAACAGCAATATATTAGGATGGTACCTTTGTGAAACTGGGTCACATCAGGCCTTAAGTGACAGATGATTTTTAATGCATGATATATATTTCTTCATAGAAAGGCAACCACAAAATGAATAAGACTGAGGCTTAAATTTATTTAAATAATTTACACTTAATATGAATTTGAATAAGATCTGTGGCATGAAAAAGTGAAAATGTTAAATACGACATGAAGAATGTGCAAATTATTTTGTTTCATTTATATTTTGCTTCTTTGGGCCACTAGGATTTATTCATTCATTGACTTTGAATCTTATCAGTTATGCAATTTAATGTGCTGGATGGAGTTGTATTCACGTTGGTAATTATGTAACATGGGCATTTTTTGTTTTAGCTTGTTGAGCATTTATTTTTATAAATATACAGTCAGTCCCAATACTTAAAATATATGTTTGTCTTCCACACTTAAAGACCCACAACTGCTTAGGGCTCCCCGCAGTGTGTTCCCTGTGGGTCATACTGTATACCACTGATTTGTACCCAGACTGTATCTATTGTGGACCACAAGAGATAATCCATACTTCAGTAATGCAGTGAGAAACTCCATTTTTAGCCATTAGTACCAATGCTGCTGGAAAAGTTTAAAGTTTAATGCCACTCTATAATTGGAAAACATCTAAATGTAAATGCAAGAAAAGCTGATTCAACTGGATGGAGGGAAGAAATCCAATTTGGTAATAATCACGTTTTTTTCTCTCTTCTTCTAATTATCTTTGAAAAGCAGAGCTCTGGCCACTCTGACATTTAAAGGCATTTTAACGAATGCTTCCTCATTTATCTGAATTTAAACTAAAGAGATTGAAAACAAATGGTAATAAAGCACACAAATAGCTCCCAGTTAAAGGAAATAAAATCACTTTGCACAGCTTTAGGGAACATGTATAGAGATTCAACACTGTGCATTAATCTGCTCAATTGGCTTCTAGAAGGTTACGAGCCACAAAATAAGCCAGACTAGGTTTTGCATTATATAGTTTTACTACATTTGAAGGATTAGTCCACCTTCATAATACTTCATAATTTATTCACTCTCATGCCATCCCAGATGTATGTGACTTTCTTTCTTCAGCTGAGCACAAACTAAGAATTTTGATTGAAAATGGCATCATGTTATCTTTTTAAATGGGAATCAAAATGTTGAAGCTCTAAAAGGCACAAACATCATGAAAGTAATTAAAGAAACTCCAGTGAGATAATAAATGTCTTCATAAGCGAAGCGTTTAGTATTTTGAGTCCTGTGCAACTGAGATGCATGAGCTTGAGTAAACTATGACAAACAAAGTCTCACTATTTTTTGTTATATTGTTGCTGTAATACACTGCCTTTCTCTATTGCTTGAAAAAATACAACAGCATAATAAATATGTTTACAGACTAATCCTTAGGCTGCTTCCTTTAATATTGCTTGGCTCTCACAAAATCTTGGTTTCAAGATGTCAAAACACTCACAGTTCCTTTTAATTCATTAAAGAGCAAGGTATGACGTTTTTAAAACAAACGTATTAATAGGATATTAATAAGGCGAGGAATGCAACGCTCAATAGACGGTTTTAAAGTGTCAACATAAACAAACCTACTGCATGTGCACATTCGTGGACTGCCATTACCTTCCGGTACACATTCACAAACATGTGCCTGTAGATTATTCCTGATAACAAGCAAACGAAACCTAGAAGAAACGTTACTTGGCTGAACTTGTCTCTCACTCATTACGTGTCAGTGTACCATACGGTTTCTTTAAATGCAACCAAACGACAGAACCCATTCAACAAATTGTTTATTTGATTAAATGAACATACAACAAATTTCACCAAATATTTTATTTAATATAATTATTATACAATAAAATAATAATGCAAATTATTATTTAACATAAATAAAATAAAATATAAATTGTTATATTATTAGACACTAGCCAAACACAAACCGGAAGTAAACTGCAATCCCGGCGCTTGTGTCTGATGAAACGGTCTACATGGCTGCTCTAGCGAAAGTCCCGCCTTCCAGTAACGTAAACCAACCGTCAATCAGCAAAGACTGGCTAATCTCTGAGGTGGGGCGCTCGTGAGTAGCTTGCCATACTGTGCGCAGGCGCAATAGATGAGGCAACCTCGGAAAAGGACAAATTAATCTTAGAAAACCAAAGTTATGATACAATTCATGTCATGTTTAATTATTGATCAGAAATATGCTGTATAATTGTGATTTTTGAAAGTAATTTTACAAATATTCGCCTTCCACCTTTCAAGTAGATAGGACTGTGGACTGACTATAGACGCTGCAAACATGACCGCCAAGTGGCACGACTTCTGTTAACAGAACTTGTTAAAAAGCATTAATTTCAAAACTTTTACTGACAATTTAACATAATTTTGAAAAAAAAAATAACAAAAAAAGGTAACCATTTAAAACAGTCATTCTCATAGCATGTTTTGCTAAAAAAGCTATGATGCCAAAGCAAGTTTTATGAGAATTTTAAGCTTTTGACTAGAAAAATTTAAATTAATTGTTGGCCTAGCAGCCTTTTGAAAGTTCCTGGTAGATTTTTATAAATAAAGTCAAACTTGATGTAAATTTCTTTGAGTGTGCAGAAACAGTCCCATAAAAATGTTGCGGAGGATGACAATATCAGTCATGGACACTTTTTTATTCTTCATGAATATTCTGTGAATTATAATTTTTTGTCGTTTTTGTCATTAAGGTTCATCTAGTAGAACATCCAAGTTTTTTTGGGGAATATTTTCATTTTACTCTGTTTAAATTAAAACATATAACACACTCAAACAAACCGAGAGAGAATTTCAACAGAAAAAGCAATAAAATACATACAAAATTGTATGTTTAAATTATGCTTTGTGCGAGGTAGGGAACACAATCATGTTTATTCTGATCATTTTTTGTGTTATCGAATTGTATGTTTTATAATAAAAATATTAACTGCCATGATGTTTCAGTGGTAATATAGTTAATAAACTTGTCGGCATTTAAGATTGTCAAGTAACATCTCAACTTTATCTCATACAAATATAAAGGAGTGTTCATATCATTAAATGAGAATTTAGGGTCATAATTATTTATTGCTTTTGCATTTTATAACATAACACATTCCCCAGTTGCCTGAAATTACAGATTTTTGTATCTGTCCAGCTTTTCTTTATTGTATGTTAAAAAATCACTCTTTAGACATGCGTGAACATGAAGTCTATGTTAGTAGGAGGTCCATGCATGCCAGAATTGTAAAGCTTAAAAAGCTTATAACAGTTAACTAAACTACGAATGACAATCAGGACCTAAAACCTTATAGCTGACCAAATCCACCAGAACGTCTAAAGAAAACCGTTTTTACCATAACCCAATTGCAAGGAGAAACTAGTACAACATGAGCTTTTATTGTTGCCTCAGAACGAAAGCAGTATGACTGTAGCAAAAAATCATATAGATCAAATATGGAAGAAACAGCAGATCACTATGCAGTTCTTTATTTGTGTTATGCGGTAAGATATAGTGGAACGTTTATAGCTCTTCGGTGCAGTAAATAAACAAGGTACAGTAACTGCTGTATCACAATGTTTCATTTCAGGTTCAAGACTAAATCATACAGTATGCCCTGGCCATAGATTGTCAAGTTATAAACCCCATATTGCTGACTTCTGAAGAACATGCCTGTGGTTATAGTTTTTAAAGCACAATTACCCAGCGGTTCCTCCAGGACTCCACTGTTATGTATTGTGACAAACTTTTACTTGAAAACTTGACTAAGATGTGATTAAGATGGATCGGGAGCGAGCAAAACAAGCCACCTAGGAGAAAAAGATGAAGTCGTTTTCCAAACCAAAGGGGGTCACAATATCACCGAACGGGAGAAACGTGGTGTTTGGTGGCCATTGAGATTTATTTTCTGTTTAATTACACGATGCTGATCTGATTCAGAACAGAGACATTGTGTTCAGGCTCTCTTGTGAGCAGAAGGCAGGGAGATGCGAGTCCTCCTGCCAGCTGCCGGAACATACGCTGGAAAGCTGCTGGATATTTTTAAGATTGCCTTAGAGAAAGTTAAGGTGCTCTGAGCAGTTTCTTCGTGAATTCTCCTGGCAGTTTTGAAGAAAGAATCAGTATCCAGCTAATAGGGGTTTGGTGAGCTGCCTGACAGTTTGCAGAGTAATCAGCTTCTGGTGAATATTTGCAACTGAAGCGTATGAGCGACGCACAGGAATTGGAAATTATTTTAAACCTAAACAGCACTGCCTTCAAGTTGGTTATTATATTGACCACTATTGTTCTTTTTTCAAGATGGATGGAAGGCTGGGAGATAGATACATGGACATTATTGTCATTTTATATTATGGAACAAAAATACAGTACATGCAATTTTCTTTTAGCAAAAACATATTATGTTTTGCTAGTCTTATGCTCAGCTGAAGATGTGAGGCCTCACTGGACCTCACAAGCACCCATCTCCATCAAACCCATCAAACCCATCTTCATCTTACGATAGTTTTGCGATCAACCTCATTGTCTACTTGTAAAGGTCAACTACTGCCTTTGAACGTCTGTGTTGTTTGCCTCTGTCAGAATTATATTAAATGATATTTAAATTAAAATCATACCTGAACTGTCTTGTCATCTTAAAAACGTTCTGCGCATAAGGCTTCAAACCTGTTAACCGTCGGAGCTCTTTTTGAGCCTACACATGAAAACCCATGTCGGAACTAAAACGGCGGTAACTTTGTGAATTTTTTAGAATACAGACTTACGGTTGATCTCGTTTGAAAAAATAAAGTAGCTGCTTATTGCTAAAAAAAAAATCACACACACACAAAAAAATTAAAGATACGTTGTTAGGTTTATTGTAAAAAATAAATACAAAAGTTTACGTTTTTCTTTGATTTAAAAATACATTTAAAAAATATGGGTTGCAAAAGGATAACAAAAAATCTAAGCACACTCTTTATAAAAAATAATCAATTACTCTCCCTAGATAAATTATTAAAAAAAAAACCTTTCCAATGATAGCTAGTTTGTCATGATTCAATTAGAAATTACATGCACAATATTGACGCAAACGTAGGTGTCCCGTATACGGAACGGGTGACACATTACAGGCTACATGATCAAACATATGTCTTGTAGGTAGAGAAACGTTGTGTGTTTCTTGACATTTTAATTGAAATGAATGAGCCTTGGGCATGATAGTGGGACAAAGCAATGCAGTAAACAAGACGCCTAGGAGAGGTGGGAACTCCTGCAATACATTTTTAAATAACATTTCAGATTGCACCTCATAAAAGCCTTGTGTACTGTAATGTTTGCCAAAGGTGACTTCCGTATTTCTATAAGTACATTTTTTATTGTCCGTTTACATTTGCAGTTCTGTTTATGTTGTCGGCATACAGTCACAATCGTGTGCATGGGTGCATAATAAAACCCAGCTAACCATAAAATTCACAGCCATATAATTGAGGTTTTCACAATATAAAATCCATAGCACTAAGCCACACAGGCTTGAATGCTTACCATAAACCCATAAAATTCAGACAGATATACATATTTAATAAATAGCCATTTTAAAGAAGGTATGTACACATTTCTTCATGCACTGTAAAAAATCCAACTTGCAAAATGTTCACCCTATGAAGAAAAATAAGTAACTTGAACATAGTATTTTTAGTTTAAGGAATCAAATGATTGTTTTACATATACTGAACAAAATTAGCCTAAACATGTTTCTAACAAAGATTATTTTGTTGACTGGAATATATTAATTGCCTGAACAAAAGTACTTGGTGTGACAATAATATCTCTATTATAAAATAAGACAATCAGCATTAAAAAAACAAACAAATTTAAGTTGGTTAAACAAAGTATCATTATTTAAAGAATTAAATAATATACGTTGAGTCAAAGGAAAGTCTTACTGCATCAGGTTGCCTCATTTTTTACGTTGGCTCAATTTTATTGTTTACAGTGTGCCCCAGCCCAAACAAAGAAAACATTAGTTAAGGTGCAACTATTTCTTACGTTTCGTGGATCTATATTAATTTAAATTTAGTTCTTTAAGCCATCAAGTTTGTACGATATTCCCAAGTGTTGTGTAAACTTATACAATGTAATGAAAGAGCATGGATATGAGCTATTGCTCCGTTTAGACTGGGAACACAAATGCATACAGTATATACTGCATCAGGCTATATAGAGTACTTTGATTATATTTTCGTTTCAGAGCCTCATATTCCATAATGAAAGATTTATTTTGGTTGCTCTGTTAGCTGTTGTTTCCACAGAGAGGTCTTTAAAGCAGGGCAGGTACCGAAAAAAAGAGTTTCGTTAAATATTTTGTTTGTCTTCAACAAGAGCCAAGATCAAGCAAGCCTAAGGTAGTCTGAGGACAATTCCTTTTCCAGCAAGATAACCTCATTCAATTTATTCTTTCTTCTGTACTTTATTTGAACGTTCCTGTCTATGGATCTAAATCAACGTTTCTGTCTATGGATGTAAATGAATCTCGAAAACTGCTGTCTGCAATGAGCTAATACTTAACAGTGAAATCCAGTCATAAATCAGATGCAGTATTTTTGAAATGTCAGTGATTTGGCCTGGAGAACAGGGTATGCTAATAGGCCTGGATGGAGGCCACTCATATTCTTCTTGAGTACCCTCATTTATCGTATGTGTTAACGCTACAAATGATCCTCGCGCTGTGCCGTGCATACAGAAATGCACATTCAAATGGTATACATTCATACTGTAATTCACTCGTCCACATAAGGGTCAGGATAGCTTGTGAATAATTACATTGTCACATTTGTTATTTAACACAATCAACTTAGGTAAAATGCAATGAAGCAGCAAGCAATAAATCCAAAAATGTGTTTATGTGTTAACTATCTGCGACCGCAACACGATTGGGGAACTAGTGTTTATATGTGTTGCATTACTCTGAAATCGAATTGGTCCAAAATCTTGCATCTTACAGATGTAGACTGTGATGCATCACAGATCTATTTGCATTTTGTCACTTCAAGTAGAAATTTTGATTGTAATACATACTTTACAATTGCACAATTATTACTACTACTAATAAAAATATTATAACAATTAAATATATATAACAATAAGAATAATAATAAGAAATATTTATTACAAAAATTATTATTATAATTGTTGTTGCATTTAATTTATTAAATTATCATGATTTATTTATTTGCAGATTTCTTTATTATTAATAAGTATTACTAATTGTTTGTCCACCCATAGTTCACAAATATTAAATAGTTTATAGAATAAGTATTTGTTTAGAGAGTGGTGTTATTTAGAGCTTAGTGAGTTGTTTATGCTTAATTAGTAAAGCATTAACAAATCTAACTTTTAAATTTAAAGATGTCACCTTGATAACATTCAATCTTATTTGAAGAGAGTTTGATAATTCAATTTTTTTTTCATATGGGTATTCCTTTAACTATTAATATTTGACACCTTGTCATCTCTAGTTAGGTATTCTGTTCTAACAACCATAAAACCTTCCACTGATAGTGAAGAGATTTGCACTCTGGAGACACTGGATAAAAACTGTATTTTGATATTGTGAAAATGACAATTATTTATTAGTTTGTTATGAAACCCACGTCACTCAGACTGAGCAAAACTCTCTTGTAAGTTCAAGTGTCACAACGCATCTATTCAACATGGAAAATTAATTAAAGCGTCAAGTTTGGCAGCTGTGCACTGCATTTAACGTGATGCTGAGCAATCATGCAAAATTAAGGTGCACATGTGAATCTGACGCTAGACTCCAGCCAAAGGAAGGGTAAGTACCATCAAGCATAGAGACTCTGGTAGCCTCAACACGCATGGCATTGAGCTGATGGGGAAAGACAGTGACTCCTTACTTTAGAAACCATAGGAACAAGTGCACATGTTACCAAAAATGATCATGACCGCATTTGCCCTTTCAATTATGCCTAACTTCACATTCAGAGGTTTTTTTTTACCACCAGTTCAGTGCTGCGTGTCTCATTGCCTATGCAACGTAACATACTGTTTCATCAGAGCGGAAATGAAGACGTTCTTTTGGGCCAAGGCTGGGTATCTGAGGAGACCATAACGGAGTAAAAATGAATTGTTTTGCTGGAAAATGAGGTGGAAACGTATCTCTGCAATTCAAAGCAGACATCACAACATTATGAATTCTTTGAAACAGTGGGTATAAGGATATAGTTAGAACATAACTCATCTGGGGTTAGCAGAGCCTGGGTTATTTCAGCACAATCCTCCTGGTGACGAGATAAAATCGTCAGTTCGCTCTTCAGTTTGAAGGTGCGTCTTGGTGTTTCATGTAATTGAATCCTATCAAACTTGAAGAGGAAAGCTTTGATCTCTTCAGAAATAGGAGCAGTTCTGTTTCAGCAGCATAAGGCGTCTCCAGGTGGATCCGCTGTGGGGGAACCAGTTGAGAATTGCCCCTGGATGACTCGGTAGATAGCTAAATGATTCATCATGCATTAAATATGATCAGGGAACTCTTAAAATCATGATCGCCGTGAGTGTGGCTTCTGTGAGATACCTAGTTAAGAAATTCAGTCCATTAGATCTAAAGTGCTGTAATTGTCAACTTATGACCCAAAGCCAAAGAGGGCAATCAGTCTGTCTCTGGATTTAACACAAGATTTATATATATTTTTGTCTAATTTATACTAACTTACACATTATTAACAAGACAAACCTTGCCATGCTGTCAATGAAAAGATGGGTAACACCTTACAATACGGTTCCATGCATTGAGTAAGAGATAGTGTACATCCAGTCAGTTACAATTAATCCCAACAGGTATTCTAAAAAGGTTTATTTTGTATTATTTCATGGCTCGTTGTAATGCTTGATTCTGATTGGCCAGTCGCGCCATTTGTTGGTTTGTTATGTAAGGGATGATGTACAGTCAGCCAGTTGTTATCGCAGAAATAAGCCACAACGGTGTGACCAGGACCCCGACGCAAAGCAGAGGGTCTTGTTTCACACTAGAGGGGCTTAATTTCGCGATAACAGCTGGCTGCTTGTACATTATTCGGCTTATTACACGGCTACTTGCCACATGAGGAAAACGTGAATTTGAATCATTTTATTAGCTCTGTTTTACCGAATTCAGACCTTCCGCGAGGAAAAGCCGTTTAGTTTTGTTTCGTTTTGTTCAGCTGCCATGAACAGCCAAATTGGTTTAATCATTTGTAAATATAATGTGATATATGTCATTAAAATAAATATTTACAATGAACCTTTGTGTAATATTAAACTGCCCCATTCAAAAGGATTTGTAGCATCTGGGTTACATGGTGTTATTAGTTTTGAGCGGTTGTCATTTTAAAATAACAACCCTTGGATTGTCGCGACTGCTCAATCAGAATCAATCACATTTAATCTCCAGTTTTTTTCTCATGTGACAAGTAACCGTGTTATAAGAGTGATAATGTACAAGCAGATAACAACCAGCTGGATATATCACTGCTGTTCTTTTGAAACCTCTCCATATTTCGTTATTTAATTATTTACCATAAATCATTATTATTATTCACTCTTTATGTTTGTCACTGGTTTTGCAAATAAATAACCAATAAAACGTGTTAAAAAGTGATTGTCAACTTTGACAACACAGTATGTATATATAACTTGAAGTATTTGGATGAGCCTGTGTTATCAGTTTTAGGGGTTGTATTCTGTAACATCTTCAGCTCCTCGACCGGCCACACCACCTACATTAGCGCTCACACCACGGTTCACCCGATCCCTGTCACCGGACTTTTAACGGACTACACTCCCCATCATGCATCACACTCCGTCAGCCATCCTTGATTTCTTCGCCACCTCCACCTAATTACCGGGACACTATTTTAGCCTGTCGGTTTTCCTTTCACATTGTCTGGTCGTTACGTCATCTGTACTCAGTTTACCTGTGTTTTGGATCCTGTGGGTGTTATTTGTGCCTGATATGTGCTATCAACCTGAGTATACCAGATTACCCTATCAGTTTTTTTGCCTGTGTTCACAACTTGACCATTCTCTGCTAAATCTTGTTTCTTTTTTTTCACTTTTTGAATTTCGGACTGTTTATGTTTGGATGTTGGCTTTATCATTTTAAACACTTAAATACACTTTAAAACCAAATTGGGTTATTTTCATCCGGGTGTTGAGTCAAAAACGTTTGCCTCCTAACCATTAAGTTTAATTTAACCTACAATCTAAAATAACTGGTGCCACATTTACATTTTGACATTTACATTTAGGCATTTGGCAGACACTTACATTGCTTTGTCCTATACATTTTACATAGGTTTTGCAATCCCCCATGGATCGAACCCATAACCTTGCGTTGTTACCGCAATGCTCTTACAACTGAGCTAAAGGAAAGCTACATAGAACTAAAAGTTGTTCTTGATTTGTAATCATATGAACCACTTTAAGTGCTATATAGAACCATATCTTGGTGCTTCAGTGGTTCTTCAGAGGTTCTTTAGCGGTTCTTTGGGAGTGCTATATAGAAACGCTGAAGAACCATAATGGGGCTCAACAGATTTTTATACAGAAGTGATGCTGTATAGTATAAAAATAACCCAGCATTTTTAGAGTCAAAAGTTATCTTAGTTAACGTTAATTAATCCCCAGAGAACCAACCTGAACAAACCATGAACAAATGTACAGGTATTGACTGACATTAACAAAGATCAATAAGTGATGTAAAATGTATTGCTCATTGATAGTTCATGTAATCTTATTCATTAATTAAGTTTAACAAATAATGCAATTTAATCTGATTATTATAATGATATATTACAACACCCCTGAAACTATTTACTTGAGATGAATTGTATGAAATAATGAGACTTGATACAAAACAGACAATTTCACAAACATCATTCTGAAAACAAGACATAAGAAAAAACTGTTTGCAAATGGGATAAGAAAAGTAAACTTCAACATTACATTCTATTAAATCTTTTGTTTTTGTGCTTCTCTGGTGGTTTTTTATGTTTATATACTGGATGGGGTGCCTCTGCTCTTGAAGATCCTACCTTTCTCAAGAATTTTCCTTTAGGCACACACTGACAGGCAAGCCTGTCATTTTCAAATGAACTCTGACTGTGAATAGCGGGTTCATGTGTGTTTATATATTTTATTAGTAAACAGGGCTGAAATACCAAACAGGATTTTTCTTTCCTGCAGTGCACTCACTCTGGCTTTGCAAATAACATTAGCATTTTGGGGAATTTATGATTTTTGCTATAAGGATAAAAGGAACATCTCACCCAGACCTCTGATCTCTTTATGTGAACACAGGCAGAGAGAGGGAAGTGCAGACGTGGAAGTGAAGCGTGTAATGAAATTGCCCAAAGCAGCTTTCTGCTCCGGAGGGACCTTGCGTGGGTGCCGCACTGCACTGGCCAATGGCTCAATTTAAGAAGGTTAATTGTGAGGTGCCTCCAGAAGAATCAAAGGACTATTCTCAAAACGCTTGTGCTTGCATGTACAAAAGCATCCTCCTTTATGGTATCGTAACAATCATACAAGGTGCTGAATGGATAATTACGATAACCCACTTATCTGCATTTTTACGCTCGTATTACTGCGTTCTCTACTGTTGTCTCAGGGGGAAAAAACAACAGACAAGTCTGCTGAATCAAAAAGACATTTTGTGGATTTATTACCATTCCTTGGGTAAACAGTGCAATGTGCGTGATTTCTCCAGAGCTCACGAGCGAAACAGAATTATCGCTGATTAAACCGGTTAGCCACCAGCTGTCGTGAGAAAAATAATGGAAAACAAATTTTTCAGCCATTTTTAGCATTCTCACTGTGATTCACATGTGAAGTGTCAAAAGTGACTTCTCCCAGAGCTTTGATTATAAGTTATTGTGCTGTCGGGGGACCATTGGGTTTCACAAATTAAGCGCAGACATTCAAGATTTAGCAGGTCCATCATTATGCATAAAGTGTGGGCTTGGAAACAGGCATTCTTAAAAAAAAACTTTCTGTGCTTTTCATGCTAACCTAAGGTTTCCAAAACCGACAGTGGTTGGCTGTCACCCAAATCAAAAAGGAAGGCACCTATTGATGAGGAACGAACTCCCACAGTTTCACGCTTCCTGTGTGTACAATGCCCACAGAAGCACTCGAACCCATCTCCAGGGGTGTTTGAATAGCCAAGGAGAAACATTTCAGCTTTTTCCAGTATATTTTTTGAATGCTTAAGGCGACGTGTGGAACTGTGGGGCCCGCAGTGGGGTTTTCAATAGATCCTTACACAATTTAAGTAGACCCCAGGTCGGAAACTTTGGAGTTAGGGCAGAACAGTGAATTAGGACTGGATCCAGTCAGACAGCATATAATAAAAAGGAATATGGGCAGCACAGTATGGCGAGCTTTGTAAATGGTACCATCTGTCGGAGCACATTGTCAACGAGGTGTGAAGGGGCCAAATGTAGGCAGGTGAATATCTCCTGTCCTTCCTGCTTCTGTCATGTGTGATTGAAGAAAATCCTTGTGCTCATTAGGGAGAAAGTTCTGGACTTTGTAGGAATCCATAATGAATGAACAAGGTCTCCAAGGGCCACACAAGGTCGAGTATCCAGGGTTTATGAGCAATAATGAGGGTATATAATTGCTATACGGTTTATTAAATGCAAAGTCTATGCACTTATAATATAGAAAATGCCCCTCCGGTCAAAAGTTCATGGTCACTTACAGTACTTCCTATATTTTGGAATGATAATAAACTCATCAAAATTGAAATTAGATTAGAAACTCTTTGTCTAGAATTTGTCAATTTGGCATTTCATCGACTTCTTGAGATGCTTTTTGAACAGCATGAAGGAGTCTTTTCTATTCTGGGCTCTTTTTGGGTGCTTTTTCTTCATTATTTGATACATTTAAAAATGTTTGTAATGATAGAAGTAATATGTTTGTCCAATTATATTTTATTTGTATTTGATATTTTTTTATAAATAATAATAATACAAAAACATTCAAAAGTCAACTGTCCGAAATTAACTTCCAGTCTGTTTTTAGTAATAATAATAATAAAAAAATATTTTATGTTTCATTTGTGTTAACATTAATTTATTTCATTATTATATTGTATATCAATTGCATTTAAATGAAAAAAACTGCTTAACAGTAAATTGTTCTTTGCAGATGTCTACCGGAATTTTAGTTTGGGCCAACGTTTGTCTATGTTATGCTGAAACTTTCTTTATGCGTCAACATATAAAGGCATTTATGTTATCACATCACTGGTTGCCTAAATACCATGTGAACAACACTGGTCCACCATAACATCCGGTTAATTTTTTTAAACACTATACAAACAAATACAACCAACAGAACATTTATAATCAAATCAAAATGTTGCACCTGCTGGACCAGTGTTTACATCTTAAAAAGTGGTCTATAAGTTACATTGCAACAAGATACAAATCCCCAAGAAGGTTCACTTTATTCTTTCATTGAGCCAAATTAAGTTGACAAACCCCACCTAATCAACTACAACCCTAACTACTCATATCCACAACCATAAACCCCAAAATAATGTGTATATGAAAATAAACTAATAGATAAAATCCTATATTTGTAGAGTTACACTTCTGCTCAAATTTTTGTACTCCTTTGGTTTACTCTCTAAACTCTGTATTGTGGAATTTGAAATACCTTTGCCTCCCTGTATGATAAATCACCTGTGATTTTCCTCATTTGTAAGTCGCTTAGAAGAAAAAAAGCATCTGCTAAATGATTAAACGTTAATGTAAAACTATTACTCAACAATGTGGTGTATTATTGAGGGCTTCAGGATCGGCTCTTTCATTCTAAGCACATTCTGTGATCTATGGGAGCAGCAGAGCATGAATGTTGCAGGTGGGCAGGACCTGACATCCAGTTTAAACCATTACAATTTCTCACTTTTAGCCGAATGCCTCTGGACTCAGCTGCAGTCAGATGTCTGTGTGAGTCAGCGGAGAGCACCAAACAGGTCCTGGTGGTGATGAAGGGGAGGTGATGGGTAGAAAATGTTTTGATTGAAGCCTTTTATGTACTTATTAGAGCCAAAAATTCTACTTTTGTGGAATGTTTCTTTGAAGGATTAATATTGAAATCTTAATTTTCGGCGCTCCATTTTCACATTTTGTTAGTGTGAAGCCAAATTCATACAATTGTTTCCCTTCTCCATAGGACTGTTTCACAATTCTAATTATTCTATAAAAAAATGTGTAACTATATACTGTACATATGACATTGACTGTACAGTAAACAATATTTTTAACCCAGTAAGAAACAAATGTAGTTAAAATACTGATTGTCATACATTTTTTACTGCATGGCCTATACAAACTTTCTCTCCATCAGACAATAAAAACTTTTGTGCATTTGCAAACCGAATGTGACATTGTTAAAAAAGCAGATGCCTCTTCCCACCGTATATCTACAGTACGATTACAAGATAAACATCCAAAACCTCAAATTCACTTAACTTTCTACTTGGCTGCCTCATGAAGTGGGTGGTTTGTTACCTTGTCGAAATGCCGCATGCATTAGTCTTGCCCGCACCTGCGCAGAAAGCGCAAGGTGACTGCGCTTGTCTCCGAGCCTCACCCTCCACCGCCCGCAATACATCAGCAGATGCTCGCAGCCACCCTCACCTATGAGACAGCTGGGGATGCTGGGACCCGGAGAACCCCGCCCTGACCCTGCTGCCTGCTGCCCTGTGATATATGATGACGTCCAAATACTCAAAGCACCACAGAGGCGACAGATAACACCTCCGGTGGGTGAGGGGAATCTTATCGAGTGGAGACGGCAAATCCCATCAGCTGCAGAAAGGCGTATTTAAATTGCTTAGCCGGGTCGCGTCGATATTGAATCGCAGGCGGCTAAAGTGTGTGGTTTTAATGTAATCACAAGAAGCCGCCAAAATGCCAGGCGAGCATTTTATTCGCAGGTGCCTCTCGAGTTATTGACAGAAACTTGAGCTGGGGAAATTGCAGGCTAACTTTCTTATTTCGGCGGACAAATCGCATATGAGGGTATTGTTTACGTATCATCTTCGTCTATTAGCTCTCTCGGGGATTGTGGCAGTGTTCTTTTCTGACCACCATAATTTCTTAATGTTCACTCTAGAGTTGTAACGGGACACGAAGGCTCTTCATAGATTATTTCTTTCAAACTACCTGTGAAACTATGCCAACTCTCCTTTTGCAGATGAGGGTAATGACATATAGGCTACTCTCAAAAGAGCGCGCTGTGGACTTGAAAGAGAATTTCATAGAGTGTGCTGTCTAGCCACAGGGAACGGTGTCAGAAATTCATACCCTGCTTTTCAATACTTCATGGACATTAGTCAGACCCACTCTGTTGTTACAGGCCCAAAATTCTTTAGAAAAGGGGTTAGCTTAGCAATAAAAGCACAACCACTTCTATAGATAAGTGTCGGGGAAGAGGAACCACGCCAACTTTGCAGACCAGAAAGTTAATTTTAATCAGTTACTGTAGGTCAATTTTGCTTCTAGCATTGACTATGACACCAATGGTTTTCAGAGTAGATGTAATGTGTCCGCGAATAATGTTCACAGTCTGGGGCCGAGACAGAGAAAGAGAGTCTTAATGCTTTCAAAAGCAAAGTCACTGTGGGGCCCTCCCTCTCCCGTTTCATGTCCGAACCGACAGCCAACAAGAACAGAGGGCCGTGGAGAGCTTTGATGAATAAATGCTTTTTTCATCCGTGACATTGCATCACCAAGGGTTATGCAGGACACTATTTGACTTAAAGGGCATTCTAATTATCGGCAAAGCTTCTCAGAAAAACACAGCCACGCAAGGTCTCGAACAACTGCACGTCCTGCATTCATTATACCTTTGGTGAAGATGTTAAAGAAATGTCCCTCGAGCAGAAGTGTGTTATATGGCCATGCATCCACACAACTGTGATTCACACAAGCGTGTAATTACTTGCGTCGCCCATAAAGTCCTTTGAGAAAAAGGGTATTTGGCCTTTTAGAAAACCTAACGTCCATTGCGTTGTCATCCAGAACAGAAATAAAAGCCCGTTCACTACAAGAACAAGAACAATAACTATAAACGTACAGTATACAACATTGGCATCTACATCACTGGACAATAACAACACAATCTCTCTCAAAAACTATTTTACAAGGTGGCTAATTTTGGCTAAATCGTATGATGAGTTATACCATTCCATTTTTTTCCATTCCATTCTCTACCGCTTATCCGAACTACCTCGGGTCACGGGGAGCCTGCGCCTATCTCAGGAGTCTGATGAGTTATACATTTTAGTATATTATTTGCTTTGGTTTGCTTTTTTCTAGTAATTATACATTTCTGTATGATTCACAGTGTACGAATGCATATCAGTTGATTTGAGATCAAGTGGACCAGAAATGTTGTTTGGATCATTTATCAGCTTGGGAAAAAAGGCTCTGAATGTGATCCCTAGTATTCCTCTGTATGTTTTTTAGTATTATAGTTATAAAGTGGACTCTTTTCTCTTAAATGGTGAATGATTTCATATTTTTTAGTAATAATTATTGTTATAGTTCTTGAAAATCAAATGTTTGAAACAAAAAATCCAATCAGTGAAGTTTAAAGTCCTTAAATATAAAAATATGGGCATACAAATAAAGTATTACTATTAATTTTATGTTGTTTAAGTTTGTTACCAAGTAACAATTGGCCCTTTTCACATGACATCACACATCTTCCTTTCTGCCGCGAAGCACTGTAGCGTTACTTCCGCTAGCGCCTCAGAATGGAGTTCAACAAGTCCCTTGCACAGCTGCCAAAAATACGGCTAGATGCTGTTCAACATCTTGGAGACAAATTATTATACAAAAATTACGACTAGATCAAACCTAGATAAATGATACAAATTCTTTGTTAAAAAGTGCCTGTTTGATTATGAAGGTAAATGTTTTGCTTTCTTTTTGTGTTAGCGAAGGTGCTAGTATAAGTATTTGAATAGGTGTTCTGTCCGTTTTTTTTTATTGTTGTTAAATTCCAGCGTTATGGCAAAACGATAATTCTTCTTGCTTGTTGCAAGACGGGTGTTATAAAACACTGCTTTGCAGAAGAAGGAATTAGTGTTACAACATTGTGAAAAGGGCCAATTGTCTGTTTAATGAGACTTAATGAGAAGTAATTTAAAGAGCCAAAAGTGAGAGGCAGGCAGGCTTCTCTAATCTTATCTACAATTCATAGCAATATGGCCCATTTATTTCACTCTTTGATAGCCTGTTTTATGTTCCCAATAATACTAGATGAAAACATGGCTTGCAACAAGATGCAATTGCAAGGGATTATTTATCAAAAGAGTAAGGATAGGTAAAACATTTTATTCCAGCATACATTCAAATATACTATATGTTCTACTCATAGAACACTTTCTGAAGCTCTTGTAATATTATCTTTATGCATTTTCAACAAAATAAGGAATGCATGCCCGGGCCATAAAATACAATGTTTTAAATGTAAATGATAATACAAAACTGAAGACTTTACAGACACATTTTGCATGTTCTGATCACGTTTCCCGGTCAGAACCTGATGCAATTTCCGGTTGTGGAGACTTAAAGCAGAGAGAAATGGAAAAATGAACAGCACCTCTATACCACTGCTGTGTGCTGCAATGTACAGCATCTGCTAAATTGAACTATTTTCTCATTTTTCCATTTCTCTCTGCTTTAAGTCTCCCCAACCGGACACTGCCTCGGGTTTTGACCGTGAAACGCGGAACTCACACATGCATATAGCCCATTAGGCCAGAGAAGCAATGGGTTGCACGATCCCAACAAAACAGACTGGAACAATTATTTATTTATTTATAGGCCAATAGGCTAGCAACTACAGCTTGGAAAAAAATAAATAGATGTCTATAATAACGTTAATGGCTTGAGGCCGTGGAAGTGCAGTGTTATCCTGTTTTTTTTCTTCCACTTTGGCAGCTTGTCATGATTAGACAGAGGTAAATCGATGCTGTCAGTCTCATTCGATAACGGACAGGTGATTCTAATTGGAAAAGTCAGGCTCTCCAGGTCCAAAATAACATTGATAATTTCATTTTGGATTATATTCAAACAAGCTGGAAACAGATCTCAGTAATGAGTTGTAAGAATGGTGGCGCGAACAAATCAAACTTTAGCTAAATTAAAATCAATTACTATGAGTGTGTATGGATTTAAATTGATGATGTGAATAATTCATTCATCCAACCTATCAATATTTTCTGAAAATAAAATAATTAAAAACTTTATATTAATGTGGCAGATAGAAAGAGTGTCTTTTGTATTAAATATATTGCTTGTTGTTTTCTTCTGCAACTGGCCTGCAGCCCACAGAAAGGTATTTTGCAATCAGGTTTGCTTCAGTAGCTCTAATAGTAAAAATTGAGAGAAAAACATATGGGTCAGGTTCTTCGTGGAACAATACAGTCAAAAAAGCTTCTTGATTCATTAGTTAGCACTTTGTTCTAAACAGCTCCCCTTTCGAAAAATTGACATCTCTTTTTTTGTTCTAGAGGGTGGTCTAAACCAGGTTTGACAATGGAAAATCATGTTGGTCTTCTAAAACACTGGATAATGTTGTAAAGCATCCATAAATTTAAACATCCAAGTGTTCACACATTATCCACACTTTTTATATTGAGCTATCTGCTGTAAAACTTCATGTGATTATAAAATCAATGGGGTGCCTCAGATTAACTAATCAGTCACCTCAGAGTTTTGTCAAAAACACAGTTGCTTCAAGTCTCTAAATCGTAAAATCAACACGCTTCTACAACTACCTGTGCAGTTTAAGCTTTCATGACCAGCTTATCAAGTTTTTCCCAAAACAAATAAAATCAATGCAGATTTGTTTATATTATTTAGTATTTTAAAAAAAAGTGGGTATTTCCAGCTTCTGAGCTAACCAAACTGATTTTAAAGCGACTATAACACATGCAGTTTCTGCCAATCTCATATTAATCTTGAGTGCCTATAGAGAAGTATTGCATACTTCGTATCTTCAAAATGTCTTTTGTTTGATCACATTTATTGAAGACAGATACAGCTGTAAAATTATTTTCGAAAACAGGCGAGCCATGAATGCATGCGGGGGGATGGAGTGGAACTACAGGACGAGCACACAATACATCATCGTATTATGCCTGCGTAACTGTTTATTCACTATAAATTGTATTGTTTACATTATAGACGTACGCACCGATTGCCAACAAAACACAGACATATGGCTCTGTTTCACTTACCACGTGCGGTTTATGACCGGCATCTTATATCGCACCATCTATCAGTTTCAAACAATCTGCAAATCCAGCCGTTATATCCGCCGTTTATATAACATTCATCAGCAAAATGCAATGAACAAACAAACACAACTGAACTTCAGGAACAAAGAAGCAGATTGATGGGTGTGCTCTTTCCCCCACTCTCCCTCGTTGACGAGTGGGTGTGCTATTTCATATCGCTCTCGCTGGTTGACGTGTTGACATGCTTTTCCCAGAGAATTGTCCAATAAGGGACTAAGAAAATGTGTTACGTAATTTCGGAATTACGGAATTTCTTGTCAGAAGGCATGAAACACTGTGGCACCATCCACTTGGTCGTGTTCCTTGGTGGAACATGCTGTGAATTCAGATCAGAAATTGGAAATACATTCTTTAAAAAAAGATTCATCATTTGTGAATTGTAGTGTGAAGTGGGATGCAAAATTATTTTTGTCGTTGGTATTCATGTTATCCTCTAGCATTTTCCACATGGAAAGCTCTTCTCACTTGTCGTCAAAGAAAGTCTAAGAGCATTGTGCAGATGCCTTCAATTGCAACCAGTGTGCACAACAAGCTTTAAAATTAAATGCTTTTTGTATGAATAAAGAATCTGAATTACATGCAGTGTAAATTCCATTTAAATCGTTGGCAATTTTCCTCTGTATACTGCATAGACAGCTGTATATCCTACAGTAAGACAATAAGCATAAAGTTTTACAATGCAAAATAAGAGTTTTGCCCTTGAGTTTTGTTTATAGCTGTTTTGCCTTAAAACTGTTGTAGAACAGTACTAATATGGTAACAACTTTAAATGGAGATTACAACTATTTGTGTATTCAAAGCAGATTTTAGAATAAAGTGAAATTGATTCACCGGTGACTCAGACTCAAAGCACAAAATATATAGAGATAAGTGGCAATTATGCAGAATCTGCTCATGTGTCATGACTGTTAGGAAACCTAAGGCTATTTTGAAGTTGCACTTAAGAGCTGTATTATAAAACTTAGTGAAAACTATTGATTTAATCACTCGAATAAAAACTTTTAAATTCAGTCTATTATATCAAGACGTGTGACATTGTCTGAGCCCTAATGCTAACACAATCTCATTGCAAAAATGTAATTTTATGAGGTGGCTAATTTTGGCTAATTTGTATGAATTTGTATGATCTCATTTGTACATTTCAGTACGATTTGCTATGCGCCAGTGATTTTTTTTTTCACAAAAGCTGTTTTTTGTAAATATTCTATCAGTGTCGGTCATTCTCTTTTAAAAAATCGGTGCCCTCATAAACTTCAGTTAAAATCTGAATGCACTTCTGTCCTGTACTGACTATCCATCTTAGATGACGAATTTAAGACGGCTTGGGCGGAGCATCTGTAAACTCCTCCCCTTCAACTGTCAGTCTACTGCCAGTTCCATTTTTAAATGCAATGGCTGTTTTTATACATCCAATTAAATCTAATTCAAATTTCCATTTCACTTGGAAATGCGTTAAAAACGTCCGGTTTATGGTGACTTCACGTTTGGGGTGGAGTTAGGGGTGGTGCTTACTTCTCAATCATTTACCTACTTTTTCTTTATTCCCATCAGCTCTATATGTTGAAATTATTTCATTTTGCAATGCATCATTACAAACAGGTATTTATGAAACTCCTCTGGTTGTTTTGATGCTATTTATTATTTTGTGTAAATAAATATGTTTCTTACCCTCGGGCCTTTTAGCTCTACTTCCTGTACTTT
Source organism: Triplophysa bombifrons (assembly GCA_029783895.1). Classification (NCBI taxonomy): domain Eukaryota; kingdom Metazoa; phylum Chordata; class Actinopteri; order Cypriniformes; family Nemacheilidae; genus Triplophysa; species Triplophysa bombifrons. Next base: position 18,659,609 of record CM056464.1, read on the forward strand.
ATGTTTTTGATTAATGTTATAATAAAAGTCCAAAAAGTCTGAAGTTTGCTTTTAATGGCACATCTAATTAATGAAGACAGAGGAAGACTTGTACTCATTTGCATTTAATCACTCAAGCTTTGACATCTTTAAATTTTGATGAATGCAACAGGGACCAGCTTTTTTAAAGAACTAATTGAAGAAAGCTTTACGTCTGTGATACATTCAGTCACTGTGAGAACGGCACATATATCCTCTGGCATGGAGACGCCAATGCGACACAGTTCTAACTACGGGGTCAGAAAGGTCTTGTTATTTTTTTTCGTTTTGAGAGATGCTCAAATTACTTGCAGGGGCAAGGGAACAAAAGCTTGCACAGCCAAGTTAAAGTGGATGGGTATTTAATGAATTTAGAGTTGCTTGAAATAATGAGCAATCAGTATGAGTAATAATGATGGTGCATTTTGGTCTTGGTGTTTTATTGGTTACTTGACAAACTGTGAAATACAACAACCCTTTCTGCCATTGGCTGGACAAAAGACCCCAAATTATGCACCTATCATACCTGAGTGTTTAAAAGATTTAACCTGCATAATATTTCACGTCAAACAAAGCAACCAAAATTAGCTTAAATGATGGATGCTAATGCATTCGGGTACTTAGAACTAAGTATCTCCCAAAAACGGAAATTAAACGTTCAAGTTTGTAAACAAACATAAGGTCAAACTCAGATGCCAGTGGTCGTTCTCTCGACGGACATGCTTTGTGTACCATCAATGTCAGCTCATCTATCAACATTAACATGAAGCTGGACCATTCAAGGGCACAAAGACCCACAATGCATTGCTCAACAATATGCGGGGGCTATCCGCGGCTCTAATCTGGCTGAATTTCGGCAGAGTGCATCCATCAATCGGACATCATGATGATGTTCATCTCGAGTTTGAAGGCACGATTTGAAAGTAAGTTGCAGTTGCTGGAGGGGTACGAGTAAGTGTAGGTCAGAGACCAGATGAATTGTCTGCAGACAATGACAATGTGACAGTGTTTAGTATGCTAAGGGCATTGTCGCAGACTTAATATGACGATGCATACAGCATGAGGGACTAATTCTTCTTTGGTTGTATCAAAACCAAATAGGCTGACTCTGTGGTTGATAGACAGATGTTTACAAAAACTGAAATACAACATCTTAATTGACTCATACGAGATGCACTTCACTTTGTTTATGTAACCCTTTCGAATTTAACATTCATAGTTTTCCTTTATTTCTAGTCCTAAAGTATATTTATTTGTAACTACGGTTGATTTATATACCATAAAAGGAAGTTTCTAGATTTTAAGTGCACTACTATCATTAACCTCTAGAGGGCGGTTATTGCCGTGGTATGTTGAGTCAACGCATGTTAAAAATCAGATGAAGAAGCCTGCTTAATAGGTACGCACGAGGTTAGCGTGTAGCCGCAAAAGACGGTCTAATTTTCATTTGTTTCTTCGGTTCAATATGTATATTCTTTTATAAAGAGTATTGTTAATCGTCGAGGTAGTTTATCTATCCTGTTTCTGAGGAAAACAACCGGTCAATGCTTTTGGTTACTGGTTTTTCTTTTACACGAACTCTGGTGAGTTTTGCTTACGCATTACTTTAACTTTCAAATTGATATTCCTTTTTCTTTGTATGTGTCCTAAAGCCAATCAGACTTATTTATTATGTTTTAGAATGTATTTTTGTATGTTCATAAGGTAAAATTGATACGGAGTCAAATCTATCCGTGTATAACGGTAGTTAACTGTTTAGTTAAATTATTTTATTTTCTACAAGTATTATAAATGCAGCCAATGGGAAAAAAAGATATGTTGTACAACTAACGAAATATTCAAGTGAGAGAGATATATTGCATATTGAATACTTTTATGCGTTTAAACTGTTTATTTTCAATTATATTGTCACGTGTTGAATTAACACTGGTAATAGCGGACATTTTGTGCAGTTAATAGAAAATGTCAGTGTAAAAAAATTGTTTATATTGAGAAAATGTTTGATGTGACTGCATTGTTTTATGCAGATTGGTTTTTTTGAGGGCTGATTCAACTTGAGTGACCTACCATTTGAACGGCGAGCCAGACCCTGATCTGCCACTCAAGGAATCATCGTGGTCCATCACGGATGCACACAAGAGAGCTAAGCACATACATACTACCCGGGTAGCAACACAAAAGGCCTTTACACACAAAGACGTTGAAGCTCTTTACACACACATGACCATTGGAGTTTAATACATGGATTTTTGAGTTTATTAATATTGAGCACTTTACAAAGGACCCAGAACAAATTGAGACTGTTTTATTTAGTTTTTTTCATTCACATTCAACTTCGGGTTTGATATGAATCATTTTGTGGTTGGTTCATAGTGTTGAGTGGAAACCAGACAAAGAGTCAACTGTGAGAATATTGTTTAAATATTGTATGTAAATTTTTGCAAATAAAATTGCCGGCTGATAATTACTTTAAATTGATTTGGTCCACCCTTTTACTCTTAAATCCTCCCAGAGCCGAACCTAGGCTGAACTTAACCTCTGTAGAGTAACATACATAGAATACTGCATTCGTCGTCCCCGTTACATTTACAACTACTAAAGCACTTGACTCAAAAAACTGATGTCCAAAGTTGAGTGAAATGTTAACATGTGGCTTAGCTAACAAATCCATACTTTTATAAGTACAAAAATATGAAGGCTTGACAAATAAGTTTTTTTTTCATTGACAAAACATGTCTTTTTGGCTTCTTTAAGAAAGACGTTTCTGACCTTTGCCTTCCTTTGACTTTTCTTTCAAACTTGAAGAAATATAACTTGTTAATTGGTGGAGATGTTGTTATGCATGGTGAAGCATCACATTTATCATTCGCAGCATTCAACCTTTTACAATGTTTAAACTGTTCACACTGTACACCAGAAAGACAGAAAAAACTTGCATAAAATTACCTATTAACTGATGAAATGATAAAAAGATTTACATGAACAACCCTAAAACTGTGCATATCGTCAATTAAAAAATATGTTCTCATTCCTTTTTGCCCTAGAGAAGCATTCTCTTCAACATTGGACAAAAATGTGTTCTCTCAAAATTGACAAACATAAAATATACAAAATATTGCATAGCTTGCTCCGTTTTTAGTGTCTGTTTGACCAACACAATAACCTCCGCACTGAAGCTGTGCCATCATTACATGAGATTCTGTACATTACAGCAGGTGCTTAAGATAAATCCATGACCATTTCAGGTGCTTATCTACACTGAGCTCACCAGCTTCTAAGATATGCTATGTTCACACTGCAGATAAATATAACTCACTTCCCGTGGCACTTCTACATGTAAGTTAAAAGCAGTTTTAATGAAATTTGTACTGTATCTCAAGGTTCCAATGTCTGTAGGCCCTTTACAGGAAGCTGCTTTGATGGCGGATATGACCGAAAAGAAAAGCAAATGAAGAATTATTAGCACTGCTGTTGTTTTTATTATTCTGTTTGAGCATGTGCATTTGTTACAATTCTGTCAGACTTGCAGTTAAAAATGTTGAGATGAGTTATAAGAATGTTTGGCTGTGTAGTCTTTATATTAGGTTAAACTCATGAAAAAGCAATCATGATTCTTTAAAATTGCAAGGCTGTTCCAGTCATTGGGAACCACATGCCAAAATGTTCTTCGTTCTTTGTGTACTTTCTATGAATTTTGTGTAGTGTATGTACTTGTGTCCTCAGAGAGAAATGAATGACATGTTTGATTAATTGCAAATCGTTGTTAGACCTCAATAATATATAAATATCATCCCTATCAAGAGGGTGCTTACTAGAATGCAAAGACTTATACTTTGCTAGAAAATATGTTATTTGTTATTCAACATTTCAGTATAATGTGATAAATGTAAAATCATCGGTCATATTTTTGTATTTATTCCCTTAGTCTTTAATTTGTTAATGTCGTCTCTGTATTTTCTTTATGTACTGTATGTGGCACTGAGAGGATATTGATGACATCATTGCTCTTCTGTTTCACTTCAGCACAAGGTTTTGAGTAGTAAGGCCTAAATCTTGGTTATTTTTGTATCGTGTATGTTACATAAAATTGTATAAAACGAAAACTGGCACTGAAAATGAAAGTCAAACTCTGCTCGGCTCTATTGCATCACCTGTTATCAGTGCTCATATAAAGTAGACAGGAAATAAATATTGATTGTGAAAAAGGTATTGTAATGTAAACCAAACTGCCTATTTTTGTTGTGGGACTATTGAGAGGTAAAATGCGCGATAAATATCATTGTTTTTGGTTTTAGAAAAATATGTTTTGAATATAATTGAAACACACGGACAATAACACACGGATCATTTTCCCTTTACGTTTAAGGTCCAATCATATTTTCTAGTCGTAACCAACTTTAACACTACAATATATAAGCCTTAATGGATGTACTGTAACTCTGTGAATATAAATAAACTAAAGCAGACACAATTGTATAGATTTGTGTCATTACATCTGATTAGGGATGTAACAATATCAAAATCTCATTGTATTATAATACCTCGGTATACATATCACATTACACTATTGATTGCAGTATTAACAATGACTAATGATGACTTGGAAACGTGCCATAAGCATGGTATTTTCTTTATCATCTAATCATATCTTTTACTTAGAGGTATGAGTTATGTTATGAGATAGGTCAAATGACCATAAAATAATTGCACCACATGAACCTTGACAAAGGTAACATCTATATTTTTTTTCTAACATTCTCTACGTTAGGCCCGAAAGAAATATTATTTCACATAGTCATGTGACCATGATAACATTGAGACAATATTTCTATTTTGATAACACGATATCTATAATATTGTTACGTCCCTACATTTTATATATCAATAAATTCTGTTTGAATTTGTCTCTACTCCTGACACAAATTAGTCATATCGGTCACTGTCAGATTTTAATCGTAAAACAGTGGTCCAATATTGAAGCTGGTGTCTTTCGATTATGAGCAGTTTAAAAATGAGCTGTAATAGCCTGCAGTGAATGTAAACATCAGCTATCGCTGGATGTTTGCTTATTCGGGCTCATTGGCCACACGTACATCTGCCTACATATCTGGATAAACTGAAACACGCTGCTCCAGGTCCAAACTGCAAGATCTTTCTGATGAAATATCCACTTGAGGCACTTGTTTTTTTTCTGATGCCGGTGTATGCTTCTACACACGTTAATACCGGCTAAAGGATATCAGAAATATCCAATATACCACTTCTGAGGTCTTAATTACGAATACATCACATTTAACTGCTTCATTTTCAGAGGTAATAGGAAACATGAGGTACCCCAGGTTGATTTTAAGCATATTTTTTTGGGAATCCTATTTTGACTTAAATACATAAAGACCAGCGTGATACAGTAGAAGATGAGTTTTCACATCATAATTACAAATGGAGGGGGATGTTCATGTAAAACTCAGAGTTAGAATCCAATATAATTGCAAACGCGAATGAAGACAACATAAATAGCAGTGTTGCAGCAGGTGTCCAAACAAAACAGCTGGACATTTTACAGCAAACTACAACATTTAACAACTGAAAAGCAGTAACAAAATACAATTTCAGATTTCAGGAGAGAAAATCAGAACTGGGCCCTTCGGTTCTCACTGCAACATTTATCAAAAAAAAAAATCCTATTATAAACTGAACAATTGTATAATTCTGAAAGCTCGTAATTATACACAGTTTTGCGAAATGGTTTGCAGGCTGTTACAAAGATTATGCAGCACTAAATGTCATGCATCTTCCTCACTTTCATCAGCTCTGAATTTTTCTTGCTATCATTAAAATCCGTGCTTTTGAGGGTTTTCATCCTTAAAGTCTTTCTCATTCACAATTGCTGTGGTGTGAAATCTTCCAAACTCTCCCGGTGACCTTGAAATATTTCAAAAATACCACTGAGACAAACATATGGACAACAGCAGGCCGTTAGGGAAGACACTTTGGGCAGTGTCCGACAAATGTCCACCCACTGGCTTGGACTTATGGACATTAGAACAACTTCAGTAGACATAAGATCGAGCAATAATAAATGGCTTTCCTTGGGTTACATCAGCTACCAGTGTCTGTGATTGGCCAGGGGCAGAACATGGTGGACTTTTGCTCCCCCTGTGTTCATTCGAAGGTTTAATGCTGCTGAGTGTACTGTATATCTTCCTAATTGAGCGTCCAGCGGTTTGTGTTTTTCTGGACTCTTGGGTGGGTTTGAAGGATTACTTGGCTGTGAGTTCTTTCTTCAGGGGAAACAGATGGATGGACAAGATATAGAAGAGGTGAAAAGGGTGATTAAATGTCTAAGCTTGTACGATAACAAGTGCTGGTTGGAAAAAAAATTGGTTCGATTAAAGCATAAGGATTTGCATTTTTAGATAGAAGAACGAATGTATAATTCTGTTATCATGCGGCATAGAAGTGGCTAGAAATGCTTATATAAACAAATTAAAGGTGCTGTGTGTAGTATTTAGGAGGATCTACTGACAGAAATGGAATATAATATACTTAACTATGTCTTCAGACACCTTCACCCGACATAATAAAGCGGTATGTTTTTATTACCTTAGAATGAGCTATTCCTATCTACATACAACGTGGGTTGCATGGAATTCGTTGTTTCTACAGTACATTATCCACAGTATATTTTTTATCAAATACGTAATGACATCTTTGTCCTGTAAGAGCTGCAGTAGTGCTTCGAAGGGGGGGGGCTAAGCAATTTGTCACATCACCACTAGATGCCGCAAAAATCTCCACACCGATCCTTTAAAATATCCTACCATGACATTTATGTTGGATTTGAATTTGTATTCCTGGTTCAAATAGTTTGATTTCCAGCTTTAAAGTATATATATTCGTACCTGACTCTAACATTATGTACAAAATAAAGTTTGAACAGAGACTTTAAGCTCCAGCTGAAATAATTGCAGTAAATTGTAGAAAAAAAAAAACATCTTATTGAGCAGTTTAGTGCATATTGAAGTAAGGCTTGGTAGTGTTGAGAAATTTTATTCTTCATCAAGAACTCAGCCGTACATACACTCTTAAAACAATGCACTGAAACAAACATAGAAAAAACTTTAAGTCAAATCCTCTTAAAAGTAAGTTTATTCTTACATTTTTATAGTCTGAAGAACCTATTCTATTATAAAGAATCCTTAGTGCAATAAAAGTGTTCTGTTGATGTTAAAAGTTCTTCATGGAACCATACACGCCACCATAAACATAAAGCAACCAAAATCTATTTTACATTGTAGCATTGGTTTACAAAAAAAATGTTACTTTATTTATTATGTTTAAATGAGTTCATACCAGGACCTTCATGCGCTCATTAAAGTGCAATGAACAACACTGATAAGGAAACAAAATCTTACAATCATTTTATTTATCAGATTTTATTCACTGGTCTGATAGTGTTCATCAATATAAGATGACTAATTAAATTCTTCACATGAACATTGAAATGAGATTTTACTGTTACTTGAAGGAACATCCTTTGGAGTTCGTGAGGCACAATGAGATTTAAAGTTTATTAAAACATCCAATCTGATGAAATGATCGCTGAAAGCTTTATCATCTTTTAATTAGAGTTCCAGACGACCGCTGAACAGTTTTTCTGGGGAAAATAAAGATCCTGATCAGTTAAGTGATGATTACCTCGTCTAAAATAAAACCTAATACCCTTTTATAAAATTCATGTGAGATTATGGACTAAATTTAACTTAATTTTAACCCTGCTGCCAGTTGCAATGCACAACATCCTCAACTTGCCTAAGCTTGTTTTTTTCTCAATTGGAAATTTAAAGAATCTTCTCATAGATCTTAGAAGACAATTCATAGTAACCCCAGCTGCTAAGCCTAAAAATAAAGTGTCATTATTATGTAATTATTATTATTAGTAGTAGTAATAGCTCCCTATCAAAAGCTCGAAGCTGCGTTTCAAACGCTATTGGAGTACAGTCTTTGTTCGACCGGTTGTGAAGCATGTGTGTCAATCACTCCAAAATTTGTTTTAGGCTTTAAATAACTTGGCAGGTGACCTGGCTAACTACACCAGCACCTGCAGGTTATAAATACACGTGGTGCGAACTAAGGAGTTAAACTAAGGAGTTTAACAAAAAAGTCTATCTATATCGATATATAAAGTGTCTAAGCACTACCGTCACTTAGCCTTTTATACGTATATTTAAGACGAGTTAAATAAATAGGTCATGATAAATTCAGATCAGAGATGTGTGCCTCCTTGTGAGAGGTCCCTCTCCGAGCTGGACAAGCATAAATTTTTCTTTGAGTGCTTGGGGGCTGACCATGCTGCCTTGGGGCTCGAGGGAGAGTGCGAACTCTGCGATGCCCTCGGTTCCCGGGTTCTCTGTGCTCGGCTTTCTTTCTTTCAAAAGGGCCGAGCAGCCACTTCAATTTAACCGAGGCACGGGAGATGGATCCGTTCACTTCCCCCGTGCACTCACCAAACTGCAACGTCCTAGCATTCTGAAGCGTGCCCCGGCACCTCTTTGGATCAGGTAGAGAACGAAGCGTCACTTGTTTCTGTGGGGTTGGTGAGCACCGCCTCTGGGCGTTCCTCTCATGACGCTAAAGCGCTTAACGAGCTTCTAGGGGTAGTGACAAATGCAGTCGAATGTCTCGAGCTCGACTAGCTCGACAGGAACAAGAGGCCCCAATGGGCTCAAAGTCAGATAAAAGATACCTGTCAGGTGGCCGAGGGAAGGAGCCACAGAGGGCCCCCCCTCCTTGAAGATTTACACGGCGAGTTGTCCCGTTCGTGGCAAAAGCCACATTCCTCCCGTGTGTTCGTGCCATCAACGTCGATTTATTAAAATATTGGTGGCGCGAAACCACGTGGGTATACCATGCTGCTGAGACGCTGGTATGCTATCTCTCCCCCAGGACATCGTCGCCCCTGAAAATTCCTTCTCTCCCCACCAAGCCTCGCAGAGTTACATCTGCGCTCGTGGGGAAGGTTTTTCAGGCAGCGGGTCATGTTGGTGCTGCGCTGCACACCATGGCGGTTATGCAGGCATACCAGGCTGACCTGCTGGATGATGTGAGCACAGGCGGAGGGCTTTTCTCGAGGTATCTCTCACACCATGATCAAGCACCGGGTGTGTCGGCCACCCACTCCGGAGCAGTTCTCCAGACTCGACCAGGCACACAGACTTGGATGGTTCCGGTCTACTTGAGGCCATCAGGGAGAGTGGGGCGAATCGTGTCCCCCTAGCAGAGTCAGGGACTCGATCGCAATGCAGGGACAACTGTATCCTGCACGTGTCGAATCCATCCAGAGCACCCTGAGAAGCTCCGGCTAGGCCAAAAATTGACAAATCATCAAGAGTTCTAGGTCTCATAGTGGCAGCTTCCACAGTGATACCTCTAGACTCCTGAATATGTGACCATTTCAGTTGTGGCTCAGAGCCAGGGGGTTTCATCCAAGGGCCAACCCCCAGAGGCATATAAGGGTGACGCGCCAGGGGCTTCGCACCCTTTCTATGTGGTTCAGACCTCGAATTCTGATTTTAGGTCCCACAAGATGCTAACGACAGACACATCCCTCACGGGTTGGGGTGTGGCCTTAAATGGCCGTCGAGCCCAAGGGATCTGGAGAGGTCATCTTCTCGATTGGCACATAACTGCCTCGAAATGATGGCTGTATTTCGAGCCCTGAAATACTTCTTCCGGCAGTTACAAGGCTACCATGTCTTAGGTGGACAACCCTTCAGTACTCTCGTACATAAATCACCAGGGCGGGCTGTGGTCGAGCCACCTGAACAAACTGGCCCAGCAGATCCTAACCTGGGCAGAGGGCAAATTCCTGTCCCTCAGAGCGATTCACATCCCAGGGCATATGAATGTGAGAGTAGACTTGCTGTCCAGACAAGCTGTGACAAACGGGGAATGGAAACTCCACCCCAAAGTTGTCAAACGAATTTGGGAAAGATTTTACTAAACAGAGGTGGACCTCTTTCCTACGCAGGAGACAGCACAATGTCCCCTCTACTTCTCTCTGATTTCTGACCTTTAAAATGTTTTTTCTAATGGCAACCACCTCTCTTAAGAGACGCAAGTGTGTGATGTGGTGGGCTGGTCCGCTCCGCACACATTTGTCAGATTTTATAGTCTGGATGATAATCCTACTGCAGGCTCACCTGTCCTGGAGTCTACATCCCAGAGTCATATATGAGGCCTCGTCTCGGATTGTGCACACACTCCACACAACCTCGGGGGGTCCGGACACTTCCTGGCGTAGGTATTCTCATTCCCATAGCGTTTGAAATGCAGCATCAAGTGTGGCTTTTGATAGGGAACGTCTCGGGTAACTCGGCTGTAACCCTGTTACCTGAAAAAGCGGGAACGAGAAGCTGTGCATCAATGCCGCACTGTAGGCGTGCCCAGACGTCCTTTCAGACAAAGTTGGAATCTGAAGACGCGTTCGCGACATGTGTATTTATAACCTGCAGGTGCTTGTGTAATTAGCTACGTCACCTACCGAGGTTATTTAAAGCCAAGAAAAAATTGCCGTGTTTGACACACATGCTTCACAAACGGTTAAACAAAGACTCTTCTCCCATAGCGTTTGAAACACAGCATCTCGTTCATGCTTTCTCAGGGAACAGGGTTACAGCCAAGTAACCCAAGACGTAATGTAAGGGATAACGCGAAGGGTCTTGCTTCCCACCGAAGGGGTTAATTTAAGAAGCGACGTTCATATGTCACGAAAAAGGCAACTTGGTTGAATTATTTGTAATTAAAACACATATTTAAATTGTCAAAAATCATGTCAAATTGATTTGCTGCATCTGGGTTACCGTGTGTTATTAGTTTTGATAGGTTGTTATCTGGGAATAACAAACCTGTAAATGTGGCACCTAGCCAATCAGAATCAACCATTCCAACAAGTGTTAAGCCATTGTAGGTAGCGGTGGAAATGGCTAGTTGGACTCATTAGTTGGGTTATGTAATAAAAATAACAATAAAATAATAATTTTAATATTCTTATTGATTGTGAAGTGTAGCCGACCAAATATTTTATGTTTTATTTTATTATTCTGACTGCCCATACACAAGCTGTTCATCTTTTTTGAGACCAGTATCATTTCATTTCAGCTGTGAATATTATAACACACTGTCAAAAGTCTTGAGATAAGGGTATACATAGAGCCAACAGTAAAGAAAACTAAGAGCAGAAAAGTCAATGCAGACTAAGAATATTAAGGTGGAGAGAAACCAACAGTACACCCATCTCGTACACCATATGCAAGAAAGAAAATAAGACTTGAAAATCTTTCCAGACAATGTAATTCCTATATCTCCTTGAATTTTCCTTGATTTGTTTATTTGAATGCTAATCTATGATGGAAATTATACACATATTTTTATTTACATGATCTTTGTCCTCTGAAGCACCTTTGAAGTCTATATTTTATTCAGTGTAGATCGCACCTATTGACGGCATCCAATTATTACAGGCCTTATACAGGATATCAGGCCGTTGCAAATACTTTGTAGGAGAAGCACAGCGGCCCAGTGATTGTGAAGTCATCAAATCGATCATCTGTAAAACAGTCACAGCGTAAACAGAAAAGCACGCACGCATGGATGTGAATCAAACCATTAAGGTCGCATGTTGAATTCCTCCGGGAGAGATGCACACATTCCCTGGGCAAATCTAAGACAGGAAAAAAGCAGAAGACAAGCCAAGTAAAAAGACGTTTATGCATTCGAGAGGCGTGAGGGAGACAGAGAGTGCGTTTTACCGATCCGTCGCTTCAATTGTGTGTCGTTGACTGCCACGTCCCTGCCGTGTCAACATAATCCCACGGAGTCTTATGCTAGCGGGCTAGGTGACAGCCCAGAAAGGACTTAGTGCCCTTGTATCTGTCAGCTTCTCTTTGGACTGGCACCTAGCAAGAGCTTATTCAACTCACGGGTTTGTCAAGTCTTAACAGAATCTTGAGCTTTCAACGTTCTCCATAAAATGTGTTTCACTCTACACAAACAGCTTAATGCTTCTCATATCCAATGCAGAGCGAATCCATTTACAATAGGTTTTGTGAGAACAATGTGTTTTTTGTCAGCAAATTCGGAGTTAGAAAGATGATTATGTAAAAATTATGTCATTTGAAGTGGTTTGTGTATGAAAGGATAGAGACATGTTTGCACACAGGAACATCTGGAAAATTTTTACACTTTACATTTTTGGTATTGAAGTATAAATTCTCAGATAATGTATTTAATACAAATATGTTAAACTGTTGATTTATAATTTTCTGAACCCCTGTTGATAAACACACCAGAAAAATATCAATCTAAAAAGTTTCAATGTTAAAAAGATAAAAAAATAACGGGTTGTGGATGTGATGTTTTTGAGAAACATCATACTTAGTTTTTTTTATTAAAGTATACAGTACAACCCAGAATGAATAATACCCAACATAAAATATTTACTAAATTTTAATTTTCATGTGTTCATATGGGGAATATGGACTGTTTTGGATGTGTCAATATCATTATGGAAATGACAATTCACTTTACTGACTATGGAAAACTATGCTTTAAATACTTAAAAAGAGACTTTATACTGTACCACTAAATTTTGACATCGGAGCTATGGTGAAATACTTGTGTGTCTCTACATCTGACATTTGCATGGAATTGCCCATCTCCAACACAATCTCATGGCAGTTGTGTATGTCATTTTTTTTATTACTACAAACAAAGACACATCACAACATTAGAGACACAATCATGAATAGGCTAAGTGTAAAATATCTGTGCAAATTTGAAGTATACGGTTACTTCCATAGTACAATATTCCCAGTTAGATTTTTTATTCCAGCATGCTGAACTAAGCAGCAGAAATACATGTAGTTCTTTTCAAGATAAGGTAGATAGGTACAGTTTCACATGCATTTTTTTAACTGTTGGCAGCACGCTGTGCAGAAATATTTAACAAGCATAGCCAATGACTCTCCCACATACAGCGAAAGATTTCTGTAGATATGAAAAACTTGAAGCCCCATCAGCAAATTTGACAGCAAAGCGCTGTCATTCATCAGGGTCGCTGTGGAATGAAGCAAAGGTTTTACCCAGATTTCCTATGGATTTCCCTGCATCTATTGATCGGTTGCCTGTATATAATGAAACATCGTGCTTGAGTTACAGTATGACCACGGGCTTTCTGGCCTATAGGCAACCCTGCAGCCTCTGAGATAAACAGCAATTTACTTGTGGCTCTGCAGGCAGATGCTGGTGGCTTGCCTTACTGATTTACAGGCTGGGAAATGAAGTGAGGGAGCTTTCTATCTCAATAGGTCTGTTATCAATCTTTCCGTTATCCAACTGGATCAGTCACTGGACGGGATTGCCAAAGAGCAGGGATCAGACTCCTAGTTGAATCATGGCCAGGCTGGCAGTTAGCGCGATGCAATTTCACAGTTAGTGACCAAAACATAAGAAATGGTTAAACCTCCTTTGTGTAAGGTTTGTAGAAGTAGATTTAAAACACAAGAACATTGGTTTGATCACTTACTAACTTTGGTCATTTTTAGATAACAAAACTGGATCGTTGTGCATTTCTAATTTCCCTTATATGTACTCTATACCCACATGTGGGTGGTTGCTAGGGTGCTGCTATGCAGTTGCTAGTAATCCCAAATCTATATAATGTTCCCTTTTGGTCATATAGATCACTTCTTCAATGTGAGCTAAAAGATTTGTTAGTCAACAAGGCAATTTTTTTTAATTACTAACACAACTAACCTCAAAAAACAGCTACATTTTATGTCAACACTGTAAAAAATCCTGTAGAAAATGAAATGGTCCGGCAGTCTCTTTCTGTAATTTGACGGTTTTTACTGTATTTTAAAAATAAACTACAGTAAAATCCCATAAAATTACAGTTTTTTACATTATATGTGATAAATTATGTTTTTACAGTGTGTCTACAGAACCAAAAATTTTGGTCAAGTTAAATGACAGTTGCATTTTATGGGGTTAGGAATTTGTGTAAATGTAAACAACAGTGTTTTCTTTAGCAAACAAATAATGGTGCAGTTCATTAAATATTCCCTTAATAAAAGAAAATTGAAATATGTTAAAGTTTTACACCATTCTTTAACAGTTATCTCTAATTTTGCTTTTCCCATTAATCAGGTTAAACTGTCTGGCCCTATGTTTCCCCTGTCATGATGTCTGGAGACATTTTGATCTTTGCAATCCGCTTTGTCCTCAGCGCGGGAAAATTTCTCGGGTCAATGGCAATTTGTTTCTCCTCTTTTCAGAGCTTGCGATTGACCTTTAACCAGAAGAAAATCCATTGCAGCGTTTTGTCAGTCCTTTGGGTAGTTGAGAAAGCACTCAGACAGCTTGATGGTGGGAATCACATGTTCTGCTGGGTGGAAGCATGAATCCTAATGGAATTTCATGGCTTTTAACAGGAGCTGGGGCAGGCTTTTGAGATGTTTGTGCGCCAGCTCTCCATGTGTGTCATCTTATGGCAGTTCATCACTGACAGGTTGACCAGCCTTCTTGAATTGCCTACCTTCGTCTTATACATACATCTATACATGCTATAGTAAGCCAACAGAGATGTATTAAAGCTACTGAAACATAGGCCAAAATATTTTGTGCAATATTTGCTTCCAAGGTTTAATTAAAACTTCAAAATATGAGGTATATGGTACAAAATGGACAAAACACTAGTTCTTTGGCAAACAGCAAATTACAGCATGTCTGGAAATTCTAGTTTATTTCTGTGTCTTGAGTCTCTTGACTAAACAAAGTCCCTTCCAAGCAGCAAATATGTCAATTTTCCGGACATCACTTTTGGCTTCTTCTGTTTAAAAATTTGAAGAATTTCTACTGTTAACACTATTTGTGGCCTCCTCTCAATCACACCTTTGTTAGAGAGCCACATCTTATGTGCATCCTGTAAGGCAGCTGGAAAAGTCCTAAGAACTAAGGTTGTTTGTGATGCGAAGACACAAAACAATCAAACCCCATTTGTTGTTAGATCCTGAGGAATGATATTCTGCCCTCCCCTCAGGGGTTGTTGATGCCCAGGAATTGAACCCCTTCTTCTTATCACACCTCTCCCCTTCATCTCTTCAGGCCCTGATCACTGGGAAAATGCTTACGCTTTATACTGTGTTTATCATTTATTGTCATAGTATGAAGTATGATCATCATGTTTGGTATTGTTTAAAAGGTCATGGTGCGATGGGTAAAAAGGTCTAGTTCTTTCAAATCTAACAGAGAGTATATTAAAACTTTTTAACTCTAATCCATAACCTGCACTCCTCAAAGAGGTGTGACTTTCACCGGGAACCCTGTTCACATGTAGATTGAGATCTCATTTAATGTTCTCTTCAGTGACGAGAAAACAAACAAATCAAGTTTCTCGCTGACCATTGGCTTTGTTACATCTGGGTATATAAGGTGAATTGGCAAAAGACTCGGGGAGCTTCTGTAACCAGAACTTCCCACATTGCAGCTGTGCATCTCGATTTGGAAGCATCTGTAACCAGAACTTCCCACACTGCAACTGTGTGTCTCGATTTTACCAGGTATGATAAACTTTGTGGTTTTATTTTTATTCTCATACTATGTTGATAATCTTTGCATAGTAGATTAGGAATTTCCTTGTATATGCATTCTATGATTTTAATTAATGTTGTGCCTGCCTGGTATAATAAATTGTTATTGTTGATATTATCTGAATTCTTCAAAGTCTGTTATTACAAGTAGATTGAAAGGAACCTGTTCTGTTACCGCAAAATCGATGTGTCAGGATAGGTAGGGCTAGTTTATACTAGATTTTTATTATAAAAGGAGCATTGCTAAAGCTCACAAGATTTCCACCTATCATCTGGCCTAGCAAGTTGCATGATCGTGACTAAAATAACTATTGTTATGTTTCTGAGCAAGCATATCGCGGCCAAACTTAATGATATTAGTTTACCCGGCAACCTCTGACTAGAGATCGGAACTGACCGTTTTGTTTCCGTGAGATCCATGAGCCCGGCCGGCGTGAGACTCTGTGCGACTGCAGGTCCCAATCGAAAGAATAACTATTCATAATAAATATTAAAGTACGGAGAATTATAGATAAGTTAATTTAGATCAATAGATACACTTGAAATGTCATACAAGTTATTTTATATTATATTGAAATTGGAGTCAGATCGGTCTTTACCACAGAGTCATTTAAATTGAACTAAATTGTAACAGTTCTTGAATAACTTCATGTAGAAATCGCTGAGGAGAAGCAGAACACGAGATCCCTTAAACCACGACATTGGATTCCGTCGTTGGGCCAATGGGTGGTCTTTTACAATCCTCTTTATCAACAGGAAATGATGCTCAGCCAGCCTCATCCTTCATCATTGCAATGACATCTGGAAGGGTTCTAAGCTGACAAATTTGTTTCAGAGTCCAGACGTCCCACTGTCTTTCTTACTGCGGTAATTAGTTGTCATATGGCCTGACAGCCATACTTTACTAACATGGGCTAATTTTTCAACAAGCATATGGACAGTATCAATATTTGCCAGTTGGAGCGTTGGTTTCTCAACATATTTCTCTCAGTCCCTCTTACCTTACCATAACCCTTAGTTTGCTCACCAATGTATTAATGCTGCGTTCCTGAATTCCAACAACTTGTCATGGACAGCAGAGCCCCACTTCCAGATTTATGACTTTAGGAAAGTCCCAACTTACTCTCCAGTCTCTGATTAGAAAGAGATTGCAAGTGCGTGAATGTCAACAATGAGGCTAGGAACCAAATTGTGGAGAATAAACAATGACATTTTAAGCTAAGATTTGTTTTGCATGTGTGTAATTACTATCAGAGGAAAAATATTTACCTATGTTACACACCTGTCTCAGGAAATGTTTGGTAAGCATGTTTTATTATGATACATAATTATCAATTTACATCAGTGTAGGAAGCCCATACTCATTTATATACGCAAATTGTGTTTCCCTTTATTGTGAATGTACGTCACTGGATGTCATCATCTGTGTATGATGTCATACAGCGGCATTAGAGTTATGTATCTTTCACGCCAGTGTCCCAGTTGGGTGCTTTGAAGTACTATGTGTGTCTTTTCTTTGAACTTTAAAGATATAGTTCCCCCAAAAATAAACATTCTGTCATCATTTCTCACCCTCAGGTTGTTTCAAACATATATTCATTTCTTTGTTCTGGTCAACACAAATAGAAATATTTGTAAGAAGGTTAGCAATTTTCCGTTCTGTGACATCATCCACTACCATATAGGAAAACATATTGTATATGTTGTTGTTCTGTTGAACACAAAGTTAGATATTTTGAAGAATTTAGGAACACAAACCGTTCTGGGGCACCTTTGACTACCATTTAATTTTCCCACTATGGCAGTTGATGAGCATTGCTAACATTCTTCCAAATATATTTTTCTGTGTTCATCCAAAGAAAGTAATTTATAGTGGTATGAAATGACATCAGGGTGAGTAAATGATGACAGAATTTTATCATTTTTGGGTGAACTATCACTTTAAGGAGAAGGATGCTGGAAATGTTGGACATGACGTCACATTTGTAATGTTGTTTAGTTGGAATATCATCCTCATAATTTCCATAGTACATCCTTTGTATAACAAAGCTCTGAGCTCTGTGCTTTTGTACCATGTACTATGTAATATAATCAATATGCACTGCCTTTTGCTGCCTCATGCATTTCAAGATGCCCAAGTGAAAATCAATGAAATTGCATCAGCTAAACAGCGATGTGTTGTTTGGCCCAAACATTTGCTTGCAAGATTCTTACATTGAAATTTGAAATATCTTATAGAATTAACCTATATTGTTCAATGGCAGTAACAAATTTCTCAACATTCCCATTTCTCAACATTATCTCGTGGGAAATTGTCAACAGCAGGTCAAAAACTTGTCTCTGCTTTTTGAAATGCACTTCAAATTGACCAAACTTAAACCACTTTTTAAGATCTGTATTTGATGTCACATCCCTTTAGATGTCCTGCTAGAAAGGAAATATATTTACCCCAAAAAATGTTTAAAAAAAAGCTGTATATCCCAAATATGATACAACATCTGATTTTCCCACAAGATCAGGATGAGTAAACAACAATGATTTTTATAAATGTTTAGTAAATATAACTGTTTGTATATAATGTTTTTATATTCCTAAACAGCGTGTAGGCCAACCTCATAGGTTATGTTTATTGTGTTAGTAAGGGATGTTGGTTTGTTTTTTAACAACATGAAAACGGTGCAGCAGTTGTTTATTTTTCTCTCTCGTATGTGAAAATGTTGTGCATACTGATATACGCCATCTGGGACGTCCCTAACATACATACATAAAAACATTGCCTCATGTAATTTTCAGGAGACCATACTCAGTTTTTTTTTCACGAGAAAGAAAGCACATGGGAAATGTTGTGGTGTGTGTTTGTATAAATTGGAGTTGTATAAATTAGCGTTGAGAGGCTGTATTACTCGTCGACTTGAATTCATTACAAGACCTTGAATCCTTTTAAATTTTAACTTGAAAACCACACTATAAACCTTCTCACCAAATCTCTACTTTAACTGGTGATATATGAAATACATGATTTAAAGAGTTATTTATAAATGCCATGTACAATGACTATTGATTTCTTTTTGGAGTGACCTTCATAAATGTGGGGCTAGGAATCCGCTTCATAATGAGAGATGTAACATTACTTATTAATTTATTGACTTCTTTTATCCTGCTAAAAGGTATTTGTAATACAATCTGCAAGTCACAAATCTAATGGATTTAGATTACCCCTGTTGAAAAAACTAGCATATGCTGGGTTAGGTATGTTATGATGTCGGTTTGACCATCTCAAGCCAGCTAAGGACCAGGACCAGTACATGACCAGCTAAGTAACAGCACGTGACTAGCTTAAACCACCACATGACCAACTTAAAACAGCAGAAACCAGCAAACCACCATCAAAACATACCAAACCATGCTGTTTTTTGCAACAGGGACATCTGTTTTATTAGTTTTAAATCACAATAAGAGGGAGAATTTGATACTGGCACAGTTAAACAGAGAGAATACATTGTATCACCAAAAATAAACTACTCTCTCTCTCTTTGCACGTATGCAGAACCATTTGAAAAAAAAGGGACATATATTCATGCACTGTCCACACAACTGCTACACTGTGCATTTAATCTTTCAAAAGGTTTTCATCGTTCACCGTGGATTAAAAAAGCACAGATGGCATGTCATCAGTCACATATTGCATGAGAACCAAAGTGAATGGGTGTTGGTCGCTGTTTGTGTACCAACATTCTTCAAGAAAATTTATTTTTAGTTCTGTGGAAGAACAAAATTCAAAATTTTGGGTGAAAAATCCCTTAATTATAAGTATGTCAATGACTGCACATTGAGCAGACCAGCTCTGAATATTTGTAGGTGAACAAATAAGATTTTAGTATTATTTTTCAATAAATAACGTAAACTTTAGTTTGTTCCTTATACTAAGATGTAAAAAGACTTGAAACATGGTGTAAACCTTGTGTGAGTGTTTTATTGTGCAGGTTTATTGTGATTTTAAACAGAAAACAGCAGCAGACATTTTATAAACAACTACTTTGTCATAAACAACAAACAAACAATTATTAGAGGGTGTGTAAACATGTTGCCCTGCCTTTGAAAACCGAGCTAAAGTCATTCCATTCACAGTTTTCTACATAATGTAAAAAAACATGTGATAATGTAAACAGTGTTATCTTTAATACTGACTGACTAAGGCCATGTCAAAGATTAAAACTAGTGAAATGTATTAACCTTTTGACTGTGGGACTGTAGCCTGGATTTCACAGACAAGGTCACAAATACATTTTAAACAAGCGTAATATATTATTACCACTAACTAAACTAATAGAAAATGCATTACAATGAGTCTGATTCCCTGACTAATCAAATGTATGCTTTCAATGCACTGCAAGTCACTTTGGATAAAAGGTTTTGCTAAATGTAAAAGGCGTCTCATGACACACGTTGACACAAAATTACCCCAGAATGACATTTAGGTAGTGTAGGATAAGTCATTCAAGTGATGTTGCCTTAAAAGAGTGTGTCAAATGATAACTTATAGATGTGGTCTTTGGTTTGAATATTGAAATACATTAGACTGTGATATGAAAATTGTAACCTTGACGACGAGCAAGAGTCATTCTAAAAACATGGCACCGAATATTTTGACAAGTGAAAGGGTTTTTTAAGTGCAGTGCAGTAACATCGGGGTCATAATGTTTTAGAACATCGCTGTCTTCGCCGTGTCAAATGTCACTGAGCAGTGACATAGCTTTAGGCCACTGGTGGCATTTTAAACTGACAGAGAACATTGGAGAACTCCAGTTCCGGTAGTATGAGCAACTACCGGATGATTGATGCTGGGCTCTGATTTTGAGGGAAGTAGGCCAATGTCAATTAACAGTTCATTAGCAGTTTGTTTGCAGTGCAGAAAGATTCACAGTTTAGTAATTGATGCCATGGGTGAAAAATCAGGTTAAAACAGAGCGTAATTTGAAATCTGAAATGACTAAATCTCATCTGATGATACTTGTGGAGTTGAATGGGTGAGTAAAAAACGACAAGATTTTCTCATTTATTGATCAAATTCTACTATAACTGTGATTCCTCACTCTCTTAAAATAGTGATAGTTCAGACAAAAAGGAAAATTCTGTCACCATTACTCACCTTCATTTTAAACCTGTATGACTTTCTTTCTTCCGCAGAACACAAAATAAATATATTTTGAAAAATAGTGACGGCACTCGTTCACTTGCTTTGGATTTGTGTCTATACAAAAGTGAAAGGGTGCTATCGCTATTCGGTTAACAACTTATTTCAAAACATATATTTTGTTTTCTGCAAACGTAAGTCAAAATGGTTTTAAATGACAAGAGAGAGAGCAAAAGATGACGGAAAATAGAACATGAATAGTTCGTTTAAGAACTTCTGATTGAAAGGTTCTTTTGGGAACCAAAATTGTCCTTCTGTGGCATCACACCTCATCTTTATTTTTCAGAGTGCTGTAAGGAGTTTTTCAGCCTTCCCGCAACCTTAAAGCAACAACCTATTTCAGCATTGCTTTGCAGGTTGAAATAAAAAAGAACATCAAACCAACAATGCTGCGGAACGTTTTCTTCCCGAGAAAGTGATTCGATTCTGCTTTCTTCTGTGGTGAACTACAGTATGAGTTGCCCCTGCTTTTATTTGGGTGTAAGAAAGTAGGATTATAAAGTCTTTATTTTTAGAAGTATTTTATTGCACAGCCTGAGGATGCAATGAAAACAGAGGCGACTATTTCAGACCGGGAGAGTCTCAATATTGTTCGTTTCTTCTCATTCAGTTGCATAAGTGTTACATCATGAGCCACCCACCGACAAGCAGATACTTTGGTTAGTTTGCATGTGGGCTTCTCTGAGGGGCAAGGGCAGGTCGAGTTATTGTAAACCTACACTACAAATACCACGTGTAATATACAGCACATTGCAGTGTATACCTACTTTAACATTGCCACCTACACTGAAAGTACAGGGCTTTACAACTTTTAAAATGATTTAATGAATGCGTGTTCACATTGAGTTGACAACTCATATGACGTACAACATTGCATAATTTATACATGGGTTTGCTTTGATTAAGGCTCAGAATTATAAACTGATATTCTTTTTTAGTCACATGAAAGGAGTTATAATGTCAAGATGTCTGCAAGAAGCATTGTGAAGTGCCACAAGTAAAAAATCCCATTAATTTAACTTTTGTTAATATCAATCAATCTGCAGTTGGTTTGTTTTGATTAAAGCCATAATAACAAAAAAAATATGCTGCTAACAAACACAATAAAACACAATAAAAACATGATAACATAATAAAAAACATGCTTTTGGGGGAAAAATCTCATTTAGTAAACAAATTCTTCATTTTTTTAATAAGATTACACTTAAAAATGATCCCAACAACCAGGATTAAAACAACCCATCATTGGTTAATTTATAGCCCAGCCATTGGATTCGTCCCTTTTTGAGTTTTTAAGGGTGCCGATATAGTTCATCCCCCCATTAAAAACTTAAAGTGAGCTATCATTTCATGTGACTTCTTTACACTGTTGAACGCTCTGGCTTCTCAAGCTTAACATGTTCAACTTGTCAAAATATGAGTTGAACGTATGGCGTAGTATTTCTGTGCTCAATTCACTATTCAAGGGTTCGCAGAGGTTTCAGAAAGTTTTTTTCGAACATGGATTCCCGTTTCGTGACAAGGGTTCTTAGTGTCTTATTAGACAATTCTCAACAATTTTATAATTGTTCGAATTTTTTTCGAAACAGGAATCCATGTTAGAAAAAAAACTTCCCGAATCCTGTACAAACCCTGGGTTGAGAAAGAGCACGCCCGTCAATGCTGCTTCACTCGGCTGACGGAAGTTTAGCTGTGTTTGTTTGCAAACAGAATTTGGGTGATGAATGTTGTATAAATGGTGTCTATAATGCTGGATTAGCAGATCGTTTGAAACTAATACATGGAGCGATCCCAGCGCTAAAAGATGCCGGACATGAACTGCACACGGTAAGTCAAACTGAGTCATATGTCTGTGTTTTGTTGGCAATCGGCGTGTAGGTGCATAAGGTACACAACACAAACTTATAGTTATGCAGGGATAACTTAATGATGTGTTGTGTGCTTGGGCTGTAGCTCCGCCTCCTATACGCCTCCATGAGTTTGTCTTTTTCTGGAAAAAATCATACAGCTGTATCTGTTTTTTATAAATTTGACCAAATTAAAAACTCTGAAGATACGAAGTATGCAATATTAATGTATAGGTACTCAAGATCAATATAACATTTGCAGAAACTGCGTGTGTTACCTTGTTTTTAAATAAATATCCTTTCTTGCTTTAAATCAAAGTTTTTGTGTTTTGTCTCTGAACCGACTAAGCTATTTCATGGTTCAGATTTCTTTATTATTATTATTATTCTTTTAAATCGCTATGAAGAAAATGAATAGGAGAAATATAGAAAAGCCACAGCCTCACACTCAAACAATCACGCTTTCTTTATACAGCATAGACAATCTCTTCAGTTGTTTATGATGTCGAGAGTAAAACTCTCCTCCCTTTCGAAATGACAATCAAAGGCATTTACATTAGCTTCACAGCAGGATAATAAAAAAAGGTTTGGTAATAGCCGGCTAATGAGGAAGTCATTTCAGGTCATCACTTTGTTCAAAATAATCGGAGACGACATTCATATACACAGCTTTTTATGTGAGCAATCGAGCAAAAGGTGCCTGTCAAAATGTACTTAGGCAACAAAAGGTTTTTACTTTCATTAACGCAAACCACTTTATTATCCTGCACAAAAGAATAGATAGGGTCAGATGCATTCATTCTGATCTGAATAAATAAATCAGCTAGTTTACTCACATACGTGTCCCTCAGGAAACCCTTAACATGAATACCTCTGCATTCATATATCATTGTGGCAGGAATAAAATGGAAAAATATGCCAGAAACCTATAAATCACTGCTTAAATTAACTTACCCTGCTGGTTTTGAGGATTCACAGCCTTTCTACTTCCAGGAATCGAGACTGACTGTCCCAGCAGCTCTCCAAAGGGGCAAGTTGGTGATAAAGGAAAATAAAGGCTCAATATAATCTTGATTGCTTTCATTTCTACAAACGTCTACCACGTTTTGTCAAGGCCTGTTCCCATTCCATATTTTTTACCATTTACATAGGTATATGTTCATACACATCCTTACAAAATACAGTATGGTTAACTTACATACACTACTGATCAAACGTTTAGGGTCACTTGAGCGAACTGTTTCTCATGTCCTTATAATCATATGTTAAATGCCTGAAATGAATTTTGTAGACACTCTTGTAGAAACAGCTAGCTTCTTTTTTCTGAATGATGGCAAAATATCCTATATGTGACATAAAATAAAGGTCATATATGTTATATGCTTTTGGCAGAGAAATTTCTGAAAATGTTCTTAAGATCCTATTGTAATGTAACTCCTTCCCAAAATACATAATCATGATTTAGTTCTTGTCATCTACAATTCCTCCGGCATTTTGGAGGATTTTTACATTTAGCTTTTGTAAGGCTTTAACAATGTTCCTTCCAATTAGACTACCTTTAATTCAATTCAAATTTGTATTATATAACACTTTTTTTACAATGTTGCATTATTTCAATGCAGCTTCTCAAGGAAATAAAGCAATTAGGAAAAACAAAACAACAAAAATATATTTAAGGCACCATACACAAATTTGTAATGGATTGTAATGAATTAGTTGCAAGAAACGTGGAATGTAATGCTACGTTAGCACGTCACTGATATTTGACTTTGTCATATGATTTGGCAGCGTAATGCTGCAAAGTTTTACATGTTTAAAACAGTGTCGTTAAATCAGTTGATCAAATTAAAGATTTACTAAGTATTACACGACTCCAAACTAAGTCATTGAACATTACCTATATCAATAGAAAAAACAGACATAGATAGTATTTAGGTTTGACATATTTGGCAGACGCTGTTACACAAAGCGACTTACATTGTATTTTTATTATACTTTTGATTCTGACTATGTGCAATACCCTGGGATCAAACCCATGACCTTGGCATTGCTAATGCCATGCTCTAACCACTGAGTCACAGGTAAGCTACCCTAATGCATAGGGTTGCTGTACTCATATCTATTCAAATAATCTGTGCACCACTATTTCTTTTAGAATTAATAATATTTGCTTAAATGTCTATTAAAACACACGCGGGTCCAAGTCGAAAACGCCACGCCAATATTAATCCTTGTTTTATTCCTATGTTTGTCCATAAATATGCTTGCCTTATTTAGACTACGTTTTTCAGGATTTTCTTGACTAGCCAACGTCTTATCGTGCAAAACAGCTGCTGTCTATCCGCCACTTCCGCATTTGTTGCAGTAGTTTCTACAACCAGAAACTGAGGATAGTGCGGACATTTAATCACTGAAATGTGACAATTACAAGGGAGACAAGGGATGAGCCATTATTGAAAATAGGAATCTCTCTGGATTTGCACATGCTTGGGAACATTTAGGAAAATGTAAGTACACAATGAAATATGTCACACTGTTCAAGTGATTTTTGGATACTTCATAACCAAATGATTACATATTGTGCCTTTAAATATAATTTACTCAATGCGACAAGAGACAATAGAACGCATTAGATCCCATTATAATTTAAAATTTTGTCCATTTAAAAATTATAATGGGTTCCAATGCATACATAGTAAATGTGCAATATTAATAATAGCGTTACATTTTGCCAACTACTATAATGTTTTCACAGGTTTCATTGGAGACTCAAGGACCACAAAAGTTAAGACAGACCACAAAATATCAAGGGGGTTAAAGGCACAGATGTATGTAGCACCTTGTGCTCAACCGTTTTGTTGAGTTTTTGTGCTACATATGCATTCAAAATCAATACTGTCCTCAAAACAGGGAATGAATGGCTGACTAATGATTGGCAGCTGGTTCAGTGTCATGAAATCCTTCATCGGATTACCTTTCCTTTTCTCTTTTTTCCGTCTCTTAGATTAATAGGCACAGTGCAATAGAAGTGCGTCTCCAGCAGGGAAGATGAAAGAACGCTGTGATTTCTGATGGTGAATGATAGGAGATATGAATGGAACATACTTGGGATGTGAATTATTAAGCAGTACATTTGAGGGACGCCAGTGCTGATTACTGCACCTGAAAGGGCTGCAAACAAGTCTTTCCCACAAGGACGCATATCGGAAACATCTCAAATGTCAGTATCGAATCAGGAAGTCATATGGAAATAGACAACCTTATAATGACAATGTCCTTGCTCAAGCCTGTAGAGACCTAACTCTCCATCTGCTAGAATGCAAACCCCATTAGAGAGACTTTTTATAGATGCGAAGTATTGTCATTGTTTCCTGTCTCCTGAGTATATACTTGCCTTAAATTGCTGTGGTAAGCTCTTCTGCAGTTGAAAATGAAAATGATATCATCAAGATGTCCGGTCACCTCTAGGTTTAGACAATGAAACAGCAATCTACTGTATCAATTTGTGTTATTTGTTTTATTAGTAAAATATTAAATGTGATGGAATTGCCCTGATTTCTGTAAAAAGTTGTATTAATGTGATTTTTCCTTTTACTGTCATGGTAGTTCCTAAAATCTTTTGAAACTTTGGTTGTTTGACAGCAGATAAGTAATATGAGCATGTTCCCTTTCAAACATGCTCAAAAAAGGTCACATGATTTACATTCATCGTAAACAAATATATATTCATCTAAAAGGAAAAGTTCACCTTCATGTCATTCTAAACTACTCTAGTAGAGCACTAGGTGAACACAAACATGTTATAGCATGTTGTAACTGCCTTCTATATGCTAGTGACCTAACAAATTGCATGTCCAATAATGCTGAAATCGTTTTCTGTGTCTGAATCATTGAATTTTTTGGGAATATGTAAATTTATAACCTCTTCATGTTATATTAAGGCTCGAGTTTCATCATGCCAGAATATTTTAAAAGCATTTCTATCCATATTGTTCAGTTTTAGGTCTTTAGGTTATGTTACAGTCGATCACAACCATGATTTTTTCAGTTTGTACTTAGATCTAAAAAGATTTTTGTTTATTTTTGATCAAATGAAGTTACAGATCGCATGGGTGAATCTACTAAAACTTTATTCTATCAACTTTGTCAAATTACACTGGAATGAAGACGGCCTCAACGCTGACAGACACTGACTGTTGTGCCACAGAAAGCTGAAACTTTGATTTCATCAGATTGCAATGATGAGGATAAATAACAGTCTAAACACTTCAAAGGCAAAAGTGATCACTTCTGTTTGTCTCATGTGTAATAAACTCTTCCTGTTTCACTAAATTTTTTATATAATATGTGAATGTATGACTTTTATTTTAAGGCCCCAGTTACGTCATGCGAGTATATTTAAATAGCATTTATATTCATGTTGTTCATTTTGACACATTTCTGTTTCACATTTTGTGGAAGTCATGCTAAAAAAATCTCAGCCCCAGTGATGTTAGGTTTAGGTAAGAGATAAATCAACTCGGGTTATTTTTGACACATTACACTCTAAAAAAAAATGGTGTTATATAGCACTAAAAGTGGTTCTTTGCTCTTGATCATATTGGAACCACTTTTCATACTATAAGCACCATATCATTGTGGTTCAGTGGTTCTTTAGTGGTTGTTTGGAGTGACCGAGTTGCTAAATAGAACGGTTTCCCTACAAAGAACCTGTCAAGCCCTTGTACGGTTCTTCAGCGGTTCTATATAGCACCTCAGTCATCTTAAAGAACCGCTAAAAACCAATTAAGCACCAAAATATGGTTCTAGCACTAAAAGTGGTTCCCCAATGATTACTAGCAAAGGACCACATTAAGTTCCATATAGCACTATATTTTTATAGATAAAACTACCCGGGTTCATACACAACCCAACGGTTGGGATTGTTCATTTTTGCCTCAGTTCTAAGTTCTAGGTGGCTCAGTGGTTAGAGCGCGACGATAAACAATGCCAAGGTCATGGATTCGATCCCAGGGAATGCACATACTTAGAAACAAAAGTATAGTGTAATATAATGTAAGCTGCTTTGAATAAAAGTGTCTGCCAAATGATTAAATGTAGATTGGATATAACCCTACATTTTTTAAAATGTATAATTTACATATTTACATTTGTGCTGTTTCAGCGTTTTAATGAGTTTGCTAATTTTCCCGAAATGTGGAAAAAACGTATTATGTGTGACACGAAGATATAAACAATATGTGTTACTGCTGTCTAACTGACTTCATAAGAAATGCCCTTCTTTCCCAAAATACATGATAATTATTCATAAATTAGTTTTTTTGGAAGGCTGAAAAAGATAATGGATTTTTTTTTTAACAATTATTTTGTCAAACTCAAGAAATGTCATAAGGTGGTCTTTGTAGTGTGTATGGTCAATGCACTATATTTTAAGATGTAAGAATAATTCAGAGAAATTTTTCCCTGATAATTATCCATGATTTGAATTATGGAATATTAATATGTCATCGGTTACTGTGCGCCTCATAATTATGACTTGAGAAATGTATGCGAATATAAGTTAGTTCTAATTTATTTCTACAACAAATACATATTTTTGTGTAAGTTAAAATAGGCTACATTGCAGAGAATATATCGTTTTGGACCAATAGAAACCCTGCTCACAGTTTTACATTTTTTGGTAAACTATTCCTTTAATCTGTTCAGCTGACAGTCAAATACATCTTACAGGTATAGGCACATCTGTCATTCGAGCATGTGACCTGTGATGACCTCTAACAGCAGACAGGCGTCTGATGAAGGAGAAGACTGTTACTCGTTCTTCTCTTCCAAACAGCAGCAGACAGAGGTGCTTTGCTCCTCACTTATTAATGTTTTTTGATGAAACTTATTTATTTAGAAAATCAGATATGTCAACACTGAAAACAAGAACAGCCATTAATGGCCATGTTAGAAACACAGCACTATGTCAAGAATATTAATTACTGTTAATGCCCTCATCAGCAGTCTGTCATAAAACGCTAATGGTTCATGTCACTGAACTTTGAGCTTTATCCTTTAACAGGTATTATTTATGCGTTAAAAGCAATATTACACACTACTACACACATTGCTCTTCAAGAGTTTCTTTCACTGTCCTGAGAAAAAAAACGGTGCAGTTTGCTTTATATTCGTTATCAGTGGACGTGCACATGTATGTGATGTTTGCAACATGTATGTGATGTTTGCAATTAAAGAAACTTTAAAGTGCACTGTAAGTAAATACATTTTAAAGAATTTTTCAGTTCTTTTTTATGGATGTTCCACGTATAATGTCAAAAACTGTAATTATACAAAATGTGTGTCATGATTTTTCATGTATTCTTTGGAAATATATAAAAAATGTAAGTAAAAAGTTACAAGATTTTTTTTATTTTACGAGTTATTTCTCACGACCAAGCTGCTAGAACATTTCAGTTTTTTATTGGATTTTACCTCGGAGTCACACAGAATTTACATTTAGTCATTTAGCAGACGCTTTTATTCAAAGCGAGTTACAGAGAGTTAAGGGAGCAATAAGCGATATGTCATACTGGTGCAATAAAACAATAGGTGCTTATACAAAGTTACTTTATTTCAACAAAAGCTAGACCAATAGTTTCTTTTTCTCATTTGTCCGTCAGGTATTCACAGACGAGATGGGTTTCAAGTAGTTTTTTGAATGTTGTGAGAGATATGGTTGACCGGACCCAGTTAGTAAGAATGTTCCACCAGGAAGGAGTTGTGAAGGAGCAATGTGTGTGCCATTTTCCGTCATCCGGTTATGAGCTTTTTATATGCTATCATGTTTTTCTCCATACAGTAAGAATTTTATGAATTTATGAAACAAATCCTGACCTGTTTTGATTTGACATGTGCAAAAGAACAACCCTCACCCAGAAGCAAAGGTTACTTCTCCAAACAGATAAAGTTGGTTCACACTTTTCAAATCCCTCCTTTGAACCCACATGATTCAAGTTAACTTTGAAAGGCAGCTCAAAACAAAGTGAGTGATCTTAGAAGAAACTGCATTCTAATTCCCAGAGCCTGGCATATGATGATGGAGACCAGTCCAAGAGAAGCAGTTTAATCACTCCCAATGGTCATTTGACCATTCTCTCATGAGGATATCATTCACTTCATTCACAGCTATATAAGACACTATCCAAAGCAGTTTAGATCAGAATGATTCATATAATGATGACAAAACGAGAATGAAACTCAGATTTGGAAAGGAAAAAGCTACAATTGTGCTGCTTTAATTTGCAGCATTTATGTGAAGACAGACTCTACTATTGAATCAAAAAGGACAGACTAACCCATTAACACACATTCATTTTTTAATAGGGGAAAATGGCTTTAGAAAGAAGTTGTTGGCTTCAATTTTAAATTGGATTATCATATAACAGCCTGTGTGTAATTGGATTTATGCTTGTAGGTCTGCCTTGCCTGATTGATAGAAGTGATACTGTAAATCAAGGTCAAATAGAGATATTAACACTACTAGATACAGTGCTATTGATAGTATAATAGCAGAGGTCATGAAGGTCATTTCTACCCACTGTAAGGATGCTGCAGCAGCTTTTGAAATTTGATTTTTGCTGCAGACAATTTGTAGCATGTGACGTTTCCACCGAATGTATCTACAAAGTGATAGTCAATAAGTGTCAATAATAATGCCAGATATGACAGGATTATACTATATAATGTATCTTCCTCTTTTTGTTATGGATTAACTATTCAACAACAATAACACATGTTGTAACTCATTTACAATATTTAACCACATCAACTGGTTTGACAAAACACAATATTTTACTTGTGTCTTTAGGTTATCTTACAGTCCATCACAACTGTGATTCTTTCAGGTTGTACTCAGTCTGATTTTTTATTAAATAAGATTACAGATCGCATGGGTAAATCAACTAAAACTTTATTCTGACAACTTTGTCAAAGTACACGGGAATGAAGACAGCCTCAATGCTGACAGACACTGACTGTTGTGCAAGAGAAAGCTGAAACTTTGATTTCATCAGTTTGCAATGACAAGGATAAATAACAGTCTAAACACTTCAAAGGCAAAAGGGATCACTTCTGTTTGTCTCATGTGTAATAAACTCCTCCTGTTTCACTTAGAATCAAAGCCTCTGGTAGAGTAATGATGCAAGGAAACTTTTCTTAAAGTATTTCTGAAGCAAATCGATTAATTATTCAGTTGTGCAGGTGGAGAGCAGTGAGAAAAATAAACTATTTTCTCTCTCTCTCTCTCTCTCTCTCTCTCTCTCTCTCTTTTCCTGTACTGGAGACTGGAAACTGCATTTAGTATTATGTGATATATTAGTATTAGCTATCCAAATGGCAGAGTTCGTTGAATATATAAGACATTGGATGACTAGTAGTTTCCTTATTTTAAACTCTAATAAAACAGAAATATTACTTATCTTATCCAACCAAAGAGACGTAAACACTGTAACTAAAGACCTAGGCATTATATTAGACCGCAACCTGTCATAAGGAAATCAAATCTCAAATGTCCTGAAACAGCCTTCTCCCACCTTAGAAATGTTGCCAAATGACGAAATATTCTATGTGTTGCTGATGCAGAAAGCTTATTTATGCATTTGTGACTCAAAAATTGACTACTGTGGTTGTCCTGCATCTTCTATAAACAAATTAAAGTTAGTTCAGAATAGAGCTGCCACAGTTCTAACCAGGGCCAGAAAATACGTTCACATAACCCCAATGTTGGCCCCTACCTATTTAACAGAGCTTCTATCACATTACCACTCATCACGCTCTCCAAGATCTCAAAACTCCAGACTTTGATAACACCTAGAATAACTAAATCCACCAAAGGGGGACGAGCTTTCTCATATGTAGCACCTAAACTCTGGAATAGCCTTCCCGATACTATTCGAGGGTCAGAGGTTTTATACTTGTCAGCCAAGCATTCACTTAATGCATAATATGTATAATTAATTAATTAATGAACAGCAGCTACGCTAATTATTCTCTTTCTGCTGTCCTCTCCCACCTCGGGATGCCCATCTCGAGGTAGGGAGAGAATATGCCAGGCGCAGAAGAACGTCATATGCCCATCCCTAACTAGAGATTACGACAGCTCCAGATGAACATCCCATGCCATCCTCCTGCGAGAGCCTGCGGACTGACTGACCATCCCAGCTCCATCTCAAGCAATTCCATCACCACACAAGAGCAAAGTGACAGTCTAACCATCCTAGCTCAGGCAAATTCCATCCCCAACCAAGAGCAAAGACGGACTACTAGTCACATTAATGCTACATTTACCATACTTAGTATTTAAAGCTAAACTTAAATCACATGATAGCAGTTTGAAGTTATAGCCGCACTCAGTTACATTATGCAACTAATTTCCCTGCTTATAACATTCCTCTGTTGTCTGATATTGATCTCAAAATAAATCCAAATTAGACCTAAACAGTTTCAACAAATGAAAGTTCCTAAATCACAACATATGAACTCTCCCTATTTTTAATAAACATTTACTTTTAATCGAAGTCAATGAGTGCAGCTGTGACACGTCAGAGGAGATCTGGTTTTCTCCATTTATTTATCATTGGACTTTTGGTTACTCGCCACAGCGCACTGTTGACTTTCTCATACTTCATTTATTCGATATTATTTACTAGAATGATTTTCCCACATATTTAAAGTAGTAATGGGCAACTTATGCATAAGAGCCGCGTGCTCACACCACTCTGGGTCCTGGTTATTCGCACCCACCACTGTCCTCGTTTGACCCCCAGCGCGAGAGAGTGAGAGGGCAGCGAGGGAGACACGAAGTCTACGACTCACATGCACGAGCACGGACTGGTGGATCTCACACCACGAGCACCACGGGTGGCACCTTTTCTACCATTTATTATGAGTTGTGCAATAAATGCCCCGTTGGGGTTAATAGTACTGCCATGTTGTCAGTGTCGTGTCTCTCACCTTGTTACACTGGTGGAGAATGCGGGCAAAGAGAGACCGACTCGGCACGCGTTCGTGTGGTGTGCTATTTCCTGGGTCCATCGAGGGACGGACACGCTCTCCTTATCAACGTCCAACCCAAAGGAATCCGAGGACGACAAAGAGAGAGCGACAAAGAGATCGATGGCGCTGAGCGGAGGGACAATCCCAGCCAGCAGAAGATGCTGTGGAGCCGACCGAGAGCGCGGTCCAGCTACCAGAAATGCTGCCCAGCTGCCCGACTGAGCTACCCAGCCACCAGAGACCGCTGCTCAGCCGCCCAACCGAGCTACTTAGCCGACAGGAGATACGGCCCAGCCGTCATGGAGCACTGCTCAGGTGGGAGTCCCGTTCGGATGCCAGCCGGCAAAGTGTACCAGCAGTGTGCAGGCCGGCATCCAGTTCCGTCCTCCAGCCGGCCTTTTCAGTCCATCTTCCAGTCTTGCATAAGAGCCGCGTGCTCACACCACTCTGGTTCCTGGTTATTCGCACCTTGTCGCACCGCTGTCCTTGTTTGACCCCCAGCGCGAGAGAGTGAGAGGGCAGTGAGGGAGACACGAAGTCTACAACCTACCTGCACGAGCACGGACTGGCGGATCTCACACCACGAGCACCACGGGTGGCACCTTTTTAACCATTTATTATGAGTTGTGCAATAAATGCCCCATTGGGGTTGATGGTACTGCCATGTTGTCGGTGTCGTGTCTCTCACCTCGTTACAAGGCTATTTGCATAATAGTGCACATCACAAATTGAAGATGAGAAGGTAAAAATTGCTCAAAAATGTGTCATTTTTTAAAACATGTCGTCATTGACATTTTCAAGGATTCTGCCTATTCAGAAGTCTCTTAATATGTAAATGTATGACCACTTTTTATTTTAAGGCTTATCATGCGATTATATTTAAAAATAATTTCTATCCATATCGTTCATTTTGACAGTTGCACAGTTAATCTGTGGAATTCATTTTCCAGATTTATATAAATTTGCTCATGGATAAAATCTGCAAAAAAATCTCATGGCAAAGTTGTTCCCAAACCTGTTCCTGAGGACCCACTGCTCTACACATTTTGCATGTCTCAACAGCAATGAAAACAGAGTCAGTCTTCATTTTATTTATTTAGTAGGACGGTTTGAAATATTCCTCCAGGCCTTCTGTTTTCATGCAAATTTCAGTCTTGCCAATCGGGCGTCTCCTGATTTTTGACTCAGGATGAAACCAAAATGTCCGTCTGTTTTGTGTGCCTAGACCAGTCACCCGCTGCCAGTCAGAAACATGGTGCCAATGCGCAAGCTCCTCCAACCGATGCTCCGCTGGCGACAGCTGTTCTCTCACTGAATGAAGTCTGGGCACATGGCGAGGCGTGGCCGCCTGTGCTCAAACACAATCGCTGGAGCTCCGTGCCCCGGGGCAATGGCTTAGGCATGCGTGTCACAACGCATATCCGTCCTTCTGCTCTATTCCTTACTGTCACACAAACATTATTGCTTTATGAGGCACCAGTCTAGTCAGTCGCTACTTAGCCGTGGAAATGCCGGCTTGCGGACTTGGGACCGAAAGAACTTCCATCGAACTGAGCTTGGGGTACAACAGTGACCCAGTTTCAAAGGAAGCTAAAACTTTGAGCTCCCGTTAGTTTTTAGGCAAATGACCTTGGAGGTGTTGTCACACTGCAGGCATGCGATCAATCGGTTGAGCATACTCGGACCCAGACTGCGCATTTTTTGAACAAGCGCACGCTTGATCGAACAGACACTTCACCAGATGTATACTTGAGTTATTTTAAATCGGCACAGGCTGCTGTGTATGAAGAGGAGTACGGGTAAAATAGGCTTGTTAAGACTAAAAGCAGAGCACACTTACCATGTCCTTTCTCAATACTGCTTTTGAAAACAAATGAAAATTAACATTCTATAATATAGCATACTTCAACCAAAATAGCAGCCAATGCAGTTTTCCAACAATGATATAGCACATGTACCGTGTGAATTTAAAAGAAGGATCCAGAAATTGCACCGACTGAAATGGCAAATCAATAGACCCAATCATCCGTTCTCTCACGGGGTTAAAGCAGCATTAACTAGCACTTGATAGTGGCTTATGGGAATTATTCTTCACCTTTGGAAGAAAGGTCTTAGTAATGGAAGGTCTCAACCGGCAAAGCTGATGCAGAGGACTTGCAATATAACGTGTCTTAGCAGTTCAATATTTTATTAGAGTTAGAACCCAAAATCTAGCTCAGGTTCCTTTAAATAAGTAAACATACCTATTAAAAGCGATGTTTGAAACCATTTGAGTAATGACTGAGGAAAAAATACAGGCCCATAAAGGCACAATATGTACTTTTTTTTAACTGAAGCCTTTATTGCACGCTATTGTCATGCAGGATATTTTTATCTTTGAATATGACAGTTAAAGCATTTTTGTCTATGTTTCCACACAAAACTTTCTTTATTTCATAAATCATGCTGTTAAATGGGCACATTATAGTAAAGGCAGCAGGTAAATTAAGGAGTGTTTTATGCAGTTAGAATAGCAATAGAAAAGCGAAAAGAAAAATGTCTTCAGAGATTCTATTGTGAAGGCAGTCACAATATCGAGTTGTATTTAGCATCAGTGATATACCTTAATGTCATAAAAAGTCATGAGGAGCTAGGGAAATTGTGTTATGTTTCATTTATTATACTTTTTCAAGGAACAGGAGCGATCTGAAAAGCAATCTTAAAATTGCTGTTTTCATAATTAAGTCACGTTGGCAGAAAAATGTGAGAGTATTCATATATTTTCTGTTTTTTAGCATGCTGCTAGATTTACTATGCAGACTGACATTAGCCTAGAGCATCTTACTGTACATTCTCCATTCTGCAGAAATGAGGGTTTCAAGTTTAACTTTTAAAGTTATACCTCCAGCAAAAATATGATATGTTAGAACACTTCATGACCAAACAAAATGTGAATTAACGCTACTTACCTCTGGCATTGCATCATTTTGGACCTCATAAATGTAGATATCAAAAGACAAGTTTATGAAGAACTATAATTCTACAAAAAGGATGTCTGCAATACTTCTTGAGTAACAGGCATGCAAACTTTGGAAATGAATAAAAGGTGTTTTTTCTCAATTTTTTTTGTCACGATTGGCATGTAATGAGACAAAAAATCTTATAAGAAAACAACTGTACCAATCTCAGTGTTAGAAACAAAATATAACATAATGTTGCCAATGTCAGATTTTACGTATTTTTTTTTTACTTTCACCAGCTACAAGGTTACATTACTCATTTATTGATTATATTATTGAGATATTGAGATACTATTGACACAACATGCAAAAAACTATTTAAAACCCATCTCTTCTATGAATACTTGACAGACTAATGTAAAAAAACCGAACCATCTCTCTTTCTCTCAACAGGTAGTGGTCTAGCTTTTATTAAAACTAACTTTGTATTAGCACCTATTGTGTTATCGCTCCTGTATGATATATTGCTTATTGCTCCCTGAACTCTTGGATAAAAGCGTCTGCTATATGACTTAATGTAAATGTAAATATTTTGTCTTTTTACATCATTTCAGTTTTTTCTTCCCCAGAAAAAAGAACGATAAAAAAAGGAACCCGAGTTTTCAAGATGTACTTTGACATGGAATGACCCAAATGTCTTCAAACAATATACACCATGTTTAGAAAAGGTTTTTCACATTGATGGCATAGAAGAAACATGTTGGGTTCCAAAAAGAACAATACAGTCAAAGGTTCTTTAAAGAAGCATATCTTTCTTATCTTTTTATAACATGTAGAACCCAATTTTCACCTCAGAGAACCTTTCGTGAATCAGAAAGCTTATTCAGATGTTAAAGGTTCTTTATTGAGCCATCTAGACAAAATAGGGTTATTTTATAGTAGCGTGAAGCACCTTTATTTTGAGTGTAGCATGACTCATGTTGCATCTAGTACATCATCACAGATAAGATCCACTAACCACTTGCACTGCTGTTTTGGAGCTGTTGACTGTGAAAGACACTGCAGACTTTGTTACTATCTCTGGAGAATAAATACCCCATGCATGGTCTCATTCAGCTCCCCTTCACACACTGACGGGATCAATATTGCAGATTTAAGCGAGCAGTTCATACTTTAAAAGAATTTCAAGCATATCTTACCCTTCACTTTGAAAGGACAGGCTCACCTCATCTACTACACTTTTACTTTACACTTTAACACTTTACTGTAAATTTACAGCGAATGTCGTACAGAATTGTACTGTATTTCCATAATACAGTATTAAGTTGTATCTTTTACAGAACAGCTGTAAATATACAGCACAATTCTGTTTTCATCCCGCTAAATTCGTAATACAGTATCATACTGTAAATGCATTGCATTGTGGGATTGATTTTATTCGCGCTAAATTCAGATGAGACAGTTCAGGAAAACTTGATGTGCCAGCGGGTCTGACGAACATTTATTCCTTTGATCTATACAAAGAGTTTTTGTGAATTTGTTATTAATCTCTAGGCTTTTTTTCTTGTTTGCTTCGTTTCGTGTAAGCTTTTGTTAGCTTTGGTTCGTGTGAGCTTCGTTTCGTGAAAGCTTCTATTAGCATCTTTCAAATATGGGTTGCCTGTGTGACCCAGCAGAAACTGTTAACGTCACATGAACTTCATGAAGACAGGAGGAAGAATTGTCATGCGTCTGTGAGCAAAAGTGGATTTTAGAGTTTGAGAACAGTGTTCAACTGATCAATACGGTCAGCCAATCTATTTTTATTTATTTATTGCGTTCGGATTTATACATTGTTTACACGAATAGTTTGATTTTGCGCACGTGGTTTTGTACCGCGAAAAAACCCACTCCACCTCTTTACCAAGTAACAACTTAACTTCGATATTTCACATACGAAGCATACCATTTCAGTTGCATGACTTGCTTTTATATATATTTATAAATAGCTCGACAGTAAAAATCGCTCGTTCCACCTCTTTACAAAGTATCGTTTACACGATTAGTTTGATTTTGCAAACATGGTTTTCTACCGCGAAAAAAAAAACACTCCACCTCTTAACCAAGTAAATTAACTTCGATATTTCACATCATACCATTTCAGTTGCATGACCTGCTTTTATATATATATTTATATATACCCCGAAGATAAAAATCACTTGTCCCACCTCTTTACCGAGTAACAATCACACATAGACAACATTTACAATGTCATTTGGATGATCTGCTTTTTATTAACATGTTTTTTTTCTTTTTAGGCTTTACAATCTGATGACAATCCAGTGCTAAAGTAAGTGCTATGTCTAGTCCACGTGCAATAATGCCATGGTGTCAGTTCTTATATTTCTTGGTATGTAAACATTAAAGTCGTTTACCCTAAAATCGAAAGCAAGTCATCATTTACCCGCCCCACTGCAAAGGTTTTTTACTATTTATTTTTTTGTTTCTAGTCGTTTTTTTCTGTCTAGTAAATTATTCTTGATGTAAGAATGTCATCTGGAAACAAAACAGAATAGTAACCAAGAAAAGCATTTTTGGAGTGGGGTGTTGTTCCAATATCGTATGACTTTTTCAGGCATAGAGTGGTGTAGTATGAGAAATATAATACAGATTTTAATTGGCATGATATGTATGGAAAATCAACTTTTGCAATCAGCAAAATTGTGTGATTGTGAAGTCCAGCTAATTAACTTTAACACTTTCATTTAACCTGTTAAAACTATTCCTCTAAATAGGAAATTACTCGTATAAATTAAATTATAGCATTACTGTATTGATGAACCCTACCAAAAAACACTACTAAGGCAAAATGAAATGGTGTATCATGTGAATGGTGTTTCAGAGTTATTTTAACTGTTATGTGGGTTCCATGTAGTTCATAATTCTACATGTAGAATTATGAACTACATAGAACCCACATTTTTTTTTATTATTACTTTTTTATTCTGTTTTTTATTTTTATTACAGGTCAATCTCTGAGCAACCAGCGCTGGATGTTGAGTTTGGAGGGTCAAGTTGTGTGTGAAGGAGCACATCCCACCTTCATCACCGGCCTGGCAGCGCTGTTTGCCTCCTTCTATAATTTCAATTTACAGTACCAGGAAGAGGCAGCATGTACCCTTGAGTTTGTTCAGAGGTAAGTCATTAGCATATTTGCCATTCATATATTTTAGACTGAATTGATACTAACCTTGTCTTGACAGTATTTGTTAAAAACTTCATTTTTTTTATAAACGTTTTGTACAGCTGACTACTGGGAATAACAACATGGACCTGGTTTCACACACTGACAAACACAATGTTTTTGTCTTGTTTCCAGTCCAAAAAAAAAACCTCACTTAATTTGGATTAATAAATACACAAGACATAATATCTAATCTAATTTTACGTATCTAGTAAAAACATAATGATTTAAGATTTTTGAGAAATGTGGACTGGAAATCAAACAAAAAGAAAAGCATTTTTTGCAGTGCAGACAGGGCTTAGCTTAAGCAAGGCCAAGGCTTTAGTAAAATTAGGGTATTTAATGGGATGGTTTGGAGTAAAATCAACCTGGGGTCATTCACCATTACATTGAACCTAACACCCCCCCAGAAACCTTTTTCCCTTGATCGAACAATAGCTCAACAACTAATGGCTCAAGGTCATGGTGGAAAGGAACCTATAGGTTGAAATTTTGTAAAATTATTATACATTTTGGGCTGCATACGGAAATGTGTGCTCTACATAAACAGGGTTTATGGCTGTGTTTCAATTTATACTCTGGTGGGCCCTGATTCATACCTGATGAGGGGATTTTATTGTTAATAAGCTGGGTGAATAGTAGTTAAAACGGACCTCTCTCTCTTTCTCTCTCTATCTCTCTAATATTAAATTTGATTTTTTTTTCTGCCTTTTAGACGCTTTGTTGACATCAATCCTTAACGTGGATCGAAAGCAAAAAAAGGAAAAGTGACGTCAAAGAAAACCGGCCAAATTGTGCAAAGAAAGAACACCACTGTAAGCCCACCAGTTTCCTCACTTCTGCGAAAACTTGCAGACTTTGAATGGAACTTTGTTTAGATCCTGTCAGCAAGTATATTAAAAGTAAATACGATTGTTAACTCCATTCATAAAAATACAACTGGCATTTCAGCCAATTTGCTGTTCTACGTATTTTTCTTTTTTTACTCGTTATAGCACTTTAAATTTCTGGATTTTTTTTACATTTGTTAAAGGTTAACAAGATTAATATATTATAAAGTGTTAAGTGTTCAACTAAATGTTTAAAAAAAAACAGCTAGCGTTTCAGCCAAATGTGTTCACATAAGTGTCTGGTCGTTGCTTTTAAAATAAATGTTTTAAAACCCAGAGAATGTTGTTGGTTTCTATTTTCAAGTTCAAAGTATAATGTTTTCCCTGTAAAAATATATATTTTTACCTGGTTACTGTATTCTGTAAAAATACAGTATGTGGCTGGCAACCCAGCTGCCAGCATTTTACTGTAATTTTACAGTACAACGGTTTACAGATCTAGTACTGTAAATTATAATTACAGTTCTAGATCTGTAAAAATACAGTATGTGGCTGGCAACCCAGCTGCCAGTATTTTACTGTAATTTTACAGTGAAAAGTTTTACAGTGAACCAAGTTTGCTCCTAGTTGTCCACCACAAGATGAATAATGCAAAAACACTAATTTACAGTACGCTTCTGAAAAACTTGCTGATGATTTGTTCATCAGCCCAATAGCAGTAATGCTAAATAAAAGACATCAGGTGGCTTATCCCGCGAGACAAAATAAGTCTCAGGTTTAAGACGAGTTTTAAAAAAGATTTTGAGATGCAAAAGCCCCTTGGCAATTCACCCAGTAACACCTTATACTCAGCTTTTTCCTACAGCCCTCCTCTGCCTGAGAAGCATAACATAGCTTAAAAATGACAGCTGGGTGACAATTAAAGAGTTCAGCCATCAGCATCCGCCACTGGGGGGAAATTTTCTTGGCTGTCAAATGGCTTATTATATTCAACCACCTGGAAATGACTTGGAGAGCAGACAGTCAGTTTAAAGGCCAGAACGTTGGATTGCTTCGAACTGTTTATTCTTATTTAGATAGCGGTTATTCTCAGTTATGGCTTTCAAGCTAATGGGGGTTTTTATGCCTTGCCGAA
Organism: Triplophysa bombifrons; assembly: GCA_029783895.1. NCBI lineage: Eukaryota > Metazoa > Chordata > Actinopteri > Cypriniformes > Nemacheilidae > Triplophysa > Triplophysa bombifrons. The sequence continues at coordinate 18,700,480 of CM056464.1, forward strand.
AAGAATTAAACAAGCATTCGAGGAAAACAAACAAGCATTCTTTTTCAGAAAGCCAAAGCACAACCCTTTCCTGCTGCCAGGCGTCTGTCGCTTGTGCAAGAGCCTTGCGCGTCATTATGTACAGTAGACACCAGAAATGCCCCTGGCATTTTTAGTGACGTGATACAATGATGTGAATAACACTGAAATGTTTATTAATATTACGCTACACTCGCTGTATACTCTACCATGCATGGTGCACAATGTTTAAGTCAATCAAAGCTAAAAAATATGATAAAACACAATGCTTCAGAAGAGCCTAACACCTTGTCTACAATTCACAAAAAAATCTCTTTACCTACCATGAATCCCAAAGTTACATTTATAATAATGTTTTATAATTGAAGCTGCTGGATAAGGTTTTCCTGGAGATTACGTCATTTGACTTCAACCGAAGATGATAGATAGATAGATAAACACTGCATTTACTATGAATAGGGAGGGAATGCAGCACTTAATATGGCCGCTCAAGGAAAGGAAGTTGTGCCTTCCAGTTAAAAGAGTCAATCGTCAATCGATACAACTGACGATTATCTGGGGCCTACAGAGAGTCTTGTGAGGTGCTTGCCAACCTGTGCACATGCTTGGTGGCTAAAGCAACCTCCAAAGAGGTGTTTTTAGTATTATATGAACTTTGAAAACAAAAACCATGGTCCAGTTTATATCAGGTTTAACTGCTGGCTGGAAATATGCTATCCAACTGTGATTATAGAAATACATGCCTCCCCCATTACATGAATAGGACTGTAGTCTTGCTATTGACTGAAATCGTTGACTGGTGGTGTTGACTTTCGTAAACGGACATGGCTATCAGGGATGGACTCAGAAAAAAGCAGCCCTGGACTTCTTTGCCAAGCGTCCCTTCCATTCCGTCCACTTCACAGAGTAATGTGTGTAGAATATGTGTGTGATCTTTTGAAAAATTGAGTAACCCTCATTTTATACATACCTTTTAATGTTCTCAGAGACACAGAATGAAAGAGGGTGTCTTGACTTTATGTGGCGATATTCAATAAAATATTTATCTAATACATACATATTTAATGAGATACTGCAGTATTATACAGTGTCTGTGTTGTGGGCAACACTGATTATAAGTAAGAAATAAATCAGATTGATAGCTTTTCCTCCATATTAGTGTCTTATTAATGATGCTCACTAAGTGCTTTACCAGCACTGTTACTATCGCTCACAGCATTTTCTTCATACAATATAAAAACCTCTATTCTCCGTTTGTTGCTGTTTTATGAACATCCAATTTGAGAAATAATGTACCTCTTTTCGTGCCTCTCTCGTTCTCCCACTGAAGAAGTGAAACCAGGTTAGCCATGGAGATTTCAGTACCATAATTAATCACAGCCTGTCAAGCACAATCAAACAAATTGAAAGTGCTGCCAGTTTTCACAGGGGTGTTACTGCCAGTGGTTTTCTCAGACAAATTCTCTTTCTGACCTCTTCTTCTTTTCTCTGTTCCCAACATCCCATCCTGTTCCTCTCTCTCTGGTTCTGCGTAATGAGAAATTATTTACTCTCTCTTGCTGAAGAGCTGCATATTGTTTTATTTATCATTGGAACTGGCTTTACAAGACTGGAGATAATGTTCAAATACAGTTTCCTCAATGTCAAATTAGTGATGCAACTGAGTGGGAATCATCAGCAAAACACACTTCTTGTTTAAATGCAGCACGAAGGCGACAGAGACGTTGTAATTAGATTTTGACCATATCGGTTTTGATAAGAACAACAAAAGACGGAACCTTACCAATCCTTTACATCCTGCTTAAGTCGTGCTGGCAAAGTTGATGTATCGGCTTGATCATCTTCATTTTCCGTATCAGATCTCGAATTGATATAAGTACCGATGACATTTTATCACCTGTTAGTACAGTTGCTTTGGAACCTGATGATCCGAATATGGCGTTAAATTTCCGTGAAACGCTCTAGTATTCGACCAATCACTACGCATTAACCAACTGGCCAATCATAGCACACCTCGCTTTTCAGAGCGATGAGCTATGTGAAAAATCAGCGTGCTTCAGAGAGGCGGGGAAAAGAGGAGATACAAACATGCACGGTGTGTGGAAAATACAGTGTTTTTTAACCTTAAAATGTGTATACACATTACATTACATCTTAAACAAACAATAATATTCGTTTTAGCCGTGTCGTTTAAACTCTTTACTAGATTACAGTTCATGACAATGTCAAAATTCCTGTGAGACAGTGTTGAAATGTTATATACTGTATATACAGAGTATATATATACTGTGTATATATATATATATGCCCCCCTCTAATGAACATATATGACCAATTTACTAATCTTAACACTACAGCCATGACATACTAGCAAATTATCTATTTTTATTTTATGGGAACAGTTTGAGCAAGGCCTGGCAATGTCCCGGTGCACATAACAAGTTTCGTAAAGAAATTATTGATTCCGCCTAGTGTTCAAGAGCTTCAGTGGTCTGCATAAAGCCCAACTATACATGTTTGAACCAAACTATTATTACCAAAACCCATCAATGACTTGTAGACAGGGGTAAAGTTATACCGTCATGGAAAAGGCCAGTCCAAGAGTGTTGCAACAAAATTCTGTAATATGGTATGGTATAGCATTAATGTTGTAATGCTGTAATAGATGAACATGTTTTTAGAAGAATGTGTTCAAATGCTGTTGTCCATACATTCCTTTGCAGCAAACCATTATTTGACCAAAAGCATTATATCAAGTTTTTTCTAAACATCTTACATTTACCAAAAATTTCCCCAAAACATATCAACTATTGGCACACTTTAACTATTTAAATGCCTCCAGTAAGAATATGCATAGTAGGACAACTATAATGAAAATCAGGTCATTTAGGTAATCCAGCAACCGACTACATTCATATACATACAGTAGCCTTAAAGCAACAGTATCAAAATCTGCAAGAATTGGACTATATATATGATATTTAAATGTAGAAACATGTATTTATAGTCTCCTGTTTCTTATCATATTTTTAGCAGTAATGACTAGGACTTAAAAATGATGTTACATTCTTAAAATGTGCTGGATTATGTTGGCTCGCTAATTAAACCGTGAAGCATTTGCCCTGTGAGTGATTTTCTGTCCCTGTAAGCAAGGTCCCCAGGCACCCTGTCAACATGAAGACACCCATCTTCCATCCTCACGTGTCCCATCCCCAGAGGCCAGACACCGAACAGACTCTCTCTCATCAAACGTGACACACAACACAGCTCATGGGAGCTAATAATGAAGCTGAAAAATCATCTTTCCAGCAAGTTTCTTATCCATACATTTACATTTACACATCTGGAAGATATGTTTATTCAAAGGGACTGAAAGGGAATTTTGGGTATACATATCATACACATATTACAGTGCACAGATTACTTTGGATTTAAACCAAAGGTCTTCCCTGTTGAAAAAAACACCACATAATGGGTTAGGTATGTTTATGCTGGTTTGTGCTGGTTTAAACTGGTCATGTGCTGGTCCTTAGCTGGTCATGCGCTGGTGCTTAGCTGGTTTAAGATGGTCCTGTGCTCAGCAATCAGCAATCCAGATTCAAAATATATACCCTCCATCTGCTGTTTTTTTCAACAGGGTTGGCACTGCTAGTGTCCCTCATTACCTGTTGAGCTGTTTGAAATTCAAGTCTGACAAGGCACATTTCTAACAGGTTTCCAAAAATTTCAAACATTATATTTTATGCATGTTTACAGTATGAGCAATGGAGAGGATCAGAGTTGACAAATTTTTATAGGCTGACCCGGAAGTAAATGCCGAGTTACCGGAAAATGCATAGGTTGTCATGATTCTGCCGCATCATGTCATGTTTCTCTTGGCCTAGTGGCGGGATCATGACAGAACCCCATGTTTTAAGTGGAGAGAGACAGTTTTGGCACTTACGGCTCGCCATACTCTCTCTCCGGTCTCGTCATTGTTTCTTCCCTCTTGTTTCCTCATTAGTGCTCACTATGATTTCACGCCCCACAACTGATTCGTCCCATTACTTAATGCCCCTCTGTTTTCTGTCCTGTGCTGGTTCATTGTCATTCGTTTCATGTGGGTGAGTTCCTGTATCTGTCAGTCTAATTTAGCTATTCGCACTCCAAGTAAAATCTTATCTTCAGTCTTGTTAGGTGTAGTCAGTCCTTGTTCCTGTTGTCATGTCCTGTGATATATGGGATTCCTTTTGTGCCAATAAATACGAACGCGAAATAAGAAAAACCAAACAAAAATAAACAACACGAAAGAAGAAATACACTTTGAAAGCGAAAACAATGAACTCCAATTGCAAACTTTTAACATACTTTCAAACAAACTTCATTCATCATCAAATTTTTTCTAAATATCCTTTTCGAAAATCATTGTTTCTGAATACATTGCCCGAGATTTCGTTTGCGCTTCATTATTTTTCGTTTACACCGCAAAAAGTTACGTTCGGACTTCTGGCACAAACCTCTCGCGTGGGCGGGAGTTAACAGTGCTTTACTCTCATTGGCTAGTCAGATTTTGATCGACAGGTCCGTGACCCGGAAGTGGAAGAAGTCTCCGCGGCATCGCGCAATTTTAGAAAGCGATCTGGAGGTGGACGGTGAAGTTACTTGTCATTAGTTACCTTTGTTATTAAACGTTTTTTTTTGCTACAGTTTGGATTGAAATGTACGGAGCCCGGCCTGTCACACGTCGGAGAAAAAAAACAAGACCTGCTAATCCGTGGCCACAGTTTTGTAATTCGTTTCCAAGGTTTAAAAATCCGTACGCACAGATTTTTAAACGGTTCCCACAGTGTGCTCTCGGATTGATAAACTGTACCCACGAGTATACAATCCGTCCCCTCCGTTTTTGAAATCTGTACCCACAAATTCATAATCTGTACCCACAAATTCATAATCTGTACCCACGCTTTCGCAATCCGGGCGCACGGTTTTGCAAACTGTACTCACGGATTTGTGGCCCCTCCCTCATTTTGGAAACCTGGCGCCTTAAGCAAGGAACAGAACACGCAACATTGTGTGTTTAACAATATTTTACAAAATTGAGAATTTTCTTAAAAATGAGTTGGATGACGTGACTGTCATCTTATCGAGGGGAGAAGGTAAACCCCAGTAAAATACGAGCAATGTACCAGGTTATGTCGTAAAACATTTACATTTATTCTCGATAAAAAGTAGAATCATGGATATATTAAAATGTTGCATGAAGCATACAGCCCTTATTTCACTACTGTTTAGAACATGGTTACCGTAGTACAATCCATGGGTTTGTCGATAATCAATACCCAAACACAGGTGATTACCTTTATTACAAAAAACTATAAGCTTCGCAAGGGAGTTACCAGTGAGGAAACATACAGAAAGATCATGTTTTTGTCTCGATACATAAGAGAATTCAAACGGAACATTTACATAATTTAAGTATTTTTGATGCTTTGAAAGCGACGAACATTGCATTATATTATACATATGTTTCTGACTTTGTGCAATATACTGGATCGAACCAATCGGCATGTTCTTACCACTGAGGCACAGGAAATCTTATTAAAGCATAAAAATACTTTTGTGCCAGACAATACGATTAACATGAAAATATCCCTAACGAAGGACAGCATGAATCGAAGTGAAATTATGTTGGTCCTAAAATAATAAAAAAAACATGTAGATCGTTTCAAACTTATGTGACCTCCTCTGCAGAACACAAAATATATTTTGAAGAATGTTGATAACCAGAATACATTGCCCTTATTGTATAATAATAATAATAATTAGAATTATTAATATGATTATTATTAGTTTTAGTTGTAATAGTAGCCTTCAATGTAATGGACACCACACATTTCTCAAAATATATATTTTTTGTTCAACAGAAATTAAATGACATGAGGGTCTGTATTCCTGTTATACAGAAAACGTTTCAGATTATTTTGGGACATATAAAACATCAGATGAATGACTTCTGTCATATATCCCTAAATTTGGAGACTGCTTTTGCCACAGATGAAGGTCCTCTTTCCAGCAAGTGGGTCAGCATCTCCACGTATCGCTGGATATCCCTAATTGTGCTGTTTTTGTGTTGTCAATAAATCCAAATAGTCAATTTCTTCTCAGGATTTTTTTGAGTGTCTTTAGACTAATAGTTATCCTGTGTTTGACACTTAAAATATAAAGGATCTCTTTATAATGTAGACTCAAGTCAAAGTAATATTGAATTAAATCAAATCAATCCATACCATATGATAAGGAATAAACAATCTGCGCTCAACAGTTTTAACACATGAGGGTAAACAGAGAGAGAGAGAGACAGAGTTACAAGACAGTATTCTGTACAATGTATTTAAACACTGATTCCTTTTATCCATTTACATAATTGACCGCATTTGAGGAAAATACCAGCACTACTTGTTAAGAATGTAAATGAATAGTAGATGTTTCTAAAAATGTAAGGTTATGCAAAAAGACTAGCCGGGCTCCGTACATTTCAATCCAAACTGTAGCAAAAAAAAACGTTTAATAACAAAGGTAACAAATCACAAGTAACTTCACCGTCCACCTCCAGATCGCTTTCTAAAGTTGCGCGATGCCGCGGAGACTTCTTCCACTTCCGGGTCACGGACCTGTCGATCAAAATCTGACTAGCCAATGAGAGTAAAGCACTGTTAACTCCCGCCCACGCGAGAGGTTTGTGCCAGAAGTTCGAACGTAACTTTTTGCGGTGTAAACGAAAAATAATGAAGCGCAAACGAAATCTCGGGCAATGTATTCAGAAACAATGATTTTCGAAAAGGATATTTAGAAAAATTTGATGATGAATGCAGTTTGTTTGAAAGTATGTTAAAAGTTTGCAATTGGAGTTCATTGTTTTCGCTTTCAAAGTGTATTTCTTCTTTCGTGTTGTTTATTTTTGTTTGCTTTTTTTATTTCGCGTTCGTATTTATTGGCACAAAAGGAATCCCATAGTGATACCCTTGTTCTTGTTTTACCCCATCGTGGGTTTTTGTTTTGTCCTTTTTTAATTATTTATTAAAGTCCCTTGTTAGAAACTATAGCTAACTGTTTTACCTTTTATATACAATGTCATAAAGACTATAAACAAACAACCATATACATCATACAGAGTTTATATGAGATAGAAACAAGCTCGTATTACTGCAGGGAATGGAAACATAATACATAACGCGAGTGTGTTGGCCCTTCTTGATCAACCAGTGTTACGCCACGTCTAGTAGCGACTCAACAAAGACAATAAACCCCATTATAAACACGACATTTGTTGCCTCTACTTGGAACATTATTACTGATTATTAGGACTTATGTTGTCTTTTTTCACGTTGCACCCATGTCTGCATTTGCAGATCACAAACACACGACAAACTCAACCTACATTAGTCCATAGAAAAGTATTTTACAATGACAATATATTTACAAGCTGCAAATCTGAGTCCCCTGTAATGCGAAGTTGCCAGTTTTTTACCAAAGCTTTCATACATTGCCGGTTTTTGACTCCCTGCCAGATTATGAGTCCCCTATTCCCCACTAACATTAGGTGTTAGGGTTGGGTCTGGGGGAGGGGTTAGGATTTAGGTTTAGTCGTGGGGGAGGGGCTAGGATTAGCGAATCCCCATCAAAATCTATGAGGGGAGTCGTAATCTGGTGGGGGGTGCAAAATAGGCACAACACCGGTCTTGAAATCTTCATTTTAGGTTCTCTCATCTTTTGGAAGGGCAAACAAAGAGGCTTTCTTTTGGATTTGTGGGGTTGTGGTTACACGAGGCGTTTTAAGCAGGTCCGGTTGAGCAATCGCTTTTAGATAGAATGCATCTTTTGTTTCAACACTTACAATTTTTGCAATTTTATGTGTCTAATACATGCACAGGCAACTTATAACACATCAAAGACACAGAAAAACACGTATTCGTGCCATATGACTCTTTATTTTGTGTTTACTGACATGAATTTCCCCCTTTTACGTGTCAGTCAGCATGACTTTTTTTCATGTCACGCAGCACGTCTTTCAATCTAATGTATTTAAATATGTGATATCTTTCATATAAATATAAATCAATGCAATCTTATGGGAATTCATACCGATTTTAAAAGGTGGCTCATTCGTTTGAATTCCTATTTCCTACGATCTCATTAGTACGTTTTGTTATGATTTCCATTTCCCCCATGATGTTAGGTATAGGGGCGTGGTTAGGGGAGCCTTTTATCGTTGTTTTGCCACCTTGTGAAACTCATGTTTTTAGCTAAATTAGCCTTTGCTGCTGTGATTTGAAATGCAGTTTGTATATGGAAGGTCGTGATGAGTGACGTGAAAAAAAGGTTGTGCTCACTGACACGGAAAAATAGGGATATTCGTGTAAACTAATGCAAATTAATAGATTCCAAATTTCGTGTCTATCCCACGAACTGCCTTGGTACTGGGTTGAACACATACACTCAGTATCGTATGGTCCTTGACGGATGGTTGCTTTCATGCACCTTAAAAAACTAGCACATTGAAATCATTTAACAATTTTAATAAAAACATGAAATGTAAAGCTGTAATGGCAAGAGACAAGATTATATCATTAAAGCTATAAGCTCTATAAAACTATACGACAGAAGTGTGACATATAACAGCGCCTTTATTTTAGCCCCATGGTTTGGTTGTGTTTAGAAGTGCTATCAGTTTTGTATATTACTATGTTTTGTTTTTTGTGCTAATTTTGCATTTTAATTATTGTGCCAGTTGTTTAAGAATGTAAAGAGAGATCGCCCATAAATATGAAGGGAAGCAGAGCACAAATGCATTGATTCAAAGGCCAGTGTTCAACACACAGTTCTATTTTTTCTGAAGCATAGTTGCATCATTAAGTCGCCAGTGAAGCCTGGGAGGAGACCAAAATGAGGGGTTGAAAGCCTCTTGAAGCTCCATTGAAATCAATGGTACATGTATTGGCTCTATGAGTTCTGGGTAATGTGGAACAAAAGGCATATCATGTTCTAGTTATTTAACGTATGCTTTTTTTTGGTTAAAATACTACTGCCTTTCATGCAGTCCTAAAACTATTTCCACTGATGATATATACGTATATATGTTAACCATACATCCACATACTATCTATTCATGTTACAACACATACAGTGAGCAGCACCACCTTTCAATTTGCAAAACATGAATTATCCTGGTACCCGACTACAGCTGGTGTGCGGTAGATAAAAAGCTGTCTGGGTACATGATATGCAGTCTTGCGCTATTAGCAAGCAAGCTAAAACATATCGTCTCATGTTATCGCATAATGCAGGGAACATTATTTTCAGGCGACAGTAAGACAGTAAAACACTAAACCACAGTCATATTATACCGGATTGTGCTTACTCAGGTTTTTACGACAAGACAAAGAGCTTTTTGTACAGCCCTGTGCAATCTATAAAGCGAGATATAATGCACGTTCAGGTACGCACAAAATACAAGTACTTTTTGAGACAAGATGGCCATAGAGTTGCATCAAGGTGGCAATTATGAAATATTCTTTGCACTCTATTTGTCTAGTTAATGGAACACATACTTCAAAAGTATAGATTTTCAAGGACGCATGCCCCTGTGATAAAAGCTATGAACAATTAATTGACATTTTTTAGGTACATGGCCAAAATTGACCAAAGCTCCAAGTAATCAGCAATGCACAGGGTTTTTATACAGTATGCAACAGTGTGTCATAAATGTTATGAATTATGTCCTTTGAAGACATTGACAAATAAATAATGCATCAACCTGATAGCTGTGCAGATCATCAAGTGTAAGAGACACCCAGAGGATGATACATTTCTGCGGCACAATCAAACATGCTGGGATGTCTTTGAAGGTTATGTATCCTAGGGAAATTTATGACATCCACTTCTTCCCTCTTGATTTATAACCGCCCGAAAGTGTAAAGTATGAGAAGGCATTTAAAGAAAACCCTGACATTTGCGAAGAATCAATCAACGAGGTTACAAAGGCAACTTTGGCAGGGAAAAAAGCATTTAGATGCTGGCAATCAGTTTGGCATGGAATCAGAGGACCAATGTTCAAATTAAAGAGAATTTTTCACCCAAAAAATGGAAATTTAATCATTTACTCGCCCTTGTGTCATTTAAACTGCATGACTGGGGTTTTCTTTCTTTACTGTAAACCCAGAGAGAAATGGCACAGATCTGAAGTTCATAAAATAATTAACTACATTTGAGTTTGCCTAATTTTCATCAAACACATTTGTGCCGCAATTATTTTATGAAGGTTTTGTGCAGATTTTAAGCTTGAGAAGCACAGTATTTTCATTTTTACAAGGATGAAGGTTTTGCTGCCCAGAAAACTTTAGCATGCCCTTGTTTGCTTTCATTTTCGTTTTTCGTTTTATTTTTTGCTTCTGTTTCTTTCTTTTTTGTGTGACTTGGAGAGAAGACTATTAAGGGTGACATACAGCATCAAATTTCATTTTCTGTGAGCAGGGTTCAATTATAGAGGCAGTATTGAGAGAGCAAATTGCCCAATTAGACAGAGAAACACACTTAAAACATTGCGAGCGGGGCACTTAAGTGCCTCTTTCTCCCGCTGAGAAGACAAAGAGTCATTGGGAATAAGTTTTCGTGGTTACATGTGTAGTTAATGTGCAGCCGTGGCCTCTGAGCTTTCATTAAATGTCCATAGAGGAATGAGATTGAACATTTGAACTGGTGAAACCGCAATAATAAAGTTATTACTAGTGGAAAATGTCTAAAAGTGCCACATAGTCCACCTGCCATCCCTTTGTGTGGCTAAAATCTCATTAAAAATGTATAATAACACATTGTTTAGTGAAAGAATTTTAGATATGTGATTTTCAAGATTTTTTTTTATTGAGATTTACACATCATCTGAAAGGTGAATAAATAAGTTAGGATAGGACACTAGTTGGGCGAGATACAACTTTGCAATTTGAGCGTGCAAAATCTTGAGAAATTGGTATTAAAAGTTATCCATCAGAGGTTCTGTTACTAAAAAGACACATGTTTGTTTTAACGTTGTAATGACGTAATGGAGAGTAGATGAACCCAAAAACAGAAATTTTAAGCTTTAATTACATTCAAGCTTGAGTGTGTCATTCCCTAAAGAGTGAGCAGCAGTAATATTTGTTTTTATAATTTTGACCCATACATTGTATTGTTGGCTATTGCTACAAATATACATATATATAAATATATATGCTACTTATAACTGGTTTTGTGGTACAATGTCACATATTACAGTTTGACTTCAATCATCAGTTGAAGTGTAAAATAAACTGTCTTCCCACGGTCGGTCCGAGCGGTTCTATAAGCCCATGGTTGTAACTGTGTTGGGGGAATGCGTGACAAAGCCACTGAGGACTGTTGCCTGTTAAGAGTATTTTTCAAGCAGACCGATCACATTATTTGAGCAAACATATATCCGGTAAAAAAATTATTTTTAGTTTAAACATTAAAGACCCCCAGGCAATATTTGAGACAAATCGATTAGAATAATGTCAGAATAAAAAAAATATTCAACAGATCCTTTAAACAAAAGCACCAAGTGAAATGTAAGAATACGACTAGCTGGTTCATCTGTGTTTTATTAAGGTTGAATATAAGCATGAAGTTGCATGAAGACTGAGGAACCCTTCTCCAAGTTCCCCGTAACCTTTAATAAAACACGCTCATGTGAAAATAGCTCTCTGTATGTATCGTGCCTTTAAGTGAAAGCTCTTGCCTAGTGGTTTCCCTCCTGAATGAGGCACTCAGATTGCCCCGCTCCATTATCACACAACCCCAATTATGCCGAGTTCCAGTCTCCTCAATTACCCATAAGCCCTCTCCCTGGTGGAAGGAGGAGACTAAGCAGAGAGCGGGGGGCTGAAACCTCATGCATTTGCACAGAACGGAGAGAGATGAACTGCAGGAGATGTTTCTAGCCCTGATATCGAGCGATGTCTGCCGGGAGGCGCTCTTTTAGCACCGAACATTTTCGACCATTAGCGCTGCTGGGAGAGGAGGAAATTAGAGTGGAAACATCTAAAATCCCCCCTCTCTATTCCTCCTGTTGTGTCACTGCTGTCGTAGCCAAAGAGGAAGAGCGTGGACAATCTGAACTTCCACGTAATGACATTGAATAGGTGAATGGAGTTAGCTTTCTAAATGTAGGATAGAAGCAGGGAAGTAAAGTTACTATACAGACCCGTTGTATTATTTTTTGGAATTAACTGGAATCTGTTTTTAAGAAAATATTATTTTTTTATATTATATTATACTATACCGTACAGCACCGTATCGTATCATATCATCTGTCTTTTCTTTTGTTCTGATGGCTGCTGTTTGTAGACGTGGGAGTGTTAGGAAATATTCCAGTGTTGTATTATTTTATCATATTGTATATAAATGGAAGATCTTTTTAAGAAAATATTTATTTTATGTAAATATTATATTATATAACATTACATTACAATATACACTCTGTCTCTTCTTTTGTTCTGATCTCTGCTGTTTGTTGAGGTGGGTGTGTCCCAGTGAAGAAGAAAAAAACGGAAAACAAACAATCTCACAAACAATTTGAAATCCGAGAGGCTAAAAACCATGTGGAAAATTGACCTACTATATATAGATGAAATTGAGCCTGGCTTCTCTTCCCATTGTCTGAGGTCTGACCCTGCTCCTGTTGTTGAAGATCTGCAATTACAGCACAGTGGCTGTTGTTCCGATTCTTTGGGTTGGACGTAATTATCATGGATAAATATAAAGAATCTCTAAATATCCCATGCAGCAGCATTGTGGCATGATTCTGAGGTGACTGAGGGGATAAAAGTTGCAGTTTATACATTTAAATACTGTCAGCGCTTCTGGTTGCAACCCTGAGGGAAAAGACATTACTATAAAGCTTATCTTGACATGAGCACTCAATAATCCTATAATAAATAGTGCTTTGGCTAGTGATGCGCTGGCTGTAGGATTTGTTTGAATGTTAAGAATTGAATCTCAACAGAGAAATATCTTTGATATAAAATATAGTTGTGTTTTTAGTTTTTAATTGTTTTCTGTAAATATATTATTTCACTTTATTGCTAAGGCAACATTTGATTTCATTTTTTGTGTTTTTAAGTTTTATTAAATAGACCTAGCACTTGATTTCAATGAACAGAAATGTTTTAAAAACCTTGCACCATAACAAGAAACCACATGTTGGTTTCAAACAAGATAAAAACCCTCTTAAATTGTCATTTTATTCTTCAAAAATAAATGTCAATATCATTATATTTTCCAAAAAATAAATAAATAAACCGCCAGGGACAAAAGTCAACTGCTAAAAAATACTTTTTTATACTGTTTATTTTAACCATTATAAAGGGATAATTCGTGAAATTCTGTAATCTTTGCTCACCCTCAGTTGTTCTTAACATGTATAGATTTATTTTTCTGCTAAACACAAAGAAAGATATTTGGAAGAATGTCAATAACCCAACAGATCTTATCCCCCATTTACTGTCATAGTATGGAAAAGAAATACTATGGGAGTCAATGGGGGACGAGATCTGTTTGGTGACTGACATTTTTCCAAATATCTTCCTTTGTCTTCTGCAGAACAAAGAAACGTTTACAGGTTTGGAACAATCTGAGGATGAGTAAATGAAGACAGAATTTTTAGCAAAACATTTTTTAAAAGAAGATGACGTGGTGTTAGTATCACAAATAACATGACTGCCCTGTTACATATTTTTGAGTCTGCTATGGCTGTTTGGAAAAATTACCTGCTGGCAATGACTGAACACAGGTCCTATGAAGCATTAACCTGAAATCCCCCCAATCTCCTCTTTCCTCCACCGACTGGCCGCTACCCTCTTTCCTGTGAAAAATGGATTGCTCCATTCTCCCAGGTGTGATTGCATAACGCTACTGCAGAGTGCCATTCTGTACCCTTAACACAGAAGCAGGTCATACGGACAGGGACATGACGGGTTTGAAAAGTTCACTGTTATTACCATGCTTCAGCTGAACGCATACATGTGCTGCTGACATCTGTTGATCTGCACTTTCTAACTGCAGACATCTATAATCTGACAAAATAATGCAGCCCAGACTATCTTGTTTTGGAATCTCGCTCTAGATCTACATTTTATTTACATTAAATCTATATGGCATCTTCAAGGAAAGAAATGTAGTAATGCTTTACACTATGCTAAAACTATTAAAGAGTAAGTAAGATATGATTTTAAGGTCCTACTTTGGTTTATAGAGTGTCCAACAGCAATTTACGTACATGCAAGGTGTAAAAACACTATTATGTCTTAATAATAGGCAGTAATTCTTACCCTACTTCTTGACTGACTCTCAAATGATTCGTTCGTCTTTGGACTTTTATAGTTTGGTATTATCATCCTGTTTGTTTTGTCCCCCTTGTGGGAAGTTTTTGGTTTGTATTTTTATATTATTTGCTCTGTTTATTAAAGACTGTGTTATACCGTTCACCTGTCATGCATTTGGGACATCCATATGACAATTTAGTTTTAAACAGCAATATTTCACTATTTACTGTGTTTACTTTAACTAAAATATGTACAATGCCATAGAGATTCACATCTGTGATGATAAATCAGTTCTTTTAATAAAGGTGCTAAAAAACAGAATCAAAATGAATTTAACTTCCATCCTTTATTAATGCCATTTGAGAGCAAGAAGCATTTGTGTTTGTTTATTGCCTTAGATTACCCGTTGCAAGGCTGTGCAAGCAATATACACCTGTGACCACCAACATTACAGATTTTCTCGGCCTTGAAATTCTGAGCAAACTTGCATTTTCACAGCCTCAGATCCATAGAAAACCTCCCCGTACCACTCAAAAAAATCAACTGTCGCCGCTGTTAGTTTTACTTAACCCATTCATGTTCACAGTACATAAAGAATGCAAGTAAACTGAATTAACGTAACTTCTGTCAGCTTTACTTAACAAGTGTTTGACTGGTCAACTTAGCATTGTTGAGTCGAACGCAAAAGCCTATAATATTGGACCTATTGTTGAGTTTACTTAGTATAAAAAAGTTAATTCAACATGACTTCTTCAAGGGAGATTTTCAGTTCCCAGCATCCTTTGCGTAAGACTGCATTTAGGCAGTAATTTTTTTAATTAAGAGTTATTTTAAGTGTTTTTCAGTAAAGAAAAATACTTATTTGTGCTTAATATTTCAAAATTAATGTTTGAGGTTTAAAAGAGTTGATTACATTTTTTTCGTTTTTGGGTTGCCATTGTTTTAAATAGTGGTACATGTGCTTAGGCTTTGAGAAGTATAATGCGCACCCATGATGTCTATTGCATCATTCAATGAGCTTTAACTGTGCTAATGCCACAACTGAGATGTCGCTAATCTGATTTGCTCAATGTGTTTTGACTTACATTCAGTAACGCTGTATATAATTTATGTGTGACAAAAAATGTACCATTGAGAAGGATAAATATTGAGTCACATTAACTTTAAATTACTGGTGCAATCGGAATGGTTTGGATGTACCCTTAAAAGTTTTGTTAACATTAGTTAAATTAATTTTGTTCATACAACTAAAGTTTATTTGTTCAAATTACTTAATATTGTTGCGTGGAACCTCTTGACGGAGCTTTTTTAAGTAAATTCCACAAATCAAATTTTTGAGTATAGAATTGCTCGTTGAGGAAGTCCTCCATTTGCTCATCTCATTTCATATCCGCACGTCTCTCCCAGTTAAACGTTAGCAGGCATCTGCCACATCTTTAATTCAATTTGTCCCCTCCTTAATTCAGACGAGGCCTGCGTCTCCGTAAATCAGCTAACTGAAAGTGACAAGAGATACTCAAGACTTCCACCATGGGCCGCTTCAAGTTATTTGTTAAAGGAAGTGACATGGAAAGCTATTGGAAGCCTCTCACATTCAGAGCTGAAGAGGCTGAAGGACTCAGAAGTGCTCCAGAGGAAAAGCAGTGGAAAAGAGCTGCTGAATATATTCAAGACAACATGGTCCTAAAAGCCATGTGAACCGAAAGCCCCCACTTCCCTCGAGATTTTCCTACACCCACAGTGACAGATGACCATCAAGAATGTCAGCCAGCCTTTGGAGGGGGCGCTCGAGGCTCAGAGACACAGTGGTGAGTCAGAGGTTGATGATATGTTATAAAGGTGTAATACGTACGCCAAAGGGAACCGGTGTTGTGAGTCATTGAAAAACGGTACAGTCTACAACTCTTAATGTCAGAAAATCTACAGCTTGTTTATGAAGTTGACTAAATGGTTGTTCGCAGGTAAATAGAATGAAACGTGAGTTGTATAAGTTCAGGGGACGTTACACACTACAGTTGTGACAGAGTGGCTAATCTCTGTTATGAAAAATTGATGACAATCTTCTGCCACAAGTGTTATTTTTGGATCCAGGCCACTCTTCCCAACCTGAGGATGTTTGGGAAATGATCACAGCAGACAGCTATTCAGTGAGAGACCATGCTGTGTTGGCACCTACGAAATCTCTTTCCCAGCGTTATGCACTGTGACCAGCATTCAACTCACAGCCACAGGAAATACCGTTTATATTAATAAATGAAAATATATATAAATAAAAAATACATTATGAACTATACATATATGAAAAGGAATGTAGAGTGCTTTATATGACAATAAAGAAAAAGTTTGTAATCATTTTTTTCTGTAGCTTAGCAGCAACAGCATGCCAATGGCAATACCAAGTCTATTTGTTCATTGGTTCAGCTACATGTATAATGTTTACATTTCTCTACCCACGTCAATGGTTTATGAATCACATTGAGTAAAAAATGTTTGTCTTCAGTCATTTATTGTCTTGATAGAAAGACACAGAAAGTTGCCTGTTTAAGTGTAACCCTTAAACAGGCAACAGACAGCTGTCAGCATATTAAAACTCTTAACAAAAGAAAAGTTTTTTCACTCAGTCCTGTTATTATAATTTTGTCTTTGCTTACTTGTGATGTGGTCACAATAAAACCAGCCTGTTTAATCAGCTAAAACCAGAATCAACAGTTATTATAGTATTAAGACATACAAAAACATTACTCCTTCACAACATCTCCTGACGATTTGAAGAATCTTAATAATGAGACCACTGTAAACCCATACTTGTGAAGGCAATATAAATACAGCATCAAACATAAAATTGAACGACATTAGGAAATGCAATAAAGAATAGATTAATGGGTCATATGGAGCGAATACGTGTTCTTATGTGTAATTGGTCCGTTATAATTTGCCCATGCATGTATTAGACACGAAAAATTAAAGCTTTGGAACAAAAGATCCTCACCCAGACCTGCCTGAAACGCCTCTTGTAACCACACCCCTACAAATCTATGTCAGTTCGTGGTATGAGTTAACTAAGACTGCCCAAATGTATACGCAAGTAAGGTGGGCGTACCTTTCAACACAATTGCTTTGGAACCTGATGTTCCAAATGTGGTAAGAGGCGTATTATTCGACCAATCACTACGCATTGGTTAACTAGCCAATCATAGCACACCTCGCTTTTCAGAGGGATGAGCTTTGAAAAAAATCTGCGCGTATTAGGGAGGCGGGGTATAGTGAAGAAACAAACATGAACGGTATGTGGAAAATAAAGCGCTTTTGAACCTTACAGTTGTGTTCAAAATTATTCAACCCCCACTGAAATTGATTGTTTTGGTCTGTTTGACATTGATTATGATCATTCAGTCATCCTGCTTACAATTAAATCAAAGAGGCACGTGTAGGTCAGACAAATATAACATAACATTTATAATGAAATAACCACAAATGTATTTTCTGAGCTCACATCATTATCAGTTTTATTCAACCCCCAAGTGACATTCAATCTCAGTACTTAGTACAACATCCTTTTACAGTTATAACAGCTTTTAAACGTGAAGCATAGCTTGACACAAGTGTCTTGCAGCGATCTACGGGTATCTTCGCCCATTCATCATGGGCAAAAGCCTCCAGTTCAGTCACATTCTTAGGCTTGCGCACTGCAACTGCTTTCTTTAAGTCTCACCAGAGGTTCTCAATCGGATTTAAGTCTGGTGACTGCGATGGCCACTTCAAAATGTTCCAGCCTTTAATCTGCAACCATGCTCTAGTGGACTTGGAGGTATGCTTGGGATCATTGTCCTGTTGAAAGGTCCAACGTCTTCCAAGCCTCAGGTTTGTGACGGACTGCATCACATTGTCATCCAATATCTCCTGGTACTGAAGAGAATTCATGGTACCTTGCACACGCTGAAGCTTCCCAGTACCTGCAGAAGCAAAACAGCCCCAAAGCATGATTGACCCCCCGCCATGCTTCACAGTAGGCAAGGTGTTCTTTTCTTCATAGGGCTTGTTCTTCCTCCTCCAAACATAGCGTTGATCCATGGCCCCAAACAGCTCTAATTTTGTTTCATCAGTCCACAGAGCACTATCCCAAAACTTCTGTGGTTTGTCCACATGACTTTTGGCATACTGCAGTCGACTCTTCTTATTCTTTGGGGACAGCAAGGGGGTGCGCCTGGGAGTTCTGGCATGGAGGCCTTCATTACGCAGGGTGCGCCGTATTGTCTGAGCAGAAACTTCAGTACCCACATCTGACAAATCTTTTCTCAGTTCCTCAGCAGTCACACAGGGACTTTTCTCCACTCTACGCTTCAGGTAGCGCACAGCAGTCGAAGTCAGCATCTTCTTTCTGCCACGACCAGGTAGCGTTTCAACAGTGCCCTTTGCCTTGAATTTGCGAATGATGCTTCCTATGGTGTCTCTTGGTATGTTTAACATCTTTGCAATCTTCTTATAGCCATTGCCCTTCCTGTGAAGAGTAATCACCTGTTCTCTTGTCTTCCTGGACCATTCTCTTGACCTCACCATGTTTGTAACCACACCAGTAAATGTCTAGAAGGAGCTGAGTATCACAGTCATTTTAAAGCTGCCTAATTGGTGCTTATTGCGCTTTATTGCTGCTCCCTGATATCCACAGGTGTTTTCAATACCTGATTGAAAACACTTAATTGAACCTCTGTTCTTCAGAGTAGTAGTCTTTAAGGGGTTGAATAATTATGTCAATGAAGAATTCACAAAAGAAACATTTACTACTGTATTACAAAACTATGGTTCTTTAAGAAGTCCTTGTAGGATTTCATTCTGAATACAATTACAAATGTACATTAAATTCCCTAAAACCATTTACAGCATTGGGGGTTGAATAATTTTGAACACAACTGTAAATCGTGTATACACATTGCATTACATCGAAAACAAACAATAATATTTGTTTTAGGCGTCTCATATGACCCCTTTAAATAGGTAGAATGAAATGAATATATAATTTTCTTCTTGGGCTTCTGTAACTTTAGGTGTGTCTCAATTAGCTGCCATGTTTAGCATTAAGCTATTTCTGTCTACATACACCGCAGGTCTTCTTTTATGGAATTCACCATGTTAGTTCTACAGTAGCTCTAAACGGACAAACTGCTCAGAGCGCATTTCGTGAAAACGTTCTCTCCTTTGGCAAAGAAGTGAAAATGTGACAACATCTTTGTCCTGTGTTTAGCCTTGGCAATAAGACATATGCCTTGGCAGGTAACGCTTTCCTCTTTGTCTCAATCTGAAAAAATTTAAACCGGATTTAACCTGATAGATAAAAATAATGTAATAAAATAAGACAATTATGTATACAAGAACAATTATGTATACAAGAATGTGAAGTGGACAAATGTATTAATTTACAGATTTTCCTCTCTTCAGAAGGCAGTGGAGGTGTGACGGACACATCGCTGGATGCATCAGTACTAAAGTACACACTCCATTTAGGCACTTCTATATTGAACGATGCCTGTGAATGAGGAGTGGCACAACTCTTGTGTTTGTGCCGGGCAAAAGGAAGTACCAGCCTCTTCTGTTTCATCTTCTCTGATGTGTATGTCAAGTATATATATTTACAAAAAAATAAACATGGATATACAGTTCGGAGGTAAAGTGGGTCAAGAAAGACGGCACTTCAAAAGGACATATGACTCGCTATCATTTGACAGCTCTCAATCTGACAGCCTTTAAATGCCAAGGAACTTTGGGTAGAGTTCACCACAAGTTCATCGTCTGACAGTTTTCAAGCCATGCTTAGACCTCCATAATGTATACTGTATCAATTTCCCATAAGTGTGAAAGCATATGCTTTCAGAGTTATAGTTCATACAAAAATGAAAATTCTCTCCAAACTTATGTATCCTTAGATCATCCTCCATGTATATGACTTTCTTCAATTAGACCAAACACACATTAAAGCTAAAAAATATACAGTAGGGATGTTACTGTGTGAAACTTTCATATCACAGTTATAGTGAACAAAATGATAACAAATTTCAACATTATCATGATTTTATTAACATGTTCTGGAAATCTCAAAAAGTACTGATGTTAACCTTGTAAAGGTAATGCTGAGATTACCTGTAAATGCATTTTGTTTTATTTACCTAAAATAAATAACATTATATAGTCATGGCACGTTGGGGGCAAGAGGTAAAAGCTTTCTAGGTTAGATTAAACACAACCTTGAGTAAGTAAATCAGATTTTCATATAAACATAGCACAGTTCAGCAAATGTCAATGTCATGCGGCGACCTGTCACAAAACATGCAAGACCCAATACATTTTGAAGATATCGACATGCGATCAAATCCTGCACAACAATGTTAATTTCTGTATAGGTGCATAATGTGACTGCATATTTTTATAAATAATCTTGTGTTTAACTGAAGAAAGTTGTGTACATATAAGGAGGCATGAACATTCATAAACAGAACATTTTGATTTTTTTGGTGAACTTTGTCAGATTTCTGCTGATGACAATACACAGTCAGACAAAACATTGGAACGAAGACTACAGAATCAATGCCATCAAATTGTATGTCTTGGGTATTGTACCAACTCACACTTTTATTTGCTGCAGCTTTCCCATTATCTTATACTGTTCTAGTATTCTGGTCACAACAGTATGGACACGTACAAAAAAAAATACGCAAGATGATACATACACACTAAAAGTTGGAGCAATATACAATTCCGTAGCAGTGTGGTATAATGATAGCAGATTAGATTGAGAGCGAGATATTTGTAGTAAAGAGGAAATTACTTGGAGAACATTCTCTTAAAAATGCTTGCGCTAAGCTCTAAGAAATATTTGATTGCCCAGAGGTTAATAAAATGAGACTTAATGGAGTTCTTAGTTATGTAATATTTACATTTAAGTTTAAACTTCACCATAGTTTTTTTCCCCTGAAATTTCTTTGGAGAAGAAATCGTCACCTTGGAATTGTTCTGTCTATGTTCTGAGTTGTTTAGAGATATTGAGCTTCAAAGTTTTTGCATTTTATACAACAAAAATGATATGAGGAACAAATCTCTTTTTCATACATAAAAAAGACAGACTCCCTAAATGTACAATATCCAAATCTGAAATTTGTAAATGGGGATTTCTGGAACAGGTCAAACGGAGATAGAACCTTCTATTCTGAAAAAATCAGAATCAAGAGGTTCTACCTGCAAAACATTCATTAAAGCAATCAATTTCAAGCAACAGAAAACCATTTACATCTATAATTTTGTTAAAACATGAAATTAGTGTTGTAATAATGTGTTGACGTATAGAAAAGTTACGTTGACTTGGTTTTTATGACATGTAAGGCAGTTAAAATTACTTTCTAAAGATGATTATAATTTATATTATAAATAACATTATAAAGTTTATTGTTGTAATTATTCTATATTCCGGGGGTCCCCCTACGTTCCCCCCCGGGAAAATCCCCGGTACAATGGTTGCACGATTATCAATCCAGCACTGAGTACCACATACAGTTTACACTTTATTTAGAATTTTAACCGAACAAAGTATCATATTTTTGCATTGTAGTATAACCCTGACAGAAGTGGTGTTTTACAATAGGTTTTTATTCTCTACATATCACACAACATGTCTAACATCCCGTGGCAGCTGCAACTTATGCCAGAGCTGACAACAACAACAGCTCACGAAAAATAGTCATTACTAGTCTCCCTACAATATGTTCTGTAATACTGACTGACTCCCAACATCACTGTGCCAGAAGAGATCTTTAAGTGTTTGCTTCAAGGGTATTTTTTCCACATATTTCAAACAGAATTGAATTGTATTTTTCGATTTATTTATAACCATTATTTTTACACCTTGCTAGATTTTAATCCGTAAATGCATTTCCATGCTCTTGCCTGCTTGAATCACAGCATCCGTAACTGCTCCATGAGTTTTCACAGATATGTTCAAAATAAATGAAGCCCTAATGGATGTCAAGTTGTTCTGTAGTCACGGATATATAAAATGTCACTGACAGCTGTCTGTTCAATGTATATCTGAATATACTTAAGGGCCTGAACAGGCTCTATCTCATTAATTCATTCTGAGCAAAAATTCCCAGAGAACCAGTTCCTAGAAAATACTGACGTAAAAGGACCAGTAGCTTTTATGACTACTAATAAAATCTTGTTAAATGTGATGTTCTGGTCTTCCAATCTGTTTTATAGAAGGGTTTTAGACCCCTTAACCCCATCACATAAAGCTGTTACAAGATCCATATTCAAAGTGTTGCGCTGATATTCCGGAAGATAAATGTTGAGTGTTTAGTCTGCATTCATCCATTGAAATCATGCAGGCAGAAAAATATGCCTTCAAAACAATTCATCATAAGGGAGTGTGTCCTTTTTAAAGGTGGTAAACATTCCCCCATGGTCATGTTTGGTTTTGGATACCTCATCCGCCCTGCAGAGCAAGCGGGAAAAACGCATCCAGCTGACTCTACTGGTCTGTCGACCTCGCCATGAGGCATCCACAGTGCTACAGTGATAATGCTGCTAAATCTAGTGTGCACTCCAATGCATTTTGCCTCAAATGAGAGTTTATTTTCTTAGGTAATTACGTAACTGCACCAGACAATGGTTTAGTGCTAGTCTAATATGACTTGACATAAATATCAAGTGCAGATCTGTTTGTTTAAAGTGTTCTTTTATTACTTTTACAAACATCTTTGCTGTCACCCATACCTTTTAGATAGTAAGACAAGGTAGTCTAGTCGGAGATGTCGATTAAATAGTATATCTGTGCAGGAATAGAAGTGATAATACGGAAGAATTTGTCCAAGCGAAAAAAACATGTAAACCAATGAAAAAGTGAAATATTTGATGATAGGATTTAAACTGTTTTAAAATGCACCGCAATAGCCGAAGGACCTTCCCCAACTGATAGTTTGAAAAGTAGAGTACCCAATCGATGGACTGCCCACTATACGATAAATATTCCCAACGAGTTATCACAGAAACTTCATTTGGCTTCATTTTTCAGAGGAAGATAATGGGGACAAGCTGCCATCTTTTATGGTGTATAATAAGAGCCAGTGTTGACATGCAGAGTTCTTATGTCTTTAGTTAAGGGTTTTGTATCACTGTTGAAATGCACAAATTGGGCCTCATTCATGAAACAAGAGCAGAACGATTTTTTGTGTAAATCATTTGTAAAGTCATCGTTTCAACGTACGAAAATGTTCGTATTTTCAAAATGTTAGTTGGTATGAAAGAAATGTACACCTGCTCCAAACCACATGTAAATAGTGCGTAAAACCGCACGTAACGTTCTGTATTCTTTTAGACAAACTGATGACACTGCATTTTGATGCAGTATGTACCATGATAATATTTCACGCGTTCTTTTGCCCTGTCCAGGGGCTACAAAGCGTTCTCAAGCGCAACCAGTTGGTTGTTTTCAGAAGAGCACCAGGTATAATTATTTTAGCTGGCTAGAAACGCTTTGTTGGACACAGTTTCATAGTCTATTAGTATCTTATGCATTTATGCAAAATAATGGAGAAAAACCAGAGAATGAAGTCCAGAGGATTCCAGCATTCCTAGATACGTAATTTGCGAAATACAATTGATAGGCAGGGCTTATACTAATTGTGAATGAGCATGCATGTGCGCCTTGTTTACGAATGATTGGAATTCATTAACATACACACATTTTACTACGAATCTGACGTTTGGAAATATTTATGAATCCGGATAAAAGTTTTCTGTAAGGTCCGTTTTACAGGCAAATTACTTGGAATTTACTCGTATATTTACGAATGTTTCATGAATGAGACACATTGCACATACACCCCTAGCAAAGGTATAATAGGAAAAATTACAATGTTAGTTAAAAGTGACCCAGAACTGTTTGCTTTCCCACATTCTTCAAAATATCTTCTTTTGTGAGACGGAACAAAGAAATGTATAACGCTATTTTCCAACTGTTGTAGTCAATAGTGGCCAAAAGCTGTTTGGTTCATCAAAACTCAATTTATTGAGATTTGGAACAACTCAAGGGTGAGAAAATGATGATGGAATTTGTATTTTTGGATGAACTTTTCTTTTAAAAATCATGCATAAAGGGCTCGGCATACTACATTCGAAATCAGATTCAAGTGGCAATTTGCTTCTCTAGTTCGGCGCTCTAAACAGAGCTTTCTAGGAAAGTTTACGTTGGCAGGTAAACAACCAAGAGCCGCCATTGGTCCATGGCCATTATGTAATATATGGGTGTGTTCTGGAGCGCCTCCTGGTCTGTGGCGGTGTCCGAAGTAGCCCCCTAGACCCTAATATACTGCACTATTTGAGGGGACATCCATTTTTTGTGGTGTTCGAATTCATAGTGGACATTATTGAGTGCACTCATTCAATCCCATGACCATAATAACAAGTGTACCGATCTACACTAACGGCCAGCTGCTAGCCATCTACCGTGAAGCTCGGGCTGAATGAATTCCCGCGTTTGGGCAGAAGATGGTCCTCGCAGCATTTCAAGTGCACCGAGTGTCCGAATTTCACCCGCTCCTTAAATTGGACTATATTAGTAAACTAATGTGTGGAATAGTGAATAAGGATGTAGTGGGCGATTTCGGACACAGCCTAGTTGAATTATCAACGATACATTTCATCTAGCTGAGGTGAGGTCAGCTCCATAAACAGAGGGGCGTTGGAGTGTTCGAAACAGTATACCACTGTACAGCCTCAACACTCCCTTTCTGCAGGTGGCGCTTAACGCACCAGGCGCTGGTATGCCATTCACAACCAAATACTACAAGAAGAAGATTGCGATTGTGTACAGAGGCTGTAAAGTATGGCTAATATTATTGAAAATGATGTTTAGTTTTAAGAAAATATTGAATGATCCGCTTCACAAGAGGTCAACATGTGTCAAGGAGCTGTTTTTTGGAGTTATGTGCTCTAGGAACTCTTATACAGGTGGACCCCATATACTCCCATTATATGAAGCACAGAGGGCAGCGGATTTACTCCTATTTATTACTCAAGTCAAAATGTCACCATCACGGATGGATCACTTTAAGGCTAGAAATAATTTCTTTGCTGAGTCATTGCATTATATAATTCAACCAAATTCCCCCCAAAATAAAAACATTTCCATTTATTTTACAGTTAAATAAAATAAACAAAAAATGTAACAAATTTAACCATGGAGCATAAATGAATGTGAATCTATAATTTTACCTTTGCATGCAACACACAGAATGCACATACATTTAGATACCTAAGAAGAAGAGAAAAAGAAATTGCAACGGTTGTCAAGATATTTTGATCAATGTGCTTTTAAACTGAAAAACGAAAATAAAATAGAACTAAAGCATTAGCACAGAGATATATTATTTACATATTAAACCAAAACCCGATTCATCTATACATATGCATGTACTGTAGCCTATTTAAAAGCAGCCTCACAAATGAATCTATTGTAAAGGCTAGCAGTTTTGCAAATCTGCTTGTTTATTGATTCCACAAGCGGTTGGCCTCCAAATTAAAACACACAAGATCAAGCGAGAAAAATACCACATAAATCACTTAATCCTTTCATGCAAACCACACCTTATCTATAAAGACACGTGGTAGTCATAACCGATTATCGCAGCAATGCACATCACACAGAGCCACCTTTGTTTATGTATAGCCATGCATTACTGGAACATCTTTTATTTATTTATTCTGAGTCGCAATCTAGCAAATGAAACGGCCCGTGATGAATGCGCTGGTCTGAGGACGGTTGGAGTCATTTGTAAATTGTGCTAATCAAACAGATTGCACCCTGTGGGTCCCTTGCAGTGCCCGCATGTTCCCTCGAGTTCATTACAGTAATGAGAGGTGGGGCAACATGGATATGCCGAGGACTGTGACGTACCGCCCACCGTATCCCCCTACATTTCCAGATCCATCATCTGATTCTCATTTACCTCCACACTTCCAGCTGAGACCTGTAATGGAACGGGCTTCATCCGGGCACACTGATCTGGGAGCAGTTTCTGTGCCCTGGCGGTGATTAGAGAGAGAGGAGGTGAGCAGGTCTCGGATCAGGAGAACTGATGGGAGTGGTGAAGGGGTTCCTGTGGCCATATGGATGCTCACATTGCCCGTCTGTCACCTCCCACCTTTAACAGCCAGTGTCATCCGCCTCCAGCACCGTCAGGTGAGCAGGGATGACATCTTCATTATCAGGGAATGGGAATTTGCTGGCAAACATCTCCACCTTGGGAGGACATAGCAGGAGGGGCACGGAAAAGAAGCAGATCTTTGTTTCTGGAATGATGGGCTAAACATTCATTACGTGATGTGAATTTGCCCATCTGCGGCTTTCGTTTTATTCTGCAGCCAGAGTCAAGGATGGCAAAGTGTCATAAAGGGGAAGCTGAGGAGGCAGTCGGCTGTGATAACTGATGTATTGACACAGGACTTTCTCCACAAACACACAATGACTCTAAAGCTTTTTATGTTTAACTGCAGTGTGGATGGGAAAATAGCTATGCGGTTTGTATGAAAGCAAGTAACAGATTATTATCAACACTCCGCTGTAAGTGTTCATAATTCATCTCTTGTTTATTTATTTATTATTTCTCTAAGACAAATATGTTAAAGTAGTAAATTCACAAGATGCATTGAATTAGGCTTTGAATACCAGCCAAATTAATCTCAAGGGCATTTTTGTGAGTGTGGTGTCACCTTGTGGTCAATAAAAGTAATATTTAGACTCATGTGCATATCAACAAAATCTGATCAATACAGAAGCTACACTTCAGAGTAAACTGTTTTGTTTATTTACTTTTTTTAATTGTAAAACATTAAATTTGTGCTGTAAATGAAGTCCATATGACTTGTGGGCTTGCAGGATTTTGAAGCCATATATTGCATAGTCTGAGGAATAAATTGAAACTTAAATTTCACTATTCATTAGAAAGCATCAAACCCCTCAAGCATTCATACAACACGTCATCTTCATCTTTGACAGAATTCTCTATACTATCTGTCTCTCCCTCTCTCTCTCTCTCTCTCTCTCTCTCTGTTTCTCTCTCTTGCTCATTTCAGCAAGAATTCCCCCCCATTCACATGGCAGCACATGCTTTTAGGCTTCCTATCAATGCTTGTTTCATCATTCCAGTCCTATTCGCTACCAAAGGCTGAGACAGAAGGAACCCATCGTGGATCGTGTTACTGCCCCCCTACACGAAAGACAGAAACAGTTTGGGGATTTATCCATGACTGAGGTCAGTCATAAGAGCAATGCAGCATATACACCTGAATGAAATAAAGATCAGAAAACTATGAGCCAAAAAGAATCAATCCATGAACAAACCTTACATCAATCTCAGAATAATAAGCCAATGTGAAATGCTTTCAAATGGACTGCAGTGGTTATAGTCTCATAAATTCAGAATTGACAAATTGTATCATTGATCTGAGCCTCCCTTTGTTAATATTAACGTGCATGTTTGTAGCTTTTTATTTAGGAAGATTGCACTAGCCAGCAAACGGAAAATGGATCCTCTCCCCCTTTACTTTTTGGGGGGTCTACAAGTGTGTGTCCTTTGTTTTAACTCCATTTCACATTTATATGGTAAGTCGCTTTAAGTGAATTACTGTGTTCATGAATAAATCAGTATTTATAATGAGCGCTGGGAGTAAATCACTCTGTATTGTTTGTCCTTCTATCTCTCCTTTTAGGTTGTGCTTAGATGGCGGCCAAGAAAGCTGATTTGCTGTCTCGTCGTTCAGACTGACAGTTTCAAGTAAAACCAAATCCCCAAGAAAAAAAGACGAAAAGACATTGTGTTGTTGGTGTATCGAGAGATTGCAGAGGCGTGACCTCACGCTTTAATCGCTTCTGGTGCTTCCCGAACAAGCGAAACAATTTGCCCGTTAAATTTGCACGCTTTCATCAATTAACAGAACACGTTTTGATAACACAAGGGCAGATCCGGATTAGCCTCAGCACAATTTAGATGAACAGACGAATTTAACTCGAACTGTCTCCTGTAAACCTGAGGACAAATGATATCAAGATGGAAGACAAGCATTTTAATGGCTTTGATTATACATCAATGCACTGCTTGTAAAACTATAGTACTTTTGGAAAGATAGACGTATATAAAGTCTGTTTTCTCTTGTTGTGATATAGGTGAACATCACTGCTCTGGCAATTGATCCCAATCATGTTGGAGTTGTGACTACAAGGTATTGTCTCCAGGTTCAACTAATCTTTCAGTTTAAAAGACAATAAATGTACATTTTGTAACATATTCTCAATCTTTTTGACTCAAAAACCCGCCGATTGTATTCAACAATAAAAAAGGACTCACTCACAAGAACCCAACATTTCTACATGACCAAATATTTTGAAACTTGACAATAACAATTCAATTTGTCATAAAAATGGCAAAAGAATAAATATTTCACATTTTACATTTTAAATTGTTTTGCTGTAGTTATGCAGCTATTTGACAGTAATTTACTGTCGATTTTTATTTATCTTATTTATTGGCAACAGTTTGGTCAGGTCTTTATCTTTACAGAAAAAACTATAGAATAACCGCCTCATGCAATGCATTCTGGGAACCAGAAATCCAAATCAACCTTCTTCTTTGCACGAGGCTGTTATTTTATAGTTTTGTTCCTGTAAAGATAAAGACATGTTAATATTTATTGCCAGTAAATTACATAAATGTAAATCTACAGTAAGCTACAGGCAAACTGCTGCCAGTAATACTATAATTTCAACAGGTGTGTAATTCAATGATCATTTTGTCTGTAAAATATTAGTCATCTTGAGCCCCCCTTAAAAGTCAGCCGGGACCCCCTGCCCTCGTGGGATATATATACCATATAATCTTTGCAGGTTAAAGTGATAGTTCCCTCCAAAAATTGAAATTCTGTCATCATTTAATCACCTTCATGCCATTTCAGACCTGTATGACTATCGTTCTTCCATATAACACAAAAGAAGATATTTTGAAGAATGCTTTTAACTTGCAATGGTTTTGTGTCCAAAGAAGTGAATGCTGTTCGGTCACCAACTTTCTTCAAAATATCTTTTGTGTTTTATGGAAAAAGAAAGTCATATACGGTTTGAAATGACAAGAGGGTTAATAAATGATTACTGAATTTTCATTTCTGGGTGAACTTTAAACCGAGGTATAGACATGTTTAGAAAGAATATCTAATACAACAATAGACGTCTTTCTCTTTATGTAAAACATTTCAATACCATTTTAATTACCATTTCCTATTTATTTTCATTACAATTGACCCTTCGCAAGCAGTTTGATTGACAAGCGATCTGACCAATCTTGACGCCGGATTGTATGTGCCCCGTGACTGACCGCCATTTTGTCCGACAAACAAAGCAGTGCGACGAACCTAGTGTAGGGGAGCTTTGGTGATTAATATGAAATAATAGCTTTTTTATTATTGTAATAGTAAACAGAAAGATGTATACCCAGCTTTAATGGACATTTACTCTATAATGATAAATGATGACTTATATATAAAATTATAAGTTTTAAAAATCATTCTAAATGAAGCAGAATAGCCGAGTTCACATCACATCACAACTATACCAATACAAATATGAGACACAATATTGTTGGAATCATTAATGTACGAATTACAGACAGGAACGGTCGGGAAGTGGCCTTTAAGGTGGAATATAATACTTATTCAGTACTTCATAATAGTAACTCAATAACAGAAATTGATTTCTTCAATTATATGATATGTTAAAGGTTAGAAACCTTTCAAAAACAGACGCCTTCCAATAATACACTTGGGATACAAAAGTTCATTAATTGCGTGAGATTCATTATCTGATAATGCAGGTGCACAGAGTGACTCACAGTCCAGTAGTCTTAATTAACATCCAGGTTTGCACATCTTGGGTCACTGAGTTCATAGTATGACATTGCATTAACTTCATACTGTACAAATGGTCACTGGGCACCGAACGATTTGAAAAAAAAAATCTATTCCTCTATCACGGCTGAGCGGGTCACGAAACCTCTATAAGATGAACATGCCGAAGGCTGATAGGTGTTTAGACACAACACAGAGATTACAGAGGGCTCAGAGAGAGGGAGATACATTAGCAGTGGCGTAAGAATTTAATTACTCACTTCAAGATATTCTTTTAACCGGTACACTAAATAATCTGTGGCTTTTTACAGCCCGTCTTTCAGCCTTTGCATTACTATTGAATTTCAATCCAAGTTAATACAGTAAAGCCAATATTCCCCCAGTCACTCAAGTAGTCATAGAGCTTCATTCATTCATGCATTCATTCATGACTTTCTGAAGGAAGTCATTTAGGCAGACAGACAGAAGGAAAGAAGTATTCTGAAAATATATGTCCTTTCCCATTTACTTTAATTTATGTAGATAACAGTAGCGTGATATTGAAATGTTCAAAATGCAAATAGTTTATTTTGAAAATCCTGATTTATTTCAGTTTGAGGTTGCTGTGTCTCACAGTGTGTAATGGGTTTTCGGCCTGTGTATGTGATGGGTTTTGTGTGCCATTTGAAGGGAGTGCTTGAATTATATTGTGTGGAGTTCTGAATAGGGAGGCTGATTCTGTCTTGAAAGTTTTAAGTTTGCTCAAATGAGTTTGTATTTAATCGTTTTTCAGGAAATTCTTTTAGACATTTCTGTGAAATGGGAACAGGATCTATTATTTTCAGGGAGGGTGAAGACATGCCTCAATTGCAATGTCACATCTAATCACATGTCTCAACATTGTGTCACCTCAGGTTTATTCTCGAAAAAAGGACAATTTCCTATTTGTCGATGTATTGTTCACAAAGGTTTGTTGATAAGTAGTTGACACACCTCATAATGGGTTGCTGCACAACCTACCGGTGATGCTTGAAGTGAACCTAAAGGAAGTCATCTTGATGTCAGAATGCTTCGAGCATCTGATGTTAGTCACAAGCTCAGCTGGATGCCCAGAATGGCTCTGCAAAAAGAATGTTAATGCATTTCATATTGAAAAGTGTCGCTGAGATATTAACAGTAAACAGATTACTGCTGTGCAGAGAGCATGAGGGAGGAATGCTGATAGAATTCACCTGCTAAACACAACCTCATTTCACACTCCGTGGTACACTAAGCATTATTTTTCACCTTTTCTGTTCTTTTCTTTGGTACATTAATACTAATTTGATGAATAATTTAGTTTTTAATGTGTTGCGTTATTTAAAAGATAAAAAATGCCTGTATTTATATTTCTTGGCGCTTACCATTAAGCTCAAACCTCTGCAATTAATTTAACCAGGAATCCCATTAAAATTCTGATTTGTAGATAATTACATCCTTAGGTATGCTATTTTAATCAACTTTATTTAAAGAAATGTAAAAGAAAAATATACACAGTCCTATACTCCAGAGCTCATAACCTCAAAGACCTAAATATGCGTTGCTTTGTTGTGTCAATTCCAAAAAGTACGCGTGCTAATGCTTTTGTAAATGGTTTGGAGGGTACTGGTCTTAATGGTATATATCCTTAACACACTAAAACACCCAAACATTAAAATTGACGTTTTTCCTCCATCTAAAATCTGATTGGTTGGCGGGAATGTTGGTATTGGCAAAGCCATTGGGAGAGAGTCGCGTCAACTCCGTTGACTCCAATAGAACAGTTTTTAACAGCGATTGTGGTTCATGGAGGCTCACAATACTTTTTACACATGGAGCTACGACTAAACAGACCAACGTAGGTAAACTTTTAACCAATTTACAGACGAAAGCCATTTAATGAATAAAAAATGAAAGAAATAAAGCATTTAAATAGAAA
Organism: Triplophysa bombifrons; assembly: GCA_029783895.1. NCBI lineage: Eukaryota > Metazoa > Chordata > Actinopteri > Cypriniformes > Nemacheilidae > Triplophysa > Triplophysa bombifrons. The sequence goes on from CM056464.1 coordinate 18,732,721, forward strand.
ACATAACTTCCGGGAAATATCTGAAGGCTCCATGAATCACGTGACGCTTTAGGCATTTTGGACTTCCATTGGCAGAACTCTCTCTCTCAAAGGCTCTGGGTATTGGTACATGTGTCACAATCACCTAATAAATAACCAGTTCCTAATGAATTCTGTTCAGAATCTTCTTCCATACTGAATTGTGGTTGATCTTCTTTTTGTTGCATCTTATTTATAGCAGAGATGGTGTCACTTTGAGGCTTATTTACAGTTAGGTTGACCACCACCGACAACCCAAATGTGGGACAGTTAATACATTTGTGTGGGACAATGTGGTACATTATATTTATATTAGTCAATTCCTACTACAACATAATTAAGGCACAGATAAAATTTTACATAACATAGATCAATTTAAGGTTAACGCTCTTTATATTTTGACAGTTTACAATGTTTTATTGACATGGGAGGGATCTCCATCCTATTACAGCCTCTTGATGACTAAATTCACTGCTGTCTTCCCATCTATTGAATAAAAGTCAGACATTGCGTTTGTATAAACTGGTTGTACAGTTGTGTGCACTGGGTTAATGACACAGTGCTGTTAAATTAGCAATGGCGCAAACAAGCTTCCCGTGTGTTTCGGTTTAAAGAATGTCTTCTCTTTAAGTAACAACTCAAAACCAACAAACTGATGAAAAGCCAGGATATTTTCTCAATTTGCGTGAAAACGGTGAAAAAAGGGTGAAAATTATGTGCAGTATCCAGTGGCGTAGAAAGTCAGTGCCTGGCCCATATGCAAGAACTTTTTATCGGGCCCCATCGATCCGTTAAGAGACCGTGTTCCACATTACTGGACTTCAGTTGTTAACTGTATGTTATTTAAATGTTGACGCGTTTTAATCGCGCTTAAATAGTAACGGCAGACCCCAAGGGAGTGCAAACCCCCAAGTGCAAGAAAGTGGGAGAAAGACATTGACGAGCTCATTCAGAAACTATATAAATAAAACTTCATTCCGTTTCGACACAGCAAGGTAAACAAAGTACATTATATTAAAATTATTAAATGGATTCCAACTAATTGGGGCAATAAAGACCTCCTTACCCTACACTTTATTATTAAACACCTGTTAGCCATTTCAAATATCTTCTTAATTTTGTTGAAAATAAGTTCTTGTATGATCTGTTATGTAATAATCTAGAAGAGTGAATTGGCAATAGTTAGAACCGAACATGCATTCATATGTAGCATCAGAACTACTTGTCAAGCTTCTTATTCACTACGCCATTAGAGCTGCTGGCAAAGTGGTGTCGTTTTTAGACATGTTGTTGACCAGATCTGAGATCAGTAATCTAGTCATTTTCTACAGTATTGTACAGCTATGAATAAGACTTGAATGCGGGCCCCCAATTCACCGGGCCCATATGCACCTGCATACCCAGACGCTACTTCACTGCAATACAACACAAAGCGGGACGGGTGGTCACCCTATGTACAGTCGACACTGGTACTTTCTGCATGAAATGCAAATGTACTTACTACTAATACTTTTGGACACACAGATTGGCAATATTTCTCTTGTATTAGATGATCCCCTGCAGTTGTTTATAAATTTATGAATTTCTGCCATTAATGACCAGGAGCTGTAAATGTTTAAATGAAAGTGCATATTAATGGTTTAAAAACGCTCAGGTTTGTTTTTAAATAAATATACTGTGACTTGTAAATAAACTGAGTGAAACATGATAATCTTGTTCATATTGCTTCAGAGCTGTTACACCTTCTACTTTTCCTCGCCCAAAGGAAGCAATTCAACTGAACAAAAATTAACAGATCCTACAAGCACAAGGGAAAAGAATGAGGAAAAAGCTTTACACAGCAGCTTTTATTGAGTCAGAGGAGTGTTAGATTTCCCATGCTTCAAATCATGACCTTTAGTTCAGTGGGGGGAGCTGTTCCGGCTCAATAGCGCAGCCGACGTTATGTCCCAGAACCTGGCCATCAATCACTCCATCCCTCTGATTTTCACCTCCTACCACTTCACTCCTTAGGCGGTGGCTGTCCTGAGCTCCTGCATATTCATGATGGACGTGGGTCATGTGCTCGGAAGTAGCCATCAGTCACTATTAGCAAAGCAGGCCTCAAGAAAGTTTTAAAACTACATCCAAATATTAAACTTCCTCCAAACCTCAAAAAAAGGTTCCTTAAAGTTCTCTCTTGGACTGTACTGTTGCATAACATCCACAGAAACTTTATATTGCACCGAAGACTCTTTGTAGTGGATGCAGGTTGCTTCGTTCAGAACCTTCGACTTAAAGGCTCTTTGGGGAACATAAATGGTTCTTCTAAGGCTTTGTTGTGAAAAACACTGGAACAACAGTAATTACCTCTACCCACGATTTCCTTTTCTTTCAGAGAATAAAACAACAATAATTTACATTTGGTGTCATGGTTTTACGATTCTATTTGAAATACGTTTTTTTCTTGAGTGTAATGCTGCATTAAATGTCAAGTGGAAATTATCGAAATTATGAGATTGCAACTCTGAGATTCTGCCTGGAGCTGTTCACATCCTCTGACTCAGAAATGATTCAATCTTACAGCAATGCACATAACGTTAATCCATATTTGTTGCTGTTGACGGCAAAATACTTTCATTACTTTCTTTATGCTCATAATGAGTGAAGCAAATAGACATGATATTAAAAAGAATACTGTATGTGTAGAGGTTTCTATTGCAATTACATGCACATACCATTGACATTCATTTTAAATTGATGTTTTCTGGTTCCTAAGCAGTGTTGGGTAAATTACTCTGAAAAGGTAACTAATTACTAGTCACCAATTACATATTCAATAGTGTAATTAGATAACTGTACAATTGACTCTCTCCAAAAGTTATTTAATTACTTATTACTGATTACTTTCTATATCCTGCATTAACCTTGATTAGTTAATTGATTTAAAGATGGACATGAAACGACTCTTTAATTTCATTCAAATAAATAATAATATAAAACTGCAAGTAGTATTATTAACCGACCAAAGTATTACAAATGTGAGAATTATACATTAAAGCACGTGTTTAATGTTGAATTTTGATTTCAATTCCACTATTGCGCACACATACGTTACACAAAGTATTTAGTTTAATTACATCAGAAGCAACTGTAATTAAATTACAGAAAATCTTGAGTAATCCCTTACTCTACGTTTTCAAGGGGAAAGTAATTAAATTACAGTAGCTAATTACTTGGTAACTAGTTACACCCAACACTGTTCCAAACAAGTAAGTTACAAACAAACTCCAGCAAAGACATGAACAATTAGGCAGAGTCATATAAATGCTTGAGCTTAGGGAGAAGCAATTGGCTGTTGGGTTTGAATTATTAAAGAGAAGGGTCTTTGAAGGGTTTATGGGCTATTAAGGGATGTTATTACTTGACATTTATTAGTATTTATGGGTTATAGTGAAACAATGGGCTGTCTGTCATCTGGTTTGTTAATTATTTCCTGTTGAATTTTGAAGCAATATATACGAGTTAAAGCACCTAATGGTACACACATACATTGTAAAGTATTGCTGTTTTTTTCATTGAAATACATTTTGCAGTGTATAAGAGGGTTTGAATACGTGACAATGAAATGCTTGTTTTTCCAGTTATTCTGAGATTGTTTTCCATGACGAATAAAAGCAGCTTTAAACAAGAGCAAAGACTCTTGGGACTTGTTATATAGGGTATCTCTGAAAACATGCTTTGACACCCACAAAACACAGGAGTATTTCATCCAAAGCTTCTGTTCGCTCGGTTGCCAAGCATAACAGCGTTCACGTGTCTTTTGCAAGAATCGCTTTTGGTACTAAAGTCAGAAGGGGCTCTGGCATTACATAATGTGCACACAGACAGTCATTGATAATTCAAGCTGTAAGAAAAGCAGCGGCAGTCTGTGATTTTCTCTTCACCCACTAGATTTGCTGCTTTCTCGTTTAGTTATATACGATCCAGTTGACTAATTTAGGGCTATGAAGGGCTGAATTTATGAGAAGGAAGGAGTGTATTGGGGTACAAAGACAGCACAGGTTTATGGGTGGGGAATAAGAAGTACTTTAACATTAACAAATAACTTGTCTGCGATCCTCTGTGTGTCTGTTTACATAAGCTTGCTGGGAAATCATGGCCACGGACAAACACTCATACTGTACTACCTTATTCAAATGAGCTTACACTGCAAGTCATACTAAATCAAGTTTAATGTCATTCTTGTTTAATTCTCATTACGGTCAAGTGCAGGAAAGAAAATGCAGGTGCTTAAACTATGCTGCAGTATTGAACTGCATATGCAGACAATGAACAGAAAGAGTAATGTACAAATGCAAGCAATAATATACTGTATATAATGTGGATTTTATTGTGATGCTAATGTTATAAGTCTTTAAATATGCAGGATGTCATTGAGGGAACATTTGCAGTCAGTTGAGGTCGGTGGCAAACAAAACCAAGCAAAACGCATATGATAAAATAAATAATAAATGTAACAAAACATATATATATATCTATATATCAAAAATAAATTAAAAAGCAAACTTTAAATACGTTTTCTAAAACCAAGAAAATCTAAAGTGTTAATCAGATTGAAGATGAAGGGGATTCAAGATACCAAAACTTATATTAAAACTGCCATGATGCTATTTGCATGCACCAATAGAATGAATGCAAAAGTTTGGTGAAGTTTGACCTGCACATTTGTATCATGTTAAGATGTGACTGAAAACAATGGAAGACTAGTGCATCACAATGTGATGTGTCCTCCAAGATGGAGGATGGCAGTATCCCACAATCCTATGCTCAAATATGCAGGGGTCTGTCTGACACAGTTGGAAGATTGCTGTGTCTTTTGTGTTATCCATCTATTTTTGGTTTAAAATGAATTTTGCAGACACAAAACTGAGTATTGTGTTCAATGTGTTCCACACTGTATCTGTTTTTTTCTCTGTAGTATATAAATAGCAGTTGGAGACCTGCAATAAAATTACAAAACGTTCATTGGATAAATGAAATTATCTTTTGAAGATACACTTCCAAATGAGCTTGTTGTAGCTTGTATAATCAATGCAGCAGATGTATATCTTTTCTTTCTAACAACTCCCATTAGATCTATAGACAAACACTTAACAGTTCTCACAAATGAGCTTTTAAAAGTTAAATACAAGATCTTAATTACTTTTCTGCAATTCTTTCCTCTTGTTTTCCTAACCCTGTAAAGAAATCAATGTTCTGCCTTATGTACCCCGCTTGCTGAAATAAGGAAATCTGTTTCATTTCGCATTTGTTGTGGTGCAGACCAGTCAGGTGCGCTAAACACACAGACTAGTTTTTTTAAGCAAGTTTGTACAAAATCTCATTCCTATAACAACATATTAAAGACCACAACCAAGAATAACTAGATGGAGCTTAGAAATCAATCCAACTGATATTGATTTTGAAACCCAATTCATACCTGCTCGTGTGTGGACTTCCCTTTTAAAGAAAGTCATTCAAATCGAGTCATTCCCATTAAGATCTGCAACTTGACTGTTCTTTGAGCATCCATTGAGAATAATACGACAATACTTGGTTTATTTTATTCAAGGTTTTCTACAGATGGAGGATGCAATTGTGACATCTGTGTTGAAATATGTAGTTAGCATCTGTGCTGCTATATGAAGTGAGAATGCATACTAAAAGCTCATTAAAACCTAGATTAAAGGGTTTTGTGTAATATTCAGAGGATCGATTGACAGAAATGCAATATAATATAACTGCTTTTTCAGAGGAGACCTTACGTGACATGTTTTTATTATCTTTGAATGAGCTATTCCTATACATACACCATGTAAAGGAAATCAATAAGAACCAATGTTGAAGTGTTCCTTGGTTACCACCATTCTTCATCTTCTTTTATGTTCTGCTAAAGAAAGTCATACATGTTTGAAATAATAAGGGCAAATAAATGATGGTATATTTTTTATTTTTGGGTGAACGTTTCAACACACTTTTACAGTAGACCTCGTATTAATGTGCGTTTCATATGTGTCTCATAATCGTATTTTGTCAAGGATGGGAGAGGAAAGAGTAGCTATACTGAATAAACTGCAGATGTTTGCAATTCATATGGATTGCATTTTTTCATTTACATTTGTTCATTAATTTGCCATATGTTTCAATTCAAAGTGAATTATCTGTTTAACTGCAGACTGAAGATGCTCTGTGAAGTTTAAGCTCTTGTAACATATTTTTATGTGAACATGCAAGTTAGATGCATGTTTTACCACAGTGGTAAATAAGATGCTTGGAGAGCACCAGGACAGAGTTTTTACTTCAAATCACATGGACCACAAAATATTTAATATCTTTATTTTACACTTATCAATGCATGGGGTTTCACTGTGGGAGTTTGTGGGGGAGTGCATATTAAAATCCAGCCATCTGAAACATTGCTGGATATTTGTTAACAACTAGACAGAATCCAAGCCTCTATATCAAGCTCTTCCAGTATGAGACAGAGAGCGACCAGATCTATACTGACAGTCGCTGGGAACACCAGCAGAGAGCCAATCTCTGGCTGATATGGCAGGGCAATGCATCATGCATCTCTCGGCTAGATCCATCAACAACCTCTTCCTTTACAGGGCAGGTTCAATAACTGTAGAACCTGACAAGAATTTTAGGTATGCCAGAGCTGTTGTGGCTGACAGCCTCTTTAGAGGCAGAAGCTGATGGATCAAACAGTGGCTGGTTTATATGGGTCTGTTAGCCCCCGCTGATAAAGAGCATAACTATCCCAAACTATTATTTATAAATTAGTAACTTTAAATAAAAACTCTTGAAATAATGAACTACCATACGATCCTAATCAACAAATTATGAATGAGGCATGTCCTAACACATAATAACTCGTATGCATCTATGTTTACACATTTACATTCGCAAACCAAAGAAATTGTGCCATTTGCCACTTAACGTGGTTCTTTGCTTGTAATCATAGGGGAACCACTTTTAGTGTTATATATAGCACCATATCTTGGTGCTTCAGTGGTTCTTCAGAAGTTCTTTGGGGGGATTGAGGTAATATATAGCACCGTTTCCATATAAAGAATCCTGTATGGTTCTTCAGGGGTTCTATATAGCACCTCAGTCATCCCAAAAAAACGCTGAAAAAATATGCACCAAAATATGGTTCTATACAGCACTTAAAGCCAAGAACCACTTTTAGGGCTATATAGTAGGGTTGCACAGTGTACCAGTAAAATACCCACGATGCCTCTCTATTTTTGAAACGGTAGCATCGTTGTACCGTAGTTAATGTTGCACATGTGCATTAATATTCATTTGAACACTTATATCTGCCTTTTTACGGTGTTGTTCTCCTAAATGAATGTGTGGTTTGAATGACTCGGACGAGTTAATGATTCAAATTGGCGTTTTGAACGAGTTGGTTAAATGATTCACTAACTCATTGGAAAATTGAAGCCACCTACTGACCGTCTTAGTTCTTCATGTAAAGTAAGCCTAATATTTCCCTTTATAAAGACTACTGTATCAATGAAATTTGTCCCATATTTGAATACATAAGTGAAAAATGATCTAGTGTACTTTAGTATTTACAAAACTTTTTGAATCTTACCATAGTAAATATTTAAGTATTTTACAGTATTTGCTACAATTTATAAAAATACTACAGTGAATACAACACACATATTCTAGTACAAAGTATCATTCAGTTTACTATAGTAAATACAAAATGTTTCATCTAAATCTGTGTTTTTGTATAGATTTGAATTATGAACATGGCACAGCCTCGTGATACTACTTGGTATCGAGATACATCAGCTCTATAGTATTGTACGACATGCTTAAGGTACCGTGATAATCCTACAATATAGAGTGTTGGCTTCCAGTAAAGTAATAGAGTGCATGGGGAGTTCACAAGTCTGGAAGATTTTCAACATCTTGCGCCATGAGCAAGTGATTCACATTTCAAAACTGGCCTTGAGTTCCAGTGTCTCTTTTATATTCTGTATGCTCTGTCTATCTGCCCCCCCCAAAAAAACATCTTTCATATAGTCCCTGATGTGGAATATAAGGTTTGGTGTAAATGTACTCAACCTGCTGAAAAAAGCAACAGGAACTTTTTTTAAATCTTAATCTTTAGATTAATCTTTACTGGTAATGGTTGGAAAAGCATAAAAAGTCCTGGAATAATTCCCAAAACAAACTGCATAAAGCAAATCATTTTGTAATTTGAATAGGGCTTTATAATGCGATTTGAAGTGGAAACCAATAAACCTTGTACTGTTTTTACAGCAAGTCTTGCAGACATATTATTTAAATGTATCATTAGAATTAATAAAAATGGATGAACCTTGTCCTTATGGACCATTTTACTAGACGTAAACAACACTGGTCCAGAAGGACTTTTTTAAAATTACACAGATGACGTTATGAATATGTTCATTTACAATTTAGATTTAGTTCTAAATATTCTTGTGTTCTTTGTGTTTTGTTCTAACATTTGTGTAGTGTTGAAAGCGAAACAGGAAGGGGGTCTTGACAAGTGTTTAGCAGTGTTGTTTACGTCTTGCATCTTGTTCTATGACAGTCAGTTTTCATTTCAAAAACATTGTGAACTTTAAGCTGCATTCCTTAACGTTTGCCTCCATGTCACCATCTTTGTTTGAAACATAAGATTGCAGGTTATTTCACGTACTTCTTTACAAGGGTTTAAGACAAACGATGTCAAACTGATATTAACTGTGACCACTTCGGAAGACGTAAACAAAGATGATCCAGCCCTGGTCCAGAACAACATCCTGTTTCACCGTCATTTTGTTATGCTACACAAACTTAAAATACAACCAAGAATAAATTAAACAGAAGTGCCAAAGGACCAGTCTTTACATTTAAAAATTGGTCTGTAAAATAATGGATAGCGTAGCGTTGTGAACTGAGATAAAAAGACATTTTCGAACACTTTTTGTGTTTTTTTTCCATCAAAGACATTACAGATTTCAGCATTAAATTAAAAGTAGGCTTAATGGATTTGCATGCAACATTATTGTTTATGCAGTGTCATTCGGTTGTGTTTGAAGGGCTGTTTTAAAATCAAATGAAGTTCTTGGCCATGTAGATGTAATGTCTGCAGGCTTTGGCCTCACATTTTAGAATAGTCACCAGTTAAATGCTTGGCTCTGTGTGTTCTTTTGGTGGATCAGACACATCATTTATCTGCAGCTCTAAAGCGATTAGACACATGACATTTACTTCACAGGTGACTGGCTCAAAAACGTATCTTCTGCTCCCATGAGCAAAGAAGGCAGATTTTAAACCGAGAACTATGCAGAGAGTTTGAAAACACAGCAAACATTCATTTCTTTTCTTGCCTTCATGTCACAATGAATCATGGGAGTCTACAAATATTTTGCTCCGAGAGGCTCAGAGTGGCTATGATCCATGAGGCTGTGGGCCGATGACTGAGCCAAACATCGGAATTATGACGCCTCAGAACAAAACCTCTTGTTACTCATGCAGGAAGTTGTCTTTAGCCATGATGCTAATCTTTTTAGCACAATCAAACAATGATCACGAAGCTTGAAAGTCATGCACATGGTTCAATAGTGGAGGAATCAAATAACCTACCTGCATGCAGGAGCATGTTTCATGGATGGAAGCCAGGTCATTATTTATGGCACACAGCCGGTCACTGAGCCCCTTTAACTGAAAAGACATTTCGTTGCAAGCCGTACATAGCTCATTACGGTTTTTAACAATCACTTTGCCACCAATTTCAGAGCCTTGATGTAATTTTACAAAAAGTAAGTATACTTTAAGTTGATTTTATTAAATATACTTTATTAATGTTCAATTAAAACTTGTGTTACTTTTTACAGTAAAAACTGTAACTGTAACTTTTTATTTTCGAAACGCGGTAACATTCTAATCACAGAAAGAGACTGCAAATTTATCATTTTATTTTACTTTATTTTTCTTATGGCCACCTATTTTTTGCAGGTATTTTTACGCTTTACAGGGGTAGTGTAGTACGTATAATAATAAGTAATAGTAATATAATCTTCACTGTAAAAAGGTTTTTTACAGATTCTTAATGTATTTTTGAAATACGGTAACAAACTGCAAGAAAATTACAGATAAAGACTGCAAAAAATACAATAATAATGTGAAAAGCATGTAATTTTAAATGAAAAAAAACCTTTTGTGCTTCTATGTATACTTTAAGTTTACCAGTAGTGAACTTTGATATGAGCATTGGGATATTAGTGCCATGATGATTGATTACAAATACAAAGTATTGCTTGTTTCTGGCCAAAATAAAATGTGTTGTGACCTTGGGAATATGTCTTTGATAAAGGCTGAGGCATTGGCCTACATTTCCTAAACTCTAGTTGTGACATAAAGACCTTAAGGGTGTCATAAATCATAACAGAGCGTGACAGCTTTCCCTTTTGATCTCTCACGTCTCTCAGCCCTATATTGAGTAAAAACTGCGGATGTGTTCAACATAAGTAAAAGCAACAATGCAGGGCGCCTCTGTGATTGTCAGAGAACATTCTCATATGCGACCTTGTGTTTAACCTCTCTACCGCTCACTTTCTTTAAACGCCAACAGAAGCAAAAATTGCTTCAAATATGTCAAATTATGCCAAGTCATTTGCTGTATTTGCAGCACACAGTGAATGATAAAAGATTACTGATAAACAGACCTGTTAGTTTCTCAGTGGAATTCCTTATTAAAGCAAATAATATTGCATATATGAGTTGTGTTAAACATCATGGCGTGATTGCTTACAGGGAATACCTGCTGTGTAAATGCAAAGTGTCCCATCTGTCAGCCTGTTCGCTGCACATTGCCTTTCCAAAATGTTTATTATCCATATGCTGCTCGATATGCCGAGGTGTCCAGGACACGACAGAGACACAACCGAGGCTACTCGGACATATAGATTATTTAAAATAAGCAAGTTTTTCTCAGGAAACTATAGTGGTGAACTTAACCCCCTGCAGAAATTCAATTAAAAGAAAGGTCTATATAATTTAAGGGCAGGGAACTGCACTGTGCATAGGGAGCTTGGGCTTTGGCGATGTGAAGTATTCAGACTCGATTCAATTAGTTCTCGGAAATGCTTTTTCCAAAGGTCAGGCAGGGGAGTGAAACAAACAGAGCTCTGTTTATGGGAGGCCCCACTGCTTTACCCCCTGACTTGCATTTAAATTGAGTGGCATCACTGGTGCCAGTTTTCTTGGCTTGAAGCTGTGCCATCATCACCACATTCCCTCACTGCCTGCTCATCTCAGAATGATTATACACCTATAACAGTGCCAATAATAGAGGCGGCACAGATGCCATATTAATCTAGCTACACTTATGATGTCATGCCCCAGACGTCTGATTGCATTGCCACAGGGGTCAGTTAAGCAGGTTTCGTAAAATGTTTAGATTTTGCTTAAAGCAATGTAACAAATATTTTTGAATACAAATATTTAAAAACTGATTTCTATATTTCTTAAACTCACAGCAAATAGGGAGCCGCAGAGATGGAGTGTTTTGTAGGCCGACCCGGAAGTAAGCACTCCAGTGGTTCCCTTGACCGAAAGGATGCTTTTTTCCCATAATCTTTTGGAAGATCGTAAAAAATAAGTTCTGTGATTAACAAAGGTTTATGATGTTTTGACTATCTAAATAATCTTTATAAATTTACACAACATTGGTTACTTTTGAAGATTTACCAAAAACCCATTCAAAAATACCCATAGACTTTCGAGCGATGGAACCGGAATTCTTAAAATGCTTAACTCCCTAACATCCCTAAAAGTCGCTTCTGGGATTTACATACAAAATTACGTCATCTCTGCAGTTCCCTATAGGCTTGGTGAACATTAACTTTTTTCTTTACTGAGGAATTGAAAGCATTTAGATCCGTTTGCATTGACGTTTTGATTACGTAAAAAACACAATGAAAAAAGTTAATGTGTACAACATTTAAGAAAAGAAATGCACTTCAAAATAAGTGGAGCCCCCAGGTCACACCCACCTATCATCATCTTTGACCAAATATGCTTAACTTCCAGTATCGTGTTTTTCTGGAAGAAAGTACAAAAGCTAACCTCAAAGCACTTTTTTTGGCCAACATTTGCTCTAAATCATAAAAAAATCGACATAGTGATTTTTCTCCCACATTACTGACTTTAAAAGCGAATCATTATTTTAATAACCGTTTATCAATATTAATAAGTTGTAGAAGAAAGGAAAGTGTACTGTAGATGAAAGGGTACTGCAATGGAGCTGTGGGATACACAAACAAAAAACAACAGGTAAACAACAGGTAAACACATTGAATTAACTCATAGCCAGTGGGAACGACAGTGTCCTCTGGGCACACTTTCACACACAAATGGTTTTCTTTAATAAACGTCACAGCTGGTCAGATTGCTTGTTGTGTGTGAGATGCAGACTGCTAAAATTCATTTTGGAACTGTGACCGACGGAAATTAAACTGGACCTATGGGAAACTGCTAATAATTGCTTTACAGAATGACTTCTAACAAAGCCGTTCAAGTAAATTGTTCTATATGTAGAAAAAAGCATTGACTTGTTGACTACAGAGAGCAAGCTTTCTCAATGTAACATCATACATTAACTATATTTATTACTTTGGATGAATGACTTTTAGTCAAATGGCAGGCCTTTTCAATGATAATAATACTGGATTTTATTGTTTTACTTCCGCTGGGCCTTTAATGGACCACTTGAATCAGAGAGGAAAAAGCAAAACAACAGTGTTGTTTGTTCCCAGCGGGACTGTGCCATATCCTGATGTTGCTGTTAGTTTTGGTCTACGTGAGATATTTCTGCAGATTGACTTTGCTTGGTTTTGTGTGTTATTGCAGATAAAAGAGTGTCTGAAGACATCTTCAACAATTTCTCTGTTTTTCAAAGTCAATGTGCGATGTTTTGAAAGTCAAACTCTGGGGTTGTTTTAGTATGTGTCATGACAATAAATGACAACTCTGGTTCTGGATCTATTTGCTCACACTTCAGTATTGGGGGCACTTCTCGCTATTAACAAACCATTAACTACATCTTTTTCCCCAATGATCTCTCAACTTGGTTATTAATTGTTACTAAGTTAGTTGTTAGGTTTAGGTAGGATTAGGGACGTAGAATATGGTCATGCAGAAAATGTGTTTCATAAGTACTAATAAACAGCCAATATGCCAATAATAGGCATGCTAACAGTAATATAATAATAATTGTGAGAATTTCCCCCTATACTGAAGATCTACCATCTTTTTAACATCAATTATTGAGAGTGATGTTAAATGTAGGTGATGTTTAAGGAATAGCATGTAGGAATAGGTTAATAACTAACTATTGCTCTTTAACTTGATGTGTTATGGCAAAATTGTTCCCAGCATTTGCATAGAGGACATTGTGGCCCTTCTTCTTTTTTAATTAGTCTTTTAGGATTTTGTTCTTTTTATGAGGTAAGAGAACCTTGCCAACATAATATCATAAAAATAAAATAGCTCAGGCTTCTCCCTGCAGCCTAAAATATGTCCCTGCGTGTTGCATTATAATGCAGGAGTGAGTCCTGCTGAAGCTTGTATGTTTGTATCTGTTTGCAGTCGTGTAATTGAGGGCACATACAAAGCATATGCCTTAACGCCCACCTGTTTTTTTTAGGATCTTGCGTTTACCCACCTAAAATGAGTAATGATGTGTAACCAAGGCTGGCAGAAGCATTCGGATGAGCTGGCATTTAAACAAGGATTATTTTTATTTTCAAACTATGTGGGAGTACATTGTCGATTTCTAAGCCCACGGTGAGAGCCGGGGATGGGAGGAGCACCCTGATTTTCCTTAGGGGCCCTTCTAAAAATATCCAAGTATGCATGTAATGATATTTTTATTTTCAAATTATTGTATTTTATTTTATAATATATACATTTATAAGATACATACTTTACATAACGACATAGTCGAACAGATAATTACAGTATGAATAAGTTTAATTTATTATTGAATTAAGTCTATTAAGAATTATTACCCACATAATATCACAACATTTTAATAATTAAATTGATATATTTAAAAAAAATCTCTAAAACATGTTTTATACGTCGACAGAGTTACAACAAGGAACATTTCAACCTTAATAGTGCAGACAAGCATTCGGTTCTTTACCAAATGCCTTCATTTATGCATAACGTTTGATGAAGTCAGACAGAATTTATATGATTTTGGCCACATGGGTACGTATGTGTGTATGTGGGCTCTTCTTGCATTGAGAATATGCCCACCTTTTCAGCTATCACTACATCACTATGTGTGTGTTGGAGGTTACTCACCCGTGAAGGCTGAATCTCTTGCTCTGTCCCCGCTGGCGTTTGGACGATTGAGTTTAGTTTGGCTCGGTCAGCAATGTGCTGCTGTCAGTGTAGTTCTGGTCAAAGCTCAAGTGAAGTTGTAGTGGTAAAATTGATGACACAGATGCCGATAATCAAACAGGACAACAAAAATCCATTCAGAATCTATTTTAAATTGAGAAGGTCAACCACATATGTAAAATGGACGGAGAGTCAGTTGTTCTGTCAAAAAAAGAACCAACACTCTAAAAAGGACTGGGTTGATTTTGACCTATGCTGGGTAAATTTTGGACAGAAATCACAACCCAGAAATTGGTATGAAAATAACCCAGCATTGGGCAATTTATTCTGTCCAATATTTACCCAGCATGGGTAAAACAACCTATCATTCTCTGTGTCTCAAGTTGTAACATGAGCATTTTACAATTAGTAGTTAAAACAAAGAAATATTAAAGTTTTCCATAGACAGGTAAGTAAATTGTCACATCCACAACAGAATTGTCACCTCCATATCTGTAATGAAGCACTTGCATCTTGAGGATCCATGTGCAGCTTTATTGAAACTAAGGTCATACAAGCAGAATCAATCACCAGCAAACACAATATCAGAGGCAAGACAGTTCGTAATCCAATGGCAGGCATAGGTCGGGGCAGGCAGCAGACAATCGTAAAATCCAGTGGCAGGCGTAAGTCGAGGCAGGCGGCAAACAATCTTGTATTCCAGTAACCAGGGATCAGAGTCCAGAGACAGGCAGCAAACAGTCACGAACGGAAAAGACGGTCCAAAGATAATACACAGAAAGGCAGGTAATAGGAGATAGCTTAGAAGTGTAAACCGGGGCTAAACAAGACTTCGCAAAGATCCAAAGAGAGTGCATGACTTAAATAGCTCCCACAATGAAGTTCAGGTGTGCGCGTAATCAGCAACAGGCATGTGGGAAATGAAGTCCAAATAAATTCAATATTCTGGGGAGGGAGCCCTCTGGTGGCGAACGGAAGAGTCTGCAGGAACCTCATTCGTGACAGAGCCCCCTCCCTGCGAGCGGCTCCTGACGCGAGGAGGCAAATGACGCCGGGGTCTTCCACGTGGTCGGGGTGCCGGTCTCTCCGGATGCGCTCGGTGAAACTCCGCAATGAGAGTGGGATCAAGGATATCTACCTCATTAACCCAGGAACGCTCCTCCGGCCCATACCCCTCCCAATCCACCAGATATTGTAGGATTCTTCCCCGGCGCCTGGAATCGAGAAGGTCATGAACCTGATATGCCTCCTCACCGTCCACTAGGATGGGTGGGGGACCCTGAACACCAGTCTGCTCCTCCTCTCCCGCTCTCGGACCACCAGCGGGTTTCAGGAGTGAAACATGAAACGTAGGAGAGATCCGATAATTAGATGGCAATTCAAGACGAAAAGAAACTGGTGTAATTTGTCTGATAATTTTGAAAGGGCCCACATACCTGGGACTGAGTTTCTTGCACGGCAACCTGAGACGAATATCTCTAGTGGAGAGCCAGACCCATTGACCTGGAGTATATACTGGATTGGGACGGCGATGACGATCGGCCTGCATTTTCTGTCTCCTGACAGCACGAAGAAGGTGTGTATGAGCATGGTTCCAGATCTCCTCACTTCTCTGAAGCCAGCTATTAACAGCAGGTAACTCGGTGGAATCCCCAGACCATGAAAAGAACGGGGGTTGAAAACCCAGTATACATTGGAATGGCGTCAGTCCTGTAGAGGGTTTCTGAAGTGAATTCTGTGCATATTCTGCCCACATAAGGTAACGACTCCAGTCCATTTGATTCTGTTGACAATACGATCTGAGGAAACGGGTGATCTCTTGATTAAGACGTTCAGTCTGTCCATTAGATTGAGGGTGGTAACCTGAGGTGAGACTGACATTGACATTAAGTTGCTTGAAGAAGTTAGACCATACTCTGGATGTAAACTGGGGACCACGATCTGACACAATGTCTTCAGGGATACCATAAAAACGAAAGACGGAATTACAAATAACCTCTGCTGTTTCCAGTGCAGAAGGCAGTTTGCGAAGGGGAATGAGACGGCAGGCCTTGGAGAAGCGATCAATAACAGTGAGTATAGTGGTATTACCGTTAGATTCAGGAAGGTCCGTAATGAAGTCAATGGCAATATGAGACCACGGACGACGAGGAGTGGGTAATGGTTGCAGTAAACCCGCTGGTAGTTGCTTGGAGGATTTGTTTGTGTTACAGGTAATGCATTCGTGAACAAATGTTATAGTATCAGCGCGCATGGTGGACCACCAGAAGCTGTTCTGAAGTAGTTGGTAGGTGGCCGTGATTCCAGGATGACCAGAGATGAGAGAAGAATGTACATGTTGAATTACCCTTTTACGTAGGTCCCGAGGTACAAAGGTCCTGTCATGAGGGCATTCAGGGGGAGTGGGTTCTTGTGCATTGGCCTGTGCCAGCTCGGTCATAATATCCCATTGAATCGGGGCCACGATTATAGATTCAGGCAGAAGATTAGCATTAGACGTGTCAAAAGTGTGACAATCGTGTTGGCGTGACAGGGCATCAGCTTTAGTATTCTTAGTTCCTGGGCGATAGGTCACGGTGAATTCAAAGCGAGTGAAGAAGAGTGCCCACCTAGCCTGTCTGGGGTTCAATCTCTTGGCAGTTCGCAAATATTCTAGATTCTTATGGTCCGTTAGAACAGTGAATGAATGGTTTGCTCCCTCCAGCCAGTGGCGCCACTCCTCCATAGCTGATTTCATAGCCAATAACTCTCTGTTGCCAACATCATAGTTTCGTTCAGCGGGTGTAAGTTTGCGTGAAAAGTAAGCACAGGGGAAGAGTTTAGGTGGAGAACCATGGCGTTGCGAGAGAATCGCACCGATGCCTGTGTTTGAAGCATCCACCTCCACAATGAATGGTAATTCTGGATCAGGGTGATGTAGGATGGGAGCGGATGTGAAACGTGATTTTAGTTCTTTGAATGCCTCTATGGCCGTGGGTGACCATACCAGATGGGATGAATTTCTCTTGGTTAATGACGTTAGCGGTGCTGCCACAGAACTGAAGTTTCTTATAAAGCGGCGATAAAAGTTAGCAAATCCCAGGAACCGTTGTAATTCCTTTAAAGTAATGGGTTGTGGCCAGTCGAGAACTGCTTTGACCTTCTTTTCGTCCATGGCAACACCATCCTGACTGATAACATAACCCAGGAATGACGTGGAGGTCTGGTGAAACTCGCACTTCTCAACTTTGGCATATAATTGATGTTCAATCAGTCGTTGCAAAACCTTCCGAACATGTTGGATGTGTTCTTGGTATGAATTGGAGAAGATGAGAATGTCATCGATATATACAATCACAAAGCGGTTGAGAACATCACGAAAAACATCATTCATGAAAGACTGAAATACTGAGGGGGCATTAGCTAGACCGAAGGGCATGACCAGGTATTCATAATGTCCCGTACTAGTAGAAAAGGCAGTCTTCCACTCATCTCCTTCTTTGATCCGAATGAGATTATAAGCGTTTCGGAGGTCTAACTTGGAAAAAAATTTGGCTCGCCGGAGTTGTTCTAAGGCTGGAGGTACTAGAGGTAAAGGGTAACGAAATTTAACTGTGATGTCATTGAGAGATCTGTAATCGATACATGGCCGCAATCCACCATCCTTTTTCTTGACGAAGAAGAAACCAGCAGATGCTGGAGATGTAGATTGTCGAATAAATCCTTTTGAGAGTTCTTCCTTGATGTAACTCTCCATAGCTTCAGATTCTGGTTGTGAGAGGGGAAAGATTCGACCCTTGGGAGTTGCTGAGTGCGGGACTAGGTCTATGGCACAGTCTACTGGTCGGTGAGGAGGAAGTTCAGAGGCTTTGGACTTATTAAAGGCCTCTACGAGATCAGCATATTCTGCAGGTAGTAATAGGGATGCTGTAGATTCAACCTTTACTGTGGCAGACTGAATGGGAAGTGACGAGTTGGTTGTGATGCAATTGGAGTAACACATAGGATCCCATTGCATGATTCGACATTCCCTCCATGAGATGAGCGGGTTATGTTGACGTAACCAAGGTAAACCAAGAACAATGTGGTTGTGAGTAGATGTGATGACATAGAACTGTATAGTCTCAGTGTGCGTAGTCTCGGTTACCAGTTGTAAATCGATGGTGACATGCGCAATCCTTCCATCTCCGAGTGGGCGTCCGTCTAGCGCCTCCACTGACAAATGATAAGTACAACCAGTTACCGGAAGTTGATGTTGTTGAACAAATTCTTGTGATATGAAATTTCCTGCTGCCCCAGAATCAATTAAGGCTGATGAGACGATTTCTCTGCTCTCTACTTTCAACATTACAGATACTTTCATACAAGAGTTAGAATGATGCACTTGAATGCACGGACTCACCGATGATGTTTTATGTTGATATGGTCTCGTTGGACATGTAGCTATCAGATGACCCTCCTGACCACAGTAAAGACACAGATGCAAACGTAGTCGGCGATTTCGTTCTTCAGGAGTTAGGTGAGTGTAACCAAGCTGCATAGGTTCTGCTCGAGGTGTAGAAAGAGGGCTGAAAGTACTGGATGTCGTCGTTGGAATCGGACGACGTGAACGAATGAGATTGTCAATTTGTATTGCAAGATCAATGAACTGACTGAGTGTTCTTCCCTCGTCTCTACAGGCTAGTTCAGCTTGAAGTTCCAGACTAAGCCCTTTCCGAAAAAGTAGTTTTAAAGTGCTCTCCACCCAGTCGGTTTGAGCTGCCAGCGTGCGAAAAGTTAAAGCGTACTCAGCGGCCGTGTTCTTTCCCTGGCATAACTCAAGTAGCCGGTCATCCGCACCCTTGCCTCCTTCAGAATGTTCAAAAATCTCTCTGAACCGCAGCAGGAAGTTATCAAATGTAGGAAACGCTGTACCATCATCCCTCCAGACCGCCGTCACCCATTCTAGAGCCTTGCCCTTGAGAAGTGAACAGACTAGTGAAATCTTACTAGAATGTGATGAATACATCGCTGGTTGTTGGTTGATAAACAAAGAGCACTGTAATAAAAATCCCTTACATTTACTTGTATCACCGTCAAATTTATCAGGCAAAGCCAGGCGAGGGTTGACAGATGGTAGCACTTGAGATAATGTCTGATTAACTTCCTGTGATTGAACGGGTACTGGGTTTGCTGGAGTTAGCCTCAGCGTTTGAAGTGTCCTAACAAGTTCCTCCGTTAGTGTGGTTAGATGAGTCAGCTGATGTTGATGAATGGCGAGTTGATTTGCCTGGACGGATAATTCAGAAGAAATCTGTTCCATAGCTGCTGGATCGTGGGTTGGCGAAGTCTTATGTAATGAAGCACTTGCATCTTGAGGATCCATGTGCAGCTTTATTGAAACTAAGGTCATACAAGCAGAATCAATCACCAGCAAACACAATATCAGAGGCAAGACAGTTCGTAATCCAATGGCAGGCATAGGTCGGGGCAGGCAGCAGACAATCGTAAAATCCAGTGGCAGGCGTAAGTCGAGGCAGGCGGCAAACAATCTTGTATTCCAGTAACCAGGGATCAGAGTCCAGAGACAGGCAGCAAACAGTCACGAACGGAAAAGACGGTCCAAAGATAATACACAGAAAGGCAGGTAATAGGAGATAGCTTAGAAGTGTAAACCGGGGCTAAACAAGACTTCGCAAAGATCCAAAGAGAGTGCATGACTTAAATAGCTCCCACAATGAAGTTCAGGTGTGCGCGTAATCAGCAACAGGCATGTGGGAAATGAAGTCCAAATAAATTCAATATTCTGGGGAGGGAGCCCTCTGGTGGCGAACGGAAGAGTCTGCAGGAACCTCATTCGTGACAATATCAGTCCATATTGATCATAAACTGGCACATGCAAAAGAAAATTTAGTAACTATTTTACTTAAAGAGTAATCAATTTTTCATTTGTTGGTTAATATTGCATCTGGTTTGTAGATTTTAATTCATAGAAATCCTACAACTTAACTCTTAACTTCTTGTACCCATAAATTATTTTAAAGAAGTTCAGTTTTATCTATTTTAATCATCATATTTGCCTCCTCTATATTCCAATTCCTATATTTTTTCTCCTATTGTATAACTCCATTCAAGAGATTCTAAAGAATATATTCTCTATCTGTCTCTTTTCATCTTCCAGGTGAATTAATGATACCACTTAATATTTAACTTCAACATATTTAAATTCATACTGCCTTTTCAAAATGTATCATGCTGAAAGAGTAATCTGCACACTGATCTTTCAAGTCAATTTTATAAGATAAAACATTTTTCAAAACCTATATTATCTCTCCCACGGTTGTCTAAATTATAACACTTTATAAAAAACATGCTTTCAGTTTATTCTCCAGGAATATTACATGAAGTTTGGGATAAAGTAGCTTGTCAAGGCTCAGGCTGCATGAACATGGTGTGAGCTATCATCAAAGTCAATCATAAATTCTGATCACTACAAAGGTCTCGCCCTTAAGGTCTACAGAAGAACTGCAGATGCCAAGGCAAATACTGATACAACCCGGTGTAAGGCTGGCAAAGAAAAGCATTGTTCTATTTAACTGGAGCTTTTCATCTTTTATCCGGATTAAACTGAGCAGCTTTTGTTTCAAGGTTTGGGGACCTTTGTACAATGACTAATGGATCAGAAAACAGCAGCGTAAGAAGATACAGCTTCCTAAAAAATTATCCCCCTTGATCTAGGCAGAACAGTGCTATTGTTCTGAGCTTCATACCGGTTGCACCAGAGAACCGCTGTGTATTGCACGTATCCACATGAAAGCGGCCTATTTTTACGAGCTGTTATTTTTCTGTTTGTGAAGATGTGAGACAGTACATCCACCTCTTTCACTGGTTTTGCACCAGAGGAACTAATTACTATGCGCCATTATTTGCATAATTCAAAACAGTTTATGAAAATGGAAGAGTTGAAGGGATTGCCTTCTGGAACTTTTTTCTAGGCCAAACAATCTTATTTTTGTGCTTACAACACAGCATTCGTGCTATACAACTCATTAAGTCCACCATCGGCACTGGTCCTCAATATCTCATTTCTCACAGACTTGAGTCCTGTGTCAGCAAAGAATGACTTAGGCCGACTGTGAAGAACATTATTATGACTTAAAGATGTCAATACTGATAGATCATATAAAGATCATTATTTTTCTTTACTTTTATTTTGTAGTTTCATAGTTGTACAATTGTACTTGGGCAATTTCAACATTATGTATATGACATTTTCAGTCAAGATGTGAATTTTATAAAAAACATATTACCAATATATTGAATCTGCTTTTTATATTTTACTAAACCTTTGATGATAGAGTCCAGACATTAGAAAAATATCAGTCTATGCACGTGTTTTCTATTTTAAAAGAGAGAAAAATGAATGTTTTATGGATGTGACACAACATACTTTGAAGGATTCCTGTCAATTGAAATGAAAAAACACGAAGCAATAAGATGCAACAAATTGAGAAGGGACGGCTCTTCATAGAGCACAAAATATATTTACATTTTTTAAATTAGGAATATGGACTGTTATGGATGTGACAATTCTGTTATACATGTGACATTGTACTTATACTAGACTGTGGAAAACTATTCTTTAAAAAACCATAACAACAAAAAACTTCACCTGGGCATTTAAACCACCAAATATTGACATCTAACCTATCAGTATTCTGAAAACATTTGGTAAAAACTTCATCTTAAGGTTTACATTTGCATAGAATTTGCTCACATGTTAGTGTAGGCCTATTGTTGTTTTATTAGCACCGACAACAGGAGATGCCACAAAAACGTTCACCTCAATGCATTTTGCGGATTCATCTTTTTGAATATCAAGCAGTGCTCGAATTGAAGGGGGGCCGGGGGGTCCAGGAGCCCCATAAGGCATTAGGGCTGAGGTCAAAAATAGACTTGGGGGGTCCCTCAGATTTTTATTTCAGTAAATACTATAATGGCAAATGTGATTAAATTCATGCAATGGATATGGTAAATTTTGTGAATTCATTATTTACAATCATTTATATTAAGTTTGTTTATGGGCTGTTTTCTCTTAAAATTATAAACGGCCCGCGTCTAAAGACCGCTAAGCGCAGGACATCGTTGACATGACTAATTTTGATTGGCATCGCTCCGGTGAAGGTAACTTCAGCTAAAAAAATGAAAAATAATGAACCTCCACTCGCAGTCTGATATCTTTTACTTTTTTGAAGGGTGATGTTCTCTCTGTATATATCTTTCCACTATATTTATCAACTCCATGTAGGGGGCTTTTGTATTCCTTGCGTACATTATGGTTAGGCCTGGTTCTGGGGTGCTGATCTTGATAAAGAGTCTTGTCACAATTTATCTTGCATTTAAACAAGTCTTTTGGAACAAACATTATTATCACAAAGTGTCATAGTTATTTTTAGGGAAAATAGTAAATACCACATTGGTAAAAAATGCTAGAATTATTCTGTTGGACGTACACTACTGTTCAAAAGTCATTTCTGTTCACCAAACCAGCATTGATTTGATCAAAAATACAGTAAAGAAGCCTGTTATTTTATGTAAGCCTGTATTTTATAAATAGTATAGTATATAATTATGCATATTATGATCAAATATATTGTGTATTTTGTATAAATTGTATATTGCGAGACTAACCCCCACCCCCCCAAAAAAGTATTATGGTGGGGACCCCCATAAGACTTGATTCAATTCGAGCACTGTAATCAAGTAATCATGTAGCTCAACTGTCAACTGAGAAACAAGCTTCACATTTCATCCTATAATTTAACAGATTCCTATATGTTTCACAAAAGTATGTTAGTATTCCACAATGGCAATGAATTGCTGAGGATGGACTGCAGCAGTGTGTGAAGGTTTTTCCATAGATTGATAATATTAAGTTCCTATAAGAAGTCATCGGGGGAATACCTTCTTAATGCCTGCAGATATGACCAGACCCAAACCTTTTCTAACTGCTACCAGAGTGGCTCAGCAGTGCAATATCCTCAGACACTATCCCCTTTAATAAATTTCTTTATTCCCTGAGCATGTTCTCTTCAGGATATGGCCAAATTCCCAAAGCCTATAAGCAAGAAAGTGCATCAGTAGCTCGGCTTAAATATGCATCTGGTTGAGATTCTGGTCCAAGGACATGTCTTGCTTCATCTATGAATAAGTAAATATTGCATGCCTACTTTTGAAGTGATGTATTTTAGGCTTTGTTTGTTGGGAAATTTGTTAATAGGGTCATGATTTTTTTCTTCTAACCATGCAACTTTGCGATGCTTTTTTGTCAATGTTTAAACGACGGTTTCGGGAAACACCGAATCATTGAACTCTACTGTAAACGACAGAACTGCGACCATGCTTTTGGGAACACACTCAAGATTAGGATGCATGAATACAAATCCGATGATAATCAGATTTCAAACTATCTTTGAAGATTATACCTATCAGGCTTTTGATGAAAAAATCAAATTTTATGATGATATGCCATTATGATTGCATAAGACGAAAAACTTCTGCTTTTTCATCTGTCTGTGTGAGTATAGCTCTGGGTCTCTGTGATGGCATAACAGGTAATGGCTGTGAATGAGCAGGGCTTTACTGAAACTTTGTTGCCTGTGGTGCTCTTGGATGTTATAGCCCACAGGCTACAACGGATAATAGCACAGTGATATGCCTAAATCAGAGATATGCACAGCTGGTACAATCATTCAGCAGACACACAGTTCATACCCTGTCTTTGTGTTTTGATCAAAGTGCATTTGGAACAATCATGTTGTTGTAAACCCTTTATAGACTTTAAACTTTGTGCAAAAGTGCACAAGCAATAATTATTAATATAATTAGTATTTGCTATTTCCCACAGGTGACATTATTAAGAATATTGTGGAGTCATGACAATTCATGATAAAATTGTCAGGCCAATGTTCATCGGTTTATCTCTCATACTTGTAGAGAAAAGTTTGGTAAAGTCTAAAATTACGGCCACAAAAAGTACTGCTAAATTAAACAGGATTTACAGCTAAATCAGTTGTAACAATAATGTACCTCTACACAACATATCTGTAGATAAAGGGGAACAATATGCAAATATCGGGGAATAAAGGGGTAAGAGTAAGGAAAATTTTACAAATATTTATAAGGGAACTGCATGCCATTTAAACATCCAAATTAAACTGCTCTTGAACTTCTTGATTATAGTCTCAAAAGATCAACATTTATTTTACACATTAAAACTCAGAATAACTCATAAGAACTCATAACTAAAAGAGATTATTTGTGACCTGCAATCCTAATATCAAACCAATAAAAATGAATCATGAAGTCAAACGCTGTCAAATTTACAGTTGACAGACAGTCTTGCGTGCTTCATTTGTGCTGTTGCAAAAACTTAACACATAATTTGCCCTTATTTCATGTTTGCTAAAATAATTAAATAAGAACACCATACTTAGTTAATATCCACAGTCGCTTATTTATGGGTACATTGTGATTACACAAATTAAGTGTACGTTCACGCAAAGCTTGTTTTATAGCATACTGCAGGTCACGCATTCCACATAATATTAAAATAGTTTTAGTACAATAAAAAAAAATTGCTGACTTCTTTATTCCCCAAACTTTGCATATTGTTCCCCTTTACCTGCAGATTACCTGTACATATTGTTACAATTAGTTACGCAGTAAATTCTATTTAATTATCCGGTACATTGCAGGCCGTAATCTAAAGCGTTACCAAAGGTTTTGCCAGTATAACCACCTTTTTACAAACCCTTTGAGCCTTCTGAAACAGGCAACCAACAAACAAATAATTTTAATTAGACCAGCAATGAAGCATTAATACGGCCTTCACACCCCAAAAGGCTAAAACAGCTTACAGTAAATACATAGGAGTAAAGATACCTTAAATACCATCTGATTTTATGAACTCAGATCCTCTAGCCACTATAAACCACAGCTATGAAAAGACATTAACCTGCCTAACATCCCAGCAATTTCCCAAATACAGCACTTTGCTCAGCATGGGCCACTGCATTTATCTTTAAAGCACATTAGATCAATGTACAACCTGTATGATGAGACTTTGTGTTTATTGCTGACATGCAGCTGTGCCACTGGCAGAATGTTAAGAAATAAATAAAGTGGTTTGAGATTATTGCTGCACCTCGTGGCAATGTTCCTCGTTGGACATTTGCTGAACCATCTCAAAATGAACTTAAGTGTTTGAAAAGCTCTGTTTTTTTAGATTACCGTGGCTAGTAATACGGAGGTGTCAGAATTGGTTTTAAACACTTAGGCAATATTTTTCCTTGGAAGTCTCAGGATCATAAACATTCAATCCATCACTTTAGTGTAAACTTTCTATCTGTTAAATTAACATATTTGTATGACACCAAACCACACTAAAATTTCATATTTTTGCTACAGATGTTGGGTAACAACACTAGAAAATACATCTAGGTTCAACTAAACAATAATGTGAGATTGTGAAAGCTGTGTTTTCAGGGCAACGGTGTCCTTATGGATAAATATTTTTCAATGTTTATCGATCAGTGTTTTAATGATTTGATAAGTGTTATATTTATTTATTGTATTTAATGACTGGTTCCATTGTGAATTAACATGTTTAATATGTTTATTTATGATTATGTTATGGTCCTTCAAGGAAGTAGCGCTCTGTGATTTTTCTGGTTTGAAACGTTTATTTATGTATTTAAAGGCATGTGTCTATAAAGTTGAAAGAAAATGTTTTTGTTTTTTTACTGTAAAATTGATGGTATTTACAGTACTAAAAAGTTTGATATCCAGCCCAACTACCTAAGGTCTTTTCTTCTTTTAACACATATACTCTTGAGTTGAGTGTTTGATAAAGTGGGAGTATTTTGGACATCAGTATCAAAATACTTTGACAGGGTTATTTATTTATAGGACAGAACTGTTAGATACTTTCAAGATTGATTTACATACAAACGTTTTGTCTAAAAATCAAATTCAGGAAAATGATGAATGAGCATGAATAATTCAAGAGATTGGTCTTCTGAAAAGTGAATTTACATAAACAGAATAAGACGTACTGTATGGTATGGATATATTATCTTCATCAACAAGCCCCTGCCTAAAAAACATGAAAGATTTAATAGACAGACAAGCAAGTTTTGATCGGAACTGATCGTAACAATCATTGTGCAAGTGCCTGAGGATCAAATCCATCTTGTTTGATATTGGTGATACACTTTAATGATTTCTTGCAGTCTGTTTGGGACTGACCCTTTAGGGGCATAGGTCCGTATGGTTTAACATGGTCTTCAAGACATTCTCTGTTCTCCTGAGGATGAAAGGGAATAAAACTCTGACCTCTGTTGCTTTGTTACAACATTGCCTCTAAATTTAAATAATAATAATAAACAATAAACCTCTCAATGCAGTGGTATGGTAAACTCCAAAGCTATTGGAAGGTTCCTCTATGTTATGAGCATATTAAACTTTGACTGCAATTCAATTTAATTCTTGTGAACTGGAGATTGGCCAAATCTCATCCTGCCTCCTGCATTTCTTGGTAGATCTGAACAGTAATTTAATCAACTGCCTAATTTTCATTCATGTCTTTATAAATAGCACAATGAATTCCTCGAATGTAGGTCATGAAACCCTTGCGGTGCTTTCAACTGTCTGCTGGATTGTAGAAAAAAAAAAATGGAGAAATCAAACATTTACCATAGGGAGACCAAATACAGTGCAAAGAAGTTTGTTTGAAATCTTTGCAAATTGATCAAAAATAAAAAACGAAACAAGCTTTACGAGCTTGTCACACCTATTTTTGGGCCGTTTCTCCCATTCTTCTTTGCAGGACCTCTCAAGCTCCATCAGGTTGGATGGGGACAACGGTGCAGTCATTTTCAGATCTCTCCAGAGATGTTCAGTCAGGTTCAAGTCTGGTCTCTTGCTGGGCCACTCAAGGACATCGACAGAGTTGTCCTGTAGCCACTCCTTTGTTAACTTCGGCTGTTTGTTCAATTGGAAGAAAAACCTTCGACCCAGTCTGAGGTCCAGAGTGCTCTGGAGAAGGTTTTCATCAAGGATGTCTCTGTACTTTGCAGCATTTATCTTTCCCTCGATCCGGACTAGTCTCCCAGTTCCTGCCGCTGAAAAACATCCCCACATGCTGCCACCACAATGCTTTACTGTAGGGATGGTATTGGCCAGGTGATGAGCGGTGTCTAGTTTCCTCCAGACATGACGCATGCCATTCAGGCCAAAGAGTTCAATCTTTGTTTCATCCGACCTGAGTGTCCTTCAGGTGCCTTTTGGCAAACTCCAGACGGGCTGTCATGTGCCTTTTACTGAAAAGTGGCTTGCGTCTGGCCACTCTTCCATATAGGCCTGATTGGTGGAGTGATGTAGAGATGGTTGTTCTTCAGGAAGGTTCTCCTCTCTCCAGAGAGAGATGCTGGAGCTCTGTCTGAGTGACCATCGGGTTCTTGGTCACCTTCCTGAATAAAGCGCTTCTCTCCCGATCGCTCAGTTTGGCCGGGCAGCCAGCTCTAGGAAGAGTCCTGGGGTTCCAAACTTCTTCCATTTACGGATTATGGAGGCCACTGTGCTCATTGGGACCTTCAATGCTGCAGAGTTTTTTCTGTACCCTTCCCCAGATCTGTGCCTCGATACAATCCTGTCTCAGCGGTCTACAGACAATTCCTTGGACTTCATGGCTTGGTTTGTGCTCCGACATGCACTGTAAACTGTGCGACCTTATATAGACAGGTGTGTGCCTTTCCAAATCATGTCCAATCAACTGAATTTACCACAGTTGGACTCCAATCAAGTTGTAGAAATATCTCAAGGAAGATGAGTGGAAACAGGATGCACCTGAGCTCAATTTTGAGTGTCATGGCAAAGGCTGTGAATACTTATGTCCTGTACGTGTGCTTTTTTTATTTTTAATGTATAAACTACCTGGGTAACTATAGGAGCTGTTTACATGAAAACGTTTTTCCTAAAATGGAAATCTTTGTATGCGTTTTGGCTGTTTATTTACACAAAAGCAAAGTTTTGGGGGACTGAAATACAAACTTGAAAATGTGCCTCAAAGTGTGCATTTCTGATGATGTTGTTGTATCTTGTAAAAAACGGTGAAAATGCATATCTAGGCATGCACGAGTTTTCCCAAAACAATAGTGGTGGTATCCAGGACTGTGTGTATGTGCAAAAGTAGATTAAATGCACCACTAAGACTAGAGACACATTATTGACATTCGTCTGACACTAAACACATATACAGACAAAAAACACTTTTGTTTTAACCGGTTAAACCTCAGTTAAACCGTGTTAAAAAAATATTGCCTACTACTGGCCTGGCATTAATTATAAAGTGTTTCACTCGTTTCCAAGAATCTGTGTCTTTCTCACATGGTTTTGTGTGTGCATGAAACTGTTCAATATCACAAAAGAAACATATCTGTTTTTCCACTACATCTTTATTTTGCAAACAGGGCATATGATGTTAGTTTCAATTTCCAGCTTTCACAACACCCTGGACCCTCAAATGTCATGGTATGATTTGCTGGTTAAGACAGAGAGGGTTTGAAAACTGGACCTGACACACAAAAAAATAATAAGGGTGTGGTTTAACCCATGGTTGGGTAAAATATGGACGAACCCAGGCGGTGTTTATGAACCTCCAAAAGGACCCAACTTGGCTTTTTTTAACCCAACAGTTGGGTGGGTCTATATTTTACCCAACCATCTGTTGAATCAACCCATCTTTTTTTGCAGTACAGAAGTGAATGGCAGGGAAAATCTATGAGCTGCTATGCATAACTGTAACATGTCTCCAACATCAAACTACTGCAAGTGTCTTTCGAAAGCATATATGCAGAAATCTACTTTAGTTTTGGCTGCGTTCTCCTGTCCTAACACTGGGTTCATACCAAATGCAAATTAAGTTTTGTGCGAGTAAATTACATAAAAGGGAATGCAAAGACGTGTTAAGACGCAAACTTTACAGTTCAATGGGAGTGATGGATGGCACAACTGGCCGCAGTATTAGGGTCCGCGGATGGGGACCGTAGGATATGGGCAGAGAGGTGACGGTAAGCTCGGGTCAGTGGCCGCTGGGTATGGCAACCCTTCCGGCTCTCGCCCAGGTGCAACGGCAACGTTGAAAGAACGCCAGATCAGTAGGGACCATAGCATCGAGTTCCTGTGAAAGAAACAGAGGTGGCAGATAACCCAAAGTGCATTCAAAAGGGGATTTACCTGACGAGGACACAGGGAGGGAACTATGGGCATATTCAATCCAAAACAGCTGTTTGCTCCAGGAGCAAGGATTATTGGATGTCAGACAGCGGAGCGTACATTCAAGATCGTGGTTGGCTCCCTCACATTGCCCATTGGTCTGAGGATAGAAAACCGAAGACAGACATACAGTGACCCTGATTAATCATATCTGCAGGAGATAACTCAACCTGCCAGGGGAGTGAAGACTCAGGAGTAGAAAACTTAACCCACTGGCGACTATAGACTCACAAGGAGAGAACTTGACCTGCTGGGGAGTGTAGACTCACAAGGAGAGAACTTGACCCGCCAGGGAAGTGATGCAGAGGTGTCTGAGAGCCGGGAAGACTGGGACAACAACGAGAGGCTGCCGGAGGCAGAAAAAGAGAGCAACAGGCAGAGGCTAGGGTACGGGAGACAACGTGACAAGACAAGAGATAAATAATAATAAATTAATAAATTTTTTCAAGACTTAGACTATGGCAGTCAGAACTATGCAAAAATTACTGCCACGAGACAAGAGAACAGCAGGGAATAAATAGGGAAGCTAATGACCGAGAACCGGTTACTGGTGGGGGGGTGAGGGGGCAATGAGGAACTGGTGGGAGAGAGAAAAAAATGAATGGGAAACAATGGGGCAGGCTAAAGTCACGTAGACACTGAGCACATGACGAACTGTCAAAAACAAATCGCCATGTGCTCGATAGAATAAAGAAGTTTTGTTTCTTTGATTTAAAACAGTGTGTTCATTTAATTCATACAGTGAACTGTCATGCAGTGTTTCTTTTCTATATGATTCAGTTTCTTTGTTAAAATGCTACTGGACTGTTAAATCACCTTCTGTTCCTGATAATAAGATTTTGTCATCCCCTACTTTGGCCTAAATAGTCTGTCATTCTTTTTTATTTTGAAGTGGAAGTGGAACACACAGTATACATATACACTTGCCGCTAACATAAATTTTTTTTTGAACAATTTCAAATTGAAACAGACTTTTTAATTATATCTCTAACTTGTTAAAATTGTTACATTTTTACAGTAAAAAAAAATATTTTTATTTTAAAGGGTCAAGGGGATGAGGGTGATGTGAGAGGGCTACAAAATACATTTTGCCTCGGGCCCCCAAATGTTTAGAACCGGCCCTGCCCCAGAAGCTTATGTAACTTCAACAAGATTCTTCTGTAAATGTGAGGGAGTGAAATATTTCCAAACAGGGAACCGCAAAACAAACACTCACTAAACCATGACAGTGGCATAGAATTATGTAATACCTCATTGCATGAACCACCACCTCCTGTCAGAGCAAAGGATCACAAGACTGAACATGGATTTCTTGCGGAGGTCACCGTAATTGCGAGACACCTCTAGAATGCTCCATCTGTGACACGGCTCATTCTGGGCTGAAACAGGAGGAGGAAAAACTGCGCTGAGCATATCATCAGTGAGAAATGCTAGGACTCAAAATTCAACCTGACATAAGCCTTCCAGAAAAATATCACAGTAGCATGGCAAAAGTGAAGTTTATTTCCAGAAATATTTGACGTTTGCCCATGTGACCCAGAAATTTGAGGTAAATGTAATACCAATGCTAAAGTTGATTATGGTTATTGACTTAAATTGTAATTGTCTCAAGTAGTTTCATCATTGGCAATACATAAGATGTGTTTTTTCTGAAAAGCTTTCAGACTTTTTCAGATGTTTACGTCTATCATAAGAAAATCTTATAATAATTAGCTTTAATAAATGAAGGTCTAGATATAAGCAGTACTAGACTTTGGTATTCCAGACTCTGAAGTAATTTGTACTGACATAAATATGGACAGTGATCAAGCAGTGTGCTTCAGTGCAGTAATCCACATAATAAAGGCTTCACCTCAACAACTGATTCATCCCCAGGCTGAGATTTAGGAAACATGGACAACAAAGCATACAGGTTTGTTCCCATCATAATACACTGTTCACCTGAATTATGAATCAAAGTAACAGCAGTAATGTATTCATTCTGGATATCCTCAAGAAACATGTTCATCGACAACGCTGACTGCAGCATAAAGTGCATCTATTTGCTTCATCTTAAGATATTTTTGCTAGCTCATCTTTCACCTAAAGTAAAGTAATAAAGTAGTTATTTGTTTTTCTTTGGCATGCAGTGATATCGGAAACTCTCACAATAATTAATTTATTTGAAAATTTTATTAAGAAGTTTTTTTAATGCAATGCCTTTATTTCTTAAGTACCATTTGTGGTTTTGAAGTACCTTGAAAAAAATGAATGCGAGTACAAAAATTGGTGTGAATGAAAAATAATGACATTTTTATATTCATGCAATCCTCCTGGCTTGAATTAAATATTATATCACACATGTGTTTTACATATTACACTTGTCTCTGTAATATATAAACAAATATATAGTATATAATATAATATAATTTAGAGAGGAAAGTGTAAAGAAAGGTACAGGGTATTTCAGAAAAGGAAATAATAAAAAATATTAATGAAGGCACTGCAATGTAATAACATAATTCAAGGCAAAGTTATTTCCTCTTAGAAGATAGTTGAACGTTTTCAGACTGTTGCTTGCAAGGTGAATACAGATTGTTATTTTACCCAAAAGTAACCTTCTCTAAACATTTGTCACAGTCACCTTTCAATCAGCATTTATTTTAATCAGCAAGTTTCTCCTATTAGCATATGCCTTGTTTGCAGAGTGAATGTATAAGCTTAAGCAATAACAGAATATGCAGAGTGTACAATAACACTTGAGCACACTCTGTAACAATAGAATATGACTATTTGCTGTTAAATGTTATTGTTTATAAAACGATTATAAAATAAACACAAAAACAAGTTAAGTATAATAATGTAAGTAATGTAAATAATGTTAAGTCATTAAAATGGATTGTTGGACAGTGGTTCTAGCTGTTGATTAGTTAACTGATGGCATATTTCAACTAATTAAAAAAATCTACAACCTGAATCTCATTATGTGGCAAACATTTAATACATTGAAAACTAAAGGCAGAAAATGCGTTTGTTATGCTGTTTGAAAGTCTCATCATATCCTGATAGGTAAAGTGTTTAAAAAGTTATTTTTATAATTAATTATAGTGGAAGGCGTGGGACAAAAAACTGCATTTGATCTGCTTTTCATATCTTACTGTAAGCTATGTTTGCTCAGAGTTGAAACTTACTCAGGTGACAGTGAGGAAATCTTCCTTTCTCTCACACCGTTCATTAACATATGTGTCATACTGTAAATATGTGTGCTCCGAATATATAGCTTCATACTGTATGCGCTTCACTCCGTCCGTTTTCTGACGTTCTTTTTTTAAATAACCTCCTCCTTCGATGTCCCCTCTGCCCAAATCGATCCTCAACAGATCCAGAGGTGCGTCCCCTTCAAAAATGGCTGGAAATAGCTTTAAGCAATTTCACCTTGTTGAGACACTTTCAGTCACAGAAAGAGCTTTCAGAGGTGTCTGCTTCTCAAACATCATCTGACAGTCTGTCACATGGTTCACCTGTACATGTGTGACAGTATAACTTGAAAGCTCCATGAAGCAAGTCACATAGAAAAAAGAACAAAATGACGAGGTGATGTCCCTGTGTTGCCCATTCAAAGGTGATGGACAATTCTGCTAAATTAGACACTGGCCATCTCTTTCTGCACAACTGCCTGTAGAAGCAGGTGCCTGTCACTATAACCATGCATCAATGTCTGTCTATCTGAAGGGCTGACAATGTTAATCATTCTCGTGTCTTGGATGGGTGGATGACCTCTGACTGTATTGGTAATGATATATTCAATTTGCTGTTAAGTACGTTATAGTATGAACATCAGTTATGTCTCAGAGGTGCTGATAACATTACAATTTCTGTACAAAAAGCTTTTATAATTTTTAACCATTACGAAAGTTGTAAACTGCTGCCAGACACTTATTTTTAGTCATATTCTTAAATAATGATGCTGTCCATTACTGGTAAGGTCAAAAAGACCTTAAAGATACCTGAGTACTTTAGTCATTGTTTAATGATATGTAGGCTACTTTTTGTATTTGGGAAACTTTTCCTTTTTTAAAAGGATATTAATATTTTGAGAGCAGGGTTTAGTTCATGTTAGCAGTTGGCTTTGAGGATAAAAATTCATGAGACAGATAGCTGGATATGCTAAGTGTTTTTCTTTTCAAAGCTGAATGAATTTTTAAATATCCCCTTTCAGCATATTACATAATTTGTTTGTTAAATTACAGGTTTTGTATTTTTTTGCCAATTATTTGCTCACCTTTTCCTGACTGATTGGCTAGCTCACAACAGTAGTGTTAGACTGATCCCGAACCAATTTTTTGATCGGTAAAGAATGATGCCTTTAAATGGAGTCAGAAATATTGTATTATTTTGTAAAATAAAGCAAAGTCGTATTCACAAGTCGGAAACTCAGCAGATAGTTGTATCGTCATATGGCTTTTGAATTGAATTTGTTGAATAAAGTTATTTACTTTTTACCTGCTGTGTTTCAATCATTTTAGATGCAATGAATGGAAGAGCTTTTAAAAATGAAATGTCTATATTTCATACTAATGTACACATTGTATTCTAAAGTACCTGGATTCCCATGGCTTTTTTAATGGGCTACCACTATTGTTCAAAAAGTTAATAGAAAAAAAAACGATTTTTGTTAGATTCTCCATAGATTTTTTTTTCATCTCCACATTATTGAACTGAATCTGACCCATGTTGTAATAACCCACGTCTGACTCTGAGGTACAAGTTTTCTAGGTTCACTGGGACATCCCTATAAACCTGTCTCTTTATAAACAGAAAGCTGTTCATGAAAGTGAAACATCAAATTTAAAATTCACAACTTTAAACAATACTGAAGTACGCTAAGAAAACAAATACTTTTTTAAGTATACTTTTGCACTTTTAGTCAGCTGTAAATTTCAAAAGGAATACTACACTACTATTTAATTTAAATGTGTTTTACGTGCATAACAAAAATGTACATTTGTTTGGCAAAGCATTTGCAGCTAGGCTGCATACAATGTGTGCTATGTAAAGTACAACAATGGTGCAAAACAAAGTATTGCAGATGTCTACAAAGATGCATCTGAAGAAAAAATTATGTATTTCTCTCTCTCTCTCTCTCTCTCTTTCTCTATCGCTCTCGTCCTTTCTGAGTCTTGAATGGACCTTCTCACCTCATATATCAGGCATGATTGCATGATGCACTCAGGAAGGCCACCTGCTATCTGCACAAAGAGTTTCCAGTGCTCACACCTAAGCCGCCCACTGAGCAGGATCACTAGAGACAAGAGCAAACACAACTGATCTTATTACTTTTAGCAGGGGGTGGACAATGGCAAGGTTGGGGGGATTGATGTATCGCTCACACTTGCTAGATGGTTTTCATCTTTTCACCGTGATCCTCTCTTCTCTCCAGAGTGATGTGGTCAGACACAGAACGGGTTCATGTACTCAGGTGCCTGCTGAAAACAGATTGTTGTGAGTCCAGTGGACAAACACACGTTGAATTTGGGTTGTGGTTCATTCTGAAATAGAGTCAGTGTATGTGACCAAATGTTGAAGTTGCTGTTGATTAACATGAGAAATACAGTTTCACCAGATTTGCTGGTATAATTTCTTTTAATCACTTGGTGTAAAATGAAGGAAACAGTTACTCCGCATTTTTGATGTCTCAACCCTATTTAATATTTAGGATGAAATTATTGAAGAACCTGATATTTTACAATTTATAACATACTGTAATAGTTCTGTAACAAAGACTCAAAGCACAACATTATGACTGGACACATGAAACAGTCATTATACAATACTGACATCCAGTGGTACAATGAAAGATGACAAGCTAAAAATACTCATTCTCTAGTGCTCACACAACAGAGTGATTGTTAAACTACAAAGATTGTTAGACAAGTCTAAACCAAGTTCAAGTCCAAAATCTGAACAGGTGTTGGATAACAGCCAATCACAATTAAGTAGACATCACGGACAATGACATCATGGCATACCTAGAATTTAAATGTACTTCCTCAATTAGTTTCTTTTGAATGTCCTCTTTTTTATAAAGTAATATTTGATCAAATTAGATCAAAATGTGTTCGTCATTCAAATAATACATTTGTAATGTAATGAATAATAATAAAGCAATTAATGTTTTTTTTATAACTTATTTTTTACTTGATTACTGGTACATATAAGATAACGTATCACATATCCCAATGTATCATTTTAAAAACAAGGGTTATGTTATCTTTAAAACCAGCTAGCCAAGTCGAAACATTGAACGATACAGGTGAGACTTAAGCAATAAGCCATTGTTTACAGTTAATAGGAGTTGTCAGGCACAACACAATGCAGAGTGTCCTAAAATTACAGATCCCAAATTACAGTTAACATTTAACATTGTTACAAACGTGTCTTCTGTTTGAAATGACACAGACCTCAAGCACTCTAGCAGTCAAACCTTTCAAGTTATTTAAGAGGAGTTTCATTTCATGTTTCAGCAGCTCTATCCAAAGGCGGTGTTGGTTTGAAGGGCACTTCTCACTGCTCTTAGTATCAAACTGTTTCCAAAATATCTCAGCACTTTAAACTTACTGTATCCATACATAATGCACTTTACTCAATCATTAACTCTGCTCTGCAAGTCCATTTGTCCATTTTACAGTACAATCTTCTTCTTTCCCAGTTTTAGATGTGGCTTTCTCTTTGAAAGTCTGCCTTAAATCCCAGAAATCCTTAGTCGTCACTTCAGATGAAAGTCCAGTTTAGTGTGCATTGATCAATGAAGCTGCAGAACCAGGAGTCTGTTTCCCAAACTAGAGGCTTTGATGTACTTGTCTTGTTGTAAGGCTGTCCAATTCTTTCCCTGTCATTATTAGATGTTTTAACACAGTAAAAATAGACAAAATAACCTTTTTTCTGTAACACGACAATGGGTTTCTGGAGGAATGCATCTGTGTTTGGTCATATTAACACCAACAGACACTAGATATTTATTATATTGGAAAATGGCAACTGTGCTATTAATAAAAAATAAAAAAATAATTTCTCGAAAGCATGGTACCTTGATGAACAGAAACTCTCAAGGATAAAAGTCCCCATGAAACTGGAAGTTGTGATCGTTTTTACTTCCGTATTCTGACACATTTCCAAGTGAAAAGGAATTTCAAAGGAGAAATTTGTGGGCGTGGCTTGCATTTTATCACTGCAAACTCAAATGATTCGTTCCACGATTCATCCATGTAGGCCCCGCCTACCCGCTAACCTTGTGTCTGGTGATTGGTCAGATGGTGTAGTCTGTTGTTATTGGTCAAACGCGTTAATCATTTGTCACAAATGGAACCCCCCTACACTGAAAATAATGTTATGTTGATTTTACTTAATTTTTTATGTCAAGGGGTTGCACAAAATACATGTATCTAAACCCAGATATATTTTATAAGTTAAGTGTACTTATATTTCATAAGTTGATTGTACTTAAATTTCATAAGTGGATTGTATTTATATTTTATAAATTGGTTTTACTAATCTCGTTCAGTAATTTCAGATTAATTATATTCATAATTTCAGCTCAACTATTTTGAGTAGAATTTATTTGTTTTATGTTCCGTACACTAAAATTGTGCAACCAGATCAATTTAATGGTTTCATTTCTATATACTAAAATCAAATTTAAGCCAATAGTTTTTTAATCTCTTATTGTATTTTAACTTTCATTAATATTCAGACACATAAATCAAACCCAATATTTTCAACTCCAACTTTATTTTTCTGATCTAAGAGATAGATTTTGCGCTCCCTAACAAGAGTGGCTGTATACATATATGAATATACAGGAGAACTTTGGAAGAAAGCCTTTTACCCAGCTTTTTCAAGAGCACAACATATACAAATAACAAAATACACCAGTACTATACAGAACAAAAAATACTATAGTACCAGTATCGTCCACAGCTGCAACAGTGCACAATGAGGACCTGATGCTGAAATTACAAAAAACTGCAAACAGTTACATTCAAAAAATACTGTAATAGACAAAAACCTCGTAATAGAACTAATGTTAGTTGGTGTATCAATATGAAGACAGACTTACTGAATAAAATGAAATATGTGACTTAAATGTCCACTGAAGCTTAAGGTCCTCTGAGAATGATAAAAATAGTTGAAAATGAAAACACAACTGTGTCGAGCAATGAGAAGGCTTTAACATTACTACATGAAACTATAAAGAAATGTCATAATTCCATGTTTTCCACATGGTTCTCCATCGTTTGAACTTTGACGGGAGCTCTTTTAATGATGTCATCTCATTGTGTCCTCTTCTTAGTCAATGCTTTAATGGTGCAGATGTCACCAACTGTTTATCTCAAAGCGCTAAAGTTCTCATATACGGCGGTAGTGGATGGATTGCAGGATTGCGATTTTTTTTTCAGGTGAATATTCCACAAAATCCAATGACAGCTTTAAATGGTCACACCAGTGGCTGTGTATTAAAGTCCACTACTCACTTTCTTTTCAGTTTGAAACATCTTCTAGGGCTACATTTAACATCATATTAAATGTTTTCCATCGCCTTCCAAACCAGATTTAAAAACGCAGTTAAACGGCGTTCACAAGAGCAGCTGAAGAAATCCTATAATCCAGCAATGATTTTGTTCTGTAGTCTAAGGACTTTAGGGGAAAGCTTTTCTCCATTCATTTTCAACAGCACTTTTTGAATGAATTTATAGGAGTATTTCAGCTCTTTGGGGTAAGCCATGTTCTTCAGTACATAGATGACTCCCAGCATCATTGCACTTGCTTGGGCTACAGATCCAATGTTGTCCAGAATGATTTCTCCTTCAACATAAATGCCAATGTCACCATGTGCTCCAATTTCTCCACCCTCCTTGTTGATGACATATATGCCCATGGTGGATTTCTCCAGGTCTCTCTGGATGTCATCTCCTTCAATGTCCTGTATATTTGTAGAATATAGGTGAAAAGAAAATATGTAATAGATTTTAATGACCTGAAAATTCTGAATGTCTTTATATTTACAATATATAATTACACTGGTCAGTAAAACTTTTGAAAATATCTTTGTCAGTTAAATAAAGGTTCAAGTGAATTAACAAATCACAGATTTTTGTTTTTATGGCATTGTGGAAAATATCAAAAATGGAGCAGAGACACAGAATTCAGAATAGATTTAGAGATAGAATAACAAAAGTGTTGGTTTTGGTTTTTTAATTGAACAATAAGAAAAATAATGACAGCCCCACAACATCCAGCCTCTGCAGCATCACGTGGCGGTCAGGGACAGTGCCCTTGGACTGGGAGACCGGGGTGGTGGTCCCTCTTTTTAAGAAGGGGGACCGGAGGGTGTGCTCCAACTATCGGGGATCACACTTCTCAGCCTCCCCGGGAAAGTCTATGCCAGGGTACTGGAGAGGAGAATCCGGCCGATGGTAGAACCTCGGATTCAGGAGGAACAGTGTGGTTTCCGTCCCGGTCGTGGAACACTGGACCAGCTCTATACCCTCTCCAGGGTGCTGGAGGGTTCATGGGAGTTTGCCCAACCAATCCACATGTGTTTTGTGGATTTGGAGAAGGCATTCCACTGTGTCCCTCGCGGCAGTTCAAGTATCTGGGGGTCTTGTTCACGAGTGAGGGAAGGATGGAACCGGAGATTGACAGATGGATCGGTGCAGCTTCTGCAGTAATGCAGTCGCTGTACCGGTCTGTCGTGGTGAAGAAGGAGCTGAGCCGCAAGGCGAAGCTCTCGATTTACCGGTCAATCTACGTTCCTACTCTCACCTATGACCAAAAGGACAAGATCCCGGATACAGGCGGCCGAAATGAGCTTTCTCCGCAGGGTGGCCGGGCGATCCCTTAGAGATAGGGTGAGAAGCTCGGTCACTCGGGAGGAGCTCAGAGTAGATCCGCTGCTCCTCCACATCGAGAGGGGCCAGCTGAGGTCCCTGCTTAGACTGCTTCCCCCGCAACCCGGCCCTAGATAAGCGGAAGAAAATGGATGGATGGATGGATGGATGGATGGAAAAATAATGAATAAAAGCCTGCCTTATCATTTCAAGAACCAAACTTATGGTTT
Organism: Triplophysa bombifrons; assembly: GCA_029783895.1. Classification (NCBI taxonomy): domain Eukaryota; kingdom Metazoa; phylum Chordata; class Actinopteri; order Cypriniformes; family Nemacheilidae; genus Triplophysa; species Triplophysa bombifrons. The sequence goes on from CM056464.1 coordinate 18,772,535, forward strand.
AAAATGTTGCTTTAAAAGTGATGCTTTGGAAAATGGTCAGCGGTAATGTGCATTTGTCATCAATGGGCTAAAAAACATAAAAACACCAATATGATCCATACGATCCTCTGTAGTGACATACTTTAATGGCTAGAGCATTTTTCAAGTTTTGCATTAGTTGATTTAAATAAACAGCAGGCTTCCACACTATAATAAATCTAGATCCCAAAACACGACATAGTGATAGCCATAGTTTTGGTGTCAACACACTGATTTTGTTATGCATCGGGCTTGTTTTTGGTGAGTGCCCTTTTAAATCACATTGTGAAAGCCATTTTCTTCTAACTATTGGGTTAGTGACATTAGGATGTTAAAACAGTTTCTATAACACAAGACAGTACATCTGACTGACAAATGCAATTAGAATGACTTGCCTTATACTCCCGAATGAGATGTAACAACCTTTTACCAACAGGATTTCATGGGTGTATTTTTGTCCTAATGTAAACACATTGACAAGATTAGAAAACACAGCCATACAAGAATAACGTTAATACAACATTAATATAACGTTAAGCTTGTCCAGTCTAACGTAACTTACAAGCCCCTAGACAGCATGGAAGGTTTAAGCTATAAGCGTTAACATTCCTAAAACTGTTTTGCTTTTATTCGGCTTCCACAAACTAATAAATAAGTGTAACAAGGCAGACACTGAATTCACCACGCATTTACACTTAAGCTAAGTTAATTTACTAACCTTACACAACTCACGTTAAGCTAGTCGCTGTAAGTGTAACCTTGGCTAATGTCATTTCTATAAAAAAACACAAACTTAGCATTAGCTAAATACATGTTTTTTTCTATCAAATGTTTTAAAGTGTAAACAGAACCCTGTTTAAGTAACAAATATAACACACCAATAATTACAAATTGCTAACCGAAAATGCAGAGCTGCGCAGACCGGATAGTATATGGAAATTAAATTAAACATATTTTTTTCTAATTACTTTTAATTGAATGAAATTAACTTGTTTTAAACAAGGGCAGTGACTTTGAAAATTAATCATAAAAAATAAGTAGGATTAAATAACACATTAAAATCAGTGAAATTAACCAGATAAAACATGTTACATTTACAAGGGGTCAGAATATTTTTTTTCAGTGTACCATCATTACAGGATTACGGTTTGGATGTGATGTATATTATATGTGTAGCTAGAGATGGCGGCAGTTCTACCGTACCAATTTGAGCCCGAGTCTGACGAGGAAGAAGACGCTAATCCACAACAAACTCCACCACGACTGGAGCAGGATGTTTGTCAGTGGCAAGTGACAACTCTTGTCATAAAAAATCCCAGTGTGACAACATGCATGTTGTGCTTTTGCTCATCAATGAAATAAAATATAATTTTTTCTTAAAATACTGTTAATACATTAGTAATACTATTATTTCGTCTTAACTACACAACCAGCACAGACCTAACAGATAACTTTGTTGTCTATCGCGAGTTAGAGGTATGGTAAATAATAGTTTTTGTTACTAAAAAATGGCCCAACATGCATAGTTTTTTAACGACTAATTGATATTGTTATGAATTAATTTAAACATCTTAACATATATAAATAAAATATAGATATGTGTGTGTGTAATTTAAACTGAAAGACATAACAATTAATACTTATTGGCGACCAGGTCAATGTTGTGTCTGGATCAACCTTTGCTAACCACGTGTATGCCAACTCGATATCTCTTACTCATTTTCATATTTATTTTCTTTATAATTTATTCTCATTTTGTCTCTGTAGTCAATGCGAGATGGCCTTTCCTGGTAAGATATTCTTCTGACCCTGCTAACTTGCATTATATATTATAATGTATATAAACCATTTCAGTTTAGCTTCACACGTACTCAAGTTTTTTATAAAAACATCAAAAATTGAGCACCAACAACCACAAACATGTTCAAACTCAAATTGAAAACATAAGTCCCATATGGATCTTGATTTGACTTGTTAAAGAGATGATCCAATTATCTATTGTACATACAATATACCTCTTTGATATTTTCCATTGAATATTTTAACTTAATGATCTGGATTAAAATGTATGTGCACCTTATGTGGGTTTTATAGCGTTTGTGCTTGTTAGTGCTCAATTAATTGTGTATCTTGTTTTCTTAATAGTAGTTGTTGACGGGCTTATTAGGCCTATTATGTTGAGATATTATTGTTCTCATTTGTAATAATACTTGGAAATTAAAAGAATATTAAATGATCATGCAGTTGTACTGTCTTGTTATTTCAAAAAGGTTTAGAAAAATAAAACTCTATGCACTTGTATGAATTATACAGCAGGGGCGTAAAACTGCATACCCCCTACTGGAGAAATAAGGAACTGCAGGGGCGTAAAACTGCCTGGGGCGCAAAACTGCATGCTCCAGGTCTGCAGACTCCCCATATAGGAAATAACGGTACATGCTAATGTTAGCGTTATATGCATTAGCTAAACACAGACATAAGGTACAAAAACATTTCTTGAAGTTAACACAAATATGAAAAGTCTCACTTACAGGTAGTCATTCAGTGGAGCTAACAGGTCCAAATAGAGTTGGTATTCCCCCTCTTACAAGGATCGTCATTCCTGCAGTGAACGCGCAATGATTATTAAACCAATGTTCGGTGAAATGACGTGCGCACAGTTAAACCCTGGGGGTGTACTCCTTTGGTATCGTTGGAAAAATGAATTGTAACCATTTTTCCCTCAGACGTTCTTCCTTTGGTAGTTGAAATAAAACCGACCATAGAACACAGGTTCTAGCATCACGAACGAGCGACAGTGTTTGGGGGAGGAGAGATAAGTTTTCGCGGCAGTCTCAGCATGTGTAGTGACTATGTATAGTGACGTAGATACGCAGGTGAACTTTTCCACGTCTCGTTTGTGTGATTCAGATTCGACTCCCATTTTTACAAGCAAATAACTTTGTTATTTATTCACCTTCGGATTTACAACTTGGCATACAGCTTACTTTCAAACACGGCAACAGAACAGACTGGATGAAATGTTATTTTCATGATCTCATGCTACGTACTCTTTAAACCTCTAATACAGTCCATCCAAAAGTAGCTAGTCTATTTAGACTTAGTGTTATAATTTGTTATATTAATGTGTGACACCTTAATATACAATCAACTTTAATATAAAAATTGCAAAAATGTATGTACTTCATTTTCCTTTTTATTCAGTCCATCTTTTTAAAAATATATGTGGCAGACATACAGTGTAATTGTGTACCTTTCGTTTTTGTTTACAATGTTTGTTTTTGTTTAACAGGGTGTGACACAAATCTCAAATTGCTGGAAAATTAATGAAGAGTGTGTACTTCACCTAAAGGGACACCCTTAAATTTCCCATTGTTGCTGAAACTGGTAATTCTAATAAATACAAGATTGCCTGTAGAAAAATAATAACATGTAAGGATGTACAATGAATTACAATGCTGTTTTAACAATAGCACCACCAAAGTGGGAAGGGCAAGACTTGTTGGGTCATAAACAATGAACGGAAAAGCTGCGGTTCTCCACGTAGTTCATAACCCAATTATACTGATGAAAATTTAGAGTTTTTGTTTGTTTCTTTGTTTTTATTTATCCCAAACTAAAAACTCATCTCTCCGTTTCACTTGTGTGTTTTATCGGTCGGTCTTGACCTTTCCAATATGGCGGGACCATTGACATACGACATAAGATCCAATGCTGCATCCATGTTCTGTACCGATATCAGAAAAACCATAAACACAAGAAATAACTAGACCGCGCATTGACTTCTTTTGTCAGTTGCTGCGATATGTCAACAGCGCCGCCATAAAGATCGTGGCAAGAGTAGGATGTAAACTAACGCAAGTACGCGGAGCTGCGCTTTTCCGGCATTAAAAGCAAAATAACGTTTACATTTCTTAACACATTTCCATTATTTACGATATATGCGGAGTACTTAAACATAATTTCTCTAGATACTTCAAATCTCAATATATAGACTTAGAAAAATCTATATTTGTCTAAGGAAATTGTGAATAATTTATAAATTGTGCACGTTATGCTTGGAAGTGCACTATAAAATAATATGTTTGCAATATGTTATGGATATGCAATACAAACAACAGCATAATTCATAAAAATTATGAAGTATTAATCGAGAATTAAACAGACATCTTGAGATGGTATGAAGAAACGTTTATTTGAATCATCAAAAAAAAAAATCCAAGGTAAAATTCATTTGTTTACAAAACATCAAGATTATTATTTGGGAAATATTTTTTCTGTCATCATTTTAGTTTTTCTAGAGCTCCAGTTCAGAAGACAGCTGGAGCTAGTTTACACATCATACACATATCCACGAAAACAAACCAATTTATAGATAATATATGTTCCGTGTGGATTCCATAAAACAGTTACATATTTGTCAAACTCTTAATACACTCGTACATTATGAATATGCATTAAGTAATATATGAGACTAGCAATTTAAATGTTTATAATATTTCAAAGTAAACGAGCTCTGATCATGTACATTTCATGTTGCCTCGACCAATATGGCGGCGCCGGTGACGTAAGATCCAGCAGCCAACAAGCGGTCTCATGTCTATGAGAAAAACGACCCAATGTATGTCACGTGACGGGGGTGTGTCCACAAGCGCAGGCCCATGTCACGTGACGAGGGGAAATAGGGAGGCTCTTGTGTGTTTACATCAACGCGTTCAACGGCAGCTGCTGCGGACCGTCTACACATCAATGTTTCGTTTTCGTTTCTCTGAAAAACAGTACGTTCGTCGCTTCACACGGTAATCGTTTGCGTCGGAGCGGGATACCGCCGCTGTTGTGTCAAAGGAAGCGCGCGTGCACTGCAGCTGCCATCGGTTTGTATTAGATTACTGGCGTCATGGACGAGCTCGCGGTGGAAGTGCGGGGAGCGAGCGGCGCTTTCTACAAGGTGGGGTCCGCATCTCATATGTTATGTGTCTCGTGTATGTGGTTAACTTTCAAGGTAAATGAAGTATCGTGTAAGAAAACGCGGTTTTAAACGCCGGACGTGCCGCTCTTCACGCGTGATGGTGCAGTGGGCCTGTAGTGCTTTATAACGCAAGGCCTGTTGGACGTGTGTTTGCATGATCAGACATTAAAAATGCATCGCTGTATTCTAATATCACACAGTGTATGTATCCGTATCATCTTCTGTGTCTTAACACCAGTTCATGGTTACGTTCTTGCCTGGTTCTGCTGGATATGTGTATGATATATCAAGCTCTATCCTGGGGCGATTGTCGAAAATGTGATGTATTATGTTCGTAATGTCATTGTTATTAAGATTATCGATAAACACTGTAACTAATGACTATTAGCCTATGCTTACTATGTTGTACAGCATTAAATATGGCGCCTGAATGCTTATTTCATATACGAGTCTGCACTCGTTTTTCCAAATCTATCGATATCATTTGAGCGTCTAGTGACAGCATTTGAATATCATAGACAGGTAGGCACTGTGTTGCAAACTAGCATTTAACAAAGCCATTTGTTATTTATTAACCTCTTGTTTCCTCTCACAGGCTAATATTAAAGATGTTCACGAAAGTACGGTCACAGTGGCTTTTGAGAACAAGTGAGTGACAATGCTGTTCGTTTTCTTATATAATTGTATGGCTTATGTAAGGTTATGCGAAAACTCAAATGTGTTTATCTTCATTTGCAGTTGGCAGCCAGAACGACAGATTCCTTTCCAAGATGTTCGGTTTCCACCTCCAACCGGCTTTCAGAAAGAGATAAATGAGAGCGATGAAGTTGAGGTGTGCTCCATCAAAGAGTCTCTATTTATCAATATTACCCCCATGCATTAAACTCAAAATGTTTATGTAATATTGTATGTCTGGTTCATAGGTGTACTCCAGAGCCAATGATAAGGAGCCCTGTGGATGGTGGCCAGCCAAAGTTAGGATGGTTAAAGGAGAGGTGAGCAGTTTGGTAACCAAGAAAGCATTTCAGTTAGACTAACAGTTGGAGCACTTGTATATAACATGAGTAGAATTGTACTTATAAATAAAGTTAAAGGGATACTTCACCCAAAAAGCCCTCACTTTCTAGTTGTTCCAAGTCTTTATAAACTCAGAGAAAGATATTTGGAAGATTGATTTGCTTATTGCCACCACATTGGCTCCCATAGTATGAAAAATATTTTTTTATCATTTTATTTTGTTCCATTCAACACAAAGACCTTTTGAGGAATGTAAGACAGCAAAAAGTTCTGGGGCACTATTGACTATCATTGTATTTTGTACTTGGTCAATGGGGAACAAAATCTGTATGGTTATAACCATTCTTCCAAATATCTTTCTAATAGTAAATGTATACAGATTTGGATCAACTCAAAGGTGAATATACGATGACAGAATTTTTATTTTGGGAAAAATATCCATTTAAGTAAATAAAATAAATATGCTCTTAGGTTTTAAACTCCATTTTATTGTTTTTCCGTCTAGTTTTACGTCATAGAATATGCAGCCTGTGATGCCACCCTGAATGAAATAGTCACTTTAGAAAGACTACGGCCAGTGAACCCAAACAAACCATCTTCGAAGAACACTTTCCTCAAAACCAGACTGGATGTTCCCGACGACCTGAGACAAATGTACGTTTTTAATCACTTGCATCAATTATTTGCTGGGTATGATTCCTTTTTCGTAATCCTAAATCACAGTTACACACAGCAGAATGATCCTTGTTTGTTTTATAGGTGTGGGAAAGACTCTGCTCACAAAGACTTTAAAAAAGCCATCGGAGCGTTTCACGTCACGTACGAACCTGAAGAAAAGCAGCTGGTCATTTTGGTAAATTGTTGGTTCTGATTGTTCGTTTTTTACATTTTGGTTGTAACATTCATTAATTGGATGGATTTGTTTCTTTTCAGTCTGTTAATGAGGTCACAGCAAAGCGAATAGCGATGTTGAGCGACATGCACTTCAGGAGTTTGCGCACAAAGCTGACGTTGATACTGAGGAACGAGGAAGCGACCAGACAGCTGGAGGTACAGCCCTGTCGATTGGTTTCATGTTCACCCCAATAATTTACAGTTAGTCAGCAAATGCTCCCCAACACCAGATTATACTGTATTTCTTTTTAATTTGGTACAACTGTGAGATTAAATGGCTATAATGAATGGAAGATACCTGAGAGGAGCAGCATAGTTTAACTGCTATAAATCTTACTATGAGAATGCCTTGCAATACATAACTGGACATACATTCATGGTGTATTTAGATGCAGTCTATATTTAACAGGTGCAAATGGGTATTACCTTACGTGCATTTGCACAGCTGTGATGTCCCATACCCTTGTTTAGGAAAAATCTGATATGCAAATGTATATTTATGGATGCATAGGCTTCGTATAGAAATTGAATTAGTTCTGAGTCCCTATACTGTCGATTGTTGACTTAATTATGTGTGTAGTGCAAAATCAAGATTTTGTGATTAACAGTGACAAAAGGCCAGATTAGCTTGAAATGCAAAAGCAAAAACAATCTGTTATTAACCAATTTTTTTGAGAGTTTTGAGCTCCAGATCCACCGAGCTGCTTTTACGCGACTGAAAACACCAGTTGCGGGCGTTTGAACAGCGGGGGGTTTTTTTTTCACGCGGAGGCAAGTTGGTTACTATGATATTTTGAGCACCGGCGCTGTGCCTGCGGAAAAGAACGCCAGCTGCAAAACGCGGTGTTTCCATTGGAAACAATTGAAGAAACACGCCGTATGCTGGCTGAGACCCTTGGTGGACACAGCCCCTTAGAATAGAAGAACAGCTGCAGGTCACATGACATTTCAGCGTTTCTGCGGGATCTTAAAAAGTTTTAAAAAGTCTTCCAAAATTAAAATGTTATACCTTAAACAGTCTTAAATTCACTGAAGTATTGTGTTCTTGGTCTTAAATAATTTTAATCAGATCTTAATTTTCCAACGGCCATGTAACGCTACCTCTAATGCGCATTGAAATACAAACATTTTTGAAGCTGCGTATTCGTATGCCAGAAAGAAATTGATCTGGGAATGTTGGGTGTGAGGTTTTTTATGATGTGATGGAGATCATTGTGGCCAAAATAATTGACAATAGCAATTTTATCACAATATCTTTTGAAATTGAATTATTTAATCAGTCAAATTAATCTTTAAATTGATAATCACCCAGAGATGAAAACTCATCATTTACTCACCCTCTTGTCATTTCAAAGCTCTATGACTTTCTTCTGCAGAACACAAAGAAAAGTTATTTTGAAGAACGTCGGTAACCAAATAGCAGTGGCCCCCATTCACTACTTTTTTAGGACACAAAACCAATGCAAGTGAATAGGGGCCAATGAAAAACATTCTTCTAAATATCTTCTTTTGTGTTCTGCCGAAGAAAGTAAGTTAAGAAGGACAAGAGGGTGAGTAAACTATCACTTTAATGTCGTTAGTTTTCTTTTTTTACCAATGAGTAACCCAAAATATGAGTGTAGGGAAGCAGAGAGAAAGTTTGCAACGTTTGTGGCTCTTGTGAAAATGAAAAAAAAGGAATGATAAAGGTAACAAGTGCCTTTTAAAATGTCATGCTTGGAGTACTAGGCCAGATGAACTATAGCCCAAAAAACACATTCAACTTTTTGTTCAATTTTGTGGAGAGAACACTCATGCTGCTCTTGAACTCTCTGTGGTCTCAAAAGATTTATTTATATATATTTTCAGCAGTAAAAACAATTAGAGGGCTTTTACATTTGTAGACCAGAATATGTTTGCATTACTCACAAATTTGGGTTTTCTAGTCCGGAAGAACTGAAAGAAACTCTATAGATTAAGCACTCTTTTGTTATAAATAATGCTATTTATTGGCTTCTATAAAGTGAAATATGTGCACAACCATCTCAAGAAATTTATTTTATGGTGCTTTTTGACATAAAACTACCAAAGATTGTAACTTAAATAAAACCGAGCAAACTAAATATCATAAGCATTTTTCTTGTGTCCAGAGCTCTCGACAGCTGGCCTCAAGGTTTCATGAGCAGTTTGTGGTTCGTGATGATCTAATGGGTTTGGCCATAGGCACCCACGGGGCGAACATCCAGCAAGCCAGGAAGCTTCCAGGGGTCACCACCATTGATCTAGATGAAGAAACATGCACGTTTCACATCTACGGAGAGGTAACACAATTCATTCAATCATTCACTTTTTCATGTACTGTTTTTGCAAAAGATGATTCAATGAGATGATTGTAGGAGAATCTAAAACACAATTCCTGGACAGCTCAGCATTTGTAATTTGCATGATTCCAGGACCAGGAGGCTGTGCGGAAGGCCAGAAGCTATCTTGAGTTTGCCGAAGATATTATCAAAGTTCCCAAAAATTTAGTCGGTAAGGACGAATCAAATCTCTTTCATGCACCTGCATTGTTATGTTAATATGAATCATTCAGTTATTTTTTCCCGCCCTACAGGCAAAGTCATTGGCAAGAGTGGGAAGCTTATTCAAGAGGTTGTAGATAAATCTGGAGTTGTTCGAGTTCGAGTGGAACCAGAAAATGACAAAAAGCCAATTTCTCCATTAGAGGAGGTTTGTGTGTGTGTGTGTGTGTGTGTGCGTGTGCGTGTGGCTGAATGCGCTTGATGTATTTATGAGCAGCAAAAGTGATGATGCTAGATAAGCGCATTAATTCCTTGTAATTGGTCTGGAAAATATTAAGCCTTTGAATCAGTGTAGACTGCAGCGCAATTACTCATTCGCCAGAATATTCTGATTTCATTCACATCAATAAAGCATGAGGAAGCAAAAAATATTGTGTCAGATTAAACTGCATGTTATAACTAAGGTTACTGTTTTGAAAAGTTAGCTGTATTATAAGCTAGTAATGGAAGGTCAGCAGCTACATAGAACCAGGGGACAGGAAACATTGAAACTAAATAAGTTGGACTATATACTTTTATATATGATAATCAGAAAACATGATGACTTTTATTAAATAAGAGCATTTAAATATATGTATTTTGTAAATGTTAAACCTTTTACATGAAATATAACAAAAAAACTCCATAGTGTATACTACTGATCTAAAACATGATAAACAGCAGAATTTGGCCAAATATTATAATATTTTGTTATATTACAATAATGATATAGCTTCGTTTAAAACCACATGAAAGCTAGAAAATGCAGAGTTCGTGTTGGGTTTTTTAAACTGGTTCATTTACAGTAAATGAACCATCCACACAAATAGATTCACTTCAAACTTTCCACTGTCAGAAATGAGAACTGGTGAGCTTGTTTAATACCTTTTTTGTTTGTTAGACTGTGTATCCGCAAATAAAAAATGCTCATTAAAACATCTGTTTTCTTGCAAAATTGCTAAACAAGTTACTTTCATGCTGCTGAAACATGTACAAGTAGATTCTTTACATATAGATAAAAAGGTAATTTGCCCAAATATGTCTGTGTTGCTTTTGTAAAACTGAATTTATACAGTATGCAGTGAGTTTACTAAGAAATCCCAACTCACTCTTATTTTGCATCTTCAGGGAATGGTGCCATTTGTGTTTGTGGGTACGAAAGAAAGCATTTCAAATGCCCGTATTCTGCTGGACTACCATCTCAACTATCTAAAAGTAAGAATGGGTCTTCACCCTATCTGGTTTACAGATCAGTCATTTGAATTTACCAGATAAATGTTGATATGGGACATTCCTGATACTTCATACTTAAGCCCCAAATCTAGTTGTGTGTGAGTGTTAATCATTGATGTTTGTGTGGTGTGTTTGTACAGGAGGTTGATCAGCTCAGAATGGAGAGACTGCAGATCGATGAGCAGCTCCGACAGATCGGTGGAGGGCCCAGGGCTCCTCCAGGCAGACCTGAGAAAGAAAAACCCTTCATGGCTGATAATGGCATGGGACCCTCGCGAGGTGGCAGCAGCAAGCCCTTCGGTCGTGGAGGTAGAGGCAGGCGGGGCCCAACACTGGCCTCAGGTATGACTGATCCAAAAAGAGCACGACACATTCAAGTGATTTTATTTTATCATTATCAGCTAACGGCAACCTGGTATCAAATAATACTTGAGCAGTGGTGCTCAAACTGGGGGCCATGGTCCTCTCGGGAGCCCCAGGATGGATCCAAAGAGGCCACTGATTTTGTGGCATTTTATAAAATGTTGAAATTTATCAACAACTGTATTCAATCAAACATAAAAAAAATCCACCAATCAAAAGAATTGATGTTACCAGTAGGGTTGGGCTGATAGACGATGACATCATCCATCGCCGATAGCTGACAGCCATCACGATGTTGGGCGAAGAAAGCAAACCGTAATAACGTGCTCACGCTGTGTCTGTGTGAACTTGTCATTGATGACCTGAACTGTGCGCGTCCGCGATGGCAGCGAGAAACATCAGTGACGCGTGACCCGCGCATCTGTCAAATCACACATACAGCCTACACTGGTGGGCTCAAGATCTACTCGTCTTTCCACGTGAAATAACAACTGGAAGAAATTCAAAATGTGCAGGTCGTACATGCACACATACTTGTTGAAAAGTACGCTGTCTTGAAAACTGGTCCCAAAATTTGGTGGCAGTCTGGAGCCCTGATATAATTGTTTTTAATGTTTTGGAAGATGGGCATCTAGCAAACTGAAATAACCTCGCCCCCCAATGTCATCGTCCATCACGATGGTTCACTGTAGGCATCGTCCGATGCCATTTTGGTAGACATCGCCCAACCCTAGTTACTACTAAATAACCGAATAGCGTTATGGTATAATTAAAATTCTTAGTGTAAGATTAGATTAGTCTTTATTTAGGGGGGGCACAAAGCGGATTAAAGCTCTACATAAAGTGGGCCTGACATGGAAAAGTTTGAGAACATCAAAACTGGTTGTACGGTCGTTTCAAACCTTGACATTTATCAATACGGACATGACCAGCTCACGACAGGTCTCAGTTCATGTATGCAAGTTTTGAGATTGGGTGAAGGTCTTTTTGATAATTGAAATGGAAAGATTAGTAAGATTAGATACTTTACGACAATTAAAATAAACAATTAAAAGTCAAAGTTTTAAACACTACAATAGGCCTAATCAATATATTTATATGAAATGGGTTATTTTAACTATTTCCAAGATGATAGATTCTTTCTTAGAAACATGCATCTGCCACAGACCCTTTTTTATTCACCTAAATGAAGAAAACTGTATAAAAGCATTTACATAAAAATATTATTCTATTCTAAAAATGTAATCGGTAATTAATGTCTACATTTGTTTTTTACATTAAGTATTAACAATTAACATTATATATTTTTTTAATTTAAATTTATTATACAACTAAAGTAATGTAAAGCAACAACAATAATATCTGTGTAAAAATGATATGATAAAATATCTGCGGTCATATTAACAATACATAAATATCCATTAATAAACACAAACCTCAGCTAGAGTTCGGTTCACAACACCAACGCTGTTGACCGCAGCATTCTCTTTTTAAACAGTTTTTTTTTACTTCCTTTGTTTCTGCTTTTCAAGGTTAAACTTTAATTTCTAAATAGGAAAAGTTCCTCCTTTTGGCCGGATTACGTTTCTCCACCGCAAAGCCTAGGGGCTACATCCTGAATTTTCTTGGGGTGTGATATATAAATTAAGACCTATTTATGCCATCACATTTATCAAGGTAATATCATTCGTACGATGACATTGGCGGCATATGAATGTTTGATAAATCACACGTATTAAATAAGTGTGCTTGTGCTGTCTTTTAAGTAAATGCAACTTAGTATGAAATCGTAGATCTAATGCAGAGACTGTGTAACACTATACATTTATAGTGGCGCATGGCATATAGCAGGCTTAAAGCATACAAAAACCTTACTTTCTGCTTGTGTTCTTTACAGGCACCAACTCTGAAGCCTCTAATGCATCAGAAACAGAGTCTGACCACAGAGATGAGCTTAGCGACTGGTCACTTGCCCCCACAGATGAGGAGTCGGTGGGTTACCCCAAAAGAGCCCCAGATGGACGCAAAAGGGGTGGTGGGCCCAGAGGCCGTGGGGGGAGAGGAAGAGGTGGATACAAACGTCAGTAATGCAGTTTCGGAAGCTATTATTGCTTTTGTGTTTAAAATACATTTTTAAATAAATAAAATTGTATTTTATAAAATACTTGTGTTGTAAACCTTGTCAATTTTGTCATGAAAAGTTTGTTAATTCCTTTTGTATTAATTAATACTTGACTACTCATTCCCCTCATTGCTTTTGTAGATTTTTATTTACATGTTATTTGTTTTATTGTGCAGCGGAGGATATGCACTGGAATGAGTCACGCTCTCGCAGTTCCAGAGACTCCAGAGACACATTGCAGGTAATGTTTCATTCCACGTATGATACCGTACATTCCGTGTCAAATTCTGTGTTAATATTGTAGCATGAGGTGTCAATCATTCATTTCATGTATTTGTTTCTGCGTCTCCAATACCACTGAAATTGTGTTTTCAGTTTCGCAACAAAAGTAATACATTTATCACCCCCTGTATACACACACATTGACCACTAGGCATTTTTAACTCCTTTCTAGAGGGCTTTGTATTTTTGCTGATAAAATTACTTAAACATTATGTATAAAGATGCATCTTGCCGTGGGCCCTTTGCTTTGGGATGCGTGTTAAAGATAAAAGACCTTTCTTCTTAGAGGTCTCAAGGTGCTTTTAAAAAGTAAGTAAAAGACCGCAATTTTGGGTAACAGTACACTTAACAAAACGCATCATCATTTTTTTATTTACTAAATAGTCCAGTCATGCTTTTGTTCTGCAGATCCGCATCGACAGCAATAACGAGAGAAGCGTCCACACTAGCCGAGGGGCTCAAAGTATAGCAGGAGACAGCGGAGGAAACCGACAGAGACCCATCAAGGATCGAGGAATGCAGAAAGAAAAGCAAGAAGGCCCAGACAGCCAAGCTGTCGTGAACGGAGTTTCGTAGAAAAACAATCCCCTCCCCCCCATAATCCCACTCAGCTCCACCAATCCAGACGCTTCTTCATTAGAAACACATTAGGCCAAAGAGTACCAGGTCAGTAGGGCTGTCATGAGACATGACAATAAAGCACACTTTGTAATTGTTAACGGAGGTATAGGATGCGGTCTCTTGGTGTACGGTGTGTTGAAGTCTTCATGGATTAGAGAGACCGGTCTCTGAATCAGAACTGAAGCTACATGTTTTCTAATTGACTTTCTAAACGACTACCTATGAAACTAACAGAAGCTGTGGATGAAATGCATCTCAAAAAAATGAATCATGACAAAACAGTGTATTTTCCAGCAATTGGTTTTTAAAGGTTTTTTTGTTTTCCACAATGTCCTAAAAACTGAAAAGAAACGCATTAGAGGATGAACTCAAGCTCTCTGGGGCCCAAGTTTATGCCGCATCTCATGGCGTACATTGTTTTTACACGCTTTGGTGTCCATGATAACTCGAGCCCATTCTGATGTGAGGTATTAGCCACATCATTAGCAAAAAAAACAGAAAATAAGAAAAAAGCAAACAAAAAATGGCAAAATGTGTAAAAAAAAAATGCTCCTGTCTGATCTGTGCCTTTAACTAGAGTGTGGATAGTATCATAATTTGGATGTTTATATCAGGGAAGAAAACATGAACGACACCTGTCGAAGCAACATTTGTTGCAAGCTCAGCAGAAAACAAGAGGTGTTTCTTTTCTCTGTGCTGCATGTATTTCACAAACATTTTGTATGTCTGAAAAGCAGGATTCCATCACATCTGTCAATTTCTATTTCGTCACGGCTAAACTGCGAGTCGTTTCTTGCATATAAGTTCGATATCATGAAAAATGTGTGCCGACCACCCAGAGAAGAATACCCTGACCATGAAATTTTATTTAGCATATCTTTACATTTATAGGACAGTAATGTTTTTTTTTAGAAGCAGCTTTCGTGGAATCATTATGGGAATCATTATTTTCACCTCCCATCTCCGTAACAAATGACACAAGGTAAATTTGCTCAAAAACAGGGTGGAAATGCTCTTTGTTTCTCAGTTCACGCAGGCCACAGTAAACTGCCATCTATCCTGCTGTATTGTTCAGCATCAGGTGTGAAGCACTTATATGAGATATCTGTAACTTTGTCTTTGTCCTAACAAGGGGTCGTCATAACTGTGGGATTGCATACTGTATATTACGTCATCCCTTCGGAGATTGTTGCTGTTCTTTTTAGATTGTGCACTTATCATGTTTGTGTTCCTCTGCAAGTACTTTATATTCTCTAAACCTATAATAAACTAGAATGTGATGAGACTTCCACAGCAGGTGAATCACATGTATGCTGTCTACATAACTAAACGGAAGTTTAGAAATCTTGGCTAATTTTGAGTCTACTGTACTTTTGCAGCTGAATCCGCTTCGAGAGGGACGAGACGGGTGAGCGCGATGTTAACTTTGATATGAAAACCATTTGTCTTATCTGACTAGTGCTTGTGCATTCAACTTTAGTTTCCATTTTTTTTCGAAAGACGCAATGCTGTTCGGAACCCACGATCCTTTCAAAACCTACTGTGACGTTGACCATGGTAGTTTTCCTGCTTTCGTTTGACTGTACAGCGAGGAAGCGTTTATTTAGAGTCGGTTGTATCCTCTTTTACTATTTCTATCTCTTACGCTCCTGTTTCTCTTGCTAGTCACCTTGGCAGATAACCAGCTCTACCTGTTAAGCTTATAAACCAGTTTTTAAAGTGATTTGCCCGGATCAGTGTCCTGTGAAAACTGTCGGAAGCGAAAATCAACGCAAAGCGAAGTTTTAAAAAAACGATTGACCGGTAGAGGATTCACAGCTCTGTGAGTTGGTAAACCAGTTCTTGAGCAAGGTGGTCTAGCTGCTTGGCCGGCCCTTCTTGTGTCGCACTTAAATTTAGCCTCCCAACATCAAAATAAGATGTTAAATGGTTTACTCTCAGTATTTTTACCACCCGAACGTCTACGGCGGGCAGTAAACTGGCAAGATGGCACAATTCACTGCAGTCTGTCCGAAAAGGATGTGCAGAATCTTTGAAGTGTTGCCAAACAGACTGTTTTCTAGTTATTTATTTTTTGGAATGTATTTGAAAATATGACAAATTGTAAAACCATCTCTTGCACACGTCATAGGCTATCGTGATTCGAAAAAGAGCTGAAAAAATTCAACTAACAAACAAACATGAAATACTGTAGATACTGAACCGAGGTAGACTGACCTTGTATGTTACTGCACTTTGGGTAATAATTTCTTTGTACATAATAGCAGAACAGACTGGGTTTTATGTTGACATTGTTTGGTTATAGTGCAATATATTTTGTATGCAAGCAGTTTCAATAAATAAAGGTTGATCTTCCTCTGCAATCTGAAGTGTTTTTATTTTTCGAAGGGATGTAGACGATTTACATTCCATATGTGGTGATAAATCTGCCGATCATTAAACTCGACGGCGGATTTAATTACTCTTGTGTGGTGCATTAACAGCAGTGAACTCCTCTCCAGGTTAAATGTTACTGTTGCTCATTACAATATAAAAAAACTCAGTCGGCCACACAATCGGCTGTAGGTTTCTCAATCGGCCACACAATCGGCTGTAGGTTTCTCAATCGGCCACACAATCGGCTGTAGGTTTCTCAATCGGCCACACAGTGGTGCTCTTTCACAGGCTGTGTTCATAATGGGGTGATTTCAGGTTCGTAAGGACACTTTCTAACATTTGAAAGAAGTGACAGAAAGTGGTCCTGTTTGTCTGAATTTCCTTTGTGCGGCTCCATTCACTTCCATTTTTGTCTTTATATGCACACGTTTATTAATTTCAACTTTAATTTAAGGCCAATAATAAAAACACGTTTTCAGGTATTTGATATGCTTAACTTGTTTATCTAAGGGTGGGATTTTTTTCTGAAGTCATTCTATCACAGTTTATCATACTTTGCATTATAAACAGAGCTATGGCTGAGATTCACTGCGAGGGGACGCTAGTTGGAAACTTTTAACTTTTAAAAGATAGATGCAGAATGTGCCGCTTTATGTATGTTTAAAATGTGCATACATGTGTTATTTCGTAGATTAATTGAAGTCATTTACAATTGGAGGAAGATCTGTTTCACTTTTCAAGCCACCATTATAAATAATACAGAGTTACCGGTAACACTTTATAATAACTTTCATTCATAAATCATTAACAAACATTATATAACGCTCAACATGTCATTAGTAACTATATGTGACCCTGGATCACAAAACTAGTCTTAAGTAGCACGGGGACATTTTTGTTAAAAATCAAAAATACATTGTATGGGTCAAAATTATAGATTTAGACAAAAATCATAAGGATATTAAGTAAAGATCATGTTCCATGAAGATATTTTGTAAATTTCCTAGCATAAATAAATACTGTATTTTTGTAAATGGATGGCCTGCCACATTGCATCTGATTAACAACTTCAAAGTCAATTTTCTCAATATTTAGATTTTTTTGCACTCCGCCAGATATTGTCCTATTCTTTAAACTCATATATCAACAGAAAGCTTATTTATTCATCTTTCAGATTATGTAAAAATCTCCACTAGGAAAAATGTACCCATTTTGTTGTCCAGGCTCACACATATTAAAATAGCTAGAAACGTAAGATGATGTGTTTTTTAATATTTACTAATAAACTTATTAAGCATTACCTAATGATTAACAGATCATTATTTCATGTAAATCAAATTGCTTACAAATGTCATTAAACTTTTAATTCATATGATGATACACATCTTGAAAAACTACAAAAGATTTTAGCAGATGTTTACAATGATTGAAAGCTTTTGTTATTGTATAACACTTTTGCTGTGTAGGTTTAGTGTGGAGGGTTAAGGGGGTCAACTGTGTTGAGGTCCATTTGAAGACTGTGATTTGATGACTGTTTGATTGCTGATGGTGACTGTTTTCTGTACTGTTCTCTTAAAATGTTGATTCATTTTCTCTGGTTTCTGTACGTTTCTATTAAATTGTACACCATTTTATGCTAATGTAAATGTTGAGTCAACACATGCCTTGCACCCAAATTACAATGAGTGTTCTGCCTTTAGCAGCATTAAATTAAACACCAAATGTTGTAAAAAGTCCAATGCCCATAAAGGCCCTAAATGATTAGTAAACATGTATAAACATTCACAAAAAGGAAGAATCGCCAAATTACATTGGGTACTGCAAACCATGAACACGTTATAAATAAATTGTGTAAATATGTAAAATAGAGTAAATTCAGATCATTTGGGACACATGATTATAATCAAGATGACTACTCATAAAGTTACTAATTATTAATGTTTATAAACCTTTACAAATGATTAATAGTTTCTACTTTAGATTGAGAACGGCAAAAACATGTAATGACAAAATTATTTGCTCAAATGTCAAAATATTAGACATCTACACAACAAAAAAGAACAAATATATGACCTTTACGGACTGTGATTATGAATTAATGAATAATACGTTAAATGAATAGTTTGTGATGTACTTATAATTACCAAGCAAGTTTTGTAAAATGTAAAAAAAATTCTGAACATATAAAACAAACTTGTAGTTATTGTATAATTTTGTTAAATTATTTTGTGCATGATCATATATGAAAGTAATGACATGTTAATATTAACTAATGATCTGTTAAGCATTATATACTGTTTCTTAATCATTTATAAATAATGTTTTTAATCAATGTCAACCATGTCAACAAAAAAATTAAGCCAACGTATTGTTTGTAGATATGAAGCTGTAGTAATCTCCACTAGAATTTTACAACTTTTATTCTCTATTGTTTAAAAGAAAAGACATTCTGGGGGTCCCTGGACCCCAGTTTGAAAACCCCTGCTATAAACCAGTTCAGATGACGTAAACAATGCTGGTCCAGAACATCTTCCTATTTAGTTTTTTTAAACAACAAAAACATTTGATACATAGGAAACAAACATACAGAACATTTATAATCAAAATGTTAAACGAATATCTTTAAGGCTTTAATATATGTAAGATTAAAAAAAGAAGACAGCGGAAGTGCTTGTGGACCAGTGTTTACATCTTGCGAAGTGTTCTAAAGACATATTTTTAGTGTGACATGATTTGAAGAAACTATGACTGGTGCAAGTTTTAAAAGTGCCAAGATGCAAGGATGATGTTGGATGTTGCCAAAGTGTTGCTATATGCAGTTGTTAAGGTGTTCTAAGTGCTTGTTCCCTTCAGGGTTGGTATTATTATTATTATTTTGGTCCTTCAGTCACATTTGTAGGATTGTGGGAGAAATTCTTCATCGTTTCTTCGTATTTTAAATAAAGAATGAGCAGTAGTATAGTTGTAGTGATGTCTTAAAAAACATCACAAGTAAATATACATTTTTAATATTTTAAAAGAATGTGTCTTTGCAATCCGCTACTAATTTTCATGTTATAAATGTCTTACTGCATCTGTAAGAAGGGTCTGTGTTATCCACTGACACTTGGTGTCCGCTTTGGTCCCGCGTCATTGGATTTTCACAGGAGTTGACAGAAATCCAACCGCACTGTCTTTTTGCTGGAGTTAAGGGACAATTACCTTTGACCCCGAACCAAGTCTGTTGGAGTTCTTTCCCTGGAATCCTTGCCATCATCACTGAATGTATCTACCAGACTGACCCAGTTTTTTGTAACAAAGGCAAGAATGCACATTGTGACCTGTGATGGTCTGTTTCTCTCTCTCTATCTCTGTCGCTCTCTCCCTCTCTATCGCTCGCTCGCTTTCTCTCTCTCTCTCTTTGCTCTCCGTGTGTGGCCATTAATACATTCATGGGAAATTAATGACAACACTTAAAATTATGCCTGCAGTACTATTTAATTAGTGCATAATGACAGAAGCTGTACATCTATCATATCTTTCTTCCAGTCAAGTGCTTTAATCTATTGTAAAACTGCGGTGAGGGGATCTAACAATTGTGAGAGTTCCAGTACAATTCAATGATTAAATAATCCAAATTTGAAGAATATCAATGTCAATTATGTCATTATGTCATTTATTTAGCAGTTTTTACCTCTTTTATGTTATTGTGCACATAATGGTGTAACCATGACCTGATAAACAGTCTGTTCTCATCTTGTCATGTTTTTATGAGACCACCAGACATCATTATTTGTGCAATGTGAAAAGAACAGCGTGTTTTTTCGTGTCTGTGAACAAAAAGATGCACTCGGTTACCGCGAGCAAACAGTCTGCCTCTTCCACACTCACTGGAAACCATCCTCCCCCCGCCTCCCTCCACTGTCTGGGTCCCCCGTGACTCATTTCTCTGTTGCCTCTGGCATGTGAGAGTCGTGTCGGACTCATGTGGTAGAGTGGGATTCGGGGCCACACACTGTGCTGTCAAACCGCACACTCTTGTGTCATCAGTCTGGGTTTAATATCACAGGCTTTGTGCCATCCTCAAAAAATCTTTATTTCAGCACGACACAATAAAGCTAGAAGATGTATTTAAACTGTGACTTACTAGGAATATAACGATAATTTCCCAATCAGCCTTAGGGTTTATCCATATTTGGCCCATTTTAAGTGCTTGCACAGTTTTAGACCTATACATATAACATCTTGGTTCATTTAACTTTTTGACCTCCAAACAACAGAAAAACAAATGTAATGCACTTAAAATTATCAGTGGTACATGACCATGAGCCTTTGTACCTGAATGTTTAAATGTGTTTGATATTTATCGATAATTACTGAAAATGAATTTGACGTTGTTAAAAGATAATATAGATGTTTTAGTTCGATTCATTATTATTGATGTTGTATTATCACCGTTTAGGTCAGTCTACTTTGGTCTACATGGACTCTGTTGAGCATGTTGTATTTCTCTCCACAACAATAAAATGCATGGAGTTTTTTGTGTTGTGTGGAAAATCTTGTTTAGTCAATGACTGATTTGGAGTCAGTCATTAATTATTTTAATATCGTTTAATGCCCTAAATGAATACTGAGTAACCTCAGAACCATAGAGCAAAAGAGAGATTCACATTTAAAATTAGTTGAAGTTGCAATTTTTTACAATTTCCTCTCTACTGGACTAGCCAGTTGTCACGTCTCATTTTAATGGGTTTTATGGTAGTGCCTTCATCAAATTTTGCATTTATTTTGCTTCATTACTGTAAAGGTTTTTTAATTTGTATTACATGTTGGACTTACAACCGCTGAACAAATTAAGTGACCATTTCAAAATCAGTTTTTCTGTAGACTACATATAGGAATGTGTTTAGTGGTTGTTTCCTTCTGTGAACTATTAACATTATTTCTCGCAAATGTTTGCATTTATTTGCAGAAATTGAAAACCGGAGAAACAGGTCGAAATAACAGGGAAGATGCTCTGCTTTTTTTTTTCAAATCTCAATACTGCTTCATATTCATTTAAAGGAGTAGTTCACTTTCAAAATAAATTTTCATGATAATTTACTCACCCCCATGTCATCCAAGAGTTTTATGTTTTTCTTAAGTCGAAAAGAAATTAAGGTTTTTAATGAAACATTCCAGGATTTTTCTCCATATAGTGGACTTCAATGGACTCCAAACAGTTGAAGGTCAAAATTACAGTTTCAGTGCAGCTTCAAAGGTCTTTAAATGATACCAGACGATGAATAAAGGTCTTATCTAGCAAAACGATCTGTCATCTTCTAAAAAAATAAAATGTATATGCTTTTCTTAAACGACCGTTTGTTTCACTAGACCCTTATTTATCAGCTGGTATCGTTTAAAGCCCTTTGAAGCTGCACTGAAACTGTATTTTGACCTTCGACTGTTTGGAGTCCATTGAAGTCCACTATATAGAAAAATCCTGGAATGTTTCAATCAAAAACCTTAATTTCTTTTCGACTAAAGAAACAAATACATAAACATCTTGGATGACATGGCGGTGAGTAAATTATCATGAAAAGGTATTTTGAAAGTGAACTACTCCTTTAAGCATTTGGTTTTCAACAAAGTGGGCGCAGAGGTATTGCAGGTGGAGCGCCACGGCTCCCCCGAAACCCCAACCTTTGGAACTCGAACGCGAATTGACGGAGTGCAATGTTCCGTCTGAAGCTGCACGCTTTTCCACCGCGCAGGCTCATCGTAGGTCCTTAACATTGCAATTTTAGGCTGCGCACAAAAAGCTTACTATGTACAAAGTAGGCAAAGGTCCATTCAGGAAGCAGCAACAATTACCTACATCATCTTAAGAAACAAGTAGATCATAGAAGTATACTATGTTTATCAATATATTATGTATTTATAATTATATTGACCCAAACACAGAGGATGCCTACCTGAACCATTGAAGCCTCGGACCTTCTTTTCACCTATACCCACATTCTTGACTGCTCCTCTGTCAGGATTAAAGTTAAAGTGTAGAGAATGTCTTATTGGGCATCTAAACTGTGCTGAACTATTGGGATTATAACACCTGGTCCTACTATACAAATCTGTCTTTTGGACTCGAATTTCAGAAGAAGCGCAAGTCTCTCTCCTGATCTGGCAGATTACTCCTTTTGGAATAATGTCCAAAACACTACAATTTTGTCACGGTTTATTGCAAAAAGGTAATGGTTCATAAGGTTTTTTGTAGCATTAATTTCTTTGATGGTTTCTTTTGGGTTTCTTTGTTTGATCAGCAAGGTTGTTACATTTATAATCTGATGTCTTGAGATCAATCCGGCACGCACAGTTATTTTCTGTCACTTTATATATATATATAAAGAGAGAGAGAGTTTATATATTTAAACTATATCTAACATATTTTACAAATTATCTCATCTATCTTCAATGTACAGTTTGGGGGGGCACCAGTTGTTTGGGTTTAGGGGAGTGCCATGAAACCATGAAAAGGTTGAGAACCCCAGACTTAAGGAATACAACAGTAATATTTGAACAAGTATTTAAGAAAAAAAATTGTGATTACCTCTTTCCCATTGCAGTTGGAGAACTTTGACACTCCTGAGGTTTGATTTTATTGAAATTCAACAGACTCTATACTGAAATGGCCACAACTAGTATAGAAATTAAATGAAAACATTTGAATGTTCTCTTATTTTTCTGCAGAATGCTCTCCATTTCCAAACTA
The DNA here is from genome assembly GCA_029783895.1 of Triplophysa bombifrons. Classification (NCBI taxonomy): domain Eukaryota; kingdom Metazoa; phylum Chordata; class Actinopteri; order Cypriniformes; family Nemacheilidae; genus Triplophysa; species Triplophysa bombifrons. Next base: position 18,795,697 of record CM056464.1, read on the forward strand.
TTGTGGGAAAAATCTCAATCATTTTTTGCACAATTTCAATTGTACTTGGGAGTATGAATCATCTATTGACCAATAGTCTGAAAAGTGGAAAATTGGTGCCTGTCAATATTGATAATGTACTGTGAAACATAATGTTGTACTCTTTGTTTAGTCAGAGCTTGGCCCAGTTGAATGTGTTTTAAAAGGTAGCTTCAGGAGTCTCCAGTCATCCATCACTGTAATGTTTTTAATCAGCGTGAAGTTTTTGCCTTGAAATATCATCTGAATCGCACTTCCCCTTTAGACTCCATTAGAAGAGCTTTCTAATCTCTATTAATATCATTCACCGCTCCCTCACATCTATTAACTGAACAATGTAACATGGTTGACCTCAGTACGTCTGTCGATACCGCGGATCCGTAATGAAAAATGTATTTGTACATATTTAGAAGCGGTAATTAAATTGATAATGGAACACGGCGCTGAGCCCCGTTAACCGGAAATAAATCGCAGTATAAACAAAGACGTGAAGGCCCATTAAATCTACTACATGGTATTAATTAGCGGGAGTCAAATGATGTTACCTACCTATGGGCCCTACGTATCCAGAAAATGCGTGACATGCGGAGCAAGTCATTATTTTCAATGAGCTCTAATGCAGACTGATGGCACGGGAGGAATTTGTGGTCAGAGAACACGGGGTCTAACCTCCTTTAGTTCACTTAATTGAAAAGTGAAATTAAATTATTGATTTTTGTATTTTCTCCAGACAAATGAAGGGCCGCGGTGACATCCAGAGAGAGGGAGAGGGAGTCTGGCGACGTCTTACCAAAGCAAAGTGCTCCCGCGAGCGAGGCGGCCCCTCACCAGTGTAGTCAAATTCAATTTGCGCGAGAGCCGTTTTAATGCCCGTGTCAGATGCTTGTCTCCTAATGCATTTTGATGAGTATGTGCTCCTAATGAGGCGCTGTGTCGGGCACATCGGAGCGATCTGATAGCTTATCTCTCTGAAGGGGAAACAATAGCGCTGTTTAAACGCCCTTGTCTCGATACACACACATGCGTGTAATGTAACTTTTGATATTTGTGTTATTCTGTATTGTACTTCATTAGCACTTGGTTAAATATATAAATGATGTGTTTGGGTAGTGCATTATCTGGATAAAGTTTTACCTCCAAGTATTTGATTTGTCCATTTGCACTTCACATATCACAAGATTAGAAAGGGCTGATTTGTTCCTTTGGGGGCTGCCATGTTGAGATCACACGAATGACTCGGCACGATGACTGAATCCTGTGTGAGAAATATAGCTGAAAATAGGAGAAGTTTATTAATGTTTGCTTTACCATAATGATGCCCTACACTTCCAACCAGTGTTATGTCTGCCAACAAAAAGTACTTGCTGCTCTTTCAATTTCTTTCTGTGCCTGGCAGTGTTGCCAGATCTACATAACAAAGCCAGTCCAGCGACCCCAGCCTACAAACTAAAACTTAAGAATGCCACTCCCATAAACTCCTCTAGCACTAAAAAACAAACGGCATCACGCATTACAATTTCCACAACAAAAAAAGCTGGAGACTTGGCAACCCTGGTACCTAATGAGCTTCGTTCTTTATATTTTTACTGATGGATTCAATTCTCATCACAATTGTGTGTGTGCTGTAGCGTTGCCCCAAATCTAAGGCTTGTGTACTGTCTGAGATGTACGTAGCACATCAGAGATGCATCTCTCCCCCATATTTACAGAAATTTTGGGCCTTGGCATTGATGGAGTTCGGCGAGGCAATGTGTTCCAGCACACTATATTCTATCTATTTAAACCACACAGAAGATCCAGAAATATGGTGTTGTTTTGAGGACCCTAATCATTGAGATTGATTTGTAAGTTTGGACATGTACAGTATGAATAATATATAGTATTTTGTTTAAAGGCAGGAGGAATGACCAACTATTGAGTACTACTGTGATGTTATACTGTACATACTGTAGTATCACCACATCCATAAGCATCCACAATCTGTCTTTCTATGCCTCTAAGTCAGAGGCACTCGTACCTGTTTTCTTCTTTTCTCTGTGGCTGTCAGACGCAGCGGTCTCCTCACAAGGATATGGGAGATGTCACTCACAGACTCATGGAGAGTTGCGTCGTGTAGTGGCAGTGAATCATCCAGATGGGTCGGGAGAGTCGGAGCTTGACGTCTGTTAAGCGCGTGTGTGCCTGAGCTGCGTTTGACAGCGTCCAAGAATGCAAAAAGCGAGACAGAAGTGAGAAGTGACGGGCCGCTGCATTGGCACTGTCATTGTTGTAGATGGTTTGTGTGGACCCTTTGTGACTGTCTTTAATAGGCCGCAGTCAGTGCTTTTATTTGAGATATTCCCACTGAAAACAGTGTGTGACTGCACACCGTTCTGTTTACTTCTACTGTCGTCTTAAATGATTTATGCATGTCTGCCTATGACATTTGCTTATTTGAGTGTTATGTCATTCAAAACCTGTATATGGCTTTTTCTGTAGAGAAGGTATTTTGAGAAATGTCTCAGTGGATTTGTGTCCATACAATAGAAGTCAGTGGGTGCAAGAGTTGCTTGGTTATTATCACTAGTTCTTCATGATGTGCTTCTTCAAGTATTTTATTTTGTGTTCTTGCGGAAAAAAAGAAAGTGATACAGGTTTGAAATATCACGAGGGAGAGTAAATAAAGCAAGAATTTTCATTTAAAAAATATACCTTTTAGACTTATGTTTTTTAATGTTTTTTCCTTTCCAGCTACGACACTATATTGTAGAGAGTCTGATGTATTGAAATATATCACCGCAACTTATATAGTTTTTATGTTAATGGTCCACAGTTCGACTTAATCCCCCTGCAGAATCTTTTTTTTTTTATTTTGTAGCGTGCTTTATTTGGTGTTTGCTTGTAATTTTTTTTCTTGTAATTAAGTCACAGACAATTTTGCCACAGGTAGGATGGTCTTCACAGCACGCCCCACTTATTTCTTTGTTGACTGTCAAAGCAAGTCATTGTCTTCAGGAGTCGGAACCATTCTATCTTACCAGTTGCAAACTTGTCAAAATTTCTCCGGTACAGATATCTATATTATGCAATGTTGCACAACACTATAACTAGACAATTGTAAATGTAACTGTTTCTCCTTTGTCAGTGATGCAAAAGTAGCCATACATTTAGACATTATAACTCAGCTAATCAGTGTTGTCATGACATCATCCTACAGCACGGGTGGCAACATCGAGGTCACGTATACTTCCTGGGAGTCCATGTGTCAATCAAGGAATTCCATTGGGATGAATGGGAATTGCAATGCACAGCTCTTTTATTAACTCCTTGTTTTAATAGCTAGGCATTTGGCCAGACTTATTTGTCAATGCCTGTAAATGTGTGAAACATGTCATGTAATAAATGGGACCAGTTCTATGAATTACAGCAGTGATATCGAGTCATTATCACAAACTAAGTTTTGGCTTGTGTTCACCCTGTCTGGTTTAATTTTGCAATAATGACTTTGTAAAGCTGCATTAAAAAAGGATACGGATCACTTGCATTATAAAATCACCTTTACAATAAAAATGATTATTATTAGGCAGAAGTAAAATTCCTCTCAATTCCAGCAGGGAGCACTGTGTATCTGAACCAAAAAGAGCAGAGTTAACATCACACAGATTAACCCTTACACTAGATAAACAACACATTCAAGACCTACATCTTTGTGAATATGTTGATCATTCCGAAAGTGTTGTTTTTCTGAAACAGAAATGTGACTGTAATATTTTACATTTGTTACATGGAGGTCTAGTTTGCAGTGCACCTGCCTGCTTCAGTGTGTACAAGACGTGAATGAGTTTACTATGGTAGAAGTTTTCCACCTTCACCCCTCGACAGCAGTGGAGCAGATTGATGGGACCTTCAGGTGGGACGGTGGCTGGATGAGAGGTCCAGATGGCTCATTACCACAGACAGCAGTTTATTTTATCCCCTGCGCTTGGTAAAAGGTCACGCTGTCCGTCGACTTCTGTTCAGGGAGGGTTCGGCCTGTCAGATCCGCACTGACACTGAAGAGCACTATACTGAACTTACACTGGACTGCGGATTGAATTATAAACATATTTGCTGCATTCAGACATTGTGGCTGAAAGAGGTGTCTGACGTTGACATGTTGGCCTTCTTCAAATATATTACTGAGGTTGTATTAAAATGCTTGACCATACGCATGTTGTGTAGTTGTGCTTGGAGTGTTAACTACGGCTCTGCCTTATTTAATGAGGAAAAGTTAAAGGATGCTTTGCAAAAAATGACACATAAAACATGCACAAAGCGTGTCGAATCAGCAACTAGGAAAAAAACTGCTGTAAAAACTAATGAGAATCGACAAAATATTAACTAAATGCATTCGATTTTTTCTTTCCATTTGACTTTTGGTTTTTTATACATTTGTATATATTAAATTCATATTCTCTAGAATTTGTCTTTTTTGTCTTTTCCTACTAAATATACAAATAAGTTGCATTTTCTCAATTTTCTACTACACCTCACATTTTTGCATGCATTATCAAGAAAGCATTAAAATCAAATATTGTATTCAGGCCAATGTACTGTATTGTTATTTTCTTAAAACATGTTTTTCATTATGTAGGTTTATGTATGGTTTAGGGGGGACCCCGAATCGTCGACGATTCGATGCTTCGATCGGATGAGCCTGATTCGAATACCAATCTCACAGTCTAATCTTCCCAAAGGTGTTATGCAATGGGGATCATGTCATTTCTGTTGTATGGGCAGTGGCGTAACAGATGGGCACTGCGCTATTTAGGAAGTAAAGAAATGGGTCATTTTTAGGGTTGGGTACTGAAACCCCGGGCGCATATGAGCGCGAGGTCTGGCTATGACCGTCTATACGCATCTTCTGTGCTGTTAGAACGGTATAGAGAAGCAGCACGTTCCACACGCACCCGCAGATGACTAGCAAATGAATGTGTACATCGTTTCCAAACATGTGTCACTTACTGAAGGTTTGGGCATTTAAATATGAATTAACACCGTATTAATGAACGAAGTCCGTTACTTAGACTAAACTTTGCGCTGCATGATAATAAATAAATAAAAGTTTAATGAAAATTAAGTTTAGTATGTGTAGCTTGTGTTTTAAAAATGATGCTCTCCTTCATTTCAGAAATTTTGCCTAAACAACATTATTTCGCACATTGTGACTTGATTCTGTTTTACCCTTAACCACCTTGTGTCGTCCACTGTGGTCCACACATGCACGGGCACGCGCACACCAGCACAAGCACACGTCTGATTCGACTATCAGTCGACTAGAGGCAAGACGTTAAAAAATTCTGATTCGACTATCAGTCGACTAGAGGCAAGACGTTAAAAAATTCTGATTCGACTATCAGTCGACTAGAGGCAAGACGTTAAAAAATTCTGATTCGACTATCAGTCGACTAGAGGCAAGACGTTAAAAAATTCTGATTCGACTATGTAAATTCTAAGTCGTGGTCACCCCTAGTATGGTGAAAATGGATGCAACAATATCAAAATCTCACTGTACAATAATACCTCTGTATAAAGTCCACGATACTATATGTATTGCAATATTTAAAATAACAAATGATGACTTGGAAGCGTGCCATAAGCGTCCTCTTTTCTTTATCCTCAAAGCATAACTGTTGCTTAGAAGTATGAATTATATGAGATGGGTCCAATAAGCAAAAAATCCCTCCTATAAAATAAAATAATTGACCAGATAGACCTTGACAAAGTTAACATCTATTATTTTTCTAACATATGTAAGGCTCAGAAGACCTTTGTTTCATACAGTCACGTGACCACCATAATATTGAGATAACTTTGATATTGCGATACAACACGAGATCGATCATATTGTTTTATCCCAAATGGTGAATGGAAGATGTATTTCTATAAAAAACGATGAAGCCTCACATTTAATATTTAAAGAATTATCATACACTGAAAAAAATCTGGGGTGTCAGATAAATATTGTAAAATTTCACGTAAAATCATGTTTTTCTTATAAATTTGCAGTCTATTCTGTAGTTTAATGGGGTTTTACCGTATTTCAAACATATGTAAAAAAACTGTAAAATGTAGATATTTTTACATTATATATGAAGAAATGCACAAAAATGAAATATCTGAAAAACTACAGTTTTCGGTACAGTGTATTAATTTCTTTTTTTTAAATGTATGATATTTATTATGGATTGATAATGTCCCATTTTGTCAAAAAGAGAGACAACCGTAATGTTTTGTGTAAATAAATTCAACCAATATAGAATGAAACAGAACAGAATTATAGACTAGACATTGCAACACAGAAAAATTGTTATCCTAGAACGTGTTCCAGAAAATGTAAGCTCAGATGTCTGCTGAGTTTTTTTTTTGTATTTTCATTCAATTCAACGTAATAATGAACATTATTAATTTGTTAAAGTTCCAAAAATAACGTTGATTGATATCCATTATGAAATGAGCATGATTCCCATGTACATACTGTGTACTTCTTATAGTAAATATAATAACTGTGTATTAACTAGGTACTAAACCTGAACAACCCTAAATAACCCAAAACTTTCTTAGGTCAGTACACTATACGTACGCGTATGCCTACTGTAAAATAAAGTGCAACACCACATTTCTAATGTGGAGTTGTTTTTGGAAGAATTGATAAGTACCTCAGAGTACTTTTCGGACAAGTTGCTGTATGAAAAATTCATAACAACGTTATACAGTACTTTGCATGTTGCTTCTGCTATACGGGTTGGTCAGTATATGCTAGTGAGACCCCAGTTAAAACATGACGGCCGTAATCATTCCGTCCTATCATGTTACTCTGTTTTACCATGTCGGATTGCGGAAACGGAGAGAGTGCTGCATCTCTCTTCTGATTCCTCCACACGAGCGTTTAATGAGCTCTATCTCTCTGTACCAAGAACCCGCACCTATAGAGCTATAAAGCAGTCTGTCCATGCCAGAAAAATTAAGATCGGTAGAAATGTTTGCCTCATTTATTTCTTTTCTTCTTTTCTCCATCTCCTCTCCCCTGGCTCAATGATTAATCTTACTGGTCTGACGAAAAACACTGTCATTATCAATTCCCCCGACCCAACGGCTGGAATTCTTTGATTCTTGTCTTCAAAGACCCACTTCTGTTTGGTCATTATTTCTGCCAGAGAACTTTCTCCTACTCGGCACAAACAGATGATGCCTGGAATGAAAGGCTGGCAGATACAAGGCGCTACCTTTGCAACTGACATCGCTGCCGAATAATTGATGTTTCTCAATAGAGTCGAGATTACATCTGTATACACTCATAATGCACATCATTGTCAAACGCACAAACACACGGCAGGAAGTCACCGGGATGTTGACATTACAGGGCTGATGATGGTTGTTTGTAATGGCCTTTCGGATAGATGGTTTTGATTTTTAGTCTAGTTGACATGGCGCATGTCAGTCGTTATTTCATTTGTCATTCTTCATCATTTCTGTTTTGTTTATTTTGACTAGATTTTGCCGTATTTTTCCGCATTTAACTGTGCTACAACAAATAAATTGCTAAGACATAAGATTCGGGTTTTGATAAAGTATTAAACTCATCTCGCATATTTAAGCTCTGGACAAGAATAAGCCACCTCGAAATGAGAATATCATTAAGACTATGCAAAACACACCTGTCAACCAACTAGGATGACCCTTGAAACCTTCAAAACATACCATAGCAACCACACAGTAACACCTTGGCAACCATGCAATGCATGTAGCATCATAGCTTAGACTCTGGCAAAGGTAAGCACCACGTTTTTCTTCAAAAGGTAAAAAAATCTAGTTTTCATTGAATTGTTTAACCACGTCCAATATATAATACTTCATCAAATCTATGAGTTGTCTGACACAAAACAAGACATATATATAGTATCTTTTTAACACTTATAACCTCAGCTTATCAGTCACATAAATTTTTGCATTCATGTTACATAAAAATCATAATAAGGCCTGAATTTGTCTTCCACAACCTTGTGAAAAGAATAATATTCAATTTTATACTTGCGTATATCACAAACTTTCTAAGATGAGTCACATATCAAATGAAAGCTCTCAAGAATGAAACTGTATATCTAACATATTGTCAAATTGTTAAAACTAGTTTTCTGTAAAATGAGACCATGCAGAGCTAAAGAGCTTAAACCATGACACATTTCACAATATTTTACAGGAAAACGTAACTATTTTACGAGGTGGTTAAACGACCGAGGTGGTGATCTCACTAATATTCATAATATTATTCGAAAAAATGGCAGGACTGAAGCTCCACCCCTAAACCCAACATTACTGGGGGGCTACAGCAGATTCTACCTCAAAGTATATGACATTGTACAAATGTATAAAAATGTGTCACATCGTAAAACAGTTACGAATTGTCTTGTTTCTATTGCGTTAATCATAAATGAGTCGAGATGTCTTTACGTCAATGTAAATTTGCATAACATTCGACTTTGTGTATTCAAATCAGAGCTTTTCTTTGACACTTTTGCAATTAGCAAAAAACAGCCTCTATCCATTTTTCCAAATCAACTGAGAGCACAAAAGCGGTATTGAGAAACTAACAGTGCCAAAGATATTTTACTGCTGAAATTAGCCACAGGCACTTTGGTTTTGTGCACCGTATTACAGCGCACACCCTCCCCCCTTTTCTCACATCAGTTTCTTTTTCCCTTTTTTCTGCGCTGTTCAAACATTCTGGATGGCTGCTGTCTAAGAGCAGGAGAGAAAAAAAACATGAGATCTGCAGAATTTACTGGGGATGAAAATGATTCAAGGACTCATTCAATCAAATTCTCTCTTCAGTTTGGGAAAGAACAATGGTGCCATGTGAAGCATGAAAGATTTAATGTTTGGAATATATCAAACAAAAGATTGGATGAGTTGGAATTTATTTATTTTTTTAATTATTTTCCAATAGTTCGGTTTTAAATCTGCTTTATTTTTATTCACAAAAACGCATTCTAGTTTAACGGTCCCAGCCAACTATAAATAAGCCATAAGTAGATGGGTTGCTTTTAAGAAAATGTAAACACTGGCACTATTATAAAACATTCCTCAACAGTTTGCTTGACCATTCCAGCAACCTGCCAAAGCAAGGATTGGACCAACTGTTTACTGACCAATCAGTTAAAGTTTCATTTAATTCCATTAGTGGCGCAGAATAGGCAATAGCATGCATGACCAAAAAGCACATCTATAAACCTGTCATGTGTTTTGTTACACGCAAGTGTGGAAACGACATTTTGAGTCGTATCAGTCGACTCAATCATGCTTTGAGGTAATTCCAGATCAAAGCAATTCAGCTAAACCTGACTCTGCTAACTGAATCTGGGTGCTTGATTAAATCTATTATCATACCGCATGTGAGACGGAGAAAAAGAAAAAATGGTTTCAGGCTGAGCGTAGCAGCAGTTTACAAAGGGCTCTAATTAACATCTGTCACTCAGCAGGCAGGAGTGCTGTCGAGCTGTTGATGTGGCAGTGCCCTGCTGCCTGTGCGCCTGCCAATTATCAATGAACTCATAGGAGATCCATGTTAAAGTGCCCGAGTTGTTTTTACAGGGGAAGTCATCAAATGAATGTGTTCGGCTGACTTCAGAGGTGTTGTGCCTTTTGTTCAAGCGGTAATAATGCAACAACTAAAGAAAAAGCTCAGCCAAAAATCTACAATCATTAATATGCCTGTTGTGTTCCATGTAGCCATGTGACTTTCTTTGTTTCTGGGAACACAAAAGATATTTTGAAGAATGTTAACGCTGTTCTTTACCATATTGCACAGTGGAAAGGGGATACAGTGACCACTGTCGACTTAAATAGTAAGACCATATACTATACGTAGCTTGTGCGCTATATCTCAAATGGCTTTATAGCAAACAAAAAAAATGATATGTTACTTATTGATCATGACATTTTTCAAAATGAAAATATTCTTCCATATTTCAATGAAGATGCTTTGCGAAAGACTTTGTGAAATTTCATTTCAGAGTTTTTTTCACAAATGCAGAACCAATGAAAGAGAGATTCGCGTCTTCTCCGTTGACAGCAATGGCGGTTCATGGAGGCTCTCAATAGTTCAAGGAAGTTACTATTAACGCACGGAGCTGCGACTAAACAGACCAACTGAGGTAAACTTCCAACCCATTTAAAGAAGAAAGCCATTTAATGAATAAAAATGAAAGAAATAAAGCATTTAAAGAGAAACATAACTTCCTGGAACTATCTGAAGGCTGAAGGCTTCTTGAATCATGTGACACAGGCTCTCAATAGTTCCCGGAAGCTAGTTACGCATGGAGCTGCGAGTAAACAGACCAACGGAGGTAAACTTCTAACCAATTTAAAGACGAAAGCCATTTAATGAATAAAAAATGAATGAAATGAAGTACTTAAAAAGAAAACCTAACTTCCTGGAACTATCTGAAGCTCCATGAATCACGTGATACGGGCTCCCAATAGTTCCCGGAAGTTACTAGTTAAGCATGGAGCTACGACTAAACAGACCAACTGAGGTAAAAAAAGTGCCGACAAAAATCCCATGGCACTTCTCGTAAAGAGTGGGGGTGTAACCCTGGTGTCCTGGCCAGAATCCCTCCAATGGCCCTTGTCAACCGTGGCCTTCTAATATTCCCCACCCTCCAAATTGATTCAATCTCTCTTTCTCCTCTCCACCGATAGTTGGTGTGTGGTGAGTGCACTGGCGCCGTTGTACTGTGGCTACCGAACACACCATCCAAGTGGATGCTGCACACTGGTGTTGGGTGAGGAGAGACCCACCTCATATGATTATAAAGCTCTTTGGGTGTACAGCAATACACAATAAAGCAGTATATAAATCCCTCATTCATTTATTCAAATGCCTCAATCATTTAAAGATGAAAACCAAGCATTTAAAGAGCAAACATAATGTAACTTCTTGGAACTATCTGAAGGCTCCATGAATCACGTAACGCTCCACCGTTTTGGACTTCCGTTGGCAGAACTCTCTCTCAGTGCTTCTGCACAAACCAAAACACATCACAGGAACAGATGCCACAGTGTCCAATTTGGGAATATGGCAAAGAGATGATGGTTTGTCACATGCTCAGCTTCTCGTGACCACATGAGGGTGAGTAAATGATGACAGGTTTTTATCTGTGCTTTTCCTTTAAGTTTTTAAACCAATGATTTTAAATCCCACTGCATTCAATAATTGTATCACTTAAAGGGACAGTTCACCAGTAAATAAAAATTTGATCATCTTTTACTAACCCTCGAGTTACAAATCTGAATCAATTTCTTTGTTCTGATGAAAGCAGAGAAAGATTTTTGAAAGAATTCTTCAAAGCAAACAGTTCTTGGCAACCATTGACTGCCACAGTAAAGGTTACAATGGTAGTCAAAAGTGCCTCAGAGCTGTTTGCTTTCCTACAATCTTCAAAATATCTTCTTTCGTGTTCAACAGAGCAAAAGTAGTCAACGGTGGCCAAGAACTGTTTGGTTGCAAGCATTCTTCCAAATATCTTTCTCTGTGTTCATCGGAAAAAAGAAATGCATACAGATTTGGAGCGAGTTAATGAAATGGAGAGTAAATGAAGACAGAATTTTCATTTTGGGGTGAACTGTTCCTTTAACAATCATCTTTAAGCATTCATTTAAACGATTTTTCCTATGGTAATAATCATGCCTTAAAATTACTTAAATGCAACTCTAAACCAATGCTTTTTTTAGTACACACAGATTAATGAATATGCAAATGTGCCTCCATTCAAAGTTATTATTAAAGTTTCATAGATGCCTATTTGACATGTGTTGTAGAAATAGAGCTTAAAAAAGCGATCGTTTCAGTGCCGAGTCTACAGTATGTACCACCCTTACATATCTATGGCTCAAATCTGTTAACGTGATTGGTTTCAGGCTTATGATGTTATTTCTGTGTGCTGAAAACCAAAATTCGATCCCATTAGATGAAAATAACCGAGACAGTGTTGTTCTTTAAAATCAGGTATGTGTTTTTTGGATTATGCATTGAACCGAAATGAGGTCACACAATTCACCTTTTTCCGACGAGTGAGAAAACTCCAACTGTGAAACAGCTGTGCTTTGATTCCACCTCAGTACAGTTCTGAGAATCGACTGTTGCATAATCAAAACCTTCATAAAACTACACAAAGCTGAGGTCTAATGCAGTCGTCGATTAGTGTTTAGGAAATGATTGAGGTTTTATTCATTTATTGTGTGTTTTCTGATGTTTCTGACCCTACTTAAATCTGGGTGGGGTTATTTTTAATAAAATAATAATAAAATAATTTATTAACCTTTAATAGAGGGAATATTCTAAAACAATAACAAAATATGAAGACACTTTTAATAAGTCATAATTTGCAAAGGTTTTATTCCCTGAGGTTAACATAAGTTGTGATCATTTGCTTACTTTTAAAGTGATCACTTACTGTATGTAGGAATGACAATTTTGAATATTTGTTTTAGAAAATAAATGTATATACTTGAAAGAGTTGGACAGTACTGTTAGATCAAATACTTGTGTTTACTTTGTCAGGAAACTTGTTTGAACTGGTAGAAACTCATTTACATCAACTAAAAATCTTGGGACAAGTTGTTTTTACTGTTAGTAATGTCTCAGAAAAAATTAAAGGTACAGTTCACCCGAATATGAAAATTCTGTCATCATTTACTCAGCTTGGGGGTGGTTCCAAACCTTTGTCTTTGTTCTGCTAAACACAAAGAAAGATATATGAAAGAATGGTCACAATTATCAGTTCTGTGAAATCATTGACTATAGTAGGAAAAATTACAACGGTAGTCAAAGGTGCCCCAGATCTGTTGGCTTTCCTAAAATCTTCAACATTTCAAATTTTGTTCTCAACAGAACAAAAAAATATATTTATATATTATTTGTATATTTATATGTCCCTGAAGTGAAACTGAAAGTTTTTGACATTCTTCCAAATATCTTTCTTTGAGTTCAACAGAACAAAGACATTTTAAACAACTTGAGGAGGATAAAATGATGAGGGTAAACTATCCCTTTAAGTTAGTTCTTCAAAAGTCTAGTGTTAACTGTTTGTAAATTCTTACAAATGATTGTTTTATAACGGACTGACTTCATACATTTTAAGTGTGGCTTAAGTGCTCAAAAACTTCTGGAACCACATCTGGGACAGCGAGGCCTTCCATAAAAAAAGAAGATCAAGTATAGGATAGCGTTTGGACAGTGGGCAGGAGATAATTAAGTCAGAAATTACAGTGGTATAATTAGGAGACGATCCCCCTTAGACCGTATCAGCACAGCTGTAATGACTCTCTTATTCATCTCAATGAGATTAAAAGGAACGAGGCTCCGGTCGTGTGGCTTTGGCCGATATGATGAAGTATTTCTCAAGTCATTTATCACAGCACATCCCAGAGGCAATTTCTACCATTTTAGCAGTTTTGATGTGGGGTGGGATGTTCACATGATCGGTCAAAAGTCTGCTTTCGCGAACCATTGGAAGACACATCTCTCAATGAAATGCTGTGTTTTTAAACCTGGATGCATTTTTGCTCTTTAAGGAAAATTAGGCATTATTAATAACAGACAAGGCTTGAGGCTAGTCCCAAACCAGAAGGAATTTTGAGCTGTCTGAACTGAAAATATCTTGCCCTGACAACTTAAAATATGTCAGTGCCATTGTTTTGTCTCAAGATGCACATTGGTAATGTTGTTTCTACGGCATTTTAAGCGGCAAAAGCGACTTAAATAGTCCAAACTTAGGCTAAGCCTTGTCTATGAAACCGGTCCTAAAACTATTAAATTATGTTGGATATACTCAAGTTCGAAAGGATGCTCCAGTGGTTTTGGTAGTTAATTTTTTGAGCACTAATATTCCAGCACGGCTGTTTCTTAAGAAAGTTTCTTCAATGTTCTCAAGGGCACCATTGCACCTGAGAGACCTGCACCTGCGAGTTCACAAACTCCTCTAAATCACAAAATAGCCTTAAACTGTCCTATTGCACTCATTGTTCTAGCACATCGAGCTTTGGAGTTCATTGCTACCATCTGGGTCATTTTCAAGCATTAAGTATTACGTTTAGAGCAGATGAGGTGATTTCCAATAGGGTAGTTTAGTGGAGTAATGGCATGATTGGCATCAAAGATGCAAAGCTACATTCAACCAATTTGAATATCAGTATAAAATATATATTATTATAATTTACTATAAACGGAGAGGGCAGTCGCCTGACTCATCCTTTCCGCTTTTATCTCACTGTTAGTAAAGAGCAGGTGGCAGGAGCATAAACTGCATTGTATCAGTTTGAGCTATTGTTAGACACTGTGGCATCCTCTGTGTCCTGCCTGACCATTCTGAAATCCATCAGCAAAGCATCCAGTCGTATAACATGCGGAAAGCCATTCTGCCCCAGAAATTTATTTCTCCTCTCCCACCGTGTTATTTCAAGGTAAGATTAATATCAGTTTCCCAGTCTGCAATGAATTCTGAGATGCCATCCCCGGGCAAAGTATGCAAAACGAGAAATTTGTTGTAGCCGTACCGCACGGAAGACGATCACCATATGGCTCCCGCCAAATCATAATGTCAACAACAAACATATGTGAGCCTGTTTTTCACAAGGATTCTCAATGCCAGTCGAGTATTGTATCATGCACGTTCATGATAGCATGTCTTTATGATGCATGCGTTATGTTATGAGGAAAATGAATGTGTTTGCAAAACTGTTTTGTTTATATGTATCTGACTGCAGATGCACATGATTACTGCTGCAACACTGATTCTATTCAGAACTGTAATAATGGTGATTTTTTAAAAGTTCAGTTTTATTGGCAAATTCATCACACTAATATATTGGTTGAAAGATCACAGTGAAACAGTTGCTGATACACTGGAGTAGTGAAAACTGAAGTGATAATCTTATGGATTATTTAAATGTATCTCTCTTATATCTCTATTCCAAAAAGAATATAATTACAGTCATCATACTGTTAGAAAAAATGGTCAAAATGTGTACCTTTTGTCACTGGGGCAGTACCCTTTTAAAAGGGTCCAAATATGTACCATTAGGCACAGATACGCATACAATATGCTCCTTTGTTATACTCATATGTACATTTTGGGTACTTCTATGCACTTTTTAGGTGCAAATGGGTACTTTTTGAATGGGTACATCCCCACAGTACATACTGTATTGTGACCATTTTGTCACCATGTTCCCCAAAACTTTTATCATGTTTTTACCTTTTGCGCAATAGAAGGATTCTTTTTCAGGTTATAGTGCCTTTATTGAACTATATAGCAAAGCAACGGCAACAAATAACCTTTGCAGAACCTTAATGTTTGTGTATAAAAACACTTTGTTCATAAATTATGAAAATGTTGTCAGAATTAAATATTATAGCAAGAATATTTATTTCAGTAGTAATAATATTGGATAATTGATGATTTTTTAATAAAAGTCACTCGGGAAATGTAATTAATAGCCTTTTGTATACAGAATAAAGTTGGTTGTTTTTAACTTACCAACTGATTTATTTTGAAAAGAATTATGTTGTGTAACCTACAATAGTGTAATAATGTTGAGTTGTATTAAACAAAATTCATTTTATTTGAATTAAACCAATGAATTTGAATGTAACCACAGGTTTTGCATGTAATCGTAATATTATATATTCATAATGTTTATTATTATTTGTATTACTTTAATTCGATTTAATAATTGATATCTAGGCATATTTTAAATATTACTAACACCAGACTCAGGAAGGGCAGTAGAGTTTTGTCTTATAAAACAGACTCTCTAGTCTAGACAAAACAAACACATACCGGTTAATTTACTTATGATATGTTTATTATAAAATATCTTATGCAATAGACAAATGAGTTTGAAATAGCTGCAAATGGCAAGTGGGTCTCTGCTGTGTGTTTGACACAGGTGGAGCTGCGCCGGTTCCTTCAGCGTGAGTGACCGCCTCCAGCGCACCCTGACTCCGCCTTCCGCAGGGCTGCGCGTCGCTGAGCGGAGAGAGGCAGTGCGAGCTGCGCCGCGCGTCAGTGAGGGACACCACCGCGGCCACCGGCATCTCACTGAAGCACTGCGAGCATGGACCTATTCGAGTTTGACTTCTTCAGGGACTGGGAGCTAGAGCAGCAGTGGTACGTCTGCGCGTTTGACGCTCTTATTCATGTCTTTTGATTGAAAACGCCGATCTGACGTGGTCACATTCCGAAATACGAGTGAAACGCATAATGACGCATGATCGCGGCCGCGTCTCAAACCGTTGCGCGCTGCCTGCGTTGACAGCGTTTCATAAACGCGTTTGGGACGCGCTCGCGACGCGTTTGTGATGTCCGGGAATGTTGTCTCGTTAGCCAGACTTTCTGTTGTCTTCAGTGTTGCTCTCACTCCTGTTGTGTTTGTGTGCATTGACATTTGAGAAAGCGTTAAATACAAGAGCTTTGTATAGATTAAGTGGTATTGAGTTATTCTGTCGGAAACTACATAAAGAAACAAAGCAAACATTTTTGACAGTTAGCCTACATAACTTTAAGCAGTAGGAAAAGAAAGCTTGATATATAGGCTATTGCATGACATGCCTATTGGAAATGCTTTATATGAGGGCATTTAGATTCTTTTGTTATTATCAGTAAGTTCATGAGACAATTGAGAGAAATGAGAAATATTGCTGCTTGATTTAGTCATCATTGTTAAAGTTACGTGTTCGGCTGTGGTTTGCTCTGCTTGTCTGGGCTGTATTTGATGTCTGTCTTTTTAAAGAAACAATATGTCAATACAATGTACAGTATATCTAAACACAATTGTCTGTCCCAAGTCTATGCTGAATTTTAAAGCTCTCTATATCTCCACCATGTGGCGGAGTATAGGAACCCATGCAGTGTGAATCCATACAAAGCATCATATCAGATAAATGGGAACGTCTGCGTTTATTTCATCAATTATCCGTTTGCGTACTGAACCTATTTTGATCTAGATGATTTTGTTTGTTTATTAACAAATGTGTTTTTCTTTCGTTTCTCCTCCACATCTGTTGTTTTAACACTCGTTCCTGTGTGTAATTCCACAGAGCCGCAGCATCAGCATCAGCAGCAGCAGTTGGGTTTATAAAATAAGGTTTTGAGTCGTTCATCTGGTGTGTTATCTTGTTAGGGGCGACACAAGATTTTGCTGCTGTATTTTCTGCTTGCCAGGTCTTTCATCGTATTTAAAAAAGGACCGGCACACTTCTGTGAATTCCTGTGAGAATATAATTGAGAATATAAGCGGTTATCACGGCAAACTCAAGTGCTGTGTTGTGTCAGCGCTGTTGTCTGGGGAGTTTCTTTATAAAATATGGATCTTTTCCCTAAAGTGATGCTATGTTGTCATGTTGGTTTAAGCATGTCCTTTCTCAAAAAGAGCCGGCCTTCCTTAAAGGAGTTTTTGTATTCAAGTAGTACATTTGACTGATTATTTCATACATAGCCTTTATATACTACAACAGAAGTGAATGTTAAAGGTTATTTTTGATATGCTCAGAGCTGATATTACAACTATCCTCTCGCAGGAACAGCTATGGGCTGGTTGCTTATTGCTTCTGCAGTGGTGGCAATTTTGTCTGTTGTTGCCACATTCATAACCCTGAGCTACCCATTAAGTTTGTGAATATTTATGAGGGTATTTAAAAAGCCATTTTTGCGTGATAAGTTAGCGTGGTCTGGATTTTTAAAGGCAGCCCATCTCTCTCGTTTCACTGACTGGGAAAGCTTAGACACAATAACCTGTGGTTAAGCATTCCTATGTGATGTATCAATGATTCTAAAGCAAAGAAAAATAATGCAAATTTACAGTAATTCTCAGGCTTTGTATTTAACGCCCGCTTACCCTCGCATCCTGATCCTAAGGCCCCGGGGCTGTACTTTAGGAATCGTATTGATTTGGATGTGATCTCCCGTGTTTTGGTTTGGACAGGAACACGAGTTGGATGTAATCAAGTCAGATTAGTTGGCGCGAAATTCAGTGAGGTGCAAAATGAGCTCAGCACCTTATTTGCAGACAAAGGTTAACCGTGGGAGCCGCTGAGGTGGTGGGTATTGAAACGTGGTTTACCGTGCTGTAATAGCCTCGACATGAATAGCTGCCACAATTATGCTGGCTCTTCATGTTAACAGATTTAAAAGGCTTTGGAGTGTGTTTTTCCATCAGTTTCCGACAACGATTGCTCTTCTTTACGCGTGTGGGGTGCGTCTGCAAAAAAGTATTTGTGTGTGAGAATTACAGAAACGGAGATATGGTTAATTAGTCTTTATGTGGCTATAGTTTATAGGTTTGCACCTTTAGCGCTAACAGAAGACCTTGTAATGAGACGCGGGCATTTATTGTGACTTTCTTTTCATTTGGCCGTACTTTATGGCTGCCCTGAGAGTAATACCAAGAGGGATTATTCAATGACTCGGGCTGTGGCTTTTTCTCCGTTACTCACCCCTTCTCAGCAGGGATTTCCGTCCCAGTAACTCATTTTTATATCCCAGTGTTAAAACCGGCAAAGCCTCATACTGTCGCTGAATGAGAAGTTAACCAAATTTTCGACACAGTGGAATTGTTTTGTATACAGAGAAGAGCATTATGTCTTTCGCCTCGCGAATCGTATTCAGAAAAACATGTCGTTTTTTTGATAGATGTTTTAACAGTTTTTTCAATCTAAAGTTTATTAAAGGGCAGAAGGAGACGGAATCTTTTTAAGAAGATGAAAGTTAAACTAGATTTAAGTTTTTTTTAGAAGAAAATACTAGTGATTGCGAGGCAGTGTAAAAAAGGGTGTTAAAATATGGCGCTTTGACTGCAACAAGATCAATTCAGTATGCAAATATTATAGTTCTGCCAGTGTTGGTGAACATTGTATCAATAAGCAAGTTTGTTGCAGATTTTCTCCTTTTAATTTACTAATGGCTAAATGTTGAATTGATTATTGAATAGGTATTACATCTACAATGTCTTGTGTGACTTTAAAGGGATAGTTCATCCAAAAATGAAAATTCTGACATCATTCACTTACCCTCATGTTATTTCAAACGTCTGTTGAACAGAAAGGCGATATTATGAAAAATATTGGTAACCGAACAACTGTTCTGAACCCATTCACTTCTATTGCACAGACACAAAGCCAATGCAAGTCAATGGGAACCGTCATCGTTGGGATACCAACAGTCTTCCTAATATCTTCTTGAAATGACAAGAGGGTGTGTAAATGATGAACTATCTCTTGAACACTTCAGATCAGAATGTTTGAAGAGTATCAATGTCAAAATAAAACGTTTACAGTTTTCTTAGCTAAGAGAAAAAAAATGCTTCTAAATGTTGGCTAGATACTCCAAATCAGTGAAAAGTGATGAGAAAATGCATTGGCAACAAACAAACACATAATTCACATTGCCAAACCAACTTCTTTGTCTCTAATGAAGCAGTTATTTTGTCAAATTCAGAGAGTTTTCCTGAAACTAGGGCACTCATAGTGTGACAAACAGAATGTTCTTTTATGCTGTGAAATAACACTTTCTTTCGCTTTATTGCGATGCGTACTGTCCACTCTGCGGCACATTGTGTGCTGTTCCTCTGTACTCGCTCCCATGCTGTTTAGTCACAGGGATCGAGCATTCTCCGCGGTCGTGGCACACATCTAACGCATTTCCCAGCTTCCCCTGCCTTCCTGCTTCCACCTTGACCACAGCTGGGGACTATATATCACACGGCTCGCTCGAGGAGCTGCGCACGGTGCCAATCTCATTTGTGCCCGGCTTGAAAAGGCAGCCAAGCCAGGCTGTGCCCGGCGCATCTCTGCGGCCGCCACACAAGCGAGGAGGCCTGGCAGTTGGCATGCTGTTTGAGGGAGCACGCTGCCAAGCTCCGTGCCCGCGGCCTCATTTTGCCACCTGCAAAAAGAAAGCCAAATGCTGTGGCATGATAAAGCAGCAAGGTTGGCACGGCGCTCAGGTTATGCGCTGAGACAAAAGGTGATGGCTTGCCACCCGCCGCACCCGAGATCGGCACACAATTAACAAGTTCCTCTAGTGGGATGGCAGGACTGCACATTTGTGTAAAGTATTTTTAAGACCTGTGGACAGAAATAAACATTGAGGAATATATATGTTTTGGTTTGTTATGACAGTATTTACATTTAATAAAAGATTTTCCATTTATGATCCAGCATTATTACACTAGCTTTAACTACAGTAATGACCCTGTGAATTTCAGCATTATTTAAAAGAAAAAGGGAAATTGTATCCTTTATCATATAACTTCCTATCTTTTTATCTTTCTTTACTCTTAATATAATGTTTGACTAACATTATCAACGTGTACAATTAACTATTTTATATTTTATAAAAGTCTATAACAATTCCAGGGTCTTATGGTGGTTACCATATATTTCAATAGGGTTGCGAGGGTGGTTGGTTGGTGGTTGTCCAAAGATTCATCTTCAAGGCTCTTTATGATTTTGTCTTCTTGATGTGGACAAAGTCCTTCCTTTGATGTCAAGTCTATCTCAAACTGCATGGTTTGAGGGATCTTGATACCCAGAAAACCCAGAAAATGCCCATTTACCATTTGTTTGCACTGGTAGAGCGGTATAACACAGAACTGTTCATCTGACATAAGAAGGACCCATGTAGGTTGTACAGTGAGTAATCCTCCACCACAGGCCGTGTTAGGATCTCTCAGCCGAGTCTTTGGATGGCTGTCCAACTCTAAAGAAGTTATTAACTGAGCTCTAATTACAATAGACCCAATAAGGGTTGCGGTAATGACCCTGTGAATTTAAATGCCTTAAATATGTGCTTCAATTAGGCTTGACCATTTCGTTTAGACAAAAGCAATGTGCGTGCCGAGATTGTTTTTAGTCAGACATCAATGTTGCATGAAACACAAAACATGAGCTGATTATGATTTTAGTCAAGGCCATGTGCCAGAGTCTAATTAAGTCATTAATGAAGAATGAAAGTTAAACAATATCATATAATCAATAATGTCCTGTAATAATAACAATAATTATATAGCGTCGCATTTAAAAAAAAATGCAGGTTAGATTTGAGAGTAATATTGTTTTATAGTGACTGATATTTTTGACCCTATACAGCCAACATGTACATTTTTTGTAATGATTAAATTAGTAATTGATAATAATTGGAGCTGTCAGGTAGAGTTTTGTAGGTAATGTCAGTTTGACATCATTTAACTTAAACCCACATAAGGATATGTACGTAAATGTGAAATTTTATGTTGCATACAATCGCGAAATAGATGCAAAAGCTACGATTTGCAGCATTAAAGGGGTCATATGGTGGGAACACGGAACAAAAATGCATTCTATCTAAAAGCGAATACTCACCCAGACCTGCCTGAAACGCCTCGTGTAACCACACCCCCACAAATCTATGTCAGTTCATGGTATGAGTTGACTTAGACCGCCCACATTGACTTAGACCGACCACATGTTTACACAGGTAGGGTGGGCGTACCTGTCAGTACAATAGCTTAGAACCTGATGTTCCAAATGTGGTAAGAGGCGTTACATTTCCGTCACACGCTTGCAATATTCGACTAATCACTACACACTGGTTAACTGGCCAAGCTTTTTTTTTTTTATCTTTTCAGAGAGGCGGGGCAAAGAGAAGATACAAACATGCACGGTGTGTGGAAATACAGCGATTTTGAACCTTAAATAGTGTATACACATTGCATTACATATAAAACAAACGATAATATTCGTTTTAGCTGTGTCATATTACCCCATTAAACTTTGCCTCCAGTGCTTACAAAGACGACTAAATAAGACCCCATCATCACTTTGGATTTCTATTGGTCGGCAGACTTCTGCTGCCGCCTGATTGGTTGGATGCCGTCTAAAGATCTTTAGCTTAATCAAGCTTCATGCTTCAAGCTTCCAACTTACCTTTATGCCACAAAGCAATTTACTCCACTGCCTAAAAGGTCACTGCTTCCATTGAAATCACTCTATGACAAATATGATGATTCAATACAGCCACGCAGGGGCTTTTTTTTCCAATCTCATTTCTCTCTGTAAGATGAATCAGTTTGTCTTTTAGACTGACCTTTTGCTGTTGGATGGGTGTAAGCCAAAGGAAATTGCAAATTCTGTTTGGAGCTCATTTATTAACCGGCGTCTCGATTGAGCAATATTTGGGTGTTTCTTCTTGCAGAAAGGCAGGCACGTTAGTCATTAGTCCAGGATATTGGAAGGTAACGAAGCTTAATGGGTGAGAATCAGCTGCTGTGGCTCACGGCGCATGAGCCGGGGTTGCCTTGCGGCACGTTCGAATCTCCTGCCAGGATTCACTGTGAACCTAAAACAGTGTTTTTCTAGTCGCATGTCTGTGTATCTTTTTGTTGAGATTTTTATATACATAGCGAGGGTGAAAAATAAATGTCACACTGTAAATATGCTAAAAACTAATATTATTTATGTGACTTCGGTAGTGATGAATATTTACAAGTTCAAATTTCAAGTTTCAAAAAATAAAAAAGATGTATTTATTAACTAGCATTTCTAGATGTTTTGTGGTCATTCCAGTCCAGTGTCAGTTAAATTTCAACAAAATCAAACCTCAGGAGTGGTGTGACAGACTGACACTGTCATAAAAATCTATTTTATCACACAAAAAAATATTGTTGAACTTTTCTTATAAACAAATATTACTGTTGTATCGCTAAAAAATGAATACAGACTTGTTTTCTTTGCAGTATTAAAGGTCTGAAAAATAAAGAGAATCCTTTCTGTTATTTTGACCTGTTTCTCCAGTTTTCATTTTCTGCAAATAAATTTAAATAGAAACGTTGTTTCTATTGAACATTTGGGAGAAATATTGTAAGTATTGTAACAAAAACGATCACCTGAACACATACCTATAAATAGTAAAACACAATTTGTAACTATTTTCATTTTAGCGAATTGATGGCTAATCCGTATGGATCTATACGATTCTTATGGATCTTATTCATACATTGTTTTACGATTAATTCACGCTTTAGGAGTTCATACGACATCACCTCATGAAATAGTTTTGTTTTTCCCTTGAGAACAGGTTGAAATTACGCAGCTTTAGCATTTTGATAGTTAATTCAACAGAAAAAAAATATGATCCAAACAAGTTATAATAATAGAGTATATTAGTGTAATAAGTAAATGAAAGGCTTATTTTCACGCTAATAATCAAAAAAAAAAAATCTAAACAACCGAAGTCACTAATGTTCAAATCATCTGATTCTCTTCCGACTTTTCTTGACTATGAGTGGAACTTGTGCATGGCTATTTCTGTGTTGTTGTGTGTTTACGTCAGGATAATGACGTGCGTCGATGCTGCTGACATTCGGAAGAGGCTGGACAAACAGCACCGGTGTTTGGCTTCAGGCCGGAAAAATGAAATCTCACCTTGTTTATAGAGAGACAAAAACAGTCCGAGGGAGCCACAGAACTGCTAAAGAGCAAACACGTCTGCCAAAAATCACAAGCACATGGAGCTCCGTCAGTCACGTCCACCTATTTTCACAGCACATGCTAATTTGTCCCATTAAAACGTGGCTCATTCACATTTGGTGCGTAAAGCGAGTGAATCCACACTAACAGTGTTATCATTCCTACTGCTCCAGTGCTCTGAAAGTCCCCCCGGCTTTTATTGTTTGATAAAGATCGGAAAGGAACACACATCTTTATCGGAGAAAGAGAGAAAAGCAGAGATAAGAAAATGAATGGAAGCCAAAATGCTTTAAATGGAAGACTATCTCTTTGTGAGAAACTCACAGAGCTGTTAAGAGCCACGAGTACAAAGAGGCACCAATGCAGTCGGACTAATGTTATCTGAGGAGGGACGTTCTGGAGAGCGCCGCTGCTAGTATGATGAAAGTGATGAGGACGGCACATGTATTGTATCGTTATATTATATTTCCAATGATCCTTTGAATATTTGCGAAGTCAGTCAAACAGAAAGTGTGTGTACGTTTGAAGAAATACATAGCGTCATTTTAATGTCAATTTAAAACAGTCTTTTCACTTTATTTAAACATTTAATTTTGACTTAAGTCTATTGTAAAATATTTTTCAATTAGACACGATTGCATTATGTTTAACTGACTAGAAATGGTTGCATTTTGGGTTAACTCAATGAAAGAACACAAACACAAACACTGATTATTTATAAAATAGTAAAAAATGAACAATCGTTCAGTTTCATCTTTTGATTCATTTTTCATTACATACATTCAGTTAAAAACAAACAAACAAACAACAAACGAATGTGCCACCCCGACAATCTGTCTTCTGAGCGCCTCAAAGTATTTGTTGTGTATTATTGATTGCTTCTCCGTGTCGTTCTCTTTTATAAAGTTCTTTCATATCACACTTTTTCATATCACCATGAATGTGGCAAAATAGCTCTATTACTTTAGTCAGCTTAGATTAGACGGCCCATCTCATACAAGAGACATTTATGGAACGGTCTATTATTCCATCACGAGCTTCAAACGTAATATTCTTGTATGTCTGCGAGATGGCATTGAGCGGCAGGCGTTTTTATTCTCAGGTAAGAGAGAGTGTCAGACGGCGCTGTAGTATCGTAATGCATATTCATGCATAAATAAACAGCAATGAATTCGTTTGACGTGCTGACACCCTCATTGTTGCGCCGAGCTGAGTTATAGTCTACTGTTGCATAATAACAGCGATAATAGCAGTGTTTTTCACACAACTCAAAACCCTTCACTGACACGAATCATTCAATTAAAGCAGGTGCTGCTCTCACTGCAACAGCTTTTGTCTTATTTGTTTGCTCTGAATTTCACATTTCTCAAGCGGTTTTCTAAGGAAGCTGTTCACTAACACCTGTGTAGGGGTTTTCTGTGAATCTGCCCCTTCTTGATTTCTTCATTTACATCTTTGTGTTTTAGTCAACCTGTTTCTCTCGCAAGGGACTTACTGTTAGGGTACATTTACGTGACTCTGACGTACTAAAAACATTTCCCTTTGCGTTTTTTTTAAGTTTCACAGACAGACAACAACCAAACTAAAATGTTCCTGGATCACATACATTTGTGAAACGACTTCATGTTTGTTGTCTGTAGGTCAGTAGTTGATAGATGTCACCATTTAAAGAGATGGTACGCTTTTGTGCACATGCATATTCTTTTAAAAGCGCAAAAGTATCAAACATTTTTGCTTGGATGGATTATTTGCTTATTACTAAAAGTGACGCTGGACCACAAAGCGGCAATAAGTCAGGAAAATGTGGCTTGGGAGTCATGCTGAACCAACCACCTGTAGTCCGCCATTGTTGTTTTATTTGTAAAGGACTGGCACATGCTTAAAGGGAATGTGTAACACGCAAACACATGGCCTTCAGTGCTCGTAAGTATTAAAAATAGTTGAGTTACGTAATTTGAAATACACATACTTACTAGTACTTTGAATAGAAATGTCAGATAACCATAATACCAAACTTTGTTTTTATATTTATATCTCTTTACTACAGTAACTACTGCCTAAATATATGTAATGCTGATTGTAAAAAGTGTTAAAAAATAGAATAGAATTGAACTAAAGTAAATTTGGGAATAAGCTAGTTTTCTGTTGGAGTTTCTGTGCAGTAAGTGTATTGCAATTCAACAACTTTCCTGCATATTTTTGTTTGAAATTGCCTTTTTTGCTATAACTAGAGTGCAAAAGTAAATAAGCTAAAATGACTGATACATTATTTTTTTTCAGTGTTTAGATAATTCCCCGGGCTTTTCCAGTAGCAACACGCACCCTACGGGCTTTCTGCGTCCTCTCGTTGCCTCGAAAATCAAACCTTTTAGTTACAGAAGCACCCTGGGGACTTCATGCTAAAAAACCTGTAAACCAGCAGACACAGAAAGCCTGGGCTTCACAAGTCAACAGAGGAACGATCTAGATGGCAGAGGAAAACGCCATCAATTCGGCGCTGACGGCGATAGAGCCCGGCTCCGGTGATTTATGGCCCGTTGCTGTTTTTCCCAGCATGCTGTTCCTCCTCCGTCGTGGCATTGAGTTATTACCCAAAGTGTGAGCAACATACCTGTTCGAGATCAATTCGCCACTTTCTCTGTTTGCGGGGACCCGCTCGGCTTCCAAGGCGCTTGATGTTCGCGGCTTACCCGCATTGATATTTCGCTATCGATCTTTCTCTGTTCATTTCTTGCCTCCTTCAGCACCTGGACTGATGGGCCAGTTGTGTTTAGCCAGTTTTATTGTGATGTGACAAAGATGGATGTGACATTGGCCGCCGGATAGTGGAAGTGTTAATGAAGCCATTAGCACAGTCCGAGGGAAAAGGGAGCGTGGCGAAATTACCATTATTCTGCCACCATTAAGTCGTAATCTGCCAGTTTCTCTCACTCGCTGTCATTCTTTCTGTTTTTTAACCTTGTTCTCTCCTGCTCTTGCTGATCCACTTTGACTGTCCAGTAAAGCCTCATTAATTCATTTGTTATCAAAAGCAGTTAACCACAAAGAGAGCGCGGGGGAGTTGGAGTGGGGGCTAGGGGGGTCGTAATAATGTATACTGTAATTACCATCCACACCAGCTTCCAAATGCGCCGAGTCTGAAACAACCCAGATGAAAAAAAGCAAAAGGCTACACAATTCATAAATCTCATTACCTCAAAATTCCGTTTTTATGAAGAGACAGAAGCTCATTTGGTCGGCACAAAAGAAAACAGTCATCACTTAAAACCACTCGGGTAACCTTGAATGCGAGCGAAGTTTCAGAACTTTGGCTTTCAAGAGACGTTTACAGATTAGGAACGTTCTGGCAAACCGGCAGCACTCAGAGCTTCTTATTTCCTGATGGACCGTGACTAATTTGAAGCTTGTTTAATTAAATGCAGAATACCTCTCTCTAGTGCACATCTCTGGGTTGATGGGGAACGGTTTTGTCAAGGGCTATGTGATAGAAGTTAAGGATGTTTACTAATACGTTTAAAATTATATGTAAAAGTGAGCAGTTTTCCAACCCGCCAATTTGAAAGGCCCTTTGATTTAAGATACACATTTTGTCGATACTCATACCCATGACCTTGGCATTGATCATTCGGTTCTTTACCAGTTGAGCTACAGGAACACCAGCGGTTCTTAGGAAAGCCCTGGATAATGAGGGTCATGTCTATGAGACACTGATCAGGAGGTTTTAAAGGGTGTTTACATCACCCAGAACACCAATAATTGGCTTTATAATTACAGTTGAAAGTGGTGTATTTGTTACAAAATGGCTGTAGGGCTTCTTTAAAATGGACACTTCACCCCAAGATAAAAACTATGTTACCATTTATTAATTCTCAAGTTGTTCAAAACCTGTATAACTTTCTTCTGAACCCAAAAGAAGATACTTTGAGAAATGTCTCATATGTTTTGTCCATATAATGGAAGTCAACGAGGTCCAATGTTGTTTGGTTACCAACGTTCTTCAAAATATCTTCATTTATGTTCTGCAGAAGAAAGTCATCCAGGACTAAATTATTTTAAAAAATCATTTTTGTGTGAACTATCCCTTTAAAAAAAGTCATTTTGAGTCAACCTTATTAGAAACACTATTTGCAAAAAAGTCTTCACTAGTTATTGGATGACTAGTCATCATCTTGGGATGGTAGTCAGTTTAGATTATGCGGGGACCAATTTAAGATTGAAGCTGTGGCTAAGATCTTGCTAGCATCAACAGTTACGGTTGTACGAATCTAGAAGGCATGTCAGGGGATTTGTTTCTCTAAATGAGCTTACTGTCATTGATGGCTTCATGCACAGCTGCTGGTGAACCTTCAAAGAGCGCAGTAAACCGTCAAGTGTTGGATCCAAATGCATCTGATCTGAAAACAAGAACCGATCTCTCTCAAGACGTTGGTTTAAACTTGGTTTAATTAGAATTAGACTGTGTTGTCATTGCACACAAACCCATGTAAAAACAAAAAGACCAGTGATATTGGCAGAAGGGGCTGAGCTAGAGAAAACAAGAACACCAGACACATGTTATCTGGAGAAAGAAATCTTTAGAGGAAGTGTCAACCATACAAAAGGCAGCATGTATGTGTGTGTGTGTGTGTGTGTGTGTGTGTGTGTGTGATGTTTCTCAATAGTATTGATTGGACTGAGGAAGGCTTATGCTACCAATTAACATTGTACAATCTCATTAAGGTCATATTAGACACAGTCAGCGGTTGTTGATTGATGCCCAAGAATCCATAAAACTCGGAAATCGATATGAAATGGCAAACGTCTTACTGTCCATCCTAAAGTATAGGCATGTTATCTTAACATCGCATTAACAAAGACAGCACTGGCATAGTATAAACTACTGATGGATTGACAAATCATGTGATTTTATAAAGATTCCCAATAGCACATAAGCAGGAAAACTGGACTTGTTCTTGCTTATGAATGGAGGAAATTATTGCACCCTGTTAAGATTATACTGACCTAAATTCAATCAAAACTGATGTATGTGGTTAAAACTGTTTGGTCAGATACCTGAAGTTGATACTTGAACAGGGGACCTGAATGGTATCAGCACTTTGCAGGAATGCTGCGCTCCGCTCTGCGAACTGGGTGATGCCAGCCCCCACCGACAACTTTGGCGTAACCAAGGGGGGGATGCACGATAAGGGACGCTGGCAGCCATGAGTGGGAACTGGGGGTCAATAGTAGTAGCTATACTTTTCTATTATAAAGATACGTCTAATGCCACAATCAAGTTCTTCTAGGAAGTCCTAAGTACTGAGTTCGACAGGCAAATGTGTAAAAAACTCAAGTGTACCGTCACAATTACATCTTATTTTGATAAACACCAAATTGAAGTGGCAGTTTTTTTATTGACTGGCCCTCACATCTGGAAGTTGGGATATCCAGATAATCATTTTAATATTGTGATGTTGTTTATATGAAGTTCATTCATTAATATGATCATTCTGTCATGACATGACTTGCGGTAAAGCATAACAGCCCTGCATACCAATGCAACCTATAGGTTCCTTACTGTGAAGTTTATACCTGTGCAACGGACACAAGTGATTTCTGAATGGTGACTATAGTGTAAAGTATTTGACAGTATGCCGCTTTTAGCATCTGTAAGAGTTTTGAAGTTTTGAAAGAATCTGAAATGATGATGTTCTCGTATACAGAACCACAACACACTGTTTTTTTCAGTCAGAGACAATTTTTTCTCAAAAGTGATATCAAAAGTGTCATGTTTGTTAGGAGCAGATGAATAAAGACTACTTTAGTGCAATCTTGCACTGTTTGCTAAATAATACTCAACTGTATAACTTTATCACCAAAAACGACACAAAAAGCATAACTTTCTACCGTAGTACATTTCAGAACGATATTAATTTGCTCACAGACTAAAAACTTGTACTTTTCAATGTGATATGTTATAAGTTTACTATAAATCTGTTCAATGATTTTCTTTTCACAAAATGTGGTGTCAATTTTGTCAAGTTCTTCCTCATAAATATTCATGAACAGGCACTAAACTTGTCAACACGACTCTTTCTGGCAGACTGAGAAAAACCTGTGCACTCTGACTTCCAGAAATGACCGGCCAATCAGATTTGAGCTCGCCGTTTGGCCATTTTTTGTGTGTGATGGGCATCAGATGGTCAATGAGCGTTGGCGGTCTTCGTGTTCTTGAGACTAGGTCACATGCTTTAAAATGACCACTGATCAACAGAGAGCAAATATATCTGTAAAATGTCAAGCACAAACACATTATTTGTGCCCATTGGATATTTTAACGAGTTATTCAAAACATCCCTGATGTTCAGAGGCAGATTTCACTTGCATGTGTACAAAGCACCCAACACCAACAGACGGCTGTGATAATGGTGAAGGCTCACAGCCAGATTGTTGTCTAGAGGCGCGAACGGTAATTGTGCATTTTTTCAGCTCCTCCTTGCAGATGCGAGAGGGATGTGTTGAAGAGTCTCTGCAGATCAGAGGCAGGTGCACTAGGTGTGCTTGAAATAAGTGCTTGATGTGTTCAAGGCCTGGGAATGAGATTAGGCTGACATTGTGAGAAAAGGCTTATGCCCAAAGAGGTGTTTCTGCAATTGGAGGGCTGGTATAGCACAATGAACAGGGGATAGTGAAGAATTAGGAAGAGAGAAACAGGAAATAGTATTAGAATACACAGGCTCGGTTGCAAAACCACAGCTGCATGCCGATTCGCAAGGTCCTTATGTAGTATTCAGTCCTAGCTATACAGTTTTTTGAAAAACGGATTCTAAGTTGTGCAATTTATAACGATAAGTGTTTGATGTTCCAATATTTAGATTAAACACACTGTCAAGCTATGATGCCTTAAAATCCTTTCTAGGCATTCAGCTAACTACATTTGACTAGAAGGGATACAGCTGCCTCCACTGGGCAAGAGCACTTCAATAGTGGATCATTGTTGTCACAATGAAAACAGTTGATTCCTATTTTTTAATTATTGATATGTTAGGTTTAGGGTCAGGGTAGATGTAGGCGTTAGCTAATGTAATTTATTGTAATTATATGGCGAGATTATGCTGTAGCTGTATCCCTTCTAGCAACAACCGCATACTACAGCTGTGTCTGAAGTCGCCTCCTATCTTCTATATAGGGCACTTTATCGGCTGTCCGCCATCATGTAGTTTGGTCCGAATTCTGATTGAACAACTGATACCCTACATTCGTTCACTACTTTTTACCCATAATGCATTCTAATTTTGAGTGTACATCCGGTATACACTCGCTCACGCCCTATTTCCCATGATACAACACGAGATGATCGCCTTATTAAAATCTGCTGGAGGAGAGTGACCGTTAATGCCACGAATGTACGTTTATGCACTTGTGTTTGTTCTTGTTGGCAGTTATTTTCTACTTTATGAGAATGAACGGATTCAATGAATGTTATATACACTAATGTTTTATATATTTGAAATTGTATTTAACGTAACAAATATAATAGCAAATAAACGTAACAAATATAATAGCAAATAAACGTTGTTCACTTTATTATAAACTAATACAATAAACGTGACAAATAAACGTGACTTTACCATTCTACAAAACAACCAGTAAAGTCACACAGGTTTAATATAAGCATTTTGACGAATGTCCACAACAGTACTGTCAGACGCAAGATATGTTACGTCAGAAATTGTTCACTTATTTTCATTCACTTCTTCCCCATATAGTGAACTATATAGCATAGTGAATGAGTGAATTTAGACTAGCTTATATTTTGGAACAAAGCTCCAGTCAGACTCGACTTTAAGAGCTACAGCTAGTAAGTCAGGAATACGTGCTACTGTTGTGACACAACTCTTACAAGAGGTGTTTGTTGTGGAAAATTCAGGGTCTCAAGAGTGCAATCCTCCGTCATAATTCCACAGTAAATGGGGTCGGGTGAAGTGAGGTTGTAGAAAAACATCTGTATCAAGAATTGCTACCAATTCACTATACTCGGCCATTAAATGCTCTATACATTTCTGCCGCTGGTATCTAATGCACTTCAGCTGCTAACAGCCCTTTATCACAGCAAACAATTAGTCACAACAGGAGGGAGTTGGTGTGAGAGCGAGTGTTGACGTAATCCACGCTGCGCTCTGCAGAGGTTTGTGTGTGTGTGTGTGTGTGTGTGGGCTCAGTTGCTCTCAGAACCTCTCTCAGTCGTGGGGGTGGGAAATGGGTTGAGTTTACTCATAGTGGGCTGAGACCCCCATCAAGAGGTTGCCTTTTTGACACACTTTGCTGTCAAGAAACACGCTTGGATCTGCCACCTTTGTCTCGTCTCAGTGATTTACGAACAAACCACGGCTTTGATATAGAACATACTGTACATACTGGGGACTGTTGATACACACAAATACACAAATAAACAAAGCCCATACAAAGAGCCGTCCATCTCACTCCCAATTGACAGAATGACAGGGAATATTGGCTTTTGCTCAGACAGGTTTTGTATGGATTGTTTTAATAGACTGCATCCCTCCTTTGTCATGAAATATTCCCCGCATGCAAGAACAAGCCCGCTACTCGAATCGTCATTTTAGACGAATGCGGTTATAATGTCACTCATTAAATTCATTGTCATCAAATGCGAAGGCCCAAATCGCAATAACGGTGTGTAGATTGTGATATGTGAGTATTTTATTTTATTACGCTTATTTGAGGAAGAACGTATCTCTGAGTGTTTAATGATAGAAAATTTGGTTTTGAAATGCAAAAGAATTGTTATTTATGCCATTTCCACTTTATAATGATATGCTTGTTAATTACATGAACTGAATGCAGAATTTGTTTTTCCTAACCAGACAGGCCACTTTGGTAGTCCATCTGCATCTGAAATTACAAATCAGGCGCTTAGCCAATTTGCTGGAATTGAGGAGGAGATTCGAAACAATTCCTTGACATGAGTGTAGTTAAAACCAGGATTGAAAAGCACGTTTAATTTGAATCTCCACGGGGCTCCCGTGAGGAATCAATATTGGGGTTTATACCCGTTCCATGCTGGGAAATGCCACTTGCATTGTCTAAACGCTAGTTGCT
The DNA here is from genome assembly GCA_029783895.1 of Triplophysa bombifrons. Taxonomy (NCBI): domain Eukaryota; kingdom Metazoa; phylum Chordata; class Actinopteri; order Cypriniformes; family Nemacheilidae; genus Triplophysa; species Triplophysa bombifrons. The sequence goes on from CM056464.1 coordinate 18,828,341, forward strand.
AACAAGAATCCACTGCGGAACCAGACGCAACTAGCGTAAATTTGCCACTCCCCGATCTAAATCCGGTCTTCTTCAGCTTGGAGTCCAGCCAAGTTATCCGAGGCGTATCTATTACTGTCATCCACCGAATGCCTTGACAACACAGAGGCGCTTAGCTTTGTATCAAAATTTGCCCCCAACAATAGCTCAACAAGAGAGTCGGCTGCGTCTTAAATTTCGCCTCGTAAATGTGACAAGTTGGGCTCATTTGAAGTCTTTGTGGCCGGGGGTTTTATAAGCCTGGATGAGACAATGATCATGTAAAATGGAAATAAAAGATGGAGTATTTAAATAGGCCATGCAAAATCGCTTGCTTCTGGGGGGACATAAAAGACGAGGGGAAAAAAGAAAAACACAACAAATGAACAAATAATGTTTCCAGACGCAATCAAAGGATGAACTGTCACACTTGTTTGGCTTTTGAAAAAGCCTGGCTTTTCAAACGGAGATTTCAGATCTACAGAACACAAGTGGGCATGCATAATGCATTATGGGCTGTGGGGGGTACGAGGAGGAGGGGTGCTCGTTGCAGTAACAGAATCAAAAAGATGATGGGGTCTACAGTTAGACCTTTGTGGTCAATAGAGGGCCTATTAGAGGAAGGCATTTCCCCACAGAGATGTACAGACCGCTGCGATTAGACGTTGTTAATATGGACGAGATTCAATTTTAAGGGGTGTAGAGGTTACGTTTCGCACTTTACCCTAACCGTGGATAATCGCAGCCATGATATGCTTCTGAACTGAAGAAAACAAAACCATGTGTCTGGATTTGGGTTGTCATGAAATTTCAGTAGTTGAGACCACAGGATAAATGAACACTATTCATGCCTACTATTATATTATTATATTGCGTTATTTATTAAAATCATTAGTAAAAACTGTGCTTTATGTAATTATTCGAGTCAAATTAATGGTAATAAAATGAAGAACAAAGAAACAATGCTTTGGTTGTTACATCATGTTTTACACCAGCTACGACGCATTTCTATTATAAAATCTAGTGTGTCGTGTCTGTCATGTATGGCCGTTGCGTCTGATGTTGACACAGTGTTAGATTGTAAATTGGATTGAGTGTATTGAAGACGTCCAGCCAAGAGCAATTTTCTTGGTAATATTGTTGGGATTTTACCAGCACAGAGAAAAGTGAATTACACTGCAAATTCTTGGTTTGCCTATTTACATGTACAGACTTTTCAATTCTTTGTTTCAAGACAAAGTTCAGATTTAAAACTTGCCAAGATGGGCATTTCTCAAGTGTATTTGACTGTTCATGCACAGGAGAATTTGTCAGCAGCTGCCTGTCAATCACACAACCCTTAGTGGGTACTTGGTACAGTAGAAAGACTGCACTTATTTAAGCATTGACTACTGAATTGTAGTATTTTTACTAGTTTGAAGAGAAACAGAGGCTCCTAATGGAACGACAAACCAATTAAAGTCCCAGTGAAATAAAAAATTACAATTCCTATTTTTTCCCTGAAAAATTACAGTGTTTGTTTGACCAATTTCGGTCATTCACTTTTTAAAATTCATGTGCCCTCATAATCTTTATGGAAAATCTTAAATCACGTAAATGAGTCAGCTTGGGCGGAGCATCCGTTCACTCCTCCCCTTCAACTGCTGCCAGTTCCATTTTAAAATGCAACGGCTGTTTTTATACATACATTTTATACAATAAATTCGCAGTGAAAAACACAAGCAACTGTCACCATTTTTTTCTACTTCAATTACGTTCTACTCAGAAATGCGCAGAAATACAGAAGGAAAAACGATCGCAAGTTCCGTTTCATGGGGACTTTAAGAACAAGGCATAGTGCCGCATCGCCTCGTTCACGTCTGTTGTAAACAGTGTAAATGACTCACAACTGTATTACACTAGTTAGTAAGGATTATGCAAATGAAACTGCACTCATGTCGGAAATAAATTGTCTAACATCTACAAGATTAATTAATAAAGCTAACAGTGTCCACTACCTGCTTAAAACGTCCCACATAGGTCACAGGGGACCACATTCTCCGCTTCGTCCCTGCACTGCACGCAACCCCACCCCTCGCTCCTGGAACCCGTGTCGGCCAGGTGGCTGGTGCAGCTGTGAACCAGGCTCCTCTCGCTCTACGCCAGCCTGACTTCATGTCGGGTCTGCATGGGCGTGCAGCTGTTCCATTTGGCGGTACGACGGTCCAACCGCAGGCTATAAATAGGGTAGGACATAACATGTCAACAAACATTAAGCGTGGTGGATTGTGGGAAGTTGTGGGGGGATTGGTGATTTGAGGTTGGCTCGTATTGAACGCGGTGCTGGTATGACATGTTTGCTAGTCATTGTGAGAAGGCTCAGACTGTGGGAGATGTTTCCACTGCTTTCACACATTTTAACAGAGAGTTCAATAGTCAGACTCTCCATGGATGCGCTTGTTGGCGTTGGCTAACTTAAACAGAGCTATATGAAAAGTCACCTTGATGAGCTCCATTCGAGCCCCTCTATGTCCAGGGGAAATGAGACCCAGCTGGAAAGGTGGAGAGGCGGCGTGACTGAGCAGGAGGGATGCAAACTTTTTCCTCCCAGGCTGCCAAATTACAATCACTTTGGCAAGTGAACTCAGCGTGTTATCCTTAAAATCACGGTAGAGGAGAATTACATCCCCTCCAAAAGGAAAAAAACTGAATTCATTCCCACACGCTTTGCGCCTTCCTTTGTTCTTGCGGTTTATACTTCAAATGAGGTCACTCAGACTTTCAGCTTTCCAGTTTTGCTATTGTGCTTATATCTTTAAAAGCTTGCCCTACATATAATCACTTCTCAAAATAAAAGCAGTTTAGTGTGCTGGCTTGTTGCCTACATAGGGCCTAGATTTCAACAGCGTTGAATTGCTTCCTACGTAGGCAGCTCACAAAATGTTGAAACAGAGCCGTTGTGTTAGTATTTATTGCTACTGGAGTATTTTGTAAATAAATTTAAGCGAACATTCAGAGCAAATGTCATTTTTCTTTGATTGGAAGAGCGTGCTGGTTGCGCGGCATATAATTATCGGGCTGCGTTATTATCAGCGTGAAAACAACACACGCTGTGATTTTCCAGCAGAAATCAAATTCCATCATCCCCAGGATTCCCCGTCCACAACGGATCAGACCGAAGCATCTTCACTGTCCTCTACTGCCAATTATTTACAAACGGACCCGTTGAGCTCCTGGGGCCCGAACTTTTGTCACCACGTGAGTGTGTTAGTTAAAGAGAGCTCTGGAGCTCTGGACTTTGGCATATTTCCTCATTAGTTCCTCTGGAGACAGACTCTGTTGCAGACGACCTTTGACCCGTTTGCTTGATGACGGATGCTGCAGTGCTGTTGGTTGTCATCTGGCCAGGAGCGTGTCCACTCCGACCTGCCGGGTTGACACTTTACACTCATCCATCGCAGCATCAAAGCACATTTTCAGCTTGGGACAGCAGACCCTTCTTGACTTACCGTCCCAAGTCACGGATCGGATTATATCGGTGTAATTTGATTAACGCTGCCGTGTGTTTCCTTATGGATGTACTGTGACTGCTGGTACCTATGTCACATGAGGTTAAAACAGTAACATTTCTTCTGATGGCAAGTGAAATCCATCTAGCGCAAAAATGACCCAGGGATATTTATGAAGCTGTGGTTATGGTTGCTGCGTGACATGTAAATGTGCCCTTTGTTTAAAAAATACATGTGTGTCGAATAGTTTACATAGACGTTATACGTTCATCGCCGGAATCTGATTGTGGGATTACCAACGTATCTCTGGTGCCTGTTCATTCATCGCAGTTTCTTTTCAAAACCAATGGGGAATTTCTGGAAGGCGGTCACACCGAAAGAATTCAAGGAGGAATGTTGTAACGTGCCATTTTTATAATGAGAGCTGCATGTTTAAAAAAGGGATGACATTTCGTTCATCATAGTGATTATTATCTTTAACCTGGAAATGTTTTTTGGCTTTTTTGACAGAAGGGCGACCACACTGAAAATTTTAGATGATTTGTATAAAAAATCTGATTTGATGATCATATCAGAGATTTGAGTTTGTAGTAAATACAAGACATGACTTGTAGATAAATGAGCATTGTAATAGAGGCTTTTCGAAGTCAAGGTAATTATTGGGAGATTTGGAACGAGTGAGACATTTACTTGCTCCTTTCTGTCGGCCCCTTTCAAATAAAGGAAAATTACAGGTTCAGTAGGCTTACAGTAAGTACAGTAAACTACCGCAGAAAAAGAATAAAAACGCCAAAAAGTTCAGAAAAATACACTTTGTAACTGGAGGACCATTTTATATGTGTAACTGGAAACGTTTGTGGTATCTTTGCATACATAGTGCCCGAGTTAGCAAGATTACAGTCTACATGGCAATGACAAAAATAGAAAGTTATTAAGAAAATTAAGAAAACGGACAAAAAGCGAGCAAAGGTTTTTAAGAAAAAACAATCAGATCAAGTGAGTGATGTTATAGCACCAGTTTCATGTTAACATTTATAAAGGGTTTAGCTATATTTTTGTGTATTGAATGTTTATTCAGGGGCCATAGTTCACCCGTGTACTTCCCCGTATAAGTGCATTACTTTAAAAAACATAATTGCTTATTTGTGTAAACTGAGGGGCGAAGTGATAATTATGTATTTTCTAGTATCTTTAATCTTTAAACTCACAGTAGTGAGTTCACGCAGGATTTTAAAAAATTACATTTTAAAAACAGCTTAAAACATATCAAGAACGATTTATAGAATAATTTATCGTTATTAACTAATATTTGTTTACGAGAATCTCAGATGGGATTTTAAAATGAGCTCATCATTGCATCAAAATGCCTTTCCGAGTCTCATTTATTTCTGTGATTTCTGGGAAAGTGTTTTCTGTGCTGTCTTTGAAGGTTTGACTGGGCTCATCAGCATGCGCAGCAGCGGTTGATGGGTTAACCCTTCGAGTGCCGTCAGCACAGTGATTGGCCTTGGCTTTGTGCTACAACACCAGCACTCTCACTCTCTCATATTGCCCTCTCTCTCTCTCACTCTCTTTCTCTCATCTGTCCTTGGGGGCCTCCCCCCCTCATCATCATGTCTGGGCCTGGAGCCCGTTGCTATGGTAACCTCAGGAAGAGTTAATGCAGCAGGAGACTGAAATTGTATTATCTTCTATTTCCCCCTTCTCCTACTTCCTTTTTTTTATTTTAGTCTTTTTAGTTGTAATGGGGGGAGGGGGTTAAATTGCTGGTGGGCGATGATGAATTTGTGTTCACACTAGATTACAAATAAAAGCGATTCTCTTGTGGGGCAGTGTAAACACTTTGAGTGAAATAAGGCACATTTTATGTGTTCGTCTCTTGTTTATGAATGTAAAAAAATGTAATAGACAGAAATATGACCAAGGCCGATTAATTTCGGCTATTCTGAGAACTGGTTAGAATAATATCATTTGCAGTCTTGTGACTAATAGAGATGGTAATTCCTCTTTATGTCGGATGTAAAATCATTTTTCTGTTTTTGAATATGTTTCAGTGAATTTTGAGTTGGGCCGCTGGTTGCCCTGATCTCTAGATTTTTGTTTTGGTTTATTTACTGATAAAAAGCTTTTCATGTTGAATTTAAAAGAAGTGTCACACTTAAACATTTCAACCACAGGATTTTATCATATGACACATTGATCAGTTGTTGGATTGGTAAAATTTGCGAAAGTAGATACAAGTCTGTTTGGTGATTCAACATTGAATTCTCATCAAAAGGATGAAAGCATAATTTATCTGGCGACCATCACCTACTTTCGCTTCTTTGACAGTCTCACCTTTATCCATGTGCACTCCATCAACCTCCCACCATTTCCTCTTTGACACTCGAGCTCAAATGAGGGCTTGTTTGCTTTGCTCCTACTGCTTGTTTCACTTCATGTTCCTGCCCATTCATTGACAGTGATGAGAGCAAGTCCAAGGGGTCCACTCAAGATTTGCTTCAAAATCCCCATATTAACAGTATTGTAATCCCGCCGGCCGCTGGCGAAGAAGAGAAATGGGGAGTGTGTGTTTAAGCCACTGGGAAATTATTAGAGGGTCTGAACGTAGACAAAGAGCGAGATCTGCTGGGTGGTTGGAAAACATATTCCAGATTTGAATATAGACATTAAGGGGTACTTTATTAAGAATGAATTGTGCCACTGATTGCGTTGTTCATTTGCATTCCTTGTTGGAACGCTAAAGGAATTATGCAAATAGTGTAACTGTTCAAACGGGCGAAAGAAATCTGTGCTGAATGCAGTGATGTGTGGTCTTTTACTGGGACGGTACAGCGGTGCCTTTTTAAAATGTAAGAGAGTGCGTGATTACCCGGTAACAATACACATCTCCATCACTGCTGACATTATCTATGAAAATGCACCCTAACATGCATTGAAGGGTAGATGACTTTAAGTTGCATTAAAGGGGTCATATGGCACGAACACGTGTTTTTCTATGTCTTTGGTGTTTTATAAGTTGCCCATGCATGTATTAGACACGTAAAATTGAGTCGGAACAAAAGATGCATTCTGTCTTTAAGCGAATGCTCACACAGACCTGCCTGAAACGGCTTTTGTAACCACACAAATCTACCTCAGTGGTAGATTTTGTGGTATGAGTTGACTAAGGCCGCCCAAATATATATACGCCAGTAAGATGGGCGTACCTGTCAGCATGATTGCTTTGTAATCTGATGTTCGAAATATGGGAAGAGGCGTTACATTTCCGTCACACGCTTGCATTATTCGACCAATCACTATGCACTGGTTAACTGGCAAATCATAGCACACCTCGCTTTTCAGAGCGTTGAGCTTTGTAAAAAACCTATGCGTTTCAGAGAGGCGGGGCAAAGAGGAGATACAAACATGCATGGTGTGTGGAAAATACGGCGTTTTTTTACCTTAAATAGTGTATACACATTGCATTACATCTAAAACAAAGGATTATATTTGTTTCAGCCGTGTCATTTGACCACGTTAAGTGTAATCATTTAAACATTACAGTACTTTTGGGTTAAAAGTATAAAAATATATCCATTTGTAGTTGTGTATTTATAATTCATTTTAATGTAAGTGGACTTGCACAATCACAGAGCAATATCCTCCACCAACATGTGCAAATCCATTCTTCATCCTCTATAGAGAATCAAGTCAAAGTTGAATAAAATCCCCTGCCATTTGTGTAATGGAGGGTTGTTATTAAATTGCGAGTGCGGGCCTTAACTGATGCACACACACACACACACACACACACACACACAGAGAGAGAAATAAACAGATTGTGGTTGTTTAGGAACCACTATGTGGCGAATTATCAGTTCCTGTGCAGTTGAAGTTGGAGGGTCTCGCCCATAATACTAATCTCTTATTTGTCTTCACTTTCCCTTGATAAAGTGGCTGTCCGTTGTTTTTCAGTCTTATCAGGATCTGTTTCGCTGTGGGTGTTTTTATAGAACGAGTGTTAGGCATCTGTTTAAATAAGTGTCACTGTTTATTAATTAGCGTGTGATTCTTCCTCATGTTGCAGGTTATAATGTCACTCATAAACTACTGAAATGAAATAAGGGTCCAGAAGAAATGAGTTTAATTGACAAAAGCAATGATTAGACTTTGATCAGTCATTTACGTGTACGACCCATTCTTACTTATTAGCATCATCATAGTGTATTAGTTCAGTATTATCAATGTCGTCTATTTCAAGCTCGCTGTGAGAGGAGCGATCTCATTTTAACAGCAGTGGGAGGTTGATAAGAATTACCTGGTTTATTATTCACCTGTGTATACCTTGGAGCTGTGCTTACATGAAAAGTTTTAATCTTTTCCAGAAATTTAGAAAACAAGCTGTTAATAATATATTATATTATTGATGCTTATAATGTAAAATAGCATAAGAGAGATTTATCGTCATTATTTGTTTTTTTCTACACGTTTTGCTGTCCCACAATAACATACTTTTGCGGTTTATTTGTCAGTTGACAAAGGTAGTTACCCATATAAATGAAAACAACATTTATATATGCCAACAGACGTATTGTATCTGCCTTATTTTCAATAAAATCTTGTGTCTCTTATAATGTGTTATATAATATATATAATATACAGTTCTAATAAATGACAATACTTCTCGAATTTTCAACAGACAACGCATATTTTGCTTTTAGAAGCTATCGGTAAGTCAGTTCAAATTTGTTGTGGAAAAAAGTGTTATATATTTTGATTAAATTCTCTTAACTAGCACAGCTAAACATTTGCGCCTAACCATGGAAGTTTTCTGTGAGAATTGTATATATTTAATATGGACCTTTATTATAATTTACAATATAATTTCTTTATTTTAACAGTATGTGGGCCCATTAGATAAAATTTGCAAGTACATTCATGTGCCTTCCACGAGTGTATAAAATGCTTAATGCTATAAAAATGCAATTAAGACATTGAAGTCTCCTGATTAAGCATTGTGTATAATATTAATGAAACAGTAGTGCTTTAATCCCAAAGCATTTATTACAGCAGTTTAAAAAAAACTGTGTTGGTCGTACGAACGATTTAAATAAAACCACTTAGTTCAGAATCAATTTCTGTCAGCAGTACCAGAGTTAAAGAATGAAAAATAATCCAAGCAGTTTACCCAAAGTCATGAATAATGCACGTTGGCGTGAAAGGTTTCCCCGTCGCCCATTCATATGGCTTGCTTTATGTACCAGCTTTCATTGTCTTTGCCAATAGCGGCGCGTGAGCCAAAATATCTAAAAAAGCCCCCGAGTGCCAAATGAATCCAATGTGGCTCCGGCTAGCGCTATTTTTTTGTCAGATCCTGCCTGGCTTCAGACTCGATCTCAGCGGTGACACATACTTTCCTTCTCAACAGCTTTTCTTACCCCATGTGGTGGACATTACCCTCAGACTGACAACTTCTCCAGTTTCCTACAGACCCGGGCCCTCGATGTGTGTGATGCCAGATGACTGTTATTAGGACCTCTCTGTAGCATGAACGCTGAGCTTTGAAAGGTCACTGGAAAAAAACACTTTGAAAAAAGACAAAGGGCGAAAGAAACAAGAGTTGGCTGCCGACAAGGTTTGTGCTAATAGCACAATAAAACAATACTGTTAAGTGGTCCCTGAAAATAATTGCAGATCTCTGTTTTTATTTGCGAAGGCTCCCGGGTAATAAACTGGGTAACATTCGGTGCTAGCTGTAAAATGTGTTCGGGCCGCAAGTGGAAAAGGAGCACGCTGGCCTATTGACTATTTTTTATTTATGAAGGGATGAGAACATGTTTCTGCTAGAGTAATTATTAGAAAAAAGACTTTCCCTTTGTTTTGAACAGTTTGTGTGGTGTAAGAAAAGGACTTGTTAACAATCCATCAAAGCATACTTTTGATCATTCGTCTCCATGTTAATTTAGCATTCACAGTTGAAAGCCAAACCAATCTTCTCTTTATGTCTATAAATGTTAGTCGGATCATCCTCCCAGAAATTTAATTCTGTCAATATTTGTAACTCCTGGCTGTATAACAAACACAAAAGATTCTCACATTCAGACTAGAAATAATGTGCCTTGTTACGTGATACATGAGAATCAATGTGTTCAGTGAATTAACAACAAAACTGAAGAGAATTTCCGTGATGCGAAAATTTTTGAAAATGCAAATGCACAAATGTCATTTCAGATGCATGGTGGAGTGGAACATATTTTTCTTGTCTATAAAGAGCAATATGAATATACCTTAATACATACCCTTGTATGTTCTTCAAATACAAAACAGAAATGACATAATGATAATTAAAATCATTTTGGGATGCACTATTGCATGAACTATGGGTAGATGTGTATTCTCCCAGAACCAGCATGCTCTGAACTCTTGTGCTTTTTAAAAAGAAATCAAGACCAAATAAAAGCAAATACCCAGTATTTTACAGTAAAAACAGCGGAAACTGGCCTTTGAGTTGTTGCATTTGATTAAAATAGAGGCAAATTACCCATACATATTACAGATGAACTAAACACAGCTGCAAAATTTCACTCTCCTGGATCTTTTGTTCTTGTCATGCGGTGTCGCCGTTTCTTTTTTGAAAAGCCCAGTCAACTGTCTCCTTTTCTCGATGAAGTGTAAGAGAGTCATTATCGGAAGATTAGTGACAGTATCAAGTTTTTGCACCGGGGACCCTTGGGGTCAAAGGACTTGGCAGGCCATTGGCTGCTCACAGGGGCCTGTAGCTGTAACTTGCCACGCCACTATGACCTGAACTGTTGGCCTCACTACAATTCGACACCAGAGAGAAGGGAAGCTTTATCAGAGCCACTCTGCGGGACTTACTATTGACACAGCGTATCTGATCCAGTAATCCTTCTCCAATCATCTAGCCGTTCCTCTCTTGCCTTGCAAATACTCCAGTAGTTTTTGCTATCCTTGAGTATTTATTTATTTCTTTATTCTTAACGCAATGCATTTGTACATATGGATTTTTTCTGTTTGATTGATTTAACCATTTTGGATTTATTTTATAATCTATGCAAGATAGTGAAATCGGTTTGTAATCCATATGTGCAAGTAATCTTAAAGAGTTTGACATATACATTTAACACCTTTCTCAAGGAAACAGCCGTGCATATTAGCTTTGTCCATTAGAACTGGAATTCAGGTTCAGTGCACCCATTCAGACATGTTTTGGAACCAGGTTATTACATACTGATTAAAGCCGGCATGAATGGTTCTGTCAACCCTTCGTGCTCTTCTGCCACTCGCTGGAATTAGCAATTCAGACCCATAGTCTGCCGCTTTGCCCTCTGAGAGTAGGAACATTTTGTTCCCCATTTCAAAGAATCAAACCCTTGTTAAGTAACGTTAGTGATTATACAGGGCTGACTTAGGAGATTTCAAAGTCTTGGACTTGTCTTTATTGAAGATGTCGGCTTCCATCAGTTAATTAATGTGAGATAAAACCAAATCCTTTAATTAAGAGCTAATTCATTTTTATTAAGATAAACACGAGTGCTTAAGGAAACAAAACTGTATTTGTCCCATTCACTCTGTATTTCATCAAGTCCTTTCTTTGAAAGATTGTCTTTTAAGATTTTCCTTTGCCGTATCGGCTCTCTGTCAAGTAGTACCACATTTTTGAAAACCATTTGTGAGCCAGGAATATACGTGTGTGCCTGCTTATCTGAATTTGGCTTTTCGAAAATTTGACAGCGGGTTCAAGGCTTGATTGCTTGAAGGACAGGATTTTGGACGAATGTGGACTTTCACCATTTGCTCTGGCACGGGTTTCAGGATCAAATGAATTCTGGGTTCTTCAGAGAGAACCAGCACCCTAGTCAAACACAATATATATATATTTCTGCAGGGATTTTTTGGAATATAATAGCGCTGTTTTATTGCTAACCCACATGGTTTTGATTGTGGCGGCGGAGGAAGCCATTTGCTCCTACAGGTGGAGAATTTTTTCTGAGACAGCAGTGACTACACCCTAAACACACTAATCCAATGGTATTATGCTTAAAACACAGGTCGGGGTTCCAGATCAAATGAGTTTTAACAGTAATTGTTGTGAACAGTGAAAAGATTGTCTCTTTAGCCTAGGTGTATGTTGCTGTCAATCAATTGTAAGACAAAACAGTTACTTACACTTTTTTAAAGGGTTAGTTCACTCAAAAACACGAATTCTTCATCATGTATTTACCCTCATGTCGTTCAAAACCTGAATGACATTCTTTCGGCCTCAGTCCAGTCTGGAGCATCAGAGTGACTTGCGACTAAACGCGTGACATAGAGGAAACGCTTGTACAGTGTCATCTTAAATGCCTCTATTGAGGCTGACAGGCCCAACTTTTATAGACTCATTTAGACTGTCTACGCAGAGTTTCTCCTCATTAAAACCATTCTCTGGGTTCTTTGATGAATTCGGTTTGTTTTTCCACCCGAAATAAAATTTGGAGGCTTCACAGCCTTTTCACAACTGCGTCGACTCACTTAGGAGATCGCTATGAAATACAACCCACTTGTAAACAGTTCGAACAAGTGTTATGAAAATCTCAATTTACCGTCCATCTGTTGAAATACATGTTCTTAAATGCAGGTGGGGGGCAAGTGGAGGTGGGCGGCATTGATCTTTAATGACCTTGTTCAGTTATGTAGACAAATTCAGGATGTCTGAAGTATGATGGAAAAAAAGTGTTTAAAGGCCATAGAGTGTATTTTTTTATTTAGTATTGAGCAAAACTATTGATATTATTGGAGGCAAGACAGGATATCTGTTTAACTAACCTTCCCTCAGTCTGCACAATAGGACTGGGCCGCTGTCATGGGCACCCACTCTTGTTTTGCAAAGTATTCCTCATTTCTGTATTTTTATTTTTTTTTATTCAGAAATTGGAGTGTTATCACAGCCCAATCCAATAGACACTCCAATGGCACTTGTGCATGAGTGTGCCTCAACATTTTGATTGAAATGCAAGAATCTCTCTTTCCAAAATAAATACAGGTAAATCACCCCTCGTAATTGTGGCTCTCAAAGTCCATTAGTGGTAATTTAATAAATAAACATGCCTCATTTGTACGCGTTATTGGTAGAGGCCCACAGCTACGGGTCTCGCCACTACAAGGCGATGTTGTAATCCGTGTGACTCGGCTCATGGCAGGCCACACGCTGAGACCGTGAGTGAAAAATGGATGGAGTTCCTGGCATATTTATGCGAGGGGACGGGAGACTGCAGACTAATAAGAGAGAGGCGGTGGCCCCCGCTGATGTGTGAGGCAATATCCTCCTGTGGTGCACGGCCCCTCTCAGGGGACGTCTCTTTAAAGGACGGAAGCAGAGAATGGAAGAGAGAAGACGGCTGGCCTGCTGCCCTCTGAAACCTCAGTCCCATCTTCTCTTCAATGGCCCTGATCACCCAGCTCTCCCCTCCTCATGGAAACGCTCACATTCGGCCTCAGGAAATGATGCGTTGCACGGGAAGATGGGATGGGGGTTGATTTTTCCTGGGAATTGAAAGTGACAAAACAGAACACATTAAATGGTGTTTTAACTTTCTTTAGATTTTATCATTTGTTTTATAAGAGACAGAAAGAATAGGAAAAACAGGATCAGTTGTGCTTTTAAATAAAGTGTTTATATGATGGGTGTTTATAAAGGGGGGTCTTAAAATTGGAGCCAGTTAGAGAGTGAATAAATGCGTTTCATAAGGTCACATTATAATTGGTATCACCAAATTCTTATATCATGGTGACGATATATGTTATTATTTTTCCTTGCAATTTAATGAAACTGTGTTTATATTTTAGCAACCATGTGGAAATACTTAATTTGCTTTCCGGATAATCCTGTGAAAAAAATTAACCATTTTCACACGAATCGCTCGTCACTAATCACTTCATTTGATTAGTTTTACATTCTAATTGAAACTTGATGGACGCAAACCAAAATATATGATTATTTGTAACAAACAAATTGCAATTAGGTTATAGGAATTAAGTTAAAAGACTCAAAACAATAGAAACTAATATAATAAAACGGTTTGTTGAAATTTTAATTTTGAAAATTTACTTAATTTTTATATATACGCACAACAGTTGCCATAAATCGACCATATTCCCAAGAAACCATAATTCAATTCAGTTTTACTTATAAAGTGATTTTTGCTTTACATAGATTATAAATAGAAGGAAATAATAATAATATATTCTAGATAAATAAAATACAGTAAATTACATGGTATAATTGCAAGTTATTCTCTATGCCCATTAATCAAACTAGACTGTAATAAGTACAATATTGGATTTTATGAAACTGTCAATAATAAGCAGCTACAATCCATTTAGCATTTATTTTAAGAATTGATATGTTTAGGACTCACCCTAGTGTAAACAATGTAAAGCAGCCTGCATAAATATTTGGTATTGGTATATGAACTGTATAGAAAAGCATTTAAAATTTAACACATTTCTGCCACACTGTAAACCCATGTAAGTTGGTAATACTCAAACATTTTTGAGTTTTAGAGGACCTTGGTTTAAGTAAGCAGAACTTTCAAATTTTGATTAATGTTAAGTTAAAGTTCTTACCAAATCCTAGCAAGTACAACTTAAATATTTAATTTATCCTTTTTATGACATTAAGTAGACAGAACTTAAATAACTAAAACACCAAAAGTGATTTTTTAAGTTAATTGAACTAAATTCTTTCCTTGTTTTTATTTTACATATTTCTTAGTCTTAATAAGCATAAATCAAATACTTCGACTTATGCATCCCAAAATATCACATGTTACAGTTCAAATGTAGCTTCGCAGAGCCTAAGCACATGCACCACTCTTCTAAACAATGGTAACCACAAAACTGAAAAATGTGGCAAACTCATCTAAATATCTAAGTGAACATTAAACACTAACAAGTCTTTATCTTTACTAAAAACATTTAAACAAATCATATTTAGTCTGACGCAAATCATGCTGGGAATTGTAAATCCTTCTTGACCAATTGTGTTGAATAAACTTGATTAAATTAAGTAAATCGAACAAGGAGTACAGTTTAAGTAAAAACTTCAAGTTAATCAAAAATAATCATTACACTTCACTCAAAAGTACAAAAGTGTTTCAGAACCTTAAAATATTTTAGTAAGTAGAACTTTTTTAGTTTACATTACTTAATCTGTTTGATTATTTTGAACATTTGGGTTTACAGTGCACCAGAAAGTAGCTATATACGTATCATTTTACTGTCCAGCCATAGATAGAATCAATACTAAATGAACTGGACACTAATATATACTTAATAATGTTTTACACCTCTTCAGCTGTTGGGATTTCTGAGCCAGCTGTAATGAAATGAACATTATTACAGTGTGAATGAGAATGAAGCAGTGATAAAACAGTGTCCCTCGTGACTCTTCTCTCTGCTCGTGTTTTCCATTATCTCAGTGATAGCAGGCTGTGATTGACTCTACTTTTATCACCTTGTTGCTGTCGGGCAGAAAAACAGTTTCGGCTCATTTATAGATCAATGATGTTTACCGTAATCAAGCGATACATTTTCTACTTGCAGACTTTTTCATTCTTCTAACCCTAAATCCATTAGATTCTTACCTCTTTGTTCTCCATATATACCTGTACATACTCATTTAGCACAATTTCAGTCTCTGTTAATGCCTTGACTGTGAATTCCGGGGTGTGAAAGTCTTATTCCTGTCTCATCACACTAGCCTCCAACCGACAGGTGCCCCATTTCCATGGGAACCGTTGAAGTTACTCAGAATTGGTTCAACCTTATAGAAGCACAAAATTGGCCTGAACTCAGTCTGTTATTGCTGGGATAGGGTATATTGGGGATTTGGGATTATGGGATTTTTGTTACAGATTCAGTGGATTTTCTACTTAGCGTATGGTGCACATGTACACGATGAAACTCTTTTGAGGAAGGTTTGTTCATAACATATCAAAGGGGGAAACAAAACCATCCAAATGATGTAACTATTATTCAGAAATGTTGTAAATGAATGATAGTGTTTTGAAAATGTAAGATGCACTCCAGCTATAATTATTTGAAGCCTAGATCAAATAATTAAATCAACAATGTGATGAAATGAATTTGAGGAAACGTAATGATTCCTGCAACTGAAAGCAATCACAAATGCATTTCACATGTGAATTGCGAGGGTCCCAGAAGTTCATTATTTTTTAAAGTTAATTTGAAATTTGCGCCTGCTAGATTTTGCCCACATGACAGAAATGGGGATTGAAGGGCCCGAGGTTTCATTTCCGTGCTCTGTGCTCTGGAATGAGAGATCAAAGAAACTCGTCTTACTTTCCCACTACTACTATCCCTCTCTCTCTCTCTCTCTCTCTCTCTCTCTCTCTCTCTCTCTCTCTCTCTCTCACTCTCACTTTTCCCACATTTCTCTCTGCACATCCAGATTGAACCTTTCCTTTGTGTCATTTATTATTCAGACAAAATTACACCTATAGGTTTCATTTGATTTAATTTGTCATGTTACACAATTATGCTCATACATTGAGTCTATATAGGCAATTTTTTGTTAAATATTGTGTCATATAAATGTTGCTTTTCTCCATTTTTATAACAAATAGGCTATATATTAGTGTACTTTATATTGGAGTATAAAAAAATCAATACCGCAGCAAACTCTGTAAAACTCACTCCCTCGTTCCAAATAATCTCACTACGTCTGAATGTAGCTGGAAACATCATAGCACATTGTTGCTCTCTGTCAACATCAAGCGCAACAAACATGTTTTGTTCATAATCAAATTGAAACCTAGGAAGCAGTGAGTGACACACAGACAAGTTTTAGACGTCTCTTCTGGTGGAACGTCTGTGCGGAATGTTCCAGCTTGGCTGGACGCGTGTTGAAGAATATGGCTTATGAGGTTATTGTGGTCGTCTAGACGTGACTGCAACCACATTTGTTTTCAGCAACTTTGACAGACGCGTTTATTTAAGTGCGGCGACGCCAACCTCCGTGTCAGCGTAACGGCAACACCTCCACCCGCCAGAGAGACAACATACATTTTGACTTGAGTGTACCGCTAGAACACGAGCTACGGTTTTGTAAGTACTGTATGTGTGACATGTAGTGGTGAATTCAGGGATGATATGTGTCAGAAGTTCTAATAAGTCGTTTTCATGAATACGGACTCATGTATCCATTGAACTGAAAAATAGTAAATTCATAAAACAGGAAGGTCTAAAAGTTCATTACCCAGCATTTGTTCCTGTCACGTCAGGTTAATATGTAATAAGAGTAACTTGTGCCATGAACGAACACGTCTACCACAAAGTGAAACATGATTGTTAAACATCAAGCTTTCGCCGTTGGGCTTCTTTCTGAACTGCAGCGTCTTCCACAGAGAACATGAAGACATTATGTCTCTGTGCAGTCAATGTAATTTGCCGTCTATCAGGAACGATTTCCATTGCCATGCAAAGTTGAACAAAGCATGATTAAAGACAAGCTAGTGGACCCTGAGTTCTCTTCAAGTGGATTTGCTTTGAAATCGGACGCCAGTTTGAAGCATTCGGAGCGAAAACGACAACAGGCTGCCGGTGGATGATTGGAAGTTGTTGTTGGGTATTTAGTTGTTTTCTTGTTCTGCAAAAACCCACCAGGCTCAGGGGAGAATGTTTAGAACCAAACGCTGATTAACAATTGGTGAAACGACTTCAAAGGAATGAAGAATTAAAGCGTAAAGATGTCTGAGATCTCCTCTGCTTGTGTGTTTTGTTTCCCTTTTGATGCTTATCATTCTTATGGTTGGTATTGAGGGAGCTAGTTTTCATAGTTTATTTGTTTGACATTGTTTACACAACATGAAAAAGTGCAAAGGTTTATTAATCTTAACAAAACAGAAAGTAGTGCTATAGCATATCCGACATCACATTTGTTTCTGAGGAGGGTTTCAGTGGGTGAATAAAATGAAAATATGTTTGACCTACATCACACATTTGTCACAGTTTTTTTTTCCTCAAAGATCTTTATTGAGTCACAGAATGAAAACATTATTCCAGCAAAACAAAAAAGTACTTTGATTGTATAACATTATTTACTGTTACTACGTAGTTTGGTATCACTTTACAAAAATGTTGAGTTTGTTTACATTAGTTAAAGGCGTAGTTATTTTGCTTATTGATAGTGTAATTTAGCTAATGCTTTACCTAAATACAACCTTGTTGTAAAGTTTAACCAATTTTAATCACACAAGCATCATAAACAGTATTTTTTAGTGCATTACAGTACTACACCATGTCTACAACGGACGCGACCGGCACAACGCGACACGACAAAGGCTTGTTCTTCATGGGGTTGTCGTGCCACATCCAGTGTAGACAAAATGTAAAATTAAAATGGGTTCTAAATGTTCTATTGTCTATTGGTGTGTGTGAGAATCCTCCTCTGGCTGAAAATGTGATGTTGAATTCAGGTTATCAGACAGACGTCAGATGAACATGCCTCATATGTAGTTATTCAGAGGCCCGTCGACCTCTTCTGACTCGCACCTCATCAGCCTCTCCATCTCTCCTCCTGTTCCCCGCAGCAGCCGAGATCTGCCTTTGCATAATTACAGGGCAGGGGTTAAAAAGCGCTTTATATGTCTCCAAACGACATCTGAGCTTCAAAGCAAGAGATAATACGCACGTTTCTTTAAGGAGATATTTGATGCCCTCAGGCGCTACCTGGCACTTAGACTGCGACATTTTTGTTTGTTTATTTTGATTCCTGTTTCGTGACACGTTTATTTCAGTTATTTTCATTTTGGTTTTCGTAAACAGTGGCGCAGACATACGGGAGGCCAATTTTCCGATAAATTACCATCCAGAATCCTGCAACTCGAAATAGACTAAGATTAGATTTAAGTTCTTAAACGCACCCTGCATGGCGTTAACTTCAGCCGCAGATCTGCAATTACGTCGTAATTGTGGTAAATTCCTCTCAATGTGAATGTGAAATATGGAACATGAAGAAGACATTAATTTGAAGTCGGTGCCCATTAAGGGATAATCGACGTGCAGCTGCCATAATTTCCTCTCTCGATTATGCAGTCTGCCGAACGCGCGATCAGCCGCTCTGAACATTACTGCGCCCGGATCTGTACAGTTGACACGACATGGAAAATGGACATTTGTTTGGCGGGCTTTCGTAATGTCTGTTTGTCTCCGCTGTAACTCCCACTGAGGCTGACAGCGCTCGTGTTGTTTGCGGACACAGAGCTGATGTTACGGGGCATGCAGAGGTCTGTGCGCTAAATTGGGTCAAATCCTGGAAATGTGCCGGAGATCCTCCTGCAATATTCATGGCATGACATTTCAGACTCCAGACGTGCTTTCTAATTGGTCGACGCGGTTAATCATGGATCATGCGTATTGCCGGTTGAGTCGTGGACAAAAGATGATAGAGCGAATTAGAGACTGTGTGACAAAGGCAATTAAACAAATGAGGCAATTAAGAAAAAAATGAAATGTTATATTTATTGTAGATCGCGGTGACATATTGTTTCTGTCATGATTCACTGGAGGAAATCTTAAGCAAGGCTGTTTTATTGAAATGCATGTGATATTTTGGTATATAAGTAGTTTATATTAGCACATTATTGTATTATATTGGATGTATCAGCACTTAACACTTCTAATGCATTGATTATACATAAAATAGCTTAGCAAAGGGAATATCATTTTGAGAAAAAATTGAAAAGTATCATCGTTTTTTTGCAGATTACACTTGATTTGATACACAATGGCATCTATACATTATGCATTTAGATTATAATAGTGCCACAAAGAGCCCAAATAATCTTTGGGTTGCTTTATAAATTAGAACCCAACACAATCTAGTCTTGTATCTGAATTAGAACAGGACGTCTCAATGCCATTTAGATTGACGCATCGTGTGAATCGAGTCTATCACTTATCCGCTCTGCCCTGAAGGAAAGCCTTCCAGGAGAGTTAGCAACAGTGGTGGTTTGGGAAAGGTGAAGTGTGTTTTAGTCTCCATTGTGCAGCCAGCACTTCAGCTATTCCGCCAAGCCTCTGCTAATATGAGCGCAAACAATGGCCTCCTTCAGGAAATGGAAAGAGTCCTGGAGGGAAGTGGTGTCAGTGGTCAGGGTGATAACCCGGCACCTAGCAATTACTGTCAGCGGTGCTCATTAATCTGAGAGAGTCCTCCTGCTCTCCCACCACAGGCTCTCCGTCCTTTACACGAAATTCTGGTCTGGTTGACTGTTTCTGTTAGCTGAGGTGCAGTTTGTCTGAGGGAATGCTGAATTTGAACCCTTTGGTAATGAAATGTTGTCAAAGAGTTGATATGATGCTGGTACTTGTCTTAAGCAAAGCACATCTCTTCCACTTAGGGATAGGCAATATATTAATATATTGTCTGTATATTTGGTATTATTTTTATTGCACTTTTATTTTAGTAACTCTGTAAGGTGCTCAGACCCTGTCTACACTATTGCGTTTTTATTTGAAAACGTATCTTTTTCTCTCCGTTTTGGCCGTTCGTCCACATTGAAACTGCGTTTTCGTTGCTTTTATGAGAGCGCAATCGAAAGTGGATACATTTGAAAACGCTGTTTTCGCGTTGTAGTGTGGATGGGGTAAATGGTTTAAAAACAATGACGCATTTTCCGTCCTTTGATGCAATTGTTTTACTTACTAATGCGCAATTTTGTTTGGCAGCGGAGCACGATGATAGTTTCGCTTCAGCAGCTTTATAGTCTTGTGTTAACCGCAGCAACTTTATGTCTTTGTCAAACCATTCCTGAGCACTGTGTCATGCGTTTTTAGACGCAATGATGCATTCTGTGAGAAACGCTCCTAAGTCGTGTGTATTTGGGCATAGGTGCAGCACTGTTCATGTAACATTTGTGATGCCAGGCGGCCTCTTAAACGTCCGTTCCCAGGGCACATCAAAGTCATAATCCGTCCCTGAATAGGGATACCACATTAGTTAGCAAAGTATATTGTAATTTTTGCATTTTATTGCAAATGTGCATATCACAATTGTTTGCTTTAACTAAATTATTTTGTAAGTTGATAAAGTTAAACATATAGTCAAATTTTAAGGTTGATGCAGATAGTAGAGAGAGGCTGTGTAAGATGTGTGGAAAATTATAAATAACAAGAAATAATGTGAAACTTGTATGTTGGTTATGCTTTTTTCATATAGTATCGTTGGTTATGCTATTATTGTATTACTGTCTATGTTTTGTGTCTTAAAAAAACGAACTAATATGTAATTATCTCATTTTTCTTCAATATTGTGCCGCTCTACCCCATACACCTGTGTTTAAAACATTATATATATTCTCTCATTTTATGACTTTGTGCAGCGTTGCTCAGATAATCACCAGGACATGCAGTGACTGAAAGATAATACTTCTGAATATTGTCTTCAAAATGCTCATTTATTATTTTTATTTAAATGCACATCAATAGTGGATCATAATTTTATGTTAATGTTTGATTGTTTGTGTCCAGTCATTGGTCACTGGCTTAATGGGCACATGAGGCTACCCATAGTGCGTTTAGTTTGGCCTTTCCTTTTTTCAAACAAATGTAGAAAAGCAAATCAAATTCACTACTCTTATGTCACAAAAAGCTGAGTAGGAAAAAAAGAAAGAAAAAGTGTAATCCCAACAGAGCGCGGTTGTTGCCTCAGGCTAGTCTGTCCCCCCAGACACCCCCCAGAATCCTCCTGATGAACGGCCGCTATCTTTCTCACATCAGTCTTGTCCAGGCAGGGAGAAATCTTGAAATAAACGAGTGGAGATCTCCACCTCCTCTGTCAATGCCTTAATGCGAGCGATAAGCAGCTCCATATAATTACAATCCTCCAAAATAATTGTAACAAGAGGCTAAACGCTTAGCTGTACTTTTAATTAGCCAGTGCTTCAAATTAATAATTGCCGCTTAAATCAGAAATCATGCCCGCTGTTGTGCCGGCTGCAGCATTCTAATAACAGTGCCACTCGCTGGCTGTTTATTACATTATTTCGCTATAGGGGGGCTTTCACTGGAGGCTACACGGGGAGAAAGATGAGGGGCTTGAGAAGGGAGAGAGATGCAGGCGGTCTATTTGGTTATCTTTCAAATGCAGTCAAGCTCAGCTAAGATTAAATTCATTCGGTTTACTATGGATATCGCTGTTCATTTTTTCTCCTCCTTTGCAGTGGTGAGAGGGGTGGGGGTGAGGGGGTGAAATATACGAAAGAATGGAAGGCGAAAACTGCCAGTGCCAACATAATCATCAGAAACATGAACATCGCCATTTAATCCTAAGCACTGCTGTTTGAGATGCGCCGTGTTTTCAGCACAAAGATAAGACTCGAAATATGCAATTTTGGTAACAGGTTTTTGTGAGGACTGTATATAAAATGTGTTTTACAAATATTCTTGAATCATTCATAATGCCAAAAGGTTCACCTAATAGACTATTAATAGACTTTTATAATCAGTTACATGCAGTGGGAACCACAAACAGATTATTATGTTTTCTGATCAAAACACTTGATGCAACAATCCTAGGGTGTCCTGGGCAGTTGATGGGCATTACATAGCAGCTGCGAGGGTGCTCTAGGTGGTGACCAGCTGGTTTGGACCTCAGCATTCTTCCTTTAGTTTCTTAATAGACTAAGTCAGCCCCTCACTCCCCAGCACAGCTCTCTGTATTTGGAGTGTAATGCAGTGTCAGGGGACCCGAGTGTCAGTGACAGCTATAAATTTGATCTATCGCGCCGCCGCGTGCCTCTGTCAGTAGCGCCCAGCGCGCTGACATAAAGATAACTGACATCTTTCTGTCATCGCCGGCACCGTCAATCTCACGTAGCTGTATTTACTCCCACTTTTCTTTGTCACTTATTTCTTCTTCGGCCCCTCAGAAGCAGCACCTGTCACGGCCGGACGGGGCCTCGTTTTTCTCGCGCCGTTTCATCTCCTGCCTCCTGGAATCATTTTGTGATGGATTAAACGCCGTGGCGAAAGCCGCGGGATTCCGAGGTGTGCAAAGGCCGTTTGAAGACAGGCCGATTCCAATTCTCCCGATTGGTGTGTTATTCATCACTACCTAAAACTGCGTGACCCGCTGGTGGTCAGGGAGAACTTCCCATTGGCGGGGGCTGATGAAATATGTGCTTGAAGTATCTCAGGTTTAAGTAGTGTTGACATAGGAAGAACGAAATTATTCTGTCACCAAAAAGTTTATACAATTGTAGTTATACATCTTAAAGTGAAGGAGACTTATTACATAGCCATGCGGCACTATTTGTAAAGATGGATTAAGGTAGCTGTAATTTTTACTAAAGTACCATAGTTACTGTTTTGTAATTTTTGTCTTTTTTTTAAATAACAGGACTGGCTAATACACATTGACCAGTTTACTGTAACATCTATAGCAGATGTTTACATTTTCTGATGAATACAGGAGTGGTGCTTTCCTATGCAAAAGTGATCATTGTGATTCATTTTGGTGTTGTAGGCTATTGCCAGCGCGATGCTATGCAGTTGTGTTGGCCCAGGTCACTGTACATAGGTTTGCACACTGTAGGCCTGTGAATTTTATCCATTTATTTAGTTGTTTAACTGGCAAAAAATGTGCTTTGTTCAAATCTCTAACCCAGGTTTGAGCAATCGACTGCCTAAGTAACTGTAGAAATTACAATGTTTTAGTGAAAAGGATGATACGGTTTTGTAATGGTAAATTTTGTAACCAAAAGCTAATTTAATTATTTGTCGATTATTAGTTGATTACATACAAAGTCAGTGCCAAGAATCAAATAGATGCAAATTCACTGACAGGCAACTGAAGTGATAAGAACTGGGTGAAGTAATCGCTATGAACGTACAATATTCAACTTCAATTGAAAATGTCAACACGAGCATAAATTTACATGACACGTTGTCATAGAAGCCAGTCAGTGAAGAGCTAACTGACAAGTAACAGGAAAAACAAGTAATCACTTGAGTAATCTAGCCCAAGGAACCCATTGCGAATATTATCTTAGCGTTTGTGTGCTAACACTCTAAGATAGCAATTTGTTTGAAGCCTGCCATAACAGTCTTGAGTGCTATTTGTGAACGAATGAAGTAACACTTTCTCAAATAAGTTGGTACACATTAAGCCTCTCAGGGACTGATGCTAATGCTACAGCTAGCGGCTGTGATGTATGTCTGATCCTGAGGGAGGTCTGTGTTAACCTGGGGCCGTTCTACATTATGATAATAGAAGCGCTGACACTGGGCCCTAATCAGCCACCGTCAGCCTAACATCGGCCCCAGGGCCAACCAGCCACAACCACAGCCAGCATTCAGCTCACCCCTCTGCTTATGTGTTTCTCCGCTAATAGACGGCGTTTGTTAAACGGTAAATCGTTTATGGGTGTTAAATAACTCCGACGACGCCTGGGATAGGTGTGGGAAAATCCACTTGGATAAAGTTGTCGTTTTAATGAACGTGAAGAAAAATACGAGCCCGACGGGGTCCATCAGAGGGCGATGCTTGTTTTTTCATTTGTAAAATCATTTACACCGAACGCCGAATTAAAGATTGTCAACTGCCACGGTACAGCGTTTGCCTTTGTTTAAAACAAGCTTGAATTTCCTGTTACAATCCCCCAAGCTGAATGCCATATGAGGTCCTTCAAACCTAAATAAACTCTCCCTGAGGCTCCGGGCCTTCTCGCAGCATTTCAAACTGAGCTGCCTCGTCCTGGCAGGCTCTTGTCTGTTCCTGTAAAGCATCTGCGCACCAATCCAGTTACTTTATCTCTTCTGCCATGCTCTCCTCATCTGCTTAGTGTCAGCTCAGGCCTATTAAACAGATAAGGGTTCCCTTGAATCTGGTACAGGCGGGCTTTCAGCCGTCGATTTTTCGCATGCCAACTCAAATCACGCTTACCATTCCGTCTCTTTCTGCTTTTTCCGCAGTCATTACGAGCAGGACCGCTCGGCGCTGAAGAAGAAGGAATGGGAGCGGAGGACCCAAGAAGTCCAGCAGGATGAGGACTTATTCTCAACCGGTTTTAATTTGTTTGGCGAGCCGTACAAGGTAAGGGTTGAGCCAAGAGGCCCAATATGTGGACATATAATCAAGAGCAATCAGTTGCTTTTTTTATACCATTCTTTTAGGAGTTGTTCTTTAGACGACTTCTAGACCCCCATCTGAACTTTCCACTGGAATTGGTATTAACAATTTTTTTTTAATGCAAGAGTGAAAAGAATGTGAAATATGTTACATTTCTTTCAGATATTTAGAAACAATTACAAATAAATTCCTGTTTTAGGAATATAAAGTGATTTTTTTGGGGGATGGTGGAAAATCACAGTTTATTTCCTAAATTCCAGACATCTTGAGTTGACAAATTTGCTTTTTTATTGTTACAGTCCTTCATTTTGCTTTCTAAATTATAATTGAAAGTTTAAAAGGGTTTAATATGGATTATTATTATTGACTCTTAAATTGTTCTTTATAAAGGACGGAACTAAATGCAGTCAAATTAATATGGCCATAAATAGTATAAATACAATACATATTTGATATACATCAATGCGTTAATTGTCAAGAAAATAAGCTCACAATAAAAAAACATGGTCTTTACTTTTACAGGTAGAGTATCTCTTCAAACAAAACGCATACTGACCACTTTAGTGGCCATCTGAAAATATGTGTAAAGAAAAGTGGAAATCTTGTTTCACAAAACACAAAAAAATCCTGACGTTAGCATAAAATCATGGATAAAAGGGTCATTCACACAACAGGACACAATAAAAACTCAGAAAGACATTTAGCAAAACACCGTGGCTTAGATGTCATAAATTGTAAGCAAGCGGTCTCTTACACGTAACCCCTCTGAGAACATCGCTTTCATTGCTTCTGTAAGTGGCAAGGTTGCCCTTTTTTCCCAGCAGCTCAGGCATTTTATCCTTCCTTAGCAAGCCGTTTGCACAGACTGAGACAGACCATCTCACAGAGAGTGACGATCTGTCATTACAGAGGTCCGGGGTCCTCGCAAGGCCAAGAAAGCAGGATCAATTTTCCCTTGTGCCTCTGCATTCAGCCAGTGGGCGAAGAACGGCTTTTCACCCCGAAGTGTCATTACATGTTGAAAGCCTGGATGAGACTGTTCTACCTTTCTTCACTGCAGTTACTCTCACCTTAATTGTTCCATCTGTGTGGTTTTTGTGATTCTTCCATGTACACACTTCTGACAGGATGCATTGTGACAGGTTAAGACAACATTTTATGGCTTTGGTTTTGGCAGGACGAAAATGGATTTTCTCAACAAAAAAATGCAAGCAGAGAGTTCTTCCTTGTTTGAGTTTCCTTGTTTGAAAATGTCGCTTTTTCCTAAAGATTGGCATTTAAATGACCGCAACAGTTGCCACATATGGAGCATGCGAACTTGATCGACTCGACATGTTCCAGTGTGGGAATGTAACATATGTCAGCTTGTGTGTTCTGTCTCTGTCAAAGGATCCGAGATAATTGATGCAGATATGTAAAAAGATTTATGAGTTTGCCTTTCGCAATTTACCATTGGGAACATCCGAGTTTAGTTTACTAGAAGCGCTAATTCCATCATAAATGTGTTCAGACTTGATGAAGCGTCTGGAAAGTGCCGCTTTGAAGCAAGAAACGCCTTTTTGTAGTAGTCAGGCCTGGAATTTGTCTCTTACTTCCCGCAGAGCAGCAGTCGTAGAAAGACTTTTGTTGTTTTTAAGTCAAATAGGCTTTCCATGGCATGCACACTCTTAGATCAGTGTTCTCTCTCTCTTTCTGTAATCAGCACTACACATGCCATTTATCTTCATCTGGGCACAGGCCTCCTCCTCTTTGCCTCTGAAATTAGTCGCCCCAACATCAGAGCTCTCTACATTTAAAAACAACTTCAGCCTCAGATATATAAAGCCATAACTGGGTCACTACTGACGTCGACCAGAAGCGGCGTTTTACTCGAGTTTTTATTTGATCTCTTAAATGTTTTGAGGGGTGACAGCGGGTGAAGGGTAAATACGACTTTTGCTTTGTTACGTATGTATTTATATAACATGTTAATAATGAAAATGGTCCCAAAAGCAGCTTTACAGGGTGTCAGGACCAAATCCCAAGCGAGCAAGCGCAAGGTGTTTGCTGTAATGAAAAAGTCCCTGGAAGTAGGAAGGAGATTGGCTCCAAGGTTAACCTGTCATTTTATGGTCACTCGGGAAGAATAACTTCCATGAAAATAGTCAGTCGCAGTAATAGATTTAAACTAGATTCTGAAGGAAATCCACAATGATGCAAGCAGGTTGCCAACACAATCTCTTGGCAATTCGTAACTGTTTCACAAGCTGGAAAACTCGATCTCATTGTCAGCACAATCTGCTTTGTTTTGCTTCCTTCTTTCTTCGTAATAGTCGTGTTTTTCTATGATTCACATGACAAATTCACGAATTAGCCGGTTGCGAGATAGTTTCTTTGTGATGCCTCAAGTTTAAAAAAGACATGTCCCAGTATCCATTTTGTCATCCCTAGATATCGGGTCTCTTGAAATGCATGTAGGGTTTGTCATTTGAACAGATTTTAGCTACATCTGGAGTACATAATAATCCCGTGGCCTGTCCAACAAACTCCATGTAGACAGCTCTTGATATATGGGGGCTGAGGCCATTCCAAACTGAGTTTGCATTGGGAATGTAATTGTTCCTGGCCCACAGGAATGTGCTGTCCCAGCATTCCCCGCTGCAGCTGTGGGCTTGCATCACTCCACTGAATGATGTGCTGTGCTTTGAACCTGATTCCATTCAGCGAGCCGCGCTGTGTCCTGTCAGACTTGAGAGGGATTTGGAGCTCAAAACGGAGGATCCCGACAGAAGCTCTGTGCGTGAGCATCTTGATCGCCGTTTGAAAGATTAACATGAAAATTGGTACACAAACACGAGAATGAAAGTTTAAATACTAAACATCCCACTTGAAAACGGAAGATGATGCCATATTTTTATCAGTCACACTGCAAAAAGCTTGCTCTCGTTGATAGCAAGAACATGAATGCTTTTTTTTATTCCCTCGCCGACTACTCTTTGCCCCCCCGTCAACCACTCATCTAAGGCTGCTATTAGCTAATCCCCCTAAATCCTGTTTAATGGAACTGTGCCGTTAACAGCTATTTGGGACTAATTTACTGGCTCCCAGATCGCCTGGCACCTTCAAAGCAGTTCCAGTGGTACTCGCGTTCCCCCGCAGCCCCCGGTGCTTGTTTCCCACATCTTCAGCCCCCCTCGCCACCCCGCACCCCCCTGTGTCCCTCTGTGGCCTTTTGCTCCTGTCGGACATGCTCTCTCTCTGTGCAAGGCTGTTTAAAAAAGCTTCACAGCCAGCCAAGGTCACGGCTCTGGAGTCTTTCCAACAGTTTTTTACCGTCCCAATCACAGAGAGACGTTTCTCCTCTTTCCTTTCCGCTCGAGGCGAATTATCCCAAATTACCCTCAACCACAAGCAACTTGCTGAGTCAAATCCCATGAACTAAATGAGGAATAGGTGTCTACCTGTGCGCGTTCCCGCAACGCCTTTTTCTGTGTTTTCTTCTTTGCTCGGTTTATTTTATCACATTTAGATCTGCATTGCGCAGAGCAGTTAGTATGTCTGAATTGAATAAACCCGGTCTAATGCTCGGTCTCAGGAGCGGTTGGAGGCTGTTGTGCTCAAGTGTGTATTAAGCTCTGCTTTTGGGAATTGTTGTTATGGCTGCCTTGTTTTCGCCGGCATGTTCACTTGGTAACAATGTTTTTTCTGCTCCTCATTAAAGAATGAAAACGGTACAAAAACACGGTGAGCTTCGTCATCATCAATTATATCTGCCCTTAGCGACTGTATTTTCATAGATGATTCATATTAGAAGATGGAATTATACGTCAGTGCCTGGCGTTAAACATTAAATGTCATTCGCTGATGTTTATTTTGAAGTATTTATAAGCGAAACAAGTGCCTACAAGTATAACAGAATATACTGTACTCTACCACAAAATGCACTTTAGATAAAATGTATTGAATCGTGGAAATTGGCAACACTGTGACAGGAAGTTGGAGGGGAAGGACAGATAAATGTGGTGACATCAGCCAAAAAGGAAGCCAAGGGAGAGAAGATGATTAATGATTACTTTCTAATGAAACATTATGATGACAAAACATTTTTTTAAATAACGCCCTGATGCATTGTTCACTAAAAACACTGTAATGTGTATTAGGGAAGAAAATGGAGTCAGTTATTATTTAATATTGACTGAGTTATTACGTCAGAATCCTGGAATTCAACATTCTCTATGACTAACCTTTCATTGACTTCAAATGATTCTTTACGTTGACTCATTTGAGTCTGAATTACTTATACGAACGAATTAATGGCAGTGTATACACTGTTGCTTACTCCTCCTGTGTGATTCAAACAGTATACATGTACATGTACAGTCTTATCAGATGACTGCACAGAAGGCTCTCTCACACCACCGTCCCTCCAGAAGACACGTTTGGGTTCAGTTATTGAGTGACGCTGAGGTTTCTTTGCTTTCTGACTGAGATCTAGAGTTTTGCCACCTTCATTACCATTGCAGTTGCTGGATTTCTGGCCAGGAGCAAAAGCCCTGAGTGCTTGCAGTAGACAGCACAAGGCTCTTTTGTAAACACTGCCAAAGTCTTGTCAAGGAGAGACAGCACACACAGACACTTACACTCATACACATACACTTATGTATCATATCAAAGAAGCTGGTTTAAAATGAGGCTTGTCAAGCTACAACTTTTTTATGAAAATAAATAATAATAACAACAAATATATCAGTAATAATGACAACAACAATATAATAATAATAATAATGAATGTAGCTATTTTCTTTTTTAAATAAATAATAATAATTATTAACAATTAATTACTATTATTTATTTATAATAATAATGAAAACAGTGTAGCTATTATTCTATAGTTATTAAATTATTGTTAATATTATTATTATTTCATGTAGCTATTTATTTAAAAAAAAAACAGCAAACAGGCAAACAGATATAGGCCATAGGGTGAGCCAATAATCTTGTATTTGTCCACAAGAACTCAAATCAAGTCTAGATTACAATGAAATACTAACATGTAAATGAATGTTTCAATCACACATATTGAACTGAAACACCAGTGATTACTAAACGCATCTGGATAGTTTTTGCAAACCATCCAATGTTTTTATTGAGTTTCTTGTTAGGATCCATTAGGGAAATTCTTTGAAATACTCAGAATTCTCTGGAGAAGTTGGAAAGGGTCGGCAATTGAGAGACAAAACAAAGACTCTCATTGTGAGCGTGCATAGCCTGCACGGAGTGGTAGCGGTCAAGCCCTCAAACCCCATATGTCTCCATCCCCAGAAAACACAGTGTCTTTTTAATTTGACCCCATTTAACTGCATTTACACTGCAGGTGCCACCTCAACAAGCAAACACATTTACAGAGACGTATGTGTTTATTCCCAACTTTGAAGGAATACAACTTTTCTCTTGAGGATGCTTGTCTCTGTTTGCTTGTTTAAAAGCTGCTCATACTGTATGTTCACATTGACCTGACGTTGCTCCGCCACGGTGCTACTGTTTACAATTCACAGAATTAAGGATTCACGAGTCATTACGGGCATTTATCAAGACTAGTGGAATGTTTTAAAGAGCAGGCTGACACTGAAGCACTTAAGTGTGTTTAAGTAGGTAATCTCTCCCTGTCTAGAAGTAAAGAAGGCCACAAGATCCCGAGGAATGAAGCCCTTTTTCCCAGGATGCCACTTGTTGTCAATTAAGTAATGGCCATCACAAAGTCTCTCCTGTCCCTAAAGACTCCAGAGTGTTAAGAGTCACAATCACATCCTGAGTGGTGCTATTAAACCATCTAATTCCACTCAAAATGCTTTCATCAGGAAGTGAATACATGTTATTATGGATGTGCATTGTCAGCGATTATTCTGCATTCAATAGCTCTGTGTAACAGGTCTGTATTATTAGTATGCAGTGACAGTGATACAGGCCAGTTTGTCAAGCTGAAAACGATATAGATTTTAAAGTATTTACGCTACCTTCAGGTGACACTAATAAATCAATCTAAATATATCTCTTAAATTAAACATTTTTCATTAAAATGAGTCAGAATGTGTTTCATTGCCATGTCTTTAGTACACTCTTCAATACCTTTGTAAGGTATTATTGTATTATTGCTCCTTCATGACATATCGCTTATTGCTCCCTGAACTCTCTGTAGGACACTTTGGATAAATGCGTTTGCTAAATGACTTAATGTAATTGTAAATGTAAGGCTGTGCAATACAAATGTATTGTGAAATACAGTATTTATTTTTCATGCCATACTGCTGCTCGTAAAAACATGTCGCTTGTTAGTAGAATGAATGAATGAACATAACAGATACTGCCAGGCTACAAAATAATACTAGCAAAAGTTAGTTGGATGACACTTAAGTACACCTAAACTTTGTTACACATTTTAACTGAATCCTTTATAAAGTTTGAACCAGAAACAGATAATAAAACACTAATGTCACAAACGGTGTGTTTTTTACTATAATAATTTATTTAGTTGGCAAACCCTAAAACCGCTCCAAAAACAAACAGACATTTCACAGTGTTTATTTTTTCCAGTGAACACTTTAATGAGCTATTCCAAGCTGAAACTGTCAAATACTTACACAATTAATCATTTATGAAGGGCTTATTCATAATTCAAAGTTACTTTTTAAGAAACATAAAATGTCAGCAATTAACGCCTCAAACCGGCATTTCTCTCTTTCTCACCTTCCCCCAAGCTGGAGCGGCCGTGTAGAATGTGCGTCTGGCCGTGCTCCAGCATTTTCATGCCTCAGTCAAGCAGTGAGGCTCACACAACAGCTCATTGTGTCGCCTCAGATGGATTTTCCCTCACATTGACCGAAGCACCTCGTCTGGGAGGTTCACCCACTCTTCTATGTCAAGGGTGCCCCTTCCGACCTTTTGCTCTAAAACACTACAGCAGAGCCACACTGACCCACATTTCACATCCAAGTGTTGCCCAGAGAAGCACTCTTATGTCAGCTGGCAGAGAGGGTGTGAAGAGATGCATCATGGGAGGAGAGATCTCTAATAGAAACCAAACTACTATAATAATGAAAAAAAATTACTAAAAAGCAATGAAATATAAAGGGTTGTTTAAACCTATGGTTGGGTAAAATATAATAAACAAGTGCTGTCAAATCGATTGATCACGGTTTATCGATTCCTAAAAAAATTGTTTGTGTTTATATAATAAGTGTGTGTGACTTGTATATTTATACATCCATCCATATATTTAAGAAATATGTGTAATATGTTTATTTATACAAAATAGAAATTATAATTGTATATAAATGTATTATATTTATGAAAATATTTTA
Organism: Triplophysa bombifrons; assembly: GCA_029783895.1. Taxonomy (NCBI): domain Eukaryota; kingdom Metazoa; phylum Chordata; class Actinopteri; order Cypriniformes; family Nemacheilidae; genus Triplophysa; species Triplophysa bombifrons. Next base: position 18,860,323 of record CM056464.1, read on the forward strand.
TATATACATATACTGTATGAATGTGCATTTATATATACCTATAAATAAACACACACACATATTATATAAACACAAACATTTATTTTTTAATCGATTAATCAAGATTAATAAGTTTGACAGGACTAGAATATACTCAACCATATTTTAACTTTACCTAAAAAATGTATTTTAGGTCGCTGTCCTTTTTAAACCCCGGATGTCCAAATTAGCTGTTTTTTAGGAATTGTAAAAACATTCAATATTTAATGTAAAGCAATGTAAGTCGCTTTGGATAAAAGCGTCTGCCAAATGCCTAAAAATGTAAATGTAAATGTACTGTCATGGTTGATAAGCACTTTTTAATACTTTTTATTGGTTAGATGTTTCCAAAACCCAGTAACAAACATAAATGGTGACTGATAATAACGATTTATGACAAAAAAAACGAAATATGGAGATGTAAGGTTTCAGAAGGACAGCAGTGATATTTGACACAACTATGAATTGAAACCACCCATCATTTGTTCATTCAATAATTTGGGATTTTCCATATTTTACCAAACCATGGGTAGAAACAACTATGCGTTTTTTTAAATCCGGATTTAAGCTTTGTAGCTTTAAGTTCATGTCTTTTATATTTATAAAAACACATTTCAAATCTACACATTTATGCTGAAGTCTATTCATTTTGTGTTAATGAAAAATCCTTAGGTCTTTCATTACAGATTTGCACTTTACAAAATTATCCTATGTAGAAAATGTCATTGCGATAAATCTTCCAACAACAAGCACATGGCCGCATAGCCAATATGGCTTTATTGCGGACATTAGTGCCCAGGCTGTAACAGATCAGAGGTCAATTTTATTGTTAGACTAAGAACTTGTATCCGGTTCTGCTTTTCTGTGCAAGGTCATGTGTTAACTGTCCAGCACATAATTCCTTCACGGCTATAATAGCCTGAAACACGCCACGCTGGTTGTGCATCATTTAACATTATTTGTTTATTGACTGTTTATGTTGTTGAAAGCCATAACGGATGCATTTGCATTTCAGAAGAGTCGGGGTATTATTAATGACGCAATTACACGTGAAACGAATAGAGAATGCTAATAGATTTATCTCTCAACTTTTGCTTCCCGGGATTAACGTAGCCTTTAATTGTATCGTGTACAGAGGAGAGCTCGCATTTGGTTATTTATTGGTAGAGTATCTCTCATTCAAGCGGTTTAAAATGATGCTTGGACTTAAAGCCTTTGAATAAAGGATTAGCTATAAATGCAGAAATATACTAAAGAACAAAATGTTAAGAAAAAAGTTACAAATAATCAGTTATGGGGGGAAGCTGCCTGCATGCTTCTCTTTTGAAAATGCTGTGCAGCTAATGTACCGCACAGAATAATCTTGTTGTGAGACTTTGGAAAAAAGGGAGAGAAAAATAGGGGAATACTGTATCCACCCCAAATCAAGTAGCTGTTTGCAAACATTATTTTATGTTGATCCGTATGAGGGATGAATAGGAATGGCTCATGAACGCGGGAAACTCATGTCTCACTGTTACCGCAATGACATTCTGCGTGCTTTCATAAATATTGACTAACATTAAATTTAGAGTTGGCTTGAATCTCAAATCTATCTTACTGGTCCAGTCATGAGATATACCAAGTGTCTATTTACTAACAAATGCAATCCTTAGATTTATCCATACAAAGAATCACTAGCTGAACACTTACAATTTTTTATTCACACTACACACACTTATTCACTACTGCAAATGTTATGCACAAAATGCATAACATTTACCTAAATGCTCTTTCCCCTTTTCTTTCAGTTCAGTAAACAGAGGGACACAAACAGTAAAACATTACAGTGATGTATTTTAATAGTAATATTAATAATGTTATTATTATATCATATTTTCATTTCCACACTTTTGGAACATCACTTGTTTAAAGATTCCAAGATTCCAAGAGTGCAAACTGTTTCCATCATTCTTTTGCCAGTAGTCATGTAGTTTTTCTTCTTTCTTTCAGACTAACAAAGGAGACGCTTTGGCCAACCGGGTTCAAAACACGCTTGGGAATTACGATGAGATGAAGGAGCTCCTGACCAGCCATTCCAACCAGAGTCACCTCGTGGGCATTCCTAAAAACTCTGTTCCACAGACTCCTGTGGAGAAACCCGAGCAGCCAGGCTTCTTTCCCGAGACTCAGAGGAGTCGAGCTACCCCTTCCCAACCAGCAAGCCACGGCACTTCAATGCCCCCACCCCCAAATAACAGCATGTCGACATCCAGCATCGTCCATGGGCATCAAGGCGGCAAAAAGTCCCGATCTTCAGACTGGTCCCGAGGGGGTCACAGTTCAAGCGGCGCTCAAGCTTCTCAAGCTGTCAGCCGGGGAAAACAATCCGGTCATGAGCAGACATCAAGCAGACACGATCAGGACCAAGAGGACTCGAGTCCAAACCCCTGTGGACCTACAACTTCGTCACACTCCAGCAGAAAGCAGGCACAGTCCAGCAAAGGCCCATCCATGGCCGAGCTTGGCCTCGGAAAGTCTCCCATTGAGCAGGATTTGTGCTCCCATGTATGTGGCTCTCCGCTGGCTTCCACGTCCCTGCTTCCCAGCGGACTCTCGACGCCAACTTTCCCCCAAGGCCTCCATTGCAAGCCGAGCAGCGTCGTGCAGCAAAAACCCACTGCCTACGTCAGGCCCATGGATGGGCAAGACCAGGTCCCCAACGATTCCCCAGAGCTCAAACCCCCTGTGGAGGTTGTGGAAGGGTACAACGGCGTGCCATTCGGTGGTCTGCTGGATAGCAAAAGCAGCACAGCTGGGACCAAGGGCAAACTTCCTAAACTGACACTGCCACAATCCGGGGAGGTGAGTGTGACCGTTTTACGTCTTAGTCAGAGGGCAGGCTTCCTGCAGATGTTGTAATAATTTGCACTTGTTTGGATGCTACAGTAGTTGGACAGGACTGGTTGGCAAATAGTCTTGGCTCTGTTGACTTTCCCCTGGCTAGATCTGTTTTGCATTGAAACCTGGCAGTTAGAGGGGTTGACATAATGGAGTAGTTCATTAATAATCAGCTAAGCGACCTCAGGCGTTCTTGTGAACGGCATTATGTTCTGCGAGGAGGTCTTGTCGTTGGGGTGTTTAAAGATCAACCTTGTTGGTAGCACTGAACGTTTGAATGAGTGGAAATTCTGACAGATTGCTCGCATTCAGGTTGCTGAAGAAAGTTGATATTGGCTCATTAATATAGTTGCCAAATCCGATCAGAAGATTTGAATTAGTGAGTAAAGTATAACAAATTGGGCCCATTTTATGGTTATGCATACTTATTTTACCAAGTTGTAGCCAGTATTTGCAAATGTGGACTCAATAAGAATCAAAATAGTGCTTTTGTAGTAAAATAATGCACCATTTGTTCTGTAAGTAGATCTAGGGGTTTTCCCAAACATGTCCTAAATGCAGGGCTGTACAAGAGTGGCAACTTTATCTTTTATGTCTTGACTGGTGATGTTTTGAATTGAGATAACCTTGCACACATCTGTTATTAAACAAGTCAAAAGGCTTCACATTGAAATAAGAGACATTAATGCTGCTTTATACATAAACAACATGATGTTGTAGGTTTTACTGTATAACCCTTAACTGTTTCCCTGCCAGAGCTTTTAAAAAAAACATTCCACTCAGTGCCAGCATTTTTTATCACATTCACTAAATGCAAAATATTTTTTTGTAATATATGTAAATGCAAAGATGTTGTATCCATTGAAAGAACAGAGCCAACTACCGTGGGAAAATCCTTCATTTAGTAAAGAAATTTCAACATTTGAATGTGTCTACACTGTAAAAAAATCCTGTAAATATCTGAAATTTTCTGGCACTTGGCACCAGAAATACACCGTAAAACAACCGTTTTTTGGTCCTTTTCTGTAATTTGAGGTTTCTTTAAAAATAACAGTAAAAAACTGTTTTTGACATTATACATTTTTTTTAAAATTCTGTAAAATTACTTTTTACACTACGAGTTAAAAAACAAAGCTAAGAAAATTGCATTTTAACAGACTTCATTAGATCGGATGCAGAACGGTTATCGAAACATTGATGTGTAACAGCGCCCCCTACCAAATAACAATGAAAACATCCAACGGCAGAAAAGCTTGTCTATTGTGTTGTGTCATAAATGACCAAAAAATCTCATCGATGGTGGGAATAGAGTTAAGCTTTTTGAATGTAGAAGGAAAAACGCTGGAGTCACTCAAGATAAGTTTATTAAAAACCGCATTAGTAATACACTGGAACATGAACAAGTTCAAAAACTTCTGTACTCTTTATAGGGCTTGTTTCATCAAGCAGCTCATATTGTGCATGTTAAATAGTCTTTCCAAGGCTTCTCTGATGACAGAACGACTGTGCTGTGTCTTGCTCTTGTGCACAATAGCTCTTTTTTAAGATATGAATACGTATGGTATTTTGATTATATCTAATATTATAAAAGTGCTTGAATTATAGAATTTTCATTTTCTCAGACTGGTTTATGCGAAAGGTTACCAAGGCTGTGTAAGGCCGTGTTTTTGCATGTTTCACCTGTAAACTGCTCCAAAAGTTTCAAAAGCTCTGATGAATGCTCCACATCCTCAGCATGTAGACAGATTTTTGTTGCAGTCAAAACCCATATGTTGTGAATTAACCCTCTGGAGGTTGAGTCACGGAGCTTTATCACTGACAATGTTAACTTCATCCGTTCTGTTGAGTTGACACTTAGAGCAGAGACCTGGTGACCTCGCTCGGGGCGCGATACATGAGCCACTCTGAAGCGGTTTACAAGCCATACAGCGCTGTCCCCTCATCCGACTGGCTGACATCTGGGGGATTTGATCCCATAACATCCCATAACATACAGACAGAGAAATATGATTGCAAATAACATCCTATTTATTTAAAGTTTTTTCAAGATACATATATTATGTTATCATGTTTAAGGTTCATATTTGGTTCATTAAACACCCAGGAGCAACTACAGAATTGCTTGATTTCAGCCCTTATGTGGTATCTCGTGAGAGGTTATTCTTCTGTATTTCCAGTGATGAATTTGAAAAACACCCTTATGTTGTTGCCTCGAGCTTGTTTGAGCAGTAGATTGAAATTCCGATTGCTTTTACTTATGGGCTTAATCCCGGTAAAGCAAACAAATCGAATGCGGTAAGATGCAGTAAACAAGAATGGCATGCGATTGAACAGGTTGACTCGCTGCTATTCAACCATGGCGAGGCAGCCAGCTGTTCTTCCTCTTTGTTCTGCGGGGATCACGCGGGCTATCGTGCTCCAAATTGCGCCGTCGCCCATTTTGAAGCATATGGTGCTTTCGCACCGTACATTTAAGCATGTGGCGGGACGGAAAACCTGGGGAATTTTAATTGGTCTGAGAGCGCCCTCAGACCGGTCAGCTCGCAGGAAAATGGAGATGGATGTTGTTTTTGCAAAGAGGGGCAGGCATAGAGTGAGAAGACCCCCCGTAGGGCCGGGCCCAGCTGGGCCTACACCATCTTTCCCTACCCCTCCTTCCGACAGATGAGTCACTGCATTGGAGTGAAAAGGAAAACAAGAAGGATGCAAAAAAAAATTAAAAGGGTAGAGTTCGGAAAGATTGAAATAAAACGCAGAAGAGCGTGCTTATAGTCGCTTTTTCAAGATGGCTCTTGGGAGGGAGGAAAACATCTTCAAGGACATTGATTTGATTTTTGTCTACCCCGCCTTTCCGAGCTTTGGTTTGTTAAAAGAAGTGGATTCTGTAGAAGCAGCTCTCGTGGGATTCATCCGTACTGTGTTGTGCTGGCTACTTATTATTCCATATTTCTTCAGGCCTATTTATCCTGAGTTTGCTCCGACTGAGGTGCTGAATTGTGTTTTCTGTTTGTAAAACCCTCCCTGGATTTCTTTGTTGTCACATGAGCGGATAGTATTTTGTTGTGCTCAAAAATTTGTGGAATGCTTTTCAATTGCTCCCATTTTTTTACTGGAAATGTTTACATTTATGCATTTGGCAGATGCTTTTATCATAAGCCATTACCCTTACCAAAAACATATATTTCACTACCAGTGCTTGTAGTGGGCCAGAACGCAGCACCGGCACTTCTCTATTTTAATATGCAGTGTACCTTTATATCTTCTTGGGTACCTGCACTCCTCACATGTTGCCGGTACTTTCCCAATCCGAGTCAAAGCGTTGTATGATTTGCTAGAGCCGCGGTGTTAGCATTAGCCATTACGCTTTTTTTGCTATAGAGAGCAGGATTTCCATCTACTGTCTTTGCAGCGGAGCTACCCAATTTCCAGAGCCATTGAGAGAGTTCTGCCAACGGAAGTCCAAAACGCTGGACCGTCACATGATTCATGGAGCCTTTAGAAAGTTCCAGGAAGTTATGTTTTCTCGTCAAATGCCTCATTTATTTCATTTTTTCATTAATAAAATGGCTTTCGTCTTCAATCGGGTTAGACGTTTACCTCAGTTGGTCTGTTTAGTCGCAGATCCATGTGTAACTAGTTACTTTGGCAAACTATTAAGAACCTCGATGAACTTCCATTGCTGTGAAAAAGCTGTTCCATTGGAGTCAACGGAGTTGACAGGACTCTCTCTCTCAATGGCTTTGCCAATTTCAACAGATTGACCAATCAAACAGCGTATACGGAATTCCAGCCAATCAAATTAAAGAGGCCAAGCAGCACCTCAGCCAATAAAATTAAAGAAGACAGAATGTTCACCCAAATCAAATTGAAGAAGACGGACTAGGTAGGGGCATAAGGCATAAAATATAACTGTTTATATGATGAATTCAATAGACTGAAGAACTATTATCACATGCAATAAAATTCACATTTGAATTTAACCTTATTAGCAATCAATAAAAATGTTGTACCAGCAATGTCCAAATACAGTTTTTTCGTTCTAAAAATCTCAAATGTGGTAACAATTTGCATATTGAAACGTGCACAAGAGAGTACCAGAACCTCTTTTTTCCCACTTCAAGTACAGTTCACTACAAAAGAAAGTAAAATGCAGATTGATGACTTAAACAGAAGCTTTGTAGTGTCTTTCTAGCATAACTGTATTATCTTTAAACTGCTCCTGTGAAAGAGTAACTTCCCAAACTGCCATTCTTTAGGTTGAAAAGGAGTCTCTTTTTCCTCCTGGTAGGTATGAAATGTTCCCTTGTGCCACACTGCCACAAAATATTTTGACAGGTTGAGCGCTCAGCAGAGTGATAAGACTGTGCTAAATGGCTTTGGAAGCCTTCTGTTATCGCCTGCTGTATTGATTAGCGTCTAGCGTTGTGGGAAGGGGTTGACCACGTTTTTATTAGATTTTTTTAGTCAGTGTATGAGACATCGACAGGCAGATAAGACTATTGATCCATCCAAAAACCGTCATTGCACCGGTATTACCCAGGCTTTATGTGACTAATAGCTTTATCACTAGCTTCTCGAAGAGCAGATTTGACAAGACAATACCACTTGATGGGATAGATAGAGAGAAGCAGGAAACATGCTGAGAGAGCATGATAATCATTTGTTCAGTTCTATACAGTCATGCGTGGGAGATTGTTCAATTAGAGATACTTTTGTCAAACTTAAGCTACCTCTATTCATACATTTATTATGAAATAAATACCTGGTTATAAGACTCATAAGTGGATTTTTGTAGAATATTTGGTGCCATTAATTTCTGTTATTGTGCGTGGCAATAACTTTTCTAGTTTTTCAAGAAAAAGTTCAACAAGCCTTGAACCTGCTATCACAAGTCAATTGACTTAGATTTGATAAAATATTACAAGATAATGTATCGTCTCTGAAATAAAATCTCTAATGCAAACTGGTTTTGTAATAACTGCTAATACGAATCGGTTTGATAGTTTAAGAATAATGTAAAATTCCAACACGATCTCACACAAATTTGTCACTATTTTACAAGGTGGCTAATTTGTATGAATTCGTATGATCTTTTTTTACGTTTAGGCCCAGTGACATTAGGTTTAGGGGCGGGGTTTGGTGAGGGGCATCAGTATTGCTATTTTTAATTGTCATACGTTTTTTTGCGTATTACATCATACTTGTGAATTTCCATAGGATCTGGAAGGACGTTTCTAATCAGCAGGTTGAAATGTGAAATGTCATGTTCTAAGAAATGTTTCATTTTCTTATGCTTGGGTAAACATAATTGTTCTCTAAAACGATCAGAATGAGGATGATAACGTCATTACAATTGAGTTCCTTTGTTAATAAAACATGCGAATTGTTCACCTTAATGCCAAATTAATTTCGTGTGAACCAGATGCTGTTACAGTTTGCATAAACGTACTGCATAAGAAGAGTTAAAAGTCGAGTAGGATAAAAAAGTACAAAAAAAAATTTTGAATATGCAATTCTTTATATTTCTATTATCTTTTCCCACACTGCTATTCACCACAAATTGCTTAAATTATATGATATACAAATAAACCCAATTGCACTTTATAGTCACCGGTCACATCAACTCAGCTGGAATACATTATCATGTTGTATTGTGTTTTCTGGTCTTGGGAGCACACATAAACGTATTCCTGGCCTATAACTATATATAACTATATATCATACCTGAAAGCAAGGAGTGGGCAGCAGAGGTGAATGATGTCATGGCAGTCAGGGCTGGAGTCGAGCAGACGAGTTCTCATCAAGCCACAGTCTCCATTCTGATTGCTCTTTGCTATCAGATATAATGGAGAAGCCGACATCTGGTGCATATCAATGCAGTCCCTGTGTTTTCCCGGATCAGAGCGGAGAAATACACGATCACCTTAAGATTACAGGAAAATCCCAGCTGCTGATGATATCGTTCGGTATGTTAACATTTCCTCTTAAATCCTGGCTGATCTTCATAAACAGAACACTCACAATCGATTTTATGTCCATAATGTGAAATGTTTTGGAGAAAAACAGGATATGAGGAATAAAGATTGTACCAAGCAAGGGTGCTTGGTGATGTCAGCCAAAAAGTTTCTTCATTTGTAACCTCACATTTAAATGTCATATCACATAAAAAATACAATTGATTCAATTTAGTGATATATATTTTGTTTATTCATAATTTTAATAAATTATTTACAGTCTGCAAGGACAAGTTGGCAGGTACAATCACAGAAAATACATTCGACTAATTCCAGCGTGTTAAAAATGAATGCGCAACATAAGGTCTATTAGTCTATTGATGTCTGTTGAACCTCAAGAGTGTTTTAACACATTAAAGAACAATGGTACTCATTGGCCTTGCAATGGCGTCTGTCAAAGACACCGGCTCAAGCCCTGGCCGGTCAGACTGGGTTATTAAAACAGCATTTGCCGTAACAAGCAGAAAGGCTTTATCTCGCACGGAGCCCCGCTCCATCCTCCAGCACAGGAAGTCATTTCCAGGAACATTTGATTACACCGGGCTGCCAAGACTCACAAAGCAAGACGCCACTTCCCCTCAGAAAGCATCCTCACCCACACTGACTCATCTCGTGCTGGGACAGCACTGCGTTGTATTACAGTATAATGATTAATGCTTGAGGATTCATCTGGGTACATGTTTCGTGAAGTGTGTGTTTTGGAGACGGCGATGTGTGTTTGAAATGAGATACATATGAGAAACAGCCCACTCAAAATATTTATGTATCTATGTATGTACTCATGGCAGCGCTCCATTGAGGCTTACGGCTTGATATATCATCTTTGGCACTAAGCGAAGATGCAGAACCCTGTCATTTTACTGTGCTATGTCTTTTTGGTCTTTGGGAGGAAAGAGCTGCTTGGAAGTACAGTAGTTGCAATGGTTTTGTGGTTCTACATATTTTATTACAATCCGAACGGCCAGCGTTTTAGAATAGTTATAGCCAAGCTAGATATAAATTAAACATCATATATGAGACGATTTGGCAATTAGAGCTTATCATCATGTGTTTAAAATGTTAAATGTTAAAAGAATTTTTTAATTAAATTTAGCAAATGAAATCTTATGAAATATTTTGTTGTGTAATTCTTTTGGTCATAACACTTCGAGCCCTATTTTAATGATCTAAGCGCATGGTCTAAAGCACACAGCGCAGGAGATCCAATTTTGCTAGTTTAATGATGGGAATACAGGTTGTCCCGATTCTCTTAATGAGTAATGTTTTTTTTTGGGCCAAATATGCAGTAAACCAATCAAAGTCTCATCTCTCATTCCCTTTAAGAGACAGTTGCCTATTTACACGGCAGAATTCGGAAGAGCAGGCTCTTCTCCGGAAAGACTACATTGCATAAAGGCGGAAGTTAAGTTACGTCATTGTGAAAAGGACCTATGCATTTGCTATTTAAACAACTCTGCGCAGGACGGAAACATGAGGACTGCGTTGGGCTGAAACTAGCAAAAACACTTGCACTGCATTGCGCAGGGTGTACAATAGGGGCTTTCCTGGTTATTTTTATTGGCGTGAACAGCCCTTTATCCTAGCCAGTTCCAGGCATTTTACTAAAGCAAAAGATATCGTGTGAGTGTAATACACAAAACAAAACAGCCGTGGAAAAAAAATAGAGACCATAACAACTATTCATTTAATCAGCATTTCTAGATGTATTGTGGCCATTCCAGTCCAAAGGCTGTTGAATTTCAACAAATCAAACCTTAGGAGTGACAAAAAGTCATCCAACAGCACATGTGAAATACTGACAGCATGACAAGACACATAACAACTGTGATCATGTGACGCAAGGTTATCACAGAAAATATTATGTTTTCACTTTTCCTAAATACATGAACAAGTATTACTGTTGTTTATTGCTTAAAAGTGAATATGAACTAGTTTTCTTTGCAGTATTTGAAGTCCAATTGAAGAAAATACAGAGCCTATTTTCTGTTATTTTGACCTGTTTCTGTTGTTTTCATTTTCTGCAATTAAATGAAGATAGAAACAATATTTTTATTTGAAATCTGGGAGAAATGTTAGTAGTTGATGATAGCACAATTTTTTTTTATTTTAACAAAACACATAAACGTATAAATAGTAAAGTCAAAAAAACTGAAAATAATTTTGAAATGGTCTCTTAATATTTGTTTGCGGCTATATACAGTATATATATATTTTCTTTGGCAGACCATTTAGTGTGTAAAGACTTACAGTATACACAGTACTGTATGTAAATATGTAAATAAATATTTTCTATATCAATATGAATAAGTATTACCATTTTGCAGTAGATGCAGATGCTGACTTGCTGCATGTGGCATTCATGTTACGGCGAAATAAATAACACATTTTAAAATATTGCAGTGTATGACTTAACTCACGAACTGCAAGACATCGCGCCCGACCAAACATGCTGATGCTCAACATCCCAGCGTGTCAACGTAAGCGGCCTTTTGCACTCGCTGCGTGCGGGCTTTGAGCTAAAGACCTCTAATGTGACTCAAATGGATACAGAAAGGTACTTACTTAGATCAGAGGAGACTGCTAAGCAGCGCATTTACATAGAAGAAATGATGTTGTTTCCGAAGCAAGATGCGTTTGGAGGTGGGCCAACGGAGAAATGATTGTGGTTGACAAGACTTAGGTGCGACTCAGATTTAGGTCACCCTGCCTTCTCCCTCGACCCCCCCCCCTCTATCGCACTCTCTCCTTCCTGCTTGATAGGCTGTTCTCATCAGCCTTTGTTTAAAATCACTTCAAAATTAATTTGGGTTCATTAATGGGAGTTTTTGCCGTGAATGCGCTGATACTGTCAGTAATGTGACTAATAAACAGAAAATCATGTGCTGCAGAGTCTCAATCACACTGTTGACTTGAAAGGCTTTCAATGACAGAAAAGCATCAATATGAATAATGACGTGCATGTTTAGGAGAGGTGTGCTATTATTTTTCATATTTTGATTAAAAAAAATCTGTTATAATTTTTTTTATGAAATTACATTGAATTAAGGACCTGGGCCCATATCCGAGGACTTACACCCCTGCATCATGGTGGCAAATTTTGTCCTGGAATCCATTGTCAACTTTACTTTAATTCAATTTTGATTCTCATAATCTTTCAGTTGACATCTTCCGTAAAATATAACAACAAAATAAGAGTTTTGTGACCCACCTATGTCATTCCTATATATTCCGTAAACTGTATATTTCACCGTCCTAAAAATGCCCTCGTTGTCATTCCCTGACATGAACAGTTGAATTTTTTTGCAAAAATATTCTAAAAAAGGACAAACACTGGGTATTCAGTGATTTGTATTCAGAGACTAGATCTGTGCGATGATGGCTGTCCCCTGACGTGAACCGGCTCCCCTCAGCGTCTGCGGTTTGACCTTGAAGATGCACAGAGAGCCAGAGGCTTCCTCAGGTGGGAAAGCAGCGCTCTGTAAATGGGAGTTGATGAGTTCTGTTCAGCTTCTATACACATGTTGGCCGCGTCTTCACAAGCTTGAGTTGAACCCGAGCACAGTCGAACCCTTGACCAGAAGCTAATCACACCAGGCTACTGCATCCCCTTCCCCTCACAGACGTGTCCCGCGCACAACCCGGTGGATTACCGGGAAGATGAGCGGTACAGAGAGAGAGAAAGAAACAGAGAGAGAGAGTTATTAGGAGACTTTCCCATCAGAAGGAACAGCTGGTGTCATTTGCATAATACTCATCATTTTACTAGCTTCTTGTCAAGCCATGAAGGAAAAAAACGCTTTAATAAAAAAACGAGTTCATTAGTGCTTTCAGGAACTAAAATGCATATGCTGCTTTGTGGGTAAGACAGATTCTATCCAGTATTTACAAGACTTCATGAACAATATCTGTACCCAGACATCTGGAGCTTTATGTAGGAATATCTGTGAGCATCATTTGTCAGATTAACAAATGTTTTACAAATCTCTTTTTCAACAGTGATTAGATATTTTGTTAACCAAGTTAAACACGGTGAAAACCACTCAGATTTTTCATAGTTAATTAGAAAAAAAATTGTTTAAAACTAATATATGCATACTTGGTAAAACAACAAAAAAGTCTAAATGTTACCTTAGCAATATAGTGTGGAATTTCAATTATTACGTGAAAATGTAAAAACTAAAAAAAAACTAGAACTAAAAAAAAGCTAAATATATAACACATATAGCAAAATAATAATAATATAACATTATTCAAATAATTTGGCAAATGCCCAAAAAGGATATTCTTATTATGTTGTTGATGTAAATTGACACACGCAAAACATAAAAGCCTACTGTATGCTGTATATAAATATATTAAATCCTATTAACAATAATAATAAAATAACTCGCAGTGATACAGTTCAAATATCAGTAAAAATGACTTAATAACCAATAATAATGAGAATGAGTGTACGCGTGTACAAATCCATTTTTTATATACCAGTCGCAATTCAATGCATACCAGTACATCACAGGCTGTGTTTCCATCAGAATTCATCACCCGGGCTGCATATTGCATGTATTCATTGTTGACGCATTCAGTTTTTTGAAAAGGGAGTTCATTTCGCCTCCATTTGGTTTCCATCAGCCCCTGGCCATCTGTGGTTACGTGTTGCGGATGGTGCTCAATGAAACCGGCATCTTGCAGAGAAACCGCAGCAGATTTGTCTATTAAATTAGCCCATCTCTGCTTGACTTCACCATGACTGGGAGGTAGAGGACCGCTGGGATCACGTCAGGCCGGGTCGGACTTGCACCTAATTAGATCAGGTTTTTGTGTTTATTTGAGCTATTTTAAATACAGAATGATGACTCAGTACCATTAGTCTGTAGGTTACAGTTATGGTATCAAGACGTAGTAAAACATAAGACAACCTGCATTTTTGACTAAAGCTGCAGTTTAAGGTCAGAGCTGCATTATCTCGGCTGCATTTTTCTTTGTCGTACGACAGCCTGAGTCATAAAACCGTCATGATAAATGATGCACCTCAGAGATGTATATTTATTGCTCCTACAAGCCATCATATGGATTTGTGTCACATTAGCATATTGTTTCAAATGATATTTTGTGTCCATACAATGGAAGTCAATGAAGGCCAGTGATGTTTGGTTACCGACATTCTTCAAAATATCTTCTTTTGTGTTCTGCAGATAGAATAGATAGAAAGTCGGTCCGGTTTCGGAATGACATGAGGGTGAATAAATGATGCAAAACAAATATTTTGGGGTGAACTATCCTTTTTAGGTTTTCATAGAGACATACATGGCTGATATGCAGGTTTGACTGCAGTTTATCAGAATATTGGACCCAGCCTTCATTCATGCAGTTAGTTTTAATCTAGTGACAACAATTTGTCCCGAATTTCCGACATGTAAACTCCTTGTCTTTTTGCTTATGAAAAGTGCTCTGGGCATTACGAAAAAATACATAAAAGTGCCTAGTGGTGGGTCTTTAGTCTTATTAATTTATTTTGGATTCTCTGAGCTGTTGTTGAATTTTTGCGATGCCTTGTAATGAAAACCCGCTGTGCAGTTTTGCAAGTGTGTCAAGCAGAGCATGACCAGATATGCAAATTCAATACAGAAGAGGCAAAGTGGAATTGTGAGCATTTTTTAGTTTTGAAATCAATGAATACATAATAAAGATGTTTCCACGCCAGATAGAAATCCCAGTTTGTCGGCTAAAGTTAGTTTGTCACCATGAGTGTGTCTCCTTTTCACGGAGTGTCCGCACGGAGCATGTGGTGTAATGGTATAACTGCAGATGAGAAAAGGAAACTAATGGATGAGTTTCTATCTGATCTGCCTCACACCTATTTTCTGGTGGATTCCGTGCAGAAAGAGAGAGACGGTCATGTGACCAGCACCCCACCAGCCAATCTATCTCTCTACATATCAAGGTAAGATCCATTTTTCTTGTAGCAAACACCCCCTGCAGTTCTAGCACATAAACTTAACCACCTTCGATTTTTTTTATCCGTGATTTACCGAAAAAGAGGCTTCCAGCATGGCGATGAAATGAATCACTAACATGCCATCTATGGCCTGGCAGATATTGCTTACAAAATAACAGCGATTTTTCGTGAAATTTGAAGCTCGATATTAATTTATTTCTTCTCGAAATGCTTAAAAGGGTTGATATGAGAATATACAAAAAATACAGCAAAGGTTTAGTTAAAATCAAACGGTATTTAATTCATTTTATTTATGTATGACACGTTTTATAGCATATAACAACAAATATATTTACAGTTTAACATCTTCAGCAAAATTATGGCAAATATTTTAGGTTTCAATATTTGAAATATCTGACAAATCAAGCATACATATTATTCCATAATATTTGTGGCCAATTTGTGACCAGGTCAAAAAGTTCTTGTTACTAAAAATACAAATGCTGAGGCGAATGCTTGAGCAAGTACACGTTCTGCTGCTCGCATCAGCTCGAAACGTGCTCAGTGACCACAGAGACTTATAATACAGCCTGTGATGAGGATGCAAAACTCGGCGCATGTTGTAAATCACTGTCCGTGGAGGTACATGGTGTCATTAGAAAATGCATCAACAGTAATTCCCAGGTCGGCTTGATGCACAAGCAGGTGGTTGATGACTCAGGCAAACTGGCTTGTGTTTATTCGTGGACCGACTCCAGTGTCCGTTGGCTCCCCCCACGGCTCACACGTGATTGATGACTCTAATTACCATGTCACCGCTCATTTCAAAACCCTGATCTTTATAGCACGTGGCTTTGGCTCATCTGCTGTACATACAAATACACCTTTAGCCTGGTTTGTTGTAATCTGTCTGTCCTCTCTGATGTCACCGCTGTCCTGCCCAGGCCCGCTATATTCACCGTCTCACACCGTCTCTTTCTGTGCATGTGTGCTGGCTCTCTGCTCTTTCACTTATACTTTAATTGGAGATTATTAGACTGGATGTACGTGAGCTTACATGGACTGAGTTTTTCTTCCTTGTCATTGAGGAAGAGCCTCTGATTTCAAATCCACTGGTTTAGGGAAATAAGCGCTGAGCGAGCTTTACAGTTTTACAGCGAAAATTTGGAAGGATTCTGATGTCATTGACAGTTAGAAATGAAGATCATGTTTAGTTGTGTAACTCATATCATTCAGTCTCAGATAACTTGCAAAATAATAATTATTAATAATAATGCAAAAGTTATTATTATAATAATTATGGTTGTTGTTATATGTAGATAATCATAATAATACATTATAATAATAATAATAGTAGTTATTATTATTAGAAGAGAAGATCTTGTTAGTTGTGTTACTCAGTAAGTTCAAATAGTTTCAGTCTCAGATAACTTATAAATAATATTTATAAATAATAATACTATAGTTTGTTAAAATAGTTTTAATTATTATTATGGTTATTTATTTTAATGAGTAGCAAGAAAATAACTCTATATTCTCAGCTTTAATCCTAGAAAAGGCCACTTATTATTTTTAGTGAACAAAATTTCTGACCACAAATTCTCTTCATTTTCCACTAATTATTTTCAGCGTTTTCAATGAGCTTTTTTTAATGAACTGCCACCTTGTGGCACACCGGACTATTATTATGCTGTTATTGATTTCCAATTTAAACTCCCCAAAAACTCTCTGCAAGAGTAATTCTCCAGTGAGCATTTCCCTCTATTTCGCCAGCGGTCTGATGGAACCGTTGCATTAGATGTACTGCTGTGTGAAACGCCACACAGCATAACGGCACGCACACGCAAACCTACACGCTGTCAGGTTGTGGCATGGAACAGGTTGGCGTGTGGTGAACTGCCGACCTCGAAGCTGCAGCCGGTGCCCTGAGGTGAGAGCTTTGTCTGCGGTGGCCTCGCCTCACGCTGGGATTCTGACATATAGGGCTTTCACGGCCCCTCTTTATGTGAATCGGTCAGAGGGGCTGAATACTGTCTGCTGTGAAGTTAAATAATGTGACACTTTTAGACACATATTTAAGATAGACCTTTAGGTTTCTTCACCATGTGGTGTTACAGTATAATTCAGTGTCCTGTAAATCTTGTGATTGGTTATATTACTGTAAATCGAAGGGATAGTTCACCCAAAAATGAATTTGTCATGTCACCATTTACTCACCCTCAAGTTGTTCCAAACCTGTAGAGAAGTCTTTGTTCTGTTGAAAACAAAGGTATTTAGAATTTTTTGTGACAACTGAGCGTTCTGAGGCACCGTTGACTATCAATCAATAGGTTGGTTTCCTAAATTCTTAAAAATATTGTGTTTTGTGTTCCACAAGACTGTGGTAGTCAATGATGTCCCCGAAATGTCAGTTGCTAACATTCTTCCAAATATCTTTCATTGTGTTCAACAGAACAAAGAAATGTATACCCGTTTGGAACAACTGGGGGTGGGGGGTAGTGGTGGAAGAATAACTCATGACATCATTTTCATTTTTGAGTGGTGTATCCCTTGTGGCAGCAACTATTACCTCCTTGTTAGTCAAGATATTTTCCAAATATTGGTTTCTTCACCTTTTTTTACACATAATTTAAATTATATTCTATATAAATATACAACCATACATAAATGATCTATAATGACTCCTTTGACATTTATACCTCTGTGCCCAAATGCATGTTTTTGTTCAGATGTTGTTCTTTCATTGCTCAGGAGATTTGATGGAGTTCAAAGTTATTTCATTTACACGTCAGCATCAATTTAAGCATATGATGTTTTCTAAAAAGTACAAAATGTCATGGGACTATTGTTAAAATACATTAGGGGTATTAAGGTGTGAAACGAATGTAGATTGTAAAATCAAAATAATCTGGATTTGGGTAATTCGATGAGAAATGTGTGAAGTAATAATGAGATTTTCAATTATATTGATTTTTGGCAAATCTGTTTTCAGTTTGTGTCACTGTTGAGATCTCTTCTGAGATTTGAATGGACATTTGTCAGAAGTATGTCTCTTTTTCTCATGAGAAATATGTTCCATTAGCCCCCCATTTAATCTCACTGTTTTCCATGAGAAATAACATCTTGGGTGGCCTCGAAAACCAAATCATAGATAAACCATAACCAAGACTACAGGTATCTACATACAGTACTAGAGTAATAGATGGATCCGCATCATTCTCTAACTGTATCACACACCGCAAGTCCCTCACCGTTTAGTGTCGCCTTTTCAAGCGATTCATAATCTCAAAGATATTACCTCTATAATATTTGCGTTGGTGAAGCTCCCTGTCGGGGACTGTGGTACGGCCATTCAGCATCTTGTCACATAAAGACACAACTCTGAGGTCAACACACAGTAAACTGAACTTGAAAAAAGGACCATAATCCTTTAAACAGACCATAACCCCGTCCAGTGAAAGTCTGCAAAGAAAGCAAGATAGTTTAGTTGAGTTACAGCACATCTCATATTCTGCAGCTTCTGTAAAATATTGCATGTCTAATAGCATCTGTCTAGTGTCTGTAGCGATTTTATCAGGAAGCTGAGATTTTTTTTAATAGAACCCACAAGTCTCCAGCTTTTCATGGGAGTGATGACCCATGCCGTGTTAGAAATTCATCCAGCAGTTATTTCTAACTGTGCAAAGCTTGCAGCACTGAGTTCACTTCTCATGAGATCCTTTGCCTGAGCCAAATGTCTAATATGCCGACAGTGTTACACCATACCAACAAATCTCTTTGTGTCAGATGACATTAATACAGTCAGCACAACTCATATCTAAATGTCTATATATGTTTGAGAGACAGCGAGCTGTTTGCTCTCTCGCCAGAGTGCTTTGTGGTGTTTACGGAGCTTAGAGGTAATGTGTGGATATATTCGGCTCTTTAATGATGGTTGGAATATAAAATGACACAGTCATCCATTAGCCGCGGCGTGTAGCCACGACGTTTCTCGCTGCATGCTGATCAGCCCCACACAGCACGGTCGAGAGATAACACCCGAATTAAGAGCCACATGTAAATTGCATTAGCTAATCAATGAATGCTTGATGAATGCTCGCTTGGCACAAGAAATTGTTTCAAGGTTATGCGATTTTTTTTTGGCCAGGTGGAATTCACTCAGTGTCTCCTTGAGCGCACAGATGATATTTACCAGCTACCTGAGGTAATTAATGATGAAGGATTAAGATTCCCACACGCGGTTCACGCATGCGCGCAGGTCTGTTTGTGCACACGGCGAGGACACGTGCCCGCATCCCACGACACGGGTAAACATCGGGGAGTTGTTTCTAAGGAGGTCGGGTCATGTGACACGTCCCAGAGGACACTGCATCGGTCCCCGGCTGGAAAATGACAGCTATGACAGTGGCGGTCCACTGGAGCCATGCCGCGCCGGACAGAAATAACATGAGAACTATTCCATCAGTAAACAAGTCACGGTCCCTCACGTCACAGCCCCAGACACACTTCTGACATCTCGGTGGCATCAGTCGCTAAAGCTAAGGACACTGCCATGGATCGTGTGGTGTCTGTCAGACACACGAGATAACAGGCTCGGACCGTCAGATGACTTTGCAGTTCCGGCATAATATGGCGTGTGCCGGAGAGTTGGAGTCGATTCCGGTTTGCGGAACCTCACGGGTAACATGATTTGAGTCTTGCATCTGTCCACATGGCTGCCTGGATCCCTCAGGCGGGACTGAAGCTGGCAGAGTGGGCTTGGGTGGGTGGGCAGAGGAAGTCAGGCTGGGATAAAGGGGATTGGCTTTCATTACCTCCAGGACGTCTGGTGCTGGCTTGGGAACGCCAATACTCGTGGCTACCATCATTGTTTTGGAGCACAGATTATTAACAGGAAGAGAAAAGCTGAGTTTGAGTTTATACGGATCGCGTTACGAGACTTTGTCATAAACTCGCATCCCAAAGCAGCTTGTATTACTGACCGTAGACACATGGCAGTGTTTTGGAATGATGTCATGCAAACATGTCAAAATATGAGCGTGCTCTTATTACGTTGTGTATCACATTTGAGCCTTTTGTGTCTGGCATTGTGAACATCACTGTTGCTAGTGCTTGTAGAGGTAGTGACACGACATCTATCACATTTCACATTCTCCCAAGAAAATGTAAAATCTACTTGTAATATATGTATTTTCCATCTTACCGAGCAGGCATATGAATTAATGTTCTAACTAAACGCCGTTTATTAACAGATACAGTATGTCACACAGCAATTTAATCTCCTCCTTTCAAGTCCAATTCATTACATAAATGTAAACAGTTAGAGCTTAGAAATCTAGTCTAGTGTCTACAACTTCACATTCATCTTTGATATTGTGTAACCAAGAGAGCGTGAGTGTGTAGGAATATCTGACTCCCTCAACACCTGAGTGTCAATAGCAGGCTTTGCTTCGCCATCACAGGATTAAGCAACAGGTTATAAAAGGAACTGCCAGTTCAAGGTGCTGGCACGACGATAGGAACGAGACCCAACAATGCCCACCCTTTGAGACACTAGCCTCCAATATAGTCTACCTGATCACAGAATGAATTCTACACCAGTCACCCTCACGGTTAATCCTTTGTAGGTGTTGCCGGACCAGTGAGTTTCACTAAAGCGCTTGGGAAAATAGATATAGTAAGAATGAAAAAGAAACCTTTGTTTGGTCTTCTGGGAACCAGGTTTGTCTTGGACCCACTTATGTACAAAATACTCTGCAAATCAGCACAGGAATGTAAATAAGAACATGAAAGCCATGTTAATGTTTGACCCCACGTTTTTTAAAACGGCAGATATCAGATTTTCTTTTATTATCTTATGAAATTTTTCTTTACAACTTTGCAATAACCTTAGGACGTTGTTGCCACAACTTGCTTTTTTTTAAAACCTCAATCGACAACGTACTTACGTATTTTATATTTGAAAAGTGTCCAAAATGAGTTTTGAGATAATGTTTTTTATGATGTTATAATGTTTTTATTTAGTTTTATTGTGGTAGTTAGCTGTATTTTTTGTTAGTATGGTTTAAATCAAAACAAACCAACTGCAGTTTGATTGATATTAATTGGAATGCACAATAAAAAAACATGAACATTTTTAAAAACGGAGTTATTTCATTTTGATACCAAACTCTTAATTTGTAAGTGTGGTTAATTGAGTAACCACCAAAACGCAACACCCTTTTGTGCCTTCCTGAAATCATCATAGGTTTGAAAGATCTCTAAACCTAGCAACTCCATAGTTCTTGGTTATAAATGCGCTGTTTCGAGTACAATAGGAAGCACTTGAACCGTGGGCACAAAGGCCATGCAGCGGCCTTAAGCGGAGATGGGATCGCGCTGTAATATTGATGGAAGGAAAAGGCCGCACAGCGACCGACACCAGAGACTGTACGGCGGGAAGGTGACTTAGCGGTTGATGAGGTGACACTTGACCCCGAAGGCCAGCGGCTCGCTAAACCCGGGCGAGTTTATCCAAGCAGATCAATGCTACTTAATATCAGCAGGTCCGGACACCTCATCCTACCTGTCACCTCCACCGGCGGGCCCGGGCTCTGGTACACCGCCGCTCTGACAGATACAGATGGTGTCAGTTACTGCCAGAAAGAACAGAAGATGAAAAAACGAGACCTCCAGGTCCTTAGAAGACGAGCGCGAGGCGCTCAGAGACTCCGACCGCCTCAGACAGACATGCGGGAAAAGTGCTCTCTGTCAATTACGCTCTATTCTCCGGCTCGTACCAGGGCGGCGCAGGGGGGGAGGCAATTAATTATTATTGTGGGTCTCCATTCTGATCTTGGAGATTGTATCTGATGCACATTTCCTCCGCCACAATTACGGAGGCTGCTAACTATTGACATTTTAGGTTGCTGATTTGAATGATCAGAGACGTTAGTAATTTGGGGCGCTAAGTGGGTTTTGATTTTCACAGAAGGAACAGGAGGCAGCGTGAGGAAAGTAAAATTAGAGATGCAAATCAGGATGTTGTAGTTGGAGCTGATAAAATACAGTGCACTGAAATTACATGTTTGTTTGGGGAGGGGGTTAACAGTTGTGATATCACATTGCGATGATTGACGTTAGGAATAACTCACAATTTGTGATGTTGGCTAGTTTACATTTTATTTTTTGTTTAGTTAATTTTGTTAGCTTGACTTTGTCGTCTCATTCTTTTTTTTATGAATCGGGTTGCAAAGTTTTGCAAATGGAAGAATTTCATCGTTCACTTCACTTTCACTCTGTTATCACTTTTGAACTTGCACAGTAATTTGCGGGCTGCAGTTCACTTAACCGTCACTGGTGTCGCTAAAAACAAGGGTTTCAGAATGTAACATATAGTCCCTTTAAAATACTTTTGAAAAAACTCTTACATTATGTTGTTCTCCTAGCTTTTTTTTGAAGACGTACAGCATTTTATGTAAAGACCACCAAGATTGGTGTTAGGTACAGTACTTTTTACCAAACTAAAATAAGCAACCAGAAAAGTTCTTGAAAGAAGTTAATTCATTCCTGTGTGGGGAACAAAAGATGTTAGGCTTTTATTTAGTTTTTGATTGCATGTGGACAAATGTGTCAATATTCTTCAAAGTTCTATTCATGTCATCCAGGTTTAAAGCATACTGAGCCTGTCTGGTCACCTGTCGGAGAAAAAAAACACGATCCACAAATCCGTAAATGTTCCTGTTCTGTTCTGTTCTTATGTCAGAGGCTTCAATTCCGCGAGTACAGTTTGCAAAACTGTGCAAACTGATTGTGAAAGCGTGGGCACAGATTATGAATTTGTGTCTACAAATTACAAAAAACCGAGGGGACGGTTTCCAAAAAAACAAAGAGCACGGATTGGAAACTCGTGGGTACAGTTTATAATTCGAGAGCATGGTTTTGTAAACTGTGGGAACAGTTCTAGAATCTATGAGTACCTTTTTTTAAACTGAAGGAACAAATTACAAAACTGTGTTTTTTTTCTCTGACTGGTGACCAGAGAGTCTCCTTAAAAACAACTTATTAAATAGTTTCATTTTTAGGTGAACCCTTTAAGCAGTCTGTAGGTGGCCTAAGAGTGTTTATGTTTCAAGGAAGTGTGTGTTTGTCAGTGAACAGGACAATTGGCCTGTGTTTTCACACACAAATACACACTTCCCAGTGTGGCGTGTGCCCAGTGTGTGTTAGGTGATACAATTGATGGAGAAGCGATAATCCCTCAGAGCCACAGAGCATACAGCCTAGAGTTTCATTAGCCCAGTGTGTCCGTCAGAGTAAAGAACGACACATATGCACACCAAACACACACACACACATATATATACACAGAGCCTGTGATCTCTAGAGAGAGGGGAAAGATTTGAAGGGGAGTGAAAGCAGGGGTCAGCATTTTTAATATGGGAACAATTACAGGCTCCTGTGGAACAGATGGTATTATTCACACAGTTAAACATGACACAGACATTTACATCATTTCCTCTGACAAGCACACAGGTAGATATATGGAAGTCCATTATAACGCCGTATGCTTACACTGTGCTGGTGATTGCTAATGGCAACATATTATTGAGAATCTTATTTGAAAAATAAACAGAATACCACATGTGTTAAATGTGAAGAGTGACAAAGAAAGAGAAGAGCTAGAAAAAACATTGTTATCTAGAAAGTAGGCTTTTTTCCTTTTTTAAGCCAACAGATGAATGTTTAATGATGTTCGCCGTAAAGCTTCATCTAATGGTGAAAACGTTGATTATGAGATATGTTTTATAAATGAAAGTATTCATGTCTATATTTAGTACAAATAAGTACTCATGGCACAATGTTGGTATCAAATTTTAATAATACAGTATTTTGAAAGTTGTATACAGTTGTACTGAATGTTTTCTATAATTATTTACCAATGGACAGCACATTTATTCATGCAACCATAGATGTGTAAAAATACCCAACCAACCATGCAATTCAATTTTGACACCATGTCTAAAAACAAGTAGGACCATGATACTCAAACTAATGCTTAGCCATTTTAACACCATATATAGAGCTGATGTGTATATCTTTAGTAATACTATATTCCTGTCTTATGTTGAATGTGTCATAATTGAGCTGTTAGTAGGTTGGTGTAAATTATGTGTCTGTGGTGCTTCCTACGTTGTCGTTTGTTTGCAGCCCAACATGTCGACTTAAGTTTGGGGGCGGGACTACCTGTCTATCCAAGCAATGACGAATAAGCATTGTGTGGGGAACCCTGTTTTTGTAGTTTCAAAATTGCACGCTTCACCTTGAAACGAATGTTGTACATTATTAGCGAGAGTTTGTTGCTTTTTAGATGCCAGTTCGCTGTCTTATTTTCTGGCAATACAGTATGCAAGACAATACATTTGCTGAGAGACAAAGCATTGACTATTAATTATCCCATTTGTCCTATATCATTAAAACGAGATAAATAAAATAGCAAGCCGTAACCTTTATCGGCCAAATGGTCGGCGACTGCCGTATAAATCAGAACATAATTACGGCTGTAGATGGCTTGCCGCATTTGCATGAATTCTCATAAGAGGGCAATGTTATGCTGTACCAACAAAATAAATAAAGAAGGACAAACAAAAGAGATAGTCTAGTCATGCCAAATATGTCTCCAGCGAACAACAGTGAATTCATCAAAAGCATGTTATTGGCCTGGCAGTAATGTTGGTGGCCATTTTATGTGCCTGAGTAGACAAAGACGTGATGAAAACGAGACATGAAAAAGGGGCTTCCTAATGGATTCTGCACAGAGAGCGGCAAGTCATGGGGGGGGGGGTTGTTGTCACAGTATGCACAGCTCTGTCTTTTTTTCCCCACCAGCCTTTGCCCATCAGTGCAGCCCGGGTCGCCGTGGAAATGTCATGACAGGCATATGCTGTTGGACAGTTTGTGTGTCCAATCACAGGGCTGTCACCCACGGCGATGAGGGGGTGGGCTCCACGGTGTCCATTTGAAAAATGACTCCTGCCATCTCCAGTATTTACACATTTCTCTCCTTGATGTAAAGCTTCGTGCTCAGGTTTCAGTTGTGAGAACAAAATTTGGTGAACAGGAGATGTAGTGGAAATGTTCTTCGTGGCAATACTTTTTATATGCAAATGAGGTCATTTACATCGAAGGCAACCTTAAAACTACCAAAATATTTCCCTGCTCTTATTGTATGATTCGTCCACATGTTATTATATAAATGAAAATAGTCTTATCTTGTATCACCTTTGAAAAATGACTGTTCTCCGATCAGATTGTACGGCTTCTTTTAAATAAAGAAACACGCTTCCTGCACCCATAACCATGCACGATGACATACACACGCCGAGGCTAATTGGGCCAATAAAATGTCAGAGAAAATAATAAAGAACCCATCAAATGTCCAACGTCCCCAAGCCCACCCCATTTTTCTTTCATCCATGATTTCAATTTGCATTGAATTTACAATTTACAACTTAACCTCGCCCCTCCTCCTCGGAGTTCTCAGTGGGAGCACTTCTCGATGCACAGCAAGCGCACGCTTCGAGTCTTGACCAAGTTAACTGACCGCACAGTGATGTGACATGATTTAGGCATGGGCGGTACGGAAAAAATGGAACACGCAATTGGGTTTTTATTTGATTGTTCCATTTTTTTCCGTGCCGCCTATGCCCAAATTCGCCAATGTCATTGAACGTGTCTGTTTAGAAACGCTAAAAGTTCAACCTTCATCATTTCCTTTGCATCCTCTATTAAATCAGGGAAAACTTATCTGGTTTTATATTCAAAGCTGTCTGAATTGCCAGATCTGAATTGTTGACCCATTGTTCATTTTCCAATGATCTCCGCACAGTCATTCAGGTGAACCATTTGAGAAGCGTGCCATTACCTAAAACTGACAGCATTCCACCTCTGAATAAGAAATTCAGCCTGCGCTTTAACCAAACACGTGGAAGTCACACATTAGAGCGAAGGCTAATGTTTCAGCTAGCCGTATTCTATTGCAATTATATGGTTCAGTGGCGTTGATTATAGTTCTTCAATCTTACTCTGTGAAGTTTTGGTTAGCTGGTTCCCTCGTAATTTGCCGCGTGGGCATTATGGGCCAGTCTTGTGGAAAAGGGATGATAAATTGAGCTGGCAGGAGCTCATAGATTTATTAAATTTCTATCAAACCCCGTAACAAAAAAGGGGAGAAAAAACTGTCGGCGGCTAAGAACGGGCTTAGATTTTTTAATCAAAATTCATGAGTCCTGGATTCGTGGTTGAGCAGACCCGGGGAAGACTTGAATCGAAGACTGATTAAAGAAAATAAAAGGCTTATTTGAAGTAATTTTTCAAT
Source organism: Triplophysa bombifrons (assembly GCA_029783895.1). Lineage (NCBI taxonomy): Eukaryota > Metazoa > Chordata > Actinopteri > Cypriniformes > Nemacheilidae > Triplophysa > Triplophysa bombifrons. Next base: position 18,886,526 of record CM056464.1, read on the forward strand.
GACGCCTTTTAATTGGATGTTAAATCAAATCCTTATCTGCCGTGCCACAGATAGCGAGCTATATGGTGAAGCACTAGTGACACTTCCAGTGTAAAAGATACTATGGCAGAACGCTTGACATCACACCTTTTACATTTACACGTTGAGGTGTTCGCACCGGCGGCAAAGTTTCTCTCAGTGACAATTAAAGAAATGACAATACGTGTTAGAGTAAGCAATGCTAAACCAGGAGAGAAGGGAATATGACATGAAGACCATTTTTTGTGCCACAGAAACATATTTTGGTGAAGGAAATGTTTGTTTTTTGAGTTGAGCCGCCTCAAGCTAAAGATCCAGTCACGAGCGTGGGACTCGGTGTCGGTCCTTCTTTCTAAGCTGACACGTAAAGTAACGCACGTACAAACATTTCAGAGCTTTTCCTGAGAATTCACAGACGTACGTATCATTTAAATATGAAACCTGTGGGGTTCGCCTCGTGAATTTTTCTCTTGAATCTTTGAATTCTTCTTGGAATCGTTCTCGTGAATCAAAGCGAGTCAGTTTTTATCCTATTTAAATGACTTGTGTGGCGCGGTAAGAGACACGTTGGACACAAGACGGCAGTTTTAACAACCCCGGAGGGGAATTTATTGTGTACACAAGTGCAAGTTTCCACAATGTAACAACCCGGGTGCTGAAGTGCTCAGGATACCGCCGATCCGTGTTTGCGTTTCCAATTCCTCCTTTTACTCACTCGACTCTGTAAGGGAAGTAGAGACACAGTGTTAGCTGTGGGAGAGACTCGCGCCCCAGAGTGGCGTGTGTGCGTGGCTTATATGCCCGGCAGCTAATCGGCCTCAGGTGTAGGTGATCAGCATTAGCTGCCGGGCCGTTTCCTAGGCGACGCTGATCCTGGACCTGTACCCTCTGCCACACTTGCCACACGCTGTGCCGCATCATCCGTCTGACGGGACATCTGTAGATACTGTCCAACACAGATGAGCTGACGCAGCTGAGAAATGAAAGCATATTTCTATCCCAACAATGCAAAATAAAAAGCCTTGTACTTCTTTTCACATTTGCTCTAAGTTTATAGGGACTGGATAGTTTTGGTTAACTTGGCTTTAGTTAAGCAAAACCAAAGCATGAGAAACAGGCATTAAAAAGGTTTTATTGGGCATGCATAAACTTAAAAGCTCAAACGTTTGCCTTAATGTTTTAAGTCATATCTAATTGGCTTGTAAAGCATATTTAATTATATTAAACTGACTTAAAAAATATATTTTATAAAATAAATTATATTTTTGGGGTCAGTTGAGGCAGCTTTTGAACTACAGTTTTAAAGTTAAAATAGATGAAATTTTAACAGTGCGACTGCTTTACGTTATTTACTCTTATTAACTCTCTTTGGTGTTCATGTGTTGTTACTTAGCCAATGTTAGCAGACCCACAACTTTAAATGTAAGAAAATAATAGGATATGGCTCAAAAAACATGTTTATCTTGAATAAATATAAATGTATTGCATAATTGTTTTTAAGTGCAGACTCCAACACCACACAAGGGTTACGTTTAGAGCGACAAACAAATATTAATTGTGTTCGGTTGTCAAACAATCTCTCAATTTGCCATGGTAAAATAAAACTTTTAATTGAAAAAAGCCTTGCAACTTGCATGAAAGTGTGATAACAAAGTTTTTCAGGAGATTGATTACCATATGGTAATTATAGTTTTACCACAAATATGATGTTTACAATATAAAACCATGATGAATTTGGGGTTGCTGAGATTCTACTGCCGATAAAACTAAAAAAAGACTTTATTTTGTATCAGAGTTTGTCATACGCTCACCGCCTGTGGTAAACTAATCAACCGGCCGACTAGCAACCCAAACTCACATGACATAAACACAAACACACCCCAATGACCCCATCCGCCACATCCGCCCCCATATTCCCCATCTTCACGGCAACAGGCCTTTCTAATGCACTGCACTGCCTCTACCCCAAACACTGAGCTATGTAAGAGGCAATTACAGCTGATATAATAAACACCGGCCCTCACAAGGGCAGGAAAGGGCTCCCTCGCCAGCGTCAAGTACACCTGGGCCTCATGTAGGGCATTAAAGCCACAGCATCAGAGCTGAGCCAAACTAGATTTGCTGCAGTAATAATATTTAAGCACAGCTCTCGGACCAGTGGCTTAGTAACTAGTAAATTACGATTCCACCGAGGATGGCAACGACTCTCTTGTTTGGAGATACAGAGGTTGTGCAGTCTCTCTTTTTTTCTCTATTTCTCTTGCGCTTTATGGAAGCATACTGGCAGGGTTCAGTATTGTACTGTGTCAGATATTTTATAGTGACGGCCTCATAAAAGTGGGAGTCTCTCTGCTCTTGCGGCCACATCACTTCAAGCGCAGGTCTTATGCTGGAATTTGTCATTTAGGCTCAGGATTAGTTTTATTAAAGCACATGTCCGCCCTCCTCATTTCTTAGGAGTCTAACAGGCTCACTGTCAGCGCTCCAATTCGTCCCGAAGGTGTTCAGGGGGGTTCGGCTCCGGGCTTTGTGCATGCCAGGCACGTTTTTTCACACCACTCTGGAAGCTATTTTTGTGTGGATCTCACTTTGTGTACAGCAGCGTTGTCATGCTGGAAAGGAAAATTGCCCTTTCGGTTGAAAAATGTTTGTCTGAGAATCTTGTACGGCCGTGTGCTCGATTTGATTCTACTATTAGTAAAGGGTGTTGTTATAATGATAGTCAAACCTGTTTCTTAGATGGGGTTTACGTATGTTTTCCTTGGAGTGTAATTTGTAGTATGTTTCCTCTATTTGTGTTTCAACTCGTCTTTTTGTTTCTACTTATTTTATGTTGTCCGTATTATCTGTGTCTTCATATTTCAGTTTCAAGTTTGTCACAAATAACCACACCCATAGCATCAATGAATAAAAATAGAAAAAAAGTTAAACAAAAATTGTTGAAAATTAAGATAATTATTAATATAATCTGAGAATTTACAACAATGCTACAATAAGGAGAAATACTGTAAGAGAAATATACGTACAAAGATATAGATGTGAATATTTCTATATGCATTTAAATTATACAAACCTATAAGTAGGACATTTAAAAATCTAAAAAATATACTTTATATATTTTTTTTCCTCAGCTGAAAGTGCACTGCAGGTAAAAGTGCAGATGTGTGATAGTGTAGATAGAGTCAAAACTGCCCAGATCCATATACTATAAACCCTGTCTGCATTATCTGTGTCTGTATCCTATAGATCATTTCTAAATGTAGTGTCTGTATTATCTGTGTCCAAACTGTAGATAGTGTCCAAGCTGTCAGTATCCATAAGCTGTATGTCTGTATCATCTGTTTCTGTTTCTATATAGCCTACAGTAGAAAAGGGCCCACGAGCGGTACAAATCACGACACTGAGTTCACCATAAGAAACGCATCACGGTATTTTGACCAAAATTAAAATAAAAAAATATTCATATAACATTTATTTTCAATGTCAATGTCAATTTCAGTTGTATTAACAACAACCTATATGTGAGCATTGATAAAACATAATTTAGAAAGGAGAAGTTCATTTATTGGCACTTAAAAACGGACATCCCCCTTTAAGTTTTCCGCTATTTATTAGATTTTCTTTCGAAATTTGACCGTGCTCAGCTCCCATGGCATCATGGGATAGAGACGTGTCCATCCGATCCACATTCACGAATCTCGGTGGAACTAGTAGACCATCCGGCTATTTCTTACCTACTATTTTTTGCAGACTGAGGTTTGGGACATACTATTCATGACTCATACTCATTTTCGCCTAGTTTATAGCATTGATTTTGGATGCAGCGACAGATTATGTCTTGTGCTTCCCCTTCTCCCAGAGTCTTATCTCTTCTGCAAATGCGAGATAAGCACAGGTGACGCACCGGCACAGAATAGGTAGCGTCTTGACCGATCAACGAATAGAATTAAACATCATATCGTAAAATATCCCCATCTCTCTACGATGCGCATTGTAACATTTTTGCATCGTGAAATATCGTACTACGATGTTTTGTTACTCCCCTAACATTAGATAGTAGCTTAATAGTCTAAATAGGCCTATTGTGTTTGCAGGTGTGTGTTTAATTCACACTGTGGTCTTACAGTAAATCTCTCAGCCGGAGTGGATGCAGGACAACAGTGCAGTACACATCCCACGTGTAGGTTAGATAAATCAAACTCTCATTCAAGGTGTCAGTCAAAGCTGTCAAGATTATTATGTAGCTTATAACCTGCTGTCATACACAGCACGCTCATGATAAGAGCTTTGAATGGGTCTGTGCCCACAGAGTTTCACTGGAAACTTGATAGATTTGCACTATGTAGAGCCACAAAGACAAAAAGAAGTGACAAATTTACTGTTTTCTATATAAAATCATCCCACTGTACATCATTTAAAGAACATTTTGTACAAATATAACCTTGATATTTTAATATGGAAAAGGATGTCCAGTTTATTAACTGCTGAGTCATATCAACACATGGGATGATTTGTATTCTATTGTATATTTGTTACGTTAGGTCTTGTTTTCATATGTTGCATTTAAAAGGTGTGTGGCTTATGTTTAACAACAACAGAGAATATGAGGTGTTAAGTATAAGTTCAACTGACAAATAGCACTGGCTAGCCGTCATAGATGGTATCAAAGTTAAACTAAGGGTGTGTTCACATATGCCTTGTTCGGTTCGATTAAAACGAACTCTGGTCCGATTTCTCTGCCAGTGCGGGTTATTTGTGTAAGTGTGAACGCTGCCATCCGAACCCCTGTGCGCAGCGTGTTCCCTCTGAAAAGAGGGGTCTCAGTGCACTTTCAAACGAACTCTGGTGTGATTTCTCTGCTATTGGGTTTATTTGTGTAAGTGTGAACGCTGCCACCCGAACCCTGGTGCGCACCACACAAGTGGACCGGGACCACTGAAAAGAGGGGTCTCAGTGCACTTTCAAACGAGCTCTGGCGCGGTTCAGTTGATATATGAACGCAACGCGGACCAAAGGCATCGAACCCAACCAAAATCAGGAAGTGATTTGGTAATATACAATAAGTGTTCATTAGATCTGTGCTTGTGCGTAGAGGAATTTCTGGCACCGTTTAAACACTTCATGAGGTCTTCGGGAGATACCGGCTAGCCACATACATTGAGCATGTATGACCCATGCAGCCCTATGCACACAGGATTGTTATGGATTTCGGGTAAGTTCCGTCTTAAAATGTAAATCATAAAAGCTGTCCGATCATGTTGCGACTTTACACATAAGCTGTTAGGTTCGATATATTTTGGTTCACTGTTAAAATGCCATTCTGAACGCTAAACGAGTGAAATGTATTTTTGATATTTTTTGGTCCGGACCGAAATAACCCAAAGAACTGAACTGCAAATATGAACGAGTTCACCCTAAAATGAACTTTGGTAACATCACACATATCTGAAATATATCATTTGCACACCAATTTGTAAGCGTTTAAATTCCCAAATCTCTATGAGAAAAGAAAAAAAACTTTGTTTTGATAGATCAAAATTCAGAAATTCTCATCCACAAGGCCAAAACCACTGACATTTCACCCTGTACCCAAGATTTATGTCAGAACAATCTATTGACACCATTAAGTGCCTTTTCTCTGTTTTGGTACACTGTGAAAATCAGAACAGTGTGTTAGGATGGGGCAGCCAAAGGTCAAGGGCTTTGGCTGTGAATCCCATAAGGCAGTGCAAAGTTTGAGCATTGATTTATGATGAGCTGACATTGTTTTGTGTTGAAGTTCGAGGCGGACCTGCTTGTTCCAGCAGAGCCAGCAGCACAATTCTCCTCTCTACGGGGGCTTATCTTTGCCCTGCCTCCATATGGCAGCCTGCCACACTGTTGTTGAAGAGTTTCTCAAAAAATGTTGATTCTCTAATCCTGCCTGTTATTGCTTTTCCAATAACGGTGTCCGGGCCAAGAATAAGGACCCTGTCCAAGCTAAAATGGGAACAGAGTTGACTCCGAGGTCAGTGTTTGTGTGCAGTTTGTATTAAACATATTTATATATTACTATTTCAACAACGTAGGTGATAAAGGTTTTTTCTGTTCTAAGATGGTCTTTTTGAAACACTTTAGCATTTTAGACCTTCTTGTCAGAACCCCTGGTTCCTGTAGAGCTTTGTTACAGGATGGCTTACATATCAGACTGTAGTTCACATTATGAATAAATGAGGACCCGCTGATGTGGAGCACAATGTGTGTGTGTCCTACACAGTTCACATTCGGATGAATATTAATGGGACTGAGGAATCATCAATAAGGAGAGACAAGGCGACCAACAAATCATCTCAAGGAAATGCCCCGGGAGACAAGAGACGGCTTTTATACTCGCACACACACGGCCTGCCACACAGTCACCGGAGAGAAACTTGGGTGGAAATGAGCGTTCTGCGTGTGCGTGTGTCTCGCTGGATGCATGTTTGTATGTGCGCTGACACGGGGGAGTGTTGATGATGGAATGTTTGTTTGTCTGACTTGATGAAGCTTTGTGTGTTTTTTGGTATAGAAAGGCTGTATATTCATCCAGTCCTGTGTGGATGTTACCACGTTATTTATTGGTGTGAATTTCGTTGGATGAACGGGAAAACGACGCGTGTATGGGTTCCGTTTTAAGAGTTAGGTGTAGAGAGTTAGAAAAGCCAATTATTATTACTATTTTTTATCTTTCGAGCATAGATGGACAAGTTTTTCGGAATAAAACTGTTAATGCACGAATGTGAGTGTAGACGTCCTGCACCTGCTCTTCTGTTTCCTTCATGAAATATCATAATTCTTTAGTTACCAAGAGCCATGTGCTCAATATTAGCACCTCATTTAAAGGTTACACGGCTCTGCTCCTCTTAAAGTCCTCAAAATCATTTAATTTCTCGCTCTCTTTCTCTCGCGCGCGCTCCCTCGAGCTCTCAAAGTGATGAAACGCAGATGGGGCTCCGGCCGAAAGTTGCATACTGCGCATAAACAGCATATTTAATTAGACCGTAGACACGCTCTAAATCAAATTACTCTCCAACTGACAGGAACACTTACATTAGCATCATTCCTGAGCAGAGCTGCAGCCAAAATGTAAATTAGTAACAGATAATTAGGATAAGAGCGGGAACTTAGGCTGACGTTCCAGTGCGTAATTGGAACGCTAGCGAAACGTACGGCTTTAGCTAATTAGCTGTGGGGCGGGAAAACGTACAGAGGTCAAGGTAGAGAGAGACCCTTCAAATGAAAAGGCAAAGAATAGCTAGTGGGGCTTGAAAAGAAAGAGTGTCGCCGTTTAAGTGTCCTTTCAGGGATGTGGATTGGAAGATGATCGTTTAGTTCGGCAAACGGACGCTCGGGTGAGATGTGCAGGAGCCGGCCGGGATACGGCTAGATCTATAGAAGACACTTAGCTGTTAGTTACTCTGTGTGCGTGTAAAGGCGACAATACACTACAAGACTTTTGCTCAGATGTTCAGTCTGGACTTGTTGCAGAAAGTCTTCAGATTTGATCAGTTTGTGTGTTTATTTTTGAAACTTTCCAAAAGTCTGCAAGTGTATGATGTCTTGTTTAAAAAAAAATCTGTTCAGATGTTAAAAGTCTTGTAGTGTATTCCAGCCATAAGACAGAGAGAGAGAGAGATAGTGAGAGAGAACAGGAGAGAGAGGGAGGGGAGAGAGAGTACAGTCAGTCGAGATACAAAAAATTGGATTTTTCTGTAATACTGTTTGGTACTGTTGAATTTCTATTAGTTATTAATATAAACAATATAAAGCATAGTAAAAAGCTGATGTAGTTAAAGTGCTTTGTCATGGGTTCGAATCCCGTGAGCTCATATATTTGTGTGCTGCTTGAATTTGTTGTTGTTTTATTACACCTCTGACAAATAAATGTTCAACGTGTTTCGACACATTTAAACCTGTTCTATCATTACTTAGTTCCATGTTTTATGAATGTTATCAGTTTTCTGAAGAACTTTATGGTCACAATATCAGATTTTGACTACACTGTTATCGTGGCCAAAATAATTCACAATACCAATATTATCACAATATCTATTGAAATAAAACAATGCGATCAGATTTATGTTTTATTTTGTACTATTATATTCAGGTACTATGTTAAAGAGGTGCAAATTCATCACCTACTGTATTGGAGTGTCAACCGGATCCTGGCACTGACACATAACATACGCGTAATTGCAGTATTAACTTGATAAGATTAATCACAGTTAATCGATGTCTTGGTTATTGTCAACTGCAGTTATTGTCAACACGTGAAACCACTAATCCAAGTAAATACTGTGTAATAATCATGATTTTAAAGGGATAGTTTACCTAAAAATTCTGTCATCATTTACACACCTTCAAGTTGTTTCAAACCAGTATCAATTTCGTTGTGCTGTTGAACACAAGATGGGATATTTTGAGAAATGTAGAAAATCAAACATTCTACGGCACCATTGACTAACATACTAGTTTTATTTTCCTACTATGATAGTCAATACTGCCTCAAAACTGTTTGGTTATAGATGTTCTTATAAATATCTTGGAAGTGGGAAAATGGATATAGAATTTTCATGTTTAGGTGAACATTTTTTTAAGTTTAGATTTCTGTCATTTCCCAAGGGCACTAAATCCACAAAATAGCCAAGATCTATTTCATTCAGAAATGTAATTTTAGCCACCAAGGACCTTAATAATGTGACACTTCTGTGTTCATCTAGACACCATATGGTGAGACTGTGTGACTACTCAACTTTCACATCTGTCATGTGTGGTCCTTCATCAAATCTGTTGGGAACCGAATTGACCAGGTGGTTGTAAGACCACGAGTTTACGAAAAATGAGGTTAAATACTGCAAGTGCTGCCTCAGCGAAAAAAAATGGAATAGCTTAAATGCTCGAAATACAAAACAAGCATTACAATCATCACTTTTTGAAAGTGAGTCATTACAGAAGAATACAGTTTTGTGACATCATTTCATATTGTTCATTAACCTTCCTCATAACCTCCTTCAATACTGGACTTCATCCAAGAAGCTACTGGATACACACATAATGCCGCAAAACAAAGACCACTGGCTGTGTTTTCTTCTCAAACCCTGTACTTGGAGCTCACACAGGGACTTCAATAAAGTACAGTAGCTTTTGTTGTTCTGTGTCATTTGTTAGATCTAAGCCTTAATTTTATTAATTTCCACAGGAGGAGACTAACTAGACTAACTTTGTCACGTCTACTGGGTTACATATTGTATTCCCGGGGATGGCAATGTGGGTGGCAGTCTGAGCAGTTTGCAAATATAGATGAATAATCCCAATCCCTGTGGAATTCCCTCTCTGCTGATATTCCAGACCAGTCCTGCAGCACTGTATGCATGGGTGGTCATATTTGAAGAGCGTCCTAGGGATCCATTTTTATCCACTCTTCTGTCTCTCGCCCCATCACGCCTCTGCAGGCATCTGAGGGATGTTGTGATCTGCATGGTAATTAGGTGTCTTTGTTCCACCGAGAAGCAGCGGTAGTGGAAAAGGTGTTTGTGTGTGCCAGGGCCAGCAGTCCATGGGACCTAACCGTCTGGAGCAGGGCCTTTTGATTCCTGAATTGAAATTTAGGTGGAAAAACTGATTTTAGAACTTTAACTGTCCATTTAAAGAATGAGAACAAAATGACATTCTAAACTATTCATGTATCTGTTGTTAGTCTTTTTTTATTTTATTTATGCGTTATCATATACTGTACATATAAACACTAGCCTATATAATTTAAAGGATCAGTGATCATAATAATAATTGAAATAGCAGTTTTTGCAACTTCCTCGAAGAATTGCCTTATATTGTGCTATCATTATCGTCTTTGTGTGTCCTCCTCTCATAATGCATAATCTGCTGACCTGTTGTTGCGGGGGCATATATTCCAGAGGCATGGCAATGGGTCCCACAGGTCAGAGTGGTCCCTGGGGCCGGCCGCTGTGTAGACACGCCTCACTGGGGTCTCTGAGCTGATGTTAAGCCTCATGGCTAGTGTCAGGATAAACGCTGGTGGCAGGGGATCGTACGACACTCTGTGGGAGGATGCCATACTGTCAGCACATGTTAGCATCTCAACCACAGCAGCACAGGCAACTTACCGGTCTGGCCCGCTCAAGTGAGCAGCAGATACGGTGAAAAAATATAACACGCGTGCATGAAAAACTCAACTGTGAGTTCATACAAAGAGCATAGAGTTGCTCAGAGCAACCTGCTAGGTTATGTTTGTCTTCAGCTGGCTTGAACATTAGCATGTCTGAGTATAAGAAAAAAAATCGGATACGAGAAGAGATATAAAAGTACAGCTTCTGACTGTTTTCCTGCTGTATTTTTCGTTACTAAACAGACTATCGATGGTGACCTCAATGCACGCGAGAAACCCGGCAAGTTTCAAACTTCCATGTAAACGTGGTTTTATGCGTAGCCGGTTTATTATTATGCATGTTAACACGTGAAAACAGGTTTCTTTTTAAGCAGATTTTTGATAGATATCCATTTATTTTGTGCGTGTAAACACACTCATTGACTACCATTGTAGATTTTTTTTTAAGTAGTCAAAAGTGTCCCAGAACTGTTCGCTTTTATAAATTCCTCAAAGTATCTTATTTTGAGTTCAACAGAACTATTATACAATGATTTTATGGTAGTCAATGATGTTCCAAAAAAATCAGTTGCTCACATTTTTCCAAATATCTTTCTTTGTGTTTAACAGAACAAAGATATTTATACTGGTTTGGAACAACTGAGAGTGAGTAAATGGGCAGAGTATCCTTTCTCAGAAAGATATTGAGTATTGTTTACTTCTCATAAATATTTCTTACTGCTCATTAAACTGTTTTTATACAGCAAACTTTTTTCAAGAGATTATTGACTCATTTTGAGTCCTTTGGATATTTGGGTGGGACGTTTCCAGCAGTAAGCTCAAAATAACTAAATTCGCCTTCTCTCCGTGAAACTGCACATTTTGCTAAAAATGTGAAAAACACATCATTTCAGTTTTCAACACATTTTTTTGGTTTCCATGTAAAACCATATCATTTAACAAATGTTACAGGTCAAATGTCAGACGGTTGACAAATAAACATTGAACTGCAAAACATTATTTCTATCTTTTTTATGTGACCATTTCTATAAAGATTTTTCTAGTTGAGCCCTCAGGTTGAACTAAAGTAATGTGATGTAGTTTATGACTCGCTCTGCAGTCGCTCAACGGAAGACAAACTTGTAAAACATTCTTACTGTTAGATTTTGATCTGCATTTGTGTTGATAGTTGAATCCTCACGCAATCTGCTTTCTCGTAAATAACAAACCATGTATGCAAATCAGGTTAGATGTGTGAAAAACCACAACCTTTCAGCCAGTCAATAAAGGGCGGATGGGAAAGTTGACATCAAATTAAAAAAATGCCAGTTAGGAAATATTTTAAATGATTAAACTGTCTGATATTGCAAATACTGTGAAAAGTCGGGGGAAATCTGGTGCTGGCCAAGAGAATTTAAAGCAAAGCTGTGAAATTGCTGGAACGAGCACATTACCGAGTCAGTCAACACCAAGACAAACTCTGCATTTCTTTAATTGCACTAAAAGCTAAAAAACATTCTGAAACAAATGAATGTAATGCCAAGAAAAGTGAATTGGAGTTGACAGCATTGAATGCAGCAGGAAGCTTGCTATTTAAAACAAGTTGACTCGTTGACTTTTTTCCACACATTGCATTGGAATTTATTGACGTGGCTCTCAAAGGAAGTGCTTTTTCTTCGCAAAGATGTTGTTGTCTTTCGAGTCCTCTTTTGATTTAAAGATGACATGCTATTGAGTGGTGTTTGAAGGGGCTTTTGTATATCTTGCATTCCGAATGACTTTATCACCTTTGAATGCAGATGGCCCTTTTCACGGTTTTCAGACGGGTCAGCAGATCAACATGTTGTAAAAATGGACTCTTGAATTGATTCATCGCTGCCGGTTATTTCAAAGAAATATGGAATAGCATGAAATACCTTTTCGGCCGATGTCAGCTAGACTGAGTGTGCTGGTTGAAGTTACCTAATAGCTGAATAATGTAGCTTTAGAATAGCCTTGTTGCAGGTTCAAGTTCAAGTGAGCTTCATTTTAAAATTACACAAAGGAACGAAATGTCATGGCTCAAGACCACTGTACAATTTTTTGGAGGTTCTATTGACAGAAATGCAATATAATATACATAACTATGTCTTCAGAGGTGTATAAAGACCTCACATAATGAAGCGTTATGTTTTCATTACTTTAGACGGAGCTATTTCTATCCACATACATCACGGGTCTCCTTGCATGGAATTCGGCAAGTGGTTTCTACAGTAGCCCTAAACGGACAAACTGCTGTACAAAGGGCATTTCGTAAATGCGTTATCTCTTTCGGCAAAGAAGTGAAACATGACGACAACTTAATCCTGTGTCAGCCGTTGTAGTGGGTTCGCAACCTTGCCGTTAGATGCCGCTAAATTTCATAGACTGGGCCTTAAAAAGGTACACAAACTAACCTTCTGAAAGACATGGCCTACATAAACCCTACATAAATAATTGTCACTTCAAACTAAATCTTAACTGGAAACTAAAATGCGTACTTCAGATAAATACACATACTTTCAAGGCAATAGGTGCTACTATTGTAGGTCATTCATTTGATCTAATGTTAAATTGAATTTAAAGTGAACCCATTTTTTAGAGAAAGGAAGCTTTTACATTCAATCTTTCGAAGTTTGTGGTTACTGAAGTGTCACTCACTGTAGCGTGCACTTTAATACATGGCACATACAAGTATCGTGCTCGAAAGCCGACGTAAAGGCGTCAACAAAAGGGTGAGATGCTGTCGAGAGTTGTGTTGAATATTGAACGGCTTTCCCAAAGCTGTGCTTTCTAGCAGCGGGGCCCTTGAAGAAACTTGAAAGAGATTGCATTACATTATCCCAGTGTGGAACTGGTTATGTCAACACATCTAGAGGATCCCCCTCGCGGTCCGCCCCGTGTGAAGGTGCCTCCTTAACAACTACATTTGGTCCGGTCACTCTAAATCATGTATGATGGGACAGGCGGGAGCGCGGCTGAGAAGCCGGAGAGCGTGAACCTGCTTTCACTGTTCTTTGTGTCTCTCCCTGTCTGTCTTCTCGGTTCAAAGACTCCATTACACATGACAGTTCAAAGGCTTTCTGACAACCTCAGCGAGACCGACGTCTCCATTTGCATGGCAAACAAACCCCTCCCCCGATTGTGCCCCTTTCTTTTTTATGTATTTTAAGTTTTTTGCCTTACGCACCTTTGCGGTTGTACACTCTCAGTCATGTTTCAAAATGCTAAATATGGCGACAAATAGGTTTTCGTTGCTCATAGCCTTTTGGATTCGCTCACTTGCTTTTGTTTCTCCTTTTGAAATGTCTCAGTTTCGTCTCACACAGTCTCATCTAGTACAGAAATGTGCACCCGAATTGAGTTGTTTCTCAAAGTTTCGTCTGTTACTTTTTCTCAGGTGACACAGTACAAAAAATAACCTCATCTCATCTGCCCACTCATCTGTATTGAGATACGAGTATATTCACAGGGGGGTGCACGTGCCGGCACAGTCAACCGTGTCCTTTTTTTTCTTTTCCTGTCATCCATCATCTGCCTTTCCTTGTTTATTCCTCAATCCACTGTCAGGTGCTTAGGACTCAGGCACTCTCATTTCGCCGTTCAAATCTGCCTATTTACTCCCAGAACCACTCTTTCACGTCTTAAACACTATTCGAGCCCGCCAAAGTGCTTTGGAGCAGTTCTCCCACGTCAATAATGTGCTCTTTTTTTCCGTCTTTTCCTTTAAGAAAAAGACGAATACATCTTATCTGTTTTTGATGCACAGGCGCTCTCTGAACACCTATTTCAGAGGAAAAACCACGCTCCTGCCCCAGTAATTGTCTGCGCGTTTTTCTCGCGGATCCTCCGGATCCTCCGGTAATTCAAAGGAATAGGTCTTTCTCTGAAAAGAATCTGCAGTCGTGCGAAAGACGTGATTGACACCTCCTCCGGTTTCCACGGCAGAAAGCTGAAAAAAAAAATCGCAGAAATTAGTGACACATCCAGTGATCTCTGTATCTGCCAATTAAAAAGTCCTTTTTTGTGGCAAGACAGAAAGACTCTGGGCTAAATTGGTACCGGAAAAAATACACTGAAGCGATTAAAGCCGGTGAATAGTTTGCTAGTTTATTCACACTTCTCATTGTTCCACATGCGTGAGATATGGTTTCAAAACACTGACATTTTTTTTTAAATGAAAAACCCGGCAGCATCCAATTCACACATTTGTTATAACTGTAAATGGCATGTTCTTGATATATACAATTCATTTTAACATGTAACACACAACAAATATATAAAACTCAAAAATATATAAAGTATCTTTATTTGCTCTTTCTTTGCTAAGGAGATTTCGTTAAGTCTCAGACATTTCTCCATATTGTTTGGAGGGTCTTTTGACAGAAACGTAAATTGCAACTTCACCCTGAGATGCCACTAAATTTCTTACACTGGACCTATAAGAAAAATAAAAGCACAAGCAAATATGACAATCGTTAAAATAGATTAAGAATGTAAATTAATTTATTTTATACAATAATGTATAAGATAAGAGTACTGGGTCTCATTCATTAAGCATGCGTAACACAAATTTGTGCTTGAAACTCGCGTACGAAAAATAGATTTGCACTAAAATTTATTCTTAATATAAGAACAAATATAGGAACAGCTGACAGCACACATACGCAAAAATCACCAGTCTCTTTCTATCTCTCTCTCTAAGACAAAAATGACAAAATGTATGTTTCATCTTAGGATAATAGTTATATAATTTAACTGATATATATGGTTATATATATAATTACGTTTAACTTCATTTTTCAATTATTTCATCATATACAGTGAAAGAGTAAGAAAAGCTGTGTTAGACTATAGCTGAACCTGTAAGGTTTCTCTGAATAACAGAGCTTCAGACAGCATCATATGGAGTAGAGCCATTGGGAGAGAGAGTCGAGTCAACTCCATTGACACGTATGAAACAGTTTTTTTCACAGCAATGGCGGTTCTCTCAATAGTTCCCGAAAGTTACTAGTTACGCATGGAGCTGCGACTAAACAGACCAACTGAGGTTAACTTTAAACCAATTTAAAGCCATTTAATGAATAAAAAAAATTAAGAAACAAGGCATTTAAATAGAAAACATAACTTCCTGGAACTATCTGAAGGCTCCATGAATCACGTGACGCTCCAGCGTTTTGGACTTCCGTTGGCAGAACTCTCTCTCTCAATAGCTCTGGCTTGGAGTATCTCTGACTTAAAGGCACAGTTTGTAAGAATTTTGCAGCAAAATATCCAAAAACCACTAGGCCAATGTTATATATTTTTTCAGCTAAGTACTTGCAATATCTCAAATGTTTCCAACTTCTTTAAAATCCTGAAAAAATCTCCATTCTAAACAGTGGACCGGGGCCGTTTAGTCGCCTGTCAATGGCGTCATATCCGCTTTACCCTTTGTTACAGTTGTTTACTGACGTAGCAACCGTGTTTCACTGTCGTAGACAGATGCGGAAGTAGTCTTATATTATTGCAAATGATGTGGGTACATTCAAAATAACTTTTACTATGATTGATTTGAACAACTGCGCAGTGTTATCACACCATCGAATTGGACAATTACTGCAACATCTATGACTAACAATTTAGTTTTAAACCTTACATTAATTCATTAAATTGAAATAAAATTATTTCCTCAAACGCAACATTTATAAAACTTTATTACTTTTCCTCTTTCACAAACATAATTTCTCCTTCCCGTCTGATTGATGTATCAGGAGTCCTATCAGCGGTAGAGTTGAAGACATTATATCCCATCATTCCACACTTCTACACAGCATCATCAAGCTACACGATTGTTGTTGTTTTGATCGTGCATCCTCTAGCGGGGATTTCTACAAACTGTACATTTAAGTGACGACTATTGTAAAGGAAAGGTTAGGCGGAAGGCCCAAATATGGAAATGAACTGGGTGTGTTATGCAACTGACTAAACTCGTGCACGTGGCTGCTCATCTAGAATATTCTCAATTCACTAATATTTGGATGAGGTTTATTCTCGCGTAACCAGACCTCCGGATCGCCGCTTTCTTTGACTAAGGTCCGCCCAAGAGGCCATATGACTGACAGGTAAAGCAACCAATCAAGTTTCATTTGTGCCGCGTCATGTTTAGAGGTGTGGAAATGTCCCCGCAGTAACAGACATTGTTCGTTCGTACATTCACGAACGTGTCAAAAGTTAATAGAAACAAAATTATTATAAGTTATAAATTTAACCAATCAGATAACGACTTCGAAAGTGCTGAATTGTTTCCAGAAAAGTGTGCCTTATGCATCAGACGTTGAGCCAACGGTGTCATGATTCCACTATCATGTCATGTTTATTCGTGTTATTTGAGTGGAGTCATGGCATAACCTATGGTTTCATGTGAGATTGAAAGATTCTTTCTCGTGTCTCGTCATTGTTCCCTACATCTCGTTCCTCGTCAGCCTCTCCTTAGTGCTAATCCCCAGCACCTGTTGCTCGTTATGATCCTTTGTCTGTTCTCCCTATAAAGAGTCCTCACGTTTCTTTTTCCAGTGCTCGTGCATTGTTTCAATGTTCCTGTTCAGTGTTCTTACCTTGTTCCTCCCTGTGATGTTAGCTGTTTCATGCAAGTTCTTGTGCCTTGTTCCCGTTTTCCCGTTGTCTAGTAAGTCTTAGTTTAGTGTTTGTTCCAAGTGTTTGTTTTATAGTTTAGTTAGTCAGTGTTTTCTGTTAAAGGTACCCTGTCTCGTTTTCCCCCTCGTGGGTTTTTGTTTGCCTGTTTGTTTAGTCTTGTTTATTGTTATTGTTTAATAAAAGTTTTTTGTAACACCTACCGTCTGTGTCTGCCTGCACTTGGGTTCTACCATGAGTTCTCATGACAGAATGCACGAGCCAATTCTGAACCCAGTAGGCAGCATGGACGGTACGACGTCGTCCTTGCAGTCTCGCCAAGCCCGCTTGTTGCTTGGATTCCGCCAGGGGATTTACGGCGACCAGGAGTTCGCCAGGGCATTCTCGGCGGTGGCGGAGGTGACCGTGTTTGGTGAGGCGGAGTTGAAGACTATCTTCAACTGCTGCCTCACCCGTCGCCTCACACCGTCAGAGAAGAGGCTGCTGGCTCCCTTGGGGTTTGCGGACATGGTCAGGTACGTGAGCAACCGGAGCGATCCCGGGGGTGAGGTTCCACGTGGGACTTTCACCCCACGGTCGAGCGCTGCAGAGGGTCTCGTCCTGGCCGCCGCTGCCCTGGGGGACTCAGTACCCTCTGGCTCGAGCTCCATGGCCGCCGGTTCTTCTGGTGGAGTCCGAGGTGAGTGGGTGGCTAGAGACTCGAGGGCGACGTCGCGGGAAACCTCTTTCCCGAGTCCTGTGGTCCCGAGTCCCAAGCCCGGTCCACCAACCGGCACAGAACGCTGCCCAGCCGCCTGAGAACGCTGCCCAGCCGCCAGAACGCGCTGCCCAGCCGCCGTCAAGTCCGGCATTCCAGCCGGCATCAAGCCCTGTCCTGCCGGCCTTCCGACCGGCGCCAAGCCCTGTCCAGCCGGCCTTCCGACCGGCGCCAAGCCCTGTCCAGCCGGCCTTCCGACCGGCGCCAAGCCCTGTCCAGCCGGCCTTCCGACCGGCGCCAAGCCCTGTCCAGCCGGCCTTCCCACCGGCGCCAAGCCCTGTCCAGCCGGCCTTCCGACCGGCGCCAAGCCCTGTCCAGCCGGCCTTCCGACCGGCGCCAAGCCCTGTCCAGCCGGCCTTCCGACCGGCGCCAAGCCCTGTCCAGCCTGTCCAGCCGGCCTTCCGACCGGCGCCAAGCCCTGTCCGTGGGTGTGACATCTTAGGCTGAGACTAGGACGAGGTTAAGAACAAATTCATGTGCGTACACACGTGTTGTCAATTAGGCGGAAAGTTCATGAGATGTTCCAATGTGCGTAAAAATATGATAAAGATTTCCATTTGGTCTCCATCTAAATAATATTTAGGAGAAATAATTGAGATATCACAGAAGTATCATTTGTGATTTTTCCCCCTTAGCACTTATCTGCCCATTTCTCTTGCCGCTGCATTTTAACGTAGTAATATTTAACTGTGCAATAATCTAACCTGAGAAGCCATTTTATTCACGATGGGATATTGCCTGTCACACAAAAATCATTTGGAAACCCATTCAATCAGATTGTATCCACAAGTTCTGAGAGGCTTCCCGCTGAAGCCTGGAAATAAGATCACAGCTGGACGATCCCTTTTCCCGCCATTTCACCGAATATATTGGTGGAATATGAAGGACGAGGGTGACTTGCTTCTCCGTGGGCCTCTAAATATACACATTACATCATTATAAAAGCAATTTGGCCTCCCGATAGGCCTTTGAAAACACTTATAACGTACAAGCTCTTGTTCCCGTCCATTAAATCTTACGGTAACTTTCCGGGGTCTGGAAATTGTTCCATTTTGGTGGAATTTTAATGAAAGAGAGTGTAACATTCATCCGCCCTCCACCAAAAATGAGACTTTCTCCGGCATAAACAATTTAGCTGCGGGAACGAATCCCTCATCATATCACTGACATTTTCTGTCAGCCCAGAGGCTGTAAGAGCACGGTTTGCATTCATAGCGCATTGCAAAGCCCCTTTTAGTAGCACGACCGGAATGGAAATGGGGTTCACCACAGGTAACCGAGAAATGAACTCCTGTGTCAAAGGAACGAGCTCACTTCACCACATTCTTAATATCCGAGCAATGGAGGACAATGCCAGTGAAACATCTGATTAGAGCGGCTCGAGTCCAACATTTTGTTTCTATGGGAACAGGATATTGTACGCTGGCCCTGAGCAAACAGGAAGTTTTTGTCTGTGAGGATTGTTTACTGACCCTGACCGACGTTGGTGGCACGGGTGGCATCTTTAGGGATGTTGAGGGTTTTTTACCTTTGACAGATAACTCCTCTTTGTAGATAACTACAACATAGAGATGTTTTCTGGGTATCAAATTATTGACGTTGCTTCATGAAAATGATCACACTGACCTTTTCAGAAGAAGACTTTATATATTTTTTGTTTACATATTTATATATGTTTTACATTCAAATAAGAAGATTGAAAAACTAAGAATTATGAAGAATTATAATCATTTAAACAACAGTTAAATCAACAAAGCTAGGGTGCGTTTTCCAAAAGCATTGTAAGGCGACTATGGTCGCAAGTTCCGTCGTTCCAGCATAGTTCAACAATTCAAACGTTTCCCGAAATAATCGTTCCAACAATCAATCGCAAGCAGCATCGCAAAGTAGCGTGGTTGGAACTACAGGTCTGGAGATGTGGTTAGAAGCATAATTTTCTTTTTATTATGACACCTTGACGTACTTTCATCATGCCTTTGAGCAAACTAAGCAAGCAACATGCAGTGCATTCTATATACATCATTCTAAAGATATATTTTAGTTTGTTAAGATAATGAGCCTACAAAATAGGATTACAAAAGTCGCCACTATAAATGAAATGTATGTTATTTACAGCAAGAATTTGACATCATTTCAATCTGAACGTATTTATTAGTAGACGTCATTACTCACCACCTGTGTGGCGTCATCAACTAGATTGCTGATTGGTTCAAACTATTGATCTCCGACAGAGTTACTTCAGTTTCTGGAAACAGTTGTTACTACATTGTTAATTCAGACTAGGAAGGGAATCCAGCTGACAATTAAAATAATTTCAATTATAAATGCTTTTTTGTATTATCGATTAAACAATCAGTTTAATCACAGACAAATGTCAAAATTACGCATGCAGTAAACTACGACCCTAACATTGTGTGTAAGGATCAAGGTTATGTTTTGCAAATGCGCTATATATTTTCCTTAGAATGTGTGAGACTCTAGTCTGCTGATGCGATTGGTCAGTGATCATGCCAAAATAGACACAAGTGCCCCAAGGAACACGACCAAGAACACTGTGACCTGTCTGGGTTACTGTGGCTTACTGTTTTGCAGATGCTTTGCTCCGAATTCAACAGATACACTGTGGCTTGGCACTCAGATGTGAAGTGAATTCACCCTCAGATCAGCTGATATTTGTAGTGTAGGTTATCATCATGCAATGCCTGGAGTCCAGTGATGATAGACCATCATCCAGACAGACAGAAAGTGGGAAAGATTACAAATAGACTGCCTAATAATATCATAATGCTAATACTGAAATCCACAGGTGCTTCTACATGCTTCCATTTTTGTCAATACGAATGAATTCAATCCGACTGCAGATTTCACAGATAACATGTACCCTTAATATTGCAAACTTATTCCAATATTTACAGTATGTAAATTCTGATTTAAAATGTGTTTTATTCAAACTGAATCTAATCGATTCCGGTGTTACCTGGACATGAATATACAAAACTTTGAAACCAATAGATTTGTGTACATTGCTCAAAGCATTCTGTGTTTGATCACTGCGCTCCCATCTGTATCCATATTATGCTGAATTGTGTTTAACTTATTATTTGTAATAAGCTACATAGTTATGATTAGACATTATTCGAGCATCTTTTAATCTCTGTGGTCTGTTTTATTTGATGGCAGTCCCTAACGCAAGACACATCAAAGGCTGACTTAGATCGGGGACTGTGCAATGAATTCACAATCGCAATTATTCTTTTCATCTGTGATGTTGTGTCAATTGCGGACTATTAGTCGATGGGGGACTTGCTGGCCCTTAATTAGTATTCTCATCTTCTGCATTAAGTGTGGATGAATCATTGTGGTTACATGCTTACTCGCTGACATTTCCATGCCTTATGATGCTCCGATGCAAGATGGTGATTATCCAATTCCCAGCCTGCATTTAAATAGCGTCGGTGTGAGAACCGTGTGCTGCTGTTATCCAAGAGGTGCCACTTGTGAGACACTCAATTATGATGGCGTGTCACAGCTAATCGATTTATACGGATGTATTGTGTGTATTTCTGTTTAGAAACAATATTGAGGACGGAGTCGGCTGCTTACCTTTTAAGGCACTAAAGCGTGATACTGAAGCAGAGTCATTCTTATGCTCACATTTTCATGTTTCTTTCACTTTTTTACAGATGGTAAATCCACAAAGCAGTGCTTTGAATCTAAAAAAAGGAATGAAATTTATTTTTTTTAATATTAATTAAATTTGAATATTCTATATAATTTTATACATTTTTGTTTAATTCATTGCCATAAGATGATACAAATAGATAAATCTATTAGAAATCACGTGGCGTGGTTGCAAAATGGGGGACGCGGGTTTGATTCCCATCTCGTGGTCCTTCCCAAATCCAATCCATTTCTCTCTCCTCACTCTTACTGAACTGTACAAATAAAGACAAAATCAAATAATTAAAAAAAATCGATCAGAAATCTTAATAAAAAAATCAAATGTATAAATAAATAAAAATTATTTCCACAAAGCATTGCTATAAACGCAAAAAAAAAAATGAATTTAATTTAAATATTCAATTCAAATTGAGTATTCTGTACATTTTTAATGTTTCATTTACTGTAAAAAGGAAATAAAAAACAGATGTAGGATTCAAATAAGAAAATGATTATTTCCACAAAGCATTGCAATGAGCGCAAAAAAATGATTGAAAATATGAATTCCATTTTATTGTTCAACTCAAATTGAGAATTCTGAACTTATTTTCATTTTTTTGTCAAAAGGTGATACAAATACAAGAATCTATACAAAAAATGAATTCTAAATGAAATGTAAAAATAAAAATCATTAAAATTCATAAAATAAAAATAAAATGGAGCATTTAAACACAATGAACTATTCTTTATTTAAATGTTACAAAATGTAATCTAATTCCAATAATTGGCTCATTTTTATTTCATGGAAGTAGTATCAATATTTATGTATTAGTATAATGGTATAATGCAGCCTGAACTGGATTGCCTTGGTTTTATATGGATTTTGAGCACTTTTTATGATCAGTTGGAATCATATGTGTCACGTTTTCTTGATTTTTGGCAGACGGCATTGTATCATCAGGCTTCTAAACAGAGCTCTTGTATGCTTTAAGAATTATAAAAAAATATAGCAATTACATGAATCATTTAAACCTTGTTTTTGTGACGTTAATTTCAGACTTCCCTTTTCTCTCTTTTATCTTTCTGTCACTTGTTCAATGTCGATAGTGTTTTAATGAGAGATCTCTTATCTGTTTCTCCACAGGTCAGCCTGCCCAGCGACTCCAATTGTGTGGAGGAAATTCTGCGGGTGAGTTAGATTCACTCTCTTTCTCTCTCTGGTACACTCATTATGTCTGGTCACCTGCTTGGCGCCGTTTTGCAGACAATGGCACTTCACTATCATGAGAATCAGACTCTGCTTTCAAAGGAAAGCCCATTTACTTTATGACTGATGGGCTTATTGTTCCAGAATGTACTTTTAAGTATCTGCTCTTAAAAGCGTGAGGGCAGTTAAAAGAAACGTGACAGTTTTCAAATTATTGCATTAATACATAAAAGTGGAACCCACTCATTGTTTTATTCTTAGATTCGTGATGCTCAGTCTTATAAGGACTTTGAATCATTTCATGTATTTCCAGCTGGATTTAATTGTTTTATTTTTATACTCTGTCTTGTTAGTACGATCTAAATTGTATGTAAATAAATATCTCATTCAGAACAGCTTGTTACACCAGTGCATCATATGCTATACATTTAATGTTACACATTGTATCAAGTCTGTAATGCAATTTAAAGGCTTTCATTATACATTATCACACACAGTGTTTGGTGGATGATTGGTAGATTGATGCAGCACGGTATTCAAATTCAAATTTGGTTACAAATACTAATATGAACAGCGGATACATAGCACAGCATTATGGTCCATTATAGTACATTGTAGTAGAGTAGGCGGGGCGAGACCGTGGTTCGAGTCCGGTGAGTAATTGTTAAAGGGCGCCAGCCGTCCGCACACCGGGCTCGAATCCCGTAGGAGATGGGGAGCATAAAAGGAACGCGCGATTGACCGTCGAAGAGAGAGGACCGGGCCCGAACTTGTGTTTATATTTCGTTTTATGTTGTATTGTATTGTTGTTTGCCGGCGGTCGTCCGTGAGGGGCCGCCAGCTATTATATTACTTTATTAAATGTTTATTTTATTGTCTTCCGGTTCTCGCCTCCTTCCTTCCCTTTTATTGAGATTTGTTACATACATGTTTTATAAGAAGCATCTATTTGACCATTTAGTAAGGACTAGATCTCTTTTGTGACACAACAGACATCACTTTAAGGGGTGTGATGTTAGCATATCCTGTATCCAGTCTATGTACTGGGACAGAGCCAGAACATGTTGCCAGGGCAACCCAGAGTACATCTGTCTGATGAAATGCATGGTGGGATCGCTCAGAGGATCTGCTGTAGTTTCCCATGCTTGATTTCGAGTGATGTTGACTCAGATGTAATTCATGTATAAGGACGTGTTTTGATCCAGTCTCAACATGATTCAGCCAAACTTCTTTACCATTGACGTTGGAGAATCTACTTATGAATTGCTGTGATGTCATAATAAGTAACTGTCAGCTAATACTGTATGAATTAATTATTTTATTAATTCATTAACCATTATTTGTTATATATATATATATATATATTATTTTATATTCATAACCATTTTGGTAGCATTGAAAATATATGTCTGATCATGAGTCTTTTCCATAATAAAAAGTTCAGTTTCTGTAATCCGGTAAATTAAAAAGGGTGCGGTTGTGTTCTATATTACAAATCTAAAGTTAGCTGAATGGATGAAATTTATTTCTGGAGGGTATACAGAACAGAACAAACAGATGTGATTAGTTCTTAATGAAAGTGAGGTGGAGTTGGGGATGGAGGAGGGTAATTTGCTGATTCGTGAGCAACGCGATAAGCTGCTGATAGCTGAATGGATTCGAAACAGAAGCTGTGATATAGTCTATATGTATTTTTATAGGTAGATGTGGATCAGCTGACGCAAGCTTGACTTACGTGAACAGCCAGACCTAATGCTATTAGTTATTACTTTCCATTTCACTCCATTTATGCTTTTTTCTCAGCAAAGATAGAAAACAGAAAGATATTTCACCTTGAGCAAGATGTACCATTTTATATTTTGCAACCTGTATTTTTTCAGGTCAGCCAAAGTTCAAGTTACAGTAGTTTTATGTTGCTATATCTATTTGAATCAGGTCAGAAATAAAACTCTTGTCTTTTCAGACAATAACAACTCTTCAGTTCAGACCACTACAGTGAACAAGTTCTGAGATGGTCACATAAGTGAATCAATGCTTTGATATTTAAAGTATTTAAAATATGTTTGTAAAATTATAAGAGAAAATAAAACAAACACTGCAAACTACAGTTAAGGAAAATAAATGGTGAAAAGGATGGGAATCTGCCCTGAAATCTCTTTTCTGAGAAAGCACAAATAAGAGTTTGGACTATTACTGTGACAGAAATATTACTTGTCAAAGAAGCTCTTACTAGCTCCGAAAATTATATGAGAACTTGTTGACAGGGCAGTCTTCTGCACATCTCCCCAATAATCCCTTCAAAACTGTTACTGCGTCCGGTAGCACTGAACTGCTCCTCTTAACTGGAGTTGATGCTGTCACAGGCTTATCTCTCCATTTATCTTCTTTTCTATGCAGTCCAAGATGCTTTTTTCGCAGTGGATAAAAAGCCAAGCCAACATTCATGAAGCGAGCAAAGACAAATACATTGTATTTTAAACAGCAGACGGCAGAAAGAGCAGATTCTGATCCCAGTTCACACATGTCCAGATCTGAGCCAGGTTGAAAATATTTCCAACTATAGAGTTGGAGAAACAGAACCGGTTGTTGGCTGTAATTGGATGGCATTGCGGCTGAAAGTATATTAATGATGAATATCATATATTTACCGTAGCTATCATGAATAACTATTTTGTATCAAGTACTTTTACTGCTCTGTGTTAATGGAAGCAGAATTGCAGTGGCGTCATTTGACTGGCTTGTGAAAATGAGACGCATGCAAATTCACTTCAACCATTTAACACACTGTGTCGCATGCTCTGAGATGCGTCCGTCAATCAAACTCATATTCTGACACATTTTGGCGAGGTCTTTAAACAGTCCAGTATTCTGACTAGCCACATAAGCATTGCATTAGATAACACAATTGAATTGTAAGTTTTACACGTAATAGCTGTTCTTCACTGGACACATGCTTGACTTGTTGTGTTCTGGTGAGTCACTGAAATGGAAATATGAACTGTATGTCATCTGACGGTTTTAGTTCCACCAGAGCTGCTCCCTCGAGCTTTGTGGTCTGGGCATAACCCAAATGTTGCAATCTGCGTTGGAAGTCTGGAAACAAATGATGCGTGACTTTTTCCTCATTTTCGCAATGACTTTTATTCAACTGCTACCAGGGTGATTTTACTGGATGTTCAAGTACTGTAAGGGATAATTCACCCAAAATTTAAATAGAAATTCTGTCATGAATTACTCTACCCCAAGTTGTCCCAAAACTGTAAACATGTCATTATTCTGTTAAACACAAAGAAAGATATTTAGAAAAATGTTTGCAACTGAGATTTCTGAGGCACCATTGACCACCATAGTAGAGCCTTTTTAAATGGTAGTCAAAGGTGCCCCAGAACTGTTTGTTTTCCTAAATTCTTTCAAATATCTCATTTTGTGTTCTACTATGGTAGTCTCAGTTGCAACCATTCTTCCGAATATCTTTCTTTGTGTTCAACCAAATAACAAAATGTATACCGGTTTGGAACAACTTAAGGGTGAGTAATACATGACAGAATTTTCATTTTTGGGTGAACTATTCCTTTAATATGTCATAGCAGAGGTTGAACTTCATCACTTCACATTCACCAACTATTAATACCCAGAAAGTGTCACAATAGTCTCTTTATTTTGGGCACAATATCCATCATTTAAAACCTAAAAATGTTTTAAAGTCTTCCTTGAAATGTTGTTTTGCTATTTTCTGTCAAATAAATGTCACTCGATTCAAAATGTTATCTGAAGCAGTGACATTCATACATTTTTAAGTGTGGCACAACAACAAAAAACGACTGAACTATAGAAAGAGAAAGCAAAAAAGAGAATGTTAGAGATCTAAACTCATAAATCACATATGAATGGTTTTTAGGGACAGCAGAGGTTGTCCGAACAAAATGTTTTCTAGCCGAATGCAGATATGTGTGGGATGTACGGCTGAGCTGTCCGAGGGCCGTAAGAGTAAACATCCTCTGATCCGACCTGCTCGTGTTTGGATAACCTTGTTTGGCTCCGGGTGCAACGCTCCGTTGCTTTTAATAAATTTCGTTTGCAACTCAAAGCTTCCGCCGCCAGTCCTCACCCCCACCGAAGCTCGGAGAAACGAATGGATTTTTTGTGAGTTTTTCTGTAATGTAATAACATGGGTTTTCTAGGGAGAGAAGCGCCATACATGCCCCAGAGATTTCACAGTATTCCTGCGTGTGCTGCCATTAGCCAAGAATGTTGTTTTCTTGAAAGAACGCTTGATGAATAAACTCTCTACCGAGAGCCTTTGATTCCTTTAGTTTCTGCCATCACTTTTCATGATTGAATGAGACGCCTGTTTGCGTGCGATCTTCTAATACCTTGATCACTTTTCCCATTGTCTGAATGTTGATCAGTCTTATTCACTTAAACGTGATTGAATTGCTTCTGCTCTCTTGGCTGAAACTACACAGCTACACGTTCCCGTCTTTGTTTTGTAATGTGTGCTTAAACGTTACCTGCCAAGTTAAAGCACACAAGATCATTGACTACATTATTGTAAACGGCTCAGGTATCAAAGCGAGATGGAGCAGTAGGGATAACCAGCACACTGTGTGAATTGTTCAACCGTATGGTGTTAATGTACCCAGTGGAGAAAAAATGTATAGCGAGTGTGAACAGAGGTGTTTAGTGTGAGGGTGCATTTGTGTGTGCTTGTTGAAGGGAGATTCATATGCCACAATGACGTAGTGACAGTATACAGATGCACATGATAACAAAACATATTCACACACTGACATTCCAAAAAAATCATGGGTGAATTGTTAAACTTGTCTCTCAGAGTATGCATGATGTCACAAGGCATGTTTTTGGCTGACAGAAATTGTGTTTGTAAGTACAGCCGCGAAAAAAAAAGACATCATTCCAAATTTTATTTAATTACCTTTTATATATTGTGAACATCTTTTTTATTGAAATTTGGGAGAAATATTGTAAGTAGTTCACAGAATGAAACAGAAATGATCATTTTACCTGCACTCTTTAAAAAAACGTAAAAATTGGGCACCGTATACTTTATTAATATTAAGGAATTTTCTGTATTCATTTTTACATTTGTTTTACCTGTATTTTTACATTTTGTACTGCATTGAATTGCATTTTAACATTATCGGAAATGTCTGTAAAATACAGGAAAATGCACTGGTAATTTTCTCCTGTTTTACAGGATTTTTTGTGTTAACACATACCTGTAAAAAGTAAATTCTCAAATATAACAAATCATTTTGAAATGGACTCTTAACTATTTTCTCGACCGGATGTGCAGAGATGGACTTGTTGTGTTGTTTATATATGTGTGTGTGTGTGTTTGTGTTCTTACTGTGAATGTTGTTTTGTAGGAGATGACCCACTCCTGGCCTCCACCTCTCACTGCCATACACACACCAGGCAAAGCTGAACAGACCAAGTTTCCCATCCCTGCAAAGGTGAGCTCTCTCTCTTTCTCTTTTCTTTGAGGTTTTTACACTAAATAGTCTTTATAGTCAACATTAGAAAGTTAATACAGAGGGTCATTTCATTAAAGGCTTATTGCTGCACTCCTCATTGGTAGTGCTAAAATTTTCTGGGTCTTTTCCAAACCTAGTGCACTTCCTTAATGTCTACTGCCTAGTACATAGGCAGCCACCCTATAAGGCAACAGTCAAAGTGATATACCATCATTTTTAGAGATACAAAGTGTTTTTAGTGCAATTACTCCATTTTTGAATAAGCAAAAACCTCTCACAAATATTGTTTACAATAGTCTATTACCTCAACCTTTTTATCTACAAAATATATATTCATAATCAATTTTTCTCCTTTAACTCTTCCTTCAGTTGACCAAAGCAAATAACTGGATCATGTATTAGAGCAGCCTGCCTGAAAGGGATAGTTCACCTAAAAATGAAAAATCTGTCATTATTTACTCTCCCTTGTCATTTCAAACCTGTATACGAGATTCGCAGAACACAAAAGAAGATATTTTGAAGAATATTGTTAACAGGCACCTATTCACTTGCATTGGTTTTGTGTCCATACAACAGAAGTGAATGGGTTCTGGTGCTGTTCGGTCTCAGAATCTGTGTTTTGTGGAAGAAAGAGTCATACAGGTTTTAAATGATAAGAGGGTCACAGAATTCTCATTTTGGGTGAACTATCACATTTAAATAGTATTTTACACACACTGACTAGGTTTTGAAGAATTCAACTAATTCATCTTCTTCTAATTTTCTCTTTCTCGAACTGGATAAAAATACTTTTCCTGTTTCTTTTGACAGTTATGTAAATTTAAACAAAAACTCTTTTTACCGTTATTCTGATGTCCCCGTCAAATGCAAACAGGAATTCTTTCAGGATATTTCATCACATTTATTAAAGCCAGTGAGAGTAAACCCACCGGGTTTTAGAATAATATTCTTAAGTGGAATAAACAAGCCTGTTATTAAAAACTTTTTTGCCATTTACTGCAAATCGTTACAGTTTCCTTCATTGTGCAGACTCGCAGCTCCTTTCAAATCCCACGATGCTTTGTTTCTCTTTCCAGTGGCATCCGTTATTTGTCTCTTAATGGGACACGGCCTGAATCTGTTAGGTTGGCCTGGATGACACTACTAATAATAAGCCGACTCCATAAATCGTGACGTAAAGCGAGCGCAGACGTCTCTTCTCTTCTCTGCTCCGCTCACCCGCTGAAGTGTGATTTGTGTGCCCGCTCTAATTGTATTAGTGTAAAATCAATTAAAGCTATCAGCAGGGCTATTTCCCATCTGTAACTGCTCTGTTCAAGTCGACGCAGTGGCATTGTTTTCCGTCAGATCTTTTTGTAATGTTTGATTTAGAGGTTGTCACATTTTCACTGCATTTATCTCTATCTCCGTGTTTCACAGGATCCGGAGCATGTGACCTCAGGATACAATGGAAGTAAGGGAATCTTAATTCTACATGTCATGTTGTAACTCATGCAGAATTGGGTGTCAAGCAATATCCAGAAAAAGCAATAAACTTCTGATTTGCAATAATAAAAGAAAATGATTAAAAGGTAGTCTCTTGTCATTGACACATCGCTGTGCCAGATCGTTTGGCTGGTGCTATGGTGTACGCAGCCAATAGCTGTTCCCTGATTTGTCCATTTTTTTTTTCTGCAGAGCGCTGCAACGTTCCTGGTAACAAACCTGCAACCAAGCCTGCGCCGCAGAAGTCGTGAGTATTCTTTTGATTCATTATTTGAAGGAGTCCCTCTGTGTGGAGAAGAAATCTTTCCTTTGTTCCTCTGTTCCACATTTCTGGGTCGAACAGGCCTGGCCCTTCCCTGATTAACCCTTTCTTTGACCTCCTCAGATGTTTACTTTATTGTATTTTTTTGGCCAAAGAAATTGAATGAACAGAATGGAAATTAAAAGCAGTTTATGGGATCCTCAAATTTTATTCTTATAGCACACATTATGTAAATGTTCCTGGTACTTTTTACCTCCCAAGACCTTACTTTAATAAATACTAACAAACGCATATGGTTAGCATGCTGTTTAATGCTTTTTCAAAGAGTTTGATCAAGCTGTATCAGATATTGGTGTAGATTACGCAGATTTTTATTATTATTGTGAGTAGTGCTTGCCCATGCAAAACTCACAGCCATTATATTAAGAAGTTGTTGGGAGTTGCCTGGACGTCCCTTTAGGGTTGTTAAAGTGTTCTGGGTGGTTGTCACGTGGTTAAAAGAGGTCATATGGCGCTAATACGTGTTTTTCTATGTCTTTTGTGTGTTATGCCCATGCATGTATTAGACAGGTAAAATTGCTAAAATTATAGTGTCTGAACAAAAGATGCATTCGATCTAAAAGCAAATGCTCACCCAGACCTGACTGAAACGCCTTGTGTAACCACACCCCCACAAATCTATGTCAGTTCGTGGTTTGTGTTGACTGCCCAAATGTATACGCGAGTAAGGTGGGCATACCTGTCAGTACAATTTCTTTGATTTGACCTGATGTTCCAAATATGGTAAGAGGCGTTACATATCCGCCACACGCTTGCAGTATTCGACCAATCACTACGCGCTGGTGAACTGGCCAATCATAGCACACCTCCTTTTTCAGAGCGATGAGCTTTGTAAAAAATCTGCACGTTTCAGAGGCAGGGCAAAGAGAAGATACAAACATGCACGTTATTTGGAAAATACAGCGTTTCTTTAACCTTAAATAGTGTATACACATACAACGATAATATTCGGTTTAGCCGTCTCATATGACCCCTTTAATTAAAAAAAACACACACACAACCAAGTTTGTATGATATTTCAGTCTCCAGATATTGAAAATTGGGATTTATATTCTGGATTAAATTATTTGAAGTATCATGCATGTTATTTGCACATTGTTCTGGACAATTTATATACCAGGATAAATAATAAATGAAAGGGATAGTTCACCCAAAAATAAAAATCTGCTGTTCCAAATCTGTAAAAATGTCTTTTTTCATTGGTAGTCAATGGGGTCCAAGAACTGTTTGCTTACAAGCATGCGTCCAAAGATCTTGCTCTGCCTTCAACCAAATTTATTCAGGTTTGGAACGACTAGAGAGAGAATAATTCATGACAGAATTTTCATTTTTGGACGAACTATCCCTTAAAGGATGGCAGTGAGAGCAGACAAGTTGTATCACTTAAAAGTGTTTTTCACATTCTGTTCTTAGTTATAATGGACATATGAAAAATATAAATAATTTTACCTGACTATAGTAATGCCAAACCCATGGCTGTTAGAATCTGTAAACGCCAGGGTTTCTAAACAGTCTTGACAGATTCAAACAAATGAAACAGTTGCTAAGAATGTGTGATGCTATAAAGACGCTGTTATGGGGTAATACTGCAAACAATAGCTGTAGGAATGTTGCACTGACTTGTGGAAGCCATTTAAAGTCTGCAATAATCTGGTGACCTAAACGCTCATGTCATTTTCTCTTCATTCCAAGAGCTCTTTATATTTACTGTACGCTGTCCATCTATTCAACTGTCTTCCTTATTCCTCTACTTTCTTCTCAATTACTTGCCAGACTTCAGAAGGGTCTTAAATAATTTATCAGTCCAGATGTTTAGAGATGTTACCCTCAGGCTTTGTCCTTGTGAGATGAACTGAAGTTGAATGTTTGAATTGTAGTGAAGGCACAAATGAACTCTAAGATGCTTTCGGACAAATATGCTGCATGTCATCTATATGCTTTTGAATTGCCAGATGTATGTTAGTTGATCAAAATTCAGGAGTTTTTAGTTGCTTTTTAAAGTTGGGTAGAATTTGACTTGCTTGTCGTTGTGGTGTAAAACTGTTACAGTAAGTGCCGTCACCACTCGAGTCCCACAGCCGGGAGGCGGAAATGGCAGAAATAACACCTCAAGACTGACATGAAGGATTCAAATATGCCATCATATAAACCTTTAGCACTTCAATCTCTCCCACTTGAGTCACAATCGTCCATTAGACGGCCGGTACAGCAGCTTTAATTTGAAGTTTACCGTGGTGAGCAGTCGTAAAACGGCACTTTTCCTCAGCGGATCGGCCATTTTGTAACCTCCTTGAGAGCGCTGCTGATCAGTGGTGTCATTTACTCCGAGTCTGATATTAGTCACACTCAACTGCTGCTTTTACTTCAGTCTGTGATGAGAGCTCATCAGAGGATACGGCCCTGGTCTCAGACAAGGATGAGGATAGCCGCTCCAGGATTACCTGTAGGGATGTAGCTCTGGTTAAGTGTTCTGCTGAAGATCTTTTAATTACTTGACATGCCCTTATGTTATTTGGAGTATTGTGTTTACAGCCGCATGAGCTTTATTTGACCAGCATCTCGCTATGTGTCTGAGCCGGAAACCGATTAGGGGTGAAATGCATTTCCAGTTAATGCTTTATACCGATAACAGTAACATGAAACATACATTTGAACTAGTGGTTGACCGATATGGATTTTTTAATGGCCGATGCTGATATTCAGAAAACATAGTGGCGGGTGTCCGATGTGAGGCTGATATATCACAAATGTAGAAGCCATACATGAGAGACAAACAGACTAGCTGCTAACGAAATGTTATTAAAGTCGAGGAAGTTGCTTCCGTATTTTGATGCATTTCGCCATTGCACATTGAGTCCAAAATTTGCATCCGAAGTTTCTGCACGTTAAAAAGTAAATACGACCTCACGTTGTGTCAATCACAATAACACACTACCCCCAATTTTTGTTTGTCAGTCATAATAAAAATCGGACTTGGTTTGCTTTTTGACGTTTTTCGCATCCGTAGCAAGCACTATGAGAGGCGTTTTCAATTCAGAGACACCGTACAAACAATTGCCAAATACGAAAAAAAATTGGACTTTATGTGCCTTAAGACCTTAAAACAGAGTATTAAATGAGAAATTTTTGGGGTGTGGCTTGTTTTCCGTTCTGAACTTTGATCAGGTTTGTATTGTATATTTTATTAGACTTTTTTTGCGCAGGTTTGAATTAATACGCAAAACAAATATTTATAATACTCAATCATATTGGGGCCCAGATCAACTTGTGATCTTTTTATTTCTTGTTTAATTGCCTTTATCTTTCAATAATTATCTGGCTGACTGTGGATTTTCCTTTTCTTAATGTAAATATTCTTAATCATTGTCATGTAAGTACACAAAGGGTTTGCTGTACTCTCTGCCAACATAACATGCTGATTCACACAGTCAAATTACTCGTTCATTAAAACACACATTATATAGCAGACATCCCACATGAAGTCAACTGAGGGAGTCATCAAACTGCAATAGATTAGGGCGAATTAGTCATCAGAAGCGAGTGTGAAGTGTTTTCTTCTGGAGGTGGATGGAAATGCCTGCAGCTGCTTCTGCTCTTCACCTTTGCTTTCTAATGATCGAGAGAGCCTCAGGTGAGCTGCACTCTGAAAGTCTGAACTTCATCTGACGGCCGCAAAAGACCCTTCATAAGATCTGGATTAAGACTTCAGCAGCACTGTGGAAAGCACTGTTGAAATGCAGGGGGATTATTTTGAAGACAAAGGGAAACTAATTCTGAGACATCTTTCTCCTAGACAACATTGGAATTAGATGGAAACTTCCGCTTCTTAGATTTTCCCCAGTGATCTCAGATGTGCGTCCTCTGGAGTTTTAGGAGAGATCTTAACACAACAATGTGCTCAGATTTGATAATGCAATCAAAGCTCAGAGATATCATCATACAGTAAATGGTCATTAAATTCAAATCAATATCGGCCTGATCATTTGATTATCCATTTGTTTATCGTTTCATACTGTCCCTCAAATGTTTAGGGCTTCTTTATTAATATTTTTTCTTTTTTTCTAGTAAAATTGTCTACAAAAAATAGGAATTTTTTGTGAATTTGTGCTTGAAACAAGCAACATAAAATCTGCCAATGGGGTAAGAAAAAAAATCTTGAATTAAGGTTTACCTTTTTCTTAGTCACGCAATTCAACATTATTTTTCTTACTCCATTGGCAGTTTTTTTGCTTGTTTAAAGCACAAATTTACTTACATTTTTTGACTTAAAACCAGACTTATTTTCTTAGGTCAGGTTGCTCATCAAGAAAATGCTTCATGATTCAAGAATGTTTAGACATTTTTACTGGAAAACAAGAAAAAAGACTGTGTAGATGACTAGAAATAGTTTGACTAAAATTTATAAAAATATATTTTTGGAGGGCTCCCGAGGCAGCTGACAGGTACCGACAGGCCAAGCGGACTGCAGCCCGGGTGGTTGGGGAGGCAAAAACTCGGGCCTGGGAGGAGTTCGGTGAGGCCATGGAGAAGGACTATCGGTCGGCCTCGAAGAGATTCTGGCAAACCGTCCGGCGCCTCAGGAGGGGTAAGCAGTGCCCTACCAATGCTGTTTACAGTGGAGGGGGGCAGCTGTTAACCTCGACCGGGGATATCGTTGGGCGGTGGAAGGAATACCTCGAGGATTTCCTCAATCCCGCCGTCACGTCTTCCATTGAGGAAGCAGAGGCTGAGGGCTCGGAGGCGGACTCGCCTATCACCCGGGCTGAAGTCACCGAGGTAGGCAAAAAACTCCTCGGTGGCAGAGCACTGGGAGTGGACGAGATCCGCCCTTAGTACCTCAAGTCTCTGGATGTTGTTGGGCTGTCTTGGCTGACACGCCTCTGCAGCATCGCGTGGACAGTGGACCCCTTGGACTGGCAGACCGGGGTGGTGGTCCCTCTTTTTAAGAAGGGGGACCGGAGGGTGTGCTCCAACTATCGGGATCACACTTCTCAGCCTCCCCGGGAAAGTCTATGCCAGGGTACTGGAGAGGAGAATCCGGCCGATGGTAGAACCTCGGATTCAGGAGGAACAGTGTGGCTTTCGTCCCGGTCGTGGAACACTGGACCAGCTCTATACCCTCTCCAGGGTGCTGGAGGGTTCATGGGA
Source organism: Triplophysa bombifrons (assembly GCA_029783895.1). Lineage (NCBI taxonomy): Eukaryota > Metazoa > Chordata > Actinopteri > Cypriniformes > Nemacheilidae > Triplophysa > Triplophysa bombifrons. The sequence continues at coordinate 18,921,395 of CM056464.1, forward strand.
GTTTGCCCAACCAATCCACATGTGTTTTGTGGATTTGGAGAAGGCATTCCACTGTGTCCCTCGAGGCATCTTGTGGAGGGTGCTCCGGGAGTATGGGATTCGGGACCCTTTGGTAAGGGCTATCCGGTCCCTGTACAACCGTAGCAGGAGTTTGGTTCTCATTGCCGGAAGTAAGTCAGACTTGTGTCCGGTGCATGTTGGACTCCGGCAGGGCTGCCCTTTGTCACCGGTTCTGTTCATAATCTTTATGGACAGAATTTCTAGGCGCAGCCAGTGGCCGGAGGGCGTCGGGTTTGGGGACCACATGATTTCATCTCTGCTCTTTGCGGATGATGTCGTCATGCTGGCCCCATCAGACCAGGACCTCCAGCATGCACTGGGACGGTTTGCAGCCGTGTGTGAAGCGGCTGGGATGAGAATCAGCACCTCCAAATCTGAGGCCATGGTCCTAAGTCGGAAAAGGGTGGCATGCACACTTCAGGCAGGTGGAGACACATCTGCCTCAAGTGGAGGAGTTCAAGTATCTGGGGGTCTTGTTCACGAGTGAGGGAAGGATGGAACGGGAGATTGACAGACGGATCGGTGCAGCTTCTGCAGTAATCCAGTCGCTGTACCGGTCTGTCGTTGTTAAGAAGGAGCTGAGCCGCAAGGCGAAGCTCTCGATTTACCGGTCAATATACAGTTGTGTTCAAAATTATTCAACCCCCAATGCCGTAAATGGTTTTAGGGAATTTAGTGTACATTTGTAATTGTATTCAGAATGAAATCCTACAAGGACTTCTTAAAGAACCATATGCAACTAAAATGACATCAATTAGTTTTGTAATACAGTAGTAAATGTTTCTTTTGTGAATTCTTCATTGACATAATTATTCAACCCCTTAAAGACTACCACTCTGAAGAACAGAGGTTCAATAAAGTGTTTTCAATCAGGTATTGAAAACACCTGTGGATATCAGGGAGCAGCAATAAAGCCTAATAAGCACCAATTAGGCAGCTTTAAAATGACTGTGATACTCAGCTCCTTCTAGACATTTACTGGTGTGGTTACAAACATGGTGAGGTCAAGAGAATGGCCCAGGAAGACAAGAGAACAGGTGATTACTCTTCACAGAAAGGGAAATTGCTATAAGAAGATTGCAAAGATGTTAAACATACCAAGAGACACCATAGGAAGCATCATTCGCAAATTCAAGGCAAAGGGCACTGTTAAAACGCTACCTGGTCGTGGCAGAAAGAAGATGCTGACTTCGACTGCTGTGCGCTACCTGAAGCGTAGAGTGGAGAAAAGTCCCCGTGTGACTGCTGAGGAACTGAGAAAAGATTTGTCAGATGTGGGTACTGAAGTTTCTGCTCAGACAATACGGCGCACCCTGCGTAATGAAGGCCTCCATGCCAGAACTCCCAGGCGCACCCCCTTGCTGTCCCCAAAGAATAAGAAGAGTCGACTGCAGTATGCCAAAAGTCATGTGGACAAACCACAGAAGTGTTCTGTGGACTGATGAAACAAAATTAGAACTGTTTGGGCCCATGGATCAACGCTATGTTTGGAGGATGAAGAACAAGGCCTATGAAGAAAAGAACACCTTGCCTACTGTGAAGCATGGCGGGGGGTCAATCATGCTTTGGGGCTGTTTTGCTTCTGCAGGTCCAGGGAGCTTCAGCGTGTGCAAGGTACCATGAATTCTCTTCAGTACCAGGAGATATTGGATGACAATGTGATGCAGTCCGTCACAAACCTGAGGCTTGGAAGACGTTGGACCTTTCAACAGGACAATGATCCCAAGCATACCTCCAAGTCCACTAGAGCATGGTTGCAGATTAAAGGCTGGAACATTTTGAAGTGGCCATCGCAGTCACCAGACTTAAATCCGATTGAGAACCTCTGGTGGGACTTAAAGAAAGCAGTTGCGGTGCGCAAGCCTAAGAATGTGACTGAACTGGAGGCTTTTGCCCATGATGAATGGGCGAAGATACCCGTAGATCGCTGCAAGACACTTGTGTCAAGCTATGCTTCACGTTTAAAAGCTGTTATAACTGTAAAAGGATGTTGTACTAAGTGCTAAGATTGAATGTCACTTGGGGGTTGAATAAAACTGATAATGATGTGAGCTCAGAAAAGACATTTGTGGTTATTTCATTATAAATGTTATGTTATATTTGTCTGACCTACACGTGCCTCTTTGATTAAATTGTAAGCAGGATGACTGAATGATCATAATCAATGTCAAACCGACCAAAACAATCAATTTCAGTGGGGGTTGAATTATTTTGAACACAACTGTACGTTCCTAATCTCACCGAAAGGACAAGATCCCGGATACAGTCGGCCGAAATGAGCTTTCTCCGCAGGGTGGCTGGGCGATCCCTTAGAGATAGGGTGAGAAGCTCGGTCACTCGGGAGGAGCTCAGAGTAGATCCGCTGCTCCTCCACATCGAGAGGGGCCAGCTGAGGTGGCTCAGGCATCTTTTCCGGATGCCCCCTGGACGCCTTCCCGGGAAGGTGTTCCGGGCATGTCCCACCGGGAGGAGACCCCGGGGAAGACCTAGGACACACTGGAGGGACTATGTCTCCCGGCTGGCCTGGGAACGCCTCGTTGTCCCCCCGGAAGAGCTGGAGGAAGTGTCTAGGGAAAGGGAAGTCTGGGCATCCCTGCTTAGACTGCTGCCCCCGCGACCCGGCCCCGGATAAGCGGAAGATGATGTATGGATGGATGGATGGATATTTTTGGAGTATTTTATCAACAAGCTTCTTATTGGCTGCCTTATCCTCACTGTTGTATCGAAGACATCCATTAAAAAACTGAATAGAATTTAATCAAATCAAATAAATACATATTTAGTTTTGTAGTAAAAGAAACTAATATGTTGACAGAAGAAAGTGTTTGTCTACAAAAATCATTTCAAACATTTAGAAAGATCTTGAGAAACATTTGGGTTTCAGTGACCATAATCCATTGAATGGTTGTGTATATGTTAAACTCTTACTATATACTGTATGTCCACAACTGCATAGCTTGTAGTATTTACAGTGTGACATGGTTATGTTTTTTTTTTTCTACGAGAGGTTTCACATCAAGCATTCAAGACGTCCTCATGTCCCACATACAGATTTCCCGGCATGTGAGAAATGCCTTTTATTTTCTTAAGACAGCACTTCCGAAAGACTATGACATTCCTTAAGTAGTGACGATAAACACAGACAACAGAATCCTAGTCTTGAGGAGAACAGAGAGAGAGACCTCAGACGAGAGGTGGGGAATTTTTCATCACCAACATTACCAAAGACTCTTGATGTGACACTCCAGTCATCTCTGAATCGGAGTCGGAAATGGCTTCGGGCCAAAGCAAATAAGCCGCTGGACAGAGAGAGCCGGAGCAGGAGAGGTTCTGCCAGGATGAATGGGACAGACTGTAGGTCGAAGCGGCCCTCTGGAGAACTCGTCCGTCAGGAGCTCCTTAATCAAACTTTTCCAAGTGTGGATAACAGGGCGTTGTCGCTGTGTTCCTGTTTAATCTCAATGACTGTTTCATTCCATTAATGTCTTCCAATAGGCAGGGCTGTTTATGAGCTTGCCAAGATGGCAGGTATTTTAAATTTAATTTTCTTAGTTATCTGTTCAAAATTTTTTATTTTGATTATTATCTTACATTTTATTAAAGATGTTTATTTATTTATCATGCACTCTATGACTGCCCAAAGTCCAAAGTGATGTCGTTGGATTGTCACATTAGATGGGACTGTCATACACTTCATAGCACTGAATGTTTATCATATTCATAACATTTACATTTAGGTACCTAGACAGTACCATATTACATCATGGTAAGGTTTACAAAAGTAGTCTTAGTATTATATCTCAAAACCCATGAAAATACCATTGTATATTTTTTAAATCGAGGGCTGATGTGTACGTATGTGACATAGCTTTAGCAGCGTTGGGAAGCTTCTCTCTTGAGTTGTTTCTGAGACGTGTGTAGCGTTGACAGAACTGGAACGTCTCTGAGTCTCAGGGCAGCGCCGGCCGGCTCTCGCCTTCCACAAGAAAACACACAATGTGTTCATTTATTGCCGCACAAGTCCAAGTGCATTTCCATGTACTCGCTGGTGATTGAAATGATGACGTGAAAGTCGGCACGGCTGCGTTTCCAAGCACACTAACAGTTCTAGCAGAAACAGGTTCCTAAGGGCCCCTTTTGGAAAAGATGGAAACATTCTTCAATCGGCTGTGAGAGGGGAAAGCAAATATGCTGGAGTATGAGCAAATGCTCCCCATTTGAGCTTCGCCCTTAAAGCATTAACAATTTCACACTTTATACAAGATGCCATGCTGTAAAGCTAACAGATCAGGTTCATTGTTGGTTTAAGGGGAAAACTTTTGTTTATTGTGTCCTAAAGAGCTAAATCGATCTCAAACTCAGTATAAAATCCTGTCATAAACTTATATTTAGTGCCTTACTACAGTTGCACAACTTACTACATTTATTGTCTGCACACTGTCCATCCAATCCAGTATCACGGGAATTTGTATAATTGTCACGAAATGTAATCTATTAATTCATGTTCATCAACACGAATTACCTCTTTTTTTCGTGTCAGTCCGCACAACCTTTTAATTTTTCATTACACAGATGTCGCCTTGTGTATGTAAACGTACTTGGTAATAAAGCTCCTTCTGATTCTGATTACTAGCTGGCAATATTCACATACACTGTTAGCTACGCTTGATCAGATGCTCACACCCTCAATATTCATTTTCATGGCAATGTTGACATCAGGTACAAGGGTGGCAGTCGCCCACCATGTCTTTACCTACACACCAGATTCCTCCTGAGAATATTTCCCCCTCTCCCACCACATCTGGCAGCTCGCTGGAAAGAGGCTTCTATTGTGGAGCTGTCAAACACTTAGCTAAGTGGGCTAAGGGTAGGTTCTTCTTAACAAAGAAGCCTGTCACCATCGAATAACAACAAGAGGAGAGAACCCAGAGGGACACTCTTAAATGGCAATTCGGCACCTATGGTGGTTGCTCCAAAAAAATGCCAGAGACACGTCCAAGAATAGTAGTTATAGGGAGGGAGAAGGTGTTTAGTCAGGGGTCTCTATAGTGGAGCGGCAAAGACTAGACCTGGAGAACTGATGAGGAACACCTTGATGAATGATGTCACTGGGTCAAGGAAAGTTTGTTGCCCAACAAACAAAACAAAAGAATGGCCAATAGTGTCTTGAGAATGCAAATATCAGCTCCAGTCTGATTGGCTGCCTTTACATGAGTCACGTTTTAATCGCTAAGTTCAAAGCTGCTAAAATGAGGTTAAAAGTGGATGGGTTTACAAAGGTTGAGTGGGATTAATGACATGAAGTAGTTAAAAAAGTAAATGAGATATCTTTGAGCAAATATTTTTCATGTAAGTTAGCAAAGCTTCTTCCTTTTCCTATGTATGTGGATAGTTCTTGGTCAGAATAAATTGCAGTGTGCAGTTTATACCACTTTTATCTAATTGTGTACTAAAGTTATATTTTACCTTCAGCAGAGTTTCTTAGGTAAAATTGCTTGGAAAATCCAAACCAAAAGAAAATCTCTACAAATGATTTGCCAAATCATATTGCATCAAAAAACGCTGAAAATGTTTCACATTGTTTAAAATGAACACATCCTGGAAATCAGTTTTCACTGTAAGAGGTCATGCACAGCTTTTAGTGAACAAAATGTTTTATCGAGTGTCACGTACATAAGAGAACTGTTAATAAAAGTGTAGTGTCAGTGGTAGGATCAGGTTTGGGAAGCCCTGGTCTACTTCAATCTCTACTTTGTGTTTTTAAATGTACTGTACTATAGCTACTGTATATACAACCTTGGAATGAATTGACTTGAAAATTGCCTCCAGGCGTTTGTGATCATAATTGTCGTTTCTGTCAATTCACTCGAATCTGCCAGCAATGTAGCATTCGTTTAGATTTGCCTATCAGGTAGCTGGCAGGCAGCTATGGAAACAAGTAGCAGGTGCCACGCAATTTGCAGGTTCCCTAAGCGTAACACGCAGAACTTTAATAATGACCAGCGAGTGTTCCACTTTCACAATTATGGAAGTTTAGCTGGCGTTCTGCCCGGAGCCAACCCATGAGACTGAAGCCAGAGCCCAGCAGTGATGTGGCACAGGTCTGCTCCTTTACTCTTACATTATCTCTTTCCTTCGGATGCCTTCTCGGCCCTCCAAAACATCTGTCTGCTGTCCTGAATATCTGTGTCCCCAATCCGAGGACCATGACAATGAGCGTGATTAAAAAAACAGCTCGAGCTGTAGAGAAAATGTTAACTTATCTGTTTCCTGAGCTTAAACGAAAGTTGTATATTAGTGTCTCTCTTTCAGATGTGGTATTTCGGTAAGCCATTTATCATTTGTCAGAGTTAAGAATTCTGTATTGATCTCTCGACAACACAGATTTCCCCTAGACGTATATTGAGTTTTGGCGCTTTTGAGCACAACCTAGCATTCAAATAGTAGGACATTGACAACCCCCAACATAGCCCTAGCATTGTGCCGGTGTAGTTTGCAAGTTTTCCTCACTTTTTATGTTGTGTAAAGTAGCATGAATACTGTACATCTTGGATATTATTTGATATATACATTTACTTCTGCAAGACATATTTTTCATTGTTTGCTCATCGGCAATACGTCTGAGATGTTGCCTGTCAGATTCCTGTCTAGAAGACGTCTGTAAGATGTTTTAGATTTAGAATGTAATTGAAACTGCCTTTTCTGAGAGGTTTATCAGATGTTTTTACACAGCAGATGTTTTATGTCATATAGATATCTAGAAGACATCTGTAAGATGTTTATGATTTAGAATGTATGTAAAACTGCCTTTTCTAAAAATAAATCTGGAAATAAAACCTATACCGAAAATTCAGAATGCACTAGGTCGAAAACCAGTACTAAAAATTTGTTTTAAAAACTTTGAAATAGTAGATTTATTGAATTCTATTAATAACACACACTAAAACTCAAAAATTAAGGAGAACATATTTTAAAGCAATACAACAACTATTTTTTTTAGTTTGACTTAGTAACCTGCGATTCATTTAGGCCAAATCCCTTGGTTGATAGTGTTTTTATAGCTATGTTTTTTTCATTGTGTTCTATATCTAAAAAAGTAGAGCATATGCAATCAATTGCAAATATTACTGTATAGGCATTTTTCAAGTGAGAACACATTGTCGTACCCATTTTCTGAAGAGTTTCAGGTCGTTTGGTGTACATAGGGTGTACTAAAGACCTTGAATTTTCTGACAGTGGCAACAACTATCTTCTCTTATATACTGGGACAGAAAAATCAATGCAGAGGATGCCAAAACAATCCATAACTTGATCACACAAAGGCAGTTTGAAGCCTTGAGACATTTTCAACAACCTTCTGTTTACTCCAGGGGGCTGTTATTGTTCAGTGGAACATGTTAGCAACTGGCTACTCTCTTTCTCATGTACAATGGAAAGCATTTGCTGGCTTTTCCTCCTTGCTTCCATGAACTCTTCCTCAGCTGAGGCTTTGACCATTTTATTTGTGGCCTCAAGTCATTTTCCACCGGTAAATCACTTTGCACCTGTTATATACCGAAGGTGTTGTGTACCGAGTTACTGAATAACTACAAATGAATCTCCAAAGGTGAAAGGCTAAATTCTGTGTGTCGGCAATTGAAAAGATTAGAAACTCTGTATTTGTCTGCTTTCACAGTTTTGAGAGTAGAATAAGGCACCAGATTACCAAAGTGGACTACGGCACACATACACAGGGCGCACTGCTCAAAACCTGGACCCTCTGAAGGAAAAAGTTTAGGAGAAGCAATTGGGTAAAGTCATTGTCGATGGGTTACCTTGCAATTCTTTGAACATCTGGATTGACTAACATAAGGAGAAAAGCAAACGATGCCTTTACACACAATGTGTGATGCCAACTATTAAACTGGTAAATGTTTCTAATGAGAGTCATGTTAGTCTGATATGGTCCTTTATAAATATGGATTTATTCAATGTTTCTGAAATTCCTGTCAGGTCTAATGCCCTCTATGTTCACCAAAAGTTTCAGATTTAATATAATTGTGTAAAGTTTAAAGTTCAATTTTCATAGAGGCTTCTTGAAATAAAACGTGCCACACACTGTACCCTTCTAAATATTGTACAACAGCATTGCAGCAATTACAAGACCTGTAATGAAGGCAAATTTAACCCTATTATGAAGGCAAATGTTACCATATTTGAATTAGCTCGTTGTGGAAAAGATCTGTTTTTTAAGAGATCTAAAGTTGTGTTGGTTAATTTATACACCTTATGAATGTATTTGCGGGATTATATTTATAAAAATGATTGTTATTTGAACATGTCCATAATGATTTTGTGTATGACTTGCAAATAGCAGAAAGTATGAATAAATGCGTGGAGATTTTTGTACGCCAGGCAGCTTTTTAACACTTGTTTGACAACGTGCTTCGTTTTTTCCTACGTCCCACTTATCCTTATGGTAACAATTTTAATTTAAGCAAAGGGTGAACACTGAAATAATTATACTTTATATGGTTTGTGGATAATTATGTTGGTGTCATATAAAACATTTTATATGGTGTGTGTATACATAAGGTATTATAAAGTATTTTATACATCTTTATTATAACAAAAATGTTATTATACGTTGTGTGTACAGTATATATAAGGTATTATATGGCAGGTTTATACATTAGGTGTTATATTTATCACTGTATAAGCTGCCCAAGATGAATTGTTTGTGTAAATGTCTTCTTTTAAATGAGCCATAAACACACGTGTTAAGTCAAACAGAAATCGTAAGCATTAAAACTGCAGAACTCCAGAATCAATTCATCAATCTGATGCATGCTTGGAAGGTCTCTTCATTTGTCTTTTTTCTTACTTGGTGTTTATTCTTAGCACACAATGTTCTGAGAAATAATGTTAAGAAATGTACACTACAGACATATACAAACATAAAATGTACCTGCAAATCATCTGTTAGCTGAAAAGCAGTGTTTAATGGAAGTGCGCTTTCACCACCTGGTTTCCTATGTAAGTCTTTTCTGGACATCTGTTTGATATTACCAGACTAATGACTGGTAGTTTTGTTCAAAGTTCTCCTCCGTCTACGGTCCTGCACGACAGCTTAGGTCATAGAAAACTAAACCCTAAACACATTTTGTCCTTATAAAGGGTTTTTATCGTTTTAATTTTAAGAGAAAATACGTCTGTTGGTCTTTATTTCATGGTTCTGGTGTGTTCTGGAGGAAATCTGGTCTAAAGAAAGTGTTGATACAGACATACGGGTCAGCACACTTTCAGGATGATGTCATGTTAGTCTCTGTAACTGTTTGTCACATGACATCATGTTCTTTTTGTTTTCTTTTTTCAGAAGGCAAGTCTTGACACTTTTCTATACTTAAGGTCTTCTGTCTGTATATCACCACCATTTCCAGTTTGTTGTTTCAAGGGGATTGAATACCTGAGCAGACTTTTTATATAGAAAATTTAAATAAAAAAAGCTTTTATGCATTATAACATTTTTATTTGTTTTACAGAATGCTTGAGGATGATTTGAAAATCAGCAGTGATGAAGAGGACACAGAACAGGTAACTGACCTTAACTGAGTGTTATAAACATGCTGTAACACTTTATAACCATGTTATAAAGACATGTTTTTTTTAAACGTTGAAATACCAATAATACTGTTGGAACTATTAATAATATTTCACTACTTGAAATATTATTCTAGGCTTAAGGAAAATATCATTTTTGCATTAGTAACAATCTGCCCCTCCAGATGTGGGATTATTACAATTTAATAACATTTTTGTATTGCAGCTGCAACCTTAATTCTGTATATTTCATTGGATTGTAATTTATTGTGTGGTTAAATTACAAACACCTGTCTGCATATGCACATAAACATCCATGCAACTACAGCAAATAATGCAAGCCAAGCCTATGAAAGTCCTTTTGAAGATGTGTGTCTATGATCTGCCTGAATTGAGATTTCAAGAACGTTAAAGGACCATGTCTAATTCCATATAAATTATTTAAAACAAAACACATTATGTTCTCCTGAATACAGCTCAAGCACACAAATATGAGCATAATGTCATACTGTATATACAGGACATCCATACTGTATAGCCTAACAGTATATGTGTAACCCACACACACATACGCTTACTTTTCCAAACCCTTTGTTTTGTTGGTATTGGACCAGTGTGAAGAGAACAGCAGTGGAGGCGGGATAATGAACATGTTTCACACTCACAGTGTGTTTGTGTGTGTGTGTGTTTGTGAGGGGGTGGACTGACAGAAAGCTGCATATGTAATTGTGCCTCTATCTCACGGTGGCCAGCAAACACACATTTCTTTCCAGTTCTTGCCCTGTTATGACCCTATCTCGAACAGCACCTTCTTTTGTTCTGGAACATTATGTACATCCCTGAGTTGTTTGTTGTGTTCCCGACAGTAAAATGTTACCTCTAAATTGTACCACAGTAATTAGTCGACAGTACTTCACAATTGAGTATCTGGACACATTGGATGTTGCATTTTGCCCTGACATTTTTCTGTGTTTATACAACCCCACCATCTTTAACGCTGCGTTCAAGACACCTCAGATTTGGGCTCTTTCCCGACATAAACGTGGAAGTAACATCTGGATTTAGTACAACTAAAAGTATTTAGTAACATTGAAACATTTGTGTTATTAATGAGTTAAAGTTATAAATGATTGAGGTGATCCTAAATCCAAGGTGTCTCGAACGCATCTTAAATAAATATTCAAGGTGAAATACTGAATCTACTGACTGTGTTCAAAAAATTTAAATAAAATACATTCTCTTGAAATGCTAACATTTAAGAATGTTTTACAAACAGATATAAATGGTTTGCATATGAATTGTTTTGCCAAAATATCTTAAAAATGTAAAACAAAAGTGACTTCACTTTCACTTCACTTAAAGGAAAAGTTCCTCTTCAAAATGAAAAATTTCAAACCTTTTCATTTCAAACCTTTATTACTTCTGCAGAACACAATAGAAGATATTTAGAAGAATGTTGGTAACAGAAAACTGTTGGTCCCCATTGACTTGCATTGGTTTTGTGTCCATTTAATAGAAGTCAATGGGGGTTTTTGGTTACCAACAGGTTTAAAATGACAACAGGGTGAGTAAATGATGACAGAATTTTCCTTTTGAAGGTGAAATGTGCAAAGTTATTAAGAAATAGTAAATTCATCCGTTCTATGGCAACATCAACATCATGTTACATGATGCTGTTAATATGCTTTTATTGATCCAGAAACATTACTTTAACATGGAGATTATCTGCTGTTTACACTTCCCACATTATTATTATCTAATGTTACATTCAAGAAACACGAAAAACTGACTAATAGTAGTTGTTTGTCAGTTTACTTTTATTGTAATCAATTGTGTTTGGTTGTCCTCAAGATTGATCAAAATTGAAACAAGACAGATTTTCAAAAATGTGTATGAAAAAATTGTATATTTATGAGGCGTGCAGAAGAGACATATTTTCTCAGGAATAGCTGGATAATGGGGTTTGAGGGATTTAGATCCAACAAGCAAAGCAGCTTTTTTTATTTAATATGTAAAATCTTGAACTATGAAAAGCTGATCTCGTAAATGATGTAGGCAAATACAGCAAAACCCAGCATTTTTTTAGTTTAGATTTCATTTTACACCAACTTACCTTTCTGTTTACTATGCTGAGAAAGACAAATGAGTATCAAAAGCAGTTATTTAAACCTCTCAAGTGGTCCTTTGTTAATTATGACGTGTGTCTTTAATATACTGTGTACTGGAATGGCTGATGATTTTTCTATGCTTTGAGTCATTCATACTTGGCTGTCATTTTTTGTTTTGGAATATAAGGCTTTCTCACCCTTTTTTCTAAATCTTAGTGCACATTTATCATGTTTCAAATGGCCGTAGCCCTCTGTTGATTTCACCAGGCGCTGTGCTAAACCACTTCGTCACACTGAATTTTTGGGAAAGCTAATGTGAACCGAATAGGAACAATGACTCACCCCACCAAACAAAACCCTTTCCTTTGTTTCCCACATGGATGACCCTTAAAACAAATGCCCACCTTGTACATATGATGGAGCACACCAGATACTCACAGCAGTTTAGGTGTGCCGGTACGTATGTTCCTGACTGCGTGTGGGTTTACCTATACGTGCCACCGCCGGCAGCGACGGCCCCCATCATGTTGCCTAGCAACATCCGTCTGAGAGCAGGTTGGAATGAGCCCAAATTCCCCACTGAGAAGGAAACAGCAATACGAGAGCCTCTGACAGATGATCTGAGTTGTTTCATCTAATACACTGTGAAGATCACTTGCTCCCTCGCTGTATGATAAATGGATTGTACACAGATCAATGGCCACAGCATTAAACCCAAAACCTGCTTCTCTGACACTGCCGCTGGCCAGGTAGCATCAGTCCGACACCGTGCTCACCTGTAGCGGTGTGGATATCTCAATAAATCCACATTTATCTTGGGAGATGGAATTTTTTAACTAAACTATATGCGCAGCAGTAGTAACGCATTCACTGTCATTCGCTCTTTAAGTCACTCTGAGACAAATGTACAGATCAGATGTAATAAACCGCACACTGTCATGGGCAAGTGAAGGGAAAATGCATCTTATTGAGCGCTGAGATTTTTATTTACTATATACACTGCAAAAAATGACTTTCTTACTTAGACTTTTTTTCTTGTTTTCCAGTAAAAATGTCTTAACATTCTCAAATCAAGATGCATTTTCTTGATGAGTATATTGACCAAAGAAAATAAGTCTTGTTTCTAGTAAAAAATTTAATTTTCGTACCTCATTGGCAGATTTTTTTGCTTGTTTTAAGCAAACATTCACTGAAGTGTCATATCTTTTTACTAAACACAAGACTTATTTTCTTAGGTCATTTCGCTCATCAAGAAAATGCAACTTGATTCAAGAATTTGTAGAATTTTTTACTGGAAAACAAGTAAAAAAGTCATTTTTGCTGTGTATTTGCTGCCATGAGTATACGTTCTGCCTTTTTGACCATTATTGATTAACCGGGAGGGACGCGCGGTGATGCCGTGCAAGAAAGGCATAAAAAACATGTCATTTTACGTGACAAACTGTAATTTTACGTTTTTTTCCCAGCACCCCAGCAGCTGGAAAATGTGTGTTTTTCGTAGGATTTTTTACAGTGCAGACTTCGTTACTCCTGAGGTGTTTCTTTTGTTTTAATTTAACAAACACGACTGCGATGGCCAAAATACATGGTTAAAAAGTTCTGGTTAAATCAAAACTGGAGATTTACAAAGACAGTTCAACACAAATATTTTCACCCATTAATGTTCTCCAATTTCATTTTATATATGATGTTTGATACTTGATAACTGACCATATTTGTTTGATTACTACTTTAAAGGCCTTCAGGCAAGATCTACAGTACATGAATTACTGAACGTGAGAGAACTCACAGGAATTTACAAACACTACGCCTGAATGAAATCCACAATGCAGAAAATCAATATAATTTACTCAAGGCAGCATTGATCTGCTGTTTCTGGTCATGCTTAACTGTTCTCTCTAAGTACCACACTCTCATTTAAACTAAGGCAGAGTGAGACCATATGAAAAACAGCAAACACTCCGATATTGTGATGTTTCTCTTTCTCTGTATGAAGGTATTGACCTTTAATCTGATGGGCTGTTGTTTTATTTACAGGCCACTGAGAAGACCAAGCCCAGGAGCGCTGCGCTCAAGTAAGTGACTAATCAAGTCCAATTCATTTCTTATTCTGTGCCGCCGGTGTGGCTGTTGGGCAAACAGCAGGTTGTGTATAGAGACAAAGCTTGGGAAATAATTGTTGCATATAGCATTCTAGATGTTGTGTGTGTGAAAATGAAAGTATGAAGAACAGGCATTTATTGCATAGCTCTGTTGAATACTTGATGCTGATTGGTCAATGGATTTTGTGTTACTGTAGGCATATTTGGGATGATGTCCAGTTGGTCATTATAAAAAAGCCTATTTGGGGTGATTGAAACACCCCTAGTCACCCTTTTCGGGTGGGGGGGGTTGCATCATGTATTGTAGGATAAAAAATGTCATGTATCAGCGTTTATTAAATAGTGGTATTATAAACATTAAATGTTAAAAGACGTAAAGATAACAGGGTATAGAAATTGAACACAGAGGCAGCAGACAGATGATATTGTTCATGCATGCAAGGTTGTATGTGTCGTCATGAAATTATGTTCAACTGTCATTACCAAACCAACAATTTTGTTTGAACGCAATGTGTGGACTTTTTACATGATCCCTTAACCAACGTTTTTTTACATTTCTAATCTAAGGGATAGTTCACCCAAAAATGAACATTCTGTCATCATATACTAAATGTCATTGTTCTGCTGAACACGAATGACTATATTTGGAAGCATGTCAGGAACAGATCTCATCCTCCACTGAAACCCATAGTATTTATGTTCCCTATATATGGCAGTGAATGGGGGATGAGATCTGTTTGGTTACTGACATTCTTCCAAATATCTTCCTTTGTGTTCAGCAGAACTAATGATTACAGAATGTTCATTTTCGGATGAACTGTCCCTTTATTATCACACTAATAACGTACTTCAGAATGTTGCCGTGATTTGCTTAAAGAGACTTTACCATCACATGGGTTTAAATAATGGAACAAACATTGCATTTTGTATGACACAGGACACATAATTGTGTTCTTAAATAAATGACAGAACTATAATATTTAAGTAGACAACTTGACTACTTGTATTATCCCCAATTATCAAGCAGAAAAGGGCGAAGGTGCTGTGACATTGCCTGTTGCTGATTTAGGCTCCTATAGGTCATATATAAAATAGAGAATATTTTAGTCCCATTATGTGTGTTAAATACATTGCCAAAGGACATTTCATACTTTCTGTGAGCACATAACATATTCCAATTATTTCTGTTGCGATCTTGTCCCAGAGATATCCAGTAGTTTTAGTCAAGGACATACCTCCATACTGTAGCATTATAGCACAGCAGATTCTATTTTCATACAAACTCTATCTGCAATGGTGGTCCTGATGGCTTGGGATTGGGAACAGGAGGTGCAAATGGGGCCTCATTAAGGAGACAGAGAGAAATCATACCCTGCAGCCGTGTTCCCACAGAGGGAGTCTGGGACCAGAGATGCTGGAAGCGTTTCTGCTGCTCTGTCGTTCCCACAGTAGTGGGTGTGGGCTTGAATGCCAGAGCTCCAGGCTCTGGAAGAGAGGGGTAGAGGTTCGTCCCTGCTGCAGTTAGGGAGGTGACAGCGGGTTTGCTTCAGGAAGGGGGAATTGTGGGTGGTGGTTTGGCTGGATTCTCATTCATAATAACAATAATAGTGGTTCAGAGCAATGACTCGATTTGTTCTGGATGTTTAAAATATGGTTATTCTGTAGTAAAAGAAGCACCAAGTAGTTAAAGTTTACACAACCCCAGTTTGATAATAAATTAAATACGATTTATTTTGATACAATTAAAAAATAGTTTTTGCAGCTTTATTAGATTTTTATTTTGCTTTTTCTATGTCTCATGGTGTTGCAGGTAGTTGAGGGAATATCTGTGACAGTTGCTAGGTGGTTGCTAAGCGGTTGCCTGGCAATTGCTTACTGAAGCAAGTAACAAAATCCTGTCTCCAGGTTTACGCATAAAAGAAGAATCACTGATGAGATTTCCTTTACGACTCAATGATATTTCCTCGGCATCAATGAAATTAAATGGAACATTTTGATTAAGTGTCTCAGAAATTTCTCCTGAGACAAAGAAGCAGAAGTCTCACAGATGTCTTCATAAGGGTTTCAGAAGAGATCAAAAGTCATTTTTTATTGAAGATTTGAAAAAGAATGCAAACATTTGTCATCAAATGACCAAAAAACAGATTATTTTTGTTTAACAATCTGCATTCACTTTACACATCCATAATCTTAATACAGCGCATTTTAACTGTATTTCTTACATTTTAATTAACACTAAACTGAGAATTTTGTGAGGTATCCGCCAGGGGCTGTGATGTTCAGGAGGGTTTCCCTCGATTCCTGCATCCGCACTCCTAACAGCGAAATATGCCCATTAAAACTTCCCCTACAGTTCAGCCCTGGGCTCCATACTGCTGCAAACAGCCTTCCGTTTACAGGCATGAGACTGGTGGTCCCCGGGGCTCGGATGGCCTGGCAGCACTGTGGTTCCCATTTGAGCTGAACATTACTGGTCATTCTGCGCGTGTAATTATTTTCTGGGACTCAAGGAATAACATGTGAGACTTTCCCGCTGGAGTGTTTTATTTTGCATCACACCTTGCAATAGTTATGTCATCATTCGTGAAAGGCCTCGAGCGTTATTAAAACATGTCTGGCTCGGCATGAGATGTATTTTCAAATATTGCTAAGCCTCAAACTCGTGGCTGTGTAATTTAGATCTCAAACTGCATCGGATTGGCTCGCCATTCAAATTACACACTGCTTTGTTGATATATACCGTCATAACGCACTCTTGGTTATGTGAAATTGTTTTATCCTTTCCAAGGGAATCTAACACAGTTTAGTAGGCGTTTTGTTTAAACGAGAAAAAAAACGATCTGTTAATTGGGCAGAAAACAAACTTAATTTTACAGGAAATCATATTTACTTTTCTTACCCCATTGGCATTTCTCTGAAAACTAGACTTAATTACTTGCGCATCAAGTAAATGTATCTTGTTTTAATGATGTTTGGATATTTGTACCTAAAAAATATATAAATAAATATACTGAGCAGGAAAATTATGTTTTTTCAAGTGTTTCTGGTTTTTAACGCTTTGGGTAAAAAAGCTTACTGTGAAACTGAGTCATAACTCAACTGAGTGCTTGGGTTTTGGGTAATATCGCTCTCCAACGCTAATGTAAAGACAGGTGGTTTGGTGGACAATAGTGGACATGAACCGCTTAACATCATTCTGTAGGTGTGTAAAAGCATCCGTGTTAAAGTTCTTGGTTGATGTAATATTGCTCATGAAGCTTAATGCTGCCTTGCCTTTGATAAACTCACTGGCCTGAAATGTCTCTGAAAAGGCCTTTTAAAAATAGCAACTGGACTCAATACTTGTCAGTTTGATTTAGGAGGCTTCCTTGAGAAGTTTGCTTCTTTCTTTTATTTAGTTTTTACCTTAAACCGCTTCACTGTTTATCCACTGTTTAGAATCACTGCGTGATAGGAATCTCATACTCCTAAAACAAATTCATTTTGAGCTTTTTCACACATTTACACGTTGCTTTTCCCACCTTTGTGCAATTTTTTCAGTTTCCGCGCCGCTTAATCGGTTGTTTCACGTCTTCGTGGCTACAGTTATCTAAAGGTCTTGTTTTTCCCTAGAGCCGGAGCCTGTTGTTAGCCTCTGTGCTGGAGATCTGACCCCTCAAACACAGCCATGCTGTTCAGCTGACTCCTTCTGTCTGTTTGGACAGCTCTCACTCCCCTCGCAGGTCAGCTGTTTGAGACCTGGGTTTGTAGCAGCAGCGTGAGAGAACGCAGACACGTTTGACACTGCTTGTGCTTTTGATGCTTGAGGTTGGCTGGCAACCATGATCATATGTCGACTCTGTTTTTTAATCGGTTTAAAACAGCAGAAACCAAGTTTTGCTACACTATGTACGACATTTATTCAATTTGACGAAAATTGTGTATTAAGCTTTTGGGAAAAAATCATTATATAATATAATAATATGAATACAAACCTAAATATATTAAATTGGGTAAATATAATAATAATCATACAATTTAATTAAAAATAAACAATTTTCTTATTTTAATATAACATTTTATGATTTCATTAATAATATACAAATATTTTAAAATTATTGAATACGGCTTTCCTTTAGCTCAGTGGTAATTCAATTCAAGTTTATTTATATAGCATTTTTTTATAATGTGCATTTTTCCAAGGCAGCTTTACAGGGTCAAACAGGAAAAACAGAAAAGATAAAAAATAGCACGGTGCATTGTGTTTATAGACATGCAAGAACATTCTAATAAATAATATCTGATTAATAAAGAAATAAATATTTGCGTAAGAGCATGCGTTAACAATGCAAGGTTGTGGGTTCGATCCCAGGGGATTGCACATACCTATGTAAAAATGTATTAAGATAATGAAATGCAAGTCGCTTTGGATAACAGCGTCTGCCGAATGCATAAATGTAAATGTAAATGAATAAGAAACGACC
Organism: Triplophysa bombifrons; assembly: GCA_029783895.1. Taxonomy (NCBI): domain Eukaryota; kingdom Metazoa; phylum Chordata; class Actinopteri; order Cypriniformes; family Nemacheilidae; genus Triplophysa; species Triplophysa bombifrons. The sequence continues at coordinate 18,939,707 of CM056464.1, forward strand.
CTATATTTTTTCAATATATTATATTATATGTATTTTACCATTTTACCATATTTCTACCCAGTTTTTCGCGATCTGATAGGGAAAGAATTTATCTTCTGCATTATGAGTGGTATAACAAATTCAACTTAACTGTTTTTATACTGTTCTACCATCAAACTACCCAGTCTTTTATCAGGGCCAATTGAGCCTTCGTGTGGAGTTTGATTGACAAGCGACTGACCAATCAAAACGCTTATATAATGTGCGCACTGTTGCTATTCGCCATTTTGTCCGACAATCAAACCAGTTATTTGGTTTTAAAAAGTTCTTCCCAATTTTCGCTGGCCGTCACACTGTACGAACATGATCCCAGCTAAAAGTCATGTCACTGTGAAATCTTAGTTGTCATAATGTACAACAATAAAGACTCATACAAGAAGACTTGTCTGGAGTTTTACCTCATAGACTGACTGTCATATGAGCCGCGCTGAAGGACTGAATCTCATCAACAGGAATTTTATCGGAGGTAAAATTTGATCTTTAGGTCATAATAACAGTTTCACCCATTGTCTAAACAATGTGTCAGAAACCACTGGTGCTATCCAGACATTATGTCGTTACAGCAAGCACTACATTTGGCAAGAGTTTCGATCTTTATTTTGTTTACTTTATTCCTTTCAGTCACTTTCACATTTTGAATAAATGCACATTGCAGACCTTCTTATTGCTTTTGGCTGAAAGTCCACATCATTTTTTCCAGAAATGATTTAATCATAAATATTCTTTAGTGCCGTGGGAGCGCTTTGGCTGATGTCGGACATAGTAAAAGGGGCGGGCTTTGTATAGAGTGAATGGTAGGATGTATTCAAACCTGCATCTCCCACATCAAAACCATCACTCAACATGTCATGAGCATGTGTGCAAACCATTAGACCCCATCCCCAACTTAACATGTGTTTTTAACAACATATATTTCATTTGATGTAATTGAGAGACAGTAAATTATCCCAGGGGAGGTACTACTCTTATTTAAGAGCACTTACAGTTAAACACCATCTGTCATTTCTCATAATGTTGTGTTGACAGGAGACATGAAGTGAGAATTTCAATGTTAATACTTGGTTGACAACTAGATTTTAAGGCAGTAGCTTACACACTGATATCACGTCAAACAAACTGATATTGAGTTTGTTACATGGAGCGACTTTAAATGTTTCTAGAAACACCATCTGGACGCTTCGAACATGCCAGAAACATTAACATTCGTTTCGCGCATACAGTTGCAGGCAAATGGTGATTGGCTTCGCGCTTCGGTCATATTAACGAAAACACAACCACAAACCGTGGTCCCGGCTTCCACATTACACCTCTATCGATCGGTTCATCATGCGTTACATTTGTATCCCATCTCCGTAAGGCCAAGGCAAGTGGTCACGCTTTCCAATCGCACACTATTACGACTCAAAAAATTCACACGCGTCCGCGCGCGCCAATTCAGAGGGCTTGAAAGTAAATGTTATGAAGGTTGGAAGGGGAAAATATGCGTATTGAGTTTACCTCCACAGACGGGTCTTGGCTGATAGCAATCTCTGTGAGCAGCCAAGCAGCAAATACATCAGGCGCTTCTCCGGGCGGCAGAAAAAGAGAGGCAGATGGAGATGGAGGGAAAAAAGCGCACGCTCCCTCCCTCCCCTCCCCATCCCCCCTTCCTCTAGTTTCTCCTCCATCATTATTCATGTCTCCTCGCCTCACTGTGCTATGTATCATATCAGCTGCCGTATCGCCATCATCGCCGCTCGTTCCAAACAATATGTTTTAATGGCTTACTGCAAAAACAGCCCCCGTATTTCAAGAGGCCGCAGCCTGGTGCATTACGTTATAGAGAACAGCAGGTAAAGAACACAACAAGTGACGTATTGCCTCTGTTCCAAAATCTGGTTAGCTGCCTAACTAGCTAGCGGGTAAAGGAAAAAACGTGACCTCATTCTTTGGTCTGTTTTCGCTAAATCGCTCCATTAATTGATTGTGCAGGATGTGCATTTATCTGCAGATTCTGTCATTTGATACACGTTGGTTAAAGTTCTTCCTGTACCATCAATCCTTTTTGCGTCAAGGGTCGAAGAGCGGAAAAATATGGAGGCCCTCAGAGGTATTACATCCTTCTAGCTTATACACAGATGATTTCCAGGGTAAAGAGAGATAGTCATCTTTTATCCAACTTGGAGAGAGAAAAATGGTAATTACTCTACCTGACCAGGGCACAGGAGGTCTTATACACCCGACGTTGGCAGACAGCCACATTTAATTACTTTACTCAACGGAGACCCCTCTCAGCTATTTCATGCGTGAGGTTAAAATGGGCTCCGCCGTGGTTCTTCAATACCAATAACTGCAGTTTAATCTCTCGACCAGCTGCAGGTAGCAAGATCTTAGCTGGTAGGGTCATCTGTCCGCTCGGCGCTAAAACAGACTCCGCTAGGCCCTTTTTATGCTAATTCGTGGTGTCCTCTGGATGTCACAGTTGAAGATAAGAGCTAGTTCTTGGGCTTTGACATAGCTGTCTGATGTACACTCGAGCTGTTAGCTCGGAGCTCGACAGGATTTAAAGGGAACATCTGTTTTCAGAGCCTCTGTGACATGAAACAACACCCATCTCAGACAAGAAGCGCTTTTAGAGGCAGCTTAACACCAATAAAATAAAGTACGAATATATGACACGAAGACAGAGAAAGAAACGGAGAGGGTTTAGAAGACAGTGAGATGTCTACAAGCAAAGAAACAGACACTGTCTGGAGGGTGTAACGTCTCAATGTAATGTGATATCTGACTGTAACCGTCTTCAAAGTCAAAGTAGATTGTTCAGAACGAGCGAGAGTTCCACTTAATTGTGATGACGTTTGACCCAGTACAAACCAGGACTGTTCCAAAGACAGAGTGTTCCAAACCTGTATTCTGATGAACACGGAGATAGATATTTGGAAGAATACTTATAAGCAAACAGATCTCAGTTTGTGTATGTGATTATTAAGAGTAGTGTTTTGTTTTTCTTTGGGAAAAAAAGGTTAGAATTCAATTTGATTTATGTAGTGCTTTTCAGAAGCTTAACATCACTGTAGTAAAAAGAAATAAATAGATAAATTAATGAATGAATGACACAATATGCTTTTATAATACAGGGTTATTGCAATTTTTCTCAAAACGATGTACATTGATGGAACTTACTTACTGACATAACTATTTTGTTGGATTGTCATACAGAAGCTGTCAATTGTTTAAAAGCACATTTAAAGCATGCATAGTATTGACACAAGTAATCATTTTTCAGTAATCATTTTTTGTATTTACAATATTTAAAAAATGATTTTCATCACAGGAGAGATACAAGCCATGTCCAGAGAATCTTGTGATTGACATTTGACTGTGTCAACAAGCAACTACATAAACCACAAATGCATAGCAAAAATATAGACAACTTAAAACCGTTAAGAACGTCTTTGAAACCACATAACAACATCCTGGCAAATACACATATTGTTAAAAAAACAGTCTAAGTTTGATTTCTGTCAAAAGACAACTACTGTACATGACTTAAAAAGTCACACAAATATTTGGTTGGACCGCTTTGCTTACGCCATGCATTCGCAGTGGCATCGTTTCGAGAAGCTTCTGCAATGTCACAACATTTATTCCCATCCAGAGTTCTATTCATTTTTTGCCAAGATCTTCTATTGATGAGGGGAGAGTTGGAACAAAGTCTTCTCCAGCACATCCCAAAGATTCTCAATGGGGTTATGGTGTGGACTCTGTGGTGGCTGATCCATGTGTGAAAATCTGTCTCGTGCTCCCTGAACCACTCTTTCACAATTTGAGATCGATGAATCCTGACATTATCATCTTGGAACATGCCCGTGCCATAGCCTGGTCATTCGGAATATTCAGGTAGTCAGCTGACCTCATTCTTTGGGCACATAACGTTACTGAACCTAGAACTGACCAACTGCAGCAACCCCAGATCATAGCACTGCACAAGTGATGACTTTTATTTTGGATGGGTAGTGTATAAAGTGAATCATGTGAAACTTACAAGGAAAAAGCACTAATGAAGCCCCACACCTAAACCAAACCTTCACTTACGTGAAAGCAGATGATGGATAAATGTACCCATAGAACTGTACGAATTAGCCACCTCGTAAAATGGATGTTGATAAATGTAAAATGTTGGAATAATCTACAAGCTCAATGAGCAGTTTTAAAAGCCAGTAAACAGTTTCTTCCTTTCAAGCTTAAGCAAGTCTATTTACGTTTTCAAAAGTTTTTTATTACTTTCTTTCAGACTCAACAATGATTTGCACAATATAAACAACAGATTCTCTGTTTACTTGTGTCTGGCGAGTCTTCAACGTGTTATGATGCAACACTGCAACTTCCTACACGGTTAAGTCAGCAGCATCAAAAGCATTATTTGATCTCCCTCGCACAATTCTCAACGTTAGATTGATTTGACTGTCAGAATTCAGAAAATTTGAAAGACGTATCGCCTCTCAAACTCCGCAAGCTGGAGCGAACGCGGAAAAATGTCCAAAACCAATGCAAGTTACAGTTGATAAATCAACTATCGACTCAATTAAACCTTAATCTGCTTCAGATATATTACCATCCAAGTCCAAAAGGAGCAGGTGGTGGACTCCGCTTCCAAAATCAAAGAACAAACTGTTCAGTGTTTGCTCAAACTGCTTAGTTTTTGCCAAGGATTATCCATCAATTACAGCAGATGCTTGGTATTCTTATTTCTGTAACATCACTCCAACCGAATTACTTTACTGAATTATATGCAGAGAGTGGATATGAGCTATAAACAGAGCTTAAATGAGCTGCGCTTTTAGTAGATGATTTAAAATTTGTTTTGACAGGATGTATTGGAAAATAAGATTGCAGTCGTGGGACTGTTGCTGCTATGAGGTCTCAGCGTGAGCTTAAAAAATCTTAAAAACTGTTTTTCTGAATGGTTGGAATTGAGAGAAAATCAATGCTGCTTGATATATTAATATTTTAAGTAGATTTGTTTACTTGCTGAATAAAAATAACTAATTGGTTATTGAGGTGTTGTTGTAGGGTTGCTAATGGGTTGTTAGCTTGTTGCGTACAGTTGCTATGGCATTCTTGGTGGTTGCTAGGTTGTTACAATTGGTTTTGTTCATATTTTACCCAACCATGGGCTGAAAACAACACTGCATTTTTCAAGTTTAAATATAACTCAAGTCCCTACAATACAAGTCTATTGGATTTTTTCTGTTTTATTGTTTGTCACATAGAAAAACAGCCAGATCACTAGTCATAGCGAACTTGGATGTCTTTGAATGAAAAAAAATTGATTCAAAGGATGAGTGTGCTGCTCTTCTTGCCCTACCAACACGTGTAAATCAAATGTGAGGATTATTTGTATTAGGTAAGGGGAAAGTCTATTGGCCCTGACACTGTTCTGAGGTCAGTAGGGATGGATCTACATTAGTGAGCGCAGTGATACTTTGATTTTTTTTTTTTTGCTGAGGTTGAATCTGTCAGCGGGCTGATGTGCTTTTGGCAGGTTCAGGCTAATTGGTGCTCGCCGCTTGGCAGCCGAGCCGCCCTCACAGCTGGGCCGCAGCTAAACCCTGTGTCCTGCGGCCTTTGATATTGATATAAATGTAACTGAAGCAGTCAGACTTGGAGAAATTCTGTTCTCCTGTGCCGGAAATATGTCATTCAACACACCTGGCTCTCCACTTGACCTTGACCTCCTGCAGCTGCCAATTTCTGACCCATCAGATATCAAAGGCTTGTGCTGGGTTCTATTAAACGTAAAGGTGGATTTTTCAGTTTTCTACTTGAAAAGTGGATTAGAGTGATTGGACTTTAGAGCTGTAGACTTTTAAAAGACAAAGTGTTTAAACAGTTTAAATTTGATCTTAAATGCAAACATGTAAATAACAATGAATGGATGAATTGATGATATGTTTGAGTAAAACATATCATGTTGCTGTATAAAGTGGACTGTAGTACAATGCACACACAAGCGTAATGCAGAACAACAGGTGCACATCCAGGGATTTTTCTGGCTCAGAATGAGGCAGAGGTGGTACCATCCTGATCTTGTACACACACACGTAGGCCTACCGTACCCTCGAGTGACATATTAAAGTTCTAATAAAATGTTTATCCAAAACAGAAATATTTGTTTTAATGAAATAATGCTTTTTTATCATTTTCAACTATATTTTCAGCCCACAATAGCCAACTGAATTAACCAGTGTTACTAAATGAGCTCATTCACATCTTGCATTCTCTGTGGTTCACTTTAAATGATTCAAAGATCTCTTACTGAAATGTTCAATAGTTTAAATGAATCGGTTCAAATTAGTCATTCGTGTGCGAGTCGTTCTGGCGAACTCGCTGTGTACAGTATATGATTCAACGATCCAACTGCACAGCTAAAGACATTACAATCATATTCGTCATGTTAATTTAAGAAATTTAAAGAAATTAAACATTCTTGGATGCGAAACAAGCAGCCGTGAAACCCAGCTAGCTCTTGTTCAGCAACTGGTTTTAGCGCCTCAGTGTGTGTGATAACGAAACAGTGCCTCCACTGTGTTATGCCGCAACTGCCGTTACAAATGATAGTCTGTTAAAGGTCTGATGAACTCGGCTTTATTGTTTTATTCTGTTTTATGAGGTCTACTTATGACGTTATGTGGTTTTTACATCCAAAAACATCAAAATCAATAATAAGTTTTAATGGGCGTGCTGAATTGAAGACAATTGGAAGTAAACGCCCACTACTTTGATTGGATAACATTAGCACAATTCACAATTTTCAAAGGGCATAAGTATTTCATGTGACGCATTCGCACAGGATGATTTTACTCAAATTTACTGACTTATTTCCCAGATGTGATGGCAAGGCTTTGCGTATAGTTTATATAGTGTTTAGTTGTATTGCGTTTAATGATATATGACCGTACCTGTCAGCATTCGAGACCAGTGATCCCGAACCGGACAAAAGATCACTGCGATCGAGGGTCTCAAATGTTACGAGAGTTTCCATGATAAATAAACAAATGGGAGACTACCGGTAATTTATGGATATAACCCAGCACCCAAAATAATACCAAAACACTTCAAAACAGCCTCCATTATTTGCAAAAGGTGGATAAAACCTTTAAAAATGATATATGAGCCCACCAAATAACAGAGATGGCCATTCGCATGGGCTTAAGTTCACAGACAACCTGTGCAATTAATACAAATGACTAGAGGTCTCCATGTTTTTCCCATATGAGCTGGAACGTCTTTAAAAAGAAACTTTAACCCTGCATTCCTAATATCGGAATCTGAAGGAAGGTTATGCAGTGACTGAATTCTTCCACAACCACGGATGGCACAATATTTAGCTATCTTTAACGTCTGTTTATTTCTTGCTCGCTCTGTTTGGTTCCGCGCCACTTGTGGTACTTCAGTTATGTCATGTGCGAATCAGTGGGCGGGGCTAGAGAAGTATTCGTTGATATTTTTCTGTGGAGGCGGTATTCAACCTATCAATGTCGTCATAAATGGCCTTGGAGTCAATAACAGAAGTTAACTAAGTAACAAGGGCGTTTTTAGTTCTGACACTTACATGATCTTCGCATGAATACGATTCCCTCTTATATAACAAAAGCTCAGGTTAAAATTGTGATTTTTATTCATGCCTCCTTTAAATCTGTTTTACCCAGTTCACTGCATTTTAAGACTAAAATACACTACAAGACTTTTGCTTAGATTTTTAGTCTGGTCTTGTTGCTGAAAATCTATGCCAGTCTGCAGATTTGATCAGTCTGCAAGTGTATGATGTCTAGTTAATAAAAACTGTTCAGATTTTAAAAGTCTTGTAGCGTATTCCAGCCATTAGTTATTTGCATATCAGTTTCTTTGAATCATAAAATCACTCGTTGATTTTAATATTTTGATAATGCATTACACTTGGTTCAAACTTTTGATGTTTGCTTAACATTATGATCCTCAAAAAGAGCTCGCCATTTTTCCCAACAGATACGTTTTTCAGATCTCTGAGAAAATCTTTGTTTGGTTCTTAATCTACATAATCCCTTAAGGCTTTGCAGAAAGACCTAACTCGTTCAAACTGCAAATGGTATTCAGGAGAAATGCTTGTAATGCTTCAGCTATCTTTACCAAAGATCTTGACCTATGCACTGCCTTGTGGACATCATACTCTACAGTATGTTGATATCAGAAAAATGTCCTAAGAAAAAATGGAGAATTTAATTCATTTACTGATATGTTGGGCAGATCATGATCTCTAGTAAAGTTTATAATTTGTTTAGTCTTGTAATGTGTATAAACACATTGCCGCCTGTTTCTTTTTATCCTCCTCCAATCAAAACATCACGGTTGGCTTTCGTGACTTCAAAGCGGGACTTTTTGTATTTTGTTGTATAATATATTTACAAGTATGCTTCCAGCTCAGCTGTATGATTTCATAGTTTTATTCTCAGCCAACCAGAGGCATTATGTCTTCTTCTACCCCGAGTTTTTCTTTCAATTCAACTTTTTATGATAAGCTAGAGCTGCAGTAGAACGTTGATATTAATATTGCTAAATTTTTCAACATATTTGAATGTAGCTCTGTCGCCCCCTTAAGTCCTGAAGTTTGTTACTCTGTATTCATGTTTTATTGCATGAGTTAGCATACGTTTCAAAAACTCTCTTTTTCTTCTGGGTGCATATGTGTCTGAGCCACCAATGCCATCAATGGTGCATCAACAAACATCAGTACCATTACTAGAACCCCCAGATGTCCACACACAGGAAGTGTTGCCATGACGATCACCTCATCTGATACCTCACAAGCACTGTTGTGTTGATCATTTTGTGGTTAGGAAATATTTCACTGGTGGATGACGTTTGCTTTACAGATGTCAGGTCATTCCCGAGATATTCAGACAAAACCAAACAAATGCCAGTGCCATAAACAAAATTCAAAGCAATTCTATTTTTCTTGAGCCAAACGCAATGAGCTTGCAAAGTCAAGATGGTTTTTATTGAGGTCTTGAGGTTTGTGCATAAGTACTTCATTCTGGTGGTGTTATTGTGACACCAGAGATGTTTTGATTTCAGGGCTTCAGGTCAACGATATGCTTTCGGTATGTTTGTTCATTGGGTGGACAATCACACAGTTCTTTCTTCTTTGCTTGTCAGTCAAGTTTTGTTCCTTTAGATGTAAATGTCATAGCTCTCTCACACACACACAATGCTTTAGATTCGCGTCTATCCCGGTCTGTTGTTATAATGTATCTCTCAGTCACTCTGTGTTTACCTCTGTGATGCCAGAGCCTAATAATTCACCTCAATCTTTGTAGGCCTGTCAGACACTCTTAAAGCTCCCTGCTGTAACATAAATCTCTCTGTTTTGCTCCCTCTATGTACCCCATAAGCACGTTGAGTGATATCTCAATTGGACTGCTCTAGTAAGGAGGTGGCGTTTAAGTGGCTAACTTGTGCGGATAAGGAATGAGCGGGCGTCAAGTGAGGATTTGTCCGCAGGAATAGGTTGTGCAGGGATGGATGGGAAAACGGATAGAAATGTAACGATAGAGAGAAGAAAATTCTTCAAAACAAAAGAAGATCTTTTAAAGAATGTTGGTAACCAAGCTTCATCGGACCCTATTGACTTTCATTGTATGGACACAAAACCACATTTGATTTGGTTTGTTTTTTGTTTTGGTTTGTTTTTGAGTGTATTGCATATGCTGCTTCAGTATGAAAACAACATGATATTTCTTTGCTTTGTTATTTAATGTTTGAGAAGTTTTATTACAGCGGGGCTTTTTGTCACTTTGTATGTTCTTTGAAGCAAGTGTGAGTAGGATGTTTGGCGATGATGCCGCAAAAGCTGATTTATGTCTTTACTGATGGGAAAAAATGAACGTGACTCAGAGGCCTTAAGAACTATGAAGCGTCTCTTTCCACTCGCTGTTTCTCCTCACACCCACATCAAAAGAGCACCTGTCTATGAGCCAGAAATATATGACAGTTAGTGCCAAACAACAGGTAAATGGATGAAGAAAGAATCGCTGGATAAAACATGGGATCAGTTGGATCGAGTCTAGTAGCGAACAGTTAAGCCAAATTGTTTACAGGTTACGGTCGGTGAAATGGTGCTCCCGCAGACCTAAATGCTCTTATTTGTTTCAAAATGTATCAGAACCCGATATTTGGAAAAGAGAGTAGTGATAGATACAGGAGAAACAATCAAACATCATAAACTGTCAGTGTGGAAAGATTATGTGAGAAAGATTTTTGTTTGGATCTTCAAAAGCTTGGATTTTTGTCAAAACAGAGTTGATTTTGGAAAACAAACACCCTATTTATCAGTATGAAGAGGTGAAGTCAGAACACCCACTGTTCAATTTCGTATCTCGCTGTACATCTATCAGACACGTGAGACTCTGGTTCGTGATAGACCTGCTATTCATCATCCTGGTTTACATTGAATGTGTCTCTGAGGCATTCACCAGCAACTGCTGGAGATTCCACAATAACATTAATCTGCATTACACGACTAAAACGGCTTTTATAATGTAAACCTTGCAGATTTCATTACATATCAGACATACATGATGTAACATTGTTTGAAGGCCATTGAATTAGATATCATCCAAGTGGTATTTTAAAGAAAGAGTGAAAGCTACAAAAATAACTATAAAATTCTTCATCTTTTATTTGCAAATGTACATCTTACTAATACATTTAATACACGTAGATGTGTTCTGTCATAGCTACAGTGGTGTTGACACAGTTTCTTTACAGCCAACAGACAGGCGCTGCTTTTAAAGTGAGTGCTGGGCAATTTATTTCAGTGACCCACATTCGCCTCATAACTCTCTCTCTCCTGTTATTGGGATGTGTTCAGATTCACACAGGACTCCATTACAGCCTGTTAACATTTCGCTCCTCTCTCAGAGCTGACAGGAGATCGAGCAACATGACTTTGAATTATGTACAGTTGTTTGATTCCATTTTATTATCTTACATCCATCAATCAATGTTATAATTTTATTTCTATTCATTAATATTTTCTCAATTTAATTTTATAAGGTTTAAGAGTTGGTTTTCTTTAAAAGTTATTAAATTCAAAGTGGAAAAAAATAAGCAACACCACTAAAAATGTAAGGCAGTAATTAAACTTTTAATAAAGCTTTTTATATTTGTAGGTTGAGTTTTTACAGTGCATCGGAGGTGTGCCAGGGTGCAACACAGCACAACAGACTAAATAGGAAGCTGGTCCACAAGCAATATATATAAAAACCAAGTTAAAGAGAAATTCCCCAAGTGTACTTTGTGTACAGTGTAAATTTCCCATAGTGCACCACTAGTCAGCAAACATCCTGAAGTATTCCACATATGGCTTCCCTGAACTGCCGTCTTTGTTATAAAGGACGTCCCTTCTGAAATATACCAGACTGGATGTACAGATGCCCGTTCACAGCAAGTCCTCTGTCTGCTCATGCAGTCTATAATAAGTCTCAGTTACTAGAAAGTCTTCGTCAAATGAGACCTTATAGCATCCATGTTATTTTATAAGATATCATATCGCTTATCATATTAATTTATTTTGCTTTGAATGTCAGGTTGGTTTTTAATAGAATTTCAACCACCAACTGTTATTTTAACAAGAAAGTTGTCAAAACAATCCCTAAATCCATGATGAAGGTGCCATGCAGTCAGAAATGAACTTTTATGATTTTTATTTATAAAATGTTGCAGTGTTAAAGAGGTCATGTGGCCCGAATACGTGTTCTTTGGTGTCTTTGGTGTGTTATAAGTAGCCCATGCATGTATTAGTCACGTAAAATTGCAAAAATTGAAGTGTCGGGACAAAATATTAATTCTATCTAAAAGCGAATGTTCACCCAGACCTGCCTGAAACACCTCTTGTAACCAAACCCCCACAAATCTACGTCAGTTCGTGGTCTGATTTGACTAAGACGGGCAAAATGTATCCCTAAGTAAGGTGGGCGTACCTGTCAGCACGTTAAGAGGCGTTACATTTCTATCACACGCTTGCATTATTCGACCAATCACTACGCACTGGTTAACTGGCCAATCATAGCACACCTCGCTTTTCAGAGAGTTGAGCTTTGTAAAAAATCTGCGCGTTTCAGAGAGGCGGGGCAAAGAGGAGATACAAACTTGCAAGGTATGTGGAAAATACAGCGTTTAGGAACCTTAAATAGTGTATACACATCACATTACATCGAAAAAACAAACAATAATATTAATTTTAGTCGTGTTATATGACCCCTTTAAGAGATACTTAACAGATAGTTCCACTACATTGTATTTTCATTGTTTGTTTGTTTTTCATGTATAGTTTGCAATGTAATTAACAACAGAAATAAAGAACAAATGATCGGATGAAATCATTAAGCAGCATTATATGCAAGTGTATTTTATTTTGTTAATTGGTCTTCTCACACAGTTGTGAAATGAGACCAATGAACAGGGATTTATCCGTCATCCACTTTTTTTTCTGGCAGCAGTCTGTATGTCACTATTTGCATATCGCGTGGGCGACAGCTCATAAGTTAACGCCCGGCACTCGCCTGTGTTTATGCTACTCCATCTGTCTTTGACAAATAACTTCATGTGCCAGCGGCTGAGCTCAAGCACACAGGGTTTTGTAAATACTTAATAGTGACGAGCTTGTCAATATCCAGCGGGTTTGACTGGGATTGCCTAAGCTGCCCCTCTGGGTACTCATTTCTCCCATAATCCCTTTCTCTGCTCTTCAGCTGTCAATCAAACAGTGCGCCGAAGAAGCGCGAGGGATGCACAGGAAAACTTTGATTACGACACAGTGGAAAATCTGGAGCTGACAACAACAAAGAGCGTAAAGCAAGACAGTAGTGGTTGTGTGTGCTCAAATAAACAGTTTATGCATTGACTTCAGTACCATGTTTGAATACATTACATTCTTTGAAGCACTTTGGAGTGTCATGTAACTTACAAACTCTATGGTATATGCATTTCAGTACCAGGCTTATTATCAAGTGTTCATAAGCAATAAAATAATCTGGCATTATTAGCACCGCAGGCTAGCGGCTAACTCTGCCTGGACTGTGTCCAGATACCGACGGGGAACAGGTAGTGTTAAGCATTGAATAGATGCTCCTACACAAAGGCTTTGTGGGATGATAATGGAGCTTCATTAGCGATTAGCAGCAGCGGCGTGCTGCGGCTCACGTGTCCGGGTCAGGTTAGCGCAGGTTAGCGTTAATGCGCAGTGGCACTCTAATAACTGCCGCATTACAGCCTTGTCGGAGCACAGCGCAGACATTAGCGTGTGTTTCTCCCCGTGGGTGGTCAGAGACAGAGGGTTGCAGGGTTGTTTTCGTATCTGTGGGATGGTATACGTGTGAGGCGGTCGACGTCGCACACACACACAATCAATTTAATTGGAGCCGAGACCATTATCCAGCTTGAATACATTAGCACTTCCACGTGTAGACTCAGGGCAACATCCTGCCCTGCTCGTGTCTGTGCTGTGTGGTTGTTTTGATAAAGCCGAGATGTAGAATGTGTTGACCTCAGTGTGATGTCGCCTGTTGTTCCTTTTTAGATGAATGCAAATGGCTCCATAAATAAGAATGAGAGATGTGTACATGACTGACATCCAGACGCAACAGGTGTCAATGAAGGTTGAAAATCAGTTACTGTGTTTGAAATGGAGCTTTGGTAATAATTTTCTTTACACTATATTTAACGGATTAGATATTTCAATATTAATATAAAATATTTTCATTAATACGCTTAAACTGACATGCATGAGATTCAGTGTCAGTCCAATTACATTTTTTTGACGCACTGACATGTTTTGTGATTTATATACTATGATATTGTATTGTGAGGTATACTCTGTGCTCAGCTGAACAACATTTGGACCTCATCATTCTTAAAGTGATAGTTCACCCAAAATGTTTAATTCTGTCATTATTTACTTTCCGTCTTGTTATTTCAAACCTTTATGACTTCCGCATAACATAAAAGAAGATCATTTGAAGAAAGTTGATAACCGAACATCAATGGCCCCTATTCACTTCTATTGTATAATAAGTTAATGAGTGCCAGTTAACAAAATTCTTCAAAATATCTTATTTTGTGTTATGTGGAAGAAAGAAAGTCATACAGGTTTGAAATGACAAGCAGGTACGTAAATGATGACATTTTTATAACTATCACTGAGACGTTTGTTTACGGATAGTTCACCCCAAAATGTTCACCCTTATTCCCAAAAATGAACATTTACTCAAGTTATTCAAAACCTGTATAAATGCTGTTGTTCTGCTGAACTGAAAAAAGTTGAGGAAGATGGGAAGAATGTAACCAAACAGTTCTGGGGCACTATTGAGTACTATAGTAGGCAAAAAAGCGACTACAGTAGTCAATGGTGCCCCAAAACTTTTAAGTTTACTACATTCTTTAAATGATCTCCTTTTGTGCTATGCATAAACAAGAAATGTAGTTAAGTTTGGAACACATTGAGGGTGAGTAAATGATAAAAAAGAAAAATTGACTGGTCTCCTGAGTTTTGTTGGAGATTTTGTTTATTATTATTATTTTTATTATTGGCATTAGGATTGGCATTATAAGCATTAGTAGCATTTGGTATGTTTGCTACTGGCGTCTTCAAATTGCCAATTTCCATATCGGTTATTTCCCCGATATTGTTATTACTTGATAAGACCAAGCCGGCTATCTATTGCTTACAAATACCATACATCAAATACCACGGAAATCAATACCAAAGTAATATAAGCGCAGCAGTTGACTTTGTTTGTCCAGGCTGTCCGCACACAAACCCAATAAAACTTGTAAGTGCTCTAAACAATCACGAGCACTCAATATATTCATAGCTTGATGGGACGTCTCACTATCCGTCATCATTTACTCCACAGTGTATTATTAGTCCATCAAGCCAAAACAAAGGGCCAATGAGAGGATGACATATATTCATTGGCATGCTCACGCTGAAGCTGAAGTCATAATCATAGTTGAAATGTTTGCTAATAGGGTGCACGGCTGTCATTGTGAATTAAGGTGAATTAAATGGACTTTTTCTGCTCAGCTCCGCATCTATGCAGTCTTTTTAACACAAAGCTAAAAGGATGACTTGGGCATCAGAGAAACAACAGCTGGAGGCTAGATTGCAAGCGTTACACACGCGCACACACACTTCTCTCAGCTGGAGTTGGTGTGTGTTATGCTGGCTGGTCTTCTGTTGAGGTAATTAGACTCTCTGTATGCCTCTAGCTCGCCTCTCTTGCTCTCTCTTTCTCACCCGAAGCTTCTCCACTCCCGATTTCAACTCATTTATTGATGTGTTTTGCTGCACGGATCTCCTCTCCCCTTCACTTTACGTTTCTTCCCCCGCTGTCAAAACACACTCTACTTCCCAGGCCTGCACCCCTCAAGTTTCATTTAATGATTTTTTTATCAACTTATCCCACTTTTTAATCCTTCTTCCCCCATGCAGAAAGTGTTTTAATGTCCAAGTGAAAGACAGATTAATGCCACCCTGTCCGGTTTTGATTCACGTGATGTTTTGTTTTGTGGACAGAAATGACTGTGTTTGGTGTGCAGACAGAACACGTGCAGGAGACCAAAATGATTCATATATAAACAAAAATCCACTGACAATGGTTTTGTTACAATGTTGATATCTATAAATACATTGAGAAATATGATTTAATACGTTGGGAAGGGCAAACATGCATTTCTGTTTTAATTCCAATTTTTGCACCAATCATGGAAAAGTTAATGGGTTTTGTTTGTGATATGGTCATGATTGTGAAGTTAAAATATTGTGAAAATTTAATAGAAAAGGCAAGTTAATACTTTTATCGCGCTACTTTCATTACAAGATGTGTAATATAGTCAAGATGTGTAAAAGTCTTCTGGCTAAAGTTTTGAAACGTTTAAACCAATTTTTACTTTAATTGTAACTGTACAGAAACATTATAATTGTAATTTTTCCTTTGTGAAAAAATGATGGATGAATCCGAATTGGTTTAATTGCTGTAATGCTGTTAGTAGATCAGTAGGTTTCTGTATACGGTATAATGCTAAACAGTTTTACTTGCATTAGAAGATTTAGAACTAAGCAGTGCACTTTCAGACAGCTGATGTTGGATTGAGATGCAGCAATTGCTTCAAATAACCTCTCGTGCTGTTCTTTTAAAGCCGGCAGAGCAACGCCATACAGCATCTCTGCACTGTACCAGAGTTGTTTATACGGCTGAATATAAAGGGCCCATGAGCAACAATGTGCAAATTGCTGCTTCATTAGATTTCCAGCAGTTCTTAGAATGAGTGTGTCAGCATTTGAGGCTCCGCTGGTCCCAGCTGGGCAGTGTGCATGTGCGCTATGTGTGTGTGTGTGTTGATAGTTTGTGGGTTACTCAGCATTTGTGTCCTACTGAAATAGTGCAGGGTAAGAGGGCACTCTGGAGTTCGGAGAGAAATCACACCTGATCACACTTAAGCAAAATCCAACATCCACAACAAAGGTTGAAGACAACAACTTATTAAGGCAGTTGTGTAGACGTAGCATACATACTCTTTTCATTGTAAACATATAATTGACCGCTTTTTATCTAATGCACTAATCATATAGTTCAAAATGCACAAAAATATATACAGTATATACAATTCATGTGTTTTCATATGTAAAAATGTATAGTGGTATAATTATTTGATTGATTACAACGCACTATATATAGCAACACTTGCATGGTGCATTATATAAACAGACACTGAGCTATAATATTGAAAAATAGTGGATAGTTAATCCAAAAGATGAAAATTCTGTCATGAATTACTCACTCTCTAGTTGTTCCAAACCTGTATAAATTTCTTTGTTTGGTTGAACACCGAGAAATATATTCGGACAAATGCTTTTAACCAAACAGTTCTTGGACCCCATTGACACTATAGTAGGAAAACTGACAATGATGAACAAGTGCCCCTGAACTGTTGGCTGTCCTGCGTTCTTCAAAATATCTTCTTTTGTGTTCAACAGAACAAAATTATTTTTCCTACTATGGGAGTCAATGGGTTCCAAGAACTCCAAATACCTTTGTCTGTGTTCATCAGAGCAAAGAAATTTATACAGATTTGGATCAATTTGAAATTTGATGAATTAGATTTTTTGGGGGGGTGAACTTTCCCTTTAAGGCTAAATATTTCTATAATATTTAAGCCATTTAATATACTCTCAACATGCCTAATATGGAGCTATAAATTAGTACCCCACCCATCACAGAAATGTCGTTGTATCTTATCGTTTATTCATTAAATCTGTCATTTTTCTTTTTCCCCCCTATGAAACTACTTCTTGTTAAAAGGCTAGCCACCCTAAACAATGAAGCACAAATGCATCATCAAGGGAACGACTTTGTTTTCAATAACAGATTTGTGTAATTAGAGGAATATTATTGCACCTTTTTCCTAATGGCTCCTTTAATCTCTCTTGGCCAGAGTTCCTGTTCTCAATAGCCGAAACCTTCACATATTAATCATAGTCAAGCAGTGCTTAATGTGCACAGCTTTGTTTGCATCTTAATTCATTTATGCGTTTTTCATTCAGCTGTAATCTATTAACATCCCGCATCTCTATTCCTCCTCTATCCTTTGCTTTTCATCTCATTCACTTCCCCGCTACACACACACACAGATTGAAGTTAACTCAGGTTGAGTTGAGATGTGTGTTGGGAATATCTAGAGGCAAAGCGCACTCAGAAATCCCTCCACATATTATTAAGTTGTTTACAGTGTCAACAATGGCATTTTTCCCTCAAGGGAATTATCTGATATCAAATCAGGCTCTGGTTATGTGATGTGTATATAATTGTTTGTCATTGTGAGGAAATGACTGCACTTCACCTAATGTCCTCACAAGCGACCCAATTTAAATGTACCTTCTTATTTAATTTAATTTATTTATTTGTCATACACTGAAATGTAGTTATTTTTATGTAATTATTGATGATACATTTACTGTATTTTTGTATTAACGTTTGCTGTGGATCATAGTGGGTGTAATCCCAAACTTTATTTGTTTTAAAACTTTTCTTTTTTATCTAATATCAAAACGGTCATAGGTTCATCCTGTTTTCTGGTTATACTGTATATCTTTGTAAAACCACTATTAACTTTGACATTTAACTTTCCTTTGACTTAACCTTCCTTGCTTTGAGTCATCTTATTTGGCTTTGTGGCATGGGAAACAGCCGTCAGAGACCGTGGAATTTGTTCTTTTCGCCCTCTCAGAATACGAGCCAAGCTCGGGCCTGGGATTGTGTACCACCCATCGCAATGGCCGTGGTCCTGCGCTTTTTGGAAAAACATAACTCCAAACAAGCAGAGCATAATTATGTGAGAAATATCTCCATCTGGAGCCTTGGGGGCTTTTCTGCGAGACTTTGACATTTAAAGAAAGCCGCATGTGGAGGGTTTCTAAATCATCGTAATAAAACATTCAGTTGGTTGCATGGTCGTTGCATTGTGGTTTTTAGGGATTTCATGGATGGATACTAGGTGGTTTATTATTGCGAAATTTGTTTTCCCCTAATTCTCCACAATATTCTGGTCCCTTTCACAAGGTAGGTTAATGAGATTTGTGATCGATTAAAAAGATCACCCTTACTGAACATGTACAATTTGATATATTATTGCATTGTCTTATGATGCAGTAGAATGCTTCCATTAAAAGCCATTTCCAACTTGTAGACAATGTGGAAAGTCACCATTTTTTCATGTTGTTTAATTCTGTATGAGTTTTTCATCATTCACTCTTAAAACTAAGAGTGGTTAAAATGTTCTTCACAGCGATGCCATAGAAGAACCATTTTTGGTTACACAAGAACCATTCAGCCAAAGGTTTCTTGAAGAACCATCGCTTTCTTACTATTTTAAATTTACAATTACGCATTTGGCAGACGCTTACAAAGCGACCTACATTGCATTGTATTATACATTTGTTTCTGACTATGTACATTCTCCTGGGATTGAACCCGTGACCTTGGCGTTGCTAGCGCCATGCTCAAACCACTGGGCTTATTATCTTATTATCTAAAGGACAATTTTTCGTTGTTAAAGGTTGTTAATGGAACCAAAAGGGCCTTCTATTTCATCAAAGAACCTTTTGAAGCCCCCCTTTTTAAGAGTGTTGGAATACAAGAAGAGAAATATTAAAGAATTCTGTCCTCCTGATGAAAGTCATCCAGAGTTTGGAACAGCGCGAGGGTGAAAAAACACCCAGAATTTTCTTTTTGGGAGAACTCACCCGTTAATGAATCCACCATATGGTTTCATTGCCACAACAAAGCCAAATGTGTCCGTGGAGGGGGACAGAGTGTTGGAGTTGGCCTGTCTCCATTCCTTAAATGTCTTTAAATGAGCATGCCCAGACCGTGCTACGGTACATGGGACAGGATACAAGAGCAGCTGGACATCTTTAAATTATGCTATGGAAAAGTGTTTGACATCTGTAATTTTTTCAAATACTTTTTCAAAACCACATTTAAATGGTAGACAGCCAGTTGCCTTCAGTGAAATTCTGGTTGTGGACTTAACTTTAGAGTCAGAATGACAAAACATTTCAATCAAGGACGAGACTTAATCTGAGCCTGGGAAACCAACCATCAAACTTCTAAATACATCCAGTGTGTCCTCCGTAAAAATCTGGTGTAAATGATGTAAAGCATAGGTCTTGCGTATTGAAAGAGTGTAATAGGATATATAATGAGTTCCTCATGCGCACACACCAATGAGTGGATGATATAAAGCTTGTAATGCTGTTATAGATTTAGGGGCAAAGAAAAGTCACAGTCATTGTTATAGAGACGCGTGGTGAGTTATTCTTCTGGGTGATTTATAAAAATAATGTATGCACTGCCTGCTGAAGATGGTTTTATGAAACGGTGTGCTGACGCTTTATAAATGAAACTATTCCAGGCCTCGTTATTTCCTCACTTTTTTTTTATGATCCCACTTTCTTGGATTTACGCATAATCGGATTTGGTGCTGAAATCTTGCATCCTGAATTTTTTAGAACATTTCAACTTATTGATGGAAATCATAAATGCAGGCTTCATTAAATTCCTTAAGGCAGCCAGTCGGCGGTATTGACAGGTTGCAGTCCAGACTGGATGTCTGAAACGGGCCTAGTTCTGTTTCTAAAGGGAATAAAATCAAACATCGGCTTCTGAGGCACGGCTCAGGTCTCTGCCTGCTCCGGCGACTGCCCGATTCATTCATCTATAATTAACCATTAAACTTCAGTGAAGACGGGCTTGAACAAAAAAGAAAGAAATGACAGTCGTGCCCTTGGATATGAGACGCGGAGCAAGACATCAAGAATAATAAGAAGAACTACAGACTCAACTTAGATAGGCTGGAAAATTATTACGAGCTACAAACAAATATGAAAGAAGTCGGTCAAGAGGCGAGACTTTCTTTTATGGGGTCTGTGCTGAGGCCGATGCTCCATCGCTCGACTCGATCCACTCGTGGCTCTTTGGGTGTGTTGTGAGTATTTGTATGAACTCGGGATTTAATGAGTCTCTTCAACCAGCTGGCTTCTCTTTGACACTGGTGTTACGCACCCCCCATTTGAAGCTCTCTCCATCTGCGGTTTGCCCATCAGACAGACCAGCAGGCTGTGACTATCTGTCACATTGATCTGAGATTATGGTATCAGTGTAAATACAGAGTGAAAATCACCAGTCAATGGGAGAGGATCCCTGCAGCTTGCAGGATGTTACAGAGACGCATTGGCCTTTGTTGGGGTGTGACCTCTGATAATCTCCGCTTTTCTCTTTTACTACCTGTATTAACATTTGCTTCGGTTAAAGAGGCGGCATGACGTAACATTGCCTGTGTGTATATAGTCAAGAGGAATTTGAGCAGAATGCAGCATTCAATGCAACTTTGCACATAATGTCTGTGTTGTTTAAGCGCTTAACTAAAAAACTATGAAAAAAATATATATATCTAGATTATACAAATGTTTACATTTACTTCTCCAGCCTAAAAAAATATGCATTATATAAACCTGTAGATCAGCAATTATGGGACAAAAAATTAAAATAAATCAGTATCGTTCAAGTACATAAAATGTTGAAAACTGTCTCCTTATTGTAACACGATTCACATCAACAAGCTTATAATATTTTACGTTTCAAACAGGGATGGCGATAGAGAGTCAACATGTTACTCATTGCAGCTTTAATAATGAAAATCTTTCTTCTTACTTTTCAGGTCCAATTTGTAACTTTTTTGAGGCTATTTAAAATACATAACTGTGTGTTCAGAGGTGTATAAAGCCTTGCATAATGAAGCGTTTAGTTTTTATTACATAAGAATGAGCTTTTCTATCTACATACTGTACAAGGTCCCCTTGCACGGAATTCACCATGTTGTTTCTGCAGTAGCCCTTAACGGACAAACGCGCCTTTCATAAATACATTACTTCCTTAGGCAAAGAAGCGTAAATGTGCCAACATCTTAGTTCTGTGTCAGCCACCGTTGGTTGCAATTCGCAACCTCACCGCTAGATGTCACTAAATGTCATATGTTGGACCTTTAATATTGTTGTGTTGTTTGTTTATAAGAGTAATCGAACAATTACTATTATTGTTGACATCTCGACTATGTGGACGTTAGAAAAGTGTACCATACTTGTATCCCTGTACATCAACTTTCATGTTCCCTCCTGCTCATCATCAGACTTCATTTTGAAACCTTGAAAATCGAATTGTTCTAAATATTGTTACAAAGTTATTTATTAGAGTTGTTAAAGATGCTTTGCTTATGACTAGAGTGCCTGGGTTTGTTAAAAGCGACGTGCATTGACGATACATTTCTAAAGCCAGAAAATGCAATGATTAACTGAGAGGCCTGTGCAAATTTTGCACTCGCTGAATGTTAATAAGCGCCTTGACTGCTTTCGCTCGGCATTACTTGTGGTGGATTTGAGAAATATATTTGTGTACTTCTGTATTTGTGTGTAGACAGCACTTGTATTCGCTTCAGCATTAATTATTGAAGCATTACGTGTACAGGTTGTAAATAAATGACAGGTTGAAAAATATGATGCTATAGTATTTATCTAATTTCTGCTTTGAAATATTTGCTCGTAGAGCTCGAACATAACATTACATTTTACTTATTATTATTTTCTCACCGTAACTATTTTTTTGTGAGATAAAAGTAATGTTTTATCATTCTCTATTGTAGTTTTAGAGTGAAATGGTGGTGTAATTTAGCCCAGTTCTTTCAGTCCCACGAGCCGCCGTAACTCCTTCAGGGCCACACTTCTTCCTTCCTGTATTCAAGCAACGTTTTCTGCTTTATAAACGGGAAGCTTTTCCAGAAGGCTCTATATCCGGCCTGTTGACAAGGAGACAGTTAATTATGAATAATAATGGGAAAAACTTTGTTTACTTTTTATCCCAGTATATGCAGTTATATGCAAATCTATTGTGGGATTATTAATGAGGTGTATCACACATTTTTCACCGCTGAGAAAAGTGGCCGCACTGGTAATTGTGCTGCATGGCACATTCTGTGTTACAAGGTAAACAATAGCGTCTGCGGTAAAAGGTTGTCTGTGTAAAAATGACTCTTCTTTCTCTCATAGGTTACATGATATTCCACAGCTGTTAATCAAAGGTCAACATTATTAAAAGAAAAAAGATGGAGACAAAATGACCTTCTGTTTTTTTCTTTCAGTCTGTATGTGTGTATCACAACAATCAGTGTTATTTGCATAGACAAAGGTTACAGAGATTAGTTATTTAACAGAAAAGCATAAACATTCTTCAATGGGTATTTAAGAACTGAATGTTTCTTGATATTTTGATGTTCTTTTTATTGTGGGTATAAACAGTCTCATTTGCAGTTAAGTGACCCTAAACTTGAGTACAGTTAATGCCGATGTCCTTCCAAAACCTTCCATCTCCAAATTCGCCGTTTTTCAGGAAATGCAAACACTGTGATGTCAAAGTTGACAAGCACTTTTTAACACTTTTTATTGGTTAGATATTTGTTAAAACCAATTACAAACAAACGTGTGACTAATTATAATGATTGATCGCAAAAAACGAAATCTGGAGGACAGGCTCGCTTTTCAGTATAGTTCATCATGATGTGTCTTGTAACTTTTCAGATACTATTTTGGGCTGCTGTGTCACGTTTTGGATGTCTGCTCATTTGCTAATTTTTCACTGTATGACATTGCATAAGGGAGCACTTGTCAATTCTAAACATCTTACGGCACATTTGATTTATTTTTCCTCTCTTTCCTGGTTTTTGTTGTCCGTGTCTTGATGCCGGAGCTGTAGAGCAAGAGCATGTTAGCCTGTCGTAACATAATCTCTAATGAAGTGTCAACATAAAGCAGTCTGCTCTGACCTTTGCAAAGGAATTTAATTTGGCTCCTTTTGGCATGTTTGACTCCATGTAGAACAGCCTTGGATGGCCATGTCTGAAGAAGCGCTAAGAGAAGTGTTTATTGGATTAGAGCTCCGTGGCCTTTCATGGGCTCATAAATAATGGCGAGCATGACTGATAACTGTGAGGCAGAGAAATAGCCACGTAGGTGGAGAAGTAAACAAAGCCTCATCTTTTCCCTATTTAAAGCTTTCATTTTGTCTCAGGTCTATTATAAGTGATCTATCATCACTTGCTTCAATTGTCACATTGTAGTATCTTGCATCAACTAGCATTGACACATTTATTATATGTGATATATTTATAGGCTCTATATTATAAACATCGATATTAATAGTGATGACGAAATTAAACTTACTCAGTCTGATAAAAAGAAATAATTTGTATTTATAAATTACCGAGAATTTTCACATCAGCTGTATCTCTCTGATGAAATATAATATAAACTTGACATCATGACATTTAGTTGACACATGTATTTGATGTTATTGACATCCAACCCGCTCTCTTTTTCTCTGTTATTTTCAGTTCTTCCAATTTTTCAGTTTACAAGTTAACTGCATTGATCAGGGTTTCTTACAGCTCTGTCTGGCACATCGTGTCAAAGGGTCGGCTGTTGAATGGCCAGTTTCTCTGTTTATTTAGTGATAACGTTCAATGTGGATCAAACATGGTGTATGCACAAAGTACACAAATGATTTAAAATGCTATTATATGTCAGGTTAACAATAATATCCCCTGTATATTTGTCCATAGCAACCCTGAACCCACTGCACGGACCACCGAGCCCACCGGTCACTCTAGCGGGGCATCGGGGAGCTCCAGCGAATCAGAGAGCAGTTCAGAGTCTGACTCGGACAGTGAGAGCAGTTCCAGCGAGAGTGAATGCAACCGGGCTTCCCGTGCCGCCACGCCGGAGGTACCAAACATCTCTCTACTCTTCAGTTCATTCACGATAATACAATAATCGCAATATTTTCGTAATATCAATATTTGATTTATATGAGGATGTCCCATGAAACCTGTGGATAATGTGCTTTTTTTTAAAAAATAGAACATTTTTTAACATTATACATTCATGATGCAATACAGCATGATTTATATTATTCACAATATAATTTATAAATACCCATGTTTGTTGTAAACCATCTATAAAGTGATAGTTCTAAATATACTTACCCTCTTGTCATTTCAAACCTGTATAGATACCAAACCAATGCAAGTGAATGGGGTCCAGTTAACAACATTTTTCAAAATATCTTCTTTTAGATATAATACATAAAAAATGTAGTATTACACTAGTCAGAAGATCATTAGAATTAGGAATGAGGAGGATTACAACAATTAAAATTCATTACAGTTATTGGAAATGGAATCCCATTACATAACGGTAATGAGAAACGTGCTTACTGTAATAATGATGGAGATGATGTGAAGAGAAATAATCAGACAAGTTCTAAATAAGGCTTCATGTTGTCACAAAAAATTTGAATTCCTTTTTATTTCCGTTTGAGTATGTGCTACAAATCTTTCAAATGCTCATTTTGTGCTGTTTACAGTACTGTGTCTTCTGAACCTTAGGTCCAGATTTCAATGAATACCGGTTTATGCAATCATTTCTCTTACATGATTAATGTCAAGCCCGCTAACCCGAAATTTCAAAAGAACGAATATGAATGTGAATAAGTCTATATTCTCCTGGAGCTAAAAGGAAAGATGTACTAAGGCAGCATTCCCCCTTAGCATTTCTCAGCATGGGTTGGGGGCCGGAATTTTAAAGGATCTCCTCAAAGGATTTAATTGGCAGCTTTAAAGTTGTCCCGCAGTAGCCTGCCCGGGGCTTCCTAAGAGCATTACACAAGAGTAAACATCTCCCGGTTCTCATCATTGCCCCTTCTGTGTGTATAGCTTTGCTGCCTGCCAGGGATGGCCGATGGGAATCTGTATCTTAGTTCTGCAAGCGGTCTGGTCTGCCGAGAGATTCATTCTGTTTTAAACAGCGTTGTGCGGCCCTGATGGTGAGACATTGGGAGGAGCGTCAGGTTCCACACGCTCAATTGTTAATTCCTCATCTCTGCTGGCACTTTGTATAAAAATTCCGGTAGTTGGTATTGGCGTAAATGTGCCTCTGACAGATGGAGAATGTAAAGTAGAGGAGGAGATTACCTTTGTTTCGAAACGTACCATCAGGTCTGATTGGAATGTGCGGCGAATAGATTTTTACCCTGTGATTTTAATAGTTGGAATGGATGTCCACTCATTTCCACGGCTTCCTTTTCGAGACGATTTGCTATCATTTAGAAACTCATTCAAGACTGCGTTTATAGTTTGGAGTGAAAGATTTACGTTTGTCTCGCGACATAATGGAACAAAACAAATGACGTGAGATAATACGCTTGATGAAAACGTATCCGCAGCAGTAAGAGTCGTGAGCAGCCATCGGGATGACACTCAGTGCATTTCCTCTGTTATTCAGGAGTTTTACGACTTCCTCTGTTAATGGCCTTTTCATCACTCCACTTGCTCATTGGCCTGTGAAAGTCATATGACTGAATCAAGCGTCTCATGAATCAACGGCAGAGACAGATGATAGCTGTGCTGATATGCATCATTAGAAATTTGGTTCTGCGTTATTTTAGACATGCTTTCATTTCCGTTGTGTTGCGCTCAATGCATATATTGCACTAAAAATGTACTGTTACTGTTTCTACCTTTGTCACATTGGGTCTCATTCTCTATTAAGTGGGTTTAAGGGTTCTCATCCTAATCTTTTGCAGATTCTCACACAAAAAGAAGATATTTTGAAGAGTGTTGGTAACCGTCTGTACCCATTGACTTGCATTGGTTTTGTGTCCATACAATAGAAGTGAATGGGTCTGAGATTGTTCGGCTACCAATATTCAATTTTTTAATTTTAAATTCAAACTTTTTGGGAAAACTATCCCTTTCAGTGCATATGCACATAATTAGTCTGGATTGTTCACCTAGATTCATTCATCTGAAATCTCAAACAAATTAGTGTAAAAAAGAGCAATTGAATACACAGGGGTTCTCATAAAATCATGTTTGAAAGTGTTAAAAGGTAAAGAACATTTGGTCTACAGGTGTTATGGAATAAAATTGTAGACAGTATTTACGGTTAAATAAATTCAGAAGCTGTGTTCAATGGAACAATACTGTATTTTAAATATGTTAAAAACTAAGCTGTCAATTTTTTTATACCAGCCTGAGCCTCCCTCAACCAACAAATGGCAACTGGATAAGTGGCTAAACAAAGTTAATCCCCACAATAAAGCACTAATAAACACCCAGTCAGATAGACATGGGCTTAACAGCTCTCAGCCCGACAAAAGCCAAGCCTCAGAGAACCAGAGCTCCAACAAGAGCAAGCCCACCGCAGCACTCGCACCAGCAGACCCCAAGGAGAGAGCTTTGCTCAGCCCGATCCGAGAGAAGGCAAAACCCAAGACCGGTCAAAAGGCTCCAGATAGCAAAAGCACCAAGGTAAAATCACCAGCCACAGTGGAGCTAGCCCCTCCCAGAAAAAGCACTGGCAAGAAGCAGCCAAAAAAGGTGGAACGATCGTCCAGCAGCGAGGAGCACAATTGGCCCCGACCGGGAAATTCAAGTTCCACCCCAAAGGAGAAAGAACCTCCACCTTTAGATCCTCCCAAACCTAGAGGGAAGGGCCCTGGGGTCAAGACGGCTCCACGGAAGGAACCTCGGACCACAACATCAAACACTGCACCTACCAACATTGCACCAGTTCCAGATAAGAAGAAGCACAGGGGACCCAACAAGATCATTCCCAAGTCCAAGGAGTTCATAGAAACTGAGTCTTCTTCATCTGAGTGTCACTCAGACCCTGAGGAGCCGTCCAAGGTCCAGCTTCCCTGCCCCGTTCCCAACACCCTAAACCTGAAATCCAAGGATTGCAACAGTAATATCTTAAGTGTTAGTAGCCTAACCAGTACAAGCAGCACCTCCATTCCTGACCCAGGGGCTTCGGATCTCCTGGAAGAGCCCCTCTTTTCCCCCATCCCCATCATACAGAATGAACTTTTGTCACCGCTGAGAGACTTTGAGGATGTCAAGTCCCTTTGGGTTAAGATCGAACTCAGCTTCCTGTCTCGGATACCGGGGCAGGAACCACCGGAACCTCCCCCGACCAAAGCCGAGTGTCGGGAGGTCAGTGTGAAACACAGACGGCAACAGTCACCTGCCTCCATCCCTGCGGAGAAAAACCCTGGAAAATCAAAGAGGAAACACAAGGCAAGTGTCATGAATTCTACGCTTGTTGCATGTAGTGTCATACTGTGACTCGTCCAAT
Organism: Triplophysa bombifrons; assembly: GCA_029783895.1. Taxonomy (NCBI): domain Eukaryota; kingdom Metazoa; phylum Chordata; class Actinopteri; order Cypriniformes; family Nemacheilidae; genus Triplophysa; species Triplophysa bombifrons. The sequence continues at coordinate 18,967,566 of CM056464.1, forward strand.
GTCACAATTAATTCACAATCAGTTCATAATTTCCATGTTACTTGTCACTTTTATATTACCATTATAGATATTTTGTGACGTAAATCAATTTTTATAGACTTTGAATTGATTACCTCCTTAAAGACCTTCCTGCAATGTCAAAACTATTTCATAATTAGTTATTAAGCTGATGATATCCAAATTAACATGCCATACACGCGTTAGGTTTCTTGCTCAAGGACACGTTGGTAATTGCTCATCCACAACCATCAGTCACCAGCTAAGATCTTTAACCACAGCTAGCTCTACTGTCATCATATGTTTATGTGTACACGTGTCCTTTAGTAAGGCAGTAAAAAATGCCCTCAAGTGTTGCAATGTGACATTACTGTAGTCTGTTTCGACCTTTCAAGAGTGTTTGTTCACTGAATGCAGTCCTGGACTATACATAGAGATTCATTGTTGGGGTTGAACCTTGGCATTTACAGCTTTTTAGCCAACGGTCATGTTAAATTCTAGAATGTCATAAATAACTTGATTCTCTTCTGATTTCACCTGTAGTCTGAGCACTGTGATGTGATGAGTGGAGGCAAAAAGCTCCGGATGGACAAAGAAGCTCTCCTGCTTCCTCCCTGTATATCTCCCATACACAACTTCAAGATCTCCAGCACAAAAGAGTGAGTATTCTTTTCAGACTCACACATGTCTCTGTCATTATCACACCCTGCTCAGAGCTCTCGTCTCGGGAAGGCAAAGAATAACTGTTTTCAGAACAAACAACGACAGATGGTGGGTTTCATTTTTGAGGAACATGTTGAACTAGCAGTAGATGTTTTGCTGGTTGCTGCAGGTTTAAGTGTTCTTTCTAGCTGATTGACACCTGCCAATTGCTCAACTCATATAAAAGGCCTACTTAAGCAGCCACGAGACACCAGTTAACCACTTTACCCGGTTGAAACAGTTTTCAGCAGACTTTGAGCAAGTCAGTGTTATGTATGTGACATTTTCAGTCAATACTTGAAATATAACTTCTCAGAAAATGTATTTATTACCACTTTAATGAACCATCTGCTTTTCTTAGTCCAGACATCAGAAAAATGTCAGTCTTTGCACAAGTTTTCTATTTTAAAAGACAGAAAATGTATGTGTTATGCATGTGACACTTTGTAGGATTTGTGCCCTACACACCAAAAGCAATAATACCCAACAAATGGACAAGGGATGACTCTTCACAGAACAAAATACAGTTGTTTTAATTTCCATGTACCCATTAATGAGGAATATGGACCGTTATGGATGTGACAGTTCACTTGCCTGACTATGGAAAACTATGCTATTTTATGTAACCAACATTGACAACTGAACTATCAATATGGTGAAAACCTCTGTTTAATCTTTCATCTTTTGACATTTTTATGGAATTGCCCATCTTCATTGACGCCACAGAAATCTAGCTAATAAAACCCTGCAGTGTTTAGCTTCTTTTTAACGTGTGCTACCAGTATCCCCTGATCTTTCCCCTCATGTCCGCACTCCACGCAGAGATTTGCCAGCTTTAGTAGCTTACTCAGCGTTATGTCCTCTGAGAGAATGCTGGGATACGCAGAAGGGGCGACAGGTCACCCTTTGATTCCGGCACAAGCCGCCAGCCTGCTTTGTCCCCCTGCATTAAAGTAATTTAACACTGACACCAGCAAAACGGCTACGGCTAATTTTAGATATTCAATTAGTGTTAGGGCAGGATAGAGCCCATCAAAGACACACGCGTGACAGGGGTCGCGTGCTCGCACTGTTTGCCCGAGCACACACTGCACTGCGACACGAGTAACGACGCGCAGATCTTGATAATGCAGTACCATCACTGCTAGGCTAACGTCTATTACTGGAAGTGGTTAGCACCGCGGGCTATTTAGTGTTATCACCTGCTCAGTTTGTTTTATTTCAGCACATTTTAGACAGATTTAAAGCCTACACCCTATATTTACCCTTTCAATTAAATTAGAAAAGTAAAGAAGGCTTTTTATTTATTGTTATTCACGGATGGGACGAGATGTTTTACCAGGTCTATTCAGCGTAGAATAGCAATCTTAAAATATGCCGTTGTTCAGGTCATGCTGGCTTTTGTATTTAGCACTTGAGTTTAGACATTTTAGTGCTTGTGTAAATATGCCTCATCCATACAATCGCTTTAATAAAAGGAACACAATTATTTTCCCAGTACACAACCCTTTTTAAACTTATCCAAGATAGTAGCACAACATAGCATCAGTTATCTGAAACAAAATTACAGAATAGTAGCTTCTTTAAAGTGTGGAAAGGGGCTTTAAGGCTTATTTACAATAAGACTGATATAGTTTTAAAACGAATTCTAAATTGAAATAGCAAAGTCCACGTAAGAGTACAAAAATAACAATTTAGAGGAAAAATACCATTGGGATCTTTTGTTTGTTTATTTGTTTTCTTTCTTCCTGGTGTACTGTAAAATACTCATACAATCCATTCACACCAAGAACGATAACTATAAAGATCCTGTGATCTATATCTATGATTATATGAGCATCTACACCGACAGAGAAAAATGTTATGCATGTTTAATATTGACACAATTTTTAAAACCTTTTTCTTTATAGTTATCCTTGGTGTGAACAGGATTTTACTTATTAATTAGACTTCAATTTAGTGCTGACTCTTACAAAAGAGAAGTTTGAGTTTGCTATTGGTATACTTCTACATACTTTCAATCTACTTTTCAAAAATCTACTTTTTACAAAAACATTAGTTGTAGTAAACCAGTTGTGTACTTATTACGCCTAAACTCAAAGTATAGGCTACTGTACTTTCATGGGCACTTAAACTAAAGGTAAAAAAATGTGTCCCAGGAAGTATTGAATAAAGTATTGTACACTTGTATACTAGTGTTAATACACTATAAAAATATATTTGTTGTTGTTTTGTTGGTTCAACTTAGTTATCTGGTTGCCTTAAAATTTTGAGTTTATTCAACTTGGAGTCAACAATTTTTTACAGTGTACTTAAAAGCATACTTTAACTTTGCTTAGGTGTACAAGATAAACTTAATCTGAAGTATACTTATTTTTGTCAGAGAAGGTACAACAGCAACAGTAACACCTATACTCCTTCTACCACTGTACATGTATCAGCTTGATCTTTGAGAAAATTATGCATCTTCACTAGCAGCTGAACTGACACCATTTATCACTAATATATAATTGGCAAAAAATGTGTTATTGCATCATATTAAATAAATCTCCAATATGACCTTGGAATTCTTTAGGAATTGTTTTTCTTGGTGTATTTGTTGTGATAAACAGCAGTGTCGTAGAGTGAACAAGATGAGCTAGTGTCTGTCTCTCTGTCAAACTGCATCTGTCACAAAAAATAAGAAGCCACATTGAGTTTGTTACTTTCTGTGGTTTGATATAAGAAGAAACGCATATTTTATGCTGTTTAGAGTTACAGAGAATAACAATAATACTTTGTATAAAAAATTGTATGGTTGTTTACGCACATACGACAAGATCTGAGCCAAATCTCAGTGCAAGGCAGAACTCTGTCTCGCAGTTGCAGCATGTTTTTCTCAAAAACTACGGAAAACAAGTCCTGAAGTTAAAATTAAACCTAAACATGCTTGCAAACATAGAGATGTATTGCCGAGATACTTAGCTTATTGGTCACTATATTAAAATCCATGCAGGACTTTTGTTGTGGAATAACATCAGTATTTTATCAAATTTAGGATTTAAGATTTTTTTATGTTTTGCATATTATTCTTAATTTTTTTTATGAACTATTTGCTGAAGAATTCCACCAATGGTCTTGACCATAGCATATGATAAATTCTATGCTATAAATAATTCAACAATTGTTTATTTAGTTTTCAGAATATTGGCTGGACAGTCTGTCGTTCTTTGATCCGCAGAAGATTATTTGCCCATCATTAGAATGGCTTGAAGTGTTTCAGATAACCTGTTCTCTCATTTATTTGAAGTACGTTAAAGAAGCAGACTCGCAAGCGGGACGAGAAGCTGTTGCCTCCGCTGCTGTCGCCGCTGTCGGATGAGCCGGTGAACCGCCAGAGAAGGAGCAGTGAATGCAGCTCCATCAGTCAGGAGGGAAGCACATCCACCCTTCCCAGCACCCTGCCCTCCACCCGCACTACAACTGCCTCCACGTGCTCATCATCCTCATCACACAAACAGCGAAAAGGAGAAAACAAATCTTTCTCCCATTCCAAGACCAGCAATGTAAGTTTACACCATGACAACACGGAGACTGAACGAACAGAGAGACAAATTATATTTTATGCAGGTTTAAATTCTGTCTGACCTGTTAAAAGTCAAGACCTTATTTAAAAAAGCATTGCACAGGAGTGTTGAAATAGTTTGTTCTTGCGGTGGATTCTTTATTTTCCTCGCTTGAGGCTTGCAGCATATTTTCTGTGTTTTTGCTAAACTAATTACCTTCTTGGAAAGATTTCAAAATAGCCTCCAAGACAAGAAAATGGCTCCCATGTGCCGATCGCCCAAACTCAATCCAATTAAATGGCCCTAGAAATTAAAACACCCTGTAAATGCAGATAAGATTGAGAATGAATGGATCATTTCGGAATTATTCCAGTTAAATTATATGCCAATTATATATTGTGTTCATTCTGTTCCAGGAGGAAGACGGTCACATCAAGCAGTCTAACAGTTTTCACGGCAACGGTCAGTCAGAAACAGACCTCTGGTTGAACACTTCAGCTCTGTCCATGGAACACATGGAGCCAAGACGGCCTAAAATCACATTTAATACCACGTATGTTACCATATTGTAGTGACACAAAGACATTTCAACTGTACAGTAGCTTTCAAGTTATACATGTACACACAAATATAATGTGGATTATGTAAACCATAATGACATCATCTCCTTTCAGAGTTCACAATGCAGATTACTACATGCAAGAAGCTAAGAAGCTAAAGCACAAGGCAGATGCTTTGGTAAGACTCAAGATAGGTCTATATACAGTATACTTGTATGTGTTTTTCCCCATAAAGTATCACGTTTAATCGCATTAAGAAAACAAGTTTGTGTTTACAATATATGTATGTATGCTGTGCATATTAATGTTGTATTTATTAACACGTACACATATATGTGTACATATTAAGGAAATATTGACATGTATTTATTTATATTTACCAATCATTTAAATTATATAAAAGTGTTTATTAATTTCTTGTATTTTTCTTTAATATATTCATGTATGTGTACGTGTTTATTAATACAAAATTAAAATGCATGGCACACAGGCATACTGTATATTATGTAAAAAACTAACTTTTAATCTGGGTGCGTTTAATCGCGATTAATCGTTTGCCAGGCCTGCTATGCATCTATATTCTTTAATGTGCTGAAACATGTGACTGTGAAAAATATGTAACAAAGAGAAATACTCTATGCAGTTTCTCATGACTTGAACTTTCATAGCTCAGGAGTCTTCTGTTTAGGGGGAAGGTCATTCTTTTCATGAACTTTTAATAGCAAAAATTACAAATTTCATGGAAATTCACAATGAAATATATTTTAGCTAAGAATGAAATGACTGTAATGGTTACCTGTAAGGGTGTCAAATCTGAGTTCTGTGTGTGCCGTCTCTTCTGAAACTACAGAAAAGCCACTTTGAGTTCTCACATTTTTGCTCGGGAGACGTCGAAGACCAAAGCAGAACCTCTGTGCGCTTTTTATTCAATCTTGTTGCGATTTAGGTGAAACAACAAAGATATTACAGAGCTCTCCCGTGTAATTTTTCTCTCCTGTGGGAAGTAAGCACTCAGCTAGAAGAGATGAAACATTCCTGCCATACTGCTCTTAACTACCAGACATACATGCCCTCCGCGCTACCAAGAGCCATTAGCAAGCTGAGAAAAAGCTCTCTCCGCAGACCTTTTATAATTGAAGACTTTCCAATCTAGCCGAGAAAGAGCCCTCGTGTCTGCCCTCAGCATCCATAAAGCGGGAGCTTTGTTCGAAATTTACAAAACAGACTCCCGGCCCCCTAATAATTGGATCCAGGCAATTATCTCCGGAGACATTGTCCATTATCGCAAGTTACATCCTTTCTGTCATAAATCGGCGTGACGATGTATAGGCCCAGTCATGAATACAAAGTAAAGGGATTGATTGCCAGTGTTACAAGAGCGCAGTGGCAGGCGTGTAATGAATCCCGGGTGTCCACTCGCCTCGTATTGAAAGGCTCACTTGAAAACAAATGGACTCGGCTCCTGAGGTGCCGGGAGAGGCAAGTGGTCAGTAAATCTATTTTAAACTCCTATGGAGATGAGATATGCTCGTATTGTTTGTGCTTGTCTGCGAAGTTGGGATTTGGGAAGTGGGCGTAATGTTGTTTAGTAGCATTGATTAGTTTGCATTTGAGAAATGAGAACGGAGAGTTCAAGTTGGCCTTTCTGAGACCGTACCGATAAGTCAGGATGAAAAACACGACGTAGAGAAAATTAACAGGAAAACAGGTCGCCGTACTTCTTCTTCCCCATTCATATGTGTTATGAGGTTGGAATTGTACGTCATTTCTGTTGCTGTAAATCTACTCGCGCTACTTATTGTTTGCCTCGCATAGCTTAATAAAAGACGAATTACTTCAGACTAATGGCTTTATTTCCCGCTCAGATTATATCTGTTTTTCTATATGACTTTATGAGCTGTTTACAAAGGCTTCGAAGCTTTGAAAATTAACTCGGCCTGTTTTATTAGCGTAATTCGCTACGCAGCTAACGCCGCATTCTTACCTCCGTTGCTTCACAGATGGATAAGTTCGGCAAAGCTGTGAATTACGCCGACGGCGCGCTCTCGTTCATCGAATGCGGCAACGCCATGGAACGAGACCCATTAGAGGCCAAGTCACCCTACACTATGTACTCAGAAACAGTCGAGCTCATCAGGTCAGTATCCCTCTGCCTCCCTAATGGAAGTATAGAAGATCATAGGACTCTTCATAATTCAAATGCAAAAGATGAAGGTCATTATCGCCGACCACGAGCGGTTTTAAATGAGTAGTAGATTTCGTTTTATTGACGTCAGAGGCAGTGAAAATAGATGAACCTTGAAGAGATTAAACCTTTATTGAAGGCTTGATCGAGATATATAGTGTCAGAGAGAATTATGGGTACTCACACATCATTTGCATACGTGGGTTTGAGCTTTACTTGGGCCAATGTGCTTACTGGAGTCACTGGCCATTCGGCAGCTTTACTCTAACCAAAATTTGCCCTGCAAAAAGTAGCAGTTAAACATGTTATTTAAACATGAAGATGTTTCATTTCATTATGTTCATTGTTACTACGTTTAAGCTACAGTTAGTTAGTCAAGAGCAAATAAGCTCTCTTTACAAGGCAAAACCCTAATGCACATATCTCACAGATTTTCAAAAATGTAGACATGAATAGGCGGTTAACATCAATACTTGTAAAGATGAGTCTAAATATAAACATTCTGATACAAAATATGTCTTCATTACACTAAACTGTAAGTACAATAACTTTATATTGAATCATCTTAAAAGGCTAACCCATGTATTTTTGTAACATTTAAGGTATGCGATGAGATTAAAGAACTTCACCAGTCATTCCGCCACAGTAGCTGAGAAGAAGCTTGCTGCAATGTGGTAAGTTCATTTGAACACATTTTTCAGCACTCTCGTTTTGATATATTGATATTTATAGGAAATCATACAGTATATCGTCGCTGTCCTTCCGAAACCTCTTCTGTCCAAATTAGCTGTTTTTTAGGAAATGGAAAAAAGTACTTTTTAAATGATTAAATGCTTGACAAGCACTTTTTAATACTTTTTATTGGTTAGACATTTGGAAAAACTAGAGAATAATAATAATATTTACGGCAAAAATGGAGAAATGAGGTTTCAGAAAGACAGAAGCGATATATACTTTTAATGATATTATGCTTTGTAAGCTGATAACAAGTAAGGTCATTTTAACGTTTTTCTTTTATCGGGGAAAGGTCGTAAACAAAACCCCACTCAGCAGGAGTAATTTTTGGCATGTAGACGCCTTTTCCGGTTCTCTCCCAGTTTTGTTTTACGTGTGCATGTCTGACAGCGCAATAGTAAAAGTCTCAAACAGAAATAACAGTAAAATAACGCATAAACGTCCGCTCCGAATCATGCAGTTGATGTAAAAACTGCAAAATGACCAACTATTGTTGCATATGCAGATACTGCGGACCCAGATGTGCCCCAGACGTTATGTATACAACCAATACTGTCATTGTCATTGTGTCGAGGAAAAGATTACTTCAAAATTTTTCGCCATGTGGGCTTCCACTGCAATATTACACTCACATTTCATTACAAAGTCTGAAATGCATGAATTGCTTTAATAACCCAACGGATGTAGTTATTTTGGAGAAATTGCATACGCGTTAGTGCTTTCCGTGAGGGCGTCGAGGGTGGTATTATAAAATATCCCCGCGAACCATAGAAAGCTAAATCCAGCGCTTTGCCCCGGCAGCCGGTTAAATCTCCTCTCAGCCATCGCTCTTCGACAATCATCCGTATCTGCAAGGAGGCTTTAAAACACTGCTAAAGTGCTTAATCAGCTTAGACTGGATCATTATTCCTGTATTTCATTAAGCTATTAGAGGATAATGAAAGATTTCCGCATGGTGACGGTGGAAACATATTCTCGGCCAGATAAAAGCCTCCCGCGCTTTGACTGCCTGTCACGCCGGCGCAGCTTGTTTATTTTGAATGTCAAGGTTAGTTTTGCGCTTATAGCGGGATGACAGTCATCAGCTTGGATTGGAATTCATTTGCCAGTCTCTCTGGTTTGTTAATGAAAGCTGTCTAGCAGCCGTAAGGGATTTTTAAAGACGACGCCATTTATGATTTATGAATCCGGGTCGACGACATAATACTGTTTTGCGGATATAAATGCATTTAAATAGGGTTGTGAAAATATGTTTAGCCTCTGGCTTGAGATGTTAGAGCAATATAACCTTCATATTCTGACCTCTGATGAAGAAAGGTGTTGTAATAAACAAGATAACAGATAAACAGATAAAGACTTGTCGTAAAAGGGTTTGACCTCATCGAGCTTGGACCAACACTTATATATTTATGTGATTTCAATAGTCTGGACGTGTCAGAAGTGTTAGAAAGGTAGTTTTCGTTTCACAGGGTTTTGCATATGTCCAAAGCATCTGGTGTCTCGCAGGCATACCGTTGAAAGGTCAATCACCCCATGATGCTGGCTGTATTTCCCCCGCTGCCCATACTGCTTGTTATCATGTTGTTTGTGTTATTGTTGTTGCTTCTGTCAACCACGTATGCACATTTCCATGGACTACAATATAGATATCTTAGCCCCAAATGACTAGAATAGTTCGTCCCCCCAAAAAATCATGATCTTCTCACCTTCGAGTTGTTCCAAACCTGTATTCATTTATTTTTTTATTTTAAAGAATGTTGGAAATCTAAACAGATCTGGGGCACCATTGACTACCATAGTGCATTTTTCCTATAGTAATCTATAGTGCACCAGAACACAACAAACAAAATGTGAAAAGGCTTGAAAGAACCTGAGGAATTTTTGGGGGGCGAATAGGAGTCCGTAAAAGGGATAGTTAAACCCATTATTATTTGTTTATTTTATTATTATTGTTTTTGGTTGTGATTTGTTCGCCCTCATGTCATTCAAAACCTGTATGACTCATTTTTCTGTGGAACACAGAGGAAAATATTTTGAGAAATTTCTCAGGGGTTTTGTGTCCAGATGATGACACAGTTGCTATTTTTGGGTGAACTGTCCCTTTAATATAAAAGCGATGAAACACAATTTTGAAAGATTTGCTGGTTTAATTTGTCCAGCATCCAGTGAAAACACAAGGCATCTTAGGATAAGTCTGTCTTTTATTACATTTTCCGAACAAAAATCATATTTTTTTATATTTCATTTTGTGCTAGCAATGACATGCTGAAAATTAAAAAAAAAAAAAAAACGTATTTGTCTTTAAATAATTAACACTAGACCATATTTGCATAGTTGAGTAATGTATCTTTATAAATAAATAATGTGTGATCTGTATATCATGTCTTTAATGCAATCTTAAAAATGTTGTTTATTTAAAAGTAGTTTGTATAATAGTTGTATTGTTACATTAGTTGTAATGTAATCTATTCATAATGCGTTTTCATTGTTTAAGAGGTAAAGTTTGTTTAAAAATTTTAAAGTTGTAGTGATTTAACATCTATGTTTATTGTTTTTCAGCAATCGTTGTTTGTCACTTCTGTATTTGCGAATGTTCAAACTGAAGAAGGATCACGCAATGAAGTATTCGCGCTCACTGATGGAGTACTTCAAGGTAAGTCATCATTTCTTGACATCGAGCGCAAATGTAGTAAAATGTAACCAGAGGTCTCTGCAAAGCTCATTTCGCCTGTTTAATTTGACATGTCTAACTATCATGTTCCAATTCATTTTGCATGCCATTATTAAACTCAATAAATTTCTTTTGCAATTGTCCAAATTATTACTATTAATTATATGTTCTTTGTTCAATTGTAAGCTGATTATGATTAATACTGCTTAAATACCATGTTTGCTGTTGGCAAATACATGTTTTCCTCTTCTAAATAACAGTCTCTCTGTACATTTTTCTTCCCTCAGAATTCTGCAAAAAGTTCCCAAGCACCGTCGCCATGGGGAGCCAACGGAAAGTATGCATCCTTTTCTATCTATGCTTTCTTATAAAAAGATTCCATCTCGAGAGCAGCCCTCCTTAATCCCATTCCAGCCGGCAAGTGCCAAAGAACTGTTGTGTGAGATGTGAAACCTCAGTCATGGTTACTTGACATCAGTGGAAGGACATGGAGATATAAACTCTGGGAAGGCAGCATCTCGTCCATGTCAGCTCCACGGCAACCAAATTCCGATGGTTCTCCAAAGCTGGAGAGAGAGGCGCTGTGTGTGTCGCTATGTATGTCTGATCTGGCCTCTACCTGGACACTACCCAGCGCCGCTGTTGGGCTGCCAACCCGCCTGTCAAAAGCAATTAGCCTCAACGGCCCGGCCCCCTGTAGCCGCTACATTAGCAATAAAGAACCCTTTCTAATCCACACGTACCTGTTATATGGCGTACAACACATCCATCCTGGCCCTTATCCTTTACCATCATGAATCTCTTGACTTTCTCTTCCCTCCGAGGGAGTTTATTTACTTTAGCGGAGCCTTGAAACCAGCTCCTATTGGGCCTTGCTGTTGACAGGGTGCGTAATTTAGCCGTCTGAGAGTTAAATGTGTTTTCATTTGTCAGTCGAGATGGCCACTGAGCTGGAGTATTTGGGTAGCAATGTTAAACAATGATTCAGAATGTTTTTGATGTTTATATGAGATTTCCATGGGCAGGGCTACTGGGGTTTCATTTACGAGCTGGTTAACCGGAGTCTGTTAAAGGGATAGTTCCCACCATTATTCGTTTACTTTAGCTTTTTATATTATATTTTCATATTATTATTTTTGGTTGTGATTTATTCATCTCGTGTCATTCAAAACCTGTATGTGACTATTTCTTCTGCGTAACACAAAAGAAGATATTTTGAAAAAATGTATTTTGTGTCCATACAACGGAAGCCAATGGGGTCCAAGCGTTCTTCAGAATCTCTTCTTTTGTGTTCTGCAAAAGAAAGTCATACATATTTTAAATGTTGTGAGTGTGAGTAAACAATGACAGAGTTAAGGGGACTGGCCCCTGCTGGTACATGACAAATCTACACAGTCAATGGACCAAAAAAAACATATTTGACCTCTTACAACCACTTAAAAGTAGCTGTGTATTCTGCTAAAATAGCAAGCAAGATAAAATTGGTTATTTATGTTTTTATTTTTGCCAGGTTTCTTTTATTTTCTTAAAAGATTAAACTGTGTTCCTAATGTCCTGACACAATGTCTTTTCAAATGCATCTTTCGCTTTAGGGCACATTTACACCAGAGAAAGCTCTCACATAGCGTCAGATAAGAATGCATTAGATCTGGTTTGAATGTGTTAAAAAAGGGACTTTCAAATCAAGCAGGAATATATAAAAATGGATTTGATAAACTCTCATTGATGCCTTGAAGTTGGCTTGGATGGCGACAAAAGTGAGCACAACATGTTCTTAAGTTTCGGTCACATGACACTTATGTTGTTCCTCGACATCCCTGTTAAACCCCACTGAAATCCCAGCATTCTATGATGTATGCCCAAACTCACACTCAACTCCCATAGTCGAGCTGTACGCCAAATCTGCCATTGTAATATTTCCATTTGCGTCATACAGTCAAGGTTTGGCTTTGTCTACGGAACCTACTGCACTGCATTATTCATGAGGTCTGATGTGAATATCTCTTCTGTCTCTCTTCAGGAGCACAGGTACACCGTCTCCCATGTCCCTGAGCCCATCTCCCGTCAGGTCCGTCAGTAGTGGTGCCATAGGTTCGTCCTCCTCCTCTGGAAATGTGGCTATTCCCCAACGCATCCACCACATGGCAGCCAGTCACGTCAACATCACCAACAACATCCTGCGCAGCTATGAACACTGGGAAACCGCTGACAAGCTGGCCCAGGGAAGTCAAGGTGAGATGGTTTTACAATTGTTCATTTTGCAATGTAATATTAAAGAGATTTTTGTGTGAAGGTTTGGTGGACAATTTATATATTCATATTTTCAATTTCATTCAATATTTTAACGCTTTTGCTTCATTTGTGTTGGAATACATGTCCTTATTATTTTTAACTTGAGTAAGTTTTACTTGGGAGAGATTTTTGTTTAAAACGTTCCGAGGTTTTTAGCTATATGACTTTAGAAGCTAAATTAGTTATTTGTCTATTTTTGGATTTATATCTCACGATCGTTTTTATCAAGCAGTGAAGTGAAGTGAAGGATTGCTTTCCCACATTGGTCCAAATCCCTCGCTTGCTGTTAAATCTCGTTTGTCTTAGCTGTCGTGTAGGACTGTTATATAAGAAATTCCTCTTTACACTGGCAGTGTTATCAGTGACTCAACATTTGATACGGACCACCAGAGAAATGGAAAAGCCACTATGCTAATTGCATCTGAGATGTGATGTGGCTTGTCATTTTCTCTCTTTTCTCTGGAGAAGACCAATTAAAACGCTCAGAGGGCCTTTGTGTTGTGTGAGGTCTCCCCAGCACTAATAAACTCTCTCTTCAGTCTCTTTTCAAGAAATGAACACTGTTAAAGGCTGTTGGTTACAAGCTTTGGTCAAAATGATAGTGGGATTAGCTCATTATGAAAGTCGCATCCTCGGGCATGAACATGACTCCGTGGTCTGTTATTCTCATCCTTTTGTTCATTATCCTCGATGATGTCGTCGCATCTCTTCAGGCTAAACTTTCAGGCTACTGACTCCTTTTCAGTGAGGTTTTTAATTTAGTTCATTTAGAAAAGGCGAAGAGGAAATCTTTTTTATACAAATCTGCAGGGACAAATTGGCTCAGATGGGGAGAAAATGATGAATTAGAATTGTGATTAGGGGTGAACTAACCCTTTAAGTCAAAATGTGAAAATAAATGAATTTGTGTAGAATGTAAATACTGTATAATGTATATATCACTGTCTATTTCGTATATGTACTTTGCAAAGATTTCATGTTATTTGTGTGAAATCCCACAAATAAAATTGTAGTATTTAGTAAAACGTAATAAAAAAATGTAAAAAAAATGTCTAAATACTATAGTCTTTTTGAGCCTCTCTCAATTATTAAAGTACACTACAGTTTAATATAGTTACTACAGAGTAGACACGGGCCGGTTTCAAGGTATACCGAGGTTTGAAAGAGTCAGGGTTTCAAAACACTAACATTTTCTGTGATATCATTTCTAAGGTATGAACTGTGTTTACACAAAATAAATGAAATCATTAAATTGTGTAATTTGATGTTGGGTGTTAACATTTAAGGAATAGTACAAAAATATTGTATGAATATTGTAATTGAAAGGCTTTTATTTAATGTTCTAAATGTTGCTTAAAAATAAAATTGATTGTGGCCAGTTGAAAAGTTGTTTGAATTTTTTTTAAGGTTATCATACCATCGAAATCTCATACCGGCCCATGCCTAGTACAGAGTGAAGAATTACTATAATTAATATATTACAATATACCAGTTTTCCTCTATAATGCGTACAATAGTATACTTCAGTATTTTTTTATCTGGGATACCACGAAATCGGATAATCATGTTCTGGTAAAGTTCAGATGTTAATAAATATATTGTATTAATGCAAATTATATAAAAGTGTAACATAAGCTACACACTCAGTACATAAATGTATTGCAGTATAATTCATTCATATGTTTGATTGATTATATTAACATTTTTAATGCAGCCAGAGTTTGGGAAGCACTGTTACAGTATATGATGTTGTCAGCAGTCGTAGCTAAAAACCAAAAATCATCCAAGTCTCAATCCAAGATATTTACAATCTCTCTCTCTCTCTCTCTCTGTGTGTTTCTGTCTTCCTCTCTTGGACCTGGTGTGGGTTTGATAGAGTTCTTTCAGGAGCTGGACTCAGTAATGGAACCATTGACGCAGCACAGCAGCATGACAGAACTGGTGCGCTACCTACGCCAAGGATTGCACTGGCTCCGGCTGGAGGCCCATTTGTTATAGTGCCGGCGCTTCCACTGTGCCCTCTCTCTCGCTGTCATTCTTTCTCTCACTCTCTTTCCCACCGCCCATCACTACCTCCACCGTCTTCGCCATCAACAACCCTCCGGATCCCGAGGGTGGTCCACAGTTAACCACTAGCGAGTCTCAGAACTGTGAGTTACTCCCGGTAGGGTGTCCCATCCTTGCGAGGAGTGCATCGGGAACGTCGCAGAACCCCGCAGACAGGAGAACGAGGAGGGACGTACATGGAATTGCCGAGTTGTAGCGCTACAAAAGTCCGATCGACTACATGGAGAGGTTTCACAAGTGTAGCAGTGAGCAAGTTAACCAAGTGACAGAAAACCCAAATTGTTGCCTCCGTTTTGTGGGTTTGCTTTGTTTGGCTGGTGAAGCCAGAAATATATCAAAACAAGTACGCAAACGCCGAGCGTAGCTACTATCACTTTGAAAATGAAAGAGTCACCTAACTAACCAACTTCTTCAATAAAAATTTGACCCAACACCCAGATAAAAATTCTCATAGAAGCATAAGATCGTTTGCGTACCTGTATGCTGTACGTTTCAGGCTGTAGTTCAGACCCACAGAAGTTAGGCTATATTTCCTTAAAAATGAGCTGTTAACATATCTCACTCCAGATTTATTCAACACAATCTCATGTTTTTTTTTAAATCCGTCAGGCTTTTGTAATGACTGCAAGAAGCGGCTACACTAGTCAAATCGGTTCTCTCGGATGTTGCCGTCGTTCTGTTGTACCGCACTATGACAGCTGCCATGCGTACGATAGGCATGTTGCTTTCACTCCAAAGCTGCGTTCTCTCAGTGTGGCCGTTTGGAGACTGATGAGCGATTTTCCTGTGCAATTCTTTTCTACATATGCACATATGACAGATTGATACTTCTGCAAGCGGCATCGGAGACCCTTTTTTCCAATATGTACCATAATGACTGTGTTGTATATGACAGCTACTTTAACTGTTCGGTGTTTGTTCAATCTTGCATGTTAATGCGGAGAGCTCGAGGTAGAACTGAGAGACATGGGCACGTTTCACGAGCACTGCGACGAATCGATGTGTTTTGTGCACGTTTTTGCTTTTCATCGACTTGATCACATTTAACATTAGGTCCTTATCCACGGAGAGTTTATTAGCGCTTGGATTTAAACATCGCTCTTTTCTAGCTCCAGAGACGCTCCCGAACGAAACGAGCGTTTTTGGTCTTTGAACTTTTTTAAGATCAAATGTTCATTTCTCATGCATAAACTCTTTGGTGATGAATTTAATGTTAAATCGGAGAAATGTTTCTCCACGTGAGTTTAGGTGTTTGAGAATGTGTGTGCGTGGAGCAGATTTTGGGTTCATTCTATTGCATATAGCTTCAAGCGTCTGTCGATGTATCACGTGAATGTCAGACTGTGAGAGTGACAGAGAGGATGTATGTGTGTGAAATGGACATTTCACTAAGATTACTCAAAAGTGCCTGCGTATCCAGTGGAAATTTATTAGAGTCTATATTTAAGAATGAATCTGAATGATTTTCCATACCATATTGGTATAGCCAATGTTTCTGTTTTCATAACATGATTATTTATTTATTTTCTTTGTAAAATGGTGTTATCTGTTTTGGCTTTATTGTTCAACTTTGTGAAAAGTGCATTTCAGAATTTCATTTTCTGCTCTGATGATGATAGAAAACGACCTAAAACTCGTCTTACAGTAGTACGCTTTACCGCTGAACATGCTTTCCTCATTAGCTCCTTACAAAAATTTCACATACCGTAGCGAGAAGTGCTTGCCGTTCAATAAATCGCTCGTTGTGCAGTACACACTGTAGCACGGCAAGGATGAATAGCAATACTTTATGATAAATACTCCAATCATCCAGCAAGTATCATATCCTCCAAATGAACCGCGAAACAAATAAATCAAAGCAAGTTTTTGTTGGAAGCCGTTATTCCCTTTATGGACTTCCTTTGATGCAAGACAAAAAGTAACTTTATGCAAGAAAATCACATTTTCTTTCCCATTATAATGTTACCAGCTGTTGTCTTACTAGTGTGGAGTCAGTTTCTAGAATTTGTTTGCCTTCTGCAGCATCTGCTGTCGTGCATGTTTGAGTCGTGCCAGTCTGGCGGTGAAATCTGTGCCCCTCTGGCAGCACTGACTCACGCTCAGTCAATACAACCTGCTCTGCCTATTAGATGCACCTCTAATCCCCTCGGTTTGTCTTGCTATGAAAATCAAAACATAAATATACTTTCTAAAACATTTCTCTGACTTTATACTGTATGCTGCTCCTAACTTGGGTAAAAGCTCATATGCTGAAAGAACTAATAAATAAAGCAATGTAATAAGGCTCGGTGCCATAGGTGACACCAGCAGACAATATGTACCGTAGATTTATAAACGATTTTCATTTGAAGGTGGAAACGTTGCTGATACGTTCACTACAATGGTCACAAATATTTATGTCTATTTATTTACTGCATCAAATATTCTGGGAAAGGATGTCGGGTGTGCATTTAATACAGACCAAACCAGACCATAATACATATTTACACCATTAATATTCAGGGTTTAGTTTAGAAAGGCAACCGCAGGTCATACTAAAAATAATAATATTTACAAATTATACTAATGTTATGCAGATGTATGATCAGATGTACAAAGAGTGCGATTCATTTTCCAGTTCATACACTCTCAAAAATAAGGATTCTACAAGAACAAAGAACCAGTCAAAGGATCTTAAAAACATTTTGTGTATACAATTATAACATTGTCCATAGAACCGTTTCTCACTACAAAGAATGTTTTGTGAAACAGAAAGGTTATGCGGGTGTTAAACAAAGCAATAAGCCTCAAGAGGCCGTGGTTTACAGGGATTTTATAACAGCTAATGGGCATTATTTTGGATTGACGTGAAGCGCAATTAAATGACAGCAAATCAAATCTAAACGTCTTGCAATGGCCAAACAATGTAGTTCCTCAGAAATGACAAAGCGCTTGCCAAGCAACACGGATACAGCAACATATTGGCGCGGTGATACTTGTGTAACACGGTCAGCTTTATGTTACTGGCAATTTTACAACGGCCACACAACCAATCAGAATCAAACATCAGAAGTAACCATTTTATAATGTTCTGTGTGGAACCGTTTATGGTTCTTGGCATCAATAAGCACCTTTATTTTAAGAGTGTAGCATTCATTGGGCTAAAAGAGGAACAAAAACATTACTGCACATTCTCGCTTCTGTGGCCAAAACTTAACTTCCGGTACACATCCGCAAAGAAGAGAGTCCCTGCAGATTATATCTGATAACTAGCCAAAGAAAAGTGAATAACATTAGCTAGCGAGTAAAAGGTATGTCTAGCCAGTATTATTTTGGGTTACCTAATAGAAGAACCTTTACTTGGTTACACGGCCCATAAAATTAATTAATTATACACAATAAAATTCAACCAACTGCTTATTTAAAACAGTAACATAGTAATATAAATGAAATATAAATAATAATATTGTATTATTAGCCAATAGCCAGACCGATCAACAAACACACACCAGAAGTTAACTTGGGGTCCCCGTCTATAATAAAAATACGATACACTTGTTTATCTGGTAGTTGAAGTGTTAAAAATGTTGAAATTACTTTTATTTACCATGTATGGGTTGGGGCTGTTACATCATAATTAAAAGAGTGTATTAGCAAAACAGGACTCATAAAGTTTTAAGAATGTTTGAAACTTGAGTAAAGGTATAAAAAATATAGTGGTTGTTCCTCATATTGGCCTTTTCAGCGTGTAATGTGTGTTGCATTGTAATGTACCCATTTAAGCCAACCGTTTGAAACGGATGATCATTTAACCAGGGCTATAACCATAACCATGCCATTCCCAAAGACATTTGCTTCAATTCCATTCAGACCTCTTTCCTCAAAGCTCGAAGGTGTTTATTTTGAAATAATGGCAATGCGGTTAGCAATTAACCCGACTCGCTTTCCGATGTAGCATAAGGTCCCTTTGATTCTTTGTGTTTCTCAATAGGCTTTAGTACGGTGGAAAAAGCCTATCAGGAAGAACAATCTCCAATTAAAGCGGGCTCAGCTGGAGGCTTTTTTATTTGCTCTGCGAATTAAACATGTAAATAGCTATTTGTTACCACGAAACACCACATCATGTTAGTCAATTAAAGATCGCCCAATTCCCACACTGATGAAGAGTCGGCCTGTGCAGCGCTGTACATTGGAAGAAGGCTCCTCGGAACACAATACGTCAAATAATAGGCTTGATTCGTATTAAACATGGGCACTTCTCTGTTTATATGATTAAAACATCACCAAAAACAGAATGAACTGTAAGTTGAGTGAACTTAGGCCGTACTTTGGCGTATTAATTCAATTGCGCGTTACCAAGTCAGTTTCTAACGTCATCAGAGATTTCAATATTAAATACCTTATTTCAATGCCTTGTTACCAATGTAGACTGTAAAGAATCAAAGAGCATTTATTCACAGTCTCGTCCAGTTTGTGTTTCTCTGTGCAGTATCGAGTTGTGCTCTATGATTTGTCTTTTTGAGATTGTAATCATATCAAGGCATTGCATTTGACCCCGAACCATCCACAGCTTTGAATCAATGAAAATATGCAACATCTCATCACTTCCAAGCGTATCAGCTTTCCTGCTATTTCAGTTTGACATTTAACGTCTGGTTTTTGAATCCGAGTGGACAGCATAGTAACACTACGATGGATTCTCTCAACAAGGCAATACTTCTTACTTAAAGTGGATTGTTGGAAGCCATCGAAGTAACCAAATGAAGGCAATGAGTTGCAGCATGGTGCGTTTGAAAAGATGCATACGCCTCAGCTTGTAGGGGTGACTATACTGGCGAAATCTAAAACTGAAATTGGAGCGACGTCCCAAAGACAAGTAATTCTCGATTGAGCCTTATAGGAAATGATGTCATTTCCTTTTCCTGTGGTTTCAGCAGCCATCATACTGTTATTTAAGAAAAGTTCCAAGGTTTCGATAAAATATGCAAACCGTTTTATGTGGATAAAAATAATGGCGAAGACAAAAGTTTCGTACGAGTTTTAATGCTGCATGACTCTTTCTACAAGCAACAGTGTCATAATCAAAGTTGCATTGAATTAATAATCGATTTCAGAAACGTCAGTATTGTTATATGTTGTAGACATATTTAAACAGAAAGCAGTTCTGTGAAACTTGCGCTTTATAGAAATGCCTCAATGCTACCTATTGCCTAAAAGGATGTTGGCTTGAGAATGAGACGGATTTCTACTTCGAGTAAAAAGCCTTTATCTTATGAAGGTACTGGCTGTGAAGGACGGACAAAGTTGTACACATTAATTGCAATGACAGAAGATTTCAATGTTCTGGCATGCTGTAGATCTGTAGGTTTTTCGGTTTGGTTCGGTTGTTATTTTTGTACAGAGCAGGTAACCTGCAATGCTTTGAATTTATACATTGTATAGTTGTATGGGTTCATTTTCAAATGCGTTATGTTTCGAGGAAACCTTCCTGCCTGGTTAGCTTTGTATTTCAAATGTGTTGCACAAGTCCAGCGAATTTTTTTATTCTTCTTTTTTGGCTATTGTATGTTTATTTTATAATAAAACTGTCATACGTATTGAACAAAATTGAGATGTAGTTATGTTGTTTTTAAATGTTTAATGTCTGTATAAAAATGATGAATAAAAATGGTATGAGCCAAATTAAAAAAAGGTTTCAAAGAATTTCTGACCAAGACGTCGTTGATTTGAGGTTTCTATTTGTTCAAGAAGCAGATCAGCGTAAAATAAAAATTATGTCATTTTAAAATGAAATTTAGCAGCATCTAGTGGTGATGTTGAGAATCGCCACCAATGGCTCACTCCATCCCTCCGCTACGGTGGGGGACATACATATGGTCACCTTTTTGCTTCTTTGCCTAAGGAGATATCACGTTTATGAAACGCTTTGTAGAGCAATCTGTCTATTTAGGGCTACAGTAGAAAGAACATGGCGAATTCCATAAAAGGAGACACAACAGATAGAAATAGCTCATTCTAATGTAATGAAAACATAAGGTCTTTATACACCTCTGAAGACATAGTTATAATATTGCATTTCTGTCCACAGATCCTCCTTTTATACCAAATGGTAAATAAATTTCCTCCAGTATGCATTGTGCATGGACATGAGACACTATTGGATCTGAAAACTGACCACATTAACCTTAAATCACATGAGTAAATGTAAATTTGTTTTCCTTGGCAGACCCATTGAACTGAAAAATAGGCTCTGATGCAACGGCTTTGTTGTCGCTTGAGAAATATCGGAGGAGGAACCTTGAATTTATTGCATGTATTTCCCTCATAAAGTAAATTCCAGTGATTATCTACATGACATGTTTTCATTTAAATGAGATTGTGCTCACTGGGCCTCATTACGTTCTGCATGAATATAATGCCTTCTTATTTCTTCTTCACTGAGAGAATCTGCGTGCTCAGGCATGTCTTGTTAATTTACGACCTTCTCTGTGTGCGTCAAAACACAAGTATCCCGTAGCCATATTATAACGCACCTTATGATACAACGTATAGGTTTATCTCGTATGCATTCTAGCCATGGGTTCCTTCCTCCCATGAAATAATGATGCAAATGATGTGTCAAAAAGACTTGTATTTACTGAACGTGAGCAGTTCATTTCTGCCTGGCACTGAGCCAGCTCCTTGACACTTATGATTTATTGATTTAATTGCCTAAGGTAACCATGCAATAAAATCATTGCTAAGATAAATTTCCATGGCGCTGTGCACAATCAAGGTAATTTTTCAGACACGGGGGCTACATGTCTTCAGGTTACAGGTGCAGATTTATAAGTCAGAGCCCCTCGTTACCAGGGGATAGTTTTAGTGGTGAAAGGTGTGATAGTTTTCTGAGGAATATCTTCCTGAGCCGGCCGCTCGCTAATTGACAGTTTTAATGTCAAACTGAATTTATAACATGACCACAAGCTGATTGTGTTTCTCTTTAGGATGGAGAAGTAAGTGTGGGATATGGGACGTTTTGAGGCTTTTCAAATGGAATCAATTAATGATTGTGATGAATTGCACTCCTGCATTTCATACATTTTTGCATGCATCCATGCAGTTTTTGTAGTCTTTGGAATCATTATTATTAGGATTAGCATTATTAGCATCTTTTCGTGCAATATTATTCATATTATTATTATTAAAAGCATTACTAACATTATTAGCATTGTTCGTATTATTATAAGCATTATTGCATTAGCATTTCAGCATTCTTTATAATTGGGTCCATTTCAAGACTAAATCAAAGCTTGACCGTCTAGCAGAAGAGCAGCAGGTGTAACAAATCAATCCCAATGATTTCACTCGATTGCCCAGAGGATCCCATAACAATGTAGAGTAAGCCTAACTGTCATAAAGATTTCACACTTCTTGTGTGTTACAGTGTTAACTTGTTTTTAATGTGTCCCTTTAAAACACTTGTGATATTAAAATCACGTAGCAAAAATATGAGGTACATTGTTTTACATTTTTGTTTTAGGAGATATCCCATTAATCACATTTCCTGTTGTTGGTGGTGGTGGTTTGCTGAACAAGATGATTTTTGATTTTTTTCAAATCAATCTGTGATCATTAATAATGTCTTATTGTCATAATCGATTTTTAAATCTTAAAATCATTTAATTTTACGATGAATTTCTTTAAAAGAAATGTCTTCAAAGTACAGTTATACTTTTCTTTCCCATCATGCCATTGATTTAAGTGTGTTAGTTCCTTAATGAAATGATTCTTGATTAAAGCCTGATCCTGGTGTGAAGAGAACATCACATTTATAATTGCCTGCTTGTTACAGACTGTGACGTGCGGAGGGCACAATTTATTACATTTTACTGGAATCTCTTAGTTGAGCAATTAGTGAGGGTGTAAATGTGATAGACCTTTTTTGTGGCGCGCTGTTGAACATGTTGACAGAGATAATGGCATATATTTCCCCACCTATTCCACATTTGGAGAGTATATATGAAGAGCTCTTTTCCAAAACGCTATAAATCCATTTTAATAGTTTTCATGAAAGTGACATTTTTTTACCTAGACCCATACATTTTGTTAATATTCAATTTATCCTGTTAAAATGGTCTGTTGGCTCAGTCTGAACATGTTAAAAAATGATTGTTAAATGAAACAACAATATTGTCGATTATAAATTCAAATTTTATTTAATTTTTTTCAAAACGCAACAAATCCATCCTTTTTTTCAAAAAAATGTTGGTTTATTTCTTTTTAAAAACAAACAAACAAGAGAACGTGAAACATATGACATCAGGCACTCATACTATAAATTAATATAAATCAAATAAATGCAAATGCATGAAATAAATAACACCCAAATAAAATAAATAGTAACAAACTAAATAGTAAAATAAAATAAATATTTTCAATTTCATGTTTCAATATTTTCCACCACATTCAACAAATAATTTAGAAATAACACAAACAAATACCACTAACGAGCGAATTCTGATTGGTTGAGAGGACATATCCATTTAGGCTAAAAACAGGTTCGGGACTTGACGTTTTGGAAAGAAACTGAATCTTGCAGTAGATTTTAAACAAGGAAATATAGCGATTTGGCATGAAACATTGATGGAGCAGTGAATAGATAAGAGCGTTTTGGAAAAGAGCTCTTCATATACTCTACAGCTTTAAACAGAAAGAGGTGTTTTTATATATAAAGCTAACTCCTTTAAACCTTCAAATAAACTATAAATATAAAAATTTTAAATAGCTTGTCAAACTAACTGTGTTTGCTAAAACGGCTTGTTTGAATTCACACAAATGAAATTTGTGAACTATAGAGAATGTGAAGCTGACGTCCCGCCCTGGGCTTTATGTTGCAGTTCCGCCGGCTGCTCCGCCATCTTGGGAGGCTCATACTCCCCTGTTATTATTGTTTTGATATGTACCGTTACTTGTTTGTTTGATATATGGACAAATCGAAAGTGAAACTACCAGGGCCTTTTCCAGAGTATTGTAGTTTTTAATACAGCAAGATGGACCTACCATAGTTATATTACTTAATCAAACGAGAATAAACATAACACTCCATTGAACGCAATAGCAGCCTGCCTCCCAACATGGCGGAACATTCAACACGGTGTGACTTCAATTGACAAGCTCTATAGGGGCAAATCTATAAACAAATGTATAATTGACTTTACTAGTACTTAAGTATCTTTCACTTCTATATTTTCCTTTTCACAAAACATAATACATCACAGCACTATACAGTTAACTGACAGTACTTCAGTGTGGTCCAATAGAGCACATCGGTATATTTAACAGTCTTTGCCAGAAATAAGGTCTTGTTAAAGGTTTGTTCTCTATCCTGCTATCTGACACCACGGCCCAGGTTGCTCTTGACAATCTGTCATGGAGCGGAAAGCCAGGAAAATGTAAGTGCAGTTTCAGGACAGAACAACACATCCCCTCACAGCCTGCACTAATACAATGAGTGAAGTGTCCTTATTTAATCCAGCAAAACATAGCAGGATATATGCAGTTTCTGTATTTAGTGTTTTTGTTCAGAATAGAATGTAAGATAGATCTGTAAGCAAACGTCACAGGCTATTCAAAACTTGGTGATCTTAAGTGTAAAACTGTAAAAAAAAATTACTGTAAATGACATCCTATTACTTCAGTAGCATAGTTCACTTTTGTTTTGTTGCACTCTGTGTAACTGCAATAGTCATTCACATAATCTTTGCTTTATATATGCAGTATTATACAATGTGTAATATTTGGGGTCACCTGCTAATAATTACACAATACATTTGTATTGCTATTGCTATTGCGAAGACTTGTAGAACATGTGAAGTGTGTAACATCTGATTGTGAATCTTTGTGTTGCAGTAAGACAATGGCTTGGCAATTGATTGCAAACAATTATAAACAAGCACTCTCTTTCAGATTTGATGGATTGCTATGAGCAAAGCTTTGTTTCATTGACATTCGAGTGCGGTGGGAGGAATCCTGACTGTCTGTTAGCAGGAAGCAGATCAACACGCTCTACTGACAACACGTCTGTCACAATACAAACGGCTTCCACCGTAGATCAACCAGGCGGCCTGACTTAAGGACGCCACTCACGCCAGGCTTTTATTACACGCGGCGCTTGACAAAGAACAGCGTTCTGCCTAAGAATTCACGGCCACAATATGTGTTGTGCTTCCCCAAGGTTATAATAAGAATTTATTTTCTCCCTCCCTCTGTTGGCAGATTGGAGGGAAGCCGATGATGTATGAGCCATCGTGTGTTATTTATTTGCCAAACTATCCCAGATGTGGGGCTATCATTTATCTACTGACAAATCAAACCTTCCAAATAACCTCTGCTGTGACCCCATCCGGAGCCGAGCCGTGCTGCTGGTAAAGATACACACTCACACACCTGTGATGTGACCCTAGAAAGAACAACGGCAATGGCTGAACAACACATGTTTACACACATGACCACAACACAACAGTGATTGAACAATAGCTGGGAAATGTTTGAATTTTTGGTGCACGAAAATATGAGATCACTTAAATATGCATTTTTTATTCTGTATTTTTTGAATGAAATGTAAAGAATAAAGCAAAAAACACAAACAACTACACTGTAAAAAAAACTGAGATTTGATGTAAGCTGGAGCGACAGAAATATACTTATACTATCTTTACAGGAGCTTTGTGGTATTTTAACCATATTTTAAAAAAATTATGTTTTTTTACATTTTACATCTAAAATCCCACAAAGAATTACAGAAAATTCTGTAAAATTGTGGGATTTTTTTACAGTGTATTCTCTACAACCCAACACAATATGTAACAAATAGCATATTCATTTCTGTTTAATTTTGGCTCCATTGTACATACATACACAATACGTACATACATCTGTACACACAGCTTCAAGTGTTTATTTGTCTTTTCTGTAACCCTAATTAGAAACCAAGAAACACCAAAAATAGATCCACAACACAACACAAACTCAATAACCTCCCCAAGAGAAAACGCTTTGGCTTACTTTCCCGTATTCAAACACACACATAATTAACTTTACTGTCGAACATGAACCAACAGTTTCCCGGAATCTCAGTGGTCACATTGCCTCTCGGTGTCGGCTTTATCGCAGTCAGCAGATCTCCACAGGACACGAGGGTCCTCCCTGATGGGGTCTCCTGTGACCCTCGGTGCCTGACAGTAGCTACGCTTTGTGCTGATGGGGCAGGAAGAGACAGCTACAGTCTGAGGAACAAACTCATACCCTGAGGGGTGAGAAGACTGACGTCTGTGGATCTCTGCCATGAGGAAGATCTGAACCCAAACAACACAGAACACTCTGGGCATGCATTGTGGATTCTGTTTTGTTCAGTCTGTTCTGGATTTGGTCTGTTCGCTTTGCAATTCTAAGTAAGCCGTCTGTCTTCTCACTTCCTGGAGAGTTTCTCAGTCTGAGGGAACAGGCAAAAAAGACTCGCCAGCAATGAAATGATCATATGTTTTGAATGTCTGATGAACGCTGTGCCGTTGAGCAGCCGTTGAGCAGTACCCAGTCTGGGAAAAATGATCGATAAAATTCAGCAGCATGAAAGATTAAAGAATAAACAGCTTGGAGACTCAATGGGCCGAACAACAACAGTGCAACCACAATATCCACATTTCTTTCTTTAAAGATAACAAGAGGCTGTTTTATAATGTTATGAAATATATGTGGAAAAAAGTGCACTTGGGAAGTCCTTATGATGCAAAATGATACTTCACATCATTGCTATTATGACATCTTAATGTTTGCCATAACCAGAACGCTACATTAACCAATTAGCATCCAAGATTGAAATTTTAAAATGTAAAATTATTGATAAATAATGATCAAATTCATCTTTGACATTTTCTTTAGCAGCTTATTATATTATTACATGTATTATTATTATTAGGGCTGTTAAATGATAAATCGTGATTAATCACATGCAGAATAAAATGTATGTGTTTACATAATATATGTCTGTGTGCATATTAATTTCATATTTATAAACACATACACATATATGTATATATTTAGGAAATATTTGCATGCATATATTTATATATTATTTAAATTAAGAAATATATATTTTTAGATCTTATATTTAGCTTAAATAGTTACATGTATGTGTAAATGTATGCGTTTATAAATAAAAAATGAATATGCACACAACACAGACATATATTATGTAAACACAAACGTTTATTATTTTCATTATTTTATTCACTCATTAATTCATTTTATTCACATATAACTCATTCTAGTTGATTGCTGATCAGATCGATTGAAATAAAGCATTTCATATAACACACACCTCTGTCGTCTTGTAGACGGTCATACTGCCCCCCGCTGCTCACTTCACGCTCCTGAGGCTTCTGTGATTGGGCAGAAAATGACATTGGCTTCATCCGGTGATGTCCATGAAGATGCTGAGATTAAAGTGTGACTGGTCATTACATTGTTCATTTACAAACCTAATTAATCTTGATTCAAGACAGAGGATAAAAAACATTAATCAATCTAGTTAGTTCGTTTTTATTTGTTTATTTATTAGTTCACCTTCTGGACAATAATAATTACGAAAATTACGTTTCAAGCTGTCACCGTGTTAGAGCTGGAAAGCATATGAATGTAATTTGCCTTCCAGTTTATTGACGCCAATTACAACTTGTTATACAATAATTATGGCCTCACGGCGCACAAAGGCTTGTAGATCTCATTCACATTTGCACTGGCCAGTAAAAACATTATGAGCCGAGAAACAGACAAACAAAGCATATAATTGACCTGTTTTTACAAATCAGGCTTTATAAGCAGTCAGTCCTATACTGTGATGCATTTCTAAATGTGAGCAGTGCTGTCTGATGCTAGGGTGCTGTTACTATGCAGCTGCTGAGGAGAGACTTTTAGTGTTGGGATGCAGTTGCTATGGCATTGTTAGATGATTGCGGTGGTGTTGTAGGTTCTTTTTTACTCAACTTGTTTTTTAATGGGACTGGGTCAAAAAGGCCACCCACCATGATTTCTGCTCCCTTCATATTGTCAAAATAATCCTGTAAAAAAAACCTGCCAGCTGCCACAAAACACCATAAAATAACAGTTTTTCTTATAAATGTACAGTATTTTTCTGTAATTTACAAAGTGTATGAAAAATCTGTGAAAAAAAACCTGTTTTTCAAAATAATATGTGGAAAAACAGTAAAAAAATAATAGGAAAATTCTGTAATGTTTTTTTACAGTGTGGGTCCTTTTTGAACATATTGTCCTAGTGAAAAAAATGAAAACTTAGGTGAAGGTGATGCAGTGAAGCAGGTTTGTTTCCCAGAAAAATTCCTAACCCAAAGTGTTAGTCACAGTAACAATGATTCAATGATGCATGCCCTGGTCAACCGCATCATCACAACACTAAAAAAATCAGCTAATGCCCATTTTATGAACTCTATGCTCAACACAACTCTATCTTTTTTCCTCAATAGATACTGTCTAAAATTATTGCATAAATTTAAAACATACTGTCTTCTTTATGTTTCAGAAATTATACATTGCAGTCGTAAATCCTTCGCTTAGAGATTTCCACAGTGGCAGTCAAAGAGAATATTTCAATGGACTGTAAAAGGCCTGTGCCCAGCCAAACAGGTGTCTGAACATGTGCGTATACCCCGGGCTACATGGTATCAAGGCACTTGCCCTTGGTTTAATAAAAGGGGTCTGAGTGTACAACCAACACAAATAGTCTCCGACGTGGCAGCTAGACTCAAAATGCTCTTAGATGAAATATTTGCTTTGCAGTAAAAACACAAACAAACGGCCATTGCGCTTATAGCCAAACACAATATTTTTCTTTGGTGAACGTGAGCGGTCTGATCAAATATGACCCTGGAGTTACTGTGGCTCTCATCAGAAGCAAACAGCAATTTTTTACTTTCATTTGCTGAAAGAGTTTGGAGTTTATAGTTTAGTTTGGAGCGTTGGAAGAATCAAAGCGAATGTCACAGCATGAGATTGTTGAAGAAATTAATCTACAAGAATTTCACCTTAATGCCGTCTGAGAGCCAACGTGAAGCGATTACCTGCAAAGGCCTTTTTGTCACCAACATCTTATGTTAGAGATGGTGCGAGAGTGTGTGCTTTGTAAAGCAGACGAGTGAGTGATAGCATCAAATGAGATTTAATCTACATTTTTAGATATTAAATCAGTTTGGCCTTGACGAAAACGAGAAATGAGGTCTGTCAAAAACAGTCCTGCCATGGTTAAGAAAAATTGTGTATCATTTCTAAACAAACCTAGAGTGCAAACTCATGAAATACAAGAAATTTATTTCATCAATAGAGAAAAGGAAGAACCTTAATTCCACTTCCAATTTCCTTGACAGAAAAAAATAAACGTGTTTTACAAGTTCATAAATAGACCAGAAAGGCTCTTAATAGTTTTAAAGATATGAATTGAATACACTGATCGACATGCTATTAGCTAAGTCCCAACTGACTCACGAGTCCTCAAGATTTTGAATGTCAAATCACATTATTTCATATTTTCCTAGGACAGCTTTATATCTGTGGCGTTATTTGTGAAAAGGGTGTTAAATGCCCTCACTGGGTACTTTATTCGTCTGTAAGTGTCCCTCGGTGAACAACGTGCCTCGTCTTGGAGTTGTATCAGTGTTTGGAGCATTCATCTGATGACAATGGCATTGCTGGCGATATTAAGCTGTCACTCCCCTCATCCCTTGTCGAGACGTGCTAGCAAGACTCACACAATTATATCCGTCCTTCACAATGGAGAGCAACTCAGTCAATATTTGGCTGGTGGTGAGCTGGATTTTGATTTGTGATTACTGTAATTCACATGCAGGAGGATCAAAGCATCTCAATGGGATGTTATTCACACGGGCATTTAACATCGCTCCGTTTGATAGCTCAAGCTGTGAAATGTGCGAACAATGACGATACGTCTGCATTCTGAAACTGATAATGGAGTAAATGTGGAAGTGAAGTGATACTAATGTCTGATCTGTCACTCATGCTGAATTCATCAACTTTTTTAGGATCTCTTCACTCAAATCTGCAGGTTTGTGTACTAAAAGGGACAGTTCATCCAAAAATGAAAATTCTGTCTCATTTCCCCTTAAACTGTTCCAAATCTGTATAAATGTCTTTGTTCTGATGAGTATGGAGAAAGAAATTGGGATGAATGCTTAACCAAACAGTTCTTGGCCACCGATGACCCATAGTATGAAAAATCGCTTTATACATTTCTTCGTTCTGTAGAACACAAAAGAAGATATTTTGAAGAATGTTGAACACTGGACCCCATTGGCTTCCATTGTATGAACACAAAACAAATCAAAACATCTTCTTTTGAAACAAAGAGTCATGCAGGAAGGGTGATCTTTATAAATTTTTTCACAGTTCATATATTAAACACTCATGTGTTACCAATAGGAATTCATTCAAAATCGAGACATTATCTTGAATCTCTCATCCTGCCCAAACCTCAGTGGAAGCATTTTGACAAACTGAGCATCTGCCATCTATAATATTCACCAATCAATCATTCCCACCTTTAAATATCCACCTCACAGAGAACTAATATCAAACGTGCAGCAGAAACTTCAGCAAGAGATGATATCAGGCCACTGTTGTTGGGTGGGGGGGCCCGAGACAGGGGGATGTAATGGAAACAAATGAAGAGGTATAAGCATGGAGACAAATCCATATTTCTCTCTGTCCTGCTCCCTCTGGAACAGTGGCTCCCTTGATGTGTCTAATCAATCTTAGGCGAGCCGCCGACTTCATCAGTGCCAATCCAGCCTGTGACAAAATTGCCGTGCCATTCACGATTAGCTGCATGCAAACAGTAGCATTCATGCGGGTCAGCGGCTCTCTGTGTTCGCCTCATTCTTTCTCGCGTTCATAACATGCCTGCGCGTTATGAGCGTTTTGCGGTTAAGTGATTGTGTTTTCTCATTCATTTATTCGTAAAACCCCTCGTGTCTCGCACAGACTCCCTTCAGTGCTTCAAACATTCTACTCCGAGAATTAGATATTATTAGCAAATCCAGACAAGCGTGTCATTGAATCTGCACTTAAAAGTGCTTGACAAAAGCGACATGGAGCTCCACAGTCTTTTTCAATTAAAAGGGCTAATAGCAACTTTTGGGGCTCAGGTATTATAATGAAGTGATAAATACAGCGATTAAGAGCACCTTAGGAACCCTCAGGGTCAATTGAGGGTAGAACAGCCATGGAGTGTACAGAAAAAGCACACTGTTTTATATTACGGACTGTTAATTCGCTTCCTTCACCTCTGCACAATAAAAACACAGGGCTCTTCACTTTGTGAAAACGAGGCAAGCTTTCTATTGTGTTGCTATGGGAACACAGACATCTCTTGCTCTCCGGATCAGTAAGACTGAGGGCTGGAGTCAATATTCAGTACCTCAACAAAAGGCAACCTGACCTCCCTGTATGACTAACTTAAAGTCCCAGTGAAATGAACAATGACAACTCTTATATGTTTCTGCGTTTATAGAAAGTAGCTTATCACTAAGGGTCATTTTCTTTTTAAAATTCCTGTAGCTCAGTGGTTAGAGCATGACACTAGCAATGCCAAGGTCATGGGTTCGATCCCAGGGGATTGCACATAGTCAGAAATCATGTATAATATAATGGAATGTCAGTCGCTTTGGATAAAAGCATCTCCCAAATGCAAAAGTTTAAATTAACCCTCATTATCTTCCTTTAAAGTCTGCCCTGAAATGACTATCTATCTCAAATGATGTAGGATGGCTTGGGCGGAGCATCCGTTAACTCTTCCCTTCAACTGTCAGTCTGCTGCCAGTTTCATTTAAAAATCAATGCAACATTTTACACATCCAATCAATTCGCAGTGAAAAACACAAGCCACGCCCACTCATTTTCTCCATTGAAATTCCGTTTCACTCAGAGATGTTTCAGAATACGATAGTTAACTTCGCGACTTCCGGTTCACAGGGACTTTGACGAAATCTGTCAATGTGATTTTTTTTCAGTTGTAAGTTTTTGTGCATCAAATCATGTCTATAAATCTCCTTTGCAAAATGGACGTAAAAAAACTCAATTGATTTGAATTGAACATCTAATCTCTCTTGTCTCTCTCTGCATACAATATACCGTATAAACGTGATTGTTAGTAAATGTTTATTCCGTGATTTATTAATAACTTTATATATTATTTATAGCAAGATATTTTAGTTTTATTATTCAAATTTGAATGACAGGCGGTCCTTAATCTTAAAATTGTAATATCAAAGTGCTCTGGTCTATACAGTCACGGAAAAAATTAAGAGATCATTGCAATCAGCATTTCGATTTAATTCATGTGTCCATTCCAGTCCACTGTCTGTTGAATTTCAAAAAAATCTAACCTCAACCGTGTCATAAATTCATCCGACAGTTATGTGAAAGACAGCGTGACAAGACACATGCTTATCAAATTATTTTTTTAACTATTCATAATATGTGCAAATATTACCGTTGTATTGCTCTAAAGTGAACTTTTTGCATTATGAGGTCTGAAAAAATACAGAGCATTTTTTTTGTTATTTTAACATGTTTCTCTAGATTTCATTTTTTGCAAATAAACGCAAATAGAAACAATAGTTTTATAAAAAAATTGGGAGAAATATTGATGATCATAATTTTTTTTACCTGTTAACACACACCTATAGTACATTCACATGAAATTAATTCTGAAATGATCTCTTAATTTTTAAGGATTAAAAGGTTATCCTGCTTTACAGAAATCACTCAGTCTTATCTTGTTTATTCACATGAGAAGGTAGATCGGCGTGTCTCATGGGGAGTGGAGGGTTGGTGTTGCTTTAAGGGTTTGTTTTAATGACACGAGGGGGAAGATTGTGACTGCTGGCGGTTGAGTGATTAGGCTTGCGGGCAGTCTGAGCCCTTGGGTCTGTCATTATTATGCTCATACAACTCAGCCCTAATGAAAAAGTCAACTCAACACTAGTTCTGTTCCCAGAACATGAGTTCAAGGCAGGATTTGTGTTTGTCTGTCTTCCTGACAGGGCTGTAGTCAAGTCCGCCTTTTTCAAAGACAAGTCCAAGACCAGTGCGAGACCAATTCAGGACCGAGTCTGAAGAGGTTCGAGTCCAAGTCAAGACCGAGTCCAAATGAGACGGTCAAGACAGCGACAGAAAAAAAGAGTCCTCTTCAAGACCACCTACTTTATTTGTAATGCAATACAGCTCTGCAATTGGAAATAGCTTCAAAATCATTTGGACTCGTTTGAGAACAACTAGAACATTTGGCGAGTCCAACAACCAGGTCCAAGGCAAGTACGAGTGCAGATACCAACGAGTCCAAGACAAATCCGAGACTACAGAAAAACATTTTGAGTCGGGACTCAAGTACTACAGCACTGCCTCCTTTCACACTCATTCATAACTGGTTAAAGATGTTTTTTATAGTAGGCTAGTGGCCAAAAGTTTTTGTCTAAATTGTTAAAAATGTGTTCACAATTTTATGAAATTTCTACAAGTGTAAATTGCAACTTTGAGAATAAATTGAGAGAGAATATAGAGGATCAACAAAATAATAACAGACATATTTTATATTTTTGGTATCTTAGATTAAAATCCATATTTCTTGACATGCTGTAGTTTGCCGTTTTGACCAAACAATTAGTTTAGTTTAGTGTTTACTTCACTTTGTACCATACACCTCATATTTCATGGATTAATCTGTCCTGAGGGGACATTAAAAGCAAACACTGTGCCCTCCAGATATCACTTGAATTAGCCACCTACGTATGTAAATACACATACGTCTGCAGCATATTTTTGTCACTCTCTGAACAGCTGATGATGGCATCAGTTAGTGCCCTACTCTCATTGGCTATATCCATTCTGAATGGTAACATGCTATAAGTTGGTTGGTTGATCAGGGGTCTGACTTTATGGCCAAATGTCAGGTTATTTCCTGCTGGTCTTCAGCTTCTGTGTTTGCTAACTCTCTCTCTCTGTCTCTCTCTCTCTTTCTCTTTCTCTGCTCTAACTCAATTCCCCTGCAGTTAAACTCAACAAGAACATGTCTGACATTCATCGCCCCTTCAGTTCTGTGTCAGGGTTGGTATTTACTGGTTTTCATCTTAAAGACCTGCACAGCCCTCCACTCATAGGTCCATCAGAATGACCTTCAGACCATATCACTTCTATTAGCCTCATGGGTTGTGCGAGCGATCCAAAGAAACTGCAGCAGATACTTCAGGTTAAGTCCTTTGGCCTTATGTTTCCACTTTCTTGGTTTATTCTGAACTTGATCCCTGTAAGAATGATCTTGGTATTTTGCCCTACTCGCACATGAGTGCAGAACACTTTGAAGATGTATATCATGACATATAATGTATGTGATCATGTGAAACACCACACAAATGCATACATGCTCTGCTTCATTAGTTTTAATAAATTATACAGCAGCACATACAGTAGATTACATAAATATTATCATTGTTTTAGAAATAAATTCCAATATATATACAGTGGTATACTTTCTCCTCCTGTGGGGTTTGGTAAAAACAAACGTAAAAAGGTTTTTAATATAGTGTACGGGTGTAAGATTATTAATGCTTGTAAAATCCTGTGAGAAGTATTTGTATTTGTGGAGTATTGAAAGGATGTGAATTGTGCCAGCCTGTCCATTCTCCCTTTGATCCAAGTGTCATGGCTCTCCCTACTCCAAAACACTTCGATCCTGACTTTCCAGCTTCTTTTTCAGAATGTTGAATAGGAAAATCATTGTAGATATACTATTTGTCTTCCTGTTTGTTGCTGGTAACATCCCATCAAGTATGCAGTGTGTCTTTTTTATATCATTTGCCCATGTCTTAAAGGTGTGTCTGATGGTTGATGCTATGTTCCATATCTTGGAATTGGTTCTCACTGCTGAAGATGGATTTTTTTTACTTTTTGTTATTATTTGTTTCCCAGTACTATAATGTGGAGGTTCATACTCGAAACATGGATGAATTTGAGGAACTGCAGAGGCTGTTTCTAATTCCCTTTTCTGTACAATCATTCCATGGATGTTATTCTACAAATTGCTGTTGCCTATTCCTACAAAGAGGGTCATGTGACACTGACCTGTTCACCGGATAAATTGGCCAGAGTGAACCAGACCACATCTAGGTCCCCTTCATTCACTCTGACCTTCCAGATCCATGTGATAATAAACCCACTTTCTTGCACGACGTCATATTTGAGCCATTTGTGAGAAATAGATCTTACCGTTCACTAAAGTCTATCGATCCCAAAATGACTCGTACTTTAGCGTGAAACAACTCTTGTTTTTTTTTTCAGTGAGATGGAGTGCTCCCATTTGTCCACTTCTACAAAAGCACCATAATCTTTTAAGTACATTTAGCACTGTTTTGATCCTTTTAATTGATTCAGAGTTAAGGATACAATACACTACAAGGCCTTTGTTCAGATTTTGCCCAGACATTCAGTCTGGACTCGATGCAGAAAGTCTGTGTCAGTCTGCAGATTTGATCAGTTAGTCTTTCTATTTGAAACTTTCAAAAAAGTGTCTGCAAGTGTATGGTGTCTAGTTTAAAAAAAATCTTGTAAAAGTCTTTTTACAAGTAGTTCTGATAAAATGTAGCTTGAATGCAATATAAGTCAATTTCAACAAAAGCGACTGCAAAATACTTCAATGTAAATAAATGTGTCTGGGATGACAATACTATGAGAGATGAAGGAAGGCAAGCAAAGCTATGCGGTGGTGACTTGCCGTTTTATGTAGTCCCGTTGAACAATTTCAGAGCAACGTAAATGTGTGGTTGTGCCACAGTGTTGGTTCATACTCACACTGTCAGCTTAATAGATTACAGCGACTGTGTGCTATAATAGATATTCACTCCAGCAAACTTTCAGTTTTCCAGACCTCAAATATGGAGCGATCACTTAAAAAACATTTTCCAGCAAGCCCGTCCAGCAATCACATAACATTTCAATCGAAAGCAGGCGATACAAAGTTTTTCCAAAAACTTGGTAACCCACCACCACAAAATGTCAAGGCAATTACCCCTTGAAAAACATGAGAAACTTGCATGATGTGGTCATATGAAGAAAGGAGATTTAAAGGGTTGCAGAAGGTTATATATCACGGAGGTGAATTACAGTAAACATCTACAAAATTGATTTTTTTATATTTATTCAACATATCCTATTACCATATTTCTGATCCAAATCTTGTCAGAACTCACTCAACCGGTGCATATGAGTCCACCGGGAGTTCCTAAGGTTGATTTTCTTTTTGGTTATTAATTCAAGGCTTGTTTCAAGCCTCCGGAATACATTATGACTACAATTAGAATGACTGCTTTTGATCCCAGCGAGGGTATTAACATGACATGCCAAATTGCACGAAAATGAGAGATTCCACGATCAATCAAATTCAAAAGCGCATGATCACTCGCTGTGCACATAAATTATATTTTTTGACATTAGAATTGGTGTTACTTTTGGCAAAACTCTGGATTGTAATTCTTTGCCAAATGTGAAGACATTTACCACAAGAACTGGGTGATGTGCAGTGTCAAACATGCATGCAATCGTTGAGTTTTGATATTTTCAGACAGGACAAAATGTCTCAAAATCTCAGAAATTCTCACCCATTGTACTAATAATGAATATAGCATCCGTCATTTTGATCAAAACTGTATATCTGGACTCCGGAGTTTGTGTTTTTTTTCAGTTTTAATGTAGTTTTAAAAGTGTTTTGAATTAGTTTTGACACTTATATTTAGTTTTAATTTTATCTAAATTTTTTAGCATTTTTATTTTTTGGTCATTTTACTATACACGTTACATGCAAGTTTAGATTTATGTTCAATTAATAATTTAACTGCTTCTTTTTCTCAGTTTTTGTCTTATGTCTGACCTTTTTCTTCTTTTTACAGGTATATAACTTTGATTGATTTGCTAATAGTCATTATGTCCCATGTACAGGTGCTTTGTAACAATGAAAATTGTAAAAAGCACTATAAAAATAAAGTTGAGTTTAGTTTATTGCCAAGACAACATTTCTAATAAAATTTAGACAAGATATTGTGTTTAATAATAATAAAATATTGTTATTACATAAAAATATATATTTTATAATTGTAGTCAACTACAATAAGCTTGCTGGGGTATTAAAGGGACAGTTCACACAAAAATGTAAGAAGAATGTTTATTACTAAACAGTTCTTGGCCACCTGACTATACTGTACCATAGTAGGAAAAATTGCTTTATAAATTTCCTTGTGCTAGTGACCTCAAAAGAAGATATTTTGAAGAATGTAGAAAAGCAAACAGTTCGGGGGCACTACTATTAGAATTCTTCCTACTATGGTAGTCAGCGATATCAAATGTATCCAGTCATCTAGATATACATACTTGCACAATATAGTTTAGTAGTCGGTATGTTTCTAATAGACACATGCAAATGTGTTATGGCATCTATGCTCAACAACATTAAAATTTCATGAATATGTCCAAGCATTGTTTAAAGACGGAAAAAGAGAAGAGCAAGAAAAAGGTCTAATTTCACCACAAGCAATTATATTAGCCAGTAAAGCCACATTGGGTCAATAACGTCCACAGAGAGGAAGAGCTCATTAACCCACAATTAAACCCCCTCATGAGGGTAAAGCGAGACCCAGTCACCCACAATCTCCAAGCCCATCTTCACCTGCAGCTGACTAATAAACCATCCTTTACCTCCTTGACCTGCGGGTGCTTGTCCAAATTCACTTTATTCATATGCCATTACATTATAATGAACTACATGCAGATGATGGAGGTTTTGCTAGTGCTGTCATATGGCATTATAGTTCTGCAGCGCTCCGTCCTTATTGTTGCTTAAGTTTAGCAGGCAGATCCAATAACTTTGTTTGGCCTGCAGATGTGTTCAGACTGTACAGTAAAAGGTCCATTAGGTTCACTTTAAAGCTTCTGCTGCTATAATGCACTCTTGCTCATGCGATATTGTGTTAATATCAAGCACTTGAACGGATGGTTCACCCAAAATCTGCCATCATTTATTCTCCCTTAATGAGGTTTAAAACCTGCCACTTTCTTAAAAAGAAGATATTTTGAGAAATGTCTTTGTGGTTTTCTGTTCATACCATGGCAGTCTATGGCGACCAGTGTTGTTCGGTTGCCAACATTCTTCAAAATATCTTCTTTTGTGTTCTGGAGAGGAAAGAAAGTTTAGAATGATGTTTTTTGGTTAAAATATCCCTTTAAAAATGTCTCAAGATCATTCTTACTGTAATTTAGTGAAAACAATTCTATCTGCTTTTTCAACATTCCCTGTTAGAAATCATTTTAATCTCTTCCTATGATCTTTCATGCTGACATTTAATACAGATTGTTTTGCCTTATTCTCCAGGAACATTGTGTTTCTTGAACAACAGCTTTATTACCGATAGTTCATTGGACATACAACTGCTATTTTTTCATTTTGAGAGGACAATATATGAGGCGTTACAGCAAGTTACATCATGGGGAACAGCATTGCTGTAATTTTACAGCCCTTGTTTAAAGACATGTGGGTCGTCGTGCTTTAAAACTAAGTGATGTATGACTGTTTTATCACATGTAACTCGCTCCAGTTCTTTACCCAATTGAACTGCGCCCTCGAGAAACAGTCTCGCTAATTCTTCAACTTCTTATCATTCCTATAATCACCAATGTTGGCAGATTTTTTCTCTCTCGTTTCTCATTTAGTGGCTGCTAGATGCTAGTGGTCTTCCTTCCAAACACCAAA
The DNA here is from genome assembly GCA_029783895.1 of Triplophysa bombifrons. Classification (NCBI taxonomy): domain Eukaryota; kingdom Metazoa; phylum Chordata; class Actinopteri; order Cypriniformes; family Nemacheilidae; genus Triplophysa; species Triplophysa bombifrons. The sequence continues at coordinate 19,006,156 of CM056464.1, forward strand.
CCTCATAGGTCATTACTGATCCTGTTTTCCCTCTCCACCCAAGGATATGGACTGACTTAGTGGAGACCAGACAGATGGCCGTGCACCATCCAAGATGACAGCCCATCAGAGCAGATGGCAATCTAAAGGGTACCAACATCAAGATCCACTCACAGGAGGGAGAAGACTGCTGTCACACGAGCCAGACGTTACACATGATGTGCTGCAGATTATCAGGCTTTTGTTAACAGAGAACAACCTATTTATAATGCGTCATGGGCATCACATGGAAGACCGCAGTCATTACATCACGAGATCAATATTTACTGTAAGTGCACGGGGAGTCATTCTAGGTTTAAAATATAAAACTAGTAAAATAATTGTGTTAACAGTGGATTTTCACCATTTGTGAATTAATATATACTTTCATATATCTAGTTTTGTTAAGCTCACAATTATAAAGGAAAAGTCTTCTTTTACAGTAATGTTGAATAAAAAACACATAGCATTATTAATGTTATCCAAAGGACTCCAGTGGGATAACAAATGTCATTCAAATATTTGTAAGAGAATTTATTTCATACTTTGAGCATGTCAACAATATGTAAATATTCAGTTCTTTCATCTCATTGGTTCTTACATGTCTTGTCACAAAATCTCCGGTGACATCACAAGGCTACCACTGATATTCAAAGTTAACAACATGCAAAATTTTTACTTAGATCTGCTTGTTTATATTGAATATGTTTCCATACAAAGTTGCAAAATTCACATTTGAATCCAAAATTGGAATATCGCACCATTTCCATTACCTGATGAATTGGCAGCAAATATCACAGAAAATAATTGCAGTAAAAGAAGCAATGAAGTTCTCTTATGTGAAATATATAACATATACATTAAAATGAATAAATTAACTGCAACTCAAAGCATACAGACAAAATTTCATCTTGATTTCGGATATGGATACCTGCTCTTTGAGAACTCTTTAAGGAGATACTGAAACATTTTCAAGACAGACTTCGGCATTTCAGAATAACCAAAGCAACATTTCAGATTCTGTGCAACAAGATTGGACCACTGGTTAGTTCAGTTATCACATTACTTTTCTGATGTGTACCAAGAAATTTATTTGGTTAATAAATGTATTTGGCTTCCATTGCAGTTTTGTTATATAAAAATGTATCCGTCTTGATGCTTTTTATTAGCTGGTTAAAAACATGGCAACTGATACACAAAATGTAATTCACTAAACATTACATCTTTTCATATGTATAATGCAAAGAACAAAGAATGTCATGAGGGTGAATAAATTATGATACAATTTTCAGAATGTAGAAAAGCAAATGTTTAATGAATTTATAATACAGTCTAAACTCAAATGTTATTTTCCCCTTAACTGCATCATTCATATTAATATTTTGAGTATTATTTCACAGTTTACAGTTACAGTGCATTAGAAGACGACATAAAAGCTTTAATCCAAAAAAAGTTTTCTGTTTATCCACTGAAAGCTGGAAGGCATGTTTGTATGTTTCCAATAATATATTCATATTTCTTTCTTTACAAACACGTTCTGTACTGCTTCATTTCAGTGGAGTTTTTTACTGTATACCCTATGCCAGCCAACTCTGTATTTGTGTTTCCTCTCACGGCGTCTCCATGGAAATAATTGCGACAGAAATGCGACATGTGCCAGCTGTCACTTGAAAAGGAGGTCAAAATAGATAAATATGCTTCTTTGAAGTTAGAGCTCATTAGACCAAGATGTTCTGAGATTGAAGGAGAGAGAGAAGAAATCTGGCATTTCTGAAAAGTGACCAATGCTGTTTGAAGAAAAGCCGTTCTTTGCCATCACGCTTAAATGTTTCACGTCCTATTCCAAAGAAGAAATGTGGAAACATTGACGTTTAACTCCGAGGAATTACTGTCACTTATCAAACCATTGTCCCTGTCTGTCGGACTTATTGTGTAACAGCACGTATTTATATTTAACGTCATGTACCATCACTGTCTTTTCAGCAGAAAACCTGTACGGCCATTCGAGTGACACTTCCTAACCGATCCCCACACAACGCAAGTCCCACAAACGGCCGTATTAAGAAGATAATGAACATCCGTCTCCCCAAACACGTATTTTGCTGATGCAAGCCAACTCACCCCGTCTCTGCGGGCTTCGCTTAGCCCGCTCCAACCAGGTCTCTGGCTTGCATTAGTGACATTCCTAAATGCCAACATGGTGCCATGGGAGCATCAGGGAAAATAATGATGGAGTGCCCGCAGGTCGGCACGAGCTTGCTGCTCCAGATGGAGGGTATCAGATCCTGGACTATATTATGTGCATCACTTTCTCTCCCTTTTTTTTGTATTCTGCTTTTCTTTCACCTCTTTCTCTTGTCCGCTCATTTCCCTCTGGAGCTGCACAGTCATTAGCAGGCGCTCAGCTGCCAAACACCATCCAGCATGTGGGGGCTCCAACTTTGCAGTTCCAGGATATGGCACTGGGTATGACAACATCTAAAAATGCAGGTAGCAGGATTGCAGTGCACATGTATTGTTTTACATGATTTGTGTGTCTATACATCTGAAAAATCATCTATATGTATATATGGTTCGACTCAGGGCCCATACTTGTAACGCTCCTGGCAGCTATTTCCATTCAAGCTCTAATATACCTGAAAGGAAAAAACATATCTCCCACATGGTGGGTCGGGATTGTGTGCTGAAACATATTTCATATTAGGAATCTGTTTCCAATTGTATCATAAATTGTGCTTCCTTAGCTCCATGTGTGTAAAATGGGTTTTGTTCATAATGGGGAGAGCGAGTAAATTCAGCCCCCCTGAGTTAAGTCAACTGTGTCGTCCCTGTAAACCCTGCACCAACCCATCTATTGAAGGCGCATGAACATTCAGGTGTAAACAAACACAATTGTCTCTTTTAAAGGTAATGTATGACATTCGTCTCTTTCTGAAATAACATTTTGGTTAATGCCACACTTTCATCCCCTCTCTTTCAAGGTTTACACATTTTTTGATAATTGATCAAATTAAATGAAATATGAGTAAAAAATATAATATTTTTTGTTTAAATCTAAACTAAACAAAAAAGAGAACCATTGTTCTCATTTTATACAATAGACATAGATATGGGTGCAAGTGCTGTTCGGTTATCAATTTGTTCAAAATATCTTTTGTGTTCTTCGAAAGAATGAAAGAAAGAAAGTCATACAGCTTTGGAATGACAAGAGGGTGAGTAAATGATGACAGAATTTTCATTTTAGAGAGAACTGTTGTTGAAGTAAAATGGGTTCAGAACTGTGTTTCGTGGTGTCTTTAAAGCCAGGGGTTTGATGACAGCATATTTGGCAAGCTTTCATCTGCTTGCACATGCCAGCGCACAGCGATATGATCTGGGCACATAATGGGGGTTGTTCGGCCTATACCACAGCATTGGCCCTGGGGGTGGACGTCACTGAGCAAGACAGGAACAGCTTCCCCACCGAGACACTTAGACCTCAGGGCCAAGAAATCTGGCCCCGATATGACTGGCACCATTAAACTCATGTGAGACACAGAGACTATGTGTCAAAGTGCAGAATCAAACAGCACACACAAGATCAAAGAATATTGCAGCTTTAAACTGAGAAAATTGCTAAACATAATATTTTTTTGTTTCTTTATTGTTACATATTTGTCAAACAGAATGGATTCAGACCTTCATCCACAATGCAATATTGCAAAAAAAACAAGTAAATGATGTATAGTTCTTAAAGGTGCTGTGATTTTTGAAGGATCTATTGACAGAAGTGCAATATAATATATAACTATGTCTTCAGAGGTGTTTAAAGATCTTACATAAGGAAGCGTTATGTTTTTCTTGCGTTTAGAATGAGCTATTTCTGTCTACACACATCGCCGGTCCACTTGCATGGAATTCGTCATGTTGTTTCTACAGTAGCTCTAAACAGACAAACTGCTCTACAGAGCGCGTTATGTAAACACGTTATCTCTTTTAGCAAAGAAGCAAAAACTGTGGCGACCGCTTTGTGTCAGCCACTGCAGTTCTTCAAAAGAGTAGGGGAGGGGTGGAGTGAGCCATTAGTTGCAATTCTTAACCTCACTGCTAGATGCCGCTAAATTTCATTCACTGGCCCTTTAAATTGTCATTAAAATGGAAAGGTTTACTAAAATCTAGATAATCCTGTTTGAAAAGTGTAAATTGCCCTCTTAGTTACTCAAATAACCCATTAACCAGATGTAACTGTTTATTTGATTCTATTACAGAAACGCATGGTCATGATTTCAAGCACCCCTGTTTAATAAGCTATACAGAAGCTTAACACCAATGTAAAGGCATCTACAAGGTGTCAGCAAAAATTATGATGTGATATGATTCGAAGAAAATTCCCAATTTGACTAGTACAGTAGTTTTACAGAGTTGGATTAACGGCACTGGGACACTGGCGATCAACAGTGATTTATTATCCCAAACTGGCGGAAACTGGCGGAAGAATTTTCCCAGCTTTCAAAAATTCCTCTAGGCCTCTGGAACATGAAAAGTATTTACAGTAAGAATTGTAAGTGTGAAATTAGATTTCTATCTAATGATGTAATGTCATATTAACAGTCAAACATGGTATTGTGTTCATGATTTTGCTTCCTGAGAGAGAGGCTAAATGTCACTGGGTTATGCAACCCATTATTTAAAATGTGCTAAGAAAGATCTAATAATATCTAGGTTTTTGCATTTTATAGCTTCTACTTTGATACCATACTATAGTTTGACATAGTCAAAACAGTTCCTTGTTTAATGTAAATCTATAGGATTTATAGGAATAACTTACTTTTAAAAAGCTGTTTAATTGCAATTTTCATTCAACTTCACCTTCCAAAGAAGAAGAAACTACCAGTTGAAGATTAATACCTGTATTTGGGTTCTATTCAATAGTACGAGCAATAATAGTGATGCATGCCTCAACAAACGCCACTAATGTGCAATACTGAAACATTTGTTTTCATTCTATATCACTGGGATTATTTCAGTTCAGTTTGTCCCATCTGACCCTGAGCTGATAAACATTATACAGTTTCAAGTGCACAAATACGATGCCTTGATTTTGAGACTATTGTAAATCACTTTGTTATGCTGGCTGTTTGTGAGCCGTGTCAGACCGTCAGAGCTCTGGAGACAGATCTCTAAAGAATCTCCAACTTCATTACAACGACGCTCATGATCACAAATCTAATTGCAAAAGTAATGGGTCACAGACTATTTCATAATACAATCAAGCTGTGTTTTATTGGTCCTGAGTCAAGGCTACAGCATACATGGCATTGCAACGTTTCATCTCAGAGCTTGCAGTTATGGATGGGTTTTAAAAGATGGCATCTGTTTTTGTTTTTTTTCCAACATAATTTCAGGCCAATGCGTAACTAGTTTTTAATGTGGTTCAGTTGTATAAATTTGGCAGATTTTATTCGTAATTTCTTTTTTTGCTTTTGGTTCGGATTAAGGGTGGGTCTTAATTATTGCATTCTATGAGTCATATTTCACGCATTTATATGAATTAGCCACCCCTTAAGATAGCTGTGAACTCATGTCAGTTCAGGTCATATGGCGCAAAAAGGTGTTTCTCTGTGTCTTTGGTCTGTTATAAGTTGCTCATGCATGTATTAGACACGTACAACTGCAAAAATTAAAGTGTCGGAACAATAAATGCATTCTATCTAAAAGCAAACGCTCACACAGACCTGCCTGAAACACCTTATGTAATCACACCCCTACAAATCCATGTCAGACCACCCAAATGTATACGCAAGTAAGGTGGGCATACCTGTCTGTACAATTGCTTTTGAACCAGATGTCCCAAATATGGTAAGAGAAGTTACATTTCTATCACACGCTTGCAGTAATCGACCAATCACTACACACTGGTTAACTGGCCAATCATAGCACACCTCGCTATTCAGAGCAATGAGCTTGAGAATGTTGCTCTTATCAAAAGAAACATACAAACTGGCAAATACAATGTTTTGGAACCTTAAATCGTGTATACACATTGCATTACATCTAAAATAAAGGATATTCTAGGCGGAATGCCGCAACATTACTAAACTGGTATTACTCATACTCATTTTAACATCATAACAGTTGTTGACACAGCACTTTATCATACAATAGGTAGTCAAAACAACAACGACAATGTTGGGATATTGGAGGACCCAGAGTGCCACTTTAAAAAAGGCCTGAATTATCGATTGGGCAATTCCAGCGTTATAAATGTGAATGTGAATTCATCAGAACAATATCAGTCTGTGGACGAGTTTTCTATTTTAAGAGACAAGAAAAATGAATGCGTTATGGATGTGACAAAAAAGGACTCTCACATTTCTGACAACATGTAGGAATTCTGTGAATCAAAATGTACAAACCTAGAAATGATATACAACAAATAGAGAAGGGATGACTCTTTACAGAACATAAAATAGTTTTAATTTTAACTTTAATTTTCATGTGCCCATGTAATGAATATGGACCTTTATGTAACAATTCCGTTATAGATGTGACAATTTATTCACCAGACTATGTAAGAAAAAACAAAAAAATCCTTTAAAAACTTTAAGACTTCACATGGGTTTTTAACACTACCACTAAACACTGACATCTGATCCATCAGCATGGTTAAAACCTTTGGCCAATACATTGAAACTAAAAAATATTTTTTTAGCAATTTATTTGAAAAAAAACAGGTTTGAACACATCCAGCAAAATAACTCGATCTTTTGATAAAAAATGAAAAGTTAATTTATGTTAAAAAAAGGAAGTTTGATTTAAATATGAATTATTTTTATACTTTCTTTAGTCTTTCATATGTGGTATTTGAGTGGCTCTACAAAATGAAAGAGAGAGAACAACAGAGAGCAATGCACTGGGGATTTTGCACTTGTGTATTGCCTCCTGTTTTCAGGTTGACCAGGTATTGTTGTGGTTTACCCGTTTCCACAACCACAGCCATTCTAGACTTGGAAATGAATTTTGCAACAATTTAAGCATGAAAACCCGTATTGCTATGAATACATTCTCACTGTGCTTATGGAAATCAATGTTTATTATCCAGAGCGGTGATCCCTAACCACTTCTGCATTGATTCTGTGTTTGAAATCACCCAACATAATAGAGTTAATACAGACCATTTAATATCACAGAGTCTAATTCTGTTTCAGCCAGTTTATCTATTTGAGGATGGTCTTATATTAGTAAGCCAAATTAAACATTCTTTATTACTTACCACATAAAACACAACTGGGTCATATTTTGTAGTGTCGTCAAGAGGAAACTTGCAATCTATTTTGCTGTAATGAATTCAAATATCAGCTCCAATCAAGTCTGTGGATCCATCTCTGACTGCCCTGACCTTGCTTTACTTGACAAGGAAAAAGAGACAGCAGTGGAATTTTCCGGACCAGCTGGCAATGAAGCCTGTCTGCTGAAGCTGAATACATTGACGGTCCCAAAGGACCCCCAGTATTACACTCCCGCTGCACTTTTCTAAGAACACACTTGAAAAAGGGAGAGACACACCGAGACACAAATAATGCTCCTGCTTTTTGTTTTCTCTTTTGTTTCTGAAAGAGAGAAACATATTTATGTTTCCGCATGAATATTGAATATATTTCCTCAAAAATAATTCATCCTCTGCAGGGGTAAACAACGCTGCATCTAACCGCAGAGAGCGCGAGAAATCCAGAATAAACATAAAAGCAAGTATTTTGCACGCTGGATGACATCACAGGAAGCACGCGCTGGTAATTTAGCAGAAGGATGCTGCAGTCGACGCTCGTCTTTTTTTAACGGTAGCCAAAACATTCATCATTGTTAAACTATTCTCTGAGGTGTATCCGAGCAACATCATTTGCAAGTTTTCACATTTAAACATCTAATTACCTTGGCAAAGTTGCTGTGGGAGAGCATTACTTGAAACTCTATATTCAAGTTGATTTTCATCATGCAGTCTGGAAAAACAAGAGCTTGGCGCTGGCACAGTCTCTGTCGGCCTTCAAGACAAAATACAATTACGACTTAGTGACCTGATAAATTGCTAAAGGAGACTGTTGTCTGCGCGGAGCATTCTATTTCTCCCAGACTTAAATTAAACAAATTTCTCATTTAATCTGACTCTACATCGTTCCCCTGTATCGCATTCCGAAAAGGACATGGATTAGAGTCAATGGACACATATTTATCACGATATTGACTCTAAGTGAGCATATTCCCTTTTATTCCATGCAGATAAGTTCCTTAGAAGTTTACATTTCATTATGAATGTACGAGAAACACATTCAATTCTTTGATTGACAAAGCAGTCTAAAATCCCTTTCGTTTTGCTCTAACAAATTGAGAGGTTATGAATGTCTTCTTTAAAGAATTTTAACGGTTAAAAATATGACAAATGTAAAGCAGATACTAGAATAGACGTTAAAGAAAGGATTGAGATTCTCATGCAACAAAATGTCCAGGTCATATAAAAAACAAAGGCTATTTTAGGACCAACACATTTTTCATAACAGTAAAGATTTTTTTATCCAAACTGTCATTGCCGTTATACAGAAAGTTTTAACTTTGTTAAATAAAACTTTGAAAAGAGGCGGGGCTTTATTGGTATGGCAGTGATGTCACAATACAAATTTGTTGGTCCTGGTGCTTCAAACTAAATATAATTTCTTATTTCCCGACCTTCCAGAATGAAATACCCACTTGTCCCTTTACTATCCATTTTGACAAACTGATCACAGCACAACGTTTGATTTGAAACTGTTGCTGAAATACATTACGTGATGCCTTAGACTGTCTGACCATGACCTTTCCATGCCGAGTTTATGCAATACTGCGCCATGCTCTAACTCATTAAATACATTGTTGTCCTGTCCCGGGTCTTCGGCTAGGATATACAGTTCACCTGCGTGAAGGTCCGTCATGTTATGCAGACATTGGCCCGGGTCAAAGCCCACCCATAAAGTGTAACGATAGTCCAAAGATCGAATCGAGTAGCCCATGATGCGGATATCAGCTAGATCAGGCAGGTCCGAGTTCTCCTGGATGGAGTCTGAGGGCCGGGGGTACTGACTGAAAGAGTAACCTTCTCTGCTGGGGTATCTTTCTGGGTTGCGAATGAGATGGGCCAGGTTTGAGCCCTCGGTGCAAAGCTCCATGTTGAAAGATCGAGGAGGGCAACGGCGCAAAGGACGCAGGCCGGCCAGGTTAGACAGAGTGGGAAAAACATCCACCAGCTCCACCATACTTTCAACCCCTTGACCTGAGAAAACACAAGAAGGTGAAATGCACAGAAGGGAAGCATCTTTCTAAAAGTGAGATAAAGATGAAGATGTACAGTCTTGGTTGATTTTCTCTAAAAAACCATTAGCCTACCTTGTATACTCTTCTCACTACTTCAAAACAGTAACCATACTAAAACCTCTACAAAGCAACAATATATTCCTTTCATTAGTTGAACATTTCTGAACATGCTAAATATTTGTACTTGAGCTATCATCTCTTTTTGTATATGCAGGTAAATTATAATTTCCTTTGCAAATGTTGTAAGTGAACCAGAACTTACAATATAAAATAGACTTCAACTACTACTGAATTACCATATTTCACTTTTTACAAACAGGTAAATGCATACTGTATATAATAAATAATGTAAATACTGTATATAATAGTGTCAGGAGACTGACTCAGTTATGTCATATGCAGTATTTTATGGGAATGGACGGTCACTTGTGCACTTTTTCCCACTGGGCAAACTTAAGTCTGTCCAAATCTCACATCTCTTGCATATGGATGGTTTCATTGGACGCATGCGTTAACTTCCGGTCTGTGTTTGGTTATAAAATAACAATTTATTGCATATTTAATGGGGTATGCACACGGGACGATGACGTCAGCCAGCCAGGTCACTTCCTGTCTCATAGCACAAAGGTCACTAAAGGTGTTTAGTAAGAAAACGTTCAAATTTTGGTGAGCCTACAGCATTATGGGTGAGCGTGGTTAAGTGCCTCTAAGTGCAAAAGTTCATGCAAAAGTTTATTTATTTATTTGATATTATTTACATTTACATTCAGACATTTAGCAGATGCATTTATCCAAAGCGACTTACACAGAGTTTAGGAGCAATAAGCAATAGTTCATACAGGAGCCATAATACATTAGGTGCCAATACAAAGTTACTGGTTTCAACAAAAGCTAGAATACTACCTGTTGAGAGAAAGGGTTAGTGTGGTTTTTTTTTTCTCTCATTTGTTTGTCAAGTATTCACAGAAGAGATGGGTTTTAAGTAGTTTTTTAAATGTTGTGAGAGATGTGGTTGAACGGACAGAAGATCATTCTATTTATTAGAATGATCTTGCTTGTTCTATAAACACCATGCACCGTGGTGTGTTTGACCTTTCCGTGTTTTCCTGTTTTTCTTATCTGCTCCTGTAAAGCTGCTTTGGAACAATGCACGTTGTGAAAGGCGCTATATAAACAAAAATTGAATTTAACTTAGCTTTTTTTTCATATTTGTTGATATCCCTTGAAACAGATAGCCTGAAGTGCTTCTCCCTTTTGGTTGTCAAGGTATGGCGAAGTGTTTGAATAATTAGACTCACGTTGTTGATCGTAATCCCATGTGCATCCTGAAGCGAAACGCCATTGTTCCCTATGGCGCCGGATGTAACAGCCTGGCTGAGATTTTAGCATAAGTACGTCATCAGCCCGTATTTATATATTAATATGAATTTATATTCATATTTTATCGTACATTAATTGTGTAAAATTAAATTAAAACTACTTTACAGTTATTGATTCTTTGCAGAGGTCTCCAGGAAGTTAAAAATGGGTCACATAACGTTAATGTTGTTGTCGCTGTAACCATCTATAGTAAAGTGCATGAATGTATGTCTCGTCTTTTTTCTAAATACTGGTCAAAAATAGCAAACCTATGTCAAGAATGGGTTTACTGACGATCAACAATGTTACAAAAACTGATGTTAGGAAGTTTTAACAAGAAATTGTAACTAAGACGTATGATTATGATAACGTAATTATAAACATAGCATGAGATCGGTAGTTCCAGGTGTCCTAGGCCCAACATATTTGAAAAATAACAAGTTATTTCCTCTACTGTGTTACACATTAAAGGGCCGATATCCCAGAAAATGCACGTTTAAATATTTACCTTATATTATTATACAAATCCATCTATTCTTCTTTTTGTAATCTCCTTTAAACCACAACAATGACACAAAACAGGCTGTTGGGGATCCCCTATCAATCTGATGTCACATTGTTTACGCCTGACCATGACCGCTCACAGACTCCACCTTATAAATATGTAGTTCCACCTTCCGCCAGAGACAGGCTGTCAGCCATTTTCAGGCAAGGGCAGATGTAGCCACTAGCCAGCGACAAAAATGTCTAAGAAACAAAAATGTGTGCTGTTGTTGGATGTAAACTGGAACATAAAAGGAGGCCGGGAGATGATCTTTTCAACGACCCCGGGATTGTCCCACTGTGACCTCGGGTGCCGGAGTTATTAACGATCGAAAGTCACGGGTGGGACGATGATGACTTAGCGTTCAGAAAGAATTTACTTTTTCGGATCGACAAACCAACATTCACCGGTCTGTATCTCCGGTCCGGAAAGACTTAGAAAAAAGGATCTCCGCCAGGGCATTCGAAATGACGCGAACCACGAGTCGATGCGACCCTTAGGTCTGGATCTAGAGCTCCCAGGTTGAAAAATCTAAGCTCCGGGACCCAGTGGCCCATCAGTATAGCATGGGTTTCGCCAAGAAATTGATTTTCAAGAGTGGATCAGTCCAGCTGTTCGCGATCAAGCTTCAACTCTGAAAGAAGTAGGTATTAAACATCATTTTGAAATAGCCTTTCTTAAATAATGTGTTTAGCATGTTAGCGGCTGTTGTTTACATGTTTGTAAACCTGAGACATGGTCTAAAGACAGGTGTTATGTCGTAACGTTAAGTGGTAAAACACATCGTGCCCATCGGTTCAGAAGACCTGTGACTGACATAATTTCTGTAAAGCTTATTCATTAAAACGAAAGAAAGTTATAGTAGTGTCTTTCTCGGTAAGTTCAGTGTTTTTTCATATGTCCAAAGTGCGACAATTCTTAGAGCGGATAGAAACAGAGTGTGCATTTGTTAGACAATGAGGTTACGCAGAAAATTTTGCTAACAACGTAATAACACCTTGATGCTAATCTTTACATACCTGTCTGACATATACAAGTACTCTGAATGCATGATTTTTTGTGTAAATTTTTCGTAAAGTCGTTTTGACGCAAGTTTCCGTATTCATGAAAATGTTTGTATTTTCAAAATGTTAGTTGGTACAGAAGAAATGTACACCTGCTCCCTACCACGCTCCATTTTCATAGTAAGTTATAGTCTTCGAAATAAGATATTAGTAAAGTGTAGGCTACCTGTTTCAGATATTCTAAAATCACAGCAACCAACGCATCTCCGGAATAACGCGCAGTGCCTCCATAGAATTCTCAGGCGCCACCAGCTGGTTGTTTTCAGAAGAGCACAAGGTATTATTATATTAGCTGGCTAACAAACAGTTTGGTGGACACAGTTTAATTAATATTTTTTGGTAAGCATATAGCCTATCAGTCTCTTATACATTTATGCAAAATATCGAAGCCAAACCAGATAATGAAGTCCAGAGGTTTCCGGCATTCCACGATACGTAATTTGCATAGCTGTAAAATCATAGGGGTGGATTATGCTAATTGTGAATGACCGTGCATGCGCGATTTGTTTAAGAAGGAATGGAATTCATTAACATACACACATTTTATACGAAATCTGACGTTTACAAAGTATTTGTGAATTCAGATTAAAGTTTTCGGGAAGGTCTGTTTTACGTGCAATTTACTCGGAATTTACTCAAAAAAATAAATATACTCTAAATATACTTTATATTTACGAATGTTTCATGAATGATGCCCAATAAATGGGAACTTCTTAAAAAAACATCTTGGGGTAAATCATTCCTGCAAATTTTAGGCAGAAGGTGACTACATTGAAGATTCTAAATTCTAAATAGATTTTGTAGTCAAAACATAATCCTCATAGTTCCTTTTTTTGTGTTATTCTACAGTTTTGATGAATTTACTAGTTTTCTAAACAGTGGGGAAAATGTGTTTAAAAGGGTTGAATGACATTTAAAGGGTGTTATGCTGTGTGTTAAGGTCATGCTTGAGTTTTTGGGAAAATAAAAACATATCTTCTCCTTTTTAAATGCTAAATGTACCTGCAATTATAGAATGACCCTCCAATATCTGTTTCCATACTAACAATGTTTTCTCCGATTGGTAGGTTACTATTCAGTATTATGTGTAATAACGTTATTTTTCCCCGGGTATCTGACAATCAAACATGATTTTATAAGCTAAAATACACTGACTTCAGCTTTCTACAGAAGCATTGATCATAGGTTAAAAGGTTTAGAGCATGTGGTAAGTCTGTGTTGTTTCCCTATGAAGAAAACAACTGGCATATTCCTTTACAGTATGTCATAAGATAAACGAACGCTCGAGTGAGGAATCCTTAAACGTAGCCACTGTTCTCTTATGTAAATGGACCCAGTTAGGAATTTTCCATGAAACCTAGTGCTATACTTACAGAAAATAGTGCACTTCATTCGAGCAATAACAAGCAGCAATGCAGATCCTACTGTGAGAGCAATAACTCTTAGGACTTATTAGCTTCTCTATGCTTTGACATTATCATTACGCTCATCACTCCAGCTAGCAGCTTGCGCCGTGTGCTTTCTGAAGATCACCACAAATGTGCTCTTGAGAGTTCAAGCAGGAGCCATCCTCACGAGCTCCCACACAGTTGAACTTTTGCATTGCATCAAGAACCTCAAAACAGACATCAAATCCCTAAATAGGCCCATATTTTTGCTTTGGCTAACAACTTTCCCAGAAAGCCGATATGAATCGAGTGAGTGATTTCAGTCAGGGTCTCGGATTGTCATGAAGGACCCCGTGGTCTTCATGTGTTGACAGCCGTTCCTAGTAACATTACCTTTGCCAAACCGCTCCTGTGTGTTCTGAAACACGTCGATGAAGGGGAACGTCTTCTCTCCAGGCGGGGGTAAAGGTGAGGTCACACCTGGCATAAAAACGATCAATGGCACCCGGGTGGCCACATCAAAGTTGCTGTACTTGGCCCATTCGCCGTGTTCTCCTAATGACCAACCTGAGAAAGAGAGCAAACTGTGAGAAGCTATTCCAACTTGCACACAATGACCATTTCCAACCGCCTTTGCTGACAGAATGTTTCTCTGGGTTTGGAGCACGAGGCCGACAGATTGGGGTGAGAGCAGGGCCGCAAGGCAGAACTACTGAAAATGACTTTTAAAAGTCTGATTCAAGCGCTGAATTGAAATAGTGAACAGTATGGGGCAATGCACATGCAAAGGGTCTTGTTTTAATTGGAAAGATTATTTAGAATCAGTTCTAGTGTGAATGGCATCTAAAAGCTACTTGTTAGTAACTTTGTAAGTACTTCTGCTCATGATAAATTCTTTTCAGTTGTTACATTTTGTTGGCAGTAGTTTTTTTAAATATTAAAATAGACCACTAGGACTTCTTCTCAGTTAACAAGCATTGTATGTTTCATACATACTGTGGCTATCAGAATATAAAATAAATGGCCTGATAAGACATTAGATGTTAACTTTTAATATACATATTCGACTGATTAAATATTATTTATTAAAAAAGTATTGTCCGGACCTCCGCCGCAAAGAAAATATTAGAGACCGCACTATAACCCACTCCAGGCCTTAAATTTAGGGGAACCAGTGAAATTCCACTTATTTAAATTATATTTTGTAATTTAACAAATCAACCGTTTAATAAAGTTATTTTATGATCTTTGGTGGAGAAACACTTTATTTTCCAGAATGCTCCTTATGTAGCTTAATGGACCCAAACAACAGAAAGCAGATCGAATGTGGAAAATGCACATTTTGTTATTTTATAAGACTAATGAAAGTCCTGTTAAATTGTCTTGAATTGTAATTTAAACTTTTCTTATTTTTATTCAAATTCCGGTTCAGTGTGATATGACCAATTTAATTCAATACTCCACCAAAAATTGCTCAACCATGCAAAAGACACATGCATTACATACATTTATACTACAGTACGACAAGACAAAACACATGTGATGATTGAACAAACAAAAACTCAGAATTAAAAGCTAAATAAGAATTTAAGTGACAGGGCATCAGAATCAACAAATCTGAGCTTTCATATAAACCAAACACTTCAATACTGCCACCTAGTGGAATTAACAAAAACAACTGAACTAACCATGATCAGAGCTGAACACCACTATGGTGTTACTGGAGAGGCCGAGATCGTCCAGAGCATTTAGAACTTTTCCCACTTGAGTATCCATATATGACACAGAAGCAAAGTAGTGCTGTCGAATCTGCAACTGAAATGTGTGGTTATGTGGGTTAGGCCCAAACAAATCAATAGTCTACCATGCAACTATTCATATAAAGAAATGACAACTATAGTATTTTATATGGGAATTATATATTCTCTATGGAATCAAATCATGTTAAAAAAGAATGTAACTGTCATCATTTATGTATAGGGTATACAAATTATTCTACTTGTTCTCAATGTTTCATTGGCTTAAAACTGATGTTGGTGTCCAAACGCTACAAACTTTTTTATCTTTAACTAGTAATCCAAAGCAAACAAAAAATTGGGGCAGGTCATAAATAAACTGTTCACAAAGTGTAGAAACTAAAAACAGCTGCATAAGGATTATTGAGATTATTTGCGCTCGCTTGCCTCATATGGTGCTTTAACAACATTTTTATGCATATGTAAGACTAATTTACTGTTAAGCATCTTTAAAGTCCTCACTACTATTTTTATAAATAAGCATTCAATCCAATGTATGTTTTTTCATTTCTGTACCTGAAAGTCTTTAGGAATGGGGCCATACGGAAAGCTAAGGTTTAGAGCGTGTACATCTTCCCTTCTGCGGAGGTCCGTCCAGGGGTTGTAAGCCACACTAGGAAGTTTCTTGGGAACATCTGGGTCAGGAACAATACTCATACTTTCGATCGGATAAAGCTTCAGGTACTCCTAAAACAAAGATATCTTTTTTAGATTGACAGGCAGGAAACACATGTCACATTCATTGCAAAAAACGACATACCTTTGGGATTCGGAAAGGAACGTGCGGTTTATAGAAGCCAACAGCCAAGAAGAAAAGAGTGCTAGATTGTTTCATAGACTCGAGAAGCCGTATGGCCTCTGCTGTGTTCTCCATGTCAGGAAGAGTTCCCAGAGGCATATCCGACACATTCACGGCGCACAGCAAATTAGTGTGTAGTGTGCCATCCTTATTTTTACAAACCTAAGAGATCAACACGAGACACTGGAGATAAACATTGCAAGCTTGCAGAAATGTCACTCATTCCTATGGATGAAGATTTCACCCATCGTCCATGATGATGTCGTTTTTATTTTAAATTAAGTTTTTTATTTACATACATCATAATCTGTACAAACAGATGTAAATCTTTATGATCTAAACAGCTTTGAAATGAGCTCATGTGACCAGCAGATGTCAGAATCGTGTAAAGGAAACATTCCACCAAGTATAAACAGAACAGTCATGCAAAAGTCATGTGATCTTTAAAGTGACTAGTATGCCTTCCAAATCATAAAATATATATATTATGTAACCACACTCATATATGTCTTCATCAGAGTGATATTGATCTGTCTCTGCACCAAGTTACTGTTATGTGTTTTCCATTTCTTCACCATTCTTAACACTGCTTGTGATTAAAAGCTTATGCATTGGACTGGAAGTGTGTGCACCTACCTATCCGCACAAACACGCAAGCAAACACGCAAGCAAACACACACAAACACACTGACCTTCCCCTTTTCATATTTAAAAGAGGGAGGATGATACGTCGGTACAGACCAGCTGTATGGGTAATCATCCGAGTGGTTGGAGGCAATGCCTTGAGAACAAGCACATAAAACAGACATTATTAGAAAACATAAGGACAGTTAGAACATGTAATCGTAGGAAGGTAGGGGTAGATATCTAGATAGATAGATAGATAGATAGATAGATAGATAGATAGATAGATAGATAGATAGATAGATAGATAGATAGATAGATAGATATAGAGATAGACAGATAGACAGATAGACAGATAGATAGACAGACAGACAGACAGACAGACAGACAGATAGATAGATAGATAGATAGATAGATTTCACAGCATCTTAATAATCAAAACTGATCCACGCATTGGCATTGTTTTAGTTACCTGGATGAAAAACTTTTCCCACTGACAGTGTGGTGTATCCATTAGACTTAAAGTATTGAGGAAGTGTTGTGTAGTTTCCCGCATGCACTCGCCAGTAGGAATTGAAATCATACAGCTTCGTGGTGTCAGGTCTTCGACTTGTTAGAAACGACACCCGACTAGGTGCGCAAACAGCTTGCTTTAAGAGAAAACAACAACGGATCAAGTGCATACTACAAACCAGGCTTACTATATAGTTGGTGCGTGTTGTGTTGTGTTGTTTGTTTGTAAGCATGTATAAACATACCTGTGCATACGCGTTATGAAAGACTTTGCTCACAGACGCAAGCTGATCGATGTTTGGCGACTTGACCACCGGATCAGAGTAGCAGCCTAATGTTGGTCTCAAATCATCAGCCATTAAATACAGGATGTTAAATTGTTTGTTACATGTTACAAACACATTCTGCTCCCAAAGGTGTACAATTAAAACAAACAACCAGGTGGGAGTTTTAACAAACATGATGGTAAAATCCTTCGGCAATGAAACAAAGATACTTCTTTATAAGTCAACGGTGGCGCATATTTGTTTTATGTTCTGCAGCATATCAGCGGTGTTTTGATTCCTGGTTGTCGGAAACGCCCCCTTGGCTCTAATCCTATAGGGAGCGCAGACAGAACATCTAGTCCGCGCATTGGTTACTGGGTCGTACGTCAACGCCGCTGGTGGGGCTGTCGGGTCTTTGTTTTACCAAAACGTTTCGGCTCCAGTTAGTTATCGAGACTTATTTATTGTCCAGCATTCATTTGGCTGTTTTTTGCTTAATGATTGCAGACATCACTGAAGTGGTCCTAAACCAACATTTTTAGTGTTTGACTTTAACTTCATGTTGAACTATCTGTTTTATTTGTAATGTTGTCATTTGTTGGAACATAAAATAATTGTTATCATTTTGATTCCGATTTTTATAAGTCCTCTTCGGCTCCCTCCACACGCTACATTAAAGAGAAATGTGGAGATTGTGTATAGAGCTCGTTCCAAGGTGATATAACATAACGCTTCATTATGAAAGGTCTTTGTACACCTCTGAAGACAAAGCTATGCACAATATATTGCATTTCAGACCACAGATCCTCCAAAAAAAGGATTGAAAAACATTGGATATTTAAGCTAAGAATACCTGACTGGGAAATGTTGGAAAAAAACGATTGGCCTACTGTGAAACTAAGGCCTCCAACAGTTGGCAGCAAGTTTTTTATTAAGGTCAGTCATGCATTCAACCTATGGTGAGATTTGGGCCTTACTTTGATATTTTCTTGCGATAAGACGGTTAAGTACGAGATAATATGATTTTATTAAATATAATAACAGTCAAGTGTTTTGATGGATCTTTTTTTTCAGAAGATAAGACTTCTTAAGGGATAGTGCACCCCAAAATGAAAATTCTGTCATTATTTACTCACCCCCATGTCATTTCAAACCTATAAGACTTTCTTTCTTCTGCAGAACGCAAAATATATGTTGAAGCAAGTTGGTCACAGAAAGCTATTGGTCCCCATTGACTTGCATTGGTTTTGTGTCCATACCATAATTAAAGAGAATGGGGACCAACCATTTTTGGGCTCTTGAGAAAAGTAATTAATAGTTTGTGTTTTCCTATCAACTGGCTGGCTTTAGGGGAAGGATTCCATGACTGAATTTGTCAGAGGGTGCTATCAGAAACACTGTGCATTTGTCCTCCGTGATCCCGGTTACAATTACACGTTTAAATTTCTCAAATTTTTGCCTTGTATTTTCTACTTTATATTGTTTATATTTTCTAATCTTTTTTACAGTTAGAGATTTTGTAATGGTGCGCATTTAAATTCCTCAAATGTTTATATCTATCCTGTACATATATGGGTAGCTGACGAATACGTATGTGTCCTATGGTGTCACAAAGCAAAATTCAGAAAAAAAAACATGTATCATATAAAATGATAAATAGAAGAGAGAAAATAAGAGAGGTATATCTTAATTGGTAGTTTACCCCATTTTTTGGCATCACAACATAGGAGAAATTGCATATTCGTCTGTCAACTACCCATATATAAATAAGACCGGGGCCAGTTTCACAAGAGATGTAGGCTATGCATAAAGTAAAATCAGTGATTTTCTAAGTTCCTTTTAAACACAATTTCAGTTCATACTTAAAACTAAACTCATGACATCATGTAGGCCTATCTAGAAGCTGTAAATTGTGCTTGAACGTATTTGCATTTGTATTGTTTGTTTGTGTATAGGGTATGTGTGCATACTGTCAAAATTTTCCAATCACAAAATACGACTGAAATTGTATTTTGATGACCCATGACTTTTTCGAGCATTGGAAGCACACATTATTTGTTACTTTGTTTTAATGTCTAGAAATCATTTATTTCAATTGTATCGTGCTGTTTATTTATAATCTTTTCTGGTCTAAAAGTGTAACATAAAATGTATCTAATATGACAAACATGTAGCTTTGTTATTCTGTCCTTAGAGGGATAATTATTAATTGTATATGTATATATATATAATCTCTGTAATGAGTTATTAACCATCAATTCATTCATAACATGCAGTGGTTTCTGTAGAACACACAAGAAGATATTTAAAAAAACGTCTCAGTGGTTTTGTGGACATACAATGGAAGTCAACAGGAACATAAAAGACAAATAAAATATTTAAAGAACATTTAAACAAACAATTGCAACTAAAAAGAATTAAATAAATAATTAAATAAAGATGAGAGGTTCTTAATCTTACAACAAAAGCATATCCAAAATAGAAATAAAATGACAGGCACTTTTACTTTTCATAAACCTGTGAGCTTTACTTGTATCCTTAGATTCTTGAACCAGCCATTGAAGTTGGAACTTGGTAACCAGACAATTTTGGCCCTCATTGACTTCCATTGTATGAACCCACTGAGACATTTCTCCAAATTTTGGGGTAATTATTTTTGCCACGTCGTTTTTGTTCATTTTATATCCACAGTTTAAGATTTGGAACAGGTCTGGATGATTGGAATCTTGGCATATGTGGAAGTGACACTGCAAATAAGCCATATCAAGACAATTACATAAAATCTGCAATTCCAGCAAGTGGGGATTAGACTTCTAAACAGTCCAACAAGACTTGAGGTGAAGACTTAAGATCATTTAAGGTTCTGTAATGTAAACGGTTTATTGATCCGATTATCTCTACAGTCTGTGAAGCTCACTCACCTCTGGAGGTCTCCAGACCTGAAAGCAGCAGCCGAGGGCGCAAAGGCTCAAACTGAGGGCGTCCTCTACTGGACACTTGAGGAAACTTCCACTGCAGAAGCGCTATGCTTACTGCATACACTGTCCCTCTCAGGCATTTTACAATTTTGCTTATTAAGTTAAGAACTGCATTAAAATGACCATTATGGTTACCATTAGCCTGTTAAAGAATAGAATCAGTCGCTAATAACGTTTTGTAAAGGACTGTTAAACATCCTCATGTGGGTTAAAATATATAATTTTTTACCTTTCGCACGGCCTGTTTTCTCCTCCACAGGTCCACGGCAGACGGAGGTATTATCTCTTAGCCAAATCCATAACGATAAATCAATAAATAGAGCCGCGAGAAGACAGCAGGATGAGTAATAAGTGTTCGTTGAAAACATTTGTAAAACTTTGGACGTTTTCGTTAAATTGAACCACGCAGTTTTTTCTTCGAACTTTGTAACGCGGCAGTTGCTAATACGTTTTTTTCTAAAAAGGTTTAAAAGTAAAATAAAGTAAAAAATATAGGAATATAGACTAAATATTTTATTGTTCAGTAAGTTGAAGGTAATTGAATCGCATTTCGCCATGTCAATATTAAGTGAAAGCTGACCTGAGCCAGTCTCACGGGAATTCGTGAAATTGTCACGAAATGTAAATTCTATTAATTCGTGTTCATCAACACGAATTTACTTTTTTCATTATCAACAGTGTATCAAAGACCATTTTTCATTATCAACAGTGTATGTAGGCTACATTTATTTCTAACCTGATATCAAAAGAAGTCGCAAAAACTTTGTGAGTTAACCAACACCTTACTTCAACACAAATCCTAAATCCCTAAAACTCAAACCCTATCACAGCCGCAAAATTTAGTTATAAATGCTAGATTCGTGGGGTGGCAAAGCAATGATAAATTGCTCCCATTAACCTAACGTCACAGGGGAAGTCATATCGTAACAAAACATACGAATAAGATCGTAGGAAATACGAATTCCCACGAATGAGCCACCTTGTAAAATAGGAATGAATTCCCATCAGATTGTGTTGATATATTTACATTTACACATTTGGCAGACGCTTTTATCGAAAGTGACAGTGCATTCAAGCATTAGTATTCCCTTGCAATCTAATAAATAATCTAATCGCGACGCTACAATGCTCTCCCACTGAGCCACAGAAACGTTATTTACCAAAAATGTCAAAATAGTCAAAAGTCAAATAGTGAGGCATAAAAAGTGTACCAGAAAAAGAAATTAATGACTAATTTAATGCCTAGCATAATCTTAATGGACCATATAAAATGTTTAAGTTCACAGCAATAAATATTTGTATTATGTCATAAAACTAAGTACTGTAAAAATATCTTATCACCCTTTTTTAATTTTATAATTTCAAAGAACTGTGTTTTGACCAATGAATTGTTACACTGTGGGTGTCCCCAAAATTTGTATCTGACATTTTTTTCACAGCAGGAAGCCTGTGTAATGCAAACATTCATGTTTGCAGAATAAATAATTTCTATGCAGGACAGCTGTGGCAAAGCCGGATGACAGGTTTTCACCCAGTTTATTCTTCGTTCCATCCGGACCGCAAGTAATAATGAACCATTAAAAAATCGCACTATTTCTGTGGTTTAAATTGAGCAGCGTATCTACACATCAGGCGCACTCATGGACATTTATGTGGATTATATTTTTCTGCTATATCTTCATCTTTCGTGCTTCATTTGAACCCTTGCCTATATCCATGTTTATGTCTGTTAGTATGCATGCACATGATTAATCATCAGTGGCCAACATTTCGAGCAAATGGTCAGCATATGTTGTTCTATCTATGTTTTTGTCTTTTTTTTCACTTCATTCATATTTATGAACAAGGCATTAAGGTGATCTTTGTGCAGTTACTTTATGGTTTTGGTTGGGCAAGGCTCAACACAATTGCGCTTTCAGCCATATTGCTTGTCTTGATGTCATCCAAAGCACATGTGTAAGCACTCTACATCATATTTTGCATACGGGGAGGAGAGCAGAAGCTAATTTGCATTTAAAAAGACAAACACAAAACGGCGCACAAAACAGCCACAAATGGCCATGTTCAACACATTGTTATGAAATATATGTGGTGTATTTTGAGCTGAAACTTTACAGAGACATTCTGGGGATACCGCAGACGATTTTTACATTGCAGAAAACACCTGGATTTGCGGCCCTTTAAGTATGTGCAATCCCCTGGATTCGAACCCACAACCTTAGCGATGTTAACGCCATGCCCTTTCCACTGTGCTACGTTACAGGAAAGCTGATATGTATTCATACATACGAAATATATCGTATATTAAAATACTTTTGATGGAAAGTCGTGCTGACTGACACGAAAAAAGGGGGAAATTCGTGTTGATGAACACGAATTAAGAGATTACGGTTCGTGATAATTTCACGAATTCCTGTGAGCCTCTGTTGCGGTATTTATTTACTGTTACTGTGTTAATCCATCTGATTTGTCCATTTCAGTGTACAGTTCATTTGAAAGATTGAATGATAAAGTTTCCATTTTTAATAATGCTGTTAAATTTACTGAATAAAGAGACGCGAATGCATTACTTATCAAATAAGAGATAATTTATCCCCCATCTGGATATATGGATGTGTACAGTAAAGGTTTACCCTCTTTAATCGAATGTTGTTAAATTGATGCAAACTTTTTGCTGAACTATCCACAGCATTAACAGCAAAGAGCGCAGATTATGTCCATCAAGTCCATCAAATGCGTTGGAATGTTGCGATCGTTGGAATAACGATAAACTCACAGCATTTTTTTTTAAATAAAACTTACGCAAAAAAAAACATTCTGTCCTCCAGAGGGCCTCCCCATCCCCCTCGCACTTCTGGTTCCGTTTTGAAAATTGTATGAATTAAAATAATTTTATCGTAATGACCTCTCAATAAACTGCCTCACCTACAGTAATCCGTATTTCTCCTCTTTTTGTTGTGCTGTCAGTGTGTTTTACAAAGTTTTTTAAAGCCGTACGTTTTCTGCAGGTGTGTCCTGATAAACCTGCCGCTGATGATTCACTGGCTCAAGTGTACTCAAATACTATGATTTATGAAATTAGAAAATTCTAGATGTTACACAACCATCAATTATGAGAAAAGTTCTCTATATGATTTTTTCCCAAGAGGATCACTCCTTCCAAGAGGATACCGCCCATGTGTCTGAACTAACACGTTTCTTCAGTCTTGGTTTGCTTCAAAGCAGTTCACATCATGGGTAAGAATTTATTTTATCCTAAATAGCTTGATACTGTCGAAATTGAAGCATTTTAAGTGTGCATTACTGCTAAACATTGGGTTTTAAAAAGAAGACTGAAAGTATTTTTCATATTGTTCCCAGCATGCATTTTTGGAGACATCATGAAAATAGACACTACGGGAGCATCGGAGATGACAACAAAACAGGACGATTTAACTGGTAACACTTTATAATACTGTTTCATACTTATTTAAAATAATTATCTATAACCTGCTCATTAACAGCTGCTAAAAATAGCCTACCTATGTCAATAAACTGGTTATATATGATCATGATTAATATTTAAAAAAACTATTTTAACTAATTTAGTTTTTCAGTAAACTCAATTATTTTATATCACCAAACTATTGTCCAATGTTGTACTTTTCAAGATTTATTTTTCATATCAATCGTATCAATTAAATAAATCTAATGAATCTTTATCCTATTTTAGATTTTATTTATTTAAAAGGAAAGAAACTTAAGAAATACACTTCCTAATCACTGCATCTCTAGTCAACTTACCTCATAAACATATCTAACATATCTCTCCTTGTTGCTTATTATGAATATGGTGGAAAATAGCTGAAGAGTTGTGTTTTCATTATTAACTATTAAGAAATTCCTGGGAACTCATTATTAATTATCAAAAAAAATAGTGTTACTCTGTTCTTATTACTGAATCATTCTGTGAAAATCACATAAATCTTCGGTAATTATTCAAGTCTTACCATATCAGTATTAAGCAATTATTTATGATCCGGTCAGACCGGTATTAAAGTGAAAAAAAGGTAATTCTTTTATAATTACTCAGGTCTTACCATATCAGTATTAAGTAAATATGATGCGGAACAGTATATGAAGTGAAAATAATGATAGGCCTAACCAGTTAATAAAAAGCTATTCTGTGGCAAAGGAAATTAAAAATGAAAATCCCCAGTATTACCAATAAATAAAACAGCTTGTAGTGACTAGTACTACAAAAGCGTGTAGTAACTTACAATCCACACACACCAGAACAGAGCTGGACACAAAATTTATATTATAATAAATACTAACAAAAACAGTTACACAATAGTAACAGTAGTCAATGAAATATATAAAACTGGGTATGTTTTTATCGCAAAACTTATCTGAAACATGCTAACTGTAAATCCAGGTTTCAGTTATTAGCTTCCAGTTGCTTCTGTAAATCACAGTGTCTCGTTTGCTTCTCTTTTCTGTAGCTTTCATCTATCTGTATAAGTAATTTATAATATAAAGACAGCAGCAATCTCATGTTGAATATTTACATTTACATTTATTCATTTGGCAAACGCTTTTATCCAAAGCGACTTACAATTAGGGTGCAGTGGGCAGCTATCACTGCAGAGCAAACAGGGGTAAGGTGCCTTGCTCAAGGGCACTTCAGTCATTTCCTGGTGGCACTGAGAATTGAACCAGCGACCTTCTGGCTACGAGTCCAACTCTCTAACCACTAGACCACAAATGAACATATCAATATCAAATTGAAAGATGTGGTCAACTATTTTAGCAGTATTCAATCTGAACACGCTGCTCCTGTGACTTCCTCATACAGGGATGTCATGTTCATGTCACGTTGTGTGTATGCTTGCCTAAAATCCACGGATGGTGCTCCTGCGGATCTCATCGGAATAACGTGGAATTAAGCGATTGTCGTTATAACGTTACACACAACGTGAAAGCATAACCTAGTAAGCTGTTAATGATTTTTCAGCCTAAGCACAAATGATTTGAGACGTTTAAAACAAAACTAACCTGCAGTGTTCGCCCTGTTCATTAGCAAAACAAACAGCTTGCCACAGCTAAACATATTAACGCACATAATGTATTAAAGGGGGGATTTTTTTCCAGTTTTTCACAAATGTAATATAAATCATAGGGGTCCACATAATGTGTCTGTGAAGTTTCAGCTAAAAAAACACCACAGATCTTTTAATATACCATGTGCTGCATGCCCACTTTTGCATTTAAGGAGAAACGCGCTGTTTTGGTGTGTGTATCTTTAAGTTCAAAGTAAAATTAACGTTACACAGGACAATCCCGTCGCATGTTTACAAGCTACAGATGTTGCTTTGTAATAGTGAACGGACAAACGTGTAACAGTGACATTTGATCTACTTTTAAGTTGCGGCAGGTCCCTGGGGTCTTACTTCAAAAATTACGGTACTTACGATGTCTTTATTTACAGCTTTGCCTCGTTCAGTGTGAATGATTTCCATTGAGAACTAAATAAATCCATTGCTCTCTGGAACATTGTTCGGTGTTTGTCTGTGCAGCCAACAACAGAACAGTTCGTAAGTTTTGCTACTTTTGCCATGTGTTGGAACTTCACACATGTTTTCTGAGTTAGCAGATGCACAAGAGCCCCGATTTTACCATTTAAACATGGAAAAAGTCTGTTTTTCGTGAAATCACCCCTTTAACATTCATACAGCCGAACTCCAAGTGTCCATCTGCATGTATATAGAGTAAGTTTAACACTGGCTTTGAATGTTCTATTTAGCCCGTGACTGACTTCGCTCCCTTCGCTATCGTATGCTAACGTTATCCTCCTTTATATACGGTACATTTAGACTGTTGATAAATATTACTCTCATCTGCAGTTTTGTCTCGTTCAGTCGGTCTCGATCCCTCTTGAGGAACAACTTTGAAGCTAATCCTGCTTGTACTGTCCCAGGTTGAAAAAGCACTCGGCTTGAAGTGATTCGTGCAAACAAGCAGGTTTTTACTAATGGTTTCTGATGGATTTTCACTAAAAATAAAATAAATCCACTCCTCCCTCTTCCTTGTTTGGACTCTGTGCAGCGTCTACATTGCATGTTGTCCACAAACTTTAGGATTAGCTGGGGATTAAGCACTAATGGGAAGGTTAACAAGGAAACGAGATGGCGGGAGACACTGACGAGACACGAGAAAGAGCATGACAAGGCAATATATAAACCAAGCCATGACTTTCTCACACAAAACCCTAAGGCTATGCCATGACTCCGCTCCAAGAACAAGAATAAACATGACATGATAGCGGAATCTTGACAATGTTAGTGCAGCACTTACCATTTGTTCTGCATTAGTTCCTGCATGACTACTGTAACAAGATTCAAGATATGGAAGGAAGGAGGCGGGAACCGGCAGACATTTAAATAAAGTTTTAATATAAATAATAATAGCCGGCGGCCCCTCACGGACGACCGCCGGCGAACAAAACAAACCAAAAACACTGAAGCAAAACATACATACAACCATAAAACATGTTCGGTCCTCTCTCTTCGACGGTCCGGTCGCTCGTTCTCTTATATGCTCCCAATCTCCTACGTGATTCGAGCCCGGTGTGCGCACAGCTGGCGCTCATTAACAATTACTCACCGGTCTCTAACCACGGTCTCGCCCCGCCTACTCCACTACAATTACCTATGAAGTATGAAAACGTATTATAACGTGTTACCTGTTTAACTCTTATGTCATTTTAAATCACATCCAGATATTATGCACTACATTACAGATTTTGATAACAAAAATGTATTCCTGTCAAAGGTGTTGAAGCCTCTCAAAAACTGGCGGAGAATGATCTGGCCCAAATGGAGAAATACAAGAGTTTGATCATTAAAGTTGGCAAAGCAAAGAAGATGGAACCAGCTGTGATCGCCGCCATCATATCCAGAGAGTCCAGAGCTGGAGCTGTGCTGAAGGACGGGTGGGGTGACCACGGCAATGGGTTCGGCCTCATGCAGGTTGGTATGAGGACTAGGTGCATGTGTCCTTGTCGAAAATACAAAGCCAAGCTCACACTTTAAAAAAAAAGTACTGGCAGAAATTTTACGCACATTTCAGTTAATGATTAAATGTAATGTAATGTATGTCAAAACGTAAAATACATGTAAACAACTGTTATAAATGATTACGGAAAATTCCTTCATATCAATTCAGTATATTGTGGCCTATTTTAAGATGCTTTTTAAAAGTCCAGGTTCACTTGAGATTAAGGTTTAATCATAGTGTTTATACCCTGATTGGCATATTTATCAACAAGTACAAGTGTATAAGAATTAAGATGATGATATTATTTAAGTTTCTGTTTCTTCTAGATTGACAAACGCTACCACACCCCAGTCGGTGCATGGGACAGTGAGAAGCATCTCACACAAGCAACCGCTATACTCATTGACAACTGTCAAGCATTAAAAGCCAAATTTCATCAGTGGTCTCCAGAGCAGCAGTTTAAAGGTGGCGACTTTCATACAAATCAAACCTTAAATTTGCTTTCAAATCAGGTGTATGAACCGGATACGTTTGCTTAACAACACAGTCTCAAGGGAATTTGGGACATTGTCACAAACTGTAATCCATTCATTCGTGTTCATATGGGGTCAGATTTGTTTCATTATTCTGAATAAATAAACTACGATTCGCAAATAAATACAGAGAGTTTCACAAACAATTTTTAAATCCACAAATGCACAAAAAGCGAACCATAAATATATGTTAGACGTTCCACAAAAATAAATGGAATTCACAAATAAATACAACGACATTTGCAAATAAAAATTATTTACAAATGTATTTTATTGATTTATATTTGTGGATCGCTTTCTTCACATTTGTGGATCGCTTTCTGCGCATTTGTGGATCGCTTTCTGCGCATTTGTGGATCGCTGCACGCATTTGTGGATCAGTGCACGCATTTGTGGATCAGTGCACGCATTTGTGGATCAGTGCACACATTTGTGGATTGCTCTCTGTGCATTTGTGGATTTTGAAACATTCCTAACGTCAAGACGTGCGCACAATCCACAAATAGGTGGACTCCGCCCACTATCTACGCAAGCCAATCGGTTAACTTCCGCTTTTGTTGTCCAATAGGCCACGTTCTAACTTCAGCCAATCACGTTTTGCTCTGCACTAAGATTCAGGGAGTTAACATGGCGACTAGTGGCGGTCTAAAATCTGTGTTATATTAAAAAATGATAATGGCCTCTTCTTTATACTATGTAATGATCGCTTGTGTTCATATACATTGTCCGTATTGTTACATATATGCTGTATTTAAACGTGTATGACTTGATAACAGCGTGCACGGACTGGAGTGGAAAATCCCGGTGACTAGGGAGTCAGGACTGATTTGGTCTGCCAGCCTTTTTATTGTGTTTATGTACCAAAGTGCTAAATTCCGATTTTGTCATTCGATCAAATATGATCTATTACTGCATGGTTAAGCAGCTATTTCGATCCAAACACTCGGCGCGTGCCTCCTGTCAAGTTTCGCGGAGTTTGCAATGCGCACTGCAGCTGTCGGTGTACTATCAGTATAACGATTGCAGAATTAATGTGGGGGAAATCATCAGCATTTTGAATTTCTATGTCATTCATAATTCAAAATAAAACCTAATTTATACAGTCATTTCGGTTTATCCCATTCCTGAATGATCTCTGCTGCTATCGCTACACTGTTCTGTTTACTGTCTAACTCTCTGCCATGACAAAGGATGTCGATTATTTTACTATGATCTTGTGCACACAATACATTCTTAAATTCAACCCCAAAAGTAAATGATGTAAACCTATACAATTTGTGTTTTCGAACCTTACCATAGTAAATATTGGTATAGGCTACAACTGCAGATAATCAATTTACTGTAGATAATAATAATGGATGTGGCAGTGCTCTCAGTAGCGTGTTAAACGATAAACGTCTCCATTTTACCTGGTGCTAAATAAATAATTATTTTTGGGTTATAATTATGTATATATTGCTGCCTTTTAAATGACATATAGGACAGCTTTAAAATACTGTTTATTTCCATTATTTAATGACAAATAAAAGCACAACGGGGGCATTAAGAATGCAAGGGAGGCAACACAACTTTTTCTTCGATGAAAAAAGTATGAAGCAAAATACGAAACTGCCAAATAAAAATGAATTCAAGCCAATTGTACAAATGAATGAGTTCTCCATACAAACGCACAAAAGGCACTGGACATTACTGGGCATTTCAGTAAAGCGCATTTTCATACAGAGATCCCCGAAAATATGCGGAAGGTGTCCCGGGATGACGATATCGGTTGATATTGGTTTACAATGCCAGTTACCTGCAATTAAAAGGCAATTATTTTGTTTTACTTGATTTTGTTGAGAAAAAACAAGCATGCTCAGGTAGGCTCGAATCAGTCGGTTAACAAAAAAATGGCTCTTCCGCTTCGTGTACATCAAGAGACGTACTTTTAAAGATTGCTAAATGTTTAAGTTAATTTAAGTGCTCTAGCATTGTAATTTTGTGTTGATCGATGAAGTCATTTAAAACGTGCTGCATTTAGAGGCGAAATAGCCTATTCTCTCTCAATTTCAGTGAACATGCTCGGGACACATACAAACTCCGAATACTACAGCGAATATTTCGGACTTCTGAGCGAATCACTGGTAGACTACTGTTATCACTGCAAGAACTTTACTCATCCAGAGTGAGCGAGTAAAATGGCTCTCAAGATCTCTCTGGACCCCTCACACCCAGCACACTATCTCTTTGAACTGCTGCCGTCTGGTCAGCGCTGCAGAGCACTGAGCACCAAAACAGCCAAACATAGGACAAGTTTCTTTCCTCCGGCCATCTACCCCATGAACAGTTGAACAGTTAAATGTTCACTGTGCAATACATATGTGCAATACTAAACTACTCACTCACACTTATATTTATTTATTATACATATGTTACTGATTTAATATATAATATAGCTATCCCATTACCTTACACCATTTTATAGCATCTAATAACTTGTATATATGGCACATGCATAAAATATGGCATCCGGTTCTCTTTTGACATGTATTGTTTTTTTTCATATGTGTATTGTCTATTACATATTCATTTTTATTATTTTGTTACCTGTGTCTTGTCACTTTATGTGAGCTGTTTAGTAAATGTATTATACTACTATAGTATTTCTATGTGGGGAATTGTGGATGACTTGTCCCACATGATAATCTTGCAATATAGCCTACTTACAATGCTGCCACTAAAGACTACGCTTGCTATTGTTAATGTATATAACAGGTATCATATGGTTTTGTCATGGCAAAGAGTTAGTTAGTAAACAGAACAGTGTAGCGATAGCAGCAGAGATCATTCAGGAATGGGATAAACCGAGATGACTGTAGAAATTACGTTTTATTTTGAATTATGAATGACATAGAAATTCACAATGCTGATGATTCCCCTCAGGTTAATTCTGCCATCGTTATACTGGTAGTACACCGACAGTTGCAAAAAATCGGAATTTAGCACTTTGGAACATAAACACAATAAAAAGGCTGCCAGACCAAATCAGTCCTGACTCCCTAGTCACCGGGATTTTCCACTCCAGTCCGTGCACGCTGTTGTCAAGACGTTTAAATACAGCATATATGTAACAATACGGACAATGTATATGAACACAAGCGATCATTACATAGTATAAAGAAGAGGCCATTATCATTTTTTAGTATAACACAGATTTTAGACCGCCACTAGTCGCCATGTTAACTCCCTGAATCTTAGTGCAGAGCAAAACGTGATTGGCTGAAGTTAGAACGTGGCCTATTGGACAACAAAAGCGGAAGTTAACCGATTGGCTTGCGTAGATAGTGGGCGGAGTCCACCTATTTGTGGATTGTGCGCACGTCTTGACGTTAGGAATGTTTCAAAATCCACAAATGCACAGAGAGCAATCCACAAATGCGTGCACTGATCCACAAATGCGTGCACTGATCCACAAATGCGTGCACTGATCCACAAATGCGTGCACTGATCCACAAATGCGTGCAGCGATCCACAAATGCGCAGAAAGCGATCCACAAATGTGAAGAAAGCGATCCACAAATATAAATCAATAAAATACATTTGTAAATAATTTTTATTTGCAAATGTCGTTGTATTTATTTGTGAATTCCATTTATTTTTGTGGAACGTCTAACATATATTTATGGTTCGCTTTTTGTGCATTTGTGGATTTAAAAATTGTTTGTGAAACTCTCTGTATTTATTTGCGAATCGTAGTTTATTTATTCAGAATAATGAAACAAATCTGACCCCATATGTTCATGGATACGAAATGTTTCGTGTCACCCACCACGACTTTCAATCTTAAGTATCTTACCACGCAATATCTTTCATATGTATAAATATATATCAGTGCAATTTGATGGGAATTCATAGCTATTTTACAAGCTGGCTCATTCATGTGAATTCCTATTTCCTACGATCTCATTTATATGTTTTGTAATGATTTGACTTTTCCCCTGTAACGTTCGGTTTAGGGGGGGTAAGGGGAGCCATTTATCATTGCTTTCCCACCTCGTAAAACTCACGTTTTAGCAAAATCAACCCTTCCTGCTATGATTTTTGGGTGAGATAAGGTGATGGTTAGCCAACTCCTAAAATATGTGCAACTCAGTCGCGATTTCTTTAAGACTGCAAGGGAAGCTCAGCTTCCCCTATAATTGTCAAAAAATGAATGGTCAAATATATGTACTATTATGTTAACATTTTATTGACTAAAAATGTGTTAAACACATTCATCTCGAAAGAAAAACAATTTAGTTCAGAATCAGCTACTTAGGTCGGCTGATTCGATTTCCTTCTCATTCATTCCCGTAGCGTACAGTGCATTACTCTGTTGAAGCCCAGCGTCCATTGACTTCAATGGGGCTGCTTTAAACTGTTTTTTTCAGTGCTTAGAAACAAGACGGTCATTGGATAAGGCTGCGATTATGTCCCGCCCACGGACGCTCAGCGTCTCTGGGATGAATGGAGGAGTGGGCTGGCCTGGACTCCGAGCGTCTGCGTGATGATTGGAGGGTCTGTCGAAAGATTGCATCTCCTTTTGATTAACAGCAATTTTGTTCTATAAAAAGTCGCTGACGCTAAAGCTATTCAATCTCAGTCCCATTGCGGATTTTGCAAGTGTAGTCGAAAGACAAACTGCTGCAACCTATTTCTTGGTACTTGCTTTCCGAAATTTCTAGCCAATTTTCATCATACATTTCACACAATTATACACCACACTCCTTGTTTCAGTTTAATGTAATTCCCACATTACCTCCGTCGAGTTTAATATCTTTTTTACATCGTTTGTTCATTCATTCATTGTGAAATGAGCTTCCCCACTTTGAAAGACCAGCAGCCGCCACTGGTGCAACTTCTTTTGACATCATAAATATGTACATAGACAAGCAGTCTTTGTATTGAATGTCGTGCTGGTGACAAAAAAAACGCAATAAATGCTTTTGAAACGCAATAAATTGTGCTGAGTGACGTAAAAAATTTAGAAACTTGTGTCCATGAACACGAATCAATAGATTCCAGATTTCGTGCTTTCGTACTGCCTTGAGACGGGGTTGTCTTTTGAAGGTATATATGTATATTTAATGTTTTGTGCTTAAAGTATTACAGTTTTTTACAATTGCTATGACCTTTTTATCAGTTCAACTAACAATTTTCCTAAACTCTTAGCATAGCAACACACCTAAAACACATCATTGGCCAAACTGTTCCTTTCATCCTCAAAATCACACATTGTAAACTAAACTCCAACACTTGTTTTAAAAATACACTAACACAATACACTGTGTCTACCGAAACACTAAAACATGTTCTCTACTGAGAGGAACATTCTGTCAATTATATCACAATGTCATAAAAAACACTCAGATGGAATAACAGAAACTGCTTTATTTTAAATGCGTCAAGTCTGCCCTTATACAATATCCTACTTTTTGGTTTCTCGAAAAATCTGGACAATAAATGTCACTGTGTCCCAGCTAAGATTTGACTGTATTCATTCACCAGCCTCTCTGTATGATAGCCTGTGGTTTTTGACAGGGATTTTCAAACTGGGGTCCGTGGGCTCCCAGGGGCCCCCAGAAGGTGTTTATCTGCTATTTTTGCTACATGCAAAATTTTCTGAATTGTTTATATTTGTATTTTTCTAGTAGATATTTCCTTTTTTCCTCACTCAAAGTTAAAGTTACGTATTACAGTACAAATACATATTGAAATGTCTCTTCAGGGTTATATACCTCAAACAATATTTGTAAATTTGGAAACAATATGTTGTCGTTATACTGTAATATCCCATTCACTATTTATTTAATCAAATGTAAATGTTTCTTTACACATAAAAAATGATGGATGGATATGTGTTTTACATTAGGAAGGGGATCCCAGGTTCATCTTACGGTGATGTTCTGTCCCTCACTTTACATGTTTATGACAGCAGCTGTAAATATAGACTATGGCTATGATTTATATATCTGCATAACTTGGCAGTTAAAATACATAGTTTTGATCTTGGTTGAGCTTGTGTGTTAAAGAAGTTAAAGCATTTTAAATTTGTGTTAAATGTATGCATTTTATATCAAGCAAAAATAAATGTGTTAATTGTATTGCCTGCACAGCCAGATGTTGTAATAACTGTGTTAAGAGTTTAGAAAGTTCAGGAAAAATTGTCATAGCAATTGTTAAAAACTGTAATGCATGTAAACGTCTTGTGTGTTGTTTCAGGAGGAATATCAGCTTACAACGCAGGTGTAAAGAACGTCCGGTCATATGAGTATATGGACCTGGGCACCACTGGAGATGATTATGGGAATGATGTTGTTGCCAGAGCCCAGTGGTTCAAAAGCAAGGGTTACTGTTTGTGATTTTCAGAATGGCAGCATAGTTTGTCTTGTGATTAGAGTTACTGTAGTAATAATAAAAAAAAATCAGACAATATGTCTTAAGTAGCACACAAACATTTTTTGTTAAAGCCTACATTGTATGAGTCAAAATTAGCGATTTTTCTTTTATGCCAAAAATCCTTAGGATATTAAGTAAAGATAATTTTCCATGAAGATATTTTGTACATTTCCTAACCTAAATATATAAATACTTTATTTTTGTGAGTGGATGGCCTGCCACAGTGCATCCAATTAGCATTTTCAAAGGCAATTTTCTCAATAAATTGTTTTTTTCTGCATCCTGAGATTCACGAGTTTCAAACGGTTGTATCTCTGAAAGATATTGTTCTATCTAATTATAGCTTAATTATTCAGCTTTTGGATTGTGAAAATCTCAATTTCGAAAAAATATCCCATAAGGCTGTTTTGTGGTACAGGTTCACATATGATGATGATAGGCATTAATCATTTCAATTGTTTGGTCTCCCATCATAATTTGTGGATTGTTAGAAGTTTTATTTGAAAATATTATATATTTTTAATTTCTTTTTTTTCTTTATTTGGTCAAACTATGATTTCACTGTACACTGCCTCTGATGATGTTGATCATGATGGAATAAAATAAAATGCTCTGAAAAGCGAGGTGTGCTATGACTGGCCAGGTAAAGCCACAATATGGAAGAATTTTGTAATGAAATATCCAAAAATCACTTGCACAGTGAGATATACAGTTGAAAGAAAAAGTATGTGAACCCTTTGGGCTAACTTGGATTTCTTCATAAATTGGTCATAAAATGTGTTCTGATCTTCATCTAAGTCAAAACAATAGAGAAACACAGTCTGCTTAAACTAATATGGCACAAACATTATATGCTTTCATGTTTTTATTGAACACAACATGTAAACATTCATAGTGCAGAGAGATTGCTATTTAAAATAATGGCCCGTCCTTGTCTCTCTTGTAATTGTCCTATATCATTGACTTAATATCCGGTGCTCCATACTACCCTCAGTTTCCGGTTGTAGAAACTACGACACATGCAAACGCGGAAGTGGTTATACAGCATCTGGGACGCAGCATCTGTTGTTCTGTTATTATGGATCACGATTACCCTTTGGCGAGTAAATGAAACCCCAAAAAGTGTAAACATAGGCCAAATGAGGCAATTAGGCTTATGGACAAACAAAGAAATAAAACGGGCATTAATATCGGCGTGGCGTTTTTGGAGAGAGCTCTGCGACCAACTTGGACTCGAAAGAGACTCCGTTCTCGCGCGTGTTTTAATAGACAGGTAAGCAATTTTTGTTTATTGTACACTAAATACTCATGGACAGATTATTTGAATAGTTATGAATGCAGTTACCCTATGAAATGCAGCATATGTCGCACAAACATATGAAGCCAACTATTCAAGAAATATCTCATGAATGCACAGGGACGCATCCTCAGTGATGTATCATGGGATCATTGGGTGTTTCGCAACATCATACACCCTTGCCCAGGCAACCCAGCCGGGGTTGATAAAGCCCCGACTTGTGTCCCAGTAGCCTCTTAATCCAAAGCCACCTTGTGGCATTCTCTACGGCTTTGTTTACGGACTGAATGGCCCTCTTCTTGGCTGCCCCTGTAACGCCCAACCTACTGAGGACTTTGCAAAGTGAACATCCTGCGAAGCCTCTACGGCTCATAGAAGTTTCTCCAGCCTCTCTCCCTGCACTCCTCCACCAGTTCCTGGTACTTAGCACGTTTCCTCTCATTGGCTTCCTTAATACGTTCTTCCCAGGGCACCGTAAATTCCAGCATGATCAGCTGATTTGAAACCTCGGAGGTAACTATCATGTCTGGACGGAGACTTGCTATTGCAATGTGCAGAGGAAACCTCAGCTATTTACCCAGGTCTACCTTCAGCTGCCAGCCCGAGGGTTTGTGGAGAAGGCCTGTTGCTAATTGTTGGCACGCCCAGGGTTTCTCTCCAGCTTTAAAGAAGGGGACTGCCTTCTTTGGAGCATGATGGTACTTGCTGGTGCTGATGGCTGAGGCCAAGCTCTTAGCAGCCGCCTTAAGCATCTGGTCATGGCACTAACGATAGTGACCATCAGCTAGAGCCTGTGGGCAGCTACTGATGAGATGTTCTATAGAGCCTCATCCAGAGCAAAGAAGGCAGGAAGGTGTCTCGCTCTTCCCCCAGACATGGAGATTCGCTGGGCTTGGCAGGGCAGGGCATCGTACACAGCTTGTACCAGGAAATGGACCCGATGAAAATCTGCCTTTAAGATGTTTGCCCAGGTGATCTTGTGCTGCAGTGTACTCTCCCACCTAGTCCACTCTCCCTGCCGCCCTGCTCACTTGCTCTTCCTCTACGCCTGCTCGGACCTCTTCCTGGAGAAGATGGTGTCTTTCCCTAGGCTAACCGAAGTCTTTGGGAAGTAGCCCAGGCCTTTTTGGGCGTGACTCTGCCAACTCCACTGCTTTCCCAGCCTTCCATTTCCTTCCTGTCTTCACCTAATGACACCTTGCATTCCCTGGTGTCCCTGTACTGTAGGACTTCTCTGGTGTATACCACCATGAATTCTTCCGTGAGGCCACTGAAGGGCAGCTGCAGGATGTTACTCGTCCCATACAGTGCAGCGCTGGTAAGACTGCGTGGAAGACCCAGCCACCACCGAAGAAACCCACTGATCTTCCTTTCTAGGGACTCAACTTTTGTCATTGGGACTCCATAGACCAGCAGTGGCCACAGGACTCGGGGTAGGATGGAATGCTGGTAGATCCAGGCTTTAAATCTACTAGGCAGACCGGACTTGTCTACCTCGGTGAGCCAATGTCAAGTTCTTTATTGGACTTCAAGATGGCGGCAAAGTCTTTCAGGCTGGAGTCAAAGAGCTTCCCCAAACTCTTGACAGGTTGGTCAATGATGGTTGCAATGACAGTTCCTGAGATGGAAAAACTGAACCTGTCAACCACTTTCCCCTTCTTCAGCACCATGGACTTGGATGGCTTAAAACTCATCTTGCCCAGGTGATGAGTCTCTCAAGTCCTTGTAGGATCCACCTGCTCCCTGGGACCGATGTCGTTGTGATGGTAAGTTCCATATAGGCTCTTATAGGGGGCTGTTGTACACCTGACTTGGTTAAGGGCCATCTGCATTCCACCTCGGCTGACTTGACCACCATGTTAATGGCAAGATCGAAACGAATAACAGAGATGGTACAGCCTGTTATTATTCCTTTTCCCAATAACGTTAATTGTTATTGCTGTGAGTTCGTTTCAATTTACTTTTTAAATGACGACTGTATGACTGTTGTGCTACCAGTCTAATATCAGTCGCAGGCTAGTGTAGCATTACAATCCACGTTTTTTGCAAGCTAATTCATTACGATGACATAAAATAAATTAGTTAATTACCTCGTCCAAATATTCCATATTGTGGCTTTAACCAGTGCGTAGTCGAATACTGCAAGCGTGTGCAGAAATGTAACGCCTCTTACCATATTGGGATCATCAGGTTCCAAAGCAGGTCCACCCACCTTACTTGCGTATACATTTGTCTGGTCTTAGTCAAATCATACCAGAACTGACGTAGATTCGTGGGTCTGTGGTTACTAAGGTGTTTCAGCCCAGTCTGGACATGTCTAATACATGCATGGGCAACTTATAACATACCAAAGAAACAGAATGTAGTTACTGGATCATTTAGAGGAAAGCCATAAACCCCCTCACTCCCTTTTTTCCTGGTTTCTAGATACTATCATCAAAAGACCATAGCAAACCTGGCTCCATAGTTCTGGTTTTAGGTTTTGAACTCTCACCGAGAGTGTGATAACCCTTTGGTTTCTCTGTAGGATATTTAGGACTCCTAAGCTTCAAACCATTGGTGAGAAGTGTCTGTGGCATCTCTAACTTCACATCTGAGGCTAACCAGAGAAACTTCTCTGACAAATAATAAACTTATGTGATTTAAACTATCCTTTTCTATAAATGTATCGACATGTCTAGGTTGTGTGTTGGCACTCGTGGCATTTTAAATAACTGTTTGATGTACAAGATTTGATATTGGGTTCATTCGATGTATTCATACGTTGGGATGATTCACAGCTCAAAGACTTGCATGTTTCATATGTAACTACACATCTCTGAATTCCCTATAGGATGAGCTATGTTATAAAAACATAGTATACATCATACTATGTCCTTAATTAAGTTTAGGTATTAAATGCAAACTGACCATACTGCCAGAGCTATGCAAATGAGGCGCCATGAGAAACAAAGGAACTTTCTCTGGCCCACTTTCATGGCATTGGCCCGCAGACCATCACCGATCCACTTTGGATACTTTTGAATTAGGAATTGGAAGGGAAAAGAAAGAGGACGCGGAGGACAATCCAACGGACACCCCGGCTTGGGGGTCCCCTCTGGGGAACCTAAACTCAGCGTTTCAACAGGACTGCATTCTGAAACCATTCAAGATTTCCATCCATGCGCATACGGATATTGTTCTATCATCGAGATAGCAAGTATCCAATTCTATATATTAGAATAGCTGCGTTGTTAAATAGCTTGTTAAAGATGATTTTATTGGTTTTCAGACATGTTTTACCTGCCTCGCGGCCATGCCCTCTCTCTCTCTCTCTCTCTCTCTCTCTCTCTCTCTCTCTCTCTCTCTCTCACTCTCTCTGCGCTTCCTAGCGCGGATGTGTGTTTGTGTTTCATGTATTTGTTTGTCGTCATTATGTTTACCATGTAGAGTAGAGTTTAATAAAAACCATAAAGGCATTTGTGATTGGTTTTCTGTGTTCACGCTCACAAACTTGGTCACTTAAACTGTGTTTCGATCTATGCTACCTCTGCTCTTAATTCTGTTTGGTAAAGTCACGTTACTTATGGTCATGATATAACGTTAGTGTATAAAATCATTGATGCATTTGCTGGACGAATACATGAAGGATTTTTATCACTATACTGCTAATCAGAATTTGTAAGATATGTATGTGTAATGACGATTATTATACATATTTTCCTTTGAGCTAAACCTATTCCTTGAATGAAATTGATGTTTTAAACAACTCATTTCATGGATGTGATCTTGATAGATCTGGTGGAGAATCATATTTGGTGAGTTAATTAATTAATTAATTTTAACATGCAGCTAAAATCGCTACAAGAAAAACACGCGTTCGAGCCCCCTTTAATTTCCCACTTTTTTGATAATCCTTAAAGCCCGTTGTTATTTTTATGAAACATTCAATACATATTTGGAGATGCAAACCACTGATGTTTTTGTCTTTGACCATAACTGACTTCTTGAAAGTGAAGTCCAAACTAAATAAAAGTAAATAACAAAAACAACGTGAGGTTCTGAGGTTGTAAAACCCCCCCCAAAGAACCCAATAAACCCATTTGAACAAAGAATCGAAAATTCATTGTAAATCTGAAATAAAAATGACAATAATGAATAGCTGATAAGCATGACACTTGGTAAATAAATGACGGGGCATCTTTATAAGGCTATGTTCAGAATTATATAAGGTTCAGCCATAAGGTGGCACTATAAGTAAACTTACATGAACTTATGGCTGAATTTTAAAGTTTATCAGTGACAGTCCCTTCAGGTGCCAGAAAGGCCGGACTTACCATTGGGCTTGACAGGGCTCCAGCCCAGTGCCCCCGCCCTTCAGGGGGCCCCGCCTGCTCTCGTTCATTTAATTTGTGTAGTTATATGCCAGTCATTTTATTTTTCA
This sequence comes from Triplophysa bombifrons, assembly GCA_029783895.1. NCBI lineage: Eukaryota > Metazoa > Chordata > Actinopteri > Cypriniformes > Nemacheilidae > Triplophysa > Triplophysa bombifrons. Next base: position 19,046,531 of record CM056464.1, read on the forward strand.
TTTAAACTTTGTTCATCGGTCTAGCACGATTTAATAGCACTGCCGTATGTAAGGATTGGTGTCGTTTAATTAGCTTAACTTTCCGTCAGGCATGTTGGCGTATCTTGATTAATTAATTAAAATGATGTATAACAGAGAGGTGCCCTATTTGCCATGCACAACCTCAGTTAACTAGACTTTACAAAACTATGGACCAATCTCATTATTCTGAAACTGTTCAAGCCATAATAAGCTGTTTCATCTCATTATTATGAATATAAATTTAAAGTGCATTTCAAACTCATCGATCTGTCATAAGCTTAACTGATGGAATTGCAATAAAACACTAATCTATTTTTAACACTTTACAACATCCATTTGTTAACATTAGTTAAGCCTTAGAATACATGTCTGCATGTGTTCTTAATATTCATTTTCACTTATATTTTTAAAAACATTGTAGATGCACCACAAACTAACATAAACAATTGTATGTGGCATTAACTAACAATGAACAAGATTAATAAATGCTGACAACTTTAGCTCATTGTTGCTATCATGTTAATGTAGGGTTTCCTACATTTTAGATCCGTGATGTATAATCTCTCAAGATCCTCCATAAATACAGGGAAAACACACACATTTGATCCTTTTTAGTAGTTTTCTTATTATGAATCGATAAGTTTAACTGTAATTTTAAAATACATAATGGTAGGGCTTTATGATTATGTCAAAAACCTATATTAGTCCCCTTGAAATTGTAATGCTGATATTAATGTTAATTGGATTTTACATTTAAGAATGTTTGAAACTTCCTACATGCTATAAACACACCACTTGTGGCTCCCACTGTCAAAACAAAGCATTATAACAAGTAAACCAACGAACGAGTGTCATTGTTAGTCAAAACATTTACTAATGCTGACAAATACATGATTTTAAACAGTAGGTGGGCCCCGAAAACAACTCAAGTCCAGGGGCCCCCATTCTGCTAAGTCCGGCCCTGGGTGCCAGACCAGGTCATATAGATCAAAATACAGTAAACAACATTTACACTATCACAAATAGGAGAAATGTTGAAAAATGAAGTTTGGTAGCCTACTATTTTTGTCTTTGGATGAAATCTCCACATAAACATGTTTTATGTAACATATACTTTAAAATGGGCTGATTTTTGGTGTAAGTAGTTGCAAGCCTTTTTGATTTCAAGCCCGTTATTGTCCACAAGATTGAAAAAGGCCCTTCATTTACTCTCTCACTTGCAATAACTATAACTGACCAGACAGCAGATGTTACACAATTTTGTGGATATAAGCCAGGCCAAACACATTTTACAGTACACTACAGGATAAAAATAACAAGCTTCACACATGTAAGTATTTGCTGATTATATAAGAATAATAATATGGTTCATAATTGTTAACATATTTCATTATTTTGAGACTTGGTCACACTTTCTGTGTTGTTTTTATTTGTGTCTGCATATTTAAGCAATTTTTATGACATAGGCCTAATTTGTGACATTACAGTATTGTGTAAAGTACTGTACTTCACTTTTACTATTTACTTCCTCCTATGTATTTTTCTTTTCTATTTCCCTTTTTGCCGCCTCCCCTGGCCTGTTTTCTGAACACAATCTGCCAGCTGAGTCTATACTTGCAAAGACCTGCTTACTTCTGATTCGCTGGCTTGTGACTCAGACAAGAATCTTGCAATGACTGCATTGTTTTTTAATGGTGTTGCCCCACCTTCCAGGAAGAACTTGAGAGGAAGAGAAAGAGAAACGGTTTAAAAGTCTGATTTACTGCAGTGATTGTTCACATCAAGTGCAGTTCTGAGTCACCATGGGTAAGTTAAAGTTACGTCTTCTTTATCTTAATATTATAATATATTATTATAATATTATAATACTTAACAGTATTAAAGTGAAGCTCTGCTGAATATTCTGTATATTTTAACCATCTACTGAGGGTTGAAACGTGATGTTGTTTGTTCCCAGCATGTATTTATGGAGACATCATGAAAATAGACACTACTGGAGCATCAGAGATGACAGCAGGACAGGACAAATTAACTGCGAAGGGTATGAAAATTGAACTCAAATGTAATTTTGATTAGTTACCACATAGTCAGATCAATATGCACAACTTTACAGTTTCTGTTAACATTCATTTATTCTTGTTAAAGGTGTTGAAGCCTCTCAAAAACTGGCTGAGAATGATCTGGCCCGAATGGAGAAATACAAGAGTTTGATCATTAAAGTTGGCAAAGCAAAGCAAATGGAGCCGGCTGTGATCGCCGCCATCATATCCAGAGAGTCCCGAGCTGGAGCTGTGCTGAAGGACGGGTGGGGTGACCACGGCAATGGGTTCGGCCTCATGCAGGTTGGTTTAAGGAATGGGTGTGTACTATTTGAAAATACAAAGTTGAGAACAGGTTTACTTGAGATTTGAGTTAAAAGTTAATAATACTTGTTTTTAAATTCATTAATTCAGTGTTTGTGTGAATAGAGTTTAACAATCAGATTATCTCTAGTTTCCACTATGAGCTGAGCTAGACTGATCAGATTTTTTGATCTGATCTGATTTAGTAACAAATACTTTTGCTGTTTTCTTTGTTACTTCTGATTCTTTTAGGTTGACAAACGCCATCACAGTCTCAAAGGCACATGGGACAGTGAGGAGCATTTCACACAAGGAACTGAAATACTTATTGACTCGATTAAACAAATCAAAGCGAAGTTTCCCAAATGGACAAAAGAACAATGCTTTAAAGGTCATTAACCCTTATTAACTCTGCGTACTCTGTGAACACATATGCAAAGAATTCCAAAGTGCTTCTTTGTCATTAATTAACATTTTTCTTACATTTATTATTTTTTATATTAATTGAGTTACCAAGGGACATATGTTTACACTTTTTTTACGCCACTGATAAATACTCAGATATTAGATTAAAGTCATCACTCAAACATATTTATAGTACAATGTCTCATTTGTAGTGTTATGTTTGTTTCAGGAGGAATTTCAGCTTACAACGCAGGTGTGGGGAATGTTCGTACATATCAAAATATGGACGTTGGCACAACAGGAAATGATTATGCTAATGATGTTGTAGCCAGAGCCAAATGGTACAATGGAAAGGGTTACTGAAGAACAGCTGGTTAAATCCAGCCCTGCTTGTATTTTGTGGTTATTTGTTTATCTTTTACTAGTTTTTGAACATGTAAAGAGTAAAATAAAAATCTGTGGAATAACAGCCTTAAGCAAAGTATGTACTTCACTTTTTCTTTACTTCCTCTATTCATATTTTTTCTTTTTTTATTATTAAGTTTTTAACATCTTCCTCTGACCTATATTGCGTCCTGTAAAGTCTTTACAGGTGCTTGAGGTTTGCTACTAATAAACATGCTGCTTACAAATGTTCCAAAATGTCACGTGATTTGACCAAAAGGTCTTTTTTTATTTTTATTGTTACAAAGCAGCTGTACATGAGACATATTGACTATAAGTTAATCAACTAAAGTTATATACCTTTAAAAACAAGAAAAAGGTGAAATCACAGAAGACAGACATACCCACATACAAACACTCCACACACACATTCTTACACACATCGACATAGACACTCACACATGGACGGACACACAGACAAGGTCACACACACGAACGCACAGTGAAAGCACACATTTAAGATAAAGGAGAGAGAAACACAGGTCAAATATTAAACAGACTTTAAATACCTATATGCAATATTAATGATGTAACACTTTTCTATAGCAGCCCCCCTGGCAAGGCAAATAGTGCAAAACAGTATGCAAATGTTGGCGAGGAACCCAAAACTTCAATTTAGAAAAAAAACTTAAGGAGAACCCAGGTTAGATATATCATTGTAATACAATTCAATGTAGGGAAGGAAGGAGACGGGAACCAGCAAACACTTAAACATTTAATAAAACAACAACACATTTAATATACAGCCGGCAGCCCCTCATGGACGACTGCTGGCGAATAACACAAAGTATATAAACAGCCAGCAGCCCCTCATGGACGACTGCCGGCGAACAACACAAACCACAACTAAAATCCAAGCCTGGTCCTCTCTCATCGATGGTCCGGTCGCCCGTCCTCTTATGATCCCGATCTCCTCCGTGACACGAGCCTGGTGCGCGTACAGCTGACGCTCGTTATCACTCACTCACTGGCCTCGACTCACGGTCTCGCTCCGCCAACTTCACTACATACCCCCATCGCCCCTCACAGGCTGGGGGTACCCCCGAGACTGTGCTTGCTCCCTCCCCCGGGGGGGGGGTTCGCCCAGTCTCTGCGTACATTTCCCCTGGGGGTATGCACCGACGAGATGAGAGAACGGAGATGGGAGTCCTTGGAGCGACCCGAAAGAGAGAGGGGAGAGAGGAAAATTTTTTTTGAGTCCGGTTCCCAGACATGCTGCCACTGGGTCCTCAACCACTACTCTCCTTCGCGGTGCCTTGCGGTGGCCCTGGGCGCTAGGTGGACGGCTCGACCGTCCGCCCCCTGGCGGCCGGCGGTGGCTCCTCCTTTTGCGGGAAGTCAGGGCGAGTTCCCCGTCCCCTGCTCCTCCCCCTTGGGCGGACGGACACCGGCTCCGGCCTATGGCGGACGGTGGTGACTCCCCCGCTCCTGCTTGTACGTTAGCCTCCCCACCTGGACCCAAGAGTCCCACCGAAGCTTTGGCGGCCCGCGATGGCTCCTCCTCTTCTCCAGAACCACCGCTTCGAGCACTCACTGGAGGACGCCCTTCGTCCTCGCTGCACCAACGGGAACCGGCAAACACGAAAACATTTAATAAAAAAACAACACAGTAAATAAACAGCCGGCCTCACGGACGACTGCCGCCGAATAACACAAAGTAAATAAATAGCCTGCAGCCCCTCACAGAAGACAGCCGGCGAACAACACAAACCACAACTAAAATCCAGGCCTGGTCCTCTCTCATTGAAGGTCCGGTCGCTCGTACTCTTATGCTCCCGATCTCCTCCGTGATACGAGACCGGTGCGCGTAGAGCTGACGCTCATTATCACTCACTCACCGGCCTCGACTCACGGTCTCACCCCACCTACTTCACTACAATTCTTGAGATGGAAAAATGCAATTTTACAGGTGTTGGCGACATGGCTCTCAAATGACGGATTACTATCGAATAAAACACCAAGATTCTTAGTTTCAACGAGGGCTTTATGGAGCATCCGTCAATAGTTAAGTAGTATTCTTGGTTGTTAGGTACAGCGGTTTTCGGACCAATAAGTGACACTTCTGTTTTGTCCGAGTTCAGTAATAAAAAGTTGTTACTCTTCCAGTTTTATATATTGACTATGGATTCCATTATTCGATGGAACTGCTGTGTTTCATGAGGCTTCGAGGAAATATAAAGTTGAGTATCATTAGAATAACACTGAAAGCTAATTCTGTGTCGCTTTATTATATCTCCTTTAAGAAACAACATGCTTTAGAAGTAAGGCGTTGTGTAGAGTTTATGGTACCATGGTTTTCCAATATCTGTCGCTTTGGAAGGTTTGTCATGAACTATTTATCTGATATGCAGATTCTCATGCCAAAACAGAACGAAAATGATAAATTATTTCAGTCAGGAAAACTGGTGTGTGTCTGAATGACTACTTACAATTAAAATTTAGTATTTTTTGCACTACCTGTACAGTATCTGTGTTTTTATTGACACTGTCTTAAAACACTTCAAGTTCAAGTTAATTTTATTGAGTATACGTAAGGAAATTCAAATATATTTTTATACTTCTATACTTTCAGTACTAGTATACTCGTAAGTCCATTGCAATACTTGGCCCGAAACTCATTTGAAAATAAAGAAGTGTACTTTTGAATCATATTTGTATCAAATTAGTAAACAACTAAACTATGTTTCTCTGAGAAGTATCAAAAAAGTATACAGAACTATAAATATATTTTTATTTTGACAGAAGTAAGCAAGTAGCACACTTGAATTAACTTACATTTTGTAAGGGAAAGATACACACCCCTTTGTGTCTGATACTGTAGCTTGCTTCTAAAGTCAATGGCAGTCAACAATACTGACAATTCACTTTTGATCATCTTATTGAACCATTAAAAAAATTCTGGATATTAGTTTCCTCTTTTTTAAACGGTCATCAATTAATGTTTTCGCATTAACATGTAAACTCTTGACCTACTTACTCACTGTCCTTCCCGTGTCTATCCTCCCCGGTGCAGACGTCACTAAACCACGCCCCCCTTTCCACATACCCCCACCATCCGACTCAGGTCGAGGCCCCATCCTGCCTGCAGCCTCCCCTCCTCCGGGAGAGGAATTCGGCTACGGACATCTGAGACACAGGTTTGTGGATCACCTGAAATTTAAAGGATTGTAACGCCAGATACCACCGGGTGATTCGCGCGTTGATGTCTTTCATGCGGTGGAGCCATTAGAGAGGAGCGTGGTCCGAATGGAGCGTGAACTCGCGCCCCAGGAGATAGTAACGGTGGGTGAGGATTGCCCACCTGATCGCAAGGCATTCTTTCTCAATGGTGCTGTACTTCGTCTCTCTCCAAGAGAGCTTCTGACTGAGGTACAGCACCAGCCGTTCTTCTGCCTCCGCCCCTTGTGACAAAACCGCAACTGCTGCCGTCTTATCAATTTGGGGACTCACCTGACCGTGATCCAAGTGGAAGCCTAGATACCTTACCTCCACACGCCCAATTACACATTTCTTCGAGTTAGCCGTGAGCCCGGCCCCTCTCAGCGAACTCAGGACCACCCTCAGATGGTGCATATGCCGCTCCCAGTCATTGCTGTAGATGATGATTTCGTCGAAGTATTACGTCGCATACGCAGCATGCGGACGCAGCAGGGAGTCCATGAGTCACTGAAAGGTGGCCGGAGCTCCGAATAAGCCAAACGGAAGTGTGAAAAACCGGTGTAATCCAAACGTTGTGGTGAAGGCGTTTTTTTCCTAGGATAGGGGATATAAGGGGATCTGCCAATATCCTTTCGTTAGATCCAGTTTCGAATAAAAACGAGCCTTGCCCAGCCGATCCAGCAACTCGTCAATCAGTGGCATCGGATAGGCGTCGAATTTCGACACAGCATTCAACCGTCTGTAGTCCACGCAAAACCAACCGGAGCCGTCGGTTTTAGGAACCAAAACTATCGGGCTCGCCCAATCACTACTAGACTCTTCTATTACCTCCATCTCTAGCATTGCTTTTAATTCTTCCTGAACCACCTTTTTTGTGTTCAGGTTACCTACATTGCCGGCTGTGAACTAGCACGTCCGGCTTCGTCTCAATATGGTGCTCGATGAGGTTAGTGCGACCCGGTAGGGGCGAGAACACATCCCCAAAAGCTGTTTGCAACCTGGCCATGTCGGTGAGCTGGGAGGGTGAGAGGTGATCCTGGGGCCAGGGCGAGAGATTGGACTTTGTTGCTCGCTTCCGGCCTGAGGTCCTCCTTCTCTACTCACCACCGTCGCCAGCATCACCGGGTTCACCTCACTCCATTTTTTGCGGAGATTGAGGTGATATGCTTGATGTGCTCCGCTCCTATCTGATCTCACTACCTCATAATTGAGATCGTTTATTCGCTGTGTAACCTCAAAGGGCCCTTGCCACTTTGGGAGTAACTTAGAACTTGAGGTGGGGAGAAATACAAGCACTTTATCTCCGGGTGCAAAGTTAAGCAGCCTGGCACCCCTGTTATATTGCCGGCTCTGTCTGTCCTGGGCCTGTAGCAAATTCTCCATTGAGTGCCGCCCCAGCGTGTCGAGTTTTGTTCTCAGGTCCAGGACATACTGAATTTGGTTCTTGCTATCTGACGGTCCGTCCTCCAAAGCTTCCCTTAGGATGTCCAACACCCCACGGGGAGTAACTCGAAGGGGGAAAACCCTGTGGAGGCTTGGGGGACCTCTTGTACCGCAAATAACAGGGGTTCCAGCCACCGATCCCAATTTTTGGCATCTTCGTGTACGAACTTACGGATCATTGCCTTCAATGTGCGATTAAAGCGTTTGACCAGCCCCTCTGTCTGTAGGTGGTAGACGCTGGTACAAACTGCTTTAATGCCCAATAGCCCGTATAATTTGCGGAGGGTCCGTTACATGACGCCGTGCCTTGATCCGTAAGAACCTCCTTCGGGATTCCCACGTGGGAGATGATTTGAAACAGGGCAGGCGGACGCTAGCTCCCTGGGTCAACACAAATATGAACGAACTGGGAGTTCAGATGGGCAGAGTGGTCAGCAGAAAAGTTGTCACTACGGACCCGTCATTGACGGCCTGGGGAACTGTTTGCGACGGCAGACCGGCTTATGGTGCTTGGACGAGCACTTGGACGTGGCATTTGAACTACCTAGAGCTGAAGGCAGTATCTTTAGCTTTGGAAAGCTTCCTCCCTCTCATAAAGGACGGACATGTCCTGGTTCGGATGAACAACACGACAGTGGTGTCCTGTATCAATCATCTGGGGGGCATTCGCTCCCGCCCGCTTTTACATGATCCGTCCAGTCGGTGGAGTAAAGGACAATATCATCTAGATATATTTCACAATTTGGTACATCAAACAGTATCTTGCGCATCATACGCTGAAACATAGCAGGTGCATTTCTCAGGCCAAAGGCTAAAACTTTGTACTAAAGGAAATTACCAGGTGTAAAAACGCTGAGGAGCCTGCCAATAACCTTTTAGTACATTTTTTGCTAGCTGAAATAGATTGTTTCTGAAGCATATTTTTAAGAGTCTGTACAAATGTTGGTCGATTTTGGTGTGTCACGATATTTGTCAGACTTATAGAGTTTAAGAAAGTTTCATTCCAACAATTTTGTCTTTTGTCTGTGTGTTCAGAAATAAATAAATCAAGGGTAAGAGCCCCACTAAAGGAAACATTATTATGTGTTTTTGTTCTTACTGATGATGTTTTTGTTACCAGCAGGTGTTCATCATTATTGATCAATCATCACTTCATTATCTCATCAACTCGTTCATGTGTTCAATAGGGACACATCTAAAATAATCTGTCAGGGGGGGCCTGAGGACTGGAGTTGAGAACCACTGACTAGACTTTACAAAACTATGGACCCATCTCATTATTCTGAAACTATTCGAGCCATAATAAGCTGTTTCATCTCATTATTATGAATATAAATTTAAAGTGCATTTCAAACTCATAGATCTGTCATAAGCTTAACTGATGGAATTGCAATAAAACACTAATCTATTTTTAACACTTTACAACATCCATTTGTTAACATTAGTTAAGCCTTAGAATACATGTCTGCATGTGTTCTTAATATTCATTTTCACTTATATTTTTAAAAACATTGTAGATGCACCACAAACTAACATAAACAATTGTATGTGGCATTAACTAACAATGAACAAGATTAATAAATGCTGACAACTTTAGCTCATTGTTGCTATCATGTTAATGTAGGGTTTCCTACATTTTAGATCCGTGATGTATAATCTCTCAAGATCCTCCATAAATACAGGGAAAACACACACATTTGATCCTTTTTAGTAGTTTTCTTATTATGAATCGATAAGTTTAACTGTAATTTTAAAATACATAATGGTAGGGCTTTATGATTATGTCAAAAACCTATATTAGTCCCCTTGAAATTGTAATGCTGATATTAATGTTAATTGGATTTTACATTTAAGAATGTTTGAAACTTCCTACATGCTATAAACACACCACTTGTGGCTCCCACTGTCAAAACAAAGCATTATAACAAGTAAACCAACGAACGAGTGTCATTGTTAGTCAAAACATTTACTAATGCTGACAAATACATGATTTTAAACAGTAGGTGGGCCCCGAAAACAACTCAACTCCAGGGGCCCCCATTCTGCTAAGTCCGGCCCTGGGTGCCAGACCAGGTCATATAGATCAAAATACAGTAAACAACATTTACACTATCACAAATAGGAGAAATGTTGAAAAATGAAGTTTGGTAGCCTACTATTTTTGTCTTTGGATGAAATCTCCACATAAACATGTTTTATGTAACATATACTTTAAAATGGGCTGATTTTTGGTGTAAGTAGTTGCAAGCCTTTTTGATTTCAAGCCCCTTATTGTCCACAAGATTGAAAAAGGCCCTCTAATTACTCTCTCACTTGCAATAACTATAACTGACCAGACAGCAGATGTTACACTATTTTGTGGATATAAGCCAGGCCAAACACATTTTACAGTACACTACAGGATAAAAATAACAAGCTTCACACATGTAAGTATTTGCTGATTATATAAGAATAATAATATGGTTCATAATTGTTAACATATTTCATTATTTTGAGACTTGGTCACACTTTCTGTGTTGTTTTTATTTGTGTCTGCATATTTAAGCAATTTTTATGACATAGGCCTAATTTGTGACATTACAGTATTGTGTAAAGTACTGTACTTCACTTTTACTATTTACTTCCTCCTATGTATTTTTCTTTTCTATTTCCCTCTTTGCCGCCTCCCCTGGCCTGTTTTCTGAACACAATCTGCCAGCTGAGTCTATACTTGCAAAGACCTGCTTACTTCTGATTCGCTGGCTTGTGACTCAGACAAGAATCTTGCAATGACTGCATTGTTTTTTAATGGTGTTGCCCCACCTTCCAGGAAGAACTTGAGAGGAAGAGAAAGAGAAACGGTTTAAAAGTCTGATTTACTGCAGTGATTGTTCACATCAAGTGCAGTTCTGAGTCACCATGGGTAAGTTAAAGTTACGTCTTCTTTATCTTAATATTATAATATATTATTATAATATTATAATACTTAACAGTATTAAAGTGAAGCTCTGCTGAATATTCTGTATATTTTAACCATCTACTGAGGGTTGAAACGTGATGTTGTTTGTTCCCAGCATGTATTTATGGAGACATCATGAAAATAGACACTACTGGAGCATCAGAGATGACAGCAGGACAGGACAAATTAACTGCGAAGGGTATGAAAATTGAACTCAAATGTAATTTTGATTAGTTACCACATAGTCAGATCAATATGCACAACTTTACAGTTTCTGTTAACATTCATTTATTCTTGTTAAAGGTGTTGAAGCCTCTCAAAAACTGGCTGAGAATGATCTGGCCCGAATGGAGAAACAGAGGCGGTCTTAACATAGAGGCATAGGTAGGCGGCTGCTTGGGGCCCCCTACCAGCGGTCATAATAGGTGGGCCCCGAACCAACCTTATTTTTTTTTTTTATAAAATTTAAAATAAAAAATAAACAAAACCCTTATCATCATGAACACTTCAAAGCATGGTAAATTGTATTAATATTCTTAAGAAATACGTTGAAACTTTGAAGTAGTAGTTAAAATGTTTCATGTTTATCTGTCACTACACACATACACCCCCTTCTATCACAATGAAATGGACTCGTCCGTAACCGTGCGCGCTGCGCGGCGCGAAAGATAAACACAGAGTGACAGGACTGGGTTTGTACACAAACAGAGACGAATCACGACAAAAATAAACGCGAAAATGAAACGGTCTTACCCAAGCGGCTCAGATAAAAGAAAAAAGCGAAAAGACATCGATAAATACTTGGCAACGCTGCCAAAGATGACAAATTTTTTTAGTGCTGTTGTTGAGGACACTGACAGGAACAACAACGGCGTCCAAACTGTACAGGCCTGTACAGCAGCAGCAGCAGCTAGCAGTGAAGTGGCGCTAAATAACGTGAACCAAGATGAAATTGAAGAGGACTTCACGTTGTTGCCGCCCGCTGTCACCGGCGACAGTGTCAATGACGTGGAAGAGTTGTCCAGTGGTGGCCACTTTGACACTGATGATGACCATGATGGGGCTTTTGTGAGTCAACCGCCTAGTTTAGCTAGTAATAGCCACAGCCCTACACTGATAAAAAATATTTTGTGGTGACGTAAATAACATTACTACAGAAAAACCGAATTTAACCCTTATGTAATTTAATCCAGGGGTCAGCTGTGGCCTGGTGGTTAGAGAGTTGGGCTTGTGATCAGAAGGTTGCTGGTTCAAATCTCAGTGCCAGCAGGTCATTACTGAAGTGCCCTTGAGCAAGACACCTTACCCCTGATTGATCTGCAGTGATGTGTCACTGTATACAAACTACTTGTAAGTCGCTTTGGACAAAAGCGTCTGCCAAATGAATAAATGTAAATGTTATGTTGGGGATGTTTTCGTCCACTATGTGTTGCTGTTGAGTGTTATTTTGGCCACAACTTTCTCTTTGTCACAGAAAATGGAATGATTGTTGGTGACAAATCTTATTTTGACACATATTTTGGGAAAATGCTTTGAACATTTTTCAAAACTAAACGATATTCAATTTTTTGCATAAATCTGTTAATCAACCTCAGTCCTTATCAAAACTGCTAAATGTTTAAGGAAAAATCCTGGAAATGTTTACTCTTTTTATTGCAAATGATTTTTTCAAAAACTGTAAAGAACACACACAAAACGACTTAATTTCAATATAAAAAAGTGATTGTGTACTGGATTTTTTGTGAAAAATTAGTAACAACATTGGCTTTGATGCATTGTTAGTTTTTGTGCATAATCAGATTACACTTTTTCTCCCTCATTTACTGTCCGTGGGTGTTTTTGCCCAGTTGACTTCCATTAAAACAACATTTTGTGATTGCATAGCCATGACACCATATAATCATGCATTCTGATTGGTGGTGGTTTTCCCTTCTGGGAAGAGGTACAATTTGTAATTGTACAAATATAACAGAGTATAACAGCATATAAATGAGGAAGAAAAAATAAAAAGCTGCACAAAAACTAACAATGAATCAAAGCCAATGTTGTTCCTAATCTTTCACACCCCAAGACTTTGATAAAAGGTAAAAAAATATCCAGTCCACAATCACTTTTTATAATGAAAAGTCATTTTGTGTGTTTTCCCCCAAATCAGTGACATCCTTGATGAACTTGATGAAAATCCTGGAGTTTTGATCAGGACTGAGGTTGATTAACAGATTTATGCAAACAAAATTGAAAGTATTTATCTGATACATTTTTACAGCAGTTTGATTCAGTGGATGTTTTTTCTGTGTATTGTGTACAAAGTATTGAAGTCTCTGTGTTCAGTTGCCACATTATTTCTTTGTAGATATAGTAGCTACACAATATCTATTGTGTTCATGGATATCCATCGGGATCCATCGTGACTATTAGTTTGTGTGGTGGTACACTTTGTGTGTTCTCTGCTGTCCATCTTCATTTTGAAGTAAATATTTTTCTTTTAAAGATCGGATAGTGGGGCCCCATACACACCTTCGCCTTGGGCCCCCAATTTGCTAAATCCGCCACTGTGGAGAAATACAAGAGTTTGATCATTAAAGTTGGCAAAGCAAAGCAAATGGAGCCGGCTGTGATCGCCGCCATCATATCCAGAGAGTCCCGAGCTGGAGCTGTGCTGAAGGACGGGTGGGGTGACCACGGCAATGGGTTCGGCCTCATGCAGGTTGGTTTAAGGAATGGGTGTGTACTATTTGAAAATACAAAGTTGAGAACAGGTTTACTTGAGATTTGAGTTAAAAGTTAATAATCCTTGTTTTTAAATTCATTAATTCAGTGTTTGTGTGAATAGAGTCTAACAATCAGATTATCTCTAGTTTCCACTATGAGCTGAGCTAGACTGATCAGATTTTTTGATCTGATCTGATTTAGTAACAAATACTTTTGCTGTTTTCTTTGTTACTTCTGATTCTTTTAGGTTGACAAACGCCATCACAGTCTCAAAGGCACATGGGACAGTGAGGAGCATTTCACACAAGGAACTGAAATACTTATTAACTCGATTAAACAAATCAAAGCGAAGTTTCCCAAATGGACAAAAGAACAATGCTTTAAAGGTCATTAACCCTTATTAACTCTGCGTACTCTGTGAACACATATGCAAAGAATTCCAAAGTGCTTCTTTGTCATTAATTAACATTTTTCTTACATTTATTATTTTTTATATTAATTGAGTTACCAAGGGACATATGTTTACACTTTTTTTACTCCACTGATAAATACTCAGATATTAGATTAAAGTCATCACTCAAACATATTTATAGTACAATGTCTCATTTGTAGTGTTATGTTTGTTTCAGGAGGAATTTCAGCTTACAACGCAGGTGTGGGGAATGTTCGTACATATCAAAATATGGACGTTGGCACAACAGGAAATGATTATGCTAATGATGTTGTAGCCAGAGCCAAATGGTACAATGGAAAGGGTTACTGAAGAACTGCTGGTTAAATCCAGCCCTGCTTGTATTTTGTGGTTATTTGTTTATCTTTTACTAGTTTTTGAACATGTAAAGAGTAAAATAAAAATCTGTGGAATAACAGCCTTAAGCAAAGTATGTACTTCACTTTTTCTTTACTTCCTCTATTCATATTTTTTCTTTTTTTATTATTAAGTTTTTAACATCTTCCTCTGACCTATATTCCGTCCTGTAAAGTCTTTACAGGTGCTTGAGGTTTGCTACCAATAAACATGCTGCTTACAAATGTTCCAAAATGTCACGTGATTTGACCAAAAGGTGGCACTATACTCAACTCAACTTTATTTCTATAGCTCTTTTTTATTTTTATTGTTACAAAGCAGCTGTACATGAGACATATTGACTATAAGTTAATCAACTAAAGTTATATACCTGTAAAAACAAGAAAAAGATGAAATCACAGAAGACAGACATACCCACATACAAACACTCCACTCACACATGGACGGACACACAGACAAGGTCACACACACACGCACGCACAGAGAAAGCACACATTTTAGATAAAGGAGAGAGAAACACGGGTCAAATATTAAACAGACTATAAATTCCTATATGCAATATTAATGATGTAACACTTTTCTATAGCAGCCCCCCTGGCAAGGCAAATAGTGCAAAACAGTATGCAAATGTTGGCGAGGAACCCAAAACTCCAATTTAGAAAAAAAACTTAAGGAGAACCCAGGTTAGATATATCATTGTAATACAATTCAAAGTAGGGAAGGAGACGGGAACCGGCAAACACTTAAACATTTAATAAAACAACAACACATTTAATATACAGCCGGCAGCCCCTCATGGACGACTGCTGGCGAATAACACAAAGTATATAAACAGCCAGCAGCCCCTCACAGACGACTGCCGGCGAACAACACAAACCACAGCTAAAATCCAAGCCTGGTCCTCTCTCATCGATGGTCCGGTCGCCCGTCCTCTTATGATCCCGATCTCCTCCGTTACACGAGCCTGGTGCGCGTACAGCTGACGCTCGTTATCACTCACTCACTGGCCTCGACTAACGGTCTCGCTCCGCCAACTTCACTACATACCCCCATCGCCCCTCACAGGCTGGGGGTACCCCCGAGACTGTGCTTGCTCCCTCCCCCGGGGGGGTTTCGCCCAGTCTCTGCGTACATTTCCCCTGGGGGTATTCACCGACGAGATGAGAGAACGGAGATGGGAGCCCTTGAAGCGACCCGAAAGAGAGAGGGGAGAGAGGAAAAAAAAATTGAGTCGGTTCCCAGACATGCTGCCGCTGGGTCCTCAACCACTACTCTCCTTCGCGGTGCCTTGCGGTGGCCCTGGGCGCTAGGTGGACGGCTCGACCGTCCGCCCCCTGGCAGCCGGCCGGTGGCTCCTCCTTTTGCGGGAAGTCAGGGCGAGTTCCCCGTCCCCTGCTCCTCCCCCTTGGGCGGACGGACACCGGCTCCGGCCTATGGCGGACGGTGGTGACTCCCCCACTCCTGCTTGGACGTTAGCCACCCCACCTGGACCTAGGAGTCCACCGGGTGATCCGCGCGTTGGTGTCTTTCATGCGGTGGAGCCATTAGAGAGGAACGTTGTCCGAATGGAGCGTGAACTCGCGCCCCAGGAGATATATGCATATGCCGCACCCAGTCATTGCTGTAGATGATGATTTCGTCGAAGTATTACGTCGCATACGCAGCATGCGGACGCAGCAGACGGTCCATGAGTCACTGAAAGGCGGCCGGAGCTCCGAATAAACCAAACGGAAGTGTGAAAAACCGGTGTAATCCAAAAGTCGTGGTGAAGGCGTTTTTTTCCTAGGATAGGGGATATAAGGGGATCTGCCAATATCCTTTCGTTAGATCCAGTTTCGAATTAAAATGAGCCGTGCTCAGCCGATCCAGCAACTCGTCAATCCATGGCATCGGATAGGCGTCGAATTTCGACACAGCATTAACCCGTCTGTAGTCCACGCAGAACCAACCGGAGCCGTCGGTTTTAGGAACCAAAACTATCGGGCTCGCCCAATCACTACTAGACTCTTCTATTACCCCCATCTCTAGCATTGCTTTTAATTCTTCCTGAACCACCTTTTTTGTGTTCAGGTAACCTACATTGCCGGCTGTGAACTACCACGTCCGGCTTGGTCTCAATATGGTGCTCGATGAGGTTTGTGCGACCCGGTAGGGGCGAGAACACATCCCCAAAAGCTGTTTGCAACCTGGTCATGTCGGTGAGCTGGGAGGGTGAGAGGTAATCCCAGGGCCAGGGCGAGAGATTGGACTTTGTTGCTCGCTTCCGGCCTGAGGTCCTCCTTCTCAACTCAGACTCTGCGGCTGATCTGGAGTTTGTTCAGAGAGGTGTAAATCAATTTGTTCACCTCAGAGGAGAACGCACACTGATGGCGCGCACTGAAAAAATCTTAATAAGAAGTAGGACTTTTTTTAATAGTAGTAGACTTTTATAAAGAAGCTAAAAGCAACTTTCGGGAAAGCTTAAAGGTTCTGTGTGTAAGTTTCAGAGGCCACTATTGCGATGTAGGAAATTTCAACCTACAGCTCCGCCACCCCCCTCTCCCTCCCATTAGAGAAGCTACGGTTGCCGTCACAGGACAAAAGGGTTCCGTAAATGATAGCGGCCATTATCGGTGGTTTTTATTATTGCAATCTACGTCTCACAGGCGAACAATAGACTGAAGTTACGGACACAGGACAGAGATGTCGTCGTCTGAGAGAGCAGAGAGTAACCTTTGCAAGTCAAGTGACGAGGTTTATTTACATAGAAAAATAAGTAAATAAAATTTACTTAATTCATAATTTACTCTAATCGTTATAGTGAATATTATTGTTATTTGTTTAACATTGTGTCAGTGATTTATTCGCTTATTTTGCATAGCATTTTTTGGCAAGGTAACTTGGTTCGTAATTTACAGCCTATTGAAACCGCTTGCTAATGCTAAAGGCGTGTAATCTGACCGCGAAAGTCTTAGCAGACATTTTTCTCATCATCACAGAGTCACTCAGAGGACTTAACACAGGTAGTAAGAGGGAGAGGATGAGGGAGAGGAAGAGAGAGAGTTGGAGATGCAGGCAGGGCGAGGAGAGGCAGAGGAGCTAACGTTACCCGCGAGGACCGCAAAGGAGAGGATGTGGAAGCGAAGCAGTATTATAATATAACTTACACCCCATTCATGCAAATTATGATTGTAAACATGATTTCTAACTTGATTTCCACACGGCCATGCAACAAGGAATTATAATACAATTACAAAGTGCTAAAAATTTACAAGGCAAAACGCTACTTCTCTTGATGATCATGCTCATCTATTAGCTAAAGCTATCAAACAAACATTTCACTTATATAGTTGAAATTAGACAAACTTACCGGTCCAGCAGAAAGCTGGCAACTTCAGCGTCGCTTAGCAAACCTTCCTGCTTCAGTGTCCTCCATTTGGGAAAAGCAACACTGATCTTTATTCGGGTTTTATGCTATTTTTTGTCTCGACTTCGCCTTGCTGCATCATATTTTCTCTTTTTTGACGACACAGATTGATGCTCTGTCAGCTCTTGTGCAGAGTATGTGTGGTCCGCCATTATCGCAAATTACACTTCTTACTGCAACAAAGAACCGTTTCTATTTCTAATAAAAAACACGACAAGTAAATTTTGTTATTGTTCTTCCTCTTCTTCTGCTAATCCTTCTATGTAGTGGCTTTGCAAGCTGCCTCCAAAACACAGCCGAAGAAGAAGAACATAGTCCCGTGCATCCTTCGTTTAACGAAATGCACTCAGTTTGTCCGTGTAGTGCTACTATAAAAAACATGGCTGTGCAATTTGATAAATTACATGTAATGGTGTGCCCGCGGTGTATATACATAAAATGGCTCATTGTAAGGTAATATAAACATTTCGGTTCATTTTGTAAGGTATTTCTTCACCACTCACAACATAGTTTTGTATTATATATTACATTTTGGTAAATAAATCCTTCAAAATGCTACACACTGTACCTTTAAACATAAAATTGACCTTGACCTCTGAATCAACATCGGTTGACAATTTATATGAAGATAAATAATAAAGTAACCTGCAATTTCATTTTTCAAACAGAGATGGCAACAGAGATGCAAAAGTAAAAAATTGCAGTTTCTAAAATGTATTTTGCATTATACGCAGAAATATTACAAATATTTTTCTTTTTTGGCTTGGTTTGGTTTTATACACTTTTAATTGAGTTTTACCCGTTTATTTTAAATTCACAGCTGTAGGCTATAGGCTACTATGAAAAGACCAAAGCTGCAAATCCTTAAAAATGGATTAAAACGTTTTATTATTATTATATTTTTTCTTTAACTCACTATCATCATATCATTCTAACTCATTGTTTTTTCTTATAAAGTCCATGGTATCTGGAGTAAATTCGGAAACTCGGTGCGCGTGCGCCATCTTCTGCCGAGACGCGGGAACTCGTTAAGTTACGCGAGCATCACGGTACGAGTCTACGTCGGATGTACACTCGTTATTATGATGCATCATGGGATTGAATGAGTGCACTCAATAATGTCCACTATGAATTCGGACAACACTAAAAAATGGATGTCCCCTCAAATAGTGAATTATGTAGGGGGCTATTTCGGACACGGCCCTAGTCTTAACGCGTAGGAATGTTTATGAATCACACTTAACAACCTGTCTTCACCGGACGGTTAAAAAAGGGCAATAAAACCCATTGTCATTCGACATTTTGTCTTTTATTTAACTGTGAATACAAAAGTCACTTTGCCAATTGTTCAAAATTAAAAGAAATGTAACTGATTACCTCAAATTTGTTAAGTTTTCCTAACTTATTCGGGTTTACAGTGAATTAGTTAAAGATTTCGATGGGCACCAAAAGTAG
This sequence comes from Triplophysa bombifrons, assembly GCA_029783895.1. Classification (NCBI taxonomy): domain Eukaryota; kingdom Metazoa; phylum Chordata; class Actinopteri; order Cypriniformes; family Nemacheilidae; genus Triplophysa; species Triplophysa bombifrons. The sequence continues at coordinate 19,065,664 of CM056464.1, forward strand.
CCAACTTTGTCACTTTGAAATACGGGACAAATGTTGTCCTGTGCAGCAGTGCTAATTAGCATATGCATGACGTCACTGCGTCGTATTTGCATTTACTTTCTAAACGGTAACATATAGTACTGTACAGTATTTTCATATTTTAACAACTGAAAGCACAATAAAGCCTTTTCTTTAGATTGTTTGAAGAATTTGAGCGATTAGACCCTGTGGTTTAGTTTAATTGATGTTTTCTTGTCTTTGTTTGATTTTATTTATTTTCACTCTGTATTTCACTCTGTAGCTACTATTGTTTGTTTTGTTCACAATTAAGTTTATTTCTATGTGCTCTGTATTCCTCAGAACTTCTTATTTCATTTTTAACTAACTTATTGTGTATAGGGATAGAGCACCCAAAAATGACAATTCTGTAAACATTTATTCACTCAAGTTGTTCCAAATCTGTACAAATTTCGTTGTTCTGCTAAACACAAAGGAAGATATTTGGAATTGTGTCAATGTAACAGCCCTCATCCCCATTGAGTCCTACCATGGGCGTAAATCTCATTTAACAGTAGGGGGGACAACACACATACATTTCTCAAGAGCAATTTTTGAAGGGGACACAAATAATACAGTCAAAATTGTACTTACTACGACACAAAGCCAACATATGTTTATCATGCAGACTTGCAGTCATTTTATAACTGAACTGAACTGTCACATACTGTAATACAAGTGAACAAAAAGCTTTTTTCCATTTATATATTAATATATATAAATATAAAAACAAACTATCCATGATACTACATTAACAATGAGTCACTTTTTAAACACTTGTTATCCTTATTTATTCTGCAACATTGTCTGACAAAGTCACCGTACATCGACATTAATGAGAGGTTGTTATTTTCTCCTGTAGTGCACTGCCTCCACCAACAAACTTTGTTCATGTTCGTTTACCCAAACAAACAGTCAGTAACAGTGACAGATGCTTAAATTCTGTGTTGTACTCGTTGATGAATCGCCCGAGCTTCAGTAAACTGAATGTTTAGCTTATCCGCCCCACACATACTGAACACAATAGATGCTGAGAAAACAACCTTCTCCAACTGTGACAGTTGTGCACCTTTTGTGGACAAAACAGGTCTGAAATTCGCTAAATATAATGGCAAAGTCAGTAAATTGTCACCGGTATGTTCGCGGCTGTGTGACACGGGATCTGAATGGCAGGATCGGTGGCTAATTGTGGCCGTTAATGTTCACATCATGCCAGGTCGCCAAAAATAAAGCAATGCATGAGAATCGGCTTCGGCGTGTTAGTTGCAGTGTGTGACGTCCTATGTAACAAGCTAACGTTTACTAGCTAAGTAACGTTTGAATCGCTAACATAGCAGATTTATGAATAAAATACATCGGTAAGCAGCATTTTTGCAACAACTAATTTATTTAAGAATCAGCATCAACTACATTAAAGAGAATCACTTCATTTAAAGTGAATAAAATATCCTTCTTACTGGAGTTCAACAACCACTGATGAACTGAGCCGCACATAGGAGGGTGAGTAAACGATGACAGAATGTTCGTTTTGGGGTGAACCATCCATGGCGTGCAGCGGGCATTCTCATGATCAAATTTGCGGCAGAGGTACTTTACAGTTCTGGGCGTCTCTTCAGTTACTTCGTCAGCTGCAGGTAAACACGGAAGAAATTCGTTTGCAATACTGTTGTAGCTGATGCGGGATATGGTTAATCAAATCAAAGTAATTCGACAATCCGGTGTGTTTTTAAGAAATAGAACGAATCCACAATTGATTTAAGATGAACTAAAATGCCCCAAAATAGTTCATATACAAAAAAAAACAAGAAAAAAACTTGTAAATAACATCCATCTATAAAATACAGAAAGCAGACATAAAATGTAGAAAAACAACAAATTTAACATGATCCCTTGTTGATTCTCTGTTTTGTGTGATATAATAAAAAGTAACAATATTTATAATAATTATTATTATTAGGCTATTATATTTTTATCACCCTGTTTTGGTTTGATTTTATATTTAGTACATGTTAACTGTACCTATTTAGATACTTTAAAATATATATTTGGTAATAGTACTTTATCGAACGTAAACCGCACATGATTGGTCAATATAGGTAAGGTTACCCGCGCGCCAGTCTGAATGCAGAGAGCATATCTTTAACTCGACACAGACGTTACCATGAGTTTATAAACTTACAAAACCTTATAATACGGTGTAGGAAAATGGACACAAAGATACACATAGAGCTTGGAATGCAGAGGGAAATTCAAAAGAGCGAAATTTAAGAAAATTATGTTGTTTAATTATTGTAATTTTATTTTTGATGACCATTGTCGTACAGGTTTTAGACTTCTGGCTATTTAAAAAAAAGCAACTCTTATAATTATTGCGTTTATCCCACCACGCACATCACTTTGCAGAAGCACAAGATTATGTTTTTTTTAGCAATACCAGCATGTCCAATTCTAAAGTAAAATTGATTTTATACAACAAGTTATTGTTGCGAAATATATTTTAGATATAATATTGTCGGGTTGTCTTAATTAAAATAATTCCTAGATGAATCCGCTGTTTGAATCGGTTCAATTAAATCAATAATGACAATATTCACATATGACTTACTTCGGTAGCAGCGACACCTATTGGCGGTTTAAATTTAAACTTTATTTCTATTAATTCTATTAATTCTATTAATTTCAACGTTCTGTTTTTAAAATGCACTAAATCATTTACAGGATACCAAAGACTGCGTTTTTTCAAGGTCTGAGTTTTTGTTTCTTGGTATCCTCTGTTAATTCGTATTTATTTGAGTGTTTATTCAACAGGAACAATGCAGGATAACATTACAGATGCTCTACACACAGACTTCTAGCCAATGGATAATTTTGCAGCCCCAGTCTATGGGTAGGCTTTTGAAATACAGTCAAATAAGAACATAAAAGTGTAAAATGACAAGAACAGTAATTATAACAAAAATCTGAAACTGTATACAACCATAAATGTTCGCTTTTATTTTAACCATTAAATCGTTTTAGGTTTATCTGTACCAAATTCTATGAGGGGTATGTAATTTTATTTCAATATTCCAGCATTGGGTTATTTTAACCAAGCAGTGTGTTCTGTCAAATATTTAATCATGGGTCAAAAACAACCCAGCACGTTTTAGAGTTTTTATATATAAACTGCTCAAAAAATTAAGGGAACGCTTATCATCACAGTATAACACCAAATCAGTTAACCTTCAGGAATATAAATCAACCTGTGACTGAAGCATAAGTGATTGTGAACCATTTTTACTGTTTTTGGTGCAAATAAAAGTGACAACAGGTTTACTGGAGAGTCAACAGCAAGGGTGGTCTGGGGTGGACCATCCTTAGGGTGTCACACAGACCTCATGTGCTATTGGGATGAAATCCTCAGATGTGTTTTCAGACCTTATGCTGGTGCATTGCAGGGTCCTCCTTGTGCATGATAATGCCCAACCACTTGTGACCATAGTATGTTGACAGTTTCTGGATGATGAAGGCATTGATTCCATTGACTGGCCCTCATGTTACCCAGACCTAAATCCAGTTGAGACCCTCTGTGATCTCATACAGTTGTGTTCAAAATTATTCAACCCCCACTGAAATTGATTGTTTTGGTCGGTTTGACATTGATTATGATCATTCAGTCATCCTGCTTACAATTAAATCAAAGAGGCAGGTGTAGGTCAGACAAATATAACATAATATTTATAATGAAATAACCACAAATGTCTGTTCTGAGCTCACATCATTATCAGTTTTATTCAGTGACATTCAATCTTAGTACAACATCCTTTTATAGTTATAACAGCTTTTAAACGTGAAGCACTATCACTTATGCATCCTTGGTATTATGCTGTGCTGATTATAAGTTTTCCCTATTTTTTTAGCAGTACATAGTATATATTAGGCAGGGAGATTACAGTTGTTTCAATTATTATATAAAGAGGTTAAATGAGGGTATATTTGAAAACTTCATCATTATTTACGCTTCAGCTTAAATGCACAAATGTACTCCTGGGTTCATCATCCCTATTCGGCATGTGGAAGTCATTTTGGTTAAAATCCATATTAATGGACATTTAAAAAATCACTGACAAAAAATTTGTCTAAACTGAAAGTGTTCCGTTTTTAGGAACGTAATGCCATATGCCATCATCCTATACCACTGGATAGTTTTATATTTGGCCAATTCCAGCGTTGTGGACCCGACACTTTGAGTTATGGATGTGATAAACAGATTGTTCTATTTATTCGTAACATAATATATAACAAATAGATTCTCTGAGCATTTTTTTATGTTTCACTTGACTCTTGTTGATAGTATAAAACAGGCATGTGTCAGTCTATGAATAAAAATTTTAATTAAAAAAAAGGATATAAACATATGCGTTATATGGATGTGACAAAAAAATGGACACAGTTTTTGGGAGACGTCAAACTTTGAAGGATTTCTTTGAATTAAAATGCACAATCCTTAAGCAATAATACCCAATGAATGGAGAAGGGATGCCTCTTTATAGAACATCAAATAGTTACTTTATTTCAAATGTCTTGTGTCCGTTTATTAGGAATATCTAAAATCAAAAATCATTTACTAAAACTTAAACAAATGCTTTTAAAACTTGGGGAGACCTCACATGGGTATTTGAACCATCAAATATTGATATCTTTGCTGTTGGCATAATAAAAACCGTTGGTAAAACTAAAACATTTTGAATGGTAAGGTTGAAATTTTATCGGAATAGCCCATATTCTTTAGTTTATATTTTTATGGTTTAATAACGTGACAATTTAGCCGGCAGATTTGTAAAATTTTCATTTATACTTTAGCTTTTACTTTGAAATTTTCAAACAGAGACCCGCCTCTTACGTCTCCTGCTTCTCGTTTCAAATTCGAATCGATAGTGTAGCGCTGGGAAATCAGAAAGGGGGTCAGGGTATATTCTGGCAAACTGTTTCCCGATCACATTTTGCAATCGGCAAAGCAGATTGTAGCACACGCCTTTTACCAACACACGATGGATAATTCGCAAAGCCCAATGTTCCTTCTTGTTTTCGCAGCACGATCCCATATAAAGGAGTTTAAAGTACGAGGTGTTGAATTAAGGGGCCGACCAATAGTTAAACAATTTCAAAGTTAAAGTTCGGGCAAAAAAATATTAAACAAGTTTCAGTCAAATATTTATGCTTTGTAGGAAAATCCAGTGTTAAAGTAGAGTGCAAACAATCATATTTGGAACATTTTTCAGCAGCAGATTCAGTGACGTGAACGAATGCTGCTTTTAAATGAAAATGAATGATTTCTCATCCGCCCAACCACAATTAATTATTGAAACGTTATTTACTTGTTTATTTTGCTACCCGAGCTGCGGGTATCTGTTTGAAAATTTCAAAGTAAAAGTTAAAGTATAAATGAAAATTTTACAAATCTGCCGGCTAAATTGTCACGTTAATAAACCATAAAAATGTAAACTAAAGAATATGGGCAATTCCGTTAAAATTTCAACCTTACCATTAAATTTTTTTTAGTTTTACCAACGGTTTTTATTATGCCAACAGCAAAGATATCAATATTTGATGGTTCAAATACCCATGTGAGGTCTCCCCAAGTTTTAAAAGCATTTGTTTAAGTTTTAGTACATGATTTTTGATAGTTGGGTAAGTGCCATTTTCAGGATTGTGACATCCATATCCCTAGATATTCCTAATAAACGGACACAAGATTTTAAATAAAGTAACTATTTGATGTTCTATAAAGAGGCATCCCTTCTCCATTCATTGGGTATTATTGCTTAAGGATTGTGCATTTTAATTCAAAGAAATCCTTCAAAGTTTGACGTCTCCCAAAAACTGTGTCCATTTTTTTGTCACATCGATATAACGCATGTTTATATCCTTTTTTTTAATGAAAATTTTTATTCATAGACTGACACATGCCTGATTTTTAGACTATCAACAAGAGTTTAGTAAAACATAAACAGATGGTTCTATATATTCGTAACAAATAGATTCTCTGAGCATTTTTTTATCACATCCATAACTCAAAGTGTCGGGTCCACAACGCTGGAATTGGCCAAATATAAAACTATCCAGTGGTATAGGATGGTGGCATATGGCATTACGTTCCTAAAAACGGAACACTTTCAGTTTAGACATATTTTCTGTCAGTGATTTTTTAAATGTCCATTAATATGGATTTTAACCAAAATGACTTCCACATGCCGAATAGGGATGATGAACCCAGGAGTACATTTGTGCATTTAAGCTGAAGCGTAAATAATGATGAAGTTTTCAAATATACCTATGAACCCTCATTTAACCTCTTTATATAATAATTGAAGCAACTGTAATCTCCCTGCCTAATATATACTATGTACTGCTAAAAAAAATAGGGAAAACTTATAATCAGCAAAGCATAATACCAAGGATGCATAACTGATAGTTAATCAGTTTCAATTGCGTATAGCAAATAAAAGTGACAACAGGTACACTAGAGAGGCAACAGCAATGGTTGTCTGTGCAGGACTATAAGGGGATGAAATGCTCAGATCTGTTGTCAGATCTTTTGCCTTGGGGGATCTCCTCTGTGACTTGGATTTGGATCAGAGTATAAGTGAGCCCCTTGACAGTCTATGGTGTTACTTGACAGCTTCGGATATACGAGATCACAGAGGGTCTCAACTGGATTTAGGTCTGGGTAACATGAGGGCAGTCAATGGCATCAATGCCTTCATCATCCAGAAACTGTCAACAGACTCTGGTCACAAGTGGTCACAAATTTCATCCCCATAGCACGTGAGGTCTGTGTGACGCCCTAAGGATGGTCCACCCCAGACCACCCGTGCGGTTGACTCTCCAGTATACCTGTTGTCACTTTTATTTGCACCAAAAACTGTAAAAATGGTTCACAATCACTTATGCTGCAGTAACAGATTGATTGATATTCCTGAAGGTTAACTGATTTGGTGTTATACTGTGATGATAAGTGTTCCCTTAATTTTTTTGAGCAGTGTATATATAAACACTAAAACGTGCTGGGTTGTTTTTGACCCATGATTAAATATTTGACAGAACACACTGCTGGGTTAAAATAACCCAATGCTGGAATATTGAAATAAAATTATATACCCCTTATAGAATTTGGTACAGATAAACCTAAAACGTTCACAATTAAAAAAAAATATGATATTAATCCATGCATCTGCCTTACGATTTAATGGTTAAAATAAAAGCAGGATTGTGAACATTTATGGTTGTATACAGTTTCAGATTTTTGTTATAATTACTGTTCTTGTCATTTTACACTTTTATGTTCTTATTTGACTGTATTTCAAAAGCCTACCCATAGACTGGGGCTGCAAAATTATCCATTGGCTAGAAGTCTGTGTGTAGAGCATCTGTAATGTTATCCTGCATTGTTCCTGTTGAATAAACACTCAAATAAATACGAATTAACAGAGGATACCAAGAAACAAAAACTCAGACCTTGAAAAAAACGCAGTCTTTGATATCCTGTAAATGATTTAGTGCATTTTAAAAACAGAACGTTGAAATTAATAGAATTAATAGAAATAAAGTTTAAATTTAAACCGCCAATAGGTGTCGTTGCTACCGAAGTAAGTCATATGTGAATAGTGGTGAGTCATTATTGATTTCATTGAACCGATTCAAACAGCGGATTCATCTAGGAATTATTTTAATTAAGACAACCCGACAATATTATATCTAAAATATATTTCGCAACAATAACTTGTTGTATAAAATCAATTTTACTTAAGAATTGGACATGCTGGTATTGCTAAAAAAAACATAATCTTGTGCTTTTGCAAAGTGATGTGCGTGGTGGGATAAACGCAATAATTATAAGAGTTGCTTTTTTTTAAATAGCCAGAAGTCTAAAACCTGTACGACAATGGTCATCAAAAATAAAATTACAATAATTAAACAACATAATTTTCTTAAATTTCTCTTTTGAATTCCCCTCTGCATTCCAAGCTCTATGTGTATCTTTGTGTCCATTTTCCTACACCGTATTATAAGGTTTTGTAAGTTTATAAACTCATGGTAACGTCTGTGTCGAGTTAAAGATATGCTCTCTGCATTCAGACTGGCGCGCGGGTAACCTTACCTATATTGACCAATCATGTGCGGTTTACGTTCGAATGTTTACAACTTTTACTTTGAAATTTTCAAACAGAGACCCGCCTCTTACGTCTCCAGCTTCTCGTTTCAAATTCGAATCGATAGTGTAGCGCTGGAAAATCAGACACGAGTGATTTGCTTTGCGAATATCCATCTCGTGTTGATAAACGGCGTGTGCTACAGACTGCTTTGCCGAATGCAAAAAGTGATCGGGAAACACTTTGCCAGAATATACCCTGTGACCGAAAACGCCCGCTGGCTCGCTGTATCCTGCTGTGCTGAGGAAGGAAAAGTGAAAGAAACGTCGCTCCCCAAATGTAGCCTATTCAGCTTTTTTAAACAAGTCGTGTTGATAAATAACTATGCGGACTAGCGAAACGTTTAAGGGAACATAATAATCGTAAAGAGGTATATTCGGGTTACGTAGCTGTTTAATTTAAGTGTATTAGTATTTTGGGAATGAGAGTGTTCATGTGACGCCCAAGAACCAACAATTAGCCTATTTTACATTTTCTCTACTATTTTAAAGCAACTAAACGTTGTTTCTTTCTTAGTTGTTTCGTGTGTTATCTTTCAAAATATACTTCTGCTTCATTGTGTTAAGGAAGATTAGGTTCATAGTAAGGATCATCTAAATTATTCACGTGGTCTTTTATTTGTTTTGTGCATGAATGTCATTTCCATTGAGTTTACGCTGTGGAGATCATACTGAAGAGATTCAACATGAAGATTTTCATTTAGTCATTTAGCAGACGCTTTTATCCAAAGCGACATACAAAGAATTTAATGAGCAACAAGCGATATGTCATACAGGAGCAATAATAGGTGCTAATTCAATGTTACTAGTTTCAACATGAACGAAACATCAACATTCGAAGATTTATCTACAGGATGCAGGTACTTTATGTAAACACTCTATTAAATTACTCTTTACTTATAGAAACTTCGAAGTTTCTTGAAAACGTTTCTTTACATTTTTAGATCAAATTTAAACACTTAAATAAAAATAGATAGAGCCTACTAAAATTATTATTGATTACTAAATTTTGATTTCAAAGATTTGTTTGAAAAAAGGTTATTGTCATAAAGTAATAATGTGATTGTTAAATAGCTGTACATTTTGTCTTACTTGATATAAATAAATAAATAAAATTAAGAAGCCGAAACACATACAAATGAAAACATTATCAAACATCACAACTACAATGAAAACATCTTAACATCTACTGTATGTATTTATATTACTGTTCTGTGTCACAACAGTCCATCAGAAGATATTTTTATATTTTAGAAGATATTTTATATTTTAGAATATATTTTAAAATATATTTTATATTTAAAATAAACTGTACTGTTGCATATATTTAAAAAATAATGTTCATTTCTATGTAAATAATGAAAACTACCTTTGTGTAGGGAATGTGTTATGCAAATAAACTTTGCTGAAAGCAAAACATTTTTTAACAAAAGTTATGGCAGATACCTACTTAATCGCGTCTTGTCACAGATCAGTCGATCAGAAGAGATCAGACTCTCCTGAGATCAGCTGTGTCTCCATGAAGAGTGATCAATCTATGGACAAACGTTTCCATTTTAAAAGAGAAGACACATCACCTGATCAAAGGTACAACACTTCTTTAGAAGATATGCAAGAAACAATAAACTGTACTGTTGTATATATTATAATTTGTAGTTCTTTTCTACATAAATAATGAAACTACCTTTGTGTAGGGAATGTGTTATGTAAATAAACTTTGCTGAAAGCAAAACATTTTTTAACAAAAGTTATGGCAGATACCTACTTAATCGTGTCTTGTCACAGATCAGTCGATCAGAAGAGATCATACTCACCTGAGATCAGCTGTGTCTCCATGAAGAGTGATCAGTCTGTGGAGAAACCTTTGCGTTTTAAAAGAGAAGACACATCACCTGATCAGAGGTACAACAGCACTGTAAAGATATGCAAAAATATGTGCTTAATGATGTGTTACCTACTGTATATTAAAATCAGAATGTCTGATTGTGTCATCATTCTCTGATGTGATCTGATGAGTCAAACAACATTAGTGATCTTAAATGGAGTATCTGTGAGTGATCAGCCTGTAAATGATTTGCAGTCTAATGAAAGGATAATCTTAGATCCTTGTAAAATTAAAGTGTCTGTTTTTTAACATTATCAGAACCTGTACATTTTGGGCACATGTCATTTATATAATATTAACGGTAGTTTGTAGATAAATTGGATTTTAAGATTTGGCGGATTATGGCTCTATAAATCTAGTTTTAATCTGTCCACAGTTATTATTGTCCGCTTGCTGAAGTCCAAACAACATTCAAATCAAATCTGAAGAAGAAGTTTGAGTGTTTGTGTGAGGGAACATCAAAGCAGAGAAACCCAACACTGCTGAATGAGATCTACACAGATCTCTACATCACAAGAAGTGAAAGTAGAGAGATCAGTAATGAGCATGAGGCAACACAGATCGAGACACAATCCAGGAGAACAGCAACAGAGGACACACCAATTAAATGCAATGACATCTTTAAACCTTTACCTGCACAAAACAAACCCATCAGAAGTGTGCTGACAAAGGGAGTCGCTGGCATTGGAAAAACAGTCTCTGTGCAGAAGTTCATTCTGGACTGGGCTGAAGGGAAAGAGAATCAGGACGTCCAGCTCATATTTCCTCTTCCTTTCAGAGAGATCAATTTGATGAAGAACCAAACACACAGTCTTTTACATCTGCTTCAACTTTTCTTCCCAGAGACAAAAGAAATAGAAATCTCCAGCGGTGAATATAAAGTGTTGTTCATCTTTGATGGTTTGGATGAGTGTCGCTTGTCTCTGGATTTTCACAGCAGTGTGAGATTGTGTGACGTCAGTGAATCAGCCTCAGTGGATGTGATGCTGATGAACCTCATCGCAGGGAATCTGCTTCCCTCTGCTCTCATCTGGATCACCACCAGACCAGCAGCAGCTGATCTCATCCCCTCCAAGTGTGTTGATCGAGTCACAGAGGTACGAGGCTTCACTGACAAACAGAAGGAGGAATACTTCAGCAAGAGAATCAGTGATGAGAGTCTGAACAACAGAATCATCTCACACCTGAAGTCATCCAGGAGCCTCTACATCATGTGTCACATCCCAGTGTTCTGCTGGATTTCAGCCACTGTTCTAGAGAGAATGTTGAGTGAAGCAGAGAGTGAAGGAGAGATCCCCAAGACTCTCACTCAAATGTACACACACTTCCTGATCCTTCAGACAAACATAAAACATCAGAAGGACTATGAGAAGAAAGTTAAAGATAAAGACGTGATCTTTAAACTGGGCAAACTGGCTTTTGAGCAGCTTGTGAAAGGGAATCTGATCTTCTATGATGAGGACCTGAGAGAGTGTGGCATTGATGTAGCAGAAGCATCTGTGTACTCTGGATTGTGCACTCAGATCTTCAGAGAGGAGTTTGGCATGTATCAGGGGAAAGTTTACTGTTTTGTTCATCTGAGCATGCAGGAACATCTAGCTGCTCTTTATGCTCACCTCTCCATCACAAACAACTACACAAATGTGTTTGATCAAAGTCCTAAACAGTTCTCCAAAGTGTTGCACACATCCAAACTTGAATCATCAAAACCAATTTTATTAATAAGGTTACATCAAAGAGCTGTAGATGAAGCTTTACATAGTGGACATCTGGATCTGTTCCTGCGTTTTCTTCTGGGTCTCTCACTGGAGTCCAATCAGACTCTCTTACAGCATCTACTGACACAAATGAGAAGATGCTCCGACATAAAGAGTGAAGCTGTTGAGTACATTAAACAGAAGATCAATGAGAATCTGTCTACGGAGAAATCCATCAATCTGTTTCACTGTCTGAATGAACTGGGCGAAGATTCACTGTTGCAGGAGATTCAACGTTATGTGAAATCCGGATCAGTAGGACGCTTCAAATTCTCCTCTTCACAATGGGCAGCATTAGTTTTTGTGTTATTGACATCTGATCAGCATTTGGATGAACTTAATCTGAATACATTTATTGGAGATAAAAATACGGCAGATGAGGTTCTTGTGAAACTGCATCCTGTGATAAAAGAATCCAGAAAAATTCTGTAAGTAAAACCAACAACAACCAGGCGTCTGTTAAAACATACAAGTAGTTGTATTATCTACTTTACATTTTGTATGAAAGAAAACATGTTTTTCATCTACCCCTATAAAGGTTGAGTGATTATCCTATCACAGTTGAAGGTTACACTGCTTTGTCTTCAGCTTTGAGATCAAACCCCTCACACCTAAGAGAACTGAATCTGTCTGAGATTAATCTTGGGGATTCAGGAGTGAAGCTGATCTCTACTGTACTGGAGAATACTCACTGTAAACTGAAGAAACTGACGTAAGATTGTGATCTGATGCTCAGCTAGAAATTACCACCGGTTACTCGAACATGAGAAAAATCATTTAGAAATAGCAACATAATAGAAAATAAAGTACATTGTTGGTATAAACATAATTTGTTTAAACTCGTACCCATAAAACACATCAATAAAAATGTATATGTACATCAACACAATGAGGTGGTTTCCAGGACTCGGCCTTAATTAAATAAGGACAATTAAATCGTTTTTACCAGTGCTTGAAGTGTGTACACAGTAATTTTTCAGCATACCGTCACTTTTTCTTGCGTACCTGCACTGCTCACGTGTTGTCGGTACTTTGCCACTCCGAGTCAAAGCATCATTGTAAAACAGACCAATTGTGACAAACCTTTGAGCCTTTCAAGACTTGAGTCTAAATGAGAAAAATGACCATTTAAATAGAAAACATAACTTCCTGGAACTATCTGAAGGCTCTATGAATCACATGACACGCAAAATTGTTTTACTTCGGTTGACGCTACTCTCTTAATGGCTCTGAACAAACCTAATGGTTTTACAATAAAAATTTGATAACTGGTAAGATTTCAGAGATGCAAACTACTTATCTTTTGCGAATTCTGCTGTTTTAGATGGAAACTTTAGGTGCTTTGTCACATAATGTAAGACTTAAATTTGTTCGACCTGACATGCCTAAAAACATAACAGATAAGTAAACATCAAAGGCATAATATGACCGCGTGTATATGATGAATGTAATTAACAGAAGAATTCAATAGACTGCATAACTATTATCACAGGAAAATGAAATGAAATTTGTATTTAACATTTTTATACCAGTTGTCTGGAAAATGGTTACTTCTGTAAATAAATATGTTGTAGGTCCTACCAGCAACATCAAAATATTGTTTTTCGCTGTCAAATGTGTTAATAACATTCTTATGGCAATGTGCACAAGAGAACCGGAACCTTTTTTTTCAACTTCAAGCACTTTTTTTTCAAACATGTAATACAGAAAAAAAACTTTACTTGTGTACATCTTGAGACAAAACAATGGCACTGATATATTTTAAGATATGGCCATGGAAACAGATTTCAGTTTAGACAGCTAACATTTATAATAGTATAGGACTAGTCTTAAGCCCCGAATGGAAACCACCCCTAAATGATCAACAAAATTGTGTCTTTATGTGCCCTATAGGTTGTGTTATTGTAGTATCACAGATGAAGGTTGTGTTGCCCTATCTTCGGCTCTGAGATCAAACCCCTCACACATCAGAGAGCTGGACTTAAACTGGAATAATCTGAGAGATTCAGGAGTGAAGCTGATCTCTACTGCACTGGAGAATCCTCAATGTAAACTGGAGAAACTCGAGTAAGACTAAATTAAACATCCCATCCAATAATGACTATTGACTCTAATATAAATATAGAAACATATATAAACACACTTGACTCAACTTACAAGAATATGTCATATTCAGCAGAGTGACCAGACAGAATGTTGACTTGACTGGAAGTCAGTCAGACACAGTTGATGTTAGATGTTGTATTAGATGAACATACAATTCTGGTAAAAGGGTAAGAAAGTTTATGTGGTGATTTTAAGCAAACTGAGAAGAAATGCTGTGTTGTCGCCCTGATCAAAGGTCATGACGGGTTGAGGTAAGGGACTCTGGCTGGGCTACAAAAGATTAAAGCGGCCCTTACACACAGGGTTTCTGCCAATCTCATATTAATCTTGAGTACCTATAGAGCAGTATTGCATACATCATATCTTCGAAGAGTATTTAGTTTGACCACATTTATAAAAGATAGATACAGCTGTACGATTACTTCCGAAATCATATGGCGTGTGCGGGGGGAGGGGTAGACTGAACTAAAGCACATTGTCAACAAAACACAGACATCAGTTTCACTCAACGCATGCATCTGGCATCTTTTAGCGCTGGTAAGGCTCCATATATCAGTTTCAAACAATGTCCAAATCCAGTGTTATATCCACAGTTTATCCACAGTTCACACAAATGCAGTGAACAAACAAACACAGGAACTTTGCAAACATATGCTCTCTCTCTCTCCTGCACACAAGTGAAAGTGACGTCTGCGCATGCTCCTTCTCCTGCTCTCCATGCTGCCGTGTGGGCATGATGCGTGCTTTTCAGGATAATTTTCCAATAAGGGACTAAGAAAAATTGTTACAAAACAGTTTTATTTGTTCAAAAAAACTTTCCGAAACCTGTACGATCACATGGAGAGTGTATTGAGCACAGAAATACTACGTAACACGCCCAACTCGTTTTTGACAAGTTGACCATGTTAAGCATGAGAAGACAACAAGTTTAACCTTGTAAAGAAGTCAGAATTCATGACACATCGTTGCAGCACCCCTAATGTTAGGTGTTTGTCATCATATCATCACACGCTTCTATTCAGAGTCTGGCTGCAGAGTGAAGTGACATCCTTAATCACAACCGCAATGTGTGTCTATGTTCTCTAGATTGTGCAGTTGTAGGATCACAGAAGAAGGTTGTGTTGCTCTGTCCTCCGCTCTGAGATCAAACCCTTCACACCTGAGAGATCTAAATTTAAGATGGAATGACCTGAAGGATTCGGGAGTGAAGCTGCTTTCTACTGTACTGGAGAATCCTCAATGTAAACTGGAAAAACTAAAGTAAGTTAAAAAAATGTAGTTCATTAGTGTCAGTCCGTTTTTATAGCTGTGTTGTCTTATGCCATTTCATACTCGCATTCCCTATAATGAAATTCATACCAATTTTTGAGGAAATGGCCAACTAATAACAAGGCAGGAAGTCGTGATGATGGTGAATTATGAAACACAGTTCAGATCCTGAATGCTAATTGGTCAATAATATATATGTGATTTCTACATGGACCTGTTGATTACATGACTGCTTACCAAATAAATAAACAGGCATGACAGGATGAAATGAACTGTTTACGTGAGAAAAATATGAGAATAGATGATATGAGAGATAAATGAAACGATGTGGCGAACCACAAGTTTACTGAAGAGACATTCACCAAGGTAATGCACCTTTAAGGGAGGGAGGGGTTAGTTTGAGTGTTGTGTTCCGGTGGTTGATGTGTGTGGTTGTATTTATCCTCACTTGCTGTTCAGAGTGTGATTTATTAAAGTGGAGCGTAAAGCTGTCTCGACGCATCTTCGTCTCTTGTCTCCTTATTTATTATACTCCACAATAAGATATTTTAGAGAGAACTGGTCTGTGTGTCTGAACTGAAGAGTGTGTTGTTATTCTCCACAGCTTGATGTCTTGTAATATCACGGAAGAGGGTCGTGCTGCTCTGGATTCAGCTCAGAGATCAAACCCCTCACGCCTGACACAACTTTACCTCTGAAAGAATCATTTAAAATATACAGTGAACTATAATACAATAAAATACTGCAATATAAAAATAATTATCATTGCATTCGGGTACACTTTATCATTTTTCTTCAGTTGCAGGTCAACAGTGCTATTAGTTGTATATTGTGTATATACAGTTTGTATTGTACACTGTATTGTTTTACATATCTTTCCTAGTTAAAGAGATTAAATGTTGTAAAGTTGTAAATTCCATCTCATTTACCAAAGCTGTCACAGGAGGGTAGACATTTTTGCAAAATGTTTGCTTTAACAGCATTAGGTGAAAAGGGATAGTTCACTCAAAAAGGAAAATTCTTTCGTCATTTCAAAACTGTATGACTTTCTTCTGCAGAACACAAAAGGCATTTTGAAGAAATTATAAAAACATGAGAATGTTGCTAACAGAACACCCATTCAGTGGAATAAAGGAGGGTGGAATGAAAAAGAGTTGCATATTGTGTTTGCATATATATGTATTTGTCATAAAATAAATGTCACCCCAAAAGGTAAAATTGTAATTCAAGTGTGTGTCAATTTCCTTCCAACTGAATCATTACAAAAGGTAAAATTTAAGCTTCAACGGTTGCTGTGAGGATCTGCCATTTCAGCTTGTGTAGGCATTAATAAGGTATACAAGAAAAGTCATTTAAACTTTATTATATTACATTCACATCGCTTACTGACGCCACCAGTCATGAAGCAAATAACAAGTTAACGTTGCTGTTTAGATAACTTTTTTTCATATTAAATTCATATTTACGGATAGAATGCCTCGTAACAAGCAAAGAACAACTGTCTCTGCAATCTTGTCAAAATGACAAATAAATTGTAAAGTTGAAGTGACACGTGCCTGTGCGAGTATGTGCAGTGACGCGGGCTGGTATGTAGGCGGCGCTGCTCTGTTCAGCGCTCACGTCTGCGATCTGAACACTCGCTTTTCGCATCACGTTGTCTGTGCGGCCTCGACTTCCTCCTCTGTGCAGATTCCATGGCGAGTGATAGCGGGGAAGAGTTGAATCACCTACCGTGACCACACTGACCCGCGCATCAACCTCAACGCACGCTTTCATCGGGTGAGTGCGGCTGCCCCTTCGGACTTTCGTTTAAACGTTACTCACACCAGACTCTACATTTCGTGCGCTTTTGACTGTGCTATGTGATATTATGACTGTTTATCTCTCTCACACAATCCGTCTGTGTGTGTTTAATGTTTGGTAGCTCAGTTAGCCACCACAGGCAGGGCGCTTTTTTCAACGTCTATGTTAACACGCCGTGGCGACGTTAACAGAAACGGAAAAACAACGGCTAACGTTATGGTCACACATAATCGCAGATTCATCTTTTAAAGGAGTCCCCGTGTGCTCTTTTCACTGGTTTGGGGGGTTAATTGTAGTCTGTTGCATTGTGTTTTACTGCATGTGCTAATTAGCTAGCGCAGCGATAACTGAAGAACTTAGAGCCCGGGTGCGCTGCTAGTGAACGAGCGACGCGACGAAACAGCAACGCTCCGTTATAATTCATCAAACCGCGCGTTTTCTTTATATTCAAGTGATAGTTTGGGCGCGCGCCGTTCCCGGTCTGTCCCCGCGCACACCTCTTAAACTTCTCCCATTATAATGACCGAAGAGCGCTCGAGACCTCGCCATACGACGCCTCGCAAGATGTTCGCAAGTTTTTCTGTTCCCGACAGTTGATCATGTTGATGTGTGTTTACTTATTAAAGTAAACAAGACGATCGTGTGAAGAACTGTAGAACGCTGTGATACAGCGGTGGTGCAGCGAGTAGATAACGCTTGTTTTTTTTTTTTTTTAAGAAAAATGAATCACGTGTGCTATACGACGTTAAATTATTCAAGTACTTTGTAAAATACCGGTGAGTGTGAAGCGACAGATGGGCAATTCCAGCGTTATGGATGTGACATTTTGCTTCATGGATGTGACGTATGAAGTCTGAGAGAATGGACGTGTTACCGATATATTGATTTTTTTTGTTTATATTTAACTAAACCACAGTTGAAACGTCTGAAAAACATCCGCGGGCGCGCGTTTTCTAGTTTATAAAAGGGAAATAAACATGCGTATGGATGTGACATAAAAGTAAGCCGTTTTTGAGAGGCAACATACTTTTTGCGATTTCTGTTAATTAAAATGCACACATATATAACAATACCCAACAAACAGAGAAGGGGTGACTCTTTATAGAAACGGTTATTATATTTAAATTTTCATGTGTCCAAGGACCATTTATGAGGAATGTAGACTGATGTGACCATTCTAAAAACAGCACTTGCCTGACAACGAGAAACCATGTTTTAAAAACTCTTTAAATGCATAAACTTCACTTCACATGGGTATTTGAACCACCACATGTTGACATTTCTGCTGCCACTATAATAAAACCTTTTTTTATGGTAAGGTTGACATTTGCATGTAATTGCCCTGATGAAGTTGTCTGACTCACAAAAGCATTGCATTTCAAACACCTCATCTGCCACAAGTTTTGTGTAAAAAAATGTATTTGCTTGGAATGCATGTGAATGTCTTGTGTGTTTGTGCATAGAGTTATGAGAATGGGTGTTAATATTATTAATTTTAATAATGCCTGCCCTCTCCTACTTAGTTGTCCTTTATAAAGACTGACAACAGACGAGTAGTTCTTTGGCTTCGGTTTCAGGTGGGTTATATCAATGTTTTTGTCATGTAAACGTCTCAAGTTGTTTGTTGTCGAATAGTAATAATAAGGAAAAGCTATTTACAAGCTTGGACGAATTTCTTGTCAATGCACGTGTGGATGGATTTTCAAACTTAATGAGTTACTTGACATTGTACATTTTGCATTGGGATTTAATATTCAGAAAGGTTTTTTTCTTGCATTTTTCTATATCTTGATCAGTGAAATTGGTCGTTGCAGTCGTTTTGGAGTTCTGGGTGTTTTCTGAACAAAACGCGGTGCTGTTGCCGTCCATCTGTCATTGTGTTGTGGCTGTAGCTGCTTCGACTGAAGAACTGCCATTCGATGGCTCTAATGGACAAACACAAAGTGAAGCGGCTGAGACTGGACCGCATCTGTGAAGGTGAGATTATGAATACTTGAACCTTTCTAAATGAGAAACAAAGGAACGAAAGATAAAGCAATGTGTGTGATCCGTATTTCTAAATGAAACCAAATGTGTTGGAAGAAAAGTGAAGGGTGGCACTGGATTTGATGTTACATGTGCTGATCAGTCAGGGCTCAGACTAACTTTTTGCACTGGTGCGCCTAATTTTTTTTTAGGTGCACCAGCACAAAAGTTAGGTGCACCCAAATTTAGACCTCATCGCATTTAACGCATTTACCTGGTTTCACCAGTTCACTTTTTTATAAATGTCCATTTAGGCAAAATTTACTTGAAAATGATTAACTAACAATCTACTTTAGTTCAGCCTACCACTCTCCCCCGCACGTGATGTATGTTTTCAGAAACAATCGTAAAGGTGCATCTTTTATGAATGTGATCAAACTAAATAATCTCTTCGAAGATACAAAGTATGCAATACTACTCTATAAGACTCAAGAATATGAGATTGGCAGAAACCGCATGTGTTACTCCCACTTTTAAAATGGTGAGACACCAAAGAGACTGTTTTCTTATCGCTCCTCCCCATCTATCGCAAGGGAGTCTGTGGTTGCTTTAGTCATCCACTCTTAAACGCTTGCATCATTGTTATTAAAATTCAGAAATAATGCGTGGCTTAAAGCACCTTTGATTTAGAAATTGTACTTGTCTTTTGAAGATGTTCTGTTGAATATGTTCAGGGTAACGCACACACATCAAAACAAAGCTGTTGTGTATTGATCTATCAGCATATATATTTCACTGCCTAGTTTCTTTTGGCAAATGGTCAAAGGGGTGAGGTGTAATTATTTATTAACATCAAAGAGGCAAAGCTCTGACACTTATGTTTCTGGAATATATGCAAATTTTAGGTTTGCCTACTTGATGAACTCAATCCTGATTTAGTGGCCAAGTGTTTGATGGGAATTGTTAGCAGTTGTGTTGATATTTAGTGAACTAGTAAGGATATGTTCAGTATATTGTATAAAGTTGTAGAAATGTGAAGCATTTATTAAGCGTTTGTTCATAATGTATAGAAATGGTTGCAGAGAAATCCTTTTGCAATTCTGTATCATGAACTTTATATTAAATTGCAAAATCATTTAAAAAGCTCTTCCATATCGTTGTTTCTGTATGTGTCGGCATGACCTGTAATGTGTGCTTAGCAATTTTATATAAATGTCATAAAGAGGACCTTTTTAAATAATGGCTTAAAATACTAGAACATAATTGTTTTCTGGGAAAAGCTTTAAAGTCAAATGTTTGACAAAATGTTAAATGCTCTATCATTTGTAAGACACTTTGGATAAAAGCGTCTGCTAAATGAACAAATTTCAATGAACAAATCAACAGTTATTTTATCAGAAACTGTCATATTATTCTTAACAATAGTTTCATCTCGAGGTGATTCAATGTTTGAAATTACTTTTGTACACAAAAAAATAATATTGCCAACAAAATTCGTTTCTATCAGTAGAAATGGTTTGCATGCACCAAGTAATAAATACTAAGCAACCAATAAGAGTCCTGCACGAATGGAAATTCCTTCAATACTGTTTAAAAAGCTTCACGGGTTGAGTCCTCAAAAAGATGGATGATAAAATGCCTGGTGTTTTGATGCTTATAGTAACAACAAAAATGAACCAGTTATAATTGTTTTATTCCATGGTTTTGATAGCTTTACTATTATTCTAAAATGTGGAAAAAAAGTGATCCTAAACCTTTGAGCGGTAGTGTATTTGAGTGGTTGAAATACATTATTTTATATACAGTCATTTTCTTGGGTGCATTGTACGAGACACAAAAAACTTGCTAGCTACTGTGTATGGCACCTAGACAGGCCTACTATTAATATCAGGTATCCCTCATATAATGGACAGATAAAAGTTTATTTCAATAGTAATTTTTAAAAATAAATGATTAAATCTTATATTGTAAAGTATTATGTGTTAAGTCATAATTGACATTTTAAAGGAAAGTTCAATGAATAATGATAAAATAATGAAAATTCTGTCATCATTCACTCACCCTCAGATTGTTACAAATCATTATAAGATATTTGTAAGAATGTCAGTAAACAACAGATCTCATTCCCCATTTACTGCCATCGTAGATAAAAGAAATACTTTGGGAGTCAATGGGGGATGAGATCTATACTGACATTCTTACAGATATTTTCCTTTGTGTTTAGCAGAAAAAAGGAATGTATACAGGTTTGGAACAACCTGAGGGTGAGTAAGTGATGACAAAATATTCGGGTGAACTGTCCCTTTAACATGAGAATTGTGAAAAAAATGTCTTTAATCGTCACTGTTCACGGTCTCTTATGATTTGTTTCTAAATTGTCTTTTGTAATCCTGATTGAAATTGGAAAGTGTGTTTGAACGTTTTTGCTTTGTTCACGTAACATCCTCAGCTTTTGAGTTTCGGCATCGGAAATGTGGCTTTAATTTGTATAATGTGCAAAAATAGGCTTGACTAAATAAAGATCGCGCTGATAACTTTCCCAGCCTTCAAACCGAATTTCGGTTATGTGGTCACAACTGCAGATGGTAATGATATTTATTCAAGTGACATCAGAAAGCGAGTCCACAGAGGGCAATCGGGGGAAGGAGGGGGCGTTCCTTTAGTGGAGCAAGGTTAAGATTGTAGATGCGACCAAGACGCGGTCTCTTTAAAAAACAACAACCGACTCCAAAGCCGCTTGTCAATGCTGTGGAGTGCTGGTTGGTTTGCGCTAGTTGGATGACGCTCAAAGCACAGACCTCTGATTGGTCGGGTGTCGTGGGGGAGGGCCTAAGCGCTTGTGACACGGGAGATGGGAGTCTGCCAGGCGAAAACAGCCTGACACTGATTGTAAAGGGTGGAGAGGGAGCGATAGAAGAGGAGGGGAGAGAAGACAAGGCGCGTGGATTTCATGATGCAAGGTTTGGATGTACATCTACCTGCCTCACGTTTGGTGTTGGGTGCATGCGTGTGTTGGAAGATCGTGAGATGAAACGGGAGTAATGCGAATGGGTGTGGTGTCCAAAGCGGGCGTAAATGATCCTTTTTGGCGCGTCTAGTGTGTGTGTCCTTGCAGCTTGAGCAAGAGCGTGTGTGTGTTGGCCAGGCAGGAGGCAGGGTGTGGTGCAGCTGTATTATCATCCACCCACCCTTCCCCCCCTCTCCTTATGTGTGTGCGTGCGAGGACCTTGTTGGGGGTGAAATGCAGAGCAGGAGAAGGTTTGGGAGGGGGTGAAATGGAGGAGAAACGAGCGCTGAATGAATGGCATTGTTTGCATGGCCATGCTTGTGTTGTGGCCCTCTCTCTTTCTCATGTAGCCTGGCGCGGACTCAACACACGGCATCTGTGCTCTCAGCGCCGTTCTCGCCACGACCCTACAGGAATAAGTGTTTGCATTGTTTGCCTGCGAGAGCGTCACGGACTGTGATTTTTGCCGATCGGCCATTTTTTTTTATTATGTAGTATGGCTGGTATTTGTTCTATCCCCTGAACACTGTGTGCGTTGCTATGAAGCATTGATATGGAGGGAGAAGAGTGCAAATATTTGTCTTTAAGGCCTCCTCACATGCGGGAGAGCGATAGCATGAGTGTGGGTGTTATTGAGCATCATGGAGGTGTCTTTACCCCACCCCCCACCTCAGCCACCAGTGCCGCAACACCTGTCAGTGATGGAAGGGGACGGTGGGTCTTCACACTTAACATGGCTGTTTGGAGAGGATTTGCTGCTCGCAAGCTTTTGGGCTTTGTGATTTAATAAATGATCTTTTTAACATTTAGACTTATGTGTTTTTAGACAAATTAAATATTCAGATCGTCTTTAGCTATGTGCAATGCAAAATCCCAGGGCCAGTCATTTGATATGTTTAGCAGGTGTCACCTGTGCTTTTACCTCCAACTGTTATTTTTCTGGTCGCCTGTCTTCGCCATCGCATGGTTTGATTATGAGGAAGGGACATGAATATAATATTGAACTGATTTGTGGATCACGTTGTTAATTGTGATTTATACTGCAGTTATAACCATGTTATTGATTTTTATAGGGCTTTGGTTCTTTGCACTGTATTTTTAGTGCAGTCTGTGTTTGGTTTCAGTAGAGATGTACTTTGAAGAAATTCCTCCTCCGAGACCAATAGCCAGTTATTCAAAGTGATATCTGCCGGTAAAAGATTCAATATATTTTACTTTCTGAATGTTATTATAAATTCTTACGCCTATTAATATTAAACTGCGGATGTTTCTTAACATTTTCTATATACATAGCACCACTTCAGTGCATTTTCCTGTTCTTTTTTGATTGAGAAGATATATCCATAGACTGTATATAATATGGACGTTGTTTCCGTGATGTCACCCGTAGGTTTGTGAATAGTAAAAATGAAGCCTAAAGTAGGCGGAGACGCTCGTCACCATCTTGGCATTGCGCGTCACTACCGGATAATCGAAAATGGGCAAAAAGACGGAATGTGGTTAGAGTTGAGGCGCCTGGGATTGCTGAAACCACTCGTCACTCTAGTGGCCACGTACCTAATTTGCAGAATTTTAAGGGTTAATATAAGTTAAACGATTTATAAAAAATCACCCTACCCACAGTTGTCATGAAAAGGTCAAATTAGATATCCAGACTTTTATACCAGGCAGTAAAGTGTTATTTCGGCTGTGAAGTTGCCCGTTTTAACATGGAGCTCAATGAGCTTCTGCTCTCAAGTGGATAAATTACAATTAAAATCACTTCCGTGTTGGCTTCACTAAAGAGAACTGAAGGTTGCCCCTCGGATATATCGAACCAGATCATCGGCCGATTGTGTGAATAATATCTTTTATCAATTGATATTGATTATTTGCCGATGTTGCATTTTTAGTCTTTGCTTTAAAAATGTGTTCAAAAGTGTAATTCGATACAGATTCTTGTTAGAATTAAATGGCAGATTTTTTGAGCCACATGTCCCATAATGCATTATTCTAAGTACAATCAGTTATTTTCTCCTCTTTCATCTATTTGGTTTAGTTGAAAGTATCTTTTGCAAACAGTGCACATTGTAATGTAAAGAAATTTGTCACAGTCTGAATTTTTGTTGCGTTTGCTTAAAAATATCCTTCCTGTAGTTGTTCTGCGCTTGACTATATCATTCGGAGTTCCTCATAGTGTGACAGGTCAGCCTTGTACACCACTCGTTTATAAACGGTGCTATCAATTTTTAAAGCTAGATCTGTGACTTTGTTTTCACATCAAATGTGCAGACAATTAATTAGGGCTGTCAAACGATTAATCACATCCAGAAAAAAGTTTGTTTACATAATGGGTTTGTCTACTGTGCATATTCATTTTCTATTTATAAAGGTATATTTATATTTACTAATAATTTAAATGACATATACATTTTTATAAATTGTATACGTTATATTTTCTCACATATATCAATGTATGTGTTTGTGTCTAAATACAAAATTAATAAACACTGTACACATACATATATTATGTAAAGACAAACATTTATTGTGGATGTGATTAATCGTCTGACAGCCCTACACCGTATGCATCCCTGGAGTGCGAGGTTGCTTCTTTTACTCTCAGGCTTGTTTAATTTTGACTAGTATTTATGACATAGTTCATTGTGTTCATTGAGACAGCATCCAAGTAAATGACTAAACTAAAGAATCTGTACTGACAGGTTCTTAAACTATAGTCTATTTTAGAGAACTGGTCTATTTTAAGGAATCTCTGTGTGAATTGAGATGCTTAGTGGATATATAGTAGTAACTGTATTTGTCACTGTTGACAAATATTTTGCTATAAATTGAATAAAAAGCTGAGAACACATTTGTGGACTTGATGTAAACCTCTCAGAGCTGTGTCTATATGTATCCCCTTACTTAAATAAACCGTATAGCAAATCTAAAATGTGTCTATCCAATTAGAAAGTTGTGTTGTTACAAAGTATTGGACCATCTGTGGGAGAGAGAGAAGGGGGTGGGTTCGGGTAAGTACCACGAGACTGGAATCGAACACGGGTCGCCCGATTCGCAACCGCGGCACGACTTGATGTGTTGCTTCAATGGCGAGTCGACTAGACACTAACACGAAGAAGCTCTTGATAATTAGTCTGCTGTTCGAGTCACCTCATCCACACTTAATAAAGCTTATGGGACCTTTACATGACACTCCTATTAGAGTACAGAACCAGCTAGTTGATACCATTACACACAATGCAATGGGTCTCGAGAAATGTATTTTGAAAAAGGGCAATTTTTAATGCAACGTGCGATCTCAACGCAATAGTCATCAAAGCCAGATAGCAAAACGTGATACAGCATAGAGATGTCCATCTGAATGTTTGTGACAGTCGTGGGTTCCTCCATAGTCAACCATTGTGATCAATCCTTCATGCCAATATTGCAGTTTTGCTGCTGGTGTAGGAACGGTAAATCTTGGGGTAAATTTTGGTTCATATGTGCAACTAAGCAATAACAAATATCATTTGGCAGATTATTGAATGGTCTGTATTTCTGTTGGTTTCTATTTATTTTTACTTAGTTTTACAATATTATTAGAATTTTTTCAGATATTAGTCCTTAAAGAAGTTAATTGTAGTTTTGTTGGATGGAGGAGACAAAGATAATTTTGCTTCCAGTCTACTGAATGTAGGTCATTATGAGTCATGTGAAGACTCCCTACCCCCTTTCCTCATCTCCCCTGTCCCCTACTCACACTTTCATTTGGCAGTTTGGGGGGTGGGGGCGGTGAGGGACATTGGGATTGTTTGGAGCTGTTGTCTTGTGTAAAAATTCACAAGCGTTTCCTGATCCGCTGTCATTCAAAGTCCTAAAGAGTCCTAAAATATAACTTTTAGATAGACGCATATATATTCACAAATTCCCATTTTTAATGTTATCTGTATCTGCCGATAATACAATTTAGGCTGATATATTAAACCCGATAAATCGTTAATTATCTATTATCATAAACTTCTTCAGCAGCATGCTGCTCACAGTTAAATCCAGTACAGTACAGTACTGTCTTTGTCGTGATCATTCACTTACTGCTATTAGCAAACCATTGTGTATGTAGGTGGAGTATGTAGGTACAGAATTTATGAATGTGTATTTTATAGGAATATATAACACTGAACTGGGTTATACTTATTTTTTTTAAACAGCTGTGTTGATTACTTTTAGAAGAAGTTATTTAAACTATTTGTATTGCTGGGGGAAAGTTGAATGTCTTTTTAAAACAAGCAAACTGATGCTACATCCCTTCTCATCTGTTTTAAAGAACATTAAATGTCATGTTGCAGATGATTGCTGTAAACTGTGTGGAAAGCTTTTTAAATTAAAGGAGACATATTCTGGAAAATTCCCTCTTATAAGGTATCTGAACACTAATATGTGTCCATAGTGTGTGTAAAAACAAGCTTATGATAGTAAAAATTCACTCGCTTCTAGTCCACATAAACCAGAAGTAGTCTCTTCAAACGAGCCGTTTCAGATCATCCTCTACAATGATGTCAAACTCCACCCACAACAGGCAATGACCTGCCCTATTAGTAAAGACACACCCCAGTTCATCCTGATAAAATGTTATTTTTGAAGGAAATGCTGTTGTGAAAGCTGTTGTGTAATAGATTGATATAGTACGTGCATGTGTGTGTGTATTCACATACCTCTAAAAACACTTCTATGTCCTTTCTACTGCTTGGAAATATATTCTCGTCCATCTGCTTGTTTTATTATACAAATTGGCTCTGAACTGTTAAAGCATAACTGACGCAATGTTATTACTATTTGTGGAACCAGTCCGATGCGCAACTGGAACCGCTCCGCGTTACATCCCTCGCCATAGTTGGAAAAAACACGATCTCGATCTCTAAAAAGGATTGACCCACACTTTCACACACTAGCAGGCCTCTATTATGTTTACAGAAACCTGAAAAAAAACAGTTGTTTTGTTAGAAGAGCGACTCAGTGAAAAATAAAGGTAAAATATGTTCAAAATTAAGCGTTAAAAAGAAATAAGAGCGAACTCCTGTTTTACTTAGGGATGCACCGATCCGATACTCTGGATCGGAATTGGGGCCGATCCGGGTCTTTTTTGCTGGATCGGGTATCGGACTGACGGGTTCTCTTCAGTCCGATCCGTTGCGATACCCGTGGATGTTACTCTAAAGCTTCATAAAGGACTAACTATCAGGAAATTACCATAAACTGTGTCACTGTATTCGATGTCATGTATTTTGATTGCTTTATGCAAGGAATAAACCAATATAGCATAATTAAAAAAACTCTGACCTCCGCTGGTGCGGTCATCTGTCATCTCTATCCAGCATGCGTGTGTCCGGGAACAGTCAGGACGTTACTCGTTCCAAAATTTTCAATATTCTTCATAATCACTAGATAATAGACTGTGGTTTTGTTTAAAATACATTTTGCCAGAGACTGTTCTCGCTGAGTGTAACGTTATTAGATTCAAGCACTGGAAGCGGTCTATGTTATGCGTCATTAATGCACAATAACTTTTAACTTTAGGATGGATTAAATTTTCTATGATTTAAACGCATAACATATCTCTTCTCTTTGTGTTATAACTGTTTTGAATTTGGGAAGCAAAGATCCCCGCGACAACAGGATCATCTCTATCCGGGATGCTCGTGAGTGAAGCGGGTGCATTAAGCGCATCATTCTGCGTCCAATGCGTATGACTTTAAATAACGTAGAAGCGAATGTATTAAGCGCATCATTTTGTGTCCAGGATGTGCATGAGCGAGAAGGAGACTTTTATATTGTGATAGCTTTGAGTAATAAACAGAGATTTATTTGTTAAACATTTTGTAAGTATCTGTGCTTTATGAGACCACATTTTTGTTTTGTATGTATTTTTAAGTTTAATACAGCACTTAATTACATTTAAAAAATAATACTTTTAAGTAGAAAAACTTAAGTAAAGGAAAATGGTAGATTTTAATGTACTCATGGATTTAAAGTAAAAAAAAAACATTTATTTATGGACTGTAGTGGAGTAAGTATGATGTGCTTCATACTGTAGGGAAGTATTTTTTGATATTTTAAAATATACTTGAAAGTAAACATGCTTAACTATCCACCTCTGGCAATTAAAGTTAAAATATGCAAGTCTACTTTGATCATGAAAAGCAGTGCTAGTATCGGATCAGAATCGGTATCGGCCGATACGCAGTATTCAGGAATCGGAATCGGATCGGAAAGGAAAAAGTGGTATCGGTGCATCCCTAGTTTTACTGCACCACAAAAACACAAGAATATCTCAAAATACCCTGAATTATATCTAGGGATGGGTATAGTCAAGATTTAAGCGGTATTACTACATTTATCGATACTGCATACCGGGCCGGTACTTTAACAGTTTTCTTATCTGGGCTTTTGGTTACATTAAAAAAAAAGACTACAAATAAAAAATGTATGAATAGAATAGCACTGCTTTATTTTCTGCAATGTAAAATAAATTGTATTCCGTGCAGACCAGCAGTATTAAAAGAAGTGGGTTGGTTCATCATAGCCGCCCGCAAAAATATATTTTTTAAATATTTAAATGTGTATTTTAATGGACAGATTTTTATGTTTGTCCAATTTATGCAAGTAAAGCAACAAATTTAAGCTCTCAATGTTTTAAATAGGCCTAGGCCTATTAATTGGGCTGATTTATCGACATTGTTGTACAACTGAGTTTGTTGTGGTTTTTGATAAGTTACAACAAAACTTCCACAATGCTAAATGAAAATGTTGATCTGTGTCAGCATGTCAGATCAGACCAAATGAAAATGATGTGGTAGTTCACCGCCTCTCGTTTGAATACTTCCTTAGTTTGAGGTCTGAAATATTTCCATTTTAGCCTCTAAAATATTTCCAGGCCAGAAAAGCAAAGAAGCCATGTTTAGAATATACTTTTAAGATCCACTGACCTTAAACTAATTGATAGATGGATACAAATACAGACTTGTTTGTGTCACATCCAGATTGTTTGGAGTCTCCTCAGGGCACAAATATTTTCTTAATTCTTAAGTTGGAAAAGAGTGAAAGCGTTCATGTGTGGGTGGCATTTAATTACACATTAAAATATCAATCATATTAAAAGACACTTATGAACACCAAAGCATATTCTTTTAATGACTTTGCCAAATTTGTAAGTACCTGTCGTGATCAAAATGGAAGATATTTTATTAGTTGGTACTGTGGTGACATTATTTGCTTCCATTGAAGCACTTTTTTAAAGAAAGTTTTATAAAGTCAACTACGCAGGACATTGATTTTTTTAGAAAACTGGGGGACCTAAGATGGATCCAGGGGGGCACAGATTCTGTGGCATTTTATGAACTATAGAAATTTTTCAAAGTTTATGCAATCAAACATCTAAAAAATAAGACCACCAACCAAAAGAATTGATGCGGCAACATTGTATAGCTGAACATGTTTTTGGTTTAATTAAAAACCAAAAACGATTATACGTCTCATTTAAGGGGCCGCAAAGCAACATACCGTACACAAAGGTGGACTTGCAACGAAAAAGTAAAGCACAAGTTGTTTTCCATATAGATTGTTTTGCTGTTGCCGTGGTGCTGATTTGAACAAACAGATTTGCACATCTTTGATGTTTCCTATTGACTGAGCTCTGCTATATAAACTGATTTGGGTGTGTTAAGTAAAGACATGAAGTAGGTTCTGTTGTGCCTTTCCATGATCTGAACAGAGGTTGTGATGTACTAAATGCTCAGTGCATTCATCATTGTGACTTTGACCAATACCCTGCCTGATGACATCATCTCACAAACATGTTATAGCTCCTATAGCTTGTTTTGCCTGTAGCATAAGGAAGATCATGATCGAGCATGCCAATAAAAATAGGTCTTGTTGTTAAAGATAGTAAACCAATGAAAATACAAGGCCGGTTATTAGCAAGTGCATATTTCTATTTTCCATTTTTATATCTCTAATTGACATCAAGTAAATGTTTTTTATCAGCTCTCATCTCTCCATGTGCTTCAGATACTCAAGGACTCTTCTCTTCACCTTACACCACTGATTCTCTATGGGGTTCATGTTAGGGAATGGACATTTTGGAACAATGGGTTTCATTCATTATTGCTTAGACTTTTCGTATTTATACGCATTAGAACTTCTCACAAATACTTTCTGCCTAATTCACAACATTTGTTCTGTTAAAAAATCTGTAATTTTACTTGTACTTAAGTATTATTTGTGTGATGTATTGTACTTAGTTATATTTAAGGGAAAAAATGCGACTGGAAATTACTAGAGTGAATAATGTGCGCGAGTTTAAGTTTGCGCCAATAAGAGCAATGGAGACAGAGAAGTTAGTGCACCTGTCCTAAAGATGAAACTAGGTTTGCAACAACGAATCGATTTAATAGATTAAAAATCGATTACTTAAAGAGTTGGCAACGAATTTCATTATCGATTCGTTGTCGCGCGACACGGAGACGTTTGATTATAAAAAAAACTTTATTTGAGCACGGAGCGGAGTGAACACACTCGGTCTCACTCGCGCACTGATGCTAGCAGAGTTCAGCGCCTCATACACAGGGCGGAGCAAAAAAAAAAAAAAAAAACGAGGAAAGATACATGGCGGAGGCAGTGAAATCCGCGCGACCAAAATCATCCAATGTGTGGGAGCATTTCACACTAAATAAACAGAAAAAGTGTGTTAACTGCAAAATATGCAAAAGCGACATGGCACGGGAGCACCACTGCAATGATCCAGCACCTGAAACACAAACATGTTGGAGTCTTTGATGAGGAGGAAGGGAGTTCAACAGCAGGTTAAGTCATTACGGAATCGTACTTTTGTTCGGTTTTGAAGTGAGGAACGTAATGTCCCTGGTGCGGATGTCTTCTCGTTATCCAGCTTGACAAGCATGACAAGTTAGCATTAGCTCGCTAATAACAGAAGTAAAGCAGGGGTGGTATTGTTACTTTGCACTTTGCATTGCAAGAATAGAGACACGTTTTTATTCACTAGCCTTTTTTGAACCATTCATTTATCAATCTGTTGTCATGTATAGCTACACTGCAATAAAGCTTTTCTTACTTAGTAATTTATTTCTCGTTTCCAGTCCAAGTATCTAAAAAAAAATCAAGATTACTAGACAAGAAAAATGGCATGAGAAAATTAATTGATGCTTAAAACTTCTGTTTGAAATTATATCTCATTAAGATTATTTTTCGTACCCCATTGTCAGATAATTTAGCTTGTTTTAGGCAAACAATCACTTCATTTTGAGGTGTTTTTTCAGAAAACAAGACATAATTTCTTATGCTATTTCATGTGTCTAGTAAATGTATCTTGATTTAAGATTTTTTTGATATTTGGACTGACAACAGAACAAAACTACTAAATTAGAAAATCTATTTTTGCAGTGTATATTCTGTGCTTTGTCCCATAAAGATTATTATTGACAAATATATTTGTGTGTATTGTACTTTTTAATTTAATTTTTAAGTTATTTTATAGCACTCGGTCATCTTAAGCTTTGTTAAAATGTGGCTTATAAATGAAGCTTGCACTTACTACAATGATGGTAATAACTTAATGAATACGCTTCAAGTGAATTTGAGAGAGAGAGTGTGTGTGTGTGTGTGTGTGTGTGTTTGTTTGTGTGTCAAAGTGAGAGTTTGTGAGTGTGTGCGTCTGCAAAAGTGTGTGCGATTGTGAGTGTGTGCATCTGCGAGTGTCTGTCTGCAGTGTAGTGTAGAGAACAAGTTCTGACATTAAAACAAATCCTGTCAAATTTTCTGATTTGTATTGTTCTTTATTTTTTATAAATTATTTATTGTTCTGGCAGCTCAGGTGGCACTTTATTTAAAAAAGTCTATATATTTGGCAGATGTAAAGCATACATGTGTATGTTTTTTGTGTTAGTCCATTTTTATTTTATTATTATTATAACAGCTCAGGGATGTTCAAGGAGCAACATGTTTGTGCAGTTTCTAAAGATTTTAGTTCTGTTTTGAATAAAGGGTTGGAAATGAATGCTTTTCTCGGTTTATGTTTTTATCCGATTAATCGAAAAAATAATTTACAGATTAATCGATTATTAAAATAATCGTTAGTTGCAGCCCTAGATGAAACCCTATCGAACTCGAACTCCTAAAGACAACGAAGTAAGCCCCTGGCCATATTTAAGCAACCAACTTCAAGACTGGATTATGGACGCTTTGCAAACCTAAAAAAAATTTAAACAAGCTACTCTTACTCGAGTAGATTTTTTTGACTGGTAATTTTACTTGTGGTCAAGTACAAGTTCATTAAAGTACTAGAACTTGTATTTGACCTCTGCTCATTTGAATAAAACGCACCCAGTCCATCTCCATATCAGTGATTTCTGCCTAACCTTTCCTTTACCACCTTTGGTCACTTAAGTCAAAGATACTCCAGGCCATATATATATATATATATATATATATATATATATATATAACTAGATGCCGCATTGGCCACTTTGCTCCGCTCATGCGATACGTCAATGGTGCAGCCATATTGGTGAGTGCAACAATGCACTAAAAGCCCACTGAACCCAGAGCAGTGCTTTTTCGGCATTAAAGCACAATCACTTTTACATTTCTTTACCTAGTTCAATGGTTTACGATATACGTGTAGAGTACAACTTTACCATGTCTCTATTTGCTTCGTGTCTCTATTATAGCTACTTAAAAAATAATGGTTGTCAAAAGGAAATGTGAAATCCATTATTTGTGCTTTTTATTCGGGAGAATCCACTAGATGGCACCATGTTCATTGATATGTTGGAGACAAGACAAGCAACAGAAAAAATAACCACGTTCTAGTAGTCGAGAATAAAACAGACATGTAGCCTAGAGATTGTTTGAGATTTATTTGACTCATCGAATAAAACACCCAAGGTAATATAGTTTAATATACGTGTGATATAAAAACAAATCTTTTTCGCTATGGAAATTGCTTTTTCTGTAGTAATTTTTGAGATGTTCTTTTATTTATCCGGTAGACCTGTTACAGCAGTAAGACATAATGTTTGTGATATAGGAAAACAAAAAACTGCCGTGCATTGTAAGTTTGAAATAGCAGTATATAGGAAAGACGAATTGTTTAGATTATTCCCATGATTTTAAAGTGAATGAGCAGTGTTCTGATCATGTAAATTTAATCTACTTTAAATTATTTCAAATTAGCGATGTGTACACAATTATTAAGCCTTTACTATTGCTTGACAAGCCTGAGTTTTAACTGTTCCGTATGACAATAAATGCAGCTCCATCAGTCACTTGTATGTCTTTGTATTCTGCTTTTGCCCTCACCTATTTGGTGACGGCATTGACGTACGATCCAGTGGACAATGCGGCGTCTAGTTATATATGTCTATGCTCCAGGCAACCGCAATTCCAAGTGTGCAGTCCTCAAAATAAGTTCATACACAATAAAACACCTTTTATCCAGACACGCAGTTTACAGAGTTCTCGTTAGCCGGCTGTAAAAGCTCTGTTATTCAGACAAACCTCACAGGTTGAGCTATAGTCTAACGCAGCTTTTCTAACTCTTTAACTATATATGATGAGAGAGAGAGAGAATTTTTTTACTTTTACATCTTTTATTTACAGTAACATTTACATAAACATGAATTAAATATTAAAAGAAAAAGAAAGAAAAGAAAAAACTTAAATAGTTGGCCGCGCATCAGGAAAGAGCAGTTTTGCTAACATTGACCTCTCAGATAATCAATTTCACAAATACATTGATTTATACACCATTTGAATCTAAAACTATCCAAGTCATCAATGGGATTGTAAATTTTATTTAGGGGATTTTATCAGTCCCCTAAAGACATAAACAACATGTGTTAATCCTGAGCCCTGTAGTTTCCTTTAACGTGACAAGCAAATTGCTAATTTTGCCTGCCCAAATATAAAATTAAGTGAAACATGAGCTAGCATCCTGGTCTTTCTGTATTTGGGTCCGTAAATGAAAAGTAAAAACCTCCCCTAGCATTTGACAGTATCCTTGGGTGAAACACTGTCTCTTGCGACCCACAAAAAGGCCACCCCATCCCTACCTGTGGATCCAGATGTGCTCTAGCTATTATACCGTGCACTATCCTCCACTGAAGGTCTCCAGACCTTTTCTCCATGGGAGGTTTGTTCAGGGTCCTCCAGGAAACTTTAGGGGAAGCACCCGAGCCAAAAATGTCCTGCGACTTTGACTCCCTCAGGTTTTCAAGCATTTGAAAATAAGTCACTTTGATACACAGAACATAGAGAGCCTTCTTTCCCGTATCACCAAAAAATCTGAGCTTAGGTGTTGTGAAAGAGAGCAGTCCACCCTCTGTTTCCTGCCATTCTCCTTTATCAGCTGAAAGAGTCAGTTCTGGAAAAGCGGTAATATCCACCTCCGATGCCTCTAAAGAAAGTCTATAGTCCCCTGGTAAGAAATCCTTAATTTGAGTTCTTAGTCTCTCTGCCACTCAAACTGACCTCATGCCCAGTTTCATCATCCTTCCAGACAACAACGCTCCTCTGAGGCGAGAGAGAGCAACGTTTTTGTTTGTGAAAACGTTAGTCTGCAGGTTTCACGCACAAATTTGTGTGTTTGCTTGCTTAGTGAATAAGACCGTCCTTCATGGTCTTTTCTAGGATTTCTAGCAGAGGAAGTCTTTCTGGTTTTGTTTTAAGGTCTATGATGCAGTAGTACCTTAAGATAACGTGCTGGTAAATTGACCCACAACATTAAAGATCCAGCTGTGTGTTTAACCATAGTCAATTCTGTTTTACTTGTGTGCTCCAAACCTATCATTTGTGATGATGTCAAAGCTTGTTTATGGCGCTTTTCTACTGCACGGTACAGTGAGGTACAGCTCACATTTGGGGGGGTTTTACATTGGGTACAGCACCTAGTTCCTGATACTTTTTTAAAATCACCTCGGTTGATGGAGTGTACTGTACCTATACCAAAATGTGATGTTTTTAAGCACAGATCACTGATTGGGCAGAGGGAATTATTACCAGCGTCATTGGATTTGTAACGCATGAATGCGGATCTTGATACGTAATATTGGCGTTTTGTTATATGCTTCGTGAATATAGAGATTGAGACCCTTAAAGCAATGTTAAATGTTTGTCGCGTTCACAATGATGCTACGCCAGTAGAGGCGGCGCAACTATGACGATAAGTTTATAATCCACACCCACTTTAAAGTAGTTCTAAACTGCTGTGGAAAAGCAAATTGAGCTGAAGTGAAGTGAGCTGTACCAAGCAGAGTCGTACTAAACCTGATGGTTAAGATACTGAAACCCTTAGTTACATCTGGCCATAGAACCCAATCCCATGTAACGGTCCAGTATCAGGCAACAAAATAAGCTAGTTTGCTTTTGGATGATAGCAGAGAATTTGTAATGTTTTCTGACATCAAGATTTCACTGATTGTTACAGTTTTCATGCTTAAATTTTTTTCGGGCCACAGTTCGTCAACATGGACATCATCCTCCAGTCAGATATGTAGCACTTTGAGTTGACATTGTCCTAGTGGTGGAAATGGGAATTTTTCTACAGCCACTTTCTATTTTTTGAAGCTCAACCAATTTTCTGCACATCAGAGCACATGTTCTTTCAACAGCTATGCAGATTTGATTGGCGATAAGAGAATACCAAAATGCGATTTAGGAGGATGCTAAACAACCTTATTTTTAAATGCAGTGTTTTAATTTGTTTTTTCTTTGACATTTCACAGGCATTCGACCACCCATCCTCAATGGGCCCATGCACCCTCGTCCTTTGGTGGCACTGCTGGATGGGCGGGACTGCACTGTGGAGATGCCCATCCTGAAAGACGTGGCCACTGTGGCCTTCTGTGATGCTCAGTCCACCCAGGAGATTCATGAGAAGGTACAGTTTCCTTTTGGCGTCTAATGTTTTTACAATAACCAATCGATTGTGTTTTACACTGACTGTCTTGTTGCTGTAGGTTCTCAATGAGGCTGTGGGTGCATTGCTATACCACACCATCACGCTGTCACGAGACGACCTTGACAAGTTCAAAGGCCTACGGGTCATTGTGAGAATCGGCAGCGGGTTCGACAATGTCGACGTCAAGGCTGCGGCAGAGCTAGGTGTGTTTTGCTGCTCTGCCACAAAATGATTTTGTTTGATAGTATGAGTTGACCGTGTAACTGGTCTGTCTCCGTCATGAACAGGTATTGCGGTGTGTAACGTGCCCGCCGCATCTGTGGAGGAAACGGCAGACACTTCCATGTGTCTCATTCTGAACCTGTACCGTCGTGTCACCTGGATGCATCAGGCACTTCGCGAGGGCACCCGCGCCTCCAGCGTGGAGCAAATCAGGGAGGTGGCTGGAGGCGCTGCCCGCATTCGAGGAGAGACGCTGGGCATCATCGGGCTTGGTAAATCCATGATATGTTTTAGTGTTCGTTGCAGTTTGAGCGCGTTTGTGCTGTGAATTGAAAATAGGTCTGCAGTAATTTTAAGTTTCGATTTTGTTGGAATATTGGCGAAAACACCAGCTATAGATGAAAATGTGGTAAAAATGGAAGACTGAGTCTTTGTTTGTTTCTGATGACGGATTTTCTTAGGACGTGTAGGCCAGGCAGTTGCTCTAAGGGCAAAGGCCTTCGGTTTTGGAGTGATTTTCTATGATCCGTACCTGCCGGATGGCGTGGAGCGGTCACTAGGGCTCCAGCGCATGGCAACACTACAGGACCTTCTCATCCACTCGGACTGTGTGTCGTTACACTGCAGTCTGAATGAACATAACCACCACCTCATCAATGACTTCACCATCAAACAGGTGCAAAACAGCTACTCAAAATCAACACAGTTTATGCGCTCGGATTTATAGAAAGATTTGTTTCCAACTCATTCAATGCAGTTTGAGTCCCAAACTCTTTAATATCAATAAATGTGTTGACTGTAGATGCGTCAGGGGGCGTTCCTGGTGAATACTGCTCGTGGAGGTCTGGTGGATGAGAAAGCTCTGGCCCAGGCTCTGAAAGAG
Source organism: Triplophysa bombifrons (assembly GCA_029783895.1). Classification (NCBI taxonomy): domain Eukaryota; kingdom Metazoa; phylum Chordata; class Actinopteri; order Cypriniformes; family Nemacheilidae; genus Triplophysa; species Triplophysa bombifrons. The sequence goes on from CM056464.1 coordinate 19,102,739, forward strand.
GGCAGAATACGGGGGGCGGCCCTGGACGTCCATGAGACAGAGCCCTTCAGGTAGGATGAAACTAATCTTGCAATATGCAGCTTGGTAAAACAATTTTGTAATGCATGTTCCACAGCTGGTGGAAAGGCTGTATGTTTTGGGTTATTCTTGCTTATTATTTGAAGTAACCCTCATTTGCTTCTCCACCAGTTTCTCTCAGGGCGCACTGAAGGACGCCCCGAATCTTATCTGTACCCCACACACATCCTGGTACAGTGAACAGGCCTCCGTGGAGGCCAGGGAGGAGGCGGCGCGGGAGGTGCGGCGAGCCATTACAGGTCAGAAAAGCCCAGGTGTTCATTATCAGCTTGTGCCTCCCTAGTGTGCGCATTCCAGCATATTCACTGCTGAACGGCTGTTGGCTTGGATTGATCATTTAGCCAGATGGTTTCAAGTCATTCAACAGGTTCCATTACATTTACAAGTTTGCATAAATTTATCGTTTTGAAGAAATTGAATACTGGTTTCTGTCAAACAGCTTTGTATGAGTTTAATATCCAGTAAGGGTGTCACAATATACAGGTATTGAAAATAACCATGATTTTAAAAATCATGATTATGGATTTTGTGTTAAAGTGATCAATAACCCAAAAAAGAAAATTCTGTCATCATTTAGTCAACCTCTTGTCATTTCAATCCTTTATGACTTTCTTCCGCAGAACACGAAAGAAGATATTTTGAAAAATGTTGGTAATTGAACACCACTGGCCCCCATTCACTTCTATTGTATGGACACAAAATCAATGCAAATGAATGGGAGCCAGTTAACAACATTCTTTAAAATTGCTGTTTTGTGTGTCCTTTGGATAAAAAAAGTCATACAGGTTTGAAATGACCACAGGGTGAGGAAATGACATAATTTTTTGGGGAGTGAAATATCGATTTAATTCCACGCACATTGTATTATTGGAAATATATTGGAAACTTTCGCAGTAAGAGTGACTGTTTACAAAGTTTTTCTACTTCCGACGTTTGTGTTTTGAGTTGTGACAACACAAAATAAACATAGATGATTTAGAAAAAAAATCTGAAAATATCCAGGATAGCCAGGTAGTGAAAATCTGAAAGCGTGACAGCCCTAATGTCCAGTAACGGTTAGTGCTGTGTATGTTGTGTTGCATGTGCAGGTCGTATCCCTGACAGTCTGAAGAATTGTGTGAATAAGGAGTATCTGATGGCAGCATCTCAGTGGCCGTCTATGGAAGCCGCCTCTGTGCACTCTGAACTAAATGGAGCCGCCTACAGGTGAATACGGCTCTTATCAGACATTGTTTACCGTCCGTCCGCACATACAGAAATTTAAATGCGTTGCTCTTTCATCTTCCGCAGGTTTCCTGCTGGTCTGATTGGTGTAGCAGCGGGAGGCTTGCCTGGAGCCGGGGCGGGAGTGGAGGGCATCGTGAGCGGATCTCTGCCCCTGGCCCACGCCATCGCCCCCGTGTCCCACCCCCCTCATACCCCATCACCTGGGCAACCCTCCAAGGCAGAGGCTGACAGAGACATCCCTTCTGACCAATAGCATCCCAACACATTCCATTTTGCCCTGATCACCACGCCCTTTCACCTAACCCAAGGGTCGGCCAAGCAGGTCGCCATTGCTTTCGACGCGACTCCGGGTCACCCCAGTCCAACAGAACACGTGTACAAACCCAGGAGCGACCCACTCGAAAACCCTCAAACTCACCCCTCACTTCCACTCGCTGTATACTCTCAAGTTTTTCCACTTTGGCAGTAAGCAATAACTTCTCTCAAGGACTCAATAATTGGATTGACACACTCCTTTCTAAGCTACGAATCCCAATTCTTTTGCTTTGTGGACTAGTTGGAGTATTTTCGCGTACTGTTTCTTTCTTTTCCATCAAACTGTTTAACAGCGTGGAAATAAACGCATGGACCTTCTTTCCTTCATCCCTTGCGCCATACCCAGCCCCCCATCTTCCTTCAAGCATACATTTTGTAAACCACCTCTACCCTGTCCTCTCTTAGCAAACGTTCGGTCATCAAAACAAAGCAACGGTTGCTTACGTCTTAAAAAACTTCTCTAGCCATCAGCGTTTATTTCACAGCCTGTCGTTCGATGTTAGAGATCAAGACTAATGATTGGCCCGTGGCTAAGAGTAACTCGGTCCATTTGTGTTTCTCTCTCTCTCCATGTGGAAGGCATCTAGAATTGTCCATCCTCTCTCGAAAAAGACGTTTGCAGGAAGCGAGAGAGCTTTTGAGGTTTGATCATGTGCTGGTCACAAGACCTATAGAATCCATAGAGCCTGAGGTCCGCGGTGTCATTGAAACAGCATATGTGAAATTCCATCATCTTGTGATAGCCAGATTTGTTTTGTGTAGCTTTTTGTGAACGGCTTCACGATTAGAGATTTGCTGACGGCTCACAAGCACTCCCACGTTTCTAGTTTCAAATAAAGCCATAGTCACAGTTTGTTACTAAAACACATATCCTTGTTTCTGCACTGCTGTTTTTGGCGAGACCGATATTTTGGCGAGACCGATACACCTCTCAAAATGTTCGACATCAACTGATAATCCATGACAATATCGGCACCTTTTGTATTCAAAGCCATGTGAAGAAGAATATTTGCCTTGTTTTCCATTTCCTCTCTCTTTCTCTCCTAGATATCTCTTGCTGTACTTCCTCCTCGTGCCTCCTTTTTGATTAGGGCCTTCTCTTCGTGACACAGCGAGGCACCTTGTCCACCCTTTATCTCCGCTCTCGTTCTCCATCGGGTTCCCTTGAAATCACTGTGTAGCACGCCAGCTATGCCCTTCCTCTCCAATATCTTCCCACAAGGCACTTAAATCGCCGCCTCCGCTCAAACACGTACAGTTGTAAGCAGCCTCGTCCACTACATCTCGGTTTACACGTTCTGCTCATTTTTGAGGTAACGTTGCAGTAATGTTGTTTGGCCAGCAGGAGGCAGTAAGTCAATGGCCCTCTCACAACTGATTATTTGATACCAGCTCACCATCACATAGCCAGTCTCCTGTTTGTTTGGAAAGACGGAAGGTTAGCGGGAGATCAGACGTCAGAGACCCACGGAGACGTGCTGTGGCCTGCTCCATCCATCAGAGTCTCATCGGCGTCTTGTGTGGTGTCAGGTTTTCTGTGCTCTTGGATGATACGTAAAGCACACAAAATAAGGTGGAACGACTGTAACTGAAAAGCCGCTTGCTTTCCAAAGAAGGTTGGGTCGTCCCCATGCTTAAGATGCGTCTCGGGATGCCGTTCGGTGCGAAGAGAAAGGCCTTTGTAATACCTCAGTAACAGATATTGAATGTATGCTCAGATCTTTCCTGCTTTGTACAGCTTTTTTGTCTTAATTCTGAGGGGGTGTGTATGGGTCCACATGTATGTGACTGTGCGACTGCTTATCTAGTATATCAGTTATACCTGAATTACAAAACTAAGCTTTTTTCTTTTTTTCTCCGAGCATAGGGTTACTTTATATTGTTTCATAGATGTAGTTTGAATCTCAGGCTTTAGCTTTATAGGATCTGTGATTTTTGTAATTTTCTGTAAAAAAAAAATTGAGCACAGTCTTTGAGATGTATGCGTATAAATGAGAACAGGGGTCTGATTTGGTACATTATTGAAACTAATATCTGAATATGAGTTGGGTGTGAGAATTGGTTGCCTATAGATCGTTCTATATATCTGATGTTGTTGTAAGTAAGGATGGTTGTTTTCCTTGATAGTCAGTACTCATGGAATAATGCATGGTGATGTACCTTTTAGGCCCCCCCCTCGTCCCTTATTGGCCACGTTTGGTGTTGAGTTTTGAGTGACATGCAGCTTTCCTAGACTGAAGTGATGCCCTTTATTCCCATCAACACAGCTCTGTGAAATAACCTCTTTTTTTTGGCTACGTTTTTGTTGAATTTTGAAAGTTTCTTCAAGCATTATTGTGGTGTTTTCTTGCCGTCAACCTCATCCGGCTTCGATATAAGATGTGCACTATGTGTTATAACCAAGAAGTGGATAGTTGTGTCATTCAGTGTTCGACATGTTGTACTGAAACATTTCAAGACAATATTTTACCGTTCAGCATCCGGGAATCCCTCATGTTTCGATTATAGTTCCAGTCATGTGGTCCCCTCGCTGCCTTAATGTAGTAGATCGTGGTGGGCTTGGTGAATATCTTTTCCTTGGTGCCCCACACAAACCCTCCTCATCCCGGCAAACACACACGCAAGAGAGAGGAAGCCGTTTTCTTCAGCCATACGTCGCTCTGTTTGCTCGATGCATATTTCGGGAGAACACAAATGGCTTTGGCGATAAGGTGCGGAAAGCTCAGGCGCTATCAGGACAAGCCGATCCCTGTTGTGGGATGAAGCTGTGGCTCGGTCGAGGCAGGAGAGAAAAGATATGGACTTGGAGCGGTCAGTTTCTCTCTCAGGGTTCTACACACATATCCTTCAACAGTCCGACATAATCTTCTTTCATATGAATGAAAATGATGTAGAGCTCACTCTTAAACAGTCCATCTTTCGACAGTGAGTGTCTTTTCTTTTCTATCGCTCTTCTTTGCTTTCTTACCACGTATTTGTCGCACTGACACCTAACAACAGAAGAATGAATGTTTTAATAGAACCGCGTGTATCGTTGAAGTTGGGAAATGTATTTTTACAACATGTGAACTTTTTATTCCTTTCTCTTAACTTCTTTTTGTTATGGATTGTTTTTCTCCCTCTCCCCCATCACCAGACTGCAAAAAAGTAAAAACTGAAAAAAAACATGTAACTAGGCTCTTAAGCTTTACTTTTGTTTTTGTTTACTTTTTTATTAGAAAACAATCATGTTTGTGATGGTAACCTATGATGGTAAATTCCACAAGGTATTTTAATAAAATCCTAAAGATTAAACCTCGGTGTCTCGTTCTTTTCTGGCTAACATTTACTTGGATTAAGTGTGAAATAGCACAATCTGATTTCATATCTGTACTGTCTGATGTCTGAATGTAAATATGCTGAAGTTTCTTGCTCGGACTGATTCTTTGTACTCAGTCCATGAGCTTTAGAGAATTCTTGATCATGCTTGCATCTTTTGTCTTTATTAAGTGTGTAATTGTACTATCTGCGTAGGTTTGGGATGTTTGAGCTATATACTGGATATGAGTGTTTGTAGTCATCACTAAATACAAATTTTTGCCATGAATATAGCCATAGAATAGTGGAAAAGTGTTAAGAAAACCTATTGTTTATTTTTATTTGTTTGCTTGATATCCTCTAGTGAATGTGTCCGTGATGGTTGTTTATCGGTCTCTCAACAGCGATGTTGCCAGTCAGTTTAATGAGGTGCTCGGGCCAAATGCCCCCACCTGGTGTGCCAGCTCAAATTGTTACCAAATGACTGAAAAACTTTACTCACGCATGAAGTCCTATATGCTGATGCTAGTTCAGGAAAAACATGCAATACACTTACTCATTAAATGTATATAGCGTGAAGTCTCTTTGGATAAAAATCCAATCTAACATTAGACCTCCCAAACAGAATCGTGACTCATTGTGGCTGTTGTCTTTATGATTTGAATGTTTATTTTGACTCCTGGTGTTTAGAAGCGCAGGTCAGCCCTTAAGGTTTGGCTGTAAACATTCTTTATATCTTGTAAATGAAGGGAACCCCTGCTCAAAATAAGTTTGGAAATACAATAAATAGCTTTATCTCTATAAAGTTTGCTTGAGCATATTGGTGGTGATATCCAGAATAGTGATGAATGTCATTCGGTTCAGTTTTTGATGGTTGGATTTTTTGGCTGCTCAGTTCAACTGATGTCACAGAAGTGTGTAGAAACAAACACGCTGGAGGAAAACAAGATTTTGCAGCAGTGATTCACCGTTGTTTCCCCAAAGTCCCTTGAGGGTTGTGCAACACAACCTGATGTTCAGAGTCTGTGAAGCCTCTCGAGATATCTGGTGGATTCAAGTTTCTTTGTGACACTTGTATTTAAAATGAAACCTTTTAGAATTATTTTGAGACTAATATAACCATCAATGAATCGTTTGCTAGCTGTCTATATTGTTAGCCATTCTGAAATCGCATACCCTTCCTTGGAAGTTATATTAAAAGGATAGTTCACGCAAAAATAAAAATTCAGTCATTATTTACCCTCCAGTTGTTCCTTATCTGTATAAATGTCTTTGTTCTGATGAACACAAAGATTTTTGGAAGAATGCTTGTAACCAAACGGTTCTTGGACCCCATTGAATACACTAGGAAAAATTACAATGGTAGTCTAAAGTGTTTGCTCTCCTACATTCTTCAAAATACATTGTGTTAACCAGAAAAAGGAACATTTCCTACTATGGTGGCCAAGCATATTTTAGAGTAGATGGTCCAGAGCTCTCTTACAGACACGATGCTTGCATCATTTGACTACTTTACACCCACAGGTGAGGAGATGACCATGTATTATGTCTAAAACCACTTCCCTCAGACCGAGACGTAGAACTAGATCCCACTGTTTACAGCAGTCAGTCAACAGAAAATGACTGTTTATGCTGTACTCCATCCCCAAGTAAATGTTTCTCTGAGTTCTCATTGCTGGATATTGTCGGCTTATTTGACATGCTTCAATGCGTCTACACTTAATCCCTCAAAGTGACATCATGCTTTCCCTGGATGAGATGTCCGAAGTGAAATGACGGAGGGAAATGAGCTGAAGGAACACTCAGGCACACCTGAAGAACTGGGCTGTAGTTTTGTTGAAGGTTGATACTTAAATTGTTTTATTGTGCGGAGACGACCGAGAGCATGAGCTCATTTTGATTATGTCATTGTTCGACCATTGTCCCGAAATCAATCAAAGAGTTTGGATGGGAGAACTCTAATATTATCTGTTTTCATAACCAGAATTATGTGAAACCGAACAAATATGTCGATAAATAAAGTGTAAGTGTGACACGCTAGTGAAGTATTTCCTTGTGTACTGGAAACTATTGGCAAATATAGCAGCTAGAGACTGTAGCATTGGAGAAAGACCTTTGAAAGAATAGAACACCCAAAACTGGAAATTGTGTCTTCGTTCGTTCACTTTAAACACAAAAGAAGAGATTTTGAAGAACGTTGGTATCCAAACAACATTGACTCGTGGTATGAACACAAAACCCCAAAGACATTTCTCAAAATATCTTTTTTTGTGTTTCACAAATCATACACTCTTAGAAGAAAAGGTTATTTTGGGTTCTATATAGTACAATAGGGTAAATGCTTTGGGCTCAACTGTGCTTCATACTTTTGCAGTATTCTGCCATAGGTGCTTTTGTAGGCTATGCTTGATTGCTAAATAATGTTTGCATACAGTACACTACTGTATCATATTTATACTATTTTATTATTATTATTTAACATGTCACAAACATAAGGGCCTAATGTAATAATTTGGGTAGTTAATTTCTTTCTTGCCCTTATTTGCAGCATAAGGAGCCTGCCATTTATATTTAAAAGGTCATTAGTATTTATATTAAGTTTTATTTTAGATTTTGTTTCAATAACAATCAAAACTATATCGTAATTTCTTTTTTGACATAAAAGTAACTTAAGAGATCTGATGATATGATTGTCTCGTGCCTTTCATCTCGTCGACGCGCGCAAAACATGTTTGAATTCCAACGGTCAAGTAGAGCCACGTGCATTGAGTCGGGTTAACAAAGACATTTCTGTGCCAAGTCAGGAAAATCAATTATTTTGTTACATAAACGACACGTTACAAAATTAAATGATCTTGTGTCAGAATAGTTTGTACACAAAATATCTATGGAATATGTTTCAAGTAACAGATGAATCATTAAAATTAACATATGTAAATAATGTTTTATTTTATATATATAAGCGTTTATAGAACTTGACTACAAGTTTCAGAAACCTGTTTTGCAGACACCTTACTTTTTAGATGTCTGAAACTGTGTGGCAATACTTCTGTTTTGTTTTGTTGTTTACAGTGGTGTTGCAGATCTGGAGAGGGATGCTTGCACTGCTCATTTTACCAGTTTTAGTGGATTTTTCTTTTGTTTGCACAATGTAAGTTTTAAGTTGACTAGTTTCTGGGTTTTTATATATTATGTAATACATTAGGAGAAACAGAAAATGTAATTGAGGGGATTTTTTATTCTCTGCTTCTCATTAGATGTTAATATTTTTCAGGATTCATTTACATTTACATTTAGTCATTTAGCAGACGCTTTTATCCAAAGCGACTTACAGGTGGGGTAGCCAATGGAAGCAATTGGGACAGCATAAGTACAACAAAAGCATAAGTGCAATCAAAAAAGAAAACTGGTCTCATATATCCTGACACAGTATACAGAACCATTCATTTTTTTTAAGAGTAGAGAAGAAAATAGAGTCAGAACTGATCAGTCAGGTGTTGACGGAAGAGATGTGTTTTCAGACGTTTCTTAAAGATGGCTACAGAATCTGCAGATCTTGTAGCAGCAGGTAGATCATTCCACATAGGTGGAACAGATCCGGTGAAGGTGCGCGAGAGAGATTTTTTACCTTTTTGGGATGGTACCACAAGACGGCGTTCGTTTGCAGAGCGTAGGCATCTGGCGGGTACATATGTCTGAATTAGCGAGTGAAGATAAGGTGGTGCCGAACCAGTGGCTGTCTTGTAGGCCAGGAGCCTTGAATTTGATGCGAGCAACTATAGGGAGCCAATGTAGCTTAATGAATAGAGGAGTGACGTGTGCTCTCTTCGGTTCAGTACAGCTAACACAAACAATACATTTTTATAGCACTTCAATACCCCTTGTTGAGAAAAATACCGCATCACAATGAATGGTGTCAATATCTTGACTGAAAACATAGAAGTGACAGAGGCACTCAAGTAACTTTTAGCAGTCTGTTCTTCAGTGTGGCATATGCAATACATTTCATTTAGCACTCTTTGTTTGAAAAAAGACTGTCTATCCTGATTCCCAAATGGTACAACCTTATTTATGATGTATTATGAATTGCTTTGCCATTATGAACCTTGTGGTTATTGGTTTAATACCAGTTTGAACCATAAAGATAGAACCTTAAAAGATTAAATATTAGAACCTTTTCCCAGTCTGCAAAGAACCCTATAAGGTTCTGTTTATTGAACCTTTAAAAGGGTTTTTTATGGATACTTTAGGCCCGAAAGCTACCCGATTCACAAGTCGTGTCTCAAACTGCACGGAAACCATGAGCCGACACTCAAAAAGTTGATCTATTTCCATCTAGATTCAGTGCCGACGTGCCTAGAAAAATGTGCGCGGCTGCCTCGCATCTACATTTAAAATATGAAAAGATGCTAATGTGAATCAGGCTTAAGTGGTTCCATATATGAAGCCTGCGACTATAGGAACTTTTCTTTTAAGTGTGTATAGGATTTGAAGGATACTAATGAGAGAATTTTTATTAAAAAAAAACAGAGGCATCCTGATATTTCTGGACGCTTTACATTTTTTGTCACCTCGTCTCTCCCCCCTCTCCTGCCTGCCCTTTGGCAGATCTATCAAGGGCTTTTGTCCAAGTGAGGTTCATGTTAGGGTCAGTGTACTCACTGTGTACCTAACACGCAGACATAGGAAAGTGAACAGTCCGTTTATGTTGTCAGCTAGAGCCTGCTCTATCCAAACCCATCTACGTCAATGCAATGTAATGACCGTGTAGACTTGGTTCTGATGAAGTGCTTTGTCTCAACGTTAGTGATGATGACCTGACGCGGTAAACATAACCAGATCTGATGAGTGAACACACTTATGTTTGACTTTTCCTGTAAATGCCCGTCTTGATTTATGGTGCCTGGTAAAAAACTCAAGGCTTTACTTTAGCTAATGTCTTTTCTTGACAGGGCGATTCGGTGACAAATGCAAATCATGTTGGACTATCTCGTTTCTAACCAAGTCATTCTCAGATGTCATTTACATCTATATGGATGTTATTATGAAAACCCACTTCCTGTACTGAAACCTCTCATAGTATTTAAAAGGTTGCCGTAGATCAGCAATTTTCTCTAAATTAGCGGTGAATCATTATTATCGATGCTCATATTACAAGCCACCAACCATAATCCAGCAATTCATTTTTTTTTTTTTGCACTTACTCTGTCCAGTTTGCTGTGAACATGAATGATACCCGAATGATTATTGAGGAGCTGAGTGTACTGTTACTAAAGTTACTTTTGATTTATGAGAACCAAATAGAAATCCCAATTTAAATTGAGGCACTAAACTATGTACAGAATACATAGCCTACTAGACATTTGGGTCATGCATGGGTTCTGGAATCTTCTAAAATCTCACGTTAAGTGGAGATTGAACTGACTTGGATGTCATGGATCTTTGAAGTGCAGTTTACATGTGGTATGTTTAACTTTTAAAACAAGTAGTTGGGACATATTGAAAATTTGATGATTTGTTTTAAACAGCCAATAGCTTTTGATATAGCAGCCATGAAGCATCATTTGCGCAATTCCATACAATTGTCAACCTTAAAATGAAAAACTTGATTTCCTCCATATTGATAGGTCAGATGTCAACATTTGGTGGTATAAAAATACCCATGTGAAGTCTCTCTTACACACTCTACACGGCCGTTGTGACACGACTAAAGACATAAAAAAACTCAATAGAACGCATTATAATATAATATAAAAGTTTTGAAAAAAACAACAACAACCACAATAGAATAATCTTATAAATGCATACTGGCATACCAACGATTTAAAAATCTAACAGACAGAGACACACTTTGTTTAAACTTCTGGCTGGGAAGACTGTGCCCCAAACTCATGCCATCGGTAGAAATGTTGAACTACTCAGACCAACAAATAAATTGGGTTGATGGCTACTGTGGCAAGGGGGCGTGGTTTAGTGACGTCTGCATCGGACCTGGGAGAGACATGGGAAAAACGGTAAGCAAATGGGTCGATTGCAGATTAAGATCACCTGCGTCTTGTTTCAGTGATTGGCGAGGAGACTGCTTAAAGGCTTGCAGTTTCAGAGGTGGAGGAGAGAGATCTGGATTGGGAGACGTGAGAGTGATCGGGAGAGTCAGAACCACTACCCGGAAGTAAACTTGAGAAAAGCTGAACGAGAACTCTTTATTATTTTTGAAGTATTTGAAGTGCGCAGTGGCGCAACGTTTTTGTGGAATTTAAGAATAAAACGGAATCTGTCTCCCAGTCCAAGCCGACCCCGCCTCCTTCCTTCCTTACACACACGAACATCGTTACACTGGTGCCGAAACCCGGGAAGGAAGGACCAGTGCCGCCGCCATGTCCCAGCCAGGTTCGCCATTTGCTGATGTGATCCAGTCCCTCGCCGGTCTTCATCGCGGGCACCATCAAGCGCTGCTGGGCCTTCGTGAAGACCAGGAACGGCGCTTCCAAGCACTCGTCCAGGCCCAGCAGGAAGACCGCGAGACGTTCCGGGGCTGGCTGGACCAGGAAGTCACCAACAGGGGACTATCGGCCAGCTCACCAGTGGTAAGTCTGCCGCTGCATAAAATGGGGCCTCAGGATGACCCGGAGGCTTTTTTGGAACTTTTTGAGAGGTCTGCGGAGATTTCGGGCTGGCCACTGGATGTTTGGTCGGCCCGGCTGATCCCCCTGCTGACTGGGGAGGCACAGCTGGCCGCCCAGCAGTTGCCAGTCCCGAATTTGTTGATCTACGCAGACCTCAAGAAAGCCATCCTCCAACGGGTCGGCCTGAGCCCCGAGCAACAGCGGCAGCGATTCCGGTCCTTGGACCTGGGGGAAGCTGGCCAACCCTTCGCCCTGGCTCAGCAGCTCCGGGACACCTGTCGCAAGTGGCTGATGGCCGACGGAGGCGACGTCGAGAAGATCCTCGACCGAGTGACACTAGAGCAGTTCGTGGCGTGGCTTCCGCCGAAGACCGCCCAGTGGGTCCAGTGCCACCGGCCGGCGTCGCTGACAGAGGCCATCCAGCTGGCTGAGGACCAGATGGTGGCGTGCCCTGGGGTCGGCGTACCCCGAACATCTCTCTCTCTTCCACCTATTGTTTCTTCCCATCCCTCTCCCCGACCTATACCCCTTCCCAGGTCTCCGGCGTCCTTCGGCCCCAGGCCCGCTCCAAGGACCAGAGACGCAGTGGGAAATGGGCGTCAGTTCTTCCGGGGACCCGGCCGTTACCACCAGCCTGCGGCCTCTCCTCCTCCACAAGCCTCTCCTCGCCAATCCGTCGACCTATTTCCTGCCGCTAGGGCGGCGGAAAGGCCTGGGCCGACCTGTTGGCGGTGCGGGGAGCCGGGTCACACGATCGACCGCTGTCCAGTGATGGAGGTAGGGACGCTGATCCGGGTCCCCGACGACCCACAGGTTGCCCTCGATCCTGCCGGCCTGTATCAAATACCTGTGAGTAATAAGGGGAATACATATCAGGCCTTGGTGGATTCGGGTTGTAACCAAACCTCCATCCACCAACGCCTGATTCGGTCCGTGGCAAAGGATAAGAGCCGCATGGTTAAGAAACGGTGTGTACACGGGGACGTGGTGAACTATCCTATAGTGGCGATGGCGATACAATTTAGGGGTCAAAAACATAGAGTAGAGGTGGCGGTTAATCCTCATCTCAAACATCCCCTAATTTTGGGGACGAATTGGCCGATGTTTTCTGTATTATTGGGGAAATTGTGTGCGGATGTTTCCTCGGGAAGTCAAGGGCGACGGAAGAGTGCGGTTGTGCAGGCGGGGGAAGCTGAGCCGGAACCTCGGACGACTGACCCAGGGGAAAGGAGTGCTGTGGAGAGGCAACATCTCTCTCGGTGCGATGATTTTGCCCTGGAGCTGTCTCACGATGACTCGCTCAAAAATGCGTTTGACCAGGTTCGTACCATCGACGGACAGCGTCTCCACCCTGCACAGCCGCTGGTCTATCCGTATTTTGCCATTTTGAAGGACAGGTTGTATCGAGTGACCCGAGACACTCAATCAAATGATACAACACAGTTAGTTGTCCCAAAGAGCCGCCGGGAAATGCTTTTTCAGACGGCTCACTGTAATCCAATGGCTGGTCACTTAGGACAAACAGCAACATTAAACCGCCTAATGGCCCGCTTCTTTTGGCCGGGCATTCATGAGAACGTGCGCAGATGGTGCGCGTCTTGTCAGGAATGTCAGCTGGTAAACCCACCGGTCACTCCTAAAGCACCATTGTGTCCTCTTCCGTTGGTTCAGGTCCCCTTCGAGAGGATTGGTATGGACCTGATCGGGCCATTAGAGCGGTCGGCACGAGGACATCGTTTCGCATTGGTCATAGTAGACTATGTGACACGATATCCCGAGGTGGTGGCTCTCCGCAGCATTTCGGCTAAAAGTGTTGCGGACGCCCTGTTTCGTATTATCTCCCATGTGGGAATCCCTAAAGAGGTTCTCACAGATCAAGGCACGGCGTTTATGTCACGGACCCTCCGCGAACTATACGGGTTATTGGGCATTAAAGCGGTTCGTACCAGCGTCTATCACCCACAGACGGACGGGTTGGTCGAACGCTTTAATCGCACCTTAAAGACAATGATCCGGAAGTTCGTACACGAAGACACCAAAAATTGGGATCGGTGGCTAGAACCTCTGTTATTCGCGGTACGAGAGGTCCCCCAAGCCTCCACGGGGTTTTCCCCCTTCGAGTTACTCTATGGACGTCAGCCCCGTGGGGTGTTGGACGTCCTAAGGGAAGCTTGGGAGGACGGACCCTCAGATAGCAAAAACCAAATTCAGTATGTCCTGGACCTGAGAGCAAAACTCGATGCACTGGGGCGGCTCTCCATGGAGAATTTGCTACAGGCCCAGGATAGGCAGATCCGACAGTATAACAGGGGTACTAACTTACGTAAATTTACACCGGGAGAGAAAGTACTTGTATTGCTCCCGACCTCGAGTTCCAAGTTACTCGCAAAGTGGCAAGGGCCCTTTGAGGTCACACGCCGAATAAGCGATCTCAATTATGAGGTAGTACGGTCGGATAGGAGCGGAGCACATCAGATATATCACCTCAACCTCCTTAAAAAATGGAATGAGGTGAGCCCGGTGATGCTGGCGACGGTAGTGAGTAGAGAGGATGATCTCGGACCAGAAGCGAGCTACCCAGTTCAATCCCTTGCTCTGGCCCCGGGGGGGATCACCTCTCACCCTCCCAGCTCACCGAGGTGGCCAAGTTGCAGACAGATTTTGCGGATGTGTTCTCGCCCCTACCCGGCCGCACCAATCTCATCGAGCACCATATTGAGACCAAACCGGACGTGGTGATTCGCAGCCGGCCCTATAGGTTACCTGAACACAAGAAAAAGGTAGTTCAGGAAGAATTAAAGGCAATGCTCGAGATGGGGGTAATAGAAGAGTCCCATAGTGATTGGGCGAGCCCGATAGTTTTGGTCCCTAAAACCGACGGCTCGGTCCGTTTCTGTGTGGATTATAGAAGGGTGAATGCTGTGTCAAAGTTCGATGCATATCCGATGCCACGGATTGACGAGTTGCTGGATCGACTTGGCTCGGCTCATTTTTTTTCGACACTGGATTTAACTAAAGGATACTGGCAGATCCCCTTATCTTCCCTATCCAAAGAGAAAACCGCCCTTCACCACGCCGTTTGGATTACACCAATTTGTAACACTTCCATTCGGCTTATTCGGAGCTCCGGCCACCTTCCAGCGCCTCATGGACCGCCTGCTGCGACCACATGCGGGGTATGCGGCGGCATATCTAGACGATATCGTGATCTATAGCAACGACTGGGAGCGGCATATGCAACATCTGAGGGCGGTCCTGAGATCGCTGAGAGGGGCCGGGCTCACGGCTAACCCGAAGAAGTGTGCAATTGGGCGAGTGGAGGTAAGGTATCTGGGCTTCCACTTGGGTCATGGTCAGGTGCGTCCCCAAATTAATAAGACGGCAGCAGTTGCAACCGCACCGAGACCCAAGTCCAAAAAGGAGGTGAGGCAGTTCCTGGGGCTGGCGGGATACTATAGAAGATTTGTACCTAATTATTCGGAGCTCACCAGCCCGCTGACTGACCTTACTAGAAAGGAGGCACCGGATACCGTCCAGTGGACGGAGCCATGCCAGCAGGCTTTTACCAAAGTGAAGGCTGCTCTCTGTGGCAGACCGTTATTGCACTCCCCTGATTTTTCTCTTCCTTTTTCGTTGCAGACGGACGCGTCGGATCGGGGCGTGGGGGCGGTTTTGTCCCAGGAGACGGGGGGTGAAGAACGGCCGGTGCTGTACCTTAGTCGGAAGCTCTCGAGGAGAGAGACAAAGTACAGCACCATCAAAAAAGAGTGCCTGGCGATCAGGTGGGCCATACTCACCCTCCGCTATTATCTCCTGGGGCGTGATTTCACGCTCCATTCGGACCACGCTCCCCTCCAGTGGCTCCACCGCATGAAAGATACCAACGCGCGGATCACCCGGTGGTATCTGGCACTACAGCCCTTTAAGTTTCAGGTGATCCACAGACCGGGGTCTCAGATGGTCGTGGCCGACTTCCTCTCGAGGAGGAGGGGGGAGGCTGCAGGCCGGATGGGGCCTCGGCCTGAGTCGGGCGGTGGGGGTATGTGGCTAGGGGGGCGTGGTTTAGTGACGTCTGCATCGGACCTCGGAGAGACACGGGAAAAACGGTAAGCAAATGGGTCGATTGCAGATTAAGATCACCTGCGTCTTGTTTCAGTGATTGGCGAGGAGACTGCTTAAAGGCTTGCAGTTTCAGAGGTGGAGGAGAGAGATCTGGATTGGGAGACGTGAGAGTGATCGGGAGAGTCAGAACCACTAACCGGAAGTAAACTTGAGAAAAGCTGAACAAGAACTCTTTATTATTTTTGAAGTATTTGAAGTGCGCAGTGGCGCAACGTTTTTGTGGAATTTAAGAATAAAACGGAATCTGTCTCCCAGTCCAAGCCGACCCCGCCTCCTTCCTTCCTTACACACACGAACATCGTTACAGCTACACTGTTTCATTTTTAATAAGACTGCGACAATTTAACAGTGTATAAAAGAAGATATTTAACATAAAAACATCCCACACCTCACTGTTTTGTATGCAGACTGATGTACTGTGAGTGAAAATGCCCTCAATGCAAACTGAATCAATGGGAATCCACAGCTCAGACAGCTCTAAGCGATGAGATTGTTTTATTTTACTTATAATGCTCAGTTTTATATACGAACAGATCTACCTCACTTGCAACACAGGGACCTTTGTGTGATCTCAGAGGAGAAGAAAAAGACAAAGAGGGTTAAAGAGAGCAACACTGTTACAAGAGAGAGAATGTGTGTGTGTACCCATACAGGGAAGGGTGGGGGTGAAGAATGACAGGGGAGGAGAGAAAGAAAGAGAGGAGGGGAAAGCGTAAAAGAGAGCAGAGAGGTGTCCAAATCTGCAGTGCACATCTCCACAAAGCCTGTCCTGCAATCTACCCGTCACAGCCAGGTAAGAGTTATCAGATCTGACTGCAATTCACTTCTGCAAGTGCATGTGTGTTTTCTGTACTTCTGAATGCTGTGGCAAAAGGTTAAGACAAGGGTATGTAGCTTTTATGCTACTATCCTTTCCTTCTGTGTCTATACTCTAACCTTCCCATAGTCCTTTTCTGCAGGTCTGATGTCTGTTTGAGGAAGAATGCCCCTCTCCTTAAGTGATTCAGCACATGTGCCTTTCCAAACCCTTAATGTTTTCCTCTCTTTTTCATTCATTTCTATCGCTATAAAGGCAGGGTTTCGTATTCGCGACGAAGCGCCAAATCATTGACCTCTTTCCCCAACACGGGCGCGCCATGCGGCTACGTAATTGCTCTCCCTGTAAGTTTAAGCTGTTTTTCCCCTAAGAGGCAAAAAACCGCAAGCTCTTTTCTTTGGCCCGTATCCGTCTCCCCTGGTTTTATTGTGTCTCGTTCCTGCTGGGAGCTGAGCTTCTCTGTGTCTGTAAGATGTTTGAGAAGACGTGTGCTTATTGACACTGAGAGGGCAAACAGAGGTAGGTTTGCTTTAGGTCAGCGTCGGGCAGCATCTGCATGCACTGGCAAGTGCAGCTCTGCGTGTATTCCACCCGAACACAAAGAGCCACAGACGTTTTGTTCATCGGGAAGACTTTGTTTTATTGTGCAAGTCCCGACGAGACAGAGAGATAATAAGGAAAACGTGTGCCCGCGAATGTTTGGGCCTCATGCAAGATGTCCCCCTTGACTGGTAATCAAAATATTTAGAAAGTTTTAATTGTCAGCGGATGACGTGTGGAAACGCTGAGTGCGCCGGAGACACAGATGTAGCATTGTCTCGGCGATACTTTGGTCAGTCTCCCACAAAAAAACAGATTTGTTTTGAGGACAAACAGTATCAGGGAATCGTACGGCGTGTGTCTGGACCCGGCATTCCAGCGACACTTCAGATTTTCCGAAAGATGCTGAAACCGAATCGGTGGCCTGTCACCGAGAATTGAAGAACAGAATGAGATGCCAACCACATAGGAGTACGCACTGCGTGCTTGCTCATAAGATTTTATTTACGTCCCGTTGAACCTGTGGTTTAGCCAGCTCTAAAACCAAGAACGTTTAGCTCTCAAGTCCATTAGACATGAGGTCATTCTGGATGACTCAAGTCCTCTTTCCTCATGGATCTATGTATAACTTTTCTTTTTAAGCACTGTATAACCCCATCCCCTGCTTTCCAATAACATCACAGTCAATCCCTGTTTATACTATAAAGCTATATATATACTACTTATATAGAACTATATATGCTGAAACACCAGTCCAGCTTAAACCTACATTAAATGACTTTAAACTTTAACAGGCAAGCATAAAAATACCAGAAGCGGGCAGGCGGTGTTTGTCTTTGATCTGCAGGGTCTGTCATTTGATCGTAGCTTGTTATAAACTATGGGAATCCAGCGGACGGGGCCGGAGCAATAGTCTGAGCCTGCGGTGATGAACTTGTGAACTTGTCGCGTTGTCTCTTTATTAAGAGATGGTGGCAGACGGCTCAGATCCCAGAATCTCATGCGCTCATGCTGTAAACCTCCTGCTTGGGTACCGAGATCTCACACGGGATTAATATAACCCAGTCAAGGATTGCCGGTGTTGTGTTATTTTAATTTAGTAAGGGATGAATCGAAAGCTTGGGTGAGAGAGAACAAGGTTGATGTGATAAAGGGCACTGTGAGATTAAATCCCATGCGTTCTACAACTGTTAAATATAGTTTATTTATAAATGATGAAGCGCAGTTCAAGACTTTGCTTACTTTTGCCTTCAAAGGCCTTTGAGGATTCCATGACTTTTTTCTTTTGAATTATAGCCATTGAAAATGTATTTATAAAAGAGTTATTAAATAAAGAAAGACTCATTTTAATCGCTTTTGAGTGCACATCTATACTAAACAAAAAAAAAACAGTCAGCGGGTGAATCTAGAAACACGCAGTGTATGTTTCTCTGAGCTTTTTTCATGTGGCTTTCGCTGGACCTGAAATGTTTTCACGTCAGTTTATCACAGACAGAGATTTAAGCTCCGATTCTGAGTAACCTTCAGATCTCCGATGCGTTTCTCTGCTGAAAGAAGGTTAAGGTGTCCTGGTTTACGATCCAAAGTTATGTAATATCCTTTTCAAGACATATTTATGGCATGAGCCTTTGCACATGGCCTTTCTTGCTACACTGGAGCAGAGGGTACCAAACTGTGTGCATTCCCCAAAGAGCAATTCACTCACTGATGACTTTTCCCGCTTTGTATCCTCACGTAGATGATGTCATCAGAGGTCCTCATACGTGGTTGGCTGCAGCAGCTGCTCTTTGTGCTCCTCAGGTTCACTCTCTCATCTGCTGCCCCGGTCGACCTGACTAATGGGACGGAGTGCACCGCTCGAGGCCCCGCCTCATACATCCTGGTGTTCACTGGCCACTGGAGTCCACAGACGTTCCCTAAACAGTATCCCTTATTCCGACCACCTGCTCAGTGGTCCAAACTCATGGGTAAGATTTGTGTGAGAAGGTCATGGCGTAGTGTCTGGTACACATTGCACCTTTTATCAAAAACAGACAGACCATATGACTGACATGTAGGCCTAACTCAGTTTGTTTATACAAAGTCGTGCTGTTAGAGTTTATCTGAAATAACGTCAAGTGGTAGCGCTCAAAGGTTGTGGGTTTGATGTATGTACAATTTTCCCACAGCATTATTTATATCATAGACAGCTATACAACACACACACACACACACACACACACAAACACACACACAGACACACACACACACACATATATATTAGGGCTGTCATTAATCACATCTGTATTTTTGTGTAGGCATAAACATTATATTATATTATTATGTCTGTATTCTGAATTTAGTATTTATGAAAACATTGCATATATTTTAAACAAATATAATAATTATAAAACATTAGAATATCATTTATAATGGTAAATACATGTAAATATTTCCTAAATATGATTTTTTTTAAACTGAAAAATCTAGGGTCAAAAAACATGTTTATCTGGTAAAAGTATCTGAGGATGAAAAAAATACATTTTAAGTATTAAGTATAAGTATTTTTTATTTACTTTCATTTATTTTAATTTACTTTCATTTTACTGCACTTTCTATTCTATTCTATCTTATTTTATTTTATTTTATTATTTTATTTTGATTTAAATGTAAATGTAAAATAGACCATACCACAATAATAGACATTTGGAATATTTGAATGGGAAAAATAGCAGAAAACGTGTACATAATTTTTCTTCATCCACATCTAATATTTTCTTTTATCTTTTATTGTTATTTAATTCATATTTTTTATCTTTTACATTTTACATTTTATTTATAATTTTAATTTACATATAGCGGACACTTTTATCCAAAGCGACTTACAAATGAGGTAAACAATAGACACAATTGGAACAACATAAGGACAACATGGAACATGTGTTGATGGAAGAGATGTGTTTTCAGTTGATTCTTTAAGATGGCTACAGAATCTACTGATCTTGTAGCAGTGGGCAGATCATTCCACAAATGTGAAACAGATCCAGAGAAGGTACGGGAGAGAGGTACAAGACGTTGTTTGTTTGCAGACCGTAGGGATTTGGTGGGTACAAACGTCCGTATTAGTGAGTGAAGATAGGGGGTGGCGAACCAGTAGTGGTCACGTAGGCTAAGAGAAGAGCATTGAATTTGATGTGAGTGACTATAGGGAGCAAATGTAACTTATTGTAGAGAGGAGGGACGTGTGCTCTCTTCGGTTTACTGAAGACCACTCTTGCCGCTGCATTCTAGATCATCTGTAGAGGTTTGGTTGTGCAAGCTGGGAGGCCAGCCAGTAGCCCATTGCAATAGACCAGTCCATACTCGGAAAAAAACGAAAGGTCTTATTATCCTATGTTGTACTGTAGAGGATGAAACTAGATGACTGTTGGTCATGGTGCTGGCAACATGATCCGTGAAGTTTAGCTGATCGTCGATTACCACTCCCAGGTTTCTGGCTTTTCTGGAAAGTGTCAAATTTGATGAACCTAGTTGAATGGAGAGGTTGTGATGACTCTTCGGATCGTTCGGGATTACAAGCAGTTCTGTTTTTGCAGGTTTCAGCTGCAGGTGATGGTCCTTCACCTGGAGCAAAATGTCACTCAGGCATGCTGAAAAGTGTGCAGAAACAGTTGAATCGTCAGGCTGAAATGCCAAGCAGAGTTGTGTATCATCCAATTAGTAGTGATAGGAAAAGCCATGTGTTCGAATGACAGAACCAAGGGATGCCATGTACAGTATATGTAAAAGTGCAACGGCCCCAGCACTGAGCCCTGAGGCACTCCTGTATCGAGATTTTGGGATTTAGAGACCCAACCTCTCCAGGATACTCTAAAAGACCTACCTGAGCGGTAAGACTTGAACCATTGTAGCACCATTCCAGAGACATCCTTGAGCAGGAGGATGTGGTGGTTAACTGTGTCAAAAGCAGCTGATAGATAGAGTGGGATGAGTACAGATGATTTAGATTCTGCTATTGTAAGTCTAAGGCCTTCTATGACTGAGAGCAGTGAAGTCTCGCTGGAATGACCGCTCTTGAAACCAGACTGGCTGCTTTCCAGGAGGTTATTCTGCTTTTGTCATTTTATTATGTATTATTTTAATATTTTTATTGCTATTTAGGTTTAATTCAGTTTTGATTTAATTTGGTTTTATTTAGTTTGCAGTTAATCCTTGTAGTTTAGTTTAAATTTAAATTGTTCAAATAATCTGCCTGTATTTATGATTGATTCTGACAATCAAAAATCTTTCTTAAGTTTTGATTTGGAAGTAATGACTAATGACCAAATAATGCCATCCTGTCCCATTTTCTGAGGTTCTTCCCATGTGCTGTGCTTCTGTCATGGATGAGGACATTCAGACTTGTGTTATTCCTCACCTTACCATATGTCAACACACTAAGTACTCACAGCTGGCCTGTTAACCCTGCAAATTTGTCCCAATGATCGAAAACACCCGCCAAACATAGACGCATTACCTGCGACACCCAGCGCTGTGCCATATGGGAGCAGTGCAGCCTAATGAGTAAAGCAGATAGAGAGAGAGATGACGTAGAAGAGACTAACTGTTGCCAGATGACATGGGCTGCCCTGCAGGTTCGCCCTTTACTTTAATGCTTCTTCCATAAATACACGACACACGCAGCCAAGCCCAGCAGTCTGCGATGACCACTGACTTTAATGTGACCACCGTGTGCTCACATTTTCAGAGAATTTGCTCTCTGGGTGTCACCGGCCATCACATGCCACCGCGCGCCAGCCATGAAGAGCAGCAGACATGGACGGCTTCAGCCAAAACATTTACAACCCAGAGATCCTGCAAGTTCAAGCTGTGGGTTTGGAGCGGTTAGATGATGACTGCATGGTTTCCTGTGCCTCCTGGATAGCTTTCCCATCCTCTTCATCCATTTATCACTATTGTATCACGATTTTGTTGAAAACCGCACATTTTAGAATTAAATCCTACAATTTTGAATTTGTGCATACGAATGCACCGGATGTAGGATGAGAAAATTAAGCGAAGTTAAAGATTGAGAGAAATGAGTAGGGTGGTTGTGGTTTGTGGTTCAGCTGATTGAGGTCGGGTCTCCTAGAGTTTTCTGTCCGCGTTTGTGCCAAAACGGTCAGACATGTAGCGCAGAGAGACGAGACGTGTCAGCGTGCCAAACGTGCTGCCTGCCTTCCTGTCATTCGCACTCGTATCTTTTTCATTCTCCAGCTCAAGGTTCTGCCAGACCAAAATGGTTTGTAAGTATGAGGAAAGCAGTGGGACATTAAAAAGAATCTGAAAGCCTTTCAAAGACGTCATTGGAGCTCTTTCCTCTGTTGTGATATCAAGTTGTAATGGGCGAATTATCAAGCTCTTCAATTCAAGGCATGTTTTGGTTACATTTGTGAGGTTTGTGGTGTAGCTCATACTCAGGTTTAGTCATTCCTTACCGTATCCATTAAACCTGTTTGTCCATTGGAAGTTACTTCAAATCATGTGGCTTGTTTTTTGCTGTTTTCTATTCATCTTTTGTTTTAAAACAGTCTGACGTATAAATTGTGCGTTGTGGATGATGAATCGTCTTAAAAATCCCAGATTTACATTAAAGAGTGTCTATGTCCAACAAATCATGGAATCTTGACCACACCCTGTTACCAGAATGCAGTTGTTTGACTTAAAGGTCCAGTGTTATTTTTTGAGGATCTTGACAGAAATGCAATATAATGTACGTAACTGTGCTTTATGTTTTTATTATCTTAGAATGAACTATTTCTATCTACATACGTCCCCTTGCATGGGCATGCCTTAAACGGACAAACTGCTCTTCAGAACGCCTTTTTTAAATATGCTACCTCCTTCGGTAAAGATGAAAAAATGTGACAACATAGTCCTGTGTCAGCCACTGTATTGCTTCGAAAGGGTGGGGTGAGGTGTGGAGTCAGCCGTTGGTTGCAATCTGAAACCTAACCTCTAGATGCCGCTAAAATCTCCACATTGCTCCTTTTAATAAAGACATTCTTCATGATGCCAAATTAAAGGATACCGGTTGCAGGTTTTGTCTGGATTATAGATATTCATTCACTGTATGTATTTGTTAGATCCCGAGGGAATTGTCTTAGATATCTTTTGACTTAGGTTACCCATTTGTACACGTTTGACTCCATTCAAGAACAAATACACCATTAAAAACAGGACAGATTACATTGGTTCATTTTTTGTCAAGTTATTCAGGTTACACTCTAAAAAATAATGGTTTGTTTTCGACCGATGGTTGGAGCAAAAAGGGATGAACCCAACTGTTGGGCTTGTCGCTTTTTGACCCATGCATGGGTTGAAAGTGACCCGGCATTTTAAACGGGTGACCAAAGTCTGGAGCGGTAAGTGCGAATCATGCAATTTCATTTTATCTGGACAAAGAAAAGAATTTAGTCTATGTTTAAATCTACATTGAAAGAAGTAAACTAACACAATTTTATTCTTAGTTTTCCCCTTTATTATATTGGACAAGGGTCTCAGTAACTCTTGACCTAAAGGTGCGTACATTTCATATAAGCTTTGATTTTAGGTGCTGTTATATTCTCTGGGCACCTCTTATTAAGTCTTAACATCTCGAATTGTGTTGAGTCCTCACAGAAAGTAGCCGAGCTCTATTTGTGTGTGGCTGGTTTTCATAAGAAATAAAACCTCATCAGGGTGGTAATGTTCAACAGGCCGCTAGAGAATCTGCCAAGTGGAATCACTAAACAATCCAAATACTTTTCCACTGAGTTTACCCTTCATGCACTCATCACTTTTCTTAATTTCCTTCTTCTTTCTGCACAGCTGTGACCCATAATGAGCATTATCGGCTTTGGCAGGAGGGAACGCTGGCGAGCGATGGCATGAAGAGCTTCGCTGAGCTGGGTCTGACGGTGGAGCTGGTGAAGGGTGCGAAGGAGGCGAGGAAGAGGCGGGCAGTTGGGTCCATGTACCGCACAGCTGGGATCCTCTCTGGCATCGGCCACAGCTCCACGGAGCTGCTTCTAATGCCCAGGACTCCACTGGTAAGACACTGGCAGATATTCAGTTACTTTTGAAGTTAAAGCTGCAATCTGTAACCTTTGTCTCTCTATCGCCGTCTCTGTTTGAAAACTGAAATTGCAGGTTACTTTGGGTACTGGGTTTCCTGTTCAGCTCAAATTATATTTTGAACGCAGTATATCACGCAAATTATATCACCCAAATGCAGTAAACAAACAAACACCAGAACTTCGCGATCGTATACTCTCTCTCTCTCCTGCTTACAAGTGAAAGTGACGTCTGCGCATTCTCCTTCTCCTGCTCTCCTGTGGGTGCCCTGCGCCCGGGAGAATTGTCCAATAAGGGACTAAGAAAAGTTTTTACAAAACAGTTTTATATGTTCGAAAAAATCGTCCGAAACCTGTACAATCGCTGGGGGAGTGTATCGAGCACAGAAATACTACGTAATACCTAGTTTTTAGACAAGTTGACCATGTTAAGCATGAGAAGACAGCACGTTTAACATTGTTAAGAAGTCAGAATGTATGACACATTGTTGCAAGGCCACTTTAAGAAAATAGAAAATGAGTTATGTCTGCAACTGATATACCATTGTATAATTGATTATAAGCAAATACATCTAAAACAGACACTGCACACCATGTGAAATAAATCAAATGAATAGTTCGGAAAAATATGACGACCACTGTTAAATTCATTTTACGGTAGAGTTGCAAAAATATATTTGGAATTATCCACATGGGCAAAATGAAAGACAAAATAAATCATTTGGGTCTGTATGACTTTCTATGAGGTAAACTTAAAACAAGAAATTGCAGGTCAAATAAATGCAGTAAAACATTTTAAAGAATTAAAGACAACGGCACATAACTTATCAAAATAATTGTATATACAAGCAAATGTCATCTTTCACATTTACACAAATATCAATTTAGTTTTAGGATTTTCCATTGCATTGCACACAAGCAACCTGAATAAATCGTGCATATATCCCTTATATGAAGCAGCCATCTTCCCTTATATGAAGATTTATTTTATGCTGTATGTTAAAAGGTACCGGGGCATGTTGACACATTGTGAAATCATCACAAGCAATGTATAATATAAAATCCGAGTGAAAAGTACTTTTGATAAACAAATACACCCAAAAAACGGTGTTAAGTGTGACTATTAGCCCCGGTCTCCTCTATATTGCACAAAAACAGACAGAACCAGATCAGGTCTCCAAAACCACATCCAGAGTTCCAGAACCACCAGACCACAACCCTCATTCCCTCCCTTCCGGCTCCTGCTGCACCCACCAGATCTCTGCAGATACGAGAGATTTTCCTTCTCTGGCTCTGGAATATTTATCTTGGAATAATTATTAACACCCATGAGTCGGGTGGTTATAGGGTCTAAAGGCAGAGCTGGTGCTGCCGGTGACCTAAATACTGTATCTTTACACAAAGCCTGGAATATAAAGCAGATTTATTAAAAAACAGCATCCACCCTGGCATCCACGTCTGGCATCTACGCCAGCTGCCACTTAACCACAACATGGTGGGATGTCTGCACTCAGTCTGCTGTTTATAGATCTGCGGGAAGCAGGGTTATGAGTGAGAATATGAATGTGGCCTTGGCATGATACTGTAAACTACGTTTTAGGTGTACCCCTAATGCAAAGAAAATATATTTGACAAAAATTTAATGTCAGTAGATTAAATATTAATTTTGCAAAGATTTGAAAGCATATACATTCAAATACATTGCTCATATATATCAATATTACAATATAATGAATAATACATTAGGAATTGTCGCTTTTCTTATATTTAAAAATATAAGCACTTGGTTCCTTATGAAAATGTATTATTTAATATATTGCATATTTTCTGTGTATTGCCATATATTTACTGCAGTAGTGATGTTGTGCTAAACATTAAGAGATTATGCATATTATTTTAATCTATGGGCTGATAAAACGTACAAAAAAAAAACATACATTCCATAACGGCAGGTTAACCTCCATTCAGGAAATGTTCAAATCTAGTTCAGTCTACTTTACACTCATGTATTTACTGTATAACAACGTTTTTACTTCGTAAGAGCACATGCAAAATCTGTTTCATTCATAAGATATATCTCATTATTAACATTGATTCAGACTGTAATGTTAAGACACAGAACAGATTAAAGTAATTTCTCCAAAAAGAAGAGAATACAATTAAATCAAAAACGTATGGAGTCAGGTTTCAGATTCCCACCCACACGCACAGTGACCAAATCAGCAGGAAAATAAGTAAATGAAAAACAGCGCATTGCCCTACAAAATTACTTGCGAGCTTCTTATGCATTTAATAGGAACCAGACAGCAGGAGCTCTGCGGCTTTCTACAAACTATGAGCCATGCAAGAAACTGCAGCGTGTTCCAGCAGCACACGCAGACAGACTGAGGAGTAGATGAGCCGGGAATTATTTCTCCTGACACACTATTTTAGCAAATGAGGGGACTGGTTTGGCTTGGAACGGTGAGAATTAAGTGTTAGTGTGACTTTATGCCCGTAAGAGGGCATCGGCTGTGTTAGAGCTGGGTTCAACAGACAGCATAGAGATGAGGCAGCGCTTGCCTGTGCCAGTGAAATTGATCTAGCAGGAGGTATTCCTGGAAAAACCACAGAACGAGAGCGTAAGAGAGACGTGAGGGACAGATGAGTAAATCCAGCCTGGAGAGAAGTCCTGATGTAGATTGAATGATGTAGATTTTCTTTCACACAAAGGACCTGAAAGTGTGGCCCAAATTAGGACGCATGACAGCAGACTACTTATTTGTTTTGTATTCAGTTTCGGAACATTTGGTTATTGTGAGTAATTATATAAAGGTTTAACAATATTAAAGGTTACACTCGATAAGTTTACAATTATTTTTACATTACAATAATTTACATCTACAAAACATTTTACTTGATTTCAGTAAATGGTTCGTTAAATTTACACTTAATTCTTCTAATGGGTCTTATAAAGTTCACTGTAAAAAAAATGGAAGCTGGATCGCAAGAAATTAACTGCATCATGACAGTTTTTCCTGTAAATTTGCAGTCTGTTCCTGTAATTTTACGGGTTTTGACCATATTTAAAAACAATTCAACTGTAAAAATTCCTGGGGATACCAGAAATAAATTGTAAAATAACTATTTTCCCTGTAAAATATTTTTCCCTGTTTTTCCAATAAATTAGCTGTCTTTTCCTGTAATTTTATGGGGTTTTTTGGCCGTATTTAAAAAAATGGAGAAACAATATGTAAAAAAAACTTCAGTGTATTCTTCATTAATTTCTTTCAATTTATCTCAGATGTTCCTCATAATGTTTTTGAGAAAAATAAAAAAAGACACTAATGAAACTATTGCTGATATTATTATATATTACTATATTAAAATGTAATAGCTGGGACCATTTTGTATTCTCTGCAACAACCTTGTCTGAAACTATAGACTATTCGATTCATTTTTCTCATGAAACATGAAGTTGCCCCCATTTGCATTGCTTTCTAAGTGAAACAACTGAAATATTGCAAACACGTCTATTACTCCCTCTTAGACTCAGTGTTACCACAAAACTCGTCCCAAATAAACATCATATTTACAAAACATTTTGCAGCTTGTTGAGGAAATATTGAAGAGACAATATTTTATCAGTCAGAATACAATACAAATGCATAGCAGCATGTACATCCTTTAAAATGGATCGAAATTGCGAATTTCTCCGATTTACCAAATACCCTTGAATCAACAGACAGGAGTGGTTTGAATAGACGCCTGCAGATGAAGTTTGGTCTACATGCTGAAATAGCCGGTGTCACTCTATGCCTTATTTCTCGCCGTATGACTGTGTGTGGCTATTCCCTCATTCTGCTCTGACCAAAGGGCTCTTCCTGAATGAGGTCATAGTCAGAAAGGAAACATTCATCACCATTTAAAGCAAACGAAAAAAATCCAGATGGTTTAACCAAACATACACAGGAAGGGATGGAAATACTGGAAATGGTTACAGAGAACGGTTTCATTTGTGACTTATGAAGCCAATTATGTTAGCAGAGCGTGCAGGAAAAAAAGCGGTTGTTGCCAAAGGTAAATGAGTCTGTGTGTAATAAAGGTGAATGACTAATCGTGTTGTGTTTTCTCTCACAGCTGTCTGTCATAGTGAAACTGATCCCCAGTCCAGATTGGTTTGTGGGGGTGGACGGTCTGAACCTGTGCGAGGGTGGCCAGTGGAAACAGGAAGTGACCTATGACCTCCATCCTTTTGACGCCGGCACGGATAGCGGCTTCACATTCTCCTCGCCCAACTTTCCAACAATGCCTCTAGAGAATATCACCACGGTGATTGTGTTTCCAATGATTCAGCTGCTTCTGAAAACTCATTATAGTGTTCCAATATTCACGCTGCTGGACTGTGGTTGAAAGCAGGCAATGAGGGATTCAGCTAACGTTATTATTATTAAGTCCATTTTTTATAAGAATGTCACTAATATCGTTGTATTTACATACAGATCACCTCTCAGAACCCAAACCACCCGGCAAATTCCTTCTATTACCCTCGGCTTACAGAGCTCCCGCCCCTGGGCACCATCTGGCTGAAGCGCCAGGTCCGCTCACATGTCCGTCAACAGAACCGGGTGTCCAATCACATTCTGCCCGATGTGACCAAGACTCAGAAATTCACAGGTAGATTTGCATTTCTCTTAATCGTTCCTGTCTATCTTGTCCCGTGTAAGGGACGGAAGGAGGTTAAGCCTGTGGCATACTTGGTTTTTTACATGTACGCATACAGCCAAATGCACAGCCTTACTGCTTTTGGATTTTGACGCATGCGGATTACGACGTATTTCAATATCTCTCCGGGTCAAGCATCTTCAACTACATTGAATTGATGCTCCCAAGACACGGTTGCCACCTTGTGGTTACTGCAAGAAATGGAATGCGCATGCCCAACCTGCGGGTACTTTATACGCAATGTAACAAAATTCATGTGGTGAAAAGGGAACTATACTCCAGGCTTTAGTTGTCACACTTTTTCTCAGACGTACAATTATGATGAGGGTAGTTGCTAAGTCAGTGTGTCATTTTTTTAGAGGATCTCTTTGTCCTCAGGGCTGTGTAAAGACCCTACATAATGAAGCGTTTTGTTTTACTACCTCTAAAACAGGCCATTTCTATCTACATACAGTGCCAGGGTCCTCTAACAAGGAATTCACCATGTTGTTTCTACAGTTTTCCTAAAAGGACAAACAAGGAGCGTTTTGTAAATACGTTTTCTCCTTCGGCAAAGAAGCAAAAACACAACATCTTAATCCTGTGAGAGCCGCCGTAGTGCTTCAAAAGGGAGGGGTAAGAGGTGGAG
Source organism: Triplophysa bombifrons (assembly GCA_029783895.1). Classification (NCBI taxonomy): domain Eukaryota; kingdom Metazoa; phylum Chordata; class Actinopteri; order Cypriniformes; family Nemacheilidae; genus Triplophysa; species Triplophysa bombifrons. The sequence continues at coordinate 19,132,166 of CM056464.1, forward strand.
TGAGCCGTTGGTTGCAATTCGCAAACTCACCGCTAGATGCCGCTAAAATCTCCACATTGCTCCTTCCCTGCTTCTTTCCAACAGATTTTTTTGTTGTCTCGAAAACTTCATTTGGAACAGAATTGGTGTTTATTTGCCTGGAAAATGACAAAAACTAGTGTGACGATGCATTCTCTTCTCCTCCAGCTGTTTTGGTTTACCGCAGCCATGTGCACGATTTAACGTCTTGCACTGTGTTATTTTTAATCCTTTGAAATCAAAACAACCGTTCAGATTTATGAGTACCTTAATATGCACCACATGTGGTAGTCACTTTTATTTGCTTCAACAACAACACAAAAGAGTGTTTGTTTTTCCATTAACCAATCCATTGGATGAACGCTAACTCACTTTCTAGTATTTAAGAGCTTTATCATTTACATTTACATTGCTGGAATCACGTTTTAGGACACGGACTCTCACAACTTAGAGTAAAAAACACATCTTTCGTTATTTAGTAAATTTGAACCAGTCAGTCTCCAAGGGCTGAGCATGCCAGTGGTCTGTTCGTTTTATTTAACCATGCACGGACATCCACATCAACAAACATGTTCTCCTGAACATTGCCTCCAGACAAGACTTTTGGCTAGCAATCCTCATCCCTCCATTGTGTCTTGCAGAAACGCCGCTGGACTGCGAGGTGTCGATGTGGTCATCCTGGGGCCTGTGTTCAGGAGCCTGCTCACGCGGCGGGCTGCGTCAACGCACCCGGTACATCCTGCTGAAACCCGCCAACAGCGGCACGCCATGCCCCGAGCTAGAGGAGCAGGAAGAGTGCACGCAGCATAACTGCCTGGCGTATCAGTGATGCCCGTCACACCTCTGGCACAGACACTTCAACGCCGTCCGAGCGGAGAGCCGGGTTGAGCCAATAATGAGACACTGCTGCAGAATGCGGAAGAGTCGCCCGAGTGGACGTCCAGCATCGGCTTCTCACCTCACTGGAAAAGAATGACTCGTATTCTGTTAATAGAGATTCTAATGGTGCTGCATTTATAGTTATCGCAATGTATCTTCAAATAATCGCACAGTATTTTGTCAATATAGTTTTGTGGAATAGACTTCCAGTTGCCCAACCACTGTTCAATCTAATAGTAATCTAGTTGGTTTTGAGTGATGGCATTAGAAGGCTGTAATAATTCATTTAGTTGTGAGATATGGTCAACCAACAATATCTCAGCTTTTGTGTCATATTTAAAAATTTCTAGAGGACAGAATTCTTGTATTTAAAGAGTTTATGACTTTGTGAGGAAGAGCACAAAAAAAGATTCACTGGCATATTTCATTCATCACACAAGGGACCGTTAAGAGGTTGTATATATGTTGTATTTTATGTTTCTCTTATTAAATATGGACTTGTCTCTCGAGTTATTTTCACACTTTTACAGTTTTTTGGCAGTACTTTATCATGAATGATATAACCAAATAATACTATATTATTTACTGTAACAGACAAGTTGGTACCAAATGATACAAATGGGAGATGTATTTACTTTACTAGTAGTAAACTCTCAGATTTTAAAATGTTTATACCCACAGGGTTGTGTAAATCATGACGAAATTATTTCGTGTCATATTTCACACTGTAGTTAATGATCCATTTATATGGACCAGTGCAGGTGTTGTGCTAAATAAAAAGGGTGCTACAATAGTATCACATGGCTAGTTTAAAAATATTGTACTCTGAGAATGCTCACAGCTGATGATGAGGACACAATTACATTGATATTACGTATGCTAATAATTTCATCATAATCTTCATTTCATTATTTAACCCTACACATTGGTGATAATATTGCATACTTCTGAAGAGGGTAGTTGACAGATGTACATGTGTTCTATGCTGTGACAGCGCAACAAGTTAGAAAACAAACTGTTAATAATAGATTATTTTAAATTATTCTAACATTTAAAGGGATCATATAACAAGGCTAAAACGAATATTCTCATTTGTTTTAGATCTAATGCAATGTGTATACACGAGTTAAGGTTAAAAAACGCTGTATGTTCCACATACCATGCATGTTTGTATCTCCTATTTGCCCCGCCTCTGAAACGAGCAGATTTTTTACGAAGCTCATCGCTCTGAAAGCGAGGTGTGCTATGATTGGCCAGTAAACCAGTGCGTAGTGATTGGTCGAATACTACAAGCCTGTGATGGAAATGTAACGCCTCTCACCATATTTGGAACATCAGATTCCTCTTCAATTGTACTGACAAGGTACGCCCACCCGGAGCCTTGTTAGATAGAGTCGGGTCTTCTCCGTTGACTCCAATGGAACAGTTTTTTCACAGTTTCAATAATTCCCGGAAGTTACTAGTAACGCATGGAGGTGCGACTAGACAAACCAACTGAGGTTAACTTCTGACCAACTTAAAGACGAAAGCCATTTAATAAAAAGATGAAAGAAATAAAGCATTTAAAGAGAAAACATAACTTCCTGATTGATTGATTGATATCTGAAGGCTCCATGAATCACATGACGCTCCAGTGTTTTGGACTAACGTTAGCAGAACTCTCTCTCTCAATGGCTCTGCGCACACCTTACTCGCGTATACATTTGGGCAGTCTTAGTCAAATCCTACCACGAACTGACGTAGATTTGTGATGGTGTGGTTGAGGCGTTTCTGGGATGTCTGGTGAGCAATCGCTTTAAGATAGAATGCATCTTTTGTTGACATTACATCTTTGCTATTTTACGTGTCTAATACATGAATTGGCAACTAATAACACACCAAAGACACAGAAAAACCTGTAATCGCGCCATATGACCGATCATTAATGGCACAAGAGAGATTTATCTAGTTTTTTTTTTTGCTGTCACACCATAGGAAACATTTATGGTTTATTTGTCAACTACAATTTAGAAAAGTCGTCAAATGTAAGTCATGAAAAAGTTTGACAACATTTTCTGTTATAAAAAACAAACATTTTTAAGCTTCAATGATAGGAACTTAAAAAGTGTAGATATAAGAGAATTGAAAGTAAAGTATTTTGAAATGTCGCCATCTAGTGGAGAAAACAGATTTTACAGTGCCCAGTGTAAACCTGCTAACAAGCGGACGTCAAAAATGTTTTTGTTTAGGAAATATTTATGTTTTGTGATAAAATGTAAGAAGAATATATTTACAAGTGCAAATATTTTTAGTTGCATGAGACAGATGCAAGAGAAAAATAAAACAAACTGCATTATGTTTGACAAAGCAAAAAAAGATTGTGGTAGAATAACAAACACATCACCATCAACATATTCTATCTACATCTATTGTTTCAAATGCATCTTTTCCATTCCCTTATAATGAATTTAGTCAGACAATTTGTGTGAAAATGGTCTTCACAAATCATTCTTTTTAGGGCACATGTATTTCAGTTACTAATTTTAGGTTGGTTTCTGACCCACGTTACCAACTGACATCACCTGTCTACCTCAATCATTTCACTAAAATCCTATACAGGTGCATTTAAAACCAACTCAAACCTCCTCTGTGCCCATTTCTCTAAAGCGCAGGCACGGTTTTAACAATCTTTTTAAACTTAAGGGGTTGGTTGTAAAACAGGATGTGGAAGTCTATAACAAACTCCCACTTTGACAGCAGCAAACAGACCAAATAACTCCAGACTAACCGTCTCTTTCTCCTTTATCCCTCTGTGATTCATATAACCTATGGCTTTGAAAGCGTCTAACAGACAGGAGTGTGCTGTTCTAATGGCTTACGTCATGATTACTGCAGCACAATGACTAGTCTCATATGACCGCTCTGATTTCCAGTGTATTAATCTAAAACATGCTGCCTTCACTTGAACACTTCAAAATTATGAATGAAAAGAGCTTATGAAGCAGTATAATGTTATGTTTTAAACAGTACAAACAAACACTGATCCATTCAGTCGTTTAAAAGCATGATGAAAATTACAGATGGGTTTGTGAAAAATTACAGATGGGCTGTGTCTGCATTTCCAAACAGATTTGTGGATAAATTACAAAAAGAAAAGTCTTTACTCTAATCAACATGTAAATACATGTAAAAGACTGCATGTTGAAGCGTGCACTTCATGTTAAACTTCCCATGGGGCATGCATGGACTGTTTGAATGACAGCAATATATCACTAGAATCATATAAATCAATGGTTCTCTATTGATCAACTATTGATTGAAACCAACATATTGTGGTTAAGATTTTAATTTAGGCACACCATTGAAATCAATACAATAAAAAACGTGTCATCCTACAAATCAAACCAAACAGTTACTTTGAAAAGCCTCATAAACAGCAAATCTGGAATACTACCGTTGCTGCCATCTAGTGTCCAAATGAAAAATGACATGCTGCTCCCAACACACACGGGTAAATTAGATTATAGTACCAGAGCCTTGAGAAGTGCAAATTTACTTTTTGAAAAAGTAGTTTAATGTGTGTACATGCATTGCATAACCGTTTGTTACACCATTATAACACAAGCTGTGACACACTTTATATGTATGTGGTTGCTAAATTCCTTAAAATAGCAAACTAGTCATTATATACATTTGAAAAATTAAGAGGTACATGAAATTATGCTTCTGAATGGATTGAGGCAATCATCAAAATTATTTAGTAAAATTCAAGTTCAGACTTGACTCAGGACATTCACGACACAAGACCATACTGGCTTAAGACAAAAACAAAACAGATTTTTCTGAGCCTTCTTTGACCAGCACTTCCAAAAATGGATTTGTCGATCCAGAATATGGATCGTCAAAATATCTACAGTGTTACACTAAACCAAAATAAAGTTATTTCATAACTAAACTTATTAAACCATCATCGTCATCATCATAATCAACACTTTTTATACAGACTCCAAGTCCAATTTAAAAATATCAAACAAACAAATGACATAAAGCACATAAATACATAAAAAACTTCAGGCCCTCAACAATTTTGCCTCATTAAGCCCACAGATAAATTGATACATTACATTGCATTAAACAGCCTGAAAGTATTTACTTGTAGTCCCACAAACATTTCACTTGCACTATGCCACCTAGGTCTCTGCAGCAAAATTCTCATTACATCATTATAGGCTATAGGAGCCTACATAACTTATAATATATTTGATATATATATAATATATTTGATGTTATATAGACAAATGTTCTACCGTGTTAATATGTTACAATTTTAAGCACAGCCAAGACAATAGCTTACCTAAATTCTTGCAGGTCTTTCTACATCAGCACACAGACCTCCAGGCACGCGCGTTCGCTGTGCGAGGATCACACAGTGTCCTGCAGGGGGCGCCGCTCTGTTTCTCGGTCACTACTGAAGCGCAGTCCCGCAGTAGTACGAGGGGTGCGTTAGATTATTGCTCAGCTAAATGGCGGATGAGGACAAGGAGCTGTAAATCGAACAATAACACCTCACAGCTCCGATAAAGCTTCTTAATCGCTTTGCTTCGCCGATGCAAAACCCACAGTCGCAGGGTGCAGTCTGTCATATGTGACCATAGCAACCCGTTAATTTATTGCAGGCACGACCGATCGCGGATTTTCGCCGAGGAAGACGCTCTCTTCATGGTGGTAGTGATATGGGGGACTCGTTAGGTCTGATCGGGAAGCGCCTGCTGCTGCTGCTCAATGACGGCGTCTCCGCGGCGACAACGGACGGTGAGGTGGAGCGGGCGGCCTGGCTCCGCGGCATCGTGCGGGCGGTCAGTTTGATCGGGTTGGCGAGCCCCGGGGTGGAGGTGAGAGCGAAACAACAACAACACACAGTCAAACAAACCCACACGTAACTATTGGCGCATTTGTGTAAGCACGCGCGAAGCTGTTTAATCAAGTAAAACGATAGAATTTGAGTTTATGTTATTTCTGAACTTCACAATATAGATTTTTAATAGATGGTAATGTGTGGATGAATGCTAGTTAGCTAAAATGCTAGCTGCAGAAATGGGCTCGAGCCTCGAACACGGTCAGTGTTTTGAAGTGCTGTATGTGGGTGTAGTAAAACTTGGGAAACGTAAAATAATATTTAGTTAGACAGCTATTTATGTTTGGAGAAAGCTATTGATTTATTTAACTGCATAAAACCCAATGAAAGCGTATTTTAAGTCGTTTAACGGTAATGAGTTCAATGATCGTCAGTTACATATGATGTTATTATTGAATAAACGCTTCAGATGTAGAAAATGGAAACATTACCCGTTGTTTATGGTTATGGCATCGTGAAACATTACGGAATCAGTGCATACAAATGATGTATTACTATTTTCTAAAAATCTTACATAAGAGATCAATAAACCACAGTTTTACTGAAGTAAATGTGTAACTTTGTGGTGGATTGATTTTCTTTTGTGTCACCGTAGTTTGAATACAAGTAGTATCATGAAAAACTATGGTTGCTGTCATGATATATTATATATATATATATATATATATATATATATATATATATACTACAGTTCAACTATGATAACTTTAGTAAAACCATAGATCGTTTTGTAAGATTAGTGAATCACAGACAGTGTTTATGGGGAAAAGTGCATTGGATGTGTCGGTGTCCTTAGCTTTATTAATACCATTCACTGCATGGAAGATCATAGACTTTAAATGACCCTCAAGCGTCAAGGGAAATAACTTCATGGTGCCTATTTTAATCAAGACAGGATTTAATTGCATTGAATTCTCTTGACAGCTTACTTTTTTGTCCATGTAAAAGCCTCACATTGTGCAACAGTTAATTGTCATTAATAAATGTCCTCCTTGATTGACATCTAAACTATTTGACATTTTTGAGCTTTTCACGCTTGAAATCATTAACCCCGGATTACTCATCATAACCCCTGGGTAAGCAGAATCCTGGGTAATCTGTTTCACGTTTCATGCTGCTTATACTTTACCAGGGGTTAAGAGATAACCCTGGGTATTCCTAACCTGATGTTTCACACTGTACATCACGTATCCCTGGGTAACATTCTTATTTGCATATTTGCGGTGTCAACAGTCATGATTGGATTAATAGTGTAGCGTCAAACTGACTGAATCAAAATTGTGCGTGGTCCCTTTAAATAACCAAATCTCTCGTTATTCCGCATCCGGGAAAAGATGATGCCTCAAATCCTTTTTGGCTGTTTTAAGCATCCTTAGACATTAGTTACTCAAATAAACAAAAAACTCAAAGGATTGTTTACACCGCGTGACTATGCACAGCTATTGAAATGAGGAAAGCGATGTTCAGTTTTTGATTACGTGTCTGTTGCTAAGAGGCAGGTCGTATCATTCTGCCCCCTCTTCGTTTCACACCGCACACGTTTGACACCGCAATGGTTCGGAGCAGGGTTTCATAACCCTGGGTAAAATGTGGGGATAACCTGCTTCAAAATGAGTTTTGTGAAACGTTTGTTTACCCGGGGTTAAAAGCAGGGTTTAAAAATGAAAATAACGCGGGGTTAAGCGCAGTGTGAAAAGGCCTGTAGAGTGTCATTGCCACCCTTCCCTCTCCATTGCAGGTTTTTCTGGAGTTTGAGGACTGCCCTTGGAGGCGGCGCTCCTGGGTGCAGGTGTACGGGGACGAGGTGCGTGCAGTTCTCATGGAGAGCGACATTGTCTGGGCAAACTGCAGCGACCCTTCCCTCGCGGCTGCTGCTGCGGGAGCGACCAGTAACCAATGGCCTGCCCTCGTGAGTACAGATGCACAGCTGTCATCACAGATGATGTCATTCTTGTCATTTAGCAACAAAATGTTGTCTAGGATGGATATTAAATTCATCTCAATGTACTTTAGTGATTACTCTATGTACAAAGTGGTGGTTGTATCTGTTAAAGTTTAATATCTTTTGGTTCAATATTTAGATGTTCAAACCTGTGGTTGATCGTGTTGGTTTGGGATCCACGATTCCTGTCGAGTTCTTCGGGACAAGAACTTTGGGGTTTCTGCCCAACGGCAATTCACTGCACACTTTTGAGGTCGGTGCCCATCTTATGATCATCAAACTCTTTACACTGAGTATATCGATACATAAATGCTGTCATCATTTGAGCTGTCTTAATACGAAGTGCGTGTTTTCTTGTTTCTCAAGGCTGAAAAAGATATTAGGCATGCACTGCTACAGGAGCAGCCATCACTTCAAGCTACCATCAGCAGCTGGCAAAGTGATTTGGAGTTGCAGGAGATCCTGCGGAAAGGTCAGTTATATCCCACTATAAATAAACTACACGAGTAAAACTACATGAAGAATTGGGAATTCATTCTGACTTTTTATTTCATTTCATAGGATCATACACCATTCAGGGTCGGAGGGTGCAGGTGTACCAGCCAGAGTTTGATGAGCCCTGGGCCTTTGGACTTGTCTCTCAGCATGATCCTGTTTCACATATTATGGAGATTACCATGGACCAGGTCTGCATGAAAGCCACATTCACTACTGTTTATATGTGCAAAAAAAAAATATTTACGAAAGATGGAATTCTACATGATTATGTGGCTGGATGTGTCAAACACGTTTGTTTTTTTCTTAACAGGGTGAGGAGACACAGGTGGTTGATCCTCGGGTTATTCATGTAATGCTTGCTGTGGAACAGTTAGATGAGGTATGCCAAGCTTCCACCATTCATACCTTTTGGAGAATTATCAGGATGACGTTGGAAAATAATATTTGTGTTCTGCCTTAGATTATCTCATTTGTAACATCACTGTTTATTATATATCATTTCTTATAGAGCCAAGATCGTCGCCGGAAGGAGGGTGATGGTGGGAAAGGTGAGGGCAGTCGACGTCGCCGAACAGAATCCGAAGGCGATGAAGATGTCACTCTCAAGCGTTTCAAGGGAGCTGGGGAAGGTGCCTCTGACAGCCAGAATGGGAATGGCTCCAGCAAGGATGCTGAGGCTATGGTAACAAGCGTAGAGACTGTGGGAGTGGGAGTAGTGGAGGGAAAAGACGCCGGGGTTGGAGTAGGTGGGAGGGTGACCAGCACCTGTAGTCCAGTGGCAAGCCAAGGTTCCTCTAACGACAGCACTTCCTCTCAGCAGGACCACATAAGGACTGCAGGTCCCGTCAAGGAGAACGGCAGCATCCCAAACCAAGAACGGACAGTATCTGCAGTATCGTCTGTGCTACCTGCATCCACTCCAACACCACCTCCTTTGAAACCAGCCCCTTCGCCATTTTCTAACACTTTTCCTTCTTTGGGCCAAATGCCCAGTTTGGTGCCCGGGGCTCCTGCCCCAAAAACGTCCCCTTCACTCCCAGCACCCGAGAGGGAGGACAGTGTTCTTTTAGGGTATCCTAAAACAGCTGCTCTGGTGTCTCCAGGTCCTGTGACCATCTCTTCACCTTCCCAGGACAATGCTTCGAGTGTGGCTCTTTCAGCTCCTGTAGATGCAAACCAGAAGTCCATGTGGGGATCAACACCAGAGGCGAGTCAGGTATGATGTCAGTAATGATGTTGTCGTTCACACGTTTCTTTCAAAAGCCATCTGCTGATTTGTTTTCATTATTTGTTTTTAGACGCCCAAGTCCGCCTCACTGGCTTCTACAGGATTTGAGATCCCCGCACAGACAAATGGCTCTTCCCAGGAGGACAAGCCTTTTGGGTTTTTTTCCGGTGCAAAAGAACCGCAAAGACGCGATTCCGATTCCTCTCAGAACCTGTTCTTCCAGTGCATGACTCAGAACCCGAGCATCACTCCGGGCCAGTCCAAAGCCTTCACACCATTGTCCGAGTGCCTAGCCAAGGAACCGCCCACTCTGTTTAAGGCTAACGCTCCATCTGAGGGCTTCAAAAAAGCAGTTGTGGCATCCGCGTCCGCTGGACTGTTTGGTTCATCTTCCGCTAGTAGCCTGTCACCACTGAAAGAGCCATCTAAAGTGCCTGATATCAAACCAGCAGGCAATGGAATTCTTGCGAACAAGCCTTTCGGAGGGGTGGGGGAGAAACTCCCAGCCTCTTTCTCAACAGCCATAGGTGGCGGCCAGGCTGTAAGTTCCGCAGAGGTCCTGAAATCCTCTTTGGGCTTAGGATCCAGCGGAACTGGGAACAGTGGGATAAAAAATGTAAATAGTTCTAGTCCTGTCACAGGTTTTGGTTTGCTTGCTGGCAACAAGGGTTCAGAAACTCATGAGAACCTGTTCCTACAGGCCTCAAAAGAAACAAACCCATTTCTGGCTTACGGGGGAGCTGTTTCGCACAGTCCGTTTAACACGTTGTCAACTTCGAAGTCATCACCTACCCCGTCCACATCTGCTGTTCCCCCTTCAGGCAGCACTAGTCTACTCGCTCAAAATCCTGTTAATGATGGCAAATCTAATTTATTTACCATGGCAGAACCTCCCAAGGGAATCTTAACCCCCCAGGTAGCACCTTCCTCTCTTAAGACGGTGGCCCAGGATGGGCAACAGACATCCAAACCAAAAGAGGGTTCGGAGGTTAGCGTGGGAAACCATGGCAGCGCTGAAGGTCAAGGTGTGTCTACATCTGACCAGACATCACAGAAGTTTGGCCTGGAGGAACGCGGGCAGTCAACGAAAAGAGACTCTGAGTCCAGTAGCAACAGCGACCTGTCTGACTTGAGTGAAGCAGAGGATAACTCGGCTCAAAGCCAGACGACTGGGCTTCATTTAGCAGCTGAGGGGAAGAGTAAGACACAGCCTGCAGCTAAGAGTCGACCGCGGAGTAAACCTATCAAAGGTAGTGTGCTTGACTTTTGTAAACTCTGTACACAAACCGATTCGAGTTTTGATGTCAGTAGGGCTTTTAAACAACTAATTGTGTTTAATCGTTGCACAGCCCGTAGTTCATATTAATAGTCTAAATTGGCTCTGGTTCTTTAATCTGTTTTTATTTATTTGTGGTGTATTTAGTGGGACAGTCGGTGTTGAAGGATCAGAGTAAGGTCCGGCGTTTGAAGCAGTCTGGCGAGTCCTTCCTGCAGGATGGTTCCTGCATTAATGTGGCGCCTCACCTGCACAAATGTCGCGAGTGCCGGCTTGAGCGTTACAGGAAATCACGTGAACAGGATTCGGATGATGACGATCCAAACGTGGCCTGCCGCTTCTTCCACTTTCGCAGGTTAAAAGTGTTTTTTATACAGAACTTCTAATTTGACTCCACATTTGTTTATTTGTGTATTGACTTTTTCCCATTCTTCCGTCCTAACAGACTGGCTTTTACTAAAAAGGGAGTCTTGCGTGTGGAAGGTTTTCTGAGCCCTCAGCAGAGTGATGGCATGGCAATGGGCCTGTGGCTTCCTTCCACCACAGCAAAGGAGGGACTTGACCTGGACACCTCCAAATACATTTTGGCCAATGTCGGTGACCAGTTTTGCCAGCTGGTTATGTCCGAGAAAGAGGCCATGATGATGGTAGAACCACATCGTAAGTAACTTATGTCTGTACATTTAATTTTTAAAGTTATGCTTTTCGTGACAAAAAATTGGTTTGAACAATTAAGTGTTTTGTAAATTCAAATGTATTCTAAAAGGGACAATTCACCCAAAATCTAAAATTCTGTCATCATTTTCTCACCTTCAAATTGTTCCAAATCTGTATAAATGTCTTTGTTCTGATGAACACAGAGAAAGATATTTGGAAGAATGCTTGTAACCAAACAGTTCTTGGCCATCATTGACTACCATAGTAGAAAAAATGACAATGGTAGTCAAAGGTGCCCCAGAACTGTTTGCTTTCCTACATCCTTTAAAATATGTTCAACAGAACAAAAAATATTAATAAAGTAATTCTACTATTTTCAAATTCAATACATGGATGAACACAACAGACAATGGTGCAGTATTTGAATAAACAATATACCAAATAATTGTTCTGCTGGAGTCTTGTTTCTCCCCCAATTCTCATTTGCAAGATCCTGATATTTTCAGGAACACTTCAGTCAATGCTGCTTTGAAGAAAAGGATTTCAAATAAAGTCTGTTGATACTCTGATTTTGCAGAAAAAGTTGCATGGAAGCGAGCTGTCAGGGGTGTGAGAGAGATGTGTGATGTATGTGAAACAACACTCTTCAACATCCACTGGGTGTGTCGCAAATGTGGCTTCGGTGTTTGTCTCGACTGTTATCGGCTACGCAAGAACAGGCCACCTGAAGGTACATGTCACTAAAATGAGAAATTAAGGGTTATTGTTTTTTACTAATAGCCATTAATGTTTCTATTAAATTCTGATGTTTGTACTGTATGTCGCTGACTTATAGTTCTGCTCTTTCAGTAGACGATGGCCCTGATGAAGATGTGTTTTCATGGCTCAAGTGCGCGAAAGGCCAGCCTCACGAACCACAGAACCTTATGCCAACTCAAATTATACCAGGCACAGGTAAAGGCATTTGCTCCTACAAGAGAATACATGGATTTAAAAATATGAACTGCAAAAACAAGGTCATAAACATCGATGATGTGTTTTTCTCTTATTATAATCCATTAGCCTTGTACAGCATAGGTGACATGGTACATGCAGCCAGAGGAAAATGGGGGATCAAAGCTAACTGTCCCTGTACTAGTCGACATAGCAAGCCTTTGGTGCGGCCGAGTGCCCCAAATGGCCTTTCACAGGCAAGTTGCTAATGATCTCCAAAACATCAAAATATGAATTACTATGTGTATACACCTGGATGTCATGAGTGTTTTCGGAATATCACATTTTTCTTATAATTGATGCAGTCGGGTGCAGCTCTCGGTACAGGGAATGGAGCCACCTCCACCCCAACCACACCCCGTCCGAACGGGGAATCTGCGACAGGTGTGGTGGTTAAAACGGAACCGATTGAAGAGGGGGTTACCACAGATACAACATCAATGACTACTGCCGCAAACAGCAGCACAACTATTCCTCTTCCTGCACAGACACCAGGCACAAAAGACAGCAAAGGAAATTGCTCAGCCCTTCACTGGCTGGCTGATCTGGCCACGCAGAAGGAGCCCAAAGGTGAGAACAAGTTTAGAAGAGTTCATCTCTAATTGGTTAAATGAAAACTCTTTGCATGTACTCTTTCAAAACACAAGGTGCTCCTTTTTAATGAAGTATCTCTTGATTTATGTCAGAGTCTCTGCGCTCCATGATGGGTCGTGACTCGCGCGCTCCGTTCGGTCTGGATGCCTTCAGCACTCTCTCCAAACCCTCTGGATCCACCCCTAAGCTCTTCAATAGTCTGTTGCTGGGCTCCGGCCCTTCCCAACCCAAAACAGAAGGTAGCCTCAGAGATCTGCTTAACTCTGGTCCTGGGAAGCTTCCACAAGGTTCCACAGAGGGTGGAGTCCCGTTCCCTTCAGTATTCTCCACAGCAAGTGTATGTGACCGTGCTTTAACTGCATACATCCATTTATAGGGCTGTTTTGTTATTACACTTGGGGAACAAACAAATTCTGTCCCCTCAGGCTGATAAAATGAAGGGAGGCCTTCCAAACTTCTTGGATCATATCATTGCGTCGGTGGTTGAGACAAAGAAGGCGGAGGGTCGGCGCGCATCGGGGTCGACAGAAAGCGGAGAGTCTGGAAGTGTTCCACGCAGAGAGGGCTTGATGGGTTTGAGCGTTTTAGACTCCCACACATCCCACTCGTGGCTGTGTGACGGACGCCTGCTGTGCCTGCAGGACCCTAGCAATGGTAACAATTGGAAGATCTTCAGAGAGTGCTGGAAACAAGGACAGGTCAGTAGAGAAAGTGTTGCAAACATTCTTAATCAACAGGAAATCTGTCGGATGCTCACATGTTTCTTCTTTTGTTTAGCCTGTGCTGGTCTCAGGCATACACAAGAAGCTGAAGAGTAACTTGTGGAAGCCCGAGGCCTTCAGCAAGGAGTTTGGAGACCAGGATGTGGACCTGGTCAACTGTAGGAACTGCGCCATCATCTCTGATGTCAAAGTCAGAGAGTTCTGGGATGGCTTCCAGGTCATTTCCAGTAAGTACTGCCAATTGAGAACGCCAGCTTACTATACTACAAAAAAAGAATTGTTTTATTTTATTTTTCTTTATTTTCTAGAGCGATTACAAGGTGGAGACGGTCAGCCCATGGTACTAAAACTTAAAGATTGGCCTCCTGGAGAAGATTTCAGAGACATGATGCCCACTAGGTAAGTTATTCGGTAAGCTCGATAAGTTGAGTGTCTGAGATTGGTGTGTTTGTTTAGCATTCTTATGTTCCTTTGTCTGCAGGTTCCATGATCTCATGGACAATCTTCCTCTACCAGAGTACACAAAAAGAGATGGACGTCTTAACTTAGCCTCTCGTCTTCCTAACTTCTTTGTTCGTCCAGATCTCGGCCCTAAAATGTATAATGCCTATGGTAAGGGATATTTTACTTCCTGCTGGTACTCATCAGATTTTTATTGAACTTTTCTTTAATCCGTTTCCTTTTCGTCTATCTTTTCAGGGCTGATTTCCACAGAAGATAGGAAGGTTGGCACCACTAACCTGCATCTTGATGTATCCGATGCAGTCAACGTCATGGTGTACGTTGGCATCCCAGAGGGAGATGACAACTATGAAAATGGTAAGTGTTAGGCTTTTTTCATTTTACATTAAAGCCTATCAAGCATTTGAAATGCATCAGAGACAGTGTCGTCACGGTCGAAATAAAGCTTTATGCTAATGTTATTTTTAAGATTTACGTTTTTGGTCTGCTAAACTTGTCCTATGCTGCTCTTGTGTCCTCACCATTTCATTGTTGTTTTGGAAAAGCTCCATACTGTCCTCACAATGTCTGTGTGCTGTCAAACTTGCAGTATACTCGGGCTAAATTATATGGATTGTTTGTGTCCACTACTGGTAGCATATGTATGGATTCATTGACGATGGGCCGTTCAATTATTCTAAAGTTAATGCACACCCCGTGTTGGTAATAAACTTTTGAATAATTGAACGAATCTGAGTCAATTATACCACGGTTATCACATCACAGGACATTTTTCAAATGTTTAATTTCAATGTTTGTCATGTTAGCGTCGTTAAAATGCTGTTGATGGTAGGACTACTTTCTTGCACGTCTCATTTCGATTAGAGCGAAAGGAAGCTAGAGCCACGTGGTGTGTGTGTGCGTGTGTGAGAGGGAGCGAGAGTGAGAGATCAGGCACACCTGCGTGTTTGCGGTAATGCGATGGAAAAGAAAGTGATAATAAATGATTTATTCCTCGTATTGTCGCTATCTTCAGCAGTAAAAATATAACGCAAACGTTTGTAAGAGTAGGTCTATCAATATATATTTGTTATCAGTTATAAGCAGCATTAAGAGGAAAAATGAACCAGAATGAATCAGTTTTTATTAATCCATTTCGTTTTTCTGTTTAGTTATTTTATTTATTCAATTTCAGTTTTTGAAATGCTTTGTTTATTGAAACGATACTGCACACGGTTCCATTAACAGTAAAGTTTGTCATTATGCTGTGTGCGGTGATGGCCTGTATGCTATAACCTTTCTGTTGTTTAAACTTGGCGAAAAGACGTTGAACTGTAATGCGGTCAGCAGACCTTGAACACCTTTGTAGGTGTGTATTTTACTGAAAGTGAATGCATACCCATAGAACGTTTGTCAACCAATCAGATTGAAGCATTCAACAGCGCCGTGGTATAATAAAAAGATAAAGTGCCTAACGAAAGTATTTTGACCTCGTGTTGTTATTATGAGGATTCTGACATCTGTCTTTCTCTAAAAGCTGTAATAGCACCCAAAGACATTTGAGTAGCATTTAACCCAAATGAAAGACATAATAATGCTATTTATTCTCGAAAGAGGAATAGTCTCACTGCTTTAATAGTTTCTGTTCATGTACAGTTTCTTCACTTGCAAGTAAAATGTAGCTCGTAACTAGCGTCCAGTATGTCAGCTTGGTAACGGCTCCCTGACCCGTGGGCTGGATGCAGTCGAGGCCTTTAGAACGGCCTGTCCTCTTGGGCTCTTCTTACTTTTGATTGTGGCACCATTTCTCATTCACAGAAGCAGACCTCGCTGGATTCAAAGGTCTGTGCATTTTTTTTTATTTGTCTCACCTCTCAGGCATGCACTTTGCACTTTTCTTGTCCTCTTTTGGTCTTTACTCTCATTGCTTTAATCCATCTCTTATAGTTATAACCTACTGTGTAGGGCTGGAAATTAATTGGGTTAAAAGATGTAGGTTGTTTTCAGCTGTGACAAGTAACACGCTTGTTTTTTATCATTTATTTCAGAGGTCTAATTTAGTCTATATTGTAGACGATGTTTTTGTAATCCATTTACAATCTCAAATACCATTCACTCATACAAAACGTTATTCGGTACAACGCTTGTACACATCTCATTGAAGGCATACTTCATCCAAAATGAAAATTCCGTCTTTTACTTTTACACCAGTGCCATACTTTATTATGAAGCAGAATGCATAAGTTGCTTTTTTGTAATTGGCTGGGCCCTTTGTGACAGCTGTGGTTATTATTCACCCTCATTGTATTGACATTCTGTTGGATATCATTTTGACTGGATGACTTGAAGTTAATTTTTTGTGGGAACAAAGTCTCCTTGAAACCTCTTGATTATGAATGATGAACTTTTTAAAAGGTTCATAGAGTGATGTAAGCTAGCTTGTGCTGAAATTTGTTCACAGCACGGGTCAGAAGGGGCAAAACTGACTAGTATTATAGATTGAAACTAGTTTTCAAGCGTACTATAGGGCTACAATAAAATTTGAAAGAATATTATAGAATATGACAAATATTTCCATGCTCATTCTTGGTGATGGACCTTCACATTGTCATTTCTATATTTTAAAGGCATTTTATTGCAATTTGTCACATTTTCTGTTCCAGGAACTTCTTAAAGAGAATAATGTGTTACTGGAGCAGTTTGTTTTGAGTAGTATTTTGGTCTAATTCTAGTTCTGTTTGTAATGTAGTTTAAAGCAAAGCCTTAAGGTTTTTCCCTCCTTCTCTAAGCTTTTGCCATCCGTTGTTTACTTTTAAAATATGCATTGCAAATACTATTTTCGGCTGCTCTAACTTACATGTTAGTATATTGAAGAGAACGACTGAGGACCTGACAATATTATTAACTGCTCTAGTTCAGTGTATCTGAAAGAGGTAGTTCACCCAAAAATGAAAATTCTATCATGAATTGCTCCCTCTCTAGTTGTTCCAAACCTGTATACATTTTATTGTTCGGTTGAACACCAGGAAAGATATTTGGACGAAAGATTGTAACCAAACAGTTCTTGGACCCCATTGACTACCATAGTAGGAAAATATCACTGGTAGTCAAAAGTTACCCAGAGCTGTTCGCCGTCCTACATTCTTCAAAATATCTACTTTGTGTTCAACAGAACAAAAAAAGTATTAAGTCATTTTTTTACAACGGTAGTCAATGGGTTCCAATAACTGTTTGGTTGCAAGCATTCTGTCAAATATCTTTCGCTGTATTTATCAGAGCAAAGAAATGTATACATATTTGGAACAACTCGCAGGTGAGTAAATGATGACAGAAGTTTTATTTTTGGGTGAACTATCTCTTGAAGACAAGGCAGGGCTGTACATTAACCTTTTTTTCCACATAGCACTGGTGCTACAGTGGTCTTAGGTTTTGTAGCACAGGCCAAACAATTTAATTTAAAAAACAAATCTACTGCAGTTTGGGTGATATTAATTGGAATGCACAATAAAAAAAACATGATTTTTGATTTTTTTTAAACCGTTATCTCAGTAAGAAACAACTCTTCATTTGAACCTTACTATAGTAACTGCTAAAGTACAGTTAATGAATTTACACCAAGTGAATATTTTTGCACCTGTCAAACTGTTTCGCATGTGTGCTACACTATTCAATTTGGCGCAGACCGGTTTTTCCGTAGCAGCCCTGCAAGGAGTAAGGAGTTTGGCGTTGGGTTATGTTTGTATTTGTGCCTGTGTGTGTGTGTTCTGACCTACCTATTATTACTGCAGAGGTGATGCAGACCATAGAAGAAGGTGATGTCGATGATATGACTAAGAGAAGAGTTTATGAAATGAAAGAGAAACCTGGTGCTCTCTGGCACATCTACGCCGCCAAAGATGCTGAAAAAATCCGTGAGCTCCTTCGAAAGGTGAAAAATAAATCCTCCTCAATTGATTCATGAATTACCATTTAGATCAGACTTCAGATTTGAATAAAAAAAAAAAACTACCCACCAATGTAGGTTGGGGAGGAGCAGGGTCAAGAGAACCCTCCAGACCACGACCCGATCCACGACCAGAGCTGGTATCTGGACCAGGCGCTACGTCGCAGGCTGTACGAGGACTATGGGGTCCAGGGTTGGTCCATCGTTCAGTTTTTGGGAGATGCTGTTTTCATTCCAGCTGGAGCACCACATCAGGTTAGGATTGAGGTTATGCAAATCTGAGTTCAATCAAAATCATACACTTGACGCAGAAGCACTCATTTACTCAATTTGGTTTTCCAGGTGCACAACCTGTACAGCTGTATTAAGGTTGCGGAGGACTTTGTGTCTCCTGAACACGTGAAGCACTGTTTCAGACTGACGCAAGAGTTCCGCCACCTTTCCACCACTCACACAAACCATGAAGACAAGCTACAGGTATTACTTGACTTTAGTATGTAGATGTTAAGAAAATAGGTAATCCAAGAATAAAAATTGCTGTTTTTAAATCATTTTTATGTCATTACAAACCTGTATGTTTGGCATTTATTCATTTTATATCAGTTTTTTGTGCGTTGAAAGGAGTACTGTTATTATACCTTTGTTGACCATCCTTTACAGGTGAAGAACATCATCTACCATGCCGTGAAGGATGCTGTGGGAACGCTAAAAGCCCACGAGTCCAAGCTATGCCGCTCTCAAATGCTGAACTGATGATGGAGAGTTTATATCTTGGTTGGAAAGGCCAGCGAGCTCAAACAAGCTGTTTATAACGGAACGTATCTGCGTTTTGCTAGGATGAAGATGCTGCTTCATCAGTGTTACGAAATCGTTGTTTAGTTTTTCAATCGTTTTCTCTGTATTTAAAAAGTTTTTTCTTTTCTAAGCCTTTAAAGTTTGTTGGACTGTGCAGAGAGCGGATATTAACTGACATGCATCTTTTAAAAAGGTTTCTTCATGACTTCTGTGAAAAAGTGAGCACTGGGTTTCTTCAAGTACATACATTTTTGTGCTGTTCAATGAATGAGAGCTTTTAGTTGGGGGTAAACAGACATCAAATTAAAAGATTCCATCCACCTTTTCCGAGCAAGGTGGACAGGAGCATGGAAGGGAACTAGACCAAAGTTTTGTATTTTTAGTTTTTTCTCAAGATGAGAAAATTGTTCTTATTTGCATTTTTGTAATACGCCATTAGTTGCTATTTCTCTGACAACAAGCGTTAGACTGGCTTTGAGGAATGATCATTAAATAATCAACAATTCCAGTTAGGCAGAACTACTGGTCATTCATATGTACCGATATATATATTGATCTTCGCAGTGTGTATTACTTTTTCCCAAAATAAAGGTTTACAAAAAAGGATTTGGCCCTGTTATTTAGACACAATTTCTCAGAAACCTGTTTGTTTAATGCTTATTTTATTTCGTTAGCCATTTTGTGGATTTATGGTTGATGACACTGCAATAAACTAAAGCTTTTGAAATATAGACCACATTGTTTATAGGGATTTCTACCATGTTAATGTGACTTTTGAAATAATTTGATATCTCAAGCAGCAGTATACAAAGTTTTGTTTCTCCTTACACTTGGAGAACAATATCTATATATATAATTATTAAACAATATTATTATTTCCGTAACTTTTTCTTTCATCTTCTTTTTACAAAAGTCAGCAAAAAAAGCAACAAGTTTATAGTATAAGTTTATATTAAAATTAACTTTATTACTTTGCTACTTCTAATTTATTAAATTGGTATGAGCCTTCAGGTTTACAGGATTTAACAATAAATATTAATTCATTCAGTAGTGACAAGAAATTATATTTATATACAGAATCTCACAGAACTGAGTACACCCTCACATTTTTGTAAATATTTGATTATATCTTTTCATATGACACCATTGAAGAAATGAAACTTTGCTACAATGTAAAAAAGTGAGTGAGATAACAGTGTAAATTTGCTGTCCCCTCAAAATAACTCAACACACAGCCATTAATGTCTAAACCGCTGGCAACAAAAGTGATTCTCAGAGTTCTTTGCCATGAAGGGCCATGATGAATGCTCCACATTCACACCAGAGACATTGTAAGACTAAAGAATCACATGACACCAGGTAGGGAAAATGGCTAATTGGGCCCAGTTTGGATAAAGTTCACTTTGGGTTTACTCACTTTTGCTGCCAGCGGTTAAGACATTAATGGTTCTGTGATGAGATATTTTGAGGGGACAGCAAATGTACACTGTTATCTCACTCACTACTTTACATTGTAGCAAAGTTTCATTTCTTCAGTGGTGTCAAATGAAAAGATTTAATATAATATTTACAGAAATATGAGGGGTGTACTCACTTCTGTGAGATACTGTATATGTACAATGTGCACATTGTAAGGTAGGCTACATTGATTTTCCGGTGATATTTTTTTCCAGGCCCTTTTTACCAATTCCTAACCACATCAATCTGAATAATTACTAAAAAATCATTTCTAAGTGATATAGATAATTGACAAAGGCTTGAAGTGAAAAATGTTTTATATTAGGCCTTATTTCTTTTACAGGTATAATGAGTAAAAAGTACATTTAATATACAAAAATAAAACATAGTTGAACTGCAAAAGAATGAAGAATTAAGATGAAGAATAAGGTGTGTAACCATGAGGTCTCCAGTGCCACCATTTTGCAAAATTGCAATCTCCAAGGTACAAGGTTCTCAGGCTCATGACAAATCGAGCGGGATGAATGGATTGCTTCCAAGACAGTGAATTTTTAACCAAATATATACAACATACCTTAGATAAATTGAACGTTTTCCCCCTATTCCACTCAATTCCATGCAACTGTCAATCTTACCATGAAAGATTGTCCTTTTTGTCACATCCACTGCCATAGCTGTTAGCCACAACCCAGTTTGGCCATAAATCTTCTTTACTATTAATGGCTTGTTCAAATCTGTGACGTTGATAGGGGTTGGGGATTAGAATCTTCCTATAATTTAATTCAGGCAAAACAAGATGGTCTCACTTTTGGAAAATCTTAGAGTAAATCAAAATTTTGACACATGCTGTCAGTGTTAAATGCAGAAATATGATTCATGCTTTCATGACATCAAGACTGGATAATTGCAATGCTTTACTGTTTGGTTCCCCTACAGGTTTGTTACAAAATGCAGCATGAGTTCTGACCAGTTGACAATATACATTGGATACTGTAGATGTTTTTAATGTTTGGTGCCTAAACTTGGAACAGTCTTCATTACCTGAGGTAGACAGACTTAGGCTAGCATAGCTTTAACATAGCATACACATAGTTCTATGCTGTTCTACAATTCAGAATCTTTGAGAGGTTGTCGGGCTAAATAGATCAACTGCAACTAGAAACACTTCCCATAAGAACTGATGTTATATTGAATGCTATGGAGTGGTTCTCTACAGTCTTCTCAGTCTGTCTGTATCCATGGTATGTATCCAGACCTGATGGTAGATCTGAAAGGTGAAGACGACGGCAGAATAAGTCCATGCCACAAAACAACAAGCTATTAGAATTGGTTAATAATCATGATAATAATTGATCTTCTTGGCCCATTCATATATAGCTATATATATAGCTCAGCAAGCAGTGTTTTTTCGTGCCAACAGAGAATCGATCCTCCCGGCTAAGTCTGGTTTCTCCCAAGGTTTTCTCTCCGCTTATACAGCCTTGGAGTTTTGGTGAAGGCTGACATAAGGCTTTTAATATAACATCCTGACTAAAAGCATACAGACTTTGTTTTAATTTAATTATTAAATGTTTTTTTTAAAACGTGTTCTGCACAGCTGCTTTAAAACAATGCAGATTTTAAAAAGCACTATAGAAGTAAACTTGACTACTACGCTTGTGGTAGTTCACTGTACTGTGTATGTCACACAATAGTTTTTAACTTTCTTTGATGCATGAATGTATTCAAATTCTATTCTAGGTTTTAGGACTATAAACTATATAAACCTTAATCAATTAAATAAATTAATAATAGCTTTCCTGTAGCTCAGTGGTAAGAGCATTGCGTTAACAACTGTGGGTTCGATCCCAGGGGATTGCAAATACCTATGTAAAATGTATAGGATAAAGCAATGTAAGTTGCTTTGGATAAAAGCGTCTGCCAAATGCCTAAATGTAAATGTAAATGTAATAAAAATGCAGAACAAGAAATGTTGTATGTTTCATGTTATATAGAAAAACATGACCATCTAAGCAGTTTTCCACCGAAATACTATAATACTACTGTTCAGAGGTTTTGTTTTAGTTTTATTAATATTTAAAATCAGCTTTTATTTTTAGCTTCCGTGTTTTATCTTAATTTTTTTAATTTATTTTTATGTTGCAATATATTATTCATTAATTTTTTTGTTCAGTTTTTGTTAATTATACTCATTTTGGTGCTTTAAACTTATTTCAGTTTATTTAAAATGTTTCCAATATTTGTACATTTGAGTTGATTTCAATGAACAGAATCGTTTTCAAAGTTTCAATTTCAGAAGACTAAAATAACCTGTCGCTTATCTAATAAAATCCACATTTTTAACCACTACCACCACGAAAAATACAAAATAAAATAAAAGAAGGATTGAAAAGGCAGTTATAAAACAAACTGAAGTAATTTGTCAAACGTGAACAGATCAGGCGAAAAGATGACGCTGTTCCTTTAAGAAATGCGCGGTGACTGAGCGCATATGCAGCCAGCGGCTCTCCGTCATCCGTCCGTTATTCTCAGCGACACACAGACGCTCAGGACCAGCCGGGATTCCTCTGTTATGCAGCATCGGCCGTGTGGTCGGGATGGAGCTGGCCCGAATAATTCTCTAAAATAAGGGAAACTGCTCAACAAGATGGTGTCGTGGATCATCTCGCGGATGGTGGTGTGAGTGTCAATGCTGCGCGCGCGCGGTTGTTTTGTGCTGCTGCGGATACGTGACGCTTTTCTTTGGAAAAACAAAATATTTGCCGTGTAATATAAATCAAACGTTTACCTTTTCACAGTTAAAGAAATTTAGAGAAATTCGTCTGCTCGGATAATTAAAAAGCGTGATTGAATAAAGCAAAAGCGATGACTTCATGCAGCAGCCGAGGATTCACCATTTGTGTCGCTTGTGTTTTTCACCTGGAGCCAAACGATGCTCGCATGCGGTTCTGATTTGATTTGATTACCGAACACATCAGTACCAGATGTGACATTGGGCTTGGAACCCAAAACCGAAGACGATTTCAAACATCCCTATCCATATGTTACACCCATCACATGTCTCTCTGTAATGCTGAAGCCACCATATTTACAAATGATTTTTATTAAAACTACAAGCTGAGGTGTGAGTCTTAAACTTGATTTAATATCGTTTTTGTAATAAGTCCTACCTGTCCAGCTGATTTTTATATGCTGATAATGTTATATAATGGGAACAAAGCCAGTCCGTACCATTTGACTCCCACGTTTGTGTGTTTGGATCTCAGCCGGGCCCTTAAATGGGATTTACACAATTAGGTGACTTTGCTCACTAGACTTGTGAGATCAAGTTACTTACCTTCTGATGAACAGATTATCTCAAGCACTCAGGCTGTGATTAAGATCTATAAAGGATATGCTTTGGAGACGTATGATCATGTTTGTGGTGTGCATGGGTGGGTTTTGTTTATTTCTGGACCTTTAGAAGCAAACAAGCTGTTCTGCGTGCTATCATAAGTTTAAGATATACTGATCATTATTGTGAGTTGATGCATATATTTCATGATATGCTCTTTGTGGCTTTAATAGTGGTGAGCAGATGCATTATGGGAGTCTGGCTAGTTCAGATGGGATAGAGGGCATGTGGTCTGGCACGCGCCAGACTGCCCCGCTCTCGTGTCCTCACGCTTCATTGTGCATTACAGACATGCTAGTCTGCACGTGCATGCACGTTTACTAAGACGGAGTTAATGTATATGCGGTTTAAGATAAAGCATGTGGACACTGAATGTGGAAACGGTACATTCTGCTGCTGTCTGCAGTACATGCGGTGGGTGGGTGGGTGTTGTCTGTCCCGTAGCAGGACGTTTGGGATCTCATCCCGTCAGCACAAAACGACAAGTGTCTGCACGAGCACGTGTCTGAGTGTATGGTGCACATGCACTGCATATGTGTCTAATCTGGTCTCTTTGTTTTGTAGATCAGTCTCCATTCTGTTTGAAAGCATATGAATGATTCACTTGCTCATAGATACTGGGTGTTTGCCTTCAATAGCGTCACGAGATGTTTGTGTTTTTCAACAGCGCTGTAATGGGGACAAGCTAGAGTATTATGGAGTTGACCTTTTAATATTTTCATTAGACACTGATATGTCATTTATACAATATTTTTCTGTGTTTGTCAGATTTGACTGAAATGTTGCCTAATCATTACATAATGTTACAAAACCAGCAGTGTTTTCTCTAGAGTGGTACTTCATTAGGTGAAGGGGAAATTTGAGACGATATTAAAGCTGAGTTATAGTCAAAAAACATGTTATTTCCTCACAGTTAAGTGCAGTATTCACTGATGGTCTTTCTTCTGCAGCCTAGCCTTTGGGACCCTCTACCCAGCCTATTCCTCCTATAAAGCTGTGAAGACGAAAAACGTCAAGGAGTATGTAAGTATTTCAGTATGGCTGGTATTTTCAGTAACCCTGTTTTTGTTTGATTTTTGTAATGGTAACAGGGTGGAAAGTGTTGGTTAGTTAAAGATCGCGTATCACAGGCAGTTTCTGCCACCGTTTATCTAACATCCATCAATGAGATGCCGTGAAAAAATATACACACCTAAACATCACTATCGCAAGAGTAGCATAAGAGCAGGCCATCTTGACTCAGCGCAGATAATCTTGATGATAAGCGGGTCTCGCTTGTCGGTTGGCTTATGGGTGGGCTCTTTATTTCGCCTCGCCGTGCTTTTCGGGTATAATGGCCAATAAAAGGAATAGGATCCATTTGACGATACAGGTATCCAGAATTATAAAAAACTTACCGAAACAGGATTGATTATGGTAGTCTGGTAATACCAAACTCTGCTACTTCGCTTTGCTTCGTAGACGGAGTCTGGAAGGGCATAATTGACAAGCGTTTACTTTCTCGTGGGGGGCGTCTGTCTGAAGTTTAAAATCGTTGATGTACCCGTAAGCCAATCGCATAACGTTTGGTTATGACGTATGTTTTGCGCTGGCTCAGCCGCCTCGATCTTCCGCTGTAAACACAGGTATGTGGCGAAATCAAAACCATTGAGCTAAATACCGTAGTGAAAATGGCTGTGAACGACTTTATCAGATTATGTGAAGTAAATCTACGCATCCACGGTAAAATTAGTGCATCTAAACTAATATTTGACAGTAGAGACAAACAGGAAAATATTTGCAGCCAACTGTCAAAGTTAGGATTAGTTCTGTTAAACACAGCACTCATTCATTTGGAGTCTGGCTTACATGCTGCAATTTATTTGCAAGATTACACCATGACATGGCAATATTCAAGGACTGGAAATGAAGGAGACACTGACCTATCAAAAGGGTGCCAGTTTGAGTTTGACATATAAGAGACACCGAGATACACACTATAAAACTACAAGGACCATAAAAAAGCAGTGGAAATCACCTCCATTCAAAATGTCAACCAAATACTCCAAATATTCTCCACAACAGAGCGAATAGCATCCCGTGTCTTCATGTCCGCTGTCGTTTTAGATTTCCCTTACCTAAACTACAATCTTAAATTCAACGCTTAGCATCTACGTCATAATGATATAGAGATAATCTGGGAGCTGGTTTGCTATATCAGATTGAGTATAGAAGCGAACTGAAATTGAGCGGAAACTTGACTAAAGGATACCAAGGTTTTAGCTGTGTGTCAGGTCAAATTTTTTTTTTTTCAGTGAAGTGTCAGTAAGATACATGATAAAATGTTCACCTCTGTTAGTCAAATTAAATATTATATAGGTTTTATGTTATACTCATCAATAGACATGAACATATCCCAGGATATTATGAAAACGTGTCTGAATGTGTAAAACACTGCTCGTCCAAATAAGTCACCACCTGGGCAGTGCAATGATCTGGGGTTGCTGCAGTTGATCAGGTCTAGGTTCAGCAACGTCATGTTCCCAAAATGAGGTCAGCTGACTACCTGAATATTCTGAATAACCAGGTTATTCCATCAGTGGATTGTTTCTTCCCTGATGGCACGGGAATATTCCAAGATGACAATGCCAAGATTCATCAGGCTCAAATTATGAAGGTTTAAGTGGTTCAGGGAGCACAAGACATAATTTTCACACATGGATCGGCCACTACAGAGTCCACACCTTAACCCCATTGAGAATCTTTGGGATGTGTTTGACTTTTTGGACTGGCAGTGTATGTTTCAGGTAATAGGGATGAAGGTTAAGTCACACTGTTTCTTGTAAGCGTCTATATAATTTTGTATCAAATAATGTTGTTTATGAACAGGTACCTTTTATATAAACCCACGTCTTATTTACAAACATATAAGCTTGGTTATTTCATAGAGAAATGTAAATAACAGGGTTGAATGCAGTCAACATTCCTGTCGAGAAGCTGAATGTCTTTAGTTGTTTAGCACACACAGAGTCCAATGTATTTGCCTGTTACTTTTTAATAGTAATTGAAAAAGTTTATCTAAATAGTCACTTTGTGCCTTAGAATTCATTTATAAAAAAGAAAAACCCGTTAATGCCATCTCTTAGATGTGGCCTTCAGTATATGCCTTTTTGTAGCCTATATTGTTTATTTTTATTTAGGGAAACCATATTTATCTCTGACACGGTTATGTAGGTTGAGATTAGATCATCAGTAGTCTCCTTTTACTGGTTGCTATGGGAACCACTCAGACCCAGCTTTGGCTTCTCTTAGCTGTGTTTAGAATTTCATTTGGAATCTATTGGAAAACACCTGTCATGTTTTATGAACCTGTATTAAAGAGATAGTTCACCCAAAAACTTAAATTTGCCGTTTATTTACTCACCCTCTGACCATCCGAGATGTAGGTGACATTATTACTTGAGTAGAACCATAAAGAAGATTGTTTGGTAAATCCGCAGCCCTCTCTGCTTCATATAATGGGAGTCTATGGGGTCAGCCGTTCTAAGAGTTCCCAAAGCACATAATTCCAAAAAGCGGCACCTGGCGACATGTTGACGTTATGTGAAGTGATTTGCTCGATATTTTCATAAAAAATATTAGCCATAATGTGCAGCCTCTGCACACAATCTTCTTCTTTTAGTATTTGGTGGTGGATGGCATTCCAGCGTCTGGTACGTTTAGCACCACCTGCAGAAAGGGAGTGTTGAGGCTGTACAGTATGGCTAATATTATTAAAAATGATGTTCAGTTTTATGAAAATATAAAAAGATTTTCTTCACCAAACATCAACATGTCGCCAGGAGCTGCTTTTTGGAATTGTGTACTTTAAGAACTCTTAGACAGGTGGACCCTATATACTCCCATTATATGAAGCAGCGGATTTACCAAACAATCTTCTTTATGGTTCTCCTCAAGAAAAAATGTCACCTACATCTCGGATGGCCTGAGGGTGAGTAAATAAACGGCAAATTGGAGTTTTTTGCTGAACTATCCTTTTAATGTTTTTTTTTATGTTGCTGGATGTTTACATGTTGCTATAATTATCATTTGATGGTGGTTATATAATATATATTTTTATCTGTACTGATGGGGAGAATACCAGCCAAAGATAACATCACTGTTTTCATTAAAGAATCATTCATGCATAATGCACAAGACTATATGCAGTAGCAGCATGTGACCTGATGCAAGATGATGTCATGGGAGGAGTGTGTACACATGTGCTCGATTATAACACGTGTGTGTCTGTCCTCAGGTGAAATGGATGATGTACTGGATAGTGTTTGCGCTTTTTACAACAGCAGAGACCATCACAGATATGCTCCTCTCCTGGTCAGTAAACAAACCCTTTGTTTAGTTTTTTATGTATATGCATTTTTGCACATTAGAATAAAACCCACATAATATGGTGAAAAATGCCTTAAAGGGATAAGTCACACAAAAATGGAAATTCTGTAATGAGTTACTCAACCTCAAGTCGTTCCAAACCTGTTTGAATGTCTTTGTTCTGTTGAACACAAAGATTTTTTGAAAGAATGTCAGCAACTGAGATTTTCGGGGATTGTTTCTAAATTTTTCAAAATATTTTCTTCTGTGGTTACCAGAACAAAACCTTTTTAGAGTTCTTCCTACTGTGGTAGTCAATGGTGCCTCAGAAAGTCTGTTGCTAACATTCTTCCGAATATCTTTCTTTGTGTTTAACCAAAGAAATGTTTACAGGTTTAGAACAACTTGAGGGGGAGTAATTCATGACAGAATTTTCATTTTTATTCCCTTTAGCCAAGTTTAGTTTTTCAAATGAGTTTAGTTTTTCAGACACAAGGTTCTTTTCCAAATATAATGGTCTTCATAACTAACCATTTGTTATTTGTTTTCTAGGTTCCCATTTTATTTTGAGCTGAAAATTGCCTTTGTTATTTGGCTGTTGTCCCCGTACACAAAGGGCTCCAGCGTGCTGTACCGCAAGTTTGTGCACCCCACACTCTCCAATAAAGAAAAGGTACAAATGAACCAGCATTGTTTATAATGAAATCATTGCGAGTCATTGACTAATTGCTTGATGTGTTACAGGAAATTGATGAGTACATAACCCAGGCTAAAGACCGCAGTTATGACACCATGATGCGGTTCGGGAAGAGAGGCCTTAACATCGCAGCCACTGCAGCAGTCACCGCTGCCACTAAGGTGAAATGACAAACACAAGATAAAGAACAAACACAAACTTGTGCCGAATGTACATGGAATGAATATATACAATTATACACTGTGAGCAATCTCTCCAAAGTTTCCCTATAGTTGCTTATTTTTATTATTAATTGTTTACATTGATACATTTATATAAATTATGAGAGCTTTAGAAAAAATGTTTCTAAATTAAAGGCCATCATGTTTTAAACTGGTTATGACTGATATTGACTGTGTTTTTTTTGGCATTCTCCAGGGTCAGGATGTGTTATCAGAAAAACTGCGCAGTTTCAGCATGCAGGATCTGACTCTCATTCAGAATGAAGACGAGCTGCTGCTGGACGGCACAGATGATACGCACATCGCAGCCACGTTGCCGCGTGCTAAACCAGCCACACGCACAGGTAACCACACGCCATGCTTTTCCCACACAAACAGACTTCACTGTACTGAACCCTAATAAACCACAACACATATTTACAGTATCTCACAGAAGTGAGTACACCCCTCACATTTTTGTAAATACTTTACTATTATTTTCATTTGACAACACTGAAGAAATGAAACTTTGCTACAATGTAAAGTAGTGAGTGTACAATTTGTATTATAGTTTAATTCAGGTGTTCATTCAGGTGTGAATGAGGAGCAGGTGTGTTAAATTTGGTGTTATCGCTTTCACTCTCTCATACTGGTCACTGGATGTTAGACATTGCACCTCAACATGTCAACTCTCTGAGGATCTGAAAAAAAGAACTGTTGCTCTACATAAAGATGGTTTAGGCTATGCAAATATCGCCAAGACCCTGAAACTGAGCTGCAGCACGGTGGCTAAGACCATACAGCGGTTTAACGGGACCGCTTCCACTTGGAACAGGCCTCACCATTGTCGACCAAAGAAGTTGAGTGCACGTGCTCAGCGTCATATCCAGAGGTTGTCTTTGGGAAACAGACAAAGAGTGCTGCCAGCAGTGCTGCAGAGGTTGAAGGTGTGGGGGGTTAGCCTGTCAGGGCTCAGACCATACGCCACACACTGCATCAAATTGATCTGTATGGATGTCGTCCCAGATGGAAGCCTCTTCTAAAGATGATGCACAAGAAACCCGGCAAACAGTTTGCTGAAGACAACCAGGATTACTGGAACCAATTCCTGTGGTCTGATGAGACCAAGAAAAACTTATTGGGTTCAGATGGTGTCAAGTGTGTGTGGTGGCAACCAGGTGAGGATAACAAAGACAAGTGTGTCAATCAAGGTGTTGGGGGTGTCATGGTCTTGGTAGCTACAGTTCATTGAGGGAACCATGAATGCCAACATGTACTGTGACATACTGAAGCAGAGCATGATCCCTTCTCTTCTAAGACTCTTCACTTAGGGATGTTCTCACTTTTGTTGCTAGCGGTTTTATTAATTGCTGTGTGCTGAGTTATTTTGAGGTGACAGCAAATTTACACTGATATACAAGCTGTACACTCACTACTTTACATTGTAGCAAAGTGTCATTTCTTCAATGTTGTCACGTGAAAAGATATAACAATCTATTTACAAAAATGTTAGGGGTGTACTCGCTTCTGTGAGATACTGTATCTTCAGAATTTACATTTGCGTATTTATGATAGTCCTAGTCTGTCGGCTGTTTTGGTGAAGCTGTGTATGTGTGCTGACTCACTAAAAGCTTTTCTGCAGGCAGCCTATGTGTCAGGCTGCTTTGAATGCTAATGTGGTCAGCATGTGACTCAGCTGCCCACTGGATTGGGGTGGGGGGCTACGGTGGTCTTTAGCATGTAACCTCTTCGCACACTGTGATGTAATGAGTCGCTGAAGGCCGTGACTCCTACAGGATGACTGAAGATGATTGGATGAGGACTGCCTGCAGGAGCACGTCAAGGGTTTGGTCCAGCCCATGTAGTCTAATCACAGCAAAAACTGACAAACTCAAGCTTGTGGTGGAAATTCCACAGAGGTGAGGATTATAATAATGAGATCGGTGGTGATTCGGTTAGCCCACAGAGCTTGTCCATTGAATTACTGAACATCACAGCTACATTGTGAATGGACGGGCAAATGGCTGGACTAAAGAAGTCTTTGTGTCGTAGACTGTGAATGGGTGCTTGAAAAAATCTGGCAGGCTTTAAATGCCAGAGAGCAGGGAAGGGAACCTCCACAAATTCACATGCTTTAGACTTATACCAGATAAGTTATTTTGGTTATATAGAGTGCAACAGAGGGCAAAAGCTGTAAATCAGCAATTTGAAGAAATGATCCCTAAACTGTATCCCTCACTGTTGTTTCCTCAGTTCGTGCGACGCCCATACCGGCAGACAGCGAATCGCAACCCAGCTCTCGCTCTGATGACATACCAGATAACCGGTCCGAGCATTCAGATGAGGACGCAGTGGATAAAGCCCCTAAACGCACTCCAAGCGTCAGAGCTGCCA
This sequence comes from Triplophysa bombifrons, assembly GCA_029783895.1. Taxonomy (NCBI): domain Eukaryota; kingdom Metazoa; phylum Chordata; class Actinopteri; order Cypriniformes; family Nemacheilidae; genus Triplophysa; species Triplophysa bombifrons. The sequence goes on from CM056464.1 coordinate 19,163,536, forward strand.
AGAAACCAGCAGCTGCCAAGACAGAGGTACGTTCAGAAGCACACTGCTCCATTTGCTTCATGTACCTTTAAAACTTTTAAACAGTTTTCACAAATGTACATACAAAAATATACATGATTGCTACAGCTAAATTTATATTGTACTCTCTCTTTCTCCCGTTTTTCAATACTTCCACATCCTCAGCAGACAGCCAAGACAGTGAAGAAACAGCCAAAGAAGAAAGTGATCACCACGGCCAACAACACTGAAGCGTAGTAGTCTTCATTCTTACCCGAGCAACACATACCATGCTTTTCCATGCTAACATCCCAAACTATGCTTTTTACTTTCTAGGCCACTTACTAACACGTAAGATGCATCGCCTGGAGCGGTTTTCTATTTAGGTTAAATACAGCGTGTTCATTTAGACCGCAGCATTCCCATTTCCCTTGTTCCAAAAGCCCATTTTCAATGCTTCACCTGTCTACTGTAAGCGTGCACACTTCTGTGCGTCCAAGAGGAATGCTGGGTCATATCTGTTTTTGTTCTCCATAGGCCTTAACATTAGCGGCCATCTCTATAAAGCATGAGACCAAAAGCAGTGCCTGCACATAATCATATACATAAACACGCTCCATTCCAGGCCATAACTCCACGGTTTCCATTATAAAGGACGGTTTCTGTTTTTAGCATGTAGGTCACACACTATAAGAAGAACATGAAATAGGACAAAAAATTAGGCTATTAAAGGGTTGGAAATGGGGATTGAAAAAGGAGATGGAAAAGCTTGACTTTAACAGAAGATCAGCCTCTGATCGCTCGGACCTTTTGTTTTTAGTCGGGTCGTAATACATCAGTAACCCGTGGCTTGTTTTGAATATTTATGCCCAGGCAGGTCAGATCTCAACTCGAGGCTACAGACTCTCGAAAGGCTCTTGATATTAATAGTGCTTTTGTCAGCGAGAGCTGGTGATGTTCAGTTTACACAATGGCTCCCGTTTGATGGCTTGTGAATATTATGTTAGAGGTGTATGATGTTACCTCCACTTGTTTTAGACATTACAAAAATCTAAAAGTACATAATAAGACATAGCATTAGGTGAAGCAGTCTGCATTAGATCACGGAGGCAGTCAGAAGCTGTACGTCAGATATCTGGTGTTTTGGTAACAGGAGTTGCATGTTGGCTAGTGAAGAACAAGATGTTTTTGTTTGGCGTTCACTGCCTTTTGAAGACGAAGTCACACAATGTTGTCAGTGTCTCAATGAAAAGATCGCACTGTTGTAATTTCACAGACATATTCGATGGCCTTTTTCTCTTTATGTTTTTTTTCTGTCTGTACTATTGTGCTGTGAACTGACTCACTGGGTTAAACACCAACTCTCTGTTAATGTCGTGGCAATCTGGAGGTTTGATGTTGAAGGTGGTGACATTTTTTCCAAGACATTATTTGAAACCATCTTAACGGTGCTTTTAGAGTTGATGCTGGCCCAAACTTTTGTTTCAATTTTTTTTAAAGAAAATGTGTTTTTTGGGGGGAACGCAGTGTATTTTTAATGGCACTATTGCCACTCGGAACCTGTGATCCTGGTTTGTGTAATACATCATTTAGCCCTAAATCTAGATGTGGGCAGATGTGTCTCCCAACACAGCATGTTCAGGAAAGATTTGGGGTTTGTTGTGAAGGTATTTTAAAATGCAATTTCATGGAGCACTGGTAGGGGGCAGCAGTACAAGAAGAGTCCAGGTACCTAAATAGACAATATTCATTTGTATTATAATAGAGACTGTACAATACGTCTGCCTTACTCAGATTAAGTTATACATATTTATTTCTTGAGGTTTACATTTAATTTGTCACTTGCGTAGGGTTGTATGTTTAAAACGCTTTTAATTTCTTGTAAAAAGTGACATTTTGTGCATATTGGTGGACTTTTAATTTGCAATTGTTTGTCTATTCTCTCGCCTTTGTGTTTTGTACAGTTATAGAGACTTATCTGGTCTTAAAAGAAAGAAAAAGGGACAGCTGTGTGAGTGACACGGTGAACATTTGTCAGTCTTGTAGATAATGCATAGCGGATAGATGTTTCTGTATAAACTCCGTTAAAAAATAACATGTAAGGCAGATCAGTAGTGACACACTATCTTATTCATTATGATCGGTACTGATTGTCATTTATATCTTTTCTGCTTTTTACTCTCCTGAGTAGTTTACTTTCCTTTTAAACAAAGAAACTTTTTACTTGAAGGTTTTTCTTTTAATTAAATTCTATTGTGATTGACACTCGACAACTCACACAAACATGTCAAGTCAGATTCACTCTTTTCTTTTGCCTTTGTTCTATACTGTTTTTCACCCCCGTCATGTCTTCTTTGCATAATCGAAAATGACAGTAATTTGTGTTATGAAATCAAGGCCCTAGACGGAGTCGGATGAAATGAATTGAACATATTCAGTTTCTTTTGTTTGTTTGTTTTTCTGTAGTTTATTGAAAATTGCCTTTATTTTAACCTATATTCAGATTGAACTGGGAGAGAATAGTGAACATTAATATTTTGTTTGTGCCAATTCTCAATATATTAAAAGAATGAAAAAAGAGATTGCTGCTAAGTGTGTACTAACTGAAATTAAATTATTACTCAATAAAAATGCAATTACATCATTTCGAGTGGATTATTTAATGTCTTTTGGTTTTTAACAAGGGGGCCGTGGAGTCATTAATTTTTTAATAAAATTTGACAAAAATTATCATTAAAATACATTTTTATGCACTAAAAATATGATATTTCTTATTTGACATTTTTTATGATTTATAAACGTTTTAAATGTTGGGCTCTAAAATATTCTATTGGGAGATGTTGGAGTTGTTGTGAGTGAGAGGGGGGGGGCTTTGAATATGGTTAAATACAATGGGGGACCTTGGAGTCAAAAGGTTGACAACCTGATTTCAAACCTGCTTTGAACCACAGAGAAAATACTACACATTTTACTGGCAGTCATTTGTATCTGGCAACTCGTCCCGTGGTCGTGGAGCACATCGTGGGTTGTGGAGCATGTCTGCTTTCCTCTTCACATAGTTCAGGTGCAAGGTGTGTTGGTACGAGCAGACGGTTCCCTCCTTCTATCTCCAACAATTTTTACCTGAAAATGTACTTTCAACATCTTATCCTGGGGCCTCATTTATGAAACATGCGTACACACAGATTTGATCTTAAAGCGTGCGTACGCAAATATCCGAGGCAACGCTCATATTTAAACGGTCTTTGACGTGGAAAAGTGCGTAAGGCTGAAATACACTACAAGACTTAAAATCTGAACAGATTTTTTTTTAAAGACATCATACACTTGCAGAATTTTTGAACATTTGCATAGACAACAATACACGATAAAATCCAGACTGAATATTTCCTATATGGGGAGTCTGCAGACCTGGAGCATGCAGTTTTGCGCCCCTGCAGTTCCTTATTTCTCCAGTAGGGGGGTATGCAGTTTTACACCCTGCTGTATAATTCATACAAGTGCATAGAGTTTTATTTTTCTAAACCTTTTTGAAATAACAAGACAGTACAACTGCATGATCATTTAATATTCTTTTAATTATTTCCAAGTATTATTACAAATGAGAACAATAATATCTCAACATAATAGGCCTAATAAGCCCGCCAACAACTACTATTAAGAAAACAAGATACACGATTAATTGAGCACTAACAAGCACAAACGTGATAAAACCCACATAAGGTGCACATACATTATAATCCAGATCATTAAGTTAAAATATTCAATGGAAAATATCAAAGAGGTATATTGTATGTACAATAGATAATTGGATCATCTCTTTAACAAGACAAATCAAGATTCATATGGGACTTATGTTTTCAATTTGAGTTTGAACATGTTTGTGGTTGTTGGTGCTCAATTATTTTTTTATAATAAACTTGAATACGTGTGCAGCTAAACTGAAATGGATAATATATAATATATAATGCAAGTTAACAGGGTCAGAAGAATATCTTACCAGGAAAGGCCATCTCGCATTGACTACAGAGACAAAATGAGAATAAATTATAAAGAAAATAAATGTGAAAATGAGTAAGAGATATCGAGTTGGCATACACATATCACATCTGATAGAGAGGCCTACACGCGTTTTTTCTATGAATCACACATACGCACTTTTAAAAAATTGATTGTAAAATCAAATTTAGGACGCAACATTTTATGAATGAGGCCTCTGGTATTTTGCTGTATGTGTAGTACTGACTGTTTAGTAACTGCTTTTCACAAGTGGCTTTCCTGTAGCTCAGTGGTTTGAGCATTGCGCGGATAACGTGAAGATTGTTGCTTTGATACCATGCAGGGTTAACACACACTCAGAAGCTAATATAGTATAATACAAAGAAGTCGCTTCGGACAAAAGCGTCCAGCAAATGTGCAAATGTCATGCAAGCTTTATTTTTTAATGTATGATGCTTTGAAAGCATTCAATTTTTAAAACGTCTGTGCCGTGGCTTAGTGATTTCAGTGTGCTTTACCATGAACCATCATGCGCATGCAGGTGGTGCATATTTAATTCTGCTTATTTCAACTATGCATACAATAAAAATTAACATCATAAAAAAAATCAATCTTCATTATACTACTGTAGATATAGGATGCCTGTTGTGTTTAAACTAAGGGTTTTCATATAATTAGTGAAAATAAGCATCAGAGGTCAATACCCTGTCATGCCACTAGATGGAGGAAGCAATCAAGTAATAACAGTTTATAAACTGAGCATGTAAATTCCCACAGAATTTAATCTGAGATGTTCATCAAAACACTCTCCACAGTGCAAAACAACAACCTATTTTCCAAAACCTCATATATTTGACTATTATGCGAACTGCAGAGTGGTATTATATTGTATTATTATAGTAAATGACTTTTCTGTTAAACTTTTAAATTCAACAAAGTGGTTTTAAATGACCAGTTAATCTCTTTCAATGCATTCCTGTTGTAATTGTGTGACCTATGTGCTAGTATCACCGTCCCAGCAGTGTAGGCATGTCCCTGCTTACATAAGGCTGGTTAATGAATGTCATTACGACTGCTGCAGTCCCATGGTGCAGGGGGGCGATCCCTGTGTCGTGGGTTGGTGTGAACCCCAGATGGGAGGGATTCCTGAGTTTGCCCAGCACTTGCATCATCTCCTCCTCCGGTCTTCCTTTCCTCCCCTTCTTCTTATCTCCTCCGCTCACCTCTCCATGGTAGCAGCATGAAGAGTTGCTAGGTGGCCAATTCTCCCATCTCTATTTTTCGCTCTCTCCGTTTCCTTCCCTAGAGACTGCGAGGTTTGCGCACACTGTTCTGACGTCAATGAGAGAAACCCTGTTATACAGCCTCAGCTGGCTTGCAGTGCAGAAGTTAGAAGAAAAGGCCTTTTCTGCGGATGGTGGTCACATTATAGTCTCCCACTGCAGTAAATAGCATATTTTGCTAAACATTTTAAACACTTACTGTACCTTTGTGGTTGAGTTTTGGCCATCTGATCCGTACTCTGTGCCATATTCACCTTAGTTGTTTGTGGGAAGGTTTGTGCACATTATGTTCTGAGGGGACTTACACTTTTGGTTTAAAAGAATGTAGAGCTTTATTGTATAAAATAACTTTTATTAAAAGTAAAATATCAATGCAAATTGGATTTGATTTAAATCTAGCACAAACAATCTCAAAATGAAGTTAAAGTTGGAAATTTATTAATAATAGATTGTTTGAAATTAAAATGTCTTCTTCTCCATCTAGTGATGTCACCATTTGGAATTAGCCTTAACAAACAGTGGCAAAAAAGTTATTTGAACAGTTTAAATGCCACATGGTTTAATCTTTCAGTGCATTTGATATCAATGCACTGTTCTAATGTATTGCCAGTCAGATATTTATTCATTTGAAGTGTGGCTAGAGTACCCAAATATTTTGTAGAGCCACTTCAAGCACGATACATAATATTCTAGCCTGTTCATGGTCCCCAGTTATGCCAGCAGAGGGCCACATGTGATCATGTAAGAGCTGGAAGTCTTCAACGCCTCTTACAACATGATTCATGTTTAAAAAGTTTTTGGCTTATTTGTTTACTGCCTCTCATTATTATATCACTCAATTACTGAGGCCTGGAATAAAATTCACGTTACAGTTTTTCCTGCACTGGTATTAATATCTTGTTCTTTGTAACTCTATATACAAAACAACAGAAATCAGGTATAAAGGAAAAATATTGGGTCAAATTCTGCCACAGTCAAGGAAGGAGAGTGTGTGATATATTATATCTTGAACTGAATGTTGTGTCTGTCTGTATATGTTTTGTATGAAGGAATCACATACTGAGACTTTGAAAACAGTATAATATATGTGTTGACACTATTCTTATTTCTCTGTCCAAAATAAGACATTTTTTTAATTTGCCAGTTATAGAAAATGAACTCTCACCCATCCTCCATTTGTTATCCTTTTAACCAAGGATTATAGAATTCTGTAAATCTACCTTCAAAATGGCATCGTGGAGTGATGTGATGGAAATATTGCATTTGTTCTCATAATGAATAATGATGTTTGTTTGAAAGTTGTAATTCATGAGCATAAAAAAACAAGCAAGCTGAGTGACATGAACGCATTTAATTTACCCAAGAAATGAAAATTCTGAATTCTTAAAAATCAATTCCTCCCTCAGGTCATTCCAAACCTGTTTCTTCTTAAAAACACAAAAGAAGATATTTTAAAGAATGTTGGTAACCAAACCATTGACGTCCATTGTATGAACACAAAACCACGACGATATTTCTCAAAATCATATACAGGTTTTGAACAACAATGTGAATAAATCATTGCAGATTTTTATTATTAGGAGAAGTGTCTCCTACTCAAGTTTGGCTTGAACTGCTCTGTTGCTGCCTTACAAGCAGTGAAGCTGTTTTCAGGAAATGCAAATCAAGTTTGACTTTATGGAATTAAAGGCAGATTTTTGTGCTTTTACTATATTATATATTTAACCTTTACAAATTTGATATCCTACTAAAAGCATTTTGCACCTTCAATGCGTCTCTGCAACCAAATGCAAACATAGTTTATGATGTTTACCTATTTTCATCAACTATATTAATTTATAGAAAATAATATTTTACACTATTTACTTTCTTTTTACCTTTCATAACTATAGACGATGGTATTAAACATCTTTGTCAATGTTCCTGCTGCATGCTGATTTTGTTTGGATCACGTCTAATGTTGGCACTTTCTCTTCCTCTCCTCTCGCTTTCTTTCCTCCTCCCCTCCATTCTTGTCCTCTGGTAGCCATAGCAACGTGTGCTGCGATGGTGCAGGGCCTCTGGCAGGTGACACAATGCGGCTAATTACTGGCACTTAGCTCAGCGCTAATTAAAGCGAGCTCAGCTAATCGGGGGGTCAAGTGGACCTGCTGATCCATCCATCCATCTATTGCTCCATCCATCTACCCATCCTTTACCTTTAGCCCAAACTTCTCCAGATTCTTCTCCTCAGCCCCTCTCTCTCTCTCTCTCTCTGGCATCAGACAGCTGGCATCAACACAGGGGTTGAGGGTTTGACCTTCCTGCTCTCCAGGCTCTCTCAGCATCTGAGTAAACAGACAAATGAATCTCAATAATGGTGAGGGTCAATTTATCTAATTTGGTGAGGTTGGGAAGCCAAGATTACCTTGTCTCTCCTAGGAGTGCACTTCCCTCTCACTTTTAATTTTTCCGGCCATTATGTTTCTCACAAGCCATCCGTTTGTGGTCGTATGTTCCTGCGTCTCTAAAGCACCTCTTCTCACACTGTTTACTGCCCATGTCCAAAAAAAATGTTTAGCTGTCTCCTATTTCACACACACACTTTTATCATTTACTTTTAATCCTTCATTCGCTGTGCTTAATCTCTTAATGTGAATCACAAGACGTGCACGCTTTCCCTCTCTTCTGCATGACGGATTTGTCTTACCTTTGACGAATGAGAGCAGATGAAAATTAGAGTTGCCCTGCAGAGGGGAGATGGATGAGACGTGATTGTGTGCACAGAAAGATAGAAAGATGGATGGACGGAGTGGAGAGGAGTGGATAAGGTCAAGGCTTTTCAGCAGGTTTGCTGTTTACCGATGTTTATCGTGGAGTCCCTGCTGAGGGGACACCTGGTGTGCTGTCAACACCTAGCACACACGCATATACGGACGTGCACTGAGATCTTCACAAACATTTTGTATACACTCAAGTATACAGTGACTCACCCTACCAATACATATGCACACAAACATACAAAAGCAGGTGATAAAAGCCCATCGTTGGAGTCCTCTTCTCATCCGTGAACACTGGAGCTCTCCGTGGTGCTGAAAACTCTCCATCTATTCCACAAGCACTTTCAAGAGAGAGAAAAAGAGCGACAGAAATGAAGTGCTATATTTAAAACAGGCTTCATTCTTTATTAATGAGTGGTTGTTTTGACAGATCGAGAGTGCAGTTCGTTGTATGATGACAGTTGGGCATTTATACTTTTTTTTCCCTAAATATAACATTAAATGCGCTTTCAGTGCCGTCCTCTTTAAACATGAATATGGAAACTCAAACTCATGCATAGGGATTATCAAAACACCTGTGGATTTTTGTGTAGTGGATTGAAATTGGGCATAGTCAGATACGTGACGTTAACAAGACCGAACCCCAATTAAACAAGAAACATTAGAGGAAAGAATAAATTTGAAACCATTCTTATGTAAATTGTTGAAGGTGGACAGTTTTTGTGCAAACTGCAGCAAATCCATGAAAATGTGCTAATCCATAAGACGTCAAGGGGAGCTTCTCTACTCCCAAACTCACTTTGCATGTTGTGGTGGCTACAATGTCTGATCCACAGTGAAAGTGAACAAACGACAACGAATAAAGAGATACTTCTACCAAAAATGCAAATTCTGTCATCATTTACTCACCATCTTGTCAATTCGAACCTGTATGACTTTCTTCTGCAGAACAAAAGATAATATCATTTAAAAATCTTAGGTAGTCAACATCAGTGATACCCATTGACTTGCATTGGTTTTGTGTCCATACAATAGAAGTGAATGGGTACCGCCGTTGTTCGGGCACCGACATTCTTTTAAACATCTTCTTTTGTGTTCTTCAGACGAAAGACAGTCATACAGGTTTGTGAATGACAAGAGGGTGAGTAAATGATGAAAGAATGTACAATTTTGGTCACGTTCGGCCTGTAGCTTCCTGTGCAGTCACCTGATAGTGATGCTCATTACGGCTCTAATTCAAAGTGTTGTAACTCGCCACACAAACACGTCCATATACAGACACAACGAAAACACTGTCTCCCGCGATGAACAGTTCACACATGAGAACATTTGGATTTGGATTTGGATTCAATTTATTGTCATTACACATATAACAAGTACAGTGTAACGAAATGGATTTAAGAAGAAGAATACAGCAAACATGAGGGAAGTGGGGAGAAAAACAGATAAACATGCACTCACAAACATGTCTAAGGACACACACGCATGGACCCGTGTGTTTGCTTAAGGGGGCATGAATGACACAGGAGGGTTCTGACAGTCGCCTGGAAGAACTCACAGGGCAAAAAACTATTTGTTTCCCCGTTCTAGATTGATGAGCGCACGCGCACACACTCAGTGAGTCACCATGGCTCATTGAGGCCACGCTTTACCAAACTGACAGCAGCAGGTCTGTGGGCAAGCATAGGAAGGAGGGAGAGGATTGTGCTGGAGAAATGAAAGAGAGAGCCGGAGACGAGCGGATGGAGAGAAAACAACGAGGAAAGGAAGTCAATGTAGGAAAACAGACAGCGGGAGAGTGAAAAAGAGAGAGATAAGTCCCCGTGGCGCATTGTTGCGCGGGGTGTTGTGGTGTCACTAGAATACCACGGCAATTCTCGTCTCCCCTCCAGCGATGTCACGATGGAGCTGGATGGACCCAAAACTTTATAAATATACAAATGCACAGCTGTGTAAACAGAGGTAATAGTGATGCCGAGTTTTTCGCCAACATTCTGGTATTGTAACAGAGAGGGATTTACTGAGAGTATCTGTTTGGTCGTGCTATTCTAGTTTAGACTCCATTAGAGGAAGGATGTCAGTTACACGTCTAGTGAAATCAACTGGAAACACAAGATAAACAACACACAGGTTGCAAAGGTTAGTGGCCTATGTAGACAGATAGGCAGCGTAGTGTGTGTGTAGAGGTAATGTGTCATGTTTGTTCATGTTGATGTGTTACATAAAGGGTCTTTTGTTATGGTTCAAACACCATTTTGCAACTATATAAGTGTGTGATCCCCAGCCATAATGTGGACACGAGTGTGCGCGTGTGTTTATGTAAGCGGTGCGTCAGTAATACTGGGGAAGCCCTATTTCCACCCACCTGCAGCAAGCACACAAGTCTTTTAACACCAGCAGTATTTTTCTTCCTCTACTCCGAACTTGCCTTCATTGCTCTAAATAATGGAACAAGACTTTCCTGATATTACTTCATAAATATTACATCAATAATCTGACGCTAATGTTTTTCCCCCGAGTGACATTTTCCTAAATGGCATGTGCATTTGTTCTCCATAGTCGACAAAACAATGTGAACTCTGATAAACAACACGTGTACATGAATGTATAGATGCAAAGTTATTGGTCTGTTATGAAAAGTGCATCGTATGCTATTAGAGATTTAATGTCATGGGGTTTTCCCATCAGGGGTTTAATAAACAAATATAGCACATTAAACTTTTGACCGACTCAGTAAACACAGAAAATATTGTTTGTATTTGTGTAATTGAGCCAAAATGTGTTGCATAAATTGGAATTCTATAAAGCTGCAAATTGTTAAATGGGATTGTTCACAACAAAAAAAGAAATGTCATTATTTGTTTATACTCTCATGTCATTCAAACCTGTATAACTTACTTTCTTCTTCAGAACACAACAGAAGATTTTCTTTTCAAGAACATTGGTAACCAAACAACACTGAACCACATTGACTTCCATTGTTCATTTCTCAAAATATCTTCTTTTGTGTTCCACAATAGAAAGACTCATATAAAAGTTTTGAATGACATAGAATAAATGATGCCAGGTTATTATTGGGTGAACTGTCCTGTTAACCACGGTTTGACTGTCTTTTGGTTTTATTTGTACCAAAAGAGCAGTTAACCATGGCATTACTACAGTAACCATAGTTTAACCATGATATTTGCTGTAAAACTATGATAATGTTTTCAACCAAGCAATACACTTTTATTATCATTTATTTATTATAATAAATCTACTCCTAAGAAATCTGTTATTATATGGTCAAAAGTCTCTGTAAAAGAAACTGCACTTTTCGTTCAAGAGAAGAGTGTAAGATCCAGCTTTTTGAGTTCTGTTCACATTGAAAATCTCCTACAACTTTCAGCTCTACCTTCAGGTGTTATATTGAGTTTGATTATAAATAATAGATGTTTATCCTCTGGTGTGTGTGTGTTGCTCCGTTGTGTATTCTGTTTGTAAAAGAATAGCGTGCGCGGTTGACTAGCGGAGGTGAGATGGAGGGTGGGTGTTTGCTTTTTTTAATTGTGTCGCCGGTTGCCGTGGAGAGCCTGAAGGCTATAACTCGTCCCACTCAGCGTTGTCATGGACGACGGAGCAACAGCACTCATGGAATTGTTTATAATCTTCCACTGCTTATAACAGTAATGATGCTATGAAACACGCCCCAGTGTGACCTTGGATTAATTTCCTCTTGTTTGGGAGCGTTACAATGAATCTGTGTGTTTTGCATTGTAAATGAATGCAGGACTCAAAACATGCAATGCTTTCAGGTATGTAAGCTTGATTCCCAAATTGATGGGTTGTCTCATTAGTGCCAAAAGTGCAACTCATAAAATTCTGAATTTGGTCAATTGGGCTAAGCCACAGTTTAAAGATAAACCCTGTTGAAAAAAACTAAGCTGGGTTAGGTATTTTGAGCTGCTGGTTTGACCAGCTCAAACCAGCTGGACCAGCACATGACCAGCTGCAACCAGCACAAACCAGCAAACCAGCATCAAAACATACCAAAGCAGCATATGCTGTTTTTTAAAACTGCTACTAGTTAAACTTTCAACATTCTGATACCTGAATAATGATGGATTTGGTATATTGATAGAGTTTGGGGAGGTCAAATGTGGTAGTGTGGTTGTCTCACAGCAGAAAGTTTCCTGGTTCGCGTCCCATCTTGTTTTCCACCGGCTACTCTGGTTTTCTTCACGGTCCAACATATACATTGGGGAAAACATAAAATGGTCTATGGTGTAAAGTACTGGGACACATAGGCTCCGGCCCTCACATGACCGTATAGAGGTCAAGCGGGTTTGAGAACACACGGGTGGACATTTAAGGGTAATTCTTTCACCCCATTGAGTTAAGGTTTCAGTAATGGCACAGAAACGCATCACGAATTTGACTTAACTGTTGTATCAATACATAAATCCAGGCAAATTACATAAAGGTGGAAATTTCAGCCATTCCCAACCTATTTACTCCTTCTCTGGCTTTCGGGCTTTTCCAAATCGATGCCTGTTTCATATTTCTGTCTCCTTTTCATCTCATTCTTGTAGTCTTTAAAATCTCCCAGCTCACAGCGGAGAGACCAGTGCAAATGTGAGCCGTGCGCTCCTCTTAACACCATCGGAAAAATGAATCTCCATCGCGTCTGAAAGCTTTTCTCCTGCAGTCAATATCTCTGATGTGCACGGAGAGATTATAGAATGAATCATGGCAGCGCTGCGTACTTGCACAGCGATCGGGAGACTTTTAAACATGAAAGATTCAGACTTGTGACGGCGTCTGGGACTCGTTCTCAAAGATCTGCGCTGTCACTATTGTGGCGGTTTAAATACGCGGCAAACACTGTCCGAGCGCAGCGCCACGTCCTTGAGAATCGGTTGGCGGCTTGTTTGAACAACACCTGGCTTTGAAATGGCTTGTGAAAGGACTCTTAAGTGAAAACAGAAGCTGAAAATGAAAAAAAGAATGAAAAAATGACCTTAATTCACGCCGAGAGGGAGAAATGTGCAGTAAACTGTAGTCATGTGAAAGCAAAGAAAGTTTGAGTCAAAGCTGACCTCACCAGATAATAATAACCAGGGTTTCGTATCCAAGTTATATCCTCCTGAGTGGAACAATTTTGTTGGAAATACTTTTAATGGAGTTCTTTTGCTACATATGCCTACACAGGAAGAAAAGGGCACATGCTGGTTTTAAAATAAATGAAAAGAAGGTTAGAAAGTATCGATCTTCAAAGCCGAGCCAAAAGCATTCACTTTGAATGGAGTCGCGCAAGTTTGTGTATGTGTGTGTTGCGGTGGCGTAGGAGGCTGCTGGCTCTCCCGTTGCCGCTCTGGAGCTGTGCTGAGGGGGCGGGTTGGGATGGCCGCTGTTGGCTAACGGAGGTTTCCATCTCCCCAGCCTGTTGTCAAGAGAAAGTCCCCTCCGCCTCCCAGTCCAGATGCACCTACCATTTAACGGCTCTTCTCCCCAGGTCTTCTACCGCTGGGGTAAATACATAAAAGCATGCATGCTCCTCAGAACAAGTCTGTATGATTCATATCATTCATCAGACAAACATATTTTTAAACCCGTTCATAGCGTATGAGATGTGGTCTGCTGGATCGTGCAAGTGCTGCGAGAGTAGCACATTGGTCTGCGCTGTATGATCAAATCTGATCAAGTCATATCCAGCCTGCACTGTAAAAAAATAGGATTTATCTTTTTTGAGTGTAAATTAACGCAAGTTTTGTATACAGTTTTTCAAGTAAATTTGACTCTTTTTTTAAAAGTTTTATACTCCGTTATTTAAGTAAATTTTTGTTTAAGTTTTTACACACAATTTTACAGTGTGATCTCAATTTGTAATTATTTTACGAGGTGGCTAACTCGTATGGGTCAGAAAAATCCAAATGTAAAAGAGCATTTTTTGGTATAATTGTGTATATTTTACACAATTAAAATACACATTTTTTGGTATAGTAAAATAACATGTATTTGTAAAGTAAAATAACTATTTTCTTAAGTTTGTGATTTGACATGTTTCATTAAAAAAACATACAAATTCTGTCAAATAAAACAGGTAGAAAGTTTGTACAGTGTAGGACTATGAGAAAAAGCTATACCGAAGCCCCACCCCTAACATTTAAGGGATAGTTCACCCTATGATCAAAATTCTGTCATGATTTATACCCCCTTATGTCTTTCAAAATATGTATATAATTTTGAAAAATGTCTCAGTGGTTTTGTGTGCTTACAACAGAAGTCAATTGGGTCCAGTCTTGTTTGGTTGCTTCCTTTTGGTCTTCAAAAATTCTTCTTTTGTGTTCTGCTGAAGAAAGAAAGTCATAAGACAGTTTGGAATGACCTCAATCAATTTCATTGTTTTAAACTATGCCTTTATCTGGCATATTATATGGCATTTTAAACAGAAAGCTACATAAAAATCAAAAAAGTGTAAGCCACATTTACTTTACTCGTGTGCTTTTTTTTACTTCACACGCAACTTGACCTTTTTCCTCAGTTGGCCTTGGTAACCCGATAAAGAATAACTTCAACAACAATCGATTCACAGAATAAAACACAGTAGTTGCAGTGAAAAATGTTTTGCTCCAAAGAGTGTAAAAAGCTCAAAGTTAAGTGCGCATGTTTGGTTTTTCGATATATATATATAAACACACTCTTTAACCTCAGTGCTTTGTGCCTGCTCAGTGTGGTGAAAATCATATTAGCTGTAAATGGCAGGAGAGTTGCTCTCCCTCCACCTGCTCGCTGACTATATTAATAAGAGGATACTCGGCCACTCAGAGCAACGCTGCAAACCTTTCCTCAGCAAAATACAAAGCCGGTTCAGAGGAAGCAAAAGTACAGAACGTTTAAGTTATCGAGTTTTTAGCAAAATCTGCACTGTTAAACTTTGCTGCAGTTTTTGCAGAAGGTTTGCCAGTAACTTACTGTAGATTTAATTACTACTTAATATACTTTCCAATTAGTACTGTTTTCAATTACTTTAATCAATATTAAAACACTTTATCTTTTGAGATTCAAAATGAGCAAGAAGAGACTGTCATTAGCACAGCAACACTGCCAAAGATGACATTCTTCCTAATCATTTTTCTCTTGTTTTCTGTACAAATATTTAAAACTTCTTATATTACGATACATTTACATTACAAGAAAACTAACCCAAAACATTTAGTTTCGAAATATAAAAGAAAAATATGTCAACTAGGTAACTTTATGCTTAAAACAAAATTGTACATTAAATCTACAGTAAATTACTGGCAAACCTGCTGCGAAATTACAGCGAAGTTTTACTGAGTGGCTCTTTTTGAGTTGTTGGGTCTGTTACATAAGGTGTTAGTCAGAGATGTTATACAGCTGAAACTTTTAAAAGATTTGTAAATATATAGAAGAAATATGAGAACGTGACATCTTAGACAGGAACAAAGTGATCAGTTGGTTTTTAAAACAGTTCTTGCCATTTGATGACTGAATCACAGCAGCTGCTGAAGTGAAGCTGAATCTGAATAGCTGGTGGTGAAGGAAGTTTCAACAATTGAATATGATCATAAAACTTTATTTCATCCGCCGGGACAAGATGCAAGAAATAAAGATATTAATTATAATAATAAATCATTTCATAAGTTAACGATTCCTTCTTTACGGCATAGACGGTAATGGACTTAAATACTGAAGTTTAATACAGGAAAAGTTTAGCAGTAAGAATTGACAAGTTTTTTCATTTTAATATGCACTGCTTACCAAACTAAACAAACCCAAAATTACCAAAATGCACTTCACCAGACAATAGGGTGAAGCACCGTGCCTAAGATAGGAGTGCATGAAATGATAAAACGTCAAGAAATATTAGATAGTGTTAACACGCTGGCTCTTTAAAAGATTTTAAGCTTCCGTTTAACACGTTGGAGTACAGCCCAACAGTAACAATAGTGTTGGTACACAGGGATGATAATGATAATGTAAGCCCGCGTAAGGCGGGATAATACGGGCTTAACCGATGCTCTGGGATGAAGGAGCAGCGGAGGAAAATAAAGAGCGAGAGAGAGACCAAAACCCTCAGGCAGGCAGCCGCCTACTCCTCACCATTCAGACATGATCAAATATCTACAGAAACACACTCTCACAGCTCAAAGGTGCTAGCTATAAATAAGTGATCCGAAATCGCTCTCTGTTTTGTAACTTTACATTTCGTCCATGTAAATGAGGTTTCAGGATTAATGTGAGACTCCGACACGCTTGTTCCTGGATGAAGTGTCATCTGCCTGACAATGTAAACAATATTATGCTCTTTACGTATGCTTTGGGTCAAAATAAGATGTTTATAAGTTTGGATTGAAATGGCTGTGAATGTGTTATTGCTCACACTATAGCTGTAAAACGGAGACGTCTGGAGGGGCTCATAAGAGCCGTTGACTGGAGCGGTCTCTCCTTAGAGCTGTTTTTATTGTGCCCCTGACTAGATCGCTCAATATTATACATCTCCCTGTCCATCCCTCTCTCTCTTTCCCTTTATTTCATCCCTCACACGTCAGCTTCGCTCCTCATAATGAAACTTTTGTTTGCCATAGCAACCAGTTGTGTGACTCTTCCCTCATTTTTACAAATAAATATTTTTTTTAATAAAAAGACATTGTAGCACCATGAAAGCAATGGTTTCAGATTATGTGTTAAGATTTGAATACGTAAAAAAGTCATAAATATTTTACATATACAATACATAATTTATGGTGTATATACTGTAGTAGTTAATATTTTTATTACAATTAATTTGTTGTAAATTAACTGTACAAGCTACCAAATGAATATTTTGTACAGTCCTTTAATCTATTGTTACATCACAATACATGAGCATCTATTTAAAACTGCAAAGAAGCTTTCAAAATATTTTTGTCATTTTATTTCTTTGGTTTTGTCGAATCAAGTTATCATACTTTTACAATTCCATCCATCCATCCATCTTCTTCCGCTTATCTTCCGCTAAGCAGGGCTGCCCAGACTTCCCTCTCCCTAGACACTTCCTCCAGCTCTTCCGGGGGGACACCGAGGCGTTCCCAGGCCAGCCGGGAGACATAGTCCCTCCAGCGTGTCCTAGGTCTTCCCCGAGGTCTCCTCCCGGTGGGACATGCCCGGAACACCTTCCCGGGAAGGCGTCCAGGGGGCATCCGGAAATGATGCCCGAGCCACCTCAGCTGGCCCCTCTCGATGTGGAGGAGCAGCGGATCTACTCTGAGCTCCTCCCGAGTGACCGAGCTTCTCACCCTATCTCTAAGGGATCGCCCAGCCACCCTGCGGAGAAAGCTCATTTCGGCCGCCTGTATCCGGGATCTTGTCCTTTCGGTCATGACCCACAGCTCATGACCATAGGTGAGAGTAGGAACGTAGATTGACCGGTAAATCGAGAGCTTCGCCTTGCGGCTCAGCTCCTTCTTCACCACGACGGACCGGTACAGCGACTGCATTACTGCAGAAGCTGCACCGATCCGTCTGTCAATCTCCCGTTCCATCCTTCCCTCACTCGTGAACAAGACCCACAGATACTTGAACTCCTCCACTTGAGGCAGGAACTCTCCACCTACCTGAAGTGTGCATGCCACCCTTTTCCGACTTAGGACCATGGCCTCAGATTTGGAGGTGCTGATTCTCATCCCAGCTGCTTCACACTCGGCTGCAAACCGTCCCAGTGCATGCTGAAGGTCCTGGTCTGATGGGGCCAGCATGACGACATCATCCGCAAAGAGCAGAGATGAAATCATGTGGTCCCCAAACCAGACGCCCTCCGGCCACTGGCTGCGCCTAGAAATTCTGTCCATAAAGATTATGAACATAACCGGTGACAAAGGGCAGCCCTGCCGGAGTCCAACATGCACCGGAAACAAGTCTGACTTACTGCCGGCAATGCGAACCAAACTCCTGCTCCGGTTGTACAGGGACCGGATAGCCCTTACCAAAGGGTCCCGAATCCCATACTCCCGGAGCACCCTCCACAAGATGCCTCGAGGGACACAGTCGAATGCCTTCTCCAAATCCACAAAACACATGTGGATTGGTTGGGCAAACTCCCATGAACCCTCCAGCACCCTGGAGAGGGTATAGAGCTGGTCCAGTGTTCCACGACCGGGAGGAAAACCACACTGTTCCTCCTGAATCCGAGGTTCTACCATCGGCCGGATTCTCCTCTCCAGTACCCTGGCTTTTACAATTAATTAAATTCAATTACGTTTTATTTCTATTGTGCTTTAACAATATAGTGGTGATCAAGGCAGCTTAACAGTAAAAACAGGTTACACTGTAAAAAACATGGTCATATTCGGACAGCTTGTGAGACAGAAAACATTTAAAATATATTTTTTGTATAGTAAAATGATATGTTTTTCATTTTATTTTTCACATAACTTGTTCATTTGAAATCTATTTCTGTAATTTGACCTTTTAAAGCAATAATGTGACATTATGTAAAATAAAACTGTAAAATGACGTAAAACTACATTTAGTGTAGGTTAGTACCAGCAAAAAAATTTAAAAAGGTGTTTGAAATATGTAGGATATATATGATATTATCACAAAATAGAAGTACATTTACTGTACCATTCGTAAAAACAATCTGGGCTGCGTTTCCCGATAACGTCGTCTCTTAACGCGCTACGAAGACTCTAGGTACACCTTAGCAAAAGTTATACCTTTTCTAGGCGTGTTCCCTGGACTATACCCTTTGAGGTTAATTAATGTAAACCTTCTTAAGTGCAACGTTAGGTGCTGTACATAGTGGTGAAGCTCAATAGGTTGATATCGATGCATCGAGAATCGATTTTTACACTATACCTTGCGTTATATAGTGTATAGTAATGAGAAAACAATGTTAATTTTAAAGAAACGCTTTAGAAATAGTAGAAATTGCATTTATCAGGGCTCACTGAAATAGTATAAAGAAATATGTGTGTGTGTGTGTGTGTATGTATGTTTTTATAATTTTGCAAGTGTCAGATCCCACACCCTCACAGCCGTATGTTTTCTTCGATAACCAGCTACATTAACTGGCTGTTTGACTTCGCTTGTTTTTGAAAGGGTAATTTATATTCTCATAGTTTGACATCGTGTGTTAATGTTCTCCAGGATCTGTGTTGATCGGTGTCATATTATTGGTGTTAATCACTCATTTGTGTATAGAGATAAGTGTCCCATCCAGAATGCCAATCACTCGCAGACACCCACAATAGCATGGAAGCCTTGATGTGCCTCCATCACGTCGCGCCTGGCGTTAGGCATACGTATGTTATCGGTGGCATGACGAAGCAGGATGTTTGTCATTGAGTGAACGCACCGCCACACCGAGGTCTTTCACAGCCCATATTCATTCCCAAACACCTCCAGTAAACTCCCCACGGCATAAAAACGTAGAGCCGCCGTGCAGCAGCTGATTTTCTGGGGTGAGGGTAGCTCCGTCAAGTTTGTCTCGAAAAAGTTGGCCCAACAAGATGCAAGAGCGGCAGAATTTGCTCCAGTGGCCGCCTAAATTTGTGTAGAATTTTCTCTACTGACATGGTCAGGGGCGGATTAAGGTGGTGAGGGGCCCCTAGGTGCTCTTTGTGTGAGGCCCCCCTTACGTGGCTTTCAGGTGCCTTTCACGCTTGCAGTTTAGTTCGGAATGGAGCATGGTTTGCATGAGAAGCCTCTAATGTAAAAGCTGTCAAGCAGACTGAATACCGAACGCTGCGCATACGTTAGCCAATTACAATGTATTCATTAAAATACGTGTAAAACTGATAGCATTGGTAATCTACCTTGGATTTGAGGAAGAGTGAGCCTGCATTGTTTTGCGTGTTGCGAGTGGATTCAGTGCAACAAATGAATGGTAATACGATGTTTCAAGATTTTAAAATAGTCCTGATAAAATAGTCTATTTGCAAGCAGCAGAAAGCTCTGTAAGCGGACATACGACAAAGCAAGTGTTGTTTACTCTGCGCTTCGCATAATAGCCATCAAAAAACACAATAAATTGACCCGTGTTCTGTTTACTATCATGTGTCATGCACATTTGTGATGACGTAAAATAAATGCAAATGCACCAGGGTTTGATAGAATCAAGCCGAGCCTGAGACACGAACCAGGCGTCAGAACAATCACACTCGGATACACACACATCAAATATTACAGTGTTTCCTCCACATTCTGGGTTATACTTTGCAATGGCAAACACCACGAGAGCACAAGCTTCAGTTTTATGCAAGAATACGAGAAATATAAACGGCTCCTAAAACGCCTCATGGATCTTTACTGAGACACAAACCACTATACATTACATAAACTGTGCATTAAACAAATCCATAATTAAAAACCAACCAAATATGCGTGTCATTGTGTAATCACCCCGTTTAAAATTCCCGATTACATGATGAGCTAACCTCTGCAACAGCTAAGGAACCCGCTGTAGTTGTTTCAATAGCAGCACCGATGTTAGCCAATGGGAGCTGCCAGTCCTCATGCTGCTATCTTAGTCACGTTGTTCTTGTAACCTTTGTCTTTTCCATTTTGTGCTCCACTATTGTACTGTCTTTCAGACATTTTGCCATTATGCCGTTTAGCAATAGCAGTGACGTGAATGAAAATGATTGATATGATTTCACCCAAATTTGACCCAAATCTTACTTTTGTTAAATTTCTTATGGGCCAATGAGGGTCTATTTTTTATTCGCGCTGAAGTAAATTCAAAATAAATAATCCAATCAGAGGCCCCTAAACAGATGGGGCCCCTAGGCTTCAGTATAGGCAAGGCTGTGCGTTAATCCGCGCTTGGAAATGGTAGCCAGGGGACTAAGATGTTCAAATACTCTAATTGGCTCCACAGACGTCACCGTCTTTGATTTAAGACAACTATTTGCTGTCTCACTGCCATAGCTTGACCAAACTCCCCATAACATTCATTCCCTTTATATAGACTATGACTTTTATATCAAATGGTTTGCCAGTTGATGTGATTTGGGATAATAGGCTGTAATTAAAAACGCTAACACCCAACAGTGTATGACAAATTTATTTATGAAAACACTTGAATAGCCTACACTGAGTGTATTAAACCTGAGTATTTTATTTGTAAAATAAAAACTAAGTTAAAATTTCAATTTCAATTCAATACTAGATAGAATTTTAAATTAAATTATTATATAAAATTCTATATGTGAAATTAAACTGCGATGTAGAAAAGCTTTTTGCATAGCGGTATGAAACATCAAAGGCAATAAGTTATAGTTAAGAGTGGTCCAGACCAACCTTACGAATGTATGACTTACTGAAGGTATACTTAACTAAGAAGGTTCGGGAGGTATAACTTAAGAACGAAGTTTTCAGGAAACACAGCCCTGACCTTTACATTCATAGTGCTACTCGAGAAACCCATAACCACAAAAAAAAGATGATGTGCCTTAGCAGATTACTTAATAAAATGATTTTCCTTTTTTAAACAAAAAAATAGAGCTAAAATGATGTAAATCTTGACAATCATTCTTGGAAATAAATTTTTCTTATTTTGGTTGTTAAGATTTTAATTATTTAGTTTGAGTAATTTTAATCTATTGACAGAATTGCAATATAACATAGCTATGTCTGCAGAGGTGTATAAAGACCTTACATGATGAAGCTTCATGTTTTAGTTACCATAGAATGTGTTATTTCTATCTACACACACCGCGGATCACCTTGCAGGGAATTGACCAGGTTCTGTCAGCCGTCGTCGTGTTTCAAAAGGGAGGAGGAGGGGTGGAGTGTTGGTTGCAATACACAACCCTGCCGCTATATTACTGACTGGGCCTTTAAGTCAATCTATCTAAATTTAATTATGTTCAACCCATTTAAATTGGTAAAATTAAGTTTACTTATTTATTTTGTGTTGAGACTACATAAATAATTTTTGTAGATATATCTACCTTGGCAGTTGATCTGTAGTTCTCAGCATTCTTTGTATCTGACTGCATTAGGAGATTCATTTTCAAGATTAACTTTCATTTTAAGTGTTGTTAAGTGAAAATAAAGACTTGTCCATGTTTTGCGTTAATTTATCTTTGAGATTTAGACGAGTTTTGGTATTATTTTTGAGTGTTGGTTATTTTAAGTGGTTACCGTTTTTCAGAAGACCTGTGCTTTTGCCTAGTATGAGGGAGGCATAATGTTAGTCATGAAGTGTGTTATTTCACATCTTGAACAGTGACTGTGCTGATCCCAGTGCAAACACCACCAGTATCTTTTAGCTTGACTAACTATATTGTACAAACTGTGAAGTTTGAATTAGACACTTCTTTCTGCAATGTAATTGTTTTTTTATTTGTTTACTTTATGTAATATTTACTTAATAGTATTGCAAATAGGCCTACTTAATTTATTTAATGAGTAGAATTGACTTTATTCTGGTTAGAAATCGTACTTGATTTTTTTTAGAACATTTAACTTAATATTCATGCAAATTGTTATAATAAATGTTAAATACTTTAAATAAATACAAATGTTATGAGGATTATATTAAGTAAAATCAAAACAAAAAAATCAGTGTATCTTTATTGCATTAACAACATTAACTATTATGATGATATTGTTGCAGAAACTATGGTTACCAGGAGGCAGCTTGATTAAGTCTAACAAGTCTAACAATACAATAATTGGAAACCAAATGTGAAACCAGCTCATTGAAAGAAACTTCCCAAGCATGAACTCAGCCAAACTCTAATGTGATCACATTTGGTGTGTCTATCCCCATCCCTGTCATTATAAAATAAGATACTTTCTTTTCTGCTCTCGCCTCAGTCATAGTTATAAGCAAGATGTCAACATTATTGCGACAGCGCGCCGCTGATTACCTGTGGCCATTTCTTATTTTAGTTCCGTTGCTTCCCTTTCGCTCCTCATCTGTCTCTATGGCAACCGCTGCAGCCCGATCTTAGGCCGCCCAAGCTCCTTCTCACTTGCCTGGGTCTCCCGCTTCTAGCCACAGATGCTTCCTGCTTAAAGGGTTAAAACGTCATGTCCGCGGGCCACAGCTGGAAGCGGACGCAGGGCCATCGTTTCAATGTCAGCTCGATACCACTCTTGACAGAAACGTGCCGTTGTCAGGGGACGCGGGCGTGCGCTGACATTGATGCTAAATCTAAAGGAATAGGTCAACATGTCTGTAAATTTGTAAATCTTGTCAAGAACGAGATACAGGCGTTAACTCCAATCTGCCTACGTCGCCCCGCGTCAGGCACAGTTTGACAGTCAGACAAAATGTGTTGTGACGCCGGTCAGAGTGACAGATGTCCACTAGCGGGAGTCGGACGAAAGTCAGTATCGGGTGTCTGGATGACTTGAGGCTAAAGCAGGCAGGATAACAGAGGAGGAAATTACTGTCATTAAGATGTCAAATGCTCTAGCCTGTGAACAGACTCTATGTACTTAAGGACTAAAGAGCACCATTATATACTGACATGTCTAATAAATGGGCTCACAGAGAAACTGGAGGGTTACATAGCGCAATGATTCTGATATATACTTATCCAGATTGTGTATCAGCTTAGTACCTGAGTATTCAACAGTTTTAGCCAGACAAGATCTGAGAAAAACGTGCAGTGAGCTTTCCGAAAAGCATACGGCCATTTAAACCACGCTTGTGTTTGAAGGTCATTGCATCAAGAAAATATCACAGAAAATATGGAAGTGGCATCTGCAAACAAGTGCTATTACATAACCAGTTGGTGCAATGGTATTTTAAGTGAATGTGCCTTGTTGAAATTAAATTTGAGCAACAACTGCTTTTCTCACATAAGACACGACAGTTCTTTATTCCAAAGAACTGTAACATACATGTCCAAACTAATGATGCAATTGTCTAATAAATATAACATTTATAACTGAAACAGATATTCTGTAAAATAATTATAATAATTTAATTATTATAATTAATTAATAAATGATTATAATTAATAATGAATTCTATTTAATTACTGTATGCATATTTATTTTTTATTAAATACTGTAGATGTGTTATTTAGAGATGCACCGATACTAAATATTTCCACCGGTACACTAGTCGATTATTCACAGTGGTATTTGCCAATACCTATTCTGAAGATCAAATTATTATATCATATAATTAATAACTTTCTTATCGTTATTAATTAATACAATGACTATGAATATTGAACACCAAACTGGTGATGTTTCTTAACATTTTCTACAAATTCATTGCATTTTCCAGTCCTTTTTTGATTGACAGAATATATCGTCCCTGATCATCGGCTGTTTTTAGCCCACATTGTTAAAAATGCTTTTATCGACCGATATACCGATATATTGGCCCATAAATCAGTGCATCTCTATTTTATTTATTATTTAAATAAAAACCGGAAATAGATTTAGAATTAATATTTCTCTCACATTTCCATATCGTGAATTATTTATTTATTTAAATTTCTGTTTGTAGTGGAGTAGGCGGGGCAGGACCGTGGTTCGAATCAAGTAGGAGATCGGGAGCATAAGAGAACGAGCGACCAGACCGTCGAAGAGAGAGGACCAGGCCCGAACATGTTTATATTTGTATTTATGTTTTATCCACCGGCCGTCGACCGTGAGGGGTGGCCGGCTGTCTTTTTACTTTTGATTTTATGTGATTAAATGTTTAAATGTTTGCCGCTTCCCGACTCCTTCCTTCCTTATATTGAGCTTTACTACACTGTTCTTTTTTATTACAGTATATTCTGGGATCATCTTTTCTGATTCAATGACGCAAGAAGACCCTTTGGATGTAGCGTTTGCCAATGAGCATTATATTCCGAAACGTTTTTACACGTTTTGGGGCCATGCAGATTTCCGCAGGATCAAATTGCATGAGTGATCAAGCGGTACAGTACTGTGTGTCAAATCTTTGTGTTTCTCTGATGTCAAAAGCTTACAGTAGCACTGTTATCTCTGTCAGAGCAAATGCCTGAACAGGTATGATTGTGTCAGGCAACGATGAGACAGCTGTGGTAGCCACATGGCAAGAACTTGTAACTCATCATTTTATCTTTCAGAAGATAATCGCAGCGGTCTTTCATCTGTTGCAGTGATGGATAGTAAGTCTTGTTTTCGTGAGGCTTTGACGAATCGTTTCTCAGTGTGGATCGTTTTTCAACACCGCGCCACAAATTGGTCTTAAGTATCCGAACGACAGCTGACATTTCCCTCTTGCCTATTTTTAGTTTGACACTATTGATTCCGGGCCATCTCCGATGTCTGGCGCGGATCAGGCCGTCCTGCGGCGAAGATTGCGTGAGCGTTAATGTATGATGTGTCTGTGTGCCCCCTTCCTCGCTTACATTGTAATTCTCCCAGTATCCATTGTCTGATATGGGCCTCCTGTGGTGCAAGGGCTTCTGGGTAATGGTTTGAGAGCAGTATTCCCTGGCAGACAGCTTCATTAAAGGCAGTGGGATGGTGCCTGGATCAATCTTCTTGCACAGGGATCGATTGATTCTCCCTTGTGCCGGGGATTCCTCTGCACACAACCTGTTAACAGAGTAAGGAAGGCCACGGGGGTCAGTGGGAGGGGCTGCAATATCTTACTAATTATCCAATGTGCCCCAGTCGCCGGGAGGGGGTTTACGGATAACGAATGTGTGTATGACAATACGCTCTGTCTTGTAGTTAAACTAACACACTGATGGGTTTGTTAACCCTCAGCTTTGACATCCATATGTTTGTGAATGTGTGTGTGAATGTGTCGTTTCTGGCAGCGGCCCTCGACTCTCCAGTAGTCCACGCTGGAATTAATAGCTCAGCTGCTTTCCAAGCTCAGCAATTACGGTTATTAAGATTAGGTAATTGACCCGGAGGGTTCGAGAGTGCTGCTGTGGAGATATGTTTAAGCAAACATCAGCCTCGCTCTGTAATGAGGGAACGCAGACTAAAACAAATGGTTTTATAACAATGTTATAATCCATAAAGTTTTTGGTGGGTTTTAGTGTATCTGTCATCATTATTGGTGTTTGCTGTGGGAAACATTACAATTACTAATAAAGATTTGAGAGATGCACTTTTTCTATTTATCAGGTATTTGTGATTTATTATTTTCATCTGATGGATGATACAATTAATAAAAAACATGCATTAGAAATACCTTTTCAGAGACTTTTACAAACTGCATAACGACATGCTAACACCACAGTGAGTATCTTTGAAACCACATACAGATGTCCTGTATGCCCTAGCAACCAACCGCAACATGCCCTAGCAACCACAGCAGCATTATAATAAACCACTGAGAACAACTCGGTGTCGGGGTGTTGACAAGCACCACCCAAAAATCTAGCTAAAAATCTAGCAATAACTATTTTAATTAATTTATATTGAAGTCATTAAGAATATGTCAGATACTAATTAAGTGTAGAAGCGTTTAGAAGATATTTATCTTCATAATAAATGCTGTAAGTGTATAATAATAAGTGTGTAATATGGAGGGCTAATTAAGTCTTTCTTTATAGACTCTCATGTACAAATTTACTATGATTATTTAATAATTTACTGAAACTACTCAGAGCAGCTCATTTACACCTCAATATATTTCTTTTCACTCTATGCATTCTTGATTTGTAAACCGAGATCAAAGGCGTGATATCGTACTTTATGCAATATCCACAATTTATTGTCTTCATTTAAAAGATTTAATGGCACCGTTACATTAATATTTTGTTAGCGGTGCCCTCTGGGACCTGTGATTGTGAAGTGTCTTTTCAATAACCTCAGCATCATTTTCATAATGTGGATGTGCTGGAGCCAAACTGTTTTCCACATTGTGAGAGGGCTAACAATCGGCCACCTGTCAGGGCTGGATTTCATCCTTTCACTCCAGCTCGCAACAAGCTAGATTATAAACCACTTTCAGCGCGTGTGGAAACATTCTCTCATGCCATTGTTAGATCAGAGAAGGACAAGCTTGTTAAATAATGAAGAGATCAGCAGCTCTTTGAGAAAACACATGGCTAAGCCCTACATGTGAAGCAACCCAGGATTCAGCTAAACAAAGCTTACACATTAAAACAAGTAATCATCTGTATGATGCCGAAGTTAAATGAGAATGTCTCTTCTTTCCTTGCATGTTTTCTTCCCTCGTTTGCTCTGTCAATCTGTAACGTAGAGATTTGCCGTTCAAAACAAGACACGCGGGAGCTTAAAAGCAAAAAAGCTTAAAAAGCATGTTTTAATAAGCACCGTCACACATCCATCTTTGTTTGGAGGAGATAAGTTTAAATGTGCGTGGAGTGAAGCATTCTGGGTACGCTGGAGGTATGCCCACCGCTTTCACTTACTATATTTATTTACGAGCTTTCGCACATACATACAGACACTTTGTCTTAAACCCTTTTAAAAGAGCTAAAAAGAACCAGGCAAGGAAGAAAACAGCAAAGCAAAAAATGATTCACACTTTTCTCTTTACAATTTGAAGCTGTTATTTTTCAAACCATCTCTCATATCAGGAAATCCAGCGTCTGTTCCCTCAGCATGCCCCCTTTCAACTTCTCCCACATCACCGACAAGCCCCCCTCCCCACCTCACGGAATTAAACGCGCTCCGTATTTATTTTATTTTTATTATTCATCCGACGGAAAAAGAGGCACCTCAGATACCTGTGACTTATAACATGCTCCAAGCTGAACCTTTGATTGATTTTTTTGACAGAAATGTCCTCATTAGGTCGCTACAAATGGCATGAAAAGACGCACGCCTCGGAGAAGGGAAGAGGAGAGAGAGAGAGAGAGAGAGAGTAGAGGAAGGAAGAGGCAAGGAAAAGTTTGCTTGCATTTTTGACACTTGCACGCTTTTATCTACGTGGCATTTTCAGAGTACGGTTCAAAGTTGCGGGCGCGCGTGCACGACGCCACACACGTGCATACTACAGAGCGCGATACGGAGCGGGTATATAATTATAATGCGCAATTAATTAAAGAAAAGGACGAAGTATAATAGAATTCAGATGAACCTCTGTGTCTAATTATCATGTCTTTGATAGTGCGAGTGTGCAGACGGAGCGAGTGAATGAAAGGGGCTCAGGGCATGAGAGGGAAATAATGAAAAAGAAGGCAGGAACACAGAGAGATGATGGTGGAGGTGGTAAGGGGAGTTTTCCCCCAACATGGCATCCGGAGATGGGGTTGCACAGTTGAATTCAAAGCTTGTTTTCTTAATTAAAGGGTTTAATAGGAATAGAGTTTGGGCTGCCTGAAGAGAGAGAGAGAGAGAGAGAGAGAGAGAGAGAGAGAGCAGGAGATTATGGGGGTTAGATTGTGGGGAAGATGAGACTTAAAATAAACAAAAGTTTTGTTGTTATCTCTTCCTCTCTCAGATAAGTTTTGAAATATTTGCTCTGTTCATTTTTTCGTACACTTATTTTGGGCATTTGACTGAAATGATATTTCTGTACGACGGTGGTATTAAGATAAGTAGCATTGCTTTAAGTGTAACACCTCAACAATCTCTCTTGAAGCCTTTTAACAGTTCTCTGAAGGAAATAAATCAGCATTACTTTGCGTTTGCTCTACCAGGACTGAAATCTGGAAGACAAGTTCTGAGTACAGCTCAGACCTGGTTTATACTATATACAAACTCGACAAGTGTGCAGCGATATGTGTACAGCAATAATAGACTTATTTAAAACCGTGAGTTTGAAAAACAAACAGATTAGGATTAATTGTCCAGCATTGTGTGGAGTGTAAATTTATTTTGCGGGGCTCTTCGGTCAGCGTTATGTGTTGAGTCACACACTCAGTCGTGTGTGTGTGTGACTGCAGATGGAGTTCTTGGTGAAAACCTGTTGACATATTGAGACCATTAGTGCTGTTTTCTTTCTACTCTCACTGCCAGTCTCCTCCTGCACCTCTGCTGCTGACGAGGGTAAAAATACTCGAATGCCTCATGCCAGCACTTTCTGTCTTACAGAGTATACCCCCATATGTACGGCTCAGTTATGATGAAGATACATTTCAAAAAATGTATTTTACATTTAAAAAATAAGATTTTTCATTTTAATGTTTGGGAATCAGAGATCTCGCTATAAAAAGAATTAGAATTTAAAATGGACTGTCAAGTTAAAATAAATTCTCATGAGATTGTGAATAGCACCAAGCAAAAATTTTATAATTATT
Source organism: Triplophysa bombifrons (assembly GCA_029783895.1). Classification (NCBI taxonomy): domain Eukaryota; kingdom Metazoa; phylum Chordata; class Actinopteri; order Cypriniformes; family Nemacheilidae; genus Triplophysa; species Triplophysa bombifrons. The sequence goes on from CM056464.1 coordinate 19,192,735, forward strand.
TTATTTATTGGTGTTTGTATAAATATCTTTCTTTTTTTGCATAAACATTTCAAATGAGCCTTCCGTGCACATTCATAGTTCTATAATTAAAGCGAGATCTTGTATTTCAGCCTTCTGTACACGGTTGCAGAGACGCACACTCGTCCTTCCGGCTGCATGAGAAGAGAAGACAGCACATCCTAATCACACAAACGAGGGTCTCGGACATGTTTCTTTTAAACGTTATCACGTGGCAAGTGTTAAAAATTGAAATCTTATGGGTGAATCTCATGAAACCCGTAAAATAAAATATATATATACATTTTTGGCATATTTTTACTAAAATCAGACCCCAAAAGACATTAATTTTTTCACCCCCCAAAAAATCTTTCAACATTTATTGACCCGCATGTCTTTCAAAATCTGTTTATGACACTTTTATCTGTGCAACACAAACAAACATATATTGAGAAATGTCTCGTTGGTTTTCACTCCATACAGTGGAAGTCAATGGAGGCCAATGATGTTTGGTTACCAACTAAGATTAAAAAAACTTATTTTGTGTTCTGCAGATGAGGTAACCTCTTGAAGTGACTTAAACAAGAATTTTCATCTTTGGGTGATTTATCCTTATAAGACGTGTTATGTAGCTAGTCTTAAATAGTTGCAATAGTGCTGTATTGGCAGAGTTGGGGTTGCTTAGTTGAAAAATAAGCATGTAGTGTATGTGCCAATGCAAAAAAAGGATTAGTCTTTATGCAGTTCATTCTGTTCATTTTTTTTCGAAAAGTAATTTTCAGTTCGGTATAATTTTGGGGTGACATGTGAGATTCATGAGATTCACCCATAAAGTTTCTGTCTTTAAAACTTGCCATGTGATATCTTTCAAAAGAAACATGTCCGAGACTCGTTTGCACTGTGCTGTCTCTCATGCGGCCGGAGGACGAGTGTGCGTATGTTCGACCGTTTACAGAAGGCTGAAATACAAGATCACGCTCTGATTATGGAGATATAAAGGTGCACGGAAGGCTCATTTGAAATGTTTGTGCAAAAAGGGAAGAAAGAGTAGAGTGAGTGAGAGAGAGAGTGACAGAGAGCAAGAGAGAGGGGAAAGTCAGTGGCAGAGCTGAACCTGACACTAATGAGCCTCCTTTCTGATGGGACCTGACAGCGCAGAAGAAAGCTGAATCCCTCGACACTGCCGCTATACAACACTCCCTCCTAATTGGAGCCGTGTGTGTGTGTGTGAGGAAACCTGTACAGAAATAAGATCCGCTTTGTGCAGAACATGTTAATAACAATGATAATACAGTCTTGAGTGTGGCTGGTACCAAAGCTTATTTGTAGACGCACAATAGTGTGTCTGAGGTTGACATTGTTCACTACATCAAAACTCTCTCTCGCTCTCTCTCATTCACACTTTTTTCGTTTTGCTTGCATGCATTTGAGGAAATTGTTGCGGTGCGGCTGTTGATTTAAATTACCGTGCAGCTGTCATCAAGTTAATGCATTAATGATCAAAACAGGAATCGAAATATAGGCTTATTTGGCACTTTTTCAGTTTGTTCAAATGTTTTTTTTATATGTCACGACTGGACAAGCCAACAAACATGGTGGAAAAGTGTTGTGCTGGAAGTCCATGTAACACATTTGAGTCATTCTGTATGCAGTGCCTGTTTGACCTTATGACATGTTTTTTATCAGACTTCTAAAGTATTGCATCAGGTCTTTTTTACTTAGAATGCAATGCTGGTTCAGCTGAAGCAGGTGAGTTCTGGATTTTTTCAGTTTAAGTAAAACATTGATTATGGAATGTGGATTTGTAGATGTTTGGTTAAAATTTGTCGCCAATGAATGATTATTTATTAAAGCATTGTTATCTTTATTCTTCTTTATTGTTACTGTAGTGGCTCCAAAATACTTAAGCCCAACATAAGCATTTTATTACATTGGAATATTCAGTACATTTTGCAAAAAAATTGTACAAACTTTTCTTAAAACTAACTTTATAGATTTTTTTAAGTTCACGCCGCTGTATTAGCAGTCAACCACAGGTGCTGCCAGAGTCCACTTAGTGTGCATTTTTACTTTGACTATTTTTATTTTATTATTTTATTTTATTTTATCACGGTTTTAAATAAACCAACAACAACTAGTCCATGTGAGGAGGGTTGTTTTTTGCAGATCAGTGATGATGCGACATCATGATGATCGTGTGATGTCATGATGTCAATAGCGGGGATCTTAAAGTTTAAGGGAAACAAGCAAGATACTATGATAAATCATCAAAAAGAACAAATGGAGTACATTTACATTTATGCATTTGACAGACGCTTTTATCTAAAGCGACTTACATTGCATTATTCTATACATTTTTTGTTCCCCTGGGATCGAACCCACAACCTTGCTCTTACCACTGAGCAACAGGAAAGCCCTATTAAGGAGTATTAAGACATGATTTTTCCTAACGTGATGTCGCATTAGAACATTAATGTAATACTTGATCATAATATCGTCGCTGTCCTTCCAAAACCTCCTATGTCCTAATTCGCTGTTTTTAAGGAAATGGAAAAAACACAGAACTTTTTTAAGTGATCAAATGCGGTGTTGTCAGCACTTTTAATACTTTGAATTGGTCCGATATTTACAAAACACAGTGACAAACGTGAAGGGTGACTTATAACAATTACAACAGTATAACAATGGAGATACAAGGACAGCAGTGATATGTTAATGCCAAACAATAAAAACTAAAGTTTAATACTGTGGAAGCTTTCCTGTAGCTGATCAAAACAACAGCAACCAATGACCTACTGTAAATAAAATATTAGTATTTTGTGTAAAAACATGTCTCACCTCTAAAAAACCTCTTGAAAGCTACATCCTTATGGAGAGTAATGACATCACCTTCAGACAATGACCTATTAGCATTAAAAGTTACCAGCTTTATTTGATCACACTTGATGAAATTCAATACAAAACAAGGTTTTTGCATCGAGCTGATTTCAAATGACAAACTGCTTTAAAAAGCAAGGCAGGTTAAAGCGAGAGGCGGGCTGATTGCGGTACACTCGCTCCTGAGGTGATTATAGGGCCTGACTCTCATGCTCAAATGAATGTGGACTCAATTATGTTTCCTTTTTTGTCCTCTGTTGCCAATAGATTCCTCCCCCAACCCCTATGGTGCTGTTTCCTCCTCTGAATCAATCATTTTTAATTTATCGGGGGGATTTATGTGACAATGGCTGATGAGAGTTTCAATAAGGCGGGAGGAGAAAAAAAGACAGAGATGAGAAAAAAAAGCCCATGCAAATCTCTCGGATGATGCGATTAGTGTTGGAAACCAAATCATGGCTGACTTGAATAGACACAGAACACAAAATCATATTAGGTTGAATTCGATGTGCATGACTTTACATTCAGCATTTCATCCTCACTCTCTTTCTGTTCGTCTTTTCAATGTTACTGACCTGAAAATGTTTTTACACATCACATATTTCTGGCGCTTCATGTCCTGTGCTGCTCAGATGTTCTGAGGTTTAAAGATATAGTTGTCCCAAAAAAATCTAAATTCTGTCATCCTTTATACACCCTCATGTCACTTTCAAAACCGTAGGATTTTATTTCGTGAGCGAAACACAAACTCTGCGTTCATCTCACTTCAAGCTGCTTTTATTTCAATACAATGAAAGAAAATTGTGAGCAGGGTTGAATGTATCTCCATGCAAAATCTCCAAATCCAAAATTGGTGTTCCAGATAAAAAAGCAGGTTCTTCAGGACTGGCAAGAAAAATGATCCATTGAGTAAATGATGACAGAAATTTCATACTCGGGTGAAATATCTCTTTAAATAAAAGTTTCTCACAACCCGAGTTACTCTGCCAACAACTGTTATTACATTTCACAGCATGAGTTTGATGTGATTCCATCTCGAGATATATGTTTTTTTTTTGCAAGAATATTAAACAGAGCGATTTCAGCGGTTTAACAGTTTTTGTTAGGTAATTCTGATCCACACATCAAAATTTTAAACGAAATCATAATTGATTGTTATCAGTTCAGCATCATTTTTGAGGTGTGTCAGTTTCAGATTAATGTATGGGCTCAGCAAAAAGAAACAAGGGCATGTTTAAAAGAATGCAACCACCTTGATAAGTATGATCATCCTGTTTGGGTTCATTCTGTGATAACATCTGGCTAGATGTACATTATCCTTTATTATTACACAGATCATTTGAATGCTTGATTCTGATTGTCACGACATTCCAAGGGTCTGTAACCCGGATGCTGCAAATCAACTTGAGAGGGGAAGTTTAATATTACACAAAAAAGTATTTCGCGATAACAGTCAGCTGCTTGTACATTATTTGTAGCATTATGTACCGTTACTTATTAATTGATCATTAAAATCTACATGTAATAAGAGGCATTGCTAAAAATGAAATCATTTGTTTACTATGTGGCTACTCTTGGCAGAGTAAGGAAAAAACGTCCAGCAGAGAAAAATCCTTCTTCTTGGTCCTGTGATGGCTTTTAAACTATATGATACTGTAGGTGTGTGTGTGAGTCACAGGGCACGGGTTACATGGCCAGGTCCTCGGCGTGAGGTTCCCTAGCACAGATGGCCATCTCTGTAGGGCAGGGCAGGGAACGGGGACTCCCCCCCCGGCCCCCCTCTGACCCAGAAGGTCGAACTGCCCGAGCAGTTAGGGATGCCTTAGCCAGTTGAGTGGCTCACTTGTCTCCAAGACGTGAAAATGTGTTAAGATGCCCAGAAATGGACTTAAATAGACATTTGCCAGTGACATTAACTAATATAGCATATTTGAATGGAAAGTAGGTTTTAGAGAGGGGTCTGATAGAATTTCTGAAACGTTAAGACATTCCTCTGTATGTTCAGGTAGGCCACAGAACAGTGTGTGCCAATCTGATGATTGGCGGCCGCTGGGCTGTGCAGTCTGGTGATGGCGGGGTGATATTTCAGCCTTCCAGAATCTTGTCGGGGAAGCCAGATCAGTAGAGAGACTCACAGATGGTAGGGGTTGTTCCTGCTCCGTAAGGTTTGGACGAAGCCTTGAGGAAGGATTAAAGCGGCTTCTGCTATTCCCGGAAAGGCCTTGACTGAATTCAGGTCAGAGGAGGTAAACAAGAAGACTTCTGAAGGTCTGAGAGTGACCTGAGCAATCTGTTGCACTTACTTTTTGAGATGTGCCAGCAAACGTAAGCGCAAGGTTTAGCTGGTGGCGTCTAGTTGTCATAATAAACCAACAGAACAATCTATGGTAGCGCCAACTGAGGCTTCCATTACCAATGATTCATTTGTTGGATGTTTTTTCTCTTCATCAGACTGCAGAGAGCATACGTGATCTTATCATTGCGTCTGCATCAGGCTTTCTACTCCCGATGACATTATTGGACAGGTCAAATGGTCCAAAAATACATTAAAAAAATCAAAATTGCTGCTCTCAGATTGTGTTAAAAGTAACTGATCAATAAACGGTTTCCTTTGTTCCTGACCAAAAAAAGTTTTGAGTTTCGGACAGACCACTGCTGCATGCAAGTATGGTGTGCGAACTACATCCCCCCACAGAAGATTTCTTCAATAGGTTCTTCGATGCCATTGAAGAACTTTTTGGTTCCATAAAGGACTTTTAACATCTTTTGTTTCACAAATGGTTCTTTGTGGCGAAAAAGTGCTGTTCAGATTACAAAAAAACTGATGCTGCGTCCCAATTTGCATACTATCCGCCCTAAGTAGTATTTGATGCAGAACGATGCACACTCTAACGGCTAATATAAGCGCAAGTAGGCGGAGTTCAGAAATGCTCTACTGCATTAATCAATATGCCCTTTGCACGATGACTTAACTTAACTTCCGCCTTTTTGCAAAGCAGTGTATCATAAAATCCGTCTTGCAACAAACAAGAAGAAGAAGAAGAACTTCTGTTTTGTCGTCGCTCTGGAATTTAACAACAGTGAAAAAAAAAACTGACACAACACATATTCAAGTACTAACACAAAAGAAAACACTTGCCTTTATTATCAAACATCAAACAATCAAACTGTTCAACAAAGAATTTGTATCCTTTATCTAGCTTTGATCTTGTCGTAAGCGAACATTTGTCTGCAAGATGTTGTACATCATCTAGCCGTATTTGTGGCAGCTGTGCAAGGGACTTGGTGAACTCCATTCTGAGGCGCTAGCGGAAGTAAAGATAGACTGCTTCGGGGCAGAACGAAAGATGCGTGACGTCATGTGAAAAGGGCCTATTATATGACTGATGCATCACGAAATTAACAAATTTAAGGATGCAGCAAACATTACATACAAAATAATGTAAAAGTAAATACCCAATGGAAAGAATAGCTGTATTTTGATGTGTGTGACAGTTAATAGACTCAATGTTGTCTAGGCAACAACGTCCACTTCCGCTTCCTGTTAGTATGACTCAGTGTGTGCATATTGTTTTGCTACACACTAAAATGTATATACTTTTCCAAATGTAGGCGAATTAGGACGCAGCATATGAAAGAGATAGTTCTTTAAAGAACCTTTGACTGAGTGGTTCTTTGTGGAACCAAAAATGGTTCTTCTATGGCATCAGTGTGAAGAACCTTTTAAGCACCTTTATTTTTAAGAGTGAAGGAAACTACATGGACTGTTGTGTAGATGTTTTGTGTAAAATAGTATCATCTTGATCCACAATGAGTAATGCAGTGGCAACGCTAGGCAAAAAAATTGTGAGTAATTATATAATTTATTCAGGAATAGGGAGTAGAGGAGATTACTTATTTTTGTAGGCAAAACCCGGAAGCAAGTTAGCATTTTAGGACTTCCAGTTCCATCGCTCCAAAGTTCCAAATCGCACCAAACACCGCATTTGTTACTTTTGAAGCCGAAATGCGATAGGCAGAAAGGCTAACACGATGCTATAAACAGACTACACTTAAGGTCGCTCCATATCAACGCCACCACCACCAAGCCTCCAACAACTCTTTCAAACTTTATTAAAATGTTATCCCTTGTAATTACTCTGTGAATGAATCCGCATCTAGGTTATAAGAGATTTGTGCCCATGTTGCATTATTCGTGAGCTTTATATGCGCGATGACAAGGAAGTAGTCACTTTAAGCAGCTTGTTAGCACCCGCCAATTTTAATACACAATAAGGTTTTTTAAAAAATCGGGTTAAACTTGGTGCATTTAATGTCACAGAATAAATTGTGAAAATATTTAGAGGGTTTTGTTTACCACAGACCTCATTTCGGGCGCGTTACCAAAACCCCATTCAAAAAACCCATAGACTTTGGAGTGATGGAACCGTAAGTCCTAAAATGCTAACTCGAATACAAAAATGCGTCATCTCTGAGCCTCCCTATTGGCACATTTGCATCAGTTCACAGCGGCACAGAGTGGAAGTCATAAGCAGAGTACAAGGATTAACATGACATCTACATCTACATCTTTGCCATTCTTTGTTATAAATGCTTTTAACATAATATGATAATATGGGAGCGATACAAGACCCTTTCCCATCCACTGTAAAAAGTTTTGTCTGTGTTAACCCCTCTTGCGGTCACACTTTTAACAAGTTGTTTACCTCCAGCAAAATGAAAGTACTTTACACCAATGACGGCATAGTTTAGAAAACGATCATGATTTTAGTTATGTATACAGTATGTGGTGCTTTGAGAGTGGCTCTATACTGTATATATATCTCCTCATTGGAGGCTGAGCCCTCCTAATATTGAATACCTAGAATCGCCTCTGGTGTAATGTACTATTTTAGCTCTATTTTAGGACTCAACATGGATGTCTGTGACCGACCAATACAGTGTCAGTGTGTTTCTCTTTTACAAACCTCACAGGTCTACATAATTCAACAGCTATTCTCTTTCCCCCCTGCCATGTTGTCTAATCTGGTAGATGTGATCTTAGGTTAAATTGCTCCTGTCCATATCACTATGTAATTCTCAGTGGAAGGCTGCATGTCTTCACGCAAAGTGTTAGTCGCGGTAGGGGATGTGAGCTTTGTTTAACGTCAACTCTGACCTCTGGTTGAGCACGTCATTGTATTTCAGCACCATGTTGGGTTAACAGGACCTTCAGGCAGGTGGTTCAGTCTGTCTCTTGGATTATCCGCTCTGCTGAGCCCATCACTGACACAAGACCTCTGACATCACTGGAGGAGGCAGGGATAGAGGGGGGTAGGTGAAGCTTCAGGGGTTCGTGGACATGAAAGGGTAGTGTGCAGAGGGCAATTATGTTATTTAAATAATTTATTTACAGACTTAAGTGAATGATTTAGGAATATTGCATTCATCTGGGATTCTTAAAGTGGATATTTTAAAGCCTGCTATTTGGAAATGTTAAGCGCACATTTCTGGCTCTGACATCTGATTCAACATGGCATGTTTGATGCCATGAGTCAAATCTTTAACTTTAGATTAGTTTAATTCTAAATTCAATAATTCTCTCAGTCTTCGTTGCTTGGCAACTTTAAACTACAGAGAGTTATCTGTTATATATATATATATATATATTTGTATTTCAAGAATTGTATTTCAAGTGAAAACCATGATTGAGGGGCGTTTGGTTTGGAATAAATGTAAATGGTAAAATGTGGAGCAGGGCTTTTGAAAGTGAAAATTCACCAAGGACATGTCATTTCAAACCTGTACGACTCTCCATTGACTCTGATTTCTTATGCAGAAAAGAAGATATTTTGAAAATACAACAACAACAACAACACTGGCCCCCAATGACCTCTATTGTAACAAAACCACTGAGAAATTTCTATAAAATATCAATGTATGATTTGCATTTGTAAAGAGTCATACACAGGTTTGGAGGGTGAAGGAAATGGTTACAAAATTCTTATTTTAGGGCAAAGTGTCCCTTTAACTCCATTCATAGTGGGCCAATGTCCTGCAATATTTATAGATCAAGCCTGATCAAACATTTACATTTATGCATTTGGAAGACGGTTTTATCCAAAGCGACTTACACTGCATTATTCTATACATTTGTATCTGAGTATGTGCATTGTTTACAAATGACATTTGAAAGTCGTTTCTGACCTTAAAACCGAAAGTAAAGGTCCGCATTCTGTAAAAATATTTCAAAATTGTAATCAAATATTTCATATTCACATTTCATGGCCAGTTTTTTTCTAATCTGGCAAGTAATGGGATAATGTACAAGCAGCCGGTTGTTATCGCGAAATAAGCTCCTTCAGTGTGATACATTGCTCATTCCTGTGATAAAAACAACCGTCTGCTTGTACATTATCCCTGACATGGTGTACAGGCTGACTTTGGAATTGTAATAATGATTTTGATCATTTTACAGCACAATATGCGTATATTAGCATTTTAGCATTAGCATTATTTGACTATGGCATCTGATTTTATACCCAGAAGCACCGGTCAGACACAAGCAGATAGCAAGACATATTTAAGCCCAATTCATATTTTTTCAGAACTAAAAAAAAGCATTACCAACAGTAACAAAATTGCAAACTGTAATTCATTTAAAAATAATCATATTATAATTGGATAATATTCTAATAAGCAGACACATTTTTAATAAATGTTTTATTTTTAAATAAAATTTACATTGCACACTAAACAGAGCTTTATCTGTTAAATAATGTGACAATAATGTGTTATAAGTGCTTTTTTTACTGGTAATAATATCATTATGCCATGGTGACACATTTTTGTTGAAGGATCGTGTTATGCAAGTTATCTCTCATCAATCAGAATGAGTAGTTCTCTCCTCTCTCACTGCTGCTAAAAGAAAATGCTTGGTGATTATACAACCCTGAACTTTCCTGAAATGTGTTCAGAGCAGCAGTGGTCAGTCAAGGTCACAGGTACACAGGTCAACGCCCACATATGCTGTTTGGCGTTGGACCATGACTGTCACCTGTGAATAGATATCAAGGTGATGTTTGATGCACAAACATGACCACAAAACTGAGTTAAGGTGACGGTGAGTCAGAATCGCTTGTTTGGAGATTATTTCTGAGAGCTCTTGAAACACGCTAGGTCACAACAGCAAAATCTTGCGCAAGCATGTGAATTAAAAATGAGTTCTAAAGAGTATGTTATGATGTTTCTTGTTTGACACACAAACAACACTATGAGAACTTTACACACTGGCTCTAAGTGTCAAAGACAAACAACTGTTGTATACTGTACACATCTGAAGAGCTCTTTTAAATGCTAAGCTGTTATTCCTTTAAAAGTTACGATAAGCTTTGAAGTTTTTACATTTTGTATTGAATCTTTGTATGAGTGCTTTTATGTATTTATGGCTTCTCTGAGTAATCAAACAGCATAGAGATACAAGTGAGGTTTACACATTATAAGAATGCACACTCATCACGGAATTTTGGGTGAAATCTCAGATAATGTTTTGTCAGGAATGCTCACGGGGCGAGCAGAAAGCACAGCCGTTGCCTTAGGTTCACATCCAAAGGTCAGAGGTCTGACATTTCCAGCCTGTCCATCACTATCGTGTTTTACTCTGATGAGACTAAAATGAGTCACATGCCATCAAGGAATATGTGTGAGATGTCAGTTTAGAAGATAAAACCATGTGGTATTGTGCAGGAGTTGACCCGCATTATGACCTCAGTGCCTTAAAGTGATAGTTCACCCAAAAATAAAAATGATGACATTGTTTACTCAAACTTTCGTTATTTCAAACACGTATGACTTTCTTTCTTTTGCAGAGCACAAAAGAAGATGTTTTGATAAATAGTGGTCACAGAACAGCGCTGTCACACATTCACTTATTGTATGGACACAAAACCAGTGCCAGTTAACAACATATTTCAGATGTAGTTGTGAATTTAGCATACACTCTTTAAAATAAAGCTGCATAAAAGGTTCTCCACAACGATGCCATGGAAGAACCATTTTTGGTTCCACAAAGAACCATTCAAACAAAGGTTCTTTAATAAACCTGGTCTTTTAACAAATCTTTTTGTTACCGTTTTATAATCTGAAGAACCCTTTTTAGCCACACAGGACCTTCTGTAAAACAGAAAGGTTCTTCAAATGTTACAGGTTCTTTATGGAACCAATTCTATGGCATCGAAGAACCTTTTGAAGCACCTTTTTTTAAAGTGTATTTCAAACTACACTTCAAAAAATGATTTTCTTACTTAGTCTTTCTTTCTTGTTTTCCAGGATAAATGTGAACAAAATCTTGAATCAAGATGCGTTTTCTTGATGAGCAAACTAACCAAAAGAAATAAATCTTGATTTTAGTCAAAAAATATGAAATTTCAGTAAATTTGTGCCTAAAACAAGCAAAAAATCTGCCAACGGGGTAAGAAAAATATTTGTGAATTGAGTGACTAAGAAAAAGTTGAACCTTAATTCAAGATTATTTCTTTACCCCATTAGCAGATTTTTTTGCTTGTTTAAGGCACAAATTGTATGTGTTGACTAAAAACAAGACTTATTTTCTAAGGTCATTTTACTCATCAAGAAATTTTAGAAATGTTTACTGGAAAACAAGAAAGAAAGACTAAGTAAGAAAGTCATTTTTTGCAGTGTATATCTTTGTAGGGGCTGATTGCATGGAACTAAATGCAAGTTAATAAAGAATTTATTGATAAATTAATTCAAGAAAAGTATTTGTTTAATAAATGGTGTTGTAATAACATCTAAACTTAAAATAGATGTGCTCGAAATGTTATTCACACTGGTTCCATAGAAGAACCATTTTGGTTCCCCTTACTTTTTATAGCCTTCTGTGAAACAGAAAGGTTCTGTAGATGTTAAAGTTTTTTTTTACTGAACTGCTTTTCGTTGGCATCGTGAAGCATCAATATTTTTAAAAGTGTAATAATTTTCACAAAAAAACATCAAAGTTAATGCCTTGAAAAATCACGGCTTACATCGTATTCCTAAAAGTTCAGTGGACGGAATGATAGATCGACGTCTTTGAATAACTGACTGTTAGTACAAACATTTTTAGAAACTACTGATAAATAGGTTTAGCACACGGCAGATTGTACATGCGCTGCTGTTGAAGATCATGTCTCAATGAGCTTTAGGAGTGAGTCACGTGTCAGTGTCTCTCTATGGTGTGATGGTTCTGGCCCTGTCTTCACCGCTGCAGGGCGAGCACACATTCAGCTGGATTATTCACAAGCACTTCAAACGCTCCCTTCGCTAAGCTCCCGCTTTGTTTAATAAGCTATCTCTGCGCTAACAAAATGCTAATTATTTATGCTTTTTCGAAAGCAAGCATATTTTTTCATCTTTTTATGGCTGGTGGTGGCGGCTGGGGATTACATAAATAAGCTATTTCAAAAAGGTTGACGAATTAGAATTAGCGTTTGCCAGATCAAGAGAGCTGTAGCGGCTGACTGCGTGGACAGGGCTTTGTAGGTGGCCCACTTGAGGTAATGTATTCCAACTGAAGCAAGTAGCTTTCGGGCGGCATCACGATGGATCGAGATTTGTGCCGTTGCTCCTCAGCTAGGTGAGCTAGAAAGATATTCCTGAGATATAACACGGCGTGGCAGGAAATATTCAATTAGTCCCCTGATGTTCATGAATGTATATTAAAGGATGTTTATTTCAGGTTAGAGGCGGTGGGCAAGCAGAATACATTTGGATGTAGCTCAGCCTGTATCAGCTTGTAGTGTGTTATTAAGTTTGTGTCAGTGTACAGTAGTGACAAAAATAATGTCTAACTATGGAATTTTTTGGGGCCTTTTATTTAAATTTGTACTTTAAGATGTATTAAAATGTTGTATGCATGTTGAAGTGTTAACAGAGGCTCGGCATTGGTTTGTAGGAGAATTTCAGAAGCCTTAGCAAAAAACAAAACATAACACAAGCTCAACATTTACTGAGACAAGAACCAGGAGACTGGCTACAAATTATTTTTACAAAAGAAGATCAAGAAATATCGATAATTGATCAAACTTTATACCCTTCAACATGCATGCAAAACCTGCATTCCCTCATACTGTTGTTTGCCAAAATAAAAAGAAACACTTTGAATAGCAATTGTACTTAAACCAATCAAGCTGTGTTAGATAAATAATAAGGGATATAAAGGCAACATATAAAATAATTGGCTGAAATAAGACTAATGTTGGATACGTAGATAAAACTGAACAGAAACATTTTGAATTCAAATACATTTGCAAAGATGTAATGAAAATGTGCATTACAGGACAAAGACAACTTTAGTGAATTAAAAAAAGGATCTGTAGTGAAAAAAAATCGATATAAAGATTAAAAATAAACAATTCTGGATAGTATGCAAGAGGCAAGAAAGAAGAGAAGAACACTTAGAAATAAGTAAATAAACTCTGCTAAATGAAACAGTAATGATGTTCAATACACTTTTAATACTTTTCATTGTCATTTAATTTCTCTGATTTTCTGTTGACCCCCTATAATCTTCTGGAGGCCCCCTGGGGGTACCCCTACCCCAATGTGAAAACTACAATAATTCAAATAACATAATTAACAAAATCAAATGTTACGCCCATCATGAACAAGTAGTATGCCTTAAGTCTGCCGTTTTAATTATTAAAAGGTGGCGAAACTCCGTCCACGCATTAGGCAATTGGATGAGCTGTATGCGTCCTCCCTGTGAAGACCCTCACATCTTCTCAATGTCAGAAAAAACACATGCTCAGTGAAATAAATGGGACAACTTGTGATGATTGCACTAATTCTGTGAGATTCCTTACGCGCGAGCAGCCTCTGTGTATCCCTTTGTAGATGAAAGGCTTCCACTTTCTCTGTCAATGGCCTCGAGCGATGTGAATTAAACATTGATTTTATCGGAAGTTTAGTGGCTGTGGCCGCGCTGATTCACCCGCTCGCTGGAGCAGACGGAATGTGCTGCAGAAATGAGCGCGGTGAGGAGATGAGCAAGGGAGACGGCATGGAGAGCAGTGCATGCTATAAAAAATACAATTAGGAGAGGACAAAAGTTGTAGTCTAACATCCTCTAACATTTGTTCCTGGGAGTTCACTCAGATCCCAAAAGACTTCTTCTAGGCCTCTGACATTCCAGCACAGCTGTAGATGGATTGTGAAATTCTGCCTCGAGGCATTTTTAAGAAAGACAATATCATCATTGTTTACTCTGGGATGCAAAGCTCATAATGCAGAGGATGGATCAGAAACCTGACCTTATTTTTATGTATTATAAGTATACAATAGAAAGAATGAAATCACTGGGATAAATATTTAATTTCACGTTCACCCCGTTTTTCTTCATCTCTGAGTTTGTTGTCAGCCCTGAGGATATGAAGGATTAAAGTTGGGAACTCTCATGGGAATTTCACTGTAATAAGAAAGGGAGATGCCCTCCACTTTCCCTCTGTGTAACACTGTGTTTACACTGAAAGCAAGCGGTGTGATGAAGCTAAAACAGCTCCCTCAAGTTCATTATAATGCTGTTTACAACATGGGGTGTTGCAAGGGGCAACAATTGGATTTTTCCCCTGTTGGCAGCAAACTTTGATTACAGCAATCTTGTGTAAAATGAACACAGTTGTGCTATATCTTAAAATAAAATGATTCAGTATTTCGTCCTTATTTATATATATTTATGTTATTATTATTACCAATTAGGATATCTCGAATGTGCTTAAAGCTTTCATTTTATGTTATTAATTTTTGTTAAACAGGTAGGCACATTCAGGGGCACCTTTGGTGGGGGGAGATAGGACGATTCTAAAAGCCCACGCACTTTTGGGGAACAAGGATCCCACCCGGAACGTGAGTGTGAACGGACGGAACACGATCAGATACAGGCGGAGGCGGAACACAATCGCCAACAGATAGAAGGGTCCAGAATACAATTTAGCCAGGGGACCCCGAAAACGTTTAGCGAAAATAAAGGAAGAAAAGAGATACTATGATTGAAAAACAGATTTCTCTCAGTGCTTGAAACTGACTGGAAATATAAAGCATAAATCATTATACTGAGTTTTATCTCATGTAATCAATCTTTTGTGCAAAACAAAAATACTTTTCCTTTCTTTTGACTTTTCGGCTTCCTTGTGTCACCCGCTCCAACGGTAATGTTCCCATCTGGCACTCTTCAGCCCTTGCAGCCCCCACAAAGGACCCATCATGCACCTCTGGCCTATAAATAGTGCCACAAGCCTCATCTGGGTCAGACTCACTAAATAATTAAATCCTTATTTTCTTCTCTTTTTCTCTTATTCTCCATCTTTCTCTTCCACCAGATCAACCCTCCGCTCATCTTGTTCTGGTTGTCAAAGGGTAATAGCTAAAATGAGTCATGTAATAGAGGGAAAAGAAACAGAAGCGTAACGTGCCGTTCAAATAAGAAGCTAAGTTTGGAGCCGTTACATAAGCTGTCACAGCGCGCTGTAGACAAATGAGAGAGGGGAGGTAAAGAGAGAGATGGTGAGAGATGAGAGGAGGACAGGGGGAGAACGAGCACTGGAAGGCTGTTGAATGGTGATGGGCGGCAGAGAGAAGATCCAGTTTGGAAGGGTTGAGTTTTAAAAGTCACCAAAAATAAACAGCGTTATTTCCTCACCCTTGTGTTGCTCAGGTCTCTTACATAAAAAAAGAAAAAAAGTTCTGGTCATTTTTCCGGTATAATGAAAAAGTGTACTGCATGGAGACTTATCGGTCTATATGATTTGCGCTATTTTGTCAGTCTTCTGCAGCCATACAATAGCTTTGAGAGAGGAAATCTTTCAAAGTTTTTAAGTCATCATTCGCTTACTGATGTGAGTTTAACATACTGACTTGATGATCTTGTCACAGCGGATGGTAACCCGCTGTATAAAAAGGGGTTAGAACGTCAACTTTGGTCTGAACAAATAACATAACACGATGATTATGTACACATACTGTAACACAAAGGCTTCTAATAAATTTGAATATAGTGCACAAGTAGTATAGACCACGTTTATGATACTTTAATGGTGCAGTTCATATCATTTACCGTATAACTTGACAGCCCCGGTCCCCATTCACTTTCATAATATACAAAGAGCAGCCTGGATGATCTTCAAAAAAATCCCATTTTGCATTTCACACAAGACCAAAAGGGTGAGTAAATGCTGACAGTATTTTTCATTTTTGGGGTGAACTATGCCTTTAAAAGTACAAGTGGTAAAAGAAGAGAGGGAGAAACAGAAAGGGAAAACCTTTACCTTCTCACACAGGGAGGCTTTCATTAAACACAGTCATCTTTGGTAATAAGCACTTGAAGACTGATCTCTCCTATTGCTTCCCTCAGGTGCTGCATTACCATAATGGATTCTCGCTGCAGCGCGGTATTAAAGCGTGGAGGCATACTCCAAACTCAACGCAAATGCAACTTGTAATGCACATTATCCCAGCTCAACACATTAGATGTCATTACTAGAGCTGTAGCAGACAGTGTTTCGTCATTATCTGCTAAAGTGTTCCATGGGGAAGAAGTGGAAAGGGAAGAAAACGCACAAATAAATGCGGAATGCCTTTATACGAAAAATGTTTTTTGCATTCTTAATTTGAAGCCTGTTATTAAATCTTTGTAAACAAGATTGTTATTAGTTAATGATAAGTATTTATTAGATGATACCCATTCTGAACCACAACCGTATGTCTACAAAACCGTATAATCCAAATTGAAAGCAGTAAAAAGACCAGTATTTTATTAGTATTATCCTTCAGGAGGAAACGAGAATTAAAGCTCTCATGTGACTATGTACACGGCCAATGTAACAATGTCCACATGACATCAAATGCATTAACATTTGTACATTTGTCCATCTGTAGTTTATTTAGGGCAAAATACACATCCTTTAAAGACCCTTCACATCTGACATTTGCGAAGCTGCTTGAACCGGCACCACACACCGCAAAAGGTCTCTGGATTGTCCTCGTATCGATCGCGTAGAGTGGTCATGTGTGAGGGGAAAATGTTAAGCTTTGTAGAGTTAATTCCCAAGCAGGGTCTTTAAATGACTCACAATGCTGATATAAGGACACTTGCTGTTCTCTTCATGAATAAGAAAAACAATATAGTGCAGAGAAATGTTCCCGAGTAAGAAAATAGAACAAAAAAACCCAAGCTAACTATGTATGGGTATGAATATTTGATCATTTATCTGCGCATGCAAAAGCAGGCAATCTCTCTCATTTTAGCGAGGCATGAGCTTCCTGAAGAGAGGAATGGATAATTCATCACGTTTAGGGAAAATACATAGAAAGACCCGAAATGGTAGGAGAGAGGAAAGCAAAGAAGGGATCTAGAAAGTAGTTTTTCAATATTATCCTGACACTGAAATTGTCATCGCGCTCTTATAGTGACTTGATGTAAAATGTTATTACAGCCAATCTCAATTAACACAACAGACTGTGAGCGTTCACCTGCCTCAATAACACAGTTTCTACTGGGACTGTGTCGGCGCTGGGAATTATGGCTACATCGAGCGCTCCGTCTTTTCAGTGACAGTTTTATGAAAGATTCATGACACTGGTAACACAGCGTAAGCTTCTCTTTCAGGGCTTCAGTCCCGAGGCTCCGGCAGAGCAAAGAGGCAGAATTTGTTCAACAACACTAGCGGAACAAGAGCTACACTGTTACAAACAGATGCGGTTCATTACACACGGTTTACAACCCTTTTTCTGTGATTTTGATTTTTTTCTTATAATACCCAGGACTGTTTCCCCCCTTTAATATCAATTATTTTACATATTTGAATGAATAAATATAAAATATACGTATCTGCTCAACATTTTTTTAAATCAATTTTTGCAGTTTTTAATAGTCCAGCTATATGACAAGTACTGTATTAAAATATTCTGTGTAGTTTCCAATAGTTTTAGAGAGCGTGTCACACTGCAGGACAACCCTGTCGCGACTTGACATGTCATGTCACATTCCATCATACAAGTTCTTTATAATGAAGTTCTCATAAAAAGTTTGTGAGGAGCATTTTCATCTGAGCCTGTCAATCACAACAAAAGAGTATAATCATTCGCTTACCTTAGTGCTGTGTCAGTTCTTCTGTCATCCCTACACCTCCCAATTCCACTATTATTTCCAGCCTTCCATTAGGAACAGCAATTAAATATCTTTACCTGTAAATGGTTTGTTTATAAAATTCATTGTACATTTTGCACAAATTTATAAATATATAAAGTTTTATGTTTAATGTATGTGTAATACGGTAGCACCTATTTAAATGTTATCAGAATTTATTTCCACTCCACAAACACTTTTCAACTCATTCCTACACCCTTGACACTAAGACTTCACATCCAAATGACTTGGCACCTAAAGTTAAGTGCAGAAGAGCATGCAGAGACAGATGACACATTCAAAGTTTAACAGAAATCTTTTGAGACACCTTGTTGTTGTTGTCATGCAAATGCGCACCATACCGCTAGTAAATAAAACAGATTGAAGAAAGGTAGAGAACCGCAGCAGGTGCGTGCGCGTGCATGCCCATGCTGATGTCCGTAGGCAAGACTCAAGGCAACATGCCCCGTAAGACACGACGCTAGAGAGGTTTTTGCAGACGGTGCCCCGTTATACATCTTAAAATTCCTTTCTTTGTTTTCAGTCGCACCATCGTCATTGTACCTGAGAGAGCAGCCACGATCTCACCTTCTATTGTATCTTTGTGTCTCATCTGTCAAAAGTATATCGCTGTCTTTTCTTGAGGTTTGAGGAAAGCTGAATCGTGATTTGACAACTCAAACTCTTGTTATGTTTATTTGTTTACTTAAAAAAAGAACTTAAATTGATTTTGCTTTTTCGGTTTTTATTTTGCATTCAGGTGCTTTTTGCAACCTGTGCCAACAGCTGATGCAGTTTTTGTCATTCAGTGTCTGAATTATTCTCTGTATTTACATTTGTGATATTCTGCAGCTTTTGCCTTTAAAAAAATCTGGAATGTATGTATGCATTTCTCATACAGCGCATGTTTCTGCAAGTGCCGCTTGAAGTTCTTTGCCCAGCCCAAGTGAGCAGAACCTGGAAATAATGTTACAGTAGAATGAGATATGAATGCATTATAATCTCAGGCCTGTAACAGGAAATGTGATGGTTAATTGTATATTTCAAAAGCTTGAATTGCTTTAATTCCCTGCAATTAATCAGTAATTGCAGCTGGAGAGCTTTTCAAAGCGATGCTCGCGATGCAGAGACCTCTCCAATATGGAAAAGCGTGAATTTAGATGAGAGAGGGAGAGAAAGACTGGCACACCATAGGAGCTATATGACTATTCTATATTTAGGAGCCTTTAAGAGCAAATCCTAAAAGCTAAACTATTAATCACTGATGTGCTTGGTTTTGATGCAAACGCATGATAAAACACCCCAAACCGTACTGGACAGGATGGCTGGCTTCCGGTTAATGCATTGTCAAGGTTATACTGTAAATAAACTAAACTGTACATCTCTCCAACTTTTTCATTCATCGTCCCCTTGAGACATTCAGCGTGGGGAACACCTGGTAGCTAGGTCCCTGTCCGCCCTCCCGTGATCAACAGCCACAGCTCCTACCTACAAACCCCCGCTGGGTTCCACGGTATAATTTGAGGCTCCATCACTGTGGCAGATGTTGAATAATTACTTATCTAAAAATGGCAGCAGTACAGCCCATCTGCCCAGAGGAGACACCTGGAGTAACACGGCACTCATAGCTCCCGAGATGAAGAAGTCTTACGGTGAGAACTTGGAACCTGTTGCTAGTGATGTAATGCTGTCTTGTTTCCTCAGACTTCCAGCTGTGGCACTTCATTTTATGAAGTTGAGATCAGAATTATACTTCAGTGAAGTAGACAATCACAAACTGAATGGGATGCAACACAATGCAAGATATACAGTTGATAAAGTAGTCTGGAAAAGTGATGTCCAGGTTTAGGCAGTTGACGTCTTTGCTCTTTCTTTAAATATATTATTATAATATTAATTATTTGAGACCCAAAGTAGGCTTGTACATACATTTCATGTTCTCCTTTATTAGTAAAATCTTTTCAATAGGATGCAATGTGATATTTCTAAGTCACTAAGCACCTGAAGGGGGTGTGTGAATGTTTTTACCTTTTGACTCTGTAGATGACAGCTCTGGCATGGAACCAACAAATTCATTTTATGTTTTATTACGTCTTATCGGCACCGGCATTATGCAACACTTCAGTGCATAATTTACATCCCCAGTGTACTTGAAGGGTTTAAAATGGAAATAATGTACATTTTCATACTTTCTGGACATTATACATACAAATGTATGTATTTTGCTCAAAGGCTTTTTGCTTGCAAAATCATATAAATATTCAATAATATGTGTTAAACAAGTTTTATGTATTTCTGCAGAAAACTTGACTTTTCAGTGTGTGCAAAACTTGTTGCCATCATGCATTGCATTGCATTGCTGTGTGGTTTCTAGAGGGGTCTGTGTGGTTGCTAGGGTGTTCTGTGTGGCTGTTAGGGTGTTCTATGTGATTCATAATGTTGTTACGTGAATACTTATTTATTTTGAGCCCACCTTAAAGTCACAATAAGATCATGAATAAATTTGTTTGAATTATTTCATTTTTTTTCTCGAAAAAGTGATAGCTCCAAACTGGACTTGAACCGATTCTTTTTTTAAACCTAGAGATGCTTATATGTTCTTAACACTGTTTAACCACTAAAGTTTGCCTAACAAAATGGTTTGAGGGCCTCTGAGCTCCAGTGCTCTTGTGTGTCAACAGAATAACTGCATATCTAAGACTTTGTGTATGTGTGTGTGTGTGTGTGCCCTTGTTTTTATATCCCAGGGAACCTAGACCGGAATGCACACCAACACATGGGGACTCGTGTAACTGTTGGGACCAAAATCGAGGTCCCCATGAGCAAAAAAGCTTATAAATCCTACAGAACAATATTTTTTTTTAACTAAAAATGCAAAAGATTTATATGGACTTTCACGGGGACCCCCATTGCATTACTTTTCTCGCATTACACGAGGATCCCTCCTACACCCCCCCCCCCTTCAACTCTCAGCATCTTTCCTCACTGTACCTCCATGTTCATCCTATCAGCCAGTATGTTCTCCTCTCATTAATTCGCCATCAACACCCACCACCATCCACCCACACTCTTTAACTTCAGCACCGACTTTCAAGAACACTCATATTTGCTCTTCTCTGTGATTGTGCGAGATTCATTTCATCACATATTCAACTTCATACGAAATGGCAATTCCTTCATGTTTACGGCTGTCTGTGGAGCGTTAGAAACGACCCTCTTCTATTGTTTTAACACTACCGTATGTCCACGCTTCGTTTCCCCGTGGCAGCAGATTTATAAAAAGCCTTTCTCAAAGGAACGATCTTGCTCGGAATGATCAAATCTGATTAATGATGAATTATTAAGCTTATAAAAACAGCGCGTAAATCTGCTGTAATGAGATCAAGCGCGCAAACTCCCGTAATGCGCCTCAAGAACACCAAATCGTAATCCGCAACACTTTGAGGCCATGTTTTTGCGACATGGTGTTTAGGGCGACGTAGCCGACGAGTTAAGAAGCTCTCTCTTGAATGCCACTCGCACGCTTTGCATGTTTTTATGCATGTGTGCATTGTTTGCAAATCTCTAGTCTAATGCTTGCTCACACACTAAAGAAATCTCCCACGAATCAATACAGGGCACAGCAGCCGTAAGCAGAGGAGAGCTTTAAGGATAATTACGGATTAAGCCTATGAGCCGCTTTCAATATGAAAACTTTTTTCTTCTCGCGCTGCCCTACTTAGAGAATGGCTATCAGTAATCGAAGGTAGTCATCCGGAGAGCCATTACCAATTCACAAGGGCTGCCGAGAATTGAATTATGCCAACTGAATGGATTCGGCAACCGCAACGCAGTTTGACAGCAAAACGACAACAAGCTTGTATTTACATGAAAAATCGCCACGCTTTAACTTCCCGCGACTCTTTATTGGTTGCGCAATCTCGCATTATTACGCGAAACGGGCCCCGGCGGCTCGGCTCGCGTAGTCGGCGAGATGAAGTGGGTATGAAAATCAAGCTTTGTTTTATCCCTCAACAGCATGAAATGAGCTGCTATTTATACCGCGGCTCAATTGTGCGCTCGCGCTTGCCTGAGACAGGTTGGAAAAGGTCAGATGTGGCAATTATGCAGGTGTGGTTTGAATAGAAGTGCGGTGCCGGTGATTGGGGGCCCTCGCGCAGTCGGGGAGGTTGAACACGGAATTTGCAGGACGGCGGAACGGCAAACATCTCGAGCGTGATGATCGCTTATATTTTTCTCACTGGTAGGAGGAGATGTGGAAGTGTTTCATGATTAGGGAAGGGGACTGTATTGTTATGCAGAGAGCTCCGGCACAATGCATCGATTAGCGTTGAGTAAACCGAGCTTAGAGACAAATCACAGATGCGGTCCTCAACTCTCACACACTCTCAAAAAACCCGACACACGCTCATGCTGCTTAAAGCAGGTGATAATGAACCTCTGCTGCCTGTACCAACACACACACACGTTTGTTCTTATGTAGGCTACACATCCAAAACAAGCCGAAAACTTTCAGATTTATTTGAGTGTTGATTTGCACATCAGTAAAATCACAGAGCACTTCACATCGGCCCTCTCAGCAGCTTGAAAAACAAAACATACATTTTGAACAGTGAGCATCACGTCAAGTTTAGAATCCTAGTTAGCGTACGAGTTTACAGTCCGTATTTTTATACGTAACTCTTCGAGTCCAACGGGTCACAGCACGCCACTGACTATACATCTGAATAATGGTTCTGTTATAGTCAGCGGAGCCATCTACACTGCTGAACGTTTCAACGCGACAGGTGTGACCATAATGCTTAATATTATGCTGTAATTGACACTTTTCACTCAGCCATGCTGTTTTTATGGATAATGATTCATATGTAAAAACATATAATGGATTTGACCTTATTCACAAATCCAGCACTATTTGTCTGGCTTCCACCCCACGAGTCTCCTCGACACGTCACTCCCATCTCTCATCCTACACCACAGCATCGCTTGTCATCTGACCATCTGAAACAGTGATTCACTTCACTTTTCACAAATGACTATTCTACAAGACGTTGCATACATGCAAACTATATATAAACTTGCTCGAAAGGCGTTCAAGGCAAAATGACTACTTTCCACAACGCTGAATGGCAGTACTGCGGCTTGTCATTCCGCTGTAATAATTCTGATTGTCGGAGTGTGGCACTCATCCACCCATTGTATAGTGGAGCTTGACACTCATAATCACATAGTCTCAGGCAAGTATAAAAGCATGACAGACCGGTGATGTCATTGTTTCCAAGGCAACACTTATTTGAAGAATCCTTAATGAGTCCTGGAAAATGTTAATTAGTCATGGTCGTGAACTTGACACGAGACTTTGAAGGATGATGACTGATTTAACATTATCGCCGAGCGCAACGTGGATCCTCTTGTGTGGTAGATGTTTTCTGTTTACCTGACGTTTAACTCTGTAGATTTACGCTACACTTTATAACAGAGACCCTTTTTTTTAAAGTAACCTGGGGTTAATTGCTTTGCCCAAGCGTGCAATGAGGGTCACGGATTGACCCTTGAGAGATTTGAACCTGCAACCTTTCAGTTATCAGCTCTGAACAGAGCTACGGGGCAACATCATCCATAAATGTTTCCTAGATATGAAAAGTTCATAAATGTCATTAAGGGATGACACTGGCGTGGGTATTTCATACAGTATCAGAGGGTTTTTTGACACCCGATAGTTCTCTCATAATGTACTCACCCTAGAGTTTGGGTGAACTTTTCATTTAAGAATCCGTGAGAGGGATGGGAAATGAGTGATGGAGGTGGTGGAGGTTTATGAATCTCAGGTGTTGGAAAACAATCAGTGCAATTAAAAAGAGAAGTTATTGTGCTGCATAAACACTTTTATACCTGCATAAGGACCCGGCCTCCCTGAATGACTCACGAGCACAAACGCTGAGACGGAGAGAAACTGTGGAAAACTGCCGACTGACATTGAGAGATTCCTAGTCTACTAAACCTAGGGCGGCCAGACAAAGAAAGCATGTGATAAATGAAAGGAAAGAAAGCAATGTACTGAGAGAGGAACCAAAAGGTCATGAGGATGATACCTACAGTATGATGACTGGTTTTGACTTTTAAAAAAAAGGGAGTAATTGTGTTGACGGGACACAGCTGAGACAAAATCAACAAAATGTTTCTATTGCATTCAAGATATACGCACGGGGTTGTGTGCTTCCTGGGTATCATACTCTTGAATCTGGTGGGTTATTATTCAGTTATTATACTGAAAACAACTTTACCTCAATAATTCCTAATCTTTTTTCTAAAAATAAAGTATTGTTTTATTTACCTTAATGTCATTGCAAACCCATGATATGTTTTCCTGCTCTTTTCCACATACATGAAGTGAATGGAGACTGGGACTCCATTCACAGGAAAAGACATGGGCTACACGTCAGAAGATAACGCAGATGAGATATCTTTAATGTCTCAATTATTTCTCCAGACATCAATGATAATAAAGGGATAGTTCACCAAAAAAAGGTCAATCCTGTCATGATTTACACACCCTCTTGAAGTTTCAAACCAGTTTTGCTTTCTTTCTTCTGGAGAACACAACAGATGTTGATTAAAAACAAATGTTGATAACCAAAGAACAGCGGAACCTATTGACTGGCATTGTTTTTTTGTGCATAAAATATAAGTGAATGGGTACCGCCGCTGTTCAGTTACCGACGTGCTTTTTCTTCAAAATATCTTCTTTTGTTTTCTGGAGTAGAAATTTGAATATATAGGTTTGAAATGACAAGAGGGTGAGTAAATGATGAGAGAAATATCAAGTTGTTCCTTTAAGTCTCTTGCATAACAAGAACAAAAATTGAAGTTCTTACAGAACAAAAATTTAAGAAAATCTAGTATGCTAGTGGATGATGTCCCAGAACTGACATTTTTCCAAACATCTTTCTTTATACAGGTGTAGAAGGGTGAGTAAATGGTGAAATAATGGTCCTTTTTGGGTGGAGTATCCCTTTAAAGTTTGAACTCAAGGTAAAACATTTCTCTTCAAATTATTCAAATCCACTAACTAATATTTTACCTATACAATCTTCATTTTTTCTACAGCTCTGTTCGGTATTTCATCATATATTTGAACAAATGTTTTACATTTTTTCCTAAGCCATTTTAGAAGATACATCTGAGACCAAGCTTCAACTTACATAAAACACAAAAGAGAACTCCATCAAATGAGTGCCTGGCCGGTGACCTATCACGTTGAAAAATATTCAGGCCTAAATTTGTATGCTTCAAACATTAATGAGGGTTGAGAACATTAGATATTTGCATATAATGATACAACATTTGGGTTATCCCTTACACAAAGCTAATATTTGGCCATGCACCAATGTCAGTGCTGTGATGTTTCATTAAGAGAAGTCGACTTCTACACTGCTTTCCATGCAAACTGCTAATAAAGAAGATAACACCTCTCTCTAGCACATATGTCCTATACCCTGTATGAAGCTGCTGAGGTAAGAAGATCCGGTTTTCCACTTAGTGGAGCAGAAGGCCTCCAACCTCTTTCACCACAGTCCTCTCAGCGGTGCATGCATGTATGTGAATGTACCTCTGCGCACCTTTAAAGACGCAGGAGCTAAAAGCACAATTTATCAGCAGGTTTTTTATACGTTCATGTGTCAACAGTTAGCACCAGCGCACATCTCCCTGTGTTAACAAGTGGTCAGCCAAGGAAATAATAAATAAACACTAACGTTATTTCCAACCAAATTATCGAATTTGCCTGGTGTGCCGCAGCGGGGGTCTGCAAGATGAAACGAAAATGGCCTTCATTATTTCAACTAGACCCGTTCCGCCTTGATTTTCAGCGCCTGGCGTTCGGTTCTCCACTAGGCCCTTTGTGAGAATGTTATTTATTTCACAGAGATTTGGGATGGAATAGTTATACATTTGCTAGAGGCTACACACTATTAGCATAATTTCCCTTGAAATGGTTATGAAATTGCCGCAGAACTGACGAATTGTGTGCCGCTTGGCCTTGTATTCCTGTTGTCGGTGATGAAAGAAAAAGGAAATATGTGTGTGCAACTAAAGGGTACTAATAAAATGAAAATGGTGATTTTTGGAACTGCGTTAATGACAGTATTGCGCAGCCGAGCTGCCGAGCGCACCTAATTCCTTCACAGGATGCGGTGGTTTGCTCAGCCGCTCCGCTCATTATGAAATACCTCCTGGTGCTTCAAACCCGCTCGACGCACACATACGGCGAAACTACTCTGTTAAACACAATACACTGTTAGATCCTTTCAGCGCTGTTTTCTGTTTTCTCTGTATAGTCAGGTCTTTTTGACAGTGAAAAATGAATGAGGCTTGTCTCTAACCGCCCATGTTTAGTTGCATTGAATGCAGCATCCTTTTTTGTATGTCGGTTGACTTTTGTATTTTAGAGAATTGCTTTTCTTACTTTTCTGCCTATACTCATCACAAACTTTCTTTTCCTTTTATATGCTAACATTGTTCAGTGAAGGCCAGTGGTTTGAATAACTCGAAAAATGATTCAGTTGATTACAAAGAGGATTCACTTTGCCGACAGTCTCTCATAGACAGATCCTTTACAAAACTAACAGTTCTGTCAGGACAACTGTCGTCAAATATTTCAACAATAGCAATGTTTAATTGTGGCGGAAAAAATCTGTTCTGAGCAAACTCTCTCGCCGTCCATGCAGCCTTGCACGGACAGAGCAGGAGTGCCGCCATAGCCTACATGTCCACCCACCTGGGGAACTAGAACAGTTCATGATGAGTAACAGGATTAAATTAAAATGATCCGCAGGTAAAATCAGATATGGAGGAGATGGGGATGGAGCTGGGTTTTAAGTGTTGCAGGATTAAGCAGCTGACAATGAGCAGAGAAGGGAACTTAAAGCTGAAGCTGTGCTTGATTCTGGTAGACTTTGCAACTTATTGTTGTCGAAAAACTTGCAAGAGAAGAAAAGTCAATTGGCATGAAGCGAGCGACCAAACAGTTTGATATGATTTTAGGTGCTGTTTGGGAGCGAAATGTAAGTGGGGCTTCAGTTTTCACAGTTTTACCAATAAAAGAGTTTAAAGACTATTTGATCTGAATTTATGCCTCTCCAGAAGTAATTTGCAGCTGTAACTCAAAAAGACAGCAGAAGATTTATTGAAAATAAAAGGCAGCTTGCTCAAGATCACCATCTCAGTCAACTTACAACTACAGTAGTCGGCACTAAGATGACTAATAGAAATAAATAGACTTATAGAAATCAATTGTTGTCTGTATATGATTTTTATTTCTATGGGATAAATCTTTATTTTTAGCCACCCTTTATGTTTGTCATATGTGTATGTCCGAGTTTTGCAAATATATAACCAATTACATATATTAAAAAGTATTTTCAGCTTGGACAACAGACTGCTTAATTATTTAAAAATACAGTGTTTCTCCATTTCCTGAAAAAGATCTGAGGTTTCAAAAATGAGACTAGAGAACTGGAAAATCTTTACACCGTGTCTACACCAGACACAATCGGCATGATGGGACATGATGAAAGACATTAGTGCATTAGAACCCATTATAATTTTACATTTTGTTCACACCGGATGCGGCGTGTGCGGTGTAGACAAGGTGTAAGACTCAAGAAATTACCAATAAAGAACATTTGAATATAAATTTAACAGATGTTCGACTGTCCACTGTAACTTTGTTGAGTACAGTGATGACACTGACTAGATATGCAGCGCATTCAACACGTTCTCGCCATGTCTGCCACAATGCCATCATACTTTGTCAAAGTCTTTGCTATTGTTCTGACATCCCTCTATATTTAGGGTAGACTGATCAGTTTAGACAACAACATGTTGAAATGAGTCACTGCAAAATTAATCTTCATTTTTTATTTATTTTTTTGATCCACCCCCTACTGTCCTCATTATTTCTGCAGACTTTGCACTATCAAAGTAGAACAAAAGAAGTGTACGCTTCAGTAATCACTTGTCATCCTTTCATTTCCTATCATTCTGTGTCAAGATTGAGATTTGTAACATATAAAGAACTCGGTTTAATCTTTGGGGAGTAAAGAAAACTTTCATTATAGATACGAGCGCAAAAGCTCCTTTTCATTTCTTATTCTTTCCCAACATTAAAGCAGACAGACATTATAATCCAATTAACCAAAAGGATGGAAGAAAAAAGACAACATTAGATTCATTAAAGAAAATAAAATCAAGTGTAATCACCACAGGGCCGTTCCTACGGTGTCACAGAATTAATGCAAAACTTGCATTTGTCATAATTAATTTGGAGGCTTTCTGATAAGTACCATTGACAAGGAGATTATTGGTTGAAATGAGGGCAAATTCTGCACGTCGCGCGACGCCGGTGTGAAGTTGATGAAGAGGCAGGGGAAATACACTATTATGTTCAATCTCCCTTGGGAAATGAAATATTGTTTTTTATCCAACAATAAAAATCATCAGATGAGAGCATGAAGTAATTACTGCAGTTTTAATTCTCCTTTAAATTAAACGGCATTTTCATAACAGACAGCCTCAAAGGAGACAGTTTTATGTGCACCGCAGGAACAGGAAATGAAATGATTCATAATTAGAGTTAAGATGTTTATTTTGCATGAACAAAACTTTGCCTTTCTAATTTGCATGCTATTTATTTAGTTAGCCATGAAGGCAACTTTCATCGGTTTGAACTGTGATGAACCCTTCTGAACACAAATAAAATATTGACCTTCATAACACGACTCTGTAAAATTGTTCTTTGCTAAGCAGCGAAACTTTCCTCAGTTTTATCTAATATTACGAAAATAAAGCCATTTTGTGGCTGTTACGGTGAAGTGTGCACCGCTCAGGGTCTGTTTGAGCACTAAATGACTATTATACTTTGCAACATTACTGCCATTATTTATAATAGTCTTAAACAACTTTGGGCATTGGTGATTTTTTTCATAGTGCCCGTAATTTGATTATTTTAATGATCTCATTCCACGCTGGGGACACTTGGGGCCCTGAGGGAAAGTCGCGCTCCAGTGAGTCGCTCTGATCTGTTATCAGGCTGAAGATGGTTGTGTGCTAAACAGTGATGTGTGACTCTCTGTGGACGTTGCCTTATCGTACGTCTTTCTAACGCGCCTTAAAAAAAGCATGTTAATGTAATATACCGGCATGACAACACTTTGTCAGCATGCACAACCGTGTAATGTTGTTTTGTCATGTACTTAAGGAATGGCAACTTGTTGTGTTGAAATTTAGATTGCAAGTAATTTGTCATTATTTTATGATGGTGGTCTAATATCATTTAAATATCTATATCGTACTATAGATCATAGTTATGAGTTTAATAAAATTGATGAATTATTAACTTGTTTCAAATGACTAACCTTACTTGTGCACAAATTTACTCAATGAGGGATATGTTTCTCTTGATATTAACGTTTGCCCCTCATTCTCTCTTTCTTTTATGTGTTCTCATATTCAGCTCTGAGATTAAGCAAATAAGAAAGTGGTTGTGCTCACCTTTCTTACATTTCAACTCAACTGCTAGAGCCAAAAATAAAGGTGCTTCAAAATGCTGTAGAAAAACCATTTTTGCCTGAATGGCTCCTCCAAGAACATTTGCCCTTTTGTTTCACAAAGGGTTTTTTAGCCAATAAAAAGTCATAAAGACAAGTTTCTTATAAAACTGGTTATTTGGGGAACCAATAATGGTTCCATTGCAATGCTGTGAAGAACTGTTCGTAACACCTTTTTTACTCATGCAACAATTCAACATTTTACAAACTGACAAATTTGTACCTCTTCCGGCACTGGTAGGTTCCTTTGCGTACATTTACAGGTATAGAAAACAAAAAATATTGTACCTTTTGAGACTGCAATATATATGTATCTGTTTGGGAATAACAGAAAACAATAGCCAATTACAAAAAGTCTTCATTCCTTATTTAAACAGATACAGGATAATACAGAATTTACCAACATCATGTAGAGCCTGTTCATTTAGCAATGTTCAAAGATCAACCATTTAATAAAAATTCACATAAAATAAGTTAAAATTTGTCCAACTTGCATCATTAGTAGACTTCGAACTTGAACTTGCGCCTACAAAATGCACATGTCCAGTGTGCGATAACTATGAGCTGTCATAGGCGCGATGTGACGCTGCACATTCAGTATTCCACAAACTTACTACAAATCTATTAATTTGTTGTTTACTGACACAAATTTCCCCCTTTTTTTGTGTCAGTCTTCATGACTTTTTTCATGTCACCCAGCACGAGTTTCCATCTTAGGTATTTTAAAACACGGTAGGCGATCTTTCATATGTATAAATATATATCTATGCAATCTGATGGGAATTCGTACCTATTTTATAAGGTGGCTCATTCGTTTGAATTCCTATTTCCTACAATCTCATTCGAAGTTCTGACTTTTCTCCTGTGACGTTACGCCATTTATCATTGCTTTGCCACCTCATGAAACTCATGTTTTTAGCAAAAAAGCATTTACGGTTGTGATTTTAGGATTTGGGATGAAGTAAATTGTTAGCTAGCCAAATCCTAAAATATGTACGACTTTTTTGAAATTAGGTTATAAATATATAATTAAAAGACATGCTGTCATGACCCTGTCCTTCTTGTCTGGAGTTCTGTGGAAAGGGTCGTGACAGTACCATGTCTTTTGTTATGTGTGGAAACACGTGGCGTTTGTTGTGACGTTATGACTTAGCGCTACATGTTGTCCTGTTGTGTGCCTTGTCCCCGCCCCCTTGTTTCCCGTGTTTGATTCCCCTCACACTGAGATGTAATTTTCCCTCGTTAGTTTTCCCCTTTTAAGGGCCTAGTGTTCTGTATCCCATGTCGGTTTGTTATTATTGTTCCTCATGTTAAGTCCTGTGGAGTATTCCCCAACGTCCGTTTCCCTGTTTCCAGACTTGCCAGTCATCCAGTGGACTATCTATTTTTGCTGTGTTCTTGGACTTCCTTTGTTTTGCCCATTCGTGGGAAATTTGTGTTTCAACCTTGTTGTGAGTTAGTGTTTGACCCCATTGTGGGTTTTTGTTTATTAAAGTCTTTTGTGTGTTACCTTGGCTGTCTGTATCTGGGTCCTTCTGCCATTATCGTGACACACGCAGTCTGTGTATTGAAAGTCATGAGTGACACAAAAAGAAAGTTGTGCTCAGTTACATAAAAAAGGTGGGGATATTCATGTCCATGAACAGGCATTAATAGATTCCAAATTGTGTGTCTTTGCCACGAACTGATGTAAGAGTGGGTTGCAACATGTACTGTAACTTTACCTTTAAATGTACGCAATACTGTAGGTCCTTAGGGTACATTAATGCATCCAAAAAGCATACATTGTTTTGTTCTTTTTCTGACAGTGCAGCGCATCCAATAACAGTTCATCGTGACCACATCCTTCAAACTGTCAATAATCTAAACCCCTACTTGAGAGTCAGAGGTCAATAATGTAATGGGTAACAAGAAAGGGATGCAACAAAATGTGTTGGATGTGTCCAAACACCACTTGTCATATTTCCATGTCTGTCCTCACACTGAATCGAGATATCCTGTATCTCAGTTACCACCTCATGACTCACTGCTTTCAGACCTATTGGGTCTTTTAGTCATTTACGAAAACAACATTTTCAGTATTGCGAGATGAAAAGATCTCATACAACACTGCAAGGTCAAACACAAAAAATACTTTTCATGCCCCGTATTCCTTTGGAGAGAGAGGTGATAAACAAATATTTTCCCTCCAGACCTTTACCATCGTAATCTCATCCTTTTACAATGTAATTTATGGCCAGATCTAGTCTATGAAACAGTAATTGTTTTGTATTGGATTTTAATGAGTGCGTTTGG
Source organism: Triplophysa bombifrons (assembly GCA_029783895.1). Classification (NCBI taxonomy): domain Eukaryota; kingdom Metazoa; phylum Chordata; class Actinopteri; order Cypriniformes; family Nemacheilidae; genus Triplophysa; species Triplophysa bombifrons. The sequence goes on from CM056464.1 coordinate 19,224,667, forward strand.
AACTCAGTCACCTCTGCACGCTGTTACTGTCTTTTATGACAGATGACTAAAAGAGAGTTATCAGTGCACGTTACCACCGATTGAAAGAGCACCATGAAGGCCACAAGCCGTCGACGATACCCGTGTTCGTGTCGCTGTGTTATTAACTAGTTATCAAAGGCTTTTGCCTCACCTTTCCCGCGGATCAATGATGGTGCAATTAAAACCTACTTTTCACCAAACGCTCTTAATTATAAGTGCTGCAGCTGAAGTCATAAACTCGCTCTTTTTTAACGTTACCTCCTTTTCTGCTGTCACTCCGGGTTGAGCTCCCTTAAATAATTCATGAGCGCTAGCATGTTAGGATTATACTCGTTAAAAAGTAATAAGGTACCGCGATAATAAAAGGTTGTCTTGTATTGTTGTACTAAGTGTCTCTCACCAACCGAGGTAGTTGCTCGCCCCGCGGCTATTATGAAAGGGATTTTGACTCTTGGCAATGAAAGAAAGGAAAACCGAAGGAAACAAAACGTGCATCCCAACAGATGCAGGAGCAAGGCAGTTACACACAGCTGTTGAAGCCGAGAGGCTAAAAGCTGTCTCGAGCGTTTTTTCCCCCTGTTTCCTCTTTGAACTGAGAGATGATCAGAGAAGCAAATACAAAGGCATGAGAAACTGATGGAAGTCTTTGCTCAGCGATGAAGCGATTTGAGCTTTAGTCACACTGTTGATGGTGTTCGCAACACAGCACACTTTAGACAGGTCAAAGACCATGCAACAACAGCAAGAAAAAGGTTGCCAGAACAAAAATGAAAAGTAGTATAATAAATAAGCCACAGTGCAGGCTTGTCATGACATTCCAAGATCTGTTGTTCCTGTAGCTCACTGCTTTTTGCAAATAAAAATATTTACTTAAACACACACCTATACATAGCAGATTCAGAAAAACACGTCCATGATTGTAGTTTTGTTATTTCCTATTTATACAAATATTCTACTTATTTCTACTTCTATGTCCATTTTCAACTTTCCAATCACCAGCAACAAGTGAAATTGTACTTTTCTACTTGCCGAACAAAGCTACTAAAGTCCAAATGAGAGACACTTTAATATGCACTATTTTCTAGTTGGATGGCTAATTGGATTACGTCTCAATATCCTATAAAAATCTTTTATAAATGTAGAATTCTTGAACATTTTCCAAAAATTGCATGACTCACCTATGATGACTCAGGTCTGTTTTGCTCATACCAACATTTAATTTGTCTAATCAGGTGGTAAAAATAAGAAGCCTTTTTTTCTATTGCTCTAAAATATTCTTTCTGAAGAAAATGTTACTGATCAGAACCATGTTCACTACCACGCAGCTATTGTAGGTAGCAAAGGTGTCGCTAAGATTGTTCTGCGTGATTTCAGTTGTCACAATAGCTCAAAGTAATTTTTTTCAGGTTTATTGTTCATTATTTTCATGCACTGAGCAACTCAGCACATTAATTTTGAGCCAATTCCTTTAATTTATAACATTCATTTTGCTGAAATTATCTTCAAATAATTTTATAAATGCAGTAAAAAATTACACAAACAGACTGCAAATTGCATTTCATTTGACATACATTTTATTTTATGTTTTTAGCACCCCAATTGCCGGAATGTTTTTGCAGTGTCCTTTAAAATATAAATAATGTAACAATTTTGTTAAATAAAAATAAATCACATGAGATGCTGAAAAGAATGATTAATTTATCCGGTTTACTTTTTGTTTCCTGTGTTTAAATGTCAACTATGGGCTTATGTAGTCAGTTTTTTGCTGTATGCAGAAATTTAGGAGATGCTCCCAAATGTCCCCCTAACAACACCTCACACGCTAATGAAGTATTAATTAATCCCAGATGGGACACTTAACCTCACTCTATTTCTAGGTCTCGGTGGATGACTGGGGAATACTGTGACGTAGGGGAATTTTCTCGTAATTCTAAACCCTTACTGTGAAGGGATAACTATAGCAATCTAAAATAGATCGCTCCATTATCTCGCCTGATTAAATCCTGCGGATGATCACAAGTGTGGGTATAAATGTTTATTGTTGTGATATCAGACACCTTCTAAATGGGCATAAGACTTTGATGATATTGAAAATATTGCTTATAATATGAAGAAATGTTTTAATAATTGCATACTTGTATTGCTATTATCGTTTTATGAAGCTGAAAATGACACTAAAATGGTCATCCTAGTAGTTTGATTCCTAATGCTTAAAAAAAAAGCACACACAAAATCCTTGCTTGTGTTGTGTAATGTACGTTGTAAGAGTTTACATTAAATCTGACAGTAAATGAGAAAAAGGAAAACAAAAGAAAAGACTCATAAAATCTGCATTAAGTATAAAACATCTTAAAGTATCCAAAACAAGCCTTGAGTCTGTCTTGAAATGCTAATAATGTTAAGAAGCTAAAAAATGTAAAATCAATAAAAACAATATTTATATACAAAAAAAAAAATGTTTTATAACTGTAAAGAGTGTGTAAAACCATGATGGTAACTATGGCATTGTACCTAGTTGCTAGGGTGTTTTGGGGGGTTGCTATGTGTTGTTAAAGTGAGCCCACCCCAAAGTCGTTAACTCTAGTTGATATGACTCTGCTCATTAGGTCTAATTTTTAAGAGTAAATAACTAGGATTTTTTAAGGTCCTATTTGGTTTATGGTGTGTCCAACAACAAGTTTATGTACTTAGAAGGTGTAAAAACACTATTATTTCAAAATAATAGGTAGTTGGTCTTACCTTACTCCTAGCTAAACGTAGGCGGGGACTACATGTAGTGATGTAAATCCGCGGAGGTTCGTGAATTGGACTAGGGACAAATCGTTTGCAGTCAAAGTCAATTCCCTTTTTTCCAAGCCAATAACTTTGTTATTCATTCACCTTAAGATTTATGTCTTGCCAGACTGCTTACTTTCAAACACGGCAATATTACACACTGCATGAAATGTAATTTTCAGCTCTCATGCTATATACTCTTTAATGTAATTATGCTTATATATAAAGTTCATTTTATCAATTTTTATATAGAGTCTTTAAAAATACAGAATAAAAACAAACTTTTTAAACTAAGTATGAAGATGCTGACACTATGCATTAAGAATTAAGAGGACAACTTCGTAAAATACAAATTTATAAACTCTATGCATGAAATAATAATATGTAATCATCCTTTATGTCTGAACATCAAGCTTGTCCTTTTGTTTCGAGTGTCTGATAAGTGTTTCTGCTGAAAATAGATTCATCATACCCGCTCATAATGAAGATCTTGCAAGCGATGCTAGTTCTTACTCAGTGCCTCTCACTGTTTGTGCTTATTCAAATTTGTAATTAAAATTATATTGTGAGGCTAATTTCCAGGGGATGAATTTATAGCGCACACAGTTAAAGTGCTGAGGTTCACGCTTCTGAAGGGTACGTGTCTCTTTATATTCTTTAACTTGATGGAGGACAAGGCCACGTGGAGATTGGAGCAGAGATGAAAGTTTAAGATGAATGCATAAAAAAGTCCATTCACTTTACCTTATCCGTTAAGCTTCACATGTAGGCTACTCATAAAGAATTACTAACCGAGTGATGTTAAAACTGAGGAAATATGTGATCCAGTACGACCAATTTGATCTCTGAATGTATGTCTGAATGTTTTTCATTGTTTTCAATGTTTGTCATTTTAAGGTGACTTATCTTAGCAACATGCTAACGTCAAACTCTGGGAATCAATGGTATAAATCGAGTCCCATATGATGTATAAGAAGATATATGTAAACCATTGGCATTTTAGTGACAAATATATTTTAATTATATAATTCAATGACAATTATGATTTCGACAAGGTATTGGATCAGTTCGTATGACTTCATAAAAGAAGAACAAGAAATAATGCTTCCAAGTGTGTATTTCATTTTGTCGCAAGGAGACCTATGATGTGCTGAATATTTCCAAGTTACCATACACTGTAAAAACGGATATTTAATTAAAACATTTCTTGTAACAATATTACAATAATACTTTAAAGCTTATTTTTAACACAATATTCCATGTCATAAATCAAGTAAAAATACCTTAATTATCTAAGCACGTGATAAACTTAATTCTAATTTGAGCATTGGAGTTAACTTCTTGATATTTTTTAACTTCAGTTTAACATTTATTATTGTTTACAAAATATATGATGAAAAAATAAGATGAGAGTTGTCTCAGTACTGAAATTATCACCATTACTGTTCACTGAGTAAAAAAACACGTAAAATGAGCTCTCCCATATCCTAAGCACTCTAAGCACCACTCTTCTGAACGATGCCAACCACGAAACGGAATCTCTTCTGAATCTAAAACACAACTGAACACTATAAGTCTTTCATTTTAATGTAAAGAACATAAAATTGCACTTTTTCACGGTCGCATGCAAAGCATGCTGAGGACTATTAATTCACTGCTCAGAGAGTGAAATTAACTAAATTAATCAATGTAGTCCCACCACAAAATAATTGATCAAATGTCCTTTATGCAAGTTGAAGTGTGTTTAGCATGTTAAAATTAAGTTGAATTAACTTAATCTGTGCATTTAGAATTCCAATATTATTTCTGTAATTCTAACTTCTAAAAAAGACAAGAACACAGTTGTATTAAGTAAAGTTTACTCGATTCATTTCATGTAATCTACTACGACATAGAATAATTTTTACAATGAATATTTGTGAGTAACATTCAGAATTCTCTGCTACATTCTTAAGCATTTGGTTTATCATTCTGATGTCTGTTTTTATCTACCAATTCCCCAAAGCAGCCCACCACATCACCCATCCACACACCCACATTTCAGGAACATGATTTTGGCCTGCAACAATTTGTTTTACACAAAGGCTAATAAAGAAACAAATATGTTGATATCGAGAGAGAGAGAGAGAGAGAGAGAGAGAGCTCCTGTAACAGCACAGGAGAGTGGACACAGTAATTGACTTTGAGTGTCACTTATAGTTTGTATCAGGTTTAGCTCTAAGTGCATAGGAAATGGCTAAATGGCTAATAAAGACAAATAATGTTTGATAGTATGAAGACCCCATTAAATTCGATTAAATGCGTCAATAGGGTGACGATTTCTGTATAGAAATCTAAATTCACTGCTCCAGATCTTCAGTCTGAAAATAAGCGACGCCTGGTTGTTCCAGCACAGCGAGGCACCAAATCGCTTGCAAAAACCTTTACTCATTCAGTTCCCCTGTGGTGGAATGAACTGCCAGCCTCCACCCGAACTGCAGCATCCTTCACAACTTTCAAATACAGCTCGAAACATACCTGTTCCGCATTATTTATCTAACCAACAACTGTCTATGTCTTGTGTCATTAAAAATAACACCTTGCCTACTCCAGCTCTGATCATGGCCTTGTAAACTAACGGTACTATTGAGTGTGCTGACAAATGTTTATGCTCTCCTTATTGTAAGTTGTTTGGATAAAAGCGTCTTCCAAATGAGTAAAGGTAAATAAACAGAGACATTTCAGGATGGTAAATCAGTGTCTTGTGGCACCGTGGGAAAGACATTCTCATTCAGGTCTATCTATCAAGTAGAATCTGGGAAGCCTTTTTTGTTGAGCTAAAGTGTATATAATTTAATGAGGGCTGTTAACATTAACATTATGTTAACACGTTAACAATTGAAACGCATTTATGCACTCATACTTCTTAAAATAACAAAGATCTTTAGCATTGTATTTTGAGTCATTGCCATCTACAGTATAATGTTATTTACTTTTTAGAAAGGGTTTTGTTGTTTCTTCCTCTCATTGGTGTTCTCTCTCTCTCTCTCTCTCTCTCTCTCTCTCCCACTCCTCTCTGCTCCAGGAATGAACTCTCTCAGTGAGCAGAAGCACGAGGTTAAGCTGTAGGCTTGCCTTGGGAAAGTGAAGGTATCCTTTTTGTGATGCAAGATTTACACCTTGTCTATCTCTCTGACTGAGTCGCATTTTACTCCTTTTGTCTGTTTCCCACATTCCACTGTGATTTACTGTAATGTTATGTTTGTGCATTGATATGCTACTTTTACCCACCATTACCTGTGTTGAAATGAAGGCAAATGTTATTGTAGGATCTAGGCAGACACCTCCTCCATTAGTAAGCATCTTGAGCAGCAGAAGAAATCCCGAATGTGTGACGCACCTGCAGCCTGTCATTCTGATAATAACAAAAATATATGTCATTGAAAAATTTGCTTATTTATCCCAGCCCAGACAATTTGACTTGTTCAGGAAAATGGTTTAATTCATTATGGTGGGAATGAAGCGAAATGGGCATTTCCCTCCAATCCTGATGAACTTTAAAGGAATAATTCAGCTAAAAATGAACATTCTGTCTTCATTACTCAGACTCATGTTGCTCAAAGTCATTTTTCCTTTCTTAAAACTCTTTTTACCTAAAATCTCAATACAATAATGCGTATCATACAAGTAGTGCAATAAAACACAAAAAGTTTGATAAGAACTATTTTCTGTTGGTGTTTTGGTTAAAATAAATTTTGATTAATAAATGACATTGACCCTCAACCATCTCTGCTGATAATGTGTAAAACTTGTCCCTCCTATTAGGGTAAAAGGTAGCAGGAGCCTGACAATACAGTGGATAGTAAAAATAATTATTGTATGAACATTATCTTTGGCTTTCAAACATGTTTTTACATTGGTTATACAGTATGGCACATGTGCATTTATCATTATCATATCACGACTTGTGTAAAATGAACAGCTGGATTATTAGCTCCTTGTTAATATTGGCAAATCTTACATATCTTGTTCTAACTGTCTGTGGCCACTCAACACTTTCACAGGCTGAAGGCAGCCAGCTGCTCTAGAGAAACAGACCGTGTTCAATGTGCCAGTGAGTTTATTAATATTTGCCATGTCTGGTTTTTCAAGGCTTCTGATGATGGGATTTGGATGAGGCTGTTGAATTGTAGCCAGAAAGTGTTTTATGTCTTGATGAGTATTGAACAATTACACCATCACTGTAGTATAGAATGTTGTTGAAGATCTGGGTGTTCTGGTAACAACATTATTATGTATCATGCAGCTGTAGCTAGTGTGTGGTAATGTGGACCGCTGTATTTTTAGAACAGCCTTGGGGCAGCTGGAGTAGGAAAATCGGGTCTTATCTTATGGTGAATGACATCTTGTGACATCATGGCTTCATTTGTGAATCTAGTTGTATTTGTTTCCCCGGTTCTCTACTTCATTTTCATCATCTGACCAATATGATCACAACCGTCATCATTATCATCCCCATCACTGTCTTTATGTTATTTCCCTTTTCTTCATCACCACTACTATTATGTTATTTTTCTCAATATCAAAACTGCTACCATTCTGTCCCTTTCATTGAAAGCACCACTGTTATAACATCACCATCACAATGGTTATTACAATCATCATTGCCACCTCCACTGGTATCATGATATTTCCATCACCATCATCAAGTCCACCACTAATTCTGATTTTTTTCCAACTCCTAACCATCACCACCAGCAACAATACACATAAATGATGTCATCTTTATCATTATTGTCTTTATCTCTTATTGTGTTTTTTTCGTCACCATCACTGTTATTGTGTCTTAACATCATCACCATCATCATCGTAATCATCACCGTAACTGTTATTGTTATCTTTATAAACATCAAAACTTTTATCGTTCTGTCTCCATCATCATCACTACCATTGTCATAACATCATCATTACAATCATCATTACCGCCTCCACTCATGTTATTTCCACATCAACAGTATTTTAGAATTTCCATTTTTATCATCATTACCACCACAATTATGATATCTTTTACTGTAATGTTTTCACTATCATCATCACCGCATATCTCTAATTATGCTTTCTTCATCACCATCACTGTTATCTGGTTATACTGTATCTATCGATCTTCATCTCAACTGTGTTATAACATCATCACAATTATCACAATAGCCATCATGTTATTTCCATCACCATCATCATCACCACCACACTCACTATTTTACAATTGTATCAATCTGCCACATCATACCCCTACCACCATAACTATGTTATCTTTAATATCATGACCATCATCACCGCAACTCGTATTATGCTTTCTTTCTCACCATGACTGTTATCATGTTATACATATATATATATTTATATATATACATCTATCATCATCATCACCATCCATCACAATGTTTATCACAATCATCACTACTGCCAAAACAGTTATGTTCTCACTATCATCCTCACCGCAACTCTTATGCTGTTTCATCTCTGTTATCATGTTATAAACATCATCATCACCACTACAGTTATAACGCCATCAAAATGGTTATCACTATCATCACAATTTTCATTACAACCAGTGTTATTTTCATCATCACCACTGTCATCCACCGTTATCGCCAGCTTCATCTTCATTATCATCATCACACCACAATCGTCACCGCCATCATTTCCATGGCACACAGCTAGAGAAGCACAATTCACAGAGGAACTTATGCAAAAGCAATTGTTCAAAAGCAGAGAGACAAAAAACATTTCCGTCCAGCAGGCTTAAGCAATGCAATGGATGGTGAAGACATCTCGGCCTCGCTGCCTCTCTCTCCACTCTCATTTGGATAAACATCTCCGCAGGGTAGAGGACAGCAGCGTTCCCATCCCTCACGCTCCTCCTGCCGCAATCAGGTTGCATGAGTATCAAACCCCCTTCAGCTCACAGCCATGTTAATGTAATTCCTTCCACCAATCCTCTCCACAGACAGCTCTGTGTGTTTATATGTGTGAGTGATGGGGTGCGGGTAAGACTGTGTGTTTGCTATTAAATAATGTGTCTCGTGCTATTAGAACCTTCTCTCTCATTCTCTCTATCGCAAATAATTAAATTATGAACCCCGGGGTCTCACCATCTCCCATGACTCCAGTGACTGGAGGCCCATGGGACACTGACTGGGCCGTGTCACAGAAATGTGTGTGTGCGAGAGGGATATATTTGCGCTCACTTGCCGCCGTGCCGGGCTGTCACCTCAGATCACTCACGGGCTTCTCCCGTGAGTTCGTGTGCAACCAGCAACCTGACAACAAGCGCAAAATGTGCAGCTCAAGAGGTAAAGCTTGCTGAAACAGAAACAAGACCAAAGACGTTCTGCTAGGGAATATGGGAGAAAAGAGATGGAACGCTGTCCCTAGAAATGTTTTTCTCATAACAGGGAGGAAGAGAACAGATATGGATTTAAATGCACGATGTGCTACTTGGTCCTGAAGAAGACGTTTAAAAAACCCTACACGTATGTGAAGAACATGTAATGTAACATCAAGGACTCTTTTCACTGCAGATATGAAGAACACAGGAGCTGAAAAACAATATTTATTTTCATAAAGAAAGTTAATAGTGTTGATGAAAAGAGTCATTTGAAGAACCGTTGTTATTGGGTTGGCCCATGAGTCACAGGTCTTTGTTATATCTTGATGCTTTCTACTAGACATCAATGGGATGCAAGGTCTCCTCTACCTCAGATATTTCTCCTGAGTAAAAGACCTAAATATCTCATAAATTTCTCCATTATAGTTTCAGAAAAGATCTCAACAATATCTCAAACATTTCTCATCATATTTGCCCAATTCTCTCATTTGTTTCTGCTTTCATCTGTCCTAAGCAATTTAAGGAGAAATATCTGAGACTAAGGTGATGCTTAAAACACAATTGAGCTTTCCTTCAGATCACCTGAAGTATGAAAGAGCAACATCTGAGCAATAAGTTTTTCCACTAGTGCTTGAACTCGCATGCCTTAAAAACAAAAGACAACATGAGTAAATAAAAATCTGAAACGATTAAATATGAACAACTGTGGTTTTGTTTGGATTGCCGGGAGCAACTTTAAAATCCAAAAGATATGAAATATCTTCCGAAACACTTCCAAATATTATAGGTGTGTTCAGATTGTTGGCTGAGGACTATTTCCTTTTACTTTATTAGTGAAATTCAAAGCATGCAGACATAAACAAATCGCAAACAGATGTGAGACTAAAGGCAAGATGCCATAATTAATACAAATCACACATACATGCATATTTTATATCTTTAAGCAGACTAAATATTCTCCGCAACAAATGAGCAACATGCGGAATAATGAGAATCAAACCGGTCTGTATCACTAAAACTCAACAGCTTCTCCAGCAGGTGAAAATAAATTATCATCTTGTCCATGCAAACCAGACACGAGCCGAGCCGTAGAACAAAAGTACGGAAAATGTGAGCGCGCTCTGTAATTTCTCCTGACATTGTTCCCTCACAAACATGAATAAGGCAATTGAACTCGAGCCTCTAATCTCATACATATTGAGTAACAAGCGCTCTCCCCAGATGCATGTAATTGATGCAGCGATTACCGTAGTTCAGATGCCCTCGTCTGCACTGCTGAAGTGAAACCGACAGCGGGCCGGCATTGATGGTTGCTGAGGGCTCCCAAACACAAGACTGTCTTTGATGCCACGGTGAAGGACTACATTTATGTGTTTGTAACAGTCACCGACGTCCTTCAAGATTCTTTTGTGTTTCCAACACCAAGTCAATATCACACTCTTTGAACATCGAAACTTAGTGTTCAAGGTCGCATTTAGTTTGTCGCCTTTTATGATTTAAACTAGATTTTTACTGAAGACACGTCTCCTATTCAAATGAAACTCATGCCACTGTGTTTGCAAAGTGTTTCTTCTGTTCGTATCAACAAAAGGTGCTTTTCCCCTCAAGCCCTGCGCTCGTATACAGAGAAAATGTCGGGAAAAGATGATCGTTCAGGGTTTCCATTTCCTTCAGTCTCTCTGTACATTGTGGTGTCTGAAGGTGTAGCCTTGTGTGAAAAATACCAGTCGGTGACTTATTTCTAGCAAGCTGCCTGCTTTAAAAAGAGAAAGAAAAATGGAGCCCATTGAGTTTATGTTTGGGGGAATGTGATGTGACTGATGACCTTGTGTAGCGCGTTCTGACACCAAGTCAATATCGCGCTGCTGTTTCCAGGCTGTGGAGTAGTTACCTCTGGGTTTCCACGGCAACTAAGCGCTAAGGACAGGGAGATGAGACGGGCTTTAGTCAGTCAGTCCCCCAGGACAAAAGATTCGCACACAAGAAATATCTTCATTCCCTCTTTCAAATCAGCCTTAAAGAAATGCAGAGAGCTACAGTGAGCATGTGAATGTCATTTAATCAACTTCGTATGTTGTTTTTTAATGAATTCAAACAGAGGTCAAAGTTACTTTGTCTCACGCTTAAAAGTTTAATCAAGTCACTAGCGATTAAAATGTTGATGTTGACTTAAAAAAACTCCACTGGCTCGAAAACACAAAGCTGTCATATAGAAAGTGCCGGACGGCAACTTTTTAACAAACAGCGTAATTAAATCGTACGACGGCACAGTTTCTGTGTTCCTAGCAATCAAGTTATGGTGATTTTTCTGGAGAGGCCACAGGCACTGAGGTCCAGGCCTAATTGGGTTATCCTTTGGGTCACATTAGTGCAGAGCATCATTACCGTGCCTGAGAAGAAGCTTTAAGCTAAGATAAACATTAACCTCAGTCACTGGCCCAGCACTAAACAAGATACTACTCCCTTTACCAATTAAACCAATGTAGTACATTTGGACACGGAAAGCCAGTGAAATCAAGAGAGATTGTGTTACGTCCACACGCAAAGAATATGATGATGGCTGATTATTTTTGATAACAAAAAAAGTAAATTACACTAGCTAGCTGGATAAAATATGCCTAGCCAGTATTATTTGGTGTTAGGAGTAGAAGAGATGTTACTTGGCCAAACTTAATTGTGACAATGTAACACAACCCATCCACTAAATTGTTTATTTAATAAAATGAATATACAATCATATTAAAAAAAAACATTTCAATTAAACTATTATACAATAAAATAGTTATTTATTTTGTAGACACCAGCTAATCTAATCACCCCCCCCAAAAAAAGATGAAAAAAACAGCCAACGAGAGCACTCAAGAACTCGAGAAGTTAAAATGCCAAGAGAATGTTTTAGCAAGTGACAAATGTGTGGCAACGTCGAAGATGCTAAAATAGAAAAAAAATTACTGGTATTATATAAATATGTACGTATATCAAAGCAATAATGTATGTATGCTGTTATTGTGCAATATTGTACAGTATATATAGTAACAAAATTGTTACTCCAAAAAAAAATGCTGGTTTATTTTAACCCAGTGTTGCTTCGAAAGGGGAAAACCTTGTTGTTGGCTTAATCTAGAAAATGTTAATATTTCACCCAACAAGGAATTACACTACAACCCAACATTGCTGGTTTAAACAACGAAGCATAGATTTCAGAGTGTAGGCAGAAGGATGTGTCAGGGGTGGACTGACCAGTAGGACTTTCTGTCAAAACCCAGAACGGCCGTTCACTGACGGCGGACTGACTGTATTTACAACTTATAAATTATTAGACTTTTTATAGTCCATAAACAGAAAATATATTATCGAAGCTAAATATGTGTTTGTTTTCATATCATGCGAAAGCAACCAAGCGGGATAACTTATTTAGCACACACAATTAACATCAGTAACATCTGCAGGTGTCAGTACACACTGACAACCACACTATTTCATATTAATAAACATGCATCTGGTGTCTACCGTAAGGTTTGCCAGGAGCCCACGCACACTGATACCTAATCGGATATATTTCTCCGAAGGTCCAAACTCCAGAAATGTGATATTCACTCAACACCTGCATTCTGCTCAGAAGAGCATCTTTTTAATTAGGAACGATATATTCAAACACAGACATTACATCAGAACAGTGACTCAGAATGAAATTGAAGAAAATGAGTCACGCTCGTATTGGTCATTTCATCAGACTGATTCATGTTCTTTTCACTTTTGGGAAAAGTGGCTAAATTTCCCTAAATGGGACTACACTTTGAGAAGAGAAAAACAATGTAGGACATCCTCATTATAACATTATAATATGTCTTCTTACCAATAGGGGGTGCTCCTTCCACTATCACTAATAGTAGTACAGACGGCTTGACAGGTACGTGATTGCCTAAATCAGAAAGTACTGATCTAGATCCGTGTTAACCTTGCCAAACGTCCAAACTATTACACGGAAAACTGAGATAATGACCTTGAAGGTAACACTACGACCAAGAACAGAAAGGCAAGTCTCACCCAGCGTGAGACTTTGGCACCGGCACCGAGTCCCCCATCACCATCACCAACCCCACTTCTGCTTAAACTACACAAGTCATGATTAATTTCACAGCTTGTTACCATGGCCCTGAGGCAGAGATGACATAGTAGAAACGTTATATTGTTCAGCAATTAAGAGGAGGACAGAAATAGGATGAAATGATTAATTTAATAGATCATTGACAGCAGAAAATAACTCATTAAAAGCATCCAATTTTCAGAACCTCATAAAAACACTCTCTGGCTGCTAACAGAGATGCTCTGCTTGAGAGCAACCAATCACCATCAGAGTATTCATCATGCTAATAGATAACAGCATGCAAACGTGTGCGCAACGTTGATGCTGACATCACTAAAGAGACCATATGACAGATGAATCAATGTTTATTGACCATGTATTGATGTTTTTAATACATCTGTATAAAATGTAGGTAGTCATATTTGTCTGCATTTACTCTCACTTTACATTAATATGATTTGATCAACACAGCCTCAAGGCAGAAGCTTATCTATTATTCGATGTGGCAAATTTTGGCTAATTCATATGAATTCGAAGGATCTCGCGCCAGTGACGTTAGGTTGAGGGGCGGTGTTGTGCCTTCAGTGTTGCAATTGGACTAGTAATCGTACATTTTTGTGCGGGTTCACAACCTACAAATTCTACGAAAAGTCAAAATAATTACGAATTTCCACGAGATCAGGTTGGATTTAATATGATTTAATATTTAAGAGCGATTTGAGTTAAGAGACTTTGTTTGCATTTGTCCTATAATTTTCAATAAAAAATCCTATAGATCGATAGATAGACATATAGGAAAGTTTGTTCGTGTTAAAATACATATTGTGCATTCTGAATGTAGTATACTGTCACATTTAGCCCACACACTTTAACCAGTGCTCCAGAAAATCAATACATGCAATAAAACTTTCCCCAGGTAGGTGTGTTTTACCACTGTTTCCCTCCACACCGCTGGACCGACAGCTACAAGTACACAAGATTAGCTGTTCAATGTGGGTGTCGTAAATTGTTTGTATACATGAAGCCCAAAAAAACACCGCATTGTTTTAGATGCGGGATTTTCGGTGGACAGTGACTCATGACTTGACCTTTTCAGAATGATGTGGGATTTTCAAACTACAGTGTCAACATGGGGCAAACTCAGCATGAACGATAATGATAGTCAATCGCATATTAAAAAGGCTTGTTGGACATTTCAATTACTTAAAAACATGTTGTATTATTGTTCATAATAATATGACGAATGTCATCTGCAGCATGACAAAGTCCAAGGCATTCCATCATACATCTGAACTTTCCTCAGTCATTGAACATAAATCTCTCCAACACAAAAGCCCCTTTCTATCAAGCAGATGAATTATTGACAACGCTGCTTTTTTCCTTCTTCAATATTTCAAATGCTGTACTCTCTTTTATTTTGCTGTTCTCTCTTTTATTTTGCTGTTCTATTGCTCAGTGTTTTTATAGGAACGAAGTCGAGGAACTCAGACTGCCTGGGTTCCTATTAACATTAGCAGGAAAGTGGCAAAAAACGAAAAGACATTTTGCTAAACCTATCAAATCAATAAAGAAGAGTCATAAAAGGCCGTGATCAGCTTTTGTGCGTGGGAGAGAGAATTTTTCCTTTCCTTTTTTCTGAATTTCATTCTAGCGGTTTAAGGTTCTTGCCAGCTTTTCTGCTGATAGAGTCTAAAGGATCTAAGAAACATCAGTAATAAAATATAAAAGATACACCGTGACTTTTTACTTACAGAGCGTGTGTGTGTTTCCGGGCAGAAGTAAATTTATTCAGACAGAAATAAGGCATATCGTCAACTTTCTTTGCAAAACTCAGGGCTGTCACAGCTAGGTTCAAAACGCACCACTGCTTCTCCCATTTCTTCCCTTTAACTTTCAAGATCAGAGCTTGTTCGCTACGTATAGGTTTGTTTTTAAACTTGGGTGTGAAACCAATGTGGAACAAGAACCTGAGAGTCTATCTGGCCTTTGTATTACCGAGTTCCTCTGCTGTGTCAAATTGCCCCATTTAAAAAGGTTACGGTGACCCGTGACCTGAGCTGTGTGCTTGCCCTTTCATTTTTGTTCTTGTCGATCTTTCATGCATGACTCACATTTCTGCAATATGCAGTTGACATTTATTTATTTATAATTAAACAATGTTTTTGCGGATTCCACCTCCTCCTTATAACCTCTGCATACAAAGGTCAACACCTACCAGAAAATAACAGCATTACACTGCAACATATCGAATCATCATAGTTTGACATCTACATGTTGTAGTTTCAATTGATCGTGAAAATTTCTTAATGCTGTCAGGTGGTACATCTCATGAAAAGACAAGACAAACACTTATTCACACCCATTTCAGACAGCCTGCCAAACAAGTCTCCATATAAACACATTACGTTCCACAGGTTTTTTACGTTTGTACGCCCGGGGTCACACCTCAATCGGTGTTCCTTTTCTGCAAGTTGCGTTCGGTTTTAATGTCAGAGACCTCTCTCGCATCTTGTTTTGTCTGAGTTTTTAAGTGAGTCAGGCAATGCTTGTCTGCATTAATCACGCACCCTTTTTGTAAGCATTAAATCTCGCTTCGGAGTCGCATCTGAGGTAAGTTAATGGCAAGTAATGGCATGCATTTATAAAAAAAGAAATATTCTCAGGAGGAGATGAAATAAAGGAGGTCATGTGAAGTGCCTGTCTAAGTGTGTTCTGTTTGAGGAGAAAGGTCTCTTAGAAAGACTGTCAACGGCATCATCGCGCTGCATCTCTTCTGAGCTTCCTTGAGAGTTTGTACTTCTTCAAATATTATTTATCTCTTTAAATGAGAGCAGGATAAAGCAAAAGAAGAGTCAAATTTTTATACCACCCTACAGTAGTTATCCAGGCTGCTTGTTAGCAAGTGCATTCATTCATGTGCTACATGTGAATGATAGAAATCGTTTATATTATTACATAAAACACCCCAAGAAAACCGTGTTTACGATGCCTAACTGTGCTATTACTTTTACAATCAACCAGAGTTACGATTTAGCCTGAAGCGCTGAAAAATCTCAAAGGATGGACCCGAGCCATTTGTACTATAGGAATTAAAGACCTGGTGTGGACCTATCTGACTCAAGGGAGAGAGCAACAGCAATTGTCCAGCAGAAAAACCCCTAGCAACCACCCAAAACACCCTAGAAACCAATCAGCACACCTCGGTAATGACTAGGGACGTTGTCAGCGAGCAGCACATCTTCAAAAAATCTATATTTTTCTAGACTGGAGCTTGATGTCTCTTCCCGATCTTCTCCAGAGAGCACTGAGCTGTAGTGAACTATGCTGCCAGCAATGTTTACGTGTGCGTGTTTGCATGAGGCTTGAGCTCGCCGGTCAGCTTGTTCCTGTCTTCCAGCTGTTTTCCTTCCCCTGGGCCTCACTGTCTCCATCAGTACCGTGGTCAGGTGTCATCAAGGATACGGCGACCATATTGAAAAGCTTTTGCCAGGAGCAGCGGGCACACTTCACCTGAGCTGTGGTGGCCCTGCGGCCTCCAGGCATACGGAGGCTCGCCTGCGTCACGGCTGATGCGAGAAAGAGTGACTGGTAGCTTCAACGGGGAACCGAGTCCGTCAGGCACATCTTTGGTAAAATAAAGGGAAATGGATAAAACAGCAACAGTGATGAAAATACGAGTCGTCTACGAGGTGAATTGAACCTCAGGGTCTGCGAAGGAAAAAGACGTTTGATACTTGGAAGCAGCTCGGCTTTGGTCCCCATAGCAACCGTTATGGATGCAGAGTTTTTTTGTTCGTAAGACGTCCACTTTAACAACTAATACATGCAGGACTAATGCATTAAAACATTTATTGGATCAAGTAATGAATAGCCTTAGCAAAAAGCTTGCAGACACCATAAGTGTGAATGTTATAGCGTTTTGTGTTGTTTGGTTGCCAGCGTTCTGCAAAATATCTTCTTATGTGTCATACAGGTTTGGAATGAAATGAGGGCAAGTAAATGAGGAAAGACTTTTCATTTTTGGGTCACAATCCCTTTGTGTCCAAATACTGGACAAGAACAAAAATGAATACGGGTCTAAGGCAGAATGTAGAATACTGTACTAGCATAGAAGTTTTCGAAGAGCTTCAGTTTGTGTTGCTGTAGAGAAGATCAGGTTCATCATGAGGATATCCTGAAGAGAGAGGTCAGTGGTTAATGAGTTGTGGAAAATGAGCTGTTGGAAAGTCTTCTTCCGCTGCCTGATCTATGAGGATGTGCTCCACGGTTACTTCCCGATTGTGTTAAGGCCAGATCCCCGTAGGCCGTGTTAAACACACGCAAAGCTTTTTCTTTCAGTTTCCCCCGCGGCTCTTAGAAACTGTTCATTCGCTGCATGGAGACGCTCAAGTCAACTGGTTTATTCCCTGATGTCTGAAGAGTACATTAGTCACAATGATTTCATCGTAGCGTTTTTGGAAGTTATTTTTTGACATGCCCGGTTACTGACTGAAAACTATAATTTTCATTGTTTCGTTCATGTTTTTGTCCTTTTGACAAAGATATTATTTAGACTTTCTGTGCAATGACAGCCATCACAAAAGCATCAAGATGCATTGTGATTTGGTTCTTCATATTTCTATTTGGCACAATATCATACCAAAAAAGTTTTCAAGATACAAATGCACTTTTTCACTACATATTTTTCAAGGCAAAGGTTGATTATTGGTTTGCTTTACTGGTCAATCTGAATTTGTTTCACTATAAGTTCAGTGAACTCATTTCACTTCTCACTCGAGATTAGTTCAACTCAAATCTGCTTCATTGCCACAAATAAAAATAGAAATGACTGAAGGGATTGTGACTCAGATGTCTACTAACAGGATGGTTTATTGAGAAAAACCCTTTAGTAAATTATCAGGAAAACTACCTAGTTTAGACATTGTAGGAAGCACGCTCATGCTATCTTGCTAGTTAAACGAGGTATTTTAGGTATAATGACACACTCGCAAATATATCTCCCTGATGTCATGTCAAACACATAAGAAGATATTTTAAAGAAAGTTTGAACCAAACGACATCGACCCCCATTGACTTCCACAGAGACATTTTTCAAAATGTGTTATTTTATGTTCCACAGAAGAAAGTTTTAAACAACAGTAGAGTGAATAAATGACCGAATTTTTATTATTGGGTGAACTGTTGTTAACTGTCCCCCATTCACTTGCACTGGTTTTGTGTCCATACAAAAGAAATAAATTGGATCAGTGCTGTTCAGTTACCAACTTTCTTCAAAATATCTTCTTTTGTGTTCTGCGGAAGAAAGAAAGTCAAAAAGGTTTGAAATGACAAGAGGGTGAATGAAGAACCATCCCTTTAATTCTGTGAAAATATTCAACATTATCTTGATTGATTTAGTTTCTAACTTTTCAAAGGTTTCCTTTCAAAGTTTCATTAATAAACAAACAAGAGCTGAGTGAAGTTTTGTCTTCAGTTTTTTTCAACTTCCTGCTATCTGGTTTTCCACGCCTCTGACTTGCCCTCTCTGTCTCTTCAGCTGCAGCGTCACCAAGCATGTGGTTTTCCTCTCCGCGCGACACAGGAAATGTTGCAGCAAAAACAAATTCAGTCACCTTTTCCATGCTGTTCTGAAGCCACAGTGTCTAAATATAGGGCCTTCAAACAACTAAAATAAACTGTTTAAACAATGGTGTTTGGGTGTTTTTAACCACTGAGAGTGATGTTAAAGATGTCGTCCATTTGTTTGTTGAGGTTGGATAAGTAACTCTGGTTATCTGTCACAATGAGTATTTTAGAGTTGCTTTAAAACATTTCACTTCAAGGATTTAGTTGCTTGAGTAATAATAGTCATGAGATGCATTAATGTTAATATTAATGTAGTGGTTTAAACCATTACAAAAAACTTTTCACGTTTAATAGTTTTTCTTTCAGCTTACTTTTAACCAACAGGTCATTTTGAGTTAATTTATGAAGTCAGTTTTCCTCATGTCTACACACCCAGAGTCACCACATGTGTAGTTCAACAGTAGGTTTTCAGGGTCTAAAAATGTTAAAAAATATTAAAACGATTTTACTGATGTCACAGATGTAACACCAGGCACGAGGCTTTCACACTCAACAAAGCAGAAGCTAATCCAAACACACATTGAATAAACATAGTGACTCTTAGCATTGCATTGAGGTATATGCGTGTGTCCTCACATATTTCCTTCTATTTATAAACAAAAGACACAAATATCCCACAGTTTTCGAATCCATTCTTCCCCCTTATTCTGTCTTTCCTTTTATCTGTTGTCTCTACACGGAAAGAAGCCATTGGGTCAGAGGAGCCTTTAGGAAAACGGATTAGATTTCATTGTGTTCGAGTAAAGAAAGCAAAAGTCACTCTATAAATAGCAAGATTTGCACTCCTTTATTTGTGACTTACACCAGCGGTGAGCACATAGCACTAATGATCCTGGCGGAGGTGACACAATGAGAATATGAGGATAAAATGAGAACATAATGAAAGATCTTTTTAACGTGTTACATCTTATTATTCCTTAAAAGATACAGTTCATACAATAAATAAAAATGCCATTATTATTCACCCATGCTTAAAATCATAAGAGTTTTGAAGAATGTTTATGCAATATAAGTCTGTAAAATAATGTGACGTTTCAAACCCTCTCAAGCCAAACGACAGCTTTTAGTAAAAACAGACTAAACATTAAGTTACTATTGATTTGCCTTCCAGTACAGTACATATTTGCATATATTCAAGTTTGGCTCATTGCCATCAGCTGCATAAAATGCTAAACTAATAGTATTCAAAGGCATCATTGTCGAACCTGGAGTGACGCGTCAGCATTTAATCTAAGCTATGTGAACACACCGAGATCTGAGTGCTACAGGAAAGATTTCCACTATTCAACGAAGCCTACTCAAAGTTCTGAATTTTGGGTACTGTTCCTTTAACAAAAGTGTTATTCAATGCAATGCCATTTTACTATCGCTCAGACATGCGAAATACTCTTAAAAACGAAAAGGTACCTAAACTGCAGCTTAGATTGTTTACTGGTTTATTACACTTGAGAGTCTCCTCATAAACGAATTGTGACAGTGTATCCATCATGTCAACATATTACATATCAATGAAAAATAACCTTGGTTAAAGTAGTCTCTAAACAGCCGTTGCAATCTTGCGGCTATTGCCTCTCTGCTATAACACACAAATTCTATTAAACGCTGTTACAGAATTCAGCCAGAAAACAGAGAACCGTAAAATCACTCCGAGTCATTTCAGATTTATGATGGGCTTAGATAGTAACGCTAGTTCTTGTTTATAGAGGACTTTAATTTGTTATTGGTCTATGAGTTGGGGTGTTTTATGCTGATGATTACGTAGTGTTCTGTGTAAAATTTCCTCTGTCTGGAGTCCAGGCTGAGCTCTGCCATGTGGAGCTGGATTTCCCCTGGATTCACTCCAGGCCTCTCCTCACCTCCCTCTGCCGTTCACTCTCATTCTTTCCTGTGCATCTGATTCCCGAGTCCTTATGTCATCTCTGTGCCATCTCCACGAATGGATATCACAGGTTTGAATTCACCTTTGACCTTAATTTCAGGGATGTAAAGCAACACTTTGCGTACTGTAAAACCACTTTGTTATGTTAATATATTTATTTACTAATTTGAGACTGTGATCCCTGTGTAAATATGATGTCCTGTGAAAACATTTATGTTCAAAATTCATGTTTTCATTATTTTTTATTGCATTAATTAGCGGAATTGTACTTAATAAAACAGCCCAACTGCAGTTTGATTAACATTACAATTCAATATCACAATAAAAAGTTTGTTTTGGCAAAAATAACTTTTCGTACATATCTCCACTGCTTATACGCCACTCGGATGAAGCATCTCTTCATCATTTTAATATGATGACAATAGCCTGCTTTGATATTGTGGGAAATACCGTCATAAAAACAATAGCTATAAAATTAATTTGACACATTATCAAGATTAGAAAATGTGGTCCTTGTAAAATCTGACATGACATATTCTGAGTTAAATATATTGGCAAATTGAAGGCTATCTGTGAGACATTGTCGTCTGAGGCTCTAGAGACACATACGAGATTCAGATGGATTCTTTCTTATCAAAAAATAGAAGTTTTTTTTTTTAATGTAATTTAACTACTAACTTGAATTTCTGTCTAGAAGAAACTATTGAGATACTGAAGAAAATCTTATTTGTGATTTTTCTTCGCAGTAATACTGTTTTTAAAGCACCCTTGAATAAGTACTGCACATATATGAGAAAATAAAATACCAAATTATATCAAGCATACCATTAGCCTTACCGTAGCATACAATCACTCTCCTACACATCCACTCTCCCATCCCCCAAAAAACACAAGTCACACCAATCGAATAGTTTCCTAAATCTTTCATTTGTTTCCAAGCGGTAACCTACAGTCTTAAAATCAAGCAAATCTATCACCGGCACATCGAAGTGTTTTTCTAATAAACAATACTCAACAAGCATGCTTTCAGGGAATACTAAATCGCAGGGTTTCAGACAAAACTTTGAAGCTCCATCTCAACTGAGCGCAAATTCCCAGCCATCATAAATCTTCTATCGCCGATTATTGCGTAATCAGAGGGGGAAATATGATGCCAATAAAGCGCGTGAGCCGGCGGGATATTATTGGTGGGCGTTTATTCAGCAAGAATTATACAAGGATTTGCCGTATAATTCAGATGGGTCTATAGCTGGGTCTGGTGGGGACGTTTATATTCGTACCACGGAGAGTGTCGGATATTACCCTGCGCTGCACATAAGAGCTGTAGGGCAACTACTCAAAAGCGAGGCATG
Organism: Triplophysa bombifrons; assembly: GCA_029783895.1. Taxonomy (NCBI): domain Eukaryota; kingdom Metazoa; phylum Chordata; class Actinopteri; order Cypriniformes; family Nemacheilidae; genus Triplophysa; species Triplophysa bombifrons. The sequence continues at coordinate 19,246,773 of CM056464.1, forward strand.
TATTTGGTGTTTATGTGAATCTCTCAAAAAAACAAATTTGTTCTTATATGTTGCTTTTAAATGCTTGTGCTAGGTCATCGCACACCACTCGTGTAAGTATTTGCATACTTGTGTGAAATATATGTTTATGCTACTGTCACCTGACAGGTTTTGAGATTTCAAAACATTTCTTTGTAATAACAAGGCTTTCAGGTGTGTAGCGTATCAAAGCTACAAACATGTAGAACCAGGGAGCATGCAGACACTTGTCCTGCACTTCTCCACTGCAATCTAATCGCAACCAGTCAGACGACTATTACACCCCTGTCATGTCAAATTTTCCGTAGTCTAAAACTATTAGTCACCTTGGCCTTTTTGTCACCGAGCTAATGGTACAGCATTAGACACATTATTTGGCCTAAAGGCTTTTCATAGGGACATTTACAAGCCATATCATTTTTCAGTATCAATGGGTACCTGCGTAAACAGAAAACATTTTATGAGAAGTGAATGCACAAACTGACCTAGAGAACACAGCAAATGCACCATTTTAACATGCATGGTGTCTTTTAGCTTATAAAATAAGACATTATTTATTGAAAGTGGTGTTTAGAAATTAAATTCTTGGGTTGAGTCAGACAAGCACGGGCACATTTGTTAAAAAAAAAGAAAACCAGTTATGCTCAGCAATCAATGCAATCATCAGTAAGTAAATGCCTATAGTTGTGTGTTTGTCTGCTTGTAAGCAAAGTCACATGGCAGGTTTTTTTAAGATCTGACTTGTTGCGGCATTGTCTGTGAGACCGTTTCCTCTTTCCACGCATCAGCATAACACTCTCCATTTCTGGGTTTGTGACATCACGGAGCAGGAAGTGACATCACGTCCTCGTTTGTGAGGCCTGGTAATTGTGGGCTAGACGACAAATGACAGCTGTGTTGTGCTGGAAAATGGATATGAGTGTGGTTAGTGGTTAGCCATGCTTTATTGGCGTCTTTTTGCCTTTTTTAAAAAACAAAAAACTAAACGCTTCCCATTGCTGCATCATATCTAGAAAAATATGTTACTAACTCGACACTTGAATGCTTTCATTTTGACTAAATCAACAAGATCGGCCTTTAAGCCAAACATAAGGTTACAGCTAGCGTGAATCTAACATGAGATTTATGATTTAAATGACAAGCAAATGATCTCAAGTCAGGTCTTATGCAAAACAGGCGTGGAACAAACAGCGGCACATATACTGTACTTTCCACCCCACTAAAACCACAGGTGCACACTTCACTGGAGAGTTTGCATAGTAAACTGGCCACAGCGATGGAGGGTTTGCAATTCAGATGCACCATATACAATGGAAACTGTCACATACTAGTGACATCTCAGACACCCATTCTTATTTTACTTGATCTGTTGACCACCATTGCTTGAAAAAAACATAGCAAAAGATTCACTCAGTAAATGTATTAAAATGGTCTTAATCCTCAACAAAACTGGAAATCTGTTCAAATAGACGCGTGCTTGTACATCTGCCCCTTTCGTGGCAAAGCGGACCCGTATCCTCTACCATAAATCATGTTTTCATCTAAATAAAGAAAGGAAAGACAATAGGCTTGGGTACCTTGGAGACCAGTAGGACTTCTTTGCCATGGCAACTGTGTGCTGAGATACCGTGCAGTGATGTGGCTTCAACAACATGTTCTGTGGAGGAATGCAGAAAGTGCTCGATATTGCCTTTCGACGGCTTTATGTGTCGTACATCCCTGTGAAATGAGACGAAATGTCACGTTTTGTCGAACAAAACCTCTATGGCACACAGAAAGTAAACTTTGTACGACGTTCAATGTTCAAAATTCCAGTTCTCTGTCAATGTGTTTCTAAACATAGAATTCATGTGTTATTAAGAAAATATTATAAAGCTTCTTAAAACAAAATTTATAAACAAAGAGCATTTTTATTAAAAGATTAGCATTCGATTATCTTTGCAAGTCCACATATATGAGTAATTGAACATATGTGGGTGTATGTTTATGCGTTTTCTCTCTCTTTCTCTCCCTCTCATATTTCTCAAACGATGGAGTGCAAAGCAAACACAAACAGCAGCAGACATGAGGGCTCAGAGTGTGCGCTGCCTGCTGTGTGTAGAGAAAGCTTGTGTTAATTTCCTGTGGCAACAGAATAAGAGCACCACTGCATACATTGCATTTAATAATCTGTTAAAGGGTAAGCCGGGTCATGTGACTGGAATGAAGACCAAAATGCCCTCAGTCGCTTTGATCGCGTCCACGTATTTACGATATTCACTTAAGCATCGTTGACATGCTTCGCTCAAAGAAGTTGTTGATTTATTTGTTCGGGGTTTAACAAAGCATGACTTGTTTGGGAGTGTAGCAGATGTGGCAGCAGCTACTGGTGAATTTGCGCTCAAGCTGTGAAGGATACAATATTAACAAAACCTCGTATCATGTTTAGACAACTAAATGGGGAATTTTGCTCTTTGAAAATGTCATTTGTATGTTCTCGTCTTTTACATTCGTTAAACAGAGCTGCAAGCCTGTATCTAGTTGGGCTAGCAGCTTTCAGTGTGCTAGTGAAACACAAGCCGCGTTTTTCTCATAAACAAAGATTATTCGAAACCCAAACGCGATGACATGATGATCTACTGTGAGGTGTTGCTGTTTGTCTCCACCAGCATATAGGATGTGTGTACATAGAGATTATGTGAGGGATGGGTTGGAATCGGATGAAAACAGATGAGATGCTAACTTGCATTTGGCAAATAGCGCTTGTTAATGCAAAAATATGAATGTACAAATTTAATATCAAAATCAGAGTGTGTCTCAGCTGCGAAATTGGCCCTGATCAGTTTTCGGAGGGGTGGTTAATGTGGGGGCTGGCACACGAGCGAGATATTAGTGACATAACCCAAACAGCTGTCACATATCTGCGTTATGATATATGCCTGCTATAGCATTCCATAAAAACTCTGCCATCTGTACACAGGATGAATTTCTAAACAATGCATAGTCTCAGTCAAGGCTTCACCATTTGATCAATGCTAACTGCATTTTACAATAACGTCTCTAAGCCAACAGCTTGTGAGACTGCACTTTCAGGCATATGGCTGGTTCAACAAATGCCAACTTTTCAAACATTTTGATTGTAAGTGTTGAGGAACATAGCTGTCATTCTCAGCCCGCCCTAAATAAACACAAGCAGGGTTACAACCCTGATTCAGCAGAACCCAACAATCGTTAAAATATATTTTTGAAATAGCAATGAATTTATCGTATATCAAAACAGGCAATCCCAGAATGCACTGCGACTTGTTCCAGAGAATGTTGACTTAAAGGGGCGAAATTCTGTTATCCTTTACCAAACAGTTCTTGGCGACCTGCCATAGAAGAAATGGCAGTCAAAAGTGCCCTAGAACTGTTTGCTTTTCTACATTCTTCAAAATATCTTGTGTTCAACAGACCAAAGAAGGAAAAAAACAAATTTTGCAATTAAGGAAGTCAATGGTTGCCAAGAACTACAAGAATTCGACATACTTTCGTCAGAACTAAGAAATGTATACAGATTTGGAACAACTTGAGGCTGAACCCCCCCAAAATACAGACTGTAGCTTTAAAGAACTCAAAGTGATTACTGATAATTTGTGTGTGATATGTTTTATTTTGTTTTGTTTCTGTAACATCACACTTCACTGTAGTCAAGTAACATCCCTCATGTGCTCAGTCTGGGAAGCTGTTCAAATGTCTCTGAATAAAGAGAGCTGCTGAAGGTGTTCATCACTCACTTAAGAGGTTCCATTTAAATTAGGATGCTTTATTAGAAGGTATTAGGCAGTATTATCTGTTTGTAGAGAGTAAGCAGTGAGGCAGTGCAAGTTAAATGGACAGCGGTGACACCATAGGTTAAATGGAGAGGGACAGAGGGAAGTCATACACAATATTTAATGTTTCATAAATGAAATAAATATTGTACCTTGGTGTCAATCATCCAGTTTATGAACTCAACAACCAGCAAAGCTTTTCCATGTTCCAAGCGGAGAATGTTATATAACCAAACTATAGTAAACCACCTCACCAACCACCAGTGAGATCTGGACTAGAAACATTCTGACAGGGCTTTCTGATTTATTCACTCTTTTGCCCAAGTACAGCCGCTGCTGTTCATCTGAATGATTTCGGGTTCACTTGTCGCTCCTGCCCGTCATCCTTCGTGACATTCTGTGTACCGATGGAAATGATTATTGTATGATTCTGAAGCGTCCCCTATTTCTAACTAAAGGTGCTGTTGAGCTACCTGCAGGCGATCCTGAATCGACAAAAAAAATTGTTCGCTTTCCATCCCAGGCTCACCTTATATTGTGTCCACAAATACACAACGAAAGCAAGGTGTACGGCTTGTATTTTAGGAAAACTTAAAATAGTGTGGACCACAAGAGAAGACATTTTGAGATTTTGTGCCACTACAATGGAAGTCAATGGGGTCCAATGTTGTTTGGTTACAAACTTGACTCAAAATATCTTCTTTAAGTCAGACAGGTTCGGAATGACATGAGGGTGAGAAAATCATGACAGTTTTATGTTTGGGTGAACTATCCCTTTATCATCTTTTAACTTCACAACATATGAAACAAAAAAGTGACACCGTGAAAATGAATTCTAAAGAAAATCACACCCAAGGAAAACATTTGGTTGGTTTTACCACTACACTTCGCTACCAGTTTACACATTCAGTAACTAAACACAGACGGAAAGTACTGCATAAGAGACAACAAGGCTACGGTCCGCTAAAAACTGTACCAAACCCATGGAACAGTCAAGGTTCAGTTCTCAATCTTATTGTCAAAGCATGTGCAAGTCATTCGGTTTCACTTCTCTGTTGTTTTGCATCAGTTTCTACTAAAAATAACTTGACTTCTATTTCACTGTAAATATCTTACTCACACATGACACACAAAGCCTAACCATTTAGGGTGAAAAACGTATGCTTGAAAGTGACATGAATCCTCCTGGTTTCAGACTCTAAAGCCTTTGGGCAATTTAGGTCCCGTCAAATATCTTTTGTGCATTAGTAAACTAAATCTGCAGCAGTTATTTACCTGAAGTCCCCTTAAATGCAACAGATATGCCTTAGGTACAGGTCCTCTGACACATCGCTGAACCTCCTTTTGTTGTACACATCAAACAGAGCACAAAGGCAGGCAGTGACTCAGTTGGGGGCAGGTCTCGGAAGCTGCCGGTTTCTCGCTGCCTCGTGGTACAGGTAATTGTTTGGCTGTCGCCCGCAACCTTCAGCCAGCTAAAAATCTCAAGAGGGCAATGGCTCTGTGGCATTTTTCATATTAATGACATGGTCGTGCGCATCAGATGTCAGAACATACTGTAAGTCGCGCTTCAGGCCCGACATCACAGTCATGACAAATGCGCTGTGATGTTAGTGGTTAATGTACTTTAGAGCGGGATGAATGTCCTCGGTTAGGTGGGGTAAAATATTTTAATGGAACGTATCTAGGACACATGTATGTTTACGGAAAAAAACACAGAAGTACAGAAGTAAACTTACTTTATATTGTTTTGTCGAATTTATATACAGTATATACACACAGCATATTTTAATTTTGATCAGTTTATGATCAGTTTTCCCTGTTTAAAACCATGTTTCATTATTTGCTCCTTACCCAAGTCATGGACGTTGATTTGAAGCAATACACATTTAATGCTGCAGTGTTGAAAGGCCTAACCAGGAAGAAACTAGATTGAGTAAAAGGCTATTGAGTCTTTAGTCAAGCATATCATTACTTTATCTCCTTCCTGCAGCAGCGTTTATTGCAACTGCTTCGAAGTTCAAGAAGCAAGATGCCATTGTTGGAAGATAAAAAAACAAAGGTGTCAATAAGAATAATAAAGACAAATGTTCTGCCAGTTTGCAAAGTCTTGTTTTCCCTGTCTCTGTGCGTCATATTGGCACACTCATTGATCAACATATACATTTATGCATTTAACCCAAAGCAAGGTACAGTATACATTTTTTTATCAACTTTTGCGTTGCTGATGCAATGCTTTTAATGAGCCACAGGAACATCCAATAAAACAAGAACATTGCTTGTTGTATAAGATCATCTAGAAGTTCAAATCAAAACATAAAAATTTGTCTTTTGAATATTTCCGTGCCATCCATGATGTGCACCGTGTGTGAACTGTCAGATTGGACAATCTTTCTCCCGAAGCTAAAATAATGCGTGCCCTCATGCTCCACCCCTCCCTAAATCGTGTTATAGACTGTCAAAAGCTCATACATCAGCCGGTTATTCTGTCTGCTCTTCGGCCACCCCCGGCGGGCTCACCTTTACGCTGATGATGGAGATGGCACAGGTGGGGGGGGTTGGCAGAGGTGGGCGAAGGAGAGAGAGACAGAGAGAGATAGAGCATCTCCATCAGGCTGCCAGCTAGAGCCAATGATTAATTCCAGCAGATGCCTGGTATTTGCCTCAGAACATGGGGGTGTGAAGCGCTCTCTCTCTCTCTTTTTCTTTCTCGCTGTACCCAGGCTGGCTGGCAGATCTTAATGAAATATTAACCAGCGGGCGATAGACCGAGCGAGCGAGGACAGACACAGGCGTGGGTTTCAGCGTAGGTGCGGGGAGAACCGGCCTTTCATAACAAGGAAAAGGAGAAACCCCCTCCACATGAACATTTATATGCACACACAAGGCAATAGACATCAGGTTAGACAACCTTCCCAGGGTGTCCTGGATGTCCCATCTTCCACCCCCATTCCCTAGTAATGGGAAAACCCTCCCACCGCTCTCTTTAAACTTATATGTGAGTCACTAAATGCAACCTCATCTGTTCTTTGGAAGGTTTGGTTTTAGAGAGTTGTTGAAAACTCCTGAAGGAGTACATTGCTTATATATCTCTCTGTCAAGCCTATTATCTAAAATCTACAGGCATGACCCTGTTAATCTTTAATGGTCAGTCCGATTTTCTATGCTAGGCCATTTTAAGATGACTGATGCTTAATTTTAACATGATAACATGAAATTGGTTTACCGGTCCATAGATTTACAATACAAATATGCATTTGGAGAGTTAATATCTTATATTAAATGTATATATTTATCAAGTTTTTTCCCGATTACAGTCCTGCGTCTTTCTTTTTTTACCTTAATTCAATGTTTACCCCAATTATCAAATCAACTTTACTTTTTAATCTACTTTAAAAAATAAATCAAATTAAGGTTCACCCTCTTTTTTTCTTATTTAATATCATACTTCAGCCTTCTTTAGTCCAACTGATGGCAAAAGCACTTGTGTCTTTGTTCTGATTGTTTAGTGATATTTCACTTGTTTGTGGACATCTGTGAAATTCTTGACCTTGTAGGAAAACTACACAGCTTCGCAGCCAAGTTCCTGTCACCAAATAAACACCTCAACGAAACCAAAATATCAATGCATTTTTCCAGTAAATATATTGTTTCTTTTAGTTAATCCACAGCTTTTTCCGTTAACCTACAAGAAAGCCATCAGGAAAGGTGTCCGGTTTGCCAAATTTACTTCAGCACAAACAACGTTGCTGGCTAATAAGTCAAAGTTGTTACAAACGTTCTTGTTTTTGTAACTATCAAATTTACACAAATACATATTTTAATTCTCATCAACACCCAGGTATATTCCATTCCCTCCAAGCCCCGTTTTCTTTTGCGTTAAATTAAATATGGCGTCTGCTCAGACTAAAGTCCATTGAGTCAGCAAAGTTACATCGATCTCCCTGCCAAAGGCACGGCGCGCTCCCTGCTCCTCTCCTCAATTTACACAGCAAGCATCTGTACACCGCCGGCGTCCGGACAGCATGCTGCAGCGCTTATTTGCATGGGTGTCGGGGGTTGAGTGACAGAGAGGATCCCTGTGTATCGAGTCCGGGACATCCCCCAATTAAACAGACCTCTTCTCTCCTCTGTCAGCAGCGAGCATCCATCAGTGCCACGGGCTCGACCGTGCTCTTAATCGCCAAATGTCATTTCTCCATCAAAACAAGCAACCGGGCTTAATGGTAAACGACGATCAAATACGGAAGAGCATGTGTTTAAAAAGTCCGAATGAAATAAAGCAAGATCCTCGGGGTAGCATGTGTGTGATACATTTAATGTGTATAACTCGTGTCATATATACAATATGTATGCGGCCTGCAGCTAAAACAATCATATTAAAGCGGGCTGTGTGAAAGTAATATCTCCGGAAGAGCGTCTGAATCTGCGTTTATGTAGAATGTTGAAAGCAACACTTTTTCTCACGAGAAAGACTGCGTTTTTAGTTGCACGTGGAGCTCTGCCTACTTTATTCACTCCTTGTGTCAGTTTGCCGTCCTCGCGTTACGATTACACATTTGAAGAGATTGGAAAAATGAACTGTTTTAATAAACAAAGCGGCTTTATTCAAGTTTTATGTTTTGCATTGAATTTAATAAGCACGCAGGAAAAAGTTCTCTCTCATAAATCTCGGAGCGGGCGAGGCAACATAGTGCTGACATTAGTTATTGTGCGGAGCTCTGGACTTCAAATGCACCCGAGCCTTCCTTTCACTGCCAAGCGCCGATCAGCGCTACATCAGGAAACTCCAAATAAGGGCATGGAAGTGGAAACCCACCGGAATCATGCCTTATGTAGTCACGACCTTATATGGCATGGCGGAGCGGAATCTTCCGGCCAGTGCTCCGCTACAGCGCAGACGGGGAACCCGAATGTTTCAATGAATTTTTCAGGAGAAAATGTAGACTTGCTCCTCGGCTTCTTTAACAGCCACTCTATGCTTACCACGCCACGATTTGCTGTGGAGGAGGAACGGGCATCTCCCCTCCATTTAATGCACAGACTTAACGTTTAAGCTCCCCGATCTGCTTTTTACCTCCAGGCAAACGTCATGTGTCCTCCACTGCAGTGCCTAAATATGGGCTTCCTCCAATCCAAATATGGACATCTACGTCACGGCAAGAGGATATATAAAGGAGTGGGGAATCTCTGAGCTTAGAAAGAGCCTAGAGAGCCCAAGCGATTCAGCGCGAGTGCAGATAGCTGATAGGCAACACGTTGCTATATATATATATATATCCAAATACATTTTGACACGTTAAATAAATGTGATAAGTGAATTCAAAACAACAACAACAACAACAACTAAATAGCAAATTGGAACACGATCTGATCTGATGACAAAAAGTGAAACTGAATTTTCTACGAAAAGGGACATTCTGAATCTCAGTCTTTGTAATCGTAGTGGATTTTTTCTGCCTCTTTGGACAAACAACAAGGAGAAAAGGGGGAACAAGAAGAGCAAGAGTTCTGTAAGAGTGATCAGGAGATCATCCAGAGAGGAGAGTCAGACAACGCAGCATCTTCACGCTTGTCGTCCCAGAGGGCTCGCGGCTGATCTCTCCTGCATACTTCTCTCCTCTTCGAGCACACTCCATAGAGATGGCTGCAGCCAAGACAGAGATGCTTCTGCCTGCTCTGCAGATCTCAGACCACCTGAGCTTCCCTCACTCCCCCATGGATAACTACCCCAAGCTGGAAGAGATGATCATGCTCAACTCCGCAGGGACTCCCTTCCTCAATGCCTCTGCGCCTGAAGGAACGGGCTTCGGCTCTGGGGATCCGGGAGATCAGTTTGATCACCTTGCCGGAGGTAAGCACTGAAGCCTTATTCATTAAATGGCATAGGTAGAATGCCGCATGCTGGTTTTGTGTCGAGGAGTCATGTGTTTCACGAAAAAAGTTCATTCAATAGCCTATAAATGTATCTTCAATATTAAAAAAGATCAATATCAGAAGCATTGTGTATTAAAACTAAACCAATTTATACAAACTATTATTAAAGCAAAGAAATGTGAAAAGGTTAAATGACATTTTTCTTATTGATAAAAACAATTCTGAATTATTAAGCATGTTAAATGCCTTAAATGAATAGAGAATTTCATATTTGCAGAACTGCTTGTTTTCAAATGTAAAATATAGTAAAAACGGAATAAATCTAAGCTGCAAATGAGGGGAAGAAAGAAAGAGAGAGGGTTGACAGGAATGTGAAAGAGAACGAGCTTTGGGAAACGCACATGCAGATGGTTTATGCTTGTGCTGTCTCTCGTCTCCGAGGGAGATCGGTGAATGTGTGTGTGTGCGTTTGGGGGGAGCACCCCTGTGCTCCATCCGCACCTGCTGCTCTGTCTGAGATTGTCTCAACAGCCAGCAGGACCCCCAACTAAAACACCCCAGGGATCATTTATGTGCACTGAAATAGGATCAGGATAATTTAGAATAAACCAGCTGATATTTAACTCTCTTTTGCTCTGTTTTGTTATTGCCTCTGCAGACACACTCTCAGAAATTTCCATGGATAAACCTATGGCTGATCAAAGCTATACCCAACGGCTGCCCCCCATCTCTTATACCGGCCGTTTCACCCTCGAACCCGCCACCAACTGCAGCAACAGTCTGTGGGCTGAGCCCCTGTTCAGCCTGGTGAATGGGCTGGTGACCATCAACTCACCCCACACCTCCATCCAAACTTCTTCGAGCTCTCAGGCAACTCCCTCATCTTCCTCGTCTTCTATCGCCACCTCCTCTTCCACATCCAGTGCCAGCATGAGCTGCTCCATCCACCATAGCGAGCCCAACCCCATCTATTCGGCAGCACCCACCTACTCCAGCGCCAGTCCAGACATCTTCCCTGAGCCCGGCGCAAACTTTCCCACCACGGTTTGCACCACACTGCAGTACCCTTCTTCGACTTACTCCAACAACAAGGCCACCAGCTTCCCTGTGCCAATAATCCCAGACTATCTGTTCCCCCAGCAACAAAGCGAGATCAACTTGGTGGCCCCTGATCAGAAGCCCTTCCAGACCCAAGCAGGTCAGCAGCCCTCCCTGACGCCGTTGTCCACCATCAAGGCCTTTGCCACTCAGACGGGTTCTCAGGACCTGAAAAGCATTTACCAGTCTCCGCTCATCAAGCCCAACCGCATGCGCAAGTACCCCAACCGGCCCAGCAAGACACCCCCACATGAGCGCCCTTATGCATGCCCCATGGAGACCTGCGACCGTCGCTTCTCACGTTCAGACGAGCTGACGCGTCACATCCGCATCCACACGGGCCAGAAGCCCTTCCAGTGCCGCATCTGCATGCGCAACTTCAGCCGCAGCGACCACCTGACAACCCACATCCGCACGCACACCGGTGAGAAGCCTTTCGCTTGCGAGATCTGTGGCCGCAAGTTCGCCCGCAGCGACGAGCGCAAACGGCACACTAAGATCCATCTCCGGCAAAAGGACAAGAAGGCAGAGAAAGGCGCTGTGGCTGGACAGAGCTCGATTTCCAGCATCTCCCTCTCAGCCTCATCTCCAGTGTCCAGTTATCCCTCTCCCATCACATCCTACCCATCCCCGGTGTCCTCTTTCCCTTCCCCTGTGAATTCCTGCTACTCCTCACCCGTCCACAATTCCTACCCCTCCCCTTCCATCGCAACCACCTACCCCTGCGCAACCAGCTCCTTCCAGACACAGATGGCCAACTCCTTCTCGTCCTCGGTGGCCGGTAACATCTACAGTTCTCCCGTCACCACCCCGCTTCCCGACATGCAGGCTGCTCTGTCCCCGCGGACAGTAGACATCTGCTGAGACTTTTGCCACCCTCCGGCCTCCACTTGCTCAAAACAGAAAGCATCAATGACTTTGAAATCCCCTCTGCAAGAAGCACTTTTCTGTCCATGCTCCCAACATGGTCCAGTTGCAAAACAGTCAAAGACTCTGCAAGAACATTTGAAAACAAAGGGATTTTTGTGTCGTTCTCCCCCATCGAAAATCCTTTCCTTTCAAACGAGACTCGAACGACAAACAAAAGCAACAGGCTTCGGCACGTTTCTCTTAAGACTGTGCATGCACAGACGTACTTGCAACGCAGAATGAGGACATTAATGGTGTAATGGAAGCCTGTGGGCTTCAGGCTGAGAAGCTTGACTCGACAGGTGTACAGTTACAAAAGACATTTGATGAATAATATACATAAGCTACAGTATATTGTACATGTGCCATGTTTCCTTTTCGTTTTGACCTTTTCGTACCATTGTTGTGAAAATTGATTTGAATATTTGCATTGTATTATTCTCAATTGAGCAGGGCCATATTTTATAAGATACATTCTGTATTACGTAGTAAAAATGCTGTGATAAGTTCTTGACCTTGTTTGACTAGAAGCACTTAAGTACTCTGACGCATGTGGAAGCGTGATGTTCGTTTCTCTTATTTTGTAAATATCATCCACTGGTACTATCTTTCTCTTTATCAAATGTGACAACAAAAATCTGCTAAACGGAGGGGAAAACATCCGAAAAGAATCACAACCACAAATCTTTAATTGTTTTGGTGCCTTTTGTGAAGCCTTGCAGATGTTTTGACAGGTATCAGCATGTGGATGCTTTGCATCTAGCCTTAAGGTGGAAGGGATCTCTTTTTTTGTTCTCTTTTCGTTTTTCTTTTCTATATTCAGAAAGTCATTTCAAGGATAGAAGGGAATGAATATGAGGGCACTGCATTTCTTTGGGATGTAAGCAAAAAAGAAAACTATAAACTATATTTTTGTAACGAAATGTACATATCTACATCTTGAGGAGTTGGAATGCTGTAGTTACCTACTGAGTAGGCATGGGATTTTTTGTATGTTATTTACATGCGGTCCATTATTTTGTTGTAATTTTAATTTTGTATTTGTGTTTGTTCAACAAAGTGACTGTTTATGGCTTCTAAACACATTGAATGCGCTTACTGCCAATGGGATATTTGGTGTACAAGATATCCTTCAAGAACAGAAATATAAATAAAACATAAATATATAAATATATATGTTGAAGCTCTGTCGTCCTTTTCATCGCTTAGCAACAGGTTTGTGAAATTTCACACGTCTCGATGAATACTGCTTCATAGAGTGTAGGCATAGATTTAGCCTTGCATATTAAAACAATTTAGTATAATACTCTCTGAAACTATTACTTTATGGCTTCAAGTGAATCACATTTTAATTAAAAAAACTTTTCCTCACATATTAAAACTAATAATGACTTCAATACATAATACAATTTCACAATAAAATGTAGTATTCAAATAACAAAGATGTATGCAATGTGTCATATATATTGCTCAGACCAATAATTAAAAAGTTTCACCCTAAAACAGAGTAGAGAGTTTCAAAATGAGACATTATAAAGTTTTACAATTAGGAACTAGCTTAGCTTTGAAAGCATCCAACCTCTCAATCTAACAATCAATCACGTCTCACATAAAAAAGACCTCAAATAAAACTGCAATATAACCCAGAGCAAAAGAAAGAAAAGAAAAAAATAAGAAAAAAATAAACTTGACATAAAAAAATATATGTACTGATGCATTCTTTTGTTCAAAAGTTTGGAAAGTCGAGAAGCCAATCATGGAGTTGATAACCCAGATCAGATTGTCTCTCTTTATTACTTATCAAAAGAGCTCCTGAGTGTCATGAGAATATGTTATCAAAAGATAGTATGTACGAATGTGACTTGATGCGCTTGGGGCTTAATTATACATAGATAGCAATCTTGTAAAATCAGTCGACACTAATAAGACCCCTTTGTAATGGGCTTCCGTGTCGATTGGGTTTGTCAGGGGAAAAAAGTCTCAGTATCGAAGTTCCTTTTAAGAAAGGCAGCTTTTACGCTATTTTATGTTTTACCTTCCAACATGAATGCTTTGTAAAGGAAAAATAATAATCTGCTCATACTAATTTCACTGCCACCAAAAAGATCAAATAAATGAACGCTCTCATTCTCTGTCTCGCTCTCGCTCTCTCTCTCTTTACCGTCTTGGCATCCTTACATGCTTTGTGTGCTTGTTATAGCTTGGTTAATCTCTCTTGTCAGAGACGATACAAATTGAACAGATTTAATGTGACAGAAATTGTGGGTGTGTAGGCAAATGTGTAGTGTGTCTATAGATGTATTTCCTTGCTCATCACGGCCAGGCAGATTGTGTTTCAGCGTCAGAGCAACATAACAAAATATAACAAAATAGCCGAGAAAGAAATCATGTTTGTTGAGCAAATGTTGATAGTCCAATTGGAGCACTGCTTGATACATTAAATCTCAGACCTAAAGGGTGTGTCGGACGTCTTGGGATAGAAATGTTGGCTTGTGTTTGTGCAAGGGGGACTTTCCCAAACTATGAGGCAATATCAGCACAAAAGATGAAGCCACAAAACAGCTCCACGATCCAAACGCAGCTAAAGGAAGAACGAGCAGTTGAAGAAAAAGAACAACACAAAGGGGCGTAATTAGGGTAATTGGTCTCATAATCCCAAATTGACTTGTAGGAATCACAATGAAGAAACCCTATGCACGGGATCACTGTGACGGACTTTTGTTCTCACTCGCTCACATTCCTCCAGCGAGACCCCTCACTCTGCAATACTGAAAGGATCAGCAGGAATTTTCATGATGGTTTAGGCTGATTCATTGTGGTTAAAATCTATCTTGGTGCTGGTTTAAAGAATGGACCACCTGCCAAAAAGTTGTTCAAAAACATGAACTTTCTGGTTGAAGGGAATTTTATTGGTTAAAGATACAGTTTGCTTAAAATTATTATCATTTAGGCCTACTCACCAAAAATAAAATTTATTTACAACCCAGTCTCATAGGAATTTGTTAAATTGTCACAAACTTTAATCTATTAATTCGTGTTCATCAACACGAATTTCCTCTTATTTTCCATACACAGGCCACGTGTATGTACATTTAAATACTTCTTACCTGAAGTCACAAATACTTTCGGAGTTGGCTAACCAACACCTTACTTCAACGTAAACCCTAAAATCACTGCTGCAAAGCATAATTTAGCTATATTGCTAGTTTCACGAGGTGGCAAAGCAATGATAAGTCATATCATACCCAACAATCGAATAAGATCGTAGGAAATAGGAATTCACACGAATGAGCCACCTTTTTAAATAGGTATGAATTTTCCATCAGATTGCGTATGCATATGAGAGAAAGTCGTGCCTGGGTGACATGCAAAAATTACATGGTGACTGACACAAAAAAAGGGGGAAGTTTGTGTTGAAGAACACAAATTAATAGATTAAGCTTCGTGACAATTTCACGAATTGCTGTGAGACTGTGTTGGTATTTAATATGTATGCAGTTATTTTTCCACACAATAGGACAAATTGTAGAATCTTGCCATATGACAACGGGCCGTCAAACTCATTGATAAGTCATTCATCCAAATCATGTGACAAATAAACCAGAGAAGAACTGGTTGCTTGATAATTTCTCAAATTTTGTCACCTGTTGGCGTTTGCGTTCCCTGCCACTGTTGCTTATGGCTTGCTTAACTGGATCACCGATAATAATAACAATTTGAATCTAAGGAAAATGGCGGATGAGAACAAAACTTAAACACCGTTATCTGACGTTGATAGATTATTCAATTTAGTTTATACAATTATAACATTGACACTGTCAATGCTGACTTTTCTTATCGACCGTGCGACCCAACAGGCATATGAATAAGAAAACATTTACACGCACAAAGCGTGGCAAGAATAGAGCAAACAAAATCCACACAAATAAAGACCTACTCATAGAAATGTTTTATTTTTCTAGGCTCTTCTCTCTTTATTTCGACATTACAGGCTAATTCACGCTCAAAAATAGTTTTTTCCAAAGCATCTGTGACAACAAACCACAATCCCCAGAACTGTGGTCATTTCACAACAGAGTTTCATATTCAACAGGCATCGCACGGCGCTATGCTAGCAGCGCACTAGCATCATCTGAAGACTCTGCAGGAAGAGGGAATAGAAAACGCAGTCGCACGCCAAGTTTAAAGCTGGCTTTGTGACAACATGCCCCTCACGCCCAACTTGAGAGCTAAAAGGAGCCCTTTAAAGTGTGCTGGATGTGTTGATAATGTTTTCCCTTTGCTGTCTTTTGAAGCGACTGAGTTGCTTTTGCTTGTATCAAAGTTGACTGCCTGACACTAAGGGCTTGTTCAGTTTTGGAGAAAGCGAGAGATGGAGAGAGAAAGGCAGGAGGATGCATGGCTTATTTCCCCACTCGTCTGCTTAACAATAAAGCCACCTCACCAATTCTCCCATGAGCCTCCACTTCAAGGCGGCTGCCTGTTAGAATAAGTGTTTGTTCTATTATTCTTTTTGGACCTTTTTAGGGAGGAGCGTGGAAAGGCAAGAATGAAAGAGAGAAGACGTGCGCTCATGCTCCATGGTATTCGTTGACTGGCTCTCCGTCCCTGTGCCCAGATAAACGGCATATGCTAATAAGCTCACTCCATTTCTGATGCAAGGTCCGTACGTATCTCTCTCTCTCTTTCTCTCTGTCGTTTTCTCCCTTTCATCCAGCTACAAATGCTTTCTTATTGCATCTTTGCCCTCAGGCCTTTTAAGATCTCTTTTTGAAATATGCCGTTTGATAAGCACATCATTGGCTAAGTCCCCACAGTGATTAGGGCTTGACTTTAATGTGCAGGCGACAGAAATAAGAAAAAGGAATGATAGAGGGGAAAAGACAGAGAGAGGGAGAATTGATGATGTTGAGGCATGAAGCGTTTCACTTCAAGTCTCAAATCTACTCACCTCTTCCCTGTTGAAAGAAATTAGGATGCACTTTAGATCAGACCTTCTCACCTGTTCTTTTTAAATTGTTGAGGGAAATAATGACCAGACTCTGTATTGGTTGAAAATAGGGAGTTAAAATAAAGTAGGAAAAAATGCCACTTCTAGGATGTTCTGGGTGGTTTTGGTGTTTCTTTGTGGTTACTGGGGAGTTGCACCTTAATGTGTTTTGTACGTTCATTTTTACTTTATGAGCCTGTGAAGAAATAAACCTTTGGAAATGCATGAAAGTTTTTTGAAAGCTACAGCGCTATATAGCAAATTTGTGAAACCGGTGACACAATGAGCATTCATGCTATGTGTACAAGTACTTCAAAATGTGCGCAGGTCATAGTGTTTCTATACAAAGTGACATCATGAACTACTAGCCTGGCATAATACAATGTAACAATGGTGTAACAATGGTTGACAATGTTGTCGTCTATATAATAAACTAGTAGTAATAGTGGAAGAATGCTAACTCTTTTTGAACCCCATTAGCGAACATGAATTAGTTGATTTACCTTTTTTGTTCTGTTGAACTTAAAAGAAGAAACTTTGAAGAGTCCAGGACAGCAGACAGTTCTTGGGAACGTTTTCCTACCATTGTCATTTTTCCAATTATTGTAGTCAATGGGGTCCAAGTATTGTTTGGTTACAAGCATTCGTCCAAATATCCTTCTCTGTGTTCAACCATAACAAAGAAATGTATACAGGTTTGGAACAACTAGAGAGTAAGTCATGACAGAATTTTCACTTTTAGGTGAACTATCCCTTTAAGTCTGTTTAAGTATATTTGTTTAACTCTCTTACTCTAAGCAAAGGCAATTGCATTTATGTTGTTTCTTGGTAAAGCACTGATATCTTTCCTTGCATCATTTACTTGCCTCATAAATTCCTCCCACAAAATTGCCCTGATGTTTGAATCCTTGCAACCGATGATAATCATCAAATGCATGAGTGTTTGCGTTAAAACCACAGAAACATTTCAATGTTCACTCAGAAGTATACACTTGCTCAATGTCTCATCAATAATGTATTTCCTATCTGCCAATGGACCATGCGCTATTATATGAACGTTCACAGCTGTTTCGCTACGAGCTGTCCACACCGGTCGTGACTAATATAAGGCATAAAGTAGTTTTCCTCCCGTAGGGTTTGTATTTCACAGTAAAGCTATCCATCTGTTATATGAAGGTGTTCCACACAGGGCAACTTTTGGGGCACTAATGTTGTTTTGGAAACAGACATCAATTTCAGCAGGCACATTATTACTCAAGTTTAAAACTCTCGCCCCATTTAAGATTTTAGAAATGCTGGCTGGTAGTAAAGTTGCTTGCTTGTGTTGTATAGGACTTATTTTACAATTCAGTTCACTAAATGAAGATTAAGGTTGCTGATCTTGTAAGAGGTTCTTCAAGTATGAAGTAGAAGAGAGGAGGTCCCGAAACGTCTCTTGTCTGTTTCTCATTTGGTGGGACAAGGTTAATCAGACAATCTTTTAATTGCAATTCAAGATCTCCCATCACCAACACATTTGCACAATAACTGTGCTCACGTTTTTTACTTGCATATGGGAGTGTGCTTAGATGCAACATAAGATGTGTTGTGCAATGATACACAAGTATTTTATATTGGACATGGCTCCTGAGCAACCAAGGGATCAAAAAATTGTGTATTCAAAAAGAAATAAAGGTTAGGAGTGCAGCAGGAATTACATATTTTTGAAGGCCAACCTGGAAGTTAGTGCTGCACTGGTTCCTTCAACCAAAAAACCCATTGAATTTTTTCCACAGAACTTTGGAAAGTGGCAAAAAATCAGCTCTGTGATTAACAATGAGTTACGATTCATACACATTTTGCCTATCAAGATAATCTTTAGAAATCAAAACAACATTTATAATTTTTGAAGCCTTAATACAATCGGCAGAAGTAAAGTGCTAACATCAGGCTATAAACAGACTACACAACTCTCGCTCAATATCAACGTAACCACCACATTATTTAATAAACATTATTAAAAACGTGCTCCCTGATATATAATTACTCCGTCATTAAACCCACATCCACTATTTTTGATATTTGTTTCTATGTTACATGATGATGTTTATGTTTGATGACATCCCCGTCCGTTGTCACATTTTGCAGCGTGTTAGCAAGCGCAGTTTTAACACTCTATTAATGTTTCATTTTGTAAATTTTGTTGTCAATAAGGGTATTTTTTTTGCTTTCAAACCTATCCACAATTGTTATCATTACAATATTGCATTTTATTTTCTACATTTAGCAAAGACCCTGGTCTCGCTATGAAACCATTGTTATAGTATTTATAGTGTATCTGCCCCGGAGCATGATTTCAGTTCATTTCAGTGTAAATAGCTTTGATAGTAAAGCTTCTGTTGAGAACATATGTGAATGTTTTACATTCTATTTCATACCAAGACTGAAGGAAATGTGATCCATAAGGTCAGTAACTGTCAAATTACCGAGCGAGTCGAGTGCTACAGATGTGAAATCACATCTGCGATCATTCATGCTCTGGGAAACTGCAGTAGCCAGCGGTGACATCATGCAATCTGCTGCACAAGAGGAGCATCAGTCTGGACGCATCACACATCTGCTCAATACACAGAGAAGGATCCGTTGGTGAAAGGTGAGCATGTAATGTCACAACTCCTCATTAGAATTCTATAGAAAATGTGGAAAAATAAAAAGGTTGCATAATGACCCATGTGGCATAAAGCAGATCTGAACGTGTGTGAATTCCCCCACTGCATATTGTCCTGCTGGTCTAGAAGACAGAGCTCTGGGCAGAATGTTCCGCATGTCCTGTGTCATTTTACACCTTCGGCGCTTTCATGCCAGTGATGTCACTTCACTTCAGCCGTAACACACACCACCTGTCAATTACAGAGTGAGCAGCTTCTCACCATTGTGCTGACACCTGCCCTGACGCACACAAATACACACATACAGCACAAACAACTGTCCATCTCTGTTCACTGTAAAATAACTCCACTTTGTAGGCAAAGGCATATTTATCTCAAAGTATTTTTTTTGATTTCCTGATTTCGCTGAAATGAAAATGCATTTACGCACAACCTCTTATCATGTTAAACAAAAGCTGCAGATCGCCCAGCCTGGCCATTTCTAGCCACCACAGCAGAGCAAGCCATCACAAATCCATCATTTGTTAGGTAATCCCATCATGTGTGAACTTTAGCTGTGATAAATAGTGCAATAAGTGATATGAATGAAACATTACAGTAAGACATCCAAACAATGCCTTTCTGCATGCTAAAGCCACTGACTAATGGCACGCCATTAACAATGATGACCACTTCATCAAACGATTCCAGATGAGAAAAGCTGATGTCAAAATGAAGAATACGTAATGAGACATGTATACATCAGATCTGCAGTATAACTGCTCAAAGGCGACCATGTACATTGTACAAAGTCTGTATTTTCTATATCATGCGTGAAAGTACCATACACTGTAGAGCTATTTGATGTGAGATTTAAATAACAAGATGTTTCTTGTTTTTATATATTTGTTTTCCTATCTACACTCTCAAAAACTCTTCATTGCCGTAGAAGAACCTTTTGGTTCCATGAAGAACCTGTAACATCTGAAGAACCTTTCTGTTTCACAAAAGCGAAAGGTTCTTCAGGTTATAAGAAAGTAAGAAAGAGATGGTCCTTCAAAGAAACGTTGGCTTAATGGTTCTTCTATGGCCTCCCTGTGAAGAACCTTTTAAGCACCTTTATCTTTAAGAGTGTATGCAGACGTTTTCTTATGTCGCTACTTATAAAAGGCTTTCTAAGAAGCTGCTTGGCAACAATGCAAACCTGTGTAAAGCGCTAAAGAAATGCATTTGAATTGACTATGTTGTTTGAAAACATCAATGAAATTGGTGATATAAAAATACAATTTGATTCAGTAAAAATACAGCACAAACAAAACTCAGAGATGTAAAATTGGGAGGTATGAAAGTTGCTGACAAAAAAAAACAATAATAAAAGAAACATCATATCTCAGAAGGGTTAAGCTCCTGTTCTGAATGTATTAGTATGTTGTATCTGCATGCACATCCAGGGATTATAGTTTTTGGCTGTTGTTGTTGTGTGGTTGAGAATAGTTGTTTTCTTTGCCTCTGTTGCCACAGGCATCCTTGCAGGGACGCGAGATTGGGAATTCAAATACTGCTTAGTGACAGTCTTTGTAATGTACGCATCTACAAGACAAGCAGAATACGACGTGAATGCCGCTGTGGTTACATAGCTGCGAGGTCATGGATCCGCACAACGTGGCAAACCAAAGGCACTGAAAAGTATTCAATCCGTTCAAAAGACGGAAAGAATGAGGACCATCTTGTTTGTATGTCTGCCCGAGTCAAAATGCCTGGCACCCTTCACTTTCCTGTGCTCCCTGCATGCTCGTCTTTGAAACAGTGAAAGAAACTGTGGTATTTTTAGGATCCTTGTGATGAGGTGGAACCAATCTCTCTTCTCTATGGAGGCTGATGTCACCCGGGTGCGTGGGCATGTGGCAGGGATGCTGGGCTACCTGCTGTGAAAATGTGTAGTCTCTTACCACCCAGAAATTAGAGCAATACAAATTACATACTAATACAAGCTGTGCAGAGGCCGCATGTAATAGATTGCAGAAATGCACATTGACCAGTGAAGATATGTTCGGTGGACTGATTGCTGGCTGCAAGGTCTCACATCTTCTGATTTTTTATGGAAACACTGTGTAAATACTTTTAACCGTTTCTGGTTACATTAAAGATCTGAGCTTTGTAGTCTATGTAGAGCTCTTAAGGAAATTCAAGTTGTTGGACTTGACAACATACAGCCTACATTTTATACACATATCTTTAACCATTAAATGGATTCCATTATAGACCATTGATTCTGTTATTCATCTCTCAGATGTAATGTCTAATAGTTAAAGGTCCAGTGTGCGAAATTTAGCGGCATCTAGCGGTTATGTTGCGAACTGCAACCAACGGCTCACTCCACCCCTCCCTTTCGAAATACTATGATGTCTGACACAGAATTAAGACATTGTCACGTTTTGGCTTCTTTGCCAAAGTAGATAACGTATTTAGGATACATGCTCTGTTGAGCAGTTTGTCCATTTAGGGCTACTCAACAAACAACATGACAAATTCAATGTAATGTATATTACATCTAGATTTAATATTCATGTAAATGTAATGTATATAGGTGTATGTAGATAGAAATAGCTCATTCTAACGTCGTTCTAACCTCATCGTGTGTTCATCCTCGTGTCATACAAAACCTGTGGACCCCAAAAGAAGAGAAAAATTGCCCAGCGGTTTTGTGTCCACACAATGGAAGGCAACAGAGGCCGATGAAAGAGTAAAGGTTACATAACAAAATAATACAATTTGGGCTCTTTTGTTAACATTTCAAATTAGAATACATCACATCAAAATTGAAATTTGATAATTAATCTGAAGTAACTTAATTTTATGCATTTTTAGTACTGTTGCAATGCATTGTGGGATTGCCCAGTCAATTCTGCCTTTATTCTGCTTTAACCGCTGTGTTGAATAGGCTTCAGAATAGAACTGTTGTCTCACCGTTCCATCACTTATACCGACAGATCAGTCACACCAATTAACTCTCTATATCTACTGTTATTTGTTCGGTCACTATATATAGATATTTTGACCATATATGTGGGCAAGCTCCATCGTTCATATCGAGGGCAGTCCACATACCAGCCTAAGCATGTAAAGTGCTAATGCAATACATCTCATGTGCTTTTAACATGTTACCGTCCATTACCGCCACACTCATGTGTATTCACATCTCTGACCTGCAGCTTTTAAAGGTTAAACACAAAATCACTAGAGGCAAAAAGAAAAGAAAAACACACTCACTTTCCCTAAAAACCTTGCCGCTCGGTCACCCGTCCTCATTACACCGTTAAGCCGTGATTGGATTGCGGACCCGGTCTGTCAAGCAGCAGCGGCGCTATAAATACACAATAACCCCCTCTAACCTCCCCCACTTCTAACCCGCACTATTCTCTGCTTCTAATGTACGTGAAGCCTCGGATAATTGCGTCGGATTACAAAGGAGTACCTCGCAGGTATTTTTCCCCTCTCTCCCCGCTGGAAATACCGGCTCTTTTAAGTGTTATTCACACCAGCCGTCTACGGCTCAGCCACGGACCCCGATACGGCCTAATAGAACTCCATTGTGAGTAATGACCCTCCGATCCGCGCTGTTATTCCATCTAGTTCAACAGGCTAAAAGCTCGCATGAGAATGGAAATGAGCTCAATGCTTTTACACGTCGGCTCCGGTTTGCCAGGCATTCTCCTCCGGTGCATATTGGCCTTTGAAGTTGATGTAACTTATTGGCTGTAATGTTCTCAGGAATCTCAATATCACATGTTAAAAGAAATGATTTGAAAAGAGACTCTGTGAATATGTCAGTGTGCATCGCAATGTCGCTCTTTGACCACTTTCACCACTTTGACCAGGCTCACAGAAGGTCAGCGTCTATAGAGACGTTTACATGGCCCCCAAAAAAGAAACTACACAAATGTGTGAGATGCTGACTTTTAGAAACGTTCGATTTGAAAAAGCGTGAAATCATGGTCATGAGGTAGCTTTCTATGATCAGACGACGCACTCTGCTCATGAAAATAGAAAATCAGACTGTTTACTTTAATGGAGTAGAAATTTCCTTTCAAGCTCTCATCAAAAGCCTGGTGACATTAATGGATGTCAGAAAGCAATTATCAGCATATGTTAAGGTTGAAGAGGTAAGTGATAAATGCATTCGAAGACACACTCTTAGACACACACACACACACACACAACGCTTTTAAGGTGCAATGTGTAATTTCTGTGCCATTAGTGGGAAACGGAAGAAACAGTTTTCAATCAATTTACCTAATCACTCACTTGTCCTCCATTTGATGGGCAAACTAACAGCCCCGCCTCAAACTCACACCACAGGTTAAGTGGACATTGTTATGGTAAAGCTACAGTTTTTAAATTCCTCCAGAAAATCTCCAGAATGGCTTACAGTTGCATATTAATTTACACAAGACAAAGTGTTTTAACATGGACACAATAAAGCCCTAAAGCTATAATTTCATTCAATTATTCAGATTTCTTTTCTAACTGACAAAAATAAGTATACCTCATTAAAATTTTGTTTAGTGTCCTTAAGCAAAACTTATGTAGATAATAAGTAAACTTGATGTAAGTACCAGAACTTTAAAATTATTAAGATCACTATTGCAATACTTTGGACTTTTGCCCTCAAAGTTTGTTCGATCAATGTTAATGCGAATTTATAATGTTTGTGTTTGTTGGCGTTTGTTGGTTCAATGTCAATGAGAATTTATTATGTTGGTGGTAGTTGGCGTTTGTTGGATCAATGCATGAGAATTTATTATGTTGGTGTTGGTTGGCGTTTGTTGGATCAATGTCAATGAGAATGTATAATGTTAGTGTTTGTTGCATTTTTTGGATCAATGCCAATTCATAATATTAGAGTTTGTTGGTGTTGGTGTTTGTTGGATCATTGTCAATTATAATTTATAACCTTGGCTATTTTTGCCGTTTGTTTGTTGGATCAGTGTGAATTAACCTAACAGTCGTGAATCTTGAGTACACAACTGGTTTACATGTTCAACATGTTTCTGAGAACGTCATATAGTATTTGAGATGTAAATGCAGAATGAAAGTAGACTGACTTTCTTTTTTTATGCAACGCATACTAATAGCACACTTATATACACTTGTTTTCTTTTATAAGGGAGGTTGTAAACCACTGTCACAGCTGAACTGTCTCTGCATTTTCTCTGGGAACGATCTCTAAATGAATGAAGGAAGGGAATACGCATTCCTCCACCCAGAGGAATGCTGGCAGTACCCCACATGTGTCCCATGAACGCACTGTAAAGCCCTGGACCCTAACAAACTTACTGAGGGAAGTAACTTCCTGTGAGAAGCACATTATTTACTATTGGACGCTGAGCCAACTCCTGCATGTATGTGTGTGTTGGTGTTTGTATATTCACACATGTATAATGGATCCCTAAAATAATGGATCCATCACAAAAAAGACAAATAAAAACACATCTGCAAGATATGCCAACCAGTGTGAGCAGTATTTGTCCGCTTGTTTTAGATTCAAGAGCAACACAAATGCACACATACAAAAAATCTGTGCATTTTTGACAGTCAGGTTGTCATAATTCTCAGTTGGTTGCACAATGCATTATTAGCACAACGGTGATAGGTTTGATTTGCAGGCAGAAATGAGAAAAATAATAATGAAACTACTAAATACTTTCCTGTAGCTCAGTGGTAAGAGCATGGCGCCAGCAATGCCAAGATCATGGATTCGATCCCAGGTATTGAGCATACTCAGATACAAATGTATAATAGAAGCCAATGTAAGTCGCTTTGGATAAAAGCGTCTGCCCAATGCATAAATGTCAAACATAAATGAACTTTGAATCCACTGTAAGTCGCATCGGATAGAAGCGAAATCTGCTAAATCTGCCAAATGTGTAAAAACAAATGCAAAACGACAGGCAATTAAAGGTATCTCTTCTGTGAATTTCTGTCCTAACCAGCCACAGATGAGCAACAAGACAATTTGTCCCGAGTAGTACGATATGAAACATCCAATATAATTTGAATGGCTGTGAATGTTGCATCACACTACGTTATCACTTTCAGCTTGGAGAGAAAAATTTCATGTCGCTGAAAAGTTACAGTTGGACACTGTGTAATGAGTCAGGGTGAACAGTCTCAAAATAATGACAGCATGTGCCAAAGCTCCGTGACAGATGGACACTTCACAAGATACGTTGCTGCTTAAGTACAGATTCAAACATTGCAACAGAATTGGATCAGCACGCCTGAGACCCAGTCTCACCCAAACTGTACATCATGAGCGTTAAAAAACTAAGGTTTATGGGAAGGATGCAACAATTTGGGTTCAGTGTCGGTGCATAGAGGTGCATAAACTATTGTGCAGAACAGGTCTCTGGAGCAATCGGAAAGTAATATGTGACCCTGGAGCACAAAACCACAGGAACTTTTTAGGAAAAGACAAAAATACAGTGTAGGGGTCAAAATTATCGATCTTTAGATTTAGAGTTTCAAACGGTTGTATCTCAGCCAGATATTGTCATATTATTACAGCTCAGACATCAATAGAAAGTTTATTATTCAACTTTCAGATTATGTAAAAATCTCAATTTCTAAAAATTTACCAATGAGATTGGTTTTGTTGTTCAGGGTCACATGATGGTCTCATGAGATATATTTCACCCTATTTCACAGGGTGATCAAGTAAGACTCAAATCAACACACAAAATAAAGAAATAAGAACAACATGATGAATTCAATGTAAAGGGATACCCAGCCGGAAATGAGAAATTTCAATAGATCCCCCAAAATTACACATTGGACCAATTCGTAGCTAACATGAACTATGAACAATTGTCATAATCACATTTATTCTTCGTAGTCATTTTCAGCATTTACTAATACATTATTGACTTTTAATATTAGTTATTGCATCAATATCTGACAAATAATTGTATTGACAATAACTAAAACTAACAAGAATCAATACATGATGAAAAACTATATTGCTCATAGTTGACCCATTTACTTCTTACTTCTGAGCTCAATAACAAATACAACTTTATTGTAAACTGTTATGAAAATATTTTACTTCACCAGATTAAATTAAATACATTGACAGACGATGTAAAAATAAAACAATAATGGTCAAATTCAAATCCAATGTGTGATGTCTGAATTTAGAAATCTGATTCTGAGTTCAGGTTACTTGCAATTCACATTTCTTTCAAGACACCCTCTTCAGGTACAGCAGCATTCTTGGAGGGACGGTGTAGGTGAAAGGTGGCCTGGCTGGGTTTCAGATCAGTGGCATCAGT
The DNA here is from genome assembly GCA_029783895.1 of Triplophysa bombifrons. NCBI lineage: Eukaryota > Metazoa > Chordata > Actinopteri > Cypriniformes > Nemacheilidae > Triplophysa > Triplophysa bombifrons. The sequence continues at coordinate 19,273,414 of CM056464.1, forward strand.
ATTTTTTTTTATGTTTACACTATATCCTTCATCACCTCCGTGTTTGGGAACCAGCCTGCAGATGTCACAAAGAAAATTAATTATTAAACATAATAATTGAGGCTTATATAAAAATGCAACAAAATTACAGTTTCCACAATGTATAGAAACCTACAGTGACGTGTGTGTGTGTTTGTAGAGAACCCACACTGTTGATCGACATAACGTGTGTTGGTGGTGTTTAGGTCTGAACGTATGTCATGTACTAACAACATATGTCTGCTTCACCACCCGATGTCTGTGACAACCCTCATGTCTGCAGCCCATCCTTGCTTTGTGTGCAAACACACACACCCATCCATCATTTTCCCCTTTTCTATACACAATAAGAGCAGGTGTATGGACTTACACGTGTCACATGCAGAGTAGATTTATTATCACACACACAAACGCTGTCACTCTTTACGGTATGATAAAAAAGTTATCTGAGTTGCATCTGTGCCTCTTTAGATATTAAAAAAGCAATATTTTCATATTATTAAACAAACATGCACCTGCAATACCTATCTATGTACTTTTTTATGTAAATATTGCCAGGAATTATGGAGCTGTTTTAAATTATACAGAGGCTGTTCTGGTCTATTCGCCTTAGATTCACAGGCTGTCACAAATACTATCATGAAAGTCCCATGAACATATCTGCTAATATACCTCATTACCTTTACATTCAGTCCCTTTAGTCAGCAGCGATCGAAGATAACTTAATGAACGTTTATTGATCTGTACTTATGGAGGTGCAGTCAATCATCTCACACAGTACTCACCGTTAATATATAGATATGCCTTAAATATCACAGCAGCATGTCTGTGATTCTGTTCACTTCCTTCCTTTCTCATGTGGAAACAGATACCAATATTAGAACATGATCAATGTAAAATGTCAGATGTTCCCCTGCACATGAGCTAAGGAGGTCATATAGAAATCTTTTATTTGGACCAAGTGTCTGTACAGACTACAGCTGTCAATGGCTTGTTTGGCTTTTAGTAGCTGTAGGAATTTCATACTAACACCATTTCAGTAACTCAATAAGGCAAAAAGCCAAGGCTGTGCACTGCAGTGATTTTACCATCGCTTCAGCCTCGGTTGGAGTGTAAAAAATTTAACCCTGCCTGCATGTGAAAATTCAGCTAAAGTCGTTTTTATGATTTAATGTTTTCTACACCAAACCATTCAACACAATTTCCAGAACATTATGTAAAAATATTTTTATTTGGGCTGAGGTCATGTCAAAGATTAAAACTGTAGTGAAATTAGTAATATAATTCAAACTTTGATGCTCATCTCATAATAAGATAGCCAGGATTGTATAGACATGTTACAAATATTTGATAAATAAGATAGCTGAGCATACAGTATCTCACAGGTTTTTCTTAGTAACAAAAGATGATTCACTTTTTCCACCTCTATTGTCAAGGGGGAAAAGGTTTAATGAACATTTTGTGACCTATTGTGATAAAATGGCCCTGGTAGTGGGGCATGTTGTCACAAATATTTATCACAGGCTTTTTAATAACGCACAAAAACTTGTGAAACAACAACACAAATGAGTGTTTTGTCCAAAATAGTAACATTATGTATAAATGTATAACAAACAACAGTAAAAAAAGTTCCACATATTGTAATTTTTCTATTTAAAGATGTTCTTTACATTTCTGCAGTTGTTCTTTTAACTCAAAACCTTGAAAAACACTAAAACAATCACTCTCACAATGCTCACTAAACTTAAAATGTTTCATCTTACAGTTTTGTGAGTTTTGTGTTTTATTTCCTTCAACCATTGTCATTTAATAAAACAAGTTTGAACAGTTTTGCTTTGTCTGTTGTGACACAAGGTTGACGACATACAGTAAGGAATGTGTGGCTTCGTGACTCTGCGCGCCCAAATGTTTGCTGAAGGGTTTGCTTTTTTTGTTATTTCATTTAAATGCGTACATGACCACAGTCTGAGCTGGAGGGATTAGCTTAGTTTAGCACAGTCACCACGAGCAGCGTAACAGAGCAGTACGGCTGGAGTACAGGGAGTGGCTTCAGCCACCAACACACAAACACACACATATGAACACACGCTGTGGCCCAGGCCCTGAAATCTCTCCCTCTCCCGCTGCGTGTCATGTGATCCGAGCTTAGGGAACCAACCAGCTAAAGAAATGTGCTGTCTTTCGGCCAGCCAGGAAACCTTTGTGACCATACAAGGCAGTTCCTTCCCCAACTCTCGTCTTCCTGTTGGCTATGTATGGAGTTTCCTGTCCTTTCACTCCCTCCCTTTCACTCTTTTTTCTCTTTTTCAGTGTTGGCTGCCTGCCCTGGTAAACTGGCTGGGTGAAAACCTTTTTTCTTTCTCTGGCAGTTGCCGTTTTCTGTGTATGTGAAAAGCAGGCCAGAGGTTTCTGATTACTGATTGCTGCTGTGTGAAGGAATGGCAGCCGTGTGTGTGTGTGTGTGTGGCCACTATTATCTTAACACCATGTGAGATGGGGGTGTGGAGGCCTGTGTGTGAGGTGGACATGGTAGCGATATACATCGAATGCTGAGACCTACAGCCATTTTAAGTGTTTATATATGGTTAGATGCATGATGTGTGCGAGCATTTCGATTTTAAGCTAAATGTAGATGCGCCTTAGGGAATGTGTATAACTGGTCACCGATAAGTTTACTTTTTCTTATTTTTACTCCGACTTGTTTATTGTGGAGTGTGTATAAGAGCAACTATTTAATGCAGCATCTTTATTAACATGAGATCATAAAGGCTGTATGCGTAATTATTATAAAAGAAATACCAAAGCAAAATGCATCTCGCATTAGCATTTGTAAGCTTCCAAAAAGTGTTTTATGTTTCATTTATTGTGTGTTTGAAAAGTATGTTTTATGTGTTCTGTGAATTTTTAATGACCCTGATATTTCTAGGAACTGACTAAAACAAGATTGCGAAAAGAAAACATGTATTAGTTGGGTTGTAAAAGCTCTATTAACCTAACGATTAGGATAAAAAATGTTTTTGTAGTATAGATTTAAACACATGCAGTCTCAGGAAAAGATCTAACCACCATACAGTATCCCTAATACAGTATACAGTATCTGAAAATAATTTATTTTCTTTATGCTAAGCAGTTCATGTATGTGCACATTATGTCTATAAGACTCACATTGTGTTACAAACACAAAAAAATGTTTAGGCCTATAATGATTTCAAGTTATAGTCGCCTGTAAATGTATCAAGGAGCATCTTTCTTTCTGGCAGTGAAGCCAACCGGACTATCCTCACATAGATTGCGGTAGATGTCTTTTACATCATATGTCTGAACATGCTTTTTCCTGCTACAATGTCTGCGCTAATCCATTACTACGACAAAACCCGTATCTGAGCTAGTGACATCATTGCTTGCTAATCTCTGGACCAATGAAAGTCGGAGATTTGTTGCTTGCATCACAAACAGGATTGAACAGATTCCTCTGGCTCTGTGACTTGAGTGAGGCTCCACGACATACAATTATTCAGTTGTTTATCAGTTAAAAACATTATTTAATTGGATGAATTGGAAGTATCAGTTTGGTCTCAGACTTTCTCCTAAATTTCTTTTGGATAAATACAAAGAATTGGTGACAGTTGAGTATAGAGCTGTGAGTTATGTAGATACACAGCCCTGCTCATACTTGATAAACTTCATACATCTTAATAAACTTATTAAAATCTGTTGCAGGTCTATCTTGGCAAAATGTCATATTAATAATAATCGTAATGAAATATCAGATATTATAATTACATCTAAAATGATTGGACTGTTTTGTCAGTAGATTGAAGGTTCAGGTGAGATATTAAAGAGATAATGCATTCCACTGCTGAGGAGTTTATCAGACAAAATGTAAATATAGTAAATAAATACATTTTTATAATTATAAAACACATTAAAATGTATTCTTGAAAATGTTCCAAATCATTTCCTGATAATGACACGTATACAAACAGAACGAATAAAAACGGAATTTATGGTTCAATAACACACTTCAAAGACAGTATATGTGCGTCATTCACATATTTTTTAAGGTAATATGCCTCGTGTCTTCCTTTGAAGTACTCATCTGTCCTGCTTTCTGAACATGTGACAGGCGCAGTACGATTGCATACCTGTATAACTTTACATGTAAAATTAGCCTCAAGGTTGTTTTTTGTTCATTCAAGTTATTTCAAAACATTATCTGCACAGTAGCATAAACAAGCCCATCAAGGATACCCTGAATACTTTCATTATTACATTTTGAATTAAAAACACACAGACATTAAACTTCATATATTTAATGAACAATAAATTCACTCCAAAAAATCTGTTCAATGCAGATTGGACAACACTCATTTGTTTTTACAATTAAAGTCAACGGTGAATATCATTCTACTCTTGTATTCTAGTGTTACAATGATGCTTGAAACCCTCAAGGCCTTCATATTTTGGAGATGTGATGCCACAAATAGTAGTCTACTGTACTTGGCCTAACCTGGCAAAAGGAATCTTTGAGGGTGCTCCTCCAAAGACTGTATGTGCACTTCAAGGATTAAAAAGGGGGCCACTTAAAAATTGTGCACCCTTAAGTCAATCAAAAGCTGTATCTGACTCTATCTCCAGTTGGACTAGCAACGCTTGGTGACCAACATTCTTTAAAAATATTGTGTTCTGCAGAAGAACTAAAGTTTGAAATAACATGAGAGTGAGTTAATAATTAAACCATTTTCATTTTTGGGTGAACTATCCCTTTAAATGACTGTGAACAAGCTCCCCCTAGAGTTGAGGAGGTACAACATCAAATGGAGAGGAAATGTGGATTTCTGTCCTAAAATGTTATTCTGTATTCACTTACTTAGCTAGATAGATAATGTTCAGGCCAACTCTATTTTTATAATACCTTTTGGGGACAAAGGTATATGGGGAGACAACATAAAGAACAGTGTCTTTAAAGATTTCATGTTAATTATTTAACAAAATAAATAAGATACAAAAAAAAGACAGAATGTTCATTTGGAGGGCAACTTCTGGATAGTATGAACCTATTTGATCTTGTTTAAAATACATTACATTAAGGATAGTGTATGGTGGTTAGATCTTTTCCTGAGACTGCATGTGTTTTAAAATCTGTTGGTGGTGTTGGGATGTGTTTGGGGTTACTGCTGATCTGCGGTTTGACCTTCAGGTAAACACAATGACTGTCTGTGCCAACACTTCTATAGGAGTCTGGCATTCATCCACACCGCTCTCTCTCTCTCTCTCTCTCTCACTTTTCTCCCCTCCTCTCAAACACTGTACGCAAATCCACATACAGTATAAGCAAAGCACAGATGTGGCCGGTATAAATGATCTATCCACCGCGTTCTCTGTAGTGTGAATCACAGTGTACATCGGTCAATAATATCAAGTTAAAACACTCTTTGGATGTAAACAGAATGAATTGGAACCTAATGAAGCTTTAGTTAAGTCATTTTCAACTACCACACTGATGTACTCCCTCACATGTCTTTGATTCTATGTTTCCCCACACAGATTATGTGAAGTATTACTCCATTAATTCAAGAAAGTATAGACACACACTCAGTCTCTCCCTCACTCTCTGAGAGAAAGCAGCGAGATCTCTCAAACGCCTGCCTGTCTCACAGCAATTACATGATGTGTGGTAATTGCCGGTCTTTCATGCATTCTCTTAAGATACACTTCAAAGAGATCCGAACACATCCACAGCCGCAATTAGCGAGCAGAGCGCAAGCCCCAGAGAAGATGCCATTGTTCTGCATCTTCCCTCTCGATGTGCATGATGCGCTCTTGCCCGTGGACACACACTGTTGAAATGATCTGAACTTTCACTCGTGTTTCCTGGGTTCGAGCGTTACAGTGGAGTTTGCAAAAGGTGAAAGTACTTCTAAACAGTTGAGTTGTTTTTAAAGTAGAGGCTCTCAAAAGATTTCAAGAGGATCCAGGTTTTATATTAGACAAACAGTGACCTAAAACAGTTCCAAATGGTACAAGGGTAAACAAAACTCGTTAATTAACCAAAAAATGACTGTACTGGCTTTCTTCTGCAAAAGAAGATTTGGAAGAATGTTGGTGACCAAACAACACTAAACCACTTTGATTTCCATTGCATGGAAGAAAAACCACTGAGAAATCTCTGCTTTTCTTCTTTTGTGTTACACAGAAGAAAGAGTCATGGTTTTGAAGGACAGAATTTTGAAATGACCCTCAAAAATAAATGATACTTAAAAAACTTGGATTTGAATTGGAAGCCTTCACATAGATTTTTTTTTTTTATTGAAAAAGCTGGGTTGTTTCAACCCATGGTTGGGTTGAACTGGAAAAATGTAACTGTACAGAATTTTACTGTTATTTTGTTTACACATATAATGTCCAAAAGAACTGTAATTGTAAAAATGTTGCTGACTTCATTACCAGATTTTTCATATATTATTTAAATACAGACAAAAACCATAAACTTACAAACGAAACTGCAAATTTATAAGAAAAACACGGGGAAATGTAATTTTACAGTTAAATGTTTTATTTTTAATTGTATAATACTGGTGCCCCATCAGCCGAAAAATTTCAGTCAGATTTTTTAAAGTCTATTTTTTAAATACGGTCAAATGACGTTCAATTACAAAAAAAGACCGTAAATATACGAGAAAACAGAGAAACTGCATAATTTTACAGGGCAAAAACAGAACATTTGAAAAAGAACATTTGAAAACAGAACATTTCTGTTTTCACAGTATGGACAAACCCAACCACTGGGTTAAATTAACCTATAGAAGACTCTGATGGTGTGTCTGAAGAAATTGAACTGGTGTTCATTGGAAACGAAGGCCAAAAAATTGCACCGACAACATCTTTAAGAAGCTTTTTGTGTTCCATTGTATTATTGGCATTCAGCAATTCATTTCACCTGCTGTCAGATCGGTGTCTACTGAAGGACCACTGCAGTCAACACTATGAACAGAACATTCAGAAAGTACTTCAAGATTCTTCATAAAAGCCGAAACGTTGAAGAAAACCTGCCTGCCTTCATCCCACTCGTACAGGTTCAATGTGTCAGCGCTGAAGGTTAAACAAAGATCATGCTCTGTGTGTATTTGTCGATGCATGTTTGTGTATTGCTACAAACACAATGAATCATCACAGAGAGGTCATCACAAAGTCTCCACAGAAACACGTATGAAGCTTTCAGCGAGAGAAAGATGTTGAAAGGAGTTCGGTTATTCTGTTCTACATGATAGATAGCACATCTCATCATCTCTGCCCTGATATTCTACACTAACCAAACACACACAGTACATCTACACAAATGCCCAATTGACTGACAGCTGATGGTGACGGCCTCAGAAAATGACCCGGTCGTCATGAGCCTCACGGCACACACACACATGGTTACACACATGCTTTGCTGACACTTACAGTAATGTTGGGGTGAACCTTCCATTCAACATTCAGTGAGATGCTACACTACTGCCACAGAATAAATAAGTGTAAACATGAATTGTCATGTAACTAAAAAGGCTGAAAAACATCTTAGCAACCATATAGCAACTCATTAACCATGTCCAGAACACCCTAGCAATAGCATAGCACCATGCTAACAAATGCATAGCAAAGCCCAGCAAAATCACACAATGCAAAAATGTTCAAATCTAGTTCCATATTTAATGTTTTTGCAGAAAAAAGCTTAACTAAACCTGCAATGATGTTTGCGTTACACAGCATGCCACACTGACCTAAATTTTAATAACAGACAAACATACAGCATGAGTAATGTTCACTGTTCTCGGCCATAATTTTGACTACACCCAATTTCCGTTCTCTAATAATAATGTGTCAAAAATGATGGTGAATTTTAAAAGACAAACTTCAAACATTACTTATATAGCAGAAAACTCAACTTGAACTATGATGAGAGCGAATCATTTGTCAAAAACCTCTAGATGTTGTGTGATGAATGACAGTACTGTAGATGTTCAGTGCTGAAGACAGATGTTGAGGAGAATGACAGTGACAGAAAGGAAGTACGACAGAGCAATCAATGTTTCTGCACTTTGATCTCACAATCACTTTAGTTAACAGAAACGGACTTTGGGAAATGTTGCTATAATCACTCAATGCAGCCTTGTGAAGGTACAGACGGCACAAAGTACACTCTGTACACACTCATAGAAACATTTTATTACTCAAAGCTTGCTCTTCCATAGATCTGAGGTTTCGCTTTTATAGCTAATGAGACTTAATATAGGCCTAGTTCTCAAATATTGGCAACACTTTACAATCAGGTTCAATTTATTAACATTATTAAAACTCGTAATGAACAATGCAGTATTTATTAAGTTATTATATCTTGATAAAAAATTAGCAACTATATTTGTATTTGAATGAATTCGTAATATAATGCCAGTGCAATACATCTCCTTCGCTTAGAGTTGATCAGGTTGTTGATTGTGGCCTGTGGAATATTGGTCCACTCTTCTTCAATGTCTGTGCGAAGTTGCTGGATATTGGCAGGAACTGGTACACGCTGTCGTATACGTCGATCCAGAGCATCCCAAACATGCTCAATGGGTGACATGTCTGGCGAGTATGCTGGCCGTGCAAGAACTGGGATGTTATCAGCTTCCAGGAATTGTGTGAAGATCTTTGCAACATGGGACCGTGCATTGTCATGCTGCAACATGAGGTGATGGTCGTAGATGAATGGCACAACGATGAGCCTCAGGATCTCATAATGGTATCTCTGGGCATTTTAAAATGCCATCAATAAAATGCACCTGTGTTCGTTGTCCATAACATACGCCTGCCCATACCATAACCTCACCGCTACCCTGGGCCACTTGATCCACAACGTTGACATCAGCAAACCGCTCACCCACACAACGCCATACACGCTGTCTGCCATCTGCCCCTGTACAGTGAAAACCGGGATTCATCCGTGAAGAGAACACCTCTCCAAAATGCCAGACGCCATCGAATGTGAGCATCTGCCCACTCAAGACGGCTACGACGACGAACTGCAGTCAGGTCGAGACCCCCGATGAGGACGACGAACATGAGGATGAGCTTCCCTGAGATGATTTCTTACAGTTTGTGCAGAAATTCCTTGGTTATGCAAAGCGATTGTGACAGCAGCTGTCCCGGTGGCTGGTCTCATACGATCTTGGAGGTGAAGCTGCTGGATGTGGAGGTCCTGGGCTGGTGTGGTTAGACGTGATCTGGGGTTATGAGGCCAGTTGGATGTACTGCCAAAGTCTCTGAAATGCCTTTGGAGACTGCTAATGGAAGAGAACAGCATGTCAATTGCACGCTCCCTCAAAACTTGCGACATCTGTGGCCTTGTGCTGTGTGATAAAACTGCACATTGTAGAGTGGCCTTTTATTGTGGCCAGCCTAAGACACACCTGTGCAATAATCATGAGTCTAATCAGCATCTTGATATGCCACACCTGTGAGGTGGATGGATTATCTCTGCAAAGGAGAAGTGCTCCCTAACACAGATTTAGACAGATTTGTGAATTATATTTAAGAGAAATAGGCCTTTTGTGTTTTTGCAAAAACAGTGTTTTTGCAAAAAAAGTGTTTCGTTCATAATTTTGGTCAGTGTATTTAAAGTTTCAAAAAATATCTTTAAGTATTCGTCCAGCTCTGAAGTTTATTTAAAAAATCCTTAATGTTAATAAAAATTGTCAAAAATTAGACAGTTGAATAATTCACAGTGTAATAACTGTAGTTTTAAAAAAATTGCTGTTTTATTTTACATGACAAGAGTAAATGAGGATACTATCACTCGAAGTTGTTTACAGGAAAATATGTTTCCAATAGTCTTTAAATATATTCACCTTAGAATTATATAGTTCTATTTGCATTTTTAAGCTTCATAGTTTTTGCGTTTCATCTGACTTTGTAGTTAAAATAGTTTTGTAGCAAGAATGTAAAATGTAAATGTAAAAGAAAAAACTCACATAATGAGAATATATTAATTTTGATTTTAAAAAAAAGTTGGACGGAACTTCCCTCAAGTCGACAAAATATGACAACAGTCAGAATGAATAAGATATTTATTATCTGTAAAATATGCATGAACACACAGGTTATATATTTCCCTATATTACATTTCTGCATTTGACCTGAGAAACAGGGGACTTCAGCAAAAGTCTCCATCTACTGTAATACAATTACTGTCTAAGAGAAACAATTAAGATATTGACAGGATCTAAATGTTTTCTGAGGGCAGAGACTCGCACATTGTGCCTCACGAATCAATAAAGCCCACTTTCTTGATGACAAATGTTTTGAATGCTCCATCATCAGAAACGGCCATCTTAAAAATGATATTACAGCCAGTAATGGTGGCCAAAAGCAGCACAGGACGAGTGTGTTGTGTGCTTTTATAAACCTGTCAATGAGAGTATGTTATATAAGTGGTGGAGCAGCCCGTCACAGCAGTGGAAGTCTTCTGAGAACATCAGAAATGGAGTGTGTAGAGAAACAGACGGAGACGTCTGGCCCCAGTCTATCCGACCACAGACTAAGCCCAGCCTAAACCAGAGGACTCCAGGGAGAAACAAGACGGCATGTGTAAAAAAACAAGAGGCTCTTTTAAAGACCCCTGACTAAGGTCTGCATCACAGCTTGGAAATATATATAGATTTATTATTTAAATAGAGTTTGAGATGTTAAAACGGCATTATTTTGTTGTGGAGACGGTAGCTGTGAAAAACTGCTTTAAACCTCCCAGAGCAGGTTTTTTTGCCATTCAGTGGCATTTGATGACATTTCGAGATGTTTATTCAGTATTAAGCCAAGAAAACACATGTGGAGGGCAACTTGCTTTACAGTAATATCTTTGAACACATACTGGAGGACATTACTGTGAGATCTCAAATAATCTCATGTGTCTCCTCTAGAGAATCAGAAAACATCTTAAATTCTGCAATTAAAATATCCTCAATTGTGCAATTTTTGTTTCAGAATGTTAGGAGAAACTTTTTGTGCTCGTCTTTATAAAAAGCAGTTGTGAATAATAAAACATTCATCTATATTTGTCTGCAACCTATGAATGGCAGAGATTGGGACAGTGAGTAATAATTGTTTATGAGACAATCAAGCAGAAATTCCACAGAAACAGTTCCACAAAAAGAGTCAAATATAAGCAGACGTATTGTTTGTGTTCAGAAAAACGTTCAAGTATTCCACGAAAGTCCTTCAGAAATAAAGCCGTTGTATGTTTTCAGACAGACGAGACCTGCATCGCCAGTATTATGACTACATGATATTCCAATGAGTCGAAGTGGTCATGTGTTTATTTGTATTGATTTCTCTTTCTACACACACACAGAATTCATAACCCTACCAGGGCAAAGGTTAAAAGAAAATGGAGTTTTATTTAGTGTGAAAAATGTGTGGTGAGCCCTGAAGTAAAATGTTTACTCAAAAATCCTAAATCATTTAAATATTCAGCAATATGCACAACAGTTTTGGCTATGTGACGTCATGAAAGGGATAGTTCACCCAAAAATGAAAGTTCTATCATTATTTACACACCCTCATGTTTGACTTTCATTCTACCGCAGAACACAAAAGAAGATATTGTTAAGAATGCTGGTGACCAAACAATTTAAAACTTGAGAGTGAATAAATGCATTTATGTGAAGTATCCCTTTAAAGGTGCAGTGTGTAATTTTTGGAGAATCTATTGATAGAAAGCTTACACAATGAAGTGTTATGTTTTAATTTGCTTAGAATGACCTATTTCTATCTATTTTCCCCTTGTATGTAATAAACGTCATAGTGTTGCGAAAGGGATGAGGGGGTGGAGTGAGCGGTAGGTTGCAATTCGCAAACTTGCCACTAGATATTACTGACTGGACCTTTAAAGAAAAAATCTACTATGATAGTCAATGATGTCCCAGAAATGTCAGTTGATAACATTCTTCCAAATATCTTTCTTTGTGTTCAAGCAAACAAAGAAATGTAAACAGGTTTGGAACAACTTGGTGGTGATTAATAGCCTGCATGACAGAATGTTCATTTTATAGAGAACTTTTAATTTAAGTCTAAAAACGCATTTGACCAAAAAAGGATATCGTCTGTAAAATTGTGCAACCGAAAACAAGTTGTTTTCAAATGAGAGACGCCATTATGTAACAAGTTGTAACATGTTTTTATTGTTCTAGACAAGTGTTGTGAAAATTGAGTGAAAAACAGTTTAGCTTCTTGATGGTGTGTGTGCGGGTCGGCGGGCAGACAGTTGAGCTGAGCCAGAGTTTAAGAGGCTGGTAATTATGGTAAACCACATTCACCCTTCACACTCATATATATATAGAGAGAGCACCATCAGCACAGCCCTGTTTTTCACCACAAGGGGAATTTTCACCAAATTCCTTCAGTTTTGCTCTCCAATGCGAAACAAAAGTTATTTCAGTAGCTGTGTTTTTTGGATTCCATCGCTCTGCATTTAGGACACATACAGTCATAGATCAACTATAATTTTGACTGGGGGTATCTTTATTTGGTGCAGACAATGCCTTAGATCTCTTCGATGTTTGTTTTTATAAGGAAGACAACTTTTTGTGAGCATCTTCAAAACATCAGTAAAAGAGGTTTTAAAAAAAATTCTTTAACAATATATGGGTCCATTTTTTGGTGGGACGGGGCTCTGTTAACACTGTTATTAACCTCAAAAACGTTACACTTGAGGACTGCCCTTTTTATGCTTTCACAAATTCCAACATACATGTATTTATTGCAAAATGCTAATTATACTATATTTAATAAAATCATACAGTCAGTGTTTGCCCTGACCTCCACCAAGTTAAAAAGAGTTCAGACAAAGATATTTTCTTCTTCTTTCCTCTCGGGATGTCTAACAGGACTACGGTACACATCCACGTTCCCATCACCAAACTATGAGTGCAGGACAGTTCAGAGCATAAGCAGCTGTGACTGAAAGCAAGTCAAGCACCAGAGATGTGCCCTGAGGACTGGATCAATTGTCAAGAAGAGTTGGCCGGAGCTAACCCACACCGACAGGCCTCATCAAAGAAACATGGCCGTCACTGTGGCTCCAAATCAAGCAGTGGGCCGAACTGAAAAGTGCCAAGATTGCCCCATGTCTGTCCTTTCCGTCTTGAACCCACTCTTGACACATTCAATGGACTGAAAGACCCTCAAAGGCGCTTGTTTTTTCTACGTTTGCCATTTCAGAACGCAGGTGGTGCGGAACAGGAAGTGGACCAACATTTGCTTTTTAATGAGCCACCGTAACTTTAAAGTGCCGCTTAATGGAAAGAACCTGAATGTCGCAGAACCGAACATGTGCGGCACAAATGAGTGAAGTGTAAAACGTAACGACAGGATATTCTGGTTTGTCCGCGTAAGGGTCGTGAGGGGGTGTGGTGGAGGGGCTTTTCTTAGATGTGGTCCTTCATTGAGCGCATACGTTTAAGATATGACATATGCTACTAACTGAAGGCAGTCATTTTGCGATAACATATGGTGCAACATATGGGTCTTAAGTTGGCACGGTGCTCGCATCAACCCCATAAATCTATCATAATTTTGATCTGGTGAAGAATTTTATCGTATGCAATTCAGCCAAGTTTAAAAAATAAATGCTTCAGTAATGTCCAGTAATGAATAAATCAGTTTTATAATACAAATGAATACAAGCCTTGATCTGCATGTAGTAATGAAATCAAATGAAATAAAATATTAATTGAAAAGCTTAAATTAAGTAAAGATTACTTTAATAATATCATTCCCTTAGCTAAGAAGTTAAATAAGCTTAAGTTGAGGTACTAAAATGATTATTTAATAAAACCATAAATTATTATTATTAATAATAATAATAAAATTATATATTTATTTAACTATATTTCCTTATTTTATTTCATTAATATTTTTTTCCCAATCTTAAATGATATAAGAAATTTTATAGCAATTTAAACTTTGAGCAATATAAAATAAATAAAAAACAAAAGCAGACAAAAAACAGCCATAAACTAAACTAAAACGAACACACTAACAAACTAAAAACATAACCTAAAAATGTAAAAATAAAAGCTGATTGAATTTTTTTCATAAAAACTTAAATGAAACTAAAAAGTTATAATAAAAAATTAAATGTTTAAAAAATAAAATTACCCTGTAAGGAAGTGGTGACCACATGTAAGAAAAGAACGAATGGCAGATGGAAGCACCTACTTTAATATGGGACGCACTTTGATGTGGTGCTATGAGCTTGGCCACACCTGCACCTGTATACCCACTAACTATATTAAAACCACAAAACCATTTTGCAAACAGCTGCTGCCCACTGATAGGAAACTTCCGGTGACAATCTTGAAAATGTCAACCCAGCTGTAGTTTTCCTTGTCTGGGGCACCTCAGGAACTCGCAGCGGGCTGATTTAGTGGAGTCACCACCAAAGGACCACACGATAAGCCATCTCTCATCGGCTGATCCAATAGAACACGAAAAGCGCTCTTTCAGATACGACCAGTCGAACGAGGTTTATAGCACTGTCCAAAGAAATACTTGAGGTTAGAAGAGTAAGCAAGGGAACCACTAACAACAAATAGACAAGAGGCAGTCTGTCTGTGTCAATAAGGTGCACACCTCACATCTGAAAGTAAGGGAGAAATAGTTCAAACCATTAGAGTTGTGGTTAGATGCCAAAATGGCAAATGTATATGACACATAGTTTAGAGACTATGGTCCACATTAGAGAGAAATGTTGAATGTGGTTGTAAAGAACAGTATCTGTCTTTATATTTATAGAGATTGTAATTCTCTCATCATTTACTCTCCTTCTTGTCATTTCAAATCTGTATGACTTTCTTTCTTCTGATGAAAACAAAAGAGGATATTTTGAAGAATGTTGGTAACCAAACAACAGGGCTACCCATTTACAGATACAAAACCAATACAAGTCAATGGCTGACATTGTGCGGATACCAGCTTGCTTCAAAATACCTTCTTTTGTGATCTGCAGAAGAAAGAAAGTCATGCAGCTGCATGCTCTTTTAACAAGGGAATCATATGTTTCTGTTTTCTGATTTTACATGTATTTTGTATATGATCAAACCGTAAAAATGAATGAAGGAAATTGCACTCAAAGAGTTTACAAAATGATCCCCGCAGGGTTAGATGGTAAAACGTTTCATAGCATCAACTCTATCATGCCCTATTGGTCTCAATTTCACAACTGAGGCAAATATTGACCAAGGAGCCGTCTCGACCTGCCATAAGTGACTGTTGGTTTTCAATTCTCCTCTTGTTGTTTATTGGAGAAGGCGTGAGGTGAGATGGCCAACATCCATACGGAGCTCTATACGAGTCTGACTGGGGGCCAGAGAAGAGGGTCAGCCTGGGTCTCCTGTGTTTGTTGTTCAGGTCTCGGCTCCGCGGAGGCTGGCGGTAAGACAGAAACCTGTGCCATACCTGGGCTGTTTTCTGCCAGTGACCGGAGCCGTCTGCCCTGGCACAGAAGCCCTTCAGGGGCTCTTCTTAGGAACGATCAGAAACCACACACATGACTAATAGCTCTGGGCTTTAGGAGGCTTTGTAGAACTTTGGTGTGAAGAGCATTTGACCTGAGAGAGATGGCGAGAGGCGCAGACGCTTTCTCAATAAGTCCTTTTCACAAGTAGCGGACTGACCGTACAGAAGCGAGAGCAGAGAAGCCATCGGGCTCCAAGCAGCCCCGATACGTCCTCATTATCTGCCAGGATATGGACGCGCGTGAGATTGCGGCCATACTCTTGCCATCTCGGCATGTGAAGAAAGAAAAACAAGGAAACGAGAGAGTTCAAAAAGTCCACGTTGCTCTTTGATACGGGGAGAACAGAAAGCGACCAGCACAGCCTGGCTTCCAATCCACCCAGATTAGAGCTTCCTGTTTTAAACGTCTTGTTATTCCAGTATCTTTGTCCCAGTCCTCCTTCCCTAATTAGCGCCTGTTCCCTTTCATTCCCAGTCGTGTCTTGTTCCCACCTGTGACATAAAGAAAAAGTGTGAGGAGAAGAGAATGGTGGAATGAAGATGAGAAAGGCAAAGCGCTCGGCCCCACAACGCTAGAGCGTAGGGGAGGATGAAGGAGCTTGTCACGTCTCATCTGCGCTTGGATCCGGAGACGCGCAGCATGGAAACACACATAGACTCGTGCTTCTGCGCCTTTGAAAGAAGAAAGCGCTGTGGAGAAATGAAGCAGGAGGGAGAGAGAAGCGAAGGTTTTCGGGTGTATCATTGTGACCCATATTTGTCCCCGTGTATGATTCAAACAGAGAGGTGTCCTAATGAGTCTCTCATTACTGTAAAGGCACCAGACACATCTGAAGCACCTTTAAAGTCAACAGGAAATACAAATTGGCCCTGTTTACTTTCTTATTACTCACCCCTGGTCGTATTCATCAGTGCATGTTATTCTGAAGATGAATGTGTCACAATCTTTTCCCAAATAGCTATTCTGCTGACAACAGCTGGGACATCACCAGTAAACACCGTTGCGGAACCACTTTTGGTTTCAGTTTTTATGTCTTTTATTTTTATACAGGAATGATAAAATCTTTTTGATGTGGTTATAAATGTTCTGTCTGTCGTATTTTGTTCATACGCTATAGCGTTAAAAGACTGAAACAGGAGGTTCTGCTGGACCAGCGTTGTTTACGTCTTCCGAAGTGGTCTATTGGATAAGGTTAAAAATAGCACCATATTTATTTATTTTATGCAATACTGCATCATACATGCAGCAAATCATGTTAAATGTGATTAAGGGTTATCATTGGTATATATCAAAATGCTCTTAATTGAAATAGTCAATCACGATCAATCTGCATTCAAGTCTGATTACATTCTAATACATTAAAGCGATGGTTCACACTGTAAACCCCCCACCCGAATTTTACAGATTTTTCTGTTATTTTTTACAGATTTTCTACGTACACTGTAAAGAAATGTAATTTGACCGATTTTTTTTGTTCTTATTTTTCAGTTCTTTTTTTCCATGTACTCCCAAAATTCAAGAATAAAAATTCAAGTTTTACCATAGATACCATAGAAAGAACCTTTTTTGTCTTAATGGTTCTGTTTCACAAAAGGTCCTTAGTGGTGAACAAAGGTTCTTCAGATTATAAAAAGGTAAGAAAGAGATGGTTCTTTAAAGAATCTCTGACTGAATGGTTCTTTGTGGAACCAAAAATGCTTCTTCTATGGCATCCCTGTGAAGAACCCTTTTAGGCACCATTATTTTTAAGAGTGAAAAATGTCAAAAACCGACTTTGATCGTTTTTTTAAAATGTTCAAAAAACACAAATTTATCGAAAAAGACTGCAAATTTACAAGAAGAACAGGGAAAACACGTAATTTTACAGGATATTTTAGGATGTGTTTTTGATCCCCCAGCTATCAGAAAATGTCTGTATTTTACGTGATTTCTTTACAGTGCACCTAAAAATGAAATTCTTTCATCATTTATTCAATCTCGTGTCTTTTTTAAACATGCATGACTTTTTTTTTCTGCAGAACACAAAAGAAGATATTTTGGAGAATGTTGGTGACCAAAAAACATGGCCCCTTTTTACTTTAATTGTATATAAACCTCCATTCTTCATTTGTAAATGGACCAAATAAACAGTCGTACTAGTTTAGAACGTTTGTAAAAGCAGATTGTGCAAAAGTAAAAATGAGATTTGACTACAAAAATAGTAAAACTGTTTATCAAATTACCATGAGATACCATGTGAAGCCATCATTCGAAATGACATAAATTCCTAACCCAACTTGTTTGTAAGATATTCTAAAATAAAAGTCACATAAGCATTGCTATTTTGACCATACATAATCTATTTTAATCAAACGTTTGCTGACACATTAAGAAGTGTTTGGTAGCATTCGTAGACATATTATAAAAGCAGATCATAACCTCATTGTGTCATACCCTTAAATAAAGTGATTCTCTTTAACATTGACCAGTCTGTGGACCTCGTGGCAGTGATCCAGCATAATTGGCTGAGAGAGAGAGAGAGCTGAGGCCATGGCATTGACATTCCAGGCTGTTTTTGCCAGCTGCTGGCCTCAGGCCAGCGTGTGCGGTCAAGCCATGTTTACATCTGTCTGGGCTTCGAGCAGCCACAGGTCTCAGAACAGCGCAATGGATGACGGGAGGGCACGGGACGACACCCAGACTGTAAACACAAACCATACGTTGATGAAATCTAGCGACCATGAACATTGCTCAACCCAACTGGTTTATTTCTCTCGGGTTTATTGATTATTTTTCTGGTTGTGGTTTTCAAGAGGATGCAGAACGAACGTCTAGGAGTTTTGTTGAAGCGTGTCTTGTGTTAAATACCTGGAATTCTGTTTTATGTGCGGGGCATGGTCTTTTGTGTTTGTTAAACAATGGACAGGGCTGTAAAAAGGCAGAAAAAAAGTAACGAGTGTGTTCATGTATTAAAGGAAAAGTTACCCAAAAAAGATTTACTCTCCCTTAGGTCAATCAAGATTTTTTTAGTGATTAAATATATTACATTTCTGTCTACACTTCACACAAACCGAATGGATTCACATGACTCGGAATATAAACACTACTTTTATAAAACAATGCATCGCTTGGAGCTTAAAAACCCCAGGTCACTTCCATTGTATAGCAGCTCAGGCAACTTTTTATGTTCACCAGAAAACATAGAGAAAACATTGACAGGAGTTACATTTTTGGGTGAACTACTACTTTAAGTCGAAAGTGAAACACATCCGCTACACTCCGTGATTAGTCAAGATAAAAAGCAAATGTAGATGCAGAATAAAATTTGAATTATTGGAGGTTGAAAAATGATGAAGAAGAGTTTGTTCATCTTATTTCCATAGAGACCTGAGAGAAAGCACAAGAGGAAGTAGAGAGGGAGGGGGAGGTAGTTGACTAAGGCGAGGCGAGGAATCTTTTCTTCAGCTTTCTATGATTCATCTGGGGAAATGATACCACAGTGGATCAGAAGCCAGAGATCATTGGAAAATAGACAAGAAAGAGAAACCAACCATTAGAACAAAGAAGCTATAACAAAAGAGATGGTCCAAGAGCCTCTCTCACACCTTTTCACTTTCTCACTTCATGTTTCTGTCAGTATCGCTTGGACTCGTTTATTGCACTTTTTATACATCACTCGATTTTATAACAATAATGTGAAACAAGAAAAAACAATGCTATCTGAAGATGTGATTTGCCCACGCAAATCACCACAAGTACATAATAGTGTTGCGTTAAAAGCAATTCTCACAATAACTAGATTCATGTGCACAGAATATTTTGTTTACTGGAGAGGTTGTCACAAAAAAACTTTAAAAGCATATTGACTGACTCATGCTTATCTACCAATGTAGTTGTTTCAATAATACCTACAAGTGACTGCATTTTAAGGAAACTTGTTTTATATTATACATTTTATCGGATTTATAAAACAGGCATTTATGTCAGCTAGCACTAGAGGGCAATATAACACATGGCTACAGCACTGGAGAAGCGTGTGTCAAGTGTGCATGGCAGTGGATTCATCACAGTATTTTCAACATGTGTGCTCAATAGTCATTTAGTAGTAAATTGGTAAAATGTTACTTTAATCCCAATGCTTAGATGTAAATGGATGATGTCTGGAGTCAATAATTTTTTTAGCATTTACACGAGCATACAAAGAACAATGTTACACTTTCATCTGTGTCATAGTCCACTGAAGCTTGCTTAGGAAAATCACATCAAATAAATGCCACCTTATCCTCAATGTTTGAGGGGTATGTAGATGTAAAACAGCTCTCGGTAACAAACAAATGTAACAGTAATGACCCCAATGTGCTAAAGCACAACCCACTTCTGAGTCTATGTAGAGTTGAGGCATGTCAGCTCAGACTTGGCCGTACTGCATTCGTTCATTTGTACTATTGGTGGGTAAAGAGCGCCCCCTACTGTGCGATCACTCTATTGACAGCTGCACACTGTCCGACTGCTGGCTCTGCTGATCATATTTACGAGCTGTAGATAAAAGAAAAATAATCATGTTAAGTTTTTATGTTATAATTTATTATTTTTAATGCATGCAGCTACATTCTAAAATTAAAAAAAAATTAACATAGGAGGAATGCATTCGTGCATAAAAGAAACTATGATAAGAAATGAAATGTAGCTGCGAACATGATTAAGTAACTTAATTTCATTTGCTTTATACCCACCGATGGAATACATTTCCAGTTGTTGTCTTAGCCGAACTTTCTGCAGACTGTCGTAGAAGTTCGGCTCTGCTGGGGTTCCTACTGTCGGTGGCAGCGTAAATATACGCATAATCTTCCTCTTATTTCTACATATAAAATATAAGCAATATTACTCGCGTGCTTTCACAGGATATTATAATGTAATATAACAGAATAAGCGGTTATGTCATAATGGAATAGTAATGTATTGTAATAGTAACCAGAACGCTTTAAATAAATGTAAATCGAATGTTCGCTTACTTTCTGGCGTACATCAGCAGGGCGAAGCTGACCAGAATAACCAGTAGGTAAACATTAGTGGCCTCATTCCACGCTTCATGCACCGAATAATCCAGCGATTCCTCGTTTGCCATTACACCGTGCCCTCCCATAATGATAATAAAATGATTGTGTTCTGTTTTTAAAGCTCATATATTACAGAAACTCAGATCCCATTTTGTACCGCTTATCAGAAAGCATCAACACTAACAATGCGCAAGCAGTTCCGGATGAGCATCAAATATAATTTCAAAATAAAAGTCAAGGTAGGTTTGTGAGATAAACATTTTTTATCATTTACACACGTTGTGGGGCAGTAAGACATGCAGTACTGCTGTGATATGCATAACTACGAATAAAAATACTTCTATAAAAACACAAACCGTAGCTTCACTAAAATATATGAAATACAATTGTTTTTGCAAAGCAAAGTGCGTTTCTATGGGTTCTATTTTAGAGTTTGGGTGTGTCTGTGTAAAACCTTTCCAATTAAAATGAAAACGTTTCATATTCACAAGCACACTTTAATTTACACAATTATTGTACCCTATACAATCATTTCGTATCGCTCTCGCGCGCTTTTATTTTGGAACCCTTGCGCTTCCCGCAGTCATTGTAAACAGGAAGTAAAGTAGATTTTCGTTGATTACAGTCATTGGTCGATCTTGCAGGAGGCGTGTGAGAATAATCCGCGATGATTGGCTATAGATCCTCTGAACAGCCATTGCGTGCTGTCTGTCACAAACATAAACACGAGGAATCACAAGCGAGATTGCAGCGTAAAGTTTTACAATGTCGTTAGGAAGCATTTTGAAGGTTATTCACCGCTCTTATTTCGGGTCATTGGTAAGAATTCCAAGTGAATAATCTTTCCTGTGTTTTATTCATATTATGCTTCAAGAACGAAGTTACGGATGGTCTTATTATAATGTGTCAACACAAACGTTGTTGCATCGGATATTGTATTCAACAAACCTCTGGGTTTTGCTCTGCTTGTGTTATTTATAGGGAAGAGAATCACTCTTGGAATTTGAACTGTTACTTCATAACAATATGAAACTATGTATTGCATACATCAACTGTTAAAAAACACTGTGTTTTACAGCACTTGCGTGTCCCTGTAAGCAGGATTTGTGTAAAATCACCAGCTACTCTCACACATCACAGGAGCAGCAGTTCAGAGGGCATCAGCAGGTATCCTGTGCCAAACAAGAAGAATCTGCCTTTTGATATTGTTGAGCTGATGGAGGAAGTCGAACAGAAGGTGTGGTGT
The DNA here is from genome assembly GCA_029783895.1 of Triplophysa bombifrons. Lineage (NCBI taxonomy): Eukaryota > Metazoa > Chordata > Actinopteri > Cypriniformes > Nemacheilidae > Triplophysa > Triplophysa bombifrons. The sequence goes on from CM056464.1 coordinate 19,295,252, forward strand.
CCACATTACGTTTGTGTGTCTCTACTCGAGTATTAAAACAGGTTGTGTTTGTATACCCACAGGGTGGATTTGTACCCAACGTCTTCAAGGTTCTGTCACATCGTCCTGCTGAATTTCGAGCTTTCTTCTCTTATTATAATGCTCTCATGAACAAGGAAAGTGGTAAGATCCTTTCTTTATGAAGCATAGGAGCTAGTGGCTCCCTTTGACACCTCTGCATGAGCACAACTGTTGGCTTTAATAAGAGCATAAAAAGGAGTAGATTACTGTATTCAATCATGATGTGATGTTTTGTAACAGGTGGTCTGTCGAAAGCAGATCGGGAGCTGATTGTTGTCGCAACCAGTGCTGACAATCACTGCCTGTATTGTGTCGTATCCCACAGCGCATTGCACCGCATCTATTCTAAAAAGCCTATGCTGGCCGACCAGGTGTGTGAGATTTTAATAAAACATTGAGTTTAAGATGTTAAACTACTTCGGGCCTTTTTACATTACTAAGTGATTTCGTTCCAGTTTTTTTAAATACATTTTCCAGGCATTTTCTAGCTGTTTACTCTATTTTGAATAATAGTAGTTTATGAAGGTGAAAGAAAATGAATGTAACCATGAAGATAAGTTTCAGCGTTATTTTAGCTTGCCTTGGCAAGACCTTTGAAATGTTAAAGTGATTCAACATACAAATATTGACACTTAAAGTTAAAGGAAAACCATAATAAACAAACATTGCATATAAAATGAACTCGGGTGCATTGGAAAGGTTGGATCTTTCTTTGCGAATACAGATAATGCATAACTATTATAACAATTTTGTGTTCCAAAAAATGTCAGCAGCAAAGTCAATGTTGAATTTTTTTCAGCACCACACTATAATGCGTAGCCAGTAACTGATTTACTTTTAGCAGACAAGTCATAAATTTAGTCTGCCTTTTATTTTTCACAATTACTGAATATAATGAGTGAGCTTATAACTGATGTCTCCGTCTTACCCAACAGGTGGCAGTGAATTACAAAGTTGCAGATCTGACCTCCCGGGAGCGAGCCATGCTTGACTTTGCTCTGAGAGTATGTAAGAGCCAAACAATAACTGAAGAACATTTCAGGACCCTGGAAACTCATGGTTTTGATCGAGAAGATATCTGGGACATTTCTGCCATTGCTGCCTTCTTCGCCATGTCGAACCGTTTGGCCCACCTGACTGATATGAGACCTAATACAGAGTTCTACAACATGGGCCGGGTGCCAAGAGACAAAGCAAACCCCTCTGACCAGCAGGTGAAAGGAGATTAGACTTGATAAAAGTTCACAATTTCACAGCAGCAGGTGCGTCAAAACTGAAATGAATGATAAGCTGTTTTGAAAAAAGTATGTCTATCTTAATGGTTTATTTGACCATTTTTATGTAGAAATTATGAGTGTTTTATTTGTTCTATTGATTACATTGCTTCTTAATAAACATAAAAAAAAAATGTGGGTATTATTCTGCACGAATTTGATCATTTACTTTATTTTCAGGGGAGAGAATATCAAAATTTTCAGCTGCAAAAAAAACATTACTGAATAAATATATATTTCTGATAAAAATTGTGACTCATTTGAATGTTTTCATGAATGATGTCTCCGTCACTTGTAATCCGATTTAAATCATAATAATTGTTATTTGTATTTTTTTAGCAACATCCCTTACACGTCACTACTGTGAAAAATTGCTTAAACGATCAAATAGCCCAATAACCTTTTTTGTAGCAAAAAGCTTTTTGGGCCACAATACAAAAACGAATTAAAACATAAATATGAAATGCATATCTAGACATTTTAATTCTGGGGTGTCAAATGATTAATGGGATAATAAAAAAATTAAAAAATTGTGTTCACATAATATATGTCTATATAATATGTGCATATTTCCAGTCACATGCCATTTCTAAGTGATCATGTAAAAACAAGATAATTGTGAACAGAATCAGGAAAAAGAAAATGATAAGAAACTGTTTGCCAGATCAGGAATTTCATGCAAAATTTACTGAAGTTTAAGGCAAAGGAGATCGCAACCACTACCATATTTATAATGTTGAAATACTGTGCTTTTTTATCTACAATCAGTTGATCTAGTTAGAAAACAGTTACCGCACAAGCTATAAATAACCTCAATATTTTTATTAATTATTACAGAGCGCTTTGTTAGACAGGGATTAGATGTAGCCAGGACTATGCCTTAATTTTTACAAATACGCCTTACAAAAACATTATTTATTTGTGCATTTTGAGACAAAACAATGTCACTGTGAATTTGAAAAGCTCTAGTCTAGGACTAGTCTTAAGCCCTGTACGGGAAACCACCCCTATAGATCCCACTTAGTAGCATTTTAATAAAACAGTAAAATCTCAACTAGGGGAAAGAGACTTGTACAATATGCATCCAAAACCTATCTGTCCAATTACAATGCAAAAAGCTCCAGCTGTTAGTTCCAATAAGTATTCCTAAGCCATGTGACAAACCTGTTTAACTCAACAATAAATATCGTTAAAATATATCAAATAAAATGTTAAAATTACACTCACCAGACTATGTTTACATTTACATGCAACCGAGTGTATATCCCGTTAAATTGAACTGCAGAAAATAAAAGGAATTTCAGCATTTGATAGCTGCCAATAAAGTAGTTAACAATGTTTAAATAAATGATACCGGAGATAGAAGTAACAAATAATCAGTAGTTATTATAAAACCAGTCGTCACTAATTACACCATCATTCCCGAAAACCTGACAGATCATATGATGTTATTTTTTCTTTATCTGAAACCTCAATCATTTATGCTTTACGGAACATCTCAAGTTTTACCTTAGTAATCTGTGACAAGGTCAGTATTTTTTTGGTATCAATACATAAATTAAGCAGCCAAAACACATAATTACTTCAGTTTTAATACATTAAAGGAGTAGTTCACTTTCAAAATAAATTTTCATGATAATTTTCTCACCCTCATTTTTCTTTCTTTAGTTGAAAAGAAATGAAGGTTGTTGATGAAAACATTACAGGATTTTTCTCATAAACAAATACACAAACATCTTGGATGATATGGTGGTGAGTAAATTATCATGAAAATATATTTTGAAAGTGAACTACTCCTTTAATATCATGGTTATTTTGGAAAAAAAAGAGTGGCTTGCTCCAAAAATCTGTGTCTTGATATTCAGGAATACAGAGACTTCATATGGTTGCTCCTGGTAAGCCATCGGTGAGATTTGAGATCTTCAACCAGACAGTATTGTTATTGTCCTTTACTGTCAACAAAAAGTTAGTGCCACCATATCTCTGTTAACTTTTATTCTCAGATGATCAGAGTCACACAATGATCACACAAAAACGCTTAAACTTGTACTACAATGAAAGCGTGGTTAATTGTTTTGATTATCAGGGTTTAACTATGACTGGCTGTTCACTCACTCGCTGTTGAACTAAAGCATGCGTCGAGTTACAGTCCCTTCAGCTAAAATCGTCCCATATTTTTGACATAAACTACAGTAGTAAAATCAGCAGTATGTGACACGTCGTATGTTGTTCTTGTTTACCTGTGCCTTTCTTGTTGCACTCGTTGGCCTTTTTTTTACTTTTAACTACCTGTGAAGAAATACCTTTCCAGTACACTTTCATGGAAAAAGGTGTTATCACAACACATGCCCCCACACGTTTTGTGATAGTTGTTGAAGAGTCTCTTGCCATTTCCGCTTTTCTTCAGAAAATCCTCCAGGTTCTGTGACTGTCTATCTATATGATCCATCTTTTTATATCAACTAAATGTACAACAAGGAAACAAGAGTTGCATATTTTCATTGGAAAAACAAAAAGACCGATCCAAGTAGTAGTTGAGAAATAAAATATTTTGTTCCATTACTCTTGACCAATATTAGTACAGTATTGTCAGAAAGGCTTGTTTGCATGATCTACATCAGACAAATCCCAATCTTTTAGTAATGCGTAATAAGATAAATAATAAGTGCTTTAGTAAATATAATCTCGGACTCAAACAGGACCCAAAGCAAAGTCTAAACTTTACCTACAACCAAATCTTCAAATCCCTTTGTGCAGTCAATGGTGATTCAGGAGGTGTAGATATGCAGTGTTTATCCTTAAATGCATGTCATTACATTTATTTTCGGTCTTTGAATGCTGTCAGTTTTGGTCTGAATCAGACCTCTGAGTTGAAGTAATAATTGCTATTTAAACCAAAAAAAGTCAGTGATGAGTTAACTAGAGATTTATTGACCAAAAGGCGAAATCAGAATATAGGGCAGACATTACCGTCATAGAAATATGTCTGCTAACACATTGAGGCTTTAACATCAACTTTTTATTTAACTGGTTGTATAACAAAATGCTATACCTTATAAATTGTATCAAAAATACTGACAAACGCGTTACAAAAAGTTGTACTGATAGGTACAGTTTCCCTTTAACATGTAACAGTGTAAACATAAAAAAGACAAGCCTCCACATTTTAATACCCTTTGAAAAAAAACTATATACAAGTTTTCAAAAATGAATCTCATTTCATGTATTGATGAATTTGATTCTCTTGTGTCTGGAACTGCGGAAGGGAAAACACAGAAGCCTGTGAAAATATGATGTCACAATGAGATGACCCTGATCACACAGATGCTTATTTGCTCACATTCTTAATGACTTGAAATGGCTCAGCATTACCTGGTCATAGGCAGGTGGAGGAGAAGTTGGGAACCCATTGTAGCTAGCCGAAGGTGCAGTCGGAACTGGACTGTAATACGCTGAAGGTACAGGTGTCATCGGGCCGTAGTTTGATGGAGGTAAAGACGGGACTTGACCGTATGTTGCAGGGAGCACATACATGACTGAGGTAACAGGTTGAGGTGAGGCAGAGGGGTCTGAATGGTTCAAAAGCCCCACACTGTTGACAGGCACAGCGATGGTCACGTGACTGACTGCAACACTTCTTGACTGCGAGAGACACCAGAGAAAGACTGTCACCTCATTTCATGAGATTCTGTGTGTTGGGATAAAAACACATTTGAGCAACTCTTACCTTGGACCTGCAGCAACATGAGCAAGAAGCCGAGGCAATTACAATAGAGAAAATCAAGACCAGAACATCACAGATTATAAGGACAATGCCAATCACACCCCAACTCTAAGGGAACAGTAAAGAAGGAATGATTGTGAATCAAACACCGAATAAAAATAATAACATTAGGCAATTTTAACTATACAATTTGATCTGATCTTCAAAACAGGAATTTTATGCAACACTTACCAAAGTGAAAACCAAGTGGAAGCGAAAGCATATAGTAAGAACTACAATATTTATGTAATTGAAAGCCTGTGCTGTTTTCACCTACAATAAAGTAGATCTAGTTAGAAAACACAATAAAACGTTTTATATAACAATGCATCCCAATCAGTAGCATTTAACATGACAGAGACAAATATAGATGCAAACCTAACTCTTGTCTCATGTGACTAACCTGTCATTCAAACCCATCCACCTCATTCAAATATAGAAAATAAAATGTGAAATTTAGACTCACCAGACAAACTTTCTGTTTGCTTGCAGCCAAAACTATTATAGATCCTGTTAAAATGAACTGCAGAAAACAAGAGGAATTTAACTTGATGGCCACAAAAGGGTAAATTACTGTATAGCAATGTTTAAAGAAATGACTTACAAACACTGGAAATGGCAGTAGGAAATATTGAGTAGTATTTATGTTAAAACCCATCATCATTACCGACACCAACATTTCCAAAACCTGTAAGACAAATCATAATATACAAAATAAATGTCATCTGAAACCATGAAAATGTTATGCTTCAAGGAAAATGTTAACAATGTAAGAAAATTTAGGGGAATTTTAAAAAGAAAAGTTAGTACTTTTCCAAACAAATAACTTTATATTAAAGTTCACATATACTCAAAATAATAATTACATTTATAAAAAGTCTGTATATTTATACTGTATATTTTGACGTTTCAGCCTTGGCCCTCTGTGCACGCGCAACACAACCCCCCCAACACACACACTTACCACGGTACGATAAGGTATTTTACCTTACAGTGCTTTCATATAGAAGTGAATATACATCATTGTACCATCAAACTTACCACATGATAACACAATGCTACTCCAGACTTAAAACAAGACAGTTATCACCAAAATAACAAGCAATACAAATACAAATCATCTGCATTATGATCGGCGTGTTGCGTGTATTTGCTCTTCAACGGAATAATGGACCGCATGACAGACACTGCCTCCCAGTCTGATCATAAAACCAACACAGACCTACGTACACAATGCCAGTTTAAAAAGCGACACTTCATGAGAGAGCTCTCAGCAAAGAAAACCGGTGCTACACTAGCAGACAGTTAACAGAGATTCACCGGCGAAAAAACTATGATTATGATAAATCATAATATTAAACTGGTACCGTTACATTGAACTAAACGTATAAAACTGACCGTAGAAATTTTACAATTTATGTATCTGTTATGCAGAATAACAGCAAATATGCACAATATGTTCAATTTAACATTGACCAGTCAAAATCGATTGTCTCAAATAAAGCTAAAGTTAATCACCATAAACAAATGTGCACATCAGCAACCAGAATAAATTGAGGAACGGTGGCCTTATAAATCATTTAGACTTTACAATTTGAAGATCAAATTACTTGATTACAAAGTCTTACAAAGTTGTGTTGAACAACGTTTATCAGCTTTTCTCGTTTTTTTCCGAGACTTAATAACAACCTTCATCCACATGCTGTTTTGAATGACGTTTTACGGACTTTCTTCTTTTGCAGTATTTTGGCAGTTAGCGAACCAACTTTGTGTGCTTCTTCCGCTTTACAAGACTGTTGGTGAACAACTCCCCAGATGGCGGAAAATAAGCAACCACCCATTTAGAAAAATCACATGATTGGTCAGTTTTACTGTCACTCAAAATGAATCTCTCCCATTGATTTACTGTACTTGTGATGTGTCGTTTGCGAATGAGCCGGCTTTAAGAGCCGATTCTTTGTAGAGAACGACAAGAGCCAACTCCCATCAGGGAGAGCCGAATCTTTAGCCACAGGTAGGGGCGGGACTTTATTTGGATGAACACACAATGCGGCCAATCCCATGGGAGGACAGATTAGGATGTGAAAGAAGGAAGAGCGAGTGTAGTGATAATCTCACGTGGATAGAGTCTGCGTGGATCCAGAAAGTTAAATGTACATCTCTAATAGGGAAAATCTGCATTTTATTTAAAATAGTAGATTTTAAATAGTCTTTTTTACGATAGTTTAGGTCATCACAGAGGGCCCTGAGGGTTCACTACTGGTTACAGTGGTTGAAGAGTTTCTTGTCTGTCCCGAGTCATTAAATTGTCCAATGATCTTCAGAAAAAGCCTTTAGATCTGTAGTAGATCCACAATGTCTTTTTCTGCGTACTTGACTGTCTTGTGTTGAGATCCATCACAGAGGACATTTAAGACACTTACAACAGCCTACACAACTATTATAAAACATTCCCTAATGTTCAAGAAGTCAACATGATACATTTAAAAGTCAGGTGGATGTCAACTTTAGAACTGGGTGAGCAGCTTAAAGTGATCACCCAAAAAAGAAAATTCTGTCATCATTCACACAAAACCAATGCAAGTGAATGGGGGCCAATTAACAACATTCTTCAAATTATCTTTTGTTTTCTGCGTTGGAAAGTAAGTCATACAGGTATGAAATGACAAGAGGGTGAATAAATAATGACAGAATTTGTATTTTTGTGTGAACTATCACTATAAATAACTTATTTTTTCATGTAATAATGCCCTTCAGAAGCTATAAAGATACATGTTTCCCAGAAGATAAAATAATAACAAATGTCACCAACGATTACTTTCAGAGGTTTACATCTACCTGACTTTTAAAATGTGTCATGTTGTCTTCTTGAGCATCAGGGAATGTTTGTATCATTTGTAATAGTTGTGTATGAGTCTGTCAATTGTCCTCAGTGTATAAAGAGATGAATCTCAATATCAGTCACTGGCAAACATCCCCATGAAAGCAAAGAAGTGGAGGAATAGTTATTATTCTGTGCTGTTGACTTACTTTGTGATATAACTTGTTCTTGTTGTTTTACATTTCTCAGATTCTGCAAGGTGTTTATAAACCTCTGACCAAAGAACACAACTGGAATGCAGTGTTTGTTACTGCACCTTTACTATAGTAACACCATATGATTGTTTTAGAAAAGTGTGTCTTACCGCAAATATCTGTGGCTTTGTCTTCAGGAATACAGAGACTTCATATGGTAGCTCCTGGTAAGAAGGGTAAGCTATCATGATGTCAGCGGGTTTTGATATGTTGTTTACTGTCAGCCCTGTTAAAATCAATACCAATATATAAACCATTAACATCACTATAGAGACCCACAAAGGGCATTATACTTATTAAAACCAATACAATTGTCATTATATTCATTAAATCCATTAGAACTTTAGTGGTGATTTCTATTTTTTTAAGTGTCAGGACATCACAACTCAGTTGACTTTCATCCTCTTAAATGGGGATTTTATCAAATTAAGTTTTATGTTCTATATTTGAAACAATGTTGAATGTGGTCGAGTGCTAAATGACTGCACAACTAGCACAGCGCGTGTTCCGGGTTTTTGACGTTGTTATTGTAAATAACTTCATTGTGTTTGTGCCTTTGGTTTTATTACAGTAACCACGAGGGGGTCTGTATTCATATTTAACAATGTCTGACAACGATAACCATAGTTTAACTCAGATATGAGTGTAAAGCGGTAAAACAATTGGTAATCAATCAAAACCATGGTCGAGTTTTGCGAGCTATACAACGCACATTATTGCGGTTAGTTATTAAAAACAACATTCGTCTAGTTTACTTCTGGCTTAGACTTGAGGCAGTTAACGTCAATAACAAAACCACAGCCCCTCTTGATCTTAGGACGTCTCACCATCATATTATCTAACGTTACTTATTTAGCATGTCGCGTTAGCAGTAGTCCAGCTAAAGTCTTACCACGTGTTAAACAAACTTCATTATAATCAGCAGTTTTAGAGAAATCTGTAATAAACTTCATGATTTAGGTGTACTTGCCTATCTCGCGTGCAAGTCGATGTAACTTTTACTTCCACTTTTCTCCAGACAGACAGACAGACAGACGGATGTACCGCAATGCTTTCCTGATAAAGTTAGCCTAAATTATGCTGGCGTGTGCATTAGCTTATACATATATTGTAATTGAACAAAATATAGATGTACGTGTTCATATAGTGCTCAGAGTACTTACTAAAAGAAGGTGTAAATATTAATCTACTAAGGCTACACCACAGTTAGTAGGTTACACAATGCCTTGCGGTGGACACTGATGGACGCGTTTCATCACTACCAAATAATGCCTCATCACAGAACACTTTTATAAAGCTCTTGAATCACAAGCATTTATATTATATCTACGCTATGTGAAATATTGTAAGATTAGATCAATCATTTTTAAATCTAAGCTCATTTCCACAGGTGTCTGCTGTCCATGTTTTATGTGGACCATAGGATGAATGAATGAGGTATGAAGAGTCTCTCCTCAACCACCACCAGTGTGCAGCATCCGTCTGTCATGAAACTGACAGGAAACAGATCCCAAGTGCAGACAGCTCTCATAGAAAAACTTTTATTTGACTTAGAGAAAACATAACTGAAAATCCCTCGAGGGGGTAACAATAGACTTTAATCAAATAAAACTTAACTTAAAGACAGCCCAGGGGGCAACAGAACAAGACGGAGATGAAGACAACACTATCCAGTACAGGACAGCAAACACCGGGGCATTAAATCGGAAAGGAACAAAAGAACCATAAGGAGGGCAACAGGTGAAGGGCATGAACTGATGGAATGGGTAATGAATAAGGAAACAAAGGGGCGGGGCTAAGGAGGGCAACAGGTGAAGGGCTAAACCTAACATGCATTTAATTGTCACTGTTGGATTTATGTTATTTATTGTACAGGTATGACAAAATGTAACATTACAGGTTAAGAAAGGATATTACAGTCAAATTACGAAAAGTAGTACTGGGTTGGTACAGTTTGCCTTAAAAATCCCAGACGCAGATGGTCTTTGCCTCCCCATTTCATGTTATTTTATTTCACATGGTGTTGGATTGAATCGCCTTGTTCTGGAGTTCACAACTCTGCAGGAGAAAACAATTAAATACACTTCATGTTTGTTTTTATGCAAGTCAATATAATATGAAAGAAGATCATTTATGTAGATCAGAATTGTTGTTGGCTCCTTAAATAATATCATCTGCATAAAGACTACATAACTTTGTGACAAGCTCATGAAACAATGCACACTAAAAGTGGTGCATAAAACATTTAAGTTTGACCGAAATGTTTTTTTACTTAGACAATCTTGACACGTGGACCCACTGGTTTATGCTTTTTAGTGCTGGTTTACTTCTGGTCTAGTTAGTGGGCCTCGGTTCACCAGCAAAATTCTAGTCAAATGACTTAATAATATAGTAATCCGTTATTATTACCGGGCCATAAGGTGGTGGGGGTGAAGTCGGGACTGAATTGTAGTCAGTTGGAGGTGCAGTTGAATCTTGAATGTAATACGCTGGAGGTGCAGATGTAGTCGGACTGTAGTTTGGTGGAAGTGCAGACGGCAGGATATACACGATTGAAGTAACAGGTTGAGGTGAAGCAGAGGGGTCCGATCGGTTCAAAAGCCCCACACTGTTGGCATGCACAGCAGAGCTCATGTAACTGACAGCAACACTTCTTGACTGAGAGAGAGAGAGAGAGAGAGAGAGATCGATCTCATTTCCGTTTGATTGTGTATGTTTTCATTTGAATGTGTGTGAACTTTTTGTGAATTTTACCTTTGGTCTGCAGCAACATGAGCAAGAAGTTGAAGCAACAACAACAGAGAAAACCAAGACCAGAATACCACTGATCATAAGGACAATGCCAGTCACTTTCTAAGGGAGCAGAAAAGACCGGATGATTGTGAATTAAAAACTAAATCAGGATAAAGAGAATAATCAGTTGCCGGATCAAAACTGTACAAACAGTTCTACTATCAATATATACTGTAAGTGTACAGCTGTAAACATTTTTGAAGGAATCACACTTACCCAAAAAAAGAAAACAAGGCCAAACCAAAACAAGGGGAAAGTGGTTACAAAAATATTAATGAAGCTGAATGTCTGTGACGTTCTGACCTATAATACGATAGTTTTGGTTAGAAAACAGTCACCACAAACTTGGCCTTAAGCAATTTATTTTATTATTATACATTGATCGATTTGGCACCGGTTATGAGACAATGTAAGACTTAACTATATTCTATTCACACATGACTGAATTCATGCAAATATGCTTCTTATATAACGACCTGTGTTTGCAATAAGACATATTAATGCACTGGAAACATTTGGATTACTTGAATGAATGTGCTTTTGAACTTCAACATGTTTAGCTAGATTCAATAACAGGACAGCATTTCTGTTCAACTAAAGAAAGTCATATAGATCTGGGATGGCATGAGGGAAAATAATTAATTTGAGATTTCACATTTGGATGACCTTTTCCTTTAGTATGCCTCAAAAATAGAAGAAAGCTTAAATACAGACTTACCAGACACAGGTTACGCTTGCTTGCAGCCAAGCATGTTAGAAATCCTGTTAAAATGTACTGAAGGAAATTACGAGAACATTAAACAATCATTTAATCAATTCACATAGTCACCCCAACGTTCAACTTCACATAAAAGTCTTACCAACACTGGTGCCACAATAAGAGGCCATAACCCGATCAAGAGTACACAAACAAATGCCACAATTCCCACCAATATTTCCAATACCTGCAAGACAAATGATAGAATGATAATTTACGCAGTTTTACTTCAGTAACGTAAACTTGGCTGAGATTGGAAGAAAACATTCCCTCGGTAGCTGACGCTATGGTGGAAATCTTTTCACGTGGAATAATGAAGCACCCTTGTACTTGACAAGGAACCAAAGTTTACACACACGGTTACTGGTGTTTAACTACAGTAACTACATGGTTATTTTGGAACATTGTAGTTTACCCCCAAAACCTGGGTCTTGATCTTCAGGAATTTTGAGACTTCTTCCTCATAAATTTGAGAGGCTCTCATGATGGCAGTGGGTTATAATATCTATAAACATAGAGAGAGTATCATGTTATTGTCTCACTTCTTTTCATTACTGTCAGATAAACATTTAGTGCACTATGTGTCTCTGTTCTCTTTAATTCTAAAAGTAATACAAATTTTAATATATTATTAATGGAATAGTGGCTATGGCTTGGCTTAAAGCAAGAGGATTAATAAACTGTAAAGTATGTATTTTATTTCCTGGAGTACAAACAACTCTTTCAAACTTTATAACCCCATTTATGTGTTTTTTTATTTGTGCCCATGTTGAATTACTTGTGAGACACGGTACAGCTTTTAAAAAATCATGAATGGGTTATGACTGGTATGTTTAAGGTTGTTTAATAAAACGTAAAAATATCCTAAATTGACATTAAGACATTTATCTTAAAAATCCATTCCAGAAAAGCCATTGGCTTTGTGGCATGAAACAGGTAAGGCTAAAATGCTAACTTGACTTTCTGTCAATATAAAAATGACAGAAATGTTTACAAAAAAGGACCAAATAGCGTCTTTATTTTTTTTTATTTTAGCATTGTTTATATATATATATATATATATTTTATCTTACAAGCACCTTATATCTACAGAAACTGTCCTTTTTTAAAAATTGTATTTAACTTCAAAGAAATACTATAGAAAGACATGTTCACATACATTTAAAACTTAGTACCTGTAAACATTTTCATATTCAAAGTATACAATGAATACAGGATGTAAAAAGTATGTTCCATAACATCACCATAGAACATAGAGAAAGATTGAAATGTACAAAGGTAAAAGAGAAGGAGAAGAAAAAGTAAAATAATAAATAAATAAAAATTAAAACAAACCAAACATGAGGGTAAGAAATTAAATTACACATCAGTAACAGTTTATAAATTAAAGTGTTTACAAACGGAAATGGTTTCAATGGTTTTCTTATTTAAAAAAGGTTAAATAGAATCCAGATTAAAACTTAAGATCTTTTCAGAAGACCAGAAATAATGGCTTATTATTGGCGAATTTACATTTGTGTATGTAAAATTTACAAAGAAAACAAATTAAATTCACAACAAAACAAACATTGTTCAAGTCAGAGTCATAATATCCCCAAATAATATCACAGAAATTGTGTCTGTCTACTGTGAGTATCAGATGTCATCATCGAAAAAGAAAACTGCGACCCCCTAAGGTTAAAATGAGCATTACATGTAGCTTTTTTTAGGAAATGAAACTATTTGATGCGTTTCTAACGACAAATGATACGGCTGTAAGGCTTTTACAAAGTATCATACATTTCTCCATGCTCGTGGTTCCCTTTTAAGAGAATGTTTTGAAAATACAAAATAAAATGTATTTTATCGTTAATACGAGTTATTACGAGGCAACGAAAAAGTTATCACAGGGAAACCCAATTTATTCATACATTGTAATAAACCTGTTTATAATTGTAAAGAAATGCGATTACAGAATGTTGACAGAAAGAGCCGCTACATTTGTAAACATGTGTTTAAATACTCGTCCCTAATCTGATCAAGGTGATCAAGCAACACATATTAAATTAACATCTTTTTGCCTTGTGCCATATACGATTCAACCTCCTCCCTAGCTTTTAACAAACACATTAAGCTCTTCTCAGGTTGCAAAAAGTTCACGGTGAAAGAAAATGAATGATTATATCGAATGGTTTACCGTGATGTTGCGCTTGTCCTTGGATTTGTAACTTTCACTTTCATCAAACTCTTTCATCGAGAAGAGATCCATCTTTACAAAGACACCTGGGAAGTGGGATATTTCCCACTAAAAACGCCGAAGTGACGTCTTGGTTGAGTCTCATTAAAAGTATTTAGTAACATTAAAACATTAGTGTTACTAATGATTTAGTAGCATTGAAACATTACAAGTACCTGTTAACATTAAAAGAGCACCGTTCCATAATTATTTCCGGGTTGGTGTGGGAACTATCGAATTTCCGAGAGCACGTGTAGGTGCATGAAATTAACTAACTCCGCCTTAATACACATGAGGTTGATTTTTTTCTTTTGGGGTGAAAATGCATATCACGAATTTCTATTATCTACAATACAATAGGATATTTAGCCTATATGTACACTTGATGTGCGCATGCGCATGTAAACAAATCATTTTGTAAAGCACAAATACAGTTCATGTACATGTCAACAGCATAGAGAATTCACATCTTTATGTAACCAATTGCTTCCCTCCCAGGCTCTTGGTCTACTTTCACAGACAGATGCGGTTACCAGGCAACCGCTCTTGTAGCTGTGTCCATATGAGGCCTGGGTGGGGGGTTGTTGCTCGAAATGATGCTGAGCTGCTCTCCTATTGGCCACAGTTTCAAGTAAAATGATTGGTCAAGTGCATGTCACTTCAGACCTTTCTCTCTTTCACTCAATGTGTTGAGCTCCGGGGGAGGAGTCTATGCAGCAGAATACATTGAATTGTTCCCCTCCCTCATTCTTCTGCACAAACATCAGTATGCCTACGCACAAGTCCAGCTGTCATTTGTGTTCAGGAAAACACAACAGGAATGAATGGAACGGCAGACTCCTCTGATTCTAGATGCCTGCCAGCTGGACATCCAGCCTGTGTTTCTTCTATCATTTGGTGTAGTTTATGTTTGAGTGGAATAAGCTTTTTTGCGTGGAGTAACCCCTCATATACCCCATGACGCTTTGCAGCGGATGCTGATAGATGAAAAATGGATGGCGTGTTGCTCATTCATCACACGCCTTTTCAGCAATGGAACCGAATGAATATATCAGCGTCTGAATACAAGGGCTAACACAGCAATGTAACAGAAGGTAAGGGATGTGACAGTTTTTCTTTGTGTGTTTTAAAGTGTAAATTTCACCTCTCACATCACTTCTTGTCTTCCTTTCGTGACTGTTTACAAGTGAGCAACATAATCCTGTTCGTATATCTCAGAGGCATTAGCTTTAGGCACAATCTGTTGTTTATACTGACATATACTGATAATTCTATACTGACAGCTGTGGTTAGTCTCTGATCATGTCAATTGTCTGTTTGATGTGCCTCAGACATCTTAACACCATTGACACGTAACAAGTCTTTCACTTACATTATTATGGTCATCATGAAACTCCGCCTCTTTGCAGGATTGGTAGATCTGCAGCCCCGCCCGTGGTTCTGTCCCAGAATGCTGAGTCCAGTTCTCTGTTCAGACCTCGCGGTCTTGGAGCCAGACTACACAGAGGGTATCATTTACACACACAACTGTTATGTGTCTACACTACAAGTCAACTGTTTGGACACAACACTACTCCTGTTTAACCTCTTTTTTATCTGACAGCACATTACAATAATTTAATACATTTCATATTAAATTCAACAGATGAATTATCCTTCTCAAATACACTACTGGTCTAAGTTACACTTGTAAAACAGTGCTGTAATTTTGATTTAAGCATAAACTTACCTAGTTTATATATTGTTCCTTCATATAACAATACTTAATATCTCGGGTCAATTTTCTTGTTATGTAAATGTATTGTAATTTAAGAAGTTTTAAATATTTTTACGGAAAGCAAGAGGAACACTATGCTAGTAACACTGCAATTGTTAAGTGTTTTTGATTAAAGTAATTGAAAACAATTCTACTTGGAAAAAATACTAAGTAGTAATTCAATCTACAGTCAGTTACTGGCAAAACTGCTGCCAAAACTACAGCAAAGTTTTAAAGTGTACTTTTTCCACCTTTTAGAACAATAAACTGTGGAATAGCACAGGGAAATAAGAGAATTATATAGCGACTTTATTTTAAGTGTCTTGTGTTACAGTGTAACTAAACATGTAAGTACTGAGTAATAATAATTAACTACATGTACTTACTACGGGGTTACGAGTGGGATTAGGGTGTGTTTTAGGGTTAGTTACATATAATTATGCAGAATTTAGAGTCAATACAACTAAAACTGTAAAAAAATCCTATGAAAACTTTTAAATAACAGCTTTTTTCATGTACGATTACATGTTTTTCTTGTAAATTTGCAGTCTTTTTCTGTATTCTGATGTCTTTTTACCGTATTTGTAATGTTTTACATTAAACGTGAGGGGCACTGTAAAACAAAGTGTCGCCAATAGTCTAAAGAAAAAAAGCAGTTTCTTGGGGTTTCACCCTGACATGATTTTTAACAATATTAAAGGTTGTTCTGCCCTCTTATTAGCAGCTTTTTTCCACTATTCTTCCATTTAAAAGACATTTTTAATCAATACAAATTTTGTTTGTAATGAAAAGGTTTGTATTTGTATTTGTATTTTTGTTTATGAAACTAATTTTAGAAATTCAGGCATACTTTAAGATCAAAACCGCTTCAAGATAATAAGAAACATCAGGTATTTTGTTAGCATTGTAATGCTGTTTAGTTCAGAATCAGAACTTTATTGCCAAGCGTGCTTGCACACACAAGGAATTTTCTTTGGTGTTGGAAGCTTCTAATACAGACATTGAACACAACGACAATACAATATAATAAGATTTACAGTCTAAAAGATTCTGAAATATGCATATATTAAAGAAAGACTATTGTACAGAAAATGGGGGATAATAACATATAGGAGACAATGTAAAGGGTTGTACATAGTAGAATATACATATTGACAGATTGTATGAACACTTGTGCAAATGGAAAATATAGTAAGTAGAGGTAGTGTTATATACATGTATAAATAAAATGTACATATAATAAGGCACTATAGTGCACACTGTTGCTCAAGATGTATTTTTCTTTTGGTCTTTGATTCAGCTGATGTCATCTCTACGGTGGAATTCAACCAGACAGGAGAGTTCTTGGCTACAGGAGATAAGGGTGGGAGGGTTGTCATCTTCCAGAGAGAACCACAGGTTACCTCTTTTTATAAAATGCCTTCAAATTGTATTTCTTATTTTGACATATTCTTTTTGAAACAGGTGTTTCAACTGTACCAGGTACATATCAAGGGGCTTATTGTTTGTTTTTAAGCCAAAAGTATTTTGCTTATGTTGCTTTCCAGACGAATCACAATAGCTGCTTGCTATTAGGAGGAGCAATTTTCCTCTATAGCGAGAACCTTATGAGGCCATTTTTGTTTCCGCCCCTGAGAACAATCCTTTTGGACCATTTTATTTTCTGGAATGGAAGGCCTTACATTATTAAGGTGTATGTAATGATAATTTACTTTAATTTTTATGAGTATGTTCTGAGTACAGATGGCCTCAAAGCTAACAGGCACTAAACTTGCATTCAATTTTTATAATGTAATAATTCAATCGGGTCTTGTAATATTTGACCTTATTCAACCATGTTAAGAGATAAAGCAGCAAAAAAAGAAGGAATGAATTATTTTAGATTAGTAATAATTTGTATTCATTTTAATCCCGTTGCTTTTTGTTATTCCTCCACCTCTCTCTTCCAGGGCGAATATAATGTTTATAGTACATTTCAGAGTCATGAACCCGAGTTTGATTACTTGAAAAGTTTGGAGATTGAGGAGAAAATAAATAAGATTCGTTGGCTGCCTCCACACAACCCCGCCCACTTCCTCCTCTCCACCAATGGTAACAGCTGAAACATTTTATAGCAATTGCACAATTCTGACACACAGCGCTGAATCTTGAGAAAAGATGTTGTGTTTCTTTTCGCTCAGATAAGACCATAAAGCTGTGGAAGGTGAGTGAGAGAGACAAGCGAGCAGAAGGTTACAATCTCAGAGATGAGGAGGGAAGACTGAAAGATCTGTCTACTATCACCACTCTACAGGTGCGTTACAACTTTTTAAAACAACCAGACGTGAGCATACAGTCATACCTTTATTAAACAAAATTGCATGACAGCTTTGTTAAAATTCATTGCTTGGCTTCAGAAACCTTGTTATTCAGGATCTGTGTGTGTGTGCTCATGTAGGTTCCTGTCCTGCGGCCGATGGATCTGCTGGTGGAAGCGACGCCGCGTCGAGTTTTTGCAAACGCACACGCGTATCACATCAACTCCATCAGCATCAACAGCGACTGCGAGACGTACCTGTCCGCCGATGACCTGAGGATCAACCTGTGGCACCTCAGCATCACTGACCGCAGCTTCAGTATCCTTCCCCATATGAGACACGGTTGATGTGATAGGAGAGGTCTGAAATGTTTTTATGTCCTCGAGTAAGTAATGATTATACTCGTCGCATCAAAAAGGATGCTGGTCAAGATGGTGGACCACCATAGCAATGCTGTTCACTAGGTAAACTTAAAGGGGTTATATGGTGCAAACACGTGTTTTTTTGTGTCTTTTGGTGTGTTATAAGTTGCCCATGCATGTATTAAACACATAAAATCACCAAAAATTAAAAAATATGCATTCTATTTAAAAGCGAATGCTCACCCAGACCTGCCTGAAACACCTCGTGTAACCACACCCCCACATATCTACGTCAGTTCGTGGTATGATTGGACTAAGACAGTCCAAATGTATACCCAAGTAAGGTGGGTGTACCTGTCAGTACAATTGCTTTGGAACCTGATGTTCCAAACATAGTAAGGCGTTACATTTCCATCACATGCTTGCAGTATTCGACCAATCATTACGCACTGGTTAACTGGCCAATCATAGCACACCTCACTTTCAGAGCGATGAGCTTTGTGACAAATCTGCACATTTCAGAGAGGCGGGACAAAGCGGAGATACAAAAAGTAAAATACAGCGTTATTAACCTTAAATCGTAACCTTAAACAAACCATAATATTCGTTTTCCGTGTCATGTGACCCCTTATCTGGTCAGACTGATCATCCAGCATGACATTCTTAGTGAAAAAACCCTTTATTCGAAATCACTTCCATAGCCTACTATATAATATAGTATCAGTATGCAGTATAAGTAGTACGGACAAAACGTCAGCATGCTAAAAAGTATTGTGACATACCTTATCCAAATGTTATGCTAATCGAACATTAAAGAAGTATGCACTTAATTCAGAATGTACCGGCACAGTAGGCAAATGCAGTCTTGCTGGTTAAGATTATTCTAGGGAACCATCCACAAAAACACATACTGGTGACCAGCTGTGATGTTCCGAAATATTTTTCTATGGTGCTTTTTGTTGAAAGTGTGAGTAAAGATTTATTTTATGAATTTGGGATGATATAAATCCTCATTGTGTTGGATATCCTCAGTGAATTGATATCAGATATTGTAGATCTGAAGCCAGAAAACATGGAGGATTTGAGCGAGGTGATCACAGTCGCAGAATTTCACCCTCACCACTGCCACCTGCTTGCCTTCGGCAGCAGCACAGGAACCACGCGCCTCTGTGACATGAGAGCACGCGCTCTCTGTGACCAACATGCCAAATGTAAGATGCACCAATGCATTTAATACCAGTTGATTTTGCCAGAGGAGGGTTGTGGTCCTGGATCAACACATGTTGTGCAAACATAGTATTTTTACCAAGCCATTAACTTAAGTTATTTCCCGACTTATATTAAACTTACTGTGTTTTATAATGTAACACTGTGTGTGTGTGTGTGTGTGTGTGTGCACATATGCATCAGTGTTTGAAGAGGCCGTGGATCCATCTCGGCGATCGTTCCTCTCAGAGATTGTTTCTTCGGTGTCAGACATAAAGTTTAGTCACAGTGGTCGCTACCTGCTCACCCGAGATTACCTCACCGTTAAAGTCTGGGACATCAACATGGAAAATAAACCAGTGGAAACATACCAGGTCTCTCACCTACTCGCTCACTCACACATACAGACTTACATTCACACAATGATCTGTTTACATTTTAGGCTCTCAGTGCAAAACTAATGTGTTTGGCACAGTAACAAAAAAGTACCAAGAGAACCATGGTTATATCACGTATTGAGGTACTGCTGTAGTACATCGTTACTTCACTTTGGCCAGCTCAAAGAAAACAGAAGCAAATGAATCATCAGCCAAGGGTGGAGACAACCACTGGAATATATTTCCTTTCACAAACATCTTGATGTGTGGTTGGACAAAATTGTGGACGCACAAAATTGACGTGTGGTTGGACTTCCATGTCCATCTGTATAGTACAACCTTTTAATATACATATTCAACAGACGCCTAGCCTTTTTTATTGTATATCATTTTGTGCTTTGTTTTATTTTATGTTTTAGTGTTTTCAGTCTTAGTTTTTAGGGGCCTCAGACTTAAAATCATCATTTTATTTAATTTCTATGGCAAAATTTTGTTTAAACCTTTTCAAATAATATTTAGGCCTATATTTGATTTGAATTAATTAATTAAATTAATTAGTATAATTATATGTTTATTATATTTATTTAATATATTTTTATTTCAAAAATATTTTTATATTATCATTTTATTTTTTGTTTATTATTATAATTTGAATGTTTTTAACTTATTTTAGTTTATTTTTGAGTCAACGTTTCAATATTTCCTTTGGTTAATTAAAAAAAAAAAATGTAGGTCAATATTTACAGAAACATTTTCAAAGTTTGACATTAGTAAACTAAAATAACTTAGATCTTTACATTTGGGGAATCGTGGTAAAATAAGGAGACTATTTTAAACATTGTTTGTTTAACTTTTGCTCAATATTGGTATCAATATTGTTTTTTAATGCAGATTTACATCCAAAAAGGTTACGCATTGCAGCTTTAACCTTAAATAAACCTGACTTAACACCACACACCTCCTTCTTTCTTAGGTCCACGACTACTTGCAAAGCAAACTGTGCTCTTTATATGAGAGCGACTGTATTTTTGACAAGTTTGAATGTGCTTGGAACGGAACAGACAGGTGAGCCCTCTTCCTTAGGAATTAACCTTTGACCTTTGACACATAACTCAAGAGGAGTCAGCTGCTATGCATCTGTTCTCTCTCAATTTCTCTTCCTCCCCAGCGTTATAATGACCGGGGCTTACAACAACTACTTTCGAATGTTTGATCGAGCGAGCCGACGCGATGTGACTCTGGAGGCCAGCCGGGAGCTGTGTAAGCGCAGGGCGGTCCTGCAGCCGCGACGGGTGTGTGTGGGCAGGAAGAGGAAAGAGACAGACGTCAGCGTGGACAGTCTGGACTTCCGCAAGAAAATCCTCCACACCGCCTGGCACCCCAAAGACAACATCATCGCCATCGCTGCCAGCAACAACCTCTATATTTTTCAGGACAGAATGCCGGCCCATGGTCATCACCATGCACAACAAATACAAAGCGCGCCTCCCGAATGAGACGCTTGGACCAATCTTCTGTAAAGTTACACGTGTTTGCCCTTTAACATCACATTTCTCATCTGGATTCAGTGATGCCAGCCTCAGAACAATCATACAAACTATTATATGTATACAAGCTTCACAATAAGAACAATGGTCCTGAATGAGAATGTATCGCATGGCATGCAGTATGAACATTTTGAGAAGGAAGGTTCGGCTGCTTTGAAGCATTCAGATCGCACATGCATGTTTACAGAGCTGTTTGCTTCTTAACAGTGCACGATTTACTATAGGATGATTGTGATGAATCCGAGCCTGTCCCATGCTTTATGGCGCTCTGCTTGTACATAATTATGTGTCTGTTCTTCTCAGGCTGGAATTTTCATGGGTTTGACAGACTGCTCAGGGACACTCGTGGCCTCTTTATATGTTTAAAGGCAACACTTACAATATGAAATCCAGAAGCAGGGGACAGAATGCAGGAATTATGGGAGACTGCTGAAAGGAAAACAGCATGTGCAGGGATCAGTTTAATGCTGAGTCATCACACCTCAATAACAACAAAAACATTCCCGATTCAGGCGTATGCTTCCTAGCGCACTGATACGACTGTTTTTGTTTTCCCAAAATGGATCATTTACTCACCATCATGTCGTTCCAAACTAATATGGCTTTCTTGTGTTAAACCCAATAAGGAGATATCTTGAAGAAAGTAGACTCCGCTTCTTTGTATTGAATAAGAGCAGCAGTGATCAAGGCTTGTCAAGCTTCCAAAAGTACAATAAATCACAAAAAAATAATTGATATAGTGTTTGCTATTCCAAGCCATACAATTTGCTGTGTGCGAAGAACAGACTGAAATTCAAGTTGTTTTAACAGAATCTGAGAAGAACACGTGTTCTGATCCCAATATACCCGTGAAAAAACTGTTATATTAGTAACTGAATTTGGTATCAAGTTAATATAATTTTGCCATAAAAGCAATAATGGTTACAAACTCACATGTGCTTTGTGTGATTGGCCAAAAAACACAAACAAACATCTAAAAATGTTTACATCTGTGTATATCAGTAAATACAAGATATTTTTTAGGTTTTAAAGATATCACAATAATATTGTCATCATGAACTATTTTGGGCTTGATAATTGTGTAGTGAAAATCGGACATTGTCACGGCTAATATTTAGAAACAAAGGCTATTTGTCATTCAAGTCAAGCTAAGAAAAATGAATATCCTAAAAGTTTAAATATGGAAAACAAACAAATGAAAATAATTTTCTGTAAATAATATCATTGTTCTTATCTGAAGCTACTACATGGCTTTAGAAAACCTTTGTTTGGGACTTTTTTAAAGGGGTAGTTCACCCAAAACACAAAAGTCTGTCATCTTTTACTGACCTTGGAGTTGTTCCAAATCTTTATACATTTCTTTGTTCTGATGAACAGAGAAAGATATTTGGAAGAATGCTCATAAACAAACAGTTCTTGGCCACCATTGACTACCATAGTAGGAAAAAATGAATTAGATTTTTTTGTCTGCTGTACACAAAATAGGATATTTTGAAGAACTAATATTGTCATTCTTCCAACTATGGTAGTCAATGGGGTTCAAAAATAGTTTGGTTACAAGGATTCGTCCAAATATCCTCCTCTGTGATCACCCAAACAAAGACATTTATACAGGTTTGGAACAACAAGACAGTGAGTAATTCATGACAGAATTTTATTTTTCAGGTTAACTATCCCTTCAAGGACCCTTTTTGGCACTTTCATGGTGATTTATTGTCCTGTTCAGAACTTGGCAACCCATGGTCTGTATGCTCAAGAGCACGGTCTTTAAAACCTCTTTTCCATTTCACAGAAGAGTTAAGACAGAGGTTAAGCATATGGGTTTAAAACAACACGAGGGAGAGTACACGGTGTGAGAATTTCCATTTCTGGGTGAACTATCCATTCATTTAGATTCTCAAAGTCTAGCTTTAAGGTAAAATACCAATCGTCCTGTATCAAATATTTTCAGCATGATGCCTGTTGGCAGTTTTGGTCTAAAGGACTTATATTACAGAATTAATGTCCACAAGATAGCATTCCTGGTTATTGTTTTCACCCTAAGATGAGTCACAAGTGTTTCTGGTGTCAACTCCATTCATCTCACAGAAACGATGCGGTGTCGTTTAGCTTGGAATTTTATTTCATTTAAAATAATTCATACAAATGCATACAGTCACAAACATTTCTTTTTGGATTCTGTTTAACAAAAAATATTCATATCTCATAGTATATATAGTATGTATATTGCTAGCCTACCACTTTACCAGGAAGGAAACTATGTAGGCGATGGAGAGCTGCAACTATCCCGGTGTCCTCGAAAAACACGATACAACCAAGTCACACACAAACAGGCAAGCATTACGCCAGCTTTGCACAAGACATTTTTTTGTTTTTGTTAACTTTATGTTTCGAAAACTAAGCATTTCTGTTTTTTTTAACACGTAAGGTAATACATGCTCCGTAAATAAAAATAAAAACATACTGAGTGTTTTTCATTACTGTACTGAATTTTGACTACAAAAAGACAAATGGGTATAAAACAATGCACTATGCGGTTTAATTTAAAAGGAAGGAAGGGGGAAATAAATTTTCCTGAGAGGGTGTGCAAATCCCGCCTCTTTCGGGGCTTTAAAAATAAAACAAGTGAAACGAATAGACTTTTTTTGTAACTATAATCAGGTGGTGAGATGCTGTTTCCCCCGTAATGCTGTTTCCGTTTTTTTTTTCTTTTCTACAAACCACAAACAGGTTACATTAGCGTAATAGCTACTGTTGTTTTAACAACGAAACCCATTAGACAGACAAAATAACAGATAAAAGATCGTCCACTGCACTTGGACAGACTACAATCTAAACAGCAGGATTTTGCCTCGGGGAGAAGTTTACTTTGTTATAAATCCACAAGATTTTTATTTCTTTTTTTTCCACACTAGATACTTCAAAGACCTCAGTCCGTCACCGTCAGTCAAAGAGTTGGCTACTTCAAAGTCACTGTTATGTTTTTTTGGCGGCTGGTTCGGAGCCCGGGAGCCTGTTTCCGCTCCTCTTCTTTGGGGTAAAGAAGGACCAGGAGAGTTCGATAGTGGTACGGAAAGCCTTTCGACGGCGGGGCTACAACTGTTCGTTGGGGTGTTGCTCTCTATCTGGTTCGGGTTTGCCGGTCTGGCCGGGTGACGGGGCGTGTGGAGGGTGGGCTACGGTGGCCAGGCTGTGGGCTATGGGCACGGTACTTGGCATGATGCCTTCTACGGGCGGAGGGAGACCCCCTGAAACGAGACTCGCTACACCTGGGGGGTACCTGCAGGGTGGGAATAATTCAATACACATTCAATAGCATTTGGCCCTATAAACTGAGTAAAGTGTGCCACATGCAGCATTTATTTTTGTTTTTTAGAAAAATGGTTCAACAGATTGTACCTATAAGATCCGTTAAGTTCTGGATGAACCATGTTAGGGTCCATGCCGGCCCAGTGCGTGGTCTGTGTGAGGAACTCTTTGTTCACGCAGTTCTTTAGGCTGTCTGGAATGCGACCTGTGGGCGGAAAACAACTTCATTACAGAAAACCCTAGAGTCATTGATCACAGCACACAAACAGATACTGCGAGATCAGACACCCAATGCTTCCGATTCATTTGACCAATGGCATGCGTAGATTCATGAGTCTGTGTACCGGTAATGGCTCGACGGATCTCCCTCGCCGCCTCCTCCCTCATCTCTATGGAGGCCTGTTCGCTGTACCAGGCGGCGTGTGGGGTGCAGATCAGGTTGGGGGCGTCTTTAAGAGGACCCTGGCTGAAACTGCGACACAGATACAGTTATAGTCTGATCACAAATGTGACTTACTGACAGAGCTGTAGACATTCTTGCTTTTCTTTAAATCCACTAATGATCAACAATTTTTTATGGAAAAGTGTGCGCAAATGGATTAAATCATAATGTATAAATACAAAATATGAAATGTAGGAAAATAACAAACACAGATAAACATTTTGAAATTTTAAATGAAATTTAATTAAGAATAGGCTACATTATTTTCTATGATTAATATTTATATTTATCATAGAAAATAGCATAAGAGAGATCTATCTTCATTGTTAGTTTTTCTTCTCAATTTTTGCAGTCACACTATTGGACACATTTGCATATTAGTCTGTCAACTACCAATGTAGAGAATTATCATGAAAATATTGTCAAATAATAATATTTTTTTTAGCCTGGTTTGAGACATTCAAGAGGAATGCTTGAATCCAACGGTAGCCAGGAGTTTCTGACCCAACTTTTAAGAGGGAATGTTTTACAGCGATAGGAAATTCTTCATTGTGACTGCACTTAAAGCGATAGTTCACCCAAAGATGAAAATTCTGTGCGACTTTCTTGAGAAGAACACAAAAGCTGTATTTGACCCTGTTGGTAACAGATCAGCGCCGGCACCCATTCACTTCTATTTAATTTACCTGAAGGGCTCTGTCTCATGGACGTCCAGGGCCGCCCCCCGTATTCTGCCCTCTTTCAATGCCTGGGCCAGAGCTTTCTCATCCACCAGACCTCCACGAGCGGTGTTCACCAGGAACGCCCCCTGACGCATCTACAGTCACACAAAGTCACGCTCACTGAATTTTATTCTTACACAAATAATACAGTTCATAAAACGAGCACGGCTGTGGGCAGCACCTGTTTGATGGTGAAGTCATTGATGAGGTGGTGGTTGTGTTCATTTAGACTGCAGTGCAGGGTGACGCAGTCGCTGTGGAAGAGCAGGTCCTGTAAGGTGTTGACCCTCTGCAGCCCGAGGGCTCGCTCCATCCCGTCAGACAGGTACGGATCGTAGAAGATCACGTTAAAGCCGAACGCTTTGGCCCTCAGAGCCACCCCCTGTCCAACACGGCCTGAGACCAGACAAATCATGAAAGATGGGAATTTTTATATTGAAATCGCTATAACCAGGTCATGTCTTGGCTATGAGACTATCTAGTGTCACTTTTTCTACACACCTAGGCCAATGATCCCCAGCGTTTCCCCTCTGATCCGGGCCGCCCCAGAGGCGACCTCTCGGATCTGCTCCACGCTCTGGACCCGTGTGCCCTCCCGGAGGGCCTGGTGCAGCCAGGTGGTGCGTCGGTACAGGTTGAGGATGTGACACATGGTGGAGTCTGCGGTCTCCTCTACTGAAGCTGCTGGCATGTTACAGACTGCTATTCCTACAGATGTGGATGGATTACGGTCAGATTCCTTATACAAACTCAGAATAACATTTTATTAATGCCACTTTTAATTCAAGTATCAACCAATGTACTAATTCTTTAGACAATTGCTAGTATACAGTACTTAATAAGGGTGTAATGATATATTATGCCATGACATATCACAATACAAATTAATGTAGGATGTGTAGGTACATATATTTTATTGTTTTACAATTTGTTGAAACCTATTAGTTGAGTTGATGTCATCTGAACCAAGATGTATAATGCATAAGTTATGTTTTCTGTGCTTTTATTGTTAAAAGAGATTCTCTCTTAATGCTCTCAATATTATGTTTTCTAAGCAAGTGACAGATACATTAAATTTTTCTCAACTTAAATATGGAAGGATCAATTAATCATAAACCTTGAAACTTGTATGTACCACAAAATGTTATTGAAAATGATTGTTGTTTTGGAAATAAATCTGTTGATTGTTTTTTTTAATCAATAATATCTTAATCGTGAACCCTATACCGCGTACTGTTTTGAACATTGAGCTAATTGTGCTGTTATAAACTAGCATAGATCAAAAAGAATAGAAAGTTTAATTTCATTCCCTTTCTCTTCATCTAGGAGAAACCTTTATGAAAGACATGATTTGAAACTTGTATGGGAACAATGCTGTGTGTGAAATTACTTGTGACGTTTGATAGAGATGCATAAGTATTACCCAAGTCTCCAGCTGACTTTATGTCGATATTATCGAAACCGCTGCCGATGCGGACAATTATACGAAGTCCTTTAAACTTTTCCAGATCTTCTCTCATCAGAGTGATGGTGTGGTACATGAGCGCACCCACTGCTTCATTCAACACCTAAGAGACAGCACAGAGAGTACAGTGAATAAAAATATACTTTACAACAGACTTGTGTTCATGTCTTTCCTATCAACTCTGAACATTTCAATCACCTTGTAAAACTGTAAAATCAAACAAACGTTTGAACAAAATACAAACAACAGAACATTTATAACCAAATCAAAATGTTAAACAAATATCTTCACGATTGTATTATTAATAAAAACTGAATCCCGAGGTGCTTCTGTACCCGTAATTACATCTTGTGAAACGGTCTATATTTGTATATATATGAAGTGTTTGGTTCCAAAATGAGATATCTGGGATACATTTTCAATAATCCTGTTTTTTATTATGTTATCATGATTTATTGGGTTTTATTGTGTTAGTTAGCTGTCTTTTTTTAGTTATTATAGCTCAAATCGAAACAAAGCAACTGCATTTGGATTGATATTAATTGGAATGCACAAAATCTCATTTTGGAACCAAACTCTTCATATATATATATATTTATCCCACATCATTTTATTCACATTTTGTTATGCTGCTGCCTTATCTCAAAGTACATGACATTTTTTTTTTATTAATCTCCACTCCATGCACAATAATGACAAAACAAAATGCAGCGTTGCAAATTTATAAAAATACTAATATCAATAATAAGTACATTGCATGAGTATTCATACCCTTAACTCAGAAAATGATTAAATCTTTTTGGGTATGACGTGACAAGCATAACACATCTGAATTTGGCAATTTTATGCCATTCTTCTCCTCTGATCCTCTGGAAGTCTGTCAGGTTGGATGGATATCATCAGTAGACCGACATTTTCAAGTTTCTAGAGAAATGTTCAGTCAGGTTCAAGCCGGAGCACTAGCTGGGACACTCGAGGACATAGACAGAGTTTTCCATAAGCCACGCTTACATTGTTTTAGCTGTGTGCTTAGGATCATTGTCATGTTGGAGAATAAAACCTTCTGCCCTGTCCCAGGTTCTGAATGTTCTGGACTAGGTTTTCATGAAAGTTCTGTATTTTGTGCCGTCAAGCTTTTCTTCTTCTCTGACAAGAGCCCTCGTCCCTGCAGCTGAACCCCCCACATCATGATGCTGTTTTACAACACTTTACTGTTGAGATGGTATTGTACAGGTGTTGAGCAGTGCCAGGTTTTCTCCAGACATGATGCATGAAACTGAGATTCATCAGACCAGAGTATCTTGTTTCTGACAGTTTGAAAGATTCGTTGAAGTACGTTTTTGCATATTTCAAGTTTCCATGTGCCTTCACTGAGCAAACGCTTGAGTCTGGCCACTCGGCCATAAAGCCCAGATTGGTGGAGTGTTGCAGTGATGTTTGTCCTTCTGTAAGTTTCTCCAATCGCCTATATGATCATGGAGCTTAACCAGAATGATCATCAGTTTCTTGGTCACCGCTCCAACCAAGACCCTTCTCCATGGATGACTCAGTTTGGACAGGAGGTCAGCTCAAGTAAGAGATCTGGTGGTTCCAAACCTCTTTCATGAAGGATCAATGGAGGCTACATGCTTCTGTGAACCTTCAATACAGCAGATCTTTTATAGAAGTCTTCCCCAGATCTGAGCAATGTGTGTGTGTGTGTGTGTGTGTGTGTGTTTGTGTAAAAAAATCTGCATATGTATACAAGACATTTTTTTTGACTAAACGCATCACAAACTCAGCTTTAAGATGCAAGATCTTTACTGTAGAGGATTTAAAATGAAATGACAACAATTGACACAATCTAGTAAAGCAAGCTCTGAAGTATATAAATGGTAAATACAAAGCGTAAACAGTATTACCACATCACGGTCCGGAATGATGATGAAAAACATAACTCATCAAAATGAACCACAACATTAAGTGATCGCTGTTGTTTATGAGCTGCAACAAAACGAAACATATTCCAAATTTCCATTGCGTTCAGTTGACAGTTTCATGTCACTTCATCATTTTCTAATCATTTCTTTTCCAGACAGACAATTGATTTTCTACGTCATCAGAATGACAGTACGGTTGAGCAGCAGTATTGTAAATAAGTCTAATAAGATGTTTCTTTGTAGGTTTGTGGACGGGGGCAATAAGGGAGTGCCATCTGTTTGAGCAGGCCTGGGGAGCGTTCTTTGAGAATCAACCTGGCAGCCACCCAGACCAGACGCACACAGAACATGCCAAGAGCAATCGGCAAATCAGCAAAAAAACGGTCGGGCCGGGCAACACTTAATGTCTGAATGAGCACGTAAATGAATTTAAGAGGAGTAAATATTTATTTGACAAGGAATCTAGTGATTTACGTTGAGAGTAAATGATTTATGGCACCCGCTGATGGCTGATCTTTTGTGTGTAACAGTTTAATGAATCCAGCAAATTGGTTTGATTTAGATGAATGTGGAGCACGGAAGAGAAAATGGTCACTCTTAATAATATTGACAGGAGTGAATCAACCTTACATGCACTTCATTGAATGACACACTTGCTCTTTTTTGTTCAGCTAGTTGTATTTGATCAACAAACACTTGTACGTCTGTAGGTGACTATAATGTATTAGCCACATCTTTTTTTGAAATAAAGCATTGGTCTTTTTTCCAAAGTGAAACAGTAAACAGTCTTGCCATGACATGTGCATTTTACAAGTACAAAAATTTAACTGGAACAGCTTTGTATGGCAGATTAACATGTTTTGATGTCCATCTTTTAATTCTATTTGACTAAAGTATGACATAATCGTGGGCTGCTGTCCAAAATAAGTGAAAAAAAATAGTCTTGGCCAAAATTTCAATGTTATATTTGCAAATCCTATGAGTTAAGACACTTGTAATACTGTGGTAACTGCTGTGAATTAAGCGATTTGCATGAGTAAATTACATACAAAGTCAATGCAAAGACTTGATTAGAAGCGAACAATAGACGTGCGACTAAATTTAAATTCGTATTTTCAGTCTTTTTTCACGCAAAGAGCTCATAACTACTATTTGATATGTCTCGATGCCTGAAGACACTCCCCGTTGTGTGATAATTTGTCGCATCATTATTCGCACGAGTAATAAAGAGAGATAAACGCAATGATTTGCGTTTGGTGTGTACACAGCATTTAACTTTACAATAATTTCGTATTTGTTAACAGTTAAATTAAAACAGTTCACTTTAGTTAATAGACACAATGAACATTAACAATTGTATCGGCGTTAACAAAAATCAATAAATGCTGAAAAACTATATTGCGAGTTGGTAAAGGAATTTACTTATATTAACAAATACAACCGTATTGTAAAGTAAATGAATAACAATAAGCATTAAGTACTACTTTCATGCTGAAACATTACACCAAATTTGATTCCAGACATTGGCTTTTAACAAATGCTAAAGACAGTGATCAATAGCCGCGAGGAAGAGGTTAGAGGAATGAAATAAATAAATCACATGAAGTACAGCGAGTAGGATGGCTGTGAGATTTCATCACACTACCCAGTGACTTCATCTAATAAATCATTCTACTCATTTCTGGCAAAATCGCTCTCAGCCTTATAAATATTACTTCAATTGTGCAATCTACTTTTCTAGCTGCTGAGATGAAGTGTTTTTTCCGTGTAACAAAGCCAAAAAGGCTTCGTCATGTCGAGGCAGTGGGATGTCTGATGCACAGCACAACCATGTTGTCACATATATTAAATGATATATTCATCTAGTGATAAATATACCACTTCCTACATGAAATGCCATTCACAATGCGATCAAATAGTGAAGTAGTGGAAAGTAGTATGTGACCCTGGACCACAAAACGAGTCTTAAAGGGACAATTCACCCACAAATGAAAATTCTGTCATCATTTAGTAACCCTCCTGTCATTTCGAACCTAAAGAACACAAAAGAAGATACTTTGAAGAATGTTGATAACCGAACAGCGGTGGCAGACATTGACTTCTATTGTATGGACACAAAACCAATGCAAGTGCACGGCTACCATCGCTGTTCGGTCAACAACGTTTTTCAAAATATCTTCTTTTGTTTTCTGCAGAAGAAAGAAACTCATACTGGTTTGACATGACAAGAGTGTTAGTAAAGGATGACAGAATTGTCATTTTTGAGTGAATGGGAAGTTGCATTTTGAAGTAGTAAGGGAACATTTAAGTAGTAGGCAAATAACATTATTTGGGTCAAAATCATCGATTTATTTTTGTGAGTATTGTGCTATAGGGACTTCATGTAAAGGCGACTTTCTCAATATTTTTGGCACCCTCATATTCCAGATTTTGTTTAGATCGTTGTATCTCAGCCATCTATCCTCCTATCCTAACAAACCAAACATCAATGGATAGCTTATTTATTCAGCTTATATCTATATGTAAAAAAAAAAAAAAAAGGAGACTGGTTTTGTTGTCCAGGGTCACATACATGTATGGCAAGACCTCATTTACTCCATTGGGATATGATTGCATGAAACGTTTTCCTTCCCACGTGGTCTTGAATACATTCGTGGAAAGTTACAAAAAATTAATACATTTTGATGACTGATTACATCAAAAAATATTTTCCTTGAAAAAAGGAACAAAACTTCCACAATAACACTGACTAAAACAGTAAGTAAATGTGCTATTTTGACTGCAACTAATGCTACCGAATCAAAACAGTAAGTGAAAGTAGTACAGGTACCTTCTCGTGAATCTCCTGGGTGGACTGAGCATCACAGAATGCCACGGTGGCCACATCCTTCAGGACGGGCATCTCCACAGTGCAGTCCCGCCCATCCAGCAGTGCCACCAGAGGACGAGGGTGCATGGGCCCATTCATTATGGGAGGCCTGATCCCTGCAGACAACAATACATCACAAATCACATGTTTTGTTCTTCTGTACATATGTGTTTTATTCATCTGAACATGACGCTAACAGCTTTATTTTCTATCTATAACTAAAAGCTAGAAATTCAAAGCTCAAATATAAATCTTCCTTAAAAACACACACACACACAGAATATAAAGATGCACATTTGGCTCACAGACTATTGAATGCTAAGGTCCCTCATTAGAGAAGAACTCTTAAAATAGTCACTTTCACATGCACAGAATCATTTCATATTAGCATATTAGTCCTACATTTCCAAAAACAAAACACAATGAAGGTTCACTCCAGGCTTTTTAGAAGGATTGCAAATATAAGTGAAGTAAATTGCAAATATATTTATTAGTTGATTTATTACTGTATAATAATCATGTAAAATGTGTTTTTTTTGTGTGTTTTGACTGCTTTTGGGTGAATAAATGTTAGATTGGGGTTTTCAAGGTTCAAGTTGTGATGCAGCATAGAGTTTGAAAACATACAACAACAAAAAAACACACAAATATTGTAAAAGTATGAGTAAAATGTGAATAAAAGATTCAATACTTCAATATTGATGATATAAAGTGTGAGTCAGTGAAATCGTCTTTTTACAGCACAAACCAACTGTGTTGTCAAGAAACTATATTTAATCCGTGGTTAGTCATATTTTGGCAAATGAAATGATCAAAAGGTGAGAGTGCTGATACAGATATATTCAGCTCAAAGGTGGCCAATGGCTACTGATTTATCTTAACATTATACTGATTTATAATAAACAGAATTAATTAAATATCAATTTACATTTCATACCGATTACATATTTACTATTCCTTAATAGTTTTATTTATAATGTTTAGTTTTGAGATGCAATGTTTTACAGTTTCTGCACCAAAGCTTATCTAACACCTCTCGGATTGGGACAATATTCATCAGAAGCAGGTTGCGGTTGATGACACCATACGAGCAGCACAAAATGTGCATCTGTGTACTTGACCTCTCCCAGATATAATCATTCACGACCTGCATGTGCAGACATGGTATAATCATGCCAAAAAGACGCAGACACACCCACTACTATCAGCCCCACCCACTTCAGAGTACAGTCTACTTAATACTCATTTGTGCATAAACATCTCCTCTAGGTCCTGTTTCCATCGTATCCATTCCCAAACAAACCCGTCTCTGCGTGTAATGATTGTGCATTCTCAGGACATAAATTGAGCGTTGGTGACACACTTCCACTGTTATCCGTTTGTGTCAGATTAAGGGGAAACTGCCAACAACATGCAAAAGATGCATGGGTGAGACTGGCGATTCATCTTTTGGGAATCAAACGCATTCAAAACAAGAATCATGCACTGCAAGAAACATAGCAGTTTCCTGCGATCTCCACAGCGTTCTGTTAAATCCCTCGATGCTCCGTTCATGCTGCAATGCCCCGAGGGTGAGCTGCATCTGTTTGAATTAGCTAGTTCATGGCAAAAAGAACCAAAAGGGTCAGTCGCACACGGCGTCTAAAGAACTCGACTGCCCACGGGCAATAATTCAAGCTGACATCCCCCTTTGTTGTCATCTGGTGAAAATGAAAGCCAATTTCAAATCCCAACCTCTCATTCAGCATGTACAAAGAACTGAACCTGATTCTAATAGCACGCTTTGGGTGAGCTGGGGTGAATGTGTTTTTTTATAATTCATGGAAAGTCGATGCATTGTTCTTAACCCGTATTCCAATGAAATATGTGTACGTGCATTTTCAAGAAGCTGCACCCTAAATACTATAACAAATGTACTTTTTCTGTTAATCTCAAATAACCTCGGCACACGCGTGTCGTGAATCTGAATATGTTCAGAAATCAAACACAAATAATTTCAGATCAATCCAAAGAAGTGTTGCTGTAACCATGATATCCAGCACTGTACTTCCTACGGCAGACTATTCGTTTCATGAACCGTTCTAGAATCAGACTTTCCTTCAAAGAGAACAAAATTAGGAAGCGAGTCAAAGCCGGAACTGGAAGCCACATTTCCACTGCACAATGTGCGGGAGGGCCACAGGAGATGTCCTTGCCAACCCCTCAAATTTTCCAGAGGGGAAAGCGTGTGCTTTTTGATCACTCCAGCGAGATGAATGCAGTTAATAAAGAGGGAGATCACAGGTCTGTAGCCCCACACTTTCCCGGCGAACAGGAAAGCCAGCGATTGTACTTGGATGAATAGCTCAGATGAAAGATAATAGGAAAGAGGGAGAAACGAGAGCAGAGAGGAGGGGAGGAGGAAAGGAAGAGGGGGAGGGGAAGGCAGAATACTGTACGACGGACGAACCGACGCTCGAATGTTGGCGTAAGACATCCGTACGACACTTTCACGTGTGGCCCCATGCAGATATGAAAGGGAAACGTTTACCTAAGGGCAGGCCTTTGTTCAGCAAATGCGAGCTTCCCATCGTTTAGGATCCGCCGGAAAAACGAGCGTGTCTCCTCAGCAGGGCATTCACAAAAATCCTCAGCATATGGTGGCTACTTCAATTTTCTTATTCCTTCTTTTCTGTCAGTAGCTAGCTTGAACGCATGCTCGTACACACACACACACACACACACACACACACACTTCCCCCTCCTTTTCTTTCTCTCTCACTTACTCCCTCTCTCCCCCCCGCTCCCTCACTTTCTATTTCAACTCTCTACGACAAACACGCATGCACACACAGAATGCAAGTGTCACTGCATTTATGGGAGTGGGAGCGAGAGAGAGAGAGAGAGAGAGAGAGAGAGAGAGAGAGAGTGAGGTGGATAAAGAAAGACTGAGGAGGAATGGGGTGGAGCCAAATTGATCTTTTGTTTCCTGAGAGGGCGCGAAAAGAAAAAAGGGGAGAATTTGCAAGAACTTCATTTATTGGGAAAAAACTATGTTGCAGCTTGAAGTGTTTTTTTAAGAATGAAAAATAAGAAAACAACGTGCATTCTTAAGTAACAAAATGTGTGTGTTTCTTTTCTTTGGTCAGCTGCAGATTGCTCTTGCCGGGTGAACGTTATTTAACCTGCTCTGACAGTGATGGTTCTGGGTTATTTAGCTCTTGGAAAAGCAATTACAGATTCCCACAGTACAGCTCTGGGATGTGACCAAACATATCTCCATATGAACAGGGTTAGAATTGAGTAATTAAGAGAGTGTCATGATTTTAATAGCCTTTTCAACACATTTCTTACGTTTTAAATAATACTCATTTTAACCTCAAACCTAATGTTATTACTCTAGGAGTCAAAAACTGTTGTAAAGTAAATAATGCCTTTAATTAATAAAAGATGTATTTAACACACACGTACGCACGCACTAATAGAAAACATCATATTTAAAAAAAAAAAATTCAGTTTAGCTTTTCAGTAACAAATATTTTACTTTTTTCATAGTTCAAGTGAAATGTAAGAGAGTAATGTGTTCACAGGTTAAACAATAGTGCACGAAAATACACTTTATTCTTTTAGACTTTGTGCACTTCCATAAAATGCTTTTTTGTACTTAATACTACTAAACATAGTCTTTAGTACTTATATTTATGGTGTCTCAAAATAACACAGTTGAGTTAACTTAGATCTAGAGAAGTTTCTTCTTCAAGTACTTTGGACAATTGTTTTTTATATAATAAGTACAAAGTTAGTGTGTGGAAATAGCGCACTTTAAATACAATTAAAATGACAGTTCACCCAAAAATAAAAATTCTGACATCATTTCCTCAATCTCAAGTTCAAAATAATTTCTGTACCAATATCTTTGTTCTGATAAACACAGAAAAATATATTTGAAAGAATGCTTGTAACCAAACAGTTCTTGGGCCCCATTGACTACCATAGTAGGAAAATGATAATGGTAAAGTGCTCCAGAACAGTTTGCTTTCCTACATTCTTAAAATTATCTTCTTTAGTGTTCAACAGAACAATACTATGGTTGTGAACGGAAGTCAGAGGGCCGTTGGTTGAAATGTATTTTACTGCACTTTTTTCACCTGGCACAGAGAAATAGAACTACTTTTTTTCCAAACGGATGCTAGCTGATAACAATATGGTCACAGATATTTCGTGCCTACCTACATATAAGAGCTTTTATCAGTTTACCAACATTACCTCGAAAGGTTAATGACTGCTTATATATGATGCATACTGTACTGAACATCTGCTGTCTGCTAGACCGCTGTCACAGGGTGTGAATAACAAGTCATTCTGGGGAACACAGACTTACTGTATCTCGTGTGTGTGTGTTCGCTCCAGCGGAGAAGTCCGACTCATTTGGTACTCAAGCAGAAGAGCCCCATTCTTTGTGAATTCATTAGCGCTGGTCAGGACCTCAGGGGGCCGCTGGTTTTGGCAAGTGAAGCACGTGGTATACGTCACATACGAGATCCGCACGCTTCGACTATGTTGCATAGGCCGGCAAATCAGGCTGGTGCCATAAAATTGCACACACCTTCATTTAACAGAACATTTATGGGAAAATCAATAATTTGTTAAAGGAAAAAGTCGCGTCAAACTGATCTACTTGCAACTGTTTCAGTAACCCCTTATTTGTTGAATAAACCTTGACTAGTGTTATGCGTAACATAACACGCCAGACGACATAAGTTGTCGGACGAGTTATTACACACCCTAAAGTCTGTAATTACAAAACATGTCACACCTTAGAAATAAACAAGTTTGGCAAGACACAGTAGTACATTACTATTTTTTTTATCCTAAGAAAGCTAAATCAGGGATGCAGAACAAACACTTTAGTTTCCTCCATGTGAAGTAGAGCAAGGACATAACAAGGTGAAAACCTTCTCAATACCAATCCGAACATCCGCAACAGTCAAATCAATTCTCGGCCATGGTAAGAGGACCGCTGGGAAAAAAACCTGTCACTGGACACAATCTGTGATGATGAATGAGAAATATCGCAACTGGCACCGCAAAAAATCCATTGAAATACACAATGAAAGCGGAAACGTCGAAAGGGGGAGAGGCAGAGAGCATAAGAAAGATGCCCCTGAGAAAAACTGCACTGCCTCGCACACACACAGCTGCTTTGCCAGCTCACACACACAGACATATACACACACTGCAGCGTGGCGAATGCTTAAACTCCCTCACATCGCCTATCTTGGAGGGAAGAGGGTGCATGGATAACATTTCCCTAAATAAATTCAGTGTGACTGAATGCATCCTATTAAACTCGGCTTAAAATAAACTGAGAGAGCGCGGGAACATCTCCCACAAATACACAAATAGTCCTCCATTAGATCACAGTCAATTAAAAGATTGTATCAGAGAAATATCTGCATTGTTTGATGGAGATTATCCTCCGTCTCTGAATTTTGGCACAGCTACGATTCCAGTCAACCATGTTCTCAACAACAGACTAAACTCAACAAGGCCCTTTGAAAATATTCAATGTCTTGCTGGGCAGAAAAAAATATGAATTATAAATTAAACAGAAACTAATATTATCCGAGAAGACAGATCCACAGCAGATTTCCAAATCTCCATCCATCTTTCTAGCTATACAACATTTTACATAAAAGCCCAACATATTCTTCTAGTTTTGTACACATCCCGCTTTAATGACCTGGATAAATTGAAAAACTTCATCAATTAATTATTTCTACCTCAAAATGAATCTCAAAACAAAATAAATAAAAATGACTTATATTATGTACAACACCTAACGTTATACATTATCCCTTACACGTGCCTGAATATAATAAGGGGGGAAAAGCAGGTTTAAAAATGTACAGTCTGGAATAGTTTAGATATCGTTACCCAGAGGTGTATGTTTATATAAAACATTATTAACCATTACTAAAGTTAATAAAGATTTGATAATAAATGCTAGTAAGATATTCTAGGTCAAGAATCAAACAAGCGTTTAAAGGTAAAGTTACGTATTTAACGCCTGGACGGTTTTCAGCTAATGATGCGCCATCACCACTTAATCCCTTGAAACTTTAAACGTCCAACTCAAGATGAGGTGAATCTTCAAATGAGCCTTTTAAATGAAGTCCAGCTTCTGCTTGTAGCAGGAAAATCTAAGATTTTTATGTACATCGTGACTGAATTGTTCAAAACTAAATCAATCTCCACATTTCTGCCCTTCTGTTGACAATCAACTGCCTGAAATGCGAGTGTTAGCAAAGACAGCCGCCCCCTCCAAAAACAGTCCGAAACCGCCTTTCTCTGCCTTTCAGAAAACAATTTAGGACACAAAAAGCAGACCTCTATCAAAGCATTCGAGACACTACTGACAAGCACACAAGCAGGTAAAAAAGAAAAGTAAAACAATCACAAACCTTGCATCACCCGTTTTAATGCCTGTAGTCCCTCAATGTGCCCGGTACTCGGGTGAAACATGCAACGAAAATGTGACCAATCGCATCCGTGTGACCGCTGCTATAGCCAATCGGAACATGCTGCGTTTGGACGAGAGCCAATCGTATCACGGCTCGTTGCTCCACCGGACACAGTAGAGTGATGGGTGGGGGAGGGTTCACTCGCATGCTCGTGCAGGAAAAAGAAATATGAGCGCAATGTGTGGGGTGAAAGTGAGGGCGGAGGATAAATATCATTTTTTAACACTCAGTTTTAAACTATACGTGTAATCTGCTGTTTCTGCGTGCTTAATCTGAAATGTCGAAAGGTTTCAATTACTGATTATAATAAAATACACGTTTGCTCTCAGAACAAAAAATGGGTAAAAAAACTTTGGGGGGGATTTTTGCACATCTGTTGTCAGGTTTTCCGAATACAAATGAATTTTACAAAAGGTTCAGATTCGAATTAAAATCCAAATACATTCATACACACAAAACAAATGCGTTTAGATGTTTTTTGTTCATATATGTACTGAAATTCTGTCAAAACAGTGGTACAGGAATGAAACAACCCTTATGGTTTTATTGCAAACGTGCAACCACTGGTTGTTATTGTATTATTGTTTTTTTATATTTATACCACAATTTTAGAAAAAATATCATGATTAAATTTGGTTACAACTTAGTGAGGTAACTTAATCGTGCGATTGTGATTGTTGTAGTGAAACTATAAGTAATGTTAAATGTTTTCTCATTTGTAAGTCGCTTTGGTCATAAGCTTGTGTTAAATTGATAAATGCCCATACAGTACCTCTATTTAAAGTCACTTTATAACTACTATAACTATGCAAAAATTGTCAACTTAAATATTTGAACCCAGCCTCTCCCTTCTGTAAGGGGGCGGTAACGCGCGGTATCGGTCCTCGCCGCAGTGCAGGAAGACGATGGGAAGAAGATGAACAAACGCTCCACAGTTTCCCCAAAGCAAGATGGCGGTGCAGGAGACAGCAGCTCAACTATCTATGGCCCTAAAGGTCCAAGAATATCCAACTTTAAAGGTCTGTCGAGGAATTAATATACATTCTTAAAACGCGCGACCTAACGCCTCGATTCTGAGCAACGCGCGTTTCACAGTTGCTAATCTCTCCACCACGAATCATCGATGAAAGTATGTGACTGTATTTAGACAGTTAACTGGTTAGCTCTAGGCTACATTATTTAGCAAAACAAGTCCCACATTCAAACAGATCCTGCTGAGAACTCAAGCTGACGAGTGATGCTTTGGTAACGACGTTGACTGTACTGTTGTCTATTTAACGTGTCAGATCTGTTAAAGAGGGAACTGCCTCGTATAACATCGCACGAATCGAAGTCAATTCGGTTAATGTATTAAATTCAAAACTGTCTCATTTAATTTCATCATTATTCATGAATGCATCCAGCGAGTAATGCAGTTTAAATCCCATTGAACCTGCCAATGTATATTGACATAAATCTGAATCTATTGCTAGCTACCTTATTATTTCAATACGTTTTGTATTAGATACCGACTACTGGTCAGTCGTGTGTTCAAATATAATGTTGATTTGAAGGTTATGATACAGACAGGATGATAATGTGTCTCTCATTTATGCTGGAGGAATCAACACATGCCATTGCCAAAGATGTCCAGTGCTCGGTATGCATATGATTATCTATTACATTAGATGTCATGTTGCGTTATGTTATGTTGTCCAATAGCTGCTATTATCAGGATTATCGTGTATAAATTCTGGTCGAGGGATTTATTATTTGATGCTCGGCACCTTTGTTCTCTGCGTCACAGATTTTTTTTGCCTTTAGGTGCGATTGATAGCGTCGAGGATGAAACCTCACGTTAAGCGATTCGTTTAATATCCGATGGCGTGTTTCGTCCATCATAAGGCGATCAGTTCATGGACCTTCAGAAAAAATGACGCCTGTTCGTGTGCACGCAAACTGAATATCAAAAATATAAATTCTTCATTGGTGTGTCAAGGGCATGTTACATATGAGCTTGCATTGCTGCATTTGGAAAGATCTCCAGTACATTTCTTGAAGTCTTGTCATCTCTGTGCCAAACATTTGAGGTAGTGTTTGAGTAATAATGTGTCGATTATTCTTTTTTTCCAAGGCACCGTTTTTTGTAGAATTGGGTTCCATGTGATATATTAATTTAAATCCATGATGTAATGCCGTATACTGATACAGTAGTAGTCTGATGTTTGTGTTTCAATATTTGTTATAAGGTTTGTATAAATTATGGCTGTAGATAAAAGGTTTGAGCTGGTGCCTTTGGTGAATTCAGAAAATTGTTATCTTCAAATGTTTGATCTTTATGCATTACATAGCATATGTAAAAGTTTTTTTCCGGCGGTAATACTTTCTTCACTTGAATGCAACTCTACCCCCTTGGTTTATTTTGCATATGGGGACCTTTAAATATGCGAATTAGTCCCCGCTTCCATTCAATCGTGTGAGCTCGGCCTCAGACTTGATTCTAGTTTGACATGTGACGTGAGCAGTGTGTGTTCCTGTTGCAGAAGTAGATCTGAAACAGCAGTGATCGTTTCAGTGCCAACTCTATATGCCATTCTTACATGTCTTTGGCTCAAATGTGTTAACGTGATTGGTTACAGGTTTATAATGTCATAAACAGAATGAGTTTTATGAAGAAAATAATCAGCAATAGTTTAAAATGATGAATTTGCACATGCTTTTTCTTAAAGCATATTATTACACCACATATACATATACAGTATTAAAATTAAGTGGACTTTAAGGGGGAGTATATATTTTGATGTTTAATGATACAACTGTATATGTCCACCATCGGCTGTACTGAAACCAAAACCAAAAAAACTATACAGATACATATTTGGGATAAGAATTTCGGTTCATCCTAAATATATTAAATATCCAAGACGTCAGACACGGAAACATAATATGTGATTCTACTAATGATTATTTCTTGTGCCCTATTAAAATCATGACATCTTTCCATAGTATGGATGACCAAGGACTTCGCTCTCTCTTTCACTTCTGTCAAAATCAGGTTTCACTGTGAGAGTTTTAAGCTCTGTTTAAATCATGTTCATTTCTTAGAATTGTTTGCTGAACGATTGATAAAACAACCTGCATATAAAATGTAGAAATGTAAGAATATGAGCGTTACAATCAGGGAAAAGGGAAGTTACAGGCTATGAACACTGAAAGTGTTTAAAGTCTTGAACTGCAATAAAAAGATAATATTTTGACATTTTTTAATATACATACTAAACTGTTGAGAAGAATTTTGAGTTTTATAAAATAAAGACTTGTATTGAGTTTGCAACGGGCTGTGTCACAGCATATTGCTATCAGGTATATTGATATTGCTCCATAAAGTCTCAGACATCCACATGGTGTGTCGATTTTTTTCTCACTTGGAATGAACACATTTCTGTGCATATCGTCGATTTATCTCTGAGAAATGTCTCTGATAGGTAGCTGGTAGCTCAGTTTGTTCTACCCATAGTAAGGAAATGCAACTTTATTTTTACCTCTGTAGGTTCCTTACGAAACCTTGAACAAGCGTTTCCGAGCAGCTCAGAAGAACATTGACCGGGAGACCAGTCACGTGACGATGGTGGTGGCAGAGCTGGAGAAAACCCTCAGTAGCTTTCCAGTTGTGGATACTGTAGTCTCTCTCTTGGATGGGGTGGTTGAAAAGCTCAGTGCCCTCAAGAGAAAGGTGCACTGACAACATCAGTTGGAATGAAATGCGCTCTTATGGTGCTCCAACAGTTATATTGCAAAAATGTATTTCGTGTTTTTACTGACAGGCAGCTGAGTCTATCCAAGCAGAGGATGAGAGCGCTAAGCTATGTAAGCGACGCATAGAGCACCTGAAGGAACATAGCAGTGACCAACCAGCCAGTGTCAATGTTTGGAAGAAGAAACGCATGGACCGCATGATGGTGGAACATCTACTGCGTTGTGGCTATTACAACACCGCAGTCAAACTAGCCAGACAAAGTGGTATCGAGGTGTGTCTCCATGTTGTATGCTTGTATGTGCAGGACTTGTGCTATTTTTCACATGGCTTTTTTATCGTTCTAGGATTTGGTGAACATAGAAATGTTTCTTACTGCAAAAGAAGTCGAAGAGTCGCTCGAACGACAGGAAACCGCGACGTGTCTGGCTTGGTGTCATGATAACAAGTCTCGTCTACGAAAAATGAAAGTGAGGGTTCAATAAAGTGTCCGTGTTTGCTTTCCCTATTGGCTGCATTTTATAAATATTTACTTTGTTGTTGTGGAGCCAAATTGAGGAGAAGTGTCTACATTTTTTCATTTATTAACAGTTAGATTCTTTTAATAGTCTGAAGATTATACTTTTAAGGTGGAGTTTTAGGATTTGGTAGTCATTTTGTTAAAATACTGTCCTGTTCCCAGAGCTGTTTGGAGTTCAGTTTAAGGATCCAGGAATTTATTGAACTCATTCGACAAAACAAACGCATGGATGCAGTACGG
Organism: Triplophysa bombifrons; assembly: GCA_029783895.1. Classification (NCBI taxonomy): domain Eukaryota; kingdom Metazoa; phylum Chordata; class Actinopteri; order Cypriniformes; family Nemacheilidae; genus Triplophysa; species Triplophysa bombifrons. The sequence continues at coordinate 19,338,456 of CM056464.1, forward strand.
TATGAAACTTTAACATTGTTATTTAAAACAGACAGACATTGAATACATAATGCAAAGCAACACTCATTTAGTTCTGATAATAATGATCATTTATGATTTCAGTTCTTTATGTGACTGCCATTAGCAGTCGTATTGTCAATTAAGTATTTATCTATAAGTCAATATTTATAGAAACAACCAATTTTTTTCTCTCTTAGACATGCACGCAAACACTTCAGCCAAGCAGAAGGATTGCAGCTGGACGAGGTGCAGCATGTGATGGGCATGCTGGCTTTTCCTTCTGATACACACATCTCACCTTATAAGGCAAGCCAAATGTTCAGTTATTTGAAGGAATTTGATATTGATTCTTAATTATTTCTGAAAATGTGCTGCAAAATTCTATGCCTAAACTGACTATTTAGGAAACTGAAAATGCCTTCATTTAAAAACTTGATATAAAGAATTTTAAAGAATCTGAAGAAATCTTTTAATTTGTATTATTATAAAATTCAAATTCAAATGCATCTTAATAATAAAAACTACACAGCAATAAAGTAATCAAACTTTAATTGACACTAAAATTATAATAATAAAATCTGACAGTAAATACTTTTACCAACAATGACAAAGTCAATATATTATTTTCAAGTTCTAGACCATATTAAATGTAACAGTTCTTTTTACCAATTATGTAAAAAACAATTCTGCAAAACTGCACTCTAAGAAACAATACAAAGTTTAAATATGGTACAATCACTACAATAGAAAAGCCAAAAACAAAATATTCTGTTGCTGTATGTTAACACATTTGACTTAAAATACTGTGGAAAACAACTGTGCAACAACTGTAAACATCCTATCAGGAACCACTGTTACAAGGTACTACACAAATTTTTAAGTAATTGCTATGCGATGTCTACAAAAATGTACAGTGTAAGATCCCGATGGACGGTGACATAGGGCACAGTTATAAAGTTAGGCACATCGTCTTTATACAGCACGCGCTGCACAGTTACAAAGTCAGACGGTACTGTTCTGTACAGCATATAAAAGTCAGACCCATCTTCTCTATTTATGATTGGTCTTTGAAGAGAAGAGGCGTAATAACAGATTTTTGCCCTTTATTATTTTTTGCCCAAAACCGTCAATGACATTTTGGCCGAAAATTTTAGCAGATGAAATTTTGGTGCATCCCTAGTCATAGCATGTACAAGTTCAACTTTCTATGACGTTTCTTGTTTTTCTCACAGGATTTTCTGGATCCAGCTCGCTGGAAAATGCTGATCCAGCAGTTCAGATATGACAACTACAGATTACACCAGCTGGGGAACAACTCTGTGTTTACCATTACCTTGCAGGCAGGGCTGTCTGCCATCAAAACTCCGTATCCTCTCTGCAGTAACATTCACCATCCTTTGAGTTTTTATGTTGTGTGTCTAAAAGATCATTTATTATCTTCTGTGTTTTGAACCATACAAAAAGTTACAACATTAATTCACTTGTATTTAATCGCTGAATGGAAAAAATCAGGGGTCATATTTTTTTATAATACTGTAGTCTGTCCTTTGACGAAATAAAGCCCCATTTATTCATTAATAGACCTTAACATTAGGATTTCAGGCAGTGTTATAAAGAAGATGGGTCTTCCAAAAACCCAGACTGCCCCGTCTGCAGCAAATCGCTTAACAAATTGGCTCAACCTCTCCCCATGGCCCACTGTGCAAACTCACGACTGGTGTGCAAAATCTCCGGCGAAGTCATGAATGAGAACAACCCGCCTATGATGCTGCCTAACGGCTATGTGTATGGATACAACGTGAGTCTCCACGTTATGAGTTTCATTCAGCTGTGTGTCTGCTAGGGATGGGTATCGTTAAGATTTTATAGATATCGATACTGCTTATCGATACCGGTACTTATCAATACTGTTATCGATAATACGCTCTATAATTTGTAAAAGATGTTTATTACAGCTGAGCTTTAGAATTGCATTTTACAAAAGCTTCTGACCAAACAGAAAATGCCACATAACGAAACGTGTGTTCGCTAGCATACCACTTACGGCACTTAGCATATGCATAGGAGCACATCATAATGTAATTCAACATTTTTACTTTACATCAATATGGTTATTTGACACTTTCTGGTTTTAGGTCTACATAAATGTAAGTAATATTAATAAATGAATAATTGTATGTACTATTTTTCATACTTTTACTAGCACATTTAATTCCATTTTTTAAAATAAGTAAATATACTCTAAGGCCAAATTATTAAAAACAATATAATAACTTGTTCTTAAATAAAGGACTTGTAAATAAAGGGGAGTTTTACGAAAGCCTTTTCGTTGTGAAACGCGGATGCTGAATGCTCCACAACCATGCCACTCTTTCACTCATAAACACGCAAAACAAGCAGATTACAAATACATCGGCGAAATCATATGGCCCTAGATATCACACATATGTTGAGCAAACTTCGCCCATTTGGACATTATACAAGGATGGAAAATGAAAGGCAACAGCAGCCGCCTCTAATTCGCCATTTAACACCCGAATACATAGATAAAACAAATCTGGTATCGACCCAATTAGGTTCCGGTTCTCGGTACCCATCCCTAGTGTCTGCTCCTTAGTATGTTGCCTTGTGTGTTCTGTGCAGTTCAGAACGCTGTCATTAACATTCCTTTCACTCTGCTCCACAGTCTCTCTTGTCCATTCGTCAAGATGACAAGGTGATATGCCCCAGGACCAAAGAGGTATTCAACTTTTCCCAGGCTGAGAAGGTTTATATTATGTGATGGGAGCGCCACTTACGTTCCAAAACGTTAAACTGCGGCGTTATTGTGAACCGCAAGTTCAAGACATCATTTGTCCAAGGGCTTCAATCCTTCAACCCTTGTTTCATTCGAACAAATCATATCGACAATACGCCCCAGCAAGATACTGGCCTACGAGCTCATTACTGAACGGATGGTTCAGAATAACAGTGGAGTTGTCCTGGGTCAAATGGACAGATTTTTTTTGTGGAGGTTTTTAAAAGGGTTGATATTTTGGCATTTATTTAACTGAATTCTTTACACTAGCGTGAAACAAAACGAATATGGCTCCATATCACTTTATCTGAAAGAGCTTCTGCCTTGTAGCGTGTTATTGAAATTAATTATTCATTGTTGATTTTTTGAACAAGGGCACCCATTTAGGTCATTATTTTTAAGATAGATTGTGAGTGGGTAGCTGTAGAAAACATGCTCTAATGCCTCGCTTCTGCACCTGTGAAATCTGTGACCACTTGCGTTTATGTTCATGTACTCTTAATCTGTATTTGACAGACGTCCTTACAGTCTGTGAGGTAACCTGTGGGAAAATGTTGTAGCATTTAGAGCAATACTTCTCTGTATCACAACAAGTCTGTGGATGTTTAGACTAAAAGAGATGACCGTGTTTTAGTGTCAGACTGTTGGCAAAGATTGACATTGGCTTACACTTTACAGTATGTGGCAGAATTATGTCAACATACATTCATTCTTTCATTAAATAACATGTATGTATGTATAACCGAGGTCCTTTTTTAGAGACATGTATGCAAGAGTGACTTTCAAAAAATATGCCTGATTTTTTAAACACTGTGTTATCGGACATTTAGTGCTGTTTTGTGACTAAAGGTTCAATAGAAAATGTAAATAAACGTGTTGAATTTCAGGGTAGATTCCAATCTTATTACACTGATTTTAGAGTCATTGTTTTCCTATTGTATGTACTTTGTGGTTACAGTCGTTTTGTTTGGAACTTTCGTTTTCACAGTGTGCTGTATCTCTTCCCTTGCACATATTCCTGAACTACAAAAAGTCCCAGGTTTCACAGGATCAAGAGCACACAAGGGCAACTGCGAAAGCCCCTTCATCCTTTAGTACATCATACACACACCAATGTAACCTTCCTGTTGGATATCACTTCCCATGTGTTTAACAGTAGTTGTGGAAAGACTCGCTTACAAACTGCTCATGCATGTGTAGTTTGGTAGGATAGATGGGTTGTTCATGTCAAATTGCCAATAAACACTGATTTGATTGTTTTTTTTGTTAATCTCTGGGGAATGCGAGTATTCTGAGGGACAGAAAAATATTCTTGGGGGGAAACGCAAAAGTTTAGCAAAGGAACGCATTTTTCTTGGGGAGAGCAAAAGATGAAAAATATTTTGGCTCCCTTTCCTATTTTTCCACCACCTGTACTGTATTGTTCATTTAGTGACTCTGTCCCGCATCCCATCTGGTTTGACGCTGTAAGATAACATCGTAAACAGAGAAAGACTTGCTCTGGGACAACTCCAGCCCCCCCAGTTCCAATCATGGTTTACGTGAGAACAAAAATTTATGTCATGAGTTTAGTGTAAATTACAATCATGTCTCTAGAATTACTAATTGACCCTTAAAGGTGCACTGAAATCTGAATCTTTTTTAATTTAAAATATTAAGCCTGAAGGACATCAATAAACTGATATGCTCCTAAGCGCCAACAAAATTCACATTTAGAACATTCAAAACTGACAATCTAGTACATGCGTTCTGATAAAATCTAGAAAATCGATGACACCATGCTACACTTCAGCCTCTCATCAAAGTTGTTTTCCAATCAAATGCAGTTTAGAATTCGAAGAGACTCATCCCCTTTTACTATGAAACGCTGCTGAAGCGGCATGCCATATCAGCCACTTGTTCACACTTTTATTTTGTCCTACATAGTAAATGAATCATAGTGCACTATATAGGAGATAGGGTATGATTCAGACAGTGTAAATGTGTTGCCCATTAAGAAGAATGTAGTCTGCTTTCACTTCAGTGTCACTAATCTGACCCGTTAAAAGTCATACTACACAGTGCATTGTATGTTTAGCTCTATGAAAGAAATCAGACATTGCAGCCTTGATGAGTAAGAAGACAAACGCCAGTGTCACACACACCAAAACCACAACAATCCTTTTTGTATTGAGCACAGCGTTCAGATAAACCACCCAATCCTTTGTGAAACAGATTAGGCGAAAAATATTAATTGAAAATAGATACATATCAGTCTAGATCACGTTTATGTTGCAATGAAAGTAAAAACAACCTTTTATGGTGGGCCATCCGTTCCATTCAGACCTGTTTGAGAGTTTGATCCAACCTGTCAAAAAAGGCTTCAACAAATGTAAGGGTAAATGTAAATGTGACTCATTCCTATTGCCCTTTAAATGCTTGCATAATACAGGGAGAAAGAGCTGCCAAAATGCTTTGGATGTAATTAATAGAATGTTCGCTGGGCCTCATTGGCTCCTGGAATGACGCAGTAACATTCTGACATCCACGACAATTGTGAATAAAATGTGCTCTTATACTTGAATGGTGACGTTTGAAGAGCTTTGTCACATTTCTTTTTTGTCACAGTATTGCACTCTTCATGTTTTGATTGAGAAGCAGTGTTATGAATCAGACTAATAATGCATATTTGAGTGTTCAGCCTGTGTCATTGCACGAGACAGAGACTACTGTATGTTGCAGTTAATGTAGGGACATAATTTGGAGAAGATTAAAATTTTCAGATTATTTTCTATTACCCTTCCATCCAAACAACATCTCAGTTTGATTCATCTCCTGTTTCAATCATCTTTTTCATACATTTTTATTAAATGAGTTTTTTGGACATTTCATTGAGGTTGAGTGAGTCAACTACAATATCTCAAATTCAGTTCAACGCATGCTACGTCAAGACAACGCATCTCAACTCATCATTCTACGTTTTGGTATTTTCCAATTTGTTCCTTTTTGATATTTTGTGCCGATGAACAGTCTGAGTTCAGTTGAACTACAGAATTTAAAGTGAACTGTGAATAAACAAGTGATGTTTCCCATGTGCTTTTCCAAATGTGAAATTTATTTGTGTGTGTCATTGTTGTTTTTTCGAAAGGGATTGTGTTTAAAAGTGATCATTTGAGCAATGACTGGGGTTTGCAAAAAATCAATTTTGAAGTGCTATTGGGATTTGTCACTTTGAAATTTAAAGAGTTTATAACTGTAGCATTGAAAGGGATTGTGTTCTACTGTGTGTTAAAGAAACACAAATACTAAGATCCTTTCGTTACTCCTCCAGGACAGCACTAACTCATTTTTAAACACCCGGTTACAAAAGTGGCGTCACAAACAGGATTGAAGTACGCACATGGTTTGTATTCTGCTGTCTGCACGTGGTTTCTCTGTCCGCTATCATGACAGTTTAAACTAAATGTTTGACAAAACTTAACCTCTTATAATGTTTAACAAAACAGTAGTGAAAAATAATGTATGTAAATAATGTCCCAAGTATTTTTTTTATTTATTCCAAAATTAAAAAGAACAGCCGGTGCATATGCATAAAAACCGATGCCAGGTCAGGGTTGTTTAAATCCAGTAATGAGGGTTGACATCTTTGGTAATTTTCAGGTAGAAGCTGCTTCTATAGATCACATCAAGGCATTGTCATCGTGAATACATTTGGAATCTTTGCATACAACTTTTCCATCTAAATTGTCCACTGTATGCTGGCATATTGATTGTTGTTCAGTTTAGTAGACATAGCTTGCAGTAAAGAGAGACTGTGTCGATGCTTGGCCAGCCTGGCCAGATGGTTTGTATTCGCCTTTTGATGCCAGACCATTGGTCTGAAAGGAAACAACACTCTATTGTAAATATACAATCTTTGACCATATATACTGTGAACTTACAACACAGAGAAAATAAATGAACGTATTCAACGCAATTTGATGAGTTACCTTGGCACGTGTGACGAAGGCCTCCTGTGCAGCCTTCTTGTTCGCTGCTTGTCCCTTCCACGCAGCAAGAGCTGAAGCCTGAAGAGCACGGCCATATGAGAATGTCAGCTTCCAGGGTTTGTGCAGAGGGGTCTGGTTAATAGCATTCAGATTCAGAGAAGCCTCTTCCTCGCTTTGGCCACCAGAAAGGAAGCAGATGCCTGAGAAGCAAAAGAAGGATGTAGCAAAAAAGAGCATTCAAATGAAGATCGTCCTATGAGTTTCGGGGAAGCATTGTCTAACCTGGTACAGCAGCTGGCACTGTGCGTCTGAGAGCAGTTACTGTTGCCATGGCAACCTCCTGTGGACTATACTTTTTGGTGCCGGAGTGTCCAGCCATAACCATGTTTGGTTTGAGCAGAGTGCCCTCCAGATACACATGGTGGTCAGAGAGCGCCTTGTATACAGCTGCCAGGACCTTGGAGGTGATATGTTAGGAGTTAACCTATGAAGAGGTTAAACTGGCTTTTATATGTTGTTTTATCAAGGTGCGAACGTACCTGCTCAGTAACATACTGGCATCTTTGCAGATCATGATCACCGTCTGGGAGGATCTCGGGTTCTACAATTGGCACCAGACCATTCTAAAGAAAATTTTTTTTACGTTTTATAAACTAGGGTTTCTTAAAGCGATAAACAATGTTTTACTCACCCTCAAGCCATCCTGACTGAATATGACTTTCTTCTTGAAACATAATACAGACGTAGTTATAATATCACGTATTTACTTCCAAGCGGTGGAATGGAAATTAATGTAAGTCTACTTTTTAAAGCTCCAAATAGTGCATCCATCGATCAAAGAACTGCTTGGCATGGCTCTGTGGTCTTAACAAAGGTCTTCTGAAGTAAATCAATGTGTTTGTTTTAGAGAAAATCCATATTGACAGGGCTATTAACGTTGATGTCTAGCTTCCGTTCTCCCTCAGATGTGTCATGATTCCGACCCTTTTGGTCATGATTTTCTAGTCTTGTGGCAGGATCATGACAGACCCATGTGTTTAGTATGTGAGAGAGACGTGGCATTGTTTATTTTGGCTTGAAATACGCTTTTGGTCTTGTCATCGACCTCGCCCTCTCGTTTTCTCATTGAAAGTAATTATTTCATGCATTCATATTTCAATTATTTCAGGGATAATGCGTCGATTCGCTTCAGAAGACCTTCAGAAGACCGTGTCGAGCAGTTCTTTAATTGATGGATGCACTTTTTGGAGCTTCAAAAAGTCGAAGCCCATTCCCTCCCATTGTACCGCTTGGAAGTACAATGATACGTGGTATTATAACTTCGACTGAAGAAAGTCATATTCAGTTAGGATGCCTCGAGGGTAAGTAAAACAGGGTTTCCTGCCAGAAATATCCCTTTAAAACAGAATAAACAAAGATACCCAATGCAAAATATGGGAATAACAAGTTTTGTTTTGTCACCTGTTGGCAAATGCTGGCATATCTTGCTAGAACATTAGCATTCTCAGCAATGGCCAGGGCAGAGGGGCAGCTGTTCGAGATCTTAAGCACACAACGCCACTTGGCAAAATCACAACCATCTTTTTTGTATTGTGCACAGCGTTCAGATAAACCATCCAAACCTATGAGAAACAGATTAGGCAAAATGATTAGAACAATTTCAATCTGAATTACTTCTATGTTGCAATGAAAGTAAATAATTACCCTGTGTGGTTGTCTCGTCATCCGTTCCATTCAGACCTGCTGTGCCTTTGTCCACCTTAAACACAAAACCACTGTTTGTCAGTTTGATCTAACCTGTCAAAACTCATAAGACTTCAACAAATGGTACTCTGCAAATTAGTTCGGAAGCCGTCTATGAGGAACAACAATCATAAAAGAATGCATTCATGTGGGTACATAAGCAGACAGGAGCCTCACCTTGATGCCAACTACGATGCCCTTATCCTTGATGACTTTTGGAAAAAGAACCCCGCTGTTTGATTTTTGGTACAATGTTTCGTGGAAAAAGATGACGCCACCCACACTTTCAGAGATGGAAGCATCTACAGAGAAGAGGAGGTCACGGAAGCTACGACGGTTTTCTTCAGTGTTCTCCACATTAATCTTCTGAAAACGCTTTGCCATTGTCCCTAGAATGTGAAAGAAAGAAATAAATGACCTTTAAAAAATCAGACCTTTTAAGTCAAGATAACCAAGTTTCCAAAACTTTCATTGACAGTTTTTTTATGATGTCTTGCTAAAGTACCACATGGTTTTACCTGTGGATTCATCTGCAGCAAGGATGCCTTTTCCAGGAGCTACAATGCGCTGGGCAATTGTGGCAAGCTCCTTCTTCTGCTCCGGAGAGAGAGATGGAAACTGGTGGGTCATGCTGAAAAAAGAGAAAGGCAAAATGGACAATTATTACAAACAACAAAACGTGTCATTGACAGAACTTGTGTTTTTCACGCCTCTCTCTGTTTGGAAATATTTGGCCTATATGTTGAACTTTGGTCCAGATTCAGAGAAAGATAGTTTTTGCTCCTCCCATTGAACAAACAAGTTCAGGGTTCACTGTCATTGAGCAAACTTGAAAAACGTACTCGCTCTTCAAACGAATGTGTGCGACACGTCTTGCACGGTTCCTTACACTATTACGAACCTGTACATTTGTATGCGATAATAAAATCGAGCTTTAGCAGTAAACAAAGGTTTAATAAATTAATAAATTGTTGAATGCATTGAAGATGAAACATGCAACAAATGTATCATATTACCCAACCATTGCACAACCAACATAACGCTGAAAGGACCGTGTTGCGACAAAAGAGAACATCTTGTTTAATTATCCATGCGTGCATTACACACATTATTGCACATTGTTTCGAAAATGTTATATATTCATTGCTCTTTTAACACGAATAGGCCCAATACTTAAAGTCTATCACTTCTTTAACCTATATGAGATTGTAAATAAAAATGCAAAATTAACATTTACAAATTGTAACGCGATAATTAAAGTAACTAAAGAGTTTAGGAGTTGAACAGCCATTCTTACTTGAATGTTCTCGATGGAAGCACTGTGTAGATAATGTAGCTGAAGGGGGTTGTTCCCACTCACGCAGTAATGTGTCAGTACAGAATGAAAGGAACAAAGTGGTATTTATTTCAGCGGAGTTCGGAGGCTGGACGAAAGTGATGCGGAACAGGCGTGCTCAGCCTCCAGTAACGCCATTGGCTTTCATGTGAAATGGGTGTGTGAGAACATCTGCCTATGTGGACTTTGGAATGGGGTTTAAAACTCCAAAGGTTTCAGTTGGGCAGCCGTGAGCTGCAAGACTTGCAAGTTTTTAAAACGGTCTTACAACATTTATAGGAGCATTCTTATTCAACCCACACATGAAATCTGAGATTTAAAAAATGCTTTTAAGGTTTTTTCAGTTTCTGCATTGCTCTAATGTAAGTGTCACATACTTTTGTAAACTGATACGTTTACTAATGCAAATAGGAAGAAACTCACAGCTTTAAACAGAAATGTATCTTATTACAAATACAAACTGGTTATGAAAAGGTTATTTGATTTAGAGTGCCAGGAGTGACACAGTATCATAAAAGGTCACCTGTTACAATGTTATAAGGTTATGTGATAAGTTCACTTATTAATACTGTGTCATTTAAGTTCAAAGGAACTACGTTGGTTGAAATATAGCTTTCCTTTGATGCTTTTATACTGTAATCTACATGCCATAAATGACAGAAGTTTGTAACCCATCCTAAACTGACGCTGTAGTATTGATACAATTAAATTGTGTTTTTTTATATAATTAGAATATTAAAATATTAAATATAAAAAACTCCATTCTAGAGGTATTTATCATAAAACTAAATCTTTCGTCTGTGTCTGTGTGCTGTAAAGACACCAATCACAAAGGGAGTATTGACTCTGGAGAATGACATCAGGAGCAGTTAACAAAATCAATTTTGTGAACAGACAAAACAGGACCTGATGAAATCCTTTGATTGATAAACACACTGCATGCTGATGTTAAGAGCAAAAGACGTGCCCTGACGCACAGATACTACACAGTAACAGAAAAGGGGGAATTTCACAACGTAGACTCTGTATTCAAGGGCAATAGTCTCAAAGGTACAGCCAGGCACAGAGTCCAAATAGACCCAGATTGTGCCCTGAATCACAGGGAACTGTAAATAGTAAAGACTCAATTCAAACCATGTGCACATACAGTATAAAGCGTTCTGTAGGCTAAATCATACAAATGCAATACAAAGTACAATGTAAAGCTTTTCTTTACCGTGTGCGGAGGAATTTAACACATATTAATCATACTTATTAACTAAGATTAACTAACATTTCCTACGCCATATGACCTAGCCAGAGTTTTACTATAATATTTTAATTGTTATTCCTAATCAAACAAATGGTTAAGCTCTGTGTTTTATAATAATTGTGTTTTTCCTCAATGCACATTGCATTACACAATTGATGCAATATTCATAGTCAATTTTGTGTCTGTGTTCCCAAAACAGTTTGTTACTTTTGCTACGATTAATCTCAACTGTTATTCTAAATTTCAAAAGCTCATTAATCAAAGAAAATTAAATTAAAAACTATTGCAAAATAGAAAAGTGTATGTTTGTAAATGTTGTAAGGTCAGCATTATGGTAAGGCAGAGTCAGACTTCAGCACTGGTGCTGTAGTTGCATTTGGCAGAGAGCAGACAGGGGCCCACTAGCGGCTCATTTGAATCCTTATAAGTTTTTTCTTTACTAAACATTTTCATTAAAAAAACAAGCATTATCATTGTCAGACACATTAACAAATACATTCAAACAGCAGAACACACACACACACACACACACACACACACACACAGACACATACACAAACACACAATCTAAATCAAAGCTAGATTGTATTACATTTTGGGATTTAAATATATATCTGAGGGATAAAAATGTAACTTTCAAATTTGTTTAAATGCCACAGAACATGGATATACTTCAAATAAATCTTTTTTTTGTATAAATAAAACTTGAAGCTACAATGTCAAACATTATTAATCATCCTTGATGTTTTTCACTTTCAGAAAACACACAAAGACATTCAAAACCCGTCATAAACATAATGGAGGATACATATACCACATTACTACTTCCGCAAACAAAAAATCCAATTAATTGATTTTACACACAAAGTTTAGGCTAGGTATTATAAACAGGATAAATCAGTACATTCTATCCACTACCTTTTCCAGTATGATAAATGTTTTCTCATTTATTATTTTATGATTTTACAATACTCCTGGGAGTTTTTTATTATGTACAGTGTACCGTACACAAAGGTTTTCAAATCAACTTGGATTTGGATGCATGAAGCGGTTGGTCCTCCCGGCCTGTGGTGGCGCTGCAGTCACGAGCTCGTGTTTCAGTGCAGCAGAAGCAGAAGCAGAGCGGTGTATTTCCGGGAGCTCGCTCGGCCGCTGGATGAAGCTCAACAGCAACATCCACAAATTCATTTCAGAAACGTAAATATCAAACTCGGTAAGAAGTTAACACAAGAGCATGAAATAGTAGTTCATCATTGCACTTTTGTACTACAGTAGTTTACCCGCACTTACATGTAGATCACAGGTTTAACTGTGCATTTCACCGGCTCGTCGTAATTTTGGACTAAATGTATAACATTAAATCCATAACGTATAGCAAAATGAGATGAGTGTATGTTAAATAGATCACGAACCAAAAATAGACCGAAAACTACATTCTCCCCACCGTGGTTTTATTTGAAATATGGAGGATCCAAACACCATTAAATAGCACTGTGCATATATCTAGAAAGTATTAATTAAAAACTTGCTTAAATATTACTGTATGTAACAGACAGGTAATTAAGTTCAATATTTCTTCCTTTGCTTTTCTGATTCAATTCATCATTGATCATGGACTGGAGAACCACTGTAGTGTTGTTTCACTGTGTAATCTCGTGTAACTGGGCTTGCTGGTTGCACTTTATTTACTTGAACAGTGTCTGTCTCTTACACAGTGATGTCGGGCCAGAAGCGCTCTTGTGACCCCAGTGGCTCTGTTGCCCTCGGTGCTCCTCCAGAGAAAAAGAAGGGTGGTGAAGATGGAGAGGGAATGAGCACTGGATCAGGAGGAACCACGGCTGTAGAAACAGTCATTAAATTGGGTGGAGGTTCCAATTTGGTGAGACTTTTATTGTCATTAATGATTGTAGATTACATGTTATACAGAGAATGTGAAGTTCTATGTTGCATGTCGCAATGGCGCGCCATCTTGGGAGGATCATACTCCGCTGATATCATTCTTTTTATATTACTGTTTTTTGTATGATATATTTAGAAATTGAAAGTGACAGAACCAGGGGCTTTTCCTGAACGACTCTTAATGTGTAATGCTATAGCAGTTTTAAACAGCAAGACCGACCTACCATAGTTATATTTCCTAATCAAACAAGAAACAACAAAACACTGCATTGAACACACTAGCAGCCATCCTCCCAAGATGGCGCAGCATTCAACAAGGCGTGACATTAATTAACGAGCTCAATATATGGGTGTTATTTTGTGATGTGATGTTATTCCCCTGACAATCCAATTGCGCTGTATTTCATTCTTGTAGGAGGAACAGGATATCAAAGCTCTGCAGATCAAAAACAGAAAGTTGGGAGAGGCGCTAGACCAAAGACAGGTACATGCTGAGATCTCATATATTTATAGCACAAACACTCATACACTTAAACATGCACTTAAACTCTTTATGTTGTGTTGATGTAGGTGATAGAGGATGAACTAAGAGAAAGAGTCGAGAGATTAGAGACACGTCAGGCGACAGATGATGCCAGTTTGTTGATTCTTAACAGATACTGGAACCAGGTAATTATTCAGTTGACCATTTTAAACACTGTAAATTTAAAATAAATCTGTTTCGAATGCAAAATATTAAATGTAATCCCAATCTTTGTGGTTCTCTTACCTTTTTAGTTTGATGAAAATGTGAAGTTAATTGCACGTCGCAATGACCAATCAGGCAGCGAGCCTGTGGAAAGCCAACCCCCTGAAGGGCGGAGTTTAAAACCAGACACACCAGAACCAGACGGAGACTCAAATCCGGAGAGAGCAAAAGACAGAGGTGTGAAACAGAACTGAGCAGCATAACCAGGCATAGTCACCACTGGCATGAAGTGAATGTTTTTTTTTTGTGTAGGTCAGGGAGAGGGTGTGAGTTCATTTCTGGCCACACTGGCCAGCAGTAGCAGTGAGGAGATAGAGGCGGCGCTACAGGAGCGAGTTGAGTCCAGCTGCAAGCAGGCAAATCGGGTGGTTGAAATCTATGAGAACCTGAAGAACACAGTAGATCAGCTGAAGAAGAACCTGGAGTCTGGTGCAGGTGAGAGACTCTGAACACCAACAAATACGTCACAACACTCTCCTGCATACACTGATTCTATTTGATACTAACTGCCTTCAGTTGGCTCTGTACAAATGATTTTATTGTGTGATTTTTCATCAGGTGGCAGTCTCTGGGATGTCGCTGTCCGGCTCAACACCCTTCTGGCTAGTGAGAATGAACGTCTCCGTCAGCTGACAGATGGTCTCCAGCAGAAGCATAGTCACATGACCAGCGAGGTTGGTGTTTGATTCGTTGAATGTTTCTCTGTTTGCCATAATGAGTGCTCACAATTTGTATCTGTGTTTAGTCCCGTTCGTTGGGACGTGCGGCAAACCGCGCAGATAACAGAATCAGTGAGCTCCAGGCTCTAATAGAGGAGCTTCAGTGGGACATGGAGAAGATCAGACGAAGAGAAAATCGCCTCAACACGCACCTTGCAGAGGTGCTGGAGAGGGTAAGTGTCGACGTGAAGTTGGGTACAACATATTTTTGTTGCTATGGAATTTGGCTGATTTATTTGTGTATGTGCTCTTTACTCATGAACAGGTGAACAGTACAGGCTACAAAGTGTGTGGTGAAGCAAGCAGTGTTTGTGGAACTATCACTATCAACAAAAGGAAGGTAAAAAAATCGTACATAAAAGTTTGCATCAACTTGGTAGAAATGTAAGCAAGCTATTTTCACATTGTAGTTGAGCATTTTGCATTTTTCCTTTCAGTAAGGCTATATATTTTTAGAAAATTCTGTGATATCTCTCATTTTTTTCTCAAGGGGGTACAATTAACAATATCTGTTAACATTTGAGTTAATTTCCAAAATAAGATAACCCTGTTTAATTTCTTTTTCAAAAATCATGTTTTTTTAATTGTGCATTCTAATTAATATAAATCAACCTGCAGTTGGTTTATTTTGATTTAAGCCATAAAATCGAATACAGATATCTAACACAATAAAACATAATGAAATCATGTTTTATCATTCATTTTTCACTTCTATCTTTTCCGCCTTAGAAATATATTCATATATCAGATATAGCAATACATAAACATGTATATTATATAAAAACATATACAGTTTTACAAGTGACACAAAAGAATGAACTAAGTGTGATGTTGTTGTTAATAGTGTTTAGCAGGTGTTTAACACAATGTTGTTCTTAACATTGATGCATAATAAAACTATTCCCCTTGTTAGTTTGAGGAGATGAACAGTGAGCTGGAGGAGAACAGGGAGCTTGCGGAGAATCGGCTTGGTGAACTCCAGAAACTCCAACAAGACCTGCAGACGGTTTACCAGGAGAACAATAACATGAAGGTAAAATGCATTAATTTGTTAGATCTACCTCAAGATCTTGCGAGACATGTTTATCAAGCAATGGCAAGGTCAAATCCGACAGTCATCTAGGAAAGTTACAGCTCCACACAGATTATAGTGTTGTTTATAAAATAAGTCAAATTAATAAATGCTAATTAACCTTACAGGGTTGTAGATTCTTTGCAGTCAGATTGATGTTTTCACTCATTGAGAGAGAAATGTTGGGTGTCTGTCAGGTGGAGTTGTTGTCCAGGGCTGAGGAGGTGGCCAGAGAGAGCGCTGAGTATCGTTGTCTTCAGTCTCAGTTCTCAGTGCTCTATAATGAGTCTCTAGTGCTGAAATCTCAGCTGGACGAGACCAAAGCTCGGCTTAATACGACCAGGACTGCCCGCCTGCGCCAGCTGGACCACATGGAGGTACTGTCCACTCTCATCTATGTATGCTTATGTTTATATACCTAAAAGAACAGTACTGCTGGTAAATGTTATTGACTTCAAAGCTTTTGGAAAGCACATTCAAATCCTGCTAACCAGCCAGTTTGAACTCCTGAAGACACAAATGACAAATATATTCAGATTTTACCGCGTAAACACTGTTCTTTATGTATATAGTTAAAGGGACAGTTCACCCAAAAACAGTAAATCTGTCTTCATTTCCCATGTCATCTCACCTTCAAGTTTTTCCAAATCTGTTCAAAAATGTTTTTTGTTCTGATGAACACTGTGAAAGATATTTGGAAGAATGTTTGTAAACACACAGTTCTTGCCCACCATTGACTTGCATAGTAGGTCAATGACAGTGGTAGTCAAAAGTGCCCCAGAACGGTTTGCTTTCCTACATTCTTCAAAATATCTTCTTTTGTGTTCAACAGAACATAGACATTTATAAAGCAAATATCTCCTACTATGGTAGTCAATGGGTTTCATGATTAATCTCTGATGTGTTTCAGAATGATGAGGAATCACTGCAGCGTAAGGTCCGTACTGAAGTGATTCAGCTGGAGGACACGTTAGCACAGGTGCGAAAGGAGTATGAGATGCTAAGGATCGAATTTGAGCAGACGCTAGCTGCTAATGAACAAGCAGGTAACCTCCCTCCATTTCGAATGATGCTCGTGTCAGTATTTAAATGATTGAATTTCTTTGCTCTTGTCTTAGGTCCTATAAACCGTGAGATGCGTCACCTGATCAGTACCCTGCAGACTCATAACCAGCAGATGAAGGGAGAGGTGGTTAAATATAAGATTAGACTGAGAGAGACTCAGCAGGAGCTCAACCAGGTGAAAGCACAAACTTCATCGTGAAAAAGTGAGATGGTGTTTCAGGCTAAAGGTGACCACTTGCTAAAGTTTTCATTGGTCTGTTGTAGCTCCGTGTTGCCAAAGGCAATGCTGCAATCCAGTCGCAGTCAAGCACAGACGTGGATGTAAAGGAAGAGACCACCTCCCCAAGTACACCAGCCCCGACTAGTGATGTCACTGTGAAGACGGAGCCAGATAGCGGCTCGGCCACACCCAGTACTACTGGTACAGATCTTTTCATTATTCATAATAACTCAATCCTTCAGAGTTTGTTCCTACTTGATGAGTTTTGGTCATTTCTCATCAGGTGTGACAGTTAAGACTGAACCAGGTACAGAAACAGAGGCTGTGGTGAAAGACGAGGAAAAGGAGAAAGAAAAAGAAAAGGAGAAAGAGAAGGAAAAGGAGAAAGAACAGAGGGAAAAAGAGAGGGTGACACGGGGTGGTCCCGGAGGCGGAGCTGTGAAAGAAGAGAGAGAGAAAGCCGGCAGCAGCAGCCAGTCTGAAGACCTAGTGGCTGAACGCTGCACTGTGATTGGAGGACCCAAACGCAAGGAGATAGAGCAGTTGAAAATAATGAGGGCGGAGCTTAAGTAAGTTCTAGAGGATGTGATATATATAATGATTGCTTTATTGACCAGGGTGAAGTAGATTGTAATGATACAGTGATGATACAGGAAAGCTCAAGAATCGCAGAGAGAGATGAAGCTGTTGCTGGACATGTACCGCTCTGCTCCAAAAGAGCAACGAGACAAAGTACAGCTGATGGCAGCGGAGAAGAAGACGAAGTCTGAGGTGGGTATACGTGATCAGTCACATGATTTCTCAATATGTTAAGCCGTAACACCAGTAGATATATATACACAGAAGTCTCAAACGTGGCATCCATGTATACATATCTATGGTGACAACAGTGTGCTGCAGTGCGACTAAGTCAATTTTGTTTTTCTTAAATGTTCCTTTAATAGTAAAGATCTGTTACAGAACTAAAAACGTAACATTCAGATAATTTTTTTAGTTTTTAGTGTACAGTTACTAAATAATCACTTTCAAGACTTTGTATTTGTTCATAATATTATTCATAATAATTAATAAAAGGAGCAAGTTAATATACATGTGTGCATTACATTTTGTTGTTTTGTGTTTGCAGGCAGAGGAGCTCCGCCAGAGGGTTCGAGAGCTGGAGGAGCGGGAGAGGAGAGAGGGAAAGAAGATGGCCGATGAAGAGGCTCTGAGAAAGATCCGTTCAGTGGAGGAGCAGATCGATATACTCAATAAAAAACTCTCTCTCGCTAAACAGGTGCGGCTCTGATTGTAAATAATACTGACACGGAATCTGTTTGTGCTGTTAGGCTCCCTGTAAAGAATGTCAAACATTGTGCCGAAACATCAGACGAAAACTCTGAAACTCTTTTTACTCAGGAGGAGGACGCGCTGCTGAGTGAGATGGATGTTACCGGCCAGGCGTTTGAGGACATGCAAGAGCAGAACATTCGTCTGATGCAGCAGCTCCGAGAGAAGGACGATGCCAACTTCAAACTCATGAGTGAGCGCATCAAATCCAACCAGATCCACAAACTCCTTAAGGAGGAGAAAGAGGAGCTGGCCGACCAGTTGCTTACACTAAAAACACAGGTAAGTTGGTCAGACCCTTTTATGATGCGTATGTCTTAAGATTGAATGTATTGTATTGAGTCAATTAAATAGTTTGTCTTAAAGTGAGTGTTCACCCAATACTGAAAAAGGAGCTTTTTTGAAAAAAACTTGGTAACCGAACAGTGTCAGCCACCATTAATTTCTATTGTATGGACACTAAACCAATGCAAGTGAATGGGCGAATGGTTTACAACATTCTTCAAAATATCTTTTTTTGTTTTTTGCGAAAGACAGTCATATAGGTTTGAAATGACTGGAGGGTGAGTAAATAATTTTCATTTTTGAGTGAACCATCACCTTTAGGGAAACATCTGTAGGGTATCGCTAAAGTTTGGCTCGTTTGTTTCTTCGCTATATTGTACAAATGTACAATGTTTTTATTTTGTCAAATTATGATTTGCAGGTTTCCTGATTGGTTTGTGTGGAAGGCTTTGCATAGTTCACTCTGTATGTCTCTTTTTTTATTTTTCAGGTTGATGCTCAGCTCCAAGTTGTACGAAAGCTGGAGGAGAAAGAGCGCCTCCTGCAGGGCACCATCAGCGCTGCAGAGAGGGAGCTTGCTCTGCGTACACAAGCATTAGAGATGAACAAACGCAAGGTACATAAACATTTACAAACAGCTACGTGTGACAAATTAACATTTACAAACAGTTATGTGTGACAAATAACGCATGCTGTTTTACCAACCATATTAACAATGGAAAATAAGCTCTTAAATGGGCTTTTAAATGATTAAATGCATCCAGAATAAAAGTTTGCTTCCATTATATATGTCTGTTTATTCTGCGTATTAATTTTTGTATTTATAAACACAGAAACCCACACATGCATATATATTTAGAAATATTTAGATAACGATAATTTAAATGATTAATAAACGATTAGTAATTTTTACCCTTTATTTTTTTCTTAAATATATACATGTATGTGTTTATGAATAAAAACATTATATGCACAGTACATAGACATATATTATGTAACACAAACGTTTATTTAGGATACAATCAATCGTAATTAATCGTTAGGTCACCCTAATCCTAACATTACCATTAATCTTACATTTATCCGTGTGATCAGTATCAGTGTGTTTGATGAGGATCGAACTCATGACCTCTGTGTTGCTAATGCAGTGCCAGTTGAGCTACATGATCATATTACACATTGGCAAAACATTACATATCGCTGCTGTCCTTCTAAAGGCTTGTTTTTTCCAGATTTTGTGTTGTTTATTTCTTGACATAAATCATTATTATTAGTCACCTTTTATGTTTTGCAAATATCTAACCAATAAAAATGATTAAAAAGTTCCTATCAACTTTGACAACACTGTATTTAATCATTTCTAAAGGTCATTGTTTTTCCATTCCGTGAAATTGTTGGACATCAGAGGTTTCGGGAAAGGATAGCAACGACATACTCCTAACATAAGAATTTAAGGGGCGCTGAAAGTAATTTTGATTTCTTCCTGTTCTAGGCACAGGAGTCAATGTCGCTGTCTGAGGACGTGCGAGCTCAGTTGGAAGTGGTGCAGCAGAGGTTGGTTGCTGTCCGAGAGGAGGTGGTCGAAAACAGCATCTCCCGTGAGAAAGAATCCTTTAATGCCCGGCGGGCACAGGTGTGTGCACAGTGAAGACACTGTCGTCAAAGATTTAACCGGGTTGAATCTGTCATTCACAGATCTGCATATTGAAATTGGCATATGCGATGTCTCTTTTTTCTGATTAGGAGGATATATCCAAGCAACGCAGGAAAATAGAGAAGGCCAAGAAACCCGCAGAGAACATTCGCAATGGAGACGAAATCCTGAATGAGGAAATAAACGAATACAAGGTTATTGATGTTGTCTATTTGTATGGCTCACCAGATGTTTATTTTTGTTTAAATAGCTTCACGTGTCTTTTTCTGTTGCAGGCCCGGTTGACGTGTCCATGCTGCAATTCACGTGTAAAGGACGCTGTTTTGACGAAGTGCTTCCATGTTTTTTGCTTTGAGTGTGTGAAGACGCGGTATGACACCCGCCAGAGAAAATGCCCGAAATGCAATGCTGCTTTTGGTGCCAACGACTTCCATCGCATCTACATTGGATAAGCTCACGATTCCCTTAATGTGATTGGTTCAGTTCTTCAGCGTTGTTCTGTGGGCCGAATCATCATTTAAACATTCCGTTTCATTTGCTCTACGGAAAGACAAACAAAGTGTTCATGTGGTAGATATTCAAGCGCTGGTTTAACTGAACAAACCCGGTTACATTCCACAGGCTTGTTTCAGCCAACAACATAGAAGCTACATGTTTAAACTGGCTAGACCACATCTGCCATTCCACCTCTACTTTGCATTTTCTACCCACATTCAAACTGAGCCAATGAAAATACGTCTATATAAGTGAGATAGTCTTTATAGACTCATCGAAAAGTAGCTAAACTGGGAAATAGTTTATTGGGGTTCAGTTTGCATATGATTTTGTAATTTATGCGATGTTTACTTTTTCATTTTTGAATGTTTAATTGTGATGGTTGTGCAACTGCTTCATTTATTAAATGCAGAAACTAAATGTGATTTCCTTGTGGTACTTTATTGCAATTAACACTGAAAATTCATTTACCTGATATTTTTTTCGTAGACAGTACACCCCAGGAATATTACTCCTGGGGTGCATAAATATGGTGACGTTAAAAAGAAAATACAATAGTTGTAAGTTATATTCATTAAATTGGATGGTATATATGCCAAATAAAAACTTTAGTTCATGTTACATCTGAATTTTCTTTACAAAAAAACCCAGAATGCTTAAGTGCAATTATATTTGTTTGTGTAGCTATTTTATATGATTTTATTTACAGGAACAAGAAGTTTCTTTAATTGTGATGGATTGACTTCCCTGTTGAAAAAACAGCATATGCTGATTAGGTGGGTTTTGAAGCTTAGCTTGTTTGAGCTGGTTTAAGGTGGTCATGTGCTGGTTTAAGGTGGTCAGGACCATCTTATACCAGCACATCAACGGCTTAAACCAGCAGAAACCAGATACCATGATTCAAAACCAACCTAACCAGCTATGCTGTTTTCTTCAACAGGGATTCCATGAACCAAATTAAGCCTGTTAGTTTATAACAGCAAGATTTAATTTTAAAGTTTTTTTGCCCTTATGTAGGCCTACATCTAATGCATATAAACATGCCTACATTAGGTCTTCACACCGTACCGCGATCATTCTGAGATATAGGCACTGCACGATCCGCGCGTTAAGGGATTTAATTACTGACTGAACTCTCGCGTTGTTTGCCTTGTAAACGGGTTTCTCTTGCTCTGTTCTGAATGACACATAAGTTACCCGAAATACAAGTGCACTTCGGTGGAGCTCTTTACATACAGACACTCACAAACTGGGACTTTTCTTGTGGATGTTTGTCTAAAATTAGTTTTTCTCTGGAAACCGTCTACTTTTGCGCGATTTAAAACTACTGTCTTATTGTGATTTTGCTGCGATACCATATACAGTCATAGAGGCGCTATTTATAAACGCCCTTGCACGCGCTGTTACAGGAGTCTCGTCTCTAGATAGATAGACATCAAATTACTTCAAGTCATAAAGTTAGATGAGAATATATTATTGTTCTTTGACGATTCAAAGATTGTCTGTCCTTGCCTGAAGGAACTTGGATCGAATCCGTGTTTTACATTTGGGCACAGTACTGTAAAATATTGTAAAGTTATCTTTTTGTCTCTCGAGTATTAAAGGATGTCGTTTCTTAACTGTGCATCCAGAAATTCTCAAAATCTGCTAGTTTTGGGGTTTTTGCTTCTGGTTCGTTCAGTTGTGTGTCATGAGCACAAAGCTGGATCTTATAATTTGGGATCGATTATGGAGCCTCTGGATGGACTGAGAGAATACGTGGAATCTATCGTTGGCACCCACGCGCTTCAGATCGGTTTTGAGGTAAACTAGATGTTGTTCATTTATTATTTGATGTACATATTCTGCAAAAATAACCTTTGCTGCTCTTTCATTGCTCAGGTCTGCTTCCTCACAGCTTTCGTTTTCATTTTCCTAAGTGTTTGCGGCAAAGGTTTCACCACAAATCCAAAAGAAAGCGAACAGACATGTGACAGTTCTTGTATAAAGAAGCTGTGCAACGTATATGTGAATATATAGCCCTGATCATTTATCTTATTATTGTTAAAAAAATGCCGAAGTCTAAATTTGCTTTATGATCGATCGCATTTATGTTCTTTTATTAATTCTATTATCCTTTAATGTTAATAATCTCTAATGAATGCATCAACTTTGGTATGCGGTATTTATTCTTCTCTTTCCATCTGTATCCCTCTCTGAACCTGCTAATCCTGTAACCCCTCGACTCATCCTTTGCTCCGATATCATCTTCTCATGTCCCCCTCACCCGACTGTACCCCACCTCACTTTGACCCAGAATGCTGTATTGCACCTTGACTCAGTGTTTGGTCCAGAGAACGTCTATTCTGTCGCTATGGTAAGAACAAGTAAAAGTCATTCATCAGAGATCACGAACGCAAGCACACGGATTGATTGAAGCACTTGTGTGGACATGTCATCGTAGCGCTCTTGTGTGAAAGCAGCAACTGGTGCTGAACGAGCTCCAAAACAGGTGCACACGTGTTTGTTCTGTGGCTCACACCCAGAGTGACGAACAACGCATCTTTTGTAAAATGAGTGTTTTACCTATTGGCTCCTTTCATGACACTTATTCTTTGTAAATAAAAGATTGTTTGTTTGTCGACATTCAAAGCGCAGGAAGTGAGTGAAGTCAGCATTGAATTAGTCCATGTGTGACTCCAGTATAGTTTTTGCGCGCAAAGAAACATAAATAACAACCAGTTTATTCAACAATTTCCACACAGAGTTATTATAGTTTTGATTTAGTTTTATTTTAAGTTAGATTTTTTGTTTTTGAGTTCATTTTAGTTCAAGTTTTAGCAATTTGGATATATACTTTTGTCATTTTATAATTTATTGGTTTATTTTTAATGTTGCTATATAATATTAATGAATTTTATTACATTTTTTGTTATAATTTTACTGCTTTAAACTTAATTCAGTTTATTTTTGAGGCAACAATTTTTCCTTAAATTGAGTTATAATTTGTATATTTATAATCCATGAGTATATCTATAATTATGAGTTATAATCCAATAATTTGTAGGTCAATATTTGATTTGATTTCAATGAACAGGAACGTTTTTAAAGTTTTAATCTTAGGAAACTAATGTAACCTTGTTTCCACATCAATCTCCAGCGTGCGTCCCGAAGACCACGTGACTAGTGATGTAACGTTTCAAGATGCGATACACGATACTGATATCACAGCACAATTTCACAATATTTTTTTGAAAAAATAAGTTTAAGAAAAATTTGAAACGAACAAATGCCCTTTTATTATTCCTCAAATGCAGCACATTTCTTTATTAAAATATCTTCAGTGTCAAATAACAACTAAATTGCAATTTTAAAACAAATTCCAAATCAAATAAGACTTTGTCTGCTTGTGCTTTTCCTAAAGAAAATATTTTTTTTAAAGAAAAATCGGCATATCTAGGTTTACCAAGTTTACAGTAAACACAGCGGCCCCAGCTGTTCCAAATTGGGATTCACCTCAACCGACTTGAATCATCACACATATTATAATTGATTTTTTCACCGGATGACAGTAAATCTTTACATCCCTACATGCTACACAATATAGGAGTAGGTAAGGATACCAAATGATCGAGAAGATACCATCAGGGAGCAAACATGGGTAGCGAAAGCCTCCATTTTTATCCGTCTGCACAGAAATGCTGCCTCTGAGTTTTCAAACTAAAACAGCATCTGTAGTGTTTCCTAAAGTCTGTTTTCAAGGCTTGAGTTTGGGTGCCTGGCATAACCAAAGGAAAAGTTATGTGTTTTTTAGTTTAAATAACTTCAAATAGCCTAAACTTTAAGCCGTCTTAGAAGTCTGTTGAGGCCTTAAAGGAAGTCCGGGATGTCCTGGTCAAATTTTTTGCAAACTTAGCTTATGAATTATTATTGCTTGGCTCTCTGAAACACTCTTTTCTTATTGGTCAATCATGGCATTCTGCTAAACTGTAAGCAAATACTTGAATGTTGTTTCAGAATCATTTTATGACACTGTGCTACTTCTATGCCTTTTCATAACTCTGCATTCTTTTTCTTTTTATACGATCAAATCATTTTATCTCCTTTTTTGGATAGTATGTAATGTGCAATATAATGTGCAGTCAGCATGTCACTACTGCAAAATACAGACTGATCACACTGTCTGGGTTTATTTTGCAATAATGAGGTGCTGACTGTACATCATTTGTTTTATCTCACATGCATTGTGTCAATGCAGTAAGTTAAAAGGAGTCTTGGTTAATGATCAGTGATCTGGGAGTTCTTCATTGAGTTAATGTAGACCGCCTTCTGTAGGAACTACCATTCAATAATCCACACCACATAAACACTTCCTCAAATCTAACTTCTGTCCTTATGTCTCCACCCCTTCCTCCTTTTCTTTACCTTCTCATTCCATTCAGTTTGTTGAAATGTTGCTGAAGTTTGTCGCTGAAGGAGCTGCCAGTGGACTTAATGTTATCGCTGTCTATGTGTCAGAGATTCTCAGAGCTACAGGGGTGAACGGTGAGTGAAGGTCATTTCTCAGTGTCGAGGTTGTATATATTGTAAGACCTGTGTTTTAACTTGAGTGTGCATACATTTGTGCAAACATTTCTATATGTAAATCGGTATGCAATGCACATTCAAATGCATGCCTTGTGTAACTAGTGAGGTCAGGTTTGGTCGAGGCATGACAATGTATGTTGTTATTTTGGCACTGAAGGCTTCTGTTACTCAGTACTTACAGTATATAACTTAATCTGTATGTGACTAAATGATGCATTTTAAAGATCAGCATGAAGTAAGAAAAGTTGTATTTTCACTTATGGGCCTGTATAGATAACATATAAAGTCCACACTGAATCTGCGCTCACAGAAAGATTAAATTCATTCTTGTGTGTGTTTATTAACAAATCTGATTATGCGTTGCAGTACAATATGATTTCAGTACTGTCAAGGCATTTAACCTTTTAAAACTATTCCAGATTTTCCACAAGCGACACAGAAGTAAAGATTTATGTCAACACATCGCTAGAACCCATAAGGAACTGCTTAGCAACAACCTAGCAACCACATCCACTGCCTAGCATCAATATAGGGGACCTAGGTCTCTTGCAAACACTTGTTACATCTTAGAAATGGCATAGAAACTGTATAACTGTGTTTCTCAACCATGGAGCGCTGCACATTTTGCACACAGCCCTCATCTGAGACTTAATTTAGTGCATTAGTGACATGAACCGGGGGAGTGTATAAATGAGGTGTCCACAATGTGCAGGAGGCGTGCTCTAACCACTGAGCTTCAGGAACGCATAAAATAAGAAAGTATTCTTTCAGTCCACTTTTATGCACTTCTCAGAAATATACCTAAAATGACACTTCAGTATACTTGATTCATACTGACAAGAGTCTAAAGTGTATTTGGACTATACTGGTATTCAGTCTTGTGCTCAAGATATAGAGTATGATCAAGCAAGTATACATTCTTTACTAATGAGAGTATACTTAAATGTGTACCTTTACCAGCTAAAAAATGTGCTACAGGTATTGAACTAGTAAACTATACTGTAAGTATATCTATTAGTTCACTTGTATAGTTCCAGTACAAAAGAAAAAAATATTTATAAACTAGCTGTGTACTTGAAATTACACTTTTATAAACTGAACAGTGGGCCAATTCAATCTTTAGATTTATTTAAATGTACACTTTCAAGTAGGCACATTGATAGTACGTCAAGTTTACCTTAGTTGAGTCAGAGTTATTTTAGTTTCGAATTTAGTTTTATTCATATTCTTAATAAGCTTTTACTTTTAGATATTTGTATAATTTTGGTTAAAGCTTGAGCAATTATGGTATATGTTTTTTGTTGTTTTATCATTTATTGGTTTATTTCTCATGTTGCTTCAGAAGATTCATTCATTTTTATTTTTGTTTATTATTATAATTTTACTGCTTTAAACTTACTTTTTTTTTTTTGAGGCAACATATAAAAAAATAAATTAGGTTTCAATGAACAGGAACGTTTTCAAAGTTTTAACTTTAGTAAACTAAAATAACTTTGAATTGAGTATACTAAACAGTAAAATGAACTTTTTTCTAACTGCAGCATTTTAATCAAAAATCAATATCCGTCTCACCCAACACTCATTGGCCTACTTGTATGGCTTATCAGGCATGCAAAACAGCAGACAAAGTCCTTTTAGTTTAGCATTGTTTTTTCATTTACTTTTTTCAGTGAATTCCATTTGAACTTTTTTTTCTTCTGTGTGTCTCCTAATCATAGAGTCGATATCAATCCCTCATTTCACCACCGAGGGAGTGTCTGCTGTGATCAAATGGGCACTGCTGGCTCTGACTGGCTACTCGATCCTGTCCCTGGTGCTTCGGGTCACCGTGGCGCTTGTACGGCGAGTGTTTTGGTTAGTCAAAGTGATTTTAGTCCTGTGGCTCTTTGTGCGGATCGTCAGTGACCCTTCCACCTCAACCGAACTTATTGGAATGAGACTGACTCTACTGGTGCTCATCTGCGCCGTGTTTGGAATCGTGACGAGCAGCGCCGGCGGGACTGGAGCCGGTCTGGAGGAGCGAGTCGGAAGACTGGAGGGACAATTCAAAATGGAAAAAAAGAAAACGGAGTGATGAGCGACTCACGAGGAAAGCGGAAACACAGGATGAGCAGACTCATATCTTGTCTGTTATTTTGTGATGAGCTGGTTGGGCACTTAAGCCAGTTAAATATGTTTAAAGAAATAGAATCTATTTTTTAATGTAAAGAAAGCAAAATACAAAGCTACATCAGACTCCTCTGTGAATTATATGGTCATATGCATACAGACAGAGATTCGTACAGATATGTCACACTAACACAAGGTGTGTATAGCACTGTTTATATACCATTGAGTGGATTAGATGTTTGAATTTACTTTGTCCTTATCTTTCATACAATGAACAGACTGCCCTGCATGTGACTACGATACTTTATGCAGTAGCCTAGATGTATGCAGTCGATAAAACAAATATCAAACCAAACCTTTACACACTTTCTGTGTACTAACAATATTTGTATATCTATTGCTTCCAAACCAAACAAATTTGTCTTTAAAATGACTGTCAGATGGTTCAGAACTGTAGTGCTTAATATCATGACATTCATACATTTTTAAGTGACTCAAGTGTCCAAATAGGTACAATTGTATTTGTCCATACTAAAAGACATCACATGATGATGATAATGTTGCCCTACAAATGTGTGTGTATTGTATTGTTGTGTACAGAAATAGCCAACAATCAATTATGTAAATGTATGTAGATCACTCACAAATCAAGACCTGGTAAAGTACAAGAGACGCAGATGATTGTTGTATATGATATGGGGTCCTCTGGTTGACCGTTGTCTTCTGCTCCCTTTTAATGGCGAATGAACTGCTTTGTGATCTTGATGTGAAGCTTCTCATCGGCAAATTAAATAACATAGAGAAAGTGATATTTTGTTTAGAAAAACATACAATGCTATTAATGTGTAGTTAAATGAAAGGTCTCATGAGAATAAAGGTGACCTATTTGACTATAACATACATGGATGAATATGTCTTTGAATATGTAAAGTTACAGAATGTAGCTCAGTTAATTTTCAAATTGAATGGATTTGAATTACAATAGTGTACAGTCGTGGCCAAAAGTTTTGAGAATTACATAAATATTGGAAATTGGAAAAGTTGCTGCTTAAGTTTTTATAATAGCAATTTGCATATACTCCAGAATGTTATGAAGAGTGATCAGATGAATTGCATAGCCCTTCTTTGCCATGAAAATTAACTTAATCCTAAAAAAACCTTTCCACTGCATTTCATTGCTGTCATTAAAGGACCTGAACCTTGTTGTCATCTCAGGAATGGCAGCAGGCAGGTGTGAGCGCATCTGCACGCACAGTGAGGCGAAGACTTTTGGAAGATGGCCTGGTGTCAAGAAGGGCAGGAAAGAAGCCACTTCTCTCCAAAAAAAAAACATCAGGGACAGATTGATCTTCTGCAGAAAGTATAGTGAATGGACTGCTGAGGACTGGAGTCATATTCTCCGATGAAGCCCCTTTCCGATTGTTTGGGGCATCTGGAAAAAGGCTTGTCCGGAGAAGAAAAGGTGAGCGCTACCATCAGTCCTGTGTCATGCCAACTGTAAAGCATCCTAACACCATTCATGTGTGGGGTTGCTTCACATCCAAGGAATTGGGCTCACTCACAATTCTGCCCAAAAACACAGCCATGAATAAAGAATGGTACCAAAACACCCTCCAACAGCAACTTCTTCCAACAATCCAACAACAGTTTGGTGAAGAACAATGCATTTTCTCGCACGATGGAGCACCGTGCCATAAGGCAAAAGTGATAACTAAGTTGCTCGGGGACCAGAATGTTGAAATTTTGGGTCCATGGCCTGGAAACTCCCCAGATCTTAATCCCATTGAGAACTTGTGGTCAATCCTCAAGAGGCGGGTGGACAAACAAAAACCCACTAATTCTGACAAACTCCAAGAAGTTATTATGAAAGAATCGGTTGCTATCAGTCAGGATTTGGATTTGATAAGTTTATTGAGAGCATGACCAGTCGAATTGCAGATGTCCTGAAAAAGAAGGGCCAACACTACAAATACTGACTCTTTGCATAAATGTCATGTAATTGTCAATAAAAGCCTTTGAAACGTATGAAGTGCTTGTAATTATATTTCAGTACATCACAGAAACAACTGAAACAAAGATCTAAAAGCAGTTTAGCAGCAAACTTTTTGAAAACGAATATTTATGTAATTCTCAAAACTTTTGGCCACGTCTGTAGTTGTGATATACAGCCAAAAGATGGCGCTATTCTTTAATCGCGCATTAACGCACCATTCAAAATAAAGATTTAATATAAATTCAATGATTTGCTATTCATGCATGAATACCCATGATCATGTTTCGTTTACATGTCAACTTTTATCAGTAAGTATTATAGAGATGTTACCATTAAAACTAACATTTTCATCATGGATCAACAGGGTTTATTATTACTAGCTGTCGACCACGAACATCCAGATTTTGTAAAAATGTTCTTAATCTACACCTTCTCTCTTAAACAAATCTGCCGTCACTTGACTGGTCACACCCTTCTTTCATATAATCACCTCACCTTAACTTTATTACTGCTTCTGATTTCTCTTTCTCAGTTGTAAATCTGGAGCACAAAGCAGGAATTTCATTTGGAAGGTCTGTGGTTTTCAGGATATGTGATCATTCATTTGAATGATGTGCTCAAACAAGTGTAAGCAAGGATTAGATTCACATTCATCATTTAAATGCCCTAACATGTTTTGTGGTCTGAAAGGTATGCAAAGGCTGTCAGAAAAGACAGACATTGTGTATCCTTGCTTGTAGATAAGGTACAAAAACTATTATTTTTAAAGCTAGATTTTTTTGTTCTGAGAGTAAACAAGAATTCCATTAATATTATAATTCTAATATAATAATATTGTGTGACATTAATTGATGTATGCTGTTTGTGTATGGATAATATAGAATTTAAGTTAAAGATGCAGTTTGATTAAAACTTCCCTAAATGTCAGGCTACTGTATTTCACTGAAAATATTTTTTTTTCGGATTTACTTATTGTTTGCACACAGATTACTGAAGTGTAATTTATGTAAATTTACTTGTGTAGAAAAATTACACAAATTAACACAAAAAATAAATCCTACTGTTTTTCTGTTGTTATCATTTTGCAAATGTATGCCGTAACTAAAATTAGATAGCCATTATTACCTTTTATTATCACATTTTAATTAGCAGTTTAATATAACCTATGAATAACATGAATAAATATTAACTGCATCAATGCATGTCAGGATACTATTTTGAATCTACATCAACTACTGATTTTATATAAATAAGTTGTATATAATAAATACACTTATATAATTGTATAAGTTTGTGAATAACATGGTTCTGACAGTCTCAAACTTATATTTCACTTTGCATCAGAGAAACATTATATTTGAGCATAACGCTGAAAACTAAAATTTGTGCTGATAAGAAATGGTAATTATTTCAAAATATGAACAATATTTAATAAGTCTATTTTGCAGGCTACTTTTTATGTCTCTGAAAAATGAAATTTACCTGCTTCCTTTAATTGCAAATTTGAGTCTCCTTCTTTGTCACTCTTCATATCTAGTTCTACCGTAAATTGTTTAAAAGTAGAAGAACAAAGCATGCACCACTGCATGAATACAGAAATAAAAATGAATGTAAAATATAAATATCAGTGTTCCTCTTCTCTGAGAGTAGACTGATCAAATACACAACAATATTGATTTTTTGGTACTTCACATTTTATGTACAAGTCACAAAACTGTGCACGTAAATACAAAAATAAAACAAAAATTACATAAAACATACAAGAGTGAGATAAATAAATACAATGATACCATCAGCTCCATTGTTAATAACTGCACTGTTATTAACTTTAAAGGCTATAACATAAGTGAAGGTATCCTTAACTCCTAAATAAAAACAGCCTTCATGGTGGTTCATAATGGGGTAAACCAAAGGAACGCTTTTTTCGGGGGGTAACTAAACATTGTTTCCTTCTCTCTCTTTTTTTAACAGAAGCACTCCACCTGGATTACAAAGTCAGATCTGTATGACATGGGATACTATTAAATGAATGTGATCATGATAAAGGCAGAATGCATAACCCATAATGCCTACTGCTTACACTTCCTTTATGAAGTCAGAACTTCATTTACTCCAGGCATTCAGTTCTGAATAAGCAACATGAGTCTGTACAAGTTTCCTACGACTGCTCACATCCATTGTGTATGTGTTTACAAATAAGTATAAGGAAAGCCACTGAAGTGACCTTAGTGTTTGCTTGAGCTCATATGCCAGCTGGGCCGTTCACTGGACGATCTGGGGCATTTCACTCCACGCTTTGGCCTTCTTCTTGGCTAAGGCCATCCAGGGGGGTTCATCTTGGGCTAGAGGAGCAGCGGATGGGATAGCAGCTCTCTTACTGTCCTTCTCCACCATTTCCATCGAGCAGAACACTGTTCATTCAGAAATAATATACAAGTTTGATCCTGAAATATTGATTTTATTATGTGGATTTTATATCACTGACAGTAAGTCAAATATCCTGTAGGAGGCAGACTTTTGCGGATGTAAACCATGAAAGCCTCAATCTCATACACGATTTAAGGTTAAATTGTGAATTGTGCATGTTTGTATCTCCTCTTTGCCCCGCCTCTCTGAAACGTGCAGATTTTGTGCTATGATTGGCCAGTTAACCAATGCGTAGTGATTAGTCGAAAACTGCAAGCGTGTGACGGAAATGTAACGACTCTTACCATATTATATACAAAGATTACCTTTTATAGTTGAACATGGCTGTGCGAGTTGCTCTTGGGTGATTGAAGTTGATAAGCTGGGCAGTGAAGCTGGTCTTGTAAAATCCTCCTGACAACGAAAGAACATATAGCACCTTAAAAACATTATCATTGCATACAGGTTTTGTTGATATTATTATTGATAATTTATCAATAAAATTATAACGCTAAATGATTTCCCCTCTTCGAACCTTCTGAAACACTGAGAAGATACTGAGATTAAGATGCTAAGAACGTTTTTTAATAGGCAAGATTTTACACTACCACCCAGTGCAAGGTTTGTGACACATCTGCAGTTATAAAAACATTTTATCCTGCATTATGTGTAAACTCTTTATACATAATATAATGTCCTATTATGATTATTGTTGTTGTCCATTATTTTTTACAAGGAAAACCTTAAATAGTAAAGCACTTCATTATTGTTTAATTCAAATGCCCATTTAGTTATTAAAGGGACAGTTCACCCCAAAATGAAACCTCTTTCATACCGGTATTCATTGTTCTGTTGAACACAAAAATACATTTTGAAGAATGTGGGAAACTAAACATTTCTGGGGCACCATTGACTACTAAAGTAGTTTTATCCCTACTATGGAAGTCTATTGTGCCCCAGATCTGTTTTTTTACAAACATTATTCCAAATATTTCTCTTTATGTTCAAAAGAACATATTATACATATATTTGGAACAACTTGGGGGTGAGTAACTTGCAGTTCGCAGTAGAAAAATAAGTTTCAATGTTTTTTTCTCTCTTTTTTTACAGATAGTCTAATACATTTGTCAGGAACTGTACTGTATGTTTTTAAAAGATGACGTGAGAACACAAACTTGTGAGGGAGGTTTCTCTGCAAAGACCTCTGGGGAGTTCTCAATGAAGTTCCTCTGCTTCTGTCTCGCCACAGAGATCCAGCTTGGAGGTTCAATGTCACCACCAGATATTCTGACCACGGGTTCTGAAGGAGAGATGTCACAGAGAGAAACATTTTATACATGTAGATATAAAAGAAGAAATCAAAATAATGGGTTCTAGAGTCGGCGCCTCCACCACTTTACCCCTGACAGATTTTAGTGCACACATTTCAATAGTATTCAGTAGTATCTAAAAAATCACTACAATTCTGTCATCAGTTACTCACCCTCAGGTTGTTCAAAACCTGTAAACAATTCTTTGTTCTGATGAATGCAGAGAATGATATTTGGAAGAATGCTTGTAACCAAACAGTTCTTGGCCACCATTGACTTCCATTACAGGAAAATTGTTTTATAAATGAATTTGTTCTGTTGAACACAAAAGAGGATATTTTTTGTGCAGGTGAGCAAACAGTTCGGGGACCCCTTTGGTGCTCAATGGTGGTTTGGTTACAAGCAGTTTTTACAAATGTCTTTCTATGTGTTCAACCTACCAAACAAAGAAATGTATACAGGATGAGTACATGAAGACAGAATTTTAACTATTATTTTCTAACAATGCATTCAAATCAAATGCAAATGCCTTTAAACAAGAAATACTTTTATTGTCGTAATTTTTGCTTTTTAGGACTAGAATTACCTGGGACTTTCCAGACAGACACCACAGTATCGTGCAGATCTGGCTTCTTGGGCGTGATGGTCTTTCTTTCATGCTGCTTAACTTCTGGGGTCTCCACAGCCTCCAGACGCTCGGACTCTGTCAGGCTCCCCCGCGTCGGAGACGAATCTCCATCCATATCGAATCGCCTGATAACTGCCGTCCTTCTCAACCGCACACCAAAAGGGTTGTCTGGAGTAGGCTCTTCCTCAACAAGCAACATCTCTTTTCTCATGGGTGAGCTGTGAATTCGTGCTGGCGAACTGTGCGTACGGGCGGGTTTGGAGAATGATCGTTCTTCTTTCGCAGGTGTGAGGAGCTCGGTTGTCTGGGGAGGTTCCTCAGATGCTTTGGTCACTTCGGTAGACGGCGAGATGATCTGAAGCTGTTCTTTGGCAACTTCAGAAACAAGTGACCGTTGCCATGCAGGAGCGATAGTGAAGCGAGGTTGAACCTCAGTGTTGGTTATCTGTTGTTCCAAAGGTGACTCGAGAACTTCCTTCTGCTCTGTAATTGATCCTTCCTGGGGCCTAACAGAAACACTTAGACTGCTCGGCTCATTTTCCTTCTTTAGAGGACACGCCGACGTATTCAAAAATGTTGATTGTAGAATTGGAGCATCAAGTTTCTGAGACACTGTGGGGGAAATAGACTCGACCAGAGTCAGTCTAGAAGATTCAGAAGAGTTGAAGAAATCTTCTCCAACTGTCGGATCAGATGCAGCAACATTCTCAATATCAGTGACTTTCAATTCTTCTGGAGTATCATCTATGTCTGTCTTTGAGAGCTCCGTAATGTCTTGAGATTCTTCAACGTCCGCATCCTTTCTTTTCTCCGGTTTCACCAACACCAAGCCACCAACCTTCTCGTCAACTTTGGTTTCTATCATTAATTTAACATTGTCCTCAACAAGATCCTCTATTTTGTTCATTTCCGCCCTGTCAGTTGTCTCCAATTTCACTTTAAAGTCTATCTTTCCTTGTACCTCTTTGGCATTCTCAGTTTTGTTTAGTTCTTTCTCAAAATTGGCTTTAGACACACTGGCAAACTTTGGCAATTCAACTGATTCCTCTTTTTCTAAAGTCTCTTCTGTGATCTTGACTGAAACAACAGTTGAGTCTGAAAGGGAATATGGTTGAGGAAGTTTTTCATTTTTGATCATTCGACCAAGATCCATGTTGGCTTTCTCTTCATAATCTGCCTACAAAAAAGAGATGAAAACGTATTTGATGTGTGCGTTGAACAATGTTGAACAAGCTGTTGTTGAAATTTTTGTGCGAATGTGCTGTACCTCGCTCTGAAGAACCGCGTTCTCATGCTCCAGTGCAAGTCCTAACACAAGAGGACTCTTTAGGGAGCTCAACACTTCCTCCAGCAATGACCCCTGCTCTTTAGGGACGACCTCACATCCTGTGACCAACAGAAAGTCATCGGCCTGTAGCTCAAGTGTCACTGGTCTTGTGTCCGATGGAGACTCCAGGATCTTAGACTTGCGGATGTCATCCTCGTCAGAAACACGTTCCTCTTCCTCAGAGGAGTCTCCAGCTGAGACGGAGGATTTCAGAGAGTCTGCCAATTCCTCGTCCTTGTGCTCAGAGGCAATGGAGGCTGTCTTTGACTCCTCTTGGTGTGAATCTTGAATCATGGGCGTATCTACACCAAATTAATTACGGAATTTAAAAATTACAATTTAGAACTGTGTTTACGCAGTTCTACAAGGTGAATAATGTTACTTTAGCGTAGTGTCCCAAGTACTTTTTTGGTATTGTTTATGTTAGTTTTTCATAAGGCCAGATAGACGTACCTTCACTTTCCTCTTCCACAATGCTCGGGACCATCCGGAGTTTGTCCTCTGTTTCTCTGAGCAGTAGTTTTTCTCTCAGATGTCTTCTCTTAGTTTGCATCATTTCCATCTACACAAAGTAAAAAAAATCATTTTGTGTTCGCCATCCATCACGCCATATTTCACTGTAAATCAAATGACATTAGACATACTTGCTCAAGCATTCAACTTTAATGGGGATAAACATGTAAGAATATAAATTATTAATTTGAAAGATCTTACGCTGACTGGTTTTCTCCTGGCGCAGGCTTTGGCATTGACGGCGATGCGGTGACGGGCCGCCGTGCTGTCTAAGCAGGAGATGGAGCTGGCGGGCAGACTGAAGTCCGCGGGGACGGGGCCCTTAGGGGTGCTGGGTCTCGAAGAGCTTTCATAAGACATCTTTATATCGGGATGGAAAAGAGAGGAGAATTGAGTCTATATACTTTCCTTTTTAAAACTCTTCAATATAGATGGTTAAATTCAAGGGATAATTTCTTTCCATCCCTTAAAACCCTCATACTAGATTGGCATCATGTTAACATAATCAGTTTGTATTTCAGGTCAATCATGCATATAATACAATACAATACTACATAGTGCACCAAACCAGAACAAAGTAAATCTAATAAAAACAAACACAAAACCATCTTAACCTCAACTGGTAACTCATCATGATCAATTATAATGATTGTCCTCAGCTATTTCCTTTCAGAGCTAAAGAAAAACAAAGACCCCTCCAGCTGAAAAAACAGTGGGCTACGGCTGGCAGTGTTACAATCATCATAACCACCGTATAAACACTCTTATCCTTTGAAGACCTAGAGTTAAATCTACATTTTGAAAGCTGACCAACTGCAAACCATTGTAAAACAACAGATCTCAAAGTAATCCGATATCAAGTACTTTCTTTCTGCTAAACCTCCAATTGTAGCTTTCAAACATATTTTCATACTCATGCTTAAAGCAATTCTATGCAGTAAATCAGATTTCACATTTACTAGACTAGCTTTCATGCACAATGCATTACAGTCATACTTTTTGCACAAGTATGTATGCTCCCTGGAGATTAACCCATGACCTCTCCGTTGCGTAATGCTTTACCAACTGAGCTAGAGGAATGCAGAAATGTCCATGGAGAAAAGTATTGGGACACTACCTTGTAATAAACATGTTTATCTATTCCAGTAAATATTAACACTATACCATACAATACCATATTAAATCATTTTGTTTCCATCTTTGTTTCAACAGTTTTGGAAGAGCCTTTGTCCGTTTTGAAATGACCGTACCCTTGTTTACAAGTCATTGATGGGTTTGGGTGATGAGGGTTTGGTTAAAAGGTGGTCAGCTGGGTACAGGTCTGGGCTTTATGCAGACCAGTCAAGTTCTTCCACACTAGACTGAATCAATCATTTCTTTATGAATCTTGCTTTGTGCACAGGGACATTAGAATGGATTGGAATAGAAACGGGCCCTGACCAAACAGTGGCTATAAATAAAAACTATTCTTTATAAAGTCATTTTAGAGTAGGGCTGTCAAACGATTAATCGTGATTAATCACATTCAGAATAAAGTTTTGAGTTTACATAATATATGTCTGTGCACTGTTTATGTAAAAACTAGGGCTGTCGAACGATTAATTGCGGCCAGAATAAAAGTCTCTGTTTACGTAATGTATGTCGCTGTACTGTGCATATTAATTTAGTATTTATAAACACATACATGTACACAATATGTGTATATTTTGAAAATGTTTAAATATTTTTATTTATATTTGCAGATAGTTAAAATTATACTTGCATTTTTGTTCATATTAAAAAAAAAAATTCCTTAAATAAATGCGTATGTTTTTATAAGTACAAAATGAAAATTCACACTACTCAGCCATACATTATGTAAACCCAAACTTTAATTCTGCATGCGATTAATCGTTTGACAGTCTTAATTAAAACACATACACATTCATGTATATATATTCAGGATATATTTATACATGTATTTAAATGTATATAATAATCAAAATAATATGTAAAAGCTGAGATATTTATATATATATTTTAATATTTTGTATTTTTCCAAAACATGCATATATGTTTTAGAAATACAAAATGAATATGCAACAGTGTACAAACATATATTATGTAAACACAAACTTTTATTCTGTATGCGATTAATCGCAATTAATCGTTTGACCGCACTGCTATACTGTATGCTGTAGCATTAAGAAACCAGTTCATTGTCGATATAGTGTATGTGCGTCCACTACAGTAAAATACAACTTTACTTGCACATGAAAAAATGCGTTTATGTGCCTTTTACGGTATGCAACAAATTCATTTGATTTAGCTATACGTGAGGCGACAGTTGTCCAGGCTTGGCAGTCGTTCTGACCCAGAATGTTGGAATATGTGATTTCCAGCAGACAGTCAGACTGCTGGTGTGAACCACTGGAATGTTCTCAGACCACACTGCTGCTTTACTCATAACCCCTGAACCACTGGTTCAAACATCCCCCGGATTCAGAAAATCAGAACATAACACGGAACGGTTTCTAAAGTAGAGATAGTGATCTTAACCTAATAGGAAGACAAAAAATTGGACATTGTATGTGATGTCTGAACAATGCACAGTGTGGGTGACGGATAAAATCCTTGGAATTTTATACTGTGTTTCGATCAACATCAAGGTGTATAAATGATGAGAGAATTTTAAATTTTAGGTAAACTATTCCTTTAAATGCCAGTTTTAAGACAAAAAGGGATGGGTTACCCTAAAATGTAATTTTTTTCATTATTTACTCATCCTCATGTCATTCCAAACCTGTATAACTTAATTTTTTCTTCAGAACACAAAAGAGGATATTTTGGAGAATGCTGGTAATCAAACAACACTGGCCCCCATTGACTTCCCATGTATGGACACAGAACCAAAGAGACGTTTCTCAAAATATCTGCTTTTGTGTCCAACAGAAGAAAAAGTAATATACAGGCTCTAAACAACAAACCTGTTATTTTTGGGCAACCCATCCTTTTAAGGCTGTTTTTACCATTGCAGATTTAAATGATTTATATCTGATGTGCATCGGGAGATCTTATACTGCAACTGGCTCAAAAAATGTTCCCAATTCACAAAGAATATCAAACAGAATTCTCACCAAAACTGAACATCTAAGCTCACTACAGCCTCAGGAGCAGCTGAAAGCGTTGCATAACACAAACACATCACAGCTATTTTAAGCCCTGACAACAAATTCAAAAGTGCATGTTTTCCAGTGGCTTTAGGAGTTTGGGAGCTGTTAGATATAGATGCTAGTGCTGTGCATGAGATAAGGGTGTGTGTACGGAATCGTAAAAATGTGACTTCTAAGAGCACTTGTACACAAACTGAGAAAACCCGGTTTCAAATTTGACATTCAAATGAAACACAGCATGCGGGCACTGACTTGCTTATGTACGCGTGTTTGATGTTTTCTCCCTTGTTTGACTGGGAAAATTCTTGTTCTGACGACATTGCAGTATTTCAAAGTTTAAATGCCACCAGGCACTGTCCCAGGTCAACAGTATTTTATAGTACGTGTCATTTAGAAGCTAAAGCAAATTGGATAAATTCATGAGGTAAATTTACATCTGTCTGACTTTATGGGCACCCTCCAAACATTTTGGCAATGAAAGCACATGGTCTAAAGCGCAAGGCACAAGTGCATTTAGGGCGTGTCCGAATCCACTTTTGCTAGTTTTTGGACGGGAAAAATGTATATACGTATATATGTATGGTCTAAAAGGGTTGTCCCTATATTCTCCTAATGAGTCATAGGTGTGTTTTTCGGCATAACATGCAGTAAACCAATAAGTCTCTCATCTCCCATTCCCTTTAAGAGCCGCTCTAGAAAAAAAAATATATATTGCAGTCTATTTCCGTTGCCTCAAAATAGCAACGCGCCAACAATGCGCCTAAACACCCCCCGTTTACAGACAAAAGGGCCCAAATGCATCTGTTATTTAAACAATGTGACGCAGGACGTGAAAATGAAAACTACATTGAGCCGAAAAACTTGCATTGTGCCTGCTGTCGCATTGTGCTCAGAATGGACGAATAACGCACAGGCCTAAGGGGAACTACAGGATACCTCTCAGCTAAGTCAAAAACTACATTTTATTTAGATAATGTTAAATGCTTTGGTGATTGATATTGCTTAGTTTGTAATGAAAGGCCTGTTAAATGCTCATCTTCTTAAAGCAGAAAAATGTAAATCATGCAAGGCACAGGCTTAACCTATTCCAACGTAATATGAGTTGGAGAGGTCAGAAGCTTTCTTATGTGTCGAGTACGGCAAAATATAAATTAACCAATTTGTGTTTGTTTTTTTGTGCATTTTACACACAAGACATTTTTCAATTCTGCTAACTACTCTTATATAGTTTTTCTATGTAAACATGCACTAGAGATGGACATGTTTAACCGTCTCACACCGTTTGCAGTGTCTCTCACATAAGCACCATATGCGCAGCTTATCAATGTCACTTCCACAGCAGTTGACCAATCAGAAGACCCCGAAGGCGGGACAAGTGGCGTAAGCTCTTGTTTACAATAGCACCAAGTTGGCATATGCCAATTTCTGTTATCAAAAGAGTGCCACGAGACCCTCGCGGCTTTCGCTGCGCATTTTCAAACCATTCCTGAGCGCTGTGTCATGCGTTTCTAGACGCAAAGATGCGCTCTGTACGAACCCCTCCTAAGTCCTGTGAATTTGGGCATAGGTTCTATTTAAGGGCATAGGTTCTCTTTTACACTGTTCTCGTAAATTATGTGATGGCAGGGGGCCTTGGAAACGTCCGTGCCCAGACACAACAAAGTCATAATTTGTCCCTGGCACGGAGTACATGATAGAGCCCTTTAAGACCACACAAGAGTCTAAATTTAATTTTATTAGATAAAGAAATATCAACATAACTTGTGCCAAGGTGATTTTTAGATGAATACAGTCAGTTCCTCTCAAGTTCACATAGACAGTGAAGTTCCACACATTCTATTAATGTTTAAATAAAATGAAAATAGTGAGCATTTAAAATGATAGTCTACCCAAAAATGTAATTTCTGTCATCATTTACTCACCCTCAAGTAGTTACAAACCTGTATAAATGACTTTGTTCTGTTGAACACAAAGAAAGATATTTAAAACAATATTAGCAACTGAGATTTATGGGGTGGTCTAAAAATGGTAGTCAAAGGTGCCCCCAAACTGTTTGTTTTCCTAAAATCTCCTTTTGTGTTCAACAGAACAAAGAAATTAAACAGGTTTGAAACAACTTGAGGTTGGGTATTTCATGACAGAATTTTCATTATTGGGTGGACCATTTCCTTCAGATTAGTGATTTGTTAATATGACATCTATTGTAGTGTTTAGTTGGATTATTAAAGGCCTCCGGAGCAGCTGGATTCTGCTATACTAATCTGCATGTGCTGTTGCTTTGATTTTCAGCTCCAAAAATTACACAAGCATTTCATTCACAATTCAAGCCTGATATGTGTAACATGAAGAGTTAAAAGATCGATGTGTTCTGTGAGAGTCACCTGATCATCATCGCTGTCAAATGCCTCCATGCTCAAACAACTGCTGCTCTGGGTCAAACCTGCCACCTGCAATAATAAAACAGCGTATGACAACCATTCCCTGTTTAAATGCTGGGCCTAATTAAACAAAAGCGTATCATTCGATTTCTACTTCAATTTCTTTTCTACTCTTTCTATCCTTAAAAAAAGGTGGTGGGTTATATGTCACATTGTGTCCCGATGTTAGAAACAATGCCTGAATTGATGTGGAATTCTACAAACCGTATGAGGGGGTGTGGCCAGCACGGTATGAAGGCTGAAGAATTCTGGTGGGCTGCAGGGAAGACCATCATCATCAGAGAAAGCGCCGGCGTCTTCAGGTTTCCTCCCGTAGATGAATGCTGGAGGTGAACCCAGACGAATTGCCTGCTTCAAATGCAGCTATAGAAAGAACCATAACATTAAAATTCATTCCTCTTAACTGATAATGGACAGTGTAAAATGGGTCACGTCCAAGCTTACTTAATCTTTTAAAATAATGAATTGTTTAATTGATAAGTTGGAAAATCAGTGATCTTTACTACAATGTGTGTATACAGTCCAAACAGGACCAACACTTTGTAATTACTTTCCAATAATATGTGAATTAAATATGTATGATGTTACACCGAATAAATGCATTAGTGGTTTAGAAAGATAAACATAATTATGTCTCGCATGTGTCAACATGTTTGATTTGATAGCCATAGATTCAATCACAGTAAAAAATAATCTTGCCTGTAGAGATTTCACTTTTCCATCAATGCTGTCCTGGGACGCCCCTAGAGCATCATTATTCTCAGACAAAGGCGAATCAGAGACGAAGACACTGTCATGTGACATGGCTTTATTTCCCATATTGATTTTGGACCTTTAAATTAAAGACACAATGACATTTAGGTACAGACACAACACTTTATTATTTATTCTCACACTATTTAACACTACATTTTTTTGAAACATGGCATTGTTAGATTTAAGTGTTTAAACTGTTTAGATTCACTTGGAATTTTATGAAACTGACTTTGAGGAAGTAACTTAATAATACAAAAACTTAATAGTAATTATAAAGAAAACCTCATTTTTTTCTTCTTCTAGATATCAAATTTGTGATTCTTTTATTCCCTTACCCCAATTCATCATGTTTGGTAGTTTGGACCAATGGCGGTTCTTTAGTGACATCATAACTTGATTGACTGGCCTTCAACACGCCCTCTTCCAATGGAGGAGGACTTTCTTTCCTCTTTTTCTTCACAAAAAAATTCTTGAACGTCTGGAATTTGGACTTCTTTTTCCCTGGAATGAAAATGAATTTATTTCAATGAATCAAGCGGCTCTTGTGGAGGAATCTTAATGTAAAATCTTGAATTTTGGGGGGTTTGTACTCGTAAAACATTGAAACATATGCAAACAATTACTCAATGTTGAGCTATGTAAACAAAAGAAGACCCATTGGCTGAGCGTTGTGTCTCTTGCATCTAATGGCCTTCAATCTTGGAATTTATGTAAATAGCAAGTTTAAACAATCATGCTGTAACTTCAGACACAAATGCCATTCGAAAATAAATGGGAGAGTCCTGTTGACCGAGGTAACGCACATTTGAGAACGGAGCATGTGAGGATGGTTTCATTACAAGAACTCTGTTTGTAAAAAAGTGGTTAAAAAGTGGTTATATAACACCTATTTAATGAACTTCTTTCATCATTACAGACACTTGAATATTCCCTCTAGGGTGCTTATGCAACACTAATGTATCTTTGGTTGCCAATAATGCCCTGATTATATTGCTGAAAATTATTTTTACTTTGGTTTTAAAACTCATCTGTTAATGGGTCCAATGAGGTTTAAAATTGATTCGGCACAGCAGGTACTGCAACACACAGCAATACTGTCGAGAGCATTATTGAGCCCCATAGCTGGTGAAGTAACATTTGCTGTTAAATCAAGTGTACTTGGTCTTTATGAACTGGTGTAATTTACTGGACTGCAAAAAATGTCTTATTTCACAGCATCCGTACAGTCCATCTCTTCTGTACATCACGACATGTGACCTGCGGAGTCTAGATAACGTACAGTATATGGATGTATCTGGTTTTGTTTGATTCGGCCAGCTTTAACAATTAGACACAAATGTTA
Organism: Triplophysa bombifrons; assembly: GCA_029783895.1. Taxonomy (NCBI): domain Eukaryota; kingdom Metazoa; phylum Chordata; class Actinopteri; order Cypriniformes; family Nemacheilidae; genus Triplophysa; species Triplophysa bombifrons. The sequence goes on from CM056464.1 coordinate 19,381,578, forward strand.
TCTATTCCAAAGGTCAAGACAAAGGTTAAAACAAACATTAAAAGGTCAGAGAAAACATGTTGAGTGAACAATGATGGGATACCGACCTTTACTAGCAGAATCATTCTTTATTTTAAGCACAAATACAATTCTAAATAAAGACTTGGCGTGGCTGGGGGAATTTTCGAAATATAACCCCGCGATTATTTGATTCTGTTGAACATGCCAGATCAAGTTACGCTAATACAACTGTAGTCTGTACGCAAGAGCATATGGTTGAACAGTACTTACATTGCAATGCTCTAATACGCACAGGCCTCACAAAAAATTATTCATTTGAGAAACAAAACAGTTCTTGGTAAAATAGTATTTTTCGTAATAAGATTTTGAATCATTTTGTTCATCTTAGAAAGCTACAAATCTTGGAAACGTAGTTCTCTTATACAGTCGTGCTCAAGTTTGTTGTTTCCCTTACAGCTCAATGAAATAATTATTCATTCCTCCTGAAGAGTGATGGAATTAAAAGTTTGGTATCATTGTGCGCACCACACTGAACATGGACCAGAGAAAGCAAAGGATTGAGTTTTCTAAGGAGCTCAGAAAGAAAGTAATAGACAATCATGATAAAGGCAAAGGCTACAAGACCATCTCCAAGCAGCTGGATGTTCCTGTGACAATAGTTGCAAATATTATTAAGAAGTTTAAGGTCCATGGAATTGTAGCCAACCTCCCTTGGTGAGGCTGCAAGAGGAAAAGCAACCCCAGATTGAACAGAAAGATAGTGCGAATGGTAAAAAAGAACCAAGGATAACTGCCAAAGAAATACAAGCTGAACTCCAAGGTGAAGGTATTTCAGTTTCTGATCGCATCCTCCGTCGCTTTTTGAGCATGGAAGAAGACCCAGGAGGACTCTACTTTTTAAAGAAAAACATAACAAAGCCAGACTGGAATTTGCTCAAATTCATATTGAAAAGCCACAATCCTACTGGGACTCAAAACTGGAGCTTTTTGGCAAGTCACATCAGCTCTATGTTCACAGACGAAATAATCAAGCTTTCAAAGAAGTGAACAGCATACCTACAGTGAAACACGGAGGAGGCTCGGTATGTTTTGGGGTTGCTTTGCTGCATCTGGCACAGGGTGCCTTGAATCTGTGCAGGGAACAACGAAATCTCAAGACTATCAAGGCATTCTAGAGTCTGGAGAAGGCATCGATCAAACCTGAGACAGCTGGAGCAGTTTGCTCATGAAGAGTGGACCAAACTACCTGAACTTCGTTTTTTGTGCAGGGGTACCAACAAATTTGAGCACATCTGTTCAAATTATCAGGTGACCTATCTTGGCTAAATTAGTTAAAAATATTACATTTTCTGTCACAAACAAAGCATTTTGCATTAAATGTATGAAAAAGTCTGTAGATGTAGGCCTATGGATTACATTCATGATGGATCTATGCGTTTATTGGATTTTACACAATTTTGTGGAATTTTACTGTTGGACTTTGCAGACTTTTGATGTATTTTTGAAATAAAAATGACAGAAACAGACAACCAATATACAAGTTGCCTGTAAACTATTGTGAAAACATTACTTTTACTTTCCAAAGTGATTCATTTTTTTATCATACTTTGTTGTTCATTTTTGGGGGGCCTGCTCCTCATGTTGTGCGACTGAATATTCAATTTAAAAGATTTCCTGAAGGGGCTGTCTGGAAGTCTGAGCTCAAAACCTGACATCTAATGCACTTCTACAGTCAAATACACAATGATAAAGTCATTCCTTGGAGTCTCTGAGAGTGTCATAATCTCACATTCCTTCAGGACACTAGATCATGACTTCAGGCTTTGTCTTGGTGTTCCCTTGTTGCTTGACATACTGTCTCTCTCACTCTCATCATGAGTGAAGTCAAATGATGTGTCTGTACTGGCAAAGCCTGCAGTCTCCAGCTGCGGCCTGTCTGAAGGGAATAAACAACACGCAGAGAAAGAGATCTCGCTGTCTCTTTCAAACCACTCAATGCTCAGTTATTTGTTTACACAGTAAGGGATGCTAAATATTGTCTTCCAAGAACAGAGGTTGAATTTGTTTAAATGTGGCCAGAATAAATGCTCATTGCTCCACGAGAAAGGTTTGCATTGTTTATGCTGTGGTTTCAGGGACATAATAAAACTGTTTATGCTAGTATAGACGGGTTCAGCGGCAACAACTTAAACAACCCTTATATGGTCCAAACTTAACTTTCTGTAGAGCTCCGCAAATAATCAATAACTGTTGAGTAGTTAATGCGATTTAATACTACTAATGTGCAATAACATATTCATACAAATGTATTATTAGACTAAATATCAAATAAATGGTTATATTTAACTTCGGCCAGCATGAGCCTCCGATGAAACAATCTATATACTATTTGAAGCTGCAATTTGTGACAGTTTTGGTCAAAAACAAACAAAATTGAGCATGTCAGAAAAATCTCTTCGAAAAATTTTTCCTGTGGGGCTCAAAACATCTTTATCTACTGATGGGGGCCTGGCAAAATAAGTTTGGAAACCACTGGTTTTGAATATGCAAAGTCATAAATATGTTCCCACGTCCACCCAATCACACTCAGCTCACTGTTATCCCCGTGTCAACTATGTGACGTAATTGGTTACATCTTCCCTGTGAGAAAAAGGCGATTTTAAACTATTGTTTACAGAAGAAAATACTCAGCAAGGGTGTTGAGGAATGAACATTGTTTGTCTTAAAGCATATAAAAAAACACCAATTAGACATATAAATCAATAATCTCTAAATCTCAAGGTTTAAATAGAGTACTTTATATATACCTTAAAGGGATAGTTCGATCAAAAATTTAAATTCATCATTTCCACACCCCCATGTCATTCCAAACCTTTTTTTCCTCTAAAGAACACAAAAAATCATGGCGGTACCCACTAACTTCCATTTGTTTTGTGAGCATACAATAGAAGTTAATGGGTACTGCCATTGTTCGGTAACCAACATTCCTCAAAATGGAAAAGAAAGCCATACAGGCTTGAAATGACATGAGGGTGAATAAATGATACCAGGATTTTCATTTTTGGGTCAACTATCCCTTGAAAATATAAATGAAAGTTGTATAATTAGTATCCCCTGACAAATCTGGACATAGCTGGCACACCTTCAACCCAGCTTCAGGCACTGACCAACTCTCGAACTTGGCCCTAAATAGACCCACAATCCGATGAGGAGATTAGCTTCCCTCGCTGCGCGCCCTATTCTCCATGCAAAAGTCTAATCCACATCATCATGTCGATTTCCTCCTTTCCAGACAGAACCGAATCGAGAAGTCAAATGTTGAACAGAGGAAAGCATGCTCATATGGAAGATACAAACGTTGGCTTTGTGTCTAAACTACATCACTTCCTGTGAGTGAGAACTAGCGTCTTGTATATCCTCAGGGAGTACACTAGGGCTGTGCAAAAATATTGCTACATGTAACTATCGCAATATTTGTTTTTTCGATAGTATATCGATATTGATACCTCTACTATGGATACATTTTTTAAAGGGGAAAAAGTGTTTTTCTGTGTCTTTGGTGTGTTTTAGGTTGCCAATGAATGTATTAGACAATAATAATGCAATAATACACGTATGGCAAAAATGTAAGCGTCGGAACAAAAGATGCATTATATCTAAATGTGAATTCTCAACAAAAACTGCCTGAAACGATTTGTGTAACCACACCCCCACGAACCCATGTTAGTTCAAGTTATGAATATGATTTGACTAAGACCGCTCAAATGTATACAGAAGTAAGGTGGGCGTACCTGTCAGTACAATTGCTTTGGAACCTGATGTTACAAATATAGTAAGAGGTTTGACCAATCACAACGCACTGGTTAACTGGCCAATCAAAGTACACCTCGCTTTTCAGAGCGGCGCTCTGAGAGCTTTGTAAAAAATCTGCGCTTTTCAGAGAGGCGGGGGGCAATCCACTTTAGGGGCGCAATCTTTAGTATGGGAACCCAAACTTCTGATTTATAGGTCTATCCATCGTACATCATGGCCACTCTGCATAGGTAAGGGATGTTTTTACACTTATCCTTACCTAGAAACCCAGGTGGTGCACAGCATGTTGTATCTCTAGCTCTACTTTTTACATTTTCTATTTAGAGTACTGCAATATATCGCAAATGTGTATCGCATTGAAATACATAGCAATATATTGTATCGTGACCCATCTATCGTGATATGTATTGTATCGGGAGGTACTTGCCGATACACAGCCCTAGAGTACACTGTCTTTTAGTTTCATGTGTGTTTACTTTGTGGATTTAAGTCTGAGATGAAATCTACGGTATGGTTCAGCTTGCTGGATGTTAAAGACACTTTTGATGTTCAAACACTAGACGTGAATGTTACCTGAACACTCTTCTGCCGTTTCTGATGAGTCACTTGCGCCTGTGGCATCTGGAGATCCTGATGCCATGATGTCACAATCACTGTTGGAAAAAAAGAGTTATAGGTAAATTACTATGTAAAACATTCCCCGGAAAAAAGGAGAATCCTCCTTAGTAAAACGTGAAGCTTTGTGCGAGCCAGCCAATAAAAAGCTCAGAACTTTTAAAGGTACAGTTCATCCACAAATTTTGATGTTGTCATTATTTATTCAATATCATCCCGTTCTTTTAAGCCCATATGTTGCCTTTATACAAAAAACTAAATATTTTTTAATTTTGTCATTTTTTTGTGTACATTTTTAAGTTGACTATAAACTGTTTTCTTAACGTGCACTTAAAATGGCGGTATTGAATATGCGTAGCTTTGTTTGATGCATTTCGACCGAAAAAGGAAGTGAGAATGGGACATATTGTGTGGCCCCTCCCTTCTTTTAAAAAAGCCGATAACATTTTTTTACCCTTAAATCTGGTGAATTAAAGTCCTTCTTCCATATTGGCAGAAGTGATAGACTGTAAGTGTTGAGTAGTAACATCTAAATGCAAACTACTTCAAAGATATCCTTAAAGTAACAATTCACCAAAAAATGAAAATTCTGTCTTCATTTACTTACTCTTAAGTTCCAAACCTGTATACATTTCTTTGTTCTGCTGAACGACATTTGGAAGAATGCTTGTAAACACTTCTGGGGCACCATTGACTAACAATAACTGTTTGGCTACAAAGCTTCCTTCCAAATGTCTTTCTCTGTGTTTATCAGAAATGTCTTAATCAAAAGACATTTATATAGATTTGGAACAACCCGACTGTGTCCCCCAAAAACTCTGATTTCTTATATGCTACTGGCTTGGAAACAAACAACTTCACATCAAAACTCAATATAAACACAAATGTTCTGTCCCACATTTTTCAAACACTTAATCCTTTATAAGATAGAGTGTTTTCAGGCCTGTTCTTAAAGTTGTTCTGTTTATGAGCATGTCTACACCCACACCAGTGGATTTTTTACACCCGGCAGGAGATAAGCTGATGCTGACTCATGATGTTACAGCACTGGAGTATCTAAAGGACCAGACCTGATTCCACATCAGCTTGAGACTCAGTGTTTGTTCTATCATTACTGATCATGAGAGACTCCAGTCTCATCCCGAATAAGTCTCTCCAGTGAAACGTTCCAGCTCACCAGGAGGAAACCCTCAAACAGTATCTATGACCGGCACCCACAGCTTCAAACCATAGGAATTGGCCAAACAGGATGTGGAAGCAGTTCGTAATCTAGTTCAACATGCATAGCGGTCAGATCCCTCACTGGTGATTATTCTAATTTAAGAAAGTCAGGATATATGGCTGTTTGACTAGCTCACTTCACAGCTGATAGGGCATATTGGTACATGTAAATAATTGTAATTATTATAATAGCGCATTTAAACGCCATTTCAAAGCAAATTATTCAATATTCTCAAACATTTTTTAAACTAAAGAGACAAGCAATGGTGTCAACAAATGACAACAAAATGAATTAAAGGTGCAACGTGTATTTTTTTGGGAGGATCTATTAACGCAATATAATATACATAACTGTGTGTTCAGACGTGTATAAAGACCTTAAATACTGAAGCGTTATGTTTTTATTCCCTTACAATGAGCAATTTCTATCTACATACACCGCAGGTGCCTTAACAAAGAATTTGTCATGTTGTTTCTACAAACTTTTCATAAATACATTATCTCCTTTGGGAGTGAAGGTAAAACGAGATGACATCTTAGTCCTGTGTCAGCCAACATAGTGCTTCGAAAGGGAGGGGTGGAGTTAGCCGTTGGTTGAAATTTGTTACCTCAAAACTAGAGGCCGCTATATTTCACAAACTGGACCTATGTGCCCAAATACATATTGAGAAGTTTAATGCTGCACCAATATCAAGTAAACAACTGGTTCTCCTAAGAATATATTTAAACTGCAATTTGATTAAAGGGATATTAATTATTTAGCTCAATTGTACCACAAATGTATTCCCATGTAACCTAACAACTGCGTTGACCCGTCCCATCCATGAAAGCGATCTTCCACCCGGTCATCCACTTCCTGTACTCTACACATCACACTATCCACTTCCTGTGAGAAGAAGTGAACCAGGTTCAGAGCAGTTTCTGCTGTGTTGCTTGAACAAAACATTAAACAACTTCTGTAGAGTGACCTTGTTGTCATAAAACACAGACTCTGAATTGCTTACAAAACAACTGTTAATGCTTCTTCCACTTTAAATGGAGAAGAATTGGGTTGACTCTTCATAGAGTAATAAATGTAAATAATAATCTTGCCTGTTTTGGCAAACCACCACAAAAGAACAATTTGCTAAAGTACATTCAGTAGACAAAAGAAAAAAGTCAGTTGTTGAATCCATCTGGCTTCCATTTCACCTTCAACACATCTGCCAATTGTTGCTTAACAAGGAGCAGCTGAGCCCAGCCAAATATCATTCATATGATATTGTGCAAACACATTAATCATTTTCTTGAACATTTCCCATGCCTTTAGTAGTGCTTTCTTACTGGAACTTAAGCCTTTGGACACTTGACACCTTACAGACAGAGACTTGATAGTTAGAAGAATAGTTCACACAAAATTAAAATGTTGACATTATTTACTCACTCTATTAAATGGATTATATTTCGTTTAAACTAATTCCAGTTGTATGCCTTCAGGACACTTGAAATAAACAGCAAGAGTCAAATGGAGTTATGTCATACATTACTGGGGTCCTTTTGAATCTTGAGAAGCCCTATTCACTCCAGTTACCAGAAAATCAAAAACAATTCTACAAAAAAATAGGGATTTGATCATAAAAATTAAAAAAAAATCACACAAAAATTAGTAAATAATGACAATATTTTCCTGTTTGGGTAAACTACAGCACTTTAAGTGTGCAGATGGCCTAAGATAAAGAGAGTGTGTTGTTCCTTTAAAAGTGACAATATTTCCCATTTTGAACTCACATAAAAATGCTAATAGCAAAAATCCATACAAACATATAGGAGGAGAATATTTTATCGGTTGAACAACAACCTAGTAACAAACCGCAACACCATAGACACAGCCAAGCAACAAGATAAGAAGTTAAAACCAGCCAGAACGTATTAGTAACCAAACAGGAACACTCTGGAAACCACATACAAAACTCCAGCAACATGCTAGCAACTTTTTTAAATTCACACAAGGCCATTTAAGGGATAATTCACACAAATATAAAAATTATGTCATGATTAATTCGCCCCCATGACATTCAAAACCAGTACTGTATTAAGAGAGATGTCTTCTGTGTTTATACAATAGAAGTCAATGGGGTTCAGTGGTGTTTTGTTACCAACGAATGTTCTTCAAAATATCTTCTTTTGTGTTCGGCAGAAGAAAGAAAATCATTCAGGTTTTGAATGACCTGAGGTTGAGAAAATGATAAAGAAATTTTCATGTTTGGCTAAACTATCTATTTAAGTGAGTAAAATTGATGTTGATCTAGAAATCCTGCATGTTCAAATCACATGAGAGCAGATAATATCAGTCAACTAAGAAAAAAATACCTACTTCATCACTGAACACAAGAGGTACTTGTTCTCCTCTGCATTACAGAGAGCAGACATTTCGTTGCAGTTTTGAAAACACTGTTAAAACGTGTCAAAGGCATGCTGTTCTAATGGATAGAGCGTCTGGCGTGACATCACATGGATGACCTCTGCAAAGTGTCATCAGATAACAGTCACTCATTTCCTCTCATGGGGAGAAGTGCACGGAAGTCTGTCTCACAGAATCATTGAGGACTGATTCAAAGAAGCCGATGCTGGCGTATATGAAAAAACAAAACAAGAGAAACTCCGGATACAAAGAACAGACAAACACATACCATCATCATAAAGCCATGATGAAGAGGGTACATGGATGCACAATGAAATCATATCCTTCAATCTGTCTAGTTATTGAGTAGGGGAAAGTATGACACCATCATTGGCTGTCCAACATCTAGGCATCTCCTTTAATACAGCTGGGGTCCTAAATAATATTTAGTAGCCTTTGTTATTGACAAGCTAAGCAATTCATTGAAGATGCTGATTTGCTTTTACAGAAATACACCTGGTTGCTTTTAAGCTTGATAAAATGCTTTTATTTATTTATTTGTTTTTGCATCCAGAAAACTTCCTGAATTGTGTGGCACATGACAAACTCTGGATAAAGGATCACCCAGGATTGTTCACACAGCTGGTCTTGTGTCCACACGTCTCCTTCAGTGACGGCTTGGGGTCACAAAGTAAACAAACCTAAAGAAACTGTGTTTATATGGTAGTCCTATATAGTATCATTTAATGTCATTAAAGTTTCTATTAAAACCAATACAATTCCCATTATAACCATTCATTACATTTCATTTTCTTTTGTGTAGGGTTCTGTTGTTCATTTTTCAGCGAGGACTTACATGTTTCTCTCAGCCCTGCTTACTGTAAGTAAAGGGCAGGGTGATAAGTAAACCATCAACTAAAGGATGATGACCCTACATACTGTAAACCCTGTGAGACTTTCAAAACATCTTTTTGTTTGAGAAACCTGACCACACCAACACAGCCACACTGTAAATAAGTATTATCACTAGTAAATGGTTAATTCGCCCAAAATACTGTTATCAATTACCCGGCCTTATCTCTGCAAACATGAGTTTTTGGCCCTAAAGTCAGAGGAAAGAATTTGACTGAATAAAGACAAAAACAAAGTCAAAGCTTGGAGTAGGAGGACTACATTTTCATGTTTTTCATGAGCTTTGAGCTTGGGCCTTGCGAAAAGTATTTATATTTTATGTTCAGAAAAACAGAAGAAAATTGCTCCGGTTTGGACGTGTGAGAGAGTAAATAATGACGTTCCAATTGGTGAACAGTTTTTTTAAAGAAATCAACTGAAGAATATGACCTCTTTACCAAGTGTGTCTTCTTCTGATTACGAACCCTCTTCTTACCATCAGCCAGTGTGTGTTTGTGATAGCAGAGAGGTTGAGAGCACTGAAAACTGATCGCTGCTCTACAGAGACTAATGGACTGACCTTGAGTTGCCTCCAACACCAGAGTTCTGTGAAGACGTCCGACGCTTCATGTCTTAACTTTAGGTCGATCGGGAGGAAGAGAATAATAACACACAGAGAGAGGGAGGGAAATGAAAGAGTGAGAGTTAGTAGAAAGAAGATGCATTCAAGCAGGAGACATTAGCATGCATGTTAGCTGTGTTAGATTCAAACATGTTTATTTAGGTGTAATTAATAAAAAACATGTTACATTCATTTGCACATCAGAAAGATCCATGCTTTTGTTATACAGAATACCGTGAAAGTTATGCCTGCAAGATGCAAGTGAGGCCTAACCAATAATTTTTTTAGTATATAAGTGAAGTTCATGCAGTGTTCATGTAGCTCAACTGGAATTATACTGCATTCGAGGGGGGAAAGTTCATCCAAAAACTATGTCATTCGAATCCTGTACTGTACTGTTTGACTACTTCTGTGGAACACAAAAGTAGATATTTTGAAAAATGTATTGTGGTTTTGTGTCTATACAATGGAAGTCAATGGGGGCCAGTGTTATTCAGTTACCAAGGTTCTTCAAAATATCTTCTTTTGTGTTCTGCAGAAGGAAGAAAGTCCTACAGGTTTGGAATAACATGAGCGTGAGTAAATGAAGGCATTTTCTTTTTCGGGGTGAAATATCCCTTTAAAAGGTCAAAAGACATGGGTTCTATTCCTATGATACAAACAGTTTGAATGCACTGCAAGTCACTCTGGATAAGAGGTGTTAATTTAAGCTTTGCTCAATTGTCAAGGACAGGTTAGTCTCGCGCTTTCTTGCCGCTTTCTTTGGCCAAGGCCCGCCCAAGAGGCCATATGACTGACAGCTGAAGCAACCAATCACGTTTCATTTTGTGCCACGTCATGTTTAACACAAGGCATGGAAATGTCCCCGCAGTAACAGACCCGTGTACATTCACAAACGTGTCAAAAGTTGACAGCAGCAAAATTATTATAAATTTATGCAGCGAACCTCGCATACTTTTAAGAATTAACCGTTAAGTAGATTGTTATGATTTCTTATAGCAACCGTCGCACGTCTCCTGGAAATCCTGTGAAATTCAATCAATAAGATGATGACTTGGAACATGCAGAAGTGTTTCCAGAAAAGTGTGCCTTTGTTGTTCCAGACTCATCTGACCTTGAATTCTGGGGTCACATTGGATCAATTTAAATATGTCTGCTTTCACCACGATGTATTTTATGTTGAGTGATTACAAGGTTCACGATGTAGGCCTTTTCATTAGGTAAAAGAAAAACTGTAGCAAACCCTTACACTAATCACTGTTGCAGTTGACAACATTAGCTAAGGTGGTTACCATGCATGCCCACCTCATTCCCTCAATTATAACCTTAGAGAGCAAAAGCATCCTGTAGCATAACTGTTTATCATTTGTCTCACATTACATTTCCCTGGTTCACACCAAGAATGATAACTATGAAGATCCAATTAAAAATTTGTTCTAATAATAACGGATTCTACACCACAACTGTAAAGATACAGAGGAACTTTTCCAGTTGATGAATGATAACACATGGACAGTCAATCAAAATATATTCAAATTTAAAAATGCATGTGGCAGTTTACAATACATAAAAAATGTTATTGTCCATTCACATCAAACCCAGGACGTTCTGAAGATGTTGCCAGTTCGTCTTCATATGGTCACCGTGACATTACTTTGTGACCACGTTCTGAATACATTTCTTAGATTTTTTGCTAACATTCCAGAAACATCCTAGATACGCCCTTAAATTACATTGTGATTTAATCCCATGGAAAACATTATAGCAAAGTGATGTACTGGTCTTCAGATAACCTGGACAATGGTCATTTGATGATTGAACCTGTTTTTTTAATTATGATATTATATGAAAAATACTGCGTTAAATTTTATTAATTGTTATACTGTGCATTATACATATTTGAATAGAGGATTACTTCAATTATGCATAAAATTGAATCTTTAACGCACAGATTAAATCACAGAAATTAATTTAATCCACCATGTGAGGGATGATAATTGTTTAAATGAAATAAAAAAAGTGACCAATAATGTGACCGTTTAGGACGTGTTCATCACATCCCAGAAACGTTATTTGGGACATCACTGCGACGAATATGGTACATTTCAGGTATGTCTTCAGGAGGTAATCACCACGTCCCAGTAACGTCCAATGTTATGTCGTCATAACGAATATGGAAATCACAAAGTTACGTTGTTGGTTGCTGGAATGTTATTTGGTACGTCGTGGCAACAAATATAGTCTGGTCCAGGTATGTGGTCACAACCTAACTGTTTTAGCTGGATTGGTGCGGATGCTAATGTAGCTATTGTTCGAGTTGTCTTTAGTTTTCATTCTTGGTGTGAACTAGGGTTGTTCCGATTGATGATACTATCGTGTATCGACGATGCTCAGACATATATCGGAGATAGCTGATTCCTTAGACAATAGTTGGCTGTTTGTCAATATATGTTGCAAATTAATATTATGATACCCTACGATAATTAATAATAAACACTTGTATGCTTTTCCACTCACCAGAGAGAGTTTATATTGTTTATAAGGTTTGAGTTTCCGCACACAAGAGAGCTTGTAATGCGTGCGGCTCTGGCTTTTCTTTGCAGGAATCACAATGCGCGTGAGGGTTTAAAACCAGCGCACGAGTTGTTCCCGTTTGGCAATCAAGTAAGAACAGCGCACGCGGGCATCAATGACGCATTTGGATTAATGACATTGACATACAGCAAGTTTACTTTCTCTTGTTTAAAAGGTTAATCCAGCTTGTCATAGATAAAAGCGGAAATTGCCCTGCCCCTCGATACTATCGTGTATCAGCGATCCACAGGCTGGCGGTTGAACGATCTGACTATTGAGAATATCGCCCAACACTAATGTGAACAGGCCCTAATTCTCATACCTGAAGGGGTATATGGACAGTAGCAGAGTTTGCTATTTAGTTCTTAATCTTCCACCGTCCCTTCACTGAACCAGCGAGCAAGTTATTTTTAAAGATTTAAACTGGTGGTTTAAATAATATAGTGCCCATGACTAGCAAATGAACCCTTCGGAAGCATAAACCGATCCTATACAGACTGTTCTTAATTTAGGAAACTGCACAACATTTTAAAGTTTAAGCTTGTGGTTCACTAGAAAAAAATGACCACAATTCCTTAAAAAGTGATACTTAGATCTTACTTAAATGGGAGATTTATAAAACTATACAGTTGACAATAAAACGAACACTGTTAGTACAGTCACATGTTATTTATGTAGCACAGGTAAATGCAAATTTCTTTTTTTACATTTTAAATACATTTTAAATTGTATAGTTAGCAGGGACATCCTATGAAACTCTCTGTACTTTTGTGGTTGTTCTGAACTACCACAACATCATAAACTCCCTTAACCACAGCTGAAGTAGTAGAGCGTAGACAGGGCAAAATATCACATCATTCATTACTGAAGAATCCACAAGTTAACCAGAGCAGAACAGCATGACTAAAATATTACACAGCTGAAACTTAAGAGAATGCAGCAGTCTGTTATAAACAACTACTTCTCCCTCAAACATGTTGAAAAGTTTGGGCTGTAAATCAACAAGCTCGGAGAAGGTCAAAACCGAAACATTTGGACTCTTATTTCATAAGGTGACTCGAGTTCCTCACTTGAGTAGATACACTGTTTAGTGAAGCTCGACTGTGACAGGAGCTCAAGAACCATAAATGGTGTGAGAATGAAGGAGATGCAGAGATGGAACTGGTTTCCATCATAACATTTACAGTACACCCTTTAAGGTATGAATTCAGTTTCTTTACACAATTTACATTTATATCTGAACGTGGAACATTATTTATGAAAGATCCAAAATATCCCACTGTACATTCTTCTGGGTGATCTCAACTATCAGGAACCAAATAAAGGAAATTTCTGTGGAAGGACAAACAAAACCATCTTTTTCTAAACTTATGAATCTGGATGAACACCAATGGAAAAACAACATGCTCTTTCAGGGGCTTTGGGAGAAACAGTAGTGATGAGTAGGGTCTTGTTGGACATGTCATGAGACCATTAGACAGAAGAGCTCTTAAACAGACCCTAATTCATCGCTATTATAGAACAACAAACACTGTTAGACCGACCGTCAACATCATTATGTGTGTGTACAGTACCCCATAAAAAGCTTCAATTTCAACAAAAATAGGGTTTTTATAAGCTTCCACTATTCTTACTGTAAACTCTCCTTTCACACATTTTAAGAAGAGATACATTTCCAAACCCTTATCATGTTAAAGTCGTGCTACAGACCAGATTAGAAACAATGAAAATAACTCATAAGTATAATAATTAAATGAAAGGAAAGTCTGCAACTTACTTATTTGCCACAAAACAGCTGCAAAATCGAGCCATGGTGTCAAAGTTCTAAAAGTAGCATTTCCTTATTGCATCCTGTGTGAAACTCTCCTCAAGGTCCAAAAAATTATCTTAAAGCCTGTTTGGTAAAATTCGCATTTGTTTCTCATATCATATTCCCACATAGCTTGCAGGAATGTTTATCCGTCATGTGTGTTTCAGCCGGCTATCACTCAGGACTGAGCACGCTCACTCTCTCTCTCTCTCTCTCTCTCTCTCAATCTCTGATACCACCCCCCACCCTCTTGCCAACCCCCGTCACCTAATCCAGAGAATCCAGCTACTATTGTCTCACCGCCTTACTACCGACAGGGGCAGGCGTCATTTGATAATAAGATGGGCAAGTTCCCTGTCTTCCCTCGGGGGCTCATTCTGTGCCATGGAGGGGGTTGAAAAGCCAGTCAATGGCCAAAATTGATAAAAACTCATTGGAAATCAGTAGAAAACGATAGCTGACTGCTTCAAAGAGAGAAACTATTCATTTCACTGAACTAAAAGGAATAGGGAGCAGAAGCACACATGTAAATACAAATATTCAAATGATTGTGTACATTAATCCCGGATGGCCCTTAAAGGGTCTACTTCAGTTTTCAGGAAGGATGGATTTAACAAATTTGGATGCAACTCTAACGGAAGTGATCGGACATTGTGGTGTTCCGACGTTCCTCATTTTCTCCTACGTTCCTTAGACGATTCGTGCTCACAACCACAAACCACACTCCCGTGCATACAAACCTTGCACCTCCCCGCCGGTTTTGAATATTTTCCTTCCCACACAGGCAAATCGAGCACAAGTATTTGGCAAAAATGTAAACAAAGCTTTGCGACGGCCAATTCTTTTCTTAAAGAAAAACAGGTTAAGAAAACACTTGAGGAGCGGGAGGGCAGAGATTCTTTCATTTTAAATGACTAAAAAGACTAATATATAGGCGGACACTTAGTCACTTAGATTTACATAGAGTTGACCTCAATTTCACACTTAGTGATGGCCGTCCAAGCCTATTATTTTTACCTTGCACATATGGTGAGCAGAGCCCCGTGAAGTGTGTACCTGAATTTCAATGCAGTCCACTCATATGTCTTAAGGGTCTCTTTTAGAAAGCTTGGTGCAATGTCTGTGCATTTTCCTTATGAAAAAATCCAAGTTGGTATTTCCTGAGCCCTTTCTACTCTGGTTTCAGGCATACAGTACTTTAGAAGTTACTGTAAAATTCATTTAGGAATACTGGTATATTCCAAGTCATTCTGTGTTATTCAACACATCACAGTCATACAGCGATGTGAAATGTTGCTTAATAAATTCTTTGTTTAGTTAAACACAAAAGAAGATATTTTGAAGAATGTATGAAAGCAAACAGCTCTGTTTGGTTACAAGCATTCTTCCAGATATCTTTCTTTGTCCTCATCAGAACAAAGACATTTAAACAAATTTGGAACGACTCAAGGGTGAGTTAATGATGACAGATTTTTTGGGGTGAACAGCCCCTTTAAGATCCAGGAGCTAAAAGGACAGAATCCCCTAGAACAAACCATTCTTCCAAAAATGTAGTCATGATCACGAATATTTCATTCAACCCCCTCAATTCTGTCAGTTTTCTCGGACTCGAGTTACTACAGCCGTCCCCTGCAGAGCACCGTTTCTTTTCTTTACAAAGCTCTCTGAATTCCAGCCCACATCTGGAACACATCTTCTGAGGCAGTGCTCTACCCCGCACTCTAATTAAAGCCATATATGCCAAACTGTAAATAACCCAAAACATGATACCACAGAGGACTGCAAAGCCCGACATATTGCAAAAGAGGACTGCAAAGCGAAATAACATATAGAATATAAGATGAGAATACGTTCCGTATCTTCTCATGAGATAGGACATAAAGCAAAGCCCTGAGCGGACCAGCGTTCCCTGTCTTTTAAGCCCCTCGCTCTTACATTAATAAGCATCCTGCTGGGTCCACACAGCTTGACCGATGAACGCAGCCCCCATCAGCTGCTCTTTTCCTCACCGACCAGTTAGCTTTCTATCCCCCCATTTTTAGGCTCTTTGAAACTCTTTGTGTGGCAGCTCTGGAGGGAGGCTTTTAAATGGACAATCTCAACAGCTTAATGAGATGACAATAATGAAATAATTGCACCCTGGATTTTACAATGCCCCTTCTCCCAGAAGGACTGTTGTAGACAGGACCATTTAAGAAAGTCATCATTAACAGATATTTTAGATCCAACACACTCTCTTAACACAGGGGTTCAATTATGTGATAAAACCACAGTTCATGTGTAGTTTAATCAGTTTATTGAAGAGACGTTTATGATAATTTATGACTATATGTAAGATTCAGTCAATCACAATTACTCACTTGTCATGTATGTCACCGTGGGGTATCAAAACCCTTTTAAATCATTACATTTTACGAATAACTTATATAGTAGATTGTCTTAATGCTGTCTATGTTCAGTTTAATAATCGTTTTGCATAAGGAACGCATATTTCTGACATTTGAATAATAACTGCTCATAGAGTATACACAAAACTGGTGATGATTCTTTTGATCTTTTGATGAGGAGCACACCAGCCTTTACTAAACTGAGATCAAAAAGGATCATAACTTGAGAGCAGGCAAGTTAACGCCAAAGCAGTTGCTTACAGAAAACATTACAACTGTGATTTTCAACATTGTTTTTTTCTTGGCTGTCACATTCAGTAGTTGCAATACTTGGAAATCTCATTAGTACAAATGTCATTCTGTCAGGGTATCCAAGCAGCTTAGAAGAGTAGTTCACCTTCAAAATGAAAATTCTGTCATCATTTATCCTACTCACCCTCTTGTCATTCCAAACCTGTATGACTTTCTTTCTTCTGCAGAGCACAAAAGAAGATATTTTGAAGAATGTTGTTAACAGCCCCCATTCACTTGCATTGGTTACAACAGAAGGGAATAGGCTCAATGATGACAGAATTTGTCTGTGAACTACTTATTGTAAGTGCCAAACATATTCCAAGATATTTGATTGGTATGATTTTTTCCAGCAGGACTTATAATGGGCCAATAGAACAAGATGTCAATCACGTTCTTCTATTCAGCCTCGAATTAACAGAACATTACAAAAACAATGGGTCAATAATATTTATCAATATGTGGGATAAACGCTCCTGTGGTTTTCTAAAACCTGAAAACAACCACAAAAAGCTCACTTGGACATCTATCTATTAGAAACATCAAAACGTCGATGTTTAATTCTTTGTAATGACAACATCACGTCATAATGTTCCCTCAAAATATTCTAAATACTTCATCAGTTTCGTCGCTGTGACAGACACACTGAAGAGTGTCAGTTGATTACTTAAATCTTTTAATAATTATGAAAGATTTTCCTTTGACACTAATATAACAAATCGCTGCCCAACTTAACAAAACACCAGAAAGTTGCGAACTCACCCAAATAATTCGACTCCACATAACATTATTCACTCGGCATGGACAAGTTACCGGAAAGTGATGGAGATGTTTGCTTCTCAAACTTCTTACAACCATATGCTCGATCCAGACGCAGAGACAGATAATGACGATGAGCTTGAATAAAACCACATAAGCCTTATCGACGATTTAACACAAACCTGGACTTACAAAGCGAACGAGATCCAGGAGTTATTTGCTATACTGACGCGAGCGAAACATCAGAGATTTTCTCTCATCATTCTGCTTCAGTGTCGTGTGTGAAGGTGAGATGTAACATCGCCCTCTAGCGTGCAGAACAACAGACTGACTGACGACAGTCTCTTGGAGGAACAATGAAGTATACAAACCCTGGCAAAAAGTATGGAATCACCCTTCTCAGAAGATGTTCATTCAAATGTTTAATTGTGTAGAGAAAAAACCAAGCACATATATGCCACAAAACAATTTTCACTCAACAAAACAATATTCTGGCTGTATAAAACACTTAAAAAAACAACAAAGAAAGATAACTATAGTCAATTACAAGTGTTTTTACAGATCAAACAGAGGAAAAAAATATGGAATCACACAAATCTGAGGAAAATTATATGGAATCACCAAATAAAAGCACTACTAGTACTTTGTTGCACCACCTCTGGCTTTTAATACAGCTTGAATTCTCTGAGGCATGGATTTAACTAATGACAAACAGTATACTTCATCAATCTGTCTCCAGCTTTGTCTTATTGCAGTTGCCAGATCAGCTTTGCAGGTTGGAGCCTTGTCGTGGACCATTTTCTTTAATTTCCACCACAGATTTTCAATTGGATTGAGGTCCGGACTATTTGCAGGCCATGCCATTGACATTATATGTCTTTCCTGTAGAAATGTTTTCACAGATTTTGCCCTATGCATTATCATCCTGAAAAATGATGCTACCATCACCAAACATCCGTTCAATTGATGGAATAAGAAAAGTGTCCAAAATCTCAACATAAACTTGTGCATTTATAGAAGATGTAATGACTGTCATCTCTCCCATACCTTTACCTGACATATAACCCCATATCATTAATGATTGTGGAAATTTGCATGTTTTCTTCAGGCAGTTGTCTTCATAAATTTCATTGGAACGGCACCAAACAGAAGTTCCAGCATCATCACCCTGCCCAATGCAGATTCGTGATTCATCACTGAATATAACTCTCATCCAGTCATCCACAGTCCAAGATTGTCTTTCTTTAGCCCACTGAAACCTTGTTTTTTTCTGTTTAGATGTTAATGATGGTTTTCGTTTGGCTTTTCTGTATGTAAATCCCATTTGTTTTAGACGATTTCTTACAGTCCGGTCACAGACATGAACTCCACTTTCTGCCCATTTGTTCCTCATTTGTTTTGTTGTGCATTTTCTGTTTTCAAGGCATATTGCTTTAAGTTTTCTGTCTTGGCGCTTTGATGTCTTTCTTGGTCTACCAGTACGCTTCCCTTTTACAACCTTTCCATTTGATTTGTACTTGGTCCAGATTTTAGACACAGCTGACTGGGAACAACCAACATCTTTTGCAACATTCCGTGAAGATTTACCTTCTTTGAGAAGGTTGATAATCCTCTCCTTTGTTTCAACTGACATCTCTCGTGTTGGAGCCATGAGTTATGTCAATCATCTTGGTTCAACACATCACTAATGTGTGCGAGCACTCTTTTTTAACTACAGACTAATTAGCAGTTGTAATCAGATACAGGTGTTTGTTTAAGAAATGCAAAGTGCATGGTGATTCCATATAATTTTCCTCAGATTTGTGTGATTCCATATTTTTTTCCTCTGTTTGATCTGTAAAAACACTTGTAATTGACTTTCTTTGTTGTTTTTTTAAGTGTTTTATACAGCCAGAATATTGTTTTGTTGAGTGAAAATTGTTTTGTGGCATATATGTGCTTGTTTTTTTCTCTACACAATTAAACATTTGAATGAACATCTTCTGAGAAGGGTGATTCCATACTTTTTGCCAGGAGTTGTATTAACAAATGCATGCAGTCATCCGTGAACGTGATACATGTTACGCATGTATTTTACTATCAACATACAAATGCCTTGATTTGAATCTGTGAAATTTAGATTTTTATGAACATGATAGAGTGACTACAAATGCTGTATTTTGTGCTCATATATAATCATTTTGCGCATAACAAGGACAAGTTGTGCATTTGTGGATCAGGCGACACTCGTGGTATCATCCTGTTCTGTGCATTTGGGTTTTGAGACTGTTGTTCCGCTTATCGAAAGATAAGAAAAAAATGATGTGAGGTCTCGCGGCGAAATCGAGCCCTGCTTGAACGTAAGCGATGTATGTGAAGCCATACACCTACATTACAAAAGAATAGAAATTCAACAAACAGAGCCTTGTGTCATGAAGTTGGTTTGGCTTTCTTGTGTGATAAAAACGGAGATTATAACACATTTTTGTCCTAAAAACTTATTTGCAGTCTTTCACGCCACCAAGTTCTGTAAAGCTCCGTGAGACTGCCACCTAGTGGTAGTTGTTTTCCCAGGCACGGTTGTGTGTGGATCGGAGGTTATTTGTGTGTGGGTTGTCCAACGCAAAATTGAAAATGTCTCAAAACCCATATGCACAGTACAGGATGAATGCACGTTTTCTATTAGACATGCACAAATGATGATATTTTAATACAAAAGAGAACATTTGCATTCGTAAAATGTATATCCGTTTATACAAAGTGATTATTCATTCAGTTCCGAATTTCATAGACACGTAATAAAAGACATTTATTAAAGGAAAACATCATCTTATTTAATGGTACTTGTTTGAATGTGGGTCGTGCAAACGAAAGTTTCAAAATTCAAATGCACACAAACAGGATGAAGTGTGTCGCCTGATCCACAAATGCACAACTTGTCCTTGGTATGCGCAAAATTGTTATATATGAGCACAAAATACAACATTTGTAATCAAAAATCTGTCTCTATTCGTTCAAATCGTATCATGTTCATAAAAATCTAAATTTCACAGATTCAAATCAAGGCATTTGTATGTGGACAGTAAAATACACGCGTAACATGTAACACGTTCACGGATGACTGTGCATGCATTTGTTCATTATTTTGAGACGAACTTATCCCATAATAAAGAACATGAGTTCATTTTAATGTGTGTACAAGACTGAAACATGGATAAATACATAAATTAGATTTATTTCTTAATTTATTTATTTATTTATTTCGGCACAGACAGTGTCTCAAATGTTCACATGTGTTAAATTTGGCTGGTCATTTAACATGCATTTTAACAGCCGTTTGTCTGTCCACATTGTGATAAGATTTGACTTTCTCCATCTGTCCGCAGTTGTAGCCTCCTGAAACAGATATGTTACCACATTACACCAGTGAAAGTTTAACTGAAGGCTACTGATTCTCACACAGATTTATTTTCAGGCTCTCAGAGTGTACATACTGCACCTTTGAAGCATCGCTCTTTGGTCCAGACACGGGAAAATTCTTTTTAGCTGCGCGAACAAAGTCAATGAGTATCTGAGTTGCTTGAATATCGAAAGCCAACAGTATCACAATTCGCGTGTTTTGGATCGCCGAATTTATATTAAAACGCCGATTTCTTAACGACGCCAGGCTTTAAATAAGCGCCGTCTGGTGCTAAATTAACGTCATAAGCAGCCACGCGTTTAAGTAACGCCGGGCGCCGATCGACGTCAAGTTAACGTCACTCAAAATGCAAACGTATTAGCTAATATACATAGGCCCTCCTCTTCTGGGTTTGCGCGCTCTACGGCAAGTCGGAGGCCCGTGTCATCTCAAATCCATATCCAGCTTAAACTTGTGGAAAAACAAAAAATGGAAAGAATGAAAGGAAAACAGTATGTTCCAGGAAGTTATGTGTAAAATGTGTAATATGTCAAATTAAGTCAGGTCATGATTAAAGGTACAGTAGTTCCCCCCAAAACAAAATTTCTGTCATCATTTACCAATTTACCAACTTCTATTGCGTGAAGAAAAGTTAATGTGGATGAACGGTTTTCTGTTACTAACTTTCTTGAGTAGGCTTAGCGAATTTCAATGTAAATCATTGCTAGTCTAAGGGTAAGCTTAGTTGGCTTGCAATGTTGCTTGCATGCTGTGTCTTTGACTGGTTCGAGTCACGCTTGGACCAGTTGCGGATTTTTCATTGTTGGTCTTATTATGTTTATCTGTGTCACAGGGATTTTTTATTTATATTTCAGCATTTAATTTGTGGTAAATATGTAAAGAAAGTCATGAATAAGAGCTCTTTATCCATAACAAATTTACAGTATATTCTAAATTACAAAATCGCTCCCGACACCGACAGACAGGCTCGACCACAGCCTTTGAATTGGATTTTTTAGTCACCACAATGGCCAAGTGACACAGTGTGTTCCCACTAGCTAATCTCACTTGCATGGCGCAATAAATCTTCTGGTATTTCCCCAAACATAAACACAGGTGAGAGCCCATATATATAAAAATTCTCAGAAATGTTCTTAAGGATAGTGACTTAAGTGGCAAAAAAATCTTTTGAAAATATGACTTGTAGATCATTTCAAGAAGTGAAGCAGTGAATGTAAATTATTTTATAAGTTAAACAATTTTTGTTTGTCATGTCAAATTTATGTCAAACATATAATGACAATTTATAAATTGACCTTTACAATTTTGCTGGAAATGTCACTTAAACTTCATTTGACATAAACCCATTTAAAGATTAGTCCGTAAATTAACTAGCATAGTTTATTAACTTAACTACATTAATAAATGCCATTAACTGACA
Source organism: Triplophysa bombifrons (assembly GCA_029783895.1). Lineage (NCBI taxonomy): Eukaryota > Metazoa > Chordata > Actinopteri > Cypriniformes > Nemacheilidae > Triplophysa > Triplophysa bombifrons. Next base: position 19,403,761 of record CM056464.1, read on the forward strand.
TTAAAATTTAAATTAAATCTTGCAATGTTTTCATGATTCTGCCCCTCTAGCTTCCTCGTTATCATCTCTTCAGTGTTTCATTACCGTCACCTGCCAATTGTTAATTATCCTTTGTTCATCTCCCTATTTCATGCCCTTGTTTCTGCTGTCCTGTGCCAGTTCGTTTTGTATTGTTGTGGAGTCTTGTCCTGTATTGTTGGTTGGTACACGACCCTGTGGATACCTTACCTTACCTTACCTTACCTTACCTTACCTTACCTTACCTTACCTTACCTTACCTTACCTTACCTTACCTTACCTTACCTTACCTTACCTTACCTTACCTTACCTTACCGTTTTTTTATACGTTGTGTCTGTTTAAGTTTATTTTTTTGCCCTATTTTTTTTGGAAGTCTTCGTTTCTTGGTTTTTATATTTAGTTCTGTCTTTGTTTTCCCCATCCAGGGCTTTTGTTTTGTTCCTGTTTTGTTTAAACTAGGGGTCAGGTACGAACCAACAATACAGGACAAGACTCCACAACAATACAAAACGAACTGGCTGGACAGGGCTTGATGCCCGCTGGAAGGCCGGGTGGGTCGCCGGCTGGACCAGACTGGAATCCGGACTGGACACCGGCTTTGAGACCACCGGACTCGGGACCACCGGGCTTTGGACCACAGGTGGAAACGACCCCCTCCTCTGCTTCTTCTTCTTGGACTGGCCCAGTGGACGTGCGGCCGGCTGCAGGGAAGCGGTGGGGAGCACAACTAGCTTCGTGCTGGAGGAGTCGGACGGGGAGTCCCACAACTCCCTCAGTCCACGTCTGCCACGAAGGCTAGCCGAGAGACTGCAGCTGATGGACTTAAAAGTCCTGTGCGTTCAAAATTGGAGAGAAAGGCAGCTCAAATAAATGTTGAAGTTTATTGATCAGAAACAGCGTGCTGGGTTATCTCGATACAACGTCTTACAAAGAACCACACACACATAGACACATTCTGTTGCAAGCACATCATTATCAGCACATAGCTCGGGTATCAAATGCATGTATCATATCTATAGTTTTAACACTTCACGCAATCAGAAAAATAACATGCATAAATGATTAAACATAACACATAAATGATTAAATCCCTCATAATCTGCATTCACATACCCTGAGTCTTTAACTGCCTTTCAGTTACTCCCTTATCTTTGCGCGCAAAGCTGCACCCCCACACACATTACCATAGCAGGCACTTTCAATCTGAGCACAGAAACCCCTCACAGCTTTTGCTTAAACATTTTCATTAAGGCATATGTTAATCAAACTATAATAAAGAGTAAAGATTCAAACATAATAAAACTCATTAAAATACTCCTTCACAGCGGACAAGGTGGCGGGTGTGAAGAGGCCGTTGACCCTGATCAGCAAGGCCTGGCCCTCCGGGATCGTCGCCAGCCCCGTGGAAGTCTCCGCTACGGACAGTCCCATGGACTCTTGGCGATCCATCGCGATCTGATCTACGAAGCCCAGGGGCCTCAACCTTCAACTGATGACCTTCAACTCTGCCTCGTCGAACCCCGAGTGGCGCGCAGTGGAGAGGAAGTCCATTGCAAAGGTCTTCACGGGGTGACTCTTTGGCGAAAGCCAAATCTTTTCATCTTCAAACAGACTGATATGTGTTTCCCGAAACCTTCTTAGTTAAGTGTACCTTCTGTAAGTCATACATTCGGACGGTTGGTCTGGAGCATTCTGAGCTACACCTTATCAGTGTGATGAGTTCATCCCGCTATTGGCCACTGTAGAAAAAAGCTTCTTTACTTCGCAGTCTTTACAAGTAAAACTCCAAACTTAAAAATAACATTATGTTGACGTTTTTCATTCAAAGAATATAATTTCCTTTACACTTATGGTTGTTAACTTTTAAATTATATTATCTATATTAGGTGGATCAGCTGGCAACCCAACAATTTTGAGTATATTTAAAGAGAAAGTTTAGTCAAACTGAAGGGACACAGCATTTTTTTTGGCTAAATCAAAGACGGCGTCATCCGCGGAGCATTTTAGTGCATTTAAACCATGAAAACATGGCTACAATTTATGCCGCAATTGTAATGATATAAAAGTTAACCTGCCACGGCAGCAAATAGCTTTTGGATCGTGTTGGTCTAACTCTGTCAAATAAAATGCCCCTAAATTCAGGTCTTTTTCCCTACTGTAGCTGTTTATTATATGTTGATACAGTCACCAGCTGCAGTGCCCTCTCAAATCCACTAGAGGGAACTCCCCTCATAACATCGACTGCCATATCACACTACATTACCCATAAACATTGACTAGACTCATTATCTGTTATTTACATTTAGTCATTTAGCAGAGGCTTTGATCCAAAGCGACTTAGTTGGGTAAACAATGGAAGCAATTGGGTCAACATTAGGGCAAGAAAAACATTTGTGCAATAAAAAAACGTCTCACAAAGCCTACTACAGTGTGCAGAGCAAATTTTTTATCAGATTTTTATAGATAGAGTAGAAAAGATAAAGAAATCAGAAATGATCAGACAGGTGCTGACGGAAGAGATGTGTTTTCAGCCGATTCTTAAAGATTCAGAATCTGCTGATCTTGTAGCAGCAGGCAGATCATTCCACAAATTTGGTACCGATCCAGAGAAGATTTGTGAGAGGGATTTTTGACCTTTTTGGGATTAAACCACAAGACATTGTTCGTTTGCAGAGCGTAAGGATGTGCAGGGTACATAAATCTGCATTAGTGAATGAAGATATTGTTATTGACTTCACCTGTGTCCCATTAACTGTTGTTTGTCTGCCTATTTATTCCCGGTTGTCTCATTCACTCATTACAAAGTCTTGTATTGTGTCATACTGCAATTCCTAGCGCTCTCTGTCTGGTTTTTGTCTTACTGTGATGTCTTTTGGAGTCTTACCGTGATGTAATTTGGATCCCTCTGTTTGCCCATGTCTTTTGGATTTGATGGCTGTATTTGAACTGAACACCTGTGTTTGGAGATTACCCCTTTTTGAATACACTCCATTTGGATCCACATCCATTCGTCTTTGTACAGTTCAAGACAACTACAGTACTGGTATTGACCTACACTCCAAGAAGAAAATGTTTAAAAAGGAACCTTTTGAGGTTCCTGGAGATTGCACTGTGGCGGAACCTTAAATGTTCATTTTTGAATTTTATAAAAAGGTTCCAATTTGAATTATCTTGAAGAGGTGCATTCAAAAACCAGGAAAGTTTCTTTTAGGACCCCTTTCTTGTCCTCATTTCTGTTGTATTATTAATACTATTGTTGTTATTATTATTATTATTATACTATAACAACATTTCATAGCACTGACACAACTCCATGATTCTCCATTAAATATTTATTGAGTGTATGCAAAAAAATTCAAACAAAACACAAAATTACAATGAGTTAAATTCTTCCTAACATCACCAATAAGTAGAGAGAAAGTCCATAAACTGATCTATGCAGATCCCATTAATGATCCGTCAGTACTGCAGGGTGACAGTTTCAGGACCAAGGTCTGTTTTTGGAAAAGGTGGAAAAATAAGTTATTCAAATACAACACTGAAAAAAAACATTTAACGTGATATTTTGCCCATCAGCAGCCACAGTGCATTTGTAACACTCCAGCCTGTTCCCTGCCTGTGTTCCCCATCGGTTTAGCCTTGTTCATTGTTTTCACCTGTCCCTCATTATTGTTAAAGAGTAGGTAGCATGAGATCATGAAAATGACGTTTCATGCAGTCTGTTATGTTGCCGTGTTTGAAAGTAAGCTGTCTGCCAAGTTGTAAGTCCGAAAGTGAATAAATAACAAGGTTATTTGCTTGTAAAAATGGGAGTCGACTCTGAATCACACAAACGAGTCGTGGACGCATATCTACGTCACTATACATAGTCCCCGCCTACGTTTTGCTGAGACTGACCTGAAAACGTATCTCTCCTCCCCCAAACACTGTCGCTCGTTCGTGATGCGTGTGTATCATTTCTAGAAACTGTGTTCTACGGTGTGACACTACATGTGTCTAAATTCAACTACCAAAGGAAGAACGTCTGAGAAAAATGGTTACAATTCAATTTTCAAACGATACCAAAGGAGTTTAACCCCAGGGTTGTACTGTGCGCGCGTCATTTCACCGAACATTGGTTTAATAATCTTGGCGCGTTCACTTCAGGATATGTGAAACGACTATCATTGAAAGAGGGGGAATACCAACTCTATTTGGACCTGTTAGCTCCGCCAAATCCCAACCTGTAAGTGTGACTTTTGAATTTTGTCTGTGTTTAGCTAATGCATATAACACTAACATTAGCATTTACCGTTATTTCGTGGGTGTTACCGTTTGTTTATATTGCTATTAACTTTGCATTTTGACACATTTGCGCACGTGCACCTATATAGATATATTTGGGTTTCATATATAAAAAAATTATTATGTCGACTTTCTGAAATGCTATATGTACCATGACAACGCGAAATCTAAATAATAGTATTACTAACGTATTAACAGTATTTTAAGAAAATAATAATATTTTATTTCATTGATGAGCAAAAGCACAACATGCATGTTGTCACACTGGGAGTTTTTATGACAAGAGTTGTCACTTGCCACTGACAAATATCTTGCTCCAGTCGTGGTGTAGTTGTTGTGGATTAGAGTCTTCTGATGCTTCCTCGTCAGACTCGGGCTCATATTGGTACGGTAAACACGTCGCCATCTCTAGCTTCACATATAATATACATGACATCCAACCACATGTAAACCGTAATCCTGTAAATGATGGTAGGCGTTCCATTTGCGACAAATGATGACAGCGTTTGAACAATCACAACAGACTACACCATCTGACCAATCAAAGGACACAATGTTAGCGGGTAGGCGGGGCCTAGACGGATGAATCGCGGAACGAATCATTTGAGAGTCAGTCAAGAAGTAAGGTACGAATAACTGGCTATTATTACGAGATTATTGTGTTTTTACACATTGTATGTACATAAACTTCTTGTTGGACACTCCATAAACCAAAGTAGGGCCTAAAAAAACATATGTTACCTACTCTTTAATTAGTCCGTACCTGAATCTGTTTTCCCTGAGTGTTTCCCCTTGTATTTAAGCCCTGTGTGTTCCTTAGTTCATTGTCATTATTGTATTGTAAACCTGGTTGTGTCTCCCCTGTTGCGTCTCCGTTCGTCTTCATCCGTCTCAGCATGTTACAGAATAACCGACCGCTCGACAATATGGACAGCTACGGCTTCTCTCAAGAGGCCATCCTCAAGGTCCTGAGGCAGGATGGTCGGTCTCTAGAGAGCTATACTGAGGAGTTTCTGAAGTGGAGTTATCGGGTGAGTTGGAGAGATCCTTATTTAAACCATCTCTTTTGGACTGGTCTGGATAATGATCTGCTCGCCCTCCTTGTGGTCCCCTTCGCAGAGGACTCTTCACTGGAGGACTTTATCAATCATCGATCATTTCTGATTTCTTTATCTTTTCTACAATATAAAAAAAAATGCATACTTATTTAAGATTGATAAACTAAACTTGGCTCTTCTTATGTTCTTATGTTTGACCCATTTACTTGCATTGTTTACCCGACTTGTAAGTCGCTTTGGATAAAAGTGTCTGCTAAATGACTAAATGGAAATGTATGTCTGGTGAGTATGCTGGCCATGCAAGAACTGGGAGGTTTTCAGCTTCGAGGAATTGTGAACAGATCCTTGCAACATGGGGCGGTGCATTATTATGCTAAATGAGGTGATGGTCGTGGATGAATGGCACGACTATGCACGCTGTCTGCCATCTGCCCTGTACAGTGAAAACCGGGATTCATCCGTGAAGAGAACACCTCTCCAAAGTGCCAGACGCCATCGAATGTGAGTGTAACAAAAGTATTCATCAGGAAGGAAGAGGACGAGTTTGGCAGGACTGCTACTGGCTTTTTATTAAAGATTCCACAAGTTCAAATAATCCAAAAACAACTAAACGCTCTCACAGCTCAGATTCGATCACACAAATTAAACACACGCTTCGTACAGCCTCTGAGACCGTATGTGAAGATTTCACATCACCCTCAGTAATGTGTGGGTTAGTTTTATATCATTTTGTTTACATGTTTGTGGGGTTAATTTATTGGAAATGTTTTCTGTTCTTTTTCTAGTCTAAGGTGCACATTAGATTGGAAGAAAGACACAAGTCGTTTTTATTTCTTTACTTTATTTAGAAGTTGTGTTAATTCTCATACCTTTGACTCTGGGTTCATGGCTGCAGCATGGTTCTGGGGGGCGTGGTCTAAGAGGGTGTGCAGCTTTCCTGTTTCCCTTTTTATTTGATCCACAGTAATTATGGGTAATGTAGGCTTGGTTCATTTATTAGGTTTGCAGGGAGGGTTTGTGTTATGTGTTATGTGTTATGTGTTATGTGTTGTGTAAATTGTTTATTCTTGTTGTTGCTTTGGGTATTATTTTACTTATTGTTAGGTAAAATAATTTACTTTCATGTAAAGTCATTTATCTAGCTTGTTTGTTAATTATGGTTTAGATTTAGTTTTAGTTAAATGGTTTGATCCTCTGGGTAGAAAAGGCTGCATCTCTGTGTTTTTGAGAGAGCTGGCTGGGCCTCTCCGTGAGGAGGGTCAGCTATGGTGTATGGCAATTCAAAATAAAGAAGTTTTTGTAGAAATGCAAGCATTGTCTCCTGCTTTTCTGGTCACGTCCCCACACCGTACATCACCAGTCAGCAGTCCGTCTCTCTTTCGCAGCTCTGCTTTGCCAGTCCTCTTATGCGGCCTCTCCATGCCACTAACTGGAACGCAACACAGGTGATTGTAATTTGCACTTGACCCACTTACTCACATTTCGACTCCCAACTCTCTCTCTCACTGCAGACCTCGTTTTGTGAATAAGCGGCCCATCACACAGAGCAGCCTACACTTGGGTTAACGCCTGCTGGAACTGCTCTGTCCATTGTACCATATCCGATGCTTCCTTTGTAGTGAGATCAGTCAGCGGGCTCGTGAGGTCCAAATAATTAGGCACAAACCGCCTGTAATATCCTGCCAGCCCCAGGAACTGTCTCACCTCCTTTATGGTCTTGGGTCTCGGACACGTCGCAACGGCTGCAGTTTTATTCATTTGGGGACGCACCTGTCCGTAATTCAAGTGGAAGCCCGGAAATCTGACCTCCACATGCCGTTTTGGGTTCCAAAACTATCGGGCTTGCCCAGTCACTGGTGGATTCCTCTTTTACCCCCATTTCAAGCATCGGCTCTAATTTCGTCTGAACTACTTTTTCTTGTGTTCATGTAAATGATATGATATGTCCTACTGCGTACTACCACACCTGGCTCTGTCTCGATATTGTGCTGTAGGAGGTTCGTTCGACCGGACGGGGGCGAGAACACATCGGCAAAATCTGCCTGCAAACTGGCTACGTCAGCGAGCTGGGATGGGGAGAGGTGATCCCCTCCTGGAGCCAGAGCGAGAGATTGTAATTTGGCATTCACTTCTGGCCTGAGATCTTCCTCTCCACTCACTACTGTCGCCAGCATCACTGCGTCCACCTCACACCACTTTTTCAGGAAATTGAGGTGGTAAATCTGACGTGCTCCGCTCCTATTCGTTCGTTTTACTCATAATCGAGATCCCCGACTTGTCTGTGACCTCAAACAGCCCTTGCCACTTTGCAAGTAATTTTGAACTTTTTCTCCCGGTGTAAATTTGCTTAATTTAGTTCCCCTGTTTTAAAGCCAGCTTTGCTTGTCCTGGGCCTGTAGCAAATTCTCATAGGACAGCTGCCCCAGTGCGTGGAGATTTGGTCTCAGGTCCATGCCATATTGAATATCATTATTGCTCTGAGAAGGTCTGCCCTCCGAAATCTCTCTCAGGATTCTTAGAGAAGCTTGAAGGGGAAGGGCTTGATGGACCTCCCACACAGCAAACAAGTGAGGTTCAAATCACTTATCCCAATTTTTGGAGTCATCGTGAACGAACTTACTAATCATGTTTTTTAATGTGCAAATAAACCGTTCCACAGGTGAAAGAGACTGGTGCTAATCGATTTAATGCCCAATAACTCATCGAGTTCATGTACCGTACATTACATGAAGGCTGTGGCTTGGTCCGTGAGGATCTCCCGGGATCCCCATGTGAAAGATTATTATATAAACAGTACGTCGGCCACACTCTTGGATAAATTCATTGTCAACAAATGGAAATACAGTTTAACATGAGGAAAGTGGTGAGAAAAACAGATACACATAATACACCATAGACAAAACTTGCAACAGGGTAAAATAATCCAGCTCCGGCAATCAGCCATCCATTGCTGGATTCGGGGAGCTGAAAAAGATAAGATTGTGATTGTTTAGTCAGGAACCCGTGTACCAAATGTCACGGCAACCCTCATAGTCCATTGTTAATTCTGATCTCCTATACCATAAATTTTCCTTTCCATAGCTGTTAAGATCTCCCTGATAACAACCATATTTCGATTAATAGTCTCAGTCTCAATGCTGACCGCTCTTCCTATGGCTTCAATCGATATAGGCAGCCTTGTGAGGCTTTGAACAGCTGTTCCCGTTTTATGAATTCTTCGATAACCCAGGGCAAAGCCTAATCCAATCAGCACAAGACCTGTTATCATGGTTCCGAATAGATAGATATCTTCGATGTCCTCCATGGAAAGAGCTGCCAGACACACGATCCGCCATCTCTCCCACCCGTCCATCGTGTAGTCAGCTGTGAACGTTCCGTCAGGGCAGACAGGTTCCCCCGAACCCAAGCTTCTCGTCGAGAAAATGGTGTCAATTGCGTTGAGGGACCAGTTGATCAGATCCATAATTTTCCAAGTTTGGAGAGCAGTGCAGAGAGAGTCTCTCAATAGATGAGACGAGACAAGAGACAAAAGCAGGGAAAATAAGGGCAAGGACGGGGAGTGAAAAAATGCGACCGCCTCCGCTGAGAGCCAAACAAGAATGCTCCGAAGCAGCACTGGAAACCAGGACTATTGCAAATCAATGTCCTTTAGCTGACCGTTCCAATGGCACGTTGAGGTCCATACCAATCCGCTCGAAGGGGACCTACACTAATAGAAGAGGGCGCAATGGCGCTTTTGGGGAGGCCAGAGGATATACCAACTGACATTCGCGAAAAGAGGCACAACACCTACCCGGCCAAATGTATCAGGTCAATATATGTTTGAGTGTTGTTGTTTGCCCTAAATGTCCCGCCATGGGGTTATAATGAGCGGCCTGGAACAGCATTTACGGACGGCTCTGTGGTACCAACAAGTGGGTTGTATCTTCCTTTGTTGAAGCATTTTGGGCTACTCGATACAACCGGTCTTTTATAATAGCAAATAAGGGTAGAAAATAGGCTGACTGACAACATACCGGACCTGTTCAAACAAATTCTTTAGTGACGCATTCCCGGGACTGTTCCAAGGGAAAGTCGCTCCGAGAGGATCAGCCTCCCAATTCTGCTCTATTCCCTTGGTTCAGACTCCTTCAGACTCCCGCCTTCACGAGCCCTCCCTCCCCCTGCTCCTTTATTTACCAAGGGACATAAATATCCCAATAATTCTGTAATAGCAGGCCAATTGGTCCCCCGAGTTAGCGGATGTCGTAGGTGAGGATTAAAGGCAGAGTAGATCATTTGGAAAATGCTAAGGTTTGCCTGCTAGCAATGCAATCATACAATCCCTCCCTTTCTAGAAACACCATTCAAAGCCATACCTCCTCCAAAACACATGAGCGTGTGCACAGACCAGAAGCTGTTGGATCGGTTCCAATGAAGTCATGGCACATTCACCAATGAGAAAACATTACAGTACAAAGTGAATTACATTACTACAATAACGGACATCTCCAGGTACCTGCTCTCTGTCCGCCATTGACCTGCTGCCTGCACACCGCACATGAATGTGCTGATGACGTATGATGTCTGCATGAACAGGGTGCGCAGTGTGAAGCAAAATAAGCTGATTGAAAAAATACACATGATGTATCATTGCCCTCGACCGTGGGCAGTAATTGGTCCAACGTTTTTTGACTCTACGCCTTTCACAGAAGATATATAATTATAAAAATACCAATGTTTTGCTTTACTTATTGATTGCTATCAGGATGTTAAGAGACTTCCAACCACCATGAAAAGTAAAGTTTCTGGAAAGGATTGACTGCTCAGCCTTTAACCGCCACTTCCACTCAACGTTTTTCCAATAAAATTTTAAACAACAGTCATTACAGGATATTTCACCACATTCCTATGCACACACCGCAACCTGAACCAAGTGGCTTGTATCCAATGCCTCGAACTGAACCAGGCTGAGTCCACCAGAGTATGGCATGTACACCCCTTTATACTCGCAGGTATTTGGTACAAGCCAGCCTGACCGGGTGAAGCCTACGGAGCATCCGGAACCTGGATTATTGTCCCCACATCCATCAAGTGACAGCTTTCCACAAAATGGTCCAGGTCCCCATGTCAGCAGACTGGCCCACACCTCCCCGCCGCCCTAGTTGCAGGAAGTGGGGCAAGCGCAGGGCGTGGAGAGAGGGCAACAGCTGCGTTGTCAGTCCCCATCGAAGTTGGCCCTGCCCCCCTGGGCTGGGGCTCGAGTAGGCCATGAAGGATGGGACCTGAGGAAAGGGAAAGGTTTATGGGTAGAGTGAGAGGGAAAAACCGTAGGAGAGAAGAGTGAAACAGCTGGAGGGGGCTCGCCGACCCGGAGCACACCACCATCTGATCCTCCACCAGTTGGATGGCCGAGTCTAGAGACGCCGGTCGGTGGTACTGGACCCATTCCACCATTTTCCTGGGCAGGCAGGTGATGAACTGCTACAGTACCATGCGGTCGAAGATGTCATCAACGTCGCTTTTCACGGCTAGCAGCCATTGTTGTGCCAACATGCTGGGTGATGGCTTTCTTTAGATTTTCAAAGACCAGGAGGTTCTGCACAGGCAGTGCCTGGGCAGCCAGCTGTTCATCCCCCAACAACAAGGGTAACGGGTGTAAGGTCCTTTCCTGTCATGGCCACCTGCTGGTCTCTGCTACTTTCTCAAAAAGGTCAAGAAATGCTTCGGGATCGTCTTGTGGCCCCCTTTTGTTCAGCGACAGATTGTCAGGAGAGGCTTGCTGAGCTGCTGTCTCAGCTCGATCCCCCTGGTCCATCCATCTCCGGACATCTCGTAATACTCTTGTTGCACCTTGTAGGATCTTGGGCAGATCAAAGGTGACCATTTGGGGTCGTTAACAGCTCTCAGTAGCAAGCCTAACCGGTGCCAGCAAGTCTGATCCAACTGCTCTCTCTTAAGCATCCTCCATTTGGTCAGGATAGTTTCTAACACCTCCCTTGGACTTCAAAGTCCCAACGGGAGGATGGGGTGTCTTGTCACTATAGATGGAGACCAGATGTGTTAAACAGGAATGAGGGCAAATGGTCAGACTAGTTTGAATGTTCCCTCTTTTTAACCACACAAGAATAGTTTAAAACGGGTTTAAACCTACATCTTCACATTGTATCTTTGTCCCCATGTTAATCGGCCTCGCCTATAATCTCAAAAGCATGTGTGTTTAAGTGTATTCTCTTTATATTGTCATTCTTGTACAAACTTCAGGTCAATGTACTTATAACCACGGCATGTTTTATATCTAAATGTTTCTCTCTTCATTACTGGAAAGATGATGTATAGCACAATAACGTGTTTTCGATCCTATCGATTTTATGTCATTCTAAGAGTTTTACAGCACCAAACCTCTAAGTGATCCTGAATGCAAATGAGCTACTAAGCAAAACAAAGAAACTTTGTTTCCCTCCAAAATCAGCTCATCAGATTGGATAACTCACTTTGAAGGGCGTGAACCCGTCAAGCTTAAAACAGCCGTAAACTGAGCTATCGATGCTCGGCTCATCTCGTGTCCTCGCGCTCCTGCCCGGCACGTCACCGAGACCTGTCTCTCCCTTGGAGACAGTTCATCAGGCAGTTTACATCGGCTAACTTCGTCCTACCTTCGTCAGCCAATCCGGCTCCAAGAAAGAAGTAGACGGACTCACCCGCTTGCTTTGAAACCATCAGGACTCATAGAACCTTTTCAACGCGCACAGAACTCAGCACACTCAGGGAACCAATGCAAGTATCAACTATATCCTAAATAGCTGCGTTTAAGATGAAACCCCTTTTTATAAAGGAGATTATCCTCGATGGTTCATGCAGATGTGAATAGCTGTTTGTAAAACTGCCACTCTTTGTCTATTTCTTACCTTTCTTTACTGCATTCATGTTTCATGTTTTGTTTTTTAGCATTTGTCATTTTGTTAGTCAATCGTTTGTTTCCCCTTTAGTGTAGTCAATAAACCCGCATTTGTTTTCTACAATTTAACTGTTGCTGTGTTGGTTTATCGCATATTAGCGTCACTTAAACTGCTTTGATTTCGTTATAATTTCTGGAGCGGTACTGTACAGTAAGAGTGTTATGTTTCCAGGGCCAGGAAAGTAATATTTCTTAGATTTGATATACGATCTGCGGATCACTCGCTGGACGAGTGAATCTAGTTTGTCGCTATTATTAGATCTGCCGAATCCGATAAAGTGTATAAGATAGGTATAGTTAATCATCATTAATTATCCGTATTTTACTGTGATCAAACTCATAGTTTTCCCCGAAATACACTACAACCTGTAGAATGGCCTGGAACCATTGCACCTGCTCAGCCTGTAAATCCAGTAGGGCCTATAATCAAGGAATTTTAATAACAGAATCAACAAAACTAAAAAAAACTATGTAGTATATCTCTATCTCTCTCTCTCTATATATATATCATATAGTCCAAGTCAATCTTAGAAAAGGTTCAAAAAGTAACCTTGGTAACAGCCATGGTTCTAATTTGAACCCTTTTGCCATGATAGAGGTTCTAAAAAGAACTTCTAACAATATACCAAATAACATAGGGTTACTTATATAACTTATTAGTTCAACTTTGAACCTTTTTGATTATATGAAGTTCAAATGTAAACTTTTAAGGGGTCATATGACACGGCTAAAACAAATATTATCGTTTGTTTTACATGTAATGCAATGTGTACACACGTTTTAAGGTTCAAAAACGCCGTATTTTCCACATACCGTGCTTGATGGTATCTCGTCTTTACCCCATCTCTCTGAAACGTGCAGATTTTGTACAAAGCTCATCGCTCTGAAAAGCGAGCTGTGTTATGATTGGCCATTTAACCAGTGTGTAGTGATTGGTCGAATACTGCAAGTGTGTGACGGAAATGTAACGCCTCTTGCCATATATGGAACATCAGGTTACAAAGCAATTGTACTCACAAGTACGTCCACCTTACTTGCGTATACATTTGGGCTGTCTTAGTCAAATCATACCACAAACTGACATAGATTTTTACAATTTTATGTGTCTAAAACCTGCAGGACAACACACCAAAGTCACAGAAAATATGACCCTTTAAAGTTTTTTCTAAATCTAAAGGTTCAATCGCTTCTAGAAGTGTAGATAACTTAAAGAAAGCTAACAAATACTTAAAATAAATTGGTGGCATGATTTTGTTTAGCTGCATATGGATCCTCTCCCAGTCTCTCCATCTTCTTAGAGTTACAGAAAACCAGACCAACAATGGATCCGGCAGTCATCCTTGTCCGCATAAGCCCTGGGTTAGCGTATGCTTGAGGACCACACCAAAGATTTTTTGGACAATAGTTGTCATCATTCAGATCTTATAGGATTTGCATTGATCAACTTTTTTTGTTATGGACACCTCACACGTTATGCTCCTCGAGAGACACTGCAGAAGTTTTTGCACTTTCGTTGCTGGGTCACCTTAGTGGGTGTTACGGAGGAGGAGGTCTCCCCTAACATTTTTAAAGGGGGCAGTAGGCCTCAGGCGCCACTGGCCAAGGAGCCAGGCCAATCAGGGAGGCCTGCATGTCCACGCTGAGGACGGCTAGTCCTGATTTTGTACCGGCCACCTCTGCAGAGCCTGACTTCAACACTCGTGAGCTGGTCCCAATCTGGTGTTCCCAAGTCTGATGGTCCCAAGTCCACTGGACCCAGACATCTATTCCTTGTCATCAGTGCTCCCAGATTTGGCTTCGTCTTTGTGGTGTGTTTGGGGCACACACTGCTGGAAGGTTCCTCCAGATGTCGTTATAGCCACACCAGAGCATTCCCAGAGAGACAAAAAATAATCTGTTATATTATTATTATATAATTATTATTACTGTTTTGTGTTGTCCTCCTGAAATATAACATGTTGAGTAATATTAAGGAGATGTTTAAAAGGTTTACATACCTTTTTCTTTACATAAATATGTACATTAAATATTTATGCATAACTTCACATAAATAAAAAATGGCAAAATTGTACCTTGAACACTAAATTCTCTCCATGCTAGTTGGATCTGTGAGCTGTAGAGATATCTGAAATTACCATTCAACTGACATTTTCCAAGCATTTGGCTTTGTTGCAGAAAATTTGTCTATTTTTTGAAGAACGTATTTCCTGCCTTGTTTCATCATTTCCTGCTCAAGGAACAAACAGCACATGCTCTTTGGGGTTTTGTTAGAACAATGCATGCAGCACCATGGAATTACTTTCTGTTTATCATGGGGCCATCAGCCGAGAAATGTGTGAAAAGCGCCTGTGTGAAGTGGGCAAAGATGGGAGCTATTTGATTCGAGACAGTGAGAGTGTTTCTGGGTCATACTGCCTCTGTGTTCTGTAAGTTCTTGTGAAATCTCTGCACTTCTTTATGCTTCAATAGACAACTTGAATATTTTAAATGTAATAAAATGTTTTAGTGAAGTACATTAGTTAACATGGACTAACAGTATTTCACAACTACAGCATTTAATTAGTTTAAGCAATTTAACTCTAATTCTAATCTTCAACTTTTTATAATTAAAATAAAATGTTTGTGTAAAAATACTTTATTTTACTAACAGTTAATGTACAATGAACAGTTTTAAAGAATGGAAATTTTTACTAAAAAGATGAATACATTCTGTATAAATATATTGTTAATACTGGTTGATAAATCACATCCGCTACCAGATCAAACTCAAGTGTGATTTCTACTACCAGCACCATGCAGCTTATTACATTGACAATTGTCAGTACATACATGCCCTCTTCACTTTACTTCATGTGTGTTTTGCAGGTGTAAAGGCTTTGTCTACACATACCGTCTCCAGCAGGATGCAGCGGGCTCCTGGGCAGCTGAGGTAGAAGACATTTTAAGCATAAATTCATACACACAATGAAAACTCATCTCATCAATGGATAAAATGCAAAGATATTAAGTTATTGTCATTGTTAGTAAATACTGTGGTTATTTGCATGAAAATTTCTGGAAAATGTGATTTAGGGAACCATTCAATCAATTGTAATTTTTTATCAAATCTCAGGCGCTAGTTCGAGCTAAAATAGCAACTTTGTTGATTATTGGTCAACAGAGAATGGTCTTTAAATGGCTGATTTCTAACCTTTTACTACAAACAATACATGAAGAGTTTGGTTCCAGTATGAGATATATATTTTTTTAATTAACTGTTTTTATTCGGTTTAGTTTGCTGTATTTTTGTAATTATGGCTTAAATCAAAACAAACCAACTGCAGTTTGATTGATACTAATTGGAATGCTCACAAAAAAACATGATTAAAAAAAAATCAAATCCGAGTTATCTCATTTTGGAACCAAACTCTTCATTTGATTCTCGATATCTAGTTTCTGCCTTTCAAGACACTATTTTTTAGTTATTACTACTATCCCTTAGGCTAAACCAAGGGTGTTACATTACGGTCATGGTTTTTAAAAAAGGGAAACATCACAGCAAACTGACAAATTGTTTATCGAACCAAGAAAAAAAGGATCTGGATAAAAAAACATTTTTAATTGACAGTTTAAATAAAATGTATATTTAAAGAGAACCCTTGTAGTTAAAAGTCCTTCATCATTCAATTAAGAGTGTTCAATTTTCGAGAATAAATTATTAAATGTTTGTGGTCACTTGACTGAAATGTTTTCTATTTTAAAAACTATGATAAGAGTATATTTGTTGTATAAGTATTGGCAACCAAACAACGTTTGCCCCCATTGGCTTCAGAAACTAAACCACTGATAGAGTTCTAAAATTATCTTCCTTTTTCACAAAAGGCTAAGTCATAAAAAAGTTTTAAACCACTTGAGGGTGAATAGATGATTTTTTTTTCTTTTTGGGTGAACTCTATTTAATGGAATCAGCAATAAATCAAATAGAGCACAAAATACCTAAGACCCAATTGTAAATTGAGCACAGACTCATCAAGTTCATCAAGACATATTTTTCAAACAAAGTCACTGTAAAATATTTATATAAATTAAATTAAGTCATCACATTCTTGCCATATAAATAATATTTTTTCCATGACTTTTTGTCTTGTTTGACAGACGGCACCAGGTCAGAATAAACGCTTGTTCCGAAAAGTCAAGAATTTAATAAGTGCCTATGAGAAACCAGACCAGGGCATTGCTTTCCCCCTCATCTACCCTGTAACTGTCCAGAACTACCGTCAAGACCAGAACATTCAGCATAACCAACCGTAGAATAATGAAACAACATACAAGCATGTTGAAATATGCATTGTGTCCAATTTTTTGTGCTTCGATATAATACTAAACGTTTTGTATACATAACCAGTGCTGTACTGTAGCTATGTGTGTTTATATCGTTAAACCATAGTTGTAAAAAATGCCACCTTTATTTATGTATAAAATGTGCATAGTGTTTTGAGGCTATTTCATTTAAAAAATAAATCCTTTACTTTTAAGGTGACATTCAGTCCCTTTCCACCCATGATTCCCCCATTTCCAGTCCTGTTTATATGACTATTATGTAAAAGTGGTTCATCAGCATGTTTGATAACATTCAAATTACTTCATAGTACAATTTCATAGTACAAAAAGAATATTATGTTAAAAATCTCTCCATACAACATATTAACCAATTTACATTTTGAAAATAAAAAATTGTCACTGTTCCAATATTGAAACACCAAGGTTTACTTTAATATTTCACAAGTAAACTCTAATCCAATCATAGCAAACTATATAGGACTATAATTAGAAAGACTCTAGAATACACTTCTGACCAGTGTTTAACAAAAATAAATAAGAGTAGTAATTTATTAATTTATGACAAGAGTGAGCATAAAAACTATTAAATGCTGCTAAATGTCACAGTTCCAGTGGAACACTAAGGTTATACAATATAATTCAATATTAATACTGACAAACTATAAATCATTGGAAAGCTCTAAGAAGGTAGTTTTTATATTTCAGAACTGTTCTGCAATAGAAGTCACTTAGGAAAAGTGATTTTCTCCAATGTCACTGGGCCCATTTGGTACCATTATAAATATAACATATTTTATTGTAAATCTCAAATAAATCTCAAAAACTTCTATATCATTGGAAAGCTCCAAGAATGTCCTTCTTATGTATAATGATGAAATGTATTAATTTGTCATATGTATGCAGCAAACCATTGGAGCCTATATGACACCTAGTGGCAGTTGTTGGTGTAATGATAAAAGTATCCCAGAAACCATTTTTTATATTAGCCTTCAAATTTGAAAGTATGTCTTTAATTTTCTGGTGTTTTTATAAGATATATATAGAGATTTTTTTGTAAAATAAAACAATGTTTATTTATTTGTTTCTATTAATGTACATTTAAACTACTATACTTATTTTTTATAGTCTCTTCTATAACATAAGACCAATATTGGGTCTTTAGATATAAGCATTCCAGAGTTAAACTCATTTAAAAGTTTAAATAACTTTTAAGCCCCACCCTAAAAAGGGGGAAGATGATAAAATATCCAAACATTGGGCCTCATTCATGACACACAAGCAGAACGATTTTTTGTGTAATAAATTTGAGGATTCATGAAAATGTTCGTAATTTTCTAAATGTTAGTTGGTACTGAAAAAATGTACACCTGCTCAATACCACGTGTGAAATAATACGTGAAACAGCACATAACGTTCTTTATTATTTTAGACAAACTGATGATACTACATTTTGATGCACTATGTATCATAATGACATTTCAACGATGGAGAAGTTAATATTATTACTGCATTTCATATTCAGTAATTTTCTTCAAAAATAACATACTAATAACAAGTAGGCTAACTGTTGCTGATATTTAAAAAAAACAGCAACCAACGCATCTCCGGAGTACTCGAAAGCTGGTCATTTTCAGAAGAGCACCAGGTATTATTATTTTAGCTGTCTAAACACTTTGCTGGACACATCAATTGATTAATTTATTGGTAAGCATAAAGCCCATTATACTCTTATCCAGTCATGCAATACAATTTTGCCAAACCAGAATAAAGTCCAGAGGAAACGTCTTGGTTACGTATGTAACCTCAGTTCCCTGATGGAGGGAACGAGACGTTGTGTGGAGAACGATAGATGGGGTTCGCCCTTGAGAACCAATCAACTCTGACTACTATAGAAAAGGGGCGAATGAGTTGCAAATGAATTTTCATTTGGTAACCTTCCAGTGTGGTGGTCGGGAGGTTCCAGAGCTTTCTTGGAGAAAGATGGGACACGGACGGAGGCCTTAGCTCTCTACTGGCGAGAGGCCGTCCGGCTCGGGTTTACACCGGTTAACACAACTTCCTTAATCAGGGATGCGCTGCAGAGGCCACCTCCTACCCGTGGGGAGGAATATGGTGGATATAGGTATGGTCTCGTCCTTTGAGGAGAACGCATGGAACATGCGGACTGAGTAGTTAACCGCGAGGTGGCGGTCCACCTGGGGAAGCTCATGGGTTACCAAGAGTGGGAACCATTCTCATGAGGAAACATCAGACGGAACAGCCCGCGGAGGGGGTGTTACAGCGTCCGGTAGCACTAGGTCCGGTAAGAGCCATCTGTGATAGGTCATATGGTGTCCTGGCATAAGGGGGAAGGCTGCTCTGCCCAGCCAACCCCCAGGGGATGCTTGCTTAGTGATGGATGGAATGCCTGTTCTTAACCAGTGTTTGTTAAGAAGGAAGGTTGGTGAGGTATCAGTTTCTTAGCCATGTGTTTGGGTAAGAAAATAGGTAGATAGCACACTGACCCAACCTCTTGGAGGGTGGGCAGGTGCTTTCGCAGGCATACGCCCCCACGGATGCCAGTCCTATATGCGCCACGCAGGACGTGGGCTGACACCGGGTTTATGCGAAGGTTGTTAACCCTTGCAAAGGTGTTTGGGCGTAACCCAACCCCTAGCACTACAGATGTCTGCTAGAGAGGCGCTTCTGGCCGGTGCCCAGGAGGTGGCTATACCCCATGTGGAGAAAGCCCTCACTGCCAATGGGCATGGGAGATTCTGAGATCGGTATGCCGTCGTAACGGCATCCACGACCCAGTGCGGCAGCCTCTGCTTGGAGACAGCCTTCCCCTTCTGCTGTCCTCCAACACAGACAAGGAGCTGGTCAGAGCTACTGACGCTCTGCGTGCGGTCCAGGACACAACACGGATGGGGTTGGGTCTTCCTCCCCGATGGGGAGCACCTGCAAGTCCACCACTTGGTCCCAGAAGGGAGAAGAGGGAACTTTGGGCATGTATCCGGGCCTGGGTCTCAAGATAACGTGAGAGTTTCCAGGGCCGAATTTAAGGCAATCTGGGCACACAGAGAATGCTTGGAGGTCCTCTACCCTCTTGAAGGAAGCAGCGCCAACAGGAGGGCCTTCTTAATCGTCAGGTGAGGAAGATCGGAACCTCAGAGGGGCTCTTGGACCCACGTTAGGGTCCCAAGAGGGTATGGAGCGGAGATGAGGAGGATTCCGCCCTCTAAGGAACCTGGTGACCAGGTTGTGCTGCCCTAGAAACTTTCCATCAACTGAGCTGTGATGAGTGGCGAAAGCGACTACATACACATTCAGTGTGGAGGGGAGATGTTAGTCTCCAGTCTCTTAGGAAGGACAACACGATCCCGATCGAGGACCTCAGTGGGTCTTCTCATTGAGAGAGACACCAGGACGAGAAGAGGCGCCATCTAGAGGCGTATAACCACCTAGTAGATGAGGCCTTAGCCTGGGTGATGGTCTCCTCCATAGAGGGGGAGTGGCCATCTCAGGATCTCAGTTTGCACCACGCTCTGACCTCAGGAACCACGTATCCCCGGGTTAGCACGGCTGACATCACTTCTGTTTCCTCCTGAGCTCGACAGCTGGGGGTGGAGCTCGGATTCGTCAGAGTCGGATACCAGTCTCCCTCCGATGCTGCGAGCGACATCTCATCTATGTCACGCATCGTTTCCGAGTGCGTGCCTGAGGATCCGGACGGTATCCCACCGCCGGTTGGGGAACGTTCAGGAGAGCGAATCGGGGTGCGATCGGCTCGTGAGCACTTGGCTGGCGGGATTACGTTCGCAGAGGTCCCCACATCACTAACGCTGCCAATACAGCCAAACTTCGGGGCCGTAGCCACCGATGTCACGGCCTGGGTAGCAGACGAAATGGTGGCTGGCAACCTCTGAATGACAATCTGCCCGCAAGATGTGTCAACGAACGCTGCTTCAGCGTGCTGGACGCCCAGACACCTAATGCAGCGATCGTGTCCATCCCCCTCCTCGATGAGGGTGCCGCACCCAAGAGAACAGCAGGACATGCCGCGCTGGAGAATGCTCAGTCCTGAAAAGGATCTTTTTAGAAAAAATCTCTAACACCTCCAGAACCGCTGAGACGCCCAGGGGAAGGTCGCTGCAGGTAGGAACGATCTGCTGCTCTACGTCATAGATCCGGCAATGTGGAAGAAGAAGAATTCATTGAATTCGTTTTGTTCGTAGTCATGAGCGAAGGCTCTGAAGAACAAAAGGTAAATGAATGCATTTCATTCGCCAAATTTCATTGGACTTTACTATAGAAGTCAAGAGTTGGTTGGTTCTCAAGGGTGAATCCCATCTGTCGTTCTCGAGCCCATAGAACTGTACATGAGAAAGTTGTGAAATTTGGCACACATATACAGGGGTTAAAGAAAAAAAAATCCTGAGCCTGAACTTTCTTTTTGCGGGATTGCAAGAGTAGACACATACACAGGATTATTTGTCAAACAAAAAATACCATTATTTCCTTTGAAAATAACTAGTGACAAAGCGTTTCTGAGCTTCTCAGACAGACATTTCATAAACTTTGATGGTATGTGTATGGATCACAGAATGACTCTAAAGAAGTGGAGGCATAATTATAACCCACAAAACCATAGTTTTATGCGAGTATGGTATACAAAAACATACCAAATTCAACCAAATTCGTCATAATAAAAATCCTACTTTATAATAAGACGAATAAGACTCACATTTTAGTGCGATATGTAGTGCGATAAAGCGATATGTCATACAGTTTTGTAAACTATTTTGTTCTCTAGTAGTAATGTAATCATTAATTTCATAGGTATTAATGGTGATGATATGGAACAAATCACATCCACAACCCATAGAAATTAGATCACAGTTGGTCAAAGCAGGTTAGCATAAATGCAGAGCCGGACAGTAACGGAGTAAATTTACTTGAGTACAGTACTTAAGTACAATTTTGAGGGATCATTACTTTACTCGAGTATTATTTTTGGGGAGTACTCATGACTTTACTCAAGTACATTTGAGAGGCAAATATTGTACTCTTTACTCCGCTACATTTCTATCCATAACAGTGAGTACCCGTTACTTCTTTTAAAAATAAAAAAAGGAAAAAATATTTTTTTTCAATTTGTTGTTTCCCTCTCAAACATGATTGGATTGTGCAGGCGCCACTTATTGGGACAGCCTATCAGCAATCACCTTCAGTTTTCCGCCAAAGTCAACTCCATGGTCAGATTAAGATAAGAGAAGATGGATTAAGAAGAGTAAAACGCAGCAGGTCCATCCCGGGAATGTGCCAACCCGTGGCCCCACCGCGACAGACTATTTAATTTTTCTGAACAAGTTAATGATAGTTTTCGCTTCAAGTGTTTGCTCTATTTACCAAAACAGAACTTCATCACCGCCTACAAAAATTCATCCTCCAATTTGCGGAAGCATGTCAAGGTACGTACATTGAAATAAACTTACTTACATTTCTAAAATAGATTCTAGCTATAGAAAAGTGTACTAAATGATTGGCTAGCTGCGATAATGCAGCTTTTTACATTCTCGGTTACGTTTGATTAGTCGAAGCCACATGCAACCGCCAATTTGCCAGTTTCAGGCTAACTTTGTCCTGACAATAGTTAGCATAAGCCGAGGAAAGCTAATCGTGTAACATAGATAATCAACTGAAGTCCTTTCAGATAAATTTCTTGACATGCCCCTGACAAATAGAGAGAGCATACAATGTATCTTTTCTAGTCTGAGCTCGAGTGCGAAACGTCTTTTTTACCATACAAAAAATGTAAAAGCCTAGTTAGTTCAGTTGTAGAAGGTTGCTACTACTCTAGTTGCAATCAGGGCATTTATTGCATCAACAAATATTAAAAACTAATATTGAATCATGCTGCGTTCACACCAAACGCGGATAAAGCGTCAAACTTGCGTCTACCGCGTCTAGTTTGCCGCTTGAACATTTTGAATACATTCGCGCGTCCCAGGCGAAATCCGCTTCTTGTGTGAAGGGCAAGTGCTAGGCGGTTGTCTGTTTGCAAGAAAGGCCGCGAAATTTCAAAATACTATTGTTATTGTGTCACGAAATGTAGTTTTAAGAGTTGTTCAGTCGAGAATGTCGTTTTTTAAAGCTCAAATCTGTGGTTTAATTATAAAAATAGCGCCTATTTAAAATTTTGATCTGACGTTTTCAGTTTGTGAGATCCAAAATGTGAGATGAAAATGACTTGATTTTACTTTCAATTCCTTTTACATTCTCCAAGGTATTAACTTTAACATTTTTCATAACTCCATGTAGGATGTTTCTGTACATAAATGTAAGCACTGTGGCAGTAGTAATGCATTATTTAGAAAATGTACTCTTGATACTCAAGTACTTTTAAAAACAAGTACTTCAGTACTTTTACTTAAGTAGACATCTGACTGTAGTACTTTTACTTGTACTTGAGTAAAATTTAGCAAGAGGTATCTGTACTTTTACTCAAGTAATGAAGCTGTGTACTCTGTCCGCCTCTGCATAAATGAGCCCTCAAAAAAGCAAGAGTGATCAACTTTTTGAGCTTGATTGTATTTTTTAATAATGATTAGTGGTGGCAGTTTTATTTTCCATTTTCAAACCCCTATTTTGCACTTCAAACTGTGAAACGAAAACAATATAAATTCCTTTTAAAGCTACAAAGGTTACGGAGTCAGCAGTGAGTGGTTCTCTTTTCATTTGTTTGAGTCATATCAACCACATAGAATTGCAGGAATATTAGGCTGCTGTCACCACGGGCGCCAAATGGGGGGGACAAGTTAGTACAATTCCAAGGGCCCATGACTGACAGGTGCCCCCAAAATAGGTAAAAACTAATATAAAATGATTTAACCATCATCATTTAGTATATATATTTAAATAATAATAAAATCAATGATCTCTTTGTTTTTGGCAGTAAAAGTATAACATCCCCATTGACCAAAAAGTAAACATCCATATTGACCGACCGCCTGTCACGGTGGGGGGCCGGGAAGTAGAACCCAAGTGCAGGCAGACACACGGATGGTGTTCAGCAGGATATTTATTATACAAAGCAAGACAAAAGGCAAAACAAAAACACACGAGGGGGAAAAGAGGACAGGATAATATTTAAACTGAAATAAGGACAAGGACTCACTAGACTACATACACACTTAGAATTACACTACACTAAACTGACAGGACACGAGGTAATAATAACAATGGACATCGACTTCACAGAACAAATGACAAGGGTAACTCACAAGACAGGATTCCTGAACTAGGGTATAACTCTTAGAAATACGGACAGAGAACAAGGTATAGTACACGTATATTACACGTTTAGTACAATTCACAAGCACAAGACAATGAACATGAGGAAGATTTAACGGGTAACAAACACAGGATGATAATAAGAGGCAGGTGTGGATAATGAGACACTGATGGAAAAGCTATCGAGACAAAAGGGCGGGAAACACCGACGAGACACGGAGAGAGAGAGGATCTCTAATGTCCAACCTCTCTCTCCACAAAGAACCTTAGACTATGTCATGGCTCCGCCCCAGGACCAAGAATAAACAAGACAAGATGGCGGAACCCAAGACATAAGCCCCCCCTTCAATGGACACCTCCAGGTGTTCATCAAGGGGTAGACCGACAAGACAAGACGGATTGGTTCAACGACAAGAACCAGACAGACAGGGTCAACATGACAAAGGGCAGACAAGTGAAACAATAACTGGGTTGGGGTGAGACAGTAGAAACAACAAGCATGGGAGGGGGGTGGGGCTAAACAAGAATTCAAAGGAAGCGGAACAAAAGTGTTGGGACAGGGCGGGACAGTCTTAGTCTGGCGCGGTGCCCCGGAGGGCTTGACAGGAGTTCTGGAGGAAGCCACTTGTCCGTTCCCGGCTGGACTGCCGGAACGGACAAGGGCTGGACAGCCGCCGGACTGGACAAGTGCTGGATGGCCGGCTGGAATGCCGGACTGGACAAGGGCTGGAATGCCGGGCTGGACGGCCGGCTGGGCAGCGCTCTCTGGCGGCTGCTGGACCGGACTGGGTGCCGGCTGCTGGACCGGGCTTGGTGCCATTTTCTGGACCCGGTTTGGTTCCCGGCTGCTGGACCGGGCTTGGTGCCGGCTGCTGGACCGGACTTGGTGCCGGCTGCTGGACCGGGCTTGGTGCCATTTTCTGGACCCGGTTTGGTTCCCGTCTGCTGGACCGGGCTTGGTGCCGGCTGCTGGACCGGGCTTGGTGCCATTTTCTGGACCCGGTTTGGTTCCCGGCTGCTGGACCGGGCTTGGTGCCATTTTCTGGACCCGGTTTGGTTCCCGTCTGCTGGACCGGGCTTGGTGCCGGCTGCTGGACCGGGCTTGGTGCCATTTTCTGGACCCGGTTTGGTTCCCGGCTGCTGGACCGGGCTTGGTGCCATTTTCTGGACCCGGTTTGGTTCCCGGCTGCTGGACCGGGCTTGGTGCCGGTTTCTGGACCGGGCTTGGTGCCGGTTTCTGGACCGGGCTTGGTGCCGGTTTCTGAACCGGGCTTGGTGCCGGTTTCTGGACCAGGCTTGGTGCCGGTTTCTGGGGGGAATCTGGCCGCTTGGACCGTCACATCCCCACGGCGCCCTCCCAAAAAATATTTGGGGCTTGATACCACTGGAACTGGGACCATAGCTTGCTGAATGGGCCTGGACTGTACTCCCCTCCTCGGTTTCTTCTTCCGGGAGCGGCCCACGGGAAGTGCGGCCGGCGGAAGAGAGGCGGTGGGAGGCACGGCTAGCTCCGTGCTGGAGGAGTCGGATGTGCTGTAACGCGATGCTTTGTAAAAAATATTGTATTTAGGTCGACAGTACTGGCATAGACCTGTTTTTTCCAACCTTATTTTTTTCCAATTCTATAACTTCATATTCAAAGCATAAGTGAAGAATAATGCATAAATATTTAACTGAAATAATTGTCATATATTACTAGAAAAACAAATCAAACAAACACAGTGACCCCTGTCTTTTAGCCATGTGTGGTCGGGGTTATCGTTGTATAGTATAGTACACCACTTTTTTTGTTAGGACTACACCACTGGGTCAACGACCAGCTCCTTGAAGGAACCTCTGACCATCCTCTCTCGATCCTCAAATGATGGTGGGTTGACCAGACCCGCGAGGAAGAATGCGTTCATAATGTCCTCTGGGAGAAAGCCCCTCCTCTTTGTCGACGCCTGGGCGTACTCGGCGACAGTCCGATCCCCTGTGGAGGAAATGGGCCTTTTCCCCCCTGGATCATGGTGGTGGTAGTCTGCCACCAATCGGCCAACTATTCAGAGGGACCGCTGACTGCTTGGAATGTTCCAGGCAGTTCAACACTGTCTAAGTGCGCTCTGGGTCCCTGTGTGCATATAACATATCTCACGAGAGCCTCGTCAAGATAGTTTGGTTATCCTGAGGGGAGTGTGGGCAACTTCCACAATCTTCATGAAGACTCGTGTGGAAAGGACCGACCGAAAGGGAGGACTCTATACTGACATGCCCGACCTCTTGAGACATGAAAGTAAGTGTCGCTCAGGTCAATTGCCATGAACCCATCTTTGACATCCGGAGATGTCGAGATGCGCTTCTGCCTAAGCAGCCTGACCTGATGTTTTTCAGGACTGAAATAGTTGGTATGCTGATACTGTGAATATTTGCAAATATAATGATGGCTAACACAGTCTAGAATTTTTTTTTTTGATGACATTGTTTCTGATGACAATGTAAATGATTGCCGTTTCCAACATTTTACCTCTCCCACCATTGAGAGGTAACTGTTGAGTCCTAAAGCAAGCAGAAATGCATAAACAATTACACACAAATAGGTTTGGAAAAGTGATCTTGCAAAATACAACTAACCTGTTGGAAAACTCTAACAATAGATGTCACTGTTTAGCGTTGAAGATTTGGCTGTACAGACCAGCCACTCTCATTGAAAGACCATGATTTACTACATGATCAATTATAGTTAACCTGATCTCATCTGAGACTACAGCTCTTGATCTTATTCTTCTTCCACCACACATACGTATTCCTCTTCATTTTCCTCTTTCAACCACTTCTCTATGTCTGGCCTGGTCCATGTTTTTGTTACAATGCCAATTATTCCTCATTTCTCTTTTTTAGAGATGGAAATGAAATTACATAAAGGAGTGACACGTGTAGCTCTTAAGCTACAATAGTAATCATCTGAGGTTTATCAAATATCATTGTAGAAATACAGAAAAACTGCTGTCTTTGTTTCGTATTACGTTGTTGTTTAAAACTCAAGATTAACAATTTTGAAAAGCGTATGTAGATATGTGCTAATTAGTCTGGAAGTACACAGAATTTTGGCAATTGTTGTGTCTAAATGAAAAAAATCTTGAAATTTGAAAGAAGTGGTCACTGAATGCATTTTGAGCAAAGCAATGATAAATGATCCACAGTTTAGCTCACACATACCACTGTTGTGCTCACTGTGTGAAGTGTTATTCAAAAGTCACCAAAGTATGGAGAAGTCCTGGCAATTGTAAGAAACTGTAAATGTAATATGATGTAAACTTATTTTGTGTGGTGTTCCTCTAGATTATCTTAGTTCCATTATTTAAGTTAAATTCCTTGGATATCTCCCTGGCTTTGGTCTGTGGTACGAACTATTACAATATGAATATTCATAGTGTCCCTTAAAGTGGTTGTGTCTTGCAGAGCTAGAGCTGCAGGCGAACACTAAGATTTAGATTACATCCCACCAAGTACCGCATCATTAAACAAGATTTACAGCATTACTACTTGTAACAATAATGTACCTCTACAGCACATATCTGCAGATAAAGGGGAACAATATGTAAAGTTTAAGGAATATAGGGGTAAGAGTATGAAATAAAATAATATTTATGAGGGTCCTGCATGCTATGTAAACATCCAAATCAAACCGCTCTTGAACTACTTGATTATAGTCACAAATGATCAACATTGATTTTGCACATTTTACACATTCAAAAACACATAAAAAAAATGACACATAGTGACCAACAATCCTATAATCAAATAAAAATTCATCCTTAAGTCAAAACTTTGTCAAATTTACAGTTGACAGAAAGTCTTCATGCTTCATCGTTCCGTTTTGTTTGCGAAGAAACTGAACACATCATTTACCCCTTAGTTTTAAAACACACAGTATAAAAATTATAATTTGACTTATTTATTTCCCAACTTTGCATATTGTTTCCATTACCTACAAATATGTATTGTAGAGGTACATTATTGATACGCTGTAACTTCTGTTTAATTAAGTGGTACATTGCAGTTGAGACCTAAAGCGGACTGTATTGTGATACTACAGTTTGAGATTAAAGTAGTGTTATCTATCTAACTGTCGTCATAGTAAAACTCATTAATGACTCACGGATGAATATTGAAACGCAGTTTATTAAAGGGGCAATCCAAAGACAAAATCCAAAAGGACAGGCATAAAACCAGGGAAAGGTGGTCCATCCAAACACAAAAAAACAAATCAACAGTGCAACGGCAAACTGTGTAATCCAAAAGAAAAAAGGAAAGACCAGATATCCAGACAGAACGCTTAGAATTGCAGTGACACTAGACAAGACTTTGCAATGAGTGACTGAGAGAACCAGGTATAAATAGGCGGACAAGCAACAGTTGATAGGACACAAGTGAAGACAAAAACAGATGTAGCCCTCCCACAGGGTAGAATTTAAGTCTCACTCAATAGCAAGTTATCTAGCGGCATATCTACCCTGGTCCTTAAATTTAAGAATACAAAAACCCACAGGAAAGCTCACAAAATGTATAGATCAATTAACATGTATTTATTTTCTTGGAACTCATTTTCTTTGATCTTTTCTTTCCCTTTCACTTTACTTTCTCGTGAGTGTACAGATAATTCAATAACACTAATTCAACAGTAATACTCTACATCACAACATTCACAATAACCCAAAAGATAAGAAAACGTCATACATCTATGTAATATTCAGTTGTGTGTTTACATTCCTGGGATTTTCAATACACAGTTGGCGTGCTAGTTGGAGATCTTTTAATGCAACAAAGAGTAATCAAGTAACTAGGAGAGAACAGCAATAACTACTTCTCACTCCATAAGGAGATGCGCAGAAGCATCCGTGATGCACGATGAAGTAGATTTATCGGATAGATGAATCAACAACGATTCACACTGATCTTTCTTGAACCAATGATCTCTCCACAACATGAGAACAATAAGCACGATTGTGACTCCAAAATGCACATACCACTGTGGTATCTCAACTTGAATGTAATAAATAATCACAGGTATATTCTTCCGAATTTCAAGATCTTAATCTAATGAAACTGAAAAACTTAATGAGTCTCACGTGGAGCCCTCAAGCAAGTTTTCTTCAATATCTGACTCGCATGTGCCTGAGGATGTGTGGGGCCTCTTGTCAAACTCTCTCTCACTGTTCGTTCTCGTGCAGTGAATGCAAAATAATGTTTACCACGTTCAAAAGATAAGAAAACTCACAACGAACTCCATCAAACTGTCACCCATAAAGTCTGTGAATGTGGCTGCTGGGAACATCAGTTTTTCCTCACGTTGCACTTGCCAGACTTGGGAACAAACTCGATGACGGAATTTGGCTCAGGAATAGATTATTGGCCTTGGCTAAACTCAGGAACGGACTCTAGGACTTGATAAGGCTCAGGAGTGGATTCTCGGGCTTGACTAGATTCAGGAACGGACTATTGGGCTTGACCTGACTCTGGAACAGATTCTTAGGCTTGACTTGGCTCAGGAGTGGAATCTTGGGCTTGACTTGAATCAGGTTCAGGGACCCTCCTGTGGACTGTTTCGGCTGCATTATGTGAAGAAGTCTTCTGTCATAAACTGCTCTGAGACTTAAATGTTTGAGGATCTAAATGCAGCTTTTTTTTTATACAAAAAGGTAACAAATCCAGGGCAGACAGCAAACAATCACAGACTAGATCATTGGCAAAGGTCTAGCAAAGAGGCAGCAAAGAGGCAGCAAAGGCCAATCCATCATCACACATGACAACCGATCACTAACGATGGACAGAAATGTAGGGTGTAACATTAAATGTCCTCGCACTGAATGACAGAATGGTTCAGGTTTAAATAGACGCAGTAAACAAGAAAAAAGGTGTCTAGAAGACAGAGGTGTGACTTTCCAGAATAGTATACATTTATTTGACCAAAACCATCATTAACTAAAATATATGAAAAAATGAATAAAGTAGTTAACCAGTTATTTACCCACAGTTGATAAGAGAGTAAAATAAATCCAGAAGGGACAAACCACACAGCAAATCAGTGCATAATTTGTAATGCAATTGATAAACCCCTCCCAAAAAAACAGCAAAACACACAAATAGTCTGTCCCCCTCTGTTAAGCCTCAATATCACGTCAAATAAATCACATATATAGATACCCAGTAACAAACACAGATACAAAAATAAAATATATATATATATATAAAAATTGGTCCAAGTTGCTTCGCCATACCAGAATACAAGGCTTGTTAGTTCAAGTTTTGGTAACACATTATAATGACTGCACGCTATGAATCATTAGTTAATCATCAGTACATAGTTAATTAATCATTTATGAAGCATTGGCCCCACATTAATATACATAAGTAAGCAGTTTATAAATACAGTTATATATGGTGGCTTAGTGGTTAGCACGTTCGCCTCACACCTCCAGGGTTGGGGGTTCGATTCCCGCTTCCGACTTGTGTGTGTGGAGTTTGCATGTTCTCCCCGTGCCTCGGGGGTTTCCTCTGGGTACTCCGGTTTCCTCCTCTGGTCCAAAGACATGCATGGTAGGTTGATTGGCATCTCTGGAAAAATTGTCCGTAGGGTGTGAGTGCATGAGGGAATGAATGAGTGGGTGTGTGTGCCCTGCGATGGGTTGGCACTCCATCCAGGGTGTATCCTGCCTTGATGCCCGATGACTCCTGAGATAGGCGCAGGCTCCCCGTGACCCGAGGTAGTTCGGATAAGCGGTAGAGAATGGAATGGAATGGAATCAAATGTTCATACTTTATTAAGGATGAATTCATCGTTTCTAAATTAAGGATTACATTACTTACAAACCAGTTAGTTAGGAGTTGTCACTGGTTCATGAGATCATTTAGAAAGTGTAAGTAAATGATTAATAAACTCTTTGAAGGCACATTTATACATCTTATTATTCTGACATATAGTAACAGTTACTTAAATTGTTAATAAATGCTTTTTTAACACACATTCCTGCTGTAATTCATGATTTATTAAGGTAGTTATAAAACATTTAGTAGTTGTTAGATAACTATTTTTGTGAGCTCATCTAAAGTGAGGACTATGTATGCCTAGGACCACCAGCCGGGATAGATTCCAAAATCTAAGGACATGAGTCCCTCAAATCTGTCAACCGCAGAGAAAGTTACAGGCCTGTAAATATATAATATAAATAAATCTCCTAAAGTGGTGCTTCTTAATGTGGTAGGATGGGCAATCGCCCTCCACCTGCCCTCCACCTAATTTAAGGTTTGGCCTATTAGCTGCGACCTGGGTGTATATAATCAGAGGACGTTAGTTGGGTGACGTGCGTCATCATTAATGGTTGCTTATGTCATCATTAATGGTTGCTTACGTCATCATTTATGGTTGCTTACGTCATCATTAATGGTTGCTTACGTGTATAATTTTGTGATGTTTGTCGATTCAGACATCTTTCAGGCAGATAATCCAATTGTAGTGAAAAGGGTTACTCCCTCAAAAGTTAGCTGGCTCTGGTAAAGTTTTTGTTATGCGCTATTAGTTAACAATAGCTTCGCCTACTCAGCAAAGTGACAACCCGATGTGCACCCGGCATCAACAGAAGTTGCTGTCAATCCACCTTTCTTCTTCTTATTGTTTAATGAGTAAAACCTCATCAGGAGCGTTATCGTCACCTACTGCAGGCAGCCATCGTGGCAGTGTATTACATCAGAGCAGATTCTTTCCCTTAAATGCTCTCACAAATGTTAGTTTCCTATAGACGATGGGTTAGGCAGCCGTCAAAGATTACCTTGAACTCTGCATCCCCGAACTCAGTCTCCCTCATTCCCGGGTCCCATGAACCTCCTTGTGGAATCCAAATAGCAAGCGGGCTTGGCGGGTCCATAGGAGCGACTTGGCATCGGCCATAATGTTGCCTAGTGGGCTTGTTTATGGCTCGTTCATTCTGTCATGATTCACTGGTAGGTATAACAGCTTTTTTATGATGCTGGCCAACAACTGAAACAGCTGTACTGTCAGTCAAGGAATATAGCACAAGCTCTCTAGTTGCTGTTAACTGTCATATTAGCAGAAACTTAAAAACAGGCACAAGCAGAGGGTGCTCGCTCTGACCTTGCTCGGTTAACCTGCGACAGCCAACACAAGTTTCTCCGCCATCATTGCAGCCTCAGGACGTTTCAAGCAACTGTAAAGTTACGTCACCCCAGCGGAAACTCAGCCGCTCTATTCATTCGATTGGACAATAGAAAAAAGGTGCATGACGATAACCATGGTATGTTAGGTATGTTAATCAAGACTTTTAATAAACAATGACAAAACACGAAACAAAATCCCATGATGGGGTAAAATAAAAGAACAGCAGGGTGAGAACAGGAAGGGAACACAGGAACATCGACTGACTACACTAGATTAAAAAGGACTAAATACAACACTAGACATGACTAAAACTAACTAAACTAGACTTACTTGGTAATACAAGAAAAGGCGGGTGGCAAGGGGTTTAAATAAGGGATCAAATTAAGAGGGAACAGCTGTGGGGTATGAAATAATTTTTCAGTCAATAAGGAGAAAACGAGGGGCCGGGGACAAAGACGAGAATGGTGAGAATGCATATTTAGTCATGACAACAATAATTTGCCTCTCTCCACACAAAACACGAGGCTCTGTCATGATCCTGCCACTAGATCAAGAGAAACATGACATAATGGGGCTGAATCATAATAGCAAAGGTGGTGTGCATCTTCTTTGTACAGTGTGAACTGCACAGTTACAAAGTCAGGTGGATCTGCTCTGTACTGTGCGAGCAGAGCATATAAAAAGTCATGAATGTTCTAAATTTGCAAGCTTATTAAGTCAGTTATAAAGGCAGGCGAGTCTGCTCTAAACAGCGCAAGCCTATGATTACCGATACACATGACGACAGTGAAACAGCATAGTCATTGACAGGACGGTGGGAAGTTCAATCGAATATTTGTTAGTAAAAGTTTATGCTTTGATAAAAAATGAACCACAAACGAAACATTCATTTTGATGTAAGGGGAAAATCCAAAGTTCTTTTGTGTATCAATTTGAGCAGGTACATATATATTATATAATATTTGTAGTTAATGTGTACTTAATAAGGATTAATGTAAATATTACTTTTTGTTTAAACAATTGGTGGGGAAATTTAATCACAGCATATCCCTAATGAGTACAAGTAATTTCTTTTTTCATATTTTGGATATTTATCAAAAAACTTGATAAACTGTGAAACTTCCAGAATCCATAAAAAACATTGTAAAGTTTTTTTTGGTCAAACTGCTCAGCACTAACAAGATTTATTTTTCCACATGTATTTATAAGAAAATTCACAGCTTAATTTGTGCTCTTAAGGTTTACTAAAGCAAAACACTGCATTTGTATATTACTTTCGTATGCATTTATTTTTCTGAGGGATCCATACCGAAATGACACCATTGCTGACAGCAGCTTGCAGCCTTGTCACACGTGTCAGGTTGGGTGTCTGTGGTTTACTAGTTGCAGTAACAGATGCTGGCAATGCAACAGTTTAAGTGCAAAGGAGAACAGTTTGTGCTCTGCGTTATTATGTGGCTCTATGAATTGCTCTCTGCAGGATTTAATTTGTCTTTAATCTGCACTAAATGTGTAGGGGTAGAAACTTCATATGGCACATGCTTCTATGGTCAGCTTTAAATCCATGTCACTTGCAAAAGTCTTGTGGAATGGGACATCATTGATTAAGTGGAATGTGTTCTGTCTTCGGAAAAAAATATGTGGTTAAACTGTGACATTAGCTCACTGTTTCTCATGCTTGCAAAACAAATTGTTGAGCAATGCTTGCATTTAGTCGATTTTTTATTGTTTTTACAGCTCCTGTGACTTCCTGTATACAGTTCAGTTTAACACAGAAAATATTGGGGCTCTTGCTTAAAACTGAAAAATTGTTTCCTGTTTGTGCATTCTTGTTTTGAGGAGTTGTGCTATTCACACCTCTGCAGATGAGTCATTCTTTTCTTTCTAAACATGTTCTATTTTGTCAGATGCGTATCATGTTTTAATTTCCTAAAACCTGCACACTCTTTTGACCATTCAGTAATGCCAAATAATATTATCCTTAGATCAAATGTTACGATTATTATCAACTTTACGGGTGGATTGAGTAGCCAAAAATTGTCCTCAAGTAAAAGTACAAGTACAAAAATAATTACTAACTAAAATGTTTACAAATTATGCAATGAAAAGACTATGCAGGTAGCCAGTTACTAGTTTCTTTATATGACATTGTACTATTATTATTATTAATAATATCAATATTTTCATGAGTCAAAATATTATTATCAAATCATTTTACCTGAAGAGTAAACAAACAAAAGAGATAATCAAAAAAAGTATTTGTGTGTCATTTCATTTGTGTGAATTTTTTCCAATCCCATCATCTCCACAGTTTAGAATATGATTACTGGGCTTAACAAGCCCTTCAATGGCACAAAGGGAAATACATGTGGACATTTCTAATGATGATTTTTTGAAAAGCAGCTTCATATCAATTTAAAACCATAGCTAAAAGCTTAGTGCACCATTAAATTGCCTATAACTTTTGATCAATAGTTGGTGCCGTCCTCAAATTTCTATGAGGCCAACAAGATGTGCCAATAATGATACTAACTTTCGTGTCACTACACAAACTTTCGTTGTGTCAAATTTGAAGTCAATCAGAACCAATTTAATGGTTTTTACACCACCTATTTCCAGTTGTGTAAAGTATTGGAGTAAATGAAATTAGTTACTGCACTTAAGTATCTTTTTGGTTACTTTGGAGTTTTACTTTTGGAGTATCAAAGACAACTATTGCTCACTACTTGGTTTCCTTTTTAGAATAACTATACTCTTAACTCCACTGAATCTGTAATGACTAAGGCAATTACGGATTACATTTTACATGGCGTCTAACTTTTGCCGCAGCAGTGGCATTTGTTACAGATTAAGCAATTTTGCAATTTACAGGGTATTGAAGGTACTATATTTTGTGAATTTTGCCAATACTTACGAAAACTTGTCAACATGGCTTCTTCATGCGAATGCATTATGAGGTAGTTGTCAATTGCAGCCGGTATATGAGATGAGTACATTACTGCATTACATTTACGAATTTGGCAGACACTTTTATCCAAAGTGACTTACATTGCATTGTGATATACATTTTGTTTCTGATTATATAAATGTAAACTGAATGTTGGCCAGAAGTTGGTGTCCCATCAGAACTGACACTTGCACAGCACACCTCTCTGTCTATACCGTTCAACATCCACCTTGCCTTCGTCAGTTAATCCTTACATATATTTTTTGTATATTATTTTTTGTATTTAAGTTTATATACTGTATATGAAAGTATGCTGTTATTTGTAAAATGTCTAAATGTGTATAATGTCATTTGTTAAAAAAGTATGTTATTTCTTAAATGTCTGAATTGTATTCTGCACTATCCGGGGAACGCTCCAAAGCTTTTAACTCACTACACCATACATGCTTTTGGTGATGTGACAATAAAAGCGATTTAATTGATTAAATATGCAATCCCCTGGGATTGAACCCATTACCTTGTCATTGCTAGTGGCATGCTCTAACCAGTGAGCCATAGGAAAGCTGCAGCCAATTTGAGGCCAAAACCAGCATTTCAAGTACAAAATGGCTTTGACTTTTGAATTTTAACTTCACATTATTTTATGTATCCGTTATACTGAAGAGACCTTTTTGAAATATATTGATTAATAAGCACTTGAATTTAACAAAGATTTGGGTGTTTGTAATGGACTTGGTGACTATGGTATCAACCTAGACTTGTTGCAATTTTGAGGTGTTCAGTTTTATTATACTTTCAGAAATTAAAAGTGATTGCTCTCCACGCAAATCAACTGTTTTTTGTTTTTCTATCACATATCTTTGGTGTTGAGGACTAGTGCTTCTTTAAGCCTATACATTCAGTATGAGTAAAATACTCAAGTACTCAAAATGATGAGGGCTGTTGTACACATCACTACACGCAACCCGGCAAGACGGCTGAACAGCTGCTCCACTCACATCTCAGATCAAGCGTTAAATCACTCTGTCTGTGGAAATACAGAAATTATGGTTTCTATTGTCTTTTGCTGCATCATGCTGCACGCCAGTGTAGACGCGGGTCAAACTTTCTTTTATGCTGTATTAAGGCCCCGTTTTTTCCCTGTTGACAAAGCATTGATTATGTTTTCTGGGTGTTGAACAATGGATGTTCATGTTTCAAGTTTAAAAAAAAAACCTTTATATTTCACATATGTCAAGTCTATCGTCCACCGCTGTCTCTTTTCTAACAAAACGACTAGATTTCAAAGTCCCGCCTTGCGAAACTCCAATCGGTAAAGCTGACCAGGGGCCTCATTTATAAAACTGTGCGTAGGATCCTTACTAAAACTCTACGTACGCACAAAAGCCAAAAATAGCATACGCAAAAAAAGATTCAGATTTATAAAACCATGCGTATACACACCTGCACGCAATTTTCACTTTATAAATCACAGCCTACCTGATAATTTGCGCACGTGAAAAAAATCATTTACCGCCCTTTATCCGCCCACATTCAACCATATATAGACAATGCAAATTACCTCATTGTCCATGCATATTAAAAGGAGCAAGGAAATTTGTGTATTTCAAAAACAAAATCATGGCAGCAATGGAGAGCAAGGACAAGAAGCGAAATTTCTCTGAGGCTAATAGAGGTTCTTGTGAGTGAGGTTCTTGTGAGTGAGGAGGATGAAAGGAAGGCTATTTTGTTTGGTGGCCACAGCAGTGGAATTACCAATAAAAGAAAATATTTAGAGTGGCAACACATCACTGCTGCGGTAAACGCAGTTGCTTCGGCAAACAGGACGGTTCCAGATGTAAAAAAGAAGTGGTCCGATCTTAAGGTGGGAGCAAAGAAACGGCTTGCCTCTCACCGACAGAGTGTGTGTGTGCGACTGGTGGGGGCAAAGGTGCCCCCGATTTGTCCCCAATGGAGACCCGAATGGCCTCGATTCTTGGCCAAACCAGTGTGTGTGGCATTGTGTCTGAGAGGGAGGGAGACACAGATGTGCTGGATACAGGGGAACCAGGTAAATAACTTTATTGCTTGTGTGCTCAATTAAACAAAATAAGTTACAGAATTGTTTTAGTCCTTATTCTTGCAGAGTCTGCGGGAGACCAGTGTGATGAAACTCCCATCGCAGAGTCTGCAGGGGCTATGGAGTTTCCCGAGGTCCCCAGCACAAGTGCGTCCCGACCGTATGGCACGGCTGGAAGTGGCCGGGTGCTGACTGAGGGTGTTCTGCAGACACAGAGAGACAACATTAATGCAATTACTGTAATCGCAGATGAGCTTAGGCAAATAAGGGTTATGCTGGGTGACATTGCATCTACATTAAAAAATGAACCTTGGCACTGTTGTTCTTCACAAATGGCGCATTAATTCCTGACGGAGCCTTGCTCCCTGATGATGTCCTTCTTGTTGGGGAGGGGGGTGTGGGTCAGGCTCTTCATGCTGGTGTTGTGGTAGGTCGGGAGGAACAGGGATACCATTCATCAGTGCAATGTTGTGTAAAGTAGCGCACACCGTGATGATCTGGCATACTTTTTTTGGTTGCTATAAAAGTCTACCACCTGAAGCATCAAGGCAGCACCATCTACACTTGAGGAGCCCAATGGCTCTCTCAACTACTGAGCGCGCACGAGCGTGGGTATCATTAAAGCGCACTTCTTCTGCGCTCTGAGGGTTTGAGAATGGGGTGAGTAGCCAGCCCCTGAGCGGGTAACCGCTGTCACCTGTAAATTATAACAGATTATACAATAGGCTTTAACTGTTATGTAAAAACAATTATATGCATTTACTTATACAGAAGCCAGCCATCGCGAACAGCACCTGCCCTAAGTCGATTCCCTACACTGCTGTGCACTAGAATAAAAGAGTCATGTGTAGAACCAGGCCATCGTGCAACAACATTCTTTAGAGTCAAGTTGGCGTCACATATAATTTGCAAATTTATTGAATGCACATGTTTGCGATTCACATAAATGAATTCATCTATATATGGAGCCCTTATAGCAATATGAGTGCAGTCGATTGCGCCGATTACATTTGGGAAACCGGACATTGCTGCAAATTGTCTTTTGATATTGGCCTGTTCTCCAACAGTGTAAGGAAACTTTATGTATCGATTGGTCATTTGAATAATCCCTGTCAAAACTGCAGGCACTAATGAGCTAAGGGATGGCTGTGAAATCCCAGACCTATTACAAATTAATAGGAATGTTAAAATCAATAAGGTTTTGCTTAAAAGAATACACTTAGTTACCTGTCGCCTATTTCACGCTGATATATTTCACGCTGATATGTCCCGGTTTCCAAAAATCCTAAAACTGAAAGTACTTGGGTTGGCTTTCAGCATATAGTTCCTTTTATGTCTTTAAACTAAACATGCATGTATGTATCTTTAGGACCCATAATGGTGATTTAATGTTATTTGTATTTTTTGTTGTAACCAGGACCTATGAGCAACTTGTAAATACTGTAAATATTGAAATATGTCAAAGTAAATTTTGCCATTTTGCAAAGGGTTAATTCCCTTTATCCACAGTCAGTTCCTCAACTCACCATCAGTGTCGCCAAACTGCTTTGTCTTCAAAATGTGCGTACGCATGGGTCAGAGTTTGCGTGTAGGTGCGCATATTTTCACGTCAAGTTTTTCTTTATAAATCCCACCTTTTGCGCAGGAACTGGCGTACGCATGTTTTCAGCCCCGTTTTTGTGCGTACGCAAGCTTTATAAATGAGGCCCCAGGTCTGTCGTGATTGGTTCCCCGCTTAGAGTGTTCGTGTGAAGATGTACCATACCCATACCATATCAGTGAGTTCCGCTCCTCAAGCTGTCGTGATACGCCCTTTTCACAATGACATAACTTAACTTCCGCCTTTTTTGCAAAGCAGTTGTCATGATTCTGCCTCTTCTTGTCAGATATATCTTGGTTTGGAGGCAGATTTAGAACGGAACTCCGTTATATGTCGAGAGAGACGTTTTTGTCCCTTTTGGTCTTCCACTCTCTCTCCGGGTCTCGTCTGTGTTTCCCGCCCTTTCGTCTCATTATTGATTGTTAATTAGTTCATGCCCAGCACCTGTCCCTGTTTGATTTCTTCCCCTTTAAATAGTCCTCATGTTTCATTGTCCTGCGTTCGGTGTGTATGGACCCGTTCTTTGTACTTACCTTCCCGGTCGTCTTGCAGTGGATTCCCCAATTGGATTACCTTGCTCCTGTGTTCCCTTCATGTATTGGACTTATTATATACATTTTACTTGGACCTTGTTTTTCCCTTGAGTGTTTTTATAGTTTTGATTCTCGTTTTGTCCTTAATGTTTTTCCCCATTGTGGGGTTTTGTCTTATTAATAAAAGTTTTTTGGTCCCTTCATCTCCTCGTCTGCCTGCAATTAGGTTCTTCCCTCAAATCACGACAGCAGTGAATCAAATAACAGCTTCCATGACTTTGAGGTCTTTGCACATACAGTCCGAAATATTCGTATGCGTTTTTTCGTATTTGGCTCTCATTTGTACAGTGTCTCTGAATTGTTAAAAAGTACTCACAAGCATTGAGCCTCACTCAATGCTTAACGGATGCGAAAAACGCAGAAAATGCAACAAACAAGAAGAATAACTTCCGTTTTGCCGTCGCGCCGGAATTTTACTTCAGTTAATTTTTTTTTGACAGAAATGTAGCTTCAGCGCTAGTTCTGCCAGGAAGACTCAATCCTGTATCACTCATTGCCAATCAACACCCAACCAATCACCTTCCAACATGAAACATAAAAGATCGCCACTTACCCCTTCCTATGTCCGCAGTCGGAGCAACGTGATTCGCCCCCCATCCTCCCCACCACCACCAGGAGGTCCCTGTCAATATAACCCCAAGGAGGTTGGCTACGCCCCCGCCTTACCATCTCAAGGCGGGAAGTGGAGGACTTCTTGGCCCTCTGGATGCGAGCCACGGACAGGGCCTACTCCAAAGAACTGTTACTATCTTATTATATCCATATATATTCTGTCTATCAGCTGTCAAATAAATGTCGTATACTCAACTTTGGCCTCCGAGTCTTTCTGGTAGAACATGTATTCAAATACTTATCCTAGCACCTTCGTTAACACAAGAAGAAACACTTACCTCCATAATCAAACAGGTACTTTTCAAAGAAGAATTTGTATCATTTATCTAGCTTTGATCTTTTCGTAAGCTAAAATTTGCCTGCAAGATGTTGTACATCATCTAGCCGTAGTTGTGGTAGCTGTGCAAGGGACTTGGTCAAGTTCATTCTGATACGCTAGTGAAAGTAACGCTACACTGCTTTCCGGCAGAACAGAAGATGCGTGACGTCATGTGAAAAGGGCCTATTGGTCCCCCGAAAAGCTTTGGCTTTTAGCAATAAACAGTAACAATGGCGTCAACTTCACTTCATCAGTTAAAAACATGGGGATACATCGAAGTGTAACGGTGGTCTGCTAGTGCATACGCAAACGTCAACCTTTGTTAGAGATCACGTCTTTTTCTACTATGGTGAGAGAAATGACACCGGTCCGAATAGCATCAGACCGGTTATATTACACTAATAACAGAAGCATTACTTTTTTCACTTTTTATGTTGGAACCGAGTTGGATAATAAAACAAGTAGATTGATTAGGGGACTGCAAGCAGGACTTCAGAGGACGTTTCATAGAAGTGTTTTAGACAGAGATATGCACCACACACACACACAAACACTATCAGTGAATTAGAAAGAACAGCTTTTATAGCCAAAGCTAGTTAGTTTCTCAAACGATGCATCGTACTATGGTGGTACTAGGTGGGAACCAATCAAGAGGACACATCTGATGGAACCCCCCGAGTGGGGGAGTTACAACGTCCGGTAGCACTAGGTCCAGTTAGAGATATGTGTGGATAATTCAAGGTACCCGGCCTATGGGGCAGGGCTGCTCTGCCCAGCCCGCCTGCCCACAGGATGTGCTTTCTTAGTGATGGATGGAATGCCTGTTCTTCACCACGTGGGTGAAATAATGGAGGCTAGGTAGCACGCTGGCCCACTATGGAAAGAGAGGAAGGTGCTTTCGCAGGCACACGCCCTACCGGCTGCCGGTTCTACATGTTGCCTTGCAAGACACAGGCTGACATCGGTTCAACACGGAGGTTGTAAAACCTTGCGAAGGTGTTGGGTGTAGCCCAACCCGCAGCTCTGCAGATGTCCACGAGGAGGATATAACCCGGGTGGAGTGAGGTCTCACTGACAGTGGGCACGGGCGATTCTGAGACTGGTACGCCGTCGTGACGGCATCCACAAACCAGTGCACTACTCTCTGTTTGGAGACAGCTCTCCCCTTCTGCTTACCTCCAAAACAGACAAAGAGCTGATCAGAGCTCCTGAAGCTCTGCGTGCGGTCCAAGTAGAGGCACAGTGCGCCTACTGGACACAAGACGGATGGATTTGGGTCTTCCTCCCCAGTGGGGAGCGCCTGCAAGTTCACCACCTGGTCCCGAAAAGGAGTGGTGGAAACTTTGTACACGTAGCCAGGCCGGGGTCTCAGGATCACGTGAGAGTCGCCGGGCCCAAATTGTAGGCAATCAGAGGACACAGAGAATGCCTGTAGGTCCCCTACCCTCTTGATGGAAGCGAGCGCTATCAAGAGAATGGTCTTCATCGTGAACTGAGGAAGAGCTGCGTCTCTGAGGGCCTTGAAGGGGGGCCTCTTAACTCTTTCACCGCCATTGACAAGTTATCTCGTCAATTTAAAAAACGCTTCCCCGCCAAAGACGAGTTTTTACGGCAATCAGTGTTTGTACTGTTATACAGCAGGTGACGCTGTTACACACCTTTGGGAAAAAGTACAGAATCCCAGAACCTAGAATGTATATGTTTTAGCGTTTTTGTGAGAATGTGGGCGCTAGGGCCCCGGAGGGACCTAGCTGATGTTTAGCCGGGGCAGGAACCGTCAATGGTCGACCGGCCAGCGATGTCATGGCTGGGGTCGGGCCTGATGGTGGTATCTCCCTGGTGTCTTCCAGGGAGATGTTTTCCTGGCATTGTCTTCCGGGGGGCCGCCTGGTGGGCCAGATGTGTCTCTCCTGGACCACGTGAGTGGACATCGTCCGACCCAGGGCCCGCGCAGTCACCTTATTCACCCGTAAGCCGACGTCAGTGGCAGTGCGGAGTTCCTGAATTAACCCTGGGTAAGTCTTACCCTGATTGAGCTCTTTCAACGCCTTGGCCTGATGGACCTGCAGGATGGCCATGGCGTGGAGAGAGGAGGCAGCTTGACCTGCAGCATTATAAGCCTTGGACACCAGAGATGTCCGGGATGGGAGTCTAGGTCGACCTCTCCAGGTGGCCGCCATCTGCAGGCACAGGAGCACCCCGACTGCACGTTCCACCTGGGGCATGTCGATGTAGACTCTAGCTGCCCCACCATTGAGGGAAGAAAGGTTTGAACCGAACCGGTTTGACGTGAACAAGCCGAAAAGGGGGCGTTTCAGGTCTTACTCAGTTCGTCATGCACCTCCGGGACAAACGGAACCGGGCCTGGGCGCGGCTTGGAGTCGCGCTCAGACCCCAAATACCATGTATCCAACCGCGAGTGTTTGGGGAGCAGCAGTGCGGTGCACTGCAACCCAATGCTCACGTCGGCCCAGGATAGCATGGCTGACATTTCGACATCCGCTTCCTCCTGAGTTCGTCCTCCCGTGGGAGGGAACTGCAAGGATTCGTCGGGATCGGATGCCAGCAGATTGCCTTCCGATGCTGCACTAGACATCTCATCATCATCACACACCATTTCCGGATACGTTACTGAGGATCCAGACGACTGGGAGCCGCCTTCTGGGGAACGGTCAGATTAGCGTGACGGGGTGTGAGCGGTCCGCGAGTGCTTGGCTGACGGATTGACGCTCACAGAAGTCCCCATATCACCATCACTGCTTGCACTAGCGGACGGCAGGGCCTTGGCCACTGTCGTCACTGCCAGGGAAGCTAACGAGATGGTGGCTGGTTCTCGGAAGAAGACAACCACCCGTGACCACAATGTCTGAATGACCATCCACCCGCAGTGCGGGCAAGATGTGTCCACAAATGCTGTCTCAGCGTGCTGGACGCCCAGACACTTTACGCAGACATCGTGTCCGACCCCCTCCTCGATGAGGGTACCGCACCCACAAGAACAGAGGACATGCCACGCTGGAGAAATTGCTCTTTTTCATTTTTCGAACATCTCTGGAACCACTGAGACGCCAAGGGGAAGTTGCTGCAAGAAGGGACAGTCCGCTGCACCACGTTGTAAGTCCAGTAGCTCTAGACGATCTGTAGAGTTGTCGTTTGTTCAGCATCAGCGAAGGCTCCGAAGAACAAAACGTGAATGAATGGAGCACGCCGTCTCTGGATATCCGGGGGCGGAGTCTGGCATGCAAATTTCATTCGCCAATTTCATTGTCCTGTTTCAAAACCAGTCGAGGGCGAACCCCATCTGTCGGTTCGACACAACGTCGAGAGACCGACAGAAAGGGAAAAATTGACTCCTTTAATAATCATACCAATAAATACAGAATCGCTGGATGATATGAGCATCAACCTGGGCACTATTTTCTCTAACATATTAGAATCTGCTCCTAGCACCATGGTACAATAGCACCACTCGCTTCCTTAAAAGAGAAACATGTAAACTGGAGCGCAACAAACCCATCTAACATCTTTAAAATTGCATGGAAAGAGAGTGTAAACTGTTATGAAAAGGCACTAAAAGCAGCAAAGGCTGAGCACCACCGAAACCTCAGAGAAACAAACAAAAACAATCCAAGGTATTTATTTGGTACAGTTATTAACAAATAAATTAACAAATAAACAGACATAACCTGACCTGGTTGTTCCACCGCACATTGGTGGCAATGAATTCATGAATTTAAATCAGAAAATTCAGCTTGACAGACAATATAAAAAATCAACCTCCAAGTCTACCCTATGAATTGGTACCAACCATTGCCCCAAAAGGAAAGCTACTGTGTTTTTCACCTATAAAACAGGAAGTTTTAAATGAATAGTTCTGCCATGAAACTCTAGACGGCGCAGTATTAAAGTCTAACCTATTCATAATAACTACTACTACTACTTCCCTCCATATCAGCAGCCAATGAGCTTGCTGCCCTATGTTTAAATCTCGAATAGTGATAAGTGAATGATCTTTACTCATTATTACTCGCTGTGCATAATGTGTGATCTGGTTAATTATTTAAAAATGATTGCAGCAGAAGCAGCAGAAAATGTTTTCATGCTAGCAGTCATGCATTGCATGCATGAGCGAACATCAAGCTATCAGGAGCAACTTTACACATATGGGGTGGTATAGCACAAGCAACATGCAGCCTAGAGCTATCGCTCAACATAGGCTAAATTAATAAACTCTCGATCGTTGTATTTTACTGGTGTAAAGCTTTCCTAGGAGCCATGTTGTCTTCCACACAGACTGATTAAGTGTTGCAGAGGAAGAAAAATTGATGAATGCTCATCTCTGCATCTTGTCTATGCCCGTATTATGCGTTCCTGCCTGCCCGTAACTAAATCTGTGCATTTGTTGTTAGCTAGTATCGTAACTGTGGCAAGGGAGGCGTGGTCTAGCGGAGTCTGGAGCGAGAGAGACAGGAAATTGACGGCAAGTAAGTAGGTCAAAAGCCGATTGTAAACACCTGTCTGTAATCACAGTGATCGGTGGGAAGAGGTTCGTGAGAGAGTGTTGGGCTGAGGACACGGAAGTAAGTCAAGAAGAGACGCTGGGAAAATAAATTAAGATAGAAGTCTTATGTGCCAGGAGGCCATAGTTAAATATGATTTCCTCTTGCT
This sequence comes from Triplophysa bombifrons, assembly GCA_029783895.1. NCBI lineage: Eukaryota > Metazoa > Chordata > Actinopteri > Cypriniformes > Nemacheilidae > Triplophysa > Triplophysa bombifrons. Next base: position 19,448,604 of record CM056464.1, read on the forward strand.
TTGTGTTTTATGTTAAGGAATAAAAACAGATTCTTACCAGCCACGCCGACCCTGTCTCCTTCCTTCCAAAAACACAAACCCTACTACATTGGTGCCGAAACCCGGGAAGGTAGGAGAACGCCGATGCGATGCAGAACCCGCCAGCCTCACCGTTTGTGGAGGTCATCCACGCTCTCGCTGGTCTCCACCAGGAGCAACACCAGGCCCTGCTGATGCTACAGGGGGAGCAGGAAGTACGCTTCGAGAGGCTCCTCCAAGCGCAGACGGATGACCGCGAGCTGGATTTCGCGTGGGGATACCAACGGTCACTGCCTCTTCGACTCCAGTGCTGCACCACAAGATGGGTCCTCGGACGACCCAGAGGCCTTTATAGACCTGTTTGAGAGGTCCGTGGAGGTATCTGGCTGGCCCCGTGAGAGTTGGGATGCCCGGCTAATCCCACTGTTGTCAGATGAGGCTCAACTCGCGGCTCAACAGCTGCCAGTCAAAAACCTCCTGGATTACACGGACCTCCGAAAGGCAGTCCTCCAGCGGGTCGGACGGACCCTGAAGCAGCAGCGACTGCTATTTTGGTCGCTGGAGCTTGGGGACGGTGGCCAGCCCTTTGTGTTTGCCCCGCAGCTCCGGGATGCGTGCCGCAAATGGTTGCTGGATGATGTCAGCGACATCGACACTACGGTGGAGAAGGTAGTGCTGGAGCAGTTCGTGGGACGACTGCCAGCAGGGTGCGCCCAGTGGGTGCACTGCCACCTGCCGACGTCGCTGATACAAGCCGTCCAGGATGTTCACATGGCGGCGTGCCGTGGGGTCGGTGATTCTCGGACCTCTCTCCTCCCCTCTTCCCCTCTTGTGTTTCCCTCTCTTAGGCCCCGTCCGGTGCCGCAGACAGTGGTCCGGTTCCTGCCGGACATGAGGGCTGATCTCTGGCGTGGGGGAATGACCGGCCGGGCAGCGCCCTCCAATTTACCCCCCCTTCCTCTTCTCGCCATTCCTTTGTCCCGCTTCCACCCACCGGGGCAGCTGGTAGGCCTGGGCCGGTCTGCTGGCGGTGCTGGGATCCGGACCACTTCATCAGATCGTGTCCAGTTATGGAGGTTGGTGCGGTTATCCGGATCCCCGATACCCCGCGGAACGCCCTCGATCGGACGGGGTCTTACCAAATACCTGTGAGTATTGAGGGGGGTACTTATGAGGCCTTGGTGGATATAGGCTGCAACCAAACCTCGATCCACCCAGGCGTGATTCAAGCTACGGCATTGGATACGGGCCGCAAGGTTAAGGAAAGGTGTGTGCACGGGGAGGGGGTGAGCTATCCCTTAGTCCCCCTTGCGATCAAATTTTGTGGAAAAAGCATACAGTTGAGGTAGCTGTTAACTCACACCTACGACATCCGCTAATTTTGGGGACGAATTGGCCGGATTTTAGTGTGTTATTAGGGTATTTATGTGCTGGTGTCATTCTGTCATTGTGGACTATGCAACACGATACCCCGAGGCAGTGGAGCTCAGCAATATTTCCAATATTGTTCTCCCGCGTGGGACCCCGAAAGAGATTCTCACAGATCAAGGCACAACGTTCATGTCACGGACCATCCGCGAACTATATGGGTTGTGGGGGGAAATCGCTTTGTTTTGTTGGGGGTGAAAACGATTCGGACCAGCGTCTTTCACCCACAAACGGAAGGACAGGTTGAACATTTTAACCGTACTTTAAAAACCATTATCCGGAAGTTCATTCACGAGGACGCCAAAAATTGGGATAAATGGCTGGTGGCCTTGTTATTTGCCTTGCGCGAGGTTCCCCAAGCCTCCACGGGGTTTTCCCCCTTCGAGTTACTCTATGGACGTCAGCCCCGTGAGGTGTTAGATGTCCTAAGGTAAAACTTGGGAGGACGGACCTACCGCTAGCAAGAACGAAATTCAGTATGTAATGGACCTGAGAACAAAACTCTACACCTTGGGGCGGCTCTCTATGGAGAATTTGTTACAGGCCCAGGACAGACAAAGCCGGCAATATAATAGGGGTGCCAGATTAAGTCAATTTACATCGGGAGAGAATGTCCTCGTATTGCTCCTAACATCCAGCTAAAAATTACTCGCCAAGTGACAAGGACCCTTTGTGGTTACACGACGAGTGGGGGACCTCAATTATGAGGTGGTAAGACCAGACAGAAATGGGGCACATCAATTATACCACCTCAACCTCCTAAAAATATGGAGTGAGGCGGACGCAGTGATGCTGAGGAAGGGAAGGGTAGGAAGGGAGGATGATCTCGGGCCGGAAGTGGGAAGAAGGACTCAACCGAACACTCTGGCCCCTGGGGAACACCCTTTTGCCATCCCAGATCACGGACGTTGCCAGGTTGCAGGCTCATTTTGCCGATGTGTTATCGCCTCTGCCTGGCCGTACTACACTCATCGAGCACCATATTGAGACCACACTGGGAGTGGTTGTACGTGGCCGGCCGTATCGTTTACCTGAACACAAGAAAAAAGTAGTTCAGGAAGAATTAGACGCTATGCTGGATATGGAAGTAATAGAGGAGTCCAACAGTGACTGGGCCAGCCCGATAGTTTTGGTTCCCAAAACCGACAGCTCTGTCCGGTCCTGTGTGGACTATCGCAAGGTGAATGCTATGTCGAAATTCGATGCATATCCAATGCCGCGGATTGACAAACTGCTTGATCGGCTAGGTAAGGCTCGCTTTTATTCGACATTGGATTTGACAAAAGGATACTGGCAGATCCCGTTATCTCGTTTATCCAAGGAAAAAAACAACTTTCACTACGCCGTTTGAATTACACCAATTTGTCACACTTCCGTTTGGCTTATTCAGAGCCACAGCGACCTTTCAGCATCTCATGGACCGTATCCTATGTCCACATGCGGCATATGCAGCACCTAAATGTGGTCTTGAGTTCGCTGAGAGGAGCGGGGCTCACGGCTAACCCGAAGGAGTGTGCAACTGGGCGAGTGGAGGTCAGGTATCTGGGATTTCACTTGGGTCACAGGCAGGTGCGTCCCCAAATTGACAAGACAGCAGCAATTGCAACCTCCCCAAGACCAAAAAGAAGGTGAGGCAATTCCTGGGGTTGGCAGGTTATTATAGAAGGTTTGTGCCGGACTATTCAACCCTCACCAGCCCCCTGACGGATCTCAATAAAAAGGAGGCACCAGATCCCGTCCAATGGTCGGAGCCGTGCCAGCAGGCTTTCATGCAAGTTAAGGCTGCTCTGTGTGGTGGCCCGCTATTGCAAGCTCCTGATTTCTCTCTCCCCTTTCTTTTACAGACGGACGCATTGGACAGGGGGTAGGAGCGGTCCAGTCTCAGGAGGTGGAGGGGGCAGAGCGGCCGGTGATGTAGATCAGTTGCAAGCTCTCGAGGAGGGAGACGATGTACAACACCATTGAGAAGGAATGCCTGGTGATCCGGTGGGCCGTTCTGTCAACCTTACACTGGTTACCTATAAAGCGTCGCATTAACTTTAAGATCTTGCTTAATACCTATAAAGCCCTATATGGTCTAGCGCCACAGTATTTAAATGAACTTCTATTGTATTACAATCCTCCACGTGCTTTACGCTCTCAGGCGTCCTGTCAGTTAGTAATACCTAGAATTTCAAAATCAAGTGCAGGTGGTAGATCCTTTTCTTATCTAGCGCCTAAACTTTGGAATATTCTTCCCTGCACTGTCCGGGAGGCAAACACACTCTGTCAGTTTAAATCTAGACTAAAGACGCATCTTTTTAATCTTGCATACACTACACTTCAATAATATTAATCCTCAGAGGATTTAGGCTGCATTATTTAGATCAACCGGAACCAGGAACACATCAAACAACAAAATGATGTACTTGTTGCATCAAAGAGTGCAGAACAGTACTCTACTCTCAGCCAGTCTTGTCTTTTTGTTCCAAGATTATCGCAGTATGCAGTTCATGCCCAGACCTGATGGCAGAACTGAGAATGGAAAGCGATGACCTGTCAAGAGCTGAGATGATAGAGCTGGATAAAGGACGAGGCAACTTGACACGATTTTTCTACAACACTTCAAATGCTATTAGATTGTTAGTGATAATCTTAAATCTATGATTTACCTTATTCATAAGTTTATTTATTTTTTATTTAGCCTTGTTGTGCAAGCACTGTTGAGCTTGTGGAGAGGCAGCAGCTTTTGCAAGAGGGGAACTGGAATCCCCTGGTTGGGCATGGGTTCTCCTGAGGTTTTTTTTCTCGATTGGAGTTTTGGGTTCCTCGCCACCGTTTGCATATTGTTTTGCACTATTTGCCTAGCCGGGGGGGCTGCTTTAGAATTTAGAAGTAAGACATAATTAATATTGCATATAAGAATTTACAGTCCGTTTAATATTTGACCTGTGGCTCTCTCTCCTATGTGTGCTTTCACTGTGCATATGTGCGAGTGTGTTTGCGTGTGTGCGTCTATGTCAGTGTGTGAAGTATATATGCATATTGTGTGTGTGGAGCATTTGTATGTCTGTCTTTTTGTTTTCACCTTTTTCTTGTTTTTACAGGTATATGCCTTTAGTTGTTTTTCTTGTATTCAATGTGTCTCATGTACAGCTGCTTTGTAACAATGAAAATTAAAAAAAGCGCTATATAAATATAGTTGAGTTGAGTTCTCACCCTCCGCTATTACCTCCTGGGGCGGGAGTTCACCCTCTTTTCGGACCACGCACCCCTCCAATGGCTTCCACCGCATGAAGGATACCAACACGCGGATCACCCATTGGTATCTGGCATTACAACCCTTTAAGTTCCAGGTGGTCCACAGACCGGGGACCCAGATGGTAGTAGCTGACTTCCTCTCCAGGATGGGGGGAAGCTGCAGGCCGGATGGGGCCTGAGTTGGGTGGTGGGGGTATGTGGCAAGGGGGGCGTGGTCTAGCGGAGTCTGGAGAGAGAGAGACAGGAAATTGGCAGGAAATAAGTAGGTCAAAGGCCGATTGTAAACACCTGTCTGTAATTACAGTGATTGGCAGGAAGAGGATAAAAGCCAACACGAGAGGAAGATCGAGAGAGAAAGTTGGGCTGAGGACACGGAAGCAAGTCAAGAAGAGACGCTGGGAAAAGAAATTAAGAAAGAAGTCTTATGTGCCAGGAGGCCATAGTTAAATATTATTTCCTTTTGCTTTGTATTTTATGTAAAGGAATAAAAAGAGATTCCTTCCTAAAACAGGCACCCTACTACAGTAACGTATTGATGTCCTACGATCTTCGTGGGTATCACTGGCGAGGGATGAGTGCCGTAGCGGTGTAAATTGCAATGAGAGATTATGCTAAATAGCATTAGCTCAAGCAGTGTCACACTACACCATGCCTATTCCGTAATGACGCAGATTGATTGTCAATGGTATTTGTTTATATCCTGTATACTGTCAGTGTGCAATGGTCTCACTATACATGGTCGTAGTTATACCTATCCTAATACAGATATCATTGCCAAGGATAAGTGGTGCAGATGTCATCAAAGACTGTCTTTGTCCTGGGACATGGCCTAGATGAATTGACGAGTTGATAATGTTATAAATGGGCTCAATTGCTGATTCTCTGACCGGAATCAGGTCATATTGGCTGCTCAACCAGCGTTGTACAGAGTCACCCCACTTCGTTGGAGGTCGCCACACACCGCAAGTAATTCCATTGTTCTAAGTGTGTACAATGGCATTTATTTAATGGTTGAGATAAGTATCAATGACCTTATCTTGATAAATTGCTCGGGTGGATGCTGGGGTCTCATCTTTGGACTGCAACGTATCATTGTTTAATATAATTGCACTTAGAATTAAGCCGGTTGGCATGAAACCCAAGGTTCACATAGCCATAGGCATCAGTGTTAAGCCAGTTGGCTTAGTAGCTACGGCTCGGATAGTTATAGGCCACTAGTGTTAAGCCGGTTGGCGAGGTAAGCCAAGGCACACATAGTCATTGGCCATTAGCGTTAGGCCGGTCTGCATGAAAGCCCAGGCACACATAACCCATAAATCATTAACATTTAGCAGGTCGGCATGAAAGCCCAGGCACACATAGATAGTATGTGTAATACATGTGGTTCACATAGTCCTTTGGGGCAGCAGCAGTACACATGTCTTGGCGATAGATCTGTTGGGGGTTTCTCTCCACGGCTTGAATTGATCATTTCTGTGTCTCCTGCTTTGATGGGGTTTATTCATTTGTTATTTGTGCAGCATCAGTATTCCTTATTTGCACACAGCAGCATGTTGTGGATATATTGGCAGAAGCAAATCTCCTCACTTCCTCCGCTGCAGCAGCATAGCAGATCTTTTCCGCCAAGAACAAATGCATTATATGTCATGCACACTAACATGCTAAACACTCAGAGAGTTGTCATGACAGATTTAAACTTATTGCAACATTTAAACCTACAACATGCTTATTAAATCCCATGCCAACTAAATTATTAAAATATTCACTACCTGTTGCTATTGAGTCCATTAATAACATTATTAACTCGTCAATTCATCTAGGCCATGTCCCAGGACCCTTTAAGTTGGCCGTCACTAAGCCTCTTATCAAGAAACGAAACTTAGACCCCTGTGAACTTGGAAACTAAAGAACCATATACATGCAGCCCTTTGGCAACATTATTAGAAAACATGTTCTAAGCTTACACTATTATTTATTCTGACTATCCAAATTGGCAGAGTGCTTCGAAGATATAAAACATTGGATAACTAGTAAATTCCTTCTTTTAAATTCTAATAAAACAGAAATATTATTTATCGGTCCGAAGACACATAAACAGAATATTTCGGATTATAACCTGCAAATTGAAGGCTTTACTGTAACTCCAACAAATACAGTTAAAGACCTAAGCATTATTTACATTTACATTAATGCATTTGGCAGATGCTTTTATCCAAAGCGGCTTACATTGAATTATCCCATACATTTATACTTAGGTATGTGCAATCCCCTGGAATCGAACTCTCAACCTTGCATTGTTGACATAATGCTCTTACCACTGAGCTACAGGAAAGCCACCGGCGCTATATAAGACAGCAACCTGTCAATTGAAAATCACATGTCAAATATCATAAAAACAGCCTTCTTCCACCTTAGAAATGTGTTGCTGATGCAGAGAAGCTTATTCATGCATTTGTGATCTCAATGTTGTCATTCCTTCACTGGTTACCCATTAAGTATCGTGTTGACTTTAAAGTTCTTTTAGATACTTATAAAGCCTTAACGGTTTATACCCCTACCTACATAACAGAGCATCTATAACATTACGACCCATTTTGCTCTCCAAGATCTCAAACCTCCAGACTTTTGATAACCCCTAGAACATCTTAATCCACCAAAGAGAGTCGAGCTTTCTTATATGTAGCACCTAAACTCTGGAATAGCCTTTCCGATACTATTCGATGGTCAGACACACTCTACAAATCTAAATTTAGATGAAAGATACATCTTTACTTTCAAGCATTTATATATCCTAAATAAACCACTGGGACACTGCATTTATGAGATAATATTTACTAGAATGATCTTGCTTGTTCTATAAACTGATGGACTTAAAACTGTCCAGCGTGTCCAAAAATTGGACTTACAGACGTTCTTTGAATAAAGTTGAAGTTTATTAACCTGAAAATCAGCGCTGGGCTGTCTCACACACAACTAACTCAACAGCGAGTCCCGGAGAATCAGCCCCGCCTAAACAGTGTTTTACATTTTTATATGTGTATGTGTGGGTGTATCTTCAAGCTTGCTTCAGTAGTTAGTGTCCAATCTCACGGCTCTTGAGACATCCACCGTTTAGTCTTTAGCCAATGGAGAGATGACCGCTTGGCGCTTGTGGACAACGCACCCTTCTTCTTTGTTCTCTTAGCATCTGTAAAACACCAAACTTCCCCCAACTAGTTCACCCAACACTTATCTAAACACAAGATCTGTGGTATGTGTTTGCATGCTCTGCTTGGTTCAGGCATAACAGTTAATCACTCTTGCACATACCTGAGCTGGTTTACCCCCCTTGGACACACTGTTTCTTGTGGTCTAATATTCTCTCCTTCACAGAACCACAGTAATTATGACACTACAGCATGATTATATTGATAACAAATAACTTGATTAAACATATGCAATTAAAACATGGTAATTAAAACACAACACTCTTAAAGACTTAGAAAACCCTTCAATCCCTCTCTTGACCTCGAAAGAGGTCACACATCTTCCTCATCATCCCCGTCCTAATATATGTGATCACTGGACAGCAATGGCATATTCAGTGAGTGAGGGCCTGGGGGGGTTGTATTTATCATTAAATTAATTCTTGACATCAAACAATTAAAAAGACATGGACCAACAGTGTAGAATGTCTTGTTGAGCCATTAAGTCGGCTACACCATATGCAGACACAAAAGACTCCCAAAACCGGGACCAGTGGGAACGCAGTTGATGTTCCACAGGGACTTCTTCATCAGTCCAAGTTGCTCTTTTTACCCGTTGTTTGAGGGTAGTTAGTCTTACCAAGGTGACCCTGTGTTTTAAACGAATGGGGGCACATAACCCCGTCCAGTTTGTTTGAAACGTATCATTTACTTATTCTCCGACGCAATATCAGTACCACTCATTTTGTAGACGAGCCCATGGTTGTGGCCATGGCATAAGACATGATGGTGCAGAAGTCACTGCAGACGTCCACAATTCTTGACAGACATAACATTAGTCATTTGTTGATGCTTTTGCAGTCTAATTGGCATATTGCCAAAAAAGATTAGCATGTATTGGCTCAGCAGTTACACATGTTATGTGTACTGCTAAATATAAGATGATATTTAGACCAGCCATATCTGGAACACAGAAACAGTTAGTTTTGTTCACACCGTTATGCTATCATGTACTGTCTCCTATTTCTCTGTTATTCACCCTCTCTAAGGGGTTATGATATCCTTACTATTTCATGTACTTATATTCATCTGACTCCACACCTCATATTCCTAGTTATATATATAATAATTAATACATTACATAATTCTATAACATGTTCTTACTTCTTTTTACAGGGAATAACTCATCTTCTTACAGCATACATTTCATCTTATATTATATACAATCACTCTTATCACAGTATCACGGTTATAATATAATACAGTATATCACAGTTATACACAATTTTTAAATAAAAATTCCTATGCGCATTATACTCTTTAAAATCGTTTGGGGGACCAACCACCCTTGTATTTGGGGGACCAACCACCCTTGTCTAAATCCAATTATTGGGGGACCAACCACCCTTGTATAATTTTACACTAAGTTTGGGGGACCAACCACCCTTGTATTAATCTTAATATCGGGGGACCAACCTCCCGTGTTCAAGACCGCGTGGGGACTTTCACCTCACGTCTTATATCTTCCTGGGGGACCAACCACCCATGTAAAATCGGGTTCCGCTTGATCTAAATAATGCAGCCTAAACCCTCTGAGGATTTATGTTATAGAAGTGTAGTGTATGCAAAATTAAAAAGATGTGTCTTTAGTCTAGATTTAAACTGACAGAGTGTGTCTGCCTCCCGGACAGTGCAGGGAAGACTATTCCAAGGTTTAGGTGCTAGAAAGGAAAAGGATCTACCACCTACGCTTGATTTTAAAATTCTAGGTATTACCAACTGGCAGGATGCCTGAGAATGTAATGCCATGAAGGACTGTAATACAATAGAAGTTTGCTCAAATACTGCGGAGCTAAACTAAGAAGGGCTTTATAGGTGATAAGCAAGATCTTAAAGGTAATGCAATGCTTCATAGGTAACCAGTGCAAGGTTGACAGAACAGGACTAATATGCTTGGTTGTTACGTACGGTGGTTTTCGGTCCAATAATTAACACTTCTGTTTGGTCCGAGTTCAGTAATAAGAAATTGTTACTCATCCAGTTCTTTAGATACGCCGTTCACGCACGGTCCAGATCACATAAAAAAGTACATGCATACGGTTCCTAGTCCGAATTGATCAATGAGGTCCTTGCCGAATAAATAAACTGAAAGCTAGTTTGTGAACCAATTCAAACTTGTGACGAACGTGGGTGAAAGGCGGGAGGCGCGTGCTAATCGGTCAAAGCTAGAAGGGCTTATCTTGATTTTAGGTTTAAGGGTGAAAGCAGCGCTCATCAGGCAAGATTTCGCAGCCTTTGTTTGTATCCCTTCTATCCAACCGTACTAATCTCTTTGGGCTGTTTGTTGAATATTCTTTTGTGGTACATACATTTTCTATTTTACACATGAATACATATTATAAGCTGTCATAAATTAACATCATGCTCAATTATTTAATACTATTTTTAGAACATGCAAAATGTGTGAGAAGAAAAAAATCTATTTCCACAAATAAACATAATAAACTTATTGGCTTGAAATGACAGGGGCCATCAAATGTGTGTAAATCAATTATTTGGACATAATAGTCAGAAGGGTCAATATTATTTTTGTAAAACAGGAGAGTGTCAGGTGTTAACTGGGCAAAGTGCAGTGAATGTGCTTGTGTAACTTGGTTCATATAGCTTTCAAAATGGGCTGTCGCTGCAAGATTTAAACCGCTTACTGAACCACTCAGGTGGAAGCAAGGCTTGACGTCAGTGGTCTAAAGTGATACAAGCCTCGAAATCTTCACTGAAATCTTCCAGGATATCTCGACACACGCTCCTAAGCCTCGCCACAGTACGTAACATCACTAGCATGCCTAGTCTTGTCAAGTTCCTTTAAGGTGTTGATTTTTGTTATCCTGTTTCTCTTGTTTTTATCCCCCTTGTGGAAAGTCGTTGTTCTGTTATCGTTTCCCCCTATCGAGGGTCTTTATTTAGTCAATTAATGTTTTGTGTTTTGTATCCGCTGCCTGCTTTTGGGTTCTCCTTCGTAGCGATATGTGACAATAGTGTTTTAATTTAATTCTCGCAATGATTTGTGCGATGTTTCGAATATGCTTAAGAGATATTCTCTTCAATATTGCTTTAAATGTATATATTTGTACATAGAGGACATGTTTCTGTGTGTTGTGCACATGTGCGCCCTCGAAAAAATTGGGTGCATGATGCCCCTGTAGAGTACTGCTAATTTTTTCAAGTTTTTGATAACTTATTTTATTTACTTGGCCGTTTTACATCATTTGGTTTTGGTGCTTAATACTACATTTTTAATGTCATAACCATGAGCGGGCCCTAGGGAGCATACCTCTGCCATTTCAGTGTGCTCTCTTTTGAAATGATGATACACAAAATCATTTTAAAAAAACGTTTGGAAAAGTAATTTGGTGAAAAGTAATTAAAGAAGCAACAAGAGCAGATGTTAAAGAACTGACTTGAGAGACAACAGTGTCTTGTGCAGTACTTACATTTGTTGTTCAAAAACACAAGATGAAGGGCTGGTTTGGTCCAGCGGAAACGTTCTGTATGCACTGCTTAACAAGAAATGGATGTATAGCCTATTGTTTACCATTCAAGGACGTTGAAATATTTCTGCGCCTATTTATAGTAGATGGAGATGCATACAGGCTGTCTATCAGTGCTTTGGATCATGTTCTTGGTGAAATGGAAGCGTGTTTCAGTGAACATAATTCAAAGTTGGCAGCAGAAAGTAAGAGCTCACTCTATACTGTTGTCATAATGATCATGGTTTTGCTAGACACAAAACTCTACTGAGGAACAGTGCGCCATTGCTTTTTCCATCACAAAACTCTGCTTTTGACCCATCCATCTAAATTAATAATTTAAATTTATTAACTTCCACTGAATTTTATGTACGATCTGTGTATTACAATTTTTTTACCAGAGTTACTTTAGCCGTATATCGGGTTGTATTACATGGACTTGTATTATAAGGACAATTTAATGAAATTAAGAAAGCAAGAGGGAATGGAAATCATCCTACAATGACACAAATACTTTACAAAACTATTGGTCTGCATGTGCATAATAACTAACAATTGGTTGTACCATTATTTATATACAAGATCTACTGAGCTTTTGCATTTTATTTTATATTAAGTCAATGGCAAATGTTTGCTTACACATTTGTTCCGAATAACCAGATGGGCTATAGTTGCACAAAATGGTGGCGCTGAACTTTTGGGACTCCACTGTGGGCAGGTTTCGGGTCGTTTATCACTGCATGGGATTTTTGGACGGTATATATGGCCATTTTTAAATAAAAATAATAAAATGTTATATCAGCATTATGATCCCCTTTAATTCCCCTTTACATTGCTGTGCACCATGTTAAAATAACGCAATTAAATAGAACGCAAACAATATACTTGTATTTACTGCTTATATTGCTAATAGAACATTTATTTTTTTCTTATTTTAAATCAGCATTAAAAATAAAAAAGGGAAATCAATGCTTTCAATGTTTTTCTTAGTCCCCAAAACTGTCAAAAACTGAAACGTCCCCACAGGACCAGACATTTACGAATGTGTCAAAAGTTAAAAGCAACAGTTATAATTTTTTTGCAACTGAAACACAGCATCTTACTTCGATGAGACAGCTTCGTGTTGTTTACGGTGGGCCGTTAAAGAATTTGACTTTCATATCTTCTGGAAATCCTGTAAAATTCAACCAATCATATGACGACTTTGAAGTTGCTGAAGTGTTTCCAAAAAAGTGTGCCTTATGCATCAGACGTTCAGCCAACGGTCCGTGGACATCATGTCTTGAGTCTACCTTTTCTAATACGGTGTTATATGACTGGAAAAGAACCTGCCCACACTGGTGTTCCCAAAGTTTACCGGTGCCATCTTGTGAAACTAGCCCATTCTTTACACTTTTCACCACAGTTGTATAATGTTACAGAACATCCTCATATTATTAGGAGCAGTAATTGTAAAACATTGTAATAAATTACATATTTTAACTTTTGGTACTGACTTTTTATCTTACATTTGTGTTTTTGTATTTGTATGTTTGTTTGGTGACAATATTTAACATGCTGTACCAAAGTACTTCTCATAAAGTTCATGAAAAATATATGTATGTATGCAGAAGAACAGTGGAAATCATTTTTCAAGTCTTCAGCCCCACTAATAGTTCTAATAAATGAAGCATTAAGCAATTTCCTTTCATTTCTATCAATCTTTTTTAAGGTAAATATACATCAATAAAAACTCAGTATTACTGTTTGTTAACCCCATTTTACGTACTTTAAAAGTAAGGTTTGGCAGTAACATTTCTGAATCACTTTGTCAATGTGCATGTTTTTTTTTTCATTTTAAACAATTTAAACCATTTCACAGCATATTTCACTTTTTGCTCAAATTAACAAAATATAGACATTGGATTTGGGATTTTGATTAGGATGATGATGGTAAAATATTCATTACATCACTTCAAATCCATTAATAAGAATATATAATTACATAAAATACAGACACAGTTAGATGTACAACGAGATACCACAACCGGTAAAATAAACACAAAGAATGGATCTCAGCTGATCACATGTAACACGGAAGCTAGTTTAATCAATTGAGGCAACAAAAGGTCCTTGCTATGATTGCATGGGTTGATAATTTCTCTCAGACGAATTTGTTACATTAGAAGAGCATGAAGTCACTGAAAATAGTCACATCCTTTACCAAAACGATTAAAATACTTTTTAAAAACAGGCCTATTCTGCATGCACCCACTAATAAGAGGCCCTGCCATATTTCTTCTGAATATTCTTTCTTTCATTATCTTTCTATCTCCGTCTCAGATTTTTAACCATTGATCTATCAAACATCCACCCTCATTTTTCTAATGTTCTATTGAAGCATCTGACACGTGTGTAATATTCCCCTTTGGTACAATAGCACCAGTGTGTTTACATCTACATGTGGTTCTTATTATAATTCAACAGTACTAATACTATTAAATATGATCAGTCCATCAACAGATCAAGAATCAACAGATGTTGTTCACTGTAGTTGTATTTAATACTAGTATTGTTCAACATTTAATTCAATAATTGTTATACACTGAAATTTTCTCAGAAGAGTGTTGGAACAGGTTCTCATCGTCAATGTCTAATTCATGGGGAGGACATTTTAAGTTACAAGATTCCAAAATGTGTCCTGTGGTGACTTTCAATATATAATACATACCTAGAACTAAACTAAGCCCGTTTGCATGTGTATGTGTAGTGGGTAAGGGTGAAACAGAAGTTGGGACTGGCCATTTGCAATGTAATAGTTGCTAAAGTTGTGGTCAGCCATGTATGGTGCAGGCTGGTAGTAGCAAGTTACATTATTGGCATTGGGGATAATATTCTGCTCACCCAGGACTTTGAGTGCTAGAATAGTAATCATATTGAGAGTCTGACGGCGTTCATGGCCCATCAGACAAACAGTGCTCTCGTTGACCACTCTCCGAAGTGTCATCAAGTAATCATATTTGCTCTTCTCCTCACCGATAAAATGGTTGCGCAAATATGATTCAATCTTGCGCTGCTGCTCATTAACATCCGGAAAGTCGATGAAAAATCGTGAACACATGTAACGCTCAAGTGTTTTAATTTCAGTCTCACTGGCAGGTTTGAAGTCCCGGACAAGCAGATTGCTGTACTTAAGCAAGCCTCCACCCCTGATCTCTTCAGGATTGCGTGTTGCTATTAACCTGTACCGCAGGTGGTCCATGGCCTGCTCAAAGTCACCATACATGCTCTCAGCCATCACTGTGATGCAAGGTAGTGCTTTTGAAGAAAGAAGAGGCTCTTCAGTGTCTAAAGATGAAAGATCTGCCTGGCCATCTGAAGTATTTAACATGTTTACTGCAAGGGGTACCTTAGAGAGGTCTATGACATCTAGACATATAGCTGGTTCTAAAAATGGTTCTGAGATTTTAGAAGATTCTTGACTTGCTGTTGAGGATATGGAGGCTTCTAAAGGTTTTGTAAAATGTGGTGATGATACTGTGATGCTTTGAACCTTTGATGATGGGTTATGTGGTTCCAACACATGTGCTATTAATTCTGAAGGTTCTTTAGTCTGTGGACATGGTACAAAAGGTTCCTGATTGTGTAAGGAGGATACAGTGTATACATGGATTTGGGGTGATGGCGCATGTTCGGAACACAAGGACGTGGTTCCCACCATTTTTGAATTAATAGAAACTTTTGTAGACAGTGGATTCCTCAATTTGAAGAGACAATTTGTTGCTCTAGGGACAGGTTCTGAGGGCTTAGTTGAATAATTTGGTGATATAGAGTCATCACCTTGGGCATACAATTCAGGATTTTCTTTTCTGGTTGAGTTGATATGATAACTTTCATCAGCCTGAAGTAATAGCTGAGAGTTCACATGAATGAGAGGTGCCATTGCCTCACAATGTGCTGCATCTACCCTTTCAGTGTTAGGCTGTTTCATCCTGTTTTGATCTTTTGAAGGGTTATTTGGATCAGACAAAGGGGTTAGAACAGAGACATGGGTAGCTTCCCCAGTCTCTGGCTCTGAGTTCTGCACTCGAGATTGAAGGTTTACCTCTGGTGATATTCTAATGGGTAATGTCTCTTTTGAATGCACAAAGTTATCTGAAGTAGCATTTGTAAGAGGTCCCGTGGAAAATGCTAATTGTTTAGACTCTGGGTCTTTTTCTGAGGCACTGGATAATTCAAAGGTTTTTGTGGTGAGACCTGGCAATTTCATATGCATAGGTAATGACTCCGTTGGGTACGCATTAGGTGGATGCAAATCATCACATGTATTAACATTTGAATTATCTGATGGGGTTTTTTCAGGTGAACACAATACAGGTGCCTTTTTAGACATTTTCCGAGGAGGTTTTGGCGAGGAATGCTTGAGAACAACCATTTGCCAGCTTCCACTGTTTTTCTTAGCAGGTGGTGCTAGAGGATATTCAGCACAGGACTCCAATGCTGTTTGTGTAAGAACTGTAATTGGAGCAGGTTGGAATGAGCACCCATCACCAATGGTCCCCTTTGTCGAAAGGCAGGAAAAGTTTGTATGTACTAATTCTAACCATTGTTGGGTATTGACTGACCCCATGTCTAACATGTATTCTGCTTTGTTAGTATCTGTTGTACTAAAGTGAGTTTCAGTTGGGAATGTAATTTCTTTACCACTCATTCTTTCACTCTTCAATACAATCAGTTCTTTTTTAGTTGCTGAGTCAACACCTGTTTCATTTGTATTTGCCTCGACTGGTGTGTCGGTCAGAAGAGACAGATTTTCAAGTTCATTTTTGTCCTTCACATGCACCACAAAAGAGAGTTCTGATTCTTGCACCATAGACTCAGGCACAGTAGTTTCAGTCATATCTGTTTGCACAACCTTTTCAACTGTTTTAATAGTTGTTTCTTCTGAAAATGTAGACTGTTCTATCTGACTTCCATTAATATTTCTGTATCTGTTACAGTCATTAGAACTGTGTATGTCATTGGTTTCACAAGACATGTCAACATCACATTCCTTGCTATGTCCCATTTCACCAGAGTTAAGGGATTGGTCATTTGTTGGCATTGACTGAATTCTACCTGTATGAACAGAGGAAGAATCCTGCTCCTCCTCCCTGTGCTTCACAAGCCTCTTCTCTGCCTCCAAATAGGACTGCAGCATGGTGTCAAGGATGATCTGAAAAGAGTCCACACTGAATTCAAACTGTCGTCGTAGAGAGTTGACAAACTTGAGCTCTACATTTTTCCCCCTGTTGTTTGAAAGAGAGATAAGGCTCCATCGGTCATGCTCATTAAACACCTTAACCATTTTTTGTACGTATGCCTCTTTCATAGTTAGGGCTGTGATTTTATCTTTGTTGACTCCTTTAGGTAGGAAGTCCAGCAAACAGCCCAGAACCACTTCCTTAATGATCTGGAAGTCCTCCTGTTTGGGAAGTTCCACTCCAAAGATGATATCTAAATCTTTATAGCTAGTGCCATTCTCTTTGACCAGCACATGACTGGCTGTAGAACCATTAAGACGGACATCTTTCACCTTGATATTCTTCAATATTAGTCTGTCCCTGACCACATGGATGATGTCCTTGGGTTTGATTTCCAATGTTGGAAAATTGCCCCTGCCATGAATGGGAATGACTTCTGTGAGAACTTGGTCCAAATTCTTCACTTGCTCTTGAGTCAGTTTGTGAAATCGTCTTTCATCTTTCATCTCCATGTTCACTAGATGTGGGAAAAATACAAAGAAGAGTTAAAGTTAATACAAATATCCTAATGCATACACAGAGAAAATTATTAATATAAATATTATTCAAGCTATTTTAAACAAAGTTATTGAAAACTTTTTTAATTCTTAGTTTGGATTTTAAATTCTCTACTGTCCATAGTATGCCATGCACCTCTATCAGAGAATTATTTGTTGATTGCGTTTTGATTTTTTAAGATGATGTTGACGATGGTTTTCAATTTCCTGGATTTTCCTGAAATAAATGAATACTATTGTATAGACCAGTAGTTCTCAAACTTTTTTGCTTAAGTACCACTTTTTATGACTTTTTCAAGCCAAGTACCCCTTGACCAGACCGCAACATTTTGCATTAAAATACAGTGAAATGAGAGTCAGACAGTTATTATATCTGATGTCCCCAAGCAGGTTTATTGCTTACGAACATTTCTGTATGTAGCTTTACGCAACTATGTAAATCTCTTAAGTATAAGGCATAACAGTTAAAGGTAAATTCAATTCAGGAAAATCAACATTTCTTTAATATTCAACCGCAACCTCTCCTAACCTGCATTATTTTGCACACAGGCACTGCTGTGGGTCTCAAAAAATAACTCTTATAAATTGAATTGCGTTTTAAATGTATGAATTAATTTATGCATATCTGTGTAGACCTCATTTCATATGACAATACTATTATCATAATTTATTGACTTTATTCCTAAATTTCAGTTTCTCTCACAAACCCCCTAAAGTACCCTTGCAGTACCCCTGGGGGTACGCGTACCCCAATTTAGGAACCACTGGTATAGACAATAGATAGATCAGAATTATTTCCATCGTTTTCCCTAATGTGTAACGTGTAGTTGCAAGCAGCTTTGCCGAAACAAACATGACAAAAGAAGAAAAAAGAAAATAATAGGAAAACAAGGCAATGATAAAATAAAAATTTGTCCCCCTCTACCAGAAGTTTTCGATTTCTACCCAGATAACACAGGATTCAACTCACTTTCTTGTTAGTGTGTTTATTTATTATTAGACATATCAAACATAAGACTTGTTTTAGTTAATGTGGTGGCGCACAGACCTTTTGGTGAGTGACATCACAGTAACGTCAGAGTGATTTGAGAGTAGATGACTCTATACGTTGGCTTTAAAATCTCTCTCTTAGAACTGTGATGTCACTTACTGATCGATTAGCGTGTCATCACAACCAAACAAGACTATTTTGGGAGGAGGCTGATGAGCTGAGGTTTTACAAGGACAGACTGAAATTTAAAAACACTGGTTTATAGGATTGTATTAAACCACTGTATTTATCATGAAACTAATAAAGTACAACCAAGGGCCAGATTTACCAACACCTTGTACCAGCTCAAACCATATTTTTGGATGACAGATTCGCTTAATAGGACAATGTGTTATAATCCCACTATTTCAGCACAGTTGAATTGCCAGATAGGACATTTCTCACACTTTATGCACAGTGGTGGTTCTAGACTAGGCAGGGTCCACTTATGCTTTTAGGGGGCACACTTACATGTGTCATGATTAATTTTCAGTCATTTTTCACTGTTATTATAACAGTTTTCTCTAGAAGTAAACTAATAAGCTAACAAAACAAGTTCAGCTCAAATTAATGTTCCATGGTAATTTATTTCACAACACATTGTATATAGTCAAAATAACAATGACAACAATAACACGTTTAGGCACTTTTTCGCATCTTAAATGTACATATATGAATGTTAAACTACCCACATACAAGATATCCAAAAATCAACTTAAATCAACCACAAACAATACTGGACCAAAAAATGGGGTAAAACAGAGGGCTTAAATAACAAGGGAAACGTAATCAAGGGAAACAGAAACAGGTAGGAGCTAATTTACTAATAGGGATCTCAGGTAAATGTAAACACAGAAGACAAAACCACAAGAGAACCAAATAGACTTTTGACAGTTCGCCATCTCCTGGAAAGGCGTGTCCTTCCAAGGTGGAACCAATGGGTCGAAAAGCCAAAGTGGAGTCCGGGTTTCTGAGGCGGAGACATAGGATTCTCCAAATCTAAGGGAGGAGGCAATTGGAGATCCTGAAGATCATCCGACCCACCAGTTTTCTGTGGGTAAGCTGAGGTGTCTTCAGGGCCCAGTGGACACAAGGCTGATGGGCTGGCAGAAACTGAGGAGGAGGGGGTGGTAGGCTGGGCTGGGCTAAGATCCACCTTGGCTCTTGGATCTCTCATCTCCAACTCATCTCAGTTGGCCGCTGGTGTCGCCAGCCCTACCTCCACCATGGGCCGCCATACTTGCTGTCAACTGGATATCCACCTGGCTCCTCCTGCTAACCCTAACCTCCTTGATGCTGTAGATGAGGAGCTGGTGGACAAAGGGGAGCTGAGAGGGACCAGCTGGGAAATTCAGCCAAAAATCCTCCTCATTCACACAGTCAAACATGCCAGAGGCATGCTACAGCTCACTCTCAGCGATGGGGGCAGGGCTACATTCCAATCCCTCGACCCCTACTTCGATGCAATGAATGGCCCTGTCGCTCTGTCTTGTGCCAGCTCTTTAATTGTGGCAGGCTTGGGGCTCTTAAATAGTGGCAGGCTTGGGCTGAGCCAGACGCTCGGTACAGTGTGATGGTGAAGGTTTGGAGGGCTTTGGATTGGAAATTGGGCTGCAGATGCCCTCAGTACAGGCGACCAAGGTGGCGGCACGGGCCCTGGGTCGGGTGATGTCCACGGTAGTGGTCCAGGAGAGACACCCCCCGCTGTACCTTGCGCAAAAGAGTGACACAGAGAATGTCCGCTTTCTTGATGCACCCATCTCGCAGGGTGGGTTGTTGGTAACACCGTCGAGGACTGCGCTCAGCAGTTTTTGACGGTGAAGAAGCAGACAGTGGCAATTAGCCACATTTTTACGTGCTGCGACTCGGCCGCCTAGAGGCCTCCTAGATCCCACGTGACGTCTGCTTCCCGCCAGCCCAGGGCCCCTTCGACATCGGCTCCGGTTCTTGTGCCCCCACAGGCGGCAACCCGGAACCGGAGGTCCATGGGGAAACCACCATCCCGTCAGCAACCTTCTCGCGAGAAGGGACACTGACGGGAAGACCCCAGGCTCTGATTGGTCGGTACAGCTCCTGCCTCGTCACCAAAGCCGGACCCTTTTCAGTGCCTTACTCACAGAGTTTTTCTGTTCTCCCTGGGTGTACTTGCAGCCGATCGCACACTCCACTGGACTGTGCCCGGCAACCCAACCTCACGCCCTGGCGAGGCATAGGGTTGTACACACACGACAGCTGTCAACACTCTCAAACTGACAGTGCGTGAACCTTTCCCGCCAGGCAGGCAAAAAGGCGGAGCCAACCTTCCCTCCGGGGACCCCCCGCGACATATGGTTAGCTCCGCCAGCCAACGAACCACCCCCCGTGGGAATGATGAAGCAGACCGTCCCCTTGGTCCCCCGTCACAGTCCCTGGGAGCTCTAGAGCTGCCTACACTGTCTCGGTGGCTAATAAGGGGCCCCCGTCTTTGTTACTCGATCCAGTTCGCCAGAGACTCTCCCAAGTTTCGGGGCTTCATCTCTTTCTCTGTCAGAGGCAGGGACAACTCCGTACTTCGGGTAGAGGTCACCACCCTTCTGGCGAAACAGGTATCGAGTTCGTCCTTCAAAACCAAGATGTTCAGTGGGTTACAGCCCGCACTTCATCGTTCCCAAGAAAGATGGCGGGTCGTGCCTCATAGGTCTGCGTACCCTGAACAAAACACCTTCACAAGCTGCCGTTGCAGGTTGCTCACGCAGAGGCGCATCCAGACATCTATCAGGTGTCAGGATTGGTTTCGTGGCAATCGACCTGTTCTCCCTTTCGGTCTGTCCCTATCCCCACGGTCTTCATTAAGATTGTGGAAGCCGCCCTATCTCCCTAAGGGGAGGAAGGTGTGCGGGTAGTAAACTATCTCGATGACTGGCTTATCTGGCACACTCATGAGATCTGTTGTGTACACAAAGGCACCTGGTGCTCCGGCACCTAGATCGGTTGGGCTTTCAGGTCAACGCCTCCTCCTGTGGAGTCAGCAGGTGATCCGATCCCTGAGGGCCACACACATCCCAGGCGAACTGAACCAGACAGCCGACGCGCTCTCTCGTCAGTATACGCCTTGCGGAGAGTGTCGACTCCACCCCCGCACAGTCCAGCTCATTTGGGTGCTGTTCTGACAGGCACAGGTAGACCTGTTTGCCTCTCACGACACCACCCATTGCCCGCTTTGGTACTCCCTGTCCGAGGCCCCCCTCGGCACGGATGCCCTTGCGCACAGTTGACCGCGGGATGGGCGGAAACACACCTTCCCCCCCAGGAGCCTCCTTGCACAGACACTGTGCAAGGTCAGGGAAGGGGAGCACCAAGTGTTATGGGTTACACCTCACTGGTCTAACCACCCTTGGCTTCAGAGTTGATGCTCTGGATAGCGACTCCCCTTGACCCATTCCCCTGACAGAGGACCTGCTCTCTCAGGGGGACGACACGTTCTGGCATCCCAGATCAGACCTCTGGAACCTCCATGTTTGGTCTCTAGACGGGACGAGAAGATCCTGAGATGGCCACTCCCCCTCTATGGCAGAGACCATCACCCAGGCTAGGGCCCCATCTACTAGGTGGTTGTACGCCTCTAGATGGCGCCTCTTCTCGTCCTGGTGTCTCTCTCAATGAGAAGACCCACTGAGGTGCTCGATCGGGATCGGGTTGTCCTCCATAAGAGACTGGAGACTAACATCTCCCCTCCACACTGAATGTGTATGTAGTCGCTACTTGCAGGCGCTCCACATCGGGGAGGAAGACCCAACCCCATCCGTGTTGTGTCCTGGGCCGCACGCAGAGCTTCAGTAGCTCTGACCAGCCCCTTGTCTGTGTTGGAGGACAGTAGAAGGGAAAGGCTGTCTCCAAGCAGAGGCTGGCGCACTGGGTCGTGGATGCCGTTACGACGGCATACCCATCTCAGAATCTTCCATGCCCATTGGCAGTGAGGGCTAACTCCACACGGGGTATAGCCACCTCCTGGGCACTGGCCAGAAGCGCCTCTCTAGCAGACATCTGTAGAGTAACGGGTTGGGCTACGCCCAAACACCTTTGCAAGGGTTAACAACCTTTGCGTAAACCCGGTGTCAGCCCACGTCCTGCGTGGCAACATGTAGGACGGACATCCGGGGGGGGCGTATGCCTGCGAAATCACCTTCCCACCCTCCAAGAGGTTGGGTCAGTGTGCTATCTACCTTTTTTCTTACCCAAACACATGGCTAAGAAACTGGTACCTCACCAACCTTCCTTCTTACCCAGACACTGGTTAAGAACAGGCATTCCATCCATCACTAAGCAAGCATACCCCTGGGGGTTAGCTGGGCAGAGCAGCCGTCCTCCTTAGGCCGGAACACCATACAAACTACCACAGATAGCTCTAATCGGACCTAGTGCTACCGGACGCTGTAACACCCCCCGTGGGCTGTTCCGTCTGATATATCCTCATGAGAATGGTACCCACTCTTGGTAATCCTTGAGCTTCCCCAGGTGGACCTCCACCTCGCGGTTAACTACTCAGTCAGCACGCTCCATGCGTTCTCCTCCAAGGACGATACAATACCTATATCCACCATATTCCTCCCCGCGGGTAGGAGGTGGCCTCTGCAGCGCATCCCTGATTAAGAGCTGTGCTTACCCGGTGTAAACCCGAGCCGGACGGCCTCTCGCCAATAGAGAGCTAAGGCCCCGTCTGTGAAAGGTTACCGGTCAGGGCTGTACCCATCTTTCTCCTAGAAAGCTAAGGCCCCGTCTGTGAAAAGTTACCGGTCAGGGCTGTACCCATCTTTCACCCCCCGACCACCGCACTGGAAGGTTACAGTTTCGCGAAAGCTTCGAGCTGACACGCCCAGGCCTGTTACCGTCGGTAAATGAATGCTGCACGCCGGCTTCCTTTTATGCAGGACATCCGGGGGCGGAGACCGGCATGCAAATTTCATCCGCCAAATTTCATTGGCCTTTTCTATAGTAGTAAGAGTTGATTGGTTCTCAAGGGCGAACCCCATCTGTCGTTCTCGACACAACGTCTCATTCCCTCCATCAGGGAACTGAGGTTACACACGTAACCAAGACAATTTTATATATTAGAAGATGAACGTGCAGAAGCAGAGCGTACTGGAACCTATGTGGGCTACACCTTTACCTGCGGGCATTTGCAGCTCGAGCAGAACAAATCCTAAATGATGCGGACTAAAACCGGACAAATTGTGAATCATGCGTTTGGTAGCAGGACAAGATAACATATATTATTGCCACGAGTGGGACCGAAATCCAGGGGAAGTGGGAGGAAATGCTATCAGTCTCGCACCGGTCTCTAGATGAAACCGTCAACTATCTTTTTAAAGGCATAGTGTCAAAATCACATGATAAGCGACTAGTCGACATCAAGCTTGAATTGTCACATCGGAGCATTGATGTATACTAGTCGACTAGTTTGTTAGTTTATGCAACCCCTTGTGCATGAGGTGAGGCAGGATGGCGATTGGGATGATAAGACGATGGAGCAGACGATTAGAAAATGTTGGACTGGAGATCAGATCAAACAGCGAACAAGTTCTTTACACAGGAGGAATCCAAACAGGTAGGCACACAATGCGTTTGAATCTGTTTCATGAAGGTGTGCACTTTTATGAAGAGCTTGATTGCAGCAAGGACGAAGTGCATGTAGTGTTGATCAAAACTCAGGTAAGAGGGTTCGCAGAGGGTTTGATATTTTTTCGGGATCATTAAAAGAAGGGCCATAAACCCCCCCATTCACTTTGTCCTGGTCTCTTGATACCATCATCAAAAGAAAGGAGGGCTGGATTAAGATTGATTCTGCCCCCCTCGAAAAGTGTTTACAACCTTTTGTTTCTCCATGGGATAATTACAACTCCTAAGCTTCAAAGCTAGTCAAAAAGTCTCTCTGTTTTGTCTCACCTGAAATTTAAGATCTGTAGTTTATCGAGAGAAACTTCTCTGACAAAAACGGTTCTTTTCTATAAATATATATAATTATCCTTGTTGTGTTTTGGCACTCTTGCAATCAAGTTACCTATAACTGGTAATGATGCAAGTTTTGATTTAGGCGTTGTTGCATTCATACGTTAGGATGATTCCCAGCTTAACATTATTCAAGGCATAGTATGTTTACTATGTAATTTTAATGGCACACACTGAAGACAGACACGATGACAACAAGTAGTGATAATCCAATTTATAGTATCCAGTAGTGCAAAAAATGTTCCAATGGAACAGAACAGGGAAACATCCATGTAAACTAATAACAATGATGACATCCATGCCTGTAGTCAGAGTTAACGGTAACACAGAACATGTAACAACTTTACAATTAGCCCTGACAATGAACAGAAATAAACACAAGGAATATAAAGGATCCAAGGAATGCAGATCAGGTGTGGGTGCAATCATGAGTCTCAGATGCAGGTGTAATCAAAGATGGTGACGAACTGGTGCAAAGGATTAAGGGAAGTGTAAAGCTTGACTGTTAAGGTGCGGTGAATAAGAGTCCATGGAGTGAAAACACAGGGAAAGCTGGCAGGGGAACACAAAGTGGCAGACAGGACCGTTAGAGCAACTTCTCCTATTTTAATTTCCTATCCGTTGAGCTATGTTATAATACTATAGCATGCATCATACAACTTCCATAATTAAATATAGTTACACAGTGCAAATTAACCATACCGTCAGAGATATGCAAATAAGGCGCCATGAGAAGTAAATACATTTTCTCTGGCCCACTTATCGCTTTCATGATCTTGGCCCGCAGGCCACCTGGGGGCAGGACAGGTATGCATATAAAAACATCATTCACCTATACAAACTAGGCAGAGGAGAATCCAACAGAGACCGGTAGCTTTCGGCTCCCTGTGGGAAGGCTGTGTAGGCTGTGCAAACTTCGGACACTGGGGCTAAACTCTAATCTCAGCGCTTCATCAGGACTGCATTCTGAAAACATTTTAACATTTCCACACATAGCTCGCAATTATCTGTTTCTATTTATAGAATAGCTTTGTAAAGTTTGTTAAAAATGGTTTTATTGGTGTTCAGAAGTGTTTTACCTGCTTCACTGCCATGCTCTCTCCGAACTCCGCACTCCTAAGCACATTTGTGTTTCACGTTTCATGTATTGTTTGTGTTTATGCGATCATCATTATGTTTACCATGTAGAGTAGTTTTAATATACAACAATATATTCACTTGTGATGGGTTTTCTGTGCTCAGCGCTAACATATACTTAGTCACTTAAACTGTGAGTGAATCTATGCTACAGCTCTAAATGTTTGGAAAAGTTGAGTTACTTATGGCCATGAGATAACGTTGAAGTGTATACTATCATTGATGTATTTGCTGGACAAATAAATACAAGAATGTTAATCACTATACTGCTAATCAGAAACAGTAAAATATGTATACTTAATGACAATTATTGTATGTATTTTCCTTTGAGCTAAACAAATTCCCTGACTGACATTGATATTTTACAACTCATTTCATGGATGTGATCTTGAAAGCTCACCAAATAGGATTCTCCACCAGATCTAGGCTCATTATTACTTTAACAAACAGCTAAAACAGCTACAAAGGGAAGGAGCAAGAAGAAGCATCATCCAATCATTCCACACTCTTGTAAAGTAATCCAGGGGGTGTTAAAACTTGACATGTGGTGCCATCTAGTGGACTGCATATTTGTGCCCTAGAAAGTCGATTTTCTGTCAGCCAATGTAAATCAATGGGATTTTTTTGGGGGGCGGGCTTAAAACTCATCTTTTAGAAAACCCCAAATCTGATCATTTAAAAAAGATATAGCACACCTCACACAGTTAGAGTTAACAGATTTAGTCTCAGAATATTAATAATATCTAGATAGGTAAAATGTGAGTGGTGCTTGCCGTTGCAAAACTTGGCACTTGGGAGTCACCAGGGTCTTGACACTTTAAGCCCCAAATGATTCTAACCAACCCAAATGTCTGTAAGATGTCCTGAGAGATACAGAGATATAGGCCTGGCTAAACGGTTGCTAAACTAACCTGTTGGTTACTATGGGCATGACTTGGCATGTGCCATTGGATGATCCTTCGAGCCAAAAGTTAAACGAATCAATTGCTATGGGCGTGGCTTCACAGCTTCATGATGATCCTAAGAGACTGATTGATTGCCTGAGTAAAATGAGCCCACCCACTTCTTTCTGTGATACTGTGATGCGAAGATACCCCAACTGGCCTTTAATATTGGCAGTCTATGGGATTCCCTTCTAAAATATAGTCTATTGGGAATTTCAGGTGGATCTTATGCCCCAGGGGACGTATTACAGAAAGTTTCTTATCCTAGGTCTTAACATAAGATATGATACGTTACATCAGGATTTTTCACAAATTCGAATTACAGAAGCAAATCTTAACTTGATTTGGGATTCCTATCATATCTTATAAAATCTCATCTATTCTCTAGTTAGGAAATGGGCCTGGGCTTGCTGAGGGTCTGCTACTGCAGGCTGGCGTCCAGAGGACCTTTCTCATGAGGGCAGGAGCAGGGATTTGATCTGGACTTGGGTGAGATCAAATGTGGTCCCTTCTGGCCGTATGAAGATCTGGGAACTTTGTACGCCTGTATGACTGACAGGTGTTCATTGATGTTTTGCATGGCAAATAGCAGACCGTTGTGCATTCACTAAGGTTTCAAAAGTTTAAGCCATTATGAATTTATGTTGTAAACCTTGCACATTTCTAAAAATCCAGCATTTAGTCGATCGTGATGAATTCTCACTGTCATCGCCATAACAATGCCCATCCCACCAAATGCCCTGGCTCTGGATCCCCCTCCCATCATCAACCACATCCGGACACAGATTCTATCAGGTGCAGACATAGTTCTCTTCACACTCCTGTCACCACTCTCAGTCACGCTAAAAAACTCAGCTCACAATCCTTTACGCATCCTTTCATTTGCCAAATTCATCATTCCATTTACCGGTTACTCCGAAATCATCTGCACCGTTTTCCCTCACAGAAAACGCGAAGTAAGCGACTACCTTTCGCTAGTCCCCGAGCTTTCGCTACTCTTCGGAGGCTCACATTTCTACACCTACTATAAACTATTTTCCGACAAATCCGCTATTCACATCACCCAAAGGAACCAGTGCCCATACTGGGGAACCCTAGACACAGACCTCCACAACTGCATCATTCTGGGCTGCGCAACCAATTCTATTTTTTATGTCCGCCTGACATTCAGCTGAAGCAGAACCAGCCCAAAATTTTTGACATGTTGTCAGAGTCAGTCTGTTGGATCCTCTCAAACAATTACCCTATCCCCTTTCACATCCACCTTTTAGACGAGTTCCTAATCATTTCACCCCCTGCTGCCTTCTCAGCCGCGCATCTCACAACAGTCCAAAAGTTTTCTCCAAGCTCGGGATCCCCTCGCCCAAGAAAAAAACATGGGCCCAAGCACATCCATCGAATTCTTAGGGATTCATTTAGATTCTGAAAAATTCCAGGCATTTTGGTCGCCTCAACCCTCATTGACAACCCACACTGCTCCAAACACGAGCCCCCCAGGGGCCCATGCTTCCATCTCTCATCCACCGGAACAAGACACCTCTACTCTCTGCCACAGCAGACACCACCACTCCAGAAGATTGTATTGTCGCAGTGACCGCCCCCCTGGGGCCCATGCTTCGTTCTCTCTCTCTGCTGCAGCGGACACTACTTTCGAAGCCAGCATCGCTGCAGTGACTTCCCTCAGGGGCCTGCGCTTCGATCTCTCACTGCTGCAGCTCCTCCCTTCACTCCCTCAAGAGCCTCCTTCTTTACTCAGCACTGCCCCAGCAGTGTCACTCCTGCAGGAGCTTTTCTTTACTCGGCACTGCCACAGTAGAGCCACTCCCAGGCGAGCCTTCTAACTTCCTTCATTACTGCCGCAGCAGTGCTTGCTCCTGTTGAGTCCAGTGATCTTCTCCGAGGCCGCTGCAGCTCCCCTTACCTTTGCTCCCTCTGGAGCCCCATTCTTTATTCAGCACTGCCGCAGCAGTGGCGCTATATATACTCTGTGTTTGTTCTCACTTGTTGTCAGGTCTAGTTGTCTAGTGTTCTGTTATACTTAGCTCCCGTTTCAAGTAGCGACCCTTGGATACCCGTGGAAGTTTATTTTTGGATGTTTCCTGTTGATTGTGCACCTGTTAACCCCATTAGATTCTCCAGTTCACTTCAGTTTCCTTGTGGCATCATTCCTCTGCCGAGTGTGGTGACATAACAATAGTGATACTTTGCTTCACAAGCACCACTAATAAGTCAAACAACAATATGTTGGCTTTCTCAAGCCAACTTAAATACTACACAATAATGATAATCGTAACTGAATTGAATCGTGAGAGCAGTGAGATTCTCACCCCGAATAAATTGATCTTCTTTGTTATTGTGGCAAGGGGGGCGTGGTTTAGTGACGTCTATGCCGGGGAGGAGAGACACGGGAAAGACGGTAGGCACGTAGGTCGATTACAGATTAAGATCACGTGCGTCTCATTACAGTGATTCGTGAGGAGACAGCTTAAAGGCTCACAGAATCGGAGAAGAGTCGAGAGAGACGGACTGGGAGACGTTAAAAGGAGCAGTTACAAGTAGCAGTGGATCGTATCCGGCTATACAGAGTGGAATCTTAATGACATGACCCAGAAAAGTGGAGTAGAAGAAGTTTCTGTATATGATTTGTAGACCAGAGCGCATTGGCGCCACATGTCACAGAACTAATCGAAATAAAGTGATTCTTGTCTCCCAGTGCACACTGACCCCGCCTCGTTTCTTCCATATACCTACATACCTCATTACAGTCTTCATCGCGAGCACCATCAAGCGCTGCTGGGCCTTCATGAAGACCAGGAACTTCGCTTCCAAGCACCTGTCCAGGCCCATCAGGAAGACTGCGAGATGTTCCGGGGCTGGCTGGACCAGGAGGTCGCCAACAAGGGCATATCGGCCAGCTCCCCAGCAGTAGGTCTGCCGCTGCATAAAATGGGTCCTCAGGACGACCTGGAGGCTCTTTTGGAACTTTTTGAGGGGTCCGCGGAGATTTCGGGCTAGCAAATGGACGTTTGGTCGACCCGGCTGATCCCCCTGCTGACGGGGGAGGCACAGCTAGCCACCCAACAGTTGCCAGTTCCGAATCTTCTGATCTACGCAGACCTCAAGAAAGCCATCCTCCAGCGGGTCGGCCTGAGCAGGCCGACCCGCTGCAGCAGCGGCAGCGGTTCTGGTCCTCGGAGCAGGGGGAAGTTGGCCAACCCTTCGCCCTGGCTCAGCAACTCTGGGACGCCTGCCGCATGTGGCTGATGGCCGACGGAGGCGACGTCCAGAAGATTCTCGACCGGGTGACACTGGAGCAGTTCGTGGCGCAGCTTCCGCCGAAGACCACCCGGCGCCGCTGACGGAGGCCATCCAGTTGGCTGAGCACCAGATGGTGGTGTGCCCCGGGGTCGGTGTACCTCAACCAGCTCTCTCTCTCCACTCTAATGTTCCTTCTCCTCTCTCTCCCCGACCTGTACCCTTTCCCAGGTCTCTGGCGTCCTTCTGCCCCAGGCCCTCTCCAAGGGCCAGGGAGACAGCTGGAAATGGACGTTCGTTCTACCGGGGACCCGGCCGTTTCAGCCAGACTGCGGCCCCTCCTCCACCACAAGCTTCCCCTCACCAATCCGTCGACCTACTTCCGGGGTCAAAAGCATAGAGTGGAGGTGGCGGTTAATCCTATTCTCAAACATCCGCTAATTTTGGGGATGAATTGGCCAATGTTTTCTGTGTTATTGGGGAAACTATGTGCGGATATTTCCTCGGGGAATCAAAGGCGACGCAAGAGGGTGGTCGTAAAGGCGGGGGAAGTTGAGCTGGAACCTCGGGCGACTTACTCAGGGGAACGGAGAGCTGTAGAGAGGCAGCATCTCTCTCTGTGAAATGATTTTGCCCTGGAGCAGTCTCATGATGATTCGCTCAAACATGCGTTTGACCAGGTTCGTTCCATTGACGGACAGCGTCTCCACCCTGCACAACCGCTCGTCTATCCGTATTTTACCATTTTAAAAGACAGGTTGTATCGAGTGACCCGAGACACTCAATCAAAGGATACAACACAGTCGTCCCAAAGAGCCGTCGGGAAATGCTTTTCCAGATGGCTCACTTTAATCCAATGGCTGGCCACTTACGGCAAACGGCAATATTAAACCGCCTAAAGGCCCGCTTCTTTTGGTGCGCGTCTTATCCTGAATTTCAGTTGGTAAACCCACCGTCCACTCCGAAAGCACCATTGTGTCCTCTTCCGTTGGTTCAGGTCCCCTTTCGAGAGAATTGGTATGGAACTGGTCGGGTCGGCACGAGGGCATCGTTTCGCATTGGTTGTAGTAGACTATTTGACACGATATCCCGAAGCAGTGGCGCTCCGCAGCATTTCCGCTAAAAGTGTTGCGCGTCACTGTTTCGAATCATCTCCCGTGTGGGAATCCCAAAGGAGGTTCTCACAGATCAAGGCAC
The DNA here is from genome assembly GCA_029783895.1 of Triplophysa bombifrons. Classification (NCBI taxonomy): domain Eukaryota; kingdom Metazoa; phylum Chordata; class Actinopteri; order Cypriniformes; family Nemacheilidae; genus Triplophysa; species Triplophysa bombifrons. The sequence goes on from CM056464.1 coordinate 19,479,329, forward strand.
GGCGTTTATGTCACGGACCCTCTATACCGGTTATTGGGCATTAAAGCAGTTCGTACCAGCGTCTACCACCCACAGACGGACAGGCTGGTTGAACGCTTTAATCGTACGTTGAAGGCAATGATCCATAAGTTCGTGCACGAAGACGCCAAAAATTGGGATTGGTGGCTGGAACCCCTGTTATTTGCGGTACGAGAGGTCCCCCAAGCCTCCACAGGGTTTTCCCCCTTCGAGTTACTATATGGAAGTCAGCCCCGTGGGGTGTTGGACGTCCTAAGGGAAGCTTGGGAGGACGGACCCATGGATAGCAAAAAACAAATTCAGTATGTCCTGGACCTGAGACCAATACTTGATACACTGGAGCAGCTCTTCATGGAGAATTTGCTACAGGCCCAGGACAGGCAAAGCCGACAGTATAACAGGGGTACTAAGTTGCGTAAATTTGCACCAGGAGATAAAGTGCTTTTATTACTCCCCACCTCGAGCTCTAAGTTACTCGCAAAGTGGCAAGGGCCCTTTGAGGTCACACGGCGAATAAGCGATCTCAATTATGAGGTAGTTTGGTCAGATAGGAGCGGAGCACATCAGATTAGAGTTAGTGAGATGGAGTTAGGTGATCCCGGTGATGCTGGCGACGGTAGTTAGTAGAGAGGATGATCTCGGACCAGAAGAAAGCTACCCAGTTCAATCCCTCGCTCTTGCCCAGGGGATCACCTCTCACCCTCCCAGCTCACCAATGTGGCCAAGTTGCAAGCAGCTTTTGCAGATGGGTTCTCGCCCCTACCAGGTCGCACTAAACTCATCGAGAACCATATTGAGACGAAACCGGACGTGGTGATTCGCAGCTGGCCCTATAGGTTACCTGAGCACAAGAAAAAGGTAGTTCAGGAAGAATTAAAGGCGATTCTAGAGATGGGGGTAATACAAGAGTCCCATAGCGATTGGGCGAGGCCGATAGTTTTGGTCCCTAAAACCGACGGCTCAGTCCGATTCTGTGTGGCTACAGAAGGGTGAATGCTGTGTCGAAGTTCGATTTATATCCGATACCACGGATTGACGAGTTGCTGGATCGGCTCGGCTCGTTTTTTTTCGACACTGGATGTTTAAACAAAAGGATACTGCCAGATCCCCTTATCTCCCCTATCCAAAGAGAAAACCACCTTCACCACGCCGTTTGGATTACACCAATTCGTGACACTTCCATTCGGCTTATTCGGAGCTCCGGCCACCTTCCAGACGCTCATGGACCGCCTGCTACGACCACATGCTGGATATGCGGCGGCATATCTGGACGACATAGTCATGTACAGCAATGACTGGGGGCGGCATAGTCACCATCTGAGGGCGGTCCTGAGCTCACTGAGAGGGGCCGGGCTGACGGCTAACCCTACGAAGTGTGCAATTGGGCGTGTGGAGGTAAGGTATCTGGGCTTGCACTTGGGTCATGGTCAGGTGCGTCCCCAAATGAATAAAATTGCAGCAGTTGCAACCGCACCGAGACCCAAGACCAAAAAGGAGGTGATGCAGTTCCTGGGGCTGGCGGGATACTATAGAAGGTTTGTACCTAATTATTCGGACCTCACCAGCCCGCTGACTGATCTCACTAGAAAAGAGGCACCGGATACCGTCCAGTGGACGGAGCCATGCCAGCAGGCTTTTACCCAGGTAAAGGCTGCTCTCTGTGGCGGACCGTTATTGCACTCCCCTGACTTTTCTCTTCCTTTTTTGTGGGGGTATGTGGCAAGAGGGGCGTGCTTTAGTGACGTCTGTGCCGGGGAGGAGAGACACGGGAAAAACGGTAAGCAAGTAGGTTGAGTGCAGATTAAGATCACCTGCATCTCATTACAGTGATTGGTGAGGAAACAGCTTAAAGGCTCGCAGAATCGGAGGAGAGTGGAGAGAGACGGACTGGATCGTATCCAGATTGGAATCTTACGGACCATGATACGGAAAAGTCAAGGAGAAGCAGTTTCTATATATGATTTGTAGACCAGAGCGCATTGGCGCCACGTGTCACGGAAAGAATCGAAATAAAGTGATTCTTGTCTCCCAGTCCACGCTGACCCCGCCTCCATTCTTCCATATACCTACATACCTCATTACAGTTATTTTCTACTTACTTACTCAACATTTCTCAATAAGGTTTCCAGTGTTGACTTAAAGAGTACCTAGAATGAGATCATGAGAATGACGTTTCATGCAGTCTGTTATGTTGCCGTGTTTGAAAGTAAGCTCTCTGCCAAGTTGTAAGTCCGAAGGTGAATAAATAACAAAGTTAATTGCTTTTTAAATGGGAGTCGACACTGAATCACACAAGAGAGACGTGGAATAGATCACCCGTGTATCTCAGTCACTAGACATAATACCCGCCTACGTTTTGCTGAGACTGCCGGGAAAACGTAATTCTCCTCCCCCAAACACTGTCGCTCGTTCGTGATGCGTGTGTATCATGTCTAAAGCCTGTGTTCTACGGTGTGACACCTAGTCGGTCTTATTTCAACTAACAAAGGAAGAACTCTGAGGGAAAAATGGTTACAATTCATTTTTCAAACGATACCAAAGGAGTATAACGCTAGGGTTGTACTGCGCGCGCGTCATTTCAACGAACATTGGTTTAATAATCTTAGCACGTTCACTGCAGGTTATGTGAAATGACTTTCCTTGAAAGATGGGGCAATACCAACTCTATTTGGACCTGTTAGCTCCACCAGATAACAACCTGTAAGTGTGACTTTTGTCTTAACTTAAAGAAATATTTTCGTAATTATGTCTGTGTTTAGCTAATGCATATATCGCTAACATTAGCATGTACCGTTATTTCTGGGGTGTTACAGTTTGTTTATCTTTCTATTAACTTTGCATTTTGACACATTCGCCGCATGTGCACCTACTGTATATACATATATTTGGGTAAAACTACAATCATTTTTCATAACGTCGACTTTCTGAAATGCTCTATGTACTATGACAACACAGAGTTAAGACGAAATAATAGTATTACTAATTTATTAACAGTATTTTAAGAAAAAAAAAAATTTATTTCATTGAAGAGCAAAAGCACAACATGCGTGTTGTCACACTGGGAGTTTTTATGACAAGAATTGACACTTGCCACTGACAAACATCCTGCTCCATTCGTGGTGGAGTTTGTTGTGGATTAGCGTCTTCTTCCTCGTCAGACTTGGGCTCAAATTGGTACGGTAAAATCGCCGCCATCTTTACCTACACATATAATATACATGACATCCAACCACATGTAAACCGTAATCCTGTAATGATGGTAGGCGATCCATTTGCGACAAATGATGAACGCGTTTGACAAATCACAACAGACTACACCATCTGGCCAATCACATGACACAAGGTTAGCAGGTGGGAGGGGCCTAGACGGATGAATCGCGGAACGAATCATTTGAGCGTCAGTCAAGAAGTAAGGTACGAATAATTTCTATTATTACGACATTATAGTGTTTTTACACATTGTACGTACATAAAGTTGTTGTAGGACACTCAATAAACCAAAGTAGGATCTTAAAAAACATATGCTACGTACTCTTTAATATTAACCAAAATTAACGCTGACGCTTCTAAACTCCAAAAGTTATCTTAGATGAATTGTCAATCTGTAAATTATGAGAAAATCGACAAGCATCTTTTTTTTCTTTTATATAAGAAATGTAGCATCGGGGAGTGTCGGTGTATAATTATTTTTCAAGGCAAAGAACTACGCTGTTTATTGTGTAATAAATTCGTACAGCCTAATATGGGAGTTCATCAAAAGTGGAAAGATTCTATAACTGTTTTAGTAAAACACAGATATAATTAAAATGTTGGTAAATGGTCATAATTCTGTAATGGGGTAGAAGATATAGGGACTACAAATGAGATGGACTACATATCCCACAGGTCAGATTGTTATAAAAGGAAGTCCAATTTTGGGGTCCTCCTCTTTGAAGCACCATGTGGTGTGGGTACTTAAGGCTGTGTAAGAGCTGATGATAAGATCACTGATTAACAGAACTGAATTGGTGAGTGCCCAATCAGAAAATGTTGTTTGTTGCTTCAAAGAATAAAGTAGACCTATTTTAGAGCATCAATGGTAATTTTTGTCAAATACTTTTTGCTATTGCGAGTTCGCTTGGTTTTAATATTTATATAAAATATTAATATATATACTTTGTTTGTTTTGTTTTGTTTGTTTTGTTTTCTATCCATTGTGGACCCACAACCTGTGGGGTTCTCGCTTGTATATTCCATGTGAATTACTCCGCCAAGGTGAAGGTATATAGGTGTAGTGATTTTGATTTTGGGTGATTATCGTTGTCTGGAATTTGAAGTGAACTTTTGCTTTCTCTTGTGATGTAGTGTGAGTGTGCACTTATTGGTGGAGTATTCTCTATGTCAGTGGTCACCAACCCTGCTCCTGGAGATCTACCGTCCGGAAGATTTATCTCTAACCCCAATCAAACACACCTGAACTATCTAATCATGGCGTTCAGGTTTGCTTGATAATTACAGACAGGTGTGCTGAAGCAGGGTTGAAGCTACAGTCTGCAGGACGGTAGATCTCCAGGAGCAGGGTTGGTGACCACTGCTCTATGTGATATAACCGGTGGGCCCCATGCTCTGTAGGTGTTTAAAAGTGTCTTGTCGTTTTTGTTTAACTCAGTTTCTTTGCCAAGTCCATTTATCCTTGAGTTATTCTTATTATTGTTGAATAAATACATTTGTGCAGAGAAACAGACTGTGGTTTGTGCTTGGTTGAGTCCTCTTCATCCCTAATAAGATGTTGGGGTTACAATTCCTTATTGACATTTGTACAGGTGCCATGATTAATTGAGGCATTTAGGTAATTGTCTCTGCACCAATATTGACACTAATCTGTAAATAAATAATTTAGTCTGTGTGATCTGTAATCACACAAAAGGAAGAAAAAATACAACGGATTAAAATAAGGAATATGTTATTGCCACTGCATTTGCTTACCAGATAACTATTTCTAGAAATCAAACACTTTTTATATATTTTATTATTGATATATCTTGGATGGAAGCTGGGTTAAACTTGCCCTTTTTGTGAATTTCTCAGGAATTTTGTGAATCGTTCACAGTATTACAACGACTTAGATGAGATCGAGACGGAGGCTGGCTATGACGTCGTCACTAAACAGACCTGTGACGCAGCAGATGATCATTTCCTACCGAGCCCTTTTCGAGTGCGCGCGCGCTACCGTAAGAAGCCGCTGTGAGTCATAGAGGGGCTTTTGCTCGTCCTCCATTCACAGATACAGGCGCCATACCAGAAAAAAACACAGCTTCTGACTGACGGAGAATCAGTTCGTTTAAAACATAAAATGACGAAACATATTTATTTTGTTTTGGATAAGCAACCTTGGATTTGAATAAATAATTTCTTATCCACAATGTACAGAATCATTTAGTATAATCTCCTTAACATATATAACCCATACAATGAGTGCATGACAAACCAGTACGATTTACTAAACCCATAAAGAAATTGAGGACCACGAACATTCGTTTTTCAATGTATGATTGTTTCTGTTTGTTTACAAAATTGTTTTTTTTTATTATTCGCTAAGGACCATTTTTTTCCGCGAGGATTGAATGCTTTCAAGATGTGATATAACTTGCCAAATTATGTTAAGATGGTTCATATCCACCTTATGTATATGTTACCATAAGACAACACAACAATAGCTACTACATGAGAACAGGACACCATTATAGTTTCCATTAAAACTAATACAATTCAATTTAAACAATGCAAAACCAGTAAAACTTTTAGAAATTTTGTGACAGGTTCCAGTTTTCCCCAAGAAGGGATCATTCAATGGTTATGTCTTGGTGTCATTGTCATCAAAAATAGGCCTCTTAAAAGTATTACATACATCCTAAAGCTGCGTTTCTAGCTTTTTTTAAGGTTTGCGAACTTGAAAAACTGACTTCTATGTCTATTACATTAATGAAGTCATCACGTAACCAGACGCATTGCAATTCCATAAACACAGCAATTCTGTTCAAAAATAACAATTATGTCAAGTAGCCTACGTTGAAATATTTATTTAACTCACCACAAACAGCGATGAGCGATGATGACAATGCTGATGTCCAGATATTAATGCGACACAGATGATGTCAGTGACTCTCTCTCTTTCTTGTAGGCTTCATCAGCGGATGAATGGTACGGGAGCGCGATCGCTATTCCAGCTGATGGTTTGGTTCAAAAACTCTTAAATATAGCACGTTGTCCTCTCTCTGAGCCAAGCGCGTAAAACAGTTTCCATGGCGACCTGGCGTCAGAGTTTTAAGGTAGTCCGAGACACCGAGTAGCGAACAGCAGTACAAATGGCACATTTAAAGACCAAAGAGTAAGACTTAACAGGTGTCAAGTGCGCGCACACGTATGTGACTGTCTTGCTGGTGAGCGATTAAGACATCTAAACATCGAAATTTGAGCTCTGAACTAACGTCAACCTTTTAAATAAAAAATGCATAATCAAAATAATCTAATAAACGTAGTATTTTTTTTCTATTAATTAAAGTGAGATGAGCTAGAAAGATTGATATGAATGCCGTTGCCACGTCAAGTATTTCTGTCTGACTATGGCCTATCCCTTGCTGAATTTTATTTGGCAGCATTTCTTCGAGGCAAAACTAAGGAGTTTCATCAGATCATTGAAACGGTTAAAAGTGTATAAATATCATAAATTACAATATCATATACAGTGCAAAAAGTATAGGTAATTACGTCTTATATATCTTTGGTTATGTGCTTGTGTTGGGGGGGGGGGTTCGTCCATACATTTATAGAGAGAGAGAGAGAGAGAGAGCTGCAGTGACGTGGTCGCACTGAATTTTATATCAGCCAGTTAGTGACTCATCCCTCTCCTATTCTTGTGATGTACAGACGCAAACCCAAACATCAGTCAACCCTCCCTCACTTCTGCCCACGTCTGCAATGAAACCCGAAAGCTAATCCTTTGCTCACTCGTTACTGAATCTCTATGATTTCCTTACATTTCTCGACCACAAAAATAACTATGTTGACTATAAATATATGGACTGTATTACTGCGATGATAAAACATGTATCCGAAGAAAATAATTAGGCATAATTATAAAGTTTCAAAAATTACAAAACAAAGCTGATTGACAATCTATTTATAAGATCAAAGCAGCGTCTCAGACATTTAAAACGATTAAAACAGGCGCTATGAATGTCAATTTGTTAGTTTCCAGAAATAACACCGACGTCATTACGCATGCCATGGTGGACTCGCGCTCAGTCTAATACATGTCCTGCGCTGATCTCTCAAATGAATGCTTCAGACGTCATGGAGAACGACGTCAATGACCAAAACAACCAAAACATTAATTTTTTCAAAAACACAAAATTAAACAAAATCGAACTTAATTTAAATTAATAACGCGCGCACACACACAGAGTACAATTTAACCTGTCCATCATTAACAATTTAACCGGCAAAAGAATATATATTTGGTAACTTAAAGGGATAGTTCCTCCAAACATTTTTACTCGCGCTCATGTAATTTCATACCTGTAGATATTACTTTGTTCCTATAAACACAAAGAAATATATTTTGAAGAATGTTAGTTGTTGTAAATGTTAGACCATCATAGTAGGAAGAATTAAATGGTAGTCAAAGGTGCCCGCAAACTATTTGTTTTCCTAAATTCTTCAACATCTTTGTGTTCAACGGAACAGATATACAATATTTTGTTCCTACTATGGTAGTGGATGATGTCCCTGAAATGAAAACTGCTAACATTCTTCCAAATATCTTTCATTGGAACAAAAAAAGGTAGGCCTATATAGGTTTGAAACAACCTGATTGTGAGTAAATGATTTTTAATCTGTCACAGTCCCGTCTGCCTCCCTATGTTGTCTTTGGTTTCACCACAGGACTACATAACCCATCAGGCATTGTACCAGTCAGCCATTTTGTGTTAACCCGGCACATGTTGCTCATTCAGTCATTATCCGGACTCTATATAAATACACATCTGTCCTTGTCCCATTGTGAGGTCCCCTCGTCACTCGTTCAGACACGTTCATTGACAATTTACCCGTGGATGTACTTGCTTATTTATCCACTTACTAGTGGATGTATTTGCCAGTTTACCCGTGAATGCGCTTGCTTATTTACTTGTTTACCCATGGGTGTGCTTGTTTATTATCTTGTTTACCTGTGGATCTACTTGCTTATTTACCCATTTACCTGTGGATGGATCGTCCAGTTTACCTGTGGATGTATCGTCCAGTTTACCTGTGGATGTATCGTCCAGTTTACCTGTGGATGTATCGTCCAGTTTACCTGTGGATGTATTGTCCAGTTTACCTGTGGATGTATCGTCCTGTTTACCTCTGGATGTATCGTCCAGTTTACCTGTGGATGTATCGTCCAGTTTACCTGTGGATGTATCGTCCTGTTTACCTGTGGATGTATCGTCCTGTTTACCTGTGGATGTATCGTCCTGTTTACCTGTGGATGTATCGTCCTGTTTACCTGTGGATGTATCGTCCTGTTTACCTCTGGATGTATCGTCCAGTTTACCTGTGGATGTACCGTCCAGTTTACCTCTGGATGTATCGTCCAGTTTACCTGTGGATGTATCGTCCTGTTTACCTGTGGATGTATGGTCCTGTTTACCTGTGGATGTATGGTCCTGTTTACCTGTGGATGTATCGTCCTGTTTACCTGTGGATGTATCGTCCTGTTTACCTGTGGATGTATCGTCCTGTTTACCTCTGGATGTATCGTCCAGTTTACCTCTGGATGTATCGTCCAGTTTACCTCTGGATGTATCGTCCAGTTTACCTCTGGATGTATCGTCCAGTTTACCTGTGGATGTATCGTCCTGTTTACCTGTGGATGTATCGTCCAGTTTACCTGTGGATGTATCGTCCAGTTTACCTGTGGATGTATCGTCCTGTTTACCTGTGGATGTATCGTCCTGTTTACCTGTGGATGTATCGTCCTGTTTACCTGTGGATGTATCGTCCTGTTTACCTGTGGATGTATCGTCCTGTTTACCTGTGGATGTATCGTCCTGTTTACCTGTGGATGTATCGTCCAGTTTACCTGTGGATGTATCGTCCTGTTTACCTGTGGATGTATCGTCCTGTTTACCTGATGATTATTTGCCTGTTTACCTGATGATTATTTGCCTGTTTACCTGATGATTATTTGCCTGTTTACCTGATGATTATCTGCCTGTTTACCTGCTGATCACTCACCAGTTTAACCTGCGGATTACTCACCAGTTGAACCTGTGGATTACTCACCTGTTGACTGTTTCCTGTGTTCTCACCATTAAAGTGAGTAAAAGTAAAGGATTTTTTTAACCGGGTACTTCAGGCAGTGGGGTGTTAATCCAGCATCGGGGGGATGATGGGGATGGGCATTGTAATCGTCCAGCTCCATTCGGTAATGGCGGGCTGTTTCATTTTACCTGATCTCAGCAACTCCCCGAGCCTCCATGCCGTGGCTCTCCCGAGCCTGCACACTACTGCTTTCATGAGCCTGAATGCTGGTGCTCTCCTGAGCCTGCTCTCAGCACCTCTCCCTAGGCTGCACGCGACCACACTCCCGAGCCAGCGTTACGCCGCTCGACCAAGCCTGCGCGCTGCCGCTTTCCTGAGTCTGCCCTCAGCGTCTTCCTGAGCCGGTATGTCGCAGCTTTCCCAATCCTGCATGCAGCAGCTCCCCCAAGCCAACACGCTGCCAAGTTTTCTAATCTTTCACGTCGCGCCGCCCCCAAGTCTACTCATCGCTGCATTCGCAACCTGCATCCCTGCCGTAGAGCTCCAATCTGGCGCCACGGAATCTATGCTGATGAACACCACAGCCTCTCCTCTCTCGGGTCCCACAGCATCTCCACTCATGGTAACACTGGCTCCTGTGCCTCCTCGCCGACAAGCTACTCTGCCTCTTTGCCAATAAGCTGCAAGGCCTTCCCACTCCTGAGCTGAACTTGGTGGATCAGTTACTCAGGGAGTTTGACCCCCTGTTTTATGCAGAGCTTGTCACAGACTGCGAGTCTTTATTTGAGTTTTGTCCCGAGCCGTCTCCAGAGCTATGCTCCGAACCCTCTCCTGAAAGCACATGGGGCATTTCCAAATGGAAGTGAGCATCCCTTTGCCCTACTCCCAATTGTTTTTACAGAGGATTATTCTTATCCTTAAAGTGTATCCCATATCAAAATCGTCTTAAAACATACAATCATTTTTATCAGCTCATTCGTTATTAGTCCTCAGGTTGTAAGCATTACTAGCCTTTACTTATTGAATACTGCCTTTCTTACGGCCTACTGTTCTCAACTTTTACATAACTAATGGCTTATGTTTCAGACGTGTGTACCTCTAAGTGCAGATGAGGACACGTTTGAGCTTCAGTCGGTGCAGTCCGAACTGGAGGCCGTGGAGAAGCTGATCCAGGATCTACTAGAGAGGCAGATACGGCTGAAAAGCGTAAAACACTTATTGTTTTAATCAAACATTATACTTAAAGGAGGTGCTTCCGATTTCCGAATTACCAAAACAACCTTGTAGCCAATCAGCAGTAAGGTGCACAGGAAGGACATTTATCGAGCCGATCGCTGATGAAAGTGACAGACGGGGGTAGGTGTCTGTCTGTTTTGATGATTTGAACATCAACAACGGCTGTGAGAATTCACATATTCACAATTCAATATCTCAAGGAGTCAGTCTAACAAATATAAATGTTATATCTCAATGTGACAATGTCACTGTTCACCATCTTATAACTTGTACACTATGCAGTGCGGAAGTCAACCGTATAACTCGCCATCGATAGAGTACAACAATTACATGAACTACTAAAGAGAGATTTGCACATATCTTGCCAGAATTGAACCACTTGCCAACCTTACTAATAAATACGAAATCGCTCGATGATATGACAAGCGACATGTGCATGATGTAAAAAATCATGTGCAAAAAAATAGGACACAAAATAGTAGAAGTCCAACCTTCAAGCCTGTCCTATGAAATAGCATCAACAATCAAGAAAATCTTCAACGTTTTTCACCCATAGGACAGGGAGAATTAACTTAACTAATTACACTACAACATGTTTATTAGACCCTGTACCCACCAAACTACTAAGGGGTTCTTGATGATCCAGAACAGTATTATAAAGTAAAAATGATGATAACTTTTTAATAATTACTCAGGTCTCACCATGTAAGTATTAAGTTATGATATAGAACGGTATTATAAAGTTAAAACCATGGTAACTTTTTTTTTATTACTCAGGTCTTACCATATCAGTATTAAGTAATTATGATGCGGAACGTTATTATGAGGTGAAAATCATGATAATCTGTTAAAAGCAATTATGTGGTTCAGGAAAAAATATTTAAAAAATTCCCAGTATTACCAACAAATTAAACAGAACCATAAAAACAAAAGCTTATAGTATTTTACAATCCACACACAAACCAGAACAGAGCTGGATTTTTATGGACACAAAAGATACATCTGAAAAAATACTAACAAAAACTTTACAGTTACACAATAGCAATGTATAAAACTGGGTATGGATGTACCCAAAAGACTTAACATATATAACACAAAATGTACATACTGTAAATCCAGGTTTCTGTTATTAGCTTCCAGTTGTTTCTGTAAATGACAGTGTCTTGTTTGGTTCTCTTTTCTGTAGCTTTTATCTGTCTGTATAAATAATTCATACTATAATTACAGCAGCTTTTTCATGATGAATATATCAATAAACTAAATTGATAGATGTGGTCATTTTAACAGCTTTCAATCTGAACCTGCTGCTGCTACTGTCGCGCCTGTCACGTACGCTTGCCATGGTGTTAGTTATTGCATAGTTCAGCAGGAGACATAAAGCATTTAGAAAAAAAACAATATATAAAAAAAGAAGTGACGGTGGTAAATGACATTTCTTTATATTCTGGTCAGTACTTCTAACTTGGGTTGTTTCGGATACAGTGATTCAGGTCACTTTAAAAATAAGGTGTAACGGATCTTCAAAAAATTCTTATATAGTCACAAAAAGTAATAGAGCATCACAATGTGAAGTGTACACGGGGCCTTAGCAACTTGGAATTGCCCAGTTGCACTCATTGCAGCATTTGCTGGTATTTTAACAAGGTATTATGCAGATTGGGAACATTCACATTTCTTTTGAACTTCACATATAGGCCTGTCACGATTATTAATTAATCGTCTCATCGTGATTGTTTGACCTCATCGCAATGGTTTCCAATCATCGCACGATAATAATGTTGAAAAGTACCAACAATACCTTAAAAAAAACTTTCAAGCATATACCATAAAAACTTGTTGTACAATTTAATATTATTTAAAATAATCCCCATGTGAAAGCCAGCCTACCAAAATTACATTAACATAAAAGTAACATTTTATTGTAGTTTCGCAAGTGAGAAAAAAAAACAGACCAGAAGCTTTTCTATGACTGATAGCATTTTATTGGTTGCTTCGATTCACTCCTGGTCAAACTCATTTTACGCATATTTGGCAGCTGTATTATTGTCATGTCAAAGTCTAGACCTTAAATATACTATGACCCCATTTTTTTAAGAGAAAATAAAACATTGTTTTATATTCAGAACAATATGGTCATTTCAAAGCCATACCAAAAATGTGTGAGGATTACATGTCAAAGCCTTAAAACAGACAATGAATTGTCATAATTACAATTATTTATTAGACAATTAATCGTGGGCAAAATGTTACAATCGTGACCGCACTAAATTCACATTCTCAGATTATTTTATGTGCATACCACTCTACATGAGTTCAGTGCTGTTATAAATGAGGAGGTTTATTGTTCATGATCCAAAAACAATATCCCAATGCTTTTTCCTGCCATCCCCATTTTCTTTTTACTTTTCTGGATTGGACTCGAAGGCCTTACTTGTTGTGCAGGATAGCCTGCGATGGAGAAGAATATTGTCTTGCAGTTCTGACCCTGACAGACGACGCTTGAACTCGTCGGTGGTGAAATAGTACATCACTGGGTCCAGGCAACAGTTCAAGCTGGCCAGACACAATGTGATAGGATGAGCATGGAGAACTGCACTCCTGAATGCAAAAGTAACGTTAAAATTTGATTTGGCCAAGAAGTCCAAAGGGAAAGTTATGTGATATGGCACGAAACAGATCAGAAATACACTGGCACAGCTCAGCACCATCTTGAGAGCCTTGCGCTTCTCCCCGGCATCGTAAGGTATGCAGATTTTCTCACGTAAACTCATTGCAGTGAGCCATGTGCATGTGACCACGACAGCTAGTGGGAACAGAAAACCAGTGATTTCTGCAACTGTAACAAGGGTCACTCCTACCAACTTGCTTAGTTGCATCATGGGAAGCTCGGAGAAACAGAGTTGTGGAGTGGAAGGGTTTTTTCTTAGGAGAGGAAATGGCAAGCATCCTACACACACTACAAACCAGCCGGCGACACACCAGCTGCGGTCCTGGCATCTCTTTGTGACGTCACAGCGTAGTGGCTGGATAATAAGTCGACAACGTCTCATACTGATACAGGCCAGGAAGTAGATGCTGGCATACATGTTGACATATTTCAAATAGAAGCAGATCATGCAAGCAATCTGACCAAAAGGCCATGATTTGTTTAGATAGTAGTAAATGCGCAGAGGAAGTGACAAAACCTGAAGCAAATCAGCAATGGCCAGGTTGATCATGAATATTACAGCCTTCTTTGTGTCCTTTACATATGCATAAAAAATCCAGAGCGCTAGAACATTACCTATCAGCCCAGGAACAAGAATCACTGTGTAGAAGATTGCATAGATTTGATGCTGATATTGTTGAATTGATGTGTTGTTGTGCTCGACAGTCTTGTTGCAGATGTGGCTGGCATTCATTGTGTCTATATTGTAAAATCCAATAACTTCCTTAAATTTACAAACTTTTTTCAGTTGATCTACCTAATTTTACCTTGGCATAGTGCTATAGTTTGCTTGGAAACTCCTCAGAATCCAAGAATTAAAACCAGCATTTGCGTTCCACTGTTATGGCAGTAACGTACATGTGTTTAAGTACTCTGTTAGCAAGAGGGTTGTAGATCTAGCATGTCCAGCTCTGAAAGATAGAATATAAAACTTCTGGTTAGACACAGTCAATTAAAAGCTTTTTTCCCATTCTATAAACTGTCACTTACATTTTTGCATAGTTTGACTACTCCTGTATACAGTGAGAGAAATAAGTATTTGATCCACTGCTGATTTTGCAAGTTTGCCTGCTTACAACGAAATGAAGGGTCTATCATTTTTATGGTGGGTTTATTAAAAATAATGCTATATAAAGGTTGATATGCATTTCAGTTAGTGAAATAAGTATTTGATCCCCTACCAACTTGCAAGAATTCTGGCTCGACAGATTGGTTATGTGCCTATATGGACCACAGATTAGTCCTGTCACTTTAAGAAAGTACTCCTAAATCAGCTTGTTACGTATATAAAAGATGCCTCTCAACAGAATCTGTTTCTTGCATTCAACCTCTCCACCACCATGGTCAAGACCAAGTAGGTTTCAAAGGATGTTAGGGACAAAATTGTAGACCTGTACAAGACTTGAATAGGCTACAGACAGAAGCTTGGTGAAAAGGAGACAACTGTGGGTGCGATTATTTGGAAATAGAAGAAATACAAAATAACTATCAAATCCCCCTGGTCTGGAGCTCCCTGCAAGATTTCCCCAATGGAGTAAAGATGATCATGAGAAAGGTTAAGTCAAGATCAGCCCAGAACTTCATGGAAGAATCCTGTTAATAATTTCAAGACAGTTGGGACCACAGTTAGCAAGCAAACCATTGGTAACACGCTATGCCACAAAAGATTGAAATCCTGATGCACCCGCAAGGTCCTTCTACCCAAGAAGACCCGTCTGGCTCATCTGATTCAGAAAAGGCTTTTGCAAAATAGTGGTACTGCTTTGAGACCAAAACTGAGTCATGTTTTTGGAGGGAGAAAAATGCTGACTATGACCCCAAGAACACCATCACTACAGAGAAGAACAGTGTCGGAAACATTCTGCTTTAGGGCTTTTTAATACTGCAACGGTGGCAGGATGACTTCACCGCATTGAGGGGCTGAGGGACGGGACAGTGTTCC
The DNA here is from genome assembly GCA_029783895.1 of Triplophysa bombifrons. Lineage (NCBI taxonomy): Eukaryota > Metazoa > Chordata > Actinopteri > Cypriniformes > Nemacheilidae > Triplophysa > Triplophysa bombifrons. The sequence goes on from CM056464.1 coordinate 19,494,517, forward strand.
ATAAATTTTGGTCGAGGACCTCCTACCCTTAACTAGATCACTAAGATGGTTCGTGGATGTGCCTTTAACATGACAAAAACCCAAAACATATTGCCAAGACAACCAAAGAGTGGTTTAAGGAGAAGCACATTAATGTCCTAGCCAGTCTCTAGACCAGTAGTCACCAACCCTGCTCCTTGAGATCGACCGTCCTGAAGATTTCAGCTCTAACCCCAATCAAACACACCTAAAATATCTAATCAAGGTGTTCAGGTTTGCTTGGTAATTACAGACAGGTGTGCTTAAGCAGGGTTGGAGCTACAGTCTCAGGACGGTCGAACAGTAGGAGCAGGGTGGGTGCTGCTAGACCCTAGTCCTATAGAAAGTCTGTTAAGGAGGATAAAACTCAAATTTTCTGAGCGACAGCCAAGAAACCTTAAAGATTGACAGAGGAGTGGACTAAATGTATCCCGACAAATGTGGAAACCTGGTGACCAACTATCAGAAATGTCTGACCTCTGTGCTTGCCAACAAGGGTTTCTCCACCAAGTACAAAGTTATGTTTTGCTCGGGGATCAAACACTTATTTCACTGAGTGAAATGCAAATCTATTTATAAACTTTATATAACCTTTTTTCACAGACTTTTTGTATTATGTCTCTATCAGTTAAAACCAACCCACCATAAAAAATATAGACCCTTCATTACTTTATAAGCAGGCAAAGTTACAAAATCAGCATGGGATCCAATAAATATTTTCCTCACTGTAGGTCTAAGGGAACAAGAATGCATTATTAGTGTTATATTAAATCTTGTATTCATATTTGCCAAATGGGTGATCCTTACAATTCTTTGCAATCTTTTAGATATTGAAGCTCTTTGAAAATTTGAGATATATTTTATCTATTTTATTTTGGTTCATTACTAAGGGGTTTACGATAGAGATTTTAAAAATTCATACAGATCAAGATTCAGCACTTAATTTGGATTATTTATAGTAATAACTAACCACTGAAATAAAATGATTACTATAGTTACAGTGGTGTGAAAAAGTGTTGCCCCCTTCCTGATTTCGTATATTTTTGCATGTTTGTCACACTTTAATGTTTCAGATCATCAAACAAGTTTTAATATTAGTCAAAGATAACACAAGTAAACACAACATTCAACATTTCAGCCAAGCTTTCAATAATGAATTGTTAAGGAACAGCAGCTACTCTATTTATTCTCTTTCTGCCTCCGCCTCGGGAAGCCCATCCCGAGGAAGGGAGAGATTCCACCAGGCCCAGATGAACATCACATGCCCAACTAGAGATTATGCCAGCTACAGCTGAAAATCCCGTGCCATCCTCATGCGAGAGCTTGCACAATTCCATCACCAACCAAGAGCAAAGACGGACTACTTGTCACATTTATGCTAAAGTTACAATACTTGGTATTTTATGCTAAATTTACATGACAGCAGTTTGAAGTTATAGCTGCATTCAGTGGCCCTGAGTTGAAGTTGCTGGGTGGGTGTTTGTAAGGAGTGGGGGGGGGGTCGTTGGTTTTGGTTGGAGGGATGTGTGGGTCTGGTTTGGTCTTGTTTTGTGGTCGATGTTGGACAATAGAAGAATAAAGCTACATTATGCCACTACTATTTTTCCCTGGTTTTTCCTCTGTTTTCTGGTGACAATCACAAAGTGGGACCGGGTTGGTCCTGCACGGTTACGGCAAATGGGACTTCCTGGGATGCTGGTGGTGGGCTCTCCCCCTCTTCTTTGTGGATCTTTGCTCCGTGTCTTTATGTCGGGTGACTGAGTGCAGCTATGACACGTCAGAGGGGATCTGGCCCTCCCGGCTGAGCCTAGGTTTTCTTCACTACTAATCAATCATTGGAGTTTGGGTTCCTTAACACACCAGGGCAGTGTTGGCATGCTTACCAGGAGACTGCATTTATTTATTTAATTATTTATGTATTAGATATTTTTTAATAGCATGATCTTGCTTGTTCTATAAACAGCATGCACTGTGCTGTGTTTTACCTTTCTGTCTTTCTTTCTTTTTTTCTCCTGTAAAGCTGCTTACAATGCACAACAATGCACATTCTGAAAAACCCTATATAAATAAACTTGAATTGAATTGATAGATCTCAATTACTTTGTTAATTTGTTTCTATATTTCTTTGGATCTCGGCATGATGTCTAGATTTTGAGGATCTTTTGGTCTACTTCAATTTTTCAGGCAGGTCTTATTTAAGTGATTTCATGATTGTGAACAGGCGTGGCAGTAATCAGATCTGGGTATGGCTAGAGAAATTGAACTCAGTTGTGGCAAACCACAGTTAAGTTAGGTTTTAAAAGTGGGGAGAACACTTTTTCACACAGGGGCATATAGTTAGGGATTTTGTTTTCCCCTTTATAATAAAAACCTTCATTTAAAAACTGCATGTTGTGTTTACTTGTCTTATCGTTTGTTTGCTGATCCGAAACATTAAAGTGTTTCAAACATGCAAAAAAAATATGAAATCAGGAAGGGGGCCAACACTTTTTCACACCACTTAATAGGCTTAACATGTGTGTGTATATATATATATATATATATTAGTGTATGTATAGGGTTGGGTACTGAACACTGTGCGACCAAATTACTATGGTTCCACTGAGTACTGAATCACATTAAATTAATGGGTGCCAAATTTCGGTCCCTAAAAACGCATCTGGGAGTTGCACAAAATTAGAGTAAGGGATTTTGAAAGAGAGTAAGGGATGAGGAAGAGGAAGAGAGAACATTTTACCTTATGCAAAGCGAAAGTAAAAACTCCTAATGAAATGAAACTGTCCTGTTGAATGTTAAATATGTAAATAAATGATTTTGTTATTACACAGAGACTAGAGTACAGAATAAGGTAACAGTGTTCTGACATCTTGTGCTACGATTAGAATGTGCTACCCTCCCACTGACTTTTAGATTGGGAGAGAGGTTAGTCTTGTATGTTTTGTATGGGAGGTAGCTCAAACTGAGCAGGTAGCACAGATTATCAGAACACTGACACAGAATTAGCGGTACCCAACCATACTGTCTGTAATTCATGCTTTAAACAAACATACAGTCTGTCCCTACAATGTGTCTTTTTCTACTTTTAACTTTTTTAATGTTGTGCACTTCACTTTACTGTTCTAAATTAATTTCAACAACAATAATTTCCATTGTTAAAGTGACATTTAGCTGTGCTCCTGTTTGGTCTGTTCCGGATCCTGATCTCCAGTGCAATGTTGAGGTTGACGCATCGGATGTCAGAGTTGGTGCAATCTGCTCTTGATGGTAAAGTGGAACCCCTGCACTTTCTTCTCCAATTGACTCAGCCCTGCTGAGCGTAACTACAACCACGGCAACAGGGAGCTGTTGGTGGTGAAGTTGGCTTTGGGTAATGGCAACACTGGTTTGAGGGATCAGCGCGGCCCTTCTTGGTCCGGACTAACCATAAGAACGTTGAGTATGTACATTCGGCCAAGAGGTTGAGCTTCCGTCATGCAAGGTGGGCACTCATTTTCGTCCGTTCCGGCATTGATCGAGTAAGACCAAGCGTGATGCTTTCTCCCATGTGTTCAAGGCGCCAGAGTAGGGGATGGTGGTCAGGGCAATCTCCTGGGGCATAAGACAACTGGTAGAGAAGGTTGGCCAAGGGGTGCAAGTGCCAACAGAGGTTTCGGCGGATAGATTGATTGTGCCGGGCAGATTAAAGGCCTGTGTGTGGGCACTTGTCCAGACTGGCTGCCATCCAGGCATTCGGAGAACGATGGCTGCCGTTTTTTGTTGGCCATCATTGGTCTCAGATGTCAGAAAATTTTGTGTTGGCCTGCCCCACCAGCCCTCAAACCAAGCCCAGTAATTATCCCGCTGCTGGTATCCTTCTTCCTCTTCCCATCCCATCCCACCCTCGGTCACATATAGCCCTTGATTTCTTCACTGGGCTTCCCATTTTTAATATTATTAAAAATGACGTTCAAATTTATCTAAATATCGAGCGAGTCACTTTGCGAAACATCAACCTGTTGCCAGGAGCCGCTATTTCGAATTATGTGCTTTAGGAAATCTTAGAACGGCTGCCATTATACTCCCATTATATTAAGCAGAGGAGGCTGCGGATTTATACAACAATCTTCTTTATGGTAAAATGTCATCTACATCTCGGATGGCCTGAGGGTGAGTAAATAAACAGCATTTTTTGCAATTTTAAGTGTCTAATACATGTATGGGCACATTATAACACAACAAAGACATAGAAAAACACGTGTTCGCGCAGGATGACCCCTTAAATACTTGATAATCATTTGTTGTTGAATTTTTTTGCTTAAAGAATTAGACATGTTATTATTCATTCACCCATTATTATTCACCCTTCTGACAATGATGTTTAGATTGTGATAAGAAAAGAAAATTCACGTGATCTATGCTTATATACTATAGTGGGGAATAAGACAACTAAATTAGTTTACTGCTGCCTGCAGATCCAAATGGGTGCAGCCCCTTCAGTCAGCACTTTATCTTCACATTTATTACACTGCTCAACATTTAATCACGTTCACTATAGGTTAGAAAAAACAGTACAAGCGGTTATAATTATATGGTCCAAATGGTCCAAACCGCATTCAATAACAAGAGTCTCTTACCTTGTATCTCAATGTAAATGGTTGGCAGGAACACACAAACCCACAGACATGATCTTAAGTCATGTGCTAAATTATTTTGGCAAACAGACTTCCCATTTCTCTCCATTTGGAAAACCGCTCCCTTATTCAACACATTGCCTTCAAATTGTTTTTTTCTGTTAATTTCAAGCTGTTTTATCCAACATATTGTTTCCGTGTAAGCTCACACACGCTGGTTTATCATGACTGTAGTTTCCTGTGGGGGAGTGAACAACATTTCACAGTTTTTTTTAATTCCTACTTCTGCTATTTCACACAGTGTTACTCATGTATTCCATAGAAAGGTTGCTTGTAGTTTGGCTAGCTTTCATAGGCTCAATGAACACATTTTAACAAGAAACTTTCTTGAAAAGCAATACACATTAAATATTTCATTTTAAAAAGAAAGATACTCGTCTGTATAAAATAATACAGGTTAGATATTTTTTTAAGTCTGATTTCTGCTTAATTATCAGTGCAGGTTTGTTTGTAAATCACCATCATGTGTATTTTCCAATGCAGTTTTTTCACATGAAGTGTACTAGTGATTGAGCTCCCATAAGTTATAACACTGCAGTATTTTTAAGCGGAAAGAAATAAAATTTACAGGCGTTTGACTACGAACACTGGTGTGTACATGGAATTAACATGGCAACTTCATGATTTGAAGGCTGAGTAACTGGTCTAATCCAAAAATTATACCCTGAATTTACTCTTGTTGTATCTGCCAGTAAAATACAGTTAATGAAGTAAATGTGGCATGACTTCCAGTGTACAGTTCCTCTCATTGATGTTATGAATAATAATGTAGTTTGGTAACTAGTCACTGTATTTAGGAATTGCAATGGCAACATTCACACTATCAATGTTTAGGTTTGACAACCGTATTTACTTACAGGTGCAAATCTCTAAATGTGGTATTCAGACATCAGCTTACATTATGAGGAGGCACACTCAAGCCTGTACTCTAGCTGCATGTAATGCCTTTAACCACAGTGATAAGCGTAAATTTAAAAGTTCATGCCTTTGTCAGAAAAGTATTATTTGTGCAATGGACTTCACATTGTACAAAAGCAGTAGAAGTGTGCAGAGAAGAATTTACAACAGGGTTATAATATAACATAAGGGACGGTATTCATGTTTTTTCATGCCAACTTGCAGTAAGTCTCACACATTACATAGATCCTGCAAGATAATGGTTTCATGACCGACACGGCTGCGCTAGAACAAACATAGTACAACTAGATCTTACATTAAACAGAACAAAACACAAACGTTATAAAGAGTCCAGGGAATGATGATCAGGTGCGGGTACAATCATGATGACAAGCTAGTGCGTGTGATTGTCAAAAGCTTGTGAAAGGCAACGAGTGAACCGGGGGGGGGGGGGGGGGGTGGAGACGATGTTGAGGGTATGGCTGACAACTGAGGAGAGCTTGTTACAGCAGTGCTGCTTCCATCTGCTAGTTAACAATTAAAGTGCAGACACCCATTTCTGAAAACATAATTATATTAAAGGGGTAATATGAAACCCAAATATAAAAATTCTTTGTGAATTGCGGTCCGTTTATCTTCTGGTAAAAAATTCCAGTTTGAAAAAAAATTATAATTGAGAATTCGGCTTGAATTTTCTTTTTTAACTTAACGCATGAACACTGATTTTCCAACTAAAAACACCACGTGATGTCTTCGGTTGTTCCTTTGTAGCTTGTTCCGTGAATAAATAGGTCTGGGTTTCCCGATAGCTTCGTATCACTACGTCATTCTTAAGAATATATCGCTACCAGTGTTGGAAGTAATGCGTTACAAAAGTAATGTGGCATGATTTCAGTTTCTGAGCTAAAGGCCCGAGGCTTTTGGTCCAGCCCGGTTTGCTGTAAGCCCTAGTGCACTAGTGTGCACTAAAAATGATGGAGCCGCGGGATTCAGGTTTTTGGGCTACTTTCATAATGTACTGCGGCCTCCAAAATGTTTATTTATATTCTAAGGATAAATGTTAATTGATGAGATTCGTAGGTGTATTTATACCTGAACAGATGAATACCTGCCAACTCCAGGACCGGCCTGTTCTCGAAAGTGTGGGGAACGAGCGTCTGACAGGCAGGCTACAGTATAGGGAGGGATGAGCTCAGCTTAAATGCCCCGTTTTGTCCCTGTTTTCGAAGCTTTGATTGTGTTTTGGGGTGTTGAACAATGGATGTTCATGTTTCTAGTTTAAAAAAAAAACATTATATTTCACATATTTCAAGTCTATCGTCCACCGCTGTCTCTCTTCTCACAAAGTCCTGCCTTCAGAAACACTCTGATTGGTAAAGCTGACCAGGTCTGTTGTGATTGGTTCCCCGCTTAGAGTGTGTCTGTAAAGATGTCCCACCAATACCATAATCGTGAGTTCCGCTCCTCAAGCTGTTGTGATTGGTCGGTCCCCTTCTCAGTGCATGTAAATTCATAAGCTTTAGCTTTTAGCAATAAACAGTAACAATGGCATCAACTTTACTTCATCAGTTAAAAACATGTGGATCGATCAAAGTGTAACGGAGGTCTGCTAGTGCATATGCAAACGTCAATGTTTGTTAGAGATCGCGTTTTTTCTACTATTGTGAGGGAAATGACACCGGACCGAATGGCGTCAGACGGATTATCACTAATAACAGAGTTGGATAGTAAAGTAAGCAGATTCACAAGGAGACTGCAAGCAAGACTTCATATGACGTTTCATAGAAGTGTTTTATACAGAGGTAAGCGCCACACACACAATATCAGTGTATTACACAGAACAGCTTTCACAGCCGATGTTAAAGTCATGGAAGCTGTTATTTGACCGTTGGTTATCTTAGAATGTGTGCAGCTGAATTCTTATTACCAGCCGTAGGACTGTGATGAAAGTGAAAGTAGTTTAGCGCGTAACTCAGTCAAATATTTACAATCTCTGATAACCGAACACTACTCCAGCGGCTCTTACTCTTCTCTAAGTAAGACTTCGCCCATTTTGTGGCGTATTTCTGTGGGCTGAGGTTATTAAAAGCACTCGGAATGGTGACATCATGTACCCAGGAAGTAGAGGGCTGTAGTCCGATCCAGCCGTTCTCTGTAGTCCTTGAAAAAAGAATTCTGTTAAAGACAAAATCTCGCTTGGCACTAAACTTTGAGCTTTATCATGTCGCAGGTATTGTCTATATTCCAACAGCAACATTCCAAACTAACTGAAGGTTGAAAAATGGGATCGCGTCGAACATGTTTCCTACTTAGGTGCATGTCATGTTGCACAAGGAAAGAAATCACTTGTGAGTGTACAACAGATGATTCTTCCGGCTGCCAAATATCAAGTTTGAGCAGCACTATACGCAGGCTAGAACAGCTAAAACATTGACGTGCTTGTACACATTATACAGTTGTGTTCAAAATTATTCAACCCCCAATGCTGTAAATGGTTTTAGGGAATTTAGTGTACATTTGTAATTGTATTCAGAATGAAATCCTACAAGGACTTCTTAAAGAACCATATGCAACTAAAATGACATCAATTAGTTTTGTAATACAGTAGTAAATGTTTCTTTTGTGAATTCTTCATTGACATAATTATTCAACCCCTTAAAGACTACCACTCTGAAGAACAGAGGTTCAATGAAGTGTTTTCAATCAGGTATTGAAAACACCTGTGGATATCAGGGAGCAGCAATAAAGCCTAATAAGCACCAATTAGGCAGCTTTAAAATGACTGTGATACTCAGCTCCTTCTAGACATTTACTGGTGTGGTTACAAACATGGTGAGGTCAAGATAATGGTCCAGGAAGACAAGAGAACAGGTGATTACTCTTCACAGGAAGGGCAATGGCTATAAGAAGATTGCAAAGATGTTAAACATACCAAGAGACACCATAGGAAGCATCATTCGCAAATTCAAGGCAAAGGGCACTGTTGAAACGCTACCTGGTCGTGGCAGAAAGAAGATGCTAACTTCGACTGCTGTGCGCTACCTGAAGCGTAGAGTGGAGAAAAGTCCCTGTGTGACTGCTGAGGAACTGAGAAAAGATTTGTCAGATGTGGGTTGTAATTGTCACAACATTATAATAATGTATAATTTGTTTTCAACCTATGTCATAATTTAGAATTATGAATCGCATTTAGTATTATTTAGTGATTTTAGTTGGTAAAAGTGAAGTGCTTTTATTTTGAAGTTTCCGCGCAAGGTTTTATGGGTGACGTACGCGTGTGAGAGAGTCGTCAAGCTAACAGCAAGAGAAGCATGGACAATTTAATGCTCTGATAAAAGTGTTAAGGTTGATATAGTGGATGTCAGCGATCTAAGGAAACATTTATTCCCTTGTGTACAGCATGCAGCCAACGAGGTATGCTGTTTTGTGTCTGTATTTTACTTTGGTGAACCTTATTTTACATGCTGCGCATGCCATTGTATGTGCATATTAAGCTAATGCAGTCTTTATTTTCTCGTTATACTGTATTGTGGCAAGGGGGGCGTGGTTTAGCGCAGTCTGCGGAGAGGGGGCGTGTCGGGAGAATGACGGTGAGTAAGCAGATCAACGTTATAGTGAAATCACCTGCTTCTCGTTCTAGTAATTGGCGAGGAGACGCATTTAAGGCACGAAGGAGGAAGAGAGAATTGAGAGAGAGACGGCTGAGAAACGGACAACAGGAGAAGCCTCGAGGAGTGGACTCCAGGACTATAAGAAAGAATCTTACTCTACGAGAGAGGAATATATCAAAGTGATTGTTTGAATACCCGGAAGTTGAATACCCGGAAGTGAATTGCAAATAAAAGTATCTTACGTTTCTCAGCCACGCCGACCCCGCCTCCTTTCTTCCTGTTATTATTGAACTTGTTACACTGGTGCCGAAACCCGGGAAGAAAGGAAGGAGCCGCCACCATGCAGACCCCGCCAGGATCGCCGTTTGCGGAAGTCATCTCGTCACTCGCTGGTCTCCATCAGGAACATCATCAGGCCCTGTTGGGTCTTCGAGAAGATCAGGAGAGACGTTTCCAGGCTCTCATCCAGACCCAACAGGAGGACCGCGAGTCATTCCGGAGCTGGTTGGGCCAGGAGAGAGGCTCTTCTCCATCGGCTGCATTCCCTTCGGTGCCGCTGCACAAGATGGGAGCCCAGGACGAGCCGGAAGCCTTCTTGGACTTGTTCGAGAGGTCCGCGGAGCTATCCGGATGGCAGCCGGACGCTTGGGCAGCCCGCCTTATCCCACTTCTGTCTGGAGAAGCCCAGATGGCTGCCCAACAACTTCCGGTGGCGAATCTGCTCCAATACGCGGACCTCAAGAAGGCAATCCTCCAGAGGGTGGGCCGGAGTCCTGAGCAGCACCGACAGCGGTTCCGATCCCTCGAATTCGGGGAACGTTCCCAGCCGTTTGCCTTCCCTCACCAGCTCCGGGATGCCTGCAGCAGATGGTTGATGGCCGGGGCCACTACCGTCGATACCATCGTCGACCAGGTGACACTGGAGCAGTTCGTGGCGCGGCTGCCTAAGAAAACCGCCCAATGGGTCCAGTGTCACCGCCCGACGACGCTGGCCCCGGCCATCCAGCTGGCGGAGGACCAATTGGTGGCGTGCCCCGGGGTCGGCGCAACCCCATCATCTCTTTCTCTCTCTCCCTCTAGATTTGGTTCCCCTGTTACCAGACCGGTGCCACTCCCCAGATCCAGGGGGAACTTCTACCCGCGTCCGGCGCCGCGAACCCGCTTCCCATCGGAGTCGGGGCCATTCGGAGCTGTGAGGTCCGTGGACGGACACCCCCACCGGACGGACTATGGTCCACAGACCTCTTCCCCTTCTGTCGCCTCTCCTCGCCAATTCGGGGGTATGCTTCCTGCCGCTGGGGCGGAGGGACTCCTGGGCCGGCCTGTTGGCGTTGTGGGGACCCCGGACATTTTATCGACCGATGTCCTATGATGGAGGTCGGTATGATGATCCGGGTTCCCGACAACCCTCAGGCTGCCCTCGGTCAGGACGGACTTTACCAAATACCTGTGAGTATTAGGGGGGTATTTATCAGGCGTTGGTGGATTCAGGGTGTAACCAAACCTCAATTCACCAAAACCTGATTCAATTTGAGGCAATGGATACGAGCCGCGGGGTTAAGGTAAGGTGTGTACACGGGGACGTGGTGAACTACCCTTTGGTGCCCTTGACCATACAATTCCGGGGACAAAAACATAATGTAGAGGTGGCTGTTAACGAGCACCTCCGGCATCCGCTAATTTTGGGAACAAATTGGCCATTATTTCCGATATTAATGGGACACTTATGTGCGGATGTTTCTGGGCGAAACCAAATGCGATGGGGAGGGGCGGTCGCACAGATGGGAGAGGGGGAGCCGGGACCTCTGACGGCGGCTCTAGAGGAACGGAGCACTGTGGAGAGAAGAAATCTCTCCCAGGGCGATGATTTTCCTCTGGAGCAGTCTCAGGATGAGACGCTTAAACATGCGTTTGATCAGGTCCGCACGATCGACGGACAACTTCTCCATCCTGCTCAACCGCTCACCTACCCATATTTTGCTATTTTAAAAGACCGGTTGTATCGAGTGACCCAGGACACTCAGTCAAAGCAGGATACAACCCAGTTGGTCATACCGAAAAGCCGTCGGGAAATGCTTTTCCAGGCGGCTCATTGTAATCCAATGGCGGGACACCTGGGACAATCCACAACTATAAATCGCCTAACGACCCGTTTTTTTTGGCCGGGCATTCACGAGAACGTGCGCAGGTGGTGCGTGTCTTGTCCTGAATGCCAGCTGGTAAACCCACCGGCCACTCCAAGGGCACCATTGTGCCCACTTCCTCTTATTCAGGTCCCCTTCGAGCGAATTGGTATGGACCTGATCGGGCCGTTAGAGCGATCTGCACGAGGACATCGATTTGCATTGGTCATTGTAGACTATGCAACCCGATATCCTGAGGCAGTGGCGTTACGCAATATTTCAGCAACTAGTGTAGCGGACGCCCTGTTTCGATTAATCTCCCGTGTGGGAATCCCGAAGGAGATTCTCACAGATCAAGGCACGGCATTTATGTCACGGACACACCGCGAACTGTACGGATTACTGGGGATTAAGATGATTCGAACCAGCGTCTATCACCCACAAACAGACGGTCTGGTCGAACGTTTTAATCGTACGTTAAAAACCATGATCCGGAAATTCGTGCACGAAGATGCCAAAAATTGGGATAAGTGGTTGGAACCTCTGTTATTTGCGGTCCGCGAGGTCCCCCAAGCCTCCACGGGGTTTTCCCCCTTTGATCTTCTCTATGGTCACCAGCCTCGCAGGGTTTTAGACGTCCTAAGAGAAGCTTGGGAGGACGGACCTTCCGCGAGCAAAAACCAAATCCAATATGTCCTGGACCTGCGAACAAAACTCCATACACTGGGGCGGCTCTCAATGGAGAATTTGTTACAGGCACAGGACAGACAGAGCCGACATTATAACAGAGGTGCCAGACTACGGAAATTTTCACCGGGAGAGAAAGTTCTTGTATTACTCCCAACGTCTAGTTCTAAATTACTCGCCAAGTGGCAAGGACCATTTGAGGTCACACGACGAATAGGAGATCTCAATTATGAGGTAGTACGATCGGACAGGAGTGGGGCACATCAGATTTATCACCTCAACCTCCTAAAAAAATGGAGTGAGGCGAACACTGTGATGCTGGCGACGACAGTGAGTAGAGTAGATGATCTCGGGCCAGAAGCGAACATCAAAGTACAATCTCTCGCTCTGGCACCAGGGGGAGATCATCTCTCGTCTTCCCAGCTTACGGATGTGGCGAAATTGCAGGCTGAATTTGCAGATGTGTTTTCGCCCCTGCCCGGCCGCACGAATCTCATAGAGCACCATATTGAGACAAAACCGGGTGCGGTAGTGCGCAGTCGTCCATATAGGTTGCCTGAACACAAGAAAATTGTGGTTCAGAAGGAATTAGAGGCGATGCTAGACATGGGGGTAATAGAAGAGTCCAATAGTGACTGGGCGAGCCCGATAGTTTTAGTTCCGAAGACCGACGGCTCGGTCCGGTTCTGTGTGGACTATCGCAAGGTGAATGCGGTGTCGAAATTCGATGCCTATCCAATGCCTCGAATTGACGAATTACTTGACCGGCTAGGCACGGCTCGTTTTTATTCGACGTTGGATCTGACGAAAGGATATTGGCAGATCCCCCTATCTCCCTTATCCAAAGAAAAAACAGCCTTTACTACGCCGTTCGGTTTGCATCAATTTGTCACACTTCCGTTCGGGTTATTCGGGGCCCCAGCTACTTTTCAGCGTCTCATGGATCGTATTCTCAGACCCCACGCGGCATATGCTGCGGCCTATCTCGATGACATCATTATATACAGTAATGATTGGCAGCGGCATATGCAGCACTTGAGAGCGGTCCTGAGTTCGCTGAGGAGGGCGGGGCTGACGGCTAACCCGAAGAAGTGTGCAGTTGGGCGAGTAGAGGTAAGGTATCTGGGCTTCCACTTGGGTCACGGGGAAGTGCGTCCCCAAATTGATAAGACGGCAGCGATTGACACCGCCCCGAGACCCAAGACCAAAAAGGAGGTGCGGCAGTTCCTGGGGCTGGCGGGATATTATAGACGGTTTGTACCCAATTATTCGAACCTCACCAGCCCGCTGACTGACCTCACTAAAAAGGGGTAACCAGATACCGTCCAATGGACGGAGCAGTGCCAGCAGGGGTTTACCCAGGTGAAGGCTGCTCTGTGTGGCGGGCCGTTATTGCACTCTCCCGATTTTTCACTCCCATTTCTGTTACAGACTGATGCTTCGGACAGGGGCGTGGGCGCGGTCCTGTCCCAGGAGATAGAGGGAAAGGATCGCCCGGTGCTGTACATCAGTCGCAAACTGTCACGGACTGAGATGAGGTACAGCACCATCGAGAAAGAATGTTTGGCGATCCGGTGGGCGGTCCTCACCCTCCATTATTATCTCCTGGGGCGGGAGTTCACCCTCTGTTCGGACCACGCGCCCCTCCAATGGCTCCACCGCATGAAGGACACCAACGCGCGGATCACTCGTTGGTATCTTGCTTTACAACCATTCAAGTTCCAGGTGATCCACAGGCCGGGGACTCAGATGGCGGTGGCCGACTTTCTCTCTCGGAGGGGGGGGGACAAGGCTACAGGCCGGATGGGGCCTCGGCCTGAGTCAGGCGGTGGGGGTATGTGGCAAGGGGGGCGTGGTTTAGCGCGGTCTGCGGAGAGGGGGCGTGTCGGGAGAATGACGGTGAGTAAGCAGATCAACGTTATAGTGAAATCACCTGCTTCTCGTTCTAGTAATTGGCGAGGAGACGCATTTAAGGCACGAAGGAGGAAGAGAGAATTGAGAGAGAGACGGCTGAGAAACGGACAACAGGAGAAGCCTCGAGGAGTGGACTCCAGGACTATAAGAAAGAATCTTACTCTACGAGAGAGGAATATATCAAAGTGATTGTTTGAATACCCGGAAGTTGAATACCCGGAAGTGAATTGCAAATAAAAGTATCTTACGTTTCTCAGCCACGCCGACCCCGCCTCCTTTCTTCCTGTTATTATTGAACTTGTTACATGTATGTTTAGTTTTCACGGTGGATATGGAGAATAAGCTTCAAATAAACCCGTTGCAAGAAAACCACTTGTGTCTGCCAGTGCTTCGAGGGAATTAAAGTGAAAACTCGAACTGTTCATCAACGCGAGTGGACATTAATCGATAGCGCGCAAGTTCAAAGGACTGAAGCCGAAAACATGCACGCACGCAGACAGAAGTAAGATGACGCACAGATCTTAATGAACAACGTTTTCAAGACAAAGCCATAAAGAACTGGAACACTTATAAGTCAAAAGTGATCTAAGAAGAGGGCTTCTGTTAAGGTTTGCCAAAAAGATTTACGTCAATATAGCATCTGTGTGTGTAGTAAATGTTTTTGATTTATGTGACCATGTAATATACATTGAAGCTTGCCATTTTGTAGACACAGTGCCAGAGTTAAAAGGAAATTATATTCAAGTTTTAATAGTGTGTTTAGAAGTGAAGGTTATTGGTCATTTAATATTTAAGTGTCTAAAGTTTATATTCTCTACAGAGTTAATGCATAATAAGAACATTTTGAAGCGTACAAACCCAAAGTTGAGTTAACCTGGGGCTTCCTTTTTTGTGCACATTTTCTAATCACATTTGAACCTCATTGAAAACTGAAATTTGAAAATCATTTAAGCGTACAAGTAACAATACGTAAGTGACATTTACATTTGAGTAAGCGTTAAAGGCAAACATAAGTTTAATTTAACAGTTTAATTACAGCCTTTATTTAGAAAAGTGGGTCAATTTAAAGGATTAGACAATGTCAGAGTCAAGTGAGCCTACAACTCAGGTTAGGGAAAGCATAGAAGAAGATCAAGTTGGTGTTGCTGAAGTCCAGCAAGAGAAAGCGCAGCAGCCAAAACGAAGTCAAAGAGTCAGAACTCTAACCGAAAAAGGTAGAGAATTGCAAGATAAAAAAACTAAAGCGCTTTATCAAAGGTTCAATCACATTTATGATAAATGGAGAACCCAAGTTAAATCTTCAAAGAAGTCATTATCACAGTCAACAGAGCCTTTACATGATGATCTGCTTAATGACATCATCGGTTGCATCACAGGTCTTTCTGCGGACGTTCAGCGTGTTTATGATGAACTACATGACGTCTCAATTCCAGAGCAAGACAGGCGTCGAAAAGTGGATCTGTGTGTAGAGATTTCCAAGTTCATTGTACCCAAAGCCTCAAGTCGACTGGATGGAAAGATTCCAGAAGGAGAAAAACAAGATTGGCCTGAAGCAGGCTCTCTCTTCGACTCAAGTACAAACAAATCGGGTTCTATCACTTCTTTCTTGAAAAGCAACTCGGTGCATTCAAGTAGGTCTTCTGTTAAACGACAAGAAGCTGCTGCTGAAGCTGCTGCAAGCCAAGCCGTTCTGAAAGTGTTACAAGAACAAGAGAGAGAACAATTGGAAGTACAGCGCCTAGAAGCAGAAGCTAGAAGGAAGATAGCTGATTAAGAAGCAGCGGCAGTAAGGCGTTGTTTAGAACGAGAAGCAGAGGAAGTGAAACGAAGACAACAGAAAGAGGAAGACGAATGTAAAATTAAGGCTCAAATGGAAGAAGAGTTTGGAGCTCTACAGAAAACTCTGGAAGAAAAACGGATGAAGAGACAGCATCTGGAGGCAGTAAAAGGTCTTAATGCAGCACGAGCGAGAATGCAGGTATATGATCAAATGAAAGTCATAGAAGAAGAACGGAAAGATATACTGGAGCATGAGATGGTAGCAGATAATAAACTCCCGGCTCCTTCATATCCTCAGGCTCTACGTATGACCTCAATCCCACAAGCTATGACCACCTCAAATGAAAGTACATCAGAGCTCATTAAGGTGCTTGCAGGCGCTTTAAGTGCCAACAGAATTCCAGTTCCTGAACCTTCAGTTTTCAGTGGCGATCCATTGCAATACAACAATTGGAAACTCTCCTTTGAAACACTGATCGACCAGAAGAACATTCAAGACAAAGAAAAGATATACTACCTTCGAAGATATGTGAGTGGAAAAGCTAAGAAAGCCCTCGATGGTTATTTTCTTCTCGGAACTGAATCTGCCTATGTTGCTGCATGGGAGATTTTGGAAGAGAGATACGGAAACCCATTTACCATTGCAAAAGCATACAGAGACAAGCTTCAAGCGTGGCCCAAAATAGGATCTAAGGACAGCCTTGAGCTCAGGGAGTTCAGTGATTTTCTCCGTAGTTGTGAGGCTGCCATGGTTCACATCAAGGTATTGGAAATCTTGAACGACTGTAATGAAAACAGGACAATTCTCTCCAAGCTACCTGATTGGCTAACGGCAAGATGGAACCGGAAGGTTATCGAAGTAGAAGAAGAGATAAACGAATTTCCCTCCTTTAGCCAATTTGTCAAATTTCTGACAAGGGAGGCCAAAATTGCCTGCAATTCTGTCACATCATTGCAGTCACTAAAACAAGATGAAGCTGAAAACCCAAAAGTCCAAAAACATCAAAACTTCAGAGCAAAGACACTGACCACAAGTTCCAGCGAACAGACTTTTATTACATGCACTTTCTGTAAGAAAACTTGGCATATTTTGCACAAATGCAGGAAGTTCATGCAGAAAGCGGTTTCAGACAGAATCAAATTCATTCAAGTTGAAAGTCTATGCTTTGGGTGTCTCAGGACTGGTCACCAGTCAAAGAGCTGCAACAGTAGAAGTGTCTGCGACATTTGCAACAAGCTGCATCCTACCTGTCTGCATGAGGAGCGAGACAAAAAAGAACAAAGACTGCCAAAAGCCAAGCAAAATCCAAGTCAAGAAAGATACAGAG
The DNA here is from genome assembly GCA_029783895.1 of Triplophysa bombifrons. NCBI lineage: Eukaryota > Metazoa > Chordata > Actinopteri > Cypriniformes > Nemacheilidae > Triplophysa > Triplophysa bombifrons. The sequence goes on from CM056464.1 coordinate 19,511,544, forward strand.
AAACACCTCAATCATCGCAAAATGAAGAAACCATAGCTGCTACTTCCAATAGAGCAATACTTGGTGAAGTTAATGCACAAACAGCTGCAGTAATTCCTGTCTGGCTTTCATCCCTAACTCAACCAGAAAAAGAAGTCCTTGTATATGCTCTGTTGGATTCTCAAAGCGACACAACCTTCGTTCTAAGCGAAGTAGCTGAAGTCTTGGAAGCAGACAAAGAACAAGTGAAGCTCAAGCTCTCTACTATGACCTCAAGAACCACAGTAGTAAGCTCTCAAAGAGTAAATAACCTACAAGTCAGAGGCTTTTACTCCGGTAAGAACATCTCCTTGCCACCCGTCTACACACGCGAGTTTATTCCAGCCAACAAATCGCACATACCTACAAACGAAACTGCTAAAGCATGGTCCCATCTAGAGCATCTCCAAGAAGGGATCGCACCTCTGCAGGACTGCGAAGTAGGTCTGCTTATTGGGCATAACTGCTTACAAGCCCTACTTCTAAGGGAAGTTGTGTTTGGCGAAGATCATCAACCTTATGCACAGCGTGTGGACCTTGGATGGAGCATTGTTGGTCATAGACATCCCACTGTAGACTACGGTGATGCCATCGGAATTAGTCATCTCATAGTAGTGAGACAAGTGACACCAGGTGTGGCGCCTTCTCTCAATCTCAAAGCTGAAGTACACTATGTGAGCCGAAACAATGTAAAAGAGATCACTCCCTCAGACATTATAAAGATCCTTGAGTCTGACTTCTCTGAAAGAGCTGGAGAAGATAATTTGGTGTCTCAAGAAGATCTCAAGTTCCTGACAAAGTTGAGAGAAAACATCACACAGAAACACAATGGTCACTACGAAATGCCATTACCGTTCAACGAGGAAAGACCCAAATTACCTAACAACAAGACATGCGCAACTCATCTACTGCAGAAATTGACAACAGTCCGGCCTGGTACATTCCATATCATGGAGTTTATCATCCACGAAAACCAGGAAAAATACGTGTAGTATTTGACTGTTCTGCCAAGTTTAAAGAAACATCTCTCAATGACTACCTGCTTACCGGTCCTGATTTGACAAATACATTGGTGGGTGTTCTATGTCGCTTCAGAAAAGGTTCCATTGCAGTCATGTGTGACATTGAAAGGATGTTTCACCAGTTTCACGTGAAAAGGTAGATCAAAATTATTTAAGATTCCTTTGGTGGGAGAAAGGCAACTTGGAAACTATACCAGCAATTTACAGAATGAAGGTCCACTTGTTTGGAGCAGCCTCGTCTCCTGGCTGTGCCAACTTCGGCCTGAAACATCTGGCAGGACAAGGACGAGGTCAGTTCAGTGAAGACTCCATACGCTTCATTCAAAGAAATTTCTATGTTGATGATGGTCTTGCAAGTGTCCAAACTGTGAAGGAAGCCATTCAGCTCGTCAAAGAATCAAGAGAACTTTGCTCCACTGGCAAGCTAAGACTCCACAAGTTTGTTTCCAACAGTGAGATAGTGATGGCAACCACCCCAGAAGAAGAACGTGCCACAATCAAAGATCTAGACATGGCCTTGAGTTCACCGCACATGGAGAGAGCTCTAGGAGTAGAGTGGTGCATCATATCAGACTCATTCAAATTCAGAGTTCAAGTAAAACTTAATCCACTAACAAGAAGAGGTGTGCTCTCTACTTTAGCCTCTGTGTATGATCCCCTGGGGTTCATGGCGCCCTTTGTCCTTTTGGGGAAACAAATACTCCAGCAAATGTGCAGAGAAAAAATTGGCTGGGATGAGGAACTTCCGGAAAACCTAAGACCTAAGTGGGAGTCCTGGATCAGAGACCTGCCCAATCTTGCTGAAATGCAAATCAAAAGATGTTTTTTACCTTCAAATTTCGGCAAAGTGAAAGGATATGAACTTCACCACTTTGCAGATGCAAGCGTCTCTGGCTACGGTGAATGTACCTACCTTCGAGCCATAAACATGTCCGATGAAGTTCATTGCTGTCTGGTAATGGGCAAGTCAAGAGTGTCACCAACCAAGGTCACAACTATTCCGAGACTTGAGCTTTCTGCGGCAGTTGTTGCGGTTCGAACTAGTGACATGCTCCAAAGGGAATTAGAAATCCAAGATCTGCAAGAGTTCTTTTGGACAGATTCCACAGTCGTTCTTGGCTACATAAACAATGAAGCCAGAAGATTTCAAGTTTTCGTAGCCAACCGCATACAGAGAATCAAGTCAAGTACTATGCCTGAGCAATGAGCTTATGTTGCCTCTGAGAATAATCCGGCAGATCATGCCTCTCGGGTTTAACTGCAGAGCAATTTAAGAACTCAAACTGGTTCACAGGTCCAAAGTTTCTTTGGTGTAAAGAATTACCTGAAAGAGAACCCAAGGTGGGAGATATCAGACCGGATGATCCCGAGCTTCGCAAGGTGCTTGTGTGTAATACTAAAGCCAAAGAAGATAAATCTTTTCTGGATCGCCTACAGAAATTCTCTGATTGGTCAAGAGCAGTAAAAGCAGTTGCCAGATTGAAACGACAAGTCAAAGAATACAAAGGTGTGAAGCAAAGAACCAACGCAGCTACAAGCTTAGAAGAAAGGAAAGAAGCAGAACTCACTATCATCAAGCTAGTTCAGGAAGAAGCATTCTCAGAGGAGATAAAAAGCTTGAAAGCAAAACGGGTAGTTACCAAGACCAAAAACAGTAAGCTGTATAAATTGAGTCCTTTTGTGGACGAAGAGGGTATTTTAAGAGTGGGAGGACGCCTAAGTCAAGCCACGTTACATCCACATGTGAAACATCCAGCAATACTCTCAAAGAACTGCCACATATCAGTCTTACCCATTGAGCACTTTCACAAAAGAGTACAACATCAAGGACGTGGAATGACAATGAATGTACTGCGAGCTAATGGATGGTGGATCCTGGGATGCAGCAGTGCTGTCTCATCACACATCTCCAAATGTGTCAAGTGCAGAAAGTACAGAAGAGGTACTGAAGAACAAAGGATGGGTGACTTACCACAAGACAGAACGGAGATGACTCCACCCTTCACTTACGCAGGCATAGACTGTTTCGGTCCATTCTACGTAAAGGAAGGAAGAAAAGATCTCAAGAAATATGGTCTCTTACTTACCTGTCTATGTTCAAGGGCCATACACATAGAAATGATTGATGACATGACAACTGATGCATTTATTAATGCTTTAAGGGCGTTCATTGCCATAAGAGGAAATGTGCGTCAACTAAGATGTGACCAAGGAACTAACTTTGTTGGTGCAAGGCGAGAGTTTGCAGAACTCCTGAAAGGAATGGATCAAGAAAGAGTAAAGGCTCTAGGATGCGAATTTTTTATGAACCCTCCAGCGGCAAGTCACATGGGCGGTGTCTGGGAGAGACAAATAAGAACAGTAAGGAGTGTTCTAACTGCTATACTTGACCAGTCATCGCGAAGGCTTGACAGCACCTCTCTAAGAACATTCCTGTACGAGGTTATGGCTATTGTTAACAGCAGACCACTCACAGCTGAACATTTGAATGATCCATCTGGACCTGAACCTTTGACTCCGAACCATATCCTTACAATGAAGTCAACCATTCTTCTGCCCCCACCTGGACAATTTGTTGGAGAAGATCTCTATCTTCAAAAGAGGTGGCGTCGAGTGCAGTATTTGGCTAATGAGTTTTGGACCCGATGGAGGAAAGAATATCTATTAAACTTACAACCAAGACAAAAGTGGCACATGGACAAAAGAAACTTGAAGGTCAATGACATCGTCCTTCTGCAAGATGATCTGATACCACGCAACGAATGGAAGCTAGCAAGGGTCTCGGAAGTCTATCCAGGGTCAGACAGTAGGGTGAGAAAAGTAAGGTTGCTAGTTAGTAACACTACATTTGACAAAAAGGGAAAATCCATAACTAAAACAGTGTTTCTTGAAAGGCCCATACATAAAGTTGTTACTCTGCTTGAGGCAGACTAAGGAGTTTATTGTTTTTATTGAAACTCTATGCTAAATATTTAAATACCAAAAGGTTAGAAGTTTTGTTTACAAGTTTATTTGCAACATCCATTATGTGTAGAGAAATCCACATTAAGGTTTGTGTGATTTGGTGGGAGTGTAATTGTCACAACATTATAATAATGTATAATTTGTTTTCAACCTATGTCATAATATGAATCGCATTTAGTATTATTTTTAATGGGTACTGAAGTTTCTGCTCAGACAATACGGCGCACCCTGTGTAATGAAGGGCTCCATGCCAGAACTCCCAGGCGCACCCCCTTGCTGTCCCCAAAGAATAAGAAGAGTCGACTGCAGTATGCCAAAAGTCATGTGGACAAACCACAGAAGTTTTGGGATAGTGTTCTGTGGACTGATGAAACAAAATTAGAACTGTTTGGGCCCATGGATCAACGCTATGTTTGGAGGAGGAAGAACAAGGCCTATGAAGAAAAGAACACCTTGCCTACTGTGAAGCATGGCGGGGGGTCAATCCTGCTTTGGGGCTGTTTTGCTTCTGCAGGTACTGGGAAGCTTCAGCGTGTGCAAGGTACCATGAATTCTCTTCAGTACCAGGAGATATTGGATGACAATGTGATGCAGTCCGTCACAAACCTGAGGCTTGGAAGACGTTGGACCTTACAACAGGACAATGATCCCAAGCATACCTCCAAGTCCACTAGAGCATGGTTGCAGATTAAAGGCTGGAACATTTTGAAGTGGCCATCGCAGTCACCAGACTTCAATCCGATTGAGAACCTCTGGTGGGACTTAAAGAAAGCAGTAGCAGTGCGCAAGCCTAAGAATATGATTGAACTGGAGGCTTTTGCCCTTGATGAATGGGCGAAGATACCCGTAGATCGCTGCAAGACACTTGTGTCAAGCTATGCTTCACGTTTAAAAGCTGTTATAACTGTAAAAGGATGTTGTACTAAGTACTAAGATTGAATGTCACTTGGGGGTTGAATAAAACAGATAATGATGTGAGCTCAGAAAAGACATTTGTGGTTATTTCATTATAAATGTTATGTTTTATTTGTCTGACCTACACGTGCCTCTTTGATTTAATTATAAGCAGGATGACTGAATGATCATAATCAATGTCAAACCGACCAAAACAATCAATTTCAGTGGGGGTTGAATAATTTTGAACACAACTGTACACATGCAATAAATTTAACCATCCGTATATCCTACATTTTGCATGTCTTACGAAGAGAAAACACACGCCTTTTTTGTGTGTCCCTTCCCCATATGCAAAATATGAGGTAGAGCGCTTACACACGTGCTTTGGATGACATCAAGGCACGAAATATGGCGAAAAGCGCAATTATGTTTGTTAAGCTTTGCGCAACCAAATCCATACACTAACTGAAATAAATATCACCTTAATGCCTTGTTCATAAATACGAATTAAATGGAAAAGACAAAAACATAGATAGAACAACATATGCTGACCATTTGCTGTATGAAATGTTGGACATTGATGATTAATCATGTGCATGCATATTAGTAACAGATATTAAACCCAGATATAGGAAAAAACTTGCATTCAGAGAACTTGTATATGACATACAGGTATATTAAGATCAGCAACCAGGTGTTATTACGTTGTGAGTAACCTCATTGTCTTACAAATGCGAACTCTGTTTCTATCTGCTCTAAGTATTATCGCACTTAAGACATACGAGAAAACACTGAACTCACTGAGAAACACACTGCTATAACTTTCTTTCGTTGTAATGAATAATCTTTACAGAAATTAAGTTGGTCACAAGTCTTCTGAACCGGTGGGCGCGATGCGTTTTACCACTAACATTATGAAATAACACCTGTCTTTGGACTATGTTTCAGGTTTAGCCACGAATATGTAAACAACAGCCGCTAACATGGTTAACACATTATTAAAGAAAAGCAGTTTAAAAACGATGTGTAATGCTTACTTCTTCCGGAGTTGAAGCTTGATCCCGAACATCTGGTACTGATCCACTCTTGAGAATATTTATTTTGGCGAAACCCATGCTATTATATCGGGACACCGGGTCCAGGAGCTTATATTTTTCAAACTTTCAGGCTACCGGGTGCTTTACGTCCCGACGTAAGGGTCGCGGTCACCGTCGTTTGAATGCCCCGGCGGAGACCTTTCCAGACCGGAGATACTGGCCGGTGAATGTTGATTTGTCGATCCGAAAAAAGTAAATTCTTCCTGAACGCTAAGTCATCATCGACCCGCTCGGGACTATTGATCAAAAATAACTCCTGCCCGCGAGGTCACAGCGGGACGAACCCGGGCTCACCGGATCAGTCTCTTCCTGGCCTCCTTTTATGTTCCATTTTACATCTAACAACAGCACACATTTGTTGTTTCTTAGATATTTTTGTCGCTGGCTAGTGGATTCATCTGTTCTTGCCTGAAAATTTCTGACAGCGATGACTACGTGCTCATAATGCAGAGTCTGTGATCGGTCATGGGCGGGTGTAAATCAATGTGACATCAGATTGTTAGGGGATCGACCAACAGCCTGTTTTGTGTCACTGTTGTGGTTTAAAGGAGATTACAGAAAGAAGAATAGATGGATTTGTATAATTATGGGGTGTTTCTACACACACGCTGGCGACTCAATTTCTGGTAGACAAACATTTGAAAGTGCATTTTCTGGGATTGCGGCCCTTTAAAGGGAAGCTCCACCTATAAATAAAAATTAGATCATGGATTATTCACCCAATAATTGTTCCAAACCTGTATACATTTCTTTGTTTTGTTGAACACAAAGATATTTGGTAGTATGTTAGCAACTGAAAATTCTTTGGCATCATTGACTACCATAGCAGAAAATATTATAATGTTAGTCAAAGGTGACCCAGAATTCTTTTGCTTTCCTAAATCCCCCAAAACATCTAAAATAAAAAAATATATATACAATAAATAGGAAAATCATTCAGATAAGTAAATATAGAAATAGAAACGTCTTTTGGCAGTTATTAACTATGATTTCAACTCAATTCAAGTTTATTCATACAGCGCTTTTTACAATGTGCATTGTTGCAAAGCTGCTTTACAGAGGCAAACAGGAAAAACAGAAAAGGTAAAGCACAGTGCATGGTGTTTATAGAACAAGCAAGATCATTCTAATAAATAATATCTAATTAATAAATAAATAAATAAGTCTCCCGGTGAGCAAGCCAACACTGCCCTGCTGTGGCGAGGAACCCAAACTCCAATTATTGATTAATGGAGAAAAAAAAACCTTAGGAGAAACCAGGCTTAGCTGGGAGGGCCAGATCCCCACTGACGTGTCATAGCTTCACTCAGTGACCCCGGATTTGACACCGGAAAATAATCTGCCTAATTTTCATTCCTTTTGGGCAGTTTTGAGGGGTAAGTTAGCAAGATCCTTGTGACCAGCTGGAATGACAAGGTAAGCGTTTACATGATGACTAGCTAGAATTCTATATAATCTAGTTCGGTGATGGGACTATTTAGATTTTTTTATGTATTTTAATGTGTTTAATCTTAGTATTTTCAAACTAAAATACTCTTCGCCAATCAACCTACGTATTAGACTGCATGGATGGGCAGTGTATCAAATATATCTATTTGAAATACAAAAAAAACATTGTGTTGCAATAGTATTTTAATCTTAATATTTGTTTGTATTTATTTATGCATAGGGAAGTCGGCGGCGAGTTCCCCATCACCTGCTCCTCCCCCGTGGGCAGACGGACGCAGGCTCCGGCCTCTGGCAGACGGTGGTGACTCCCCCATTCCCGCTTGGACGATAGCCACCCCACCACGATCCAGGAGTGCGGCAGCAAAGGTCGCCGTCCCACCGAAGCTTTGGCGGCCCACATACTTTGTCACGGCTTCTGCCGGTATTCTCTTTACTTTGTCTATTTCTTTCATTTCTTTACTGCTTTTACGTTTCATGTGTTTTTTGTTAAGCGTTTGTTATTTATTAGTTAGTCGGTTTGTTTTCCCTTTAATGTGGTCAATAAACCCGCAATCGTATCCACTCTCAAATTGTTTTTGTGTTTACTTTTCACATATCAACGTCATTTAAACTGCTTGATTTCGTTATGATTTCTGAAGTGGTACTGTACTACAATAAGAATATAGTGTTTCCAAGGCCAGGAAAGTAATATTGAGAGTTGATATACTCTCTGCTGATCACTCGCTGGATGAGTGCATTTAGTTTGTCGCTATTATTAATTATGCTGCATCAGGTAAAGTGTATAAAATAGGTATGGTTTATCACCATTAATTATATGTATTTTAATGTGGTTAAACTCATAGTTTACCCGAAATACACTACAAGACACAACTGGGAGACAATCAACAGGGAACCAATGAACAAAACAACTAAAGGAGACTACAACACAGACTCTTAAAAAAGGCTGGGTTAAACAATCCAATTTGGGTTATTTTGGTAACATATCCATATTTGACCCAATGTTGGGTAACCAAGATAACCCAAATTGGGTTGTTTTAACCATTTCAACCAGTTGGGTTAAATCTTTGACCCAACATGCTGGGTTGTTTTATTGAAATCAAGTATTGAATAAAGTGGCACAAGTAAATACATAAATAGTTCGACAACGTTCCACTTCAAAAACTTTTTACAAAATACAGTAAACAAAGTGTCACAAGTAAAATGTTTTGGGGCAATTCCAACGTTATGGATGTGACACAAAAACACTGAGAGAATGTATATGTTACCAATATACTGAACCGTTTATTTATATTTTACTAAACCCTTGTTGATAAAACTGAACTTATATGATAAAATATCAGTCTATGCATAAGTTTTCTATTTCAAAAAAGGAAATAAACAAGTGTTATTGTTACGCCCTATGGCTCGAAAAGGACGCAACAAAACGGGGACACAAGAAAGTGCACATAATGTATGAAATTTATTAACCAAATGAAACTATACATAAGAAAAAACAAGGGCGCATGAAATAATCAGGAGTCAGTGGTATGAAGTGAAGTGTAATGAATGGAAGTGTAATGACGCTATGTTAAATGTATAACGTAACCGAAGTCAAATCAAGCAAAACAAAGAAAACCAAGTCCAAAAGGGCCGCGCTCCCGGTCAATGGCAAATTGCCCTATTTAAAGACATGACCGGAAATCATTAGCAGGTGTCCTCAATAAACCCATCCGGGAACAATCAGCTACTTAAAGCAACGATGAAGCAGGGGCCGTCACACCCCACCCCTTAAGACAGGGTTCTATCAAGAAACCCTGTAAGCATAGAACAGAATTAACATACAATTTTTAATTACTCAATTCACAAAGGAGCACGAGACAGTGCATCAGCAACAATATTCTCGGATCCTCGGATATGTTGAATATCAAGGGAGTAGGACTGTAAAAATAAAGACCAACGAATGAGCCTTTGATTAGGACAATGAAAAGAATTCAAAAATGTCAACGGGTTGTGGTCTGTATAGACCACAACGGGTTGACCCACACCAACATAAACATCAAAATGTTGTAACGCCAAAATCAAGGCCAAAGTTTCCTTTTCTACCACAGAATAGTTCAATTGGTATGAATTGAACTTGCGGGAGAAAAAACTAACAGGACGGACTCTGCCTTCCTCGTCATCCTGTTGAAGGACAGCCCCTGCACCCACCTGACTTGCATCCACCTGCAAAGAAAAAGGCCTCTCAAAACATGGGGCAGCAAGAACCGCAGAAGAGCATAACAATGTCTTAACATTGTTAAAAGCGACTACACAGGTTGACGACCAAACAAATTTTGCCTTAGCCTTTAGAAGATCCGTAAGTGGAGCAACCACTGAAGAAAAATTTTGGCAGAAAGAACGGTAGTAACCTACTAACCCCAAAAAACGCATAAGTGTGGAAATTGCAATAATTCGCAAGAGACAACTTCTCACTTTTTAAGCACACGAACGTGTGTGTCGTTTATTTTTAGAAGATAAACCAACAGAGAGAAAAATGACGCTGAACCGCGTCCCACGTCATCACGCATTTTAAAGGGACCGCGATCCCTGTAGTCATGAATACACACCAAGAACAAAGTGCTGCGTTTATAACAAACAGTGTGTATAACAACACTTAACAACAAGGGTGAATTATGTATGTCACATTCACTACACACGTCCCCCCAGAATTCACCATATCAGGAAAAAAAAAAAACAGTCAACGGGGAGGTGGGCGTATCAGACGGCCACAACGGCTGCGCCGTACCGGAGGTCGAGGAGACCCCGCTGCAGGCGGAGTCCCGTCAAAACACGTGTGTGGGGCATGGAGTGTGGATGGCTTGGGAGGGAGGGGGGCGAGGGGTGGGCGCAGAACAGGAGGTCGTCCGCGTCGTGGGGGCTGGGCCAGGTCAATGGGCTTAGCCACGTCCAAGTGAGCTGGTTTAAGGCGGTCAATGGAGAGACGCTCCGGTTTGCCGCCCCTGTCCACCACAAAATGTTTGTCCCCGGTCTCCAGAACCCGAAACGGGCCCTCATAGGGCGGGTGTAGCGGCCCCTTGTGGGCATCGTGGCGAATGAAAACATAGTCAGCCGTCTGAAGACCAGCGGGGATGTGCGACTGAGGGAGGCTGTGACGGGAAGTAGGGACAGGTGCAAAAAGCCTTGCATTGTCCAGTAGAGCAGAACGCTGGAGAGTAGCAGACCAGGGAACCGTAATGCTAGGGACAAAATCCCCTGGCACCCGCAGCGGCTGTCCATAAACCAGCTCCGCAGATGAGGACTGAAGATCCTCCTTTGGCGCAGTCCTGATGCCCAGCATCACCCATGGTAGCTTGTCGACCCAGTCACCGTCTTTGAGGCTGGCACGCAGGGCAGCCTTCATCGACCTATGGAAACGTTCGCAGAGTCCGTTAGCCTGCGGGTGATATGCGGTTGTGCGGTGGAGTTTCACTCTGAGGTTCTGTGCGACGGCGTTCCATAGCTCAGACGTGAACTGCGCGCCTCGGTCAGAGGATATGTCCGAAGGGGTGCCGAAACGGGCAACCCAGGTGCCAATAAAAGCCCGTGTCATCTCGACAGATGCCACTGACGTCAGCGGCACAGCCTCAGGCCAGCGGGTGGTCCTGTCAACCATAGTTAACAGATATGTGAATCCATGAGAGGAGGGCAGAGGACCGACCAGGTCCACGTTTACATGGTCAAAACGCCTCTCAGGAACAGGGAACAACTCTAACGGGGCTTTAGTGTGGCGGTGTACTTTGGCCCGTTGGCACTCGACACAGGTATTAGCCCAGTCCCTAACGTCCTTCTTGAGGCCGTGCCAAACAAACTTCGCTGCAACCAGTCTCTGTGATGCTTTCGAGCCTGGGTGGGAGAGACCATGGACAGCATCAAAAACTTGTCGTCTCCACCCCGAGGGAACAACCGGCCTAGGACTACCTGTGGAGATGTCACACAGGAGCGTGGTGCCGGCATCGCCAAAAACCACGTCCTCGATCTGTAGCCCTGTAGTCGAGGTCTTTAGGAGTTGAACATCCGGGTCTGTGGTCTGAGTCGCCGCCATGCGGTTGTAATCCAAACCCAGATGGACTGCCCCTGCCACCGCCCGTGATAGGCAGTCCGCCACACGGTTGTTTTTATCGGCAACGTGCTGCAAGTCCGTGGTGAACTCTGAAATGTAGGACAGATGCCGCTGTTGGCTGGCGGACCACGGCTCAGCCACCTTGGCCATGGCAAAAGTCAGTGGCTTGTGGTCCACAAAAGCGGTGAAGTGTCGGCCTTCCAGCAGTGAACGAAAGTGTCTGATGGCGAGGTAGAGACCCAGCAGCTCCCGGTCAAAAGTGCTGTACTTCCGCTCACAGGGGCGCAGCTGACGGCTAAAGAAAGCCAGCGGCTGCCAGGCCCCGTCTACCCACTGCTCGTAGACAGCACCAACAGCGTAGTCCGAGGCGTCCGAGGTGATGCCGATGGGGGCTGTAGGAGAAGGATGCGCTAGCATGGTGGCGTTTGCTAGGGCTGCCTTAGTGGCAGCAAAAGCCTCGACTCTGCTCTCAGTCCAGTCCACAGCGTGCTTGGGTTTGCCTTTCAAAGCCTCGTGTAAGGGCAGCATGAGCTGAGCGGCCCGAGGGATGAAGCGGTGGTAAAAATTCACCATGCCGAGGAACTCCTGCAGGGATTTGACAGTGAGCGGGCGTGGGAACTGTGTGACCGCCTCCACCTTTGATGGGAGAGGGACTGCCCCATCCTTAGTGACTCTGTGTCCTAAAAAGTCAATGGTGGAGAGACCGAACTGGCACTTGGCGGGGTTGACAATTAATCCGTGTTGGCTAAGTCGCTCAAAAAGTGTTCGGAGGTGCACCAGGTGCTGAGACTTGGACATGCTCGCTACCAGGATGTCATCCAAGTACACAAAAAGGAAAGGCAGCTCCCGCAAAACAGAGTCCATTAGGCGCTGAAAAGATTGGGCAGCATTTTTCAGGCCAAACGGCATGCGCAGAAACTCAAATAGACCAAACGGCGTAATCACTGCCGTTTTGGGAATGTCCAGGGGGTGTACCGGCACCTGATGATATCCTCGGACGAGGTCCACCTTGGAAAAAATCACCTTGCCAGCCAGGTGTGCGGAAAAGTCCTGTATGTTTGGGACCGGGTATCTGTCAGGTGCCGTTGCCTCATTAAGCCGCCGGTAGTCACCACACGGGCGCCAGCCGCCGCCAGGTTTGGGGACGATGTGGAGGGGTGATGCCCACGGGCTGTCGGATCGGCGGACTATGCCCAGGCGTTCCATGTTAGCAAACTCAGCCTTTGCAACGGCAAGCTTGGTTGGGTCGAGGCGCCGAGCTCTGGCGTAAACAGGTGGACCAGTAGTGGCGAGATGGTGCTCCACACCATGCTTCACGGCAGATGCAGAGAAAGTGGGTTGAGTGAGGGCAGGGAACATGGCAAGTAGGCGACGGAAATCATCGGACGTTGAGAGCATGCTAGACAGTCGTATGGGGTCAGCCTCACTGAGCGTGCACATATAAGAACAAAACGTGACGGCATCAATCAGACGGCGGTTCTTTACGTCCACCAACAGTCCATGTGCACACAAAAAATCAGCGCCGAGGAGGGGGGCGGAGACCTTTGCTGTAACAAAATCCCAGCCGAACTGCTGTCCTCCGAAACACAATTCGACATACCTCGTTCCATATGTGCGGATGGGGCTACCATTGGCAGCTTCCATAGGGGGGCCATGGCTGTCGGTCACCATGTCCAAACGGGATGCAGGCAGGACGCTCCTTTGTGCCCCCGTGTCACACAGAAAACGGCGTCCGGAGATGCTGTCGCGGATGAAAAGCAGCCTGCCTATGCGGCCGACACTCATGGCCACTACTGAGCGCCGGCCCTGACGTTTCCCGCACCGCCAAAACTGCATGGCGAACGGCATTTGGTAGCCTTACTGCCAAACTTTGCATGGTAGAAACACAAACCTGAAGGCTGTTGGGGGCCAGGAAACTGCTGCCGACGAGAAGTGGTTGCCGCGACGAGTGTGGAGTCCTCCCGCGTCGCCATAGCGACGTGCGCGGGAAAAAACGCGGCCGCACAATGTTCCTGACTCGCCAGGAAAAATTTATCAGCCTCTTCAGCCAGTCTCCGACAGTCAGTGATTGTGGTGTTGGCCAATGCAGCTCTCACTTGAGAAGGCAGCTGACGCAGGAAAAGCTGGATGAAAAGAAAATCTGGTCTGTGCTCGCCCAGAAGGTCCAGCATACGGTCCATGAGCTCAGACGGTTTGCTGTCACCCAGTCCTTGAAGTGAGAAAAGCCTGTTGGCTCTCTCAGCGTCCGACAGTTCAAACGTTTTTAACAGGTGGGCTTTGAGCGCTGTATACTTCTCAGTCGCCGGAGGATGTGAGAGAAGGCTCACCACTCTGGATGCTGTCGAATTTCCGAGAGCCGACACAACATAGTAGAATTTTGTTGTATCCGCGGTGATCTCACGCAACGCGAACTGCGCTTCAGTCTGGGCAAACCATGCCGATGCCGACGATTCCCAGAATTCGGGGAGTTTGAGTGTGACAGCGTTCGCGGTCATGGTCGTGTCGTGTCTCTGGATCCGTCCAGCAGACTAATGTCGGGGTCACCAGTGTGGAAATTGCAATAATTCGCAAGAGACAACTTCTCACTTTTTAAGCACACGAACGTGTGTGTCGTTTATTTTTAGAAGATAAACCAACAGAGAGAAAAATGACGCTGAACCGCGTCCCACGTCATCACGCATTTTAAAGGGACCGCGATCCCTGTAGTCATGAATACACACCAAGAACAAAGTGCTGCGTTTATAACAAACAGTGTGTATAACAACACTTAACAACAAGGGTGAATTATGTATGTCACATTCACTACATAAGTTCCTTTTTTGTTGTAGGAACAGGATAATCGCAAATAGCCTGAACTTTGGCACCTAAAGGACGAACCTCTCCATTTCCCACCACTTTGCCCAAATAGGTTATAGTTGCCTGAGCAAAACTACATTTTGCCAAATTTATCGTAAATTTGGCCTCTGACAACCTCCTTAGAACAGCACACAAACGTTTCAAGTGTAAGTCCCAATTATCGCTGAAAACCACCAAGTCATCCAAATACACCGCACACCCCTCAAGGCCTGAAACTACTCGATTCATTAATCGCTGGAAGGTGGCAGGTGCATTTCGTAACCCAAAACTCATAACCTTGTATGAATATAATCCTGAGGGAATGACAAATGAAGAAATTTCCTGAGCTCTTGGACTCAACGGAACCTGCCAATATCCCCTTAACAAATCCAGTTTGGTTACAAACTTGGCAGAACCAACCTGATCAATGCAGTCATCTACTCGCGGAAGGGGGAAACAATCAGGCTTGGTCACATCATTAAGTTTACGGAAATCAGTGCAAAATCTTACGGACCCATCAGATTTTGGAACCAACAGGCAAGGGGATGCCCAATTTGAATTTGAAGGAATTGCAATCTGATTTTCTAACATGTAGTTAATTTCGGTTTCCATCAATTTTAATTTCCCTGGTGACACTCGATAATATCGTTGGTTGATAGGAGATGCATTACCCACATCAATATCGTGTTCAGCCCATTCGGTTCGTGTTGGAATGTCCCCAAACAATTCTGGAAAATTCTGTAACAAAGAAATCAGTTGAACAGACTGAAAAGGTAATAAATGCATCAAATTACCAGTCAGGTGTTCCAACGACTCTGTGTTATTTAATCGTCCACGTAGAACACAGTCATCAAGTTCATAATCCCCTTTCTCCAACCCCTTTTCTCGTAGTCCCACATCCTCAATGTCAGAACTTGCAAGGAGCACTGGACGAAGGGAGCTTTCACTGTTTGATGTGGACTTCTCATAGTACGGTTTCAGTAAATTTGCATGGTATAACTGAGTAGGCCTCCTCCGATGCGGAGTGGCCACTATATAATTTTCATCACTCAGTCTCTCTTTCACTACATACGGCCCCTCAAACTTAGCTTCAAAAGGAGAAGAATGCAAAAGGCATGACACAAGAACCTGATCTCCCGGCTCAAAAACACGACGTTCAGTTTTACGATCATATAACCGTTTCATGTTCTTCTGCTGCTTTTCAAGCATTCCACTAGCCAACTGTCTTGCTTGTATTAGCCTTTGACGAAATCCATCAACATATGAAAGCAAGTTTCTTGGTGAATCTGAACTCTTAACTGAATTTTGAAGCACTGCCAGAAGCCCACGAACTTTATGACCGAAAACTAAGTCATTAGGACTAAATCCAGTGCTTTCTTGCACAACTTCACGTGCAGCAAGTAATAACCACGGTAATCCTTCCTCCCAATCTTTATCCAACTGTACACAGTAAGCACGAAGGAGAGATTTCAAGGTTTGATGAAACCTCTCCAATGCCCCTTGGCTTTGTGGATGATATGCACTAGCAAGGTTTTGCTTAATTCTTAACTGTGTCAAGACTTGTTTGAAAAGATGAGATGTAAGATTTGTACCCAAATCACTTTGCAGAACCTTTGGAATTCCAAATATTGACATAAATTGTGACAAAGCTTTCACAATTGACCGAGACGTTATTGTACGTAAAGGATAGGCTGAAGGGAATCGTGTTGATAGACACAAAACTGTAAGCAAATATTTGCTTCCCGACTTGGAACATGGTAGAGGACCCACACAATCCACCACCACATGTTCAAAGGGTTCCCCGTTTGCCAAAATTGGATTTAATGGAACTGGTTTCAATTTTTGATTTGGCTTACTAGTAATTTGACAAGTATGACAAGTTTTAATGAAAGCTGAAATATCACGCTTCAATCGTGGCCAAAAAAAATGACGCAACACCCGATCGTACGTTTTTCTAACTCCAGAATGACCAGATTTTTCGTGGGCAACTTCCAAAACAGTAGATCGAAACTTTGTAGGGACCACAACTTGAAAAATAGGATCACCAACAAAATCCTCTCCATGAGGACTCCATTTCCTCAGCAAGAGCCCTTCCTGAACAAAGTATCCTCTGGCAACACTAGGTGCCTCTCTATCAGACAAAGCAAGAGTAAACAATTCAGCCAATGAAGAATCGACAAGTTGTTCCCTACCTAAGTCGTCTGTGGAAAATGGAAAAGATAGATCAGACAAATCCGGTACAAAAACAGCAACATCTGCCTTTGACACTCCCCCTGTTCCCTCGGTCAACAGATCCCCAACCTTTTTAATCATAGCCCGAGTTGCCACGGCCACAGTGTCGCCTTTTCCCTGAATAACCTCCCCCTCAGACAAAACTACAGGTGATGAGGGTACATTAGGCCAAACTCTACCTCCAGCTAATTTGTTTCCCAAAATAAGATGAACACCTTCAATTGGTAATACAGGACGAAGTCCTACCACTACCTCACCAGTCACTAAATCGGAAGTAAGCTTCACTGTGTGTAAAGGGACTGATAGTGTATTCAAACCCATTCCCCGAACTAACATACTCTCCCCGATGTCAGATTTCGAGGAAAATGGCAAAATGGATTCTAGAATAAACGAGTCCACAGCTCCAGTGTCACGCGAAATTTTTATAGGAACTTCTACAGTTCCTTCCAATAACGATACTCGACCTTCTGTAATGAAAGGAGCATAACTAGATAAACATTCATTAGAAATTTCAATCTCAGTCTCAGCGTCACCTAAAGGAACAGAATTGGCCATAGCCACAGGTTTAAATTTATTTACATCAGCGAATTTATTCTTACTCTTAAGTACCAAACAATCAGCTTTCCAGTGTCCTTTTTCGCGACAATAGTTACATGTGTTGGCCGAATCAAATTTGCTTGAAAACGTACGACCAAATTGTGGTGTGGAATTCACAAACTGAGCTACATTGGCTCCCTCGCGCGTCTGAAACATAGAAACAGTACTCCGATGAGTAAGCACAAAGTCATCAGCCAACGACGCAGCCTCCTCCGGAGACTGAACTTTGTGTTCATTAACGAATGTTGCAATCTGTTCAGAAACAGAGATTTTAAACTGTTCTATTATAATCAACTCAAGGAAATCATCAAATGTTTCCACATTAAGAGAAGCACACCAACGTGTAACATGTCGTCGTAAATCTCGTACAAACTCCAAATGGGTCTCACCCGGAATCATCCGGCACGACCTAAATAGTTGTCGATAGGTTTCAGGCACACACTCATATACTTTCAATATTGCCGATTTAACGGTGTCATAATCTTTACACTCATTAATTGTTAGAGCAGCAAATGCAAGTTGTGCTTTACCAACTAAAACGCACTGCAACAATGACACACAATTCATCTTAGACCAACCTTGTATTTCAGCAACACGTTCAAACAGAGTAAAAAAAACATCTGGGTCTTGTTCATTAAATTTAGGTACAAGTTTCAAACTTTGATGAAGTCTTAAACCTCCACAAACACCAGATTCTACTGAACTATCGATATTCATCTTACTTTCTTGAAGTAATTTGAGTTTTACATGTTCCAGCTCCACTCTTGCCTTCTCCATCTCAAACTTTTCTCGTTCCGATTGTTGTTTCATTTTCTCGTGATCCATCTGCAATAACAGCAATTCTTTTTGTTGGGCAAAAGTAAAAACCGACTGTGACTCAGATACGCTTTTTGCCCGCACATCCTGAGTTTGTTCCATTTCCGCTGATAAAATTCCCTTTTCTATCAACTTATTTTTTAACTCAATTTGTATACTACTCGCATTGAATCTCTTATCACTGATTTTAATATGATAAAACTCTGCAACTCTAATAAGTTGCTCTTTTGTATATTCCGTCAATAATACATGTGAAGGTGAACTAACAAATTCTTGAACATCAGCCATAAACACTTCACAAACCGCAAGTAACTCCCGTGCAAACAAACACTCGGAACCCTCCCGCTATCTACCTTTTCAGAGAAATAATCTTTCTATCTTTGTAGACCCTGATCTTCATGCAGTTACCGGCGGGGGGAATTTAAGCACATAAACCCAGTAGGTGGAACTGCAACTGGTTAAACCAGCGACAATTCACAACACCATGGAAGTGCTCCCGAGACAACCGCTACTACCCGCTTTCACCACAACACTATGAAAAAAACAAACCGGCATGTCTCAAAAGGAAACAAGCCGCTAAGCCTAACCGGGAAAAATTCCAAGTAAAACTAAACAAATTTGCACAAGAGTGACTTACCTGTCCGTGACTTCAAACTGCGATCCACTACATCAATCACTTTCAGGTGCCCCCAAAAACAGAAAGCGAGTACAATGCAACAAATTATTCAAACAAAATTTCTTTCCAAAATGTTACGACCAAACAAACATTTCAAACAAAATACAACGAAACAAAGAAATTTCAATATCAAATCATTCTACGACCAAGAAAGACGAGCCCCCATTTGTTACGCCCTATGGCTCGAAAAGGACGCAACAAAAATGGGGACACAAGAAAGTGCACATAATGTATGAAATTTATTAACCAAATGAAACTATACATAAGAAAAAACAAGGGCGCATGAAATAATCAGGAGTCAGTGGTATGAAGTGAAGTGTAATGAATGGAAGTGTAATGACGCTATGTTAAATGTATAACGTAACCGAAGTCAAATCAAGCAAAACAAAGAAAACCAAGTCCAAAAGGGCCGCGCTCCCGGTCAATGGCAAATTGCTCTATTTAAAGACATGACCGGAAATCATTAGCAGGTGTCCTCAATAAACCCATCCGGGAACAATCAGCTACTTAAAGCAACGATGAAGCAGGGGCCGTCACAGTTATGGATGTGAAAAATTGACATCGTATTTGGGAGGCAACAAACTTTGTTGGATTTCTGTGAACTAAAATGTGGAAACCAAAAGCAATAATATCTTGAAGAGAGACCTCACACAGGTATTACAATTTTTTTTTCATGGAATTTGTTGACATTTGCAAGAAATTGCAAGTCTGAGAACTTTTCTCTTCATATAAACTCACAAAACATTTGTTAGTTCAAAGCGTTAGTTTCATTCGGTTCCAGTACTGCTTAACCTCACATATCCACGGAGCAGTCTTACTGAAGAGGATTATTTTCCTGGGAGTTTGAAGACAACAGTATGATGTGCACTTTGGGAATTGTATGTCCAGCAGAAGGGTTTCTTTATCAATTTGTTCATCTATAAAGATAAAAAGAGAGAAGAATAGAGATAAGAGAAGAATGTAAGGAAACTGGCCAACCCAGAGCACAATGGGTTATAATTAACATAAAGAAGTAAATTAGTATTTTAACAAAATAAAGTTTACCTTTAAGCTTGGTATCAGGACATCCAAGTTCCAGTCTTCTTTCTCCTGAATAGAATGATCCATAATCATTAGCTGCCTGCTATTCTGCACCCTGTCAGAGGGAACAAAGAAGAGTGGCAAAGGTTGTAAGTTCTAGGGCTCTAGTACAGAAAGTGAAAAACAGTCTTAAAACTTACACAACTCTTGACTAATTGGACACACTCGGGGATACATAGAAGAATAAAAAGACCAACGATTGTTTGTTTCATATACCCAAAATTAATTATATCGCACGGTTAACCACTAACGTTATAAGAGCCTGCAGTTATTCTCGAAGCACTGGCCGAGATAGAGCTGCTCTCAGCGGAGCCACGACCGCTGACAGCCTGAAGCTCACACCTCTGACAGCATCTTACCAAATTCTCAATAAGGCGTTATGTTTATAAATAAATCACGTATTTGTTGACCAAAACACATAACGGAAATGTTTACCGAAACGCCTTACGTTACAGAAGCTAGATTGTAACGTTACTTTTCAAACCTAATGCGAACAGCTGAATTTTGCATACTTTTGCATTTTTTGATGTACAGTAACGTTAATAGTTTCTCAAACATACCTTTTTTTTCTCCGAATAACAGCTGTCCTCACTTGTGCCTGAGGAGGATCAAAATTCCCGCGAAGGAAGAGTATGTCTGAAGCGTCGAGGAGTGGGAGGGGTTTACTCTCTCAAATGTCGTTCAATTGGACCCGACTGGTACCCAAGCGTTTGGGTTTCTCAAAAAAACGACCCAACACTGAGAAAATAACCCAACAAAATGACCCAACAGGCTCAACCCAGGTTCTGGGTTAAAAAAATAACCCAGCATTTTTTAGAGTGCAAACTAACAGAACAATGAACATGGAACACATGCTGCTGCCACATTTCTTTCCTCTGGCGATGTTGCCACACCGTAAATGTGTTTGTTGGGTTTGGCGTCAGATGATCGCAAAATATTAGGAAGTAGCAGGTTGTTTGCGCGTGACATCACATCACTACATTTTTGTCGTGCTGGAAGTGATTTCTATGTACTCAAAATCACATTTATGGATGATTAAACCATAGAACCCAGAAGGCGTTTTATCATGTCGCAAAATTTCAGAGCAAAAGGGCAAGTATTGACAATTAAATGCAGGAAAAAGTGACTTGTAAACCTGTGCCTATTGGATAATGCTGTTGTGTGCAGGGACCATTTTATCCAAGCTTATACAACTTACATATGCTATATGCTATTTTTTTTTATTTGTTGTAGTTTGTACTTCTGTAACTAAACAAAAATTTCGAACTACAAAGTTTTTGCAGGGTACACACTTTTTGCTGTGTTGTGTTTAATGGTGTTGAGTCTGTAGACTTGGCAAAGTAGGTGCTCATATCTACTGCCTCAAACAGGCAAGTATTTAAATGCAGTAGAAAAATCACTCTTCATCATAACATAAGGATCATGTACAACATATGTTCTGATTTTCTGTTTATACCTTTCACCAATAATATTGTTCAAACAAGTACAGTGCTTACTATCCTCCATCTCGTCCATTCTGCTTTTCTCTTCCTGCTCCCTGCATTTTGCATTTAGTCATCAGCACTACATGATTGAAAATAACCTTTTTTGCAGCGTGGTTTGCAGTCATATTCGTGCACTGCACCCTAAGCGACTGAGCATCACAGGTGACATGAGACACAAATAACTGTTCACACACCAGGGCGGTTCAGCTGTGAATCTGGTTATAGAATGCAGTTGTTGGTCCCGCAAATAACCAAACTGCATATGAGTGCAACCATAATAAAGACTCAAATACAATCTGGTGCTGTGTGAACGTGGCTAATATAATGTAATTTTCTACACTTGGAAGTAACAACTGGCAACACTTTACAAAAAGATTCAATATTGTAAATGACATAAAATAACAATGAACATGAGTGAACATTATATTAATGTAAAACGATTCAAAGTAGGGAAGGAAGGAGGCGGGAACCTGCGAACATTAAACAAACCACTTTAATAAAAATAGACAAACAAAAACAGGGAAGTAAAATGCCTACAGCCACCTCACGGTTGACTGCCGGCCACAAGAACATAAATACAAACTAAACACATGTCCGGGCTCTGTCCTCTCTCCCCGGCAGTCCTGACGATTCGTCTTTTTATGCTCCCGAACTCCTCCATGAGATATGCGGGACCAGTGTGCCCACAGCTGATTCCAACTTTCAATCACGTTGATATCAGTCACGGCTATCGTCATGCCTTCATCACCACAATTAATAATATAAACAACAGCATATTTCTAAATTAACCAACCTATCCTCCAACCCAGTGGTTCCCAACCCTCGTCCTCACCTCCCCCCCATGAATGCTTTAGATGTCTCCCTTTATAGAACATGTGATTCTACCCCTCAGACCCTCTCCGAAAGTTGGTGAGTGTGTGAATAATCTCCCTAATTAACACACTACCAGTTTATAATTTGAATTAGTTAGAGAATAAAGGGAGAGATATAAAAATTCTGGGAGGGGGGCCTGAGGACCAGGTTTGTGAACCACTTCTCTAACCCATACGACTGTAAAAGTTGTTTGTCTCTACCCTGAAATGCTAAGGACTCCCATAGGAGAATTTACTAAGTTAGTTTTGCTGCCAGCAGAAAATGCAACTGAAACTACCACGTCAATGTTTTGTGGGGTTAATATACATGCTAGTCAATTCTCACTCCCTATAGGAAGATGTTCTTTCCATGCTCAAAAGACGGCCTCGAAGCACAGATATGCTCTGGCGGGAAATCTGCTTCCTGAACTCAGTAGTCAGGAAGTAATAAATGAGTGGGTTCAGGCAGCAGTTAAGACTCGCCATGCAAAGAGAAATGGGATGAAACCTTTTGACGGCCAAAGTAAATTCACAGTTTGTAATAAAGCACTGGGTTACCATCAGATAGAGCAGAAAGTTGATGTGGTAGGGGGCGAAACAGAAACAGAAGACTCCTGTGCAGACCCCGACCATGTTCAAGGCCTTCTTATTGTCACATGTGGACTGCTGGCATGAGTAATTCTTTTTCAAAGAGTTCACTATGAAGTAGGTACAGAAGCCAATGATAATCAACGGGCCCACAAATCCCAAGAGTTCTCCAGCGACCATCATAGAAATGGCAGAGTAAAAACCCAGTTTGACCATTGGCAGGTCCTTGAAGCAGCTTTTGTCATTTCCTGAATAGCCCTTCCTCATTAAAATAAAAGGTGAACAGGAAATACTCACAATAACCCACACCACAATGCTGATGCAAACGTCATAGCGGCGCCTCCATTTCTTGGTCCAGAATGGGTGCAAGATAAAGGCACAGCGCTGGATGCTGATGCACACCAGAAAGGTAATGCTGGCGTACATGTTAAGATATTTCAGATAAAAACATAAGAGGCATAACCCCTTGCCAAAAGGCCAATCCTGTTGGATGTAGTAGTGAATCCGAAGTGGCAGAGATAAGACTTGAGCCAGGTCAGCCACTGCCAGATTAATCATGAAGATAATGGCTTTTGTCTTCTTGCTGCAAATAGAAGAGAATATGTGCCATTACAGAAAACTATAAAGAGATCCAACCTAGCTCTTGTAATGGATTTAAAAGCAGACACAGCTGACCAACTGTGAAAGCTTTACAATTTAACGAAACATTTACAATTGGGTTACACTTCAGTATAGGGGGCAATTCTCACTATTGACTAGTTGATATTAGCATGCCTATTATTGGTATATTGGCTGTTTATTAGTACTTATAAAGCACATATTCTGCATGACCAGACTCTACATCCCTGATCCTCCCCAATCCCTAAACCTAACAACTACCTTACTAACTATTAATAAGCCACAAATTAAGAGTTTATTGGGGAAAAAGTCATAGTTAATGGTTTGTTAATATCGAGAATTGCCCCCTATACTGAAATGTGACCTAGAATTTAATTAAATCGTCAATAGTTGACCTGCATGGACAGCAGAAGTTTCTTTCAACTAACATGTATGAGCCAAACTTACTTCACATTTTGTACTGTTCCCAGTATCAATAGCATAATGTACAAGGATTCTCCAGTATAATCAAAGGGCTGACCTTATGAATCTGCACAGCACCCAAAGAGCTAAAGTGTTGCCCAGCAGGCCTGGGATGAAGATAATAAGGTAAAAGTAGGTGTAGAGCTGGTTCATAGCATCATCCCACTTAGGGGTGTTAGTGGAACAGGAGCAGTTCGAGATCTGACTTGATGCATTTATAGACATAGTGCTGTCCATAAATGCTGTCTCATTTATTTGACAAAGTGAGAAATTACATCTGTAGGGTAAAACAAACAAAAAACATTCTATTGATAAAGTGCTGACTAATGTTGTCTGTCTATAGTACATTTTATTCCTTCATTTCAAGGTTCATAAATTTGACCATTTGAGGGTGGATTAAGTCTCCAAATACTTTTTGAGGACTCGGTATAGATGGTTTCATCAGACGTATACGCCTGGTCCAAAGTTAACTTCCGGTCTGTGTTTGGTTATCGGTCTAGTGGACAACAATATAACAATTTATTAAATATAAATTTATATTTTATTGTATTTTAATTGTATCAAATTAAATCTTCAGTCATTCATTCTTTGCAGAGGTCCACCAGAAGTTAAGTGTGGGCCACATAATATAAGTTTATGCTGTTGCTACTTAAACAGTTTATACATCTCTAATGAATTTACCAAAAGAACGTACTTGAAACTCAGCAACCAAACTTTAGTTTTTCTGAAAACGTTAACTCCCTTCCTGTACAAGCCTGACGGAAGTGTTTGTGGGGGTGACTACTATAGTTTAGTGTGTTATTTTACGGATATTTAGAACTAAAACATTTTTTAAAAGGTCTGTTGTGAATGGATCAAACAGCCCAGCATGTGGCTTTTAGTTTTTCTTAGAGCTTCAAGTCATAAATGTTATTTCTTTACATATTCACATTTACAATAGCAATTATATCTCTTGAAATGTGTCTCTTCTGCTTTAAACAGAAAGAACATTTTAAACAAACTGAGAAACTTTGGTTTCACATGATTAACTCACCACTTTCGCTGGGAGACAGTTATAATGCAACCACTATACTGTAAACACACTAAAATAGTTTTACTTTACTAATAACAAAAAACCCTGTAAGTCCATGACTAAAACGACAGTACACACATGAACGTTTTTAAAGCTTGCCTGTATTATGTTTAACATTTTCAGAAACACAAAATAGTTGCCGCAACTACAAGGTGTATTTTCAGTTTTAACCATGAAACAGTAAGGCTTCAATAAAAATTCTGCAATCAAGTTATTATTACAGGTTTGTCTCAAGTGCATCTAAAAAATAAAAGATTAACCAATAAACAATTTATTTTGTTTTGTTGCTGAGTGATTCAGTTTTTCCTACCATCAGGTTGAGCTGTAGTCTGTATTCATGCTCTGCTTTTCCAGTTCAGTGGCTTGACAGAACGTACAGCAAGAGGAAGTTATCTGAATGCAGCGTGCCCAGTGATTTGTCATGTTTTTCATGAAAGTGAAAGTGTTTCTTAGCATGTCTAGTGTTTGAATGCCTGTTCATTGGTTGTTACTAAAGCTCAGTTTATACTCGTGTGTAGGACCTACGCCGTGGCCTACTCAGAGCTGCGTACCCTACGCCATAGCCTGATCGCACCTCGCCAAAAATGTAACAACGTGTCAACTAAAGGCGGACCCTACGCAGACCGCAAGTGCTGTGATTGGTCTGTTTGAACCCATCCTTCAGGTCAAAAAACTCAAACGCTTTTCCAAATGAATTTTCTAAGTAAATTATTTGTTCTTCTGGATTTAACATCTCAAGCTGCAACAAAACTGACTGTTTACTTGTCGCTATCACTGCTAATGCTTCTCAAAGGAGCTGCTTCTTATTCGACTCCTGTCGAAGTTTTACAAGCAACACGTACATGTACACTAACGCCTAGAGGTCATTGCCTGTCGACTCGAAAAACAAGGCAGAAGTATAAATTAAAACAGACACGTTGTCTGCGGTGTAGAGGCTGCGGTGCAGAGGCTACGGCACAGGTCCTACGTACGAGTATAAACTGAGGTTAAGTGAGATGGTGTCATTACTACTGTAACCTTCAAATTACGAATGACCAAACTACATCTGAAGCTGCAAAAAATAGCAATGGATTCTGGTTCATTAATTTCAGTCAGTATCAAATTTTATCTACAACAAAAGGAGCATTTTGAAAGGATACTTTTAAACCACGGTCCATGCAGGATTTTGCTATCACAGAATGTAACGCATAATCAAACAAACTTTTTCTGCACAATTTGCCCGAAGACGCGACATGTGACATCATCACATCGTGCATTCCCTCAAAATCCCCGCAATTTTATCGCAAAATTTGGTCAAATAATAGACCAATGGTGTGAACAGTTGAAAAACACATAGCTGTAATTGAGAATGCATAGTCTCTAACAAGTATTGAGTCAATATTGTGTATAAAAGAATGCAAAGATATTTGTTTTAGCCAATCTTGTTGCAAGGCCAGGCACATCCCTGTTGATAAAAACAGCATATGCTTGTTAGGTAGGTTTTGAAGCATGGTTGCTGGTTTGTGCTGGTTTAAACTGGTCATCTGCTGATCCATAGCCATCTCAGGATCAGCGTTTACCAGCACATGACCAGCCTAGGACCATCTAAAACCAGCAGATGACCAACTTAAACAAGCACAAACCAGGTACCATTCTTCAAAACCTACCTAATTCTCATGATTATCTTATCTATTTATCTATAGCAGCCTTATCTGATGGCACATTGGGCATTTTTTTGTTAGCCCACCAAAATCCAGACCCAATGTAGCAAAACCTTCCTCCATTATGGCCATTAGAGAGGGGTCCTGGAATACATTAACCACCACCTCTACTGTTTTTACAGCGTTAAGCTCAAGTTTGTTGTGACTGCACCAGGATCATACCAGAAAGTCACAATTGACTCTTCATCTGTCCTTTGTTTAAGTATTTGCACATTCGCTGCACGTCATCCACACTAATGCTTAAGACAAATTATCATAGAATAGCTTTTGATGAAGATGGCTGAAAACACAAAACTGTGTTTCTCCGCATTGAGAAAAAAGGAATGCTATCTTAAAAAATATTTTACCATTTAAATATTCATGTGGTGCTATAAGATAAATGTTTCTTAAACGTAGATTGGTCTATGAAGTTTCTCAGACTTGCAGAGACAGCGTGTACTTGCAACCACAAGCCAGGAAATGTGTTGCTAGGCAGGGATGTTTACCACATCAACATGACAACAGTTCATGATAAAAGGCTGATGTTACGATACTGTGTTTTGGGGTTCCTAGTTTGCTGCTGTGTTTCTTTCTTTCTTTCTCTCTCTATCTCTCTCTCTCTCTCTCACACTCTCTCACTTTCTCTCTCTCTCTCTCTCTCACACTTTCTCTCTCTCTCTCGCTGTGTCTCCCACAGTCAATGTGGGTTGCGGCCACCTCGTTGATTTGTGGCCTCCGCCCCCCAGAAAAACACAAGCTTGTTTCCGTTATACTTCTCATATGTTTGTTACATTAACTATCAAAACCATGACTGAAATGTATGCTGTGTTCTCAGAGTTGCACAAAGAAAATCTCTTAAAATTGTTGCGACACCACCACCTCGACCAACCGGCCGTGGCTCATGCATATAACAGCAGCTTGCTGGTGTACACTCATTTAAACCGAAATAATAATTTAGTTAGTTGGATAGCCTTTGAATTTAGTGATCTAATATTAAGTAGACCCAACTTTATGAGTTGGTTTTGCTCGTTAATTACGTTGTCTTCAGGTTTAATCATGATCAGATTTTTTCTCTGACTTTTACCAAAGTATAATTCGAATTCATTTGAACCAACAGAAATTGTGCTTGTCATAAATTACATTAAATTGTTTACAGTGTAACAGATTAAAGCAAAATGAAAGGTATTGAGATATTACGTTTTTACTATGATTTTACCTCATGTTAGACCTACCTCAAAACTAGAATAGTTTTAAACATCTCAAATATTAAATAATTTGTCCTGGGCTCAAGAAATCCATCACAGCAAACAATGACTCGTAATAAAGAGCGCATGTTGTGTGTGTGTAAACTTGTCAATGACGACCTGGATTGTGCGTGTTCGTGGTAAACAATGACACGTGAGTGATCTGTGCACTGGCGCGCAGTTGACTTTCACACACATCCTGCCCTTTTGGTAAACTTGCTTTTGAATATGCTGACACGTTACATAAGGCATCTTTGACCAATAACAAATATTTTAATAACATTTGTCAAGAGTGTCTTTAGATGCTATATAACCAAATGTCATGAAATCAGATTTCGTAGGAGTTTGAAAAAGTATGTTTTGAATGAAATGCCATATAGCGAACAAGAAGTATGTTGGAATATGACAAATTTTGTATCAAGGAACTCCACTAGAGCCACTAACTCTATCATTGTAAATGAAATTACATGAAGTTTAATATTTCATATGTTTTAAGAATTTTCCTAAAAAAATTCTAAATAAGACAACTCTTATGATTTAACACCAACATTTTCAAAAGTTATAAGCAAAAATAGCTATCTGTTGAGGGTGATATTGTCGTCCTCACACCATGTCAACGGACAGACAATATTCATGTGTGAATGGTGTGTAGAGGATGGGACTGAGGACACACCCCAGTGGGATGCCAATGTTTGTTGTAGCGGTGTCTGAGGACTTATTTCCAATCCTTACAGACCTCTTCTTAGTCCATACTTTGCAGCTTTGTACTCTGTCTCCTTAACTGATGTAAATGCAAAAGATTGAGCACGCAGCATGTGATGTATATGACTGATAATCTAGTGCAGGGCTGTCTGAGAGTTTATCTCCAACTTGGCTCAATAAGCTAAACTCTGCTGGACACAGGCCCCCCTGGACCGACTTTGGACACCCCTGATCTAAAGCTTCTGGTTGGGAAACTTC
Organism: Triplophysa bombifrons; assembly: GCA_029783895.1. Lineage (NCBI taxonomy): Eukaryota > Metazoa > Chordata > Actinopteri > Cypriniformes > Nemacheilidae > Triplophysa > Triplophysa bombifrons. Next base: position 19,540,263 of record CM056464.1, read on the forward strand.
CTTACTTGTATGGTTGGTACAAAGCCATCAAAGAAGTCCTCAAGAGTGGCTGCAGCTTTCAGCACATCCCAGTCTTTCAGAGCAAAATAGTCCTGACCCCTTTATCCTAGGCTGCGGTCCAGTCTCCTTGATGTGAGCCTTTCTCTGAGAGCCAGGTCTCAGTAAAAATCAAGGCACAATATTCCCTTACTTCCTGTTGTGATGTTATCCTTGCTCTCAGCTCGTCCAGTTTGTTTTCCAGATACTCCACGTTAGCTATAAGAGGCTGGGAAGCGGTGGCCGGCTAACGTTAAGCCTAGCATGGAGCCCTCCCCTCTTGAGTTGTCGTCTCCGGAACCCTCCGCTCAGGTCAGCTTTCTCACTCAAGCTTGGTGCTTTGGGGCCTTCCTGGGGTAGCGAAAAATGACTTGTAGGTCCAGAGGCATAAAACCGGTAACATCGCTCTAGAGTGTAACCAATTTGGTCGCATGTGCGACCTGATTTCTCAATGGTGCCTCTAAAAAAAATCGGAGATCGCACCAGTAGATAGTAAAGGGCGGACCCCCCTCTGATTGGCCGTAGTCCAGATATTCCTGTATGTGTACTGTGTGTGAGTTTGAAAATGCATGTGCTAAAGTTTGAAAATGGGTGTGCTGCAGTCAGACAGAGAGGGGTGAGTAGCCTTGGCCCATCCGAGTGGCTGTAGCCGCGTTTGATGACAGAATACCTTTTGTCACCTTTTTTCATTAAGAGTGTTAAGTTAAGGCCTGAGCCGTCCGAAAATCCTAACCGATACTCTGACACAGAGCCAACATCCCGGGAAATGTCAAGTCCTGATCCGGAGATGGCATTAGATAATGTGCCACATAAGATAGAGTCCGAGCCAGAGCCCATTGAAATTAAAAGTGTCAAAGTGCATTTGTGACTGGTTCTAATACATTTCAAATTGAAAAGCTGAAAAAGCACAATGCATCTATAAAACACATTACATGCCGCGATAAATGCACTGTCCAAGTGTCCCCTTTTCCCACTGCCTTTCATCGCGAGCAGCAGCAGACAGATCATCAGACGAGGCCGAGATGATAATCAAATTTAACGTTGCTTACAATATTGCAAAAGAAGATCTTCCCTTCTCTAAGTTCAAGTCCGAAATAATGCTTATGAAGAAAAATGGCATGAACGTAAACCCGACATACAGCAATGATGTCGCGTGCGTCCAATTTATAGGAGTCACATACATTGAAAAAAAAGACAACTGTGCAAATTGTGAACAGTGCGTACATGGCATTACCTGATTGACGGAGACACAGATATTGCCACAAAGGAATGCGTCATTGTGTACGGCCCTAACTTGCGGAGAGGAAAAGTGATGAATATACAGATTGGACACATTGAGGTCGAGCATGCTCATGCCCAAGGTAAGCCATGTCATGTCATGTAGCCTATGTCAATAATAATTGAGGTCCAGTGCAGTAAGGTATGCATAAGGTATGACTGACACCCTTAAGTCACTGTGCGTTATTTTCATTCATAGAGCAGATGTATCTACATTTAAAATTTGACTATCTTTTCAGATTAGTACTGCACTGCACGGTTATATTTAAACAGGCAGTTTGTGGTCTTCAAAAACTGCCGGTTGCAAAAAAAAAATGGTTGCAAGACCGTCAGAGTTCCTGGGTGACATGAGGCTGCAGAGAAGGCAGCAGCAGGAAGAGCTTTCCTGTAGCTCAGTGGTAAGAGCATTTCGTTAACAACGCAAGGTTTTGGGTTCGATTGCACATACCCAGACAAAACCACTAAAAGGAGAGGCATCAAACCTGGCAGGAGATGGTGTTGCTGCCACTAAACTTAAAAAAGTAATGGATGCAACAATCAAATCCACTGTAAAACATCTGAAAGCAAGATACAGAAGCTTCCTAGGCAAGTGTAGTCACCTGTCTTATAAAAACACGTAGATGAGAAATATCTTTACTCATTTACTAAATGTAATTGTTCTTACAACAAGGGAGAGTGCTTCTGAGTCTGACACAACCAAGGCTGTCAAATGCTACAACATTTTCGATCATGATAGCTGGCCAGAGGACCAAGAGGACTTAGTGGTGCTGAGGACCTTGCATTTCTCTTAAATCCCTTCTCCACAGTCCTGAGAAGGTATAATGGTGGATTACTACACTATTATTTATGCTGGTGGTAGATATTTTGTTAATGTGAACACTGATTAGCTGTGTAAAACACATAACTTTCAGAAATTGTGTTAACACTGAGCTTGCAAAAGAAGAGTTTGTAGGCTTGAAGCTGTTAATTGCCAGGATGTTCAAAGACATGACCTACCTCAGCCTTTGGGAGCTCATGTTGACCGGAGAACCCTACTGCTCATAGTACAAGGTCAGTTTTTGTTAATGTTCTTTGTTAAGATTGTGTCAGTTTTGCTATCTAGCGCACATTGCTTACATAAATCTCTTGAATGTGTTTTTTTCCCAGAACATCCTGCACCTAGTACTCATTATGCTGGTCCTCCCTGTCACAGCTGCAGTTTGTGAGAGAGCGTTCTCTGCACAGATGATGATCAAATCAAACAGTAGAGCGACCCCTTCATTCAGACACAGTGGCAGATCTGATAAGAATCAGTGTAGAGGGGCCAAGTCTTGAAGATTTTGATGCTAGAGAGAGTGTGGCCAGCTGGTTTAGCGAAGGCCAAAGATCAAGAAGGTCAAACTACAGGAGTGGGCCATCCGAGGAGCATGTGACTGCAATGGAGTCCATAACACATCGAGACAAGAGATGTTCAGTTTGAAGCCCTTTAAACACTTAATTTAGATTTTCTTTTTATTTAATTTATCTTGAGATGTTTTAAGTTTAAATTTCAGCTCCGTGGAGCACTTTAATCACCAACACTTTTTCAGTAAGCTACCTTGTAGAATAATAAGGGTAGATGAGGTGCCGATGTCCAGAAGAGCATGTCTGTTGTATTTTAGCAGTGCTGGGCATTTATGCTCTGCAGAGAAAACAGGCAACAAACAAAAAATAAAAAAAGACAACATTCGAGAGCGAAGAAAGCAAACACGTCTGCCACCGGTGGAAAATAATGTCGATTGAGCGCTTCAAATCTTTCTTGAAAACTCATCTTTTTCGCTGCTTTTAATTATTCGTAGCTATCTGGGCTGTCTTACTTTATATTGTGATTTTATATTTATTATTTGGTTGTAAAGCACTTTGGTTAATGTGTGCTGTACATGTGCCATACAAATAAAATGATTGATTGATTGCTAGATACAGTATCACTACTGCTGTGGAGTCAACAGCAGAATACTCTAAATATCCAAAATAAAGTATATCACTGTTAACTACAACCCATAATGCATAACACCCAAAATGCATTGCATAATACAGTAATTAACATTAAACAAAGATTATAGTATTTATTGGGCATTTTGTGATAAGTAACTACAGAAATTACAGCAAAGTCTCCTGGACACGTCCATTTTCTCTCACATCAAAAACAAAACGAATTTGAAATGACTTATAACGAAGAATGAATGATCATGTGTGAAATCTTTTTTATTTTACTTTGTTTGATATAATTCAATTTTGTAGTCATCAGCACTGGATTAACAAATCAGATTTCGAATACAGAGTAACAGACAGATATTTGTAATTAAAAAGCCTAATACAAAAGCTATTAATGTAAGTCACTTTATTGTTTAAACAAAAACAAATATTTAACTAAAATTAAGTTAATATCGTTGTTAATCCTGAGCCAGCCAAGATGATCAGAACAATGTCCAGAATATTAATCCTGGCGCCACTCCATTGACTCTTCAGGATTCTTGAAAGCTTTCATCTGTGTCTGTAACAATAACAGAATGTTAGTCCAAGTCAAAACAGTGAACTTTACACTTGAAGCAAATATGACAGAATGACATGGAAAAACAACTTAAGATACTGCATCTATGTTGCTTCTCATGGTGGACCAGGAGAGTCACAGGAAAAGCAATAAAGCATTTTTTGGTTTAATAACTAATAGAATAAAACTGAGCATTGAAACATGTCTTTCCAAATTCACATCTAAAAATAACAGAATAAGTAGTTCATTAATTAATTGTGGTGCTGGGAAAGTTAAGGGGTTATTATGGCATAAACGCAATAATTAATTAACGCAGACAATTATTTTATTGTGCATTAACATCAACGTTTGTTAAGTGTTATTTTATGTCGAAAGTCCGTTGCTCACTGGCTCTGAAACGTACAGACAAACCATGGGTCACATAAGGGCTGGGTTGTTGATCGATACTGGATGGGGTATGGCGTCACCACGCGTTTCAACCAATGAGAGCATTTGAGGTTGGCCTATAAAACTGCTGAAGCACGCACATGCACAAAACAGAACCTATAAAGAACTGTGCTGCGTGTGTTATATGAAGTGTGAGGCTAAAAACAAGTTTCAACATGCGTGTCTAGATAACATCCCTTTTCAGGAGATCGCCAACAGTCTGTTCTGTGTGGCTGTTGTGGTGTATATGAGATTATGATGAGATTATGAAAAACAGAATGGATGGATTTACAGGGTAGTTCTGCGCACACACTGGTGACACAAATTTAGGTTCTTATAACATGTTAAAGTGCATTTTCCTGATAAGGAGGCTTTAAAAACCAAACAGATTGTCTCTATGCGAAATATTGTTGAAACAAATGTTAAAAAATACTCTATTTCTGTGTATATCAGGATCGCATGCTGTCTGTGAGCTTTGGATGGGTCTGTCAGTGCAAAGAAGATTGTTTTCATAACATATCCATCTTAATAACTCTTTTAACATCAATAAGGTCCCGCATGTCATCTCTTTTAATAACTTTTTTGACATTTTGACATTCGTTTTTTAACTCCCGCCATGTTTTAAAACCGACAGCAAAATGTCAAACACACAAGTACTTTGCCTCAGATGGCATCCTTTGAATTAGGAAACATTTAGGAAGGTGCTCTTCTCAAAATACTACATTAGCATATTATCAAGTTATATACATTTTGTTAAACTTGCATTAAAATTATATTCATAAAAGATGTATGGTGTTATGGTTAAAAAGTAAAAACAAAGATCATGTTTTTAACTCAAGGAAACATAAAAAAACACTTTGCATACTTAACATTCATTTTGAACTGAAAATGTACACATTTATAATTTTAGAGACATGTGGTTAATATTGCAGTGCATAAGATAATTCAAACAAGCTTTAGTAATGATAAATATTTATAAATAATCAAAAAAGCACTACAGCAGAAAACAAGAGATGGACCATATACATGTGACATCCCATAAATCTCATTAAATTAACAAATAACTATAACAAATTGTTTGGTAGAGCCGGAACTAGAGACCTGTCCCTGTTACTAAGTCACTAACAAACACTACTGACTAAAACATTAGCAGTAGTCTATATACACCAAAAATCTTGTGAGTGGGCTCTGGACTGGCATTGTTTGACGGAAACAACATGAACATAACCTGACCTGAGTGATTATGTGGGGTTGTAAGGTTCCTCTTCGACAGTCCCTACAGTAAAATAAGAACCACTCAGAAGAAGAGCATAGTTAATATATTCCAACCGACTATGAGCATTACCAGAGCATTACCAGCAGCACCTCTCCTAGAGGCATCTTTCACCCAGAGGATAATGGATGTGATGAAAGTGGGACACACAACTCATGAGATGTCTCTCTGATAATAGCAAGGAAAGGTAAGTATAAATAAATAGGCTATATATATCTATAATCATTTATCCGCCAAACACAGAGGATGCCTCCCTGACGAATGCAGTGAAACCTCGGACCTCCTTTCCTCTTATCATATTCTTGACTGCTCCCCCTGTCATGGATAAAGCATGAGAAATGTCCTATTGGGCAATTAAACTGCGCTGAAATAGTGGGATTATAACACCTAGTCCTTTTAACACATCATAAAGAAATTAATTTTCCCTCCATAAAAACATGAAGGTATGTGCTCATTGAGACCCACAGAAAAAAATGTCCTTGTGCACAACGTCATTAAAATCCACAGATTCTGCCACATAGTCCTCTATACTACAATGGCACTAACAGATGCTTAGTAGTGTCGGCCGATATTCTCGATAGTCAGATTGTTCTATCGCCAGCCTGTGGATCGCCGTAACACGATAGTATAGAGGGGCGGGGCAATTACGCATTTATCCATGACAAGCTGGATTTGTTGACAAAAACAGAAGCTTACGTGTCTAGAAAATACTCATGTGTGACTGAAATTAGCATTCTACAGGGTTTAAATTCAGTGCAATTGGCAAAATTGTTACTTACCACCGCAACCTTTTAAACGAGAGAAAGTAAACTATGCTACAAGTAAATATCATTCATCCAAATGCGTCATTGATGCCCGCATGCGCTGTTATTACTTGATGGCCAAACAGAAACAAATCAAGCTCTCTCTTGCACTGAAAACTCAACATTATAAACTCCCTGGATTGAGGCAAAGCATGAGATTAAACTCTCTCTGGCGCATCACTAGCTCTCTCGTGCGGTGAAAACTCAAAGCCCAAGCTGTGTGGTTTGCAAGCTTTCTTGCAAGAAGAAAAGCGCTATGCATGTTTGTTATATTGATTTGCAACATATCTTGGCATACAGCCAACTATGGTTTAGGGAATCAATGAGGATCGTCGATTTACGATAGTATCGTCAATCAGAACAACCCCTAATGCTTAGCAAAGAAACTGCTGGGTTCATGATAAGATAATGCATTTCTGTAATGAATGTCCAATGATGGCAAGTTTTAAGAACCCATGTACAGTTTATTAACACAAATATAACAAACTTAAATGAACTTGACCTGATATAACACAACTTAAACTAAAATATGAACTGAAATATGAACATAAACTCACCAGCAGCAGTTACACAAAGCAACAACAAGGCTAGACAAAGGACAAAGATAACATGATGGCTACTTATACAAACAAAACTAATTACAAGGAAAAGCAGTAAACAATCAAGGCAGGGAAACACAATAGACTACATTGACCAAGAAACAGAACTACAAAAACAACTTCAAAATAAAAGACAGGACAAAAACACATAACCCTTACAGCTGGTTGGAAATCTCTTTACATTCTGATAGCAATCAAGAAGTAAAGTGGTCCAATATTTGTTTAATAATATATATACACAGTGAAAGGCGTAAGACCCCAAAAATGTTTGCCCAATCATTGCATTCGGTCCGAACACAAAGATTGATCGTATGTACATTTTCAATCAATACAATCCACTGCGGACCCCGTTCACGCAGACCACTTTGCGGCCACATTCTGGAGATTTCCCACTCGGTCTGTTCAAAAACAGGAAAATCCTAGCCAAAACGTGAGTTTTGAAGGACATGATTATAATCGGTGTTGCTTTTCCACACTGGGAGCATCTACGTGAGTCCAGGGTTTCAAAGATGGTGGCATGGTAACGTCTGTACAGGTAGGTACATATTATGATTTGATTTTGATGGGTTTAGAATATGTTGCTCATGTAGTTTTTGGACCTTTATGTATTAGCTCAACGACATCGTTACCAAGCGTCGGGAACTATGCTTCATCTAATCCAGTTTAAAAGCTGAATTGTATTCAAGCGAACATGCTGAAAGTGTGAGAACTGAAAACGCCCTTGTTACAGAAATAACAGCCGTTACTGACACCATGCCCAGCGAATGGCAGGTTTTGGAATGCATCTATCTACAACATTGATAGGTTGAACTCCGCCGCCACAGAAGAATATCAATGACTACTTCTCTAGCCCCGCCCACTGGTTCGTGCATGACAATTCTGAAGTAACAAAAAGTTGTGAGGAACCAGATAGAGCAAGCAAGCAATAAACATGCCCTTAAAAATCGCAAAATATTGTGCAATCAGTGCCTGGTTGTGGAAGAACAGTTGCTGCATAACCTTCCTTCGGATTCCGACATTCAAAATAAACTTCAACAACGCATTACCAAAGACGTTCCAGCTCACGTGGATATAACATTGAGCGACATTTCTGTGATTTGGTGGTCTCATATTTCATTTTTCAAGGACTTTCCACTGCTATCCAATCAAAGCATTGGGCGTATACTTCTAAGTCTTCAATGTGGTTCTCCGATTAAAATCGACCTTTTGTAGAGCCGTCCTCAAAACCCGGGTGGAAAACAGCCTATTACTTATTAATTGTGATGTTTTTAAATGTAAAAACCATGCAAACGTCATAAGTAGACCTCATACAACAGTATAAAACTATAAACAAGCCCAGTTCATGAGACCTTTAAGTTAGCCGTTTCATCAATTGTAATAACGTTATTTACTTTATTTTGTAACGTGTTCTCGCTGGTGAATAAGACAAGATTTTCTTGGAATGGATCCAAGAGCTTCTGGTTTGTACGTGATCATGTGTTTGGAGGAGGCATGGCTTTGGACTGCGATTTGCATGGAGGGTTGGGTCATAATTTCAGTGTTAACAGGCAAAAGTTAGCACCGTACCAAAACACCAATTCTGCCTGAAATGTCAGGGGAGAGTTAAACTAATTATTGCAAGTTTTAAACGAAAGGTTAAATGTGTTAAAAGGGCAGCTTGCCCTTCCAATTGGCTTGCTTTGCATCAGTCCTGTAGAATCCCACATACACGAAAACATGCATAGAAAATTAGACTTGTTTGTAACCTCTTAAGGCCTCAACACAAAAAAACAGTGGAACTTCCAGGTAGTTTCTGGAGGAAATCGAGGGTGTTTGTCAAACTCACCTCAAATGTCTGCAAGATGTGCTTACACACTTCAGTGAGGTTGTTCAAGCCACTGCGCATAGGTTCATATGCAGGAAGTCCTCCTGTAGAATTTGCAGAAAAGAACAGGTTAAAAGCAAAAAATACTTTTTAATTAAATAAAACAGGCTTTTCATAAATATATTGAAGAAATTTTTCGCTCTTGGGTTCTGTATCTGTCAAAAAGGAAACTTAAGAAAAATAACATGTTTTGAACCATGAACATTGCTTTTGACATAAATCATGTAAATGAGTTTCTTTCAAACTGTAATTTCAAAATCAGTAAATCAGCGCTTGTGTATCACTCTCAATGTTTCCCCTACTATTACCTCAGGGGGGAGCCCCACCCCTCCAAAAGCATTTTATTTTCTTTATAGCGCCAGTTCAAGTCATTTGAGGTTACCTTTCCTACAGAACATGTTGTTCTTTTATTGAACAAACTACATAGCATTCTAGTGTTTATCTTATTTGAACGGCGACATGTCATTTCTCTATCTACATGGTTGCGGATTTACATTTCTCCTCTGCTCTCCGTATCCAGCCATTCAAAACATCAGACTATTTCTGTAGTTTAAATGGAGCAGCGCGTCCACATAACTGAGATGTTAAAATCACACGCAATGGAGAGAAAAAAAAGCTTGGGAGAACCCAGGCCCAACCAGGGGATTCCAGTTCCCCTCTACCAAAAGCTGCAGCCTCTGCACAAGCTCGACGGTGCTTGCAAACCTTGGCAAAATTTTTTTTTTTAAGATAAACTTGGTAATAAGGTAAATGAAAGGTTTAAGATTATCATTAATAATCTAGTAACCTGCTCAGAGTTTTGAGATGGCGCCTGTGTATCAGGCTCTACTGGCCGTTCCCCAGGCGAGGCTAAAAAGGAGGGGACCGCGCGTTTGCTGTGAATGCTCTCAAATGACAGATTACTAGTAAATAAAACGTCAAGATTTTTTGCGGACGACGAGGGTTTTATGGAACATCCGTCAATCGATAAGCAGTAATCTTGGTTGTTACGTAAGGGGGATTTCGGTCCAACAAGTAACACTTCTGTTTTGTCAGAGTTCTGTAATAAATAGTTGTTACTCATCCAGTTTTTTATATCAACTATGCATATCATTATTTGATTGAACTGCTGTGTTTCATGAGGCTTCAAGGAAATATAAAGTTGAGTATCATCACCACAACAGTGAAAGCTAACTCCATGTCGCTTTATTATATCTCCTAGAGGTAGCATAGGCCCTAAGACTGAGCCCTGTGGTACACCATACAAGACTTGCGATTTGCGTGACAACTCATTGTTTATTGCTACAAGTTGAAAATGGATGGATTAATAAGATTTAAACCATTTCAAAGCTTTCACCTTAATGCCAACGTTATTTTCAAGTCTATGTAGGAGTGTGCTGTGGCCAATGGTGTTGAATACAGCACTTAGGTCTAGCGCTACCAATAACGAGATACAACCTCGGTCAGACGCCAAAACCAGATCATTTGTAATTCTGATCAAAGCAGTCTCTGTACTGTGACATAATATAAATACAGACTGGAATTCTTCTTTTTATGTCATTCCTCAATGAGGAACGAACATAATTGAGTTGAAACTACTTCTTCCAGAACTTTAGATATGAAAGGTAGATTCGATGTAGGTTTGTAGTTAACTAGTTATCTAGGGTTGATTTGTTTTTTTTTACAAGGGGCCTTATAACAGCCACCTTACATGCTTTACGCACATGTCCTAGTGTCAGAGATGTGTTAATATCATGTTGTTGATTTAGATGATCTAATGATTTTATACAGTTCATACTAGTGATCTACGGTACAAAATAATTGCAATTTCTCCTTATGGGCGCTGTGGTTAGTTGTTTGTTCAGCGGGTTTCACTTCTGGTTGCATTGTTATATTTTTTTCTCTAATATCTTGAATTTTATTTGTGAAGTGGTTCATAAATTCATCACTGCTATGCTGATATCCAGAATCAGAAGTCGCAGACGATTCATTTTTTCTATATTTATCCACTGTGTTAAATACATCCTAGGGTTGTCCTGGTTTTCTTTTAATAGTTAGGAAAAGTAGGTGGGTCTAGACGTTTTAGAGCTTTCCTGTATTTTCGAATACTATCCTACCATGCTGTACGAAATATCTCTAATTTAGTTTTCTTAAAGATGCGCTCCATTTTTCGGTCCGCTTTCTTTAGAGCCTTAGTTGGTGTTCATTATACCATGGTGTTGGGCTGCCATTTTTAATCTTCTTTAAGCACAGAGGAGCAACTGTGTCCGAGAAGGTGGAATGGTAATGTGGTAGTGAGTCAAGATCTTTGACGGTATTATGCCAGAGATTTGAGACAATTCAGGCAGATTGTCGAGAAACACACTTTTGGTAGTTATTGTTCTACCATATTTGTAATAAAGTATTTTTATCTGTCAGTCAGTTTACTATATAGGTTTGTGACAAACTATCAACCATAACGTCTTGTATATACATTTAGGATGAATGATTTTAATAATATTAATAGCATTAATAATCAGCATGTTAAGAGCATTTCATAATGAATCATGTTTTATCAGAGATTATTTAGAATCAATTTTAGTATGAATGGCATGGAAAGGCTACGTGTTAGTAACTTTGCAAGTACTTCTCCTCGTGATTAATTTATTTCAGTTGTTACATTTTGTTGTCAGTTGTTTCTTTAAATATAAAAATAGCCCACAATGCCTTTGCTTTACCACCAGAGGCTACAATACATTTTCTCAGTTACCAGGCCTTTCTATGTTTCATACATACTGTGGCTATCAGAATATAAAATAAATGGTCTTGATAATACATTAGATGTTAACTTTTTATATACATATTCGACTGGGCTCAACTGATTAAATATTATTTATTGGTATTGTCCGGACCTCCGCTGCACAGAAAATATAGAAACCGCACCTGACCCACATTTAACATCTGGTTTGTTTTGGGCTAGTGTCTAATAATATAAATTTATATTTTAATAAATTTACGATAAAATCAATTTATATCATTATTTTATTCTATAGTAAATGTATTAAATAAACTTGGTTGAAAAATATTTGAGAGACAAGTTTCAGTCAAGTAAATGTTCTTCTCTGTTTCTTATGATTGCATGGATTAAAGTGAAAATAATTATTCTTACATAAAAAAAATCAGGCCAAGTCATGTTCCTTAACTGCCACTTTATTTAAATAGTGGATACCAATAGCGTTTTGATGGGAGATGTTTTAAACCACTTTAATATTGCCAGTTTGCGTATTTTAAAAGCGTATTTTTTTATCTATGAAAAAATTATGTTTACCTTGACAAATAACCAACTATCTACATAACTATTCAGTGCATGTTTTTATTTATCTAATAAGACCAAACAATGTTTTCTGAAACTCTTAATAATTAACAGCACCACCATTAAAGACTTTCTGCCTTTATATATTCTGGAAAGTGGAAATTCTTTTTTTTTTAACTAATTGCAAAAGCTCAATAATCGTTCAAAATAAAGGCAGGGAAAACATTTATTCTTAGATGCAAATGTGATTTAAATATTTTTTCAACAACGTGATTTTATCAATACAAAGGCAGAAGTCCAACGCAGGAAAGGTGCAGCATACTGACTGTTTAGAGAGCGCACATGTCATGCGCAGCTACAGCAGAGAGAATGAGATAACCAAACACATTAAGCCCTAGAGCTGTGAATCTTCACCTGCCTCACGATTCCATTACGATTCAGAGGGTCATGATTCAATGCATCTTGTCTGCAAATTAAATCAATAATCTCAATTAATAAAATGAACAACAACCTTTTTATTTGGTAGCTTTTTTTAAGCAAAAGACTAATGATACACAGAATTGAAAATTTAAAGCCCAAACTGATTTTTTGTATTAATGTTACACTTTTAACACACTAAAAACAACAAGATGGGATAGAACATATTTGTTACATGATCAAAAGATCAAATACAACTTTTACCAACTACTATCTAAATAATGAAATGCGTCTAGAATTATTTCTATATGCATAACAGTAGTCAAGTTACAAACTCAGCATCAATTGCAAATGCAAAAGTTTATATATGATCCCCAATCACTTGAAAGAAAACAACAGACAAAACACAGAGTGGCAGTGTGTCAGTACATTTAAATAGGCTCAACATGCGTTCTGCTGTATTCCACATGAGCACTGAAACTACATCATCATTTAATGGCAGATCATTCGCTGATCATTCACGTCTATTGATGCATTCCAAATGAAATATATCACCCTCTGAAGGGCCCTTCGGGAAAGTGACACTTTACAAAACGTCACTCCAAATAAAGAGAAAATGACATTGTTTTTATTGCACCTTTTGCCAAGTCAAACTTAAATGGACACATTAAGAGATACAATTTAGTTTTTCCCTCTGGATTTAACACATCAACAGCTTTACCCGTTGAAGGGCGTAGGGCATAGAAATTATCACTTTGGAATAGAGTGCAGGGTATATGTGAAGAGTCTGCTGTGTTTCATATGCTGGTTTCAGGTCGGCTTTAAAAACGCACAACTTGCGCATGGTCTCGAGCAATAGAGAAAAGCACATTCACCCGCAGTCCCAAATCACAGAGCCTGCATGTCATCTTCTGTCCAATGATGTGCTCCCTTATCTTCATAAAATCCTAAATGTGTCCAAACCATAGCTTTTTAGGGCATTAGGTGCGTTTATTAGCACAAGCTACTTTCTGCCTGTACAGTATGTACTCAACCAGAATACCAACTGCCGCCGATGGGGAAGGGCATAGAGAAGGTTAAAAAAATGTTCACCATCATCTGTGGCATTATAAACCACTGAAAAGGCACCAAATGTGCGGTGGTATGGTGAAACGCAAGAAAGGATGTATATTTAATCATAACCGAGTTTGATTAGTTTAATTGAGTGCTGGGCACTGAATTGTACATTGAATAAAACTACATTTGACGATGAATAAAAAAAATAGACTGAATATTTAGAAAAAATCCTCACCTCTTGTCTGTATCCGGAAGTTGATTTTACTTTCAGATGGGTGGGTTATGCTGTATCCACAGAATTCCACATCCTGACTGTAAAAACAAGGTCAATAAATCAAAACTACACTTTACCAAGATGGACATGCTTAGCAAAAGTATTATGCAAAGTACAGGCAAAGTATTTATCTTTTAGCTTGTATTAGCATGTCCATAACCATCGTTTGGCTTAAAACTAAATCGGACTTACAGCAACAATATTTGTAAATGCCATGCCATTTTCAGTAAAAAAAAAAAAAAAAACATAAACACTCCCTTTCTGCAGGTGGTGACAAACATACCAGACGCTGGTATGCCATCCGCCACCAAATACTACATGAAGAAGATTGGGATTGTGTGCAGAGGCTGCACATCATGGTTAAAATGATTAAAAAGGACATTCAGTTATATGAAAATATCAAAGAGCAGTGTTCACGGACAAGCTGCACATAAACCCCTAATCGTTGCGATACCATAGTCACAATCGAAGAGTTGATTTATGCAATATTTAGTGAAAATTGCCATTAATAGTGCAGCGCTAAGAGTGATGTATCTTCATTGTGTCACACCATTGTGTCACACCACATATCCGTTTTTTTTGTCAATGACTGAAAAGCTTTATTTCGAACATGTGAATATAATACAATTAACGTACATGTCCGAAAAGGAGTAAGTATAATCATCAGCTTGTATAGTCCTACCCCCTTCTTCACTACTCATTTATGATCATCATCAGTGTTTCCTCTAGGTTTACGGCTTTGGGGCGTAGGTCCGGACAACATTTTAATTTAAATCTTATTTAATCAATTGAGCCCAGTCGAATATGTATATAAAAAGTTTACATGTAATGTAGGGGTGTAACGATACACTCAGCTCATGATTCGGTACATATCTTGATGCTGGGTTGACGATATGATACATATCTCGATATTTTGAAAAAAAAACTCCATCTGGATTAACTGATTTAATTAAATGTTCCAACTGTTTTTACATAATTTACTTTACCTTAGAATTAAATTAAACCAGGTCATTACCTTTATCTTCAGAAAAGTTCATTAACTTTGCAGCATTGTTGCAACACAGAGAATATTAAGACCATGAATGACATGTACTGTATGTCTCATTTTTACTCATAGACTCGTTCATTTAGTTAACGGTGTAAACATTCAGTACATTCAAACAATGAAACACTTTGACAGAGCCCACCCTCAAACGCTATTGGCTCATGTCTCTTTAAAGCTGCGCCGTCTTTGCTCGAGACAGTAATGAATGAGAAATATCTTTCAATAAGACATATTACATAAACTGTATTATAATTACTACACATGCAAAGTATCGTTACACCCCTAATCTAATGTTTTATCAGGCCATTATTCTCTGCACTTGCCTCTGTACTTTTGAAATGGAGGTCCTATTGCTGCTTGCCATTGAAAAATGTTAGAAATTAAAATATATAAGTTCTCATCCGTCTTTCTCATTCACTACGTCTCACAGGAGAGACCATGGGAGGGACAGCTTGCCAGTCGCACCTTTCACCTAACGTCACGTGACTCTTGCTCAGTGCTGCTGCAGCTTGTGCTGAACAGAACGGCACAAGCTGTTCCGCGTGTTAATGTCCTTAACATGCGCGTCACCTCATAACTGTAGGGTCCGTTCACGACTGAACTAAATTTATTTTAGAGATTCTTTTTAACAATATGCTACTTGAAGGGTCTGAAACAAATTACATCGAGGTCTGGGTTCGGCCCGCAGGCCGCCAATTGAATAGTTCTACAGCTTCAGTTTCAGATCTGTCTATCCGATCCATCTTCGCATTCTTCGTCATGTTTTAGTGACACATACAGCTGTGCCCGCACCACAGCACAACAGTAAAAAAGGACCCTACTGAACCATTGTCACGCTGTGCCGCATTCCGCACGCTGTTAAAGCAACATAATGTGGTATATTACAATTTTCATTTAGTGGTATATTAAAAATATTATTTTGTCAAAAGCAACATTTTCAAATAAGATAAGACATGAGAATACTGTATTTGCAATATAACAGTAACCATTGGCACGTATGATGTTTAATTGCTTGTTGTAATAATCGATCACTTGTTTTAATGCAGAATCGTTCACATCTGCATCACGATGCATCGTAAAAACGATTATATTCAACAGCCTTTTGCCAGTCTGCCAACCCAGCTTGGAAATGTCCTTAAGTACAATTGTTGGCTTCTTGTATCTATGAAGACTAGTAGTGCAGATTCCTTTACCTCTTCATGATCATATATCTGAGTGAGTTGCCCAGCGTGTGATCCTCTTCCTGGAGAACAAATGTTACAGATCCCTCATCTGCACCATCTGCCTGGACCTGTTCAAAATCAGAACATCATCTTAACCGGTGTAAAACAAAATACTTGACTGAAAAAGATTTATGTCTGTTTTCTGTTTTGTCTAGAAAATACAAAAAGCACAGCCTATATATATGCTTGGTAAACGGCATGTAGCTTAGCATCAAAACAGAACAGATTTGAACATATGAAAACGACAATAATTCGATAACAATTGGCACTATCACAGTTATCAATATTAATACGGTTTTATTATCATATTCTGGAAATGTAAAAAAAAGTACTGATGTAGACCAAATTTCTTCAGTTTGAAGTTTCAAACTCATATCACATCATTTAATAAAAAATGTATAAAGTCTGTATAAAGAAATATGAAGTTAACATGTGAGTATATCTAAATATCCACAAATGTGCACTTTTTTGGATTAAAGTCCTAATTAGTGAAGGACTGTCATCACAAACTCACATGAGCAGATGTGAATAAATAGGTGTGTATCGTGTTATTTTGTTCCAAATGTCAATACTCCTGATTTACTCTCCTGACATTAATGAACAAAACCCTTAGAACCGTGCTTAAAATTCTGAGCCGAGCAGTTGGTTATTGTGCCGTGTCGAACCAGGCTCACATGTAAACTTGAATTTTTCTGTGCGCTTAATTACACTGTGAACTGGCTCTGTCCATATGATAGTATCTTATAGCGAGTGGTGGTCGGGCGGTGAAGTGAGACTGCCTGCAACATGAGAAGAAAGGTGCTGTTGTCGAGTGTAATGCTGACGAACAAACGCAGGCTGGCTTTATTTTATGCCCGTTATACTAAAGTGATAATGTCCAAATTTGACACATCAAGAATGTATTTTTTCACTGCATGCGAAACAGCATGTTCGTGTTGCTCTCAGCACATGCAGAAAGAGCGTCTACAGCACCATGCCAAAGTCCGATTAACGAAAGTCATGCCACTCTGCAGCGTTTCGGACAGCTATTTACGTCAAAGCAAGAGCGCCTCCAAGCAGATATTTAGCATTGAATTTCTTCTTATTTATTGTAATTGCAGTGGCGCACCTTGTTAATATACTGTACAATCTTTGGCCTTTCCCATTGAGCTTGATCTATGAATTTTCTAGTTGAGTATTTGCAAATAAAGGACAAAGAAAACACTCGGTGGCACATTCCTTTTTGTAGTATCACTGTTTTCACAATAGGTTTTCTGCGCAAGCATGCTCAGAGTTGTGCGTATATTTACGCACATTTCTACGTATAGGTACAAATTGGTAAATCCCACACTTTGAGTGAAACTTTTCTTACGCACTCACTACGCACACATCTGAGTGTACGACTGTTGATAAATGAGGCCCCAGGAATTTGTACAAGTTGATTTCTGCTTAAAGATAATAAAGTAAATCAAGTAAAATAAAGAGAATTTCAGTAAAATAGTTTTGTTAATGTTTCTGCCACATCAGCATAAAACAATGAAAAAACACTTTAATGTTATGAAGCCATCAGAACCGAAGCGAACCAAAAACCTTGGGCTAAAAACCGAGGTTTGTATTGATTTTGTTGCATCCCTAGAATGAACTCTACCCGACACATCTGCGGCCCAATTCTGTGACGGTATGATGTTGCCTGTTTTAGTGCTTGGCGGTTTGGCAAAAAATCTGGATGACAGTATTTTTCCAAGGTTTTTGGCTGTTCGAAATATGAACAACACAAAACAGATAAACAAGGTTTACTTAAACTAGGCCTAAAACTATTTGAGTAATCATCAAGGTATTCTACAGATTATTCCATAATTTAATCAAATATTCGGATAAGAAGTACTTTTTCTTTATTATTGAGAATTACTAAATATACAAGAGAAAATAAGGCAGGTCTCTTAAATGAACAATAGAGACAGTGAGACTATAAACATGATACATGAATGATGCTTAGGCTTTAAAAAAATGTAGCTACCTTAGGGACATTATAATTGATTTAGGGTCTTAGTCAGTACATATAGCCACAATCAACATTTTACAGGCCTTTATTTCAACAATTTATGCCAATGCAAACATTTGCACCTGGTATAAGATGGGTTTTGGTTGATCGGATCACAAGTGAACAACGATAACTAAATACAGGTGTAAATTACAGGGTGCAAAACACATGTCCACTTTTGACCACTTCAGAAACCACAAAATTTGTAGCGAAGGCCAAACAATTGTAGCACAAGCATAAAATGTCTGATGTAATCGCTAAAAAATATGCAAGTAAATTTCATAACATAAATAGGCAGGTAACTGCCTATGTTACATACAGAAGGGTAAATTAGGGCCATATAATTTAAAGTTTACCTATACTCGCAAGCTTTGAGACTTATTTTTTTACTATACATTTTTGATATATTTTACTAATATACATTATTCCTAAACACCTCGATTAAATGGTTAACTGCATGAAAACCTGCTAACCAACACATCACCGCTATCTCTCTTCGTTATGCTATACTCGCCTGGTCCAGCTGAGCAATCGCAGTGGGCTTCTACACAACCCCATCGTGTCTGACCACCACACATGGCTTCAATGGAGGAAATAAGTGCACACAATTGACAAAGAAACGCGACCGGGGCAGGTAAACATACAGAGAGAAGCGTTTTGTTTTTGCTTTGAAAGACGCAAGACACGGTGAACAATGCAAGTGTGAGTTAGAAATATGAAATGGAGAGAAAACATTCTTCTTTCCTGGTACGTTTCTCGTTATTAAACCAAACTTTTAAGTCTTCAGCCAAAGTTTTAATCCTGACTTGTTTCCCCTCGTTTACGCATTATGTCCTTAGGCGATCTTTTGTGGTTGTGTCCACGCATTCGGCCACAACAGCGTCTACTTTCCTGTCAGGCTTTCTAATGTCCTATTAAATAGAAAAAGGCTAAAAGCTAAATATAACTAAAAACGCAGTTATGAGCACTAGGCTGTGTTATATGAGGGAATTGTTTTACTTAAGATTAGGACCATTTGACTAAAGGCAGTGTCTGTCAACAAACATAAGGCATGCTTCAGAACAG
This sequence comes from Triplophysa bombifrons, assembly GCA_029783895.1. Taxonomy (NCBI): domain Eukaryota; kingdom Metazoa; phylum Chordata; class Actinopteri; order Cypriniformes; family Nemacheilidae; genus Triplophysa; species Triplophysa bombifrons. The sequence continues at coordinate 19,559,422 of CM056464.1, forward strand.
TTGAAGGTGCTTAAAAGTTTTGAGCAATGTATTATTACCAAGAAGACAGCGATCATGTACCCTGCAATAAACCATCACATGCAACACTTATAAACACCTTATGTTTTGTACACATCTTACAAACACTGCATGCGTATGTTTATGAACAACTTATTTAGTGTTTAAAACGTCATGTGGACGGTTATTTACCATCTCCAGCGCGTGCTTCTGTCCACTGTCCGTCATGCTTCAAACGTGCATTTCCGGCGCCTGTTGACGACGCGACGCGTATATATTTGCACTGTCGCACACTTATGACCCAAGCGGAAATCAGTTACGTTTGTATTTCTTGGTTCAAGAAACGTAAAACTGTGAATAGCCAGTAACAGTACGAAGACAAAAACTGTGAGTGATCGTCGTGTTTATTTTTCATCTTAACTGTGAACTGATGAAAGGATCGTTTATATCGCTGCAGTTTAAAGGCACAGATAAGCGGTTTAACCATCAGACTGCAGGTACACAACTCTATTCTCCTCGATCATTTGATATTATGCATGATCAAGTCTCTTTAGGGAGAGTTTCCTTATATTCATTTTCATTTCAGTGGGGAACTGAAAAGTGTTTTGACAGTGTACATTACAAAATGAACCTTAACATTTAGGAATTCTGATTAGTCTGATATTCGTTACAGCAACAATTTTGATTATGTTGACTGAAATAGCGAAATGAGCATACAAAATGTAAAGTCTTGAAATATTAATAATGCTTGAATTATAACTCGTTTATAAGTCATGTTGCAATATAGGGTCTAATAAATATGGAAATGTACAAAAACTGCTAATTTTGTTTTTTCTATAAACTGATATGTTTACCTTTTTCGCAATGCGCGAAATTACCCACTATGCCTAGCGTATGCGCGTGCTGAAGACTTCCGGTTCGCCACGTGATACCATTAGTAAGGCATTTAAATATAAAAGTGAAGTAAAGTTACCAGAGGCTAGCTTGAATGAAGAAATGGATATTGAAACATATAATGATAAATTATGTAAAATATTGTATAGTACAGCTAAAGAAACTATTGAGAGTAGTAAAGTAATTAAATGGAAAAAACAGTTCTGTGGTGGACAGAAGTATGTAGCGAAGCAATTCAAGATAGAAATAAGGCCTTTAAAACTTTATAACAATAGATTCCGCCATATGTTTAGAGACAGACATAAGAAAAGCTCAAGTCAATAAAGAGGTAGTAGAAGGCATATGTTTTGATATTGAAAAAGCCTATGACATGCTATGGAAGGAAGGGTTGTTAATAAAGTTGGAACGAATTGGGATTAAAGTGAAATAAATCTGGATAAAATATTTTTTGATTAATAGAACAGTTCAGGTAAGGGTTGGATCATCATATTCAAGAATATTTAGGATAGATAATGGAACTCCCCAAGATAGTGTATACAGTCCTATATTGTTCGACATCATGATAAATGATGTCTTCCAAAATGTCAATGTAGGAATAGGTAGATTTCTATATGCTGATGGCGGATCGATATGGAAGAGAGGACGTAACATATCACATGTAACACAAGTCATACAAACAGCAGTTAATGAAGTGTAAAAATGGAGCAACCAATGGAGTAGGAGGTAGGAGAAATGCCTGTGAGCATACGTAGATTCAATTTAACAATGAATTACTGGAATAATATTAAAGGGAAAGCAGAGACACTTCCGGTCAAGGAAATGCTTAAAGAATGGTGGGAATATGGAAATGGAAACATGCAAATTTTGGTTGGATAGCATATAAACATGCCATGAATTTGGAGTTAGGGCTAAAACTCCAACAATGTTAGTCCCTCCATTGTTGTACCGAATTTTCTTCCGTGGTAACTCCCTGCGCCTAAATTTGATTTTAATCTACAATATAAAATCAAGAATGATAAATGTATATCTAAGGAGGATGTTGTTCAGCAGTATTTGGATCAAGTATACTCTTCAATGGTTCATATCTTCACTGATGGGTCAAAAGATCCTCCAACTGGGTATACAACTGCGGCTGTTTATATTGCAAATTTACAGGTTTACATTCAGAAAATGATAATTTATCATGTCTCTGTTTTCACTACAGAGCTAATAGCAATTTTGTTGGCTATACAATGGGTGGAGAAAGCTAAGCCAAAGAGGATTGTTGTTTGCTCAGATTCTCCGTCAGCTTTAAGCAGTTTAGTATGTGGAGAATCAAATACAAGACAATAACTAATATACAAAGTACTTAAATCTTAGGATACAGAAAATGGGAATAGTTTTGAGGTTCATTTTGGTACCAGCACATGTGGGGGTCCAGAGGGCAATGAAATAGTGGATAAATTGGATAAGCAGGCAATGAAACAAAAGAATGATGACGTGTAAATCTCACTTAGTAAAGCAGAAATAAAATGAAGAATACAAGATCATATGTATAAAAAATGGCAACGCATATGAGATAGGGAAACTAAGGGCAGACATCTATATAATAATATTCAGAAACAAGTTGGTAAAGGGAAAGTATGTTTCAATAGGAGGAGAGAAGATATCATTTTTACACGATTCTGAATAGGACACTCTGGATTAAATCATTCATTGTTTATAATAGGAAAACATCAAAGCGGATGTATTGTGTGGTAACATAGAGACGGTTGAGCATGTACTTCTACACTGTGCAGGAAATAACAAAGATAGAGAAGTATTATGTTATGTAGGCCTAAGAGATTGAAAGATTTAGAATTAATACTTTTGAATCTATCAAATGTGTTAACCACTGGCACAGGACAAACAGGAATCAAGAAAGAAATATTTAGATATCTCAAGAGCACGGGTTTGGTCGACAGAATTTAAGAATCACACATATACATATTTATATATATTCTGTGGAAAGGTATCAAATATTTGTTTCAGGACAACAGGATTATAGGAACGTTAAACTATTTTTCATGTTTAATTGTCATTTTACTGTACGACAAACGAGTAAAAAATATGTATTATTGTGTGGAGGGTGGTGCTTGAGAGGTTGTGGTCAGGGGTTTGACCTCTGTTCCTTTTTTTTTGTTCTTGGCCAATCACATGCCTGAATGTATGACATTGCCTTTGTAAACTGTAAAGCCTACATTATAGTCGTGCGTAAGACCTTTGCTGAGCCGGTTTTTATTTATTATTCTGCATCATTGTCCGCATCGACAGGCAATGAGCACTAGGCGTCCGTGCCCACGCGCGTGTTACTTGTGTAACCAAGACAAGCGCAGAAGAAAAATGATTTTATTTGAGAAGCATTTACAGTGATAGCGGCAAGTAAACAGTCACTTTTGTTGCAGCTTGAGATGTTAAATACAGAAGAACAAATAATTTTGGAGAAATGCTTTTGAGTAAACATGGTGCTATCGCAGAGTTTTTTTAAGTCAAATACAATGTAACTAACAAAAAATTGGAGATATATTAGAAGGGGTAAAATGACATGTGAATTATGCCAGCATCCTCATTTTATTTTTACAGAGAGATCGGTATATCTGTTGGTAAATCTGTCAATCCTTGATGCGTTTTATGGTAATGGTGACGGCTCAAAAATGGGCATTTTTGTGTTCTTTTCTTACAAATTTGCATGCCTGTAACTTCAGAATGGTTAGAGATACTTTAATGTCCTTTTGGATTCTTGTACTTGGCCAACTCTTTTGGGAACTACATTTTTAAAGCACTATATGGTTCAGTACTAGAGATATCAGAATATAAATGTGGCTTCATGAGAAAACAGTTAAAATGGACACATTATAAGTCATCAAAAAGTAAATATGCACTCAAAAAAAGATTGTTGGGAATTGGCTGACAAAAACAGTGACGACAGCTTTAGTTAAACTCAATAAAATGAGCAGACTGAAAAGAAAATATCATCAAAACTGCTCACTTTTTACTTCATAACATTTAAGATAGAAAACGACTGTCTTTTGTTGGTGATAATTTGGGTATGTGTCTTAAACTATCTCACGTAAAGCCACCTTATAAAAACTGGGGTAACAACAAGAAGTTATGTTGTTTTTCACGTAGCGTAACTTTTGAACAAATAGGGTATGCTAGCTAACTTGCTAGCTGCTAACTACTGGTTAGAAACTAAACATAAAGGAAACTGTTAGTAATCTCTTTTTCTTTAGTTGTCACATCTAAGAGTTTAGAGTAACTATTTTCTTTCATAGAATGTTTCACCAAACAAAATCACTTAATATACAGGTGCTGGTCATATAATTAGAATATCATCATAAAGTTGATTTATTTCACTAATTCCATTCAAAATGTGAAACTTGTATAACGTATACATTCATTCCACACAGACTGATATATTGCAAGTGTTTCTATCTTTTAATTTTTATGATTATTACTGACAACTTATGAAAACCCCAAATTCAGTATCTCAGAAAATTAAAATATTACTCAAGACCAATATAAAGAAAGGATCTTTAGAAATCTTGGCCAACTGAAAAGTATGAAGATGAAAAGTATGAGCATGTACAGCACTCAATACTTAATTTAATGCTCCTTTTGCCTGAACTACTGTAGCAATGGGGCGTGTCATGGAGTGGATCAGTCTGTGGCACTGCTCAGGTGGTAGTGGCCTTCAGCTCTTCTGCATTGTTGGGTCTGGCATATCGCATCTTCTTCTTCACAATACCCCATAGATTTTCTATGGGGTTAAGGTCAGGCGAGTTTGCTTGCCAATTAAGAACAGGTATACCATGGTCCTTAAACCAGGCACTGGTAGCTTTGGCACTGTGTGCAGGTGCCAAGTCCTGTTGGAAAATAAAATCAGCATCTCCATAAAGTTGGTCAGCAGCAGGAAGCATGAAGTGCTCTAAAACTTCCTGGTATACGGCTGTGTTGACCTTGGACCATGGAAAACACAGTGGACCAACACCAGCAGATGACATGGCACCCCAAACCATCACTGACTGTATAAACTTTACACTGGACCTCAAGCAATGTGAATTCTGTTCCTCTCCTCTCTTCCTCCAGACTCTGGGACCCTGATTTCCATATGAAATGCAAAATTGACTTTCATCAGAGAACATTACTTTGGACCACTCAGCAGCCTTTTTGTCTTTAGGCCAGGCGAGACGCTTCTGATGCTGTATGTTGTTCAAGAGTGGCTTGACACAAGGAATGCGACAGCAGAAACCCATGTCTTGCATATGTCTGTGCGTAGTGGTTTCTTGAAGCACTGACTCCTCATATATGCTCTATAGTATGTGTGAGGTGTGCTGCAACGCTCCCACAATTGACTTCTACCTTTTGTTTCAATAAAAATAACTTATTTAATATCTCTTTATACAGATCCATCATTTCTATTCATTTTTCAGTAATTGATGTGATATGATGAGTTTGAAACTCCGTTCAGCTTGTTTTTTCTGCTATGAGCGCTGTTATGAGCGAAGATGTCATGCTGCTTTCTCCTGGATCCTGAAGTACACCCTATTTCTCAGGCAGACAGATGCTTTGCTGAATTGTGTTTTGTTTATATGAAAATCTGATTTGCTCACTTCTTTAATCTGAACTAGGAAACTTTTCCTTATGGCTCCCACGTGCTTTGACTAATATTAATATTATTTATTTGATGTAAATCAGACAAAAGTACATTTACAGTAAACTCAAAATTAAATTTGGTTTACATTAGTACTTTTTTTGACATTTTCAATATTCATTACTGATAATCTTGATAATGTTGTTCACCATAACTGTGAAGTGAAATTTTCACACCGTTACATCTCTATGCGATAATAAAAATACCCTGTCGTGTCAGCAACCCTTGTGGTGTGTTGCATTCAATGTTTGGGTTGTATGTGTTGTGTTCAGTGTCTGATGGGATTATTTGTTATTTTCAGTGTTTGGTCGGATTTATGTGCTGTGATGGCGATCCTGTTTGCGGTGGTGGCTCGCGGCTCCACAGTTTTGGCCAAACATGCACGTTTCTCTGGGAACTTTCTGGAGGTGACTGAACAGATTCTGGCCAAAATTTCATCCGAAAACAACAAACTCACATACTCTCATGGCAGGTATGACTCACTGCATCTTTAGTTAGTGATGTTTATCTGTTCCTCTGTCACATCTCTGCTGTTTTTAATCTGTTGAATTGCTTTTGTTTTTCAGCTATCTCTTTCACTACATTTGCCATGAGAGGATTATCTATCTGTGCATCACTGATGATGTGAGTATCTGTCACATGAACTGTTGCTTACTGACACTGGTCATATACTGAGCTGTCTGTCAGCTTGCAGGAGTTTGAGCGCTCTCGAGCTTTTGGTTTCCTGAATGAAGTGAAGAAGAGATTTCAGAGCACGTACGGATCACGGGCACAGACCGCTCTCCCTTATGCCATGAACAGTGAGTTCTCCAACATGCTGGCTGCACAAATGGTGCGTTCGCACTCCTTCATACATTACAACACATTTACCCTGTTTATCATTTACTTTTAGTTTTGTATTAGTGAGGTCACGGTTTTGTATATTCCAAATTATCTCTCTCCCTTTCTGTCTTTTTTTAAGTACAAAAATCAATCAGATTTAAATTGTATAACTAAAAGGCTTCATTACAAAGATAGACATTCTCGCAGGATAAATGGGTTTTACTCAGCGCAGTATTCACACACAAGTAATCACGTAAGTAGTATAATAAAATCGCATCACTTTATTTCCTTTATTGATAGAACAATTTGAAGTTGTATTTTTTTACAGTGCATCGGTGGTAAAAAAATAAGAGACCATTTCATAGACCATATTATGTGTCAGTGATGCCGTCAGTCTTTCACGTTGCTGTTGGATGAGTTAAAATCAAACCTCAGGAGTGACATTGTTGAATTTCAACAGACACTGGACTGGAATGGACACAATACATCTACAAATGATAAATGATAAAAAATTTGGAATGGTCTTTTCATTTTTTCCACGGCTGTATAAATGAATCCCAAGGGCGGGCTACACATTCTTGCATTTTGTTTTGTTGTAATTGTTGGTGTGTGTACATGTGCAGATGGACATATGCAGTGCGTTGTTTATTCTGTATTCTGTTTCATTTTGTTGAACACCTTACAAATATGTTTGTAAACAAGGATATTTTTAGAAAGTTCTAGGTCGGTGGCTTTAGCTCTGTCAATAAAAGTTGTTACGTAACGGATTTTCATGTTTGAAAAAAAAAAACGTTTTAAAACCTATACGAACGCTGGGGGAGTGTATCAAGCACAGAAATACTACGTCATACATCCAACTCGTTTTTTGAGAAGTTGACCATACCAGAAATGAGAAGCCAGCACGTTTAACATTGTAAATACACTCCACAAATGAAAATGTTTAATCAAAACTAAATATAATGCATTTTATTAATGTTTCTATTCACTAATATCCATTGAAAACATTAATAACGTCACTGTTTCTTTTTAAATAACGTTACTCTTACAGTGACAACACGGGTGTTTCAGGATGTCACTGTGTTCATAAGGTCAAGTGTCACGAGCGGTCTTGCCCAAATGGCGCAAAAACGAATTTCAGACTTTTAAGCTGCCGCCGCACAGCTAGTTTCGACAGATTGTGCTTTGAATATAGGCATACATATAACATGCGTTCATGTTTTTGTTTTTATGCTGTATTCTATAATCACACTGAATCCTTCTTTATTCTCGTCAGAAACTTATTTTTGCCTCTGTTATTTATTAACATTAAACTTAAGTGGCTCACCCATGGCAAAGTCATAACTAATGCCCTGGCAAAAAAATAAATCATGTTTATTTTTCAAAAATCTGAAAACAATTCCGTCCACGTTTTCTGCATCGCGGAAATCATAGGGCTCTACTGATGTAGCAAACGGGTATGATAAGCTTATGGTGGGAGTTAAAGACAGGGACATCGTTTATTTTACTTTGTACATGTAGCATTACGTCTCATCAACTAGGTAACCACGTAGTGTTAAATCACCATTCAACAAACTCTAGCCACCACCTCACCGTCATCTATTGGACGGCAGAAAGATACTAACTTTTCAATCTGCTATGTTACTTACTTTACAAACTCCCAACAAACCATGCTGATGGTGGAAATGTGATGTGACCGATGTGACCTGGCAGTTTAGGGACAGGGCTTAACGTGAAGATGTACTTAAAAAGTGATTGTTTATTAACATCACACTAAATTATGCAGTTCACAAACTAGTTAGCAACTTACCGCCCAAGGCATAGGCAAACTAATCAGCTGCTTAGGGCCTTCGTGGCCCCCAGAGGGCCCCCAAGAGCACACCTTGATTTATATATTTATACAGTAAGGTCCAAAAATATTCAGACAGAGACACATTTTTTGTTTCTTTAGCTGTGTATCGAAATGTTTTCAAGTTATAGTTAAATAATGGATATTGTTCTAAAGTGCACACTCTTGGCTTTATTTAGAGTGTTTTCAAACCCAGATTATCTGAATTATCTATAGCTCCCCTCTTTTTCAAGGGACCAAAAGTAATTGAACAGTGAGGGAAATAATTATTTGATCCCCTGTTGATTTTGTAAGTTTGCCTGCTTACAAAGTAATGAAGGGTCTATCATTTTAATGTTTTTTTTAAGCAGGGGATCAAATAATAATTGACAACTGTGTCATGTTTAGGAATAGAAATGTTGAACGTGGCGTTGGGCCTGTCGCGTCCGGTGTAGACACGGTGTAACAATAAATGTGTGCATATTGTAAATTAGTTTAATGGTTGTCAAGAAAATACATTTGTCCCCAAAAAATCTTCAAATCATTCTCATACTAAAACGGCAAATTGTGTGGCTTTGAAAGTGTTTATGCCATTGTTTTTATGAAATCCCTCCATCCCAAACACAGCTACAACTAATATACTTGAGTGTGTAAGATTTATGGTTTTCAAATAATCAAGTATTGACAATAGTTGTATTGGGGGGCATTAAAGGGGCCCCCAAATAAAATTCTGCTTTGGGTGCCATAAATGCTTGGGATGGCCCTGGCGCTAGAGTGACCACCACCCAACAAACCATGCATTTGGCAGAGGCTTTTATCCAAAGCGACTTGCATTGCATTGCATTATATTATAATATTTATTTAAATATTTATTTAATATTTAATAATAGTATGTGCAATACCTCGAATCGAACCCATGACCTTGACGTTACTAGCCCCATGCTCTCACCACTGAGCCACAGGAAAGCTATATGTGGGACAGGTCATCCGTTTGTGTGGGACAATGTGGAACACCATTGAAAGGGTGGGGCGAAAATGTGATATAATATCTAAATGAAAACTTTTTTAGCTTATAAAGATAATTTGTTATTTAGTCCATTCCATCTACAACATAATTAAGGCATAGATAAAAAGTTAAATACCCTAAAAAAATGTAATATCGATTTCAATTTAATGTGTGTACTGTAAGCAGTGCTGTTAAATATTAAATAAACAATGGCGCAATCAAGCGTCTTATTTGTGCTTCGGATTAAGAACGTGTTTCTTAATGTGACAACAAAAAATCAACAGACTGCTGAAAATGTGGGACATTTTCTCAACATGCGACAAGTGGGTAAACAATAGAATTGAAATATGTGAAATATAAAGCGTTGTGAATAATGTGAATAATACAAAATTATTTTCTAGTGGTGTTAATAAAAGCTATTAAAATTCTTCAATAATTATCGTCATCGAATGATATGAAACATTATATTGATGATACATTTCTTAGCTGTATCACCCAGCCCTAGTGTTATTTCTTTATCTCTAAGAGAATTAAACCAAATATGGCCCCTGAGAAAGTGAAATCAGACATCATAGTGAATGATTGTAAATAACCAGCTTTTTGTCGTTGCATGTTTTTTTATACATTGACAGAAACATCACTCAGACCCTAAAGGCTCCGACAGTCTGACAGAAACCCAGATGCAGGTGGATGACCTGAAAGGCATTATGGTTCGCAACATCGGTAAGACTGAGTTGCTTATTTCTCAGGTTAACAAATGTAAGCAGTGTCCAAATCCCGAATAATGGGTAAAATGATGAACTTTGGGGGGACCCCTGTTTTTTCATTAAAACTAGACCACTAAAAAACAAAAACTAAATTTTGTCAAATAATCTCACTACAACAAAACACTATTGTCCGTTATTTGTCCAAATTTCATCCGGGTTTTTACTACATTTCATTTTTTTTTGGCGATAGCCAAAACAAAATTTTGCCTCATCAAAGATTTATTTGACCATTGACTGTGACTGTGTTTATGACCAATCACTCTCTTTATGACAGAGAGTGTTGCACAGACAGATTGGTCATATGATGGGGAAGTAGCTGCGGAAGCAGATGGCATCATATGATAGAAGTTTGAAATCATATGCCGATTTGTCTGTGCAGCGCTGAATAAAGCAAAGCATGCTGGTTTCTGAACTGTCCCTCTCCCGGCACATTGATGAGAGAATGGAATAATAATAGTAATGATAATAACAACAATAATCATATAATTACAGTAATGTTATTATTTGTTTGCAAAGTATAAAGCTTTGATGAGTTTAGGAGTCAAGCCTGTTTTGATTATTATAACACTATTAGGTATTACATGAGAGGAAAATGATTATAAGAGAGGGACGTTAAGTGATAGGAGGATTATATCTTGCATTTATTTTCTAAAGATTTTCTTCTGTTAGTTAATCTTTTTCATTAACTCTTTCAACGCCATTTACGAGTTATCTCGTCATTTAAAGTAACGGTTCCTCCAAAGATGAGTTATCACAGCGATCAGTGTTTGTACTGTTGTACAGCAGGTGGCGCTGTTACACAGCTTTTGGAAAAAGTACAGAATCCCAGAACGTATATTTCTTATCGGTTTTTAATGATTGTTCTGAGTGTAATCAGGGCGGAATCTTTGACAAAAAACATTATCTCAGCTGTTTAATCAAAGTGATGTATTTTTGAAGAAACCTACCCACATCTACGGAGTGATAAAAAACGAACAAATTAAGATAGTAGAATACGGTTTCTTTTGTTTAAAAGCAGAGACTGTTCTTTCATTTGAAATATTGTTTGTCCATATATTCTTTACAGAAAATGTACTGTGAGCCATTAAAGTTTGGTGAAAATGTAAAAATCAACATTTTAAGGACATTTATTCATGTAATGTGGTCAAATTATTTCGATCCAAAATATCATGTAAATTGATGCTTGTACAGGGAGCTCCGTCATTTTTTTTTTTTTTGTGCTGGTTAGGGCGTGCCTCAAGAGCTTTGACACAATTCAAACACTAAATGTCAGTGGTGACTTTTGATTGAAAATTTGCTGTTATGTCCCCGTAGATCTCGTTGCACAGAGAGGAGAGAAGCTGGAGCTGCTCATCGATAAAACTGAGAACTTGGTAGATTCTGTGAGTTTGGATCAGGTTTTCTGTTTATATGGTATCATTATATCAATGCTAACAGATATTTCTCTTGTACTTGCAGTCTGTCACCTTTAAAACAACAAGCCGTAACCTGGCGCATGCCATGTGTATGAAGAACCTAAAGTTAACCATTATTGTCATAATAGTTGTACTGGTAAGTGCTGAATCCCATCTCAACACTGTAATAGACAAATGCATGAGTTAACCTTATTTCATTTAAGTAAAAACCTAGAACTAGTTCTATAAGTGTTTATTTTATTTTATTCTGTTGTCTGAGGTGTAATTTTAATATTACAATATTTACTACAGAATTTATGACGTCACATGTTAGAAGAGGGGACAAATCTGCTGCTCGTACTGTAAATTCAGCAGTTGTACAAAAACTCTCGGACAGAGAGAAATCGCTCGGCATAAATGAATGCCTTGCACAGATCTGTAAAAACAAAAGCTGAATGAATGTCCACGCCGTCTTCCTTTATACAGCGCGGACACTGGCATGTGAATACCACTCTCCAAGTTCATTGGCCTTTTGAAATTACAATCAGAGTCGATAGGTTCTCAAGTTCAAACCCCATTCTGTCTAGACATTACATCGAGAGACTGACAGAAATGAAGCTACTGCTCTCTTTTTTGAAGGCTTGACTGACCTGCGCGCTTTGAGTTTATCAATCTTTGTTTACTGCTGTTAGCTCTGGTGGGACATGCTCTAATCAGGTGACCAATCACAACACACTGGGTCAGCTTGACAAATTGGAGCATATCGGAAGTGGGGGACTTTATAGAAACAGGAAATATTCGGAACATTTTCATGAGAATGGAGAAAGCAGTGAAGAATAAACATAACATATGTTACTTTTTTTACTATATGGTTATATAGTAATTATTATTGTGCACCATAAAAACACAATAAAGACCTCAAAATACCAAGCAATAGCTCATATATATGACATAACACAGCAGGAAGCTGGATGTCTTTACTGCCTCAAATACACTCTTGATAGTCTGTTATGGCTGTGGATTACACATGGTATTGTAAATGTTCACGGTGAGTTAAAATATTACTAATTTATAAGTGACTAGTCATCGTTTGTGAGTTACTGTTTTAAACCCTTGATATCTTTAATATAAACATAGTAAAAACATGTCTATAGATTAAGTAGTTCATTGTATAAATACAGATTTCTAGTGCAAAAAAAATCATGATTTCTACAGATTTCTTTTAAATTTATATTTGATTTACTAAACCCTTAAGATTTTTTCCTGGACAAAGCTTGACACCTCAAACTAGGCTAATTATGCAACAGTAGCTAAAAGACTTTTATCATAGTTTTGGGCGAACAAGTTGATGAAGGTTAGAGGGGTGATCAGCCTTGACCATTTTGTCCTGCTTCCCGATGAGCTTCTCGCCCTCTTTGTTGCCAATATCTTGTGCTGCACTTTGATAGATGGTAAAGGGGATAAGGACTTTTAAACGATTTTCAACACTTGTTTGTTTAAATCTTTAAAAATCACCAAACTAAATTAATAAAAAATAAAGTACAATAAAAGTAAATGACTGAACATACATTAATAAAGTATAGAATAAAAAATATATATAGTATGGGCAAGTTGTTGGTTCCAACCATGGATGCTTGTTTGTTGCTGAATTGCTGTATTAAAGTTATTCCACATTTAATGCAAAGTAAAAATGTTGTGTTTAAAAGAGAAATGGTCAAAATGCTCACTTGGTGGTTGTCAGTGTCTTTGTCTTTCTCCTGCTGATGTTTAGTGCAGCCATGATTTCTTCTTTAAGACCATTGTGAACTATCCTCTAATTATTTAGAGGAACCATGTGAGATTAAAGGCTTTCTGGCTGTTACAAACTTTATATATTTCACATTGCCTATCATATGTTCCAACTGAATGCCTGATTTGCTGAGAAATGGGATTGATTCGCTTTTCCCTTTATAGTTCTCTAATTGAAAGGTTCATATTAATAATGAACACACTTATTATATAATAACACAGTGCTTATTATTAATAAAGTGCTGGTAATGTAGGTGTACAATAAACATTTTGTTTGGAATCAGAAAACTAAATAATACATAGGCCCTAATAAAAACTTTACATTTACATTGCACGATTACAGTAGATAAGTCCTATCTACACATAGAAAAAGTATTACACGTTGCACAAAAAAAAAACATAAAACAACATTAAACAATATTCATCAACCACATGCACATCGGGTGAAAATAATTAGCCTAAACATTTCGAAAACAAGCGCGTGCTACAAAAACGAGCCATTGTATAAGGTGGCATTTCAGCACCTGAAAATCGGATAGAGATTTGTAAGTAGCACTGCTACGTGCTGTCCTGTTTAGTGACTTTTTGGGAAACGCATGTGAAACGATGACGAACGTTCGCAAACTGGTTCGTAGAAAGCGCTAAGATCCATCGTTATCAGGAAACCCGGCCCTGAACATTTTAGAAGAGGGACTTCATAGAACCAGGAACTCAACAGCCTGTTTTCTAGAGAATGGAGACAACAGTGTAGAATACAGATACAATTATGAAGATGAAGCACCAGAAAAAACTAAATCAAGACTTACTCTCTGTTCTGTTTTAAGGGGTGATTTACCTATTTTCTAAGTGAGTAACCTGTCTGTTCCTCCTGGTTTTTGTCTCAGGTGGTGTTGTATGTAATCGTGACTGCTGCCTGTGGAGGATTCAGCTGGCCGAGCTGTCGGAAGAAGTAGAGCATGTGTGAATCTCAGGAGTCTAAACACCATTAGTTTTCTCCAACATACTTTATCCTAATTTGCATTTTCAGAAAGAAACTGACACACAGAAAGAAACCAAAGTCTCCAAACAAATAGCAGAGTTCTTCATTGTTCCAGTCCACGCATTGTCTCTGTTATGTTATTCCTATAGGTTTGGGGTTTTTGGGTTCTCTTTCAAAGTGTGTAATGCAGTTATACCTCTGGGATATAATATGGGGGATTTTAAAGTGTTTTACCTAAAAATTCACATTACCATAGACTTACTGTTATATAAATTCTAACTCTGACTTATTTTTTTCTACTGAATTTTTTTTTTTCATGAAACCACAGCAGTGGACTGTAGTTATTATTCTGTAAAAAAAATCCATTAATAAAATAATTAAATTAATCTATCAAATTCAGGTGCAGTATTCCACACACTTATGAATATACTATATAGAATTGCTTTGAATGAGAGACAATGAGAAACGTTATCACACAAAATTCCACTGCTTTCGTTTGTCACTGTGATCTAAATACAGAATTTTCATTTCTAGGAAATAGTTTATAAGATCTCCTGCTATCCTGGTTAAAATGTATTTCTTCACCTGAACCATCATGGTATGAAGCAAAAGAGGGTAATAGTGATGTAAAAATGAATTAAAAGAAATGGAGGTATAAACTGCTGTTGTGCTTGCTCCTTCTTTTATTAATTGGAGGTTCGCATCCCCCCAAACTGCATTATTTTATAATTAAAAAAAATATATAATGAAAATAAACCATTCTAGTTTAGTTATAGGAATATATTATTCATCATTAAGAATAATGGAAATAACTACAAAAAATTTGATTTTAAAAGAGCTTTTGATAGGGGTGTCTGCTAAATAATTAAATGTAGAATTTGGGGAGGGGGAATAAAGAATATCTTAATGTCTTAAAAATCTGCTTTAGTTTACTAAATTAGTTTACTAAAGATTTCTTATTTAGTTAATCCAAAGTAAAAAAAATTCATTGTAATATTATTATATATATTAAAACAAAATCGAAATGTTTTATTATTTATCCTTAACTGTAATTACTTTAGAACATTATAGTGTTTATTAAAAAAGGGCTAGACACATGCTTTTGCTCATAAGAAATCTATGTGCCCGTTAACTGAATGTACTGTATCTCCTTTGTTTCATATAAAGCTCAGTGGATGCAATGAAACTGGCTTCTTATTTTATCTTTGTGAGATTGTTACGATGTTACACTGTTATTTGTCAATTTAATCTTTTCACAACAAAATCAAGTTTATTTTTAGGATCATCAGATATTTAGCATTTTTCTCTAAGGAAATGTTTTTTATTAAATCGATAACCATATTGAGATTTGTTTAATACAAAATTCATAGGATTCCCCACCTAATTCTGACTGTCTCTAAACCTTCCCAGTTACTTGATTTGCCTCATAGTCTTAAGATTCTTAAGCAAAAGAACAAAACTTAATAAATTAAGGCAACATACCAAGGCAAGGTTTCATCATCCTAAAATGGACCTTCCAGTAGATTTTTTCCACTTTTTTGTTTTAAACCTGTTAAAGGTGCTTCCATCCAAATTTGTCAGTAGCTTTTGAAAGGATTTAATCGTGACTTTGAAACTCTGAAGGGTAGTTTAAGTGAAGAGCGTAGATCATTCTGCACATCATCACAATACCAAAGGAAATACCCTTCTAGTGATGCAGCAACACACCCTCTATCGCAACTCCAATATCTTCTGGACATTCCTCCGCACATTATTTATGGATCACATAAAGCCCCAGAGTGGTCTCTGAAATTCTTCTCTCAGCGTCTTCAGTGTTGCAGTCCTAAGAAAAAAAGTTAAAATCCTCTCCAGTTTACTGAAATATTGGACACATACAGGTAATGTGTTAAGATCCTTATAAAACGTACATGTACATTCAAACCTTGAACTATTTGATGAGTGTTGTAATGTCCTTATTGACGTACACAGACACATACGACTTGTTTGATGTGTATGTCATCATACTGGAAAATTATAAAACAATGTTTAATACACTGATTATAGTTTAATATTTGTAATTTGTTCTAAGAAGAAATAAAGGTAACACTTCCGAACAAATACTTACTATTAATTATTCACTTATTAGCATGCATATTATTAGTATATTGGGTGTTATAAAGCACACATTAAGCATGTTCATATTCAATAACCCTAATCCTACCCAATACATTAACCTAACAACTACCTTCTTAAATGATGGTTTGTTTTGTTGGTAACGAGAATTGGACCTTCAAATAAAATGTGACGGAAATAAATACATTTTATTACACGTTGTCTGCAATTGCCATAATGAGTGATACATTATGTCCAGAAGCACCTCATTTGCTGCTGAAGAGACAGTAAATGCTTACAGGGAAGGAATTTATTGTAATTTACCAAAACATGTTGTGTATCTATAACACTTACTTATTTACTGTGAACAGTGCCGGCAACCTGCTTTGTGAATCAGAAACCATTGCCATGTCCTCAACAAATTGTTGTCGCCTATCCACAAGTTTCCCACGCCCCATGACGCTTTGTGCGAACTAACTTCTGGTTTAAAGTAACAAATGCATTTCTGCCGTATTTCAAGTCATTAGTTTATAGCAGAATGTGAACTTATGAACTACATCAGCATACTGTTTGTTACAAACACGGCTATTTGTTGTTCAGAGAAACACAACCGTTCGGTTTAGAGCGATTTGAATTTGCAAAGTACACAATCAGTCATTAATGTCAGTGGCGTATAATAATAACTCAGTGTTTATTGATCTCTATGACATCAATAACTCTTGCAGTTGTGCTGATATTAGAAAAACTGCTGCTATTGTCATTCTTAACAGCTTTTGTGCCCTGTAAAGGCTCGTCAGAATGGCTTCATAATAGTTTGTAACATGCTTGGCCAGAGCGGCTTGGAGAGGCAACCTCACACTTGGGTTCGGCCCCTTCAGGGAAGGTAGTGGAAGAGGAAAAAAATGGGGGAAAGAAGGGCATCTGGGCCTCCACAGCGGTGCAGGCCCATTTAAGGGGCCTCCCATATATGTTGGCGTTTTTTTCCCCCATATATGTGGGCGTTTCCCCTTTGAATTACAGAAATCATCCTAGTAAATAAAAAATAAATTCATAAAGCATCTTAACCCTTATAAGAGCTCTTCAGGTCCAAAATGTCAGGAGTACCGAGGAGGACTTTTAAGAGACTTATGGACTAAACATGAAAAAGTGAGAAGTAATGTGTTGCAATGCATGACAACTTCCATATTTATTCAAAGGTCTATCTGATTTTTCATTGTTTTTTTGTGTATGTGTGTTCAACTTTTGATAATCTTGGTTTTGGTTTTCTCGTATAGCTGCCTTGATGCAATGCACATTGTAAAAGCTCTGTAAAATAAAATTACATTGAATTGAATGACAGTGAGTAAATTAGAACATTAGATGTTTGTGACCGATCCTATTGGAGACACGTTAACATCTCCAAGACAGCGCAGACCTGTTGCTCAGTGGTAAGAGCATTGTGTTACCAACGCAAGGTTGTGGGCTCACATACCTTTGCATAAATGTATAGGATAATGCAATGTAAGTCGCTTTGGATAAAAGCGTCTGCTAAATGCATAAATGTAATTTAGCAACTGGAGAAATGCAGCTACGCAGCAGAGAAGATTTGGTCACAACCTTCTATAGGGATCACACAAACAATTACAGCACTTACAGAAACATATTGTGTCACTGGTTTTTTTCTATCAAATAAGTTGAAATTAACAGCACGGTAAATAAAAAAAGAAAGGAAGAATATATATATATATACTGTATACGGTGTGTGTGTGAGTACGGTAGAACGGGAAAAAAAGACACGTGCAATTTCAAACTACTGACCGTATGCTTAAAAGCTCTCTTTTCTTGGTCAACCAACCAATCACAATCTTTAAAAGCCCCACCTCCTCAATAAGATGCAAGTTTTTGCCTTGCTCAGAGTTTCTCCTACGTAGAACCTTTTAAACTAAATTAAGAGCTTTCTTAGAGGATTCCTAGAAGCTTTAAGAGTCTCATGCTGCCGGTGGTTGGGCCAATGGTGGCCGCCGCCACGCTGGGTAAACTGCTGTCTGGAGCTCGGATGAGCGGAGAGGTGGACTGAGGCTAGTGGCAGTGGAGTCCGGGATGCGGCCTTGGCATGCCGATGACTGGAGGCCCTTCCTCACATGCCCTGGCAGGATGGTACCATAGACCTGCTTGCCCAACTTCCACCTGGTCATTCTGTACTGGTTGTGGTAGACTATTATAGTCGCTACTACGAATGACATACTCACGTCAAAAACAGACAATAGATAGTTTGGAGTCTGCATTCAGCAGGCATGGTTTGCCTGTCACATTTAGATCGGACCAAGGACCTCACTTCAAATTGGAATGGTTCCATATGTTCTGTGAAAGCAACAGGATCAAACATCTAAAAAACACTCATAAATGGGCTCAGGGGAACAGGGAAGTGGAACGCCAAAATTCATCATTAATGAAAAGAATCCAAATCGCGCAAGCTGAGGGAGTTGATTGGAGAAAGGAATTAAGGAAAACAGAAGTATCGAACATCCAACAAAGTTACTGTTTAAAATGAAGATTCTAGGAAAGTTGCGCAACCTTTCGCTAGGGACAGGGATGGGGAACAAAAAGTATGCTGATAACCGTCTTTCAAAGCTCGATTTAACCCTGTCCCACACCAAGTTGTGGAAATCAAGTTACTGTGAAATCACCTACTGGGCAAGATATACTCACAACACCACTCATGTCAGAAGATTCAATAACAGCAATGCAACTGATGAAGAGACTGAGTACAAACAGACCGAACAAACAGAGTTGTAGTATTGACTCCAACCCGAATTGCCGGAACCACAATGCAGATCAGTCAAGCCCACCAAGGCAGAGTAGACCCCAACAGGTTAAACGGTTGCCTTAGAGACTGTCTGATTATGTTATAGAATGATGCTGTGAAAGTTGAACATATGAGGAGCTGCACTGTTTGATCTAATAGCCTAAATGTTTGTGTTTATGAGTCAAGATGTTATCTGTTCAAAGGCCTAAGATTTGATGAAGTGATTAAATGCATGTTCATCACAGTTATGTTATGATTTTATTGCTAAGAAAAGGGGGCATATGAGAGGGTTATTCATTTATGTTGTTACCAACATCGGCCACTAGAGGGCGCCGGTTACCTGTAAGAAAGGTAACAGAGAAGTGTTCAGTAAAGTGGGAAAAGAGGATATTAACCTAAAAGTGTGTTCTCGTCTGTTTGTTTAAATGCAGCATATTACAGAATTTATTTAACTGTATGTGCATATAATCCGTGAAAATCTGCTACAATTTATGCTGCAATTATAATGACAGTATGGAAACAGCACCGCTGGCAACCGCAGGGCTCTGCAAAGGGTCGTGCGAACTGCCCGCCACATTGTTGGAGGTGAGCTTCCCTCCCTCCAGGATATCTACACCAGGCGGTGTACAAGGAAAGCCCGGAGGATTATCAAAGACTCCAGTCACCCGTCCCACAGACTGCTCTCTCTGCTGCCCTCAGGGCGACGTTTCCGCAGCATCCGATCCCGCACTAGCCGACTGAGGGACAGCTTTTTCCCTCAGGCTATCAGGCTAATGAACAGTCACAAATAACTCACCTACATCACACTCCCACTCACACAACATGCCATGCACTGCACTTTAACACAGTTCAACTGGACTACACGCACACACTGTACTAACACAACCTATCTGCTATCACTGGACACCATACAATGCACATCCACGACAACTGCATATGAATAATCTGTTGCACCTCTGCACAACTATCTGCTGCTCAACCAATCTGCTGTTAATTTATAATTTATAACCTGTTGCACCTCACATTATTACTATGTATAGACCACATTATGTACAGATACTGTACATAATGTAGATGTGCCATACGGTGTATAATGTGTCGTTGAATATGTTGAATATTTGAGTATGCCTTTATAGTACACTATGTGTACTGAGTATATGTATGTGTATTTTGCACATTGTCTTCTGTATAGTCTGTAAATATGTACTGTCCATATGTAATTGATGTTGTTTTTTTTTGCACTGTCTGTCCATATGTAAATTGTCTGTTGTTTTTCTGCACTGTCTGGAGCACGCTCGTAAGAATTTCACTCACCAAGGCACTTGTGCTGTGGTGATGTGACAATAAAAGTGATTTGATTTGAGTGATTAAAGTGAACCTGCCACCTGACCAGCAAATTCAGCAGTTTTTGGATCTTGCTGGTCTAACTTGGTCAAGACAAACTCAACGGAGCAAATCAGCTCTTGGTGTTTTCCTGAAATTAGGCTACCTGTTAATTTTATGTTCCGCGTTCTGCCCTTTTATTGAGTAAATACAGACACTAGAGCAACATATAAGCCTATTATGAGAATATAAATCAGGGGTTCCCAAACACAAGTATAATCAAAGGTACACTCAAAAAAAAAATATGTTGGACTAATTTAACTTTTTTATGTCAACTGGTTGCACGTAACTGGATTACATTGAAATTAAATAACATTTTTTATTTCAGTAAATGTAAGTTAATTGCTTAAAGTAAAAGCAATGTTGTTTAGTTGAATCAATTTAACAGGCTTTGTTTTGTTTTAAACTATTGAGTTAATTAACTTCAGTTATCCTAAAATTTATATTTTTACGTTCAACCAAAATAAATTCTACAGTTTCATTCAGTTCCTGTTTATTCAATGAATTTAGTATACTTAATGATTGGAACTTAGAGCAACTAAGTCTGTAGGTCAAATAAAAACACTAAAATAAAATGAAATGTTCAACATTTTTTATATTATACATTTGTAAAATTTATTAGACATTATCTCATTTAACTTCAATAAGATGATATTGAGAAAATAGAACTCAAGAGAAATGCAAAAAAAAATTATTGTAACCGCCCACGACCTAACCAAAGGCAACAATTTTCTGAACAAGGGTAACCACAAACTCAAAAATATAACTAATTCTTTAAAACTTTTAAGATAAATGAACATTAAACACTAACAAGTGTTTCTTTTTACTGAAAAATACATAATATAAAACACTTATTTAAGAAAATAACTCTCAAAATGCAGTGTACGCAAAGCATGCTGGGAAATATAAGTCCTCTGCCCTATTATAACTATTTTATGTTAACACAACACAACTCCTTTATGTTCTTCCAACATGAATGGATTCATTTATATGACTTAACATAAAACAATCATGTTGTAACCATATTTTCCAAAAGTTGTGTTGATTTAACTTAAGCAAGTTAAGTAAATTGAACAGGCAGCAAAAAATTTTTTTGAGTGTGTGATTAAAAATATTGACATTATTTGAATGTTTTAATAAACGTAGCCATACGTTTCACGCTACGAACGCGCCGCTTGCGCATTCAGTGTTCATGCACAATAGACGTGTGAAGTATATTGCTGGAAAAAAGATTTTTTAATGCCGCAAAAGCCAAGTTAAATGTTTTTTTTATGGCCCTCCTCATAACCCAGAGTTCGGGAACCCCTGATATAAATGTCCCTTTCAAAGACCAGTGTGAGTGTGGCGGGTGGAGGCATGATAGGTTACATTTTGGTTGCGGTTTAGCATTTCAAAATAAAATAAACAGGGTTGGCTTTAGTTTACAATTTGGATCATTTTTATGAGATATGAGCTAGTAGACTAAATGCAATTTCAACTATTTTGAAGTGCGTCTTTTATAACACTGCTATCTTAACGCAGTGAAACAGTCCATGCATAGTGTATAATAAGATGGTCAAACAATCGATCTCCATTAATTCAGCACCACCGCCATGGACAGCACCTGTTAAAGTGGCACTTAAAGTAACCTTCTAAAGACTGGCTCAGATTACAGGATTCTTAACTTTTGAACATTGCTCGCTGAATGACAGAACAGCATTTTCTACTAACCACTTTCCCAAAAATATACTTTTATATAAAGGACAGCATGTAGCAGTGCTTTAAGTGCTACTTACTAGTCTCTATCTGATTGCCAGGTGCTGAAATGTCACCTTATACAATGGCTCATTTTTGTAGCACGCGCTTGTTTTCGAAATGTTTAGGCTAATTATTTTCATCCGATGTGCATGTGGTATGTGAATATTGTTGAATATGGTATGTGAATATGTTGTTTAACTTATTATTTTGTGCAACGTGTAATACTTTTTCTATGTGTACTTGGACATATCTACAATGTGTTTAGCACGTTCTAGGGAAAATAAAAAAGTTCAAATCAAAAGTAAAAAAAATGCTTTTTATTACACATTTTTTTACACTTTTGGGTGGTGTGGAGGTGGCAATTTCAAGTTACGTTTTTATTGGGGCATTTATTAGATTTCTAGCTCCAAACAAAATGTTTATTGTACACATATATTACCAGCACTTTATTAATAATAAGCACAGCGTGTGTTCATTATGAATATGAACCTTTCAATTAGAGAACTATAAAGGGAAAAGCGAATCAATCCCATTTCTCAGCAAATCAGGGATTCAGTTTCTTTAAGTATTGCTTTCTTCAGTTGTTGGAACATATGATAGGCAATGTGAAATATATAAAGTTTGTAACAGCCAGAAAACCTTTAATCTCACATGGTTTCTCTAAATAATTAGAGGATAGTTCACAATGGTCTCAAAGAAGAAATCATGGCTGCACTAAACATCAGCAGGAGAAAGACAAAGACACTGACAACCACCAAGTGAGCATTTTGACCATTTCTCTTTTAAACACAACATTTTTACTTTGCATTAAATGTGGAATAACTTTAATACAGCAATTCAGCAACAAACAAGCATCCTTTGTTGGAACTTTACCTTATTAATGTATGTTCAATCCTTTCATTTTTATTGTACTGTATTTTTATTACTTTAGTTTAGTCATTTGAAAGATTTAAACAAACAAAAACAATTTAATCATATTTAATAATAAATAAAAACGTGATAAGTCACAAAGGCGTGTTTAAGTTCAAGCGCAATTCTCCGGCTATCCTCCAGGTGACCTCATAAATTTGTCTTTATTAGATGCATTAGGGTTTTATTATAGTAATATATATTGCAACTTTACATATACGTTTAGACAGTGGTTACTGAAGAAGAAAAATAAATAAATAAATATGAAAAATAGAAACATTATAATTAAGGATTTCCATTAGTGTGTTCCATTAAAACCATTACAAAATTCCATGTGTGGTGTGGGCATTGTTCCGATATGATTTAAAAGTTTTCTTTTGGTTCCCATCTGCCAGATAACATCCCACCAATAGAATCCATCACATACCAGTAGACACCAGTATGTAGATTTCATTAAAACTTACAATTCCTATTAAATCCATTACATTTTCTATTGTGTTTTGGGCAGGATTGTTGTTGTTTTTCAGCAGGGATTGTTTAATTGCACTATTACAATATCCTGCCATTAAACAAGTTATGTATTTAACAATACGTGTATTCAACAATTATTCATTTATTTCTTAATTAATATTTTTAATAGTATCATACATTTTAAATGTTATAAGGGTTAGGTGTCATTATGCGGTTTTCCTGCAGGTGTCTTTGTTTTGGGTCAGTCTGTGTCAGGATGGGTCGATCCACGAGGAATTTTAAGAGCTGCTTAATTTACGATGCTTTGGGGAGACAGACAACGATGATTTGTAAGGTACTTTTTAACGATCAGAACTTTAAGGAGGATTTTGTTATAAGACCGAAACTTAGACAGATCTGATCTGATTGGGTCAGAATGCAGGGACTGAGCACTCGCGCTCACGCGTTTTCGGTGGAGTCTTTGGTCAAAAGTTGTGAGAAAAGAACGAATGAAACTCAGCAGTGTATGTCAGACAGTGATAAAGATACACCATCTGTCATCGACGAGCAGGGTTAGTTTACTATAATGTCCAATGTGTATGTTTTATTGCTTGTGTTAAACTAGTATTCGTTTATTTTTCGTTGACTTCTGTAGATAAACAAAACGACACAAATGTAAAAATCACTGACACACGAAGAAAACTCATGAGAACCAAACGTAAGTCTGCGAGAGAAGTGCGAGTGGATCTTCAGGGCTCTGATCTGTGGAGGACATTTCATGAAATCGGCACTGAGATGATCATCACCAAAACTGGGAGGTAATAGATATAATTTAAACATCTAATTCAATATTTTAATTGCAGTGAAGCCTTATAAGTAGGCTACTGTAATCAGCAGTTATTAAGTAATGTAACTCAAAACATGTGTATTTAAGCAAAGCGACTAAAACGTTAAAACTTTGTATTTAACTCAAATTTGCAAATTAAATATTTTTGCGGAAACACTTTATTTTAAGGTGCCCTTGTTACACATGTTACATGTACTTACGATAGTTTTTGCTATAAATTATGCATAGTTAGATGTAACTAACAATGAAACAAATCTATATAATCTCAACCCTATAGTAAGTAGCCAGTTATAGTAAGTAACAGTTCATTTTTATTACTCAGTATTTAAATGTATAATTACACTGTAACACAGGCACTGTAAAATAAAGTGTAACCATCTCCTTATTTAAATTACATTAGCTAAGATCACTTGTCATGTATAATTCAACCTCATCAGACATCATAAGAGAATACTTAAAATGAAAATGGAGATAGCAAAATGAAGGGTGGCTAATAATTGTGGCCACAGTTTATTAAAGAATTTTCTTTATTTCATAATTTGATTTCCCCATACTTTCAATTGTTTTACTTCAATTTCTTTATAAAACTTCAAAAGGAGAATCAATGCAGATTTACGAGATTGCTTTAAAATGTGTTTGTGTGTTTTGTGTGTGTGTGTCTAATTTATCAGGAGA
The DNA here is from genome assembly GCA_029783895.1 of Triplophysa bombifrons. Taxonomy (NCBI): domain Eukaryota; kingdom Metazoa; phylum Chordata; class Actinopteri; order Cypriniformes; family Nemacheilidae; genus Triplophysa; species Triplophysa bombifrons. The sequence goes on from CM056464.1 coordinate 19,584,443, forward strand.
ATGTTCCCCTCTATCCGAGTGAAAGTACACAATCTGGATCCGTTTCAGCAATATTATATCGCCATGGACATCATGCCTGTGGATTCAAAACGATATAGGTACTATAAACTGAGCTAGGCTTTAAAGCAAATATACATGTAAAAATGACTAAACGATTTACAAATCTGAAAAAAACAAAAGTATGATTACTAGGCACATATAATGTCGATTGCTGTTTGCACAAAATATTTATTTTCTCTTTCCTATTCTTTCTTCCTATTCTGATTCCATTCTTTCAATTTCAGATTTGCTGTTATGTTGTCTGACAGGACAACTGACTGCTTTTTAAATGTATTGCTAAGCAAATACTGATCACTATATGAACGTAATTTATTTTAATGTAATATTAAATACATTTTCTAATATTGCCTTATTATATTGTATCCCACAGGTATGTGTATCACAGCTCGCAATGGATTGTGGCTGGAAACACAGATCATTCTCTTATCGCCACCCGTTTGTACATACATCCCGACTCGCCATGTTCAGGAGAGAAGTGGATGCAACAGGTGATCAGCTTTGACCGTGTTAAACTCACCAACAATGAAAGAAATGAGAGTGGCCATGTGAGTTTCTTCTTATTTACATATCACCACAACAGTGCAACAATTTATTGAGCAAAGAAAATGAATTGTCCAATGCAATTTTTAATTCAGATCATCCTGCAGTCCATGAACAAGTACAAGCCACGCATACACATTACTATGCACAGCCCTCATATCGACCTGTCACAGATGCATCCATCACTGCCAGCAGAAAGCGTGCACACTTTTACCTTTCCTGAGACTCAGTTTACCACTGTTACAGCCTATCAGAACCAACAGGTAACAGATCATACAACACTTCTCTTTATTCTCTCCTTAAGTACTATAAACTGAGAGCAGAATATCAAAATTTTCAGCTTCAGATTGTCAAAACATTGTATTTTCTTATTTGGGGATCTGAGATCATATTGAAAACCTGGCATCTTTATTTTGAATATAAACAGAAAGTAAATTCGGTGTTCAACACCCCTTTTGGTTACACAGCATAATTTGGGTTTAAGTCATTGATTCTCAACTCTGTCCTGAGAGATCGATTTTCCTGCTGAGTTTATCCCCCATTCTGATAAAACACCTGAAGAGGCAAATCAGTGACTTCAGAAACAGACACGTTCAACTCAGAATCGGCGCCACACCACGACTAACAGGAGGGCAAGTGGCTTCCAGTGGGAGGGCACACAATCAGCATCATTAATACAAAAAAAGTGATCAAAATTACCACATCTGTGCAAGGGCACACGTACAACTCGTACAGGATGATATTTTCCATACAAGTGAACAAGAATAACACAAATTAAACAATAATTCCACACACATAGTCACAACAAAAACAACAGGTTGAAAATAATAACATATGCTAGTATAAAATGTCTTGTTAAAAGTAAATGAAACATATGTACCTTTTGAAAGAAGCTGAAGGCGTCGCATAAAAACATTTAACCTCCTTAAAACTGTGTCCTTCAATTCGGTTGTAAATTTTCCTTTTCCAAAGCTGAACTAACTGAGCCTTCGGTTTGTGAACCACCGAGAGTCTGTGACTTTGCTAATTGCTAGCGGCTTCCCTCCACACGTATACATACATTAATACCTTTCGTAATGACGAATCATCACAACAACCAGACTACAATAATCTTTATTTACAAAGTAAGCACATATGCTAGGGTACCATTTTCATTTCCACTGTTTAAAATTCTTTAAACGTTAAAACTTTTTATTAATTATTTTCGGTATTTAGGCTATTACAGGAATTTAAAACTGTGTCATGTGGGGGGGGCACAACAACCCTTTGGGGGGGCCTCTGGTTCAACTTAATGTTGTGCTACGCAGATTGTTTGGCATATCACATTAAAGTACTGCGAGAGCGATTCAAAAGCATACCGAGCAATCTGCACTTGAATCGCTATCGCGGTACTTAAATGTCATGCGCATATAGATTTTTCGCAGCGCCGCATTAAGTTGAATGCATCTATTCCTAAATTCGCTGATTAGCTTGTTCAGGTGTTTTATATCAGAGTTGGGGCCAAACTCGGCAGGAAAATGGATTTCGAGGGCCAGAGTTCAGAACCACTGGTTTAAATTATGCTTAAATTGTTCCCATAAGACTCCATTATTTACTCAAATCTTTTTAGGGACAGAAAGCGACAAAATAGGGTGCGAAGTTGTCATGTTTTATCGAAACTTTTGGTGTATTGAGGCAGTTGAAGAAATGGAGAAACATGAGTACTGACATATTTTCTGTTGTTTAAGATAACAAAATTGAAGATTGAGAGAAATCCATTTGCGAAGGGCTTCAGGGACTCAACACGAAACAGGTAGTTGAAGTTGTTGCCTATAAACCATTTATATTAAACATATTTGCAAAGGTTTCTAATAATTTTTCATATTGAAATCATTTGATCAGAATAATTGCAATAACACTATCATTACTAACATTATGAGTTTTGAGTTGCTATGAATAAGAATTAAATGTATATTAACTGTGGATTAAATGTATTTAAGGGGTTTATTGGATGGGATTCTGCATTCATATCCATGGCACAGCCCTTTCAATCTTGATTTCAAACCTTTTGCTGTGGAGCTGCAAGGTATAAAGTCTACCTACTTTAACAGTCAATTTGTATTGTCTCAGTAATGCAGGTAATACCGAAATGTTAACATTTATAATCAAGAGTTTAAATGGAGGGAGCCGTCTCACATTGTGTTTGGCTTTATGCAGGCAGTTGTGAATCTTCAGCAAGTCTCTGCATCACTTCAACGCTAAAAGCCTTTTTGCCCAATCCCTGCTCTACAGCGGCCAATCCCATCACATCAGGTCCAAAATGCTTTCCTTCAAGGAATTTTCTCACATACAGAGCCTACTGCAACCCCGACCTCGATAGGCTCAGTGGTTACATGAGATTGCATCCCCTGTTAGACCTTCCCTGCAAGTCTATGATGCAGGTAAATCCTGCAAGATTCTTTGAGGACAGATCTTACCGTGCTTCCTTTCCTACATATTTACACCAGCTGCACCTCTGGAGACTATCAAGCTCAGAATAACAAAATGTCATCTGCCATTTATTTTCCCCACCTATATAAAGTATTAAAGAGATAGTTTACCTTCTTGTCATAAGCTCATGTAATTGCTTTCCTTTATCATCAGAATTAACATGGATATAATTTATTTTATCCTGGTTTCTGTCCTTACAATGCAGTGTATGATGTCTGTACCTTTCTGAAGCTTCCAAAGTACACAAAAGCTTAATAAAAAATGACCTCAACCCATGTTGTTTTCAAGTGTTTCAAAGGCATACAAATGGGCACGTGGAAAACAATATAAACATGAATATCATAAACCCTGTGCAAATTGATATTTTCTTAAGTTTAGGCGTAGCATTGCTTTTTAATAAATATGAACTTGTTTTTGCATGATTACACCAATTTGTCACCCTTCCTTTCGGCTGATTCGGAGCGCCGGCACCTTTCAGCGTCTAATGGACTACATACTTCGGCCGCATGTGCATATGCCGGTGCTTACTTGTATGATATCATCATCTATAGTAATGACTGGCAGCGGCATTGCAGCATCTAAGGGTGGTTCTGGGCTAGCTGAGAAAAGCCGGGCTGACGGCTGACCCGAAGAAGTGTGCGATTAGGTGTGTGGAGGTCAGGTATGGGCTTCTACTTGGGTCACGGTCAGATGCGTCCCCAATTTGACAAGATGGCAGCAGTTGCAACCTCTCTGAGATCCAAGACCAACATGGAGGTGAGGCAGTTCCTGGGGCTGGCGGGATATTATAGAGGGTTTGTACCTAATTATTCAGACCTCACCAGCCTGCTGGCTGATCTTACTAAAATGGAGGCACCAGATCTGGTCCAGTGGACGGAGCAGTGCGAGCAGGCTTTCACCCTAGTGAAGGCTGCTCTGTGTAGTGGCCCGTTATTGCACTCTCCTGACTTTGCTCTTCCCTTTCTTTTGCAGACCGACGCATCGGACAGGGGTCTGTGGGCGGTCCTGTCCCAGGAGGCTATTATCTCCTGGGAGGGGAGTTCACACTCTGTTCGGACCACGCGCTCCTGCAATAGCTCCATCACATGAAGGATACCAATGCGCGGATCACCCGTTGGTATCTAGCATTTACAACCCCTCAAATTTCAGGTGGTCCACAGACCAGGGACGCAGATGGAAGTGGACAACTTTCTCTCCGGGGGGGGAGGAGGCTGCAGGCGGGATGGTGGGGGTATGTAGCGAGCGGGGCGTGGTTCAGCGAGCTCTACAGTGAGAGAGGGAGCCAGGAGATGAGTGGTGTGAAAGTAGGTCAAGTGCACATCATGAACACCTGTGTCTCGTTCCAGTGATTGGTGAGGAGATGATTAAAAGGCAGCTCGAGGCGACGAAGGGAGAGAGAAAGAGCGACTGGGAACTCGTCGAGAGAAGCGGACACAGAAGACGGGAATCTTATGCTGAACAATATTTTGAGTTATTGTCAAGTAGTGAAATGCACTTGTATTATTATTTGTTAATAAAACTCATAGTCCTAGCCACGTCGACCCTGTTTCCTTCCTACTTTACTATTTGTACCTTGTTAGAGGGCTTATATTTGCAAATTTCTTTGATCTAGTAAGCACTCTGGCTGCTGGATTACATTTTACGTTACTGGTGTCTCTGTTATTGTAAGACATTTCACAACCTTCCCCAGAAACTGAAGTGTCTACCTCCACTTGTTGTGCAAGCACTGGCGAGCTTGTGCAGAGGCAGCCGCTTTTGCCAGAGGGGAACTGGAATCCCCTGGTTGGGCCTGGGTTCTCCTGAGTTTTTTTTCTCGATTGGAGTTCTGGGTTCCTGGCCACCATTGTGGCCACCAAATGTTGTGCACTTTTTGCCTGGCCGATGGAGCTGCTTTAGAATTCAAATTTTAAAGTTTTAAATAATTGATATTGCATATAGGAAATCATAGTCTGTTTAATATTTGACCTGTGGTTCTCTCACATTTGACTTAAATGTGTGCGTTCACTGTGCGTACCTGTGTGTGTGTGTGTGCGTTGGTGTTCTTGTCTGTGCGTCCGTCCTTGTGTGTGTGTGTGTGTGTGTGTGCATATTGTGTGTGTGGAGCATTTGTATATGGGTAAGTCTGTCTTCTGTGTTTTCACCTTTTTCTTGTTTTTACAGGTACATAACTTTAATTGATTTGCTTATAGTCAATATGTCTCATGTACAGCTGCTTTGTAACAATGAAAATTGTAAAAAGTTCTATATAAGTAAAGTTGAATTGAATTAAATATTTTTTTATTTTATTAAACATTATTAAAAATAACTAGCCATTGTAACTCGCACAGTCAGTTAGTTGAGTCACTTATATGTAAATGTGCTCGTTGCTGATTGTGAGATCTCAAATCTAGATCATAACCTGCTCGGTGCAGGTTAGCTGTGCATCGTAAGTTACCATGGCGATGATTTTTCATGGTACCTAAAACACCGGGTTGGCGCAAACTCATCCTAAACCGACTTCATGGTACAGGCCCCAGGTTCTTAACTGCAACCAAGGTTCTTAATGACGACACAACCAAACAACCATCAAAGAAAATGTTACACTCTACTTTTTATGTTAGCTTGCATTTGGTGTAATAATTATAACCTCTTGTTAGAGTTTAGCATTAGAAAGTTGTAGGCCAACCAGTTTAATAATATTATTCAAATAGTCTGTTGACTTTGAAAACTGGACGGTATCTCCCAGTTCTGAGGAAATGCAAAGCTTGTTATCATGAGCATATCAATGGAAATTTACTTTATGTTTTCCTGGTAATGTCTCCTAAGGGAAGCATGTAAAGTGAAATAAGGATGGCGGCCCTAAAACTGATTGCTGTGGCACTGCGAATTTACCCCGAGATTTATGTGACATTTTATCATTTACATAAACAAAATAGTAGCGGTTGGATAAATAGGATTTAAACCAGGCTTATGCATGATGACCAATGCCAACGTAGTTTTGTAATCGATGTATTAGAATGGCAGGGTCTGTAGTATCAAAAGCTGCACTCAGGTCGAGTAGGACTAAAAGAGAGATGGCGCCACTATCAGATGCTACCAGAAGATAATTTGTCACTTTAAGTAGTGCTATCTCCATGATTTGGTTGGGCCTAAATCGTCACTGACATTTTTTATATAAGTTATTATCCTGCAGGAATGTGCATAGTTGGCTTGAAGGTAGGGTTGAGATTGGTCTAAAGTTAGGTAATTCTACTGGATCGAGTTGTGGCTTTTTATAAGAGGCCTGATGATTGCTAGCTTGAAAGCTTCTGGGACATATCCTAATGCAAGTGATACGTTTATAATATTGAGCAGAGGTACAGTTACAGCAGGAAAACCTTTTTAGTTGGTATGTGGCAATAGGGTCTAACATGCATGATGACGATTTAGCTACTTTTATCACTTTTGTGAACTCTTCCTGACCGATTGCAGTAAATAACTGAAGCTGTTCACGTGAGGTTATGTTACGAAGAGTATTGTTGAATGCTTCATTGGCCGGCCTCACAGCTGAAATATTTTCTCTAACGATCTCAATTTTATTGGAGAAGAAGTTCATAAAATCATAGCTACTGTGCAATAATTTAACATCTAAATCTGTTGAGAATCTTCTTTTTATCAGTTTCTCAACTGTGTTAAATAGGTATCTAAGATAATTATGATCTTCCTCTATAAGTTTGCTAAGATATGCAGTCCTGGCAGTTTTCAGAGACTGTCTGTATATACGTACACTCTCCTCAAATGATTAAAAATGAAGACCAGACTTGTTGTAAATAGTAGCTGCCCCCCCTCTCGACTAGTTCCTTTCGCAGAAGGGATCTGATGTTAAACAACCTTAATTTAAGCTTTTGAATCGCCTCCGTTATAGATATGTCATTATGTAATTTAATATTGATAAGATTTGTTTGTTTGTGATGATTTCAAAGTTTTTTTGTATTTGTTGGTTCGGGGAACAGACACAGTCGCTATATTGTACGTCGATGATACCGAGTGATGGGTTTTCAGAGAGCTAGGTGAATGTCGTGGCAGCTAGCAGACGGTATTGTTTTAGGCCAGGGGTCGGAAACCCGTGGCTCCTGAAGGAGCATGTGAGTCCTGAAGGAAATTACACAAAGAGATTCCACAAGGTTATTTGACCACAATCTCAGTTTTGACTCAGTTCCTCTCAGACATCTCTCATTTGAATTGATTTCTGTTTCTCCAAAGCTATTTTAAGAGAAACAACTGATAACTGCTGACATTTAATCAAGAAACATATCAGAATCACAACTAAATCTCCTGAGTTTTGTCTGAAGTCCTGTCCTGGAAAATGCCCCTCAAAGTTGATACTTTTAGGAATACCACACAATATATTTTACACATATTCAAAGTCTTTAAACACAGATTATGCTCATGATCTGTAAGTGCTGCAACAGCACCTTACCCAGACAGACCGAAGTGCAGGTAAACTTGGTGACACTTGAAGTCATCATCTCAGGGATGATGATTACCCATGAATCCAATGAATCTGATATTTTTTTAAACTGCACTATAAGTTAGGATCACGTTTAAAATAGAACAGAATATTATAGCTCAATAGTAACAGCCCTTTTTGTGTCATGATGTGGTCTTATGGGTTAATAGTGATAACCTCAGGGAGCACCATCAGGATTTATGTTCATTGGCTCAGTCAGCTTCCTGTGTAGGATTTTTATCCATTTGATCCAAAGGCCGCTTATTATGTGAAGGATGTCATAGGATGGGTGACTATAGGCTGTGGTATCAGGTGGCAAAGACAAACAGGTGATTTAGAGCCACCCTGTGGCCACTTCTCTTTGAAGTTTCTCTCTGAGGTCAATGTCGTCAGGTGTCTGCAACTGTTGCCGTCAGTCTGGAAGCTGACATGGAGGATGTAGCTGGTGGATCTGGATTCCTCCGGACCCCTATGCGGGTAATTGATTTCAGGGCAGATGGCCTTCTTACACCCTGTTTGCTGAGTGTTTAGTGTCCATAGTGTAGCCTGTGGTGTTCTGTCAACAGTAATTCAATTAGAGACGCAGACGTGTGACTAAATGCAACCCACCAAGCACCTTTCCATATGTGTGTTTTCAACCCATTCACCCACCACAGGTTGCTTTCCATCATACTGACATTGCACATGCCTATGCTAGTATCTCATCTTGTAATGCAAGGATTATACTTATAAGTGATACAGAAAAAAGGACGCAACCTTTGCCATGAAGAAAATCCCTTGTGTGGGATAAACCAATTACTTAGTCATAATGCTGAAGACAAATTACAGCTGTGCTGGCACTATTGATCAAAAACTAGCAATAATTCTAAATACAGTGTATAATTAGAATGATATTTCACTTCGGATTTATTGTATTTTTTTAGTTATTGAGTATGAGACAATATGATGGACCGAAGAATGGAGTGGTGGGGTCAGAAAATGTCAGAATATGCCAATTCCAGGGTTATAGATGTGACATTTTGCATTATAATAATATTATGTTTAATGTATACATAGTGTCTTTCTCATGCTCAAGGACGCCAATTCAACAATGAATCTATCTGTTCAAAATAACAAATATGTGGGTATTGGGATATTTGCCCAATCGAGAAGTAAAATAAATTGTAGTTGCACACCAATGGATTATGGTTATGGGTGGCACATAAACAGAGAATGTATTTGCTACAAATATATTAAAACATCTGTTTATATTTGACTAAACCCTTGTTAAGTGTATGCACAAGTTTTCTATTTTAAAAAAGGGAAAATAAGAAAGTTGAGAGACTACATATTTTGTATGATAACAGTGTGTTTAAATGCACAGATCAAAATCAATAATACCCATCAAGTGCAGAAGGGATGCCCCTTCATAGAACATAAACTGCTTAATTTTCATGTGCCCATTTTCAAGGAATATGTACCGTTAAAGGTGTCACAATATACCAACCACAAATAATGAGAACATTTGTGATATTATAGCGGTGGCTTGTTTTCTTTTACTGCAAATGTGTGGAACTGTAAAGAATGTGTTTCATTCGGAAATGCAACTGACAAAAGGGGTTAACGGATGGATTACTACATTTTCAGATTTTGTCAGAATAATAATAATAGAAAATAATTACCCAAACAGACGATTTACTTATAACCACTGCAATATTACATAAAAAATAAAAAGTTATGTTTTGATTTCATGGTGACATATTTTATATTTTTCTATATATTTTTGTAGTCCAGCACCAGTATCTGGTTTACTCTACAACATAATAGGTGGTGGTAAGGCACCAATTAAAAGCCACAGTGGTTACATTCTCTCCAGTTCTTTACACAAATTTTAGTGTGGCTCATAAAAAACAAATCAAAGGATTATTATATTATGTTTTCAAAACTTCATAAATGTAATAATATTTTCTACTCCCCACCTATAACACTGACACAATTTTTCTCTATATTTGACTCTAGATTGCATAAAGATGGGACCTTAAATAGTATAAGCGGAAAAAAGCAATTTAAAAGCGTAGACACGTTTTAAATAGAACACTAGGTTAGGCAAATGACAGAATGAGTATGTCTGCTGGAACCCAGTAAAAGCCACAGTTACAGAACTAAGTGGATACACATGTCCTTCCAGATCAAGCAGAACCAATCAGATCTAGCTTTACTTCCTGCTCTGTTGGACAGCTGTCCCCCTCTGGAAAGTTGAAATTTTCAACAAGGGCGAGGAGGAGGATGGCTGGAACAGGCAGGTGATTTAAGAGTAAGAATGTATAACACAAGCTTACTGCATACAATGAAGAGTGCAAAAGACAGACTGAGAAATATAAATAAATCTTTTTTAATTTTGATGAGAACAGAACCCAAACTAAATTAACATGAACAATGTTCTCTGTAGAGTTGCTTTATAATTGAATTTGAATAGTTGAATATAGACTGTATATAATAAATGAGGTGACCGCTCAATGTTTACCAGTAAATGTCTAAAGGTCTGTTTTCACAATTGTGCATTATTGCTAAGTAGTTTTACATTGTATACAATTTAGTACAGTTATTTTTAAGATGTGCATAGCAGTGAAAATAATCTGTTTGTAATCATTCTTGACAAATCACACTTGCTTTTAGTATCAAATATAGATTAACAATACTTATAATAGTAAATAGTAATTGTATATAGTAGCCTAAATGACTACTGAATTGACGACAACTTCAAAAATATTTTAAGAAATGTAACTCATTTTAATTGTATGTCTAACAATGCATATAATAATTACATATTCTAATTAATGTTACTGTGAAAATAACAAGATACTGTATATATATACTGAAATTTTAAAAGTATAATCCTGTTATGTCCAAAACAGGGCATTATTGTTGTTTTTTTACGGAGGTTAAGATGATTTAAACAAAATCTAACACCATTTACCATATTTATTGCACAAAGATAAAAAAACAGGTAACGTTATTTGCAATATGTTTGGAACAGAAAACACAGAGATTACATGTGATGCCCATGCGTCTTCATTCTCAGAGTTAATAGGTGGGTGCAAGTTTCTTTGCTCATAGTCCAAATAAGTTTGCAATTGCAAATAGCTTTGCAAAAACTATTTGTGTATGCTGATACTCTCATTTCAGTGATAACGTGTGCCCGCATAATTGTGGAGTGGAGCAGATCTCTGCTTAAGATATTCTCTGATAGGCCTAACAGGGTTAGTTTTATCAAACAATTTTAATGTTATATTATAAGCGCTTTTAAAAGTCAATGATCCAAACAGTGCTGTAACAAAATCACATGGAACTCAATGATTGTTTGCTAATTAGCTTGTTAACTTTTCATTAGTTCCGAAACCTGCAATGCAGACGAAAACATTAATTTTGGTTCCATTGTGCTGAGAAATTTGGGCAACGTTAAGTTTGTTCTGATTTGTACATAAGTCTATTCTGAACGGAGTTTTTTTCTTTGACTAGTGCTGTATTTTATGTTGGTTGTTACTCATTTTGGATCGCGTTGATCTTGTTGTTAAATTTGAAGATATAATGCTAAGAAAATATTTATCACTTCATGCTATTTACCCATAAGACTTTGTACTGGTGGATGCTGCTGATTGTAAATAGTTGTAAATGTGAAGTATGTTCAATTTGAGCTGCAAGTTAAACATACACTTAATCCCTTTTAATTAAAGGCCTTTCAGGTGACATTTTTTATTATTATAGTGTAAAACTTGCTCAATCACATATGTTGTTTTACTTCTACTTTCCTATTTCAGAGACAATTGTGGTCACTTTGGACTTGGAAATACTTCCTTCCCCTACACCAACAGACAGCACACCTTCAGTAATTCCTTCCTCCACTGCATCAACTGTACTCTCATTCTCAAATCAAAAATCTAGCAGCTCTAAAGATTGTGGTCCATCCTTCCAAATAAAAATAAAAAATGGCCAGAGATTCCATGGACTTTCAGCTTTTAATGTACTAAAGAGTTAAACAGTGGTGCAGAAACGTCAGCGGCTGGATGAGATATACCATCGCGACGGAGTAGATGTGGCTGAAAGAGCAGCACCAGGCATCACAGATTTAAGAGAGCAGTGGCCATACCTTTTTACTCAGAAAGGGCTTATGCTCATTTTGAGCTTCTTACAGATATTAACATTCTACGTGCACTTGAGCTTTCCGTTCTTCCGAGTGTGGAAGAACCAGAGTTCTTCAGCAACAAACCCACCAATGCTGATGTCAGAGGAGTCCTTTCACTACGCCCAGACCTCTAACTGTCCTTCTGTGTCATCCAACTTTTGATGGCTCACTTTTTTGAGACCCAGGAAGGACCGATCCTTTTAGCCAATGTAAGTTACTTGTTTATTTCCTATTATGTTGTGTTTGTTTTGACAACCAAAATAGAAAATTAAAACGATGCACGTCATTGTGGTCTTATCTTGAATGTGGGTCATAGGCATCTTCACTGTAGATGACATCGAAAGGACACTTGCACTACCTGCAACTCCTCTACTAATACTCCTTGGTATGCATAGAACTGTTTTTTTAATGATTACAAAACATGTTAATGGATTAGAAGGAAAATTCAAAACTTTTTGAGAAAGTCAAACAGGTTTAAAATGTCATGAAGGTGTGGTAAATAATGACAGAATTTTCCCCTTGTGAGCAGCTCCTATAAAGGGAAAGTTTGTAAAAACCGCCGCTAGAGGGCGCACAATCAAAACAACAACAATGGCGTAGCTAGATGGCATTGTGAAGGAGCTTGTAATGATGGGATCTGTTGTCTTCAACTCCACTGCTGATGCCCATCAATCAAACGGGAATGATAAATCATGTTAGCGGATAAGGTAAAGTAATAAAGTTTTATAAATGCTAGGCTTGCTAGATGCTTCTTCTGCATTTGTCCACGACACTATTGTCATGCGGTTTCTACGTCAGTAAAGGCGGTAACAAAGGGTAACAAACACGCATATGACGCCATTGGCAGGCGACTGCAGAGCCCCGTGTCACTGTTTAGAATGGCGATTTTCTTACAACTTACAAGTAGTTGGAAACATTTGAGATATTGTAAGTACTCAGCTGAACAAAATATATAACACTGGCCCAGTGGTTCTTAATATTTTACTTGAAAAATTGTTACAAACTGCACCTTTAAGTACTTCTTTACAACAGGAAAAGAGACCGTTCACCCAAATGAATTATTCTGTAGTCTTTTACCTACACTCATGTTGTTCCAAGCCCATGAGACTTTTGTTTATCTTTTGAACACAAATTAACATATTATAATTATTTTCTCATAATTTTTGTCTATCTTTTTTTAAATTGTACTGTTATCTTTATAATTTATTTTACTAAATTTTACAAAACAGAGTTAATAGCTACACATGAACACATTGACTTCATAGTATGGGTAAAATTACTTTTGTTTCCCTAGCATTTATTTGCAAGGTGACAAGAGAAAATTATTAAATTATGTAAATGCTGACAAGTTTTTTTATGTTTTAGGTGAAAAACCAGCAGGCTGCATTCACTGATGGATAGTCAGATTGGAGGGGCACATCATCTGTGAGGGCATCCAAGTTTTCTGTATGGGCTTGCTGTCTTTTCTATCTTCTACAATTTCAACGTGGATTACTGTGCTGAAGCTGCATGCATAATGGCATTCATTCAGAGGTTAGATGCTTCATTTAGTTCAATTCAACATTTTAATAGTTAATGTTTATGTATATGCACATAAAATAATTTGACCTCCTACTTTCTCTGAATATTGTTTATGTAGAGTTCATTTGCAAAAACAGATTGTTCAGTTTTGTTTATTTTCAATCATGTTTTTGTTTGTTAAATATATTATCAGAATGTCTATTTAAAATCAGTCCAAATAGCCCACATTGTCGGCAGAGGCTATTTACAACTCCACCCATTGATTGGAATAGAGAAAATATAAGAGCGATATATAATGTAAATATGTGTTATGAGTTTGTCACATCATAGTATTTGATGTGACATAGATAAAACTTCAACTACAGCTACAGCTGCAACTAAACAAGCAAACAATATCAAGCATTTACATTTGAGGGACATGAAAGTTACCCAAATAAAGAGGTAATATTTCATTTATAATAATTTCCATATCTTGTCTGCACAATTTTTTGATTTGTAATTATTATTAAGTTTATTTTTTACCTTTTGTAGGGGCCCCAAATCCCGTATGATGGGTCCTGGATACAACCAGCCCTCCCCCACCTCAATTTACTGCTAAAAGTTAAAAGTCCTCTTAGCATAATAATAAGTCATTGTAGCGATAAATTGATGCGATTCATATGTGTAGGAATTTCCTTTTGTTTTCTTTGAGCAAATAAATTCAAACACTATAACATAAAATTAACACATTCAATGATTGTTTTCGTTTTATCAACTCAAAATGTTGCTGCTCATTAAACTTCGATGAAAGAGTTCACATATAAAGTTTTTTAAAATGCAAAATGAAATGAACAACATCTTACACAAATACCATTTTTGCAATTATAAATTGGATTTTGGGGGTGTTCAATTAATTCTGTTGACAGATTTCATTTGTTGACAATCCTATTTTCATCTAATACCAGCAGTAACATAAGAAATCAAACTAAAAATAAATTTTGGATTGCAATTAAAGCAGGAAGTTTTACATCCATTTATATTAATGACGTGAACAGATAAAAAAATGCCCCTGCAATTTAGTGATAGTCCTGCAGTTGTGGTCTTGACCAAGACCAACATGAAATGGTACTACAACACTAGAACCAAGCCTTAACTTAACTGGCACATTAACATACAATTACAGAAGATTTAGTTAGCCAACCTGCAACATTATTCAGGATTTAGTCCAACCAAGCAGTTAAGCAAACATTGTCATGAGTCTGCCTTCATGTCATGTCTATTCTCTGTCTTTGGGCAGATTCATAACGAACTCTTATGTTTTATGTGAGAGAGAGAGATTTAGACCCCTCAGGTCTTCCATAAACTCTCCGGTCCCGTCTTTGTTAGACATAACAAACATTCCATTTAATATGTATATATATATATTTGTAATTTCAGTTCAGTACTACAAATGTAGTGGAGATGGTGGTCTAGTGGGTTTAACTACTGAACTGGTAAATCAAAAGGTTGCTGGTTTGATCCCAGCAGCCACCACCAGTGTGTGCTTGAGCAAGACACTTTACTCCATGTTGCTCCAGGGGGATTGTCCCTGTAATAAGTGCACTGTAAGTCGCTTTGGATAAAAGCGTCTGCTAAATGTAAAATGTAAATGTATTGTTTAACCTTAAGTTGTTACGGAGTGGTCATAAAAAGCATTTCATGTCATATGTTTATTTGGAGAATTTGAATTTGATATTTATGCTGACAGATTTTGATAATTGAATGGATAATTTAGCATGTAATGGTTTGAAATGAAAGAAACTGTATTGAGTTTGACAGTTTCCCTGAAAATAAAGTTTCAGTTGACCTACAAGCCATGTGCGTTTAGTTATTGTGCAAATTGTAGACAATGAACTCTTAGTTCAAACTTGCCAAACCACCTGCAATTTGCTTAAATAAGAAAGAAAAATCCAATCAAATTATTAGCCTTGTTTTTTAACTTCTCAATATGAGTAATTCACAATCGGAATAACAACAGCTAATAAAATCCTCCACCCTCCAAAAATCCATTCTGTGTCAGTCAGGGGTCTTGATGTTCTCTGGAAGCAAAAGGTCTTCTGGCTGCGGTCTGGCAACGGTACCTGAAATTGTTTGCAGCTGACGCAGATGAAGCCCATTCCACAGCCAGGGTATGAAGGCTTGACATGCCAAGGATTGAACAGCTTTGGACCAGGTGAGCCGTTTGAACTTCCACCTGTTTCTTGTTTACAAGTTCAAGCAGATCAAGAAATGATCAAACAATGGGTTCTATAAGAACTGACCAGTTAACCAGAGATGTGCTGCTCTAACAGGAAAATTCAGTTGACAGGCACAAATTTGACGTTTATTAGACAATTTGATTCTTCATGGAGATTTCTATTTCAGTACAAAATGGGTAGGTTGATCTATATGTTATCTGGTGACAATACAAAAAGAGTTAAAACTACATGGATAGAAGAATTTGCTATTAATGATAAGTGCTCTCTCCCTGTAGTGCGATACAATGTCATTACTTGTAAACCATACAATGAAGCTTTGCTTCAAAGTGGCAATGTACCAGTGACATGTTAGAAGGGCCGGTACGCAAGAAAAAGGGATTGTATGCTAAAGATTAAAACTTTATTAAATTAAAAAATGTTACACTGTGAAAAAATATTCTTTGAATAAAGCTAGCATTGCTTGAGTATGTTTTACAAGCAATTAGTACAGGGGCATAAAAATAAATTTCATTTTATTCCATGTAAATGAATTCCAAAATGTATACTTTGTATACTGCGGTAGGCTACATGAGAGTTTTCTTTAATTGCAATTATGCTTTTTGCTGTCCTTTTGTTGTTCCAATTGCTTCCATTGCTGCCCTCATTTGTAAGTCGCTTTGGATAAAAGCATCTGCTTACTGACTAAATGTAAATGTAAGAAGTGGACAATGCTACCCAGATTACCCAAAACTGCTAGCTTCTCTTCCATGTTCTTAATCACATTATTCAGAATCAGAAACACCGATTTTGCTATGTATTCTTGCACATATTTGTTTTTGTGACCGGAGCATCCAGTACACAGAGAAAGCAACACAGAGACCATAACACAGTATAATTCAGAGATGATTTCAATAAGTGCATATGGGTATGAAAAATAAGAAATAAAACAAAATAATCATAAGATTAAGATAGAGAGAGTAAAGCTATGTGTGTATGTAAATATGTACATGTAAAAATAGACTAATGTAGTACAAGGTATGTGCTATATATAGCAGAATGAAAAATGATTTACTAAAAAGTTGATAAAAAAAATAGATAGTGTATTATCTGGAGGATATAATTAATATTGCTCTTAATTATTATTGCACGGTGGGTAAAAACATTCAACTGTTCAAGAGGTGGTAGAGGTGGGACTAGTGGGGAGAGTGGGATGGAACAACAGCACAAGCAAGCAACACATCATCACATCATCCCTTTGCGTTTTGTAAATTATGCATGTACACGCCAATTGCCAACAACAGACGTTTGACTTAGTTTGAATTACAATGTGCAGTTCATGTCCACCATCTTTTAGCACTGGGACCGCAACCTCTATCAGTGAATACTATCTCTGAATACAGCGCTGAATATTTCAAGCCTTTATTTCTTATAATTTTGATGATTATGGCTTAAAGATGATGAAAACCCAAAGTTCAGTGTCTCAGAAAATTTGAAAAAGGATATTTTAAACAGAAATGTCAGGCTTCTGAAAAGAATGTTAATTTCTATGCACTCAATATTTGGTAAGGCCTCTTTTTGCATGAATATCTGCATCAATGTGGCACTGCTCAGGTATAATGGAAGCCCAGGTCACTTTGATAGCGGCCTTTAGATCATCTGCATTGTTGGGTCTGGCGTCTCATCTTCCTCTTGACAATTCCCCATATATTCTCCATGGGGTTCAGGTCAGGTGGGTTTTCTGGCCAATCAAGCACATTACCATCATGGTCATTGAACCAGTTTTGGTACCTTTGGCAGTGTGGGCAGGTGCTAAGTCCTGCTGGAAAATGAAATCAGCATCTCCATTAAGCTTGTCGGCAGAAAGAAGCATCTAAAATTTCCTGGTTGATGGCTGAATTGACTGTGGACTTCAGAACACACAGTCCTCTTTCAGATGCATTTCATTTTGAAATCAAAGTCCCAGAGTCTGGAGGAAGAGTGGAAACGCACAGAATCCATGTTGCATCAAGTCCAGTGTGAAGTTTCCACAGTCAGTGATGATTTGGGCTATCATGTCATTCGTGGGTGTTGGTCCACTGTGTTTTTCTGAAGTCCAGAGTCAACATGACAGCATGATTATTGCACAGGTGTGCCTTAGGCTGGCAATAATAAAAGGCCACTCTAAAATGTGCAGTTTAAATGTATTTGGGGGGGTCCAGGGGGTGCGAAAACCAGTCTGTATCTGGTGTGACCACCATTTGCCTCACACAGTGCAACACATCTCCTTCGCATAGAGTTGATCAGGTTGTTGATTGTGGCCTGTTGGTCCACTCCTCTTCAATGGCTGTACGAAGTTGCTGGATATTGGCAGGAACGTTCAGATTCTGAAGCAGTTAGTGACGGATACTTGAAATACTTCTATACACGGGTCAGAATACAACACACAGCCTGCAAAACATTCTCAGCCGACTTTCAGGTACAATTAATTATTGTGAAGCTAATGTAACATTAATATTGACATTGCTTTGTTCCTTAATTGACTGTGTTTTATATTGTGCCTAGTTTTAATTCAGAGAATTTAAATAAAAAGCATTAGTATCAAGCTTATTTTTTAGCAGTTTGTGATTTTATATGTATATTTAAAGAGTTTGGTTCCAAAATCAGATAACTCCGTGATTTCTTGTTAGTTAGCTGTATGTTTTTAGTTATTATAGCTTATATCTAAACAATGCAGTTTGATTGATATTAATTGTAATGCACAGTAAAAAAAAAACATGTCTCATTTTTGAACCAAACTCTTCATTTGCCCTTTAAAATATTATATAATGCTTAAATGTTTTTTTTTATCTCACAGATATAACAAAATACATGAGAATTATACACAAGATAATTTTCATCAGGTGGTTTTAACGGATACACTTTGGAGCAATTCAACTTTCTAATCACCTTTCATAAACTAATAATTGCAAAACACAAATAAGCCCTGAACCAATTAATTACTAAGGGTAAAGTTGTTATTCATCCAAACGAAAAATTAAGAGACATGTTAAAATGGTGTAGTTTTATGGACAAGGTAAGAAACGAATAGATGAGGAGAAAGAGAAAAGTTAAAAGAGAGGGTGGTCGGATGACCATGTTGAAACATAGTTAGCACATAAAAAACACCACAGAAGAGATTGTCTCAGGTTGTTTTTAATACTAGTATAGAATGCATAGTAGACATCAACCAATAGGCATAATGCAGACAAAATAATAATTAGCAGCAGTTTACAGTCAAGCATTTTTCTGTAACAAAAAGAACATTTCATTGGCATAATGATTCTTCACACTGGGAAGTGTAGATGGGCCTGTTATTGCTGAAATGAAACTGAAAAAACTGTATTCCTTTTAATTGTTAATACCATTAATCAAAAGCATGTAGACGGTAAGAATGAAAATAAAAAGCTCTGAATGTGCTGTACTTGAAGAAACTGTAAAGCTTTGTTTATGTGTTGTTATCGGAAGTATGTATGTTGTTTACATATGTGTTTGTGTTGCACTTGTCATTACATTACACCCATTCAGGCAAAATAGTACGTACCCATTTAGCCCTCGTTAAGTCAGTACTTAGGCTACAGAAATTGAGTACCTACTCATTGAGTATGCCATTTCGGATTCAGCCTCTGTTACACACTTGTGTTAAAAATGTGTTAAAAATGTCCAATTAACACCCGCAGTGTATAAATTATCAATACTCTCAAAGTGTGTATAATATACACCGTGAGAGTTCATGTGACCTTTTTTAACACTGACAATTTCGCTTTGCTGGAATGTATTTCGTTTTGGTACACTCAGCATCAATGTTCATCATGCCTTCAGGCAGATATTTCAGTCATACAGGACCACCGGCGGCGCCAGGGGGGGTCTTGGGGGGTCTCAAGACCCGCCCAAAAAACGCCTTGACCCCCCATTTGACCCCCCACCCCCTCCCTGATTAAAAAATATTTAATTTATATAAAAATATAGATATCCGGGATAAAGATTTAACACTGGTCCTCTTCAAACTACGCAGAACAATAATAATTCATAATTTATTCAAAATATAAACATAAGAATCACTGCGACGCCCCATGAACATTGCTGCCGCTGCGCCTTGCGTCATTGCGTTCAAGGCGCTGCCGCGAGCCCGTAAGTGCTGCAACGCACTTTATATCTTGAAGCTAAAAATGGATCGCTTCGTCATACCTGAAAACAAATTGACAGCAGACGGAAATAGGACTGAAAATATACTCGTTTCAGTGGATGGCGAGCCCTGCTTGATCCTAGAATTAGAAATAGAGGACACCGAGGAATTGGAGGATGAGGAGGTGGGACCGGAGCAACTCGCATATGGAAGCATATGTGTTGCAAAATTCAATTTGCAATGTAATATGCAAAATGGCAATGCAGTATGTAAATTGACAATGCAATTGTGTATCTAAATATACATTTCAAATAACGTATGTGCAACATTAAGTGCAAAATGAAAATAAAAATTCAATTATATCAATTACATTTGGAAGTTCCTACACAGGTTTTATTATTACAAATGTAATTGATATAATTGAATTTTTATTTTCATTTTGAACTTAATGTTGCACATACATTATTTGAAATGGAATGGATTTAACGGGGGATTTAAGCCATGGCCCAGCCGAGAAAGACAGCCTAAATTAAAATCATAACCGTGTCGTTCTTTTGGATCGCAGGGGCAGCTAGCATCCAGGGGTTTTGGTTACTCTTGGTTCAAACAGTACCAGTGGCTGGAATATTCTGTCCAAAGACGTGGATTTTTGTTTTGCCTGTCGTCATTTTTTTCACAGTGTGCATGGATCTGGTTTTATTTGTTTAGTAGCAGTAATATGCAGTTATTGGCCGTGTCCACTGTATTTTTTTTGGGTTTTCATGAGACCCCCCTTGAAATGACCAAGACCCCCCATTGCCCCCCAATCAAAATTGTCTGGAGCCGCCACTGTACAGGACCAAGGCCTATACTTAGGGAAATGGAAACATCGAAAAACTAATATCTATCAATCTATCTATAAAATTGGTTGGTAATGTCACTTTTTTTTCAGACCAACAATTACATGCTTGTGGTGTTGGCCTGACATGTATGTGTATCATTGAACACACCGAGCTCAACTTATAACTTCATTGTTATGAACAAAATCTGCTACCATCTTTTGACCTTGAGTCATTACCAAGCTGCAGTGGTAATAAGTTGATAAATCATGAGGTTGTTTTGAATATTTATAAAATCATCTTAACTGCAGTGTAACATAGGTTTCCTTCATTGGTTACAATCTGCAAAATTGTTAATAACAAAAAACATGATAAAGATTTTATATCTTAAAATAAGGAGTCGACTCTGAATTGCTTAACAAGTTGTTATATTTTCAACCCTGTAGCAATCATACGTCACAAAATTTAACATTTGCATAATCCCCGCGAAACACTCCGACCTGCCCACAAACTGAGTTTGTGCGTTTACATCCTGTCAAGAAGATGCCTTGTTGTGCTCTGCAAAATCAAGCAGGTAGTTGTTTTTCCTTCAAAAGGGCAATTACATAAAGAACCAGAGGATAAAAAAATCCCCCATAACTGCACAGCAGTATAGTCCAAACTTAGTTTTTTAACCCATTGTTTCTCCAACCTTCGCAAGTTCAGTGTGGGATTTGCTTAACACTTGTCCATGAAAGATGGGTCAGCTTTATTTGGACCAATAAACTTATCTTTATCACAACCAGTAACTGTGAATAATAAGAAGTGCATATATTCTATTAAACATTGAAAATCACTTATTTTGTGTGTAATGTGGTGTACACTTAGTGCAGCTATTACTGTCTTACTAAAATAGTTCGGATAATCAAATGTGACCCCACAATTGTATAAAAATCTATAAATTTTACAAGAGATTTCAACATCAGAAACGGCAGTTTCTCCCTTCACACGTCCAGTGGTTCAATTGTTTTAATTTTGTTTATTAGTTAGCAGAATGTTCTTAGTTTTTATTTATGCGGTTAGTAGCCTATTTGCAAGAACCGCTTATGGTCACAGCTATTTAAAAAAACATCTATATTACCTATTTTTATTCAGAGTTGTCTGTAGAAGAAAACACTATTATCATAAAGTTGTTTGCCTTCCAAAGGCATAAAAAATGTAACAACAACAGCTAATGTGGTGTTAAAAGATTATATCGGTTTCAGGCAGACTTCCAATAATACGGTTACAATAGACCAAGAGCAAAAATAATATTACCGACAGACATTCTTTAAAAACTATGAAAATATTACTTCTGCATTTCAAGCAGTAGCTGTAATGTTGACTCAACATATACCTCTCAATGGAAGGATCTGTCGTCTCCGGGGCCGCTAGACTGTAAGGGGCTTTACTTATTAAGGGGCCCTTCATCCACAGCCCATTGTTTTGCCGAAATAAATGGCATTAATAAAAAAAATATCTAAACCTATAAGTCATGATAAATATACATAAATATCAATGCATTAACTATAAACATAGCCCTTTGTTAATGCAGTTCCATATGATTCACTTGTGTTTATTTAGAAGTTAAGTAAATTATCTGATTGTCGGATTTTTTATTAGTTTTAAAATACTTATTACTCATATTATAGTTTTTTTTGGAAGCATGATTTAAAAAAAAGAGCAAAGAAAATAATAAAGATCTTAACCATTTAACTTCAGGTTCCATAATTAATTATTGGCAGCGGCTATTTACACAAAGTTTGAATAGCAGCATTTCTTAGCGATGTTGGGCCTGAGATTAGCGAAGTCTGCGGCAAAAGAGAGAGAGTTGGACGGAAGCGTTTAGGGTGAAGTGCAAATAACACACATGTCTAGTTGCAGTGAGTGGCTTCGGGAGCCCGGAGAAAACCAGCCAAAAAGCGCAAATTCTGAGACTCATGTGCGTATGCTGAACATTGTGAGAGAGCTACAACCGACTGTCTTTATTTTATGTTTGTGGAAGCGCAGTGACATGCGCAGGAAGCGCAGGTTTTGTTTTGAACTTTATCGGACAGTAAATAAACGCACAAGCCCCAGAAAATCAGAACTTGTCTTTCTTCCTTATTTGATATGCTTTACACTAAACAAAATAACTGTATTTTCTTTGCATTAGTGTAATAAGTAGTTAGATGCTTTTCTGTTAAAGTAATTGTCAAGAGTAAATGTTTAAGGTGTAGTTTGTCTCCCCCTAAAGGTTATTTTTGAGAATGCATAAGTATGGGGTCAGATTTGTTTCATTATTCTGAATAAATAAACTACGATTCGCAAATAAATACAGAGAGTTTCACAAACAATTTTTAAATCCACAAATGCACAAAAAGCGAACCATAAATATATGTTAGACGTTCCACAAAAATAAATGGAATTCACAAATAAATACAACGACATTTGCAAATAAAAATTATTTACAAATGTATTTTATTGATTTATATTTGTGGATCGCTTTCTTCACATTTGTGGATCGCTTTCTGCGCATTTGTGGATCGCTTTCTGCGCATTTGTGGATCGCTTTCTGCGCATTTGTGGATCGCTGCACGCATTTGTGGATCAGTGCACGCATTTGTGGATCAGTGCACGCATTTGTGGATCAGTGCACGCATTTGTGGATTGCTCTCTGTGCATTTGTGGATTTTGAAACATTCCTAACGTCAAGACGTGCGCACAATCCACAAATAGGTGGACTCCGCCCACTATCTACGCAAGCCAATCGGTTAACTTCCGCTTTTGTTGTCCAATAGGCCACGTTCTAACTTCAGCCAATCACGTTTTGCTCTGCACTAAGATTCAGGGAGTTAACATGGCGACTAGTGGCGGTCTAAAATCTGTGTTATATTAAAAAATGATAATGGCCTCTTCTTTATACTATGTAATGATCGCTTGTGTTCATATACATTGTCCGTATTGTTACATATATGCTGTATTTAAACGTGTATGACTTGATAACAGCGTGCACGGACTGGAGTGGAAAATCCCGGTGACTAGGGAGTCAGGACTGATTTGGTCTGCCAGCCTTTTTATTGTGTTTATGTACCAAAGTGCTAAATTCCGATTTTGTCATTCGATCAAATATGATCTATTACTGCATGGTTAAGCAGCTATTTCGATCCAAACACTCGGCGCGTGCCTCCTGTCAAGTTTCGCGGAGTTTGCAATGCGCACTGCAGCTGTCGGTGTACTATCAGTATAACGATTGCAGAATTAATGTGGGGGAAATCATCAGCATTTTGAATTTCTATGTCATTCATAATTCAAAATAAAACCTAATTTATACAGTCATTTCGGTTTATCCCATTCCTGAATGATCTCTGCTGCTATCGCTACACTGTTCTGTTTACTGTCTAACTCTCTGCCATGACAAAGGATGTCGATTATTTTACTATGATCTTGTGCACACAATACATTCTTAAATTCAACCCCAAAAGTAAATGATGTAAACCTATACAATTTGTGTTTTCGAACCTTACCATAGTAAATATTGGTATAGGCTACAACTGCAGATAATCAATTTACTGTAGATAATGATAATGGATGTGGCAGTGCTCAGTAGCGTGTTAAACGATAAACGTCTCCATTTTACCTGGTGCTAAATAAATAATTATTTTTGGGTTATAATTATGTATATATTGCTGCCTTTTAAATGACATATAGGACAGCTTTAAAATACTGTTTATTTCCATTATTTAATGACAAATAAAAGCACAACGGGGGCATTAAGAATGCAAGGGAGGCAACACAACTTTTTCTTCGATGAAAAAAGTATGAAGCAAAATACGAAACTGCCAAATAAAAATGAATTCAAGCCAATTGTACAAATGAATGAGTTCTCCATACAAACGCACAAAAGGCACTGGACATTACTGGGCATTTCAGTAAAGCGCATTTTCATACAGAGATCCCCGAAAATATGCGGAAGGTGTCCCGGGATGACGATATCGGTTGATATTGGTTTACAATGCCAGTTACCTGCAATTAAAAGGCAATTATTTTGTTTTACTTGATTTTGTTGAGAAAAAACAAGCATGCTCAGGTAGGCTCGAATCAGTCGGTTAACAAAAAAATGGCTCTTCCGCTTGGTGTACATTGAAGGACTTAAAATTGTCCAACGTGTTCAAAAATTGGACTTACAGACGTTCTTTGAATAAAGTTGAAGTTTATTAACCTGAAAATCAGCGCGCTGGGCTTTCTCACACACAACTAACTCAACAGCGAGTCCCGGAGAATCAGCCCCTCCTAAACAGTGTTTTACATTTTTATATGTGTATGTGTGGGTGTATCTTCAAGCTTGCTTCAGTAGTTAGTGTCCAATCTCACGGCTCTTGAGACATCCCGCCGTTTAGTCTTTAGCCAATGGAGAGATGACCGCTTGGCGCTTGTGGACAACCGCACCCTTCTTCTTTGTTCTCTTAGCATCTATAAAACACCAAACTTCCCCCAACTAGTTCACCCAACACTTATCTAAACACAAGATCTGTGGTATGTGTTTGTATGCTCTGCTTGGTTCAGGCATATCAGTTAATCACTCCACCCCCCTTGGACGCACTGTTTCTTGTGGTCTAATAATCTCTCCTTCACATAACTGAGTTTACTCCTTTTTCTTTGCACTCTAATAACAGCAGCACAGTAATTATGACACTACAGCATGATTATATTGATAACAAATAACTTGTTTAAACATATGCAATTAAAACATGGTAATGAAAATAACACAACACTGTTAAAGACTTATAAAACCCTTCAACATCAAGAGACGTACTTTTAAAGATTGCTAAACGTTCAAGTTTATTGAAGTGCTCTAGCATTGTAATTTTGTGTTGATCGATGAAGTCATTTAAAACTTGCTGCATTTAGAGGCGAAATAGCCCATTCTCTCTCAATTTCAGTGAACATGCTCGGGACACATACAAACTCCGAATACTACAGCGAATATTTCGGACTTCTGAGCGAATCACTGGTAGACTACTGTTATCACTGCAAGAACTTTACTAATCCAGAGTGAGCGAGTAAAATGGCTCACAAAATCTCTCTGGACCCCTCACACCCAGCACTCTATCTCTTTGAACTGCTGCCGTCTGGTCAGCGCTACAGAGCACTGAGCACCAAAACAGCCAAACATAGGACAAGTGTCTTTCCTCAGGCCATCTACCCCATGAACCTTTGAACAGTTAAATGTTCTCCCCACTGTGCAATACATATGTGCAATACTAAACTACTCACTCACACTTATATTTATTTATTATACATATGTTACTGATTTAATATATAATATAGCTATCCCATTACCTTACACCATTTTATAGCACCTAATAACTTGTATATATGGCACATGCATAAAATATGGCATCCGGTTCTCTTTTGACATGTATTGTTTTTTTTCATATGTGTATTGTCTATTACATATTCATTTTTATTATTTTGTTACCTGTGTCTTGTCACTTTATGTGAGCTGTTTAGTAAATGTATTATACTACTATAGTATTTCTATGTGGGGAATTGTGGATGACTTGTCCCACATGATAATCTTGCAATATAGCCTACTTACAATGCTGCCACTAAAGACTACGCTTGCTATTGTTAATGTATATAACAGGTATCATATGGTTTTGTCATGGCAAAGAGTTAGTTAGTAAACAGAACAGTGTAGCGATAGCAGCAGAGATCATTCAGGAATGGGATAAACCGAGATGACTGTAGAAATTACGTTTTATTTTGAATTATGAATGACATAGAAATTCACAATGCTGATGATTCCCCTCAGGTTAATTCTGCCATCGTTATACTGGTAGTACACCGACAGTTGCAAAAAATCGGAATTTAGCACTTTGGAACATAAACACAATAAAAAGGCTGGCAGACCAAATCAGTCCTGACTCCCTAGTCACCGGGATTTTCCACTCCAGTCCGTGCACGCTGTTGTCAAGACGTTTAAATACAGCATATATGTAACAATACGGACAATGTATATGAACACAAGCGATCATTACATAGTATAAAGAAGAGGCCATTATCATTTTTTAGTATAACACAGATTTTAGACCGCCACTAGTCGCCATGTTAACTCCCTGAATCTTAGTGCAGAGCAAAACGTGATTGGCTGAAGTTAGAACGTGGCCTATTGGACAACAAAAGCGGAAGTTAACCGATTGGCTTGCGTAGATAGTGGGCGGAGTCCACCTATTTGTGGATTGTGCGCACGTCTTGACGTTAGGAATGTTTCAAAATCCACAAATGCACAGAGAGCAATCCACAAATGCGTGCACTGATCCACAAATGCGTGCACTGATCCACAAATGCGTGCAGCGATCCACAAATGCGCAGAAAGCGATCCACAAATGCGCAGAAAGCGATCCACAAATGTGAAGAAAGCGATCCACAAATTTAAATCAATAAAATACATTTGTAAATAATTTTTATTTGCAAATGTCGTTGTATTTATTTGTGAATTCCATTTATTTTTGTGGAACGTCTAACATATATTTATGGTTCGCTTTTTGTGCATTTGTGGATTTAAAAATTGTTTGTGAAACTCTCTGTATTTATTTGCGAATCGTAGTTTATTTATTCAGAATAATGAAACAAATCTGACCCCATACTTCGACGATGAACAGACACACGAAGAAGGCTTGCCATGGAAGAATGGAATCGGATGATAGTCAGCCTTCAATGTCGTTGTTTGTTACTTCTCCATGCATACCCCTGAGGGCAAGTCAAGCCCTCAAGAAGAAATGAGTTGAGTTTTGCTGCAGGGACATAAGGCCTCAATGTTGGTGCTACATATGGTCGTGTATCGGCCCAGTCCATCCTGATTCACCATGACACCATTTCCAAGCTGGCCTAGAAAAGGCCAATGAGAGTAGGGCTACGTTACATTAATGTGCCAGTATATCACCACTGACTATGCATTAGTTGGTTAAACTCTCACCACAGCCATCTTTCCCATGGAGGATGCAAAAAAGGGGAAAAATATCAGACGCGAGATGTGTGCCTGCTGTTCAAAAAATTTGGCCTCGACCCTAGCTCCCTCAGCCGAATAGTGTGGGTAACAGATCAAGGCAGCAACATAATCAAAGCCCTGGAACCATATAGGAGGCTTTCTTGTCACAATCACCTAATTAACACTGTCCTTCGGCATGGTCTGCATGCCGACACACTGTAAGTAGCTATACAGCTTTGTGATTATTATGCTATTATGTTATGGTTACGTTTATGTAGCAGGCAGCATATAGCCTTGGCCTAATCAACTCCCCACACTTCATCTACAGGCTCATACACAGGCAGGAGGCTCAGAACTGACGGGCCCGTCAAGTCAACCTGGAGTATTTGAACCTGCTCAGTTTAATAAGACGTTTTCATTAGTCTAATCCAACGCTTCTTTGTTAATTTTGCATGTTCATTTTTTTTAGAATTGGAGTGTAAAATCATAAACCCATCCCCTTAATCCCTCGATGTGACTCCTAAAAAATTGGCTCGGACACAACGTGCACGGGGTTAGGGTAGGGTCGGGCTGGATTTTTTTTGGGCCCAAATCAAAGCTATAACCCGCGGACCATAGTTTGCCCACCTCTGCTCTAGATTAATGACCTTCAGGTGAAAGACAGATACAGTGGTTCTCATAGTCCATAGTGGAACAAAAAACACACTCACCACTCAACACAGATACAGTTTTTCAATGTACAAAAGATGATGATAATGTAGCTCTGTCCATTCAAGATGACTACTTTCTGGATATTATGGAACAAGGTTTTCAAAAGGTGGAAAACAACGGTTGAATAGCACCGCTGCCATTTAAAAAACCCACTGACAATAAGACACAAGCGATGAAACGCCTGTCATTACTCTTGCGCATCTTTGAAGAACACTTTGTTCCCTTCATGGAAAGAATGGAAAGAAGAGCGGTGGCATTTCCCCGTCTTTAGTGTATACCACCCAAAGAAACCTGGACAAATCCGTGTGGTATTCAATTCTAGTGCCCACTGTAATGGTGTCTCTCTCATTGAGGTGATGTCATCGAGTGCCTGTTCTCAATAATTCACTCGTCGGTGTGCTTAATCGATTCCACAAAGAAGCAGTAACAATAACGGCAGACATACAACAGATGTTTTACCTCTTTCTTGTTGAGAATAAGACAGGAATTTTCTGAGATTTCTATGGTTCCAAGATAAAGACCTCAGCAAAGACATTGTGGAGTATTGTACGAAGGTAGGCAGCCGTCACGCACACACATAACACTGCGCTGAAAATTTTAGTTTGTTAAGGCGCTCTGTGTTTTCTGTGCACCAATGAATAATATCATCTCATGAAGTCCGGAAACAAAGTTATTATTGTCAGATTAGAGCAGTGGATGGAGAGAGGTGAGTGGGGTGGTCAAGGTGCAGTTTGAAGCTGTGAACAGCGCCGCAGGAGACTGATGCACATTTACATGATGTATTATTGTATGATCAACTTTATATAAACATGTAAATCTTTAAGTATCTCTGTTAAAAATGTATATTACAAATCAATCTGTTATTTTCAGTAATGATGCTGTTAAACATATTTTTGTAGACATTTCAAATTTAGTTTTTCTATATTTTCAAATGGTCTGTTATTGTTGAAGGGCTCATGTTTTAGGTAAATTATCACACTGCATAAATAAATGTGTGTGATGAGGAAATAGAATAAGCTGTGATTTAATAATAATGATGTAGTTATTTCTATAGTCTTTATTTCTTTTGTGTAAAATTTCAACAAAATGTTTGAATTGAGGTTTGGACTTTTTTTCACTGAAATAATTCTTTTTTTATCACACAGACTAAAGTACCGAAAAAAGGTTTAGTTTGGTACCAACCCTATACCCTATACTGTTTGTCCCTCAGTATCGTTGTGTATTAAGTATTATGCAAGAATAACAGAGTGTAAATCATTACATTAATCACAATTATTAAAATGATGCCCCACACCTACCCTTAACTTTATACAAAGTGTGATGATCAAGCCACAGAGCCCTCCCCCTGTTCACGCGAACGCTTTCCTGCGGTCCAGGAGATTCAAAGCAGAAATAACTGAAATAAGGGAGTTTTACAAGAGAAATAACAAAACAGGAGTGGGAGATGGTTGTGAAAATTTCAAGTATATTGTCCTTTTTCTATGTAATGTGGTACATACGTGACCAAAAGATGCAAAAAACATATATTCTGGGAAAGAATAGCTTTAATTTAATGTGCCTCCTATTATAATATCCACGATCCGCCACTGGAAAATAAATGCATCTTTTTGCAGTTTTTTGACCTTGGATGCATTTCACCATGTTGTTGGGGACTCCAGTACAATATATTATGACACTTATAAATATGCCCCATCACCTGCTCTTTAATTTACTGGACTAAACCAGAGTAATTGAGGAGTTGACATGTTTTCTCTCATGGAAATAAACCATGCTTTGAAAAAAAAAACATTGTTACTACACTTTTACCACAAAAAACATGGTTAATTTCCGTAAAACAAAGAGCAGCACTGCGCTCATAGTCTCACTGGCCCTGTGTTGTATTCCTCTGACATACAAGAGTCCTTCTGGGTAGAAGTCGCATCTATGCCGAACTCTATGTGGTTATCCATGCACAGGCCCAGCTCCTCTTTATGACGCAGACTGGCAAACAGGTCCTGTCATAGAAACATTAGAATGATTAACATTTATTATCTTAATGTTTGTCTGCATATTTTTATTCTGTTCCCTCACCTCCTGTTTCTTTTGGTCATTATTTTTCACAGCTATCAGCAGGCTTCTAGTAAAGCTTTGAAGCTTTGAGAACTTCCGCTTTTGGTTGTCCAGCTCCTCCTCAAGAAACTGTACTTCTTCATTCTGTAAGGGAACAAATCACATTATTTTACACAATCCACATATGGACCTAAAAACCAGTATGTGACCCCTATTAAAAATCTAAATATAGGGTTCTCTTCTACTATATCCAAAAGAAATTAGACATTTTTTAAGTGGCAGAGAAATTTTAGTGTCCTTGGGAATCATTTCCTTTTATATAACACAATTCATTTATTAATCTTTATTTTGCGACTTAAATAATAAATACTTATTTTTGTTTTGTTATTTCAAACCCCTCATATGACAGGCAGCGCAATTCGACCGACTGGGACACTAGTTAAAAAAAACTTTGTTTCTTTTTTCAATCAAATGTAATATGGCATTATTTAATGTTCTGAACATTTTTTAAAGGGATTGTTTCAAAGCTGGGCCTTTAAATAAAAGGTAAAGGAGGTTATAACACTAAGCATGATATTACATCATCCAGAGGACCTGACATTTGTAAAAATACAGCCATAGTAACAACATAGGAAAAAAATATTTTAAGTAATAAGTAAGCTGCTACATGTTCCTCAGTAGGATAGCTAAGGTGATGGATGCACCTGACATTCGACGAGGAGATACAGCAGCCTTTGACAAGTTTGCACTGCAGATTAGTAGTAATAGAGGCAATATTAGTGCATTTGCATAATAGTACTACTAGCAATAGTAAATAAGAAGAGATGTCCACTGCTTGATTATTGAGATGGTCAATTGTGTATATGACTGTTTATAAGTAGTAACTTAATAGTTTTTTATGTAGAATCTGAATTAGTAGATAAATAATAGTAGTTCTTAAAGAGGAATGAGAGATTTTATTAAATTGTTACATAACAAAATTATAAAATGCTACTTCATAATGATTTGTTACACAGAGTGTAAATAAACGACAAATAGGAGTTTTTGGCCGAACCATCCCTTTAATAAAAAAAGCACAGGGCAATTTCCTTTAGTTTTTTTTACCTTGAACTCCAGGAATGTTTGCAGCTGTTCCATCTCTGCATTCAATATGTCACCATTGTCCTCTTCATCTGTGATTTCAATCTTCTAGTTAAAAGTTTCATGCATGTTCAGGTTAGACAGTTAACATTAAACCATGCACTGTATTCTCTTGAAAGTAAATAAACATGGACCCGTACCACATTTCCTCCGGCACTGGACCTATCTGATTCATCATTTACATAATCATTTATTGTTTCATAGCAATCACTAGCTCCATCTTAAAAAAAGAAAATGTAAAATGAATACAGAAAATGTAAATGCATTAAATTATTAATAATATTTCAAGCTCACTACAAATCATATAATTTGCCAATAACATGAAAAATTCTCCAACCATCAGACAAACAGAGTGACACAATGCCATTGTCTTCACTGCCCTCAGTTAGTTCAGGAATTTCATCTTCATCTTCAAGGTTTTGAGGAGAATAGGCTTCAGTTTGATTGGAGAACATAGCTGGTCCACCCTTAGGTGGTGGAATTTCAATGCCCATCAAACGGTACTTTCTTCTGCGGTTACCAATCCATGTCTGTTAAATGTTCATGTTAGAAATAAAATAGAATTAAGCCTTGAATGCACAATGCTGTTTTACAACCACTGTTTTAAAAAACATTACTATATTTTAGGAAAAAGGACGATGATGATTTCCTTTCTCTTACACCGTGTCCTAACCAAGCGTGATGCCACGCCACGTGATAAAAGCTATCTATTATATGTTAATTCAAAGTTTTGTCCTAACCATCCGTGACAACATTGCACAACAAGTGACAACCGTTCCTAATTTAGATTTTTTTTTTTTCTGCGAAATCGCAACTGACAGCTCCAACCTCAAAGCGATCTCATTTGATGTAAGTTCTGCACCTCATACATGTTTATCATCAAACACGGTTGATAAGAGACTGATTATATCAGTTTGAAATCCGAAATATACCATAGCGTCCTCCCAGGCATCCGGGTTTCCATCAAAAGTTGCGAATTTAGCTTAAGCACAAAATTGGAATATCGCATAAAACATTTTCGAATAGCACCGTTTCATTCCAACTAGCCAATAGTCACTTCCTAATAAACTGCCATTAAATATCAGTAAGAAGAGTTAGAGAACCCACTGAATATAATAATTTACATATATTAATACTTGGGCAAACAGACAAAACACAATAAATGCAGTGCTTTTGTGGATGACTGCTGTTTGGGAAACACATTCGTGGCAGTTCTAAGAGGCAATTACAGAAAAACCTTGACGACTTTGCTCGGGCATTAAAGAATGACCATAACAACATTTCAGATGCTGTGTAACAAGTACTCTGGCTAGTCAGGTTACGTGACTTCTTGGAGGAATTTATTCGGCAAATGCGTTTCGATCTCCCATTTTTTGCATTAAAGGAGTAGTTTACTTTCAAAATAAATTTTAATGATAATTTACTCACCCCCATGTTACCCAAGATGTTTATATATTTATTACTTTAGTTGAAAAGAAATTAAGGTTAATGATGAAAACATTCCAGGATTTTTCTCCATGTAGTGGACTTCAATGGTGGACTCCAAACGGTTGAAGGTCAAAATTAAACGATGGGGGGCTTCAAACGATACCAGACGATGAAATAGGATCTTACCAAGCGAAACGATCGGTCATTTCTAAAAAAATGTTTTATTTATATGCTTTATAAACACAAATGGTCGTCTTGCTCTGTTCTGCGATGCACGTTCATGAATTCACGTAATACGTAGTTACGTTGAAAAGATGACACTCTTTTAATATTACAATATCCAGGATACTTAAACGAAATGACCAATTTGAACAATGAACTGACACAAAGACATTTGAATATGTGTCACTGAACATTCAACAACCTATGAACGGTCCTCCTTCTCAACATTTGTAAACATTGACTCGGTTTTTCCACCTACGTCAAGCGTGACCTTTTCAACATAATTACATATTAAATGACATAATGGGGGTGAGTAAATTATCATGAACATTGATTTTGAAAATGAACTAATCCTTTAACCCTTTTTTGAAAAAATGTAAAACCGCTTCAAACAAGCGTAAAGACATTTTTGCTAATTAAGAGTTTTTTATTTAAAATTTTGCGTTTCCATTACTCGATTCTCAGGCGAAACTTCAAAATACGATTTAAACCCGAGTAATGGAAACCCGCTGAAAGTTGTGTGAAAAAGATGCATCTCTCAGTGTGCAAACTCTTCAGCTGCAGGGGATGGCAAACAGAAAAAACTGTTCTGATTGGCTGTTTGTTTTGTAGAGGGTATGCATCCACGTCACTTTCACATGCATTACTTCTATTGATTGTCGAGTAACACCACTTTTTTGCATTCAGTGTGGACTGTGGACAGAAAATTTGCTTATCACAGGAATCTTATAGCATCGCGTTTGGTTAGGATGCGGTGTTATTCTGGCCTGATAACCCGTCTAATTCTGGTTGTTCTGAGTCTAGAAAGCAAATGATGTTTTATTGATGTTTGCAAGGTAAAAAATAATATTATATATACAGCTTTCCTGTAGCTCAGTGGTAAGAGCATTGCTTTAACAGGTTGTGGGTTCGATCCCATGAGATTGCACATACTTAGAAACAAATGTATAGGACAATGCAAAGTTGCTGCCAAATGCGTAAATGTAAAATAATATTAAATGTAATAACTAAATGTGATAAATTATCACGTGGCTTATTTCACATATAAGATTAAAAACTAATAGATATTTGTGAACCATTTGTTAATCATTTTAAAGACAAAATATTGTATGCCTTTTACTTTTGTTTTGTAGTTATAAATAATAAACAAAGTAAAAATCTATAACTATTTTAAGCATTATTCATTGCTGTAACTTACCCACTTTGCAACTATGTGTACTTGTTTAGACCTACAATAATGAAAGTGGTGCAGAGAAAACTGAAGTGACTTTGTGCTCATTACAGACCTTGATGATTTCACTGTCCACATTGAGTTTATTTGCGGCAGCTGATATCTTTTCTTTGCACACAAGGCCCAGGCTGGTCATGCCATTGTCCCAGTACCTCTTCAGTGCGTACACATCTTTGTCGCTAAACTGGGTCCTGTCCTGCAGCTGCGTCATTAAGTAAATATCCATTATTAAAAACTGACAGAACATCTATCATGTGTCACTGCATATTTTGGGCACTCACCGTTCTTTTTCGGGAGTTGGTATGAAGCCATGGAGCTGACATATTTCTTGTTACCTGATGAGAAACAGACAAGCTCTTGTTGAAAAGCATTATATTATATATATATATATATATATATATATATATAATATATATTATGCACAATATTCACCATAAAACATCTCTGCCCAATTATGTGCACTGACTAGTGGAAAATTATGGCGTTCAGATGTTGCCATCGTAATTCCATCCACCATACTATTTTTCCCTTGAAGGGATTCATATGGCGCGAATACACGTGAGAGGGGCACCGACCAATCACAACAGCCTGAGAAGCGGAAGCCAATCACGAAAGACCTGGTAAGCTTTACCAATAAGAGAGTTTCGGAAGGTGGGACTTTATATAGACCGGAAGAAATCCTGTCATTTTGTTCGAACTGGGAAAGCGATGAACAATAGACTTGAAATATGTGAAATATATATATATATTTTTTAAATTAGAAACATGAACATCCATTGTTAAACACCCAAAAAACATAATCAAAGCCTCTAAAAGAGCCAAAGTCTGGGTCCTTTAAAGTGTGTACATAATTCATGCAGAACAGCCAGATAAAATTTAAATAACAGGATTCCTCATTCCCATCTAGTTAACGTACATGGACTCGGTGCGGTGCGCTATCGATTATTGTCACACACACACAAACAAGCACAACCACGACAAATGCACTTCACACGAAAACGCAGCTCTGTCTAATGCACATATTCATATTACTCTACATTTATTACGCACTGTTGTTATGTTTTTCAAGTTACTTGTCCGGTCGGGCAAGTAAAATTCTCTCGTACTTGCCCATACAAAAAATTCACTTGTCCCAGACAAGCGTTAATGTCGAGCCCTGGTTTATGGATGATGTAGAGTAATACAATTGTTTGATTTCATTATAATAAAATAGATGTAATTCATAAAATGTATTCATTACTATTTAGTCATATGTTCAGTAAATTGAAAAAAAGAGGCTTGGGATCAATACACATTGTGAAAAGCGCTATGTAAATACAATTTTATTGAATTGAGTTTCTACGGCAGTAGAAGGGGAAACCGAGGGTGACGCCAAAGACTGTGTTATTAGAGAGAGGCAAGGTCTGGAGAAAGCATAACGGCTTGCACGAATCATGTGAGGCACCTTAGCCAATCATATAACAACCTCTATTCTGCTTTCCTGCATTTCGCAATTATTGGCTAAAGGTTGCAGTCTTACCATCATTGTCTTTGGTAACGCGGATATGAAGCCATTGACAGGCGACTGCCAAACACCGCCATGTGTCACTGGTTAAAATTACAATTTCTCACGATTTACAAATAGTTTTGAGATATTGTATCATATTAGTTGATATAAGTACTCACATGAACAAAATATTTAACACTAGCCTAGTGGTCATTGGATATTTTACTGTAAAAAAGGTCTTTAAGGGACACAGCATGTAAGAGGAGCTGCATCTGAAGT
This sequence comes from Triplophysa bombifrons, assembly GCA_029783895.1. Lineage (NCBI taxonomy): Eukaryota > Metazoa > Chordata > Actinopteri > Cypriniformes > Nemacheilidae > Triplophysa > Triplophysa bombifrons. The sequence goes on from CM056464.1 coordinate 19,620,354, forward strand.
AAATTCACCAATACTAACAGAAAATCTTCTAATGTTTAAATAGGATCGAAACAATTTCACCCAACGCTCCAGTCGAGAGATGACAATAAAGTGGTCAAGTGTGTCAAATGCTGCGCCAATACAACAGATTTGGCAGAGTCGAGTTTCAGTAAAATATCGTTCAAAACTTTTACCAGTGCTGATTCTATGGAACGATTTTTCCTAAAACCAGATTGAAACACTTCAAAATTATTATTATGCAGGAAGCTCTGTAGTTGTTGACATACTAAATTCTCTAAAATCTTTGACATAAAAGAGAGATTTGAAACTGGCCTATATTAGTCAGTACTGTCAGACATAACGTAGGCTTTTTAAGAAGTGGCCGGATGCTTTATATCATCTGGAACCGATTCATAATCTTAAAAACAGGAAAAAAATTCACAAGAAAAATGTATTTAAAAAAACGTGGGGGAAGAATGTCATAGTGCGAACCAAAAGGTTTGAGCTGGCTCACAATGATTTCTAAATCAAATATTCATCATGATTGATGTATAGGATTTTAAATCGGGGTGATGACGTTAGTACTTTTAGAATAGCAGATGAGACAAGACTGCAAGAGATAGTATTTAGATAGTATATATAAAGCAGAGATATAGTAACAGCTAGTTGAACTGTGGCAAAAGAACATACCACTATAATGCTTCCTACAAGTTGTCACTTCGCAATGTCCACTGTTTTCTGTATTTTACAAGGACATGAACACAAGCTGCTACTTCTTCACAACTTTGTTACAGAAAAAAAACATCCCTGATATAATGCCACAATACATTAACATTAGATTTACTTATGTCTCATTATTACAACAATATGATTACAACATTATGACGTTGTTTACATCCACTTACTGGTGCGATCACTAGAGAACACTTGAGGGCTCACACTGGGGTCTCCATAGAGATGCCGCACAAGCTAGTTAAGTTTCTTTATATTTCACAACATAAATATTTAGATCAACAGAGGAATAACCTCACCAGTGTAACAAAGTTTATTTGACCTGTTGTGTAGGGAAATTGTTTTTACGGGTGCCTTGGACGTCTGGCCAACAAAAGGATCTTGGTCTCGACTCACCAAACTTATTAGTCTCTAAACACGCTAATGCATGTATATGGTCTCTTTCCTTATTGTGTTGTGACACTTCTGATCGACAAGGGTATGCTTCAGGTATGGTAAGATAACAGTGGCTTTCTGAAGTTAAATTGCATATATGAGACTCAGTCTAATAAGATCCTCCCTCACCAGTTCTATTAAAGTAAGAAAGACTCCCCTACTCCCAGCAGCTTTCAACAAAAGATACACTGCAGGTTAAAGCTAAATAAATTAAACAATATAGTTCTTCTTTTATATTCTTGTTTTATGACTATTAACTCTTTTTGAGGAATCAATAAAATGAGAGTAGAATAAAATAATATACTGGGTTTGTAAATTATTTTACAAACAAAAGGAAATATTCCTTAGGAAACTTGAATTTTTTTTGCACAGGGCACGTTACCATGGTGTAGCATCTCCTCTTCTTTTCAAAACAGTTTGAAGATGTCTGGGCATAGAGGTTATGTGTTTTCCGGCGTCCGTGATTTCCAACAAGAATGAAAATTTGGACTCGTCTGACCATAGAACACCTTTTCACTTTGAACAGGCCATTTTAAATAAGCCTTGACCCAGAGGACACAACGGCACTTCTGGGCCATGTTCACATATGGCTTCCTTTTTGCATCATAGAGCTTTAGTTGGTATCTTCAGATGACACGGCGGATTGTGTTTACCGACAGCTGTGTTTCTGGAAATATTCCTGGGCCCATTTAGTTTTCTCAATTACAGAATCATGCCGAGGATCCAACAAAGGTCAAAATAAAATTTGGTTTCAATATAAAATAATGGATATGTGTATATATATATAAATACAACTCTTTCTGTAAAAAAATTCCTGTATTAATGCACTGTTTTTCCATGTTTTCCAAACAGATAAATGCATCTTGCAGCTTTTGGTGAAGTCTGTTTGTACATTAAAGATGATTTCAGTCAAATTACATAATATAATGTTAAATTAATGTTAAAACAACAGATTAATCTAGATTAATCTAGGCAAGAGTTCTAAAGCAGGCAGGTAGGGAGAGTAACTAAATCCAGGCAAGGTCACACACAGGCAAATAATCCAGAATTTAACAATAGAAACACACAGAATTGCAGACAGGGCTAACAAGACTTTCCAAAGAAAGTCTGTGATAAGAGGGATTGTTACAACCCCCTGGCTCAAGGTCAGGTAACATTACAAAGGGGAAGGCCACAAATGAGATCAAGTTTTAACAAATAAACATTTAATCAAGAAGAACACAAAATAAAAATACATTTTTTTAAGTAAAAATATAAAGAAAGAAAATGGAAAAATAAAAAAGGTATGGAGAGGACCGACGAACGGCACCACTATCTAAGAAGCCTCTCTTTCTGAACCTAGCTTCTATGAATTATTTAAGGTTTTGGCTGCATATTTCGAAAATGGTATGAATGCAAAATGCAAGATGTTTCTCATCAGAATGGTTATGTGCTTTATGCCATATATATCTTAACTCATTTAGATGCGACTTTACTCTGACGATAGTGCATTAAGTCATGACTTGTTCTGAAACCTAATGGCCAAAGGTGTAGAAAAGGTGCATATAACAAGATGGATGTTTGCAGTTCAGTGCTATGGCATGAAGTTTTACCCCAAGTCATCTTTGAGAAACATGACCTGTGAAACCTTTCATGGGACATGGAGGTATGAATGCTATGATTAAAAAAAACACAACCGCTATCTATCTCTTATATAGTGCACTTTATCAGGTGTTCACCATTTAGTAGTGGTGTCTGAAACCTGAGGGAACTACTTCATTCCCTAGCCTCGCTCACACTATTTCCATTGATACAACGTGAATCAACCACCTGATTAGAAACAGCTGGAGGAGAGTGACCGTTAATGTTAAGAACGTATGATTATACACTAATGTTTTTTCTTTTCTTTCTTTTAAATTAATTTTAAACAGATTAAATAAATGGTATTGACACTAGTGCTTTATTTAAAAAATATTACACAATTTCATTACATGTAATAAATAAACATAATAATATATAAATGTGACAAACAGATGTTTTGTTCTCTTTATTATAAACTAATAGCCTACAATACATGTGAGTCACATTACAAATGAAGGCGAAAATTTATTCATAAAGCCACATAGGTGTAATATAAGATAAGCATAATGACGAATGTCAAAGACAATACAATTTTGCATTCGCTTTAAAGCCGGTGTAACACACAGGTTTCTTCCAATCTCATATTAATCTTGAGCGCCTATAGAGTAGTATTGCGAACTATGTATCTTCGAAGAGTATTTAGTTTGAGATACAGCTTTATGATTGTTTCCGAAAGCATACAGCGCGTGCGGGGGGGAGGGGTAGGCTGAACCAAAACACGTGCGCACCCATTGTCAACAAAGCACAGAACCTGTTCTTTTCTTTCCTTGTTCATGAAACCACACAATATTTAAATGTTTCTTCATTTTTCCTTTAGTGATGAAATGGTTTATGACTTATTAGTTTTTTGTAATTATTTGTTTATGGAAAGTGAAGTATTAGAAAGTTGAATTGCACAAAAGTGTCTGTTTAAACCACCTGATTAAAATGAACTTTTGAATATTCCCCCTTTCATGTCTCATTTATCTGTCATTCTGCAAGTTTATGCAATATTTTATATAATATTATAAAGGGCAAATATACATATAAAACGAAAATGTAAATAAACTGCTGAAAATCACTATGCACAATGTAAAATTCTGTTAATTTTACAACAAAACAAGGTCAATTTTAATGTTACATTAGCTCTACAATAATAAATAACATGATTAATTGTACATGAAAGTCAGCTGTGACTGTTTTCCGCCTTTGTACGGTAATTCTGTCCTGTGGGCTCATAAGATAGAAAAGTACCCCGAGTATCTGTCGCTGTGTGCTTTTAAATATGGGCGTGAACGGCAGGCCATACGGGAATTTCGCGCCTACTCTTTTATAAATACTGACGATTCAGACATACTTGTCACGGTTCTGCCTATCATGTTTGGCTAATTCTTGTCCTGCGCTGGTTCATTGCATGTTCTCCCGTGAGTTTCGTGTCTCAGTTGTTCCTCTAGCTAAAAGAATTTACCCTGTGACTACCTTGTTTTTGTTGTGGACATTGCTTCTTGTTTTAGTTTTAGTTTTTGCCCCCTCGTGGGAAGTCTTTTGTTTTGTTACCTTGTTATCGTGTCCTGTTTTTTCCCCATCGTGGGTTTTTGTTTTTTTATTAAAATACCTTTGTTGTTCCCCGTATTGCTGCCTTCGTTTGTGTTCTTCCGTGCTTAAATCCTGACACATACTGCTCTGTTCACATACTGTTTTCTCCTACTACATAGTAGGTGAGTAGATGTATTCAGACGCTATATTAGTTTACGCAAGTAAAAATCTCGCGAGAAATGGTCCACCACCCGGACATTTCTCACCTACTGTTTTATGAATACTGACGATTCAGACATACTATTCGTTCGCCTACTGCTTTCTGCCTAATATAGTAAGGACATATAAACGAGTGAACGAATTCAGACACAGCTTCAGTAACAATGTAATTATGTGCCTTTGATTCCATTTGGGCCATCATATAAGATATTACTCAATGTGAATTTCTTACATCCTTTCTTTCCAAATGTTCTGCCAAAACATACCATACCACGAAAGGTCATGTGACTTTTTAGTACGCCACGTGACTTGTAAATACGACAAAATCCATTGCAGTTTTGTGAAATACGCCTTTATTCTCTTGTCTGAAAAAACACCTCATACGAGCGTGAGAACTATTTTGTGATACATGGAAGTTTTTGAGAAATTGACGTCTTTCCATTGGGCGTATTTTCAATGCGCTTTTTCAATTTGCGCATTTTGAAGGGTAATGGAACCTGGAGTGTTTTTTCCTCAGTTGTTTGATGAGCATTAAAAACCGAGATGTTATTATTCTGATGTAGTCAGTTTTACAAGGGGCACCTATTGTGTAACATGCTACACACAGGACACTAAAGGAATTGTGCGTTTTGATATTATAAACATTTCTCTTCACTCTTTCATCACAGTAGGTTTCACTATACACTAAAGCTTGTTTGCAACCTGCCATAAAACATACATAAAGAAGTATGGCAAGGATGACTTATCGAGAGAAGAATCAAAATACACTTTAATTGCGTAACATCGTTTAAAGGAAACGCTGTCATTCCGCGATATTGTTTTAATCGAAATTTAGAAAACATCACTTAAATTTTGCGCAAATCTGCAATGTAAACCGGGCTACTGTTCTGAATGATTGACTTTGGTAACTTTAAAATGGTTTAATCTATATGGGCTATTTGCACAAGAAGCTTTTTTTTTTAGTCCACAGACTAATTTCCAGTTGTATAACACTGTAGAATTGATTTGGCTTAACGAAGTGCTCAGCAATGTCATATCGCTTATATATTACTTTTTTCCTTTTTATCTAAAAAACACCCATATTTGCCGGCCAAAATTCCTCCTTTCCCCATACAATAGCCGTGTCTCGTTTGAAGCCTGCTACATCATCGAGGCTGTGTCGTTTCGTTAAAGCAGGTAGGGCACTCCATATTCACCCTTCTTATGAGACCAACTTTCACGAGAATTCGGAGGACACATGAGGTGTGTCCTTTCGTTGCTAGAGATAACCCACAATTCTTTGCGTCGGCCAACGTCTGATATTTGAACAAATGGCAGCAGCTGCACATTCAATCAAATTGTTTAAATGTTAACAGTTTGCAATGTGTGTAACATTTATTTTAATCTAAGCAGGCATATGTAGTAAATAGGTGTTACTTTTAAATGTTTTAAAACAGTGAGGCAAAAAATGGCACATGTGTTTAACTCTTTTGGCAAAAGTAATGAACTTTTTACCTCTTAAAGTCACAGTGAAATATAAAAATGAGCATTCTTATTTTTTCATTAAATATTGCAATGTTTATAGTAAATAGCTTATCAATGTGGGTCATTTTATTTTTTAAATTCATGCACCCTCCTAATCTTCCTTTAAAATCAGAAAATACACAAAAAAATGTCCTTCTCAAATGATGTAAATTAGATCCCTTTACTCTCCCCTTCTGCTGTCAGTCTGCTGCAAGTTTCATTTCAAAATCAATGCAACAGCTTTTTTACACATTCAATCAATTTGCAGTGTGGGTAAGGGTTAGGTTTTTATAGCATGGCACGTTTTTATAGCATTGTGAGACACGCAAGCCACTCCCATTAATTTTCTCATTTAAAATACCTTTTCACTCAGCCCATTTAATGTATACAGTGAAAACTATGAAGTGTTATTTTTCATTTGATCACTTTATTTAATTTCTGTACTTGATAACTACTGTTACCAACCTTAACTGCTACTTAACTACCAACCTACTCGTTATTATTGCTCGGATTTGATAATTTGTCCTTTTTTATTTCTGAGAGAATAGTTATTTTTGACAATATTTGACATTTATGCGAAGCTAATAGTTTTATGGTATCATAACTTTTTTTATTTGGATTATATTGGTAAAAAAAACTAAAAACAAATAACTAGACAATTTACTTTATTTAATACTTATTAAGTATTGTGTGACACGCCATCTGTGTATGTTACAAGAACATAAACACTTTGGAAAGAGCGGAATTGGTTTGATTAAGGTGTTTATATGTGCCACATATTTGGCTTCAATTATGCTTATATATTATCTATCTATTATAATAATTACATTATTTAAAGAGAAGGTAACATTAGATCATGAAAAATACATTTTATGCAGTGTGTTATGTTGCCGTGTTTGAAAGTAAGCAGTTTGCCAAGTTGTAAGTCCGAATGTGAATGAATAACAAAGTTATTTGCTTGTAAAAAAGTGAGTCGACTTTGAATCACGCAAACAAAGGTGTCCGAGTCTCTAACCGCCGCATATCTACATCAATAGAAATAGTCCCTGCCTATGTTTTTCTGGGACTGCCGCAGACTTAACTCTCCTCCACTAAACACAGTCGCTCGTTCGTGATGCGTGTGTATCATGTCTAGAACCTGTGTTCTACATTGTGAAACTAAGTAAGGAAGAACTACCAAAGGAAGAACTTCTGAGGAAACAATGGTTACAATTTATTTTTCAAACGACTCCAAAGGAGTTTAACCCCAGGGTTTTACTGTGAGCGCGCCATTTCTCCGAAGAATGCTTCAATAATCTTGGCATGTTCAATGTAGGATATGTTAAATGACTATCCTTGAAAGAGGGGGCAATGAAACGTTATTTGGACCTGTTAGCTCCACCGAATCACAACCTGTAAGTGTGACTATTTATTTTTGTCTGAACTTCAAGAAATATTTGTGTACTCTATGTCTGTGTTTAGCTAATGCATTTAATGCTAATGTTAACATGTACCGTTATTTCTGGGGTATTACAGTTTCTTTATCTAGCTATGAACTCGGCTAATTTAAATGTTCAATCTATTGTCGTCTATCAATTAACTTCTATCGTCTTCAGATGTTTCTTCGTCAGACTCGGGCTCAAACTGGTTAGGTAAATTCCCTGCCATCTCTATCTATACACTATATATAATATCCGACCACCTGTAAACCGTAATCCAGTAATGATGGTAGGTGTTACATTTGCGACACATGATGTACGAGTTAGACCAATCACAACAGATTACACCATCTGACCAATCACATGACACCAGGCTAGCGGTTAGAAGGGGATTATACAGATGAATCGTGGAAAGAATCATTTGAGAGTCAGACAAGAAGTATGGTAAGAATAACTGCCTATTATTGCAAGATTATAGTGTTTTTACACCTTGTATGTCCATAAACCAAGGTAGGACCTTAAAATCCAATGCGACTTACTCTTTAAGTAAAGTATTACATCATGGTGATGTTTAATCGCAATATTTGCTGTTATTTTAACCACATTAAGTGGGTGCATGTAAACAAAGCTTTAAATCCACATTTGATATATTCTGTTCTGCAAAGTTTAGCCACATGTTTCGAAATAAACATAATAGGGAGTCAGTTGTAATTCTGTCTCTAGAAGCCACTCTTCTACTCCATAATGAGAGCAGAGCCTTCCCTGCTGCTTCTGCAATGATCGCAACCAAGAAGTACTAACAGTGTGAATTACAGCAGATTACTAATATAGTAATATATGTGTGAGTGCTAGATATAGACTCTGTCTGTGCTGTAATCAAAAATAACCAGCATACCTTGAAACTGGGTATTCCAGAAGATGTCTGCGAGCGTGGTCTTAAAGAAAAGCTGCTGTGGGAGGATGTATCAGTCAAAGAGCTGTTGGTGTGATATCCTTTGTCCTCAAAGACAGAATTGTCTGATTCATTAACAATGGTGGTTGATTGGGTCAACACACCGGAGCTACGCACACCATCTGCCCGGCAGACGTTGCCACTGTTGGCTTTACTCAACTGTATTTGCGGGCCCATATTTGCAAATTCCTCTTCTCTTAAGTACTCTTCATCAGCATCGCCCGTTTCCATCGCAATAGAAAATATTGCTGACATGTCAGGAATCTGTTTTTTTATTGTTTCTTTGTCTTGACTGGTCTTTGAGAAAGGCAGGTGTGACGTCGCCCCTGATCCCGCCAGGGTGAAAACTTCCTGAATCGGAGTGCTGTTGTCTGTGGTAGACTGTGGAGGACTGCAACGTACCGCTACAGTTTGTCTAGGCAGCGATTGAGGCCATGTTTGTGACTCCAGTGTCTTGTGTTGCTTGGCCCAGTTTGGTGAAATTCCGTCTGTAGTTGTGATTTGTTTAAATAATCGGATACACTTTGGAGTGCTGGTGCTGACGGGGACTTTTCTTTGCATGCTTGCACTGATTGCATGATGCACAGCAGAGTCTGTGTGCAAAGCTGTGCAACTTTGAGCAGGCCGAACGATTTTGTTGTGTAAAGGCAACGTTTGTTTCCCAGTCCTGCTGAGAGTGGGAGCATCAAAGCGGTTAGTGCTTCGAGTCAAGGAGTAAATACCTGTCAAAATGATGTCACTTTTGGGTCCACTTCCAGTGCTGAGCGGGGAGGAAGACAATGGAGAAGAGGAGGATGAGGAGCATGAGGCATGTGGAGGAAGCAGGTGGGTCACTGGTGGACTACTCTCTGTGCCCACTATCTCTCCTGCTAACACGGGTGCCCAGGCATCTGCAGGCAGAGCATGATTTTTGGAAAGACTTTGACCGGCGACTCCATTTTGATCTGTTTTGGAAGCCAGCTTCCGTCTCTTGTTTCCTACCCAAGTCTGAAAAGACAAAACAATATAATTACAAGAGTAATTGGCTGGGTTTCAGCAAAATTTCTCTAAAAACAAGTAATAATTTGCTCAGAGAGTCAGTGGGAACACTATTAATGCAAAAATGAAAGTGTTGAAACAAAAGATGCATTCTATATAAAAGCGTCTTTCGTTGTGAAAAGAAAGCTTCTATGTCTGACCTTCCAAAAGATGAGTTTTGAAAGTTTTAAAGAGCGAAAAAAAGTTTGAGAGGGAAAAAAAAGTTTCAAGGAGAGAAAAAAAAGACAGAAAGAGAGAGAAAGTCTCAGCAAAGTTTAATTTCTTCAGTGTTGTCACATAAAAAAAGATATAATAAAACATTTACTAAAATGGGAGGGGTGTACTCACTTCTGTGAGATACTGTACCCTGTCAAAAGTCATGTTATAGATGTGTCTACCAGCCTCCTGTGACTTCAACATCCACTCAGACAACTCACGGGCTGCCAGTTTCCATGATTTGCTCTCTTCTTTCGATCTCAAGCGAATTCCCACGCAAATCAGTTAACCAGCTCAATCTTATTTACACACGCCTTTGCTCACCTCATCACACTCAGATAACTTCTTTGGAAACCTCAGATCATTGTTTTAGCACTGGGACCGCGCCATCTATCAGTTTCAAACGAGCTCCAAATCCAGCATTACATCCCCTGTTTATATAACATCCATCACTGAAATGCCGTGAACAAACACACCTCAACTTCTCTCACTATCGCTAGAGTAATGTGCTGCAGCTGCAGTCCCAATACGCAGCCAATCTTGACGCAGCGCAGCCAATCTTGATAAGCGGGTCTTCCTATCACTTGTCGGTTGGCGCGTGGGCGGACTATTTCTTTAGTCTTGCCGTGGGGGTGCGTTTCCCGGAGAATTGCCCAATAAAAGGAATAGGATCCCTTTTAAGAAACAGGTAACCAAAAACTTTCGGAAACAAGTTAGAGTGCTGGGGGAATGTATCAAGCACAGAAATACTAAGTCATACGTCCAATTTATTTTCTAACAAGTTGACAAAGTTTAGCATGAGAAGCAAGCATGTTCAACAGTGTAAAGAAGTCAGAATGCATGACAGCATGTTATCCCGCCTTTTATAAAATTGTGGTTCATATAAGTTTATGATTATTCTGAGGATATAACAAATATATGTGCCATACAGGCTAATATTTGATTAGCTTATACTATATGGGCTATGTAACTGGGCTACGTTATATGAAAATATAAGAGAAATAAAATAGAGAGGGACATATTGATAAATGTAACACTTTTATTGATAAATAACATAAAAAATCAACATAGAACCAGCTAGCCAGAGGCTAAGTTACAATCTTTTACGGTGATTGCACTTGGCTTCAGATGCATTTTAGCTGTTTCTGGGTCATAGCTTTGTGATGCCATTTGGTCAGAGGGTGATCCACACTGCAGACGTCTGTTGTGTAGTGCTGTATACCTTTTACTGGTTTGAAGTCTCGCCTACAGAGTGGGACACATGTTGCTAAGCTTCTGACTGCGAAATGACAGAGGTCTTACAATCCGTGTGCCATGGAGCATGCACCAGACCTGTCATCCATTCAGGGTCTTTCCCAACGAGATGCATGCACAATCATTTGATGACCTCGGACAGGTTGAATTAGAAATACATCAAATAAGCAGCAGTTCACACAATTGGAAGCACTACAGTTTATAACTCAGTTTATTATTAATATTTTAGTTTGTTTCCCTGTGATCAGCTTACTGCAAGCATTCTCCAAATGTTACCCTAATATTTTGTATGTATTGTTATCAGAGGTGGAGACTAACGAGTTACATTTACTTGCGTTACTGTATTGAGTAGGTTTTTTGTGTAATTGTATTTTTTTAAGTAGCTTTTAAAATCTGCAAATTTTCGTGTACTTAAGTATGATTTGTGTGATGTATGGTACTTCATTATATTTAAAATCACATCCATTACGGAGTAAAAAATGAAAACGTTGCAAAGAAAAAATCGTAACCCGAAATTACTCCAGTAAATGATGGGCGAGAGACTTTTTATGTCAATACCAGAATAGCGATGGAGACGGAGAAGTAAGACTTCAGTAGTGCACCTGTCCCAGAGGTGAAACCCCATTGAACTCTGATTTCTGAAGACAATGAAGTAAACCCCTATTTAAGCAACCGTTTCAGCTTCAAGACAGGAATATGGACGATGTGCAAACTAGCATCTTATTAAAATCCTTATGTGCAAGAATGTAATGGTAAAGATAAATAATATTTGTATAAATAATGCTTGTACCGTTGTTCCATTGGAAACTACACTGTCCAAAAATATAAACGCAACCCTTTTGTTTTTGCCCCATTTTTCATGAGCTGAACTCAAAGATCTTTTTCTAATTACACAAAAGCCCCTTTTCTCTCAAATATTGTTCACAAATCTGTCTAAATCGGTGTTAGGGAGCACTTCTCCTTTGCAGAGATAATCCATCCACCTCACAGGTGTGGCATATCAAAATGCTGATTAGACAGCATGATTATTGCACAGGTGTGATTTAGGCTGGCCACAATAAATGGCCACTCTAAAATGTTCAGTTTTACTGTATTTTGGGTCGGACCACCATTTGCCTCACGTAGTGTAACACATCTCCTTTGCATAGAGTTGATCAGGTTGTTGATTGTGGCCTGTGGAATGTTGGTTCACTTCTCTTTAATTGCTGTGCGAAGTTGCTGGATATTGGCAGGAACTGGAAAATGCTGTCGTATACGCTGATCCAGAGCATCCCAAACATGCTCAATGGGTGACATGTCTGGTGAGTATGCTGGCCGTGCAAGAACTGGGATGTTATCAGCTTCCAGGAATTGTGTGAAGATCCTAGCAACATGGGGCCATGCATTATCATGCTGCAACATGAGGTGATGGTCGTGGATTAATGCCACAACAATGGGCTCTCAGGATCTCGTCACTATATCTCTTTTATACAATATTGGTCATATTTCTGCTATATGATTCTGTGATATTTCTGGAAAACAAGACACAAAATTCTTTATTTGTTACAGTGCATTTGTAACCTGTTTTAATGAATAAAATTAGACACTATAATGACTATTGTTGGTGTGGCACAAAAAAGGAGCGGTCCCCCCGTGTTTACAAAGTAACTTTTACTTTAACTAAATTAAAAAAAAAACTACTTCTTACTTTTAATTGAGTAGATTTTTTACATGTACTCAAGTACAATTTCATCTAAGTAGTAGTACTTGTATTTGAGTGTAATTTTTTTACTTTTTCCACCACTCAATGTTATATGTTGTATAGTTGAGGACGATGAAAGCATTCATCTTTTACTTGATTCGAGTGATTCAGATAATGAAGCACATACATTTCTGGTAAGCATACACTACAATAGAAATAGATATATCCTCCTTAAACAGCGATCGCATGGGCAAAAGTATATCCACTTTACCATGCTCCTTTCTGTCGGTAAGCTGATCCCCTTTATAGTTTAAAAACAGGGGTAGCTTCCAGCAATGGAAAAACGGGAAAGTCTCGCGAGAGCGAGAAACGGGTCAAACACATCATGAGGCAAACACAGATCATATGGGGACAATAAAAAGGAATCCCAATTGTAGTGGAGTAGGCGGGGCGAGACCGTGGTTCGAGATCGGTGAGTAATGTTAAAGAGCGTCAGCTGTGCGCGCACCGGTCTCGAATCACGTACGAGATCGGGAGCATATAAGAGAACGAGCGACCGGACCATCGAAGAGAGAGGATCGGGCCCGAAAATGTTTTACGTTTGTATTTATGATTGATTGATTATGTTGGATTACATTTTTAAATGTTTGCCGGTTCCCGCCTCCTTCCTTCCCTACTTTGAATCTTGCTACATTGTTGGCGAAACCCGGGAGGAAGGAGAGACATGCTGTCGGAGAGTCCTCGCCGGCGAGTGGCCTCGCGGTGCCGGAGAGTTCGGGCAGCGCGGACGAAGGGTGTCCGCCAGTGGCTGCCCGAAGCGATGGCTCTGCGGAAATGGAAGTGCACAGTGCAGCCACCGCCAAAGCTTTGGTGTGACGGTGATCTTTGCTGCCGCGCTCCTGGGTCGAGGTGGGGTGGCTTTCGTCCGAGCGGGAGAGTTGCCGCCGTCCGCCGGAGGCCGGAGTCTGCGACCGTCCCCCGAGGGGGAGGAGCAGGGGGCGGGAGTGCAGCCACCGCCTGCCAGAGGCCGGAGCCTGCGTCCGTCCGCCCGAGGGGGAGGAGCAGAGGACGGGGATCTCGCCCCGACTCCCCAATAAAGGAGGAACCACCGCCGGCTGCCAGGAAGTGGGCGGTCAAGCTGTCCACCGAAGCCCCAGGGCCACCGCAAGGCATCGCGAACGAGAGTACCCGGCTGGTTGAGGACCGAGCAGCAGCATGTCGGGGAACCGGACTATAATTTTTTTTTTCCTCTCTCCCCTCTGTCCTTCTGGTCGCTCCGAGGGGTGATGGGGTTATGTAGTGGAGTAGGCGGGGCGAGACATTGGTTCGAGACCGGTGAGTAATTGTTAAAGAGCGTCAGCTGTGCGCGCACCGGTCTCGAATCACGTAGGAGATCGGGAGCATATAAGAGAACGAGCGACCGGACCGTCGAAGAGAGAGGACCAGGCCAGAACATGTTTTACGTTTATATTTGTATTTATGTTTTATTCGCCGACCGTCGACCGTGAGGGGCGGCCGGCTGTCATTTAACTTTTGATTATGTTGGTTTAAATGTTTAAATGTTTGCCGGTTCCCGCCTCCTTCCTTCCCTACATTAGAGTTTGTAACATACAGCAATTTATAAATGTCTTCCCATGTGTGGCTACGCCACAAGCTGAAATGACTTGTCAAGCAAAGTTGTACTCACAAATTTAAAGCAACATATTTCAATTTATTATAGCCCTTTGAGTTTGTGGCTGAAGCGGAAGTACTTCCAGAGGAGCACAGTATGGCCTATCTGAACATGCCAGATGAAGAGGAAAATGGAATTGACCAGTCTGTAGAAAAGCCAGAAGCCTTGATGATGAAAATTTTGGCCATGATGATGTTGTTGTGGCAAGCTAGTTTCAAGATTTCAAACAATGCCATCAGAACACTTCTTTTGTGCATTAGACAGTTTATGTGAACAGCTGAAAATGCTCTTTGTGTTGATTTCCTCACTGCCTTTGCAAGCAATATACCAAAGACTTTATTCTCTCTGAGGAAATGGACAATATGTGGTTTGTCCAAAATGTATGGTAATATACATGCAATCAGAAACCTATGAGGTCAAAAAAGATTTACAAAAGGTGTTTAAACCTTGTAGTACATCCCATTCTCCAGACACCCAGAGAACAACTCGACACAGATGAAGAATTGTGGTTCCGCCTTGCTAAGAAATGTGAAGTTTTCAAGCGGGAAAGAGTTTGTCTATCCAATTTGGCCTTACTGTTACAACAGTGTTAGGCAGTCTTTGCAAGAGCTTGTTTAAAGACCTGGACGTCCAGAAAAATGTGAACAATGGCAACTGCGGTAAATACCTGAGGTTGTGTCACGAGATGTATATGATGGACAAGCTGCAGAGTCATTTCCATCAAAGGGTTGGAAGTAGCAGACCGATACCTGCAGAGTTTTTTAAAATGTGTTGAACTTTCTGCACCCCAACATGCAATTACATCTTCATTTGATTGATTCATGTTGGTCCTGTTCATTTGAGAATTTTCATGGAATACTGGGAAAGTTTAATAACAACAACAACATGACAATTGAATTTCAGATAATGAGGAAGGCCCTGCGATGGGTTGGCACTCCATCCAGGGTGTATCCTGCCTTGATGCCCGATGACTCCTGAGATAGGCGCAGGCTCCCCGTGACCCGAGGTAGTTCGGATAAGCGGTAGAAAATGGATGGATGGATGGATAATGAGGAAGTTTCTGCAGAGTCCGCAACTTTGTCTGCCATGGACATATAAATATGGTGGTAAAATTGCCAATATTCTAGAAGGTAAATTGGCTGGGACTTTATGCTTTATTTGAACCATAATGTTTTTGTGTCAGCCAAACAACTTTTGTTAGAAAACTACAGTGGGGGCTTTGTCTTCATTCCGGAAGACAATCTTGGAAGAGGCAGACAGAAAGGAAAATTGCATAACCTGGATTGTCTGTTATGCCAAAACATGCAAAAGAGTAACATATCTTAATGTAACTTAATCCATAGATGGATCTAGAGCAGTAAGCTCTGCATGTGTAAATGCTAAGTGGTGTGGAAACACTAACAGTTTTGAGGAACCCATCCTTGACCCTCTAGCACAGTGGTTTTCAACTCTGGCCCACAAGATCCACTTTCCTGCCGAGTTTAGCCACAACTCTGATAAAACACTTGAAGAGGCAAATCAGTGACTTCAGGAACAGACTTCAGTGTTCGGCTGCCCCAATGTTCCGATTGGGGTGGGCACAGAGCTGGGTCAGTTTGTCTGAGAGAAGGCCAGGCATGATGGTATTAAAGTCCAACCTGGTGTCCACAAATAAGATCCTTGCTTAGTTCCCAGGTCTATCAAGGTGTTGTAGAACATAATGCAGCCCCATGTTGATTGCTTCATCAACAGACCTGTTTGCTCTGTAGGCAAACTGAAGAGGATCCAGCAAGGGTCCAGTTCAGGTAGGCTAGGACCAGTCTCTCAAACAACCAGTCTCTCAAACAACTTCATAACCACAGATGTAAGAGCGATAGGTCTGTGGTCGTTAAGCCCAGTGATTTGGGATTTTTTGTTGGGACTGGAATGATAGTGGAGCGTTTGAAGCAGAGGGGAACTTCGCACAGATCCAGAGATCTGTTGAAGATCTGTGTGAAGATGGGGGCCAGTTGGTTAACGCACACTTTTAAACAGGCAGGTGAAACACTGTCTGAGCCTGGAGCGTTCTTGGTCTTCTGCTTCTTGAAGACCCGATTTACATCCTCTACACCAGCGGTTCATACAAAATATGCAGAGCGGGGTCCGCAAGGACCAGGATTGAGAACCGCTGCTCTACACATACCTCAAGTTCAGGTAGAATGGTAGGAGAAAGGAGGGGGTGGCACATGTGGTAGGTGAATATGTGAAGTGCAGATCAGAGCGGGTGTGGAGTGTGAGTCTGGTCTTTTCAAATCGGCAGCAATCCCATGAAACACATTCATTTCATATTAACAATTTTAAAAGAAAATAAGTGTTCTTTTCTGCTGAACTGAGATTAGCAAATAGCAGCATCAGGTTGTGACTGAACATCCTCTGATAACATTTAAGCTCTTCTTGTAGCTGTTGCAGCTGAAAGAGGGGTTGGCTTATTTTTTCTTTTAGTTCATGTCTTTCTTTTCCATCTTAATGTGTTTCACATGCACCTCTTTAACTATTTTTCCATCAGTGAAGGGCTTGTTATGTTTTCCTAAAATGCACTGTGTTCTTGGTGAACATTCATATGCTCGTTGTTTGGCTGGACGTGAGGGAGGGAGGACCTGTGTAGATCGCTCTTGAGCTTTGAGCTCATTTACTTTCTGTGAACTTACCTCGGACTGCTGCGGGTAAGTTTCTTCAAAGTGTCTATGTCTAGTTCTATAATGCCGTTTAACAACTGCAACATACTCTCAGCAAATTAGACAAACTGGTCTCTTACACGTCAATACAGGAAGAATAGCGTATCTGTCAACCCATTCATCTCAGAAACACGGTTTTCAGCTTCAACTTTTCTAACTTGCCAATGCCATTGTTTTCAATCACTGACAGTTACATCTGTCTGTGTGCCCCTCTCGGCTCTCTTCACTCCACGATGTCTGAAAGTAGCAACAGTGCGCATAGTAACTGTCCATTGCGGCCCTCGATGACCCTGGTATAAGTTTGATTGCATTCGAAAATAGTGTTATATGTTTATTTATTTCCTTATGTCAAAAGGCTTTGTGGTTTTGACGGATGCATCTCGTGGTCCGGATTCGGAACGGAGTCCGCAAGTTGGCATGCCCTGCCCTAAATTTTCTCGACAGGTTAACCAAAACACAAAATCAATTACTACCATGCAATACTGACAGAGCATTATGTATCAGATTTTATAAAGTATTGCACTTGTAGGTCCATACAATGTAAAGACACAGAACCCAAAATGCTTATGATCCAAAAAAATAATGGAATTTCATCAGTATTTGACAATAAAAAAAACATAGGCAAACATTAAATGCAGGGGTTTTCCTGAACTGAAGAAATGTGTTGCAATGCATGACAATTTCAGATGGATACTGAATCACTTTTAAGCTAAGACTCCTACGTAAAAGTTTTTTGAGCTAAATTAAGAGCTTTCTTAGAGGAAGCTTTAAGAATGTGGGTCCAGATTTATAAACGTCTGACAAATCGTCTGACAAAAGCACCATAAAGTTACATTGAATAGCAGATATACACTCCCCTAAAGGATTATTAGGAACACCATACTAATACTGTGCTTGACCCTCTTTCGCCTTCAGAATTGCCTTAATTCTACGTGGCATTGATTCAACAAGTTGCTGAAAGGATGCTTTAGAGATGTTGGCCCATATTGATAGGATAGCATCTTGCAGTTGATGGAGATTTGTGGGATGCACAAAGCTCCCGTTCCACCACATCCCAAAGATGCTCTATTGGGTTGAGATCTGGTGACTGTGGGGGCCATTTTAGTACAGTGAACTCATTGTCATGTTCAAGAAACCAATTTGAAATGATTTGAGCTTTGTGAAGTAGCCATCATAGGATGGTCACATGGTGGTCATAAAGGGATGGACATGGACAGAAACAATGTTCAGGTAGGCCGTGGCATATAGACGATGCCCAATTGGCACTAAGGGGCCTAAAGTGTGCCAAGAAAACTTCCCCCACTCCACTACAACACCACCATAAATGCATTAATAAGAAATTGAACAGGTGTTCCTAATAATCCTTTAGATGAGTGTACGAGGTGATTTCAAGTAGTGATCGCTGGGAGGAGTTAACATCACAAATTGCGAGTGGGAGGAGTGTAGCGATTTTAGCTGCATGTTAAAATAAGGATGAGTTTAACTCACCAAATGATTCTCCACCAGATCTATCAAGATCAAACATATATGAAAAGAGTTATTTAAATCGTCAATTTCAGTCAAGGAATTAGTTTAGCTCAAAGGCAAATATGTATAATAATCGTCATTACACATACATATTTTACAATTCTGATTAGCAATATAGTGATACAAATCCCATATGTATTCGTCCAGCAAATACATCAATGATTTTATACACGAACGTTATCTCATGAGTATAAGTAACGTGACTTTACCAAACAGAATTAAGAGCAGAGGTAGCATAGATCGAAACACAGTTTAAGTGACCAAGTTTGTGAGCGTGAACAAAGAGAACCCATCACAAATGCCTTTATAGGTTTTTATTAAACTCTACTCTACATGGTAAACAAAATTACGACAAACAAATACATGAAACACAAGCGCGCTAGGATGCGCAGAGAGAGAGAGAGAGAGTGAGTGAGAGGGCATGGCCGCGGGGCAGGTAAAACATGTCTGAAAACCAATAAAACCATCTTTAACGAAGAGGTACGCTCTTAACGCAGCTAATCTATATTTAGAAACGGATACTTGCAATCTCGTTGTGGACCAGTATCCGTATGCGCGTGGATGGAAATCTTGAATGGTTTCAGAATGCAGTCCTGTTGAAACGCTGAGTTTGGGTTCTGAGTCCAAAGTTCCATGGCCTAAACGGACTCCCCAGAGGGGAGCCCCAAGTGGGGTTGTCCGTTGGAGTGTCCTTCTCGTCCTCTTTCTTTTCCCTTCCGATTCCAAAAGTCCAACTTCAAACCTGGTTCGGTGATGGTGTTTTAAATGCATACCTGCCCTGCCCCAGATGGTCTGTGGGCCAATGACGTGAAAGTGATAACTGGCCCAGAGAAAGTCCCTTTGTTTCTCATGGCCCCTCATTTGCATGGCTCTGACAGTATGGTCAGTTTGCATTTAATACCTAAACTTAGTTATGGACAAAGTATGATGCATGCTATGTTTTTATAACAAAGCTCATCATACAGGGAATTCAAAGATGTGTTGTTACATATGAAACATGCAAGGCATTGAACTGTGAACGTATGAATACGTCAAATGAACCCTGAATCAAAACTTGCATATCTAACAGTTACAGAATATAAAATAGCATGAGCGGCAACACACAACCTAGACATTTAGATAGATTTACAGAAAGGATAGTTTAAATCACAAAAGTTCCTATTTGTCAGAGAAGTTTCTCTGGTTAGCCTCAGATGTTAAGTTAGAGATGAGACACAGACTTAATCACTTATGCTTTGAAGCCTATGAGTCGTAAACCTCCTACAGGGAAACCAAATGCTTATCACACTATCTTAGAGAGTTTAAACCCTAAAACCAGACCCCATGGAGCTAGGTTTGCTAGGGTCTTTGAAGATGTTATCTTGAAACCAAGACAAAAGGGAGTGAGAGGTTGAATGGCTTGATCCAGACACTACATATCCCCCCTTTCGGAAGAGGAAGTGCGAATGTAAACTTCAGCTGACGATGGATAGTTGGATCATGATGGCGGGATCACTGGAGGTTCCTATTGGTCCACAGGATCTCGACATACAGGCAGAGAATGCTCCCGAGTGGTCAGGCATTGTCTTTAATTGGGTACCTTTCATCTTTTCGATCCTGCTTAGACATCAAGGGAGAGCACCCCTGCACCTGTTTGCTGGTTCTGGCAACAGGTTGGTTAGGGTGTTTTCTGTCTCCCCGGAGATGCACGGCAGCAATCCTTGATGAAACAGCAGGTGGGATGGCATGATTGGCTTCCATGCAAATGCCTGTAGTCCTGTGTCATGGGGAGGGGTGTCGTCTACATATCCCCCCTTTGTCTCACGTAGCTGGGCAAAGTTATGATACCAAATCTTGTTACTCACATCCCTTTCCTCTTGTGAATCTTGCCGGGTGCAGCATGCTCTCTGGCCTTCACATGTTCTGCAGTGATTGCTGGGCAAAGGCTGGTGTCACACTCCGGGGTCTTTCATTGAAGTACTGGTGAGCTGTGTAGGACAAGGTTGGGGTCTCATTGCTGGCCCTGGCGATGTTGTGGTGGTGCCGTCTGAACTCAGGCTGTGGTAAGAGCCATGTTCTGCTGGTGCTTGGCTTACCCCCCTATCGTTCTGGTCACGCTGTCAGTGTAGACCAGTGTTAAGGCAGTGTTTGGCAAGTCCAGCTTTCAGATGGAACTACGTTCAGCAAGGGTAAATCAGGCATGTGGTGAAGCGCAGGTGCCATTTGGTGTGTACATGGCACCGTCTTGAGCGCTCATTTACATGAGTGGGCAGTTCTTTTAACATTTCACGAACCTTGTAGGTGGTGTCCTGTGTAGCCCAGGATGCAGCTAGCTTGGGATGTAATGTCATGTGGATCTGTGAGTGGGGCCACATAGTTGACATTAGTTCTGCATCATTGTCTTTGTGAAGAGAAGCTCTAGCACTGGCAGTTGATGGCAGGTGCGGGGCGTGGTCCATCTCCTTGGAGTGGAAATCCGCTGTCATGTTCTTCATAAAGACATTGTTCAAAATCTTTGGTAACTGTACTCACTTGTACAGTATGCACGCTGCAAAAAGATGACTTATTCAGTAAAAAAGGGGGGTGTGGCTTCCAGAGTGGGCCATGCTCCACGTATTCCATTGAATATCTGTGGTTGAAGGCTTGGTCACACTGTGTGTTGAGCTGAACAGTGACCCCTTTTGGTGAATGCAGGTACAACAGTCTAATTTATTCACCAGAGTACAAAGCTCTGGGCTGTTCTAGTAGATCGTAGAATGTTCTCGCACTTGAGAGGGCCCCCCATGGGGCTGTGAGATCCGCAAGAACGAGGATGTAGCAGGTTCAGCATTGGTTATTCCCTTTCAAGTTCAAGGCACAGGTGTCCTGGGCCATTGCTGTGGTTGAGGGGCATGAGTCCAATGGAAACTGCGCGCACTTGACAGAAGAGGAAATGTCTGAAGCTGGTATTGTTGTGGAGAGCGTGTGAACAGTGTAAAGCTGATGTCTGAGATATCTGCCCATGGTTCCTGTAGGGTGCCATGTTCATCTTGTAGTAGGATTACTGTCTCTGTTGTCGACCAGCAGGTTACAGAGATCTGGACATTTTTCTCAGACGGAGGGCATTCAAGAGGGTTGTTTGTTTCACATACCACTCGTGGTCAAAAAGAGTCTGATTTGGACTTTAAATCCTCCATTCTTGTGGAATCAGCTCCTTTGATGTCCCCAGGATCTCTGCTGTCTCAGACGTAGTTGCACTGTTCTTTTGCTCTCTGGAGAGTTGTCATCCATGGTGTTGAGATGAGTTCCTCGATGACTGTTGGGCCAGAACGGGTCAGTGGCTCCTAGGTTGCCAGCTGGGTTTCCACGGGGCGCCTTCTTTCGAGTTTGACGAAAGTGGTGACATTGTGTTGTCTCAGGGCATCCTGTCTGGTGCTTGGCTGTTCTCGGCAGGCTGTAACATCTGCTGAGTCTCTGCTGAAGATCTGCTACTGTGGTGTACCCTACATAGTCAGTTCTTTGTGATGTGCAGAGATAGGCAGGATTTACACAGTCTTTATGGAGGCGGCGCTATGTTCTCTGTAGTTCCGCAGATATCAGGTGATCGTGGCGGAAGAAGGCTGTAGCGCTTAGGTTATGACTCAAAGTGTGATGCGGATTTCTGAGGGAGAAGAGTTTTGCTTTGAAGTCTTCTTCCCTTTCGGCCTGTTCTGTCGTCTGACGTAGGCTCGGATGCTGGCTGTAGCAGATGTGTTGTAGCTGCTGTAATCCGCTTTGACAGTTTCTGACTGCTGGTCTAGGATGCTTTGGTCCTCTTGGCTGGAGGTGATCCTAAGCAGGTGATCTGTCTCTTGTGGTCACAATGGGCAGTGTTAATGCCTGAGAGTCAATGTTTTGCAGGTAGGCATTTGTTGTGGCCTCCTGCAGTGTTCAGGGTGACAGCATTTAGTGGTGACAGCTGTCATGTTTCTGGCCAGCTTGCTGGGGTCTTTGGGGCCATGCAGCGTGTGTGTGTCTGCAGGTTCTTGTGGATTGTTCCTGCCCCACCCCTCTGTGTTTGCTGGCTAGTAAGGCGTGAACAGTGGGGTTTCACCCTCCCCCCTTTTCGCAGCTTTGGGCTTTTAGCTGGGGGACTCGACAGGAGAGAATCTGTTGCATTCTCCTGTTTGTTCACACTGTAGTCTGCAAGCTAAGTTCAGTTCATTTTGATTCCATTGCTGAGTCATGGCTTGGACTTCAGCATGGACTGCTTGCAGAGGGCCCTAATAGGCCATGGCATTGTGTTGCTGTATGCCGGGCCATTATAGAGAGCTTCTGCATCTTGGAGTTTTCCCACCAGCTCCTCTCAGGCGTCTGCTCCAATAGCTCTCTTTGCTAAGTCTGTGTTGCAAAGGACTCTTGTAGCTTTTCATCTCCTCCTGTAGCTCCTGGTCCTCTTCATCCTCTGTCGTTTTCAGGTCCAGCTGGTCTAGGCAGTTATGCACGTGCTTCTGGCTCCTCCCGGCTACCTTCGTTCTGGTTCTAGTAGGGCGATCTGGTCGAGGGCGTGGTCAGATGATCCTGGCTGTGCACTTCAGATGAGTTCTTGGCTCTCTGAAGTTGTAGCTCTGGTTCAGATCGTGGTCCCTTCGCCGGATTAGGTCGTCCGACCAACTGCTCTCAGCGCAGTTGCCGTGTCCCGATGTTGGTCCCAGGCAGGAGTCCATCGCAGCGCTTTGCCTGGTCTCTAGCTGGACTAGCAGGTGACAGGATTGGATGGTCTGGACATATTGAGACACAGGGGAGAGAGAAAGGCACAAACAGCAAGATGCAAGTCCGTACAGATCTACTGAGCTAAATATGTGGGCTATGTGTTGAATGCTTAACTGAGTTGGTCAGTTAGTGACGCAAAATTAACGCTTATTATCCTAGCCGTGAAGGCGGGGGCGGATAATTGTGTGGGTGAACACAGGAAAATTATGAATAATGTTGCTGAAGAGTGTTACCTATGGGGTCATTCTGTGACTTAAGGCTATTCGATTCATCAACATATTTACCAAGAATTTTACTGATGTTCAGACAGGTTCAGTCTCTGATAAGAAAAACAAAAGTCAGATGAGTTAAGAGAAAGAGAGGTTAGGATAGAGAAGGAGAGATATTTCTTTCTGGTACAGGGGTGAACTTGCTCCACACTAAGGTCTATGACAGGGCGCGTAGTTAGGGGGCGCTATGGAGTCATAATGAAGTCAGTAAAATCATTAAATGAAAAACTGAAATAAAACAATAAGGCAATTGGGAGTTAATCCTAAACACCATAAAGAGTGCAATCTGATTGTTTTGATCAAAGTTTAAATTCAATCAAGTTGGTTTAATTAAAATTTAAGTATTATCAAATACAATTCTAACTGCAAGGGGGAGAAAGTAAGAAACCCTGATTCAAATAAAGAAAAATCAAATCATCAAAACAAAGCGGAATAACATTAATTATTATTATAGTTTGTATATAATAACAAATAATAAATACTCTCAAATACAGTAAACCGTAAAATAGCAGAATAATGAAATCATAAAATCAAACAAAAGAAGAGACCGGCTGAGACTTCACACCTAGCGTTGCCCAAACAAAAGGGAGAAGTGTTAAGACACTTTAAGACAAACTGACCTCTACTGTTAGTAGAAGGTTAAACGTCTTCTGCCGGACTTCCGGTTTCACAACTCTTTGTGGAATTACACTTGCCTTTACGCACAATTTCTATGGCGAAGATGTGTAATCTAATCGCGTGTCTAACAGCTCGTGTCAGTTTACTGAACACGGGTACGTGGCTTTTCAACCTACACAAACAATAAACACACAATTCTACATTATAACTGACTAACGGGATTTCTTCGCCGTCCTGAAAGTTATTTGTGTACTTGGTCGGAATTCTTCGTCGACCGTAACATAAAACAAAAACACATAATACTACACTTTAACTGACTAACGGGATTTCTTCGCCGTCCTGAAAGTTATTTGTGTACTTGGTCGGAATTCTTCGTCGACCGTACATAAAAACAAAAACACACTTGATCAAGATTTTTGTTAAACCCCCCTTTAAATAGTAAAACTGACCCGGAGTTATTTACTAATAAAATCCGCTGGGTTAAGCGAATGGGAGAAACATTGTCAGTCAGCTACACTGATTGTTCACCCCAGGGAGCGCAATAGCTTAGTTCATTAGCACTGGAATACACATCAGTAACACCTATAGCTATGCATTAACAATAAGGCCTTTAGGTAAGATGAGGGAGGAAAATCGCTCGCTCTGTCTTCTTCGCGCTAAAAGAGGATTTCTTCGCTCAATGTAGGCGGTAAAATAATAATACAGTGCGCTATAAAGAGATTTCTTCGTCTTTATGTTGTCACTAAATCTTTTACAGAGTTTGAGGTTTTCTCTGCGAGAAGCTCAAGAGTCTGCCAAGGGTAGGTGGGCGGGTCCACACCTTCATTCATACTTAAAAGTGCCATTTAACAGAGTATTCGGTTTCAATAAACACACATAGAAACACTCATGAATAGTCAATAAGTTCTGCTCACAAAACAAGGTTTAAAACTGTGCCCGCATTCTCCACCAATTTATGTAGCGATTTTAGCTGCATGTTAAAATAAGGATGAGTTTAACTCACCAAATGATTCTCCACCAGATCTATCAAGATCAAACATATATGAAAAGAGTTATTTAAATCGTCAATTTCAGTCAAGGAATTAGTTTAGCTCAAAGGCAAATATGTATAACAATCGTCATTACACATACATATTTTACAATTCTGATTAGCAATATAGTGATACAAATCCCATATGTATTCGTCCAGCAAATACATCAATGATTTTATACACTAACGTTATCTCATGAGTATAAGTAACGTGACTTTACCAAACAGAATTAAGAGCAGAGGTAGCATAGATCGAAACACAGTTTAAGTGACCAAGTTTGTGAGCGTGAACAAAGAGAACCCATCACAAATGCCTTTATTAAACTCTACTCTACATGGTAAACAAAATTACGACAAACAAATACATGAAACACAAGCGCGCTAGGATGCGCAGAGAGAGAGAGAGAGAGAGAGAGTGAGTGAGTGAGAGGGCATGGCCGCGGGGCAGGTAAAACATGTCTGAAAACCAATAAAACCATCTTTAACGAAGAGGTACGCTCTTAACGCAGCTAATCTATATTTAGAAACGGATACTTGCAATCTCGTTGTGGACCAGTATCCGTATGCGCGTGGATGGAAATCTTGAATGGTTTCAGAATGCAGTCCTGTTGAAACGCTGAGTTTGGGTTCTGAGTCCAAAGTTCCATGGCCTAAACGGACTCCCCAGAGGGGAGCCCCAAGTGGGGTTGTCCGTTGGAGTGTCCTTCTCGTCCTCTTTCTTTTCCCTTCCGATTCCAAAAGTCCAACTTCAAACCTGGTTCGGTGATGGTGTTTTAAATGCATACCTGCCCTGCCCCAGATGGTCTGTGGGCCAATGACGTGAAAGTGATAACTGGCCCAGAGAAAGTCCCTTTGTTTCTCATGGCCCCTCATTTGCATGGCTCTGACAGTATGGTCAGTTTGCATTTAATACCTAAACTTAGTTATGGACAAAGTATGATGCATGCTATGTTTTTATAACAAAGCTCATCATACAGGGAATTCAAAGATGTGTTGTTACATATGAAACATGCAAGGCATTGAACTGTGAACGTATGAATACGTCAAATGAACCCTGAATCAAAACTTGCATATCTAACAGTTACAGAATATAAAATAGCATGAGCGGCAACACACAACCTAGACATTTAGATAGATTTACAGAAAGGATAGTTTAAATCACAAAAGTTCCTATTTGTCAGAGAAGTTTCTCTGGTTAGCCTCAGATGTTAAGTTAGAGATGAGACACAGACTTAATCACTTATGCTTTGAAGCCTATGAGTCGTAAACCTCCTACAGGGAAACCAAATGCTTATCACACTATCTTAGAGAGTTTAAACCCTAAAACCAGACCCCATGGAGCTAGGTTTGCTAGGGTCTTTGAAGATGTTATCTTGAAACCAAGACAAAAGGGAGTGAGAGGTTGAATGGCTTGATCCAGACACTACAGGAGCTTAGGCCACAAGTATGCTGGGTTTACACGTAGTGATTGAGGATGACAGGAGCTAGAGACAGTACCCTAAAAAATGTATTGTAGTTTAAAGTTTTGTTTTATCACAATTTGTCAAAATGCATCAAATGAACATACAATAAAACGAAATCCAAAGTTTTTTATGAGCAAAGCACAGTTTAGTCCACAGGAAGTTCAATGCAACATGATGTTACGGCCAGCATGGCATAATATAAGTTTCAACAAATAAACACTCAGCAACGTAAATGTCATAACACTGATATAAAAAATATAAGTACGCCTATTCTTGTATTTTAATTGCAGAAACCACAATTTCTCTAAAGCACTGTGAGCACGGCAGTTTCTATTGATGTTACCAATTATTAAAATTCACAGCCATTCTGACATTTTGTGCTACCATCAGATTGTGCTACCCTCTCGCGAGAGTTAGGTTCTGGGTTGGGGGAGGGGCCAGTCTTTTTTTATACAAATTTCAAAAACACAAAACATAATGCTTCATATTTAAATGTTTTGAATTAAAATGATGCACAATATACAACTCGGTAAATTTAAGAACAAAGCAAGATCAATGGTAATGTTACATTAGCTTTCCAATAATTAACAACAAGTTTAATTGTACATTAAAGTCGGCGGAGACAGTTTTGCGGGCTGTGCCATTGGCTCTGTCCCATTGGCTCATGGGATATAGAAGTATCTCAAGTATCCATCGCTGAGTGCTTCAGAATCTGGGTGAAACCAGTAAGCCATCCGGGAATTTCTCGCCTACTCTTTTATGAACTCTGAGGATTCGGACATACTATAGTGTTTTCTCTTACTACATAGTAGGAAAGTAGCCGTATTCGGATGCAACAATAGTATACGTATGTCCAAATCTCACAAGAAATAGTCCTCCACCCTGGTATTTCTCGCCTTCTTCTTTTTGCCTACTACATAGTAAGGAAGTATGCCATATCGGTTTCAGCCATTGAGATTTGTCCAGCAGGAGGCAGTAACGCATTGTGTATGGGGCATTGTATAGACTGGGAAGAAGCGCAGTGTTTGCTTTTGTGTGCATGTACATTAAGCCATTTCTCCCTGACGAGGATTCCACAAATGCAGCAGACATAAAGAAAATAGTCCTATCCAGTGAACTTATCTTTTGTGATGTCCTAACAGCTAATGTCCGATTCGAAACATAATGACTCATTTGAACAGATTCATTGTGTTGAAACAACTTATATGACAAACACTGAACTCACAAGACCCACTGTCTGAATCAGTCACACAAAACACCTCAGAAAGTGTGCTGAGATCTTTGAACAAGAGTAATTAGTAAGATTTTGTATTTATATGTTTTTTTATTTGACTGTATGGTAAAAATTGCATATATAATCGTTTGTTTAGAGTTGCGGTTAGCAAGCGAATTTAATTGAATTGTATGTGGTGTGCTAGTTTGTATGCCATATACAGATTATATATCAAAATAATTATCAGGTCTAAACAATGAAAATAAGTGGGAAAAAGCTTTTTGCAAAGAGGGTAATAAATATAGCGTGTCCCTCTTTTGTGTCAGATCATTTCACAGCCAATACATAACTCGATAGAGGTCGTAAAACTAAATAACAATTAAAAAAAAAAGATCTTTGCATTTAATTTGTATTTATTGGACTCACAGTTCACGGGTACTTTTAAGTGTGGATGACTTGTCAACACCCACCACCAAAGACCATTTTTGAGGCAGAACAAATAAATTATGAAATAAATCAAAAGGTCTGAAAAGAAATATTGTACTGAATAAAAACAGGCTTACCCTAACCACACTAAAGTCAAGTTTGGTGTCTTGGGCACACTGCAGAATGAGCTGAAAGCAGTTCTTGCTCTGATTGGTCATGCCATTCTCGTAATAACGCTCCAGGATCCGCTGCTGCTCAGCAGTAAACACTGACCGCAAATTCATCTGTTATGTAATATATTGTATCAGCAGTTAATATTGGAAATAACTTGAAAGAACCCATTTTCTCACACAAGTGAACACATCAATACTTGAAAGAAGTCTACTTTGTTTATTTCCAATGTAAGTCAAACTGAACTATAGCCTACTTCTTCATACTCACAGTGTGCATGCTCCTGTCCTCCTGCCATCTTTCCATCCCTCCGGTAGATGTGGTGAGACCCCCAAAATCACAAAAGGTCTGGCTACGGATTAGCTTTCAGCAAAAAGCAGACGAGCACTGTAGTGTCTAAAACGATTGACATTAATGATGAATATTTGACTGCTCTCATCGTCAGTCTTATATATATATATATTAAGGTTTATTAAGGATGTCTCTTAAGTAGTCACACTGACAGCTCCCAGATCTGAAACACAAAAACAGTTCAAAATCATTGTCAGCGTAAATTGTTGAGCTTCTGTCATTTGCAAGACCATTTGACAAAAGGTTCTATCTTAAACACTGCTCTCAAAACTATGGTGACTATGTCTGTATATATGTAGGCAGGATTACAAAACAAATGTTACCGCAAAGCTTTGTTTGATTTTTTGAAGAGACACGTGCAAAAGTACAGTATGAAGTGAACGAGTTAAGAAAATTGGATGTTAAGTGTCAAATCTATATTGCTTCAAAATCACAGTTCTTGTATATACAGTTGCACAGTTAAAATCGTGTATACATGTACACAAATAGTGTGACTGTGACTATAGCTGTGTTTATGTTTAGCTGCAGTGTTGCAAACACGTTCAGTCTCGATCCAGCGCTAATATTATAACATATTTACAAACACTGCTGGTGGAGATAAACAGCGAGTTTATTTATCATAACTCCACATTAAAACATTTTAACATTTAATCAAGTAAAAGACCAGTGAGTTGAAAACAACAACATCTACAATACAGTCCGCCCTCCGCTGCCCATCACAGCATCAAACTTGTCGAAGGACTCAATTTAAACTCAAAGTAAAACGCACGTAAATGCGCGAGACAGGCCGAGGCCACACGCGCGAACCGAATCCACCTCGCGGAACTTTTGATTTTGCATCATTGGTGAAGCAATGATCTGATTTAATGTGATCTGATCATAATCAGACAACTGCTGCTGCCGCCGCTGCTACTATTCTGTACACTACTGTCTGCTGTACTACATGCAAACCGGATAGTTACCTTCGTGTGGAGAAATCAATACACCTCGAATTTCGATGATTTCTAGGCTAGACAATGAAATCAAAACGATCATCAAATCTGATCATCATGGTGATGTCAGCGGTGACAGGAGCCAACAGAGGAGCAGCGTCGTCGCCATGACACGGGCAGCCCCGCCCTCCAGTGGCCGCTGTTTTCATAGATATAAATAACTAGATGCCGCATCACCAAGACCTCATCACATAAACAGAGTTTGGGAATCTCTGGCTGTGTCTCATTTCGTACGGCTGCGTCCTCCAGAGGTCTCATTCGAAGGCTGCTACGTCATCGAGGCTGTCTCGTTTCATAAAATCAGGGAGGATCTTCTTAGACAGGAATTTGGAGGATACACGAGCACTATTCTTCGTTACTAGAGATAACCCACAATTCTTTGTCTGTGATTTGAATAAACAGCAGCAGCTGCACAGTCAATCATATATGTGGTGTTTAAATACTAACAATTTTAGCAGGCATATGTAGTAAATAGATTTACAAGTGTTTAGTGTTTTTCTTTAACGTTTTAAAACAGTAAGTCAAAAGGTGTGTATTTGTTGAACTCTTTTGGCATTGTTTAGGGTAGAAAGTAACCAACTTTTTACATCTTAAATCATGTAGAATTCATTTTACTTCATTTGACAGGTGTGCGAGTTAGTGCTGTAGTACTCGAGGACAGTCTCGTGGGGTTTTTTTATGGTCTCCGACTTGACTTGGACTTGGTCATTGGTCTCGACACATGTTCTGGTCGGTGTCGTCCGAGTCCAGCAATATATATTTTATTTTCTCCTTCAAAACAAAACATTGATAGATCAATATTCTTGTGATCCGAAAATGAAAGATTCGAAAACTGCTGCGGACTCTCGACTCAAGAACGTCATAAGTTCTCTCTTCACACAGCAGTTCAGCTCAGTGTGTGCTGTTGATGTAACTAAATAACTCCGGTATATTGGTTCAAGTCCGCGGGACTGATCAGCGAGCAGCGGCATAATCCAATTTGGTTTTACAAACCATAAAGAATTTATCGACAGTGCACTTAAAAGATAAGAAAATCACAGAAAGGTAAAACAGCGCAGTGCATGGTGTTTATAGAGCAAGCAAGATCATTCTAATGATTGATATCTAATTAATAAATCATTAAATAAATAAATAAATAAATGCAGTCACCCGGTGAGCAAGCCAACACTGCCCTGCTGTGGCGAGGAACCCAAACTCCAATGATTGATTAATGGAGAAAAAAAACCTCGGGAGAAACCAGGCTCAGCCGGGAGGGCCAGATCCCCTCTGATGTGTCAAAGCTGCACTAAGTGACCCCGACCGAAAGCCACCGAGCAAACATCCACGAATAAGAAGGAGAGTCCACCACCCGCTACCCAGGAAGTCTCACTCGCCGAAACCGTGCAGGTCCAACCCGATCCCACTCTGTGATCGCCCCCCCACTCCCCACAAACACCCACCCAGCAACCTCCAATCAGGGCCACTGGTCATGCTAACATGTTGCATCCTTGCTTTGATCTTTAGCATGTCATTCAATCTTTTAATGTACATTACGACTTACTTCATCTATTCTTTTGGCTGAACTGTTACATTATGTTTCATTTTACATTATGCAGCAGCTCGCATTTGCAGATAAGTCGTGCGTGTACATAATAATGCTGACTTTGTGTGTTTTGAGATGAATTGTTGATCAATAGTAAAGGAATGAAAGGTTCTACCAAACATGACTTGTGTTTTTACGAGTCTCATGAGTCTCGAGTCCAAGTAAAATCTAGAGTTTCCATCTCTGGTCCTGGTAGTAAGGAGGATACATCTGACTTCCCTGATGGAGAATAAAACATAGGCCAGCAACTTATCCCACTTTTTTCCATCCTCTTCAATCATTTTAAATCTGCTTAATGGTCTGATTAAACCTCTCAACCAACCCATCTGTTTGTGGAAGGTAAACAGAAGTATGAATCTGACTCACCTTTAACAGCTCTTTCAGGACTTTGGACCTGAAGCAGGTGTCCTGGTCTGTTAGAATGTCCTCTACAATGCCAACGGCTTTTGCTGCTCGTATGGGTATGGCCTCCATATATAGAGTTTAAGCACCAGCAGCTTGATAAGTCATTTCACAAAGCCCCTCCAGTAACTGCTCATCAACCATTTTGATGCTTTTCCAGGCCTATTCAAGGTTAGGGTGTGCCAAAATACCCTAGATGGTGACGTTCCCCCATTTCTGATTGAGGGAACTCAGAGAAGACTTAGTGGAGGGATTCTCTTTAACATCTTCAGGACGGCCATTTATGTCTGCTGGCATAAGTGCCCTTATCATGTGATGATTCCACATCATCCTCTGGAGCCAGTTAAGTGAGAACCCTCCCTCGGTCTATGGTATATCTGGTTATGGACATGAATTGACGCATGGTTGTAAGTGCCTCCCTAGGGGCACTTAGCTCATCTTTTTGTCGGGCATGACTACTCGGCAGAGCCTGTATTGCTACTTCCATTTTCTCTCCTCCCAGTTTTGTTCTGTGGCAACACAAACAGGGACATCAAGTGACTGCATTCTCCACCCCCCGGGGCAACGGTTCTAAAGCAAGGAGAGGTCTAAGCAGCCATAAAACAAAACACAAGAGAGTCAGGATCAGAGTTAACCAAATTTGTCTTATTTAACCACAAACAAAATAATTTAAAATGGAACTTAGGTTCTTTCTGGTTGCAGTAGTCTCTTCTTTTTGGGTACTGTATGTCTAGGCAGCCTTAACAGGAAAGATAGAGAAGACAGGCAAAGACACTAGAATGGGGTTGCCTGGTAAGCTCCTTTTTACCCCTCAGCCTTTCACTCCAAGCCTCGCTGTTCCTCAGTTCCCCGTTCTCCCTGAGTGTGGACCCAGAATAATCCAAACTGAATGACAGAGTTTTATGGTGATTAAACCATCATTGACTACAGCTGTGGGTGGTTCTCAGGTGGTTTGAGGTTGAGCAGGAAGAAGTACTGATGGTTGATGACTATTTCCAACTGTGACCTGCTTCTTTGATCTTGGACCTCTCTGTCCAATCTTGGATTTTCACAGCGTGCACAGCAGAACTGCATCTGACAGGACATTCCACCGTTTCTCAAAAGTACACAAACATGTTTAGAAACATTCAAATGATCAACAAAGTGTTTTCCAGGCACTTTATATAACAGTTATATAAAGCATAACATATATTGCGCATGATTTAAGACAGTTACAAAATAATTACAGAATCATACATTTGAATAAAAACTCTTCTGATATACAATATTTTTACGTGTGTATTGTGATTGTTGTGATATGTTCAGATTGCCGTGTTTACTCTTAACCGCCACCAGTGCTGTGTTTAATACCTTAAACATAATCATATTAAATGAAATAAAACCTGAAACAACTTTTTCATGTACTTGTACTTGTATTCCAACTCAAAGTCTGTCATTCATGCGTCATTAAGAAAAATCTCAAAAACAGTTATTGGCAAATAAGGACAAGTTAAATGACTTGTACTGCATGTCCAACCAAACTGGTTATCAACACAAAACGTTTATCCATTACGTTGTCATGAAGTCTACAGTGCAGGGAAATACACCACAACGTATGTTTAGTATTTAGTTTACACTGACTTCACGTTACAGTAAGGTATTTTGGCTAGCTGGGACAGTCGGTATGTTAAAAATATCTAGACATTGTACACAGAGTTTGAGGCAATTCTTGTAGGTTTGTGTAAAAAATCCTGTCTGACATATTCAGAAGAATTGCAATCGCACATGAAATTCTATTGCTGCAATAACTTTTAAGAAAGATGGATACTTGACAAAAAGCACACAGAGAAAAAATCATGTCAATAATGTTCTTTAATGTCAGTAATATGTACATAACTAGAAAGAAAAATATTTTTAAAACAAATGAAATAAATACAATATAATACAATTTCCACAATGTCTTTAAATATTTTTATGGAATATTTCCCCATTTCTGGAGGAAAAAGATCTTCCCCGTCTAGCCCTATTTATGGTTTCAATCTTATGTACATTCAGTCATCTCTTCAGAATATATAAATATAACTTTATTTCTTTACCTTTTACTCATGTACTTTCTACTCAACAAAAGTCAGAAAATGGTTTCGAGACAAGAGAATGAGACGGAGAAAGAGGAAACGTTTCACAGAAGCAACGACCTCAGTGCAAATGTGCTCATTGATCCACACAAACACAATAGAGGATTTATTTACATAAAGCTATAGAAACATGTACTGTAACACCAAGTACTTTTCTGATTGACATGTTAGACATAAACCAGGTAACACTAGCATGATTCCTCTGACAGGACACTAACTGACTTAAATCAATAATGGGTGAATCTCCTGAAAACAATTATGAAATGTCCGGGTCACATCTTCCCCAAAATCAAAACTGGCACCATTACGATTTCTTGCATTGTAACATTAGTTTATTGACAGCTAGATGTCTTTCTTTTTCTTAGCAGTAGTCCACTGTAATACAACACAGTTGCATCGTCAAAATCAAATCAATGTAAAAAAAAAACATGTTCATAAAATACATCTACAACAATGCAACAAAGCATTCTCATTATTGTAATGCAACAACGTCATTTTTCACAGATATTTCGAAAATTTCAATTCAAGCTCAAATTTCAATCAATTCAACTCTATCTGACCTGTCAATACTGTAATACAATAATGAGTACAATACAGTAATACCATATGATAAGATAAAAAAAGTAATGAGAATGAGGAGGTTAATATACTTAACTGTACCTTGTTTAACACTTCACTTTAACCAAGGCTAAAATATGGCAAACACCTTGTAAGATTCACCCAAACATTCACACAGTTTTATTTAGTGAAGAGGGAAGAACATTCCAACATGCAAAACACTTAAGAGGGACAGAGCTGGTGCGTTTTTACTTTACCAGAGAGACAACAACAACTGTTTGAATTGTTTCCTTACTCCCTGAAGCATTGTGTATAAGGACTCAAGGAATATGGTGATAAATTAAGATGGATGTGGGGCCATCTGAAGGGGGACACAGTGAGCTGGAAATAATTTTGTTCACGTCATATCTGTAGATGTAAGCTTTTTCATGTTTCTGCGCTGAGCAAGACTTGAGGCGGCTACAGGTTCGAGAACTGGCTTACAGGATTTGTAATTCAGTGCAGAGTAAGTGGCCGCCATCGCTCCCTATAGAAGACAATCACACAAAGATTAATCCTGTTAACTCAAAAATAAATCATGTGTGCTGTTATGTGTGATGTACCTTAACTAAATGAGGTGCTTCATGGCGTGTGAGCTGGAAGTGTGGGTTTTGTTCCCGGCAGGCAATCCACATGTGCTTTAGTACTTGTTCTGCTGAGTATCGCTGATGAGGGTCCACATGCAACATATGAGACAACAGATCCTGCAAACAAACCACATAGAGTTTTGTACAGTAGAAAGATGCGGAGCGCTCTGATAGAAAGCTACACCGAACAAGTGTATATGCAACTCGCTCTACAATGCGTATGTTTCAACCAGGTGTCATTTGCAGGCAAATGTGTACTTGGGGCCTGCTCACACATCGTAATCGAACCGTGCCTGGGCTTTTGACACCTAAAGCCTGATTCAGTTGACTAGTGTGAACGCTCCCAACCCCGCCCTGGCCCAAAACGCAATGCGTGATCCAGTCTGGTGTACAGTCCTGGGCTAGAATCTGTCAGACAGCACACCCATATTAAGTTCTCTTTCGTGCATGAGTAAAACCACACAAGAGTTTGACAGAAAGCCCGTTTTGTCTAGCATTTTCGTAAGCACAGACTTCAACATGTTAAATAAAATCTTAAAGGAACGCAAGAGTTGTGAAAGGGCAGTGGCATCTGGATAAAGAGACAACTCTTAAAGGGGCCGCATTCTTAAACCTCCTGCTGTGACTCATGTCACTAATGTTCATCAAAGAGCAAAAGAAAAGAGGAATTCAATGTGTTTTGTAGCATTAATGAGAAAGACCGTTTAAGTGTTTGAGAACTTCAATTCGATTTCTGTATACATCCTATCTGTCAGATTTTTCTTGTGTACTCTCACTTATACAAAACAAGTTTTTTTTTTTGTGACTGGAAGCACCGGCTCACACAGCCATGCGCTTTCTGCTGGAAAGGGGGTGGAGACCAGCAGCTCATTTGCATTTAAAGAGACACACACCAAAACAGCCCATTTTTCCTCAAAGACAAAATTAGACATGTAGGCCAAAGTATAATAAAATATCCATGGTGTATTTTGAGCTGAAACTTCACAGACACATTCTGTGGACTCCTTAGAGTTCTAATACATTTTGTAAAAGGGCTAGATTTGGGGCCCTTTAATACTAGATGTTTTTATAGTAAATTGTTAATGGAGCATGTAGAGTTACTTGTCAAGTAACACAAAGTGATCCTTGACTGTTGTGGGTTTATTTTCATCGCCCAGCTTTAAACATGTTCTTCTCAAAATTCTGTTTCTGAAAATCATAGCGATCGGCCGACTTCAGATAACCATTACCTTTGGAAAGGGCTTGAACCCAGTTTACATATGGTCTCAAAATCTGTAATTTGTTAAATTTCACCACATGTTGGGTTTTCCCAGATCACATCACATATTTTAAGTTACACCTGTAAGATCGGACTCTCTGTCGCCATCTCAGTTTGAAACATAAGTTAAATGCAGTAATTTTCTTAACATGGGATGTGCTTTGGCACTGCTTCTCTGTGTGGATGAATCCAAGCTCTGTATTCACAGCCGAAGAGCGTATCTGTACAATAACATGACTCCGTAACATATGACTGTTACTATACAAGATGTCACACTAAACGCAAAAACACACAAAAAACATTACTTATAATTAAATGTAGCTTGTTGGGTATCTTGTCACGCCTGGTGTAGCCAAAGATTGCTACATTCTACAAGTCATATAAAATGTCACCTGAACACATAACTCCATCTGGCGCTTTTGTTCACTTTTGACTAAGGTCGCTTTCACATTTGAAGTGTAGTTCGGAACGGGCGCGGTTCGAACTACAGGTGCCACCTGGCTACAGAACCCGAGACTACCTGAAGGAGGCGGTCTGAGTTCGGTGGCTCTCGAACTGTGGCGGGGTCTCATGAATATGAAAGCAACACGGATCCGGTTGCGCACTGGATGAGGAAGTAACGTGACCTGCGCATGCGTTTACGCCAATTACCATGTTTTCCCTTCAATAAAACACAGAGAGCAGACTACATTGTATTTCAGCATTGCGAGTGGAATCTGTGCGGCAGGTCAATCGTAATCCACGGTCTCCTCAAAATGGTCTGTTTGCACTCAGCAGAAAGCCGTCTTCATGCAATGCGCATACAGTAAACCCAAATGTCATTTACTCTGCTGCGCATAATATTGATCCGTATTCTGTTTTCTTTCATGCGCAGTGCACATTTTTGATGACGTAATACGAACACAAACGCACCAGGGCTAGACAGAATCAAGTGGAGTCTGAAACTAAAACAACGCTACAATCGCACTCAAGCTCGGACTGCAGCAAACAAGACCAATCTGAAAACGCCCTACATGTAGGGAAGACTTGTTGAGTGATGAAGTCTTATAAGAAAGTTGGTATCAAATGGACCTTTTAGATACCCCTGGAGAGATGTTGGTCAAAAACCTTTGGAGAAGTGCAAGGTAATAGACTCTAATGGAGCCAACTCTTTGTGATCTGGTCTACCCCACAGAAGTTTGAACATCTTTGGTAAAAGGGGATGTTTTAAAGTCAACATCAACATTTTATTAATTTGGTGCTATTTATTAATTTAGCTTTCCTGTAGCTCAGGTAGGTGGTGGGTTCGATCCCAGGGGATTGCACATACTTAGAAACAAATGTATAGGAAAATGCAATTAATAAAAGCGTCTGCCAAATGCATATATATAAATGTACACTATAACTAGGTCTGCCATCAGAAACAGAAACACATCTATATACATATGATACATAAACCGTTCTGTGCAAGATTTTTGAGATGTCATCTTGATATTACTTTATGACCAACAAGATCATGACGTAGCATAGCTATGAGGTCAGGGCTAAGCATTGGCAAATATTATTTTCTTCTGTTACCTTTGAGGAGTCTGAAACGGAATCCCAGTTTCCTCCAGCAAGGGAGAATTTTCCACTGCCTATGCGTAATAGGATCTCTTCCGGGGTGTCATTGGGTCCATTGGCAAAAGGGGTGTAACTATACGCAAGTTGAGTTAAGCAAAACATTT
Source organism: Triplophysa bombifrons (assembly GCA_029783895.1). Taxonomy (NCBI): domain Eukaryota; kingdom Metazoa; phylum Chordata; class Actinopteri; order Cypriniformes; family Nemacheilidae; genus Triplophysa; species Triplophysa bombifrons. The sequence continues at coordinate 19,658,276 of CM056464.1, forward strand.
TTTACTCTCATTCAATCAACCAACCAACCAATAAGCCTTAATTAACATTAAGGTCACACTAACCCTGCCAGCATGGTGTACAGCAGAACCCCAAGACTCCAGATATCACAGGCAGCATCATACCCCTGACGCATCAGTACCTACAAAACAGCATAGACAACAAAGAATAGACAGTGAGTTCAACACTAATAACTAACATTCATATATAATGGGGTACAAATTAGGACAGTCGATTCCTTACCTCAGGAGCAACAAAGTTGGCGGTGTAACAGGGTGTCAGCAGCAGCCCATTGTCTCCTCTCAGCTGCTTGGCAAACCCAAAGTCACAGATGCGTATAGAATCCGGATTGCCCGAATCATCCATGTAGAGAATGTTGCTGGGCTTTAGATCTCTGTGCACCACCTGTATCAGGTCAGGTGTATCATTAAGGATCAATCAACATCCCAACAATGCCCACCAAGACATCAACATATCGTGAACGATGACATGGATGACGTTCATGTTACCTGCATCTGCTTTTTGAACTCTTAAAGAAATGGCACTTGAGGACATGCATTTATAAATCATCAAGGACCATGGTTTCAAATATTTTCTTTACCGTTCTACATTTTGGATGGCCTGAGAGTTAGTAAACTAATAGCAAACGTCATTCTTTAATGAGCTTACCCTTTAAACACTGCCATGTCCTGTTGTTCTTTTAAGTAAACTGCTCATTCATTGGACTAGAAAGATTTTTGTAAATAGAAGCAATATTCCAATAAATCTTACATAAACTTATTATTCCTGACTTGGGTCATTTCAGCCAAGCACCACATTACAAAGAGGCTGTTTACACCTGGTCACTTCATGCGTTTTCTCAGATCGGATAGCTAAAGAGACCAGGTGTAAGTGGCCTCCGAAACGCATTCGAGACGGATTTAAATCCGATCGCTCAAACCACTTCAGGAGGTGGTCTGGGATGCATACCTGTCAAAACTCAACAAGTCTAAATGCATTTGGTTGTTGAAAACCACATACGTCAACCCTTTACGCCTCCCAAACGGATGTATGTGACTCGCTTTACCCGGCGTGTTATACCCGCTACCGGTAGTGATACCACAGAGCCCCAGTGATGCGCTTATCGACAGGTATAGGCTGACGCAGATGAATTTGCCGCCTCGTTAATTTGTTTTGCAGGCTCACACACACAAAATCGAAGGTCCGGCACCCCATTCGGAAACTGGATAGCCAGTCTTGTTCCGTAAAGGACAATGAAAATGGGGCACAAATGAAATGCTGCTTTTTGTTGCGTAGGCATTGCAGCAAGCTTCTTTTTTTTTGGACTGCATTCGCAAACCAAGATAGAGAAGAATACCAGTGGCTGCCATTTCAGTTCAGCGGATGTGTGTTTGCAGAACATAAGATGGGATTCATATCCGTGCAGCTCAAACGCATTCATGTTGCCATGTGTAAATAGATATTTTGTAACAAATCGGATAGCTATCAGATCAGAGAAAACACATGAAGTGACCAGGTGTAAATAGCCTCAAAGTGATGGTATGGTCAGCTCATTACTTATTTAAACTCATAATCTTTTACATCAAAATGTGGAGTGTCGTCTTTTATCAGTATGTATGTTCCCTGGGATCTAACCCACAACTTTTGAGATGCTAGTGCGATGCTTTACCAATGAACTACACGCGGATAAGGAGAACATTACTGATTCACCCCCCAAACACTTACTTTGTATAAAAAATGTTTTGTAAAAGGTATACCAATATAGTACATCTTCAGTTATATCATATACTGTAGGTGAATGGTCACACACTATGCATAATAACTGACAACCCTAAAGCCAACAAATGAATGTGTACTTCAGACTTCAGAAACATGATCTGTACACACAATTCTCTTGCGATCTTGTTAGCTTCAGCAGTCTGTGGCCAAAACAGAGAGCCTCAAGAAGAGCTTTTTCCCCTAAGCCATTAGACTCTTTAAAAGGAAAACATCCGGCACTTAAAGGACTCAGACAGTTTAATGTCATTCATCAGATCATTGAACTTGCACTTTGCCACTATACTCATATAACTGTAACATATATTTGCACAATTCTGCTTCCTTTGCAGTGCTGGGAGTAACGCATTACAAAAGTAACGATATCACAGTAATATATTTGTTTTTTCTGTGAATCAGTCATATAACGCATTACTAATAAAATGTTGGTAATATTAAACTCCTTACAATCTCAGTAACATTTAACAACAACGCATTTTTACCCAATCTTTTTTAAAATTATTTACCAACAGCAGTTTGCAAGACATTCAATAATGTCTTGTAATGAGGTACATTATTGAAGTAATGAGGTTGCGTTTTACAATGTCATTGGCTATGTGTTACATTATAGTGGGCTTTATCTCTATCATAATTAACCAGACCTTGATCGTTTGTCTACTTTTGCAATTCTGACAGTGATTATTACTTATAATGCACCATGAGCCCTCACTGAGGAACAGAAAGGTGTCCTATGTGCTTATGGAGCCGACCACGACTTATTCTCCACGTTTACCGGGAGCCAATGAAGATAAGTGGAAAATATGATTGCTACTCGCCCCATGTGAAGAGCTCACGCAACAAATCAGCTCATCAATGAAAATCAATAAATTATGATAATAGTATTTATATATGAAATAAGGACTACACAAAGATGCGTAAAAATAAATACATACATTTAGATATAACAAAAGTTGACTCTCATTTCCCTGTATTTTAAAGTAAAATGTTGTTGTCCGGTCAAGGGGTACTAGGCTTGAAAAAATCATAAAAAGGGGTACTTAAGCCAACAAAAGTTTGAGAGCCACTGCTCTAAACAATTGAAAAGGAGCTATTACTGAAACGAATAGTGTTGTAGTGTAATTCCTTTGTGTTGGCTGGTATTTGCTTAAAATTCGGTTAGTTTGCTTTAAAAATAAGCAGTTGAGAGAGTTAACAATAAGACTACAGGAAAAAGCACATTATTTTGAAGTATGCAAGGCTGACTGCTCAAAACAAGAGCAAAGCATAACCTTCAAAATGAATTAAATAACAGAAAGTTTCTTATTCTATATTTTCTTTTTTCTTTCTCTTATCATCTTTCTGTTCTGTTACTTATTTTTGTTTCTAAAATGGAGCAAATATAAACCAATAACCAAAGTATTTCTGATTCTGATTTTTGGTATTGTCATGGTTCCACTACCATTTCATGTTTTATTCTTGTCTCTAGTGGAGCCATGGCATTGCCTGATGGTTTTATGTGGGAAAGACATAGTTCTTTCTCGTGTCTCGTCTTTGGCCCCGCCCCTCTTCTCCTCAGCTTTCCCTGAGTGCTAATCCCCAGCACCTGTTCCTCGTTATGACCCTGTGTTTGTTCCCCTATAAAGAGTCCTCATGTTTCATTGTCCTGTGCTCGTGCATTGTAAATTGTTTGCTGTACACGTATGCTGTTCATATGCTTCATGCCCTCGTCTTGCCTTGTTCCTGTCTCCCTTGTCTAGTAAGTGTTAGTTTAGTGTTTGTATCATGTGTTTGTTTTATAGTCTAGTAAGTCAGTGTTTGTTGTTAAAGTTATATATATTCCAGTCCTGTTTTCCCCCTCGTGGGTTTTTGTTTTGCCTGTTTTGTTAGTGTTTATATGTTCATTAAAGATCAGTGTTACATCTACCGTCTGTGTCTGCCTGCAATTGGGTTCCCACGCCATGTCTCCACCCTTGTCTATTCATGACAGGTATATTCACAGTCAATTCAAATAAATTAATTCATGTTTTTTTCTTGTTAATAAAAAGGTACAAAGACCCTTGAGACACACTCAAGCCCCAGCAAGCGAGTCCGAAACCCCAGAGAAATTACCATGAATTGGCTCCTTGCATGTTATGCATGCCGAATTGTTGGATGGAGACTGGGACATGGTGGCAGTAACCTCAGAAGCTCAGCATCATTGCAGTTGAACCTCTACCTATTAGAGCCAGTTATCCCAAAGAGGGACAGCACTAATAAAGAGTTATGCAAAACATTGAAAATGTTTTTTAATCTCAGTAAATTACTGTGGTAAGTAGACATTTTGTCAATCTAGGAAAATACTGTACTGTGGTGAACATTAGGCAGTTTAATTCATAATACATAATATGTGGTGAAAACTGTATCAAAACCTCCCACAAATACACTTAAAGATCCACATTCACACACTGTAATTCACAAATGCACAAAAGCGATCCAGACTCACGAACTGTAATTCACAAGTCCATGCAAGATATCCACACTCATGGACAACAATCTACAAATGCTGGCAGAAAAACCATCCGCACACTACAATACACAAATGCAGGCAAGAAATACACAAACACACTCACGCACACATTAATCCACAAATGCGCGGCAGAGATCCACACGCGGTCTATTTACAAATGCACTCATCCTAAAGCATACATGTACAATTCACAAATATACTTTGTACTGTAACTGTAATTTCATGGGCAAAAATCACATGCCCTTTGTATTCTGATTTATGAACGTGTGTGACGCTTTGTAGCAGTGAATTCTTTTAAGACTGTTATACAGCAGCTATGATTCACAAATGGACAGAAGGAGATCTGTGTCCTCAATGGTGACATCACCTTTGATATAGCATCCTCCTCCTCAAGAGGGCACTCACGCCTTAGTATTGTCGCTGCTCATGTCAATGAGTTAACAAATATTGACACTTAATGGATCAATTAATATAACTTCAATATATTTCATATATTATTAATAACACTTTACATTATTTTATTAACAAGCTGTTTCAAACTAAAAACATGTTTTTTTATACTGCCAAACAGGATTTTTTTTCAACGCTTTATGCATGATGGGGAGCAGTGAAGAATATGAATAGAGGAACGGAGGTCAGATGTTTCACTGGGTCTGTCGGGTAGGCATCCTCTGTTTTGTTTTGGGGGATATTTAATTATAGAAATGCATAGCATATTTCACTGTTTCATGATATTTCATGTTTGTCCAGCTGTGCACACTTTTTTTATTTTAAACGCACTCTTGTACAGCTAGTAAGACACTCTGTGGTGTAACTTCCGTGTATAATTAGCGACAAACAGCTTTACCCATAAACATAATGGCAACACAACACTACTTTAACTTTACACCTTGCCTTACGCAGTAAATTAAGCAATAATTTAAGAAACCTAAATTCGGAAATAGGCTATGCAAGAATGCGCTTTTATACTGAACTCACGTAGATAGAAGGAGGGAAAGAGATTGCATTTAAAAATGTCTTTCACCTATTATGAATCAATGTTGCAGTTACTTCGTAAGAATCAGAGTCCACTGGCCCACAATTTATTTTGTAACAGTAAACTGGCTTTCTTCTACTTTTTAGTATGTTTGATACGTTGAGATTTACATTCTCACCTTCATAACTCTGGAGAAGTGCTGCTCCACTGCAGTTATAATGTTGCTCCTGCCTGAGGATACACGCTGTGATCAGGCTGCTCAAATGCGGATCTGACTACTGGCAGACATGCGTCTCTATCAGAATATTAGCCTGATGCGATTTTGAGCAGAAGTGACACCCTCAGTAAACCTAATCAAAACATTTTTGTACATTACATTAGTACCCAAATTGTGACTGTAAGGTCAGCATTGGGGTGGCAAAAGAGGTGGCAACTTTTAGGGGGGGCAGCTGCAACCCGGTGCCACCCTGGGGGTCACGCCACTGCCCTCCATTCGTACATTTATAAATTATTGTATTGTATTGGTCAGTCTTTAGATGACAGTATGTGGCTTGTTCTAATAATTTCCCACTTTGACAAGCGTTCGTGCCAGAAATATACAATGTCGTCACGTCTATATTCACGTACAGGAACATATTTTGCAAAAGAAAAGTTTATACCACAGCCTCCCCTGCTTATCATTATGCTTTCAAACTGTCAAATGAAACTTTAGGAAGCGTAATGGTCAAGCCCATTAAAGTCCTCACGTGAATGATTCATTTAAATGCCAACAAGAGATCATAAAACAATGAACCGTTAACGGTTTTTACATGGTGGTTTCAGATGTATGTGTGATACATATTTTGGACACAATCATGTAAATGTAGCATAGTCTCACCCCCTGGCAATGCAGGTAGTCCACAGTTTTGGTGATGGTGTACAGTACAGCACTGGCTTCTCGCTCCGAAAAGAATTTCTGCCTGAGAATCTTATCCAGCAGTTCACCACCCTTCATTAGCTCCGTCACCAGATACACAAATCGGCCTTCATCATACACCTGAGTGACACACACAGACAGGATTGTTTCACTTTAGTACGGACATCTCATATACTTTCACAGCAGGCTAATGGCATTTATCATTATTTTACCCTCCACCCCGGACCTAACCCTCATACAGATCTGACTTCTGTTCATATGTGGCGTACAGATTGAAATGCCCTTGCGGATGCTTTTATACAGTGAGGACAAGACGTAAATTAAAGACTCAACCGCAAGTCATTGAGAAACTGAGAGCATAAGAATCGCACAATATATTGTCCACCCCTAAATGATCTGCAGCATCCGGGTTAGCATGCGCTATTATTTTTGAGTTAAAATGTTAAATGTTAAAATTTAGAATACATATTTCTTAAAGACATCAGTAGTAGTACTGACATCAGTGTTACAGGTTTTCAATCATAAAATAATGGCATTAAACTATAAAAAAACTGTCTTTATGTTGTTTCTACATTAATTTGGAGATTAAATGTGAAATTATTAGCATCTAAAAGTATATCTTAAAACATTAATGTAATGTGGAATTTATGGTGATTAATTTCCCAAAAAATTGTGATTAATTAATAATAAAATATGTTGATTGGCAGCACTATTAGGTATATATAATATATTAATTTCATTCTACGAATTTATTGTATTCTATATGAATATTCTTAAAGGAGTAGTTCACTTCAAAATGTGCCCACGTTGAATTTCCATAGACTGAATAAAAATGACTATGGAAAGCGCATGGGGCAAATTTTGAAGTGAACTACTCATTTAATCTTATGTTGGATGCTGTATTTGTATTGTCTTCACAAGTAGATATGAGTTTCCAATGGTCTCATTCTCAAGGTTTTAAATAACGGCACAAGACAATGTTGTGAAGCAGTAATTTTCCACTATCTTTGCATGGTATAGCACATGGCCGTCGGAGGCACAAAGAATGGGAGCGAGTCCTCCCCCAAAAATGAGAGTGCAAAAAATGACGCCACTTTGCCAGCAGCTTCGGTGGTGTGGCGAGTGAGACGCGTGACAAGCAGTCTCGACACTATCAATGCAACATCTACATTTTCAAATCACATATCAGTCATACAGGCATTTCCTTTCAACAAAATGAGAAAATATTAGGTGAAAATAACAGGTGTTTAATAACGTTCCAGACAGGACAGTTCTTGAATACATTGAAAATACAACAGTTTATTAATTTATTAAAAATAATAAATATATAATATTTTATATTACAACCCAGTATGTCGAAGTCAAAGTTTTAATCTGCAATGCTGCAAGAGGGCATTTTCACTTACATCTTTTAGCGTGATGATGTTGGGATGTTGTCCATACCGCATCAGGATCTCAATCTCCTCTGATGGGTCTCGTTTACTTTTGTCAATTATCTACTTAACACAGACACAATGAAACTGTTATCCCAAACAGGCTAAACTTCCAGCCTGAGCATTTGTTGAGCTGTCCAAGCTCATGAGAATACTGAATAAAATGCGTAGTAATACAAGTCAGGCCGTATTCTCAAAAGAATTGACTGCTGCAAGATGGTGGGCCTCACCTTCACAGCAAACTCCATGGCAGTGACTCTGTGTATGCAGCGCTTGCAAATAGAGTAAGAACCCACACCAATATCTTCCTTTAGCTCATACATGTCCGAGAACTGAGCGGAGTTACTGTGCATCTAACACAGCAAACGGAGCAATGATTTCACTACATCTCACTGATAATGTAGTGCAAAACTTTTGAAAGGCATTTTATTTAGTAGTAAACTAAAATGTTAACAAATTGGAAACGGTTAGTGGTTCACCTGCACTATTGGGTGGATGTTGACAAGGGGAACACTTCTGCTTTCCTCCAATGAGACAGGAGCTACAAAACTGAAGCCTTTGAATAGCTGGTGAGCATTCGCGCTGGGGGGAATACCAGGGGAGTCTGTCCACACAAAATACAGTCAGTGAGAAAACTAATTTATGGACACAAATGATCAGATATTTTCTTAAGTCCGAAGGGATAAGTCACAAATAACATCTGTAACCCACACTACCTTTGGGAGTTTTGGCTGTGAATTCTGGGTCAAAGCAGAACGTGTCATCTGGTTTTCCTGAAGCAGGTCTGAATGGTGGATTAAGTTCTCCTCGGTACAATTTCTGAATAAAAAAGCCACAATTAACACAAGCCTCTCAAATAAAATGTGCATCAAGGGTTAAGGGACACAGTTGAATAGTAGGTGGCGTTTTATAGGGTGCAAACCTCATTTTAATAGAACAGGTTGCACCTGACACAGGTGAGAATAGTATGAGCAATAGCTCACTAGCGCTTGATCTATACATATAAGTAGAGAAAACGTTTATTATAAGTCTATGTCAAATGTGAATGTTTGGGTGGGACATGAATATGTGCTCAGTGGGTTTGAAAATATCATGGATTTGGTAATTGTAATTCTTAAGCCAGAGATGAATTTAAAATCGATTACTGGTCGTGTGTTGACTGTTAACAGGCAGGACAAAGAATACGGTCAAAAGATCAGATCTGTGAATTAAGCCCTGCAGTCTTTGTAACGACATGTTGTGAAAATTTGTGTAAAGAGTACAAGGGAGAGGACTATCCTAATAAAAGCAATGTGAATTGGCAGAAGTTAATCAAATACCAGCAGTCTCCCACTGAGCAAGTCAACACAGCAATGGTGGCAAGGAAACAAAACACCAATGATGTATAAATGGGAGAAAAAAAAAACATTCATAGCCAGGAGTGCTGCAGTCAGTGACTTCTGAATAATAGTTACTGAGTAAAGGTCTTTGCACATACAGTCCGAAATGTTCGTATGCATTTATTTGTGTTTGGCGCTCGTTTGTACGGTGTCTCTGAATTGTCAAAACACCTCTCAAAATGCGTGCTACGGATGCGAAAGACGCAGAAAATCAAACCCAATCCGAATCTTTTTATGATGGACGAAAATATGGGAGACCGTGTGTAAATGTGATTGACACTAGTGAGGTTGTATTTATTTTTTAAGGTGCGGAAATTTCGGACTCAAATTTCGGACTTAATGTGCAATAGGCTTAAATGTTAATGTGTATCCGGGAGTAAATAAAGTACATTTTCATGATCAACAGGGAGAGCTTATTAGTAATGATTTATTCAATTTGTTTTAAACAGTAAGGTATGATTTGGTTGAATGTAATTTTGTGACTAATATCAGACAACGGAGGAATGTTTAGGCAGGGAGAATTTTAGAGGCATAATGTGCAGCTATAACTTCAAATTACTAAAAAAAAGAAATATATACTAAGTATTCTACTACTGTTTAGTCTTAAAATAATGACAAGTAGTAAATCTTTGCTCCTGGTTAGTGATGGTGGGAATGTCCAGAGCTGGGCAGGGATGATCAGTCAGTCCACGGGCTCTCACAGACGGGGACACGAGGTGTTCAAACTTGAATTGGGAAATTCCAGGACGTTTGCAACCTTGTTACCGCTTGCACAAATGTACATTACATCAATAAAAATGTTTTGCTAGAAAAGAATTTTTCTGTGAGTACTATATGTTTAATTTTGACGTTTTTTGTCTTTCTTTTTTTTCCATCTTACTTTTTAGTTGTATTGTTATGTGTCTGCTGTTGTACAGGGATGTCTGCACTGGAAGCTTGAAGTGCATAATAAATGTCTGTGAACGCCTTTTCTTATGATGATAAAACCAAGAATGTGTGTTTTGAATTCAGGGTCATTTCAAAGAAAATCTGTAATGGTGGCAGAGTGAACAAAAGGCTCTCTCCGCAGAACGGGGTTCTTTCCCTGTCAATGGGATGCTGCTGGCTTTTGAGATGCTTCTGCTGCGGTCATAAGACAAATACAGCTTGAGTCGGCATATTGCCTGGCCACTTGCCTCAAACATAAATTCAGGTGACAGAAAATGAGGCATGGGTACTTGGCTAAGTGCATTTTTGCATATGTAATAATAGGAATAATAATGTTAATGGGAATGTTATTGATTCTTACATTCCAGTCTATGGTGGAAAAAAAGGCATGACGTTTAATCTCTTCCACTCGATCAGGACCTGCCCCTGTGACAAACCAAGAAAGCAAAGCCTTTTAATAACAGGGGTTAATCCACAACAACAGTTTGTTTCTATTCACTTCTCTAAACTATAGCCTGGTGTTTCGAATTATGTGAAGAGGAACACAGTTGACTTACCTAAACGATTCGTCGGATTTCTTTTGAAGAGCATTCGTAAAAGACTTTGTGCTTCCAAACTTAAAAACTGTGGCATTCCCAGCTTTGCTCTATCGATGAACAGCCAAGAACAAAAATAAATGACTGTTATAATATTTTATTGTATAATATTTATTTAGACACCAAGATCGTTAACTCTTTCCCTGCCAGAGACTCCAACAAAGAAAAACATTTAGTGTATGACTTTATGAACATACAATATATCAAAGACAAAATGGAGCCTCTGCCTGTAGCTTTATAAAAAAACATCTTAAAATATAGCTGCAGCCAGCGATAAAGGGCCAAGCGCAGCGGCGAATCTAAGCAGCACAGAGCAGTGAGGGCAAAAAACGACAGAAACAGAACATATGACAAAAACAGACAGGTTAAGAAGAATAGGTGAGATTGAAATCAAAACATAAAATTTATACATAAATGTTTCAAACACGCCACCCAGGATTTGAAGAGTCTCGAGGTATTAACGGGTCCAAAAAATGTTACCCGTACCCAAAGTGACCCGTGACTGTGCTACATAGAACTGTCTCAGACCGTCTAATATTTGAAAGTTGTACCCGAACTCGTGGAGACCTGAGAAATGCCATACCCGGACCCGATGCAGACCCAAACATTATTTTAAAGCTGGACCCGAACACAGCCGGAAAGGCACAGACACGACTGAATATTTGTCATTTTGAACTACAATAACGATTGCTTGATCAGTGCCATGGTCACATTTGCTATCATTTCTGTGCTCTCTGAGCCTAGTCTGACCAGAATGTTAGATAAAGCAAGACAGTTCACTCATATCAATATTATCGTGGGAGAAAGAGTGCAATTCGCACTATATCAAACTTCAACAACACGTCCATCTTGCACACTTAACCACGTTTACTTTTTTATTGTCTTTGTCCACATTTTGCATAAAGGAGGCCCACACAAAAGGTGGGTTAACATCTTTATACACTTTTTATAGTGGCACTATACAGTTAGTGCTAGAGAGTTTTTTTTTTGCTTTATATGACCGCCACTATGAGTGTGCCAACTTTGGTCATTTTCCTACATATGGTGCATAGGGCTCACATTGGTTAAGAAAAGGTAGAGTTAACAGAAGCAATAGGTGCTACAGCATCTACAGAGCTTGGCCCTAACAAAAATAGATAATTGTATGAATAGCTTTTGAATCCACTGCTTTTGGAGACCTCCCATATAATAGCAAAAACACGGACAAATTATCTTTGCTTGACTTGTAAAGCTAGTTTGTGGTTTTTCAGCTTACAAATCATTCGTCTCATAAACACTTACGGTCTAAACACAAGAATTGACCCATTAAACATCAAACAGACGAACATATATAACAGGCATACTCACTTGAGAATCATGTTCATAGTCTCATTCCTGTCTTTTCCTTGAAATGGTAATGTGCCAGTCAGCATTTCAAACTGAAAAAAAAATACCTGTTAAACATCTGCATACAACCTGAGTGATGATTTGAGTATTTTTATTTCAGCTAATTTATTTTGTACAGTTAGAATACCACATTTCTGTGTTCAATTGAAGACACTAATATTCATGCCCATAAAGAAGCAGGAAATACCTTGTCTGGTAAAAGCTCAACCCATTTCTACTTCTTCCTGTGCAGTAACCATTCAACCGGTGCAAAAACAAATTCAATACAAAATGTCCCCATGTTTTACTCACCCTCAAAGCATCCTGAATAAATATGACTTTCGTCTTGAAGAATAATGCAGTCGGAGTTATAATACCACATCCAGTAGGTGCATCAATCGATTAAAGAACTGTTCGACACGGCTCTGGTGTCTTAACAAAGGTCTTCTGAAGCGAATCGATGTGTTTGTTTAAGAGAAATATCCATATTGAGAGCGCTATTAACGTTCATTTCTTACTTCCACTATCCCTCGGCTGCGCTTGAACCAGAGGCTTGTTTTTCCGGCAAATGAAGGTGACAAATGTCCCCACACAGAGGAGATGGTATCCTTTTGGAACAAAATGAACAATGCTGCGTTCGACACAGGAACTTACAACACGCTTGCGTCATTTTCCGGAAACACAAGAGTTAACGTGCAGGCGAGGGATAACGGAAGTTAGACATATACGTAAATAGCACTCTCAATTTGGATATTTCTCTTAAACAAATGCATCTATTCTTTGTTAAGACCACGGAACCGTGTCACTTCTTGGAGGTTCAAAAAATATGGTTATATGTGTATCCTTTTTTTTAATTGCACCTCATTACTACTTGGTCTGCATTTACCAATAAATTACTTATTTTTAAGTAAGCTGTATAATTTCCTTTGAAACTGCAAACTGCATTTTTATTCTGTCAGGTTTTCTGTCAATTGATTCTGTCTGTGTACAGTCTTTAGTGCAGCTGTGCTGTCATCAATCGCAGGTGCCAGTTGTACATTTTAAACACGTTTAATACAATTTTTGTGAAGATGACTAACTACTAAATTCTAAGATTATAATCTTTAGACACCACACACTAAACAATTTTATCTGTCGAATGTAATCATGGACTGAGAACAACTGTAAGAGTCTGGACACGATCAGCTGCTTTGATCAAATTCCATTCATAATCGTAGTGAAAATCGTTAAATGTGTTCCCAGCTTTAGAGACTTTGCTGAACAGATGTTCTAGCTGACATCTTCGACACCTCACTGAGCCTCACAAAGCATACCTTCCAAATTGCAAACTGGACGATGCAACACCCTTCTCACTCAATCTGGCTCTTGCTCACTAAGAGTTAAAAAACTTACACAAGAATGCGGTTCATCAGCATGATGTTTATCAGCATAAAACAAACTGTGATCAGTCCATTGCTCTTCATTATATCCACTGCTAATGCAATGCTCTAACCGTTGAGCTCTCAGGAATACAATAAGATCTCAACTGGAACACCAACACCACATGAATAGTGTGCTTTCATAAAGACTTTAAAATAGCAGTATATAACGTGGCTATTAAGAATGCACATATTTTTGAGCAGATTCATAGGAAACGTGGATTCTGAGGACTTGTTTCTAAGAATTTAAATGCATGCGTTGTGCTTCACAAAATATCAATCAGGTGGCGAAGAACCCACTGAATTAATGATCTGTAGAGTAGTCCTAAAGTTATAGGCCAGATTGTTCTTTAAATGCTTAAACTTAAGCAATTATTTTTACAGATTATTACGAGTGCTGGGCAACAATTAAAATATGTAATTGCATTAATCTCATGATTTTTCTGTGATTAATCGCATTGTTAAGGGTAAAATTCAATAATAAATTCAAAAGTAGTGTATAGTGCACTTTTATTTTAAAAAGTACTGCTATATGAACAAAATTGTGTTTCCAAGCTCATCGGACATGTCTTTGAATGGCTCCTTACCGAGCGCTTGCGCAACCAAACCCGGAAGCGTGTGAAATTATCATGGCATCGCACTCTTTACTGAGCGCTTACACAGATACGTCAAAGTCAAAATCAAACGCTTCCGTGGATGACTGTATGAGTCTAGAAACTTCCAGACAGGTGTGTTGAGCCATGTTAAGCCTAAACTCAAGGACCTGTCTTGGAAACCCCAAGTTTAGAGCATGGCTCCGAGTTGCTTGTTAGATTTTGTGGTGATGTACCAGAGCCACTGCCAACTATTTGTTTCAAGAGAACATTGAATGGTGGGCACTATGCTTTTAGGCAAGTATATTTCAGGACTCATTCATTTAAATTGCCATATATCCTGCAGCCAGCTGGATGCGCCAATTTAAGATTGTAGTTAGAGAAATCTAAAACGACAGCAGATATGAAGACACGGGATGCAATTCGCTCGGTTATGGAGAAACTTCCCGGCATTTGCCAACTGAAGCCCGAACAAGAAGAGTGTTTGGTTCACATTTTGAATGGAGGTGATGTTGTGGCCCTACTCCCGACATGTTTGGGGAAAAGTTTAATGTATCAATGATATTACCGATCGTCAGATCGAACTGGCACCCTTTTGATAGGTCAGTGTCTCCTTTCTTTTCCAAGTCCTTGAATATTGCCATGTCATGCTGTAATCTTGCAATTAAGTTGTAGCATTTCCGACAGATTTAAAATGAACGAAGAGCTGTGTTTAACAGAACTAATCCTAACTTTGACATTTGGCTACAAATATTTTCTAGTTTGTCTCCACTGTCAAATATTAGTTTAGATGCACTAATTGTACCGTGGATGCATAGATTTACTTCACATAATTTGATAAAGTCGTTAACAGCCATTTTCACTACGGTATTTCGCTCAATGATTTTGTTTGTGCCCGCCCAAGAGAAAGAAAACACTTAACAATTAAGCCCTTCCAGACCGTCTACGAAGCAATGCGAAGTAGCAGAGTTTGGTATTACCCGGCTATATGGTATGCTTAAGTTACAACAACTTCCTATTTTGTGGTGAAACACAGAATTTTGGAAGGCCGCCATGGATACACCCTTCATTGAGAAGTCAGGATCTTTTCAACTAAGCATTGCAAAGGCCTTTAGTTGCGACGAACCAAATATGATGTTGATATGATTAGAACTCTAGGAGAAGTTCGTTAAAGTATGACATCTGGAAATGGAGAAAACGGCACAAAATTCCATTCCATTCTCTACCGCTTATCCGAACTACCTCGGGTCACGGGGAGCCTGCGCCTATCTCAGGAGTCATCGGGCATCAAGGCAGGATACACCCTGGATGGAGTGCCAACCCATCGCAGGGCACACACACTCACTCAACTGCACAAAATTTTCTGAAAAAATTTAAAATATCTGACTTTTCTGTTACTGTTGCCAGCCGGTGGCGTTGTGATTGTATATTAATTCAGTCATTAATTTAGTCATGTAGGCCTAGTTTTCTTTAGGCCAGGACTCCTATCAAACCTGTGAAGTTTGGGGCAGACAGGTTGGTGCATGTTTAACTAAGAACAACTTCCTGTTTCACTGCATTAATAAAATACAGATGAAGTCAAAATTTTACAAACCCCTTTGCAGAATCTGGAAAATGCTGAAAATTTGGGAAAATAAGAGGAATTTTGAAAATCAGAATTTTGAAGATTATCAATTATTTTTAATTTAGTCCTGCCCTGAACAAGTTATTTTATGAAAGAAATGTTAACATAAAGTTGGTTTATTACACAAACAAAAAAGGTATAAGCATATTAGCCCTGTTCTATCAATATTGCACAGGTTGCCTATTAAGCAAGGCATTAACTTTAAAATCAAACTGATAACCTATAAAGCCCTACATGTTTAGCTCCTCAGTACCCGAGTGAGCTTCTTTTGTATTACAGTCCTTCACGTTCACTACACTCTCAGGGGCCAAGTGCAGGTGGTGGATCCTTTTCCTATCTTGCGCCTAAACTTTGGAAAAGGTTTTTGGAAAACCTTGCATACTCCATAATACAAATCCTCTAAGGGATTAGGCTGCATTAGTTAGATCAACCAAAACCAGGATCACTTTACATTACAAGCGTTTTTACCATTTGGGAACTGGTTCCCCTGGTAGGGACTGGGTTCTCACAAGATTTTTTTTCTCCATTGGAATGTGGTTTGTAGGAACCTGTATGTGCATGTCTGTGTTTGTTCACTTTAAAGTTATACAAGTAAAAACAATGTTTTTCTTATAGTAAATGTGTTTCATGAACGGCCACTTTGTAACAACAAAAATAAAAAAAACGCTATATAAGTAAAGTTGAGTTGAGAAAATGATTAAGACACTCGCAACTGAGGAAAAGAAAGGGACAATATGTGACAGGCTCCTACCATCAGGACTCCGAGAGACCACCAGTCAGCACTCTGGGTGTGACCTCTCCTGTTGACCACCTCAGGGGCCATATATTCAACAGTGCCACAAAAAGAGTACGCTTTCCGGTCCTGATCAACAGATTCCTTACTGAGCCCAAAGTCTGTCGAAGACAGCCACAAAGTGATGTTGACAAAGTGACAAAATTCTTAACAATTCTATGCAGGGAAAATACAACATACAGTATCTCACAGAAGTGAGTACACCCCTTACTTTTTGTTACAACACTGAATATATGACACTTTGCTACAATGTAAAGTAGTGAGTGTACAGCTTGTATAACAGTATAATTTTGCTATCCCCTCAAAATAACTCCACACATAGCCATTAATGTCTACACCGCTGGCAACAAAAGTGAGTACACCCCTGAGTGAAAATGTCCAAATTTGGTCCAAAGTGTCAATATTTTGTGTGCACAGTTATTTTCCAGCACTGTCTTAACCTTCTTGAGCATGGAGTTCTCCAGAGCTTCACAGGTTGTCACTGGAGTCCCCTTCCTACACTCCATGACGACATCACGGAGCTGGTGGATGTTAGAGACCTTGTGCTCCTCCACCTTCTGTTTGAGGATGCCCCACAGATACTCAATAGGGTTTAGGTCTTCACCTCTACCCTCAGCTTCTTCAGCAAGGCAGTGGTCATCTTTGGGGTAGTTATCATGTTGGAATTCCTGTCCTGCGGCCCAGTCTCCAAAGGGAGGGGATCATGCTCTTCTACAAGTTTGCATTCATGGTTCCCTCAATGAACTGTAGCTCGTGCACTCAACTTCTTTGGAAGCCATGGCGAGGCCTGTTCTGAGTGGAACCTATCCTGTTTAACGCTGTTTGGTCTTGGCCACAGTGCTGCAGCTCAGTTTCAGGTCCTTATCAATCTTGTTATAGCCTAGGCCATCTTTATGTAATGCAAAAATTCTTTTTTTTGGATCATCAGAGAGGTCTTTGCCATGAGGTGCCATGTTGAACTTCAAGTGACCAGTATGAGTGAGTTAGAGCGATAACACCAAATTTAACACACCTGCTCCCCATTGACACCTGAGACCTTGTAAAACTTACAAATCAGATGACAGGATGGAGGTAAAATGGCTAATTGGGCCCAATATGGACATTTTCACTTAGGGGTGTACTCACACAGCGGTTTGGACATTAATGGCTGTGTGTTGAGTTGCAAATTTACACTGTTATACAAGCTGTACACTCAATACTTTACATTGTAGCAAAGTGTAATTTCTTCAGTTTTGTCACATGGAAAGATACAATAAAATATTTACATATTTATATACATGAGTGTATATCATTTATTGATTTTATTTTTTATGATTTTAGAACATTCAGAGTGCCGATAAGTGATTTAATACACACCAATGATCTCTGATAAACACATACAAACATTCAAGAAGCAGCAAATTGATGTAATTTGAAAAATGTAAGTACCTGTTAACTTGATATGTCCAGCTTCATCAAGCAAAATGCTGAAAATTAAGACCACATTTCTCCAATACAGATACATAAAAACATGAACTAAACAATAGTAACAAATTTAAGTATTTCAAACCTCACAATTATATTTAGGGCTGTCACTATTGCTTTTTTATTTCAGGTTCAATAAAAAAAAAAAATGAACCATGTCGTGTACTGGTTCAAATGGCTGACACCCGGTTCACTCGAACAAAAGAACAAGAATGTCAACTCTGTGTACATATTTAAGTGCATAAGTGCATCAGTGGTGCCACATTCTCGCATATTTCTGAACTTGGACAGCTGTGTAAAGCTGTTAACAGTTACAAGTTAAAGTGCTAATTTGACAAGCACATGATGCCACATAAAGCCTGCACTATATGTGAGCTTTGATATGCACTCATTATTAAAATTCAATATATGATATACTGTTTTGCGAAGGAATGCTACACAAATACAATTTTGTCTCAAGTAAAGGTGTTTCACAGTTTTATTGCACATTGTTTGGTACACCATTTCCAAATATATTGATAAGGACAGCCCCAATTATAATTTTGAACATCATATATCTTTTTTCATAAAGAATATAAACAAAGATGTTTCTGTGTAAAAGATCAACATTAAAGAGAAAGAAAAAAACATTAAAGAGTAGGGGTGTGACGAGATCTCGTGGCACTCGCCAGATCCGATGGGTCTCCAGATGTGATATCCTCACGTAATTGGCATGATGGAGTGCTGGGCTCAAAATTGCAACCATTTTAGTCGCATATGCTCCCTAAATTTAACCTGTGCGACCTAAAAATGTATTTGGGGCATTTGTGTGAGTGCACATTTTTTTGTGATGCGACCTTTTTTCATTACTGTACAGAACACGCTAATAACTGCACGAAGTATGTGCCTGCTTTGAGCTCCAGTGACCAGCCCGGCCATTCATAAAGACAACGTGATTTGAGCACTACTTTTCCAAAACTTCTCTATGTAAACACGCGCTACATGGACGGTTTCAACATTCGCGTGCATCTTTTGCGTTTGCAGTAGCGGACTGTACGACAAGAACAGTATAGTACAGTTTAGCAATTGCAAGTTCGCATTACCATATGATCGTCATCTCTGCTAACACGAGTACTATGCAAAAAGAATATAAAGAAAACACCACAGCTCTTTAGTAAAAGCTGCACCTGTTAAGAAAACAAAGCATATTTTTTGTGCAATTACTGCCGGTGAGTTTGTGACAGCATATTTTGCAGTGTTAACATATTGTTTGTTACTGCATAATATAATTCATTAAAATAGAAGTGTAATTTGATTCATAAAGTACAATTTGATTTTATAGTGCCAATTTTTTTTTGCATTTTGTGTTTTTAAGATGAAGAGACTATTTTCCCCTATATATTCATCGTTGAGGATCTCTTTAAAAAAATAAAAAAATCTTGTCTCGTTCTCGTAGAATAAGTGTCTCGTCACACCCCTATAAAAGAGTAATCCTACTGTCCTTTACCCCATTAGATTTTATTTTTCTAAACCTAAATCAACACTAAAGTGACAGAGAGAGAGACATGCTGTGAGTGATACTTTACTTCTCAGGTTTCAGGTCTCTGTAAACGATGCCTAGGTTGTGTAGATGATCCAATGCAAGTGCCAACTCTGCAAGGTAGAATTTCACGTCCTCCTCTGTAAACATAACCTAGTAAGAACTAAACAAATTTACTCTCATATCAAAGATCACACGAAGCAATACAACACACATCATTAAAACATAAACAAGACAGACCTATATGAGCTTGTGAATAAGTTAATTATTAATCACATCATTGAAAACCAGAACAGAAATAAGCTTTTAAAGGGAAGTTGGGCTTTTAAATGCATCTGGAGATACGTTACAATTTTTATAATTTACAACCAGTGTTCATGGTTGTTATTTTTTGGAAGTAACATGTTAAAGACTTGCTTGAAACTCAACTCATGATGTAAACTTGAACATGATGTGTCCATAATATTACATATAGTATACATGCGCAAGCACACACACACACACACACACACACACACACACACACACGCACACACACACACACACACACACACACACATCCATATATATCAAACTGACATGGAATCAATAGAGAATCAATGTCTCATGGCAGCAACATCATTTTGATCATCGGGGTAATGATGAATGTCAGACAAGCCGTTCAAAACTAACAGAAAATCTATGCTATTGGTATGCTTGCCTATTATTACAAAGATACTGATTTAAGTATATTTGGAAGAATGTCAGTAAGCAAACAGATCTCATCCCCCATTTACTGCCATAGTAGGGAATATACAGTTGTGTTCAAAATTATTCAACCCCCACTGAAATTGATTGTTTTGGTCGGTTTGACATTGATTATGATCATTCAGTCATCCTGCTTACAATTAAATCAAAGAGGCACGTGTAGGTCAGATAAATATAACATAACATTTATAATGAAATAACCACAAATGTCTTTTCTGAGCTCACATCATTATCAGTTTTATTCAACCCCCAAGTGACATTCAATCTTAGTACTTAGTACAACATCCTTTTACAGTTATAACAGCTTTTAAACGTGAAGCATAGCTTGACACAAGTGTCTTGCAGCGATCTACGGGTATCTTCGCCCATTCATCATGGGCAAAAGCTTCCAGTTCAGTCACATTCTTAGGCTTGCGCACTGCAACTGCTTTCTTTAAGTCCGACCAGAGGTTCTCAATCGGATTTAAGTCTGGTGACTGCGATGGCCACTTCAAAATGTTCCAGCCTTTAATCTGCAACCATGCTCTAGTGGACCTGGAGGTATGCTTGGGATCATTGTCCTGTTGAAAGGTCCAACGTCTTCCAAGCCTCAGGTTTGTGACGGACTGCATCACATTGTCATCCAATATCTCCTGGTACTGAAGAGAATTCATGGTACCTTGCACACGCTGAAGCTTCCCAGTACCTGCAGAAGCAAAACAGCCCCAAAGCATGATTGACCCCCCGCCATGCTTCACAGTAGGCAAGGTGTTCTTTTCTTCATAGGCCTTGTTCTTCCTCCTCCAAACATAGCGTTGATCCATGGGCCCAAACAGTTCTAATTTTGTTTCATCAGTCCACAGAACACTATCCCAAAACTTCTGTGGTTTGTCCAAATGACTTTTGGCATACTGCCTTCATTACGCAGGGTGCTCCGTATTGTCTGAGCAGAAACTTCAGTACCCACATCTGACAAATCTTTTCTCAGTTCCTCAGCAGTCACACGGGGACTTTTCTCCACTCTACGCTTCAGGTAGCCCACAGCAGTCGAAGTCAGCATCTTCTTTCTGCCACGACCAGGTAGCGTTTCAACAGTGCCCTTTGCCTTGAATTTGCGAATGATGCTTCCTATGGTGTCTCTTGGTATGTTTAACATCTTTGCAATCTTCTTATAGCCATTGCCCTTCCTGTGAAGAGTAATCACCTGTTCTCTTGTCTTCCTGGACCATTCTCTTGACCTCACCATGTTTGTAACCACACCAGTAAATGTCTAGAAGGAGCTGAGTATCACAGTCATTTTAAAGCTGCCTAATTGGTGCTTATTAGGCTTTATTGCTGCTCCCTGATATCCACAAGTGTTTTCAATACCTGATTGAAAACACTTCATTGAACCTCTGTTCTTCAGAGTGGTAGTCTTTAAGGGGTTGAATAATTATGTCAATGAAGAATTCCCAAAAGAAACATTTACTACTGTATTACAAAACTAATTGATGTCATTTTAGTTGCATATGGTTCTTTAAGAAGTCCTTGTAGGATTTCATTCTGAATACAATTACAAATGTACACTAAATTCCCTAAAACCATTTACAGCATTGGGGGTTGAATAATTTTGAACACAACTGTAAATACAAAGGGAGTCAATGGCAGATGAGATCTGACTGGTAACTGACATTCTTACAGATACATTCCTTTGTGTTTACCAGAACATAACAGTTATACAGGTTTGGAAAAATCCTAGGGTGAGTAAATGATGACAGAATTTTCATTTTTGTCTGAACTATCCCCTTTCAACCAAACAAGTAGTAGAAGTATTCAGAGTATTTTGATAGACCTTGGTATTACAGTATTAAAGCGATAACAAGCAGCTTTTTGACCTTAAATGAATGTCTCTAAAATTATATTAGTGTCAGGATAACCTTTAACTGGACGAATTTTACTGCCGTTGCTTCCTAAGCAGCCTCCTTTCGGCTGAAATTGCACTTGTAAATTTGGTGTTCAGGACGGTACAAGCCCCGCCTACCCCCTGTTTTACAGCATACATCACGTTTTAGTTGTAGCCTGGAAAAAGTTAGCCAACAGCTTTGATTTGATTAATGACTAATACTGACCTTATCTGTAATGAAGAAATGTCATTGATGAAGTGTCAGTTTGCTATATTGGTTGCTATTATTAACTATCTATTGAGCTCACATTTGCTAACCAAATGAAAACGTTAACCCAGAAGGTTTCATTTGACAGTTTTATGTAATCAAATTAAATAACCTATAGGCTTTTTCTGTATTAATGCTAGGGCTGAACGATTGATTGCATTTGTGATAATGTTATAAAGAAGATTTTCTAATCGTGAAAGATACAACTAAAGGGTTTGCTCGACGTCATGCAGCACTGCTCGGACTAATCGGCGTATTGCATATAATGAGCTTAATTGCATTATTTAGACCAAAGTATTGTGTTTGCATAAGGTCAAGTGCCAAAATCTCATTATATTTGGATTATGTGGGTGCAAGTAAACGTAGTCTGTGACAGACTCTGAGCCTTTTACAGTGGAAACAGGGATCAAACATGAATGTCTCATCGCACCCACCCTGTTTGGAGTCTCAGTGGGGACGAGTTAAGGGCAAGAACAAAGTCAACCACACCACCATGAAATGTAAATATGTAAATTTACAATAGTAAAAAATATTAAAATGGTAGTCAATGGTGCCCCAGAACGGTTTGCTCCGTAGCTGTTTTCAGTTAAGACAGCTCTAACATTTATTTAGTCTAGGACTAGTGTTAAGCCCTGCATGGGAAACCACTTCAAATTGTTAAATTTCGATCTGGGGATCTAAATTAGGCAGGGAATTTAGGTTAAAAGCATAACACATGAGAGATGCTTACCTCTTTGGATAAACGAGTAAATACATCCCCACCCCTGAGAAAATCCAAAATTAAATAGAGCTTCCCTTCTGTCTGAAAGGCTGTAAACAAGAAGAAATAACATCAAAAGCACAAAGAGAAGTCACTTTCTAGATGTTACTTTGAGACTAAACAAACCAACAAGATATACTGAATACTCAGAACACATGGAGTCAATATGAAAGTTTATTTTGTGTGAAATATGAATGAGATCAGTCTTGTATAAAGTCCTACCATAGTGCAATTTCACAATGAAAGGATGATTGACTTCCACCAGAATGTCTCTTTCCATCTTTGTGCGAACTCTGTCCCTCACTGCAATACAACACACACATATGATCAATAAACAAAAACCTAAGAGCAATGTGTTGGCATCTTACTCTAAATAAAGAAACTCACCTTTTAAAGAGGCCTTTTTGAGTACTTTCATTGCATACAGCTGGCCAGCATCTGGACCCACTAACTTCCGCACAAGAAACACCTGAAAATCAGGACAGTTCAAAGGTCATCTCACAGTTTCCACAGACAAGAAACTACCTTTATAGAAACCAATCTTGATAACATAACAGTAAAAAACTGAGCTCAGGGCATGAGATATGAATAAATCTCACAAAATGCTGTCAAAACGTCACCATTACTGTATTGTGAAAAATAGGTAAATAGTAGGCATTTATCATTTGTTGCCTTTAAAGTCACCCTCTGGTGAAAAAGTTTTTAATGTTGTTTATATGTCAGTGTGGTGCCATAAATGTTTAAAGGAGTAGTTCACTTTAAAATAAGCCCCCATTGACTTTCCATTGGCTTATTTTGAAGTGAACTACTTCTTTGAGGACGGCACTGAAACCATCACTGTTTCAGCTCTCAGTTTCACTTTTGGTTTCAGTTATAGCAGCGCCCGGAACTGCAGAGTAAAGTAACCATGTACATCTTAGCTGGTGCGAATGAGTGGAGGCGGGGACAAACTTGCATATTCATATCTATGGTCCGAGCTGAGGGGATTGAGTGGAGGTGGAGCCAATTTGCATAGTCATTAATTGAGGTAAAGGTGCAGGGTTACATTCAAGTCATTTGTGCCATATATCACAGAGCTGCCCACTGGGCCCTTAGCTCCGACAAAAATCACGTTTATGGTTAACAAAGTTGTATAACCACTACGTTAACAACAACAACAGACTGCCGTGCTAGATGCCATCACTACTATTTTACAGTTTTCCTTGAGATTCATATCTACGACACAGAGTAATTTTTCACTGCAATGTTGATGATACTTAACACTACATTTCCTCGAGGCCTCATGAAACACAGCATCTCACCAGAATAATGGAATGCATAGTTGATATAAAAAACTGGATGAGTTGCAACTTTATATTGTTGAACAAAACAAAAGTGTTACAAATTTGACCGAAAACCACTGTGACGGGGTAAGAGACACGACACACACAAAATGACGGCGTAAGCAGCCCCAGTGGGGAATTTATTATACAACTTAAAATAACGTGTCCAAATGGTGACACCGGGGGTGCTCGTGGGTTGTGATCCGCCAGTCCGTGCTCGTGCAGTTGGGTCTTTCTCCGTGTCTCCCTCGCTGTCCCCTCACTCTCTCTCGCTGGGGGTCAAACTGGCACAGCAGTAGGTGCAACCAGAAACATGACCCAGAGTGCTGGGAGCACGCAGCTTTTATGCCAGGCCGTTTCCCAGGCGACACTGATCCCAGATCTGCGCCTCCCCTCCCCACACCACTTAACACAACCACTAAGAATACTGCTAAACTATTGACGGATGCTCAATAAAACCGTCGCAATCAGCTTGGAATCTGGGCATCTTATTCTATAGCAATCTGTCATTTGAAAACCATGTTGCCATCACCTGTAAAACCGTGTTTTTTTTCATTTTAAGAATACAGTCGTGGCCAAAAGTTTTGAGAATTACATAAAATATTCGTTTTCAAAAAGTTTGCTGCTAAACTGCTTTTAGATCTTTGTTTCAGTTGTTTCTGTGATGTACTGAAATATAATTACAAGCACTTCATACGTTTCAAATGCTTTTATCGACAATTACATGACATTTATGCAAACAGTCAGTATTTGTAGTGTTGGCCCTTCTTTTTCAGGACCTCTGCAATTCGACTGGGCATGCTCTCAATCAACTTCTGGGCCAAATCCTGACTGATAGCAACCCATTCTTTCATAATAACTTCTTGGAGTTTGTCAGAATTAGTGGGTTTTTGTTTGTCCACCCGCCTCTTGAGGATTGACCACAAGTTCTCAATGGGATTAAGATCTGGGGAGTTTCCAGGCCATGGACCCAAAATTTCAACATTCTGGTTCCCGAGCCACCTAGTTATCATTTTTGCCGTATGGCACGGTGCTCCATCGTGCGAGAAAATGCATTGTTCTTCACCAAACTGTTGTTGGATTGTTGGAAGAAGTTGCTGTTGGAGGGTGTTTTGGTACCATTCTTTATTCATGGCTGTGTTTTTGGGCAGAATTGTGAGTGAGCCCAATTCCTTGGATGTGAAGCAACCCCACACATGAATGGTGTTAGGATGCTTTACTGTTGGCATGACACAGGACTGATGGTAGTGCTCACCTTTTCTTCTCCGGACAAGCCTTTTTCCAGATGCCCCAAACAATCGGAAAGGGGCTTCATCTGAGAATATGACTTTGCCCCAGTCCTCAGCAGTCCATTCACTATACTTTCTGCAGAAGATCAATCTGTCCCTGATGTTTTTTTTGGAGAGAAGTGGCATCTTTGCTGCCCTTCTTGACACCAGGCCATCTTCCAAAAGTCTTCACCTCACTGTGCGTGCAGATGCGCTCACACCTGCCTGCTGCCATTCCTGAGCAAGCTCTGCACTGGTGGCACACCGATCCCGCAGCTGAATCCTCTTTAGGAGACGATCGTGGCGCTTGCTGGACTTTCTTGGACGCCCTGAAGCCTTCTTTACAAGAATTGAACCTCTTTCCTTGAAGTTCTTGATGAACCTATGAATTGTTGATTTAGGTGCAATCTTAGTAGCCACAATATCCTTGCCTGTGAAACCATTTTTATGCAACGCAATGATGGCTGCACGCGTTTCTTTGCAGCTCACCATGGTTAACAATGGAAGAACAATGATTTCAAGCATCACACTCCTTTTAACATGTCAAGTCTGCTATTCTAACCCAATCAGCCCGACATAATGATCTCCAGCCTTGTGCTTGTCAACATTCTCACCTGAGTTAACAAGATGATTACTGAAATGATCTCAGAAGGTCCTTTAATGACAGCAATGAAATGCAGTGGAAAGGTTTTTTGGGATTAAGTTAATTTTCATGGCAAAGAAGGACTATGCAATTCATATGATCACTCTTCATAACATTCTGGAGTATATGCAAATTGCTATTATAAAAACTTAAGCAGCAACTTTTCCAATTTTCAATATTTATGTAATTCTCAAAACTTTTGGCCACGACTGTATATCTAAATTACATCACATGCTGTCACTATAAAATGCAGAAAAGTAAATTCACGCATTCATGACGTCAAGACTAAATTATTGTTATGCACTGTTAGGCGGTTGCCCTGTAGGTTTATTACAAAAACTAAAACACAGCAGCTAGAGTTCTTACACAAACAAAAAAGTATGAGTTACCTATTTAGCAACCTATTAAGTTTAAAATCTTACTGAATACCTATAAGGCCCTCCACAGTTTAGCTACGCGAGTGAGTTTTTTCTACTATACGATCCCTCACATTCACTACGCTCTTTGGGCTCTGGGCAGTTGGTAATACCTAGAGCATCAAAATCAAGTACAGGCGGTAGATTCTTTTCCTACCTAGCCCCCAAACTCTGAAACAGTCTTCCGAATAGTGTTTGCGGGAGGCAGACACAATCGGTCAATTTAAATCTAGAGTAAAGACGCATCTCTTCAACCTTGCATACACAACACTTCTGTAGTACAAATCCTCTAAGGGATTATTAGGCTGCATTGCTTAGATCAGTGGTTCTCAACTCCAGTCCTCAGGCCCCCCCTGACAGATTATTTTAGATGTGTCCCTATTGAACACATGAACGAGTTGATGAGATAATGAAGTGATGATTGATCAATAATGATGAACACCTGCTGGTAACAAAAACATCATCAGTAAGAACAAAAAAACATAATAATGTTTCCTTTAGTGAGGCTCTTACCCTTGATTAATTTATTTCTGAACACCCAGACAAAAGACAAAATTGTTGGAATGAAACTTTCTTAAACTGTATAAGTCTAACAAATATCGTGACACACCAAAATCGACCATCAGAAACAAACTATTTCAGCTAGCAAAAAATGTAACATAATAAATCAAGGATAAGAGCCACACTAAAGGAAACACTAAACACTATTATGGTTTTTATTCTTATAGTTGATGTTTTCATTAGTGATTGTGTTTGTTAACTTCACCTGTTCATCATTATTGATCAATCAACACTTCATTATCTCATTAACTCGTTCATGTGTTCAATAGGGAGACATCCAAAGTATTCTGTCAGGGGGGGCCTGAGGACTGGAGTTGAGAACCACTGGCTTAGATCAACCAGGAACACTTCCTATAAAAACTGATGCACTTGTTAAGTGATATTCTGCTCTCTCTTTTCTCATTGTTCCGAGGTCCATAACTAGTCCATATGGTGGAGCTGAAAGAGGGAGGCAGCGACCTGACATGTCTCCACTAAACAACAAAATCGCAACCGCAATTAGAATATTAAGATAATATTAAATCTATCATCTACCTCTTTCTTTTTTATTTAGCCTAGTTGTGAAAACACTGTCGAGCTTGTAGAGATGCAGCAGTAGTGCCAGACGAGAATTGTTTCCCCTGTTTGGGTCTGGGTTCTCCAGAGTTTTTTTTGGAACTTTTGTTTCTTCGACCACTGTTTGCACACTGGCTGCACTGCTTTTGCTCGCCGGGGGGCTGGTGACATCAGCTTTAGACATTTGTACTGTTAATATTATTTTATATGTTACATTTGCGTTAATTATTGCAACCCCATTTAGGATTTTTTTTCTCTTCTGTTTCTGTATCTGTGTGTGTACGTGAGCATGTATGTGTGTTTTGGTTAGTGTGTGTGTCAGTGTTTTCTATGTTATGTAATGTATAAAATACAGTTTTGATGTACTGCTCCGAGACACGGGTGAAGATCTAAGTTTAGCTTTAATATCAAAAACAGTACAGACAATGGTCAGTACAATAGAGGTTCACACGACAAAATCCAATCCAATCAAACAGTGTAATCCAACAAGAAGAAATGGTCAGAAGTGCAGTACAAACCTTGCAACAAATGAGTAAAAGACCCAGGTATAAATAGACAGACCATTACAGGATAATGAGATACAGGTGAAAACAATAATGGCTGATGAGTCCGGACAGTGGTTGATGGGAAATGTAGTGAAATCTGCGAGTTCAGGTAATGTCTGTAGTGCCCTCATGTCATAACATGTTTTCATGTACAGCTGCTTTGTAACAACCGCTTTGTTTACCGCTGAGCGGCAGTCTATTCACAAATATTCATTAAGCACGAGTTGACGCTGTATTCCCCCCAGTAGGAGTCAAAGCCCCCCATTCAAATGTTCTGGCACCAAGGCTGTTGAAAATAAATGAGAATACACACCTTATAAATTGTGATTTTAAAGGAACAATCCACAGTTTTGGGAAATAGGCTCATTCTCATTCATTAACTGTCCCAGAGTTAATAAATTGAGTTTAACCATTGGAATTAAGTGGAGTGTTCCGTTAAACAGTATTTTTTTAATTTAAACAAACGAAAAATTATACCGTGAAAAAACAAACTTGGTTTGGTTAACTAAGCCCTTGTACACATTTGATTTGCATATTGTTCTGAAAATGTAGTTTTCCTTTCCTGACATTTTCCTCAACTCATAACATTTTTATACAAATAATAAAACACTACACTAGAGCAGCGTTTCTCATACAATGCATTTATTTGGGCGGTCCGGCCAGGTATATTAATGGCCGCCAAAGTATATTTGGCCTCACATTTTGTAATTTAGATCCATCAACTATTGGCTAAACAGCGCTTCTGCGTATTCTCTCTTTCTTGACTTGTTCGGTGTGAGTGGCGCGTGGTAGCCTACGATAAAACCCAGAATACAACCCCACCTAAACATATGTGAGTGGGATGTGCCACTGAAACTGTGTGTACATTTATCACATGAAAATAAAGGTGAATAATATAGGTGAAAAAAATAAGAGACCTTCCCAAAAGATCCTTGTCCCAAAACCTTGAGCAGCTCAAACTGACTGGGGTCGGCCTTCTCACAGCCCTCCTTCACGTGATGAGTGATGGGAATCTCTTTATAAGTCCCCTCATCCTGCACACACAAACATACAAACACACAACTGAACAAACACATGTTGGGAATGTCCTGCCACCTCAATCAAAAGCATGACATGGGGCATTTGCTTTAGTAGGATTAATAGAATATTATTACAATTATTAGAACTCCAATGAGGTCGCTGCCTTCAAGTTATGGCCTGTAAATAAATTTATAGTTTAAACGGATCTTTTTTTTTCGTTTTTGTTTTAAAACACGCCGTTACCTTAGTTGATTTTATTTATTGATACAATGCAGAACTAAATAGTACAGACACTGAAAATGAAACGACAAAGAGAACAACATTTATATACAGTGGTGATCAGTAGAAATAGTAAATATCTTCCTCAGATGACGGTCACATAATAAACGTGAAAACAACCAAACAAGGCTTTATGTAGGATCTTAACCCATACCGTTGGCATTACCAGGGAAACAAAGAGCAATGCATCTTCTCCGCTGTCGGCATTAACATTAACAAGTAACATGTAAACATGTAAACACAATAAACAAGATAACCCTATACCACAGACTGTCAATATACATTTGCGTTTTTTGTACATTCTGTTTTATGCGTTTGCTCCACATGGGTTCAAAGGCAGTTTATGCAGTTTCAAAATTTTCCATTTTCTTTTTGCAATGTTGCTAATTGTTTCCACTTAAAAACACATATACCGGATATAATGATAGTGCGTAATGAAAATTTAATTATAATTGCAAGCCTGATGTGAATTTGTGACTAAATAAAGACTTCAAAAAATTATATCATTATTAACTAAAACTAAATAAACAAATATTTGAATATTTGTTTTTTATGAGCTTGAATATTTGAGTATGCTTTCAATGAAAAATACCCATCCCTATTCAAATTGACGGACACCTTACATTAACTGACACATTTTTTGACAATAGTGGGTTCGCATCGGATTATTAGAACCATTTCAGAAAGACAACAATAGCTGCACTAAGTGTACAAAACATAAAATGAGGAATACACGTCTTATTATTCACCAGGGCTCTAGAC
The DNA here is from genome assembly GCA_029783895.1 of Triplophysa bombifrons. NCBI lineage: Eukaryota > Metazoa > Chordata > Actinopteri > Cypriniformes > Nemacheilidae > Triplophysa > Triplophysa bombifrons. Next base: position 19,688,545 of record CM056464.1, read on the forward strand.
TCACTTTTCCAACTGGTCTCACCAACTTACAATTTGGTCGCACCCTTTTTTTATAGTAATCTTAAAGACCATGCATAATGACCTCAGTTGATGAATTGATCTGTTAATTTGTCACTCTTTTTTAAAAATATTCAGCTATAGACCACTTCATATTTGCGCTTTAACTTGGGAGCCCAATAAATCCAAAATAAATGCAAAGAAACTTTGTTTTTGTTATTTTATAAAGTTGTTATTTTTTAGTTTAATATTCAAGTTATATAACGGCCAAGAAATGATCTGAGACAAATATATCCTGTCACTCTTCACAATCCTCTTGTATTGCCCTCTTTGCAAATAGCTGTAATTTTCCCACTGACATTATTTTGACCACATAAAATTAAAGGGATAGTTCAGCCAAAAACTCCAATCTGCCGTTTATTTGTTCACCCTCAGGCCATCCGAGATGTAGGTGACATTTTTTCTTTAGTAGAACCATACAGAAGATTGTTTGGTAAATCCGACAGCACATAATTCCAAAAAACGCCTCCTAGCGACGTGTTGACGTTTCGTGAAGTGACTCGCTCGATATTTTCATAAATTTGAACGTAAAATTTTATGAAAATATCAAACGATTCGCTTCACGAAACGTCAACATGTCGCCAGAAGCAGCTATTTGGAGTTATGTGCTTTAGGAATTCTTAGACAGATGGACCCCATAGACTCCTATTTTATGAAGCAGAGATGGCTGCGGATTTACAAAACAATCTTCTTTATGGTAAAAATGTCACCAACATCTCGGATGGCCTGAGGTTGAGTAAATAAACAGCAAATTGGAGTTTTGGGCTGAACTATCCCTTTAAATCAAATTTGCCAGCTCAAAACTCAAAAGCAAATCTGAACTAAATTATTATACATGTACTTTACTACATATTGTCATAAATAAACTTTTAATACTAAATCTTACAAACCACTCTTGTTAAATGGTCTAAGCACGTTTGTGTTCTGATGTGTTTTGAGTGACTGATTTGATTTCACAGCTGTTAGGACATCGCAAAAGATGGAAGTTAACAAGGAAAATACTTCCCTGGATAGGATTTTTCCTTTATGTCATCTGCCTGTGCGGAACACTTGTCAGGGAAGAACAGGCAATATGTTTTTGAGCACATTCAAACCCAGCTACAATTCAGGTAAATGTATTCTCCGAATGCGCCACATGAAACATGGATTCTGTCTTCTGACCTTGCTTTTGATTAAAGTGTGAGGGAGAGAGACAGTTCAGAAACAGATGTGTTCGACTTCATTTAACGCTGGGCAGAACGATAGGAATCTGACATCAATGTTCCGTGAGAGCGTTTTAAAGGAATAGTCCACTTTTTTTGGAAATAGGCTCATTCTCCAACTCCCCCAGAGTTAATAGGCTGAGTTTTACCATTTTGGAATCTATTCAGCTGATCTCAGAATCAGCCGATTGAACTTTAAGCAAAGCTTAGCATAGATCATTGAATCCAGTTAGACCATGTATTTATATCATGTGCTAAAACTGGCGGAGAGTGAATAGTCATGATTTTCTTGGCCGATATTATTAGGAATTATACTCCTATTCCGGAGTAATAATCAAGGAAGTTTGCCGCCGTAACATGGCCGCAGCAGGCGCAGTGATATCACGCTCCTTGGGCAAGCAGTTGGTCACGTTGGATATGATGACGGAAGTTAGCCTATTTCCAAATGCACAGAATGATATCACTCCTCCTGCTGTACAGTGATTATTCCCCAGAATGGGAGTATAGTTTATTATCATATCGGCCTAGAAAATCTCAACTTGTCATTTTCCTTTTCAAACCCTCAAAATGTGTTTATGCACTCGCACCTATGTGACCCTGTGATATTTTACCTTACACATTATGAAAATACAATTGCATTTGCAAGCATTTTGGTCGCATTCAAGAGCCTTTATCACATCTACAGGTTGTGATTCAACAATGGTTACCTGTCAAAATACAGTCTTTCATGGACAAGCGTTTACATTGACATTTATATTTAGTCATTTAGCAGACCCTTTTATCCAAAGCAACTTACATAGAGTTCAGGGAGCAATAAGCGATATGTCATACTGGAGCAATAAATTGTAAAAAAAAAAAAAAAAGTTACTTATTTCAAAAAAAGCTAGACCATCGCCTGTTGCAAGTTTTTTTTGTCTGTCAAGTATTCACAAAAGAGATGGGCTTTAAGTAGTTTTCTGAATGCTGTGAGAGATGTGGTTGACCATACTGAGTTAGGAAGAATGTTCCACCAGGAAGGAGTTGTAAAGAATAATGGGCGGGAAAGCGATTTACTTCCCTTTTGAGAAGGCAATATAAGACCCTGCTGGTTTGTTGAACGCAGGGTTTTTGGTGGGGTGTAGGAGGGTGTGAAAGTATGCCGGTGCAGATCCAGTGATAGTCCTATAGCATTAGTGACTTGAATCTGATACGGGCTTCAACCGGTAGCGAGTGGATAGAGATGAAAAGGGGTGTCACATGAGCCCTTTTCGGCTATTGGAAGACGAGGCATGCTGCTGTGTTCTGAACCAGCTGGAATGGTTTGAAAGCCTATGCAGGAAGACCAGCAAGGAGAGCATTGCAGTTGTCCAACCTTGAGATTACCAGGGCCTGGACAAGGATTTGTGCCGCATGCTCAGTGAGATAAGGTCTAATCTTTCTAATGTTGAATAAGGCATTTCGGCATGACCGTGTTGTCTTTGCAAAGAGATCATTAAAGGACAGCTGTTCATCGAATATGACTCCGAGGTTCCTTGCTGTTTTGGAAGGAGTGATTGTGGTATTGCCAAGTTGGATGGCGAGATCGTGTTGCACCGTGGGGTGTGCCGGAAACACGAGTAGTTCTGTATTGACAGGGTTCAGCTGGAGGCAATACCAAGCCGAGATGTCTTCTAGGCAGGCTGTAATGCAAGCTGCTACAGTGATATCGCCTGGATGAAACGAGATGTAGATCTGAGAGTCGTCAGCATAACAGTGATACGAGAAGCCATGTGCCCATATGATGGGTCCCAGGGATGTTGTGTAGATGGAAAAAAGCAGAGCTCCAAGCACCGATCCCTGATGGACCCCAGTGATCATGTGGTGAGCAGTGGACAGCAAGCCCCTCCATGACACCCTGAAGGACCTGCCGGAGAGATAGGATTTGAACCAGATGACTGGGTTGCTAGCAGTATGTGGTGATTGACAATGTCAAACGCTGCAGATAGGTCTAGCAGAATCAGGAAAGAAGATTAAGACTCCGCCTTGGCTAGCCGCAGTGCTTCTTTGGCCGATAGCAGTGCAGTCTCAGTGGAGTGGTATGTTTTGAAGGCCAGACTGCTTGTCATCCAGTTTCCTATTCTGGGATAGGTAGGAAGACACCTGGTTGAAAACTGCCCTTTCAAGTGTTTTTGCAATAAATGGGAGGAGAGAGACAGGTCTGTAACTGTCGGTAGTAGAGGGGTTTAATGTGGGTTTCTTAAGTAGGGACGTGATCTGGGCTTGTTTGAATGTGGATGGATAGGTGCAGGTAAGGGCTGCAACAAACGATTATTTTAATAGTCGACTAATCTAACGATTATTAGATCGATTAATCGACTAATCGGCTATTATTTCAATGGCTAATCAGTACGTTTTAATGATTATTCAGCTTTTGCAACTAGTTAAAACATTGAGTTAAAGATAATTTACGTAATGAATAAAATCAATTCAGCTTTTGAAATTTGCTTTAATGAACTTGAACCAACTGGTTACTCTCTTTAAGTTTGCTGATTCTGTCCAACTCGAATCACACAAATACTCTCTCTCTCTAGAAACTTTTAAATACAAATAAAAATAAATTAATCAGGTACATTAAAGGCATTTTTTTTTTTAAATGTAAACATAACTCTTGACAGAAGCATTAAGCAGCATTTATATGAAAACAGTTCAGTTTAACTCTATCCCCGTCAGCCTTTAAAAAAAAAAAGTTGCCAGCCTACGCCAGCGTTTTTTTACATTTTAACCAAACTTTGATGGCTCACACTACATTTCTTTACACAAGAAAGGTGAAGGCTACAAGAAGATCAGCAAAGCCTTACGTATCAGTCAGAATACTTTAGCAAAAGTGGTACAAACATTTAAAAAAGATGGAAATGCAACCATCTCACAGAGACGTCCAGGTCGTCCATGGAAGGTAACACCTCGACAGGAGCGTGTTCTGATGAGAAGGGTTGAAGAAAATCGACATGCAAGTTCACTACAGTTATCTAAAGAAGTAGAAAGCCAAACTGGGGTGACTATTTCCCGTGACACAATACGGCGTACACTGCAGAGGAATGGCATGCATGGGTGCCGTCCACGATAGAAGCCTCTCCTAATGCCCAGGCACAAAAAAGCCCACCTAGAGTTTACCAGGGCCCATGCTGACAAAGATGAAGACTACTGGGACTCTATACTCTGGAGTGATGAGACCAAGATAAATGTTTTTGGAACTGATGGCTTTAAAACTGTATGGCGTCGCAAAGGTGAGGAATACAGAGAAAAATGCATGGTGCCTACAGTGAAACATGGCGGTGGCAGTGTCCTCATGTGGGGCTGCATGAGTGCTGCTGGTGTCGGGGAGCTGCATTTCATTGATGGCATCATGAATTCACAAATGTACTACTCTATACTGAAAGAGAAGATGCTACCATCACTCCGTGCCCTTGGTCGTCATGCACTTTTCCAACATGAAAATGATCCGAAACACACATCTAAGGCCACTGTTGGATTTCTGAAAAAGAACAGGGTGAAAGTGATTCAGTGGCCAAGTATGTCTCCTGATCTGAACCCAATCGAACACCTATGGGGAATTCTGAAGAGACAAGTTGAGCATCACTCTCCATCCAGCATTCAATCTCTAAAAGAGGTCTTACCTGAAGAATGGAAATAGATAGATCTGGCAAAATGTCGCCAACTTGTTCATTCCATGCCTAGTAGACTTGGTGCTGTCATTAAAAATCATGGAGGCCATTCAAAATAGTAGATTTAGAAGTTTTTGTTCTGGGGTGTACTCATTTTTGCACGACCTTAATTTGAGTAAAACTGAAAAATGTGTAATCTAAGTTATATTATTAACCTTACTTTCATGTTTTAAGTTAAACAGATGTTTATATTAAACTTAGTCTTGTCAACATTTTGGAAATGTTTTTTGAGTTCATTGAGATATTGTTTAAAATTTTACTTAGACACAGGAGAGCCAATGGCAAAGCAGCTAATGTAGCTGCTCTTCTTGGTGCAATTTTTGAACGTCTGTTGTACTGGATCTGAGATTAACAGTGGATCTAGGAATTATACTCCCATTCCGGAGTAATAATCAAGGAAGTTTGCCGCCGTAACATGGCCGCAGCAGGCGCAGTGATATCACGCTCCTTGGGCAATTAATGTACTACTTGTAAGCTATTCCTTGGACTGTGATCGCTTTTCACAAATAATACATTTCCATGACGATACAGCACAGGCCCGATGAGTCAAGTGAAAGTTCTCTCAATTGGCCTGAGGATCTCCCATGCTGGCCCTGGGCCATCGGGCAGTCCTTTATGTCGATCCCTGCTGCTTACTGCATAATTAAGAGATTAATCTTTAAACGTTTGTATATTATAACCTGGAAAATGGATGTTGGGGCAGTCGTGCCTAATGGTTAGAGACTCGGACTTGTAACTCAAACGTTGCTGGTTCGAGCCTCAGTACCAGCTGGGATTGTGGGGGGGAGTGAATGATCAGCACTCTCCTCAAACTTCAATACCATGGCTGAGGTGAGACCCTTGAGCAAGGCACCTTTCCCCCAAACTGCTCCCCGAGCATCTCGGCAATGGCTACTCACTGTTTTGGGTGTGTGTTCACGGTTTGTGTTACTCACTGCTGTGTGTGTGTGCTCTTGGACGGGTTAAATGGGGAGCACAAATTCGGTGTAAGGACACATCACTTTCACATAATTACAATTAAATAAAAATATTGTTTTTCAAAACAGAGCAGATGCTACAGAACATAGTCAGCTCAACAGCTGTATGATAACGTATACCTACACTAATATATTACTTCACAGGCGTTAGTGGATTGTGCTTAACAATTCAGAATATAAAAAATTTACAGTTTATTGATGGTGTGTGGTTTTACCTTGCTATAATTTTTAAAGATTTCATATTATTTTAAGGTGAGCTCAAAGGGTACAGTACTATAAAAATCACAGATCTTCAGTGTGATATCACAGCGTTACCCATTCAATGCACTTACTTGGGAGGTCCGCCCCGGCATATTTATGGCCCCCAAGTATATTTGCAGTCACATTTTTTTATCCATCTCTGCTAATGACAGTATCTGTGATCGAATAACTAGTGGATAAACTGCGCTTATGCGTCATCTCTCCTTCCTGACTTGTTTGGTGTGAGTGGAGCGTGGCCGCTTGTCCTTCCTCATCTTCCGTGTTCACATGCACTCTCTCTTTCGACGAGCTCCATGTGTGTGAGCAACCCCTCGGCCTCTCGTATTTAATGGTGACTTACATTTAAAATCAAAGAAGCGTTCGTAATACAGCAACACATTGTGAAGAAAGGGCAAACAGCATATAGCCGCTCTTTAATGTAGATGTACTTTTTGTAGATGTAGATTTTGTCCGATGATGTTGTGTTTATAACACTGGCGCCGGGTCTTTTTCTGCAGCTGAGAGCATCTTTTGAGGTTGAAAAAGTTAAACTTTTCTGAGAAAAAAAAATGCCCTACGTCCAGCTCCTTTTAGATTTGTATAAATGTAAGTTTAAATTTCACTTTCAACAACTTTTGACTGCATTTCTATCAAGATAGTAGTATTGTAGTATTTAAATATGTGATTAGTTACTGCAAAGACGCTCTTTGTGCTTCTCTGGGTTGCCTTCGTTCACGAAGTCATGGCGCCACAAGTCTGTCAAAATCCTATGTGAAACACTGCGTCATTTTGAAATTTTATGCATATTTTTCATATTAGTTGTTCATGTTTAAATGTTAACATAATGCTAGATTATTATTTTTTTTAAATCTTGTCCTTAAAATTTAAGGTAAGGTTTATAAAAAAAAATGTTTCTGCTCCCATTAAGGAGCAGAAACAGTGTTTGCTCACTTTAAGTCAGACTTTAAATATGCAATGATGGTTGTCACTCACTTATTAATAATTGTATAAAGATGTAATTTAAAAAACTTTTAAATTACAAACTAAAACAAAATGTTTGAAAAAAGAATTATAAATAATCAGAAACGAAATGTAAAAATTTTAGGTCAGATTTAACATGCACTTCATTGCACGCTCAGAAATGACCACTTGAAAGAAGAGTTGTGGTGGTGTTTGGAAGGAGGAAAACGGGTAGGTTTTATGCAAACATTGTCATATAAAAGTGGCATAATAATTATTTCAAGGGATACAGCTTTGGATTCTTATTGCCGAGGTGCTGAAATGCGGACAGAAGCTCGGAATGCAGGCATTGCCAAATAGTAGATAATGATCTAAAGCTATACAGTTATGTTAACAATTACTTAACAATAAATATGCATGAAAGACAGATTGACGTTATTTGAAGGCAGAATGAGCTGTAAATGATGACATCTTGAGTACACTTTATAAAACTGAGATGAGAATATCTCAGATTCTAGATTCGCATCACTTTGATATTTCTTTGATTATAATGTTATCACAAAAAAGTGTTTGAAACATGATCACTTGGCACTGCAATCTGTGCCATTGCAGAGTTTGCCGATTCCTCAGATGGAGTTATTGTTCACAAACATTGAGACAACTTTCATCTGAGCATTACGCATGCATTTCCTCAACAAGAACATACAATAATATTAACATCATAATCATATAAGGATGGATTGATTAGCCTATGAATATTCTAAAAGCGGAGTTTGTCCCCAAAAAATATTTTCTTGAGCTACACGTGTTCATTTTAGAACAATTGGAGTGCAAATCAGACAACAATAACTGAAACCATGTCTGTCTTTTTATGTTTATCTGTGATGAGTAAACACACGGTCAATTGATATTTTTATACAACTATTACCAGACTGAAATGCAATCACTCTTTCAAGAGCATTTGGGTTTGGATGTGAGATATGACTTTTGTTTAGCTACAGACATAGACATCAAATTACAAAAATTGCAGACACTTATTTTTTTTATTAAAAATATTTAAAGTAATAGAAAGAGAATTAAAGAACAATAATGTATTAATGCTTTTGAAATATTTGATTTTTTTAATAGGCTAAACACAAAAAACGCAACAGTCAAAGCCATGCGGTTTAGGATGAATTAGTGAAGGTCTGGTCATGTTTTTGTCGCCTTTCAGCATTTTGTTGTTTGTAGTTTTGGATATTACAATCAACCGTTTAGTCAGGTTTGTTATTTAAATGTTGACACGCATCAAGCACGCTCAAATTGGGAGCGCAAACTCCCGAGCGTTACGGAAATAGGAAGAAAGCGACACAGCCAGCGTTTTGCACATGTTTTTAGACACGACATGTAAATGTAGGGGTGCTCCGATCAGGATTTTTGGAGCCGATCACCGATCCTCGATCACAGAAACCTGTATCGGCCGATACAGATCACCGATCACAGGAGCTATTTGAAGCTTTCTCAGCACCAGAAGAGAAAGTCTCATGAATTAACAAATGAATATTAGTAAGTAACATATTTGCTAACACTTTCCTTGAAGCATGTATGTATAATGCATTATAAAGAGTTATTAAAGGGTAAAATGCATTATTAATAATCATAATATGTGTTGTAATGCATTATATGTAGTTGTAAAGAATTATAACCAATTTAAAATGTGTAGTGTAACAATGAATAGGTTAGTGCTATAATGTATTAACTGCAATAACAATTATCTATTATTGCATTAAAATGTGCATTACAATGCTTTAAAACTACTTGTATAATGCATTAAACATACATGCTTCAAGGAAAGTGTTACCACATATTTTCATAAAACATATCAGCCTGTGACATGAGTCCCAGAAACCCTTTGTCTTCCACAATATAAAGTGGCCGTGATCAAAGCAAATTTAATACATTATTTTATCTGATAAAACTGGCTATTCCAAACTGGCTTTATTCATCAGGAAAACACAATATAACTCCTCGAGTCTTTTACCTGATAGAGACATCGCATCGGATAACATTTTTATATCATTCATTTGTCACTAAACACGTTAACGCATGCAATCAATTTTTTCAGATTAACGTGTTAAAATTATTTTATGTCATTCATGCAAAATCTGTTTTTTCTATCATTGTCTAGCGTTACATTATATAATCACGCTCTTAAGGCCTTTAAACTATTTAGGTGGTTGTATTGACACGTCCAGTTTCGATTGACAGCTTCTGGCTGTGGAACACAGCTCAATGCAACGTGACAGCAGTCCCGTCTGGTGTACACATGGGCTAAAGGCTGCGTCATAATCTGTCAAACAGATCATCAGTATTAACTTCTCCTTCTTGCTCGCATGAACAAAAACTCACAAGATTACACCAGAAAGCGAGTATTTTTGCAAGCACTATCTTCAACGAGTTAAATAAAGTCTTAGGAAGCACATTAGACCTGTCTAGAGAGGCAGCTCTTAAAAGGGAATCGTTCTTAAACTTGCTGCTGTGACAAATGTCACTAATGTTAATCAAAGTACAAAAGAAATCAATGTGACTTTGTAGCTTTAATGAGGATTCTTCAATAATTCATGTATACAGTCAAGACTGTAAAGTGTTTGAGAACTTTATTTTCTGTATATTTCCTACCTGTCTAAGTGGGAGGAAGGGCACACTTAAAAATAAATACATGTGACTTAGTCTGAGAAAACCAGGCTAAAGTCTCTGAATAGAATTATGAGATAACGAGCATCAAATTTGATTTCTAGCATTAGTTTCACTATGATTACAATCTTTGACATTATCTTCTTGATGTCTTAGACTGAGTAAGGCCAAGATATCAAGGTTATATTTTTAAAGAATCTTCTTTACTTTAAATGAGATGGTTTTATGTTTCGTCCTGATGACGAAAATGCGTCATGCTGGTGGCGTCCAACAGCGCATCCGCAGAAAATGTTTTTAATCGGCCCTTAATTGTTTTTAGTTTGATATGTTGTTTTGTGATTGTGTTGGTTTATTGTTGTGTAAATTAGTGCTTGTAACTGATTGTATTGCTGCACTTCTTGGCAAGGACACTCCTGCGAAAGAGATGTTTAATCTCAAGAGAGTTTTTCTGGTTAAATAAAGGTTAATAACAAATAAAGTTGATTTATTTCCTGTAGCTCAGTGAAGCAATGGGTCATGGGTTTGATCCCAGGTATTGTACATACTCAGATACAAATGTATAGTATAATGAGTCCTTTGGATAAAAGCGTCTGACAAATGCATAAATGTAAATGTCAAGTTTTCATCCCATTTCTGGGGCACTTTAAATTGAGCTCAGTAGCATTTCAGTTGTGCTTATTGATGTTACTACACTTCAAGTGGAGTTAACCTGTGAGAAAATGAATTAAGAGGCCATTTACACAAGACTATACGGAAAACTGACAATGGTGTTTTGGGGGACTGAAAACGGGTCTCAAAGTTTTGAAAACGACAGCGTTATGTTATCGTCTTGACCTAAAGTCTTTTCTTTCGTGAAGGAAAAAAGGCGTGTAAGCCTTCCTGCGTTTTTATTGCACCTCAATGCTCTTCGTTGTTAGGCATTTACCAATAAATATAAAGAAGTATTTAATTTGTTTCAAAACGCATTTATTATTAAAAAAAAACAATATATGCTACATAATAATAGCCCAACAACATAGATTATGTTTATTTGCAACCATTATAAGTATGAAGGCGGTATTATGGCACACCGTACTATAGAGCCACACAAAATCACTGCACAGGAAATTCCAGCACTGGCACCACAAAGGCTAGAACCACCACTGCATATACACCAAGTTACTCACAAAATTTGTGTAGGACTCCTCCTCCATTGGTTCCTCAATGAACTGATGCCCATTAACCTGAATGAAAAAAATGAGTCAGTGTTAGTTACATGTTCGCCATCTTAACATTTCACCATGAAAGAGAAAGAAAATAAATGCATACATGGATCAAAGACGAGATGTTGAATTGAAATTCACAAAAGTAAATTTCTAATTTCTTGCATTATAAAATGTATTATATATTATGGTCAATGAACTACTGAATTTTATAATTTATATTGATCTTGCTGCTTAATACATTTTTTAACACAGTTTATACAAACTGACCATGCCTTTCCTTTGGTGTTCTGCTTAATTTAAAGCATCCTGAACAAGCAGTTTGAAAAAAAATTCTGTAAATAAAAAAGACTGAAGCATACACAGTGTTCCCTTTTGTGGATTTTAATCTGTTTTGGGGAGGTGTTTTTCACACGTAGAAAAATAATTTATTATACTTTAAAGAACCCATGTGTAATTTTCAACGCATTATAGTGTTAAACCCAGAATCAGTATGTTGATTTTTAACCTATTTCTGGGCCAAAAAACAACCCAGCAGCTGGGTGAACTTGACATGTCAACTTGCGCTAAGTAAAGATCTAGACTGCCACTCAGATGTTAACAATTGCTAACACATTTTAAAGAAATGTCATCTTGAGCATGGATTATCATGCCATCTGTAATTTGTGGTATTTCAGTCTCTTTAGACCAGTGGTTCCCAAACTTTTTGAAAGAAAGGCACCCCTTTGTAGGGTACCCCAACCCTGATTTAACTTACATGCGTACATATATATATAAAATTCAATCCAGATTGTCAAACAACAAATTAAGTATAAACTGCTGCATGAATTTATTAGAACTGCATTACAACAAATTATATGAGGTGAAAAAACTGATTCAAATGAATCATCTGTCATTTACAACTCGATGACACATGTAAAACAATCGTATAGATTGATATGAACCATTTGCTGTATGCGGAAATCGTTGGAACAAAACACATTTGAATAAAGATTGATACCAAATTTTTTCAATAATAATAAACAACTCGCATTACATTTCCCTTTAGGTTCTTCTTTGCTTTATTCAAACCTGCCCTTACAACCTAATAAGGAAACTAAAATACCTGTGCATGTAAGTGTTGACGTGCCTGCTTTTGGTAGCACAGCTACTTGATACGGGCGTAGATTGAGGATGGTGCAACTCGTACATCGTGCTCCACTGACCGGCGGTGCCTTTAGTTTTTGTAAAACATGTTCGCTTGTGTTTGTGTGTGTTTCACTCACTTTTCTGACAAGCGTGATTGGCGGGCTCCAAGCAGAGCTGTATATCTCATTTCTGTTCACCTTCGGCATTCTTAAGAGCATTTAAAGTACATTTATAGACGAAAATTCCATTATGTACTGAAGCTTTGGAAAACAAAACTAGGTATCAAAAACATAAATGTTTCAAAAGTGAATCGCGCAATGTAATGCCATTTGCCGCCTTCTCCTGTGTCGTCGTTTCAAGCGACAGGGTAAACTACTCGCGATTCAGACCCCCAAAAATAATTGAATTCAGTCAAGTGGGAGCAATCGAACTAACTGAAACTAACCTGAGATAGGGTACTCATGACCCACATGAGCACGCATCAGTACAGTGGGCGGAGCAGAGTGTTTCTCTCCTGGGAACCGTCCAAGTGCGGTAAAAATAATATTCAAACTTTACATAAGTATGAAATATATCAGAGTCTTTTCACTTATTCATTTTCGTATGGACATGCACATATGTTGGAGTTTTGATAAAATTGAAAATATATGATGTAAAATATTATTAAATGATACTGGAAAAAACCTGAGATTCGGCGGCACCCTTAGCCAGTTGTCGCGGCACCCACTTTGGGAACCACTGGTTTAGCTTGTATCACTGTTTTTTCCACAAATAAATATAAAAATGTAACTGGGGATCATACAGTCATGATTATGTCAATAATAAAGTAGGGCTGCAACAACTAATCGATAAAATCAATAATTATCGATAAGGAAAAAAGTTGTCAACGAATTTCATTATCGATTAGTTGGTCTGTGACGTCACTTACAAGCTGTGCAGTTATAAATCAAGTGTGTCTTCTTCCCTTCTAAAATAACCGTTTTAGATGTGTCCCTTCCTTGCAGCATGAACTGCGCAGTTTTAAAGTCAGACGCATCTCTCCGTGTACATGGCTCTTTTTCCAACTGGTCGCACAGGTGCAACCCACTTTCTCAGTTGGTCGAAAAAAACGCTTCCCCGCAAAAGACGAGTTATTACAGCAATCATTGTTTGTACTGTTGTACAGCAGGTGGCGCTATTACACACCACTGGGAAAAAGTACAGAGTCCCAGAACCTAGAACGTATATGTTTTAGCGGTTTTTAATGATTGTTCTGAGTGGAATTTGGGCGGAATCTTTGACAAAAAACATTAATTATCTCAGCTGTTTAATCAAAATGATGCATTTCTGAAGACACCTACCCATATCTACAGAGTGATAAAAAACGAACAAATGAAGATAGAAGAATATGGTTTCTTTTTTTTAATATCTGAGACTCCGTTCTTTCATTTGACATATTGTTTGTCCATATATTCTTTACAGAAAATCTACTGCGAGCCATTAAAGTTGGGTGAAAATTAAAAAAAAAAACGCTGGCGTATGCTGGCAACTTTTTTTTTAAAAAAGGCTGACGGCAAAAGAGTTAATTTGTCACTCTGTCTTTTAAAATAGTCAGCTATAGAACACTTTATATTTGCGCTTTAACACTTACGAGCCAAATAAATCCAAAATAAATGCAAAGAAAAGTATTTTTTATTTTATAGAGTTGTTATTATTTAGTTTTGTATTCAAGTTATATATTGGCTATGAAATGTAACCAGTCACTTCAATCCTTTACAGTCCTCTTTTTTTTGCCCTCTTTGCAAAAGCTGAAATTTTGCCTCTGGTTTTCTTTATTTTTACCAAATAAATTAAATTAGCTAGATAAAAACTCTATTATAAATGTACTTTCCCACACGTTGTCATAAATAATCTTTAAATACGAAATCTTACTAACCATTCTCGATAAATGGTCTAAGCATGCTTGTGTTCTTGAGTGACTGATTTGATGGGTTCAGACAGTGAGTCTCGTGAGTTCAGTATTTGACATTCGAGTTGTTAAACCAAAATGAATCAATTCAAGAATCTGACATTGACGCGCTGTTTGTTTTTCACAGCTGTTGGACATCGCAAAACATAGAAGTTAACAAGGAAAACACTTCAATGGATACGATTTTTCCTTTATGTCAGCTGCATGTGCTTGTCAGGTAAGAAAAGGCAACATGTTTTTGAGCACATTCACACCCAGCTGTAATTCAGGCAACAATATTTTCTGAATGCGCAACGTGAAGCATGGATTCCGTCATTCGACTTTGCTTTTGATTAAAGTGCGAGACAGAGAGACAGTTTAGAAACCGAAGTGTTCTACTTCATTAAGCACTGCGCAGAAGGATCGGAATATGACATCATTGTTCGCAGTCTAGAGCCATGCGCTAAGTGTTTGCGTGATTGGATTTTAATCTGCCTCGAAAACTTTTCGAAGGGCATTTTCACGCATCTGCACACTCCGTGAGTTAACAGACGTATACACTTTTTTTTTTTCACCATACATAGAACTAAAAACATGCATGATTTAATAATTATTAAAAAAACGTATTAAATTATTATTATTATTAAAAACGTTATATTATTTAACTGCTAGTAGTAAATCGGTCAAATTTTTACTGTGGGTTAACGGTTAAACGGTCAATATGAACATCCCCATTTCAAATGGTTAATCTAATAAAATTATTATTTTATTATTACAAAAATAAAATTAGAGATGTCCAGAGCCGATCACAATGATTGGTGGCCGATCGAGGCATTTTTAACCTGATCGGGATCGGCTATATTTGCCCGATCATTTCCTATCACCTCTGACATTGCGCAAGTTTCGTAAACGAGAGCGCGAGCTGTGACAGCGGTGACTGCAGTGTGGAAATGTGCAGTGGAACAGCGTAATGTCTGCTGCGCGAGCATTCCGCAAGGCATTAGCAACAGAGTTCATTCAATAATAACAATTTAAAACCAAACCCTCAAAAAAGTGGACGGATTACAGCAAATTCACTCTCAAGTCTGTGACGCTGTGATTGAAAACACAGGTTAGCACCGGAGCTTTACAACAAACTTAATAACATAAGATGAGAAGCATTAGAGGCTGTCCACTAACACCACAGAGATGCTGTTCTCCCTTTATTTCAAAGTGAAGGTTCAGAGATATACACTCCTGAACAAAATCTTAAGACCAGGGGAAACATTATTCGCATTTTTCCCTGGTGGATTGAAACCAGGTAGTAAGTACTGCTTCAAAATGCCAAAACAATAAACTGGAGCAAGAGACAAAAAACACAGTAGACAATTTATTGAAAACTTAATTTAAACTCAAACAGGCTGTTCATCAGCTGATGATGTGGGGCGACCTGTTTTCATTACTGTACAGAACACGCTAAAAACTGCACAAAGTATGTGCGTGCTGACGGCCATTTATAGACAACGTGAATCAAATATAGACGGGCGAATAAAATACATTTTCCCCTATATATTTCATCATTGAGGATTTCTTTAAAAAAAGTCTAAAAATGTCATCTCGCCTCGTTCTCGAGATCTCATGGGATAAGTGTCTCATCACACCCCTAGTGACCTCCCATCCCGCATTGGGTTGTACCTCACGGCATTTTCACCCTTTGTCCCACACGTTGCATATTGAGAAACGTCCCGCATTTTCAGCCTATTGGATTTTTTGCTGTCACATTAAAAAACACGCTTTTTAACCTGAAACGCACATGAGACACTTGTTTGCATCATTGTTTATTAAACATTAATGTGGCAAAAGCAGCAGTCCAGTGCACACAAGTGTCCAATGAGGTTATACAAATGCAAGTATTTTAAAGCCTGACTTTCATCCAATGTATAAGAAGACGGCAGTGATTTCAGTCATCAAGAGGCGCGACGTCAGTCAGTCAAACTGTGGGTGCCGATCCTCAACTTGCCGGATAAAAAGTCACCAAAACATCGTAAACTGTGTTGCTTTGAAACAGTGTTTTGCCTGTAGGTTGTCGTATTAAAATACATATATATATATCTTTTTGCAAATAATGTAATGCATTATTTAACAATAATATATTTTAAAAGAGCAACTCTTTTTCATTATTTGTTTGTTCTTTAATCCTTTAGGTTTTAAGTGTAGGACCTTAGTGTGATAACTGTGGTCAACATTTAAAGAGACAGTCAACCTTAAATTGAAATAGCCATTAAAATTGTTCTATGTTAAAGGCCTAAAACATTTTATCTATGCATTAATTATATTATAATTGGAAAGGACTTGATACATTATTTTTACGGGCCAAAAGGTAGAAAAAAATGTATAGAAATGTTTTCATTCCGTTATTACATTACAGTTTTACGCCGCCTTTCAGTGGTGTCCCACACAACCTGTCCCACATTTGGTTTGTTGAGTGGTGGTCACTTTAGCCCTTGATGCTTGAGAATTCACCTGCTCTTCACATCTGACAACAACAGGGCAGCTTTGACAAACATTAATAACAGAGGACAGATCAGACTCTGTAACGCCATGTGTCATCATCTCTGACTGAACGCACAAGCGTGACGTGTTTTACACAGAAACACGCTAACGATGCGTGAGGTAAAGGACTTATTATAAGCACTACACATGGTGAGTGCACGAGATAACGTTATGCTAGACACATACACTATATTTACATGGAGAGAGACATACCTCGCTGCTGACGTTAGGAACCTCCATTTTGAGAGGAATTTACACTGGAGATAGAGATGGCATCCGGTTAACCTACAGCAATATTCCGCCAAGCATTTGTACAACACGCGTGACCCTCTAATGCTCGTGGTAATCATGTATCGCGATTGAGACAACCATATATACCGAAGTGCTCCGCTCACTATTCACACAAACGTGGCTGTCTGTATCAGCACGAGCTTACGCTGACGTCACAGTGACGCGGGTCGGCGGAGGATTTCCTCAGCAAAGCGCCAGAATGGATCCTTCTATGGCGTTTTTCGCTTTCAAAATGAAAATGCTGGAATGAAAAGTCGAATAAAAATCAAAATGTTCAAATTAAAATAAAACCAAGAATGAAATGGCAAAATGAAAAATAAAATGACTCAATTAAAAAAGGTCATATTAAATCTTAAATGCTCCTAAAAAAAAACAAATAACTTTAAATGTAAAAGCAAATGTGTCAGACTGTGGGTTCCCCAAGTTGTGTCAAATCCAAATTAGGGGTCAAATGGCGCCAGTATGTGTTTTTCTGTGTCTTTGGTGTGTTAAGTTGTCTATGTATGGCAAGTATGGCAAGCCCTTTTGTCATTTAACCCTTGGGGTTTACTAGTATCTATTTTTGAGCTACTAGTACTTATTGTTTAGTCACTAGTAACTATTCAATTAGATACTAGTACTTATTCATTAGATACAAATACTTATTCAATAGATACTAGTACTTAATCATTAGATACTAGTACTTATTCAATAGATACTAGTACCTAAAATTAGATACTAGTGCTTATTTATTAGACACTAGTACTAATTCAATAGATACTAGTACTTAATCATTAGATACTAGTACTTATTCATTACATACTAGTATTTAATCATTAGATACTAGAACTCATTAAATAGATACTAGTCTTTATTTATTTGATACTAGTACTTATTACATCAGTGACTAGTAATTATTCTATTGTTACTAGTAACACATTTCAGATTTTTGCCATTGATTTCTAATGAGATCTGTCCTTTAGATATCCACTATTCAGTTCTGACTAGTGTGTCTTCCGATAGTCACTAGTACCTATTTATTAGGTACTAGTATTTATTCTTAAGGTACGGATACTTATTTATTAGGTACTAGTACTTATTTTCATGACACTAGAGCCTGCCAAACGGATACCAATACTTATTTTTTAGATACTAGGACTTATTCATTGGATACTAGTACTTATTCAAAAGATACTAGTAGTTAATTTTTAGATACTAGTACTTATTCGTTAGATACTAGTACTTATTTATCAGAAACGTATACATGTTTATCAGCTACTAGTACTTATAAGATTTATACTTGTATCTATTCACGAGACACTAGTACTTTTTTCAATAGTGACTAGTAAGATATTTTATTTTACAAGTAAGACTTGCGATTGAACTCTACAATTGTCTTTCTGACTAGTCATTACAAACGACAGGTAAAAAAACAATTGTGACCAGTAAAATAAGAAATGTTACTAGTAACAACCGTAAAAGACACTAGTGTCTAATATATAAGTACTAGTACTTAATGAATTACTACTAGTGCCTATTAAAACGGTACTAGTAAACATTGAATACAAATCCAGTATTTAAAAACAAGTACTAGCATTGAATGAATACATACTAGTAGTATCAAAAAGATATTAGTCATTATTGTAATACGTACTAGTCAGAAATTAGTAACTGATATCGAAAACAAAATAACTACTAGTACCTATTCATTTGAAGATATCTTCTGCCTTAAAAGGAACTAGTAAGATGTGTTTGAAGATATCTTGATTCAAACACATTATTGCATAAACATGATTACCCCTCTGTCATCCAATCAGCGTTAACATACGAATACTATGCAAAATGACGATGGCTTTGTATGTTAGCTTGTCAGGCTAATCGATTAGCACAAAAACACAAATAAGGATGTGTTTAGTATCACTATTTATTGTTTTTGATGTGGAATATAATGATAAGTTTAACTTTGTTAGATGGTAAAGTTAAATTTGGGATCTTGCACGCGGGTGCTGATATTTGATGTAGCCTAACGGTGGATTTAGCACGAGACTGAATCCAGCTTCTTATTCGCAGTTTCTTATTGACGCTAACCATTCCACCTTAAAAACGTGAAGCATCCGCTTTTCCAGTTTCTTATTCACGCTTAGCTTAGGGCCCATCTCACCTTTCTCTTCTTTTACGTTTTTTTAAAAACTTTGTGTGTCTGTGGGCGTGTCTCTGTGTGTGTGTCCGCGCGTGTGTCTGTGCCTCCGTGCGTTTGTCTGTGTGCGTGTGTGTGTGTCTGTGTGTGTGTGTGTGTTTGTGTGTGTGTGTGTGTGTGTGTGTGTGTGTGTGAGAGAGAGAGAGAGCACCGAGGATGGGCTGCTTGCTGTCTGAGTCAAAACATGCTGAATGCCCCTTGAGATGACAGTGAACTTCACGTGGAACCTCCATCACCCACTCCCCTTACCATCCTCAATATCACTTTGATAGAACAGTTTTTAGGCAGTCTATCTCCACCATGAATATTAATCACATCCAACAGTACCTACATGTTTGAAAGTGCAATATTCTAGTGCAGAGCATGAAATACGGTTTATGCATAATTAAATCAATTACGTGTATATTTGTAAAAAGCATAATATACACAGTTTTTTCATACTTTGCATATCTATTATTAACTGTCTCTCTTACCTCTTATGTAAATTAATTATTTTCATCATTGATATATTTTATTTTTATTCTATATATTTATTTTTTCCATTTTTTTTCAAAAAACGTTCTGATCCATCGCTCTTATACAATTTATTATACACCTGTTGGTCTTAGCCAGTGCGTTATACACACATTATATTTCTACTATGTAGTTACATGTATATAGATTTATGTAAACTTTGTCACTTGTTGTATGTACAGAAAATGTCTAATGTCAGAACTGTGTTTTTGTACAAGTATGTCTTTGATGGTGCGTTCAAAGTTCCAAAGCTAGGTTATACCTTGTTTTGATGTCTACCGGCATGCAAGAAAACAGACATTTTTACTGTAGCATTTTTAAGTTATGGACCCCTGAATTTGGCATATCTCACAGTACTGTTCAATGGGCCGTTGCACTCATTGGACATTTTGAGGTGCTATAACTGAACTTTCTTTGAGGGTGCGTTAAAGATGCCACATAGGGGTACTACCCTGTCTAGCACACGTACGTTTGGCCGACGTCGGCCTAGAAAAGCGGGACGTCGGGCCCCCTACCAAACACATCGAATAAATATCGGCCAGGCATAGGCCGATAATTCAGTCAGTTAGAGCTCTAACCAGCTCTCCGTTACATCGGCTTTGGGTCGCCTCATTACCGCAAGCCGATGCCGCTCCCCATATTTGTGCATGAACATTCATCTTTTTGCAACCCAGCATGCCCTTGATTCTTCTTAAGTTCACTAAACACAAATTAATATTCTTTCAATAAAGCTGCATTTTCTCTGTATTTGCTCGAGAACCTCCAATTTGCATCTTCTTTCTTACTCTCCGGCCCAATCTCCCCCCAGTCACGTTGTCTTATTAATATTCAACATATAATTTGCATACTGAGTATAAGCTTAAACTAGTATCTATTATGTTCAGGATATCTTTGATCTGAAAAGTTACTAGTATGTAATGAATAAGTACTAGTATCTAATGATTAATTTCTAGTATCTATTGAATAAGTACTAGTATCTAATAAATAAGCACTAGTATCTAATTTTAGGTACTAGTATCTAATGATTAAGTACTAGTATCTAATGATTAAGTACTAGTATCTAATAAATAAGCACTAGTATCTAATATTTAGGTACTAGTATCTAATGGAATAGTTACTAGTAACTAAACAATAAGTACCAGTAGCCTTAAAATAGATACTAGTAAACCTCAAATGTTAAATGACAAAATGGCTTGCCATAGTCTATGCATGTATTAGACACGTGAATTGCAAAAATTAAAGTGTCAACTCTGAACAAAAGATTCCCTGGTAGCACACATACATCTGTCGAACGTCTATTTGACCTCTCCATTTACATCTGCAAGACATCTAAAATACATAGTTTGCTCATCTGCAATATGTCTTGGAGATGTCTGCTGTCAGACGTCATATAGACATCTAGATGTCTGTAAGATGTTTATGATTGAAAATGGATGTAAACCTGCTCTTTCTAAGATGTTTAGAGGATGTTTTTACACAGCAGATCTCCAGATCTTTAGCAGACGTATAACAGACACTCAGATGTCTCCGAGATGTATTGCAGATGAGCAAACTATGTATTAACACACCAAAGACACAGAAAAACACGTACTGGCGCCATTTGACCCCTAATTTGGATTTGACACCCCTGGGGAACCCACAGTCTGACACAAACTATGTATTGCAAATGTTTTGCACATGTAAATACAGACGTCAAATTGCCGTGAGCCAGATGGATTGTGCTATCTGGGTTCATTCTATCTAAAAGTGAATGCTCACCCAGACCTGCCTGAAACGTGTTTTAGAGAGGCGGGGCAAAGAGGAGATACAAACATACACTGTTTGTGGAAATACAGTGTTTTTGAACCTTGAATCGTGTATACACATTGCATTACATCTAAAACACAAAATAATATTCAATGAAGCCGTGTTATATGACCCATGGGCCATGCTGAGGGTTGGTAATAAACTCAGGGGCCATACATACATTTTACAGCATTCTTTTGTTTAATGAATACATGTAAGTTTACTAACTTCATAAAACTCACTCTAATTAAAATAGCAAAGTTTTAACTTCATTTTTCGAGATACTTCATAACTTTTTTATTTATTTAACAGGGAAGATGGACAGTCAATGACTGCCCCAGAATTAGCTACAGAGCTAAATGTGACCCAGGATCACAAAACCAGTCTTAAGTAGCACAAGATTTTTTTTTTAAAAGACAAAAATACATACAATGGGTCAAAATATCTTTAATGGCAAAAATCATTAGGATATTAAGTAAAGGTCATGTTCCATGAAGATATTTTGTAAATTTCGTACCTTAAATATATAAAAACTTTATTTTTGTGAATGGATGGCCTGCCACAGTGCCCCTGATTAACATGCATTTCAATTTCGAAAAATTGACCCATAAGACTTGTTTTGTTGTCTAGGGTCACAAATTTCATCTGTTCACATGCAACACATTTTTGTCACATATGCAGTTTTATTTCACAAAATAGTATTTGACAAGCAAAACTGATTTATAAAGTAAAATTTCAACAAGTTGTCTGATATTGTATTATTTCACTTTCAACTTGAACTTGAAAGGACACATTCATGAACTTATAATGTCAAATCTAAACAAATTAGACATAGTGCTTTTAACTCTTACCATGAACATTTTCTCAGAAATGATCTTGTCTATTCTGGGGTTAATGTCCTTTGCCATGGCTACCTTGAATACAGAGACTTTGCTGGTCTGGAGGCGGATCTGTGGGATGTTTTAGTCATGGAGAACATCTGCTCGCAAGAGTAGGTGGTTCCGAACATAGATATCAAATCAAATCTCAAATTTATTTATAAAACACTAATTAAAAACAACCTCAGGTTGACCAATGTGCTGTACAATACACTTTGACAATATGTAAAACAACAAGAGACAAAAACAACATATAACAAAAACATCAGATAGCATGAATTAAAGTAAAAAGATGTGTTTTTAACTTTGATTAAAACTTATGAACTGTTTATGGTGTTCTGATGAGTGGGAAGTCAGTTCCAGAGATACGATGCGTCCAGCGTGAAGTTTGAATTCAAATTGAATGGTATCAGGCTTTTAGATGAGAATTACATTGCAATTCAATGAGTTCCAATGAACTACTTGCACTTATATATAATCTTCTAAGATCTGAGAAAGTAATGGGTGGTGAACGATAGCGTTTCACTTTTTCTCCTAACACACAGCTCTGTTGCAGACATTTAACCAACGAACGTATATCACAGAAGGCTGAAGGAGACTGACAGGAAAGCAGCACTGTTTGGATTAAATAATTAAAGACTTTTAATACTGCGGTGTTTCATGCGTGAGAGATCATGTACCTGACAAACACACGCAACACGTTTTTATTTTCCTTTCACTCCTATGTGGATGAGACACAACTCCGCTTGTCATTCCTGCCTAACAATCTGACTGTTTCTGTGCATATCTCAGCATGCCTGAGTGAGATGTCGCTCTGGATGAAGCATCATCACCTGCAGCTGAACTTTGCAAAAACAGAAGTGCTTGTGATCCCGGCTTACCCAAAGATTCATCACAACCACTTCATTCAACTGGGCTCATCGATCCATTGCACCTTCCAGAACTGCCAGAAACCTGGGAGTTCTCTCTGATGATCAGCAAAAATTCACGGATCATGTCGCCAGCACCACCCAGTCCTGTAGATTCATCCTCTACAACATTAGGAAAATTAGACCTTTCCTGTCCGAGCATGCTATATGCTAGTAGCCCAAAAGGGGATAAAGACACTCACACGTACCTTCTCAGGATCTGTTCCACATTTGTGGAATGATCTGCCCGCTGCTACAAGATCAGCAGATTCTGTACCCATCTTTAAGAATCAGCTGAAATTTCCATCAACACCTGACCGATACTGAATCAAAAACGTTTCTTTGTATACTGTGCTGGGCTATATGAGACGAGTTTTTACTGCATTTTGTTGTGCTTAT
The DNA here is from genome assembly GCA_029783895.1 of Triplophysa bombifrons. Taxonomy (NCBI): domain Eukaryota; kingdom Metazoa; phylum Chordata; class Actinopteri; order Cypriniformes; family Nemacheilidae; genus Triplophysa; species Triplophysa bombifrons. Next base: position 19,712,073 of record CM056464.1, read on the forward strand.
GTTGTTCCAATTCCTTCTATTGTTTACCTCATTTATAAGTCGCTTTTGATAAAAGCGTCTGCTAAATGTAAATGTAAGTTACTCAATTCTACCACATTAATAACAGAGTTGTCCTAGACGGGACGTTCCACGTCCTGTGTGCCACCCCCTTAACCCTCTGGCAGTCTGGTTTTAAAGTTTACAGGAATAAAAGGGTTACACAATAACATTAAAAGTATGAAACACACAAACAGAGGTAGAGTTAGATCAGTTGGAGACTGTTTACCAGTAAGTTGAGCCAGAAGATTCAATAAAATAAAAAATGTACAGTGACCAAAAGTAGATTAGTTTGATGTATTCCAAATATATATATATATCCAAAAGTGATGCCTAATAAAAGTAGGTAGTTATATTTACAATCAAAATATCAACTTGCATAATAATTATGCACATAGTATAGGTAATATATAATCAAATTATGGAAATGGAAAATGTAAATGTTTTATGATGATAACTGTATTCTTATGTTATGTTTTGTATTGTTATTTAACCCATTGATTAGGTGGATTTGTACAGATGGAATACAGTAATTGTTATTATGACATTGCTTAATTAGGTGCCCTTTTAACATATATATGGAAGTAAAATAGCGACAAATGTATGTGAAGCAAAAAAAAGTGCTAAATAGCACTAACTGAAAATGCATTATATTAACAGTGCTTGCATTTTAAGGTTCTGCAATTCAACATGGTTGCATATTAAAGTTGCAAGTTTTTCAAGTGGAAACAAAAATAGCATTTTTAAACATTTCTGTGTTAAATATTCACTTAAAATACGACTTTCACTATTTTATTGTTAAATATTTCAGTATTAAATATTCAGACTTATAAATATTCAATATTTGGAAATACAACTTAATATAATCAATATATTTATTATTGAAATTTTCCACAACGTCTTTCGCTCAGTCCCTGCTTACAATGAACTCAACCTCCATCGAAAGTCCCCTCTGTGTAAATCCCAGAAAAATACACCCCCTTCAGCGCTTCTTCTGCCCCAATCAAGCCTTCAAGCTTCTACAGTAAAATCTACTCTCTTTTCATTCCTAAGCAGAAGGCCATGAAGAATATGTTAAAGAGGCTCTCCAAAAAGGCTCCATCCGGCTGTCAACTTCTCCTGCTGCTTCGAGTTTCTTCTTCGGGGCCAAAAAAGACGGAGGCTTACAGCCCTGCATCGACTACAGAAGTCTCAATAAAATCACAGTCCAGTATCACCACCCACTTCCTCTCGTCCCTTCAGCACTTGAGCAGCTTCGCGGAGCTCGGATTTCCACCAAACTGGACAAGTGCTTAGAAGCTCTGCATTGATAATCCATGACATTGTTGTTTACTTTTACTGTCAGATTTCTTTCCACCAGAGTTTTGCTTCCTTTCATTTCAACTGCCAGCCGTGTCCAATAAGTAACTGTTAAATTATTCTGCATTATAAACTAATTTAAAGTTGGATTTAAATACATTTTCGCGAACATTCAACAAACCAAATGCAGATTTTGTTCTTAATATTCTTCTATTACACATTTAAAGCTCTCCATAGTTTATGCTATGCTGTACTAACATCTGTTTTAATTAGAATACATTCTCTTGCTTTAATAAACAGTTCTTGATTGTACAGTTGTTGTGTATTGTTTTTCTTAATCAGGTTAATGTAAGTATATTTGTATCTGTGTTTTATTGTGTCAACGTTAAAAGTAATGTACTTATTTTGCCCCCTTGTTTGTATATATTTGGAAATGGTTTTGTTTGAATATAAATGCATGTCAGAGCAAAAACTTACGAAGAGATTGTTATTTTCAGGGCTTAAAATTATTATTTCTTTGCTCACTGTCCACAGTGGCTAGTGGTTTTCCAAAGTTACTGGCCAATCAGCGTTTTCACTGGCCACAATTTTGTTGTTGAGAATTTAATGTTGCATTTTATATGATTAAAGTTGACACTGAATAACTTGATTAGAGCAAAAATACTTGATTTAAAGAAAACCCTTTAAAATGCAGAATGACCACCCAAATACATCAGCTGGTATATACCACCATTGTCAAGGTTCCATCTGCCCCCTGCGTTGACCCCACCGGACTACACAACCCATCAGGCATTGCACCCTGTCAGCCATTTTGTGTTAACCTGTTCTCATTATCATAATCATTACCCAGACTCTATATAAACACACCTCTGTCCTTTACATCGTTGTCAGTTCTAGTTGTCATTTGCATGTCATTGTTTCAAACCTGTTTATTGCCAGTTAACCCACGGATGTACTTGCTTATTTACCCACTAACCTGTGGATGTATTTGCGAGTTTTCCTGTGGATGTACTTGCTAGTAGTGGAGGGCAGAGCGCGCCCCATGCTTCGTTTAGCTGTAGTCACGTGACATGAATTGAATCGCACTTTGGAGCAGGGTTTTAGAAACATCTACGCCTCGGGATCTCCACACAGTGTTGAAATGCAGGTTTCCCTACTTGCTAGTTCTCATGTGGATGTACTTGCTTATTTACCCTTGGAAGTTTTGCCTTTTTGTTACCTGTGGATATTTGACTTGTTTTGGATATATGACCTGTCTTCCTGAGAATTTAGGCTGCTTGACTATTTACCTGTGAGTGTACTAACCTGTTGATCTGTGGAGATATGTACCTGTGGATGTACTAACCTATGGATGAACTTGACTGTTTACCTGTGGAGGAACAGCACTTACCTGTTTATATACCAACTTGTGGATTCACTTACCTGTAGTTTCATTAAACCAGTTTAGTACCTACGTGGTGTGTCTCGTCCTGTCTGTGAAGTGTGTCAACCATACAATAGCAGCTGCGTCCTTCGGAGGTCGTGTTTGTCAACCTCATACGTCTTTGAGGTGTCTCATTTCCATTAAAAACATGATCAAATTGACAATTAAGACGTGATTATTGCAGTTTCATTCTTACATTGAAATGTAACGGTTGCCTTTCTGAAATAAACCACGATGACGTACGTATGCGCACGTCAAATACGACCTCCGGATGATGCAGCCTTTGAACCTAGTACATTCATCCTCTCGAGCTCAGCAGACTTCATGAGGACAAATGACTTCACAGCCACACTATCTTATAGCGAAGCTGTATTAACCCGTTTAGTCGGCATGCTGGAATTGTAACCACTGGACTTTTCCGTCCATTTCACTTATTCACGGGGACTTGTGTCGGTTCTCCTTATTACCTTAACACTGGGTGCAGGGAGTGCTCATGGGAGTTGTAGTTTTGTAGTGTTGCATTGCCCATTGTTTATTATTTTGCATTACTTTTAAGAAAACCACAATTAAAAATGAAAATTAAACCTGTCAAAATGACAAGTGGGTGCTGAAATGTTTGGCAGGTGTTGTTGTCATACCCTGGTTATATTTAGTGACAATGGGGCAGTTTCTAGGACGGGGTTTAAGACTAGTCCTAGACTTTAATAAATATTAGAACTGTCTAAACTTTCTGAATAAACTAAAGCTTTCCTGTAGCTCAGTGGTAAGAGCATTGCAAGGTTGTGTGTTCGATCCCAGGGGATTGCAAAAACCTATGTAAAAAAATGTATAGGATAAAGCAATGGAAGTCGCTTTAGATAAAAGCATCTGCCAAATGTCTAAATGTAAATTAGAAACAGCTTGCACTGTTTATGTAATATTACTGTAATATGTTACATTACATCAGTGTCATTGTTGTTGCACACAATTCATGTTTGTAAAAACTACTTAAATGTCCTTATTTAACAAAATCCTGGTTTAAGATAATCCCTGTCTGGAAAACCACCCCAAAATATGATGTGATGTTTTGTGTGGAATTAAATTAGATTTACTCACAATTTCAGATTAAATTTACAAAAAACAACTAGATTGTTAGATTAGAATTTGCTGTCAAATTTACCTAATACAACTGTGTACAAAAACTTGTGATAAATTAAATAACTAAATTTAGCTAGTTGTTTTTTTCTGTGTAATCATATGTGACCCTGGACCACAAAACGAGTCATTAGTCACATGGGAATATTTGTATCAATAGCCAACCATCAGATACATGGGTCAAAATTAATGATTTTTCTTTTATGGCAAAAGCATAAGGATATTAAGTAAACATCTCCACAATGTCATTTCAGCAGTAAGCCAACAGAGAGCGTTAAACAAACATGTTTCTTGTTAGCAATGGCGTGCCTATGATGGTCAACTTTAAAAGCCATTTTCTTTAAAGGCCATTATTTTGCACCCTCAGATTCCATGTTTTCAAATAGTTGTATCTTGGCCAAATATTGTCCTATCATAACAAACAATACATCACCATACAGTGTCCTTTTGGAGAATAACAAGATAGTATAATCTATCAGATCTATCATTGTGGACGGTGAGGAGGCGTAGCAAGTTTGCGATCTACTGGACTCCAGAAGCTGGGGAAGACTCTTCCAATATCTGATGGATTGGGAGGGGTACTGACTGGAGAAGTATTCCTGGTTTATTGCAGAGGACATCCCTGACCCAGATCCTCCCACCCTGTTAACTGTTCACCACAACCTCAGTACACGATGGCATTGGACTGAAATTGTTGTCCTGCATTCAATTTCTGTTGATCTTCAATTCCTTTACCTATTAAAACTCTACAATGCTGCATTTATTTCCATTAAGTGTTAATAGTTAGATGCTTACAATATTGCATTTCAGTATTGTTGTGCATTAAACAGTATGCAATAACACTGTGTGATTAATCTTATTATTATTATTTAAGAGATGTCAAAATGCATTTGCGTATTGAAAATAGATGTCTTTTTCAATCTGATATGTAATGGGAAAATGTAGAGCGAGTTCGCCAAAAGGGTCAAAGCTTTCATTCTTTCAATACCACTGCTGCCGCTGCTTGAACAGTGATGTTTTTGTATTTTCTTTATTCTATCTTACTGTTGGGCAAAGTCAGTGTGAAAAGCTTCTGATATTCATATTTATGGTGGGCTATTTGCTCTCGGTTTAAATAAACACTTTGACAAAGGCTCTGTTTATATCTATATTTATGTTATGTATATTTGATCAACTTTCATTGTATAGTCACCCTTTGTTTATACTGTTCATTGGGTAAGTGCTTGAAGTGTACTCTCTGCCTTTTATCAAGCATCTTGTTGAGGTCTCAGTCTGAGATGTTCTTTGTTCCAGTCTATTCAGTGCTCTATTGAATTTAATAATTGTAATTTACCAAACGAATATGTCTACACCATTATATTTGCCTACAAAACTCGTTTGGGACATTTAGGCATACATTTATGGATTAAAAGATTTGTCAACTCAAGAAAAATTTCACTTAGATGACCCTGAATGTTTGAACTGTAGTGTATATTCTGTACATTAACCCTTGTTATTTTGCATATGTTGACCTACAATTTCTTCTTGCTGTGAAAGGACTTTGTAAACATTTCAAGGAGACACTAACTGCAGGAAAACAAGAGAAAGCATTTGTCTCTCAGGCCTGTAGCAGCTGATGACACCTCAACAGCTGCAGCACAGTACACAAGCATGTACATTACTGAGTTGACTTCCTTCCATTCTTCATTTAAACCGTTGAGAAAAACAAGAAATCGGATTATGCCTAAAATAAAATTATACACAATGACAGTAAACGTGTAGAAGGTTATAGCTTTTTTTTCATTTTCATAATTTCAACACAGCATTGTTGCTTTGCAAATAGTTAATAAATGAATGAAAATTGAGTATATTGCCCTCAATGGCTATTAATGATCAAATACTGATAAATGCAACAGATGCAACTAATTTTGTCTGTGACTGTCACAGATCACCTTTCTAATTATAACCTTATCCTCTGACTCTCCAAGAATGGAAGTTTGGACGATCCATTTGTGGCCTATAATTAGAGTCTGTGGCTGCTCAGGTCTGTTTGTGGCACACTGACCTGCAGTGTTATAGCTTGCATGTGTTTCTCTCTGGATACTATACGCTTTAAAGGTATGTTGTAATTATACAATTATTTTTTTATGCTTGTAAACATCAGCACAACCTGTGTTATTGTGTATAAAGCTCTAAAACTTGTGTTAATGGATAACTGGTAATATTGTTACTTTACTCATGCCAGATACTTATTTTGTCAAGCAGTCAAAGCAACAGTCTTATTTAACTGAATAGATGTATCTTCTTAATATACACGTCTCTTTTAATGTCTGCATTAGATACATGTCGACTGTATTGTGATCTGTATGGAAGCCAGGATCCAAGTCATTCTTTTTTTATTGTTTGATTTTACAAATACAATAGAGTATAACAAGTACAATTGTTTATTCATTATGGTTAACTGTACATTAGCTAATTTTGGGTTCTGATTTTAAAAAGTTTTAAATTCACACGAACAAAAATTCATAAATGCTCTACAAGTTTTAGTTAAGGTTAAGTAGTTAACTAATGTTAACAGAAACAACATTATTGCAAAGTATTAGCAAACTAACTGATCATGCTTGTAACACAGAAAAAGACACAACGTCTATTAATAAAAGGCCTGACGTCCAACTAAGATGGTCATGAGCTGGGAACAGTAAGCGATTACTAGTTACCACTAACCAGTAACTATTAAACCACAGATTTACAGACAAGGCTTTAATTCTCATTCACAATCTGACGATGCTCTGCATGTAGTAGCAATTTATCACATTTTTTATTATAGTAAACACGCGTGATTTATGTCTCTGAACACTTAGATGTTTTTTTTTCTTTTAATCTAGTTTAAAATTAAACTGAGATTTATACCTGAGTTATGAGTTGATCGAAAGTAATGGAGCAGCACAAAAGATTTGAAAGATTCATAAAAGATTAAACTGATGGTTGAGATTTAACCCTCATTTTAATAACAAGGTTTAATATTTTGTGGAATAGAATTATTAAGTACAAATTGATTTAATTGAGATTTAAGATGAATCCTTTTTGGTTCATCCCACTTTAAAATCAAATCAAATAAGAAATAGGAACCGGAATAATGAATAGATTACAATAAATAAATGAAAAAGAAATAATGACAATTACAACATGTGATGACTTGCCTTAATAAAATGTGACAATATATTTATAACCATATATTATATCTGTATTATTATATACGTTATACAATTTAAGTTGAGATGACAAAATGTAAGAATTTTGTAAGCATTCAAAGATAAAATAACACTTATGACCTTTATAGTAAAACACATATAGGTTTTTTGTTCGGTGACCTCTTCCTCCTTAAACATAAAAAATAATTTCACCATAACACCTAGGGTCTTCAATCCCCTGTCCAGCAAAGTTTAGGTCCAGCCTGCCCTATGATACAACTGTATAACTGAATAACATGAAAAGCAGACCTGCAGTGTATGTAGATAGAAATAACTAATCCTAAGGTAATAAAACATCACGCTTCATTTGGTAAGGTCTTGAAACACCTCTGAAGACAAAGTTATGTGTATTATATTGCATTTCTGTCAATAGATCCATCAAAAAATTACACAAAGCACCCTTAAATTGTGCTAATAACTTTAGATTAAACCTAATATTCAGAATCCCCAGCACTGATGTAAACCTTCTTAAATTCAAGGAATAGTCTATTTTTTCATTGATGCTACTGGGCTATCATATTGAAAATTCTTACAAGCAGTATTTAAAGACTTCAATAAAAGTGGATTCCATAGGAAACTTAATTCTTAAAGGACAACTTTACTGACTATCTGATAGTAAAATTTTCTAAGATGCAAATTTTAGACAGCTGTAATTATTAATGGAAACATTATTTAAACGGCTGTCTGAACTTTTTGGTTTCTGATGTCCACCTAGTTAATTCTGGGATTAAAATAAAGTTGCATTTAAATCGGACATCGTCAAATATCTGGTAATATAACAAACCATTCATACATCTTAACATCTATAGACACTTTTACATTTAATGAATAAGAATACATAGAGTAAAGCTGACCATACTGTCTCTACACATATTGGGCCTCATCCATGAAACATATATTGTAAATTGGTAGTAATTTGCGCCTTTCCGAAAACTTTTCTCCGGATTCACAAATACTTCGTAAAGGTCAAAATAGATAGTTGAATGTGTGTATGTAAATGAATTCCAATCATTCATAAAAAGGGACTGCTTGCATGGTGGTCTAGTGGGTTAAACCACGGAACTGGTAAATCAAAAGGTTGCTGGTTCGATCCCAGCAGCCACCACCAGTGTGTCCTTGAGCAAGACACTTTAGTCCATGTTGCTCCAGGGGGATTGTCCCTGTAATAAGTGCACTGTAAGTCGCTCCCAAATGACTAAATGTAAATGTAAATCCTCATACACAATAGTCCTATGAATTACAGCTACAAAAATGTGTTATATTGCATAAATACATAAGAGACTAATAGGTTATATGCAGAACAATAATTTAATAAATTAACGTGTCCACATAAAGCTTTTTTAAGCCATCTGAAATAATGTCTGGTGCTCTTCTGGAAACGGCCATCTGGTGGCGCTTGAGAGCGCTTTGGGGGCAGTGCGTTTTGGAATATCCATGGGAACATGTTAAGAGTATCTTATTTTGAAGAATAAAAACGAATATAATAATGCAGTAACCAGCAATTTTATCTTACATGTCTGAAGGATTTTGTATGATTCTGAGAATTTGTTAAGCCTAACACTGTACTATTAACACAACCAGCAAAACACAGGAAACCTGTATTAATTGGCATTAATGATACTTAATTATAGGTATAGTAAAAATGGATAATAGATATCCGTTTGGATCGTATGGAAATACTAAATTGGATGCAGGTATGGCAGAATAATATTGTCCATTACAAGATTTAATTCCTTGTTTACTGAAAGAATGAAGAATTTAACTTATTTTAATAAGCTTTCCTGTAGCTCAGCGGTATGGGTTCGATCCCAGGGGATTGCAAATACCTATGTATAAATGTATAGGATAATCCAATGTAAATTGCTTTGGATAAAAGCATCTGCCAAGTGCATAAATGTAAATGTAAATGGATAAAAGCGACTGCCAAATGTGTAAAGGTAATTTGTGTTAAGTGTATTATAAAATGGTTAATATAAGGTGAAGTGTATGATAAAATAGGTTTAGAAAGGGAGTTGCTCCCTTGTTCACCAGTATATGGCGGCAGGGCCCTATAGCTGTCAAGTACTCTTGCAAGATCTCAACTGAAGTAATGAGAGATACTTTCTGTGAGTGGTTGGTTCAGTGAACCACGCGACTTCCGTCATTGATGTTATACTAATTTGTTTCATAGATTAAAATCAACTTTAAAAATGCAATCCCTTTTTTAAGTCATCAATGCATGCTGGAGTGTTATACATGCATTCTTTTGACAAGGAAAGTGCAATGGGCTACATTCCATGCACTTTAAGAAGACTGATTCTGTTTCAACACAAAATGCTGAATTCTGACCTGCGATCTGAAATATGAAAAGTTTTGTTCCAGAATGAGATAACTCTGTTTTTAAATAATGTTCTTTTACAATTAATATCAATCAAACTGCAGTTGGTTTGTTTTGATTTAAGCCATAAAAACTACACAAATACAGCTAACTAACACAATAAAACATGATAAAACCAAGATTTTGAACTTTTTATCTCATTTAGGAACCAAACTCTTCATTTATCTTTTTTGCTTTCTGGTGCTTTTAAGTTTGTGAACTGTAACTGACATTAAACACTATCCAATTTAGGCTAAATTCCATTTGACTTATTTAGCGATTTTCAAAATTTTTGTAGCTGTGACTTTTTACAGAAGTAAGTTTCACACTGGTAAGAGATTTTTCTGGGAATAGAAAAAATATACAGTATGTCCCATATTATAGATATGAAATCGTTCATTCAGGGAGTCACATGATGATAGTTAATTAGTGAGATGATGTAATACATGTGATTTCTAAATGAATGACATTATTCTATGGAAAATGTGATTTTCTACTCCCCCTAAAGAAGGTTCTTTTGTTTTCTTTGACCTTATTTAAAAGAAGCTTCGAGACAATAAAGACTTCTTAATCATGCAGTGATTTCGCTAATAGACTAGGATGAACTCTTGATCCTACAGGACCTTTTCCTTACCCAGTATGCACTCTTCTCTCTTGTTAAATAATGATTTTATATCGGTGGGCAGTTATCTGACATGTGGCACGGTTGTGCGTCGGGTGACAGAGATTCGACTCCAGTCTTGTGGTCCTTTCCTGAACCCACCCCCTTCTCTCACTCCCATTTCGCTTGCTGCCCCTTCTCTCAATTAACTGTACAAATAAAGCAAAAATAAATCTTTTTTTTTTTATATATTTAAAAATATTTTTGTACAAGTTTGGATTATTGTTTTTGTGTAAGAACTTGCATTATAGTGACTTCAATTTCTCCCTTTTGTCTTTACCCTGTATCAAGTGAAGTGCTGAGATTAAAGAATGGTTTTGAATAAGTCCAACAGAAATAGCTTAATGGACATTTCCAAGATCTTCTCTCTTCTCCAACCCAAAGAGGAAGAAGACATCAACTACTGTCAGCAGCTGAATCAAGCCGCCTTTACTGATGATGTAAAGCGCCTCACCGAGCTTCTGTCTCAGGATCAGTACAAGAGATGCATTAATCAGCGAAGCGGCTGGGGCATCCCTGTTACTCCACTGCGTACAGCCGCAGCACAGGGACACCTCCACTGTCTCCAGGTCCTCTTAGCTAACGGGGCTGAGGTGGACAGTCTGGACGTCAAAGCCCAGACTCCACTTTTTATGGCGGTCAGTGCTAAACACTTAGACTGCGTTGCTGCATTATTAAAAGCTGGGGCTGACCCCAATGGCAGCCCCCATAACAACTGCTCCCCTGTGCTGACTGCGGCCAGAGAGGGTGATGTAGCTATTTTGAGGGAACTCTTGTATCATGGGGCTGAAGTAGATGTAAAACCCAAGATACCGGACTGGGCCTCAAATGCCACAGCCTGCCGAGGACCACTCTACATTTCAGCAGTTTATGGCCACATGGATTGTTCCAGACTGTTGCTACAGCACGGAGCGAATCCAGACTACAACTGCACTGAGGAAAAGATGCTTAGCCAAATTAAACAACCTAAAACTGTGATGGAGATGTGCCTCAGAAATGACTCCAGGCCGGAATACATTCAACTGCTTATAGACTTTGGAGCAAATGTATACCTACCTTCTATAATAATGGATAATACTACCAGACAGAATGAATCGGTGATGCTTCTACTTAAAGAAAGAGGTAAGTCTGCAATGACATTTACAGTTTCTGATGTAACAGATACATTATTCCCAGCAAACACATTTACGTTGTAGCAACGTTGGTCCGCTGTTATATTTTTCCTCCGGCAATGTTGCTCTCTATGTGATAGCAACGTTGTGACAACATAAAATTTAAGATGCTAGAGGACTGTTGCAACATTCTTCTGCAACATTCAACCACTGTGAGACGATGTTCAGACATATTTCATAAATCCTTGATTCCATGGCAACAAATATCTGTCTACAACGAATATTTTTTGTTACTACTGAATTTATACATTATATGGCCAGAAAATAGTCTGATACCTCTCCCTCGAACACTCCTTCAATATTCCCTGTATAGCGAATGGCATTTGAGTCCACTGTTTGGGGAAGAAGTGAATGAAAATTAGTCATTACGGACACTGACGTATACAGCCGCATCTAGTCATTCCTCTCGAGCGCTTCTTTATTGTGAAAATAAAATAAATATAAAATGTACACATTAAATTTGCAGGGGAAAAGTCATATCATAACAAAACATACAAATCAATTTGTAGGAAATAGGAATTCAGACGAATGTGCCACAATTTAAAATTGGTATGAATTCCCATCAGATTACGTTGATATATATTTATTTGTCATTATGTATTCATGTATATATTTATGAGATATACATATGAAAGATATAGTGTATTAAAGTACTTTTGATGAAAAGTCGTGCTGGGTGACACGCAAAAAGGGGGAAATTCATGTTGATGAACATAAATGAATAGATTACGGTTCCTGACAATTCACAAATTCCTGTGAGATTGTGTTGGTAAATAGCAAATCCACCATGGTGGTTAAAATAGGACCCTTCGTTAGGACATGATTAAAAGGTTGGCTATGTTGTGACAATGTTTGTGTTTGCTGGGTTATTTCTTTTTGTAAAGGGGTTCTTTACTGACCAATATGACATTTTAAATGCGTTATAAAACATTGTGTATAGGCAGTTACAGAAATAAATACATTTATGGAATACTTGCTAAACAGAAAGCCATTTTAATTCACATTTAGATGCTTCTGCCAGATCATGTGTTGCCTTTGTAGCAAATATAATTAGCTTTATAAAATCATTGTGTCTCATAACTAACATGTTTCCTGGTTTTATGCAGTCATTCATGTCTGTATCATTTATAACATGGATTCCTCTTTATACACACAGTTTGTCCCAAAACATTGATGTCTCAAGCAAGGATTTCAATACGAAGGTTTCTTCCTATGGCAAACAAAATGTGCTCCATAGAAAGTCTGAATATTCCTCAAATACTGAAGAACTATTTAAATCACATATCCTGATTTTTCTTTTCCTGATGTAAAGAATATCACCTAATGTTTTGCTAAATATTACTATCTTTTATCAATTTATTCTGGATTAATATGACAAAACAATGAATAATGCAATGTAGATATGCAAATGATGATATTTATTTGTGCTTGGATTATTCTTATATTTTGTCTGTAATTGAAAATAAATACTGTTAAAGTGAACTGACCTATTTGTCAGATATGGTGACCCAAAATGTGACCTCTGCATTTAACTCATCCAGTGAGTACTGAACACACGCATAGCAAGTCATGAACGCACGTACACTTGGAGCAGTGGGCAGCTATCACTGCAGCGCCAGGGGAGCAAGTGGGGGTGTGGTGCCTTTGCTCAAGGGCACCTCAGTCGTTCCCCTACGGCCCTGAGAATCGAACCGGAAACTTTTTGGTCACGAGTGCGACTCTCTAACCATTAGGCCACGATAACTTTAAGGCATTTACATTTAGGCATTAAGCTTTTATCTAAAGCGACTTACAAGAGGCATGGAAACAACAAACCGTTAAATCGTAGCGGTAGGAAAAGAAGAAGTACTATAACAAGTTACCAGATTACAAAAAGACGACACCTGTTGGGAGAGAAAAGCTGGTTAGATTTTTTTATAATCAAAAGTAGACATGAGTTTTTAGTTATTTCTCAAAGGATGTGATGGATGTAGCTGATCGGATTGAAATGTAACGAATTTTCCACCAGCCAGGGATAGCGAAGGTGTCATGATTCTCAAGGTGAGACATGGCGTGGAAACCCAAATGCAGGCAGACACAGACGGTATAGATGTAGACAAGGAATATTTATTAAACAAATAACAAGACTAACAAAACAGGCAAAACAAAGACCCACGTGGGGGAAAACAAGACAGGGATATATATACTTTAACAAGAAACACTGACTAACTAAACTACAAAACAAACACTGGTAACAACACTAAACTAACACTTACTTTGACACGGGAAGACTATAACAAGAACAAGGCAAGAACTCACAGGTACTGCATACAGCAAACATCAATCAGAAACAGCATACAACGTACAAGAACACGTAATCACATTCAATGCACGAGCAACGAGACAAAGAAACATGAGGGCTCTTTATAGGGAAAGGTAATTAACACTAACTTTGAAACAGGAGGGTAGGGAACAATCACGCGACTCGGGGAGAGTATGGAAGACCATCAGGGTCAAAAACATCTCTCCCCACATAAAACCATCAGGCAATGCCATGGCTCCACTTGAGACAAGAATAAAACATGACATGATAGTGGAACCATGACAGAAGGAGAATGAGTGGGAGATCAATTTTGTGCCCTTCTGGGAAGGGACTACTAGGTCCCGCTCATTTGGTGATTGAGGGTTCTGGTTGGGCAGTATATGTGAAAGAGGGAGTGAAAGTATGCAGGTGATGAACCGTGATGGTTATGAAAGCTAGCATTAGAGACTGAAACTGAATGTGGGCTGCTACTGGTAACCAGGGGAGGGATATCAGATGCACATGGTGACATGGGCTCTTGGAAGGCAAGCCGTGCTGAAGCATTCTGGACCATTTGGATGGCTCGTTTTTTGCAAGACGGGCAAGAACAGTGTTGAAATATTCCAGATTTATTTTCCAGAAAGGTTTCAATACATGTATATATGTCGATAACTCGTTATATGTCGATAACTCGTTATCGACAGGGTAGAACAACTAACATTACTACTTATAAATATTACTTATCTGACCACGTAAACAGAATATTTTGGATTATAACCTGCAAATTAAAGGCTGTACTGTTACGCATACAAATAGAGTTAAAGACGTAGGCGTTATAATAGATCATTTGGAAATCACATCTCAAATGTCACAAAAACAGCCTTCTTCCACCTTGGAAATGTTCCCAAATTACGAAAAATTCTGTGTGTTGCTGACGCAGAGAACCTTATTCGTGTCTTTGTGATCTCAAGACTTGACTGTAATGGTCTCCTTAGTGGTTGTCCTGTATCACCTATAAACAAACTACAGTTAGTTCAGAATGCAGCTGCCAGAGTTCTAACCAGGGCCAGAAAATAAAATCACATAACTCCAATGTTATCATCCCTTCACTGGGTACCCTTTAAGTATCGAATTGATTTTAAAGTTCGTTTAATGACTTAAAAAGCCTTAAACGGTTTAGCCCCTACCTACTTAACGGAGCTTCTATCACATTACAACCCATCACGCTCTCCAAGATCTCAAAACTCCAGACTTTTGATAACACCTAGAATAACTAAATCCACCAAAGGGGGTCGAGCTTTCTCATACGTAGCACTGAACTCTGGAATAGGCTTCCCGATTCTATTTGAGGGTCAGACAGACTCTCCAAATTTAACATCTTTTCAGCAAAGCTTTCACTTAATGCATAATATCCTAAATAAACTGGGAGATTGCATTTATTAGATATGATTTACTAGAATGATCTTGATGCACTGTGCTGTGTCTAATCTTTTTTTGTGTTTTTCTTAATTTCTCCTATAATTTGGCTTTGGAACAATACACATTGTGAAAAGCACTATATAAATAAAATGTAATTGAATTGAATAGTTTATCTTTAAAGGCGCCGTTCCCCGTGATGCCAATTTTCAAACATTTGTTAGTGGTGTAATGTAGCTGTTAGTGCATGAATAACATCTGCAACATGATAAAGCTCAAAGTTAAATGCCAAGCAAGAATTTGCCTTTAACAGAATTTGCTATTCAAGGACTACAGAAAACGGCTAGAATCCGATTACAGCCCTTTACTTCTTGGGTACATGATGTCACTATTCCGAGTTTGTGATTACACGTGCATTGAGAGGGGGACCGACCAATCACAACAGCCTGAGATGCAGAAGCTCCCTGATATGGTATGGGTGGGACATCTTAAGACACAAGCTCTAAGCGGGGAACCAATAACGACAGACTGGGTCAGCTTTACCAATCACAGCGTTTCGAAAGGAGGGACTTTATAGAAGCCGGAAAAAAATTTGATCATTTTGTGAAAAGAGTGACAGCAGTGAACAATAAACTTGAAATATATAAATTTAAAGTTTTTTTTAAATAAACATCCATTGTTAAACCCAAAAAACATAATAAAAGTTTCAGCCAAAGAATGACATCTTTAAGTGTTTCCCAAAACCATCGTTCCAACGATCAATCGCAAACAGCATTGGAAAGTTGAGTGGTTGGAAAGAACTACAGGCGCCCGTTTCAGAAAGATATATAAGTATATATAATAGTATATTAGTATATTAATCCTGCAATGAGGGAAACTCTGGGTTTTCCGTTTCAGAATATGAGGTATGTCAAACCCGAGAAAGCTGGGTAACTCAAGCCGGTTTCTAAAAGAGAGGTTACTTATACTGAGAGTCAGTAACCAGAATAACTTACTAAGTGAACCTAACCTGGGGCCCATTTCAATAAGGAAGTTCAACCGACACCGAGATTAAATCTGAACTCTGAGTTGATTTACTCAGAAAATCGCTACTCTGAGTTTTCAGTTTCAGAAAAGCTGATTTGAGTTAGTTCAATCCACTCTGAGTAAATTCACCCTAGGTTACACGCGTGAACCATGGCTATAAAAAGCCCTCATCAATTGAGAGAAGATAGCACGATTCACGCAACAGCACGTGACAAAAAGCGCTCTGTTTATTTCTCGCCAATCGAATTGGATGTACTGTTACAAGCGTACGGTGAATATGAGCACATATTTATAAAATAGAGCAACACAGCCGCAGCAGCAAAATAAGAGAGTTGCTGTGGGAGAAAATTGCTTCACGTATTAATGCGCAAGTTTATGTCAATCACTTTTATATTTATTTTGTTGAAACTATGAAAATGGGAATTTTATTTAACTCTCTCTCTCTCTCTCATGTAGATGCAATCCTTCTGCAATAAAAAGATCTTGGCAGCAGCTGAATATGATATACAATAACATCATTCATTCAGGAAAGTTTAAAGAAATAAAATGCTCTTGCTAGTAGGATGCCTGATTGGGAATTGTCCATTAAACTGGCCTTCAAAGTTAAGATAAAACATCCAACCGGTGCCTCACAATTCTCTACCGACATAAATGTAACTCTCTGCGAATTAATGCAGCTTCCTCATCTACGGGTTCCTGAATAAACAGACATTTTAAGGTCTGTGTGATTAAATTGAGCGCAATTAGGAACACGAATCAATAATCAAATGGCGTATGCAATTTCAACACCGCTCGCGCTTCGAAAAAGGGTGGAGATTGTAACAAACCCTGGGATTGCGGAATAAAACCTGCTCCCGACGAGGTTAGGTTCACAGAGTATGTTACTCTGGTTACTCACTCGGTGTATAAGATACCTCGATTTCTGAAATGGGCTTGACTTGCCCCGCAGTCGCGGGTTTGACATACCTCGCATTCTGAAACCAAAAACCTGTTTTCTGGGGTTGAGTTACTCTGAGTTTGCACTTACCCTGCTTTCTGAAACGGGCCCCTGGGGCGCGTTACCGAACAACGACAGAAATCGCTGGTTAACCACCATAATACCATGCAAAGTTGAAGAAACTATCTAACGACTGTTCCCAAAACCATAGTACCTGTATTGCAGATCCATCGTTCGAACCATGTTGGTTTGAGCTGTTGTTATGACGTTCTTCTTGTTCTTCTTTTATGTAATGAAGAACTGGTGCCATTGACACACTGCCACCTACTGTCTCTTCTTTTCTCCTGCTCACTTTCAATCCACTTTCGCAGTGAAGTTATGTAGAAGTGGAGTAATAACGTAACCACGCAACATTCATCATTTGTACAAGAAAACATTTATAGGTCTACACAGAGTTCAAATGTGCTCTTTTCTGATCACAAAGTCTATAACTGTTCATTTTATTTAATATGATCTAATTATTTATTCATTCATTTTTTATTTACTTTTATTTTCATTGATAAACCAGCACAATTAAAATAAAAAGCAATGAAAGGTTTTGAAAAGACTGTTATTGATCTACTGTTGTGCACACCTATTGCTTATTTTGCTCAAGAACATTTCCCATCTAAAGGCAGGATGTCCGATTTCTCATAGCCGTTGTCAATGTTCAAATCACCAAAACAGACACACCCCTACACATATCTTTCGTTTTCGTCAGCGCTCGGCTCGACTTTTGTCCATCTGTGCACTGTGCACCCTACTGCTGATTGGCTACAAGGTTGTTTTGGTACTCGGCCCGACTTTGTCTAAACCAGCGTAATTCGGAAATCGGACAACCCGCCTTTAAGTCTCCTTGCCATACAACCATGGTTTAATGAGAGTTGACAGAAAAATGACACGAAAGCCACATTTACAAAGAAAGAACATGCAGTTCTTTTGGAGGAGGCTGTTCTCCGGGCTAAAAAACACAATTACAAATTCTGACAAAAATAAAATTTGGATAGAAATTGAACAGAAAATAAATACTGCTGCAAATGTGTATGAACGTAGCCCTGAGGAAGTAAGGAATAGGTGAAGGGATTTTCCCAGTGTTACCAAATGGAGGGCACAAAGAAAGGAAACAAAAAAAGACGGGTGGGGTATCAATTCAGTTCATCTGAATGCAGAGGAAGAGACAGTTTTGGCCATCCTGGGGCTTGGGGCATTGGAAGGAGTCCTTGGAGGCATTGATGCATGTGCATCAACCAGGCATTTGCCTTTAAAGTTGAGCCCTCCAACATCAGCCTTCCTCCAGTCTGGCCCTTCATCATCAGCAATGAGACTTGGTCCTGGGCTATTGATCCCTTCCCTGACTCACCTCAGTCTGATGCCTCCTCATGAGCTGAGCAACATCCTCCTGATATTCCAGAACACCTGTCATTAATCTCTCGACACAGGAGAAACAGGGGATGTTGTGGCTGCACTGAAAAGCTGCTTCGGTCTGAGCATAAGAAAAGAATTGAACTCCAGGCAATCAGGAAAGAACTGACAGCCCCAGGAGAGGAGCAAGACGGACATCATCAGGAGGCAATGGCCTAAAGGAGGGCCAAATCAGAACTATTACAACAACAGGCCAGCCTGTGTTGCTGACAGCTTTGTAACTTTTTAAACAGGGTGTATTTTCTTTTCACAGATCCACAGATGTAACCCTCTTCATCTTCTTCTATATTTTTTGGGCTACATTGTTGGCCACCAAGCCTCCCAAAATCCAATCCCTCGTCCTTGTTGTGGGAGGTGGAAACAGACTTGGTCTGGCAAGTGAGTTTCTGGTGATGTTGTGTTTTGATTTGATATACAATATAAAATGTTTTATGTCCAAACATACTCTTTGTGCTAAATGCACCTTTGTATATGTTAGCGTAATGAGTGTAAATTCATTTAAAATGCATTTCCCCAAAAAGACAAGCCTTCTACCCCTAAAACTAAAGATACTAGAAAACGTTTTGCATTTTAATAATATTTTAAATATTGTTCTGTACAATATATAAGCTTTTTGCCCATGGGTCCCCATGTGTTGGTGTGCATTCAGGTTTAGGTCCCCATCGGGATATAAAAAACAAGAACACATAGACACGCACACACACACACACACACATTGATTTGAACAATACATTGGAATTGAGTTCACTTAAAACAACTTGAATAACTCAAGTACAGGGGCGGACAATAAGTGAGGTAAGCACCCGCTTAGGGCCTCAGGAAACCATAGGGCCTCCAACAAACACCCAGAAGTTTATGTAAAGCATGTATAGTATCTTAGTTTTCTATCATATTTTGTATGGTTAGGAGGAGCTCCCAGGCTGTAGGATGATTGATAAGGGGCTGTTTCACTAAGGAGATTCAAACAACGAGTTAAAATGTGAACTCTGAGTTGATTTATATAGAGATTTGAAACTTTGAATTTTTGGTTTCAGAACAGCTGATTTGAGTTAGTTTAATCAACTCTGGATAGACTTACCCTGAGTTCAATGCTTGCACCTCAACTACCACAAGCCATGATCAATGGAGCTGCAATATTATGATTCACCATGGCAAGGGCACCAAAAAAGCAACATGGTGGCAGAAAGCGCTTAAGAGCGAGTCACACTTTCTGCTCTGCATACAGAGGATATATTAATGTAATGAAAATAACTTACATTTAAATTAACAAATAAACAAATACACTAATCCGTAAATGAATTAATAAATGACTGAAACAACAGAAAGAAAACGTTTGTGTCAGTTTCAGACTGGTTGTTGGTTCTAACCCTGCTCGAAGCAGATTTAAGTTGCTTTTCTAATTTAAATGTTTATTACCTTTATCACTTCATTTCTGCATTTATGTCTGTTTTTTCAGTAATTTCTTTATTCATAATCTTTGTTTATACATTTTATTAACTCATTGCTATCCTCTATAAAAAACTACCATTTGTGAGAAAATGCAATGGACAGAAAGTGCTTTGATGTAATACACGGCCACGATGGCTGATGTTATTGATGTAAGGATGGATGAGATATATTTTGATATATCTATTGTACTGTAAAGAAAAATGGTACAGTTTTAAAATTGCTCTCCTGAAATCAAAGTACATCCCTCTTCCCATACAGGATCCTCTTTAAAAGCAGTATACAGTACATATCCATCTATCATTTTTTATGTGTATAGAAACATTTAGAATTTATTTGATAAATATGTGATATTACAGTATAAAGACATATTTTTCCAAACTTGGTATACTTGTTGGAAATATATAACCCTGCAGAGATATTTTATATTCATATGTATTTGTATTGTTACAACTTTTATTTTCAGAGCGAAAAAATGGAAATATTCACTAGAAATTTACAGGTAAAAACAGATCAGAAAATTTTGCATTTGGCAAAAAAGCATATAAACACTTGGCCCCTGGAGTCCCCATACCCCGGTTTGAAAATCCTTGTCATAAACCACAGGCTGTCATACAGAGAGACTGGTGAATAAAATGTACACACAAATCTCAGCTGGGACACAGTGGCATTTATTGTCCAGATTTTCAGAGAAACCAACAGGTATGATTTTGTAAGGGCAGACCTGACACAAATAAAACAGTGCAGTTTCTGTAATTCCATTT
Source organism: Triplophysa bombifrons (assembly GCA_029783895.1). NCBI lineage: Eukaryota > Metazoa > Chordata > Actinopteri > Cypriniformes > Nemacheilidae > Triplophysa > Triplophysa bombifrons. Next base: position 19,732,715 of record CM056464.1, read on the forward strand.
GATGTTAATGTTTTTATATGACATTGTGATATGACTAAATGTTCCTGTTGTCAGTGTTTTGATAGACACAGTGTATTGTGTTAGTTCCATTCCATTCCATTCTCTACCGCTTATCCGAACTACCTCGGGTCACGGGGAGCCTGCGCCTATCTCAGGAGTCATCGGGCATCAAGGCAGGATACACCCTGGATGGAGTGCCAACCCATCGTAGGGCATGTATTGTGTTAGTGTATTTTTAAAATGAGTTTTGGAGTTTAATTTACCATGTTTGATTTTGTGCATGAAATTAACAGTTTAGCAGATTCTGTGTTTTAGGTGTGTTGCTGTGTTAAGAGTTTTGTCAGGAGAATTGAAAATATTTTCAGCAATTGTAAAAAACTGAAACCTTTTGGAGGCCCCTGGGGCTTCCCGGACCCCAGTTTGAAAACCCCGGTCATAAACCACAGAGAGGATGATGAATAAATACAGCCTAATCTCCACAGGAACACAATCCATTGTCCTGATTTTTCAAGAAACCAACAGGTATGATATTGTATAAGGGTAGACCTGACACATACTGTATGAAATAATGACGTTTCTGTAATTCCACCAGATTTTAGTGTTTTTTATGACATTGTGATATGATTTACTAAATGTACCTGTTAGTAGAGAATAAGGGTGGGACAATCTATCGATATGGCGATGTATCGTCGTCCCTCTCCGTATGATACGAGAATCGATACGCTGCGCCAACTATCGATATTCTAATTCATTAATAAAACAAGACGCTCTTAGTATACACTCACCTAAAGGACTATTAGGAACACCTGTTCAATTTCTCATTAATGCAATTATGGTGGTGTTGAAATGGTGTGGGGGATGTTTTCTTGGCACACTTTAGGCCCCTTAGTGCCAATTGGGCATCGTTTAAAAGCCACGGCCTACCTGAGCATTGTTTCTGACCATGTCCATCCCTTTATGACCACCATGTAACCATCCTCTGATGGCTACTTCCAGCAGGATAATGCACCATGTCACAAAGCTCCAATCATTTCAAATTGGTTTCTTGAACATGACAATGACTTCACTGTACTAAAATGGCCCCATAGTCACCAGATCTCAACCCAATAGAGCATCTTTGGGATGTGGTGGAACGTGAGCTTCGTGCATCCCACAAATCTCCATCAACTGCAAGATGCTATTCAATCAATATGGGCCTACATTTCTAAAGAATGCTTTCTGCACCTTGTTGAATCAAAGCCACGTAGAATTAAGGCAGTTCTGAAGGCGAAAGGGGGTCAAACACAGTATTTGTATGGTGTTCCTAATAATCCTTTAGGTGAGTGTATTTCCAAGCGATATTACATCATGGCTCCACTGGGTGGCGCTTAACACGCAAACGTGAACAAACTAGTCTGAGAAAGAGTTTAGAATTAAGTGTAAAATAAATTATGATCCATATATATTTGTAAATGAACGTTATGTGCTTAGATTTAATGCAAGTTGCTGCACTCAAAAGTCTTTTTAGGATTCTTTTATTTAAGCTGGTTAACACTAACATGTAACCAGGTTTAAATAGGTGGCTGTTAAATTTAGAGATGTGCCAGTATTTAAATGTGTTAAATGTGTCAGTTTACAAAAATAAGCTTTTAATTTAAGCATAAAATGTTTAATTTACTTGAAATGTTACTCATGTTGGTAATATATTAATTTACCTGAAAAAGTGTTGTGGACTTGAATAAAGAGAAAAAAGTTGCACTTAATCTTTTTATTGGCATTTTGTTATCATAGCTAGGCAGATACCGTGATGTACTGTCATATAATTGCCGAACAATTAATCGATTACCGTGTTATCACAACTCCTTGATAGTGCCGGTATCTTGCATGTATGGCGATCCGTATCGTATCATATCGTGTGGTACCCTGTGATTCCCACCCCTAGTTGAGAATATTTATTAGTGTTTTGCTGATACCGTCTATTGTGTTAGACTGATTGTATTTTGAAAATAAGTGTTGAAGTTTAGTTTACAATGTGTGACTTTGACCATGAAATTATCAGTTTTGCCAATTTTGTGTTTAAGGTGTGTTGTGCTAAGAGTTTAGGGAAATTATTAGAAGAATTGAAAAAATTGTAATAGCAATTGTAAACTGTAAAATTTAACTACTACATCCGCTTGAATTTGCCTCCTCCGCATCATGGATCAGTGGAACAATTCATTAGTTATGCATCTTGGTAAGCAGCTCACTGGCAAGAGTTAGAGAAAGTACCGGCAGAGATAGTAAGAACTTAGGCCTGAAGAGCAAGAGAAAATTTGCCAACGGCAGATTAAGTATATAATGAAACGCATATACCCCAGCGGAGCTCTTCTTGTTTCACACAAACTCCACCGATAGCTTACACGGGACTCACTCCCGGCAGACACAAAGGTGTGTTTTGCCCCGTCCCCGGAAAATGACAAAGAGCCGGTGAAGCCCAAGATCAGCATGCAAACAGCACACATACAGACAGTTTTGTTGAGTGACAATCCTGCTTTCTGTCCAAAACATTTATCAGATAAAGAAAAAATGTCATGGTCCTGCCTCTTCTTGTCATGATTTTCAAGTCTTGTGGCAGGATCATTACATACTCATGTGTTTTATGTGGAGTAAGGGCATGGCATTGTTTTGGTTCTTTAATGCCATGCTCTCTCTCTGTTGTTGTGTCTTTTAGCCCCGCACCATCAGCTCCCCACTAATGTTCATCCCTCTCACCTGTCCCATCAGCTTCCCGCCAGTTCCCATTATGTTTTATACTTGTCACCTGACCGTCATCCTCCCAGTGTCATTTTCCATTGTTAGTGTTTCCTTTGTAGTGTCTTAGTTCCTTTTGTCCCTCGTTGTTGCATTGTTCTTGGTCTATGTTCATGTCAATGTGTATGCCGTTCTTACCTGTGTTGAGTCACACTGTGGATAACCTTGTTCCAGTCTTACTATTCCCATTTGATGTTGGACTTATTGTTTTTGATCCATGAATATTGTTTACTTTGTCCCCTTTTTGGTTCTGCTTTCTTGTTTTTTAATTCATGTTTTCCCCATTGTGGGTTTTAACTTTATTAATAAAAGTTATTTTTCTGTTACCCTTCATCTGCCTGCGCCTGGGTTCTGCCTTACCATTTCCTGACAGAAAAAACTAACAGTGAAGCATTGAAGCGTTTGCTTATAACGCGGGCCTCAGCACCAACACATGAACAATAACAAAGCATCTTCCCTCTTTTTGAAGGTGCCATGCTTGGACTCGTGGTGCCGTCTTATATTATATTCTTTGCAAACAGCGACAACTTCGTTGCAGGTCAGAACACCGGCTTTACATTCACAAACTGGTAGGATGAATGCATAGTTGTCTTTCAATTCCTCTTTGTATGCCCAATTCTCGCTGTCAACTTCCCTCTTTAGACTCTTTGATAGTGCCATTTCCTCTCACCATCTAGCTAGCTTAAATGTTAACATCACTCTGAACACGACGTAATAGCGTATCCCAGCAGGCAAAAAAATGCAGTTTAGTAATTACATTTACATTTAGACATTTGGCAGACGCTTTTATCCAAAGCAACTTACATTGCTTTATCCTATACATTTTACATAGGTATTTGCAATCCCATGGGGACCTTGCGTAATTAAGGAGTGTAAAAAAATTACTGTTATGTAATTATATATAATTATTTAATGACTATATTTTTAAAAGAAGGCTATTGTAGTTGCCTTTTTCATCAATAATTTTTTTAATTATACATTTACATTTACGCATTTGGCATACGCTTTTATCCAAAGCGACTTGCATTGCATTATCCTGTAAATTTGTTTCTAAGTATGTGCAATCCTCTGGGATCAAACCCACGCTCTTACCACTGAGCTACAGGAATGCTTAGATTTATACTTTGACTATGTTCTGGCGCACTATCTAGCGGCAAATTTGTTTTTTGGCCCAATGTCAAACTTACTTGCCGGCCTCTGAATAGTGAATGCCTCATATGTAATCAAAAGCATTCTGAAAGATTTATTGCAAGATTTCAATAGCCAATGACAGCTGGGTGGACTTGCCGGTTTTGTTAATCACTGTCTAAATCAGTCAGTAATAGAAACATTTAGCCTTATGTATACAATCCCTAAAGCACAGTTTTTTTTCAGCTGGCAATTTTCAATGCACATTTGAGATCTATGTGAAAACCAAGCAATAAAGTCATTTTTTATCTCAACATAAACCCCACCCTGCTAAAAAAATAGTGTTACATCAACTCCACTGTTTCTACTTTTTTTTTAAAAACTGTCTTTGGCATTAATGGGTGTTCTATTGATTCCCATCTGAATCTATTGTGTTTTGGGCAGGGTTCTGTTATTTTTTCAGCAGGACAACCAACAAAATGTAAAGAACATCCTTTTAAAATAATCTTTAGATTTTGATAAAGTTTTGACTGACTAAGGCCATGTCAAAGACTTACAGTAAATCATATTGAAATAATTTAAAATCTAGCTGTGATGCTTGTCTCTTATCGATCGATTTTAAGCCTAGTTTTCACACACTGGGTCACACTTTCGACCGCAAGTTACGCCTATTATTGACATTGATCGTCGCTATAATAATAACAATGAACATTTGTGCAGTTTTATCAAGTACCCGTTCCACTTATAAGGCATTTTCCAAACGGAAGTGAGCATTCCTATGAAGAGAAGGGCTGATCCCTTTAAATTAACTCTTTGAAGGATGTAGGCCATTACTGTCATTCATGTATGCGTTTGGAACTCCCTTCACAAATGGAATGATTGGCCAAATGTAACCTGACAATGCCACACGTGCACTCTGAAACAACGTTCGTTTGTTAAAAATAAACAACATTTTTAATACTTCTTGTTAAATATTGTGTAATTATGTGTTATTTCACTTCGTTTTTTTCACTCCATTTGGTATTAATAAAGGGAATGTAAGATAAAGGAAACCTATTAACAAGTAGCTATTTTTATCATATCAAATATACTTCCCAAGATCACTTGATCACAAACAGAACTCAATTCCCTGAAGAGACCATGGCATGTGCCCTTTGCAAAGGGATTCAGGTGTTCACTTCCGCTTGGAACGCCCATACAAATGGCGTCCCTTCAAGGGCTCACAAATGCTGTTTGGAAAATGCCCATAGATTGCTGGCAGTGTCTCTAGCCTGACTTTCACAAGGCTGGCCAGTAGTTCTCATCTCTTATCATCTAAAACAAGTATGAACATTCTAGTTTAAGTTATCTCGCCCTTTCTCCATCATGTATTGATTCACCACACAAACTAACTTTTGTGAAGTTGGCTAGTTAGATACAATTGAATATGCCAACAATCCGTTACAGTTATGTTAATGATAACAAATATACTTGTTTTATTAAAGAATACACAGTGGTTTTAAAGGTGTTGGGGATCATCAGAAGAAAGTATAATCCACCGGCGAAAAGAGTGCGCGATTGCGACCCTGGGACACTACCGCGATGGAGGGGGGCCAGTAGCTTCAGGGCCAGCTAACGAAAACATTGAAATATTGTTAATTAAATGCTTGCCTTTCATGATCTCCTTTCGTTTCATATCTCCCGGTTGCACCAATGGTCCAAAAGTCAGTGCATTGCACTTTCCTGACGCAAAACAATGTTGTTACATATCCTCGCGCTTTTTTAAGTGGGTATATACAGAAATTCTTGATCTTCTCTAACCTGCGTATCACTTAGACTACACCACTGGGAGAGGGCCGGTTCAAGTCAAAGATTTGATGATCCCAGTTAACCGAGATGAACGCCGATTCACATGCAGCAGCTACTTCATTAATAAGAAAAACTATGAAAAGATTAGCTGATTGTGGATAGTATACAATGTAAAAAATGATGGGTATAATAACTGTAGAATTTTGGTCAATTAAAAATGCATGAAAGTGTAAACAGATGTTATAAATAGATAGTTTGTGAATTTCGTTTTTTAAGATGTGACATACAGTTAATTATAAAACTGGAGAGGAAAAAAGTCTTGAGAACGAGATGGGAAAATAAGGGTTATTGTCACGATACGGTTTGTGTTTTCCCCTGTCTGATGTGGACTTTAAGTTCAAGTTATTTCATCACTTCCTGTTTCCTGTGTAGTCCATTGAAGTTCTTTTGTTCATTTAGACTGGTGTGATAAAACACAATCAGAGACTTATCTGAAGGGAATCTGGAACAAGATCTAAGAAGTCCTGGGTGTGAACATCAAGGGAGCTGGTGCTCTTGTAAAATGCCGCCATATAGCCAATCTTCCATGGTGCAAGCGCAACTGGCTTTTATAGGGAATGGGAGATATACTGTAACTCTATTTTGGTTTACTGCACGTTACGGTCCTAACACGTGCATGACTCATTAAGAGAATAGGTAAAACCCTTGACCATGGGCCTGGTGCACCCACCTTTTTTTTTGTCCTTAAACTAGCATAAGGCGATTTGGACAGGGCCTAACTGCACCTGTGCTTCAGACCATGGGTTTATGGGCCAGATTTACTAACAGCTTGCGGCAGTACAAACGCCTGTGGGTATTTACTTAAGATACGCAGTGAAAATTACCGCTGAAAATGCGCTTATGCATTTGTATGAGTTTCCTCTTTAGATTCACTCTTCATTGGAGTAGGCTATTAAAATGAATCACGCAACCTAATTTTGTAAGGTTTGCACTCGTCATTGTACTGGTATTTACAGATTTATTTAACGCCTACGTTGGTCATTATGGGAATTAAATATTGTGTCATTTTTTTTTATGTGCGCCTTGTTTGTAAATCACCCGCAGGAATGTCCACTCTCATTTGTGTGTTTTTTGTGTATTTACTGATGATAATTCACCAGGATTACTGCATGAAAAGAACTATTAACTATAAACGTATTTTAGAATAAGCCAAAACACAAAGTATTTATTGAATGACTGATGACATCGATTCAAAATATGGTTCCCAACCTTTCTGACTTCAAACTTTCAAACTTTTGCTCCTCCCACAAGTTCCCCATCCCAATTAGGATTGTAAATGATGTGTATTAATATTAAGAATCATGTAAATTGTCAGGTTATAAATTAATGTTTTCTTTGTTTTGGATTATTTGGAAACATTTGTTATGTTAATTAGCTTATTCAGGATGTTCAAGAAACAAAGTTTTTATGATTAATTTTATTTTGCTTAAATAATATTTACTCAATGTTTACATGATTAAATGATTACATTTCTTCTGTTTTTTATATTATATTTAGAATCTACGGTAATAAACAATGCAAAATCCTGTAAAAGAAGTTTACCATTTAAACTAAGCAGCCCGCTGCACTTCATCTGCAAATTTCAATGTCATCTTTAAGTCCTGGTAAACCAATATTACTGTAATTATGTGTTATGAGTGTGTCACAACATAAAACATTTGTTATAAGCCAAATCAAGCTAATTTGAATTACAAAAGACCTGCCAAGTAAATAAATAAGTGATCAACATATGTGAAGCCACGACCACTTGCCTCTGTCAACCCAAGTCCCCAGTACAGACGTGGAAAGTAACAAGTTACATTTATTCCCATTACTGTATCTAGTAAATTTTTGGTGTACTTCTACTTTAAGTAGCTTTTAAATCTGTAATTTCACTTTTAATCAAGTATTATTTGTGTAATGTATTGTACTTTGTTATATTCAAAAATCGCATCCATTATTGAGTAAAAAAATATGAAAACATTTCAAGGAAAGTAACAACAAAAATTACTCCAATGAATAATGGGCTCGAGTTTGACTTTCGCCAATACCAGAAGAGTGATGGAGACGGAGAAGTTAGACTTCGAAAGAGCATCTTTATGTTTTGGTAAAAAAAGACAAAACATGTGCATAATTGTAATGAGCGAGACACAGCAGAGACTTGAGAATCCAAGCGCAGGTTGTTTAATATAAACCAATCGGCAAACAATTCAAAGACAGCAGACAAATCTAGTCAAGGGCAGGCAGGTGCCTGTAAATCCAAAAACCATGAGGTAGTCCAACCAAACGACAAAACAAAGAGGGTCATCCAAAAGAGTAATCCAGTAAACAATTTTCATAACAAGAAACATGGACATGAACTATGACAAGAACAGTGAGACGCTCAGTACACGGTAAACCTGAAAATACATGCTATGGATAAATGGCATGGCTTAAATACTAACAAACAGGAAGTGTGTGAAGAGTTAGAGAATGTGATCAGTCAATGAGGTGGAATGGGTGCCATTAAGTGGTATAGATGTATAGACAAAATGCCCATTCCTTATAATAACGCTACATATTTTAAGTGTTTAGTCCCGTTTTATTCACATGTCTACACTGTATTTACGTAGTGTGTATGGAACCAAACAACTTCTACTTTAATGACATATTTAAATGTGCATCATATGTCTCTCTCTTCTGTAAGCACGGGGCAAGAAATAACATGAAAATGTGCTTGCTATTTCATGGGTTTTGGCAAGCCCTGCCGTAAAAATGACTGTGTTGAAAAGAACAGCAAACAATGACAATGTCATGAACCGCTTCGAGACTTGAAGGGGTTGAGGATCTAAAGGCATAGAGGAGGTCACAGGCGATGGTCGGGGCAGGTAGCAGAGGTTCACAAAACGATAAGCAAATCCAAAAATCAAAACGCAAGTTATCCATAAGAAGACTGCACAGAAATGCAGTTGACGCAAACAAGACTTCGCAATGACAGAAAGATTGAACCAAGCTTATATTGACAGAGGTAATTACTCACAGGTGTTCAACGAGTCCGGGCAAAGGGTTATGGGAAATGTAGTGAATAATGAAAGTCTGGGTGATGGGAAGAGTGTGCTCTTGTGGAGAACGAGGGCACTGCAGCTGACAGACGTTACAGTGAAGCCCAAAATAAAGTGAAGCTGTGAACATAAACAAAACACAGCGTCTCTGTCTGTGTTTTAGTTCAAATTGCCTCACTTAACCAATCTTTGGCCAAAAACAACAGACACTTATCAAACAGATTAAACTCTTGGGATCCATATGTCTTGTTCACTGCGATCAACGGCAAAAATGTTACAATCATAACCCTCAGATTACAACTGTCAATCATCACATTTACTCTCATACCATACAAACGTAGAACCCTGCATGGAACGATTTATACTTGGTTTCATTACTGAAACACAGCAGTGTATACCATTCATAATGTATTAAGAAAATAAGGCTTGCAATCTTTTTTAAGGCTTAATTTTGCTTCTGAAGAAAACGTAACAATTGTTTATTTAATGTTTCTGCTTTATGATTCTGTGATATTTCTGCAAAACAAGACCAAATATTTCTATTTGTTGCAGTGCACTTGAAACCTGTTTTAATAAATACAATTAGGCACCATGACTTTAAAACAGGAGAGGTCACCTGCTTTTACTTTGAGTAAATTTTAAACAAGCTACTTTTTGCTTTTACCTGAGTAGATTTTTTGACTGGTAATTTTACTTGTACTCAAGTACAATTTCATCAAAGTAGTAGTACTTGTATTTGAGTATAATATCTTTGTACTTTTACCACCTCTGCCTGAGTAAATGGTAAGATTTCAAACATGATTTTCATCAATAGATAATCAGTGATCAGTGATCCCCTTCCTTCGGTTCACTGTTATTCCCTTTTGTCCAATTGCGTCTGAGTTACCGTTTGCTTGTTATTTGGCCTGAGATTTGTTTAACTGGACAGAGTGAGAGCGTGAGAGAGCCTGATGGTATGTGCAGGAGATATGGCAACCCTGAGCTTGTGATTGAGCAGACCACTCATGCTGAGGCACTCTGGAGTTAGGGGAGGGGTCATGCATGCTCAGACGCTCCAATGCATCATCGAGCACCGTTTAAGTCCCACCCAAAAAATCCTAAACGCAGAATTGGTCAAATCTTTTTAACAGTTTAACTCCATAATTCAGTACTGTATACTTCAAAGTCTTTTTAATGTGTTTCAGCTGTACATTTCTATCATTTATAATGTGTTTAGAAACAATTCTCAGAATTCTCTTTTCCCAAACTTTCAGTTTAAATTTAAGTTCATGAAATATAGCATTGACAAAACAATTTGAAAAAGAATGTATCCTGGTAGCATACATAAAATGAAATACCAGACAAATATCCAAAAACAAAATATAAAAACAATTGATTTGATGTGTATCTCTTCTTTGCATTGTGGCCATATTACCACATTGGGTGTGTTTTATTTTACAATTGAACAGCCTGTTGTCAGTTACATATTAAACTGTCTTTCAAGATATTTCCTGTACAACATGGAGCATGAATTTAAAAATGTGCTCATGATAGATGTGAGAAGAAAGTGGGATTTTTTATAGACTTCTACTGTCTACTGAATCAATGTTTGTGTTATAGCCCAGAATCAAATTGTGGATCAGGAAACTGAGGAATAATAAGATCATTGAAAAACTTAAAATTTTAATTTTAGTCTTTATTTTATTACTATCTTTATATGTTATATTTACTGTTGTTCATTTGTTTAGAGTCCAAATCTGTCTAAAGGGGACATTTTTGCATAGTTTGCAAAGTTTTTTAATTTTCATCCACTTTTCTTTATTTATGTACACAGGATTTTTGCTTCTTTCGTACTGACATAAGACTTGAGTCTAATTTTATACAATTAAGCAGGGTTTATTTATCTGGGATATGTATTGTTGACAGCAGGAAAGCTGCCTGCTCATGCACAGGAAGTGTTTTGAATGTAAGGTGTGCCAGTGTTCACGTCTCTTCCCTTTTTTAAGAAGAGACAACTTATGGAATTAAAAGGCCTTTACATTTGTGTAAAGGTATATTTTATAAAAAATACGATTTTGATCGTGATGTCTGTTTGCTATGAATTATGCACAGTTCCAGCTCTGTGTCACTGCGTACAGTATATTGTGTATTTTCCCTCATTTTCATCTTTCACAAATAATTTTCTTATAATTTTAATTTAATATCAGTCTGTGACCTCATAGCTGTATAAGTGGCAGTGAAATGTTTTATTTGTTGCGATGGCTATTGAAGGCCTCACTCACAAGCAATGCAATTGCTTTTTCCTCACAATGGGGCAGTTCAGACAGAAGGGAAGAACGTATGAAGCAGATATTTACATATCGTCAGCCAGGCTTCCTGTCTTTGTAAGATCCACTCTTTCCTGTGTATAGCAGGAAAATGGCATGTAATTACAGTACTACCAAAACAGGACACAAAGGAAGAGTTTAAAATAGGCTCTTAGACTTTGACCTTAAGATTTGTGTATTGTGTCCATTTCCTATGTTCATAAGCTACACTAAACTGATACATTGTATTTTATATAGGGAGAGCACCAAAAAGGTATCCTACATATAGTGACTAATATAGTATAAACATATAGTATAAAACTAAAAAATAATTACAGATGTAAAAATACATGTGAAAGTTTGCTTCACTGTCCATCTTTTTCGTCACAATGGAGTTGCAGACATTAGTGGACAACAAACGTAATGAGAGGAACTGGGCGTGTATGTTGTGTGTGCGTCTGTGCACTCTCTGAAGATCAAGAGTTCAGCAGCTTCACTATGCGGGGAAAAAACCTTAGTCCATTTTTATGAAATATTGTGGATTTACAATTATTCTGAAGAACAGAAAGTTCAAGTAACATTGGAGAACGAAGTTTTTGAATCAAAAGGATTTACCAGGTTTTAATTCAACATATATTTTCTTTTGAAACCCCAATTCAATCAACACCAATTCAAACGGGTAAGTTTTTTTTACATCTGAAAATGTTATATTCTTAAGAAAGAATGAGATTTAAGTTCACAGGATTCGGTCTTGATACTAAATGAATGGATAAATATAATATTGTCAAGTTAATGTATATTTGAGTATCATTGTCGACAAACGTTTTGGGCACATACTGTAAGAAACGTTGTTTTTCAGAAATATAAACAATATCGCCTGGGTAGCTTTAAACGTAAGGTACACATGCATGCCGTTTGAAAAATTGTTGACAGGATGTTATTCAATCATCTTGAAAAACTTGCCATCTATGCCGCTGTAGATTTTGACTGTCTTATTCGTGACTTTCTATTTATGCAATGCCAGACTGTTGAAGAACTCGTTACTTTATTTCCACTCAATGTTATTACTTGGAAATCTAAAATCGACATACTAAAGCAGAGAAACCACCATCTTAAAAATAATGTATTTCTGAAACTTCTAACGTGCTTACGATCTTTGCACAATACTGTTATATACATAACACAAATGTTAACGTGTGTTACAGTAAAAAATATGACATACCTTAAATTCAATGTTCTTTGAAAATAAGTTTTGTTTCTACTCTCTATATTTTGATGTTTTCAAGAAAGTAGTTCAATATCTGTCCTCTGTGTGTATTTAGACAAAAGGCAATCTAAACTACACAAGAATCCTCAAAACAATGGTTATTTGTTCATATGTGTGCACACCATAGAGTTTGTTAGATATTGTTTGAAGCTCACGCGTGTGATTTTTTTTTCCTTCCAAGGACAACGATGACACATCTCAAGGTTAACACCTAACATCTTATCTTACAATGAAAAAGTATGGATAGCACAACCAGCCCCATGTCAGAATCTGATGTTACCAATGGATTTGTAAATAATGTGTTCAGTGTTTCTCTTGATGAAGAGAACCGAGCAGAGAGCTCATGGATTCCAGAGTCCATTTCCTCACAATCCATGTTTTCCTGCCAGCCTGTCAGGAGGGAGAAACAGGAACTCAATCGGCCGTCTAGGACGGCGGCCATCTGGAGGATACTGAACCGCCGCAAGACCACTTCTGACATGGACAGGCGACCTCACTCAATGATCCTCCCAGGTGAAGCATCCTTTCTCAAGCTTTCTATCACAGACAAAGTGAGATCCATTAAGAAATTTAAGTCGCCATCTGTTTTTAGAGGGAAAGCTGGAAAGCTCTCCAGTGTCAAATTCAACAGTGAGCTGAAAGATGATGTGGATGACATACATTTGTGCAATGACTCTCCTTTTTTGGAGCACAAGAACATGTTTCGAAATAAAGCCAAGAGACATTCGTTTGCAGGAGCCACTACAGACTTCTTCTGTTCATTTGAGGTCACAGACCCTCCTGGAATCCCAGAGAAAACCGATCAAGTGATCAAGGACAATGGCCACCAAAATGGGTTTAAATTAGCTGAAAGAGTGACATATACAAAAAAAGGTCACCCCAGCTTCTCAAACGGCAACGATTCATCTGTGACAGATCATGAAGAATGTAACATAAAGCACAGCATCAAGATACCTCAAAGAAGAAGGTGGTTTAAAGGGGGTGAGGTTTTGAATTACCTGAGAAAAATTCCCATCAAAGGAAAGGAAAGTTCCACTTTGGCTGAGAGTAGTTTTGAATCTTTAAATAACTTAGACAAAACTATTGATTCGGATTATGGCTCAGTAAACTTTGAATTTGTGAAGGATTTGAACTCTGCACCTGAACAAACGGGACTTGATGGCAAAAGTAGCCATTTCAGAGGCTTGTTCCGGTTTTTTAACACTGTGGCTGAGACTGCAATGAAATGGAGAAACTCGTCTCATTCTTTTTCACCTCCTCAAGGCCAGCGATCCCATTTTGACTCACGAAAACCCCAGCTGTCAGGAGAGGCCATGCAGAATATGCCTTTGACAAACAGAAGTGAACACAAAGCTGATACCTCATGTCAAAGTAAATCTACATTATCTGCAGACAGGCAAAAGTCGGTCTCAACAGCCAATGACTTTGGGGTTTGTCCCCCTCTTGTGGTGCCGAAGGCCCGGAGAACATATCCAGACTTTCTAACTGACAGTAGTTCCCTGTGTAATGACTCAGATGGATCTCAGTCACAACTCAACTCAATCTCTCTAGCTACAATTGAGAACCACCCAAGAAGTGAAGAACCAGAGCCAATACATGAGACAAACTCTAGCATAAAAAACGTAACTATACCTTGTCAACGGAACCACTTATGTAGAAAAACCACTGATGAAGACCAAGATATTTGCACTGATACAACGACAATTCCAAAGTGCCCAGAGGACATATTTAAGGTAACAAGAGTACACTTTTTTTTATTAAGGATCTTGATCATGGGCTTGATATGAAAACAGTTCTGTTCTGCATCACTTAACCTCTAACTGTCATTCTTTCACAGAATAAGATTGTTTGTTTATGGGTCAAAACACAATACTTACCTTAATCACATGTCTATGTTTAACTTGAAACATATAAGGAAATGTAACTGCTAAATTATGTGTAGACCCTAAGGAGATGCACTATATGGACAAAAGTATTGGGAACACCCTTCTAATGAACAGAGTTGACTACTTTAGTAATTTCCATGAGTACAAATCTTAATGCCGGAGGATATAAAGATAATCTGAGAAGTTTTGTGCTTCTAACGTTCTTCTAAACATTTACTTGCAACAATTTTAGAAGTGCCCTTTTAAAATCATTGGTGATGGGTGATGAGTTTTTTGCTCAAAGTCTGCATTTAAAGTCACACCATAGTTGTTCTGCTAGGTTCAAGACTTGGCTTCATGCAGACTACTTGCCAGGCATTGCCATGTTGAAACAGAGAAAAGCCCGTCCAAAACTGGTGCTATTAAAATTCCATAGAAAATCCTTATATGCTGCGGCATATTTGTTCTATGACTAAAATAGTCAGAAATGGAAATGACTAAAGTAGTCAGATCAGTTTATCAGAAGGGGGTATCCAAATACTTTCGTCCACCTATATGATGCTAATGCACCAGCACTGTCCATTTGAAAATTTAAGAGCTGCGCGTATTAGCCACATGCTTTTTCTGGCCATTAAATAACGCCACAAACACCAGGAAACCTTTAGAAATAATGTTGCATGTCTCATTTAAATACTCTTCTCTCATAAAGTTTACGTCTGAAGAGGAAACTCCCACAAATGCATATGCAATTAGATCCCACGCATTTCCAGGGCTAATTTTCACTTTTTATCTTTAGTAAATACCGACAGTAGTATTTTACACCAAAAGAGGTGTTTACACTGACACAAGTTGATAATCTGGCCCTATGTGCCATAAATTGACATCTACCAGAACGTGAACCTAAATGATACAATCATATTTGTGAATCTAAATATTTATTGCAATTCATAAAACTGATTCATTGTCCATGTTACCAACAGGCTCAAACATTCTTCTTGCCTTACCTACTCATCACATAAAGTTTATTTCCCTGTTAAATTTCAACATGGAAAATTGGTTAATCATGGCTTCAACTGTAGCCCTACATGTTGAAATAAATAAAAATAACTTTGCAGGCTACAATTACTTTTGTCACATTGTTTTTGACAAAATGTTAAACGCTTGCTTAGTTGTAAATTGCTTTGGACAAGAGCATCTACTAAGTGAATACATATAAATGGTAATGTTTTTATTTATCAGACTTGGCTGAAATGTGTTTTTACTATAGCAAGTGATTTAATGGGAAGGGTTTAAAGGTCAGGGAGCTTTATGATAACAGCTGAAAGGACAGGTTTTAGGGATTACGTAAATTACGTAAAATAAAACAAAATACAATTCATCCATATAAAGAAAGTAAATAGGGTTCATTTTTATTATTATTTTGTTATCAAAAAGTATATGTAGGCTTATAAAGTCTGTATGAAGTTGCAGACAAGCAGTTGCAATTGAGTAATTTTCACAGAAATACATTGGCAGACACTTCTTAAATTTAGATTCGTTTATAAACAACAATATATTAATGAATAACTTATGCATATGTAAACATATATGCATATGCATATTTTTGATGTTATGCATTAGACACGCCTTCTTACTGTGTGTTAAGCAATGGCAATAGAGGTATTAAAGAATCTGAAGATAACTTTTAAATGGCATAGGGTAAAGGCAGGAGCAGGGTTGGAGACCTAAGTCCTAAAGTATACCACAATATTTTGATTATGTGGGGGGATGTTAGATAAACTAAAACAAAGACAAGCTGGCTTTCTATTTCTTGCTTCCCTTTTGAGATAGGATATTAAACGGCTAAACAGAGTTGTTATACATCACATCATACACTGAGGGTGTGGACTATTACAACAAATTATATTCATTCTGATGTGCAATAAACACGATGCAGTTAGCCGCTTACTGTCACAAAATACACCCAATTAAGTGTGATAACAGTGTGAGATAAAACTTTGTTTATGTCCTTTTCACCCCAACATGTCCATTTTTTTCTTAAAGGTATACTTTGATAAAAAACTAAATGTCCCCATGTTTAACTCACCCTCAAGGCATCCTAACTGAATATGGTTTTCTTCTTGTAGAATAATGCAGTCGGAGTCATAATACCGCGTATCATTCTTCTTTCAAGCGGTAGAATAGGAGTAAATTGGTGTTGACTTTTTGCTCCAAAAAGTACAGCCATCGATCAAAGAACTGCTCGACACGGCTCCGTCATCTTAACAAAGGTCTCCTAAAGCGAATCAATGCGTTTGTTTAAGAGAAATATCCATATTGAGAGCGCTTTTACCGTTGATGTCTAGCTTTCGTCCTCTCGAATGCGTGTGAACCAGAGGCTTGTTTTTCCAGCAGATGACGCACGCTGCATTTTTCTTTTTGTTCCAATGGGATAGCATCTAATCTGGCGGGAGCTTCTGTCACCGTCATTTGTTGGAAAAACAAGCCTCTGGTTCATGCGTATTAGAGAGATGATGGAAGCTAGACATCAACGCTAATAGGTTTGTGAATGTGGATATTTCTCTTCAACGCATCGATTTGGATCAGAATACCTTTGTTAAGACGACATTTGTTGGATGGATGTACTTTTTGGAGCTTCAAAACGTCAACGCCTATTAACTCCCATTCTAATGCTGGACAGTAAAATGATACATGGTATTATAACTTCGACTGCATTATTCTTCAGGAAGAAAACCATATTCAGTTAAGATGCCTTGAGGCTGAGTAAAACATGGGGAAATTTTGATTTGGTAGTAAAGAATCCCTTTAAATATTGACTTTTATCAGCAAACTTCAGCCAAAAAAATAATGAGTTATGTTGGTAGTTCAAACATCACACTTGAAGCCAACTGGAACATTTTGCTTTGTGGAGTATAATGAATATTCATCAGTGGACTATAGAATATCAGTGAAACTAACAAACTACACCTCACTGCTATCATTGAATATTAGGTCATTTGTGCTTTGTAATCAGTGTTATACAGTATGTGTCCTTGTAATCATATATTGATGTCGTTTTAGGCCCACTCACGTCCTCCTGGCCAATCGCCTGCAGATCCGCCATTAAAAGTTCTGCTTCAGCGTTGTCGCTCGTTGCCGCTTCCAGGAACTCTCCCTGCACTGGAGCCTTTGGACTTAACACTCACTCCTGCAGGTACAGTCAACCAAACAAATATACCTGAATGAGTCAAAAGTCCTGTAGCTCAGTGGTGAGAGCATTGCGTTAAAAATGCAAGGTTGTGGGTTTGATCCCAGGGGATTGCACATCCCTAAGTATAAATCTATAGGATGACAAATGCATTAATGTAAATGTAAGTTCATAACTGATCTCATTAATGATTTACATTACTGTAAATGTAAGTTCATAGCTGATCACTCTTTGATAGTATATAGTTTTTAAGCTAACAAAGAATGTGTTTTGTATTCTTTAAATTAATCAATAGCAATGACACAAAGTTTTACTTTAAGCTCCCACACACAAAATAATTATATTAAAAGTGTTAAAGACAGAGGGTAAATTTATTAATGAACAGTATGAAAAACATAATGTGTTTTTATTAAATCATGAAAATGAATTTGAACAAATACTAAAAACTAAATTAAGCACATTAAACGTTTATATTGTAGAATATACTGTATTACACTATAGTAATACTGTTGTGTTTTTTAACCTTACCAAAATAAAAAAAGTATACTCGATAGGTAACTCAAAAAGGAAAGTTATTCTATAATTCACTCAACCTCGTCCAAACCTGTATGACTTATTTTATAAGAATGTTTTTTTCCGTCTTTTTTTGTGTCCCACAATTATATTCAAGTTTTTGATCACATACCTGTATATATGGTGAAAAAATAAATGATGAAAAATTTTTAAGGGGGTTGAACTATCCCTCTGGTAGTACTACATTAACATTAAACATTTAAGTACAGTAGTGTGATAAACACTGGATTTTTGTTCATATTTTATTTAATATTTGCAAAAGTATATGCAAATAATGCTTTTTCACGCATAACTAAGGTTCGTAAGCTCAGATCAAGGAGGCGTACAATTTATCCATTTGAAAAAGAAACACAAAACCAGTGTTAACAGTTGCTGCTTAAGTTTTTATAATAGCAATTTGCATATACTCCAGAATGTTATGAAGAGTGATCAGATGAATTGCATAGTCCTTCTTTGCCATGAAAATTAACTTAATCCCAAAAACCTTTCCACTGCATTTCATTGCTGTCATTAAAGGACCTGCTGAGATCATTTCAGTAATCATCTTGTTAACTCAGGTGAGAATGTTGACAAGCACAAGGCTGGAGATCATTATGTCAGGCTGATTGGGTTAGAATGGCAGACTTGACATGTTAAAAGGAGGGTGATGCTTGAAATCATTGTTCTTCCATTGTTAACCATGGTGAGCTGCAAAGAAACGCGTGCAGCCATCATTGTGTTGCATAAAAATGGCTTCACAGGCAAGGATATTGTGGCTACTAAGATTGCACCTAAATCAACAATTTATAGGTTCATCAAGAACTTCACAGAAAGATGTTTAATTCTTGTAAAGAAGGCTTCAGGGCGTCCAAGAAAGTCCAGCAAGCGTCAGGATCGTCTCCTAAAGAGGATTCAGCTGCGGGATCGGAGTGCCACCAGTGCAGAGCTTGCTCAGGAATGGCAGCAGGCAGGTGTGAGCGCATCTGCACGCACAGTGAGGCGAAGACTTTTGGAAGATGGCCTGGTGTCAAGAAGGGCAGCAAAGAAGCCACTTCTCTCCAAAAAAAACATCAGGGACAGATTGATCTTCTGCAGAAAGTATAGTGAATGGACTGCTGAGGACTGGAGTCATATTCTCCGATGAAACCCCTTTCCGATTGTTTGGGGCATCTGGAAAAAGGCTTGTCTGGAGAAGAAAAGGTGAGCGCTACCATCAGTCCTGTGTCATGCCAACAGTAAAGCATCCTAACACCATTCATTGTGTGGGGTTGCTTCTCATCCAAGGGAGTGGGCTCACTCACAATTCTGCCCAAAAACACAGCCATGAATAAAGAATGGTACCAAAACACCATCCAACAGCAACTTCTTCCAACAATCCAACAACAGTTTGGTGAAGAACAATGCATTTTCCAGCACGATGGAGCACCGTGCCATAAGGCAAAAGTGATAACTAAGTGGCTCGGGGACCAGAATGTTGAAATTTTGGGTCCATGGCCTGGAAACTCCCCAGATCTTAATCCCATTGAGAACTTGTGGTCAACCCTCAAGAGGCGGGTGGACAAACAAAAACCCACTAATTCTGACAAACTCCAAGAAGTTATTATGAAAGAATGGGTTGCTATCAGTCAGGATTTGGCCCAGAAGTTGATTGAGAGCATGCCCAGTCGAATTGCAGAGGTCCTGAAAAAGAAGGGCCAACACTGCAAATACTGACTCTTTGCATAAATGTCATGTAATTGTCGATAAAAGCCTTTGAAACGTATGAAGTGCTTGTAATTATATTTCAGTACATCACAGAAACAACTGAAACAAAGATCTAAAAGCAGTTTAGCAGCAAACTTTTTGAAAATGAATATTTATGTAATTCTCAAAACTTTTGGCCAAGACTGTATACTTGTCAATAACAAGCAGAATTCCAGGAAATTTTCAGCAGATGTACACACAATGGGCATAATTCAGGAAACTTTTTAAAATTTATTAGGAAATTCCGAGTAATTTGCACGTAAAACAGACCTTGTTGCAAACTTGCCTCCGGATTCACAAAACTTTGTAAACCCCAGATTTTATAGTACAGTGTGTCCAATCACAAACAGGGCCGGCATAATCCCTGACCTATGGATTACAGATGCGCAGATTACGTATCTGGGAATGCCGGAATACTCTGGACTTCATTCTCTGGTTTGGCTATATTATATTGCATAAATGCATAAGAGTATAACAGGCTATAGGCTTACCTTTGGTGTTCCCCAAAGCGTTTTCAGCCATTTTAAATAATAATTCCTGGTGCTCATCTGAAAATGACCAGCTGGTGGCGTCTGAGAATGCTTTTGAGGCACTGCACTTTATTCTGGAGATGTGATTGCTGTGATTTAGAATATCCACAACAGTTATCCTACTTATAACTAGTATCTTATTACAAAGAATCGTACTTAATATGAAAAAGCAGTCACCATTAATATTAATTTCTGCATTGTTTTGTATGATGGTTGGTCAATGTAGTGTTAGTCCCCCCTCTTCTCCATTGTGATTGGATGGCTGTGTAAAAAAGGAGAGTGAGGAGCTCTGCGTTTTACTCAAAGTTAAAAAGTAAATAAATCATAAAAGACGGCAAAAGAACTTGTGAAAAATCATTATGATACTTAGTGCTTCAAAATGCTGTGTCATCAGTTTGTCTTAAAGAATACAGAACGTTTATGAGCTCCTCTGTGATATTGACACCAAGGAACTTGAAACTGTTGACTTTTTCCAGTGGTGCTCCGTTGATTGTGATAGAATTGTGTTCTTTGTCTTTCCTCCTAAAGTCCACCACCAGCTCCTTGGTCTTACTGATGTTGAGAGAGAGGTTGTGTTCTTCACACCAACGCAGTGCTGTAGACGTTTTTCTGTGGTCTTGGACATGTCTTGGACTCGTTGGTATCTGCACTCGGACTTGTCTTGGACTCGGTCATTGGACTCGCCAAATGTTATAGTTGGTCTCGACCAAGTCCGATTATATTTTCTCCTACTAAACAAAACCTTTGATGAAGCATTTATGTTTGCTTTTGTTGGACTCTTGACTTTCATTAACTTAATTCAGTTGTCTCTTAGAGTAGGTTACTTTTGATACGCTTTTTGATCATTACATATATAGTATGTGGTCTTGATTTTTGAAGAGGATTCTTTTTACTGTCTCCGTCTAGACCGTCTCATTTGGACTCGGTCTTGACTTGGACTCGAACCTCTTTGGCCTTGACTTGGACTCCGACCTCTTTAGACCTGGTCTTGGACTCAACAAAGGTGGACTTGACTACAGCCCTGCGCCAACGTGACAGAGTGTGCACCTCTTCTCTGTAGGCTGTTTCGTGATCGTCAGTGATCAGACCTACCACTGTCGTGTTGTCTGCAAATGTTATGATGGCGTTGGAGCCATGTGTTGCCACGCAGTTGTGTGAGTACAGGGTGTACAGGAGTGGGTTGAGAATGTTGGCGCCCCAGTATTTAGCGTCAATGATGATGAAGTATTGTTGCCAATTCTGACTACTTGGTGTCTGCTAGACAGGAAGTCCAGGATCAAGCTGTTTAAGCCGAGCACCCGAAGTTTCACATCTAACTTGGAGGGCACAATGGTGTTGAATCATGTAGTCTGTAAACAGCATTCTCACATATGTGTTCTTTTTTTTGGTGGGAGAGAAAAATGCTTAGTGTATGTGCAATGGCATCATCAGTGGAGCAGTTGTTGCGGTATGCAAACTGTAGTGGTTCCAGTGAGGGAGGCAGAACAGAGCAGATTAAATCTTTAATGAGCCTCTGAAAGCATTTGCTGATAATGGGGGTCAGAGCATGGAATGCCATTTAAGCAAGTAACTTTGGGTTGCTTTGGTACAGGTACAATAGTGGACGTTTGAAAGCATGTGGGCACGATGGACAGAGAAAGGAAAATTTAGAAAATATCTGTGAAGACTCCAGCTAGTTGGTATGCACACGTTATGATGACTCTCATATGAAAGTGGAGCGCAGTTAATAACAACTAAATTTGTATTGTCGCCAGAGGCGATCTCGGCAAAAATATATCTCGCAAATTAATTTAGTAGGAGTCTAGAGCCCATTTTCCTTGGTCCTGTGGAGTTATTTAGTTATTTTTGTGGTATACTTCGCCTTATTGTGCACTTTATATACTGCATCTACACGTGACAGTCATCCAATATTTATATTTAATTTACCCACCCCTCTCTAATCTTACCAGTCAGTCTCCTTTTTCTAGCCCGTCGAAACTCTCAAATCCACTCTCTTTCTGACCCCCTCTTTGTTCATGACGGAAATAAACCTGTTTCTAGGCACTGGTTCCAAAAACACAGTCTGTCCTAGTGAGATCCGGCATTCCAGCAGATCCTTACTCCAGTCATTCTTTCCATATAGGAGCCGCAACTTCAGATGCAAGAAAAAGTGTCTTCCCAAAATCCAAATAAATCCCTAGGTAGATGGTCTTCAAACACCTTCCACACTGTAAAGACTAGGGCTGCTAGTCAACCAGCCATCCTCCATAGGGAGCCATCCCCTCAGTTCTAGGATGGATCTTCGTGCCATGCCCTTACTTCCTGTATGAACCATACTTAAGCGAACCATGCCTAACATACCATGCAAAGTATTGCCAGTTATACACTATCTGCCTTACCGAGCGTGTATACCATTTGGATTACCTGTCATGACCATTGTTCTTGTTACTGGATTTACATTTATTAGATTACCCCTATTGTCTTGGTTGCTTATTTGGATTGACCTACTGTTACGGATTACTGCCTGGAATACGACTACTGAACTGCCTACTGGATTGTGTTAAGTGTTCCCTTCAAAAAACCTCTGCATATGGATTCTACCATTGACCATTACCATTCGTCGAATACCTTACGCACACCTACATTAGATCAAACTTTCCCCACATCAGACCAGTGCACCAGCTACTCATCTAATAAATCATCCCACAACTGTTCCATATGAATAAATCCAATCCACCTGCTCCCTACGATTAGCAGCCTCACTCAATAGTTACAAGCTACCTTTATTTCCCCATATCTCAACAGCTATTTTAATTTCTGCAAATTCTCACGGCTTTCAACAAAAAATAGCTATTTTTTTCGCCGGTTGAATTACGCCCCTGTCTGACTCACTGACCATACCCATCTTTCTGGGGGGATGAGCTTGGAGCTTGAACTGAGTCCAGTCAATCATCATTAGGTCTATATATATGGCAAACCCCTTTTCCTCCTCCATCCCATCTCCTCCTCATTCTTCCTTCGGGCAATCTAATACAAAAGGGCTCCTCAGTTCGAGCTCCGGGTTTTACCTCCATTCTAGAACAGAAACCCAAGTTTAGTTTATCACTAACTCCTAAGACTGAATGAGCAGGCAAACTCGTGAAATGTATGGCGAGCTCCCTCCAACCAGTGTCTCTACTTCTCAAGGGCTAATTTGGATCGAGCAGTTCACAGTCTCAGATGTTGTTATTCATCTCTGTTGGATTGAATTTAAGAGGCACATGGATAGTGTAAGCTCTTGAGACACTTGTTTGTGTGCAGTATTGACATCTATCTGTACTCTATGTAGAACGGGATGAAGTTGTGTGAATGAATTACATTTACATTTACACATTTGGCAGACGCTTTTATCCAAAGCAACTTACATTGCATTATCCTATACATTTATGCATATGTATGTGCAATCACCTGGGATCGAACCTACAACATTGCAATGCTCTTACCACTGAGCTACAGGAAACTTTTGTCAAAACAGATTGGGCACAAAATCTGTGATTTCTTTTTAAAGACTACTGAAAGGCAGGAAAAACGAATATATCACTGCAATTTGCTAAAATAAGTTGAACGTGGATGTTTGCTACCCATTTCATATCAAACTCAGGAAAGTTGTTTTTGTAAAACTATACCATAAAAGTGTTACCTGTCATGATTCTGCCTCATCATGTCATGTCTTTCTTGGTCTTGTGGCAGAATCATGGCAGGATCTCCTGTTTTATGTGAAGAGAAGCATTTTTGTCCTAATTGGCAATCCATATGCTCTCTCTGGTCTCGTCTCTGTTCCCGCCCTTTTAGTCTCTTTAGTTTTATTGTTAATTAGTTCATGCCATGCACCTGTTCCCTCTTGATTTGCTCCCCTTTAAATAGCCCTTGTGTTCATTGTCCTGTCCTCGTTCATTGTATTTACTTGAATGTATTCCCGTGGTTCCTTGTCTTCTGCGCCTCATTGTCTTCTGTGCCTCATTGTCATCTGTGCCTCAGTGCTTGTTTGCTGTTGCCGTGGATTGTTCAAAGTCAAGTCTAGTAAGTGTTTAAGTGTAGTTCTTGTCAAGTGTTGTTTTAGTTTAGTATTAGTTAGTCCATGTTCTGTTGGTGTCATATTATCTTGTTCCCTTGATCTGCTCTTTCTAAGATGTTTAGCAAATGTTATTACGCAGCAGATCTCCAGATCTTTAGCAGACGTATTACAGATGTTCAGACGTCTCCGAGACGTATTGCAGATGAGCAAACTATGTATTGCAGATGTCTTGCAGATGTAAATACAGACGTCAAATAGACGTAAACCAGATGGATTGTGTTATCTGGGGTGGGTCTTTGTTTTGTGTTTGTGCACATAAATCCTTTTTGTTAGCCCCTGTGTTCGCTGCCTTCCCCACGTTTCATGAGTTACCTACCTAGTTTCTACACCTTTATATGTTGCGTAGATGTAAAGTATCCCCAGTGTTTTATTTCTTGCAATCAGGGTGGAAAAGCCTATAAGCTCCCTGCCATGCCCCAGATAAATGCCCTGTGCCCCTTGTCTCATACAATATGGCTGCGCTAGGTTTACCTGTGCCCTGGTCTGGTGCTCCTCTCTGGTCACCACTTTTACCCTCTCCTGCATCACCACCAGCTCCTCCCTGGTCACCACCTTTGCTCTATCATGTCAAGTCATGCATTATGTGTAAAGCACTTTCAAAACCATAATAATGGACCAAAGTGCGGTACATCCACAAACATAGATTGCGAAGGAAAAAAAAGGTCTAAAACATGTCTTTAAAGGGATAGTTCACCCAACAATGAAAATTCTGTTATCATTTACTCACCCTAATGCAGTTTCATACCTGTATAAATAACTTTGTTCTGATGAACACAGATAAGTATTGTATATTTGGAAGAAGGTTAGCAATGGTCAGTGCTGGAACATCAATGACTACACAACTGTGCATTTTTGGGTGAACTATCCCTTTAACTTTCGTGTCTCTGAGCAACTAGTTAAAAATATAACTGAAAAAAGAACACCAATAAAGAATTCAGTAATGCACTTATACAAATAAATTCAAATGAAAGCAACTTCAAACGAAAAAGATGAAAGCCACTTGATACACAGAGACGTGTGATGACTCTCATTCAGTTTTATACATTCCTTCACTAGACTTAATGAATTACTATTTATATGTGATAAATCATTATCATTATCATTATTTATATGTACACTATTAAGTTATTATTTAACAGGAGTGTTTGAAAGTCAATCTAGGATTGTTCTCTTTTGCAGCCAAACCAATGGCAGACGTTCTACGTGTAGGAAATGGAAGCACAAGATCCAAACAACGAAAGCTGTTCAGGCCAGGATCCGGACCACTGCATGTTAACATGGTAAAAGTTCATGACACAAAAGCTTTAATGGTTTGTTATTCTAAGGGCTTGCAATCTGGCTACTGACGAATAAGATTAAATAATAATTCATTTAATAACTTTGTCAACCAAAGTCAGTTCTTTGAAATACATTTTTTAATACACATTTCTGCCCATACACACTTAATAAAGGGATTCCTAATCCATTCATTGTTTTTTGTTGTGAAAAATAGAAAGAAATTATTATTTTTGGAACCTTTATTTTGCATTTGATTCATTTAACGCCACTTTATCAGGCTTCTCGCTCATATACAATTGCGTTATTTTCCATTGAATTGAAATTATAATTTTATCCATAATTTTTTGTTTTCCTATTCTTCTTCTTCTGCCATTGCGTCTATGGTAGCCCATAGAACCGTACATATGAAAGTTATGAAATTTAGCACACTGATACAGGACAGTGTATCATGTAACCAAATTTGGTGTTTCTAACTCAAACCCTCTAGCGCCACCTTCAGTCCAAATTTTCACATTCCGTAAGTCATAGAAACAAAACTTCCTCTGAATTCATTTCCCTTTGCACAACATGACATCATGAAAATATTCCCGCCATTTTACATTTTTTTGAACAATTTACCTTTCCGAATTACTCCTAGAGCAATTGAACGATATTTTGTTCGAGCATTTGTATGTATCATAATTCCCAAATGCTGTTTATATGAGTGTTTATAATACAATTTATAAGCAAGAATTAAAAGTGTAGTGATCTCCACAGGGGCACCAATTGTATTCCATGAACAAGGCGTTGTGAGTTTGATCACACGTCAGATGACCACTCATTAACATTAACAGTAAAAATGATCCAAATCATACAATAAGAAAAATTATGTGAATTAGAGGAAGTAAATCACCTGGTTTATCTGCAGGATTATATTAGATTCAGGGGTGTCTGGCAGTTGTCCTAGCAGCCTTATGTTAGCCCACCAAAGTCCAGACCCAATATAGCAAACCTTTCTCTATCATGGCAGTTAGAAAGGGGCCGGGCAATAAATCTGGGGCCCAGGAATGCACACTGCTGTCCAAATGCAAAGCGCAGTAACTTCCTATTTGGTCTAAATTGAGTTAAGGTCTACAGAGATAAAATTGAAGTAACTACAAAATTCAAACGAATACCAAGGCAAACCACAATAAGTGAAGTTACTGGATTCTGGTTTTGTTTCCCGGCTTTGACACCGCAGTCTGCCTTGGTTGCCTTAACATTCACTTGGAACCAACAAGCCAAGCAGTTAGCCTACCATGGCACAATCCCGCAGTCAAATGATGGTTGAACTGGTTAAAACCCAAATATTCAAAGACGGGTAAGGAAGATCGCAAAATATAAACTCCTAATTTTAAAGTAATATAAAACAATTAACATGTAGTAGGATGCACAAGAAGAAAGCTGAATGAACATTTAGTTTGTAGATACTGCACTCTGTTTTTGCAATAGTTGTAATGACACACACTGGGGAGATACACGATAACACCAAAAGTCACTTAGATCAGGTTTAATGAAACATAGAAACATCCACAAGAAACAAAGAGCATCATCCATGGAACCGACAAACAGGGTAAACATCCACAGGACCGTAGAGTAAGAACTTCCTTATAGTTGTCTGAGGTAAGCGTCACAAGACGACCTGACAATGAACAGAACAAAACACAAGGAATATAAAGGGTTCAGGGAATTAAGATCAGGTGTGGGTGCAATCATCAGTCTCAGGTGCAGGTGTAATCAAAGATGGTGACAAACTGGTGCAAAGGATTATGGGGAGTGTAGTCCGTGCCAGTTTCAGGTGCGGTGAATAAGAGTCCATGGAGTGAAACACAGGGAAAGCTGGCAGGGGAACAAAAAGGGGCAGAAAGGACCGTTACAATAGTGTTTTTCTTGTGTAGGGTAATCCAAAGGCAGAGTGCAGTATCTGCATTTTGGTGGTCAAAGGTCACATCAGTGGTCATGGTTTTTATCTATAAAATATTCTTCCTAATAAGGCATTACAAAGTTGCATTACCACTGATCTACCCACAACAAGTTTGACTGGCTGGTGTAAAAACTTTAAAGGCATTTTTATCAGTTTCTGTGTTTGCGTAGTTACTGCACTTTGCCTTTGTAGGACAGCATAGTCGACTGCTGTTCACTACAAAAATATGCAGGTCAAAATTATAACGTGAGTGCAAAGTTATCCAATACACAGAATCAGGAACAGCAAAGAGCTGAAAGAGAAACCAGAGATAATTAAAGAATCGACAATGCCACACACCAGCAAGATATAGGCAGCGCAAACGAACTGCAGCTGTAACGCTCTGATGAGACCACCAGCTGGTTACTAGGCAACCGGCGCACACATGTCAGACAGAGACTCAAAATGAACCCACAGACCCATGAACCGAAAAGTAGCATTCCTGTGGCTCAGTGGCTAAAGCATGGGACTATGCCAAGGCCAAGGGTTCAATCCCAGGGGATTGCCCATAGTCAGAAAGAACATCAAAGAGCTGCATCTTAAAGGAGTCATATGACACAGCTAAAACGAATATTATGGTTTGTTTGAGCTGTAATGCAATGTGTATACACAATTTAAGGCTCAAAAGTACTGTATTTTCTACATACTGTGCATGTTTGTATCTCCTCTTTCCCCCGCCTCTCTGAAACGCGTGGATATTTTACAAAGTTCATTGCTCTGAAAAGCGCGATGCTATGATTGGCCAGTTAACCAGTGCGTAGTGATTGGTCGAATACTGCAATCGTGTGACGGAAACGTAATCTTACCATATTTGGAACATCAGGTTCCAAAGCAATTGTACTGACGTGCGTATACATTTGGGCGGTCTTAGTCGAATCATACCATGAACTGATGTAGATTTGTGTGGGTGTGGTTACACAAGGTGTATCAGGCAGGTCTGGGAGAGCATTTGCTTTTAGATATAATGCATTTTTTGTTCCGACAATTTAATTTTTGCAATTTAATGTGTCTAATACATGCATGGGCAACTTATAACAAAAAAAAGACACAGAAAAACATGTGTTCGAGCCATATGACACATTTAAAATACATGTCGAGCTATGGGACCACTGATCTCCTAATTTGCACTTAACACTTACACCAGCCAGTGAGCCTCAGTGCACACAGTAGATCACACCGTGACGGAAACACCACCACATTGGAGGGGGAATTTAGCGATGCCTGATTAAACAAAAGGATCGCAGCTCCCAAAAATGGAATGGTATCTTTTAAACATTTACATAAGTTGTATCTTATTGTCAGGCAATTTTTATTTTTATTTTGTTAGTTTAAGAAGAGTTTACTAATTTACTAAGATTTGACTTATTTTACTAAAGATTTGTAAAAAAATGTTAAGCATGTCAAGGAAATAGATCAATTTTAAGATAAATCGTGGTCACACCACAAGACATTTTTTAAAACTATGGCCAATTCAACACTAAAATCACTTAATTAATTTTTTTTATCTCCATTTTTGTGTACATATTCTTAATGTTTGAATAACTGCAATAGATATAATTATTTATTTGTATTTTAAAACAGGCATGTCAAAAATTACCTTATATGTCATGATCCGACATACGCTTGCTATGTACATTGACCTACGTTGATGCATATTTCCTCTTGAACAGCTATCACCTTCTACTATAGATCACTTTTTTATTTTCTTTCTTGGGGAAGTGACTTCATCTTTCAACTGAATTGAGAAGCAGAATGCTCTTATAAACAAGCACTCACACAGGAAGTATCATTGTTAGATGCTGTGTACCAAGGCTTTGTGCTATTTTCCGACCTCAGTCAGACTATAAAAATGTATTCCTACGTGGCTTTTAGTGTTTCTTGTCTGCACTGCTTGTTCCTGTAAAAACGTCGGGTTTAGTGTTTTCCTTCCAGTTCACTCCAAATGACAAATCTGTCATGATTTATTGTAAAAAATACCAACAGTGATCCCAGATATTATAGGAAACAATAAAACACAGATGAATATCCCTACACACTATGCGATGTGGTTTACATATTAGCTAAATTTATTCTTTTAGATGTGTGTCATTATTGTAGTCAGAAAGTCAGCATTTGAAATAATTATTGGTCTGTTATGCGTTTCTGGAATAACCGGAAGGCTGCCTACAAAATTGTATACATTTTTTTTTACAATGCCATGGTTTGCATCGTGCTGATCTACGGAGGTCCCACATAGGTATTCACCAAACTGAAAACATTCAAAACCCACACGTTTTGTTCTGGCTCTGTGGGGAGAGGAGACACATGTGAGTGAAATGGTTTGACAAGGTAAACGTGGAAATTGAGTTGAATCTGTTATTGTGGTGGTAGCTTCAGCCCATATGTGACCTCATTGATTTATCGCAGGATGGGGAAGGGACCAATAAATCTGGGATTCAGCTTCTTGCATGGCAGTCACAGACAAAAGTCCCGGATGGAGAGCCACACTTGTTGTCCGGGTTGGACGGAAGGCGTGGGGGCTCTCCGGGCATCTGCATGCATTAGGTGTTGTCTGATGGCTCTCTGAAGGTGTTGATGAGCTGAGTCCCAGACCCTCTCGCTCTCCCGGAACCTGTGGATGATAGAATGAACTTCAGACAGGTCACCTGACCAAGGGTAGATCAGGGGTTGGTGGCAGAGTGTGTACTGGAATGGTGTGAGGATAGAAGCAGGCAGCTGGAGGGAGTTTTGTGCCTACTCTGACCATGCCAGGAACCGGTTCCACGAGTTCTGGTGGATGTGGCAGAAGGTTATGAAGATAGCGACCTATAGCCTGTTTTTTGCTCTCATTTTGGCCGTTGCTTTGTCGTTGCGTATTGATTCTTATCTTATTGCATTTAGCACAGTGTTGTTGCTAGGAAGCGTTGCTTTGTTTACTACCGCTGTGTAGTCATTATTTATACCACATGAGAAAAAAAATATTAAAAGTAAACTTACTTTTCTAATCGGTAGGCTACAGCGTTGGTTTGATTTCACTTTCTTTTTGTTGCATTATATGTTATGCAGCAGCTCACGTTAGCAGATAAGTTAACATTGGCACTTAAAACCGTTTGTGCTCGCCTTTGTGATGAGTTTTGGAGTGTCTTGCACGCAGTCATGCTTCAATTTACAGTGTTTCACCGGCAATTGGGAATGAAATTAAGATGCTTTGTAGACCGCGTGGAGACAGAATATATGTCTGTGCTTACCCTTCTCCCAGAGACTCTTCTCTCTACCGCTTATGAGATAAGTTGCACATGCGAGTAAGCTGATATACGCCGGGTGAGACAAGAATACTTTAGTCTTGTTTTTTTGTTGTTGACGAAAATGTATTTTTATTACAGTTTTTGTTATCATGCATTCATTTTTATTAAGTTATTGTCTTGTTTTCGTCAGTGAAAACCTGACATTTCCGTGCCCTATGCATGACGGGGGGAAGCAGTCAAGAATATGAATAGAGGAAAGGAGGTCTGAGGTTCCACTGGGTTCTTCGGGTAGGCATCATTTGTGTTTGGGGGATAAATGCTTATAGAAATGCATAGCCTACTTACCGTTCCTTGCTATCATCGGAGAGACATCTAAAGAGTTGTATGTCCCACTTTCACCACATCCATTATCCTGGGTGAAAGATGCCTTTTGGTGAGGTGCTGCTGATAATGACCTTTGTAGGGTTCCCATCAATGCGACACATCGTCAGTTGTGCAACTCGGCCTCATTGGGTGTTTCGGCCCTTTATCATAAGACAACCTCAGCCCACCGCAGGTTGATCAGACCTGGGTGTGTGTCTCTTTGTTACAAGGTCATCTGGCAGCCCATGCTGTGTCCATCGGCCTAAACCACAGCTATTGGGAAATCTATATGAACGTCATACATCC
The DNA here is from genome assembly GCA_029783895.1 of Triplophysa bombifrons. NCBI lineage: Eukaryota > Metazoa > Chordata > Actinopteri > Cypriniformes > Nemacheilidae > Triplophysa > Triplophysa bombifrons. The sequence continues at coordinate 19,764,154 of CM056464.1, forward strand.
AACTTGGTTTTTGACAAGTTGACCATGTCTATCATGAGAAGTCAACATGTTTAACATTGTAAATAAGTCAGAATGCATTAAGCATCGTTACATGCCCGCTTTAAAGAAATAATAATGTGCTCTCCTGTGGCACAGTGGTTAGAGCATGGCACTAGCAATACCAAGGGCACGGGTGCGATTGCACATGGTCAGAAACAAAATGTATATTTAATGCAATGTAAGTCACTTTGGATAAAATCATCTGCCACATGCGTGAATGTAATTTACAAAACTGATGTGCAACTGCTGTTCGTGGCTGCATTTACAAACAGGTTACGCTTATTTCGCTTTTAAAAAGAATGATTTACCACATCTTTACATAGCACACAATCGACATCATGTAAAGATAAAAAAAAATATTGGTTTACTCTCACAACAACTGAATCAATAAAGTTGTTTAATATCCGCCAGCCGTCAATTAATAAAATCATCATCCCATACCTCTATAAAGTAGTGGATAGTATGCTGATTTTGTTTATAAGTGTTGTCCAGCGTAAATTCATATTCTGAAGATATATCTAATCTTGTAATCATGACAGATGATATGACCACCAGCTGATTGGACAGATGTGACCCAAATATCACATCCATCCAATCACCTGCTTTTTATGTTTCTTATGGGCCATTTTTTGTTTGTGTTAGTCGTTCAAGGAATTTTATTTTCCGACACAACTTGTAACATTCTAAATCAGTATTTAAACACAATTTGTATTCCGCATATGATTGTAGAGCTCTACCCTCAGGCTGAATACAAAAGATCTCTGTCAAAAATGTTCTGCATGTCTTCAATCATTTGAATGGAAAACTGGCAAGCAGTGAATTATATTCTACGATCCGACCCCAAATCTGCGCCAGCTCAGTGTATAGAGCCGCTGCTGTATATGTTGTGATCGAGGGACATCAGTAAATGTCCTTCGTTGTTTAAAGAAAACGATCAGCTGACAAATCCTGTTGTTGCTGAGGATGAGGTGTCAGTCATGTGTACAAAGGGAACACACATGTGAGCGCGTTCAGTCAGCAGTCAACGGCTATTCTAAACAGAGTATATAGGGAACAGATCAAGAGTGTCGGTGTTTTCAACATCATGTATGCAGAGGGATCGGCAACGTTGATTTTACCGTGCGCGTGTTTGACAGCAGCATACGCAATTTCTGCATCAAGGACGTGAAACGGTGACGGTGTTCACTGTGATCGCCATCCTTCTGCTCCTAAACGTGTTTTCTCATCGTCTTCATGGTATCCAGCGAATCTTCCGTATAAGTGACACGCAGACTTAGTGAAACAAACTCAGATTATTTCTTGTCCTGGGGACATCCGAGACTGTTGGATATCTGCGATTATCTTAACTGCTCTGAACATGGTAAAATATATATATTTTTAACCGTTATAATAAGTGAGTATACATGTGATGTGTGTTAAAGTCAATGCTTGACATTTGAATTTCTGCATCATTGTGCATGTGCATGAGTATTTGATCACATATTTATAAAATGTACAATCGAAGTATATGTAAGGAGTGTTTTTAATGAACTTAGGAAACACAGTACAATTACTGCCGTGGAATTCCAGGTCAATGCTCTAAATGCAGGAAGTATTATTTAATGCCATTAATATATAACAAGGCAAATTCACGACTTTGTGTGTTGCATGACGGCGCAAATAACAGTGATTTATTTATTAACCCCTCAATCCAGTGGAGACAGTTCATAGTGAATCTGCCCTGTACTGTTGCTGTGACAAGCACATAGCAATTTGTCAAGTCAAATCTCCGAAAATCACAGTTAAAATGAGATATATGCGCGTTTCTTGCATATGTATTCAAAGCTTCTTAGTTCATAACATAATGTAAATGGAGCAATGAATAAAACATTCACTGTATAATAAAATCATCAGTGAAAAGTCAATTGTCACACCACCGATATGAAAAGCTTTAAATCACAGTAATCATATAATAAAACCCACAAAAAAGGGTTCTTTTTATAGTCTGTGTAGTTTGATTTTAGTGTCATCTTTTATCAGGCTCTGTTGTCTTTAAATATGGTATATATTATGCATTTGCTTAGTATGTATGCTTATTTTTATGCTGGATGTAGGAGAGCGTCTTTAAATTGGCCTGTACTCTCATGACACAAGTTTGTTACATAACATGGTTCGCCAGACAGATGCTGGGTCTTCAGTAGACTGTAAATGCTGAGAGAAAATGCATAAAGAATATTTAAAATATGCATTTTATTGATGTTTCAGCACAGCCTTTAATACATTAAAGCACATTTGCATGTGGCAAACATGGAAAGTATATTTTTTACATTGTAATTAAAAAGCTTTAAGTCATAGTAATCATAATCACATAAGCAATTTTCCACCCAAACTGTGGTTATTTTTTGAAGAATGGGTTTATTTCAAGTTTGGGTTGAAGGATTTCAGTGTTTTCAAAGTATTCTGGATGCTTGCCATTTTTTCAAGCTCTGTAGACTTTAAATATGGCGTATGTGAATGTGTGTTTATATTTGTGAATGTGTGTGTTTATGTATGTGTGTCTTATAATGGGTGGTGGTTAGATCTTCTATTCGGACATTTGACTCATTGATCACAATATCAAAGTCCTGCTTTTTTTCTTGCAGATGAAGGTAGCAAAATGATTAAAGGAAGGGGAGTTAATGATAATAAAAACATGTATTTCATAATGTTATTTCCACCCACTTTCCGTTGTTTTACTTCAATAAAACATTGGATTTTACATTTTTAAATAAAATATCAAAAGGAGAAACCATGCAAATGTATTTTTTACAGCATCTTAGATCATATTTACTTAGATCTTTTTTATAATATTTATTATGGACACAGCAACATGGCACATGGCAAAACATTTTCGAGACAAATATTTTAGTCTCACCAAAGAGCTTTATGTGTGAATGTTTTCTTCCTATTGTTTGATTTCTTTATTTGGATTGACACACCAAGCAACTTTTTTGACAGTGCACTATATATTTAATTCGATCTCTCCTTTCATTATTTGTGTTGATGTCTATGCAAATTTATGTTTTGCTATTTAAACATAGAATCTTTTTTTATTTTAGCAATTGTAGTAATTGTAGAATGATGAGTGTGTAGAGTAATTCCTTGTTAATGTACATGCCTTATTTCACATCAGAAAAAGTCAGACAAATACAGACTCCCTAGCATTCTCTGTAGTCAAAGAACTTTGTAGTATTAAGATTGTGGTTCTGTTACTACAAGGGTCAAAATCACTTTCCAGATCATTCACTTTCTTTGTTCCTCTGTGGTGGAATGAAATGTGTCTATTTTTTGGTTTAGTTGATCAGTGGCGGTTCAGTAGTCAGTGCAGAGGCAGTATGGGATCATGTGACGATGGCTGAGCGGGAGTTGGCTTTTAAGGCAGGGGATGTCATCAAAGTCCTGGATGCCTCAAACAAAGACTGGTGGTGGGGCCTGATCGACGATAAAGAAGGCTGGTTCCCTGCCAGCTTTGTAAGGGTAAGTCTAGGCTTATTATTTTTTATTATACTAAATATGTTTAAACACAAAAATTTGTATTTGGACAAACGAAACATACACCTGATTATATTTCCGCTATGAAAGCAATATAAACAAAGCAAATGTCCTTTGTCAAGCCAACACACTTTTCAAACTGTCAGTAAAATCTAAGATTGCATCTCTGCCTTTAAGTTTATTTTATATGGTTGTGTTCATGAAATCTGGGTTACAGTAGCTAAATGGCTTAATTCATCATCTGTGATAGTCTGTAGCAAAATAAGCTATTGCTGTAACCATTTATTAATGACAGATAGAAATCTTTTATTGCATAGACCTGTTATCTGGCAGTCAAAATAAAATTCTTTAACCCTGTGACAACAACGGATCAGATGAGTTTCTTTTTTTGTCAGCTGTGGGTTAACCAGGATGATGAAGCCACAGAATCAACAGAAGGTGTCAGGGTACACAATGGACACGTTGACACAGCCAATGGAGGTCTGTGTATTAGTCAACCACTTCAGAATCGAGATCAGATGAGGGCCAATGTTATCAATGAGATCATGAGCACCGAGCGCCACTACATCAAACATCTAAAAGACATATGTGAGGTATTGCATTGCTTTTATGATATTAGGTGGTTTGTAACGTTTCCTATCTTCCTTTTTTACTGTAATCAAAATCAGATTTTTTAAAGCTACTTCTCTCCATAGGGCTACTTGAGGCAGTGCCGAAAGAGGGTGGACATGTTTAATGATGACCAACTGAAAGTGATTTTTGGAAACATTGAGTGCATCTACAGATTTCAAGTAGGATTTGTTAGGGACTTGGAGAAACAGTACAACGTTGAGGAACCCCATCTCAGTGAGATTGGACCGTGCTTTCTAGAACACGTGAGTACATTGACATGTGCTTCAATATCATCATAATATTATCATGGTATCTTAAGGGAGTTGCAAGTCTCTCAACTATTGAATTATTGAAAATATTGACTAATAATTCAGTTAGATGACCTTGAACTGTATCTTCCATACAGCAAGATGGTTTCTGGATCTACTCAGAGTACTGCAACAATCATCTTGATGCCTGCATGGAACTTTCTAAGCTGATGAAGGATGGGCGGTATCAACACTTTTTTGAGGCCTGTCGCCTCCTGCTGCAGATGATTGACATTGCCATTGATGGGTTTCTACTCACTCCTGTGCAGAAGATCTGCAAGTATCCACTACAGCTGGCAGAGTTACTCAAGTACACAGCACAGGAACATAGGTAACACACACAGGCTAAACCACTGGATCTGTGTGATCTTTTTAATACTCCCTACTAAACAGTGCCGCAGGGTTCATGTATTTTTGTAAGCAAAACCCTGAAGCAAGGTTCTTCAGGAACGCTTCAGCATGACAGCGCCATCAGCAAGTGTAACAAAATATCCAATGATGTGACGATACATCATAATGTGGGAAACATTAAATGGCATCCAGAACAGCATTTTCCGCTACCGAGTGCCAAAGCAAGATCTAACAATTGATGCACGGAGAATGGTAGGGAGACGCAGTGTCGCGTTCCCTTTTCAGGGGAACTCTCCGTGGCACTGTGTCGCCATGGTTAAGCATTGGGGACAAATAATCCAATGGCACCATAATGCGTGTCTCTGTGTATAACTGAACACAACACCAGAGGTGAATATTCTCCACTTTAGGGCATAAAGTTTCCTTGTGGAGCGACTTTATGACTTTCTTTTTCCGCAGGACATAAAAAAGATTTTTGGAGAAAGTTTGTAAGCGAACAGCACTGGCCCCCTTTCAATTCTATTGTATGGACTCAAAACCAGTGCAAGTGTATGGGGGCCAGGTAACAACATTCTTTAAATATCATCTTTTGTGTTCTGCGACAGAAAGAAAGTAATACAGGTTTGAAATGACAAGAGGGTGAGCAAATGATGACATCATTTTTAATTTTTAGGTGAACTATCCACCTCAGTGCAGCCTTCATTCCCAAGGCCGCAGCCCCTGTCTCAATAGGACGTCTTCTCCCTGATTCAGATGCCCCGGGATATAAGCTGCCCTCACAGGACCTTGATACAGAAACCAAGGTTTCCTTCACATCATCAAAGCACATAGACACCAGCGTGTGACTTTGATAATGCGAAATGGGTTGCCCTTTAAGAACAACCCCTTGGATTTGAGCCACCATGGTCAAGGTCTCATGTGCAGCAGGCCATCACTCCTTTACAGTGAGCAACTAACTCAGTTTATCCTTTTCATGGCTGCTACATTTGGTACATTATGCCCCCAAAACCTCAGAAAAGTTCTGTGTTGTGAAAGGAATGGAGACATGAAAGTATGTGTCTTGAGATCTATCGTGTACCAGTCCTCGGATCTGATTTGTGTCACAATTTGTTTCAATGTCAGCATCTTGAACTTGAGCGGCATAACAGAGTGGTTCAGCTGTTGGTTCAGCTGTCTCCGGTCCAACATAGGATGTAGACTTCCATATTTCTTTCAAACAATGAAGTAGCAGCTGTAAAACCTGCTTGTTTCTAGTGGTTAATAGCGTTTTTTTATTGTTCCGTTTAATATCAACCAATCTAACTATCCGATCGCGAAAGGACCATGTAAAATGCCCTCCGAAACTGAGACAGATTTAAACCCTGTCTGGCAAACCAGTTCAGGAGGTGCTTTAAGACGCATTCCAGACAAAACTGGACAAGTGTAAATGCATCTTGTCAGTGCTTTAGTCCTACTAGCAAGTTAGCAGCATCTCAGCTCAAGTTCGTTGTTTTAAATATATACACACGACGATCATGCTCACAATGAGAGAAACACGGATGCGACACTAATTCTCATCTTTCCTGAGATGAAGCACCAGGAGCCAGGGAGGTGCAGGCAGTTCTAGTGGCAAAGGAGGTGCAACCCGCACCGTAAGCCAGGGAGGTGCCTACCTTACCCGGGATCCAGGGGAACCAGACAGCGATGACTATGAATATGGTCTCCGCAGCCTTGACGTTGGAGCCATGGCCGCAGCGAGTAGGCAATCATTCCCATGCCGTAGGAGCGAAGAAAGTGCCACTTGCGGTCAATCCTCATGGCTGCGCCGCAGGGTTCCGTAACGGTTACTTCAGCCTGGTACCGCCCCCCCAAAAATAATTATTGGGGAAAGTTCTGAGATGTAACCGTCGCCCCAGGCATAGCAAGCGCATCACGGTAGACTCAACACTCAGGGGTGAGCTCGCCTTTTTTTCGTCTAGGCGGAGCACTGGAGATGACTCGGAGTGGGACGCAACTGGACAAGTGTAAATGCATCTTGTCAGTGCTTTAGTCCTCCTAGCAAGTTAGCCTCGTCTTAGCTCAAGTTCATTGTTTTAAATATATACACACAGCGATAATGCTCACAATAAGAGAAACACGGACGTGACACTCATTGCGTTGTGACATTCTCGTATTTCCCGAGATGAAGCTCATAGAATATGATGCTCAGCAAAGATGAACAGATGGCATCATAGCATAAATACAGCTAAAAGCATAGCTACTGCAAGGGAATTTCGGTGCTTGAAATCAGTTTGTAATTTGCATAAACTTACAGCTTTTGATTGCTTTTCATCGGCAGACACCACAGCAGCGACGTGCGTTTTTCCTGTGTTCTTTTAGACGTGACATGTACACTGCAGACTGTAGATTGAATTAATACTGAATAACGTTTTTGCACTTTGCGCGGGAATAGAATGTATGAATCATATCCGTTTAGTTTATGAGGTGTTTTTACAAAGGATTAGAAAGCTATCCGATCAGAGAACCCATGAAGTGACCAGGTGTACAAAAGGCCCTGTATTGTATGGCCTTCGTTTATGTACACACAATAATGTTAAACTTTTCTCGGCGTCTGTGCTGTTCAGAAAGCGGCAGCGAGGCAAAGTGACATTAGTACACTTTGTTATTTAAATTTTGTATAAATAGTACTCCAAATAATGTTTCATTATAATTTTATATCAGTAAGTCATGTAATTAAATATGTAAATATATTTAAACTATACTTAGTATGAAATAATTGCATTTTAAGTTAATTGTTTTTTTTACTAGGGGGAAGCTACTTAGAAAATGTAGTAAACTAAGCCAGGGGAGAATTTTGGTTCCCCTTTTTCAGGTTCATTTTTTATTGGTGATTTTAATAATGAAATGTTTATATTATTATAGTAATGTGATTAGGCTATTTGCTATTGGAAAATATGTTACTTTAAGATATATGATTAATGCAAACATACAAATGTCTCACATAGGGTTGCCACTTTTAATAGAAAAAAATAAGGGACGCATGCGGCAGCGGGGCCCACATCGCTTAGGGGGCCAAGACCACGTTTCATTTCACTATGATTTCCGTTGTTGACATGGTTTTATGCAGTTAATATTAAATAAATATATTTATATTATTTTCACAGACTGTTCTTTAGTTCTTGTAGAAAACATTAAATTACAAAAAATTACACCAGCTAGGTTTTCACAGACTGGGTCACATTTTTAACATTAGTTAGCAATTAACCTGAATATTGTTGATAATAATCACACTGTCATTACCATGTCTGCTTCAGGAGAGACTTGGGGTACGAAGAACTGTGCTTTGATTTTTGTGAGTTCTGTCAATGCGGGAATTCTGTTCTCCGGAGGCATGTTGTCGCACGTCTGACAGACCACAGAGAACTCTTTACGACAAGTTGTGCAGTTGGCTTGATGACAATTTCCGCTAACACTCTGCAGCCGAGTATTTGTTTCCTCCCACTTTCTGCAGTATGTTTGCAGCTGCTTGCATTCAAGCTCTGAAACTTCAAAACGAGGCGCGCAATTTAGTCTCGCACAACGATATCATAGACTGTATTTTCATTTTTGAATAAAACTTAAGACATTTTCAATAAGAAAGCAATAAAAAGACAGAACTATTAAATATACGGAGCAATTAAATACCATAACCAGCTTCTTAAGACATTGTTAATATTAACCATGAAGTCTTTTACTGCAGACAAACCTCATTCACTGCCGTTTTATTCAGGACTAAACACTCTCTAACTCTCTGGTTGTGCCCTGTTGTGCCCTGCATACTGTGCACATCAACACAGCGCCTCTGAGCTTGGCTAACAGTTACTCTACATTAAATGAAGCTTCATTTCACTTCAGCAGATCAAAATGTAATGCTTTTATCAACATTTTTTAGATCACGACTGTCATAGTTAGTTTTTTACTATGCAGAGCATTTCTTGAATATCTTTTATCTAGCATTTGGATGATATTTAGTTCACCTTGGTGTAATTTTTCCAAAGCCTCTATTAATTTCCGACCATGATGTAAATATAATGTAAGTTAGGAACCGATCTCTCTTATCTAATTGATTATATGCTAATGGGGCCTAACTTTAATTTACACAATGAAAGTTGTACAGGAAACCTTAAACCAAGGTTTAATAGTGAGACCTACTTAAAAGCGATGCTTCCTTCTCGTGCGTCTCTAAATCAGCGTATACTCACATGCAGTTGTGCTGCGCTGCTGCCGAAGGTCAAAATAAAAGCTTTCTTTCAATGAGAGGTTAAATCAGATGTCAATCACCACCAGTAACAAATAAAATGTTGGGGTGGAACCCATAGTGGCCAATTGGATGTCAGACAGATCCGTGTAGGGTGGTGGCGTCACTTTCTGATCCAGGATCAGTGATCGTTAAAAGACTCTGATTTGAGGTTGCGCTTTAGAAATGTTTGGTACATTTTTCTTTTGTGGACGCTACCACAATACTTCTTCAAAGAAGAGCTTTGCTACTGAAAAGCTATTTGATTCAGAAAACACAGACGCTAACACAACGCTACTGAGAAATGTAGTTAAACTAACTTAACTGCTTGTAGCAACGCTACTGCCCGACACTGGTAAAATCCATAGTTGCCAAATCCGCTTATAATACGCGACCTTGGGCTTCTTTTTCTGTCAAGTTGCATTAAAAAAATCGCTTGTCGCGGGGTTGCGGGTTTTGGGGCTTATTCAAAAAAAATATGGTAGCTTGTTCTGAACCTGACAAGCAACTTCGTTTCTTTACATATATGGTTGCTGTTTTGTTCAATCCATTAACACTGTCTGATCAAAGCTAGGCTTTTTGGACTACATGAGGCAGCGCACAACATCACAGCACCGCGAGAGCTATTTGAAAGCATACAGAGCCGTCAACTGTCGAATCACTCATGCGGGATTATGTGTCACGCATCGATTGGTCTGCGCGGCGCCGCTGGAGGTCACACTACATATCTAAGCACGTAAAACATAGAGAAGCCAAGAATGTAACAGTGATCGCTTCACCTAATCATTGTGTCTCTTTGAATAATCGGAGATACATATCATACTAAAAAGATGAAATATTGAATAACAGATAAAAAGCATTTTATAACTGGGCTACATCATTAAATATGTTAAAAGTGTAGATCTGCACGTTTGGCTACACAGCCATTTTCAAGCATGTATATAGTGTAATTTGTCCTCAAACACACCGCCTCCTTTCCCCTAACAACTAAATGTATTACATCTGTCACCATTAGAATGAAATGGGAAAATGAACGAAAAGTGTTCAGATCTGATCACGGTGCAGCAGAGATGGGGAGGGAGTAATGACCCTATTTATTAGGCTGTAAGTTAAACATAAAAAATTGTGTTGTATTGAATAAATGTATTGATCATTGCAGAATATAATTGAACAAAGTATTTATCAAATGCCTATAGTTCAGTTTTACTTAATTATAAATGTGTGGCTGTTACAGCTACTTTAAGTGGTCATTATATCTTCTCCTTTTCCATCTCTCCAGGCTTATACTGCTCACATGTGATATATACTGGATATATACTGGTAAAAATAACTTATGTTTGTGTTTTTCAAACAGCGTAGTGTCAATTTAAAATGACCCAGGCTCGTTTTATAATAATAAATAATTGATAATAAATTAGACAGATGATCATGAATAATTGGGCTTGTTCTGGGCTTGTTTTTGGAGCTGCAGTTGCTTATTTGTCTTGCAAGAGTTGGCAACACTGGTCAAATCTAGCAGCATCTAGGGCTGAGGTTGTGAATTGCAGCCAACTGCTTAACTCCAACCCTCTCTTTCAAGGCACTACAGACACTGACAAAACATGTTGAATTACATACAAGAGACCAACGGTGTATGTAGATAGAAAAGATTATTAGAAAACATCTGCTGGTTTAAATAATAAACGGGTTTTACATTTGTGTGATTGTGAAAAACTTCACGCTGAACTGTTTGAATTTAAGAACGATAAGACTGACTATGTTAAATCTAGTGCCAATTTTTATTCTTGTAAAGTTGTTTGCTTTATCATTTTTTATCATTTTTTTTTATTTTCATTTTTTACAGCTGCTTTGATACAATGCAGATAGTAAATAGCGCTATAAAAATAAACTGGACTTGACAGGAGTTTTGGGGGATGTTAAACATCATCATGCATAAAACTCTCACATAATGCAACATGAGTACAAATCTATAAAATACATGAATTCATTCATAACTTATCAGGGAACGTGTTTGTAATAATGTGACTGTAGGAGCGATCATGTAGTCTACTTCTGGCAATTGTATTTAGGCATCAAAATTCATAAATGTTATGTTCATTTGTTGATAATATGTAAGTATCATAGACCATCATTTTGTGATTTTTCAGAAGCCTATGGAAAAATATGTAGGCTCTTGGGCGAGGAAACCAGTGCAATGCTATATTCCGGCTTGGCCTACAAAAATACATAATCTCTGTGGCACTCTATATGATTGATTTTTTTTTTAAATAACTTCAATTCTATTATTTTTCAACAGTGACTACCGTTATGTGGCAGCAGCACTGGCTGTCATGAGGAATGTCACCCAGCAAATCAATGAGCGCAAAAGAAGACTTGAGAACATTGACAAGATCGCTCAGTGGCAGGCCTCAGTCCTGGAATGGGAGGTTTGTTTGAAAAATATTTTTCAATGTAGTTAGTTAGGTATTAGTCTCGGCCTCAGAGGTCATGCATACTTTACTGGAAACACTTCAGCACGTTCGAAATTGTCCTCTGATAGGTTGAATTTCACAGGATTTCCGGGAGACGTGCATGTCGCGTTCTGGAAACAACATTAGATGGTCTTATCTAAGAAGTAAGCTGTCATGTTTGCAACGATAACAATAAGAATTCATCACGAACATCTTAATGCGTAAAAAACTTTTGTCTAGTCACCTCCACACTCTCTTAAAGTAAGGCTTAAGCATGTTAATGTGACAGAGACTTTTTTTCCCCTTCTATTATATAACATAACTTCAGATCACAAGCTCAAGCTCGCTTATCTTTTCCTTTACCTGGTAAGGTCCACAATAATGAGCGTCTGGTGCAGATCTAGGAACTGGCATCAGCACTAGCATCTTATCCCCAGGAGCAAAACAACCAATTTGGCACTACAATCGAAACATTTTTTCATTTGTTTTTTTGACATATCTAGATTTTCTTAGGCAAATTCACATGCATGGTCTCCCTCACTGTAAACACAACCATAGGCACTCCATCGTACCAATCTTTTTGCAACTCATGACAAAATGCTCATAGCATTGATCTTAATGTCTGGTTGAACCTTTCAAGTGCTCCCTGGCTTCCGAATGGTAACAACTTGAAACCCAATGTTGGATGTGCAGCTGATCCAGAGCCTGTTTGAACACACGTGACATAAAATTCGTACCTTGGTCTGACTGGATAATGCATGCAAGACCAAACAAGTGAGAAAAATATAATCAATGATTTCACAATTACTTGTGCAGTAATTTTCTGGGATCACCTCTGTTAAAACCCTTTCTGCTCCGCTCACACTGCTTCTCTCCTGCCAAAGACGTGCCGCATGAGGAGCAAACATGTGCTTAATTCATCAACACTATTGCAGACACGCAGAGCAGATAAATGGACACACAACAGTTAACAAAATGCAGCAAATATTAAAGCATTTGTATCTGTCAGTCTGTTAACTGTTTGCTGTACGTCTCCAACCTTTCAACCAGATTTGTGATATTTACCACAACGTTTTTATCTACATTTAGCATTAGCATTAGCATTATTGATCAGCATGTAAACATTTGTGACCCTGTGAAAACCCAGGCTGAAGTCTCATAATCAAATTGATTATTAGATAACACGCAATACAAATTTATTTCAAGCATTCATTTCACTAAGATTTTGGCATTATTCAGTCAATATTGAAGATATTAAAAATTATAAAGTTACTGATTTCAACAAAAGCTAGACCACTACCTGTTTAGAGAAAGAGAGGGCTAGTTTTTTTTTTGTCTGTCAAGTATTCACAGAAGAACCATTTTGTCGTTTTTTTTTTTTACAAATATTAATTATCAGACTTCTATTAAGAGGGCATTCCCCTAACGCCACAGAGTCTACAATTCATACACAGCCTACTGTGGATTTCAAAATATTGAATAAATGGCCTGATAAAATATCATATCTTTAATACATTACATACAACTGGGCTAATTGTATTAAATATTTGTTAATTTTTAAACAATATATAGTCCGGACCTTCGTTTCGAAGAAAATACAAAGAACGGACCTCTGGGTAGTTTAATTGAAAAGCTCTGCTCTATAGGAACAGCAATACTGAAGAGGGATGATAAAGTATTATCTTTCCTCTGTTCGGCAATAAGTTGCTTGTGTGACAGGGACAATTTACCAAGACCCACAGAATGTTCATCTAGCTAGTTAACGGCAATGTCTGAACCTTCAACAGAATTAGAACATTTAACTCTACTAAAGTCTGAATTAGAGAGAAACGTATCCCAACCGGTCTCTCTCAACCTCTCCATAATTCGTAATCAAACGTGATTAAAAACGTCTAACATAAATGAGGGAAGGATAAAAAGCACTGTAACCTACGAGACAAAATTCACATCAAGTGACTGTGATTTAACGAAGTTAGAAAGTAAAAATGTCAAAGTGTAGACAGAAAAAAAATCTAACAAAGCCAGACAAATTATCATCTATATTGTTAAATCTCGTACAAGCTTCCAAATATGTTGAGGCCCAAACCAGTTCAAAAAAGCTTATTTAATATTGGTCACCAGGATTAAGAACTGCTGGCCAATGTTAATAATTTACAGTCTCGCACATAAAACACTTTCTTACAACACGACGAATCGGAGCACATGGAAGGGAGGGATATATATAGTGAATCTTTGAACTGCTTTGAGTTAGTAAAAGTAGGTTTTCAATGTAATTCAAAGTGGCTGAAAGGAAAAACGTTGGGCCATGACAAGTTTTATGTTACAATACTTGTTATTAGCCATTAAATGTATGAGTAATATAGCAATATGGCAATTATTTCATATGTTACAAGCATTTTCATGAATTGTATTATATCTATTGACCACAAGGGGATGCCGTACTAAAAATGTTCATGTGCTCTCACTGGGAGGTCCAACATTTTATGACAAAATTTGACATGGGCGAGGCCCGCAATGGTTGACCGAGGAACATTGGGTATAATTGGACTTGGCATGCCTCAAGGAAACAAACAATACTATACTCATGATTATAGAACAAAGTTTCCAAAAGCAAAAACAGCTATTTTATCTATTGACCAGTGGGCGGAGCTGCGATGAAACTTGATAAGTAACCTCAGGGCAAGACTGTGATGGCATATACCAACTTTTGTGTCGACATGTGAAAGTTTGCATTAAATCCATTTTGGAATGCTCACTGTCGTATTCGTTAATGTGGTATACGAGTGCATAGTCGTAACGGAAAAATGGGACCATGTCAAGATACTCGTTGTTCCCCTTTAATGAAGCTTTGTTCTATTTATCAAGGGAGGGGGGAGCGTAATATTGAAGCTTATGTGGAGAAGTTTCTCTTTTACTGCCACCTTGTACATGGCAATGATGCATTGCTTAGGGACTGTTTTTGGAACGATGAATATCCAGGTTGGATCCTGGCGCAGTATATTATCTTTGTTTTTGATTTGTGGATCTGAGTTCACTGGGGGGGTAGTAGAAGCGGAAGTCTCCCCTAAAAAATTTTTGGGAGGGGGCAACAGGCCGTGGACTCCAGTGGCCACAGAGTTCGGTTGACCAGGATTGCCAAACACTGATGATTGCTAGTCCAGTGTTCATCCCCACTACAATGTCACAGGCAGTGTCAGAAGTCAAGATGGCCGCCAGCCCAGAGCCTGTTCCCAAGATGGCAGCCAACCGAGAGCCCGTTTGCAAGATATCCGCCAACCCAAAGCCCGTTCAGAAGAGGCCCGCCATCCCAGAGCCTCCAGCCATTATGGCCACAACGCCATTGGTCCCATGGCTGGTTGTCCCAGTGGTATCCATTCCTGAGGTTCTGCCCTTGGAGTCTGCTCTGCCGGTGGTGGTTGCTTCTTTGCTGTGTGTCTGGACGGTGCGCTATTCATCTGCACCAGAGGCTGTTTCTTAAACCACTGTTCTCCCTGCCTCGTCCAATATGGCTGGATCTGAGCTCCCTGCCTCTTCCAAGATGGCCGAATTTGATTTCCCTGCCTTTTCCAAGATGTCCACCACTGGCCTTCCAGCCCTGCCTGTGCCTCCCTGGCCTGACCCTGTGTCCCTTCATGGGCCTGGACCTCCGTACAGTATAATGCAATGTAGTCGCTTCAAAGCGTCTACCAAATGCGTAAAAGTAAATGATATTTCAGTTCTTATCTAGAATTGTTTTGCTAATTTTCATGGTGACATTTGAACAATAAAGTCCTAATTTTGTCTGAAGTTCAACATGGGTTGAGATTTAAAGATAGTTGTTAATGTCATTTGCATGGTTTGAACTGAAAGTGAGGTGTGAATTATAAGATTAACTTTGTAGTACCTCTGAATGTTTTATGTGTCATGGCAGAATTGTTGCCTTTGTTGCTTGGCTCCATATTTCTGCCTAAAGCGTTTCATATTTTTCTTCAGGGTGATGACATTCTGGACAAAAGCTCAGAGCTGATCTATACTGGTGAGATGTCGTGGATCTATCAGCCTTATGGCAGGAGTCAGCAACGAGTTTTCTTTCTGTTTGATCACCAGATGGTTTTGTGCAAAAAGGTGTGTTTGTGTCGTTATACCTTTTCTGTACAAAATACATTGGGCCCTCAAAAAGGACTACATTTATAGTCTGCAATATGCACATAAACCCAGTTCCTTTTTTTTACATCTGTACAGAATCTATAAAAATAATTCTTTGCTTACCGTTTTATCTACCCACACCTAAACATGTGGCCTTTTTAAGAGATTATTAATATTTGTTTTTGAATGCAGATTCAAACTCAAGTTGCTTGTGTTACTGACCATGCTTTGCCACTATGAGCTATAGCAACCACTACGTTTTTTTTCAGGACATCATAAGACGGGACATACTTTATTACAAAGGTCGCATTGACATGGACAGGTATGAGGTGAGAGATGCTATTGACGGACGAGACGACGACTTCAACATCAGTGTGAAACACGCATTCAAACTTCGTAATAAAGAAACTGATGAAATTCACATATTTCTGGCAAAGAAGTTAGAGGAGAAGATTCGGTGGCTAAGGGCATTTCTTGAGGAGCGCAAGATGGTTCAAGAAGATGAGAAAATGGGTAAACTTTATTGATTATGATATGTATTGCAGAAGTTTTGTGGATATAGGTAAAAATAGAATATATACAGTGCTTCAATGTGTTATTTTAGGATATACAGTATATAATATATTAAAGATATATATATTTCATGAAACTAAAATATCTTGTGATATTTCAGTTCTTATCTATAACTTTTTTTTCAATCTTTATTGTGACATTTTGACAAAAAGTCCCAATTTTGTCCGTAGGTCAAAATGTGTTAGGAACCACAGACAATTTAATGTGTGAAAGTCCTTTGCATGGTTTAAGCTGAAAGTGGGGGATGAATTAAAAGATTAACTTTGCAGTAGCTCATACATTTCATAAAACTTTACAACATGATTTTATTATAAAATGATATTTTGATTGTTGTTTTTAGGTTTTGAAATATCTGAATATCAGAAACGACAGGCTGCTATGACGGTGCGTAAAGTGACCAAACAGAAAGGTGAGGCATCAAGGAGATACCAGGTGATTTCAACATTTTTCTATATTTCAACCCGTCTAATCACTTTTGTTCTAGTTTAATTAGCTCACTCAAACACTGATTACTCATTGTCAAGAACTAGACAACCCAGATATAGGGAAATTAACTGCTTTGGTGGATATACAGTTTCTAAAAAGCCTGTTCACCTAAACATATGACCCAATAGGTTGTTTGTGCAAGCAGCTTATTAGGACCTTTGTTCACATTTTAAAGCAACAGTGCTGTGTGGCACACCCTGAACAGTGCCCAAGCACAAAACCGCTGTCGTTATTAAAAACTTGCATTTTGAGACCCGTCTTCCCAAAACGCTGTTGTTGTGTAAATAAACAGCCGAAACACATTTTCTGTTTTTAGTTAAACGGTCTCATGTACATGGCCTCTAATTCATATGAATTCATACAAAGTGAATTCAATTGTACAAATTCATACTAACTGGCCGCTTCATGAAATAGTTACATATTACAAATTTTGTTGAACCTTAAAAAAGTCATTTGAATAAAAAAATCCATTGTCTCTGAATTGAAGATTGTTTTAAGTTACCATGCAAATATATGGTTCAAATACACTCTATAAAGTTTAACTGTGATTTATCCATTTTTTGTTGTTAAATTAATTTACACTCGAAAAATTAAGGAAAGTTTATAGCTCTGTAATCAATGAGATGAATCATTTAAATTAAGTAAATGTAAGCAAAAAAAATAAGTAAATCTGATTAACTAGAATATTTCTATTGGAGTTCACCACAGATATTAATTGTATTTTAAAAATATAATTTGTTAATTAATTACTCTTTTCTTAAAAATAAAATTGTACCTTTGTCTGTCTGAAACATTTATTCTGATTGGCTGGAATGTGTACATTAAAACCGTTTAATATGCAGGTAGTGCAGTCCGTTAATCAACATGTAAGGGATAATCCATAGGTACCCGGGCATTAAAGGATTTTAAAGCATGACGTGTAGGCGAAGAATCACTCGACCCGAAGCGAAAGGAAAGTTTCCTACGCAAAGTGCATTAAAATCCTTTAATCACACTTATTCCATAGTCATTTGCCAAGTTTAGATATAAACTAGATCCTTGTGATTGCATTTATTTGATAGAGAGAGAGAGAGAGAGAGAGAGAGAGAGAGAGAGGAAGAGATATTATTATTATTCTCATGGACTTACTGAAGTTACTTATGAATGAATGTCGCAGGCCGACTGGACTATACATCTGCCATATTTGGAACTTTTTCCTGAATGCTGAAATGAACAAATTAACAGAGCTGAGCAGAAACTGGCGTCATGTGCTCAAGACACCAATCCTCCATTTAAAAGAAAGAAGTTGGGTTTGGCAAAAGATGTCCAGAGCCATTTTTTGGCTCAGTCCTGGGCAACATTAAGACAATTTCGGTACTGTTTCAATGAGCACTGGGAGATGCCGGACCGGTGAGGGAGTGTAGAGGATTGTGGGAGATTGAGTCCAGGTAAAACACAATGGGATCCGTCATGACCTTGACAGTCCTATTGCTCTACTCTATCTCTGTGTCAGATTTAAAGGGGGTGAAGTGCTAGAACTAACGAGCCGTAACTGACAAAATATAACCGTAAATTTCACCTCAAAAATAGCCCTGTAAACATCAATTACAGCTTTAACTTGTTTTTAACTTGGCAAATGACCATGGTATAAATGGAATAATCCATGGCTCCGCTTCGCATTAAATCCTTTAATGAACGGCTAGTCGTGGATTATCCCTTCCTTAAATAATGTATGTATATTTTTGAGAATTTAACTGTTGGATTGTTTATCTTTTTTTTATGTCCCACTGAAAAAAATCCCTTAAATAATTGTAAAAGATTTTTTTGAGATTTTTTAAGAAAGTTAATATAGCCGTTTTTTTGGGGATATTTACTAAGCCAAGTAACAGGACCCCCTGTTACTTGGCAAAGCAAATTTGGTTTTGTTATAAATGTGTTTGTGTGTAATTGTGGTGCATTTATATACAAACTCGTCTTCTTGAGTTCATTCTCACCACATACTTTTGGTTCTTCGTTGCTTGGCCCTGCATTGCTACTCAACTTCCAGTAGATTTTCTATGTCTCATTGCATAATCTTTTATGTCTTTGTCCATTCTTAGACCTGTCCTGTTTATTTTTCTTTGAGTAGGTGTGACCAGAGCAGGTGTGTTTCTCCAACCAGCCTATCAACACGCTGGACCTCCTGACACATGGATACTTCGTGCTGTTTTATGACCCACCACTATCAGATATTGTTAAATATAATCTCTCCAATCAGGACAGTCTACATTTTGGCCAAATTTAAAACACTGCTAATCTACATAAACATCCAATGTTTTTTTTATTTACAGATGACATTTAGTGACAATCATGATTTAGATGTGCTTTCTTTCAACAATAACAAACGTATGTCCTCGATATATCATTCATATGTACAATTAATAATTTGCCATTGCTGTATCTTGCCGTTTTACTTGTGAGAGAATTTTGAAGGATTATTTTAATAATCTTGTTGACAGTACAGTTGTTCATACATTCAAAAAATATTTGCGTATGGTCCTATTGCTGTCTGTGGTAAACTGATGAAAAGATCAGTTATATGGTGATGGTCATGAGTAAGAATGTACACTTTATACTCAAATAACTAAACAATCCTATTGTTACTGTCCTAAGTATTCTTCTTTATTGTGGTAAATTTGTCCAACTGTGGCAAATACGATCATTATTGCATATTTTACTTCATCATATTGTGAGTGAAGTAATAAATCCTTAATGTTAAAACTATCCCATCACAAAATGACTCATTGTTTGACATTGCCTGAACGTATTTGTTTCATATATGTATGTCTGTTAAAGGTTAATAGATTTGTAAGAATTTGCTTCAAAATGTCTTCATTTGTATTGTATTAAATACTGTTATAAGCAAAGTAAAACCACTGTTTTTAATAGCTACTCCAAGTGCTATTACTATGGTAGTAAATGGCACATATTAAACAAATTTGCATTGCAAGTCTTTTTATTATTGTTTAAAATGGTGTAGTACCCAAAATACTCCCAAACGTATCCCCTGTTTAGTAGTCGGGGCACTGATCAGACAGTCGGCCATTTTTAAGGACTGTCATATTTGCTAAATCCTTTTAGTGCACTGAAATGTTAGTTTTTACAATTTACATTGCATCAAAGCAGCTGTACAAGAAAAACAACATAAGTTGAAAACAGAAAGTAGATAACCCTTAAAAGTAATATGACATAGAGAATGTAAGGGAACAGTGGCATATCCGGGGGGGCATCGGGGCAATTGCCCCTCTGAAAGATGATTGGCCCCCAGTGTGCCCCACCCCTCTTATTGGTTGATCCCAACAATTCAAACCATATTAATCGGATTTTTGTTTGTATAAGTAACACAATAAGTTTATCTACATTTTATTGCACACAATATGTGCATGCTGTTAGCTACAGTGAACTCTTCATTTGCAGAGAATGCGTTTTTCCATTCAGCTGGGATGGTGCAACTTTTCCATTGTTTTTTATGTAAGCATGCCCTAGGCTAGATGGACGTGTTTGGTCATTTGCTGAACAATTTCTTTGGAACATCGGCTAAACAGCACCTAACTGTACCACCAGTGTAGCAATTGCAAGTTAGAATTACATTATTTTAAATACATTCATGAGTAGATCTCTTCAGAAAAGCGACTGTGTTTCCCTCATATGAAGCATATAATATGATGGATTTATATAGTTTTAACTCTTTCTTTGAAGGCACTGATGAGAAATGAGGGTTCAGTCAGTGGAGGAAGAGGATTGACAGAGCTATACGATGGCTTTCCCTCACTCATCCAATTTAAGAGTATAACATGCTGGGTGTTTATGGTTTAATAAAAAAAAATATATGATTGCAGGTAATCATGGAGCTATTGTGACTGTAAAACATAGCAAACATGTATTAAAGGTGAGATCGGTACTTCTTTTCTATTCGACGGACCTTGGTATTCTTAATTTTCGTGTGCACTCCTATTTCAAGTTGGGAGAACTAATGCTTATAACATTTTTAAATTTCCCTGGGGCCTCATTTATAATATGTTGGGTAGAAAAAAACAGTCCTAAATCTGTAAACAATGTCAAACGAATGTCATTAAAGCCCGATTTTTTGTTCTGCGTAGGACCTACTACGTAGCCTCTACCTATGGAAGCCCGTTTCCGCCAGGGTTGGGAATTTTTTTTAGAAATAGTAAGTCAATAATGACTTAGTATCTCATAATAATGACTTAGTATCTCATGATAATGACTTAGTGTCACTTAGTGTTTTTGGCCAGTGATCCAGGCAGCAAATAATCCATTTATTTCATACACTTGGTGTCTGCCGTGTTTGGTAGGATTTTCTCCCACCCTGTACGTTAAAAAGTTTAATGAGATTTTGTCAGTAGGCTACTGTACATTGGACACTGGACTGCGAGAGCAACTTATAAGCATGTATCAGTTGGCTCTCAACTCTCTCGTGCTGATTAATCAGTATGTCACATGCTTCTGCCTTATGCGGCCAGCGAGAAAAGCACAAATATCTGAGGTTTGGCTGATATAACAATATATTTACGACAAATAAGCATTTAAACATGGCCACCGACTCACAAAGCTCTAGGCTCACCAGAAATGTTCCGGATGAGATATTTCTGTATATATATTATATATATTATATATCTCTTTGCTGTTTATTTCTGTAAATCATTTCAATGAAAATTAATTTTAATTATCTCAAAGGGATACTCCAACCAAAAATGAAAATTCTGTCATCATTTACTCAAGTTCGAGTTGTTACAATTTTTTTGTTCTGATAAACACAGAGAAAGATATTTGGAAGAATGATTATAACCAGACGGATTTTGTCCCCCACTGACTCATATAGTAGGAAAATACATTATCATTTTTTAATTTTCATTTATGTTCTGTTGAATACAAATAAGTTATTTTGAAGAATATAAGACACCAAACAGTTCTGGGGCACTTTTGACTATCATTGTATTTTTTCCTACTATGGTAGTCAGTTGTTGGAAATATCTGTCTGTTTATAAGCATTCTTCCAAATATCTTTCTCTGTGTTTATCAGAACAATGAAATTGTAACAAATGTATGAAAGTGTCATCAAACTAATGACTGATGAACAGCTAAAGAAAAACTTTCCATCTTATGGTGATCGTCTTGCCGTACTGGCATTTGCAGAAGAAAAACAAATGAACCCAGCAACAGGAAATCTAAACTTTTTGAGCGACTGAAATCGAAGATATCACAAAAACGAAAATGTGATGATGATCCCTCAACTAGTCAACTAATGACAACAAAGAATGCTCTAAAAAGTATGAGAAAGATAGAAAGGAGATGGATGAATTATGATGAAGGTGAAGAAACCTTCAAACAAGTGAAAACAAGAAAGTGTGGTAGCACTCGGAAAGTACATGTATCAAAAGATTCCCAAAAATCTGATTTAATTCAGGAAGCAATTCTGTTTTTTGGGGATGGAAAAAACACTCTGGGAGACATTACTGATTTTGAGGTTGATTTAAAGAATTACAAAGATTTGTCTGTGGATGAACACACTACAGTTGGAAAACTCTATGCAGAAGCCAATTTTAGATTTTTTTTAGATTCAACTTTATTGTCATTACACATATACAAGTACAGTGTAACGAAATGTAGTTTAGGTCTAACCAGAAGTGCAATTAGCAAGTGCAGATATACAGTGTGAATAAATACAGAATACAATATTAGGAAAATAATTTACGATGGGCATGTACTATGAAAATATGACAATCGGTATGTACTATGAACAATATATACAGAAGGCTATATACTGTGAACATTAATGTACAGAAGGTTATGAACAGATAACAATATAGACTATACAATAGTGCAAGTGACTTAAGTGTGCATTAGTTACAGACATTAGCTATTAAAGTTACAGTGCAGTAGATGAGTTAATGCAGTTATTAAAGGTACGGTGCAGTACATGAGTTAATGCAGTTATTTAAGGTACGGTGCAATACATGAGTAGATGCAGATATACAGTTACAGTGAAGTAGATGAGTTAGTGCAGTTATTGAAGCTATAGTGCAATAGATGAGTAGATGCAGTTAGTTATGCGATAGATGCAATGCAATAGATGAGTTAGAGTGCAGTAGGTGAGTTAGTGCAGTTATTGAAGTTACAGTGCAGTAGATGAGTAAATGCAGTAATGAAAGTAGTCCATTAGTGCAAATGAGCATTCAGTGTAATATTCCTGGTGTGCAAGTGAGCAGTATAGAGTGCAAATGATGCTGTGTGTGTGTAAACAGTCCGGTAGAGCAGATACATGAAGTACTGGTGTGTACAGTTCAGTCATGCATGGCAGCCCTGTAATGCAATGTAAACATTGTAATAGCAGCATTAAGTTAAGGTTATGAGAGGTAGTGAAATCAGTGGGGAGCAGAGTTCAATAATGAAACAGCTCTGGGGAAAAAGCTGTTTCCTAGTCTGCTGGTTCTTGTCCGGAGGCACCTGAAGCGCCTACCGGAAGGCAGGAGAGTAAACAGTCTATGAGCGGGGTGAGAGGAGTCCTTGAGAATGCTGCGAGCTCGACGCAGACAGCGTTTCTTCTGGATGTCCTCAATGGAAGGGAGTGTAGTTCCTGTGATGCTCTGGGCTGTTTTCACCACCCGCTGCAGTGCCTTGCGCTCAGCAACAGAACAGTTCCCGTACCAGACTGTGACACAGTTGGTCAGGATGCTCTCTATCGTGCAGCGATAGAAGTTCACCAGGATAGTTGAAGACAGTTGGTTCTTCTTCAGTGTCCTCAGAAAGAAGAGACGCTGGTGAGCCTTCTTGACCAGGCATGAGGTGTTGGTGGTCCAGGACAGGTCCTCCGAAATGTGGGTCCCCAGGAACTTAAAACTGGAAACACGTTCAACAGCCGTCCCGTTAATGTGGATGGGGTCGTGTGTGCCTCCTTTCGCCTTCCTGAAGTCCACAATGATCTCCTTTGTCTTGGAGGTGTTAAGGAGCAGGTTGTTGTTTGAGCACCATGTGGCCAGGTGCCGTACCTCCTCCCTGTAAGCAGTCTCATCGTTGTTTCTGATGAGACCAATCACAGTTGTATCGTCTGCAAACTTGATGAGGGAGTTAGATCCATTCACAGGCCTGCAGTCGAGTGTGAAAAGGGAGTAGAGAAAGGGGCTCAGTACGCAGCCCTGTGGTACACCAGTGTTGAGGGTGGTTATGGTGGAGCAGATGTTGCCTAACCTAACAAGCTGAGGCCTGTTCGTCAGGAAATCCATAATCCAGTTGCAGGTTGAATTGTTAATGCCTAGGTTTCCAAGTTTGATGATTAGCTTGGAAGGGATTACGGTATTGAATGCAGAGCTGAAGTCTAAAAACAGCATGCGTGCATAAGTGTCCTTATTGTCCAGATGTGTGAGCACGGAGTGCAGCGCCATGGACACTGCATCCAATCTGTGCTCCTATTGCTACGGTAGGCAAATTGGTATGGGTCCAGTGTGGATGGTAAAGAGTCTTTTAGGTGTGACAGGACCAGCCGCTCGAAGCACTTCATAACAATGGGTGTGAGTGCTACAGGGCGGTAGTCGTTCAGGCATGTCGGGCTGGAATGTTTCGGAATGGGCACAATGGAGGTGGATTTGAAACATGCTGGAACCACTGCTTGGGCGAGGGACAGGTTGAAGATGTCCGTGAAGACCCCAGCGAGCTGCTCCGCACATGCCCCGAGTACGCGACCAGGGATGCCATCAGGGCCAGCAGCCTTGCGCGCGTTTATCCGGCTTAGTGCAGTGAAAACATCTGTGGAATTTACTGTGATGATTGGGTGGTCGGTGGAAGGTGTGAGCCTGGTGGCGGGTTCCTTATTGTCTCTCTCAAAGCGCGCATAAAAGTCATTAAGCTCGTTCAGAAAGGCAGCATCTGTGGTTATGGGGATGGAGTGGTTGGGTTTATAGTCACTAATGGCCTGGATGCCCTGCCACATGCGTCGAGGGTCAGAATTGGTAAAATGCTCCTCTAGCTTCAACTTGTAGCAGTGCTTGGCCTTTTTGATGCCCCTCTTCAGATTTGCCCTGGAAGTACTATAGGCCTGTGCATCACCTGATCTGAAGGCGGTGTTGCGTGCTTTCAACAGGAGGCGCACTTCCTTGTTCATCCATGGCTTCTGATTAGGGTATACGGTGATCTGCTTTTGAGTCGTGACACTATCAATGGTGGTAGTGATGTAGTCCAATACAGAGGAGGTGTAGCTGTCTATATCCGTGTGAGAGCCACTGGTGGCCTGAGAAGCAAACATACTCCAGTCTGTGTGTAGAAACCTTTCCTGGAGTGTGAAGTCTGCCCCCGCAGGCCACACCTTGATGGTCTTCACTGATGGCTTCACACGATTAATGAGAGGTGAATACTTGGGGGTGAGGAACAAAGAAAGGTGATCAGATTGACCCAGGTGGGGGAGGGGTGTCGCGGCGTAAGCTTCAGCCATGTTTGTATAGACATGATCTAAAGTTTTGTTTCCTCTTGTGTGGCAGGAAACATGCTGGTGAAATTTAGGGAGCACTGTCTTTAAGTTAGAGTGATTAAAATCTCCCGCAACAATAAATGCAGCCTCCGGGTGAGCAGTCTGTTGTTTACTGATGGCTGCATGAAGTTCTTTCATAGCAAGCTTGGCATCAGCATCCGGTGGAATATAAGCTGCCGTTATAATGGTTGACGTGAATTCCCGTGGCAGATAAAACGGTCTACATTTAACCATGAGAAACTCAAGGTTAGCCGAGCAGTGTCTCCCGACAATAACAGAGTTAATGCACCAAGCTTTATTGACATAAATGCACAGTCCACCTCCTCTTGTCTTACCGGATTCCTCTGCCGTTCTATCCGCGCGGTGTGTGTTGTAGCCCGCTAACTCAATAGCGTTGTCCGGTATGCCGCTGTGTAGCCATGTTTCCGTGAAGATTATGACATTGCAGTTCAAAAGTTTTTTGTTGTTGGTGATGCGGAGTCGAATCTCATCCATTTTGTTCACTAATGATCGTACATTAGCAAGGAAAATGCTGGGTAAAGAGAGCCGGTGTGGTGTTAGCTGTAGCTTAGCTCTTAGCCCTCCGCGTTTTCCCCATCTTTGTTTACGATCTCGACGCCGCCGGCGAGCACTTCCGCCCGGCCGTGTGGGGTGCGTAGCATCGGGTGTTTTGGCGATCTCAGGGACGAGTTGAATGTTGCTGATATAACTTCCGGGAATGCGCAAACCGATATCCAAAAGCTCATGCCGGGTGTACGTTGTGAATGCACAACTGTTCTTAACGAACAGGCCCGAGATGAGCAAGAAAAACACTATATAATTGCTAAAACTGGAGAGACGCTGAGCCTCGCGATGTTCACGCGCCGCCATCTTGGTCTAGAGAAGGAATAATTCTGAGATTATTCCTCACAACAAAGAAAAAAAACATTCCGTTTCAGATGTGGAGGAAGATTTGG
The DNA here is from genome assembly GCA_029783895.1 of Triplophysa bombifrons. Lineage (NCBI taxonomy): Eukaryota > Metazoa > Chordata > Actinopteri > Cypriniformes > Nemacheilidae > Triplophysa > Triplophysa bombifrons. The sequence goes on from CM056464.1 coordinate 19,790,316, forward strand.
TTGTGACTGGGCAGGAATTGGATATCTCTTCAACAACAGAAGAAGGTACAGGTGATCCAGATGTGGTTTACATTGGGAGCAACGCAGAATCAGAGGTGTCTTTCCTTTATTCCACAGAGCTAACTTCTTCTCACCTAGAGGTAAACATTTTGGAAGACAGCAACATTGTCACTCTGTTTACTCTGATACGTTACCTCTGTCACCTGTTAAAAACACACATCCTGAAAAAACAAAGAGGATCTTAGTAGTCCACCGTGGTCATGTACTCCCATAGCTCATTGCTCATTTTTCTGATGAAAGTGTGTTAGAAAATTACATAAAAATTCAACATATTTCACCGGATGGAAAACTTGAGAGGGGCCATGATGAAGGAGTGGTTGTAAGAGATTGCCTTGCAGAGTTCTTGAATGAGTTTTATGACCAATGCACTTTGGGCAGTTCTTTCAAGGTGCCATTCCTTCGCCACAACAAAAAAATAAGTCTTGGATGTCCACAGCTGTAGGAAAATGCATACAGCGAATAACGCAGAAGAAGTCTTACAAGAACTTGCTCACAAAAAACTAATCCAAGAGCCTGCTTATGTCATTGAACAGTGGGCAAACATATTTGCAAATGCTGTCATCCGTATTGAAGACATTTCAAGCATGTATGAAAACTTGCAGCCCACAGTGAGGAAAGTTGTAAGTGTTATGGTTCTGGTATCCATCTTTGTCTCCCTCTACTGGTTCCACTCTTCTCACCTGTTTCTAGTTTGCTATCAGCATTTGTTAATTTTCTCACACCTGTTCTCCTTTCCCTCTGATTGTGTTTGCTATTTCTAGCTTCCCATTTTCCTGCTTCGTTGCCGGATTATCTCCAAGAGTCATCTACACAGAGGCTTTCTCGTCGGTCTATGTTCCTGTCTAGTCGGAGTTCTGTTTGGATCCGGTCTGTACAATTCATTACCCTGTGTTTGCTGATTATCGGGTTGCTTTGTACTCTGTCCAGTTTACCTGCTGATGTCAGCTAACCTGAGTTATCCACCTGCCAGCCGTGTGTTGTATCTTCCCTGAGAGACTGAGGCTTAACGTCGCCAGACCTGTTCCATCTGCTGAAATTTTTGTTTTGTTGTCACGAGGATATTTTTTACTAAGCCTTACTGTGTTGACGGCTGTTGCTGGAATTTATCTCTGAAGAGGATTTCTGTTATTTGGACTGTTGCTTTACCTTTATTAAAGTCTTCTTTCTTGCATTTCGCTTTTGGGTCCTTCCTCACACTTCGTAACAGTAAGGTCTGTTTCTTTTCCAGAAAACATGAATGCCCAGCAGAAGGATATTCAGAAGTACTTAACCAATTATCTTAGAGAGTCCAGCACACAGGGTCTGTGCAGGTTTCTTAGATTCTGCACTGGTTCAGATCTTTTGGTGGGAAAAAACATCACTGTTAACTTCACAGAAGTTCAAGAATTCCAAAGACCCATTTCACACACATGCAGCTGTTTTGGAGCTCTCTGTTTGTTATGATAGCTATCCAGACTTCAGATCTGAGATGAACAAAATCATGGAATCAAATGTGTGGGTGATGGACATAATATAATAGAAAAAACTGTGAAGAATGTTTCTGAATGTATGTGAAGTGTACTACAGATGCAAATGCATCCACACTGCCATCTTTTCATTTCTTTCATAGTGTATGTGACTCTTTAGATGCATTACTTTAGTGTTCAGATACATTTTGCATGCACTACTCTAGCGGTTGGATACATTACTTTAGCTAGGGTTTGGATACATTTTAAGCAAATTACTCAAGTGTTTGGATACATTACTCTATCTAGTGTTGTCTCTTTCTAGTGATATATTTTGATCATACTATGCTACTGCATGGGAACATTTCGATTCACTACTCTATTTTTTGGCTACATTTGGAATCAACCATCTAGTATTTGGATACATTTTGATACATTGTTATGCAGAGTTCACAATGTTTTAAACTAAAGTGTTTTATTATATTTTATTAAACCATTCAATGTTTAAGTTGGAAAACTGTTTGCTGCTGTGCCTAATATGCTGTTTATGCTGCTGTGTTTAAAAGCTGCTTCCTAAGTTACACAGTATAAAAACCCCAGGTGAAAAGTGTTTTCCCATAATGTACTTAAAGTGCTCTATTTTCGCATATTTTGTACTAAATATACAATAAATTATGTTTTAGTACTTCTAAAGATACTCTTAAGAACATCTAAGTGTTAGATGTTTAGACTTTAAAAGTATTTTGTTACCACTTGAAGTATACTTGAACACACTTGGGTTCAAATGTAGTACACAGTACAGTATTTGTTTGTGGAAAAAATTCTGTGAAATCAAAAAGTCGAAACCAGTTCAGGCTTCTTCAGTCAGTTCATCGTTTATCAACTCCCTAAGTTTTATGTAAACATCCAATGTTGAATAGACATCTTTTGACATATCCAGGTTGTGCGATGAGATGAACACATATATCAAACACATCTTTGTCACAGGGATAGTCTTTCCACACACATTCTTCCAGGCACACGTCAACCTCGGTACATAGCTTTGTACATAGGTGGAATGTTAAAGTAACTTTAGATACACTTTATATTAAGGTACATAAAATTCATAATTAATACTTGCTTATTAATATGCATATTGGTTGTATATTAGTAGCGTATGTGTAAAGCACATATTATTGCTTTATTCTGCATTGCCTTCTACATCCCTTAATCCTACCCAAAACCTAAACTACCTCATAAACAGTAATTAGGAGTTTATTGAGGCAAAATTGTAGTTAATAGTTAGTGAGAATTGCTCCCTATTTTAAAGTGTGATGTAACTTTTATTGTGCTACCTCGACATTATTAGAATGGTAGGCAGGTGCTTCTAATCTTATCACTAAAGCCTAATACTTGTATAAGTAGAATTTTACAATTACTTTCTATCAATCTTTTTCAATTGTCACGTCTTCTTAAAAACATTACATTAAACTTGGTTACTATGGTAACTCTTTTTCACCATGCTAAACCGTACCCCATGGTAAGTAGGCACATATAAAACTCAGGTGGCAGGAGCAACTAATGTCACATACCTGCCACATATACAAGTGCCAGCTCACATATATAGAACCATACTTCGGTTGAGAAGTGTAAATGTTATGGTTTTTTTATCCAGAAAATTTTTACTTGTGTTTATGGGTCAGTTTTACTTTGTTTAATTTTTCAACACATTTAACCTGCTAGGCAGCTGAAGATTGAACCACATGCCCAAAATGCTATGTTTGAGCAATGACTAAACCTTAAACAACAATTATTTGTTTAAATAGACACAATTAAATACAATTATAGACTTACCTGAATCAAGTTTTGAAAACAGAACTGAATCAAACATTTGTCTAGAAAGGTGTCTGCATAATGTCCGTCCTCTTTAAGGTGGTCAAAAAGATTTATGCAAAATTGGATGCACTGACTCCTAAGTGTGAGCCATCACCTCTCAATCCGCTGATTTCCTGTGCTGGGTCCAAAACTGACACATAATGAATTAGAATTATGCAGAAATTTCTGCATATCTGCCACATGATCATCACTATTTGTTCTGTACGATTCAAGCCAAATCATTTTTCTAGAGGATCCATCTATGCACCCACTAATCCCAATCCCGTATGGCTTTACCTTGTCGTATCCATCAATGTGCCATACGTAGATCGGTCCACGGCTGAAATACACTCGTCGGCGAAGTCTATTCCTAGACCATAGATCAACGCATTGCCATCTAGCAACCGTAAAATAATTCGTACAGTCTCTCTGTCGATGATTATTCCATTGATCCAGCATTTCTGGTGCATCCACCTGTAACAGTGTCACTTCCCTGATGTCTGTAATTGTCCTTGTATAAAAGCTGCCACCTCAGCTTCAGCAGTCTTGTTCTTCCTCCTCCAAAGCTGGTGCTCAAAAGTCGCTCAAGAGTTTGATTGCTAATTGAACATTCAACACCATGAACATTCTCCAGTAGAGTAAGAATTTCACGATTTGCAAGGCCCTGTCTGAAATATTGCTCTATGTGTCTAAAATCCATGAATTACCACAATGCTGATCAAGGAGTCTGCACATAAAACATAAGGACATACCATCAAAAGCATATGGCGTCATAGAAGACATGTGCATGTACAGATTAAGCCAATATTACGAGAAAGTCATATGAGAAAGTTTCTCATAATAATGATTTAGTAAGTCAAAATTTTGACTTAGTATCTCTGAGAAACTAAGTCAATATTATGATTTACTAATTCTAAAACAAAATCCCAACCCTGGCGGAAACGGGCTTCCATAATGAAATTCGTTTAAGTAAACATGACTCTATCGCAGAGATTTTTTTTACCTGAGGGAGGGGTTCAAAAAGACCAGTCCCAGCGCTTGCGGTCCACGTAGGGTCCGCGTCGAGTTGTTACATTTATGGAGAGGTGCGCGTCAGGCTACGGCGTAGGGTACACGGCTCTGCGTAAGCTACGCTGTAGAATTAAGACGTAGGTCCTATGCACGACTATAATTTACGCTTTAAATATACGCAAGAGAGTTCCTGGCAAGGTCTAAGTGCTTTACGAGAGGCATGAATGACGTATATTTTTTTAAAACCCTAAAGCGCTCAGGCAAACAAAATTGATCTGACCCTATGTCTGACCCTATGTGGCGCTAAGTACTTTTCCATGTCAAAGATCGTTTTTATAGACTAAATAGGCTATTGAACAATGTAGTGGATGTTGCCTTACGCACACTCTACGATGATACTGACTGGTTTTCGGAACCCCCGGACCCCCCCCAAAACAATAATACTGCATATTGTGGCCAGCCTAAATCACACCTGTGCAATAATCATGCTGTCTAATCAGCATCTTTAAGCTAGGGACTCAAAATCATTACTTTCATGTATGTAGCTATTGGTCCGTTGTTTAATCTGTTTTCTGCTTTTGTCTTTTTGGCTTGTGTTTAATGTTACATCATTTCTTTTTCTTATTTATATGGAATAATATAAGTGTTAACTGATGAAAATACATTAATTAATAAAATGCCCTGATTTTTAGCACAATATGTTTCTGCAGTCATGGAGAGCAGTTCTAGGACCCTGTTTGTTTTAGTTACAGTGCCGCAGGCCACAGTTTCAGGACCACAGTTATAAGGCCATGGTGACAATGCCACCAATTAGATGAATGAAAAAGTGCACCCGTGGCAGTATTCCTACCAAGTGTTAAAAGTATCATTTGAATTTGCACTTTATCAGGTATAATAAACATGAATTCATATTCAAAGGCCATTTTAGTCACTAGAAATCTCCACCAGTTATGTCTAAGGGTGGAGAGAAGCAAGACACAGGAATGACTCTGGGAAGATTCAATATATAGTACAATGAGGCTAAAGGCACATCTTAAAGGGATACATTACCCCAAAAAATGTAATTCTTTCATCATTTACTTACCCTCAAATCTGTATAAATTACAGAATGTTGGCAATGTTTAGTTCTAGAACATCATTGAACGCCAAAGTAAGAATAATGAAATGGTACTAGTCAAAGGTGCCCCGAAATGTTTGTTTTCCTAAATTATTCAAATTATCTCATTTTGTGTTCATCAGAACTTTTTTTTGACGATTGTAGTGAAGTATTACCCAGAACTGACACTTGCTAACATTTTTCCAAATATATTTCTTTGTGTTCAACAGAACAAAGAAATGTACACAGGTTTGAAACAACCTCCGGGTGAATAAATGATGACAGAATTTTTGGGTGAACTATCCCTTCAAGATCTTAATTTTAATACGTCAGCATGATACCTCATTCTTAATATTTTTTGACTAAATGACTGACAGAGACCAGAAATCCAGACAAGGGCCTGGTGGTCTTCACAGGTTTTGTCCATTATACAGTGCTCACAGCACTTTACATATTCCCTGACTTCACTCTCCACCATGAAGAATCTTTCTCTGGTCAAGTTAAGTGCTCTGGCCTGATCTTGATGACCAGCATTGTCATGCACTCCCTGCAGGACCTGTCCTCTCAGTCTAGAGGGGACGACATACTGTCAACATTTCTTCCCAGTAAGCTGGTCTTTGCACAAGCGATACACTACCATCCTCAACCTTCCCCACTGTTTAATAGTCCTTTGGCCCTTTAGCATCTCTTCTGTCCTCTCAGGTCTTGCTGGCCTTGATCCACGAGTGACATAACAAAGATTTCTTGCCTAAATGGGATCTTCTGACTATTTATCCTGAAGCTCTTTTAGCGTAAATACTGGCAGCGCACTTTGACCAGCGAGGACCAAGTTGTGTACATCCTGGGACAACCAATGATACACTTCCTCTTTTGGCCCTGCAATCCACCTCACCTGATTCATCAATATGCCTGACACTTCATCTGATGAGAGGGAGAAGCAATTCGGCCCTTGCGCTGAGGATGTAGGTAAATGGGTTGTTGTCCGTCCAGACAGTGAAAGAATGGCCCTTTAGCCAATGGATGTACTTGTCTCAGAAGGACCACTTTAACGTCAGAAATTCTTGGCGATGAGCAGGGTAGTTGCTTTGGGCACGTGTAAGGGCCCTGTTAGCGAAAGTGACAGGGCGGGCTCTAGTGAAATGGACTTGATATAGAACGGAGCCCAATCTGTCCAAAGGGTAGTCAGTTGACAGAATGATTGGGCAGTTGAAATGTACAGTCCCACCAGGATTTCAAGATATTTTTTGCTATAAAAATGACTGATTTTGTGGTGGTACTTTACAAAACTTTGAGATAAATTTTACAACAGTTTTTTGTCAACAGAATAGCACATTTACCATATTATTTGATATATTAGATCCACAATTATAATACATGACACTAGAAACAAACATATGTGCATAAAGCTAGTTTGTTTTGGCGTATTATCACTTTCTAAATGTTTTTATAATATAGATTCTTCTCTTACCTAAACCTATGAACTGATAGCATGCAGTAAACCATATACTGATCGTAGAATCAATATATAGATTGATAAAACATTTCACAAGTATGCAAACCGAATACAAACATTGTCCATTTTCTAAACACATAGATATATGCTCACCTCCAAAGACAGGCAACATTTCAAACTCTAGATCATGTTTCCAGAGGACCACTGTCCATTTTCTGATTATAGTACAGAAAGACCAGAGCCCTCGTGTGGTTGTTTTTAGTAGAACGCCTTCAGTTGGAGAGAACCAGCTCATATGCCAGGGGTCGGCAAGTAAGTTTGGCATCTGGCATTCGGTGCTAGATTGCGTGCCAGAACATAGTCAAAGGATAATTTAAAGGGGTGCTGCAACGATGTCATGCATTCTGACTACTTTACAATGTTAAACATGCTTGTATTCTCATGCTTAACAAGGTCAACTTGTTAAAAAAAACGAGTTGGGCGTTTGTATTTTCGAACTTATAAAACTGTTTCGTAACAATTTTTCCTAGTCCCTTATTGGACAATTCTCACGGAAAAACACGCGGCAACCACCAGCATCAGAGCATATGTTTGCGAAGTTTAGGCGTTTGTTTGTTCACTGCATTTGGGTGATGAATTTTAAATAAACGGTGGATATAATGCTAGATTTGGAGATCGTTTGAAACTGATATATGAACATATATCTGATAGATGAACCCATGGGCGTAAATCCCGGGGGGGGGCGGAGGGAACAATTTATTAAATTCGCATTCTCTAATGTCATAAATATATTTATGTTTACCTAAACTAATTGTGTAATAAGAACAAAATACAAACGCAAAAATGCGTTTTAAGTTTTTAGAAAGTTTAGTTCCCCCTCCCCTGTCTGTCGCAGTGGTTTGGCCCACTGCCTGCTCGCCCCGTACATCTCACCTGCGCATTGCGCAACACATTCAAGTCAGGTGCGGCTCTCAGTTCATCAGTGGTTGATGAACTTCAGTAAGAAGGATATTTTATTCACTTTAAATGAAGTGATTCTCTTTAATGTAGTTGATGCTGATTCATTAATAAATAAGTTGTCACAAAAAATGCTGATTACTGATGTATTTTTACATGAATCTGCTATGTTAGCAATTAAAAAGTTACTAGTAATCGTTACCTTGTTACAGAGGACGACACACACTTTTATTTCTTGCCTACCTGGCATGATGTGAACATTAACGGTCACAATTAGCCACCGATCCTGCCATTCAGGTCCCGTGTCACACACAGCCACGAACATACCGGTTACAGTTTTTGTATCATTGGCACTATATTTAGCCTTCAACAAAAGGTGCAGAGCTTTCATTCAGTTGAGAAGGTTGTTTTCTCAGCATCTATTGTGTTCAGTATGTGTGGGGCGGATAAGCTAAACATTCAGTTTACTGAAGCTCGGGCGATTCATCAACTAGTACAACACAGAATTTAAGCATCTGTCACTGTTACTGACTGTTTGTTTGGGTGCACGAACATGAACAAAGTTTGTTGGCGGAGGCAGTGCACTACAGGAGAAAATAACAACCACTCATTAATGTCGATGTACGGTGACTTTGTCAGACAATGTTGTAGTATAAATCAGGATAACAAGTGTTTAAAAAGTGACTCATTGTTAACATGTAGTAATATGGGTAGTGTGTTTTTTATATTTGTTTCCTGTCTTCACAACAGAGACAAAAAATATAAATGGAGAAAAGCTTTTTGTTCACTTGTATTACAGTATGTGTCAGTTCAGTTATAATATGACTGCAAGTCTGCTTGATACACCTATGAACCTAATGCATATTGTCGCTTTGTGTTGTAGTTAGTACAATTTTGACTGTATTATTTGTGTCCCCTCCAAAAATTGCTGTAAATGTGATCAAACTAAATACTCTTCAAAGATTCTACGTATTCAATACTACTCTATAGGTACTCAAGATTAATATTAGATTGGCAGAGACTGTGTGTGTTAGGGCCGCTTTAAGAAATTCAATGATGAAAAATGCAACTAGAATAGCCTACTTTAAAATATATAGGTATTATATAATTATATATAATTACATGATAGTTATATAATTATTTAACATTATTTAACGTAACGTTATGACGTAATAGTGCTGGGGATATGCTATTACATTGTGTCGTTTGATGTTAACATTCAAGCTAGCTAGATTGGTGAGAGAAAATGGCACTATCCTGACTTAAACTGAGACATTTATTCAAGAAGTTTATTATAAACTGAAAAAAATTAGGCTTACTAGACAAATTTTATGTTAAAGCGGTATCTGAGTGGGATTTGGTTTACCGGTGAGCTTGAGCGTAATGTGAGCGGAGGGCTTGCTTGGTCCTTGAGGGAGTAGCTGCGTCTTCGAAGGCTGCATCCGTCCTCCGGAGATAACATTTGACATCAAGGTTTATTGAGGTTTTATTTCAGAAGAGCAACTTTTACATTGGGTGACAAAATGTGATCTTAAGAGAGATATATATCTGTTATAATCTTTTTTAACTAAAATGAGCAAGCCCGCCCGAAAAGTATCCACATCTGCGATCCCACTTACAGATGTTTGAAGTTCTTCTGGACCCAACATGGTGATGTACCTTTTTTTTCATCTTCAGGCAGCGAGGAGAAGGCAGGAAGGAGTTTTGTAGCTGCTTGGGCTATCACTCATTGATGAAAGGCATTGTGGCTCAAAAATTCTGACCTCTTTAAGATGAAACTTGGAGTGGGGGATATTGAGTGCGGTGCGGAACCTTACCCATTCTTCCCAAATCTGAAATAAAAATGTTGTTTTCTATTATTAGACTTTTGGATAGCCAGTCTACCATTGTAGCTTTAATAATATGCAAACCACAACATACATACATTATCTCACAGAAGTGAATAAACCCCTCACATTTAGAAAAAAAATTATACATTTACATGTGACATCACTGAAGAAAGGACACTTTACTACAATGTAAAGTAGTGAGTTTCCAACTTGTACAACAGTTTAAATTTGCTGTTCTCTCAAAATAACTCAACACACAGCCATTAATGTCTATATCGGTGGCAACCAAAGTAAGGACACCCCTAAGTAAAAAATATCAAAATCGGGCCCAATTAGCCATTTTCTCTCCCCAGTGTCATGTGATTCTTTAGTGTTACAAGGTCTCAGGTGTGTATGGGGAGCAGGTGTGTTAAATTTGGTTTTATCGCTCTCACTCTCTCATACTGGTCACTGGAAGTTCAACATGGCACCTCATGGCAAAGAACTCTCTGAGGATCTGAAAAAAAGATTTGTCTCTCTACATAAAGATTGCCTAGGTTAGGCTGTAAGAAGATTGCTTAGACCCTGAAACTGAGCTGCAGCACTGTGGCCAAAACCATACAATGGTTTAACAGGACAGGTTCCACTCAGAACAGGCCTCGCATGGTCGAGCAAAGAAGTTGAGTGCTCTTGCTCCGTGTCATATCCAGAGGTTGTCTTTGGGAAATAGATGTATGAGTGCTGCCAGCATTGCTGCAGAGGTTGAAGATGTGGGGGGTCAGCTTGTCAGTGCTCAGACCATGCGCCGCACACTGCATCAAATTGGTCTGCATTTGATGTCATCCCAGAAGGAAGCCCATTCTAAAGTTGATGCAGAAGAAAGCCAGCAAGCAGTTTGCTGAAGACAAGCAGACCAAGACATGGATTACTGGAACCACGCCCTGTGGTCTGATGAGACCAAGATAAACTTATTTGTTTCAGATTGTGTCAAGTCATGTGTGGCGGCAACCAGGTGAGGAGTACAAAGACAAGTGTTTCTTGCCAACAGTGAAGTATGTTGGTGGGAGTGTCATGGTCTGGGGCTGCATGAGTGCTGCCGGAACTGGGGAGCTACAGTTCATTGAGGGAACCATGAATGCCAACATCTACTTTGACATACTGAAGCAGAGCATGATCCCCTCTCTTCGGAGACTGAGCCGCAGGGCAGTATTCCAACATGATAACGACCCCAAAAGAAGCCGAGGGTAAAGGTGATGCACTGGCCAAGCTTGTTTCCAGACCTAAACCCTGTTGAGTATCTGTCGGGCATCCTTGAACTGAAGGTCTCTAACAGGGGTGTACTCACTTCACATCACAAGTACTTGCCTAATATAATAATATTAACAAGTGGTTATTTAATAATCAAGTAAAGAGACTGTATTAAAATAAGTCCAAATAAACAAATGAAACCAAAGCAAATGAGAAAAAAGACACAGATACAAACAATCTTTAAGTTTATAAACCTTAAGGGCACACAGAAAAACTCACAAATTAGGTTACTGTAACTGATATGGATGATGCGCGGATCTAATAATCACACACATACCATAAAGTGTGTGTTCTAAAAAAGCTGTTCTCACGTTATGTACATTATATGTTAAAAAACACATTAAGAAATGCCTACATTTCCGTGTCTCCATATTGGGTATATGTAAATTAATTCATCCGTAGCCTGCGGCACGTAATCTGTATTGATCAGGGATGTTATATGCCTGTCTAATTTAGCTGTATAGAGCATGAGACTGTTGATTTCTAGGTTGTGGGTTCGAGCACCACATTGGGCGTGTAGGTGCCTTCTGTTCTTAACAGAATTGCCTTCCTGTAGTTCAGTGGCTAGAGCGTGGCTAGTAAGACAAAGGTCATGGGTTCGATCCCAAGGATTGCACATATTCAGATACAAATGTGTTGTCTTTTTTAATTTATGTCGCTTTGGATAAAAGCGTCTGCCAAATGCACAAATGTAAATGGATTTTGTTATATGCGACATTCTTCTGGCCTCTCCTGCTTACATTGTGACCCATAAACATTCGCTTCGAAATTAGTCTTGTTCACCATATTTAATTTTTGATCTTCCATATATCCCTCCATGGCATATTTAAGGGACACTGGAACGCTTGTCGGTGAGATCTGGTCCTTCCGTGTCCAGAATCTATCACTTACAGCTGTCATAGTAAGAGTAATCGGTTTGTCCGAGTACCTGTCACAGGTCGGAGTGGGTCAAGCCAGACTGCACCCACCCCTAGACCAGGATCCCCCTGAGGAGCGTGTCAAAGGAGGAGACAGGAGACGGGAATAAAAGGAATCACAAGCTTTATTTAATATTTAAAAGTAATTGGAAAACCCTAATCTAAAATCCTCTTCCTTCCTCTTCCCAGGAATCCAAGCAACACCGTGGTAAGTTGCAGACCGGCAGGGACCCCACAGGGGCGTAAGTGAATCGGGGCTCACTTCCTTCAGGCAACGGCGTCTGACTCACGGTAGTGAGTAATAGGCGGTGGGTATCCTAGGGATATGTGTTGATCGGGACTCACTTCCTTCAGGCAACGTCGTCTGACTCACGGTAGTGAGTAATAGGCGGTGGGTATCCTAGGGATATGTGTTGATCGGGACTCACTTCCTTCAGGCAACGGCGTCTGACTCACGGTAGTGAGTAATAGGCGGTGGGTATCCTAGGGATATGTGTTGATCGGGACTCACTTCCTTCTGGCGCTGACGCCGGGCTCACAATGGGGAGTCAGAGACAGGTGGGTGTCCCAAAGGAACAGGTGGGTTGGAGTTCACTTCCTTCTGGCGCTGACGCCGGACTCAGTGGCGAATAGTGGACGGGTACTTCACACCCCACCGATGAGTTTCAGAGCTGCAACAGGCTCAAGCCACAAGCTGAGCGGGGCTTTCGCTGGGACAGGCAGAATCAAACTTCAGACAGCAGTGAACAGACCTCACGGGTGTGGCAAGGGACAGATACTTCACGCTATGCAGATGGACTTCAGCGCCACAGCAGAACAAGGTAGCAGTATTTAACTGTTCAACAATCTACGAACATCCAGCTGAATTACCTTCCTCCTTTCTGACCAAGACCAAGACTTTCGGCGAGGGCATGTAGAGACCACCAGGCAGAGAGGACACTTTGAGCGGAAACGCTCCACTTCTGCTATACACTGGAACGATACGGCCCTTCCCTGGGGACAGCGGATGAAAAACTGGGAGGAGAGTGCACAGCAGACTACTATTACTTCTCCACACAATAAACCTCACTCCATAACACAAACCGTGTGAATCGTCACTCCAAGTACTGCATCTCACTCGCACACCGTGCATTCGGGCCAGCACTCACCCCTCCGGTCCTTCTCCCGCCAGATCAAATCTCGTCCTTGCAAGGGTTCAATGTCTCTCCCGAGAAAAGCAGAAGACGGGTGCAGCTATTGTCACATTCAGCAACGGGGAGGACAGAAGTTAGAGCCAGATCAACAATCCACTCGGTGTACTAGTTCACTCGTGCCCCACACTATTCCAATTCTCAATACCACTTCAGTGTTTAGTGCACATAAATGACGGATCAAATACTCATCACTGGCGTCTTTCCCACTGCTGACGATGTTCCTTGAATTTCCACTGATAATCCTTCTTCTCCCTCCCAGTCCAGGCGACAAATTCCACTCTCTCTTACTGTCCTCAGATCCCGCAAGCCACACTCCTCTTTCTTCACGATAACTCTTCAGCTGTAATACTCCACAAGCATTTCCCAACGGGAGAGAACACTCCAGATCACCGGAGAAGGAAGAACAGGACGGAACACAACACAACCCAACCCAACCCAACACCGCTCAGCAGCCTTCTCTTCCCCTTGTGTTTTACCCTCTCAAGAATACTGGCGTGGCCTCAATCAGACACTCAGAGTGAAGTCCCCACACCTGTTGCCAATCTGCCGGTTAGTTGCCATGGCGACAGATACACACACAGGCCTGGGGCCAGTGTTACACTGGGAGTATCCCCGCGGAAACACTTCTCTGGTGAATAAATTTCGGGGATTATTTGACACCCTGTGACATACCCCCCTGCCCAACTGCTCTAGTCCCGAGAACGGTCTCCGGACACCCAGTCTCCGTACCTAGCTGGAGGCTGACCCCGATTCTCTCGTTGGGAGCGTCGAGGTGGAGAGATGGGTGCTTCAGGTCGTGGTCCCAGGCCTAGGCCCCTCGGAATCACTGCCCATCCTACCAGCGGGGGCATCCATGTCGTCTCGGCCGGTGGGTTCTCTACCACTGGCTTTGGGAAATTCGGGCAAGGGCGGATCAGGTTGCGATGTAACACCCGTTCAGGGCCCGTTTTGCCTTCCGGCCGTAAGGCATACACAGGTTGGTCCGGATGGGGTTGTCGCTGAACGACGTATGGCTGAGCCTCCCATCGGTCGCTCAATTTTCCCTTCCCTTGTCGGCGATTATCTCGTACCAGCACCCTCTCCCCGGGTAGTAGCGGGGCTTCTCGGGCCGTCCGATCGTACAGTCTCTAGCTCTTTAGGGCTGCCTGATTAATCCGGCCAGCGACTTGTTCGTATGCGGACTGGAGGCGTCGATGGTGGTTCGCTACCCAGTCGGACAGACTACTTCCCCCTTCTTCCCCAGTGGTCCCCATGAGCATATCCATCGGGAGCCTCAGATGTCTACCGAACATCAGGTAAGTAGGGGCATAACCCGTGGTGCTGTGTACGGTGTTATTGTATGCCTGTATCACAGCTGGGAGCCTATCAGCCCAATGGCCCTGCTGCTCTTTTTCCAAGGTTCCCAACAAGCCCAGCACGGTCTGATTGAACCTTTCACACCCCCCGTTCCCTTGAGGAAGATAAGGGGTCGTATGGGTCTTCTTGCATCCGTACAGCTGGCATAATTCACGAATCACTCTCGACTCGAAGTTGGCCCCTTGGTCCGAATGGAGGATTTCAGGGCATCCGAATGGCTGGATCACATACTTCCAAAGAGCGTTAGGAGTTGTCAGGGCAGTTTGGTCCACAGTGGGGATGGCCCAAGCGTACTTAGTGAACAGATCGGTGACAACGAGAATATTCTGGATCTGGTCCACCGGCCGTCCCAGAGTGAGGAAGTCCATTGCTACCAGGTGCAGAGGTGCCTTGGCCTGAATCGGGACCAGCGGTGCTCGTACCTCCCTCCTGGACTTAAACAAGGTGCAACGTGGGCAACTCTGAAGGTAAGTCCTGGTGGTCCCCGCCATCCCGGGCCAGTAGAAATGTCGCCTCAGCAAAGCCAGTGTCCTCTCCTGCCCCTGATGTCCCATCCTAGCATGATATGCCTCGAGTAACGCCTGCCACCGTCCTTCGGGGACCACGATCTGACAAACCTCCTCTCCTTGGCCTGGGTCCCGAAGCATCCTACAGAGTACCCCATCCCTCAAATAGAGCCTGTCCTTCTGTCCCAGCAGGCCTCGCACACTCCGGGTCTGAGTTCGACGTTCCGCTCCCTCCGGCCAGATCTCCTGCTCTACCCATGTCCGTACCCGCAGCACATCTCCATCTTCGCCCTGCCACAGTCTCCAGCGTTGTGGGTCCCACCCCCAACACGGAGGGGGGTCCTCGGGTGTCTGCCCTGGTGCCTCCACAACTCCCACCATTAATCCCTCGTCGGACCCCAGTCCTGGGGCCGGTGTATGGCCTACCGATCCTTCCCCTGGTAACCTGGATAACACATCAGCGTTGGTATGCTCCCTTCCTGGCCGGTACTGGATCTGATAGTCAAAGTTGGCCAGTTGCGCCACCCACCGTTGCTCCACTGCCCCCAGTTTGGCCGTTTGTAGATGCACCAGCGGATTATTGTCCGTGACAACTCGTACCTTGGCTCCCCACAGGTAGTCTTTAAATTTTTCACCCAGCGCCCATTTCATGGCCAGTAGCTCGAGTTTAAAGGAGCTATAATTTGAGTCGTTCTTCTCTGCGGGGTGTAAGCTTCGGCTTGCATAGGTGATTACTTTCTCCTCTCCTGATTGTTTCTGCGCCAAGACAGCTCCCAACCCTAGTTGGCTAACATCGGTGTATAGGATGAATGGTTGAGTAAAGTTGGCATAGGCCAAGATCGGGGCCTGTAAGAGTTCCTGTTTGAGCCGCTGGAAATCGGCTTCGCAGGCTGGGTCCCATTGAATGGAGGGGGACCCTCGACCCCGTACTCGGCCCGTGCCTCCCAACAGCTGGTTAATGGGTTTTGCAATTTTGGCGAAGTCCTTGATGAATCGCCTATAGTAGCCCACGAAGCCCAGGAATGACCAAACTTGGCGCACCGTCTGGGGGGCCGTCCATTCTTGCACCGCCCTCACTTTCTCGGGGTCAACAGAGATCCCCGCTGCGCTGACCACGTGCCCCAGAAACCTGACCTCTTTACAGAAGAGCTGGCACTTGTCGGGCTGTAACTTCAACCCATAGCGCTCTAGAGAACGGAAGACTTGCTCGAGATGTTCCAGATGGGACTTGAAATCGGGAGAGTAAGTGATGATGTCGTCGAGATAGACGAGGGTGGTATCCATCATTTGACTGCCCAGACAACGCTGCATCAGCCGCTGGAATGTGGCGGGGGCGTTGCAGAGGCCGAACGGCATCCGGTCCCATTCATAGAGACCGAAAGGGGTGGTAAATGCCGTCTTCTCCCGGTCACGCTCGTCCATCTGTACCTGCCAATAGCCGCTGGCCAAGTCGAGAGTGGAGTACCAAGCAGCTTGAGTGAGGCTCGTAAGAGAATCTTCACCCCATGGCAATGGGAAAGCATCCCTCTTGGTTACCTGGTTCAACCGGCGGTAATCTACACAAAACCTCCAGGAGCCCGTCTTCTTGCGGACCAACACTATCGGCGCGGCCCAAGGGCTGCTACTCTCACGAATAATCCCTCTATCCAGCATTCCTCGTAACAGGGTGCGGACCTCTGTGTACAAGGTCGGGGGTACAGGTCGATAGCGCTCTCGGCTTGGTACAGCGTCCCCAGTTGGGATTTGGTGCTTCACCACATCAGTGCGGCCGTAGTCCTCCTCATGAGTAGAGAACAGGTGCTGCCATCCCCTCAAGAATTCTTGAAGTTGTCCCACCTGCTCTTCTCCCAGCCCGTCGCCCCGTAGAGACTCTCCCCTTAAGTGAGCAGGCAATTCCCCTTCCATCTCCTCCACCCCTGAACCGGCCTGGGCCAAAGCCACTTCCACCACGGTGGGACTCACCCACTTAAAGCTGACTTCGCCCTGCTCACGAACCTGCTGCGGCTTTACTGAGGTCACCCGGGCCAAACTTTGATGACGATACAGGTGCACAAGAAAAGGGTTTGTGTTCCTAACTCTCACTAAGACTCTGCCTCCCTGAACAATTGCCAGTCCTCGAGCCACCTCCACCCTCGGACCCTCTTCATGGGGCTCCACCATAACCCACTCTTGCGGATGGTAACGCTGAAGGGGCAGCCGAACCCAGACTACGGCCTCACTTCGGGCCGGGATGGACAGGGCGTAGCGGCAGGCTACTCTCCCCGTGCTCTCCCGATCATGCTGTTGTTCGGCCAGACATATCCGGCGGCAATCGGCCCTGATACGGTCCCACTCCCGACCGTCTGGGGTTGCAGTTGTTCGCGCCGGTCTACTTCGGAATAGCTCCTCCCAGCAATCCAAGATGACATTCATCCCAATCAGGGCGCGATGGGACCCCAGACACGGGTCTCGGACGACTACCACCCCCTTCTGAGGCACTACAACTCCGTGGATCTTCAAATCGGTCACAAGGTATCCTACATACGGTATGTCCAGTCCGTTTGCCCCATGTAGCGTCAACCAGGGGGCCTCTGCAGGCGGTCTACCGTTGGTGCCATGGGCCAAACTTTCGGTAAATAAGGTCACTTGGGAGCCTGTATCCAAGAGACAACGTATTTCTTGACCATTAACTTGGGCCAACACCACTGGGCAATGGCCGATCAAGCGACTCGGAGAGGTGGTAGAAGCAAGGGGTCTAATAGAGGGGTCCCGACCACTTGACCCACAGTGGCCGGAGACTCTAAAAACCCCCTTGCGATGCCCGTCGGACGGAGCATTGGCGAAAGTAATGCCCCGGCTGCCCACAGTCATTACAGATGGGCCGCCCCTGTTCATCCCACTGGAATCGGGAGCTCCCTAGCCGGGGAGGACAGCGTTCGGAAGGGCGATTCCCGTCGGAGTGAGCCCGTTCTCGAAAGTGAAAGGGTGGCGGTAGGTGCTCTCGACGAAGCTCCTCTATGACAGTTTTGGACAACCCGGACATTTGTTCCCGAATATCTCGCTTCAGTTCCTCCCGGAGGGCCTGCTTCCAATCGGGTGCCGCAGTGGCCAAGGGGGGATCAACGACATTGGTAGCTAGACAGCTGGGGGGTTCCAAATGCTCCGTCTGGTCACGCTCAAGGGCCAGGGCTTCTCGCCTCAGCTCTTCAAAGGTCATATCTGGTTCTCTCCGAAGCTGCACCCGCAGGCACTGATGTACGGGACCCTCTCGCAGCCCCAACAAGAATTGATCTCGCAGCAACACCTCTCCGCCCCCCAAGCCATGATCCTGCCTCCCCGTGAGTCTAGAAAACTGCTCCCGCAGTTGCAAGGCGAAGGCCCGGACAGACTGCCGGGGGCCTTGGCGAGAATTGAAAAACTTCGTCCTCAAAACAGCTACCGGGGTGGTGTCTCCATACTGTCCCATAAGAAAATCAAAGATAGCTTGGACCGTCACTCGGTTGGCTTCCGGTGCTGCCTGCACTTCTCTCCTCGCCTCCCCTTCCAGAGAGTTCAACACGAACTGGACCTTCTGCAGAGCACTCAAACCTTGAAGCCCCGCCAGGTACTCCTCCTGGGTCTTCCACTGGGACAAACTTACTTCGGACGCCGGTCCTCCGTACCTTGGGGCCCATGGGGCACCCATGAAGATCGGCATAACAGGTTGCCGAGCCCCCGGCTCTTCTCCCTCCACCATCTCTGCCTCTGATCGCTCAACTCACGGGGACCCTGCCGACTACGCCAAATTCTGTCACAGGTCGGAGTGGGTCAAGCCAGACTGCACCCACCCCTAGACCAGGATCCCCCTGAGGAGCGTGTCAAAGGAGGAGACAGGAGACGGGAATAAAAGGAATCACAAGCTTTATTTAATATTTAAAAGTAATTGGAAAACCCTAATCTAAAATCCTCTTCCTTCCTCTTCCCAGGAATCCAAGCAACACCGTGGTAAGTTGCAGACCGGCAGGGACCCCACATGGGCGTAAGTGAATCGGGGCTCACTTCCTTCAGGCAACGGCGTCTGACTCACGGTAGTGAGTAATAGGCGGTGGGTATCCTAGGGATATGTGTTGATCGGGACTCACTTCCTTCAGGCAACGGCGTCTGACTCACGGTAGTGAGTAATAGGCGGTGGGTATCCTAGGGATATGTGTTGATCGGGACTCACTTCCTTCAGGCAACGGCGTCTGACTCACGGTAGTGAGTAATAGGCGGTGGGTATCCTAGGGATATGTGTTGATCGGGACTCACTTCCTTCTGGCGCTGACGCCGGGCTCAGAATGGGGAGTCAGAGACAGGTGGGTGTCCCAAAGGAACAGGTGGGTCGGAGTTCACTTCCTTCTGGCGCTGACGCCGGACTCCGTGTCGAATAGTGGACGGGTACTTCACACCCCACCGATGAGTTTCAGAGCTGCAACAGGCTCAAGCCACAAGCTGAGCGGGGCTTTTGCTGGGACAGGCAGAATCAAACTTCAGACAGCAGTGAACAGACCTCACGGGTGTGGCAAGGGACAGATACTTCACGCTATGCAGATGGACTTCAGCGCCACAGCAGAACAAGGTAGCAGTATTTAACTGTTCAACAATCTACGAACATCCAGCTGAATTACCTTCCTCCTTTCTGACCAAGACCAAGACTTTCGGCGAGGGCATGTAGAGACCACCAGGCAGAGAGGACACTTTGAGCGGAAACGCTCCACTTCTGCTATACACTGGAACGATACGGCCCTTCCCTGGGGACAGCGGATGAAAAACTGGGAGGAGAGTGCACAGCAGACTACTATTACTTCTCCACACAATAAACCTCACTCCATAACACAAACCGTGTGAATCGTCACTCCAAGTACTGCATCTCACTCGCACACCGTGCATTCGGGCCAGCACTCACCCCTCCTGTCCTTCTCCCGCCAGATCAAATCTCGTCCTTGCAAGGGTTCAATGTCTCTCCCGAGAAAAGCAGAAGACGGGTGTAGCTATTGTCACATTCAGCAACGGGGAGGACAGAAGTTAGAGCCAGATCAATCCACTCGGTGTACTAGTTCACTCGTGCCCCACACTATTCCAATTCTCAATACCACTTCAGTGTTTAGTGCACATGAACGACGGATCAAATACTCATCACTGGCGTCTTTCCCACTGCTGACGATGTTCCTTGAATATCCACTGATAATCCTTCTTCTCCCTCCCAGTCCAGGCGACAAATTCCACTCTCTCTTACTGTCCTCAGATCCCGCAAGCCACACTCCTCTTTCTTCACGATAACTCTTCAGCTGTAATACTCCACAAGCATTTCCCAACGGGAGAGAACACTCCAGATCACCGGAGAAGGAAGAACAGGACGGAACACAACACAACCCAACCCAACACCGCTCAGCAGCCTTCTCTTCCCCTTGTGTTTTACCCTCTCAAGAATACTGGCGTGGCCTCAATCAGACACTCAGAGTGAAGTCCCCACACCTGTTGCCAATCTGCCGGTTAGTTGACATGGCGACAGATACACACACAGGCCTGGGGCCAGTGTTACACTGGGAGTATCCCCGCGGAAACACTTCTCTGGTGAATAAATTCCGGGGATTATTTGTCACCCCGTGACATACCCAAGGGGGGTGGGGCTTACCGATCAATTTAAAGGGTATTGATTCAAAGGGTAGATCTACATTTAGTCAAACACTTCAAAAGAACTTTGACATAACATCTTTCAAATAGATTAATTTGTATGTTAGCAACTGAATCAACACTATCCACAGGATCTGTTCTTTTAACAATGTTTTAAGTTCTTTTATCTAAATTAAAATATTTAAATTTCTCTGAACAAGCTCTCAACTGGATAAAATCATACCTGTCCATTAGAAAGCAATGTGTTAGTATTAATGATTCTAAGTCCCAATTCTGTGAATTTCCAGCAGGGGTTCCCCAGGGCTCCATACTTGATCCAATCCTGTTTACATTGTGATATTCTTATTTATAATTTTGATATTCAGATGTATGCAGATGATGCTGTAATCTTTGCATATTCTAAGAACTACCAAGAGATAGCATCCACTCTTACATCTGCACTGGTTCACATTGATGACTGGCTTGCTTAGTTATGTCTCTATCTAAACACCAAAAAACAGTCTGTATGGCATTTACCAAAACAAAATATGAAGGTGTCACATCCTAATGTGTTCCTTAGAGGACAGGAGCTTGATATTGTTAAGGATTTCAAGTATCTAGGAGTCACATATGACTCCACCCTAACATTCAAAAGTCATGTAAAAAAGGTGGCAAATAAAGTTAAATTCAATGAACAGAAATTTAAACAAGTTAGACTGTTTCTTGACACCAAAGCTGCCAAGTTGTTCTTATAATCTATGATCTTTTCACATATCGAGTATTTTTTTATAAAATGGTTACAAGCATTAACAAGCACAACTACTCCTTAAAGTATTGAATCTCTATTCAAGAAAGGTTATACATGGGCCTCTGTAATCAGGGACTGTGTGATACCATTTAGGAGTACCACTTTTGGACAAAACACATTGTCAATAATAGGCAAAAAAATCTGGAACAGTTTGCCCCTCCCAATAAGAAAGTGTCCTACATTCAACACCTTTTCAAACTCACTTAATACAGTGGCTTCTAGAAAACCAGAGA
Source organism: Triplophysa bombifrons (assembly GCA_029783895.1). Taxonomy (NCBI): domain Eukaryota; kingdom Metazoa; phylum Chordata; class Actinopteri; order Cypriniformes; family Nemacheilidae; genus Triplophysa; species Triplophysa bombifrons. Next base: position 19,811,931 of record CM056464.1, read on the forward strand.
TGTATTCATTTTTAACTGTCAGACAATGTCTTTTCCATCATGTATTTTTTTTTGTTTTGTTGTTTGTTGTCAATGTTTATGTCACCATTATGTATACTTTTTCATTTATAATGAATGAATGTTGTGTTATTGTTGGCTGTTTTTATGTTAGTTTTATGCTACCTGCCTAGGGACTTCAGATGAAAAGTAGTCATTGTTACTAATTCTGGCATATTTACATGGTGTATTATTACAATAATGTTCATGAATAGGCATGGTCCCTACCTAATAAATAAATAAATGATGATGATGAAAATAACTACTTCAAGACTTTATTTACAAAAAAAATGCATGGTGAAGATAATTCCTAGATGAGGAATTCAGTCATCTTCATGTTATGTAATCCATTTATCTGTAATGCAGTTCTTATATATCAATATGGTCATGTGTCACAAACAGTGTTTTATGAAACAGTATATACAATGATGCATGCATTTACATTGATACTGTAGGTCCCACAATACCATTCCACACCAATACATATCAATAACAAGTTATTCTGTGTAAATATACAACTTTCTACAAGCAAGATAAATGAGACATTCTTTGCATATATCGTTGACAATTGCTGCAAGCTGATCATGAAATTGTAATAAGCCTTTAGAAATGTCCTTTTTATTTCTTGAGGTTAACATGTCTGTGATGTTTGAAATTCTCTTTTATACTGACAAATAAACATTATTCTGATTCCTTCAAGTTAGCTTGAGCCACTACAGACCTGAGGTTCACTCTCTTCCACAGGTGCCGAGCTTTGAAGACGATGGCGATTCTGGTGTGCGCCACCGATATTACCAGAGACCCTACGGAAGGTGGAAAGGCGGTGTCGAAAATTCTCTCCAGAAAAAAAATAGAGCATTGGGTCAAAACAACAGTTGGCAGCAGCCAGGCAGAGTGTGATAACCACAGACTTCTGCATAGAAACAATCTCTTGACAGGTGGTGTCTTTGCGGCTACTGAAGTTGAGATGTAGTGTGCGTTGAATGTGGTAAGGCATAAAACTGACTAAGAAAGCAAACATCACCACAACAATCATACGAATGGCCTTGTTGCGAGTGTACCGCTGCTTGTTAAAGGTATTAGTGTTTCTAAGTAGAGTGCGCAAGATGCCAACATAGCAAAGCAAGATAACCAAAAAGGGAATAATAAACCCCACAACCAGTGAAAAGTAGTTCAAAAAAATCAGTTTGTCTATTGTGCCATTTTCTGGAGGTTCAAAGCACTTGGTTTTGTTAGTCTTTTTATCCAAATGCTCTCCAGATAGAAGAAAGGGTGAACTGGAGGTGCAAATGAATACCCAAATGCACAAACAAACTATCCATGCCTTTTTTTGAGAGGCTAGCCTCAGGTTCTGCACTGGAAACACAATGGCCAAAAAACGGGTAAAACTCATGGCCATCATGAAGAAGATGCTGCAGTAGAGGTTCATGTATAACGCGTAGGAACTTACTCGACATAGAAAGTCTCCCATGTACCACTGCCCTTTGTTGACATAATACAGCACCCGTAGAGGTAGCGTACTGACACACAGCAAGTCTGACACGGCCAAGTTGAGCATGTAGATGTGAAAGGCTGAGGTTTGCCGGTATGTACGAAGAAGCACATAGAGTGCAAAGCCATTGCCCATCAGCCCAAAGACTGTGATGATTGAGTACACTGTGGAATAGACTTGATTACGGAAATCATCGATTGAGGTGCACTGTTTTCCATTGTGAAACGAATCATTTTGTAGAGCCATTCTTGCATTAATCTATCTGTAAAAAAAGGATACATGAGTCATGTTACCCCTTGAGAAAAGGAATGAAAAATAAAATGCAAAGAATGCTTTTCAAACTCAAACTGGATTAAAAAAGTTATTCTATGAAGATGAGAGAAAAATGTTATGATTCCTTTTATAATTCTCTTTTCCAATTGTATTATTCTATAAGATACAATTGTTTTACTATTATACAATAATGAACATATTCTCGTATTTATGATGTATTCAAATTCTCTTTGTTTTTAAACGTGTAACACAACTGTGACAAAAATCTTATAGAACATAAGGGGAAATAAACTTGTCATGAACGATCATATCTCCACATTATGGGGTGAACCTTAGACGCATTTCATATTTTATACATTTTCCATTTTTATTTGATATAACACTGTATATTTAGGCCCCTTATAACGTACGTGTGCTTTGTTTGAAGAGTTATACAAATAAAACTACATTACTTAGATTAATATCGGACAGGAATTGTGTGTTTTTATGCACTATGCATGTATGCTCTATCCTTTGGGAAAATTGGTTTGTTTGTTTTCTTCTTTGTTTGTTTTATTAGAAAACACATAGTAACCACGGATTCACCATGATCCCCACAGTAACCAAAGTTTAACCATGGTCTGTGAAGTAAAACTATAGTAGCCTAATAAAAATGGTAATCTGCCAAAATAAAACCGTAGTATTTACTATAATAATCCATGGTTAATCTTAAAACAGGAAAGCATAATGAAATTTACTGTAATGAACTAAGGAATGAGTACAAACTTTAAATGTCAATATTGTTTCTCACAGTACCTTTCAGACGCATTTCTTTCTATGAAGGTTCATCTTATTCAAACGGTTTTTTATCGCTCATCGACATTAAACAACTATTTTAAATCCATCAGTGCATGCTAATGACCGATGAAAGTAATAAATTAACTGATAAAATGTACTTACCGTTATCAGTCAGTCCTCAGTCGATCCGTCCTTCAGGGTAACAACAAGCACTTTGAAGAGAGAAGACGCGCATGTGAGACCTCCTCACTTCTCATTTACATAAACATATTTGCATCACCGCTGAACTGAAAGTTATAGGACAAATGAAAACTGATATAATCAAAGTCGAAACGATGCCATTGAATAAAGTATAATATAATGTTATAAAGCAGCCTGTCCTCTAGACGCTCCCTGCACTGTACACACACCCTGTAATTTCCTTATTACAGGTTTCAACTCTTCACAACCAGAACGACCTGTTCCGCATTACGTATCCTTCTTGGGAAAGAGACTTCTTATCTCAATTATGCACTTCATAAAGAAGTCTATGAAAAAGACCACTGATGAAACCAATGACGTCAGATGAAAACTAGAAACTTTCTTTAATAATGAAGTTGCTTTAGATATCGTGTTACCTGCACTTTATTTTCCCGCAAATAAAATGCATTTAATCACGACAAGCCCAGTTTATAAACTCTTTTGGTGACCTATGAGAGATTTTAGATCCCCCAATACAATAAAAGTATGAATAAATGAACAAAATGACATGTTCCAAAAAGAGTTTACCGTGACACGAATTGCGAAGAACATAAATAGGTAGTAAATAAATAAATACAAATTAAATGATTGTATTACTGACTTATTGTTAAAAATAAACGTTTTTTAAACATTTATATATAAATGTGTGTGTGTGTGTGTGTGTGTGTGTGCGCGTGTGTGTGTGTACGGCTAGCCTATAGCCTATGTATATGTGTACATACAGTATATATCAAATAGCTCAAATCGGTCCGTGTATCGCTTCACAATTCAATTTTCAGACCATACAATGTAAATGCAAAAATAAAAAAAAGTAAACGAAACGTTAATTTTTACAATTTTCTTGATAACCTTCTTATTGGATTATTGTCATTTGGTTTGACTGAAATGTAATTTAAGAAATTATCTTTTAAACAAACGAAAACTAGGCGATTTCAAGTTTTATATTTTTCGTTTTACTGTTTTGCGCTGTATAACATTAGCGCAACATTAGGAACGACGCACACTCTTTCAGTGACTAATTACCGTAATGACAGTAATAAGTGCACGGATGAATTGTCGGCGGCCACCAGGCAGTATGGCGATTGATCCAGATCACTCTTTAAAACATGATGTCCAGTAACAATGTTAAGATTAATCAAAACAATCTAGCGCAGTTCTGACAGAACGATCACATGCAATCACTTTGCTATGATGTAATTAATTTACCTTGACTTTGTTATTTAACGTGATATTTTGGCCGAAGAACGTGAGATAGAGCCTGAAAGCATGCATCACGTCTATTTCGTAATATGTAGGCCTATATATTAACATGGAAATATTAATTTCTTTGAGAAAATGAGATGTGAAATTACAAATAAGTCAATTTATTTAACGTTACCATATAACATTAACATAAAGGAAATTAAAGATAAAAGGAAAACATCCTGGTTTAAGATCATTACTATTTTATTTTTTAAACAAAATTTCTTCTATTTATACTATTTTATTACTTTAAACAGTAACCGTCCATAGATCTGTGTGACTAGGCAATCAAAAACTTTTGGAAAATCACACTGTAACATCACGTAACAACGTAGGCTATACATTTCGTTTTTTTATTTGACTGAAATCACATGGTCAATAATCAAATTGTCAGTAACACTTATGGCTCCAAACTGTATGTAATATTTATGTACGTCTCCAGTGCATCCGAAAATGCACCACTAAGTATTACCCACGAGAGTCATAACAAAATATGGTCACACTGGTATATTGACGACCACAGTGCATTGGCACAAATGACTCTGGTGTACCCATATGCGCAGAGAGGCAACAGCTCGACAGACAAATCTTCATGTTTATGTGGTATACCAAAAACTGTCCCCCAAAAACAAAAGAAACCAGTCTGGGAAATTGTTTTTAGATGAAGCTATAATGGTCTCTACTGGAGTTACTGTAATCTAATTACTTTTCACTTGAAAAACGAAAGTAAGGGAATAATCTTATTTTTCTTATAGTTTCTTCTGATGTAATTGATCTACAGCTACATTTATGCATTTAGCAACATTGCATTGTTCTATACATTTGTTTCTGACAAATGTCTCTGGGATCAAACCCATGGCCTAAGTGTTACTAGTGCCCTCTAACCCCTGAGCCACAGGAAAGCCTTTCTAATGAAATACTGTATATATTAAATAGTGGAAACGCCATCAAAATTATAAAGTTTACCTTAAAAATGTATGCTTTAATGTATCCTTTGAACATTTGTATACTTTGGTCAGTTAATAAGAATAATTTATGAAGTTGTTTATTATTTATATGAATGAATTAAATAAGCCGTTTCATCCTTGAATCAATTCAAATCAATGTTGATGTAAGATATAGAAAGTAGTTATTAATAAAGAAATTAAAAAAAATTTAGAGAGAGCAATTTGTATAGTAATCTAATTACACCAATGAATATGTAATAAGTAACTAGTAATTGATTACTTTTTCAGAGTTCTGCAAAACACAAAGCAAGATATTTGGAAGAATGTCAGTAACCAAACAGATCATTGACTCCCATAAAGCTGTAAATGGAGGATGAGATCTGTTTGGTTACTGATATTCTTCCAAGTATCTTTATTTGTGTTCAGCAGTTCAAAAAACGTTTGCAGTAAAAATGATACCAGTGCTACTTACCAAGTGCTGGTTTCTTACCCGAAAGCTACTGTACCTACCTGATATCCACTCCATAGCCATGTTTCGCTCAGCTGTCATCTCTTGCTCCTGATCAGCATCTGTGTCATCTTCCCAGTTGAGGTATGTGCATTCCAGCTGTGTCTAGCCCCACGTCCACGACCCCATCAACTGCCAATACAAAGGACAGTATTACCACCCCATTATCCATATCATTAAATATCATTGTTTACGACTCACCTGCCTTATACTGCTCCGTGGCACCTGTAATAAAAAAGCTGCTTACTTACCATCTGTTATCTGGGAAATTCCAAGTGGTGAATATGATTTATGACCCATAATTTGTTACCCCCTGCCAGTTGTTAGATACTGTCCCCATAGTACATCCTGTGTTGCATTTGTTATATCCTGTTAGAATTTTTTTATAATTTCCAGACCTCCTTGTTTCACCCCCCAGGGTTTACAGAAAAGAAAAGGATTTGGTTTTTCACAATGCTTGGTCTTTGACCATAATGTCTGTGAATGAAGCAATACAACACAAGTTAAAGAAATAAGAAGCACTGACGTAAAATAAAATAGATAAATTGTAATTAAAAGAAATAAGATAAAATAGTATATTTAAGTTCTTTAAAAGGAACTTGCATGAGTTGAAGGGTGAGGCGTGCACTCAGTTGTTGAAATTAAAATAAAGTTCCAGGTATGTTGGGGGCTCCTCTGTCCCCCTTCCATCCCACACACCCCTCCCACCGGTGCTTTCACCCTGGCTGTCTTTCTAACTAGCAACATGGCAACAGTTTGCTATGGGTAATTTGAAAATTAGAGAGAGAGAAATTAAATGTGTGACGTTTCTTCTAGAGCGAGTCCAGGTTTCGAATTATATCTGACAAATAATGAAAAGTGTTTGAGACTTTAGGGTCTGTCTTCTTATCAATTTGTCCCAAACAAAGTTTATGTTTGTGTCTTTATATGACCAGGGGCCTGTTGCACGAAGCAAGGTGAACAAACACTGAGTTGTAGAGTAAGTTTTGATTTGACAAAACCAGACAAACCCAACCTGGTTTAGATCAGGTTCAGCTGTAGCACTACGCTTGGTATAAACTTTCTCTGTCAACTCCATTTTGAACCAGAGTTCATGGGGCGCGTACACCTGAAGTGTGACATGTATGACAGGCTCAATCAAACTGATGATGCTTTCCATGTTCCGTATGATTGGCTGTTTAAGTTACCATGGCGATGAAACCTGCACAAAACCAATTTGTGATATAGCTTTTTGGGGGGAGACCGCCTCAACACCCCCAAATTCACTTTTCACACAATCATATGGCATTTTTAATTAAATACATAATATGTAAATGTGTGTCAAATACATTCAAGGATATTTATTTTTCACTGTTCAAAGCTCAAATTGTATTTTGCCAAAATGTGCAGTTTGAAAAGTAAGCTTGTTATTTTGTCAACGAGATTATAGATGTTGCAATGCAATAACATGTAGTCATTTTTAAAGTGCAAGTTAAGTGAGCCTCAGGTTTCTTTGCGGAAACAAAAATCAATACAACAAGATGTAGGTTGAGATATTATCTGTGTTTTTGAATACTGCATTATTATCTTTTCGTCTACGATGGAAAGAATGTTGTTGCAATGAATGTCTTCAAAGCCTCCTTGTATCTCTTTAACTGGGTCATAAACTAAAAATAACCATTTTTAATTGATATTTTGACATAACGTTGGACTAAAAACATACTGCATACTACAAGAGTCCCGAATTTTAAGCATTTATCAACGATTATTTTATCTCCATCTTGTTTTTACACAAGCTTAAAGGGTATGTTTTGAATAGTCCTATACGGTCTATTCCAGAGCTTAGATGCCAATGAAAAAATGATCCACTTCCTTTTGTGGATTTTTATATAATAAGTTTTATTGCCAGGCTTTTAAATGAGTGTAGTGATTGTGACTTGACTACTCTGCTAGGCTGTTTATGGCTTTGTAAATGAATTTCAGACCACCAAACTTCCTCCTTAGTACAAAATGTACTTTTATTACAGCCAAGCTCATTAAACACTTTAAATTTTAGTTTTCAATTTCCTATTCTTTTAACATCAAATAATTAAACATCAAATCAAGACATTTATGGCTACTTTTACTATATCCTCTCTCTGACCTCCTCACTGATGCTCACTGATAAGAAGAAATTGCAAAGTCTGACAAGTTTGCCAGCAGATTTTGACTAAAAATAACATCCTTTGCATAGACATATGAAAAATCCATGTTAAGTCCAAATAGTTTTTAAATCAGTGTGCAATTATATATTTGTATAAATGAATAAAAAAAGAGAATAATAGAATAAAAAATGTATCATAACCTATTGAATCAAATCATGACACTTGTGGCCTCATTCTACATGTATGCGATTCACTGCAGGAAACAAGCAGAGTGCAATACTGGTTTCACACATTGATGATTTGGACTGATAACCTCTATATATTGACACCAAATAGTTTTCTGCATAGCGTTTGCAAAATCAGCACAGGAAGTGGTCTCATTTTCACATAGAGGGCAAAACTGTAAGATAATGATGCACTTTAGCAGAAACAATAAGGTAAAATAACAATAATAAAAAAATATTAATGTTACATATAACATTTCAGGTCGTGTCTTGATCACACTGTCAGTGGTTATTCTGTGATAACAACTGACTGCCTGTACATTCCACTTAGTACACTGCTATATTAAGATTTTTGAATTTGACAATTTAAAAAAAAAAATGCATTACCATATTTGTAACGAATGCAGACCTTACAGAAGGAAAACCCTTTTACATTTTGCTTAGAGTCGCTTTAAGGTTTAATCTTTTGTTCATATAATCTCATAAATTGTATTAAAAACACTTTTTATATGTTATGTGTAATATTAAACTACATCTGTCAACATTACTCACAATACCTGGATGACTATGCATTATTAGCCTTAAGGGAATAACTGCCCTGGGAATGTCGCAACTAGCCAATCAGAATGAAGTATAGATATATAATATAATATAACGCTTGATTGGCAAATTCATTAAGCAAAGCTGCAGTGTAAGTCACAAAGCCTCCCCTCTTCATGTTAACAAAGAATTTTTTTTCCAGAAGATAGTTTCTGTAATTTTAGTTAGTTCATATCATACTTATATGTGACTCTGGACCACAACCAGCCATTAGTAGCATGGATATATTTGTCGCAATAGCCAACAATACATTGTATGGGTCAAAATTATTGATTCTTCTATTATGCCAAAAATTATTAGGATATGATAGGGATAGTTCACCCAAAAATGAAAATTCTGACATGAATTACTCATGCTCTAGTTCTTCTAAACCTGCAATTTTTATTTGGATGGCAAACCAGCATGTGATGCTAAAAAGTCATAGTTGCCCCTTTTCAACCTGGGTAGAGGTCACACAAAATCTATTTTGAAGTCCGACCTTGGGGAAGCCAGTGTGTGTAGCTGAGTTTGGCCTACTTTGAGTTTATGCAGGTTAGAAAAATTCTGATGGAGTTCTTCTGAGCCTATGCATTGTGAAGTATGATAAGGATTGCTGTAACTTGTGCTGTGACGTTTGGAGGCCCAGCTTGAAGTGTTGCAGTGGGACAAGCTTGTCGTTTTTCACAACACACCTGCTCTGGGTGTGTTGTGCCTCACCATTGTGTTGTCAACCATGTGGCTTTGTGTGGGTGGGATCTGCATGAAGCGATTGACGTTAGAAACATCACAGGTTGGTGGGAGGTCTGTCTGATTACATTCTGTATTATAATGTGAATGTTAAATCGCTGAATGGCTTGTTGATCTCTTGTCATCCGAGTGCTCATGCTCTGGTGGGAGCAGTGTTCTGCTGGTGTAGGCAACCCCCCTTCGCTAGTGCTGTAGTACTCGAGTCCAGTCTCGAACTCGAGTCCGGACTCAAGACATTTTTTTTATGGTCTCGGACTTGTCTTGGACTCGTTGGTATTTGCAATCGGACTTGTCTCGGAGTTGGTCATTGATCTCGACAAATGTTCTAGTCGGTCTCGTCCAAGTCCAGCAATATGTTTTATTTACTCCTTCAAAACAAAACTTTGCTAGATCAATATTCTTGTGATCCGACAACACCGGCAGTTCTCCTCTCCGAAGATCCCATTCTCTGCACGCTTAGGAAATTTTCCAGGTATTCCTCAATATGGGAATCCCCCTGGAGAATGTTGCCTGGTCGACGAGTCTAGCAGGACCATCCAGTGTACATGCCTGCTGGGTTCAGTGTTGGTCGGATTGTTCTGTCATGAAACAGGATTGGCATATCCCAGTCGCAGGCAGGTAAGGGTTAACAAAAATATTTATTTAAAATACAACCCAAAAACAAAACCCACGCTGGGGAAAAATGCAGGAAAACAATATTGACTTATAAAAGAAACGCTTCCCACGAGGGGGAATGAACTGAGGAGTTAAAAAACGTACACTTCTTCAAGAAAAAGCTAACTAAGCAAGAACTAGGTTTAGACAAAGTAACACTGTGACTAGCACTAAACAACATGAAATGACGACAACAATCCGACAAGGAATAGAGAAACAAAAGGGATTTAAATAGGGCACAACTAACGAGGTTATAATTACGAAAGGGAGGTGACCGGCAAGTGACAGAGATTAAACACTAAGGGCATGATTACGGGAGACAGAAGGGCGGGGCTGAGGGACATGACAGGAGGCGCAAAAACAACCACACAAAACAACCGCAGGACATGGTTCTGTCCCGACCCTGTCCAGAGAGTAAGAGAACTCGAAGACAGGAAGGACAGAGTCCTGACAATCAGCGAGCAGCAGCATAATACAATTTGGTTTTACAAACCATAAAGAATTTATTGACAGTGCGCTTAAAGTGATTTTTTTTGCAACAAACTTTTCTCGAAACCTGTGGGACAACATTTAATTTCGTAAGACACCTGCAAAGGCATCACGAAGAGAGGTAAGTTAATGCCATGTTTCAGATTTAGCTTTGCAGTTTGAGGATTTTTATAAGTTTAGAAAGTAGGGCTTAAAGATAAGATTGATCGTATTTTTATTGTCATTGCGATATGAACATGTTATATAAGGATGGGCACTGAAACGTGCTTTTAAACGAGAGGTGGTGCCTCTGCTCGTTCTGGCTGCTCCTCTATCGAAGTTTGAACACGCACACACACACACACACACACACACAGACACACACACACACACACACAAAGGTGTTTATTGCTGCACAGCTTTGCTGTAAGGAGGGCTGATAAAAAATTCCTTAAAAAAGTGGTTTATTTTTAGGTTATTTTGGGGGACACTAAGTTATAAGTTCTAGAATGAGAACATATTCAAGTATTTGCTGGTTATTTGTTACATGTTCTATTGGCAGAAGAAAATTGTTACACTTCAATAAAAAAATGTGAAGTTACACTTCGGGTTTGTGACTTAAGTGCTCTACCTAAAGTAAATAAAATGACCTTATTTTATCTGCTTTTTGATCATAGCAAACAATAATGAAAATTATTATCTTAGAATAGAAGATATACTTTCTCTTGCATCACATAAATGATCAATAGTTAAGTATGTGGTCTTGTAGTCATGTTTTTTTTCTGTCTTTGTCTTGACTGTCTAAATTGGACTCTGTCTTGACTTGGACTCGAACCTCTCTGGACTTGGACTTGATTTGGACTCTAAATTTCTTGGACTCGGTCTTGACTCGGTCTTGACTAGTCCTGATCTTGGACTTGTCTTGGACTCGACAACAGTGGACTTCACTGCCCTTCGCTCTGGTTGGGCTGTCTGTGTAATCGACATCTCTCCGTCTTCATGAGACGATGGTGTAGCTTCCAATTTTTTTATCTGCACTTTCATTAGTGGCTAAAAAGCCCAATTCTCGAATGACAATTTCTTGTTGCATTTTCTGCAAGTGAACGATGATGATGTCTGCTAAGGCTGCAGTTAATTTTTTTTCTGTTGGCATGATATACGGCAATGTTGAATAGCTTTGCGTCAGCCGTGGTGTGGATGTAAGGGCAGCTGATGTGGATATAAGCACTTGAAATGGCAGCTTTCATCCAGGTGTATTCCTACAAATCCCAGAACAAACTGCTGGATGACAAGCAGTCTGGCTTCCACTCCACTGAGACTGCACTGCTATTGGTCACAAAAGCACTGCGGCTAGGGCCGAGTCTGAATTTCGGTCCTGATTCTGCTAGACCTATCTGCAGCGTTTGACACTGTCCATCCCCTAGCAACCCCTAAAACTGCTAGCAACCCTGTCATCTCTAGGAATCTCCGGCTCTCCTCTCCGCTGGTTCAAATCCAACCTCTCCGGCAGATCCTTCATGGTGTCATGGAGGGCCTCAATGTCAGCCGCTCACCACATGATAACTGGGGTCCCTCAGGGATCAGTGCTTGGACCTCTGCTATTTTACATCTACACAACATCCTTGGGACCCATCTCACGGGCACATGGCTTCTTGTATCAATGCTATGCTGATGACACCCAGATCTACATCTCGTTTCATTCAGACGATATCACTCAAGCAGCTCACATTAAAGACTGCCTAGAAGACATCTCAGCCTGGATGAAAGAGCATCACCTCCAGCTGAACCCTGCCAAGACAGAAATACTCCTGTTTCTGGCACACCCCACGGTGCAACAAGAACTCACCATCCAACTTGGCAATGCCACAATCACTCCTTCCAAAATAGCCAGGAACCTCAGAGTCATATTTGATGAACAGCTGTTCCTTAATGATAACATTGCAAACACAACGCGATCATTTCGATATGCCTTATTCAACATTAGAAAGATTAGACCCTATCTCACTGAGCATGCGCCACAACTCCTTTTCCAGGCCCTGGTAGTCTCAAGGTTGGACTACGGCAATGCTCTCCTTGCTGGTCTTCCTGCAAAGGCTATTGTAGTAGAGTAGGCGGGGCGAGACCGGTGAGTAATTGTGAATGAGCGCCAGCTGTGCGCACACCGGGCTTGAATCACGTAGGAGATTGGGAGCATATAAAAGGATCGAGCGACCGGACCGTCGAGGAGAGAGGACCGGGCCCGAACTTGTGTTTATATTTGTATTTATGTTATTTCGCCGGGGGTCGTCCGTGAGGGGCCGCCGGCTGTTATTATTTCTGTTATTAAATGTTTAAATGTTTGCCGGTTCCCGCCTCCCTTCCATATCTTGAATCTTGTTACATTGGTGCCGAAACCCGGGAGGAAGGAGAGACATGCTGTCGGAGAGTCCTCGCCGCCGAGTGGCCTCGCGGTGCCGGAGAGTTCGAGCAGCGCGGACGAAGGGCGTCCGCCAGTGGTTGCCCGCAGCGGTGGCTCTGGGAAACGGAAGTGCACACCTGTGCTGCCGCGCCCCTGGGTCGAGGTGGGGTGGCTATCGTCCAAGCGGGAGCGGGGGAGTTGCCACCATCCGCCAAAGGCCGGAGCCTTTGCCACCGCCCAAGGGGGAGGAGCAGGGGACGGGGAACTCGCTCCGACTCTCCGCTAAATGAGGAGCCACCGCCGGCCGCCAGGGGGCGGACGGTCGTGCCGTCCACCGAGGCCCCAGGGCTACCACAAGGCACCACGAAGGAGAGTACCCCGGCTGGTTGAGGAACGAGCGGCAACATGTCGGGGAACCGGACTATAATTTTTTTTTCCTCTCTCCCCTCTCTCTTTCCGGTCACTCCGAGGGCTCCCGTCTCCGTTGTCTCGTCTCGTCGCTGCATACCCCCCACCCCAACCCCCCCGAGGGAGGGGGAGGGAGCATGCACAGTCCCGGGGGTAACCCCCGGCCTGTGAGGGGTGATGGGGGTATGTAGTAGAGTAGGCGGGGCGAGACCGTGGTTCGAGTCCGGTGAGTAATTGAAAATGAGGGCCGAGTGTGCGCACACAGGGCTCGAATCACGTAGGAGATTGGGAGCATATAAAAGGAACGAGCGACCGGACCGTCGAGGAGAGAGGACCGGGCCCGAACTTGTGTTTATATTTGTATTTATGTTATTTCGCCGGCGGTCGAAACACGGCAGCATGCCTCGTCTTCCGACAGCCCAAAAGGGCTCATATGTCACCCCTTTTCATTGCTCTCCACTGGCTACCATTTGAAGCCTGTATCAGATTCTAGTCACTTATTCTTGCCTACAGGACTATGACTGGATCTGCACCGGCATACTTTTACACCCTCCTACCCTCCTACAACCCATCAAGATCCCTGAATTCAGCAAACCAGCGGTGTCTTGTATTGTCTTCTCAAAAGGGCAGAAAATCACTTTCCCACTCAATCTCATCTCTCAATCTCCTTCATGGTGGAACATTCTTCCTTACTCGGTCCGGCCAACCACATTTCTCACAACATTCAAAAAACTACTTAAAACCCATCTCGTCTGTGAATAGTTGACAGACATTTTTTTTTTGAATAAATAACCCTCTCTCTGTCTTTCAACTGGTAGTGGTCTAAATTTGGTTGAAACCAATAACTTTGTATCGGTACCTATTGTATTATTGCTCGTGTATGACATATCGCTTATTGCTCCCTAAACTCTAAGTAAGTCGCTTTGGATAAAAGCATCTGCTAAATGACTAAACGTAAATGTAAATACATAAACTCCCTCGCTGCAGTTCTTAAAGGTATACTTGAGGAGCATGGATAGAGAGGCCAAAGAGTGTTGGGGCAAGGTCACGTCCTTGTTTGACTACGCTACAAAAAAATTGCTGTGCATGTTATCATCAAACGAGGTAACGACAGCCAGCAGATGTGAGGGCCAGCCGATCTTCTATAAAAGCAAGAATTGACCGATGAGTGGTAAACCTCTGGGACCTTAATGGGGCATTTTCAACGATTTCTGTTTTTTTGATGTTGGCATGGGGAACATAAACTACACCTCATCTTCTTTTGGCTGTGCAGCGAAATTTCAATCTATTTTTTGTCTCGGCCACAGTACGAAAAGAGCCCTGGTCAGGGTCACAAATGACCCACTGATGGCGGCATATGCTGGCACACCATCCCTTCTTATCCTTCTGGATTTGACTGCAGCGTTTGATACGGTAGCCCATAACATATTTCTTCATCGACCATAGGTCTCTCTGAATCGGCTTACAACTGGTTCCCTTTCTGTTGGTCTCTCGACGTTGTGTCGAGAACGACAGATGGGGTTTGCCCTTGAGAACCAATCAACTCTGACTACTATAGAAAAGGCCAATGAAATTTGGCGAATGAAATTTGCATGCTGGGCTCCGCCCCCGGATATCCGTTATAAAAGAGCCTTCGCTCATGACTACGAAGAGAACTAATTCAATGAATTCTTCTTCTTCTACATTGCCGGATCTACGACGTGTTGCAGCGGATCGTCCCTACCTCCAGCGACCTTCCCCTGGGTGTCTCGGCGGTTCCGGAGGTGTTAGAGATTTTTTCTGCACTGCACTGTGGGCAGATTGTCATTCAGAAGTTGCGGTCACGGGTGGCTGTCTTCCTACGGGAACCAGCCACCATTTTGTCTGCTACCTGGGCTGTGACATCTGTGGCTACGGCCCCGATGACCACCCACGTTAGCAGCGTTAGTGATATGGGGAACTCTGCGAACGTAAACCCGCCAGCCAAGTGCTCACGGGCCGATTGCACCCCGATTCGCTCTTCTGACCGTTCCCCAACCGGCGGTGGCATACCGTCTGGATTCTCACGCACACACTCGGAAACGATGTGTGACGTAGATCAGATGTATCTGACTCTGACGAATCCAAGCTCCACCCCCAGCGGTCGAGTTCAGGAGGAAGCAGAAGTGATGTCATCCGTGCAAACCGTGCCCACCCCGGGTGCCATGTTTTTCCCGGAGGTGCATGAGGGGCTGTGTAAAACTTGGAACGCTCCACTCACGGACCGTTCCAGTGAAACCAGCTCCGGCTCCCTTACTTCCCTCGATGGCAGCCAAGGACTACGTGCGATCACCTGTGCACCTGTGCCATGGACGGCTACCACCTGGGGGGAATCGGCCACGCCTACCGCCCAAAGCGCGTAAGACTTCGGCATCACTGGTGTAGAAGGCTTGCGATTCTGCGGGCCAGGCTGCCTCCTCTCTCTACGCCATGGGTTACCGTCGCTTCGCTGAGATTTTTCCTTTTATACCGGATATCCGGGGGCGGAGCCCGGCATGCAAATTTTATTCGCCAAATTTCATTGGCCTTTTTTATAGTAGTCAGAGTTGATTGGTTCTCAAGGGCGAACCCCATCTGTCGTTCTCGACACAACTTCTCGTTCCCTCCATCAGGGAAATGAGGTTACATACGTAACCAAGACGTTTTCATCCTACCTTTATGGTAGAACTGAACATGTTCCAATGGGAGATGCTAAATCCCTGATGTGTGTCACCTGTGGTGTCCCACAAGGCGAATAATAAAACTGTCCGAAGACTTTCTCTCTCTCTCTGTCTCTTTCTGTCTGTCTGATTTTTTCCTTTCTCATTGAAACTTTTTTTTCGCTCTTCAATACTTTTTTTTTCGCTCTCAAATCTTTTTTAGTCACATTTAGTCAACCCCATTAATTAAGTTTAAGTCTTAAGTTATGAAATACATTTTGAGTTTATAAATATACTGTACAGTACATTATATTTAATCTACTATGGTTAAATCTAAATGGTTTAAATCATGTACTTGGTGTAATTAAACGTTCCCTGTCTTTGCTTGAGACAGTAATGAATGAGAAATAGCTTTCATTACATTTACATTTAGTCATTTAGCAGACGCTTTTATCCAAAGCGACGTACAGGTGGGGTAGCAATAGAAGCAATTGGGACAGCATAAGTACAAAAGCATAAGTGCCATCAAAAAAAGGGGAGGTCACATATAACCTAACACAGTATACAGAGCTAAGAGTAGAGAAGATATAGAAGTCAGAACTGGTCAGTCAGATGTTGACAGAAGAGATGTGTTTTCAGACGTTTTTTAAAGATGGCTACAGAATCTGCAGATTTTATAGCAGCGGGCAGATCATTCCACATAGGTGGAACCGATTCCAGAGAAGGTGTGTGAGAGAGATCTTTTACCTTTTTGGGATGGCACCACAAGACGTCGTTCGTTTACAGAGCGTAGGGATCTGGCGGGTACATATGTCTGCATTAGCGAGTGAAGATAAGGTGGTGCCGAACCAGTGGTGGTCTTGTAGACCAGGAGCAGAGTCTTGAATTTGATGCGAGCATGCTCTCTTCGGTTCTTAAAGATAACTCTTGCCGCGGCATTCTGGATCATCTATAGAGGTTTGGTTGTGCAAGCTGGAAGTCCACCCAGTAGCGCATTGCAGTAGTCCAGTCTGGACAGGACAAGAGCCTGACAAGAGCCTGTTAGGACTTGCGTAGCATGCTCTAATAGGAACGGTCTAATTTTCCTAACATTGTAGAGAATCTACAGGACCGGGCGGTGGTGGCAACTTGATCTGTGAAGTTAAGCTGATCATCGATCACCACTCTCAGGTTTTTTGCCTTTCTGGAAGATGTGATGGTTGATGAGCCCAGTTAAACGGAGAGGTTGTGATAAGTCTTTGGGTCGGCCGGGATTACAAGCAGTTCTGTTTTTGTAAGGTTCAGCTGCAGGTGATGGCCATTCATCCAGAGCAAGATATCGGCTAGGCAAGCTGAGATGCGTGCAGAAACAGTCGGATCGTCAGGCCAAAAAGACAGGTAGAGTTGTGTATCATCCGCATAGCAGTGATAGGAAAAGCCATGTTTCCGAATGACAGAGCCTAGGGATGTCATGTATACAGAGAATAGCAACGGACCAAGCACTGAGCCCTGAGGCACACCTGTGTCGAGATGTTGGGACTCAGACACCTCACCTCCCCAGGATACTCTAAATGACCTACCTGAGAGGTAAGACCTGAACCATTGTAGCACCATTCCGGAGACCCCCATAGCCTCGAGGGTAGACAGGAGGATGTGATGGTTAACGGTGTCAAAGGCGGCAGATAGATCCAGTAGGATGAGCACAGATGAGTTACAGGAAGCTCTGTCCAGTCTCAGGGCTTCAATGACAGAGAGCAGCGCAGTCTCAGTGGAATGACCGCTCTTGAAACCAGACTGTTTGCTATCCAGGAGGTTGTTATGGGTGAGAAAGGATGAGAGTTGGTTACATACAACACATTCTAGACATTTCGCAATGAATGGGGAGGAGGGATACCGGTCTGTAGTTTTCTAACAGTGCAGGATTAAGAGTAGGTTTCTTTAGTATTGGGGTATTACGGGCCTCTTTGAAGAGTGTAGGAAATGTACCAGTGGTGAGAGACGAGTTGATAATGTGGGTCAGAGAGGGAACAACCGATGGAGAGATGGCTTGGAGGAGATGAGTGGGGATGGGATCTAGGGGGCAGGTGGTCGGGTGGTAAGAAGAAATGACCTTGAAACGTCCTCTTCAGATAGAGAGAGAACGAGGGGAGCAAGCATGTGTCTGAGGATTGTGTGTGGTCAAGAGACGGTGGCGCAGAGAATTGATTGCTGATGGTGGTTGTTTTCTTTACAAAGAACGACGCAAAATCGTCAGCTGTTAAGTCCAATGGAGGTGAGGGGGTAGGCGGGCAAAGAAGAGCAGAAAATGTTTTAAAGTGAGTACGAGGGTCAGGAGAGTTGTTGATTTTAGCGTGGTAGTACTGGGTTTAATGCAGGGGAGACATCCGCGGAGAAGGAAGATAGAATAGACTGATAGAGAGAGAGGTCAGTAGGTTTGTTTGATTTGCGCCACTTTCTCTCAGCAGACCTGAGAGTGGTGCGATGCTCACGGAGAACATCAGATAACCAGGGAGCAGAGGGAGATGCACAAGATGGCATAGATGTAAGAGGGCATGAGATGTCTAAGCAGGAGGTTAGTGTGGAGCAAAGGGTGTGGGTGGCGGTGTTAGCATCAAGGAGAGAGAACTGTTAAGGGGGTGGGGGAGTGGCAGAGACTGCAGAGGACAAGCAGGAGAGAGAGAGTGATCTTAGGTTTCAGAAAGACATATTATATCAATTTTATTTTATTTTTTTAGCCATGCAAACATGTTAAATATTTGGTTTGAATATAAAGTTTGACTCACTTCATCACTTGTATAATCAGTAGAGGACAGCGCTGGCTTTTGTTTGGCTGACTTTGTTGGATTTCACGTTTTATTAGCGGATAAGTAATCTTAGGCATACAAAAACGTTTGAGCTTGCCTTGGTAATGTGTTTCGGGGTGACTCGCCTGCAGTCGCACTTCAAGTTTGCAGCGTGTTACTGGCGATCGCAAAGGAAAATAAGACGCTTTGTAAACCGCGTGGAGACACTGAATATATGTCTGTGCTTACCCTTCTCCAAGAGACTTCTCTCTACTGTTTATTTGAGATAAGCAGCACATGTGCGCCAACTGATGTCTGCCAAGTGGGCAAAAATATTTTCGTCTCGATTTTATTAGTTGACGAAAATGTCAGTATATTTTTATTACAATTTCCGATATCATGCATTCCTTTTTATTTAGTCATCGTCTCGTTTTCGTTGCCATATGCTAATGTTAGCTTGCCATCATTTTTTTCTCACTTGTGTTGCTCTTGGAGGAAAAAGTTTTGAAGAGCGAAAAAAACGTTTTGAAGAGTGGAAAAAAATTAGAAGAGCGAAAAATTATTTGTGTCCGAAATTTCTGCATGTTAAAAAATAAATACGACCACACGTAGTGTCAATCACATTTACACACTGCCTCCACTAGGTTCGATTTTCTGCGTTTTTAGCATCCGTAGAAAGCATTTTGAGTAGATTGTTTGTAACAATTCACCGTACAAACGAAAGCCAAATACGGAAAAACGCATACGAAAAGTTCGGACTTTATGTGCAAAGACCTTTATGCTCAGAAAGGGTCTGGATACGGTTTTTATTTTTTTCCCCACAATGAATTGAAAACTTGAAACTTCGTTCCACACTGACATTTGCAGGTGCAGAAAAACTAATCCAATTGTCTGGCGTTTCCACCAGACAAGATTATTGCAACGCACTCCTCATGAACGGGATTTTAATGCTCTTAAACTGTTCAATTGTTAAAGATGTGAAATTTTTCTCATCTCTAAAATTGTTTATGACTGTTGAGTCAAATGTAACATTTTCACATTTTATTTATTTTCCCTCGTTTTGAAATGCAACCCTACTTTAATTTAGCTTACATTCATGCATTTGGCAGATGCTTTTATCCAAAGTGACTTACATTGCATTATTCAATACATTTCTCTATAAGTATATGCAATTCCCTGGGATCAAATCCACGAGCCATGCTCAAACCACGGAGCTACAGGAAAGCAAGTAGTAATTTAGTTAATGATATACATGTCTACAGTCATACATACAGTATATGCTCAGTTCTATTTTACATGAGAGTAAATTTTGTCAAAAAGACAGTCAGGTTTTGAATACATGCAGATGTTTATACAACTATTACTACTAGGCTACTTAAATCTATATCACACTAACAAGTTATACATTATGATCCTTTGGACCTATATTTTCATGACATTTTCTCTAACTGGACCTCTTTAAATTTAAGTTGAAACCCCTTGTCTACTGCTTCAGCAGAGTTTAGTGAGTGTGAGTTGGATTGACACTTCTGGGCTGAGCAACGGTCAAACTTCAAAAGTAAATCAAATAAAAGTTGCGGAAAACTCTAAGGCAGGGCCGTTTCTAGCTGTTTGGGGGCCCTATGCGAGATACTATTTGGGGGCCCCTATTTTTTCAAACTCTGAGGTAAAGATTCCTAACTTTTTCATATATTCTGTGACGATTCAGCTGTCTGTTACATTTTAAGAGGAAAGCAGGCTACAGTACATTAATAAATGCAACAGACACAGTGTGTTCTTGAAAAATGTTTAATGTAAATTTGAGGTGGCATATCATAAAAAAGCTTTAACCCACCATTCTAAAACAGTAAATAATTAATAACCGAACTTACTTAAATAAATAAGTATACATTTTTATCTCCACATTATACTAGTAAATGAGTGATGAGCACCATATGATATGAAGGGTTATGTGTTTGCATATATCTTGCATTGCACTACAAAGTGGACAACTAGCAGTCCTAGGCAGTACATGACATTTTAAATGTACAGGTTTGTTCAAATTAGTAAACTACATTGTCACAATATATTTTCTAATAAATTTGGCAAGGGGAATTCAACAAAGACAGCAGATTTTTCCAGTTAGCACACCACAGTAAATAAAAATACAACAGGGCAAAGAATTGGATAATATTTCATACCACAGTGATCATTTAAAATTTATAGTGCTATATGAATAATCCACTGCTATACTTCTACTACTACTAATACTACAAAAAGTAACAATAATCAGTCTGATAATAATTGGTTCTATTTATAAAATAATAGCGCAGGTCTATGCTTGAGAAACATTTATTTGAGCCTTTTTGTAAAGCATGCTCTGGTTAAAGCTGACTTTATTTACATACAAACAAACAATCATAGCCTGTTAGCTGAGGTAGCTCACATTTATCTGAGGCTAGCTGAGCTAGCCAGCATGACAAAAGTAGCAAACTAACTTGTTCAAAAGTTGGCATTATGTGTATGTTTGGGGGCCCCCTGGTGGCTGCGGGGCCCTATGCAGCCGCATAGTCCGCATTTAGCAAGAAACTGCTCTGCTCTTAGGCCCTTGCTCATTTTTAATGTAAGTGCCAATTCATTCTTGTGACTAAATTATGTTTTTTTCAGCGCCTACGTACAGGTTGTTGTTAATGCGACTCACATGACTATAAAACATGGTGGTTTCAGTGTTCAAATGTATTCATTCTACTCCCACTCATACTATAAAGAATGTAATGTTTTAATGGTCAAAAGGTAGGTACTTATTCAAATTCAGTACGTATTGTCATGCTTTTTCGATAATTCGTATGCGATTTCGGACACAGCTATGGATTTTGTCACAGTCAACAGCTAGAGTGCCCTCACAGGTCCCCTACAGGGCACACTTCTCATAATCTGTACTATCTGTTTTCACTACATTTTCGACCATTGCCCGGGGCTCATTATCCATGATTACATTCACCTAAGCCTTGTTAACTGTTGTTTCTCTGCCTATTTAAACCCTAGTCAGTCTCAGTTTTTGCAAAGTCTTGTAGTTGTTCATACCACAACTCTGAGCATTTCTCATGTGGTTCCTGTTTTTTTTCTTGCTCTACATATATTTTATGTTTTGGATGGAATACGTCTCGGTTACGACTGCAACCTCTGTTCCCTAAAGGAGGGAACAAGACATTTTGTCATGACAGAATGGGGTTTGAATTTATTTAAGTGTCAGGCAGCGCAGCTCTGATGGGCACGCTCTTTGGTAAGGCGCGCCATCATGGTGACAGATTCTAGTTCCATACCGAGATAAGAGATGTCTGCACAGAGGAGAGCTTGCTTGTGTCCCAGTTTACCCGCAGGCCCAATCGGTCAAGGTGCCGAACCACAAGGTCCCTGTGCGTACACAACAGATCTCGCGAGTGCGTCCAGATAGTTGAGAATACGCACGCCCTGCTCCCTGAGGGGCGTGAGAGCAGCCTCCGCGACCTTGGTGAAAACACAGGGAAACAGGGACAGACCGTAGGGCAGGATTTTGTACTGGTACTCTCTGCCCTCGAAGGCAAGCTGAAGGAACTGTCTGTGACGTGGGACACTCGAGACATGAAAGTATGCTTCCTTCAGGTCGATAGGCACAAACTAATTCTGATGTCGTACAGATGTCAGGATGTGCTATGCGTCAACATTCTGAACGGGAGCCTGTCAAGGGTCTTGTTTAAAATGCGCAGATCCAGGATGGGGCGTTGCTCCCCACCTTCCTTGGGGGCGGTAGAACCACGACATCTCCGCTGGAGGGACGGGCTTGATCGCACCTTTCGCCAGAAGGGTGGTGACATCGCCCAAAGGACAGGAACATTCTTGCCTCAAACCGAGGTAAATAGAATGCCTGAAACCTGGAGGAGTCTGGCGAACTGGATCATCCTCATCAGCCCGGGCAAGGATGGTTGACATCTCCACGTCAGTCTCTTCCTGGGCCATACCGGCTGAAGCCGGCTGCTCCAGGCAGTCTTCAGCATCTGATGCCAGGAGGTCGTCGTCCGATGGTGCGACGTAAACCTTATCCTCATCACGCTCTTGTGTGGGTCCGCTATTGGCTGGTCGTCTGCCGCCCATTGGAGACGAGTTTGGCGAGTGTATCGAGGCATGGACCGCAACATTGGCTGCAGCGGGTTAAAGTCCATGGGAGTCCCCACCTCACCATCTCCTCTTGCCACTGCAGACGGCTTGGCAGCCGCCACGTAACAGGGATCAGACCATGTTGTGGCTGCGTCCAAAAAGAACACTGCCAATTGTGACCACAACAACTTGATGAAATGTAGTTTAGGTCTAACCAGAAGTGCAATTAGCAACTGCAGATATACAGTGTGAATAAATACAGAATACAATATTAGGAAAATAATTTACGATGGGCATGTACTATGAAAATATGACAATCGGTGTGTACTATGAACAATATATACAGAAGGCTATATGTGACCCTGGCCAACAAAACCAGTCGTAAGTCGCACGGGTATATTTCTGACAAAAGCCGAAAATACATTGTTAGGGTCAAAATGATCAATTTTTATTTTATGCCAAAAATCGTTAGTATATTAAGTAAAGATCATGTTCCATGAAGATATTTTGTAAATTTCCTACCGTAAATATATCATAACTTTATTTATGTGAGTCGATCCCTTAATATCGCGAACAAAAAAAGGTTAGAAACATGCCTACAAACTTAACTCGCTGCTGTCCGCTCTATGATAACTACCCATTCAAGTTTGGTATCTATGTAAAGTTAAGAGATTCCGCTTTCAAGTTAATCTACTCTCTTCTATGTCATTACAAGGGTAAGCCAATAGAGAGTGTTAAAACAAACCTGTTTCCTCTTAGCAACGGCCTGCTATAGCGTCTCACGTGCGCAGCGTACACAATCCGTCATGATCGCGCTTCAAAACATGGATTCTGATGGAAGCACGTTTGCTCAATCTAAACGCTAATGACAGCAATAATTTAACGAACCTAGTAAATGATTGTTTCGCAACTCATTGGGAAGATAATACAGAATGTCCAGAGACCGGCTTGACATAAGAGGATGCCCCGGAAGATGACGAATTCAATTAATGTTTAGATCGCTTCGACTCCGTGCCATGAAGGAATACAAAGTGTTCACTGCAGACTCAGAATTCGACCCACTTGAGTGGGAAAATTCTTCAAAGTTCAGGTCAGTCAGTCACATACGTTCTTAAATGCCTTCTTTACAAAGTAGTGGTTTTCATGAGTTGTTTGTCAAAGTTATGCCAATTTTGCTCTGACAAAATGTAAACAAAACATCATCTTAGCATGTTGGTCTGCCTCTGTTATTGATGATTCGATGCCAGCTCAAGTGTAAAATTCAGGTGTAAAATTTTATATGTTCCTGGAAAATTAATTTTATGAAATTTTGTGTGTATAAAGTTTAAGCTGTGGTTAATCAATGGTGTAAGTTTCATTTATTTCCCATCATTAGTAATATGCGTTGCTAAGGACTACTTCTGGAAAACTTTAAAGGCGATTTTCTCAATATTTAGATTTTTCCCACTCTCAGATTCCAGAATTTTAAATGGTTATATCTCGGCCAAATAGTGTCCTATCATAACAAACTATATATCAATAGAAAGTGTATTTAGTCAGCTTTCATGTGGTGTATAAATCTCAATTTTGAAAAATGTACCCATAAGACCCCATAAGGTTTTGTCATCCAGGGTCACATATACTGTGAACATTAGTGTACAGGAGGTTATGAACAGATAACAATATAGACTATACAATAGTGCAAGTGACTTGAGTGTGCATTAGTTACAGACATTAGATTTTAAAGTTACAGTGCAGTAGATGAGTTAATGCAGTTATTAAAGGTACGGTGCAGTACATGAGTTAATGCAGTTATTTAAGGTACGGTGCAATACATGAGTAGATGCAGATATACAGTTACAGTGAAGTAGATGAGTTAGTGCAGTTATTGAAGCTATAGTGCAATAGATGAGTAGATGCAGTTAGTTATGCGATAGATGCAGTGCAATAGATGAGTTAGAGTGCAGTAGGTGAGTTAGTGCAGTTATTGAAGTTACAGTGCAGTAGATGAGTAAATTCAGTTATTAAGGTTACAGTGCAGTAGATGAGTTAATGCAGTTATGAAAGTAGTCCATTAGTGCAAATGAGCATTCAGTGTAATATTCCTGGTGTGCAAGTGAGCAGTATAGAGTGCAAATGATGCTGTGTGTGTGTAAACAGTCCGGTAGAGCAGATACATGAAGTACTGGTGTGTACAGTTCAGTCAAGCATGGCAGCCCTGTAGTGCAATGTAAACATTGTAATAGCAGCATTAAGTTAAAGTTATGAGAGGTAGTGAAATCAGTGGGGAGCAGAGTTCAATAATGAAACAGCTCTGGGAAAAAAGCTGTTTCCTAGTCTGCTGGTTCTTGTCCGGAGGCACCTGAAGCGCCTACCGGAAGGCAGGAGAGTAAACAGTCTATGAGCGGGGTGAGAGGAGTCCTTGAGAATGCTGCGAGCTCGATGCAGACAGCGTTTCTTCTGGATGTCCTCAATGGAAGGGAGTGTAGTTCCTGTGATGCGCTGGGCTGTTTTCACCACCCGCTGCAGTGCCTTGCGCTCAGCAACAGAACAGTTCCCGTACCAGACTGTGACACAGTTGGTCAGGATGCTCTCTATCGTGCAGCGATAGAAGTTCACCAGGATAGTTGAAGACAGTTGGTTCTTCTTCAGTGTCCTCAGAAAGAAGAGACGCTGGTGAGCCTTCTTGACCAGGCATGAGGTGTTGGTGGTCCAGGACAGGTCCTCCGAAATGTGGGTCCCCAGGAACTTAAAACTGGAAACACGTTCAACAGCCGTCCCGTTAATGTGGATGGGGTCGTGTGTGCCTCCTTTCGCCTTCCTGAAGTCCACGATGATCTCCTTTGTCTTGGAGGTGTTAAGGAGCAGGTTGTTGTTTGAGCACCATGTGGCCAGGTGCCGTACCTCCTCCCTGTAAGCAGTCTCATCGTTGTTTCTGATGAGACCAATCACAGTTGTATCGTCTGCAAACTTGATGAGGGAGTTAGATCCATTCACAGGCCTGCAGTCGAGTGTGAAAAGGGAGTAGAGAAAGGGGCTCAGTACGCAGCCCCGTGGTACACCAGTGTTGAGGGTGGTTATGGTGGAGCAGATGTTGCCTAACCTAACAAACTGAGGCCTATTCGTCAGGAAATCCATAATCCAGTTGCAGGTTGAATTGTTAATGCCTAGGTTTCCAAGTTTGATGATTAGCTTGGAAGGGATTACGGTATTGAAAGCAGAGCTGAAGTCTACAAACAGCATGCGTGCATAAGTGTCCTTATTGTCCAGATGTGTGAGCACGGAGTGCATCTGTGCTCCTATTGCTATGGTAGGCAAATTGGTATGGGTCCAGTGTGGATGGTAAAGAGTCTTTTAGGTGTGACAGGACCAGCCGCTCGAAGCACTTCATAACAATGGGTGTGAGTGCTACAGGGCGGTAGTCGTTCAGGCATGTCGGGCTGGAATGTTTCGGAATGGGCACAATGGAGGTGGATTTGAAACATGCTGGAACCACTGCTTGGGCGAGGGACAGGTTGAAGATGTCCGTGAAGACCCCAGCGAGCTGCTCCGCACATGCCCTGAGTACGCGACCAGGGATGCCATCAGGGCCAGCAGCCTTACGCGCGTTTATCCGGCTTAGTGCAGTGAAAACATCTGTGGAATTTACTGTGATGATTGGGTGGTCGGTGGAAGGTGTGAGCCTGGTGGCGGGTTCCTTATTGTCTCTCTCAAAGCGTGCATAAAAGTCATTAAGCTCGTTCAGAAAGGCTGCATCTGTGGTTATGGGGATGGAGTGGTTGGGTTTATAGTCACTAATGGCCTGGATGCCCTGCCACATGCGTCGAGGGTCAGAATTGGTAAAATGCTCCTCTAGCTTCAACTTGTAGCAGTGCTTGGCCTTTTTGATGCCCCTCTTCAGATTTGCCCTGGAAGTACTATAGGCCTGTGCATCACCTGATCTGAAGGCGGTGTTGCGTGCTTTCAACAGGAGGCGCACTTCCTTGTTCATCCATGGCTTCTGATTAGGGTATATGGTGATCTGCTTTTGATTTGTGACACTATCAATGGTGGTATTGATGTAGTCCAATACAGAGGAGGTGTAGCTGTCTATATCCGTGTGAGAGCCACTGCTTGTATATGTGTAATGACAATAAAGTTGAATCTAAATCTAATCTAAAAAAAATCTAAATCTTGATCAACATATGCTCGCAGTACGGGCATGCCAAATCAACAACCGCTACGTCAGCGTGCTGGCGGCCCAAGCATGTGATGCAGGTATTGTGCCCGTCAGGTTCGAGGACGAGGTGGCCGCATCCAAGTTTACAGCGGCGAAACATGCCTTGTAGGAAATTTCAGCTCTTTAAGGAAAAGTTTTTTTTAATAGACACCTATGTTCGCTACTGAAACGCTCAGGGGAAGTCGCATACAAGAGGACGAATTTGCTGCTCCACGTCGTAGAAATCCAATAGAGAAATCAGAGAGATAATTGCTCAGCATTTAATGCCTTGCAGGTTCCGCAGAACAAAAGGTGAATGAATGGGCACGCCATTTTCATTTTATACCTGCATGAACAGGACGGAGACTGGCGTTCATTGCCCTTTTAAAAGTACAATCATAGATGATACAGTTGTGTTCAAAATTATTCAACCCCCACTGAAATTGATTGTTTTGGTCGGTTTGACATTGATTATGATCATTCAGTCATCCTGCTTACAATTAAATCAAAGAGGCACTTGTAGGTCAGACAAATATAACATAACATTTATAATGAAATAACCACAAATGTCTTTTCTGAGCTCACATCATTATCAGTTTTATTCAACCCCCAAGTGACATTCAATCTTAGTACTTAGTACAACATCCTTTTACAGTTATAACAGCTTTTAAACGTGAAGCATAGCTTGACACAAGTGTCTTGCAGCGATCTACGGGTATCTTCGCCCCTTCATCATGGGCAAAAGCCTCCAGTTCAGTCACATTCTTAGGCTTGCGCACTGCAACTGCTTTCTTTAAGTCCCACCAGAGGTTCTCAATCGGATTTAAGTCTGGTGACTGCGATGGCCACTTCAAAATCTTCCAGCCTTTAATCTGCAACCATGCTCTAGTGGACTTGGAGGTATGCTTGGGATCATTGTCCTGTTGAAAGGTCCAATGTCTTCCAAGCCTCAGGTTTGTGACGGACTGCATCACATTGTCATCCAATATCTCCTGGTACTGAAGAGAATTCATGGTACCTTGCACACTCTGAAGCTTCCCAGTACCTGCAGAAGCAAAACAGCCCCAAAGCATGACTGACCCCCCGCCATGCTTCACAGTAGGCAAGGTGTTCTTTTCTTCATAGGCCTTGTTCTTCCTCCTCCAAACATAGCGTTGATCCATGGGCCCAAACAGTTCTAATTTTGTTTCATCAGTCCACAGAACACTATCCCAAAACTTCTGTGGTTTGTCCACATGACTTTTGGCATACTGCAGTCGACTCTTCTTATTCTTTGGGGACAGCAAGGGGGTGTGCCTGGGAGTTCTGGCATGGAGGCCTTCATTACGCAGGGTGCGCCGTATTGTCTGAGCAGAAACTTCAGTACCCACATCTGACAAATCTTTTCTCAATTCCTCAGCAGTCACACGGGGACTTTTCTCCACTCTACGCTTCAGGTAGCGCACAGCAGTCGAAGTCAGCATCTTCTTTCTGCCACGACCAGGTAGCGTTTCAACAGTGCCCTTTGCCTTGAATTTGCGAATGATGCTTCCTATGGTGTCTCTTGGTATGTTTAACATCTTTGCAATCTTCTTATAGCCATTGCCCTTCCTGTGAAGAGTAATCACCTGTTCTCTTGTCTTCCTGGACCATTCTCTTGACCTCACCATGTTTGTAACCACACCAGTAAATGTCTAGAAGGAGCTGAGTATCCCAGTCATTTTAAAGCTGCCTAATTGGTGCTTATTAGGCTTTATTGCTGCTCCCTGATATCCACAGGTGTTTTCAATACCTGATTGAAAACACTTCATTGAACTTCTGTTCTTCAGAGTGGTAGTCTTTAAGGGGTTGAATAATTATGTCAATGAAGAATTCAAAAAAGAAACATTTACTACTGTATTACAAAACTAATTGATGTCATTTTAGTTGCATATGGTTCTTTAAGAAGTCCTTGTAGGATTTCATTCTGAATACAATTACAAATGTACACTAAATTCCCTAAAACCATTTACAGCATTGGGGGTTGAAAAATTTTGAACACAACTGTAGGTTTTCAAGTTCAAACCATATTCTGCCTCAACACAATGTCTAGAGATGGACAGAAATGGAACCTGTGCTTGTCCTCTGCCTATTTTAAATTTATGATTCTGGATTACCCTTCAAAAAGTAACTGCATTTGGATTATAATCCTTTTCTCTCCATGCAGTTTTGTAACAGAAGGCTTCGCGTAATATATGGATGCAGCAGCTCCACCAGGGCTCCCGCTCCCTTGAGAATCATACCCAGGACTTTTGGGACCTTGTTCATTATACCCACTATCCAGATAAATCACTTATTGTGTTTTATCACAATCCAGATGGGATCTGTGAATCAAGATGATGGGCATTGTAATGACCACCAACCTCTTTAGATTAGATTTCCACTTGCATTACCATTAAAACTGTATTTTAATCTAACTACACCACTCCAAAAAAAAAAAAACATGTAATTTGTTTAATTCATACTTTAACTGTCAGAGCCCTTTTGAGCCTACACATGAAAACGCGTGTTGGAACTAAAATGGCGTTCACTCATGAATTATTTGGAATACAGACTTACGGTTGGTCTCGTTTGAAAAAAGAAAAGTAGCTGATGAAAAAATCACACACACACAAAAAAATTAAAGGTATGTTGTAAAAAATAAAGTTTAAAAAATTATGTTTTTCTTTGAATTAAAAAATACATTAAAAAAATATTGGTCGCAAAAGGATAAGAAAAAATATAAACACACTTTATACAAAAGAATGAATTTATCTCCCTACATAAATTATTTTAAAAGACACCAAGAAATCTGTATTCTAGAGTCTTAGACCTTTCCAATAATATATACTTTGTCATGATTCAATTAGAAATTACATTATTACAATATTGATGTAAACTTAAGTGTCCCGTATTCGGAACAGGTGACAGTTAACAGGCTACTATATACATTTATATTTAATAATATATAATAATAACACGAAAGTCAAGGGTGAAGAGCCCAACTCAAAGAATCACTGATCACCATGATGGTGCCATGTTAGCTGGGAACATTCTTAAATCATGCAATTTTATACGTTTTCAGAACGTTTTCAAAAATATTAAAAACCTTTTTGGAACAATTATAGTTGAAAACCTATTCTAGTACGCCTCAAAGGCACAATCAAGACTTTTGTAGAAAGCATAATTTGACACCCTTTAACCTCACACTAAGATCACACTTGTATACCTGTATATCGAAATAATAAAACAAAGCTAAAATGTTTATTATTAATAATAGAGCACCAAAAAAGAACAAAAGACACATTTTTGTTACAGCAATGTAATATGCAAATAAATATACAGAATCTGTTAAGTAATCTTTGGCTTCAAAACATAACATAAACTTAGCCTAAGTGATAAAATGGTTTAGAGTGCTTCTAATGTACAGAAAGTAAAATTAATCAAAAATGTGATTTCACAGAGATCATTGACTTTTGTAAATGTAGTTTTGAGGAAGATGAGAACACACAACTCAATAATCAGAACTATTAGCAGTCATTAAGTGTACCCACCCCGAACTGTTAATGGTAGGAAATGAATGTGGCTGTATTACTCAGTTTGGTCACTTAATAGAACATGTTCAATGGCCTTTAGCAGAAATTACGTTGCATTTTACTGGCAGTTTTTCTGAAGCAATATGGATCAACATTATTTTATACCTACTTTTATAAACCTTACCATCTACAGTAAACAAGAAATACATAGCCTGCCAGACAGAAACAGAGATCAAATACTGACACGTTACAGGAAAACATAAGCTAACTTATGAACACAAGACTGATCTTTGGTTGTATGGTAAGAGTAAAATTGATCATTTATTCTATATTTTGGTAACTGGAATATTACATTTACATTTTGTCCTTTAGCAGACGCTTTTATCCAAAGCGATTTACAGATGAGAGAAACAATGAAAGCAATTGGAACACAAAAGGACAACAAAAACAATAAGTGCAATAAAAGAAAACTGGTCTCATATTGTCACCAATCCTTCAGATCGGAGGTTTGCAGGTGACGACGTACACACAAATGGGTAATAATAAAGGTTTTAATCTTTCTTGAACACAACTAGAGCAGTAAACATCAAGAACTTCAAGAACATCAAAAGAGGAAGAAGGGGAACTAAATAGTGTCCAGATAATGAGTGAAATAGGAAAAAAGTGTGGGTGAAATCAACGATTTCAGGTGTGCGTGCAGGGAATAGTGAGAATTGGAGTCCGATGGGGAACATGCAGTCGAAGAGTGTTGTACATACAGCCCACCACAGTATACGTTATACTTTTTTTTAGAAAGTAAGTAGAAAAAAGATAGAAGTCAGAACTGAATATACAGAATATATTGTATTTATGAAGTGAGTTTCATTTTGAAAGGGAAGAGACAGTTGCCGTGCCTAAATATATAAAGGGGCCACATGTGTTTTGAAAAATAAAATACAGACCTAATGATCTGAATGTGTCAGCTGAAATCAAGACTCATTAGACCTGGCAATATTTTATTCAATCTCAAAGTTCAAGTTCAAAGTTTATTCGTCACATACACAACCATACATAGCACGACATGCAGTAAAAGGCTTTTTCTACTGTCCGAACAAGAATAAGAAAAGAGATTGGAAAGGAAGGAAGGTTCAACTAAGCTATATATAAATAGCTTTGGGGAATGGGGAAGTGTTCATGTAATGTGCAGGTGCTGTGCAATATATGTGTATAAATATGTAGTATACAATTGTGTACAATGTGGAATGTATGCATATATGTGTGCAAAACAGTCCTGATGTCGTATGAGTGTGTGTTATGCAGGAGATTTCTGGTTGAGGGCCTGGATAGCCTGAGGGAAGAAGCTCCTCCTCATTCTCTCTGTATTTGCCTTCAAGGGGCGGAAACGCTTTCCTGACCGCAACAGAGAGAAAAGTAAATTTTTGTGATGGTTGAGGTCTTTCACTATCCTCCTGGCCTTGGTCAAGTACCATCTAGTGTAGGTGGTGTGCAGGTCAGGAAGCTCAGTGTGGATGGAATCCTCCGCTGATCGCATCACCCCCTGGAGAGCTTGTATGGCCTGCTGGGTGCTGTTCCCGAACCAGGCTGTGATGCTTCCTATCAGGATGCTCTCAACGGTGCAGATGTAAAACGTCCTTAGCATCTGAGATGGCAGTTTAAAGTCCTTTAGGCATCTGTGGTGGAAAAGATGCTGCCTAGCCTTCTTAACTGTGAGGTGGATGTGACATGACCATGACAGGTTCTGTGAGATGAGTGCCCTCTCCACTGGGGTCCGGTTGACCGTGATTGGTTGGTAGTTCCTCCTCTCCTGCTTTGTACTGAGGTCCACTATCATATCCTTTGTCTTGCTAACGTTCAGGTGGAGATTGTTTTCCTGGCACCATGTCTCCAGGTTTTTGTTCTCCTCAAGGTAGGCCATCTCATCGTTGTTGGAGATCAGGAAGTTTGACGATGGTGGGAAGAGTAAGAGGCTACACAGTCATATGTGTACAGTGAGTACAGCAGGGGGCGCAGAACACAACCTTGGGGGGCTTCAGTGCTGAGGGTGAGGGTAGCCTAAGTTTCCTGTTCTTTGATGACTGGAGTGGCACCCGGTGTGTTCTTCTGCTGCTGTAGCCCATCTGCTTCAAGGTTTGACATGTTGTGAGATGGTATTCTGCATAACTTGGTTATAATAAGTGATTATTTGACTTGCTCTTGCCTTTCTATCAATTGAAACCAGTCTGCCCATTCTCCTCTGACATCAACAAGGGATTAAACCCTAGAGATGGTAGTCTGTGAAAATTAGCAGGTTTTTTTAATACTCAAGACAAGCAATATGGCAGAACGCGCAATTACGTCTATTATGCTTTGCCCAACCAAAACCATACAATAATTGCAATAAAAATCCCCTTAATGCCTTATTCATAAATACAAATTAAATGGAAAAGACGTACTGTAGATAGAACAACATATGCTGACCATTTGCTGTATGAAATGTTGGCCATTGATGATTAATCACGTGCATGCATATTACTCACAGACATAAACATGGCATATGTAATATAGGCATATTCATGCATTAAGAGTACTTGTATATGTCAGACCGGTATGTAAAGATCAGCAACCAGGTGTTATAACGTTATGAGTAACAATTTCTGCGTAACCTCATTGTACAAATGAGAACTTTTGTTGCACTAGGACATACGAGAAAGACACTGCTATAACTTTCTTTCGTTGTAATGAATAAGCTTTACAGAAATTATGTTGATCACAAGTCTTCTGAACCGATGGGTGCGATGCATTTACCACTAACATTACGACATAACACCAGTTTTTGGACCATGTCTCAGGTTAAGCCGTGTAAGAACGGGCGCCACGGACCGGTGAATGTTGGTTTGTCGATCCGAAAAAAGTCAATTCTCGTCAGCACGTCTCCTCCCGGCCTCCTTTTATGTTCCTTAAATGGCAGACAGCATGTCTCTGGCGGAAGGTGGAACTATACGATCATAAGGCTGAGTCTGTGAGCGGTCATGGGCAGGCTTAAACAATGTGTCATCAGATTGTTCGGGGATCGCCAACAGCCTGATTTGTGTCACTGTCGTGGTTTAAAGGGATAACAAAAAGATGAATAGATAAAGAAGAGAAATTTTTTATTGATTGACAAGATTACACATTAATATCAAACGCCCTATACTCTCACCCTACGGTTCAGGCCAGAGCAGCCATAAAACTCCACAGGACCTCCAAATGTGGCATAAAATAAACTGTCCAGGCATCAACACTGGGTAAAATAAAAGACAAATCTTAAAAAAAATTCCATTCATATAATCGACACAAAACTATCACATATAAACTCAGTACTTCTTAGAGACATATGCATTTTCAATCACAGCTTGTGAAGAGTAAATAAATACAAGTCACATTGAAAAAAATAACTAGTATATTATGATTAAGCATTAGTAACATTTGAATAAGTACTAGTAACTAATCAATAAGATCTTGTATCTAATATTTAGGTACTATTATCTAATAAGTACTACACTGTAAAAACAAACAAGTTAATTCAACTTGAAATAATTTGTAAACTGGCCGCCTCAAAATATTGAGTTCAGTATGCTGAAAACTTTAGTTGTTGACACATATTAAGAGTTCTTTGAATTAAGAATCAATAGTTGGGGTTAAAATGGTTAAGTCTTATTAACTTCATATTTTGTTTGACCAACAATTGATTAATTGGACCAGCAAGAAAAGAAAGTGGAAAAGCGCAAACCTAAACTGGAGTAAAAGGAACATAACATTAGTAAGACCAACAAATGTTTAGTTGTTTAAATTAAGTATCTTGTTGCATACACTTATGAATACTAGTTGTGCAAACTAGATAAAATAAAAAGAGTTCATTCAACAAGCTGTTTAAGGCAGCCAGGTTACTTTTTCCAAAATTAGTTAATCTTACTTGGAATGTTAAGTTCATTCAACAGGTTGAACAGTACTGTATAAAAATGACTCATGGACATGGAATAAAAAGCAGAATGTTATTTTATTTTATTTCATTTCAATTTCCTTTATAAGGCATATTTTAACATTGAAATTTCATATGTGCATGTTATTATGGAAAAATTAAGTCACAAACGTATGTCAAACTACTGCTTACGTAAATAAAAAAAATTACTGCCTTTAAGTGCTGCTAAATGTGAACACATACTTCAATCTTTTCTCTAACATAAATGAGACCAATTTTAGTTTCCTTTTACAAGGCATAGTTTAGCATTGACATTTCATATTAGCATGCTACTTTTTCTAACTAGTGCATACATAAAGAAAGAAATATAAGAGCTTACTGCCTTTAATTGCTGCTTAATTTGAACAAATACATTAAACAAAAAGAAGTATCACATATGTTAGAAAAAAGTTTAGTGTTCTGTAGCTTTCATAGTACAAAAGTGTTGTTTAGTTGTAGCTTATACAGATGTGTAACATTTGTAAATTAACACTGACCAACCAACTCTACCAAGGAAACAGGAAACCACTCCCATTAACTTGGCCAAACACATTACCTTTACAAAGACAAAGCTTAACATTTGACATTTCATATTAGTGTCATGCGCGTAAATCCCGGGGGGGACAGAAGAGACACGTCCCCCTCCATCCGAGGGATGTCCCCCCCAAATCAATTAAACTCGCATTCACTATTGTCATAAACATATTTATGTTTATCTAAACTAATTGTGTGATTAGAAGAAAATACAAACGCAAAAATGCGTTTTAAGTTTAGAAACTGTTGAGTTCCCCCTCCCCTGCCTCTCACAGTGGTTTGGCCCACTGCCTCCTCTCCCCGTTCATCTCACCTCCACATTGCTCAACACATGAAAGTCAGGTGTGGCTCTCAGTTCATCAGTGGTTGATGAACTCCAGTAAGAAGGATATTTTATTCACTTTAAATGAAGTGATTCTCTTTAATGTAGTTGATGCTGATTCATTAATAAATTATTTGTTGCAAAAAATGCTGATTACTGATGTATTTTTACATGAATCTGCTATGTTAGCAATTAAAAAGTTGCTGTAATCGTTAGCTTGTTACAGAGGACGTCCTGCCATTCAGGTCCCGTGTCACACACAGCCACGAACATACCGGTTACAGTTTTGTATCGTTGGCACTATATTTAGCCTTCAACAAAAGGTGCAGAGCTTTCATTCAGTTGGAGAAGGTTGTTTTCTCAGCATCTATTGTGTGCAGTATGTGTGGGGCGGATAAGCTAAACATTCAGTTTACTGAAATTCAGGCGATTCATAGTACAACACAGAATTTAAGCATCTGCACAATCTAAATAAAAAGAAGTGGTCTCAGTTTCCCATCGCAGAGTTTTACTGTGAGCAGCAGGTAAAAACGGCACATTAAATTAACTGAATGGCAGCCAACATGCGAAAAAAAGAGTTTAAATAAAAGTGTTTCCAAAGAAACATTGCTATCCACTGTTTTGATAAGTAAACATGAACACATTTCGTCTGTATAAGCACATGGTAACCCTCTTAATAAGCACGTGGTTACCCAGACAGAGGCTGTACCCTATGTGAAAGAAGGTCAGTGGTTAGAAAGCACTTAATGTATGAGGGAGAGTATTCATCAAAATAATTTTAATAGTTTAGTGAACTTTCCCTATAAGACTTTTCCTATGCCACATAAAAACCAACAAGCAAACCTCACAGACACGTATGAAACTGCAGGGTCTCTCCTTTAGGTAGAATGGGAGTCCAAGCAAAGCAGCTGCTCGTCTCGTCTGGTTTGAAGTTTCAAAACACAATAATAAAAATTAAATAAAAATGGCCCTTTTTCAAATCACAACAAATAACCTATTTTGGATGCAAACGTGCAAAAACTATGAAGAGAAGTTTGCATCCCTGATAATAGCTTTTGACCAGATAATAATTGACAATGATTGACTAATTCTACAAGTGACAAAGGTATTGTGATCAAATATAAAATCATCCTTACTTCCACATCAAGGGGCTCAAGAAGACTGCGCAGGTCAGAACTGCTACTAGTTCGCAATCTGTACATCTGTAACAGTCTTGGGGCATAGTCCATCAAAGAATGACTGGTGGAGATCAGTAGAAACTATGCGCATAAACTCCAAAGAGAAAATTAAAAAAAGTCAGTACATAAACATAACTGTACATAAATAAAGTATGGCTTTGGCTCTTTTAGACCATTAAGATAAATAATTTCTCATCTGGGCAAAACTAAACTAGTAATTCAATTTCAAAAATATTGACAAGCACT
Organism: Triplophysa bombifrons; assembly: GCA_029783895.1. Taxonomy (NCBI): domain Eukaryota; kingdom Metazoa; phylum Chordata; class Actinopteri; order Cypriniformes; family Nemacheilidae; genus Triplophysa; species Triplophysa bombifrons. The sequence continues at coordinate 19,848,545 of CM056464.1, forward strand.
AAACCACTGACATTGAAACAAAACTTACATTCAATACATTCAAATGTTAGATGCTGAAAAGAACACAAACAGTCACTATAGATGCAAGGTTAGGGGCAAGATCTACTGAAGTGTCTGTGTTTTGCCTTATTATGCTGTGATGGTTGGCAGAAGAATATGGGCAGAACATGCAGGTCCACTTCATACGATTCACAAGATGCTCTGTTGTACTATATCCCAAATCTGAAGAAAAAGAAAGTCAAAGTTAGACTAGTATATCTTTACTTTTTGAGTTTGTGCATATTACAGCTGAAGGGCTTTCAGTAATGTATTATTGTATCAATATGCAATAATGGTATGTACAATTTAAAACAAAATATAAGATTGGTTACATTTACTCAACTATATTGTCTGCAACACAGTATTGTCCTTTTGCTCAATTTCACCCTTTTCAAAATGTTTAAATAAATCTTTCAATACGCTCAGAGAGATACCAACTGTCGTGGTGAAGAAGGAGCTGAGCCGCAAGACGAAGCTCTCGATTTACCGGTCAATCTACGTTCCTACTCTCACCTATGGTCATGAGCTGTGGGTCATGACCGAAAGGACTAGATCCCGGATACAGGCGGCCGAAATGAGCTTTCTCCGCAGGGTGGCTGGGCGATCCCTTAGAGATAGGGTGAGAAGCTCGGTCACTCGGGAGGAGCTCAGAGTAGATCCGCTGCTCCTCCACATCGAGAGGGGACGGCTGAGGTGGCTTGGGCATCTTTTCCGGATGCCCCTGGACGTCTTCCCGGGAAGGTGTTGCGGGCATGTCCCACCGGGAGAAGACCCTGGAGGGACTATATCTCCCGGCTGGCCTGGGAACGCCTCGGTGTCCCCCCGGAAGAGCTGGAGGAAGTGTCTAGGGAGAGGGAAGTCTGGGCTTCCCTGTTTAGACTGCTGTCCCCGCGACCTGGCCCAGGATTAGCGGAAGAAAATGGATGGATGGATGGAGATACCAACTTTTACATTCTGCCAGGAGTAGGCAAACAACCTTGCATCACATAAAGTACAAGCGTTTTGTTATAAACGTGCTTTTAACTGCTTCCGCAGAGCCTGCACATCATATTCCAATTGGCCTGCGCAACACAGAATGAACTCACACCCTGTTTGGTGACAGCAAAAGTGCAGAGTCTCTCTGCTCACTCTTTCACAACACATGACTACTGCCCCAAACGGAAGTCCTTGCGTGATAACGTCATCAAATTACGATCGGCCAAGTTAGTGTGTTTTGTGATTTATCGGCCTATTCCGATCTGTGGCCAATCGATCGGAGCATCCGTAGTTTATATTCTCTTACAGTGCAGACGCAATTACATCCCCGAGCATCACGCGTGTAGCACGTTAAACTGTGTGAAGAGTTTTACCTGTTCAAACGAGTCTGTTCTGATCACATGTGCATGTGCGTTTATACTAGCGAACACGTTGTGAACAGTATAATGCTAATTCAATGAGACAACTGCACATCTTAAAACGTTACAACGATGTACAGCACGTTTTTAAATTTCAATAAAATGAATGTACTTTGATGAAAAAGAATTCACATGAAGTGCCGTGAAACACAGCTACTAATAGCTCTATTCTGCGACTCTTCCGCGCATCACTGGTGCTGATAAAGAAACAGCGCCTCCATTGTGGCCTAATGCCGCAACTACAGTTACAAATGACAGTCTGTTGAACGACCCAACATAATTTTCGCAAGAGTGTGAGGCGGCACGTAATTTGACGGAGTCGGCTTCTTATTTTTTATGTAGAAAAAAACATAATGACATATTCCAATACCAGGATACCGCGTCCGTAAAAAAGCAGTTGGCACACACAAACAAGCAAAACTATGAAGGCACTTCACGCAGCTTTGCACATTAACTTACTTGTCAAGGACAATCATATTTGTCGAACCCTTGAACATGTTCATCGGTCTGTATACCTTAACAGGGACTTTCACAAATACTATCTGGATATAAATTTTACCTCAAGAACTCAAATAAAAGTCAGCAATGTTGCATGGTCACCTGTGTTTTGTGAGGAAGGCTCAGCGGGGTTTCCTGGCGCGTTAATGCAGGGGCCGCTGACTGAGAAGTTTTATGTCCTCATAAAACCACAAACAAATGGTCGAAAATGAAATACAAAGTTTAGTTCTCTTCACTGTAACTAAAATCGAATATATTAAATACATAATGAACTTAAGTTATGTGCATATGACATGACAGTAAAAATATACCGTGAGGAGAAGTATATTAATTCACCGTTTTTATATTAAACTTATTAATTGTTTTTCACATTTGTGACAAAATGTGTTTCCTTATTTTAGTAAATAGTTGCCATGTTTTGTTAGATTCAATTTAAATAAAAATGAGACAAATCACATGTGGGCACAACTGAATAAAAAGTAGGGAAAGAATTCACTTAGAAAAATAATAGCTTATTTGTAAAACTAGGAACATATATGTGCAGGGTTCTGTATATAACTTAACAGGGACTTTCACAAAATACAAATTTGCACTCACCACAAAAAGAAGCTTTTTGTCAGTTATAGGGCAAGGTCACCTGTGATCCGTCTGTATTTCGATAGGGTTTCCTGACGCAATTATGCAGGGGTGAACGGTAAGTGATCCATGCCACTCAGACAACTGAGAAATCTTTGTTGAATGAACTCGTCTGATTAAACAGATTAGTTGAACACAGGTCAACTTAATATCTTAAGTACACTCAATATTTTAGTTGAATATACAAAATAAGTTGAGTCAACTAAATCGTCAATTCCTCTTTTACAGTGTAGTGTCTAATGGAATAGTTACTAACTAAACAAAAGCACTGGAAGCCTAAAAATAAAAGCTAGTAAAGCTAAAGGATTATATGATGAGATCGTTTGCCATAGACAGAATGGGCTTGACAAACTGTTTAGTTAAATCAACCTACATATTACACGATAAAAGTATAGCGCATCTGTTTATAATTATATATAAACAAATTGATTTTTACTGATGCAAACATATTAGAAACGATGCATCGCAATGCAAATGGAAACTTTATCTAATGCACAACATTTTAAAATGGATTCTTCGAATCGTTAACTTTTAAGCCATATGCACCGATGTGATGAATCATACCATCCCTAGTAGATTATACTCTGCATCTAATGTTACCTATTGATGAAACGATCTGTCGTCTTTAGTGAGCGTGCAGACACAGACTGTGAGGAGTGAGTGTTAAATGGAAAACGCAGATTGGAATTTGCAGACCTCTACCGATGTTATAAGAGAACATTTTTAGCAGGGATGTGAATCCTCTCCATACTACTCCATTATGGCTGCCTTTGGCTAACTAGAAGAATCACAAACATTTACTCTATAAGTGGTAGGTACTGTATGTTCACTATGAAAAATATATATATATTTTTTTTTTTAATGAGAAATGTGGAATCACTGAACTGTAAACCTTTTTACTGCCATTCTGTGAATAATGTGTAATCATGTAATCCATAAAAAGGAACTGTAGTCAGATTACGAGTATTTTCAAATGTAGTTTAATCCAATTACAAGTACTGGATGTTTGGAATCTGATTACGTAATCCAAATAACATGTTATCTGTTACTATCCAGCTCTGTGACACATTTCCTCTCCTATTACTATATTAAAGCATTCTAAATGTTTATGACTCCCTAGCATGACATTTACATTACATGTTGAAAAACTGTTACAAAGTTTTATATCATATCCCTTTAATGTCTATTTACATGTAACAGAAAATGATAATTACAACAAACAGGGGTATGGGACACAAGGTCGGATCAAAATGCAGCTTTATTAAAATGTTTAATCCAAAGTCGTTATCCAGCAAACAGGTAAAGGGATCGAGACAGGCAGTAAACAATCATAAAATTAAATTCAGGCATGGGTATACATGGAACAAGGAAACCGTAGGTAATGCTGTGGGACAAACACACAATACTGAGCAATGTGTAATGGAGTGAGTGTGGCATAAAAAGTGACTGGGTGACAGGCAACAGGTGAAGGTGTAATCAGAGGGGATCTTGGGAAATGAAGTCCATGTTGAAACAGTCAGTGTGGTGTGCGGCGACCTCTTGTGGCAGGGAACAGATACGTGACAATAATGCTGTTGTAAATCCTTTTTTAAAAGTTAAAGGCCCCGTTCTTTTTGCTTATTTGAGGCTTTGATTATGTTTTTTTGATGTTTAACAATGAATGTTTCTAATAACAAAAACACTTTATTTTTCACATATTTCAAGTCTATTGGTCACTATTGTTACTCTTCTAACAAAACGACTGGATTTCTTCCGGTCATTTTAAAGTCCTTCCTTCCGAAACGCTCTGGTTTGTAAAGCTGACCCGGTCTGTCACGATTGGTTCCCCGCTTAGAGTGAAGATATTCCACCAATACCATATCAGCGAGCTTCTGTTTCTCAGGCTGTTGTGATTGGTCGGTCCCCCTCTCAGTGCACGTGTATTTATAAACTTTGGCTTTTAGCAATTAACAGTAAAATGGCATCAACTTCACTTTATCAGTTAAAAACATGCGGGTCGATCGAAGTGTAACGAATTTCTGCTTGTGCATGCGAAAAGTCAATCTTTGTTAGAGATCGCAAATTTTTCTTACTATGGTGAAGGAAATGACACCGGAACAAATGGCGTCAGATTGGTTTTATTAATTAACACTAATAACAGAAGCTCGAGTTGGATAACAAAAGAAGCAGATTCACAAGGAGACTGCAGGAAGGACTTCGAAGCATGGTTCATAGAAGTATTTAAGAGGTAAGCGCACACACACAATATCAGTGTGTTGTTACACAGAACAGCTTTCACAGCCGATGTTAAAGTCACGGAAGCTGTTATTTGACCTTTGGTTATCTTAGAATGTGTGTAGCTGAATTCTTACTGCCAGCTATAGGACTGTGATGAAAGTGAAACTAGTTAAGTGTGTAGCTCAGTCAAATGTTTACGATCTCTGATAACCGAACACCACTCCAGTATCTCTTCCTCTTCTCTAGGAAGGCTTCGCCCCTTTTTTGGCACATTACTTTGGGCAGAGGTTTTTTAAAGCACTCAGAATAGTGATTTCATGTACCCGGGCATTTCTTGGCAGCCCTGCAGAAAGCTGAGTGCTAAATTCCTCTGCTCATTCCCCACCCTGCGCCAAATCAACCCTGTCACCTACTGTCTTCTATTACCCCCACATTACCGCATCTCACCATCCTTTCATGTATCCCTGTTAAAGCCTCAAACTGATACTATTCCATTTTCCTCCACAGATGCTGGTGTAGAGGAGGTGCCCCCTTCTCCTATGAACGAGGTCCTGTAGATCTACCGGGTAGAGAACATGCTGAGCTCCAGACAGCCGGATAGAGTACCTGGTAGACTGGGATGGGTATGGACCGGAAGAGAGATCATGGATCTTCCGTTCTGACATATTGGATCCGCTGTTCGTGAGAGACTTCCATGCTGCACACCTGGAATGTCCGGCCCATCATCCCCGCAGCCATCTTAGTTCTGTGATGTCCCCTGGACCGGACCGTGAAGGGGGGTACTGTCGCGGTTTCCACGCAGCCTCGGACCACAACCTTTGCATCAGACGTCACCGCAAAGTTCCCAAGTTCACAGTCACCAGAGTTTGAATGGACTCCATTTCCCAAAACCCCGATTACCAGCCATTTACACTGATTGCACCCACACATGTTCCCCATAACCCGGACTCTACTGATACCCACCATTGTGCCATTTGTGTTTGTCAGGTTTTGCATTTATTTACATGGATGCCATAAACTCTGAAATACTCACCTGTTACCCATTGTGGAGAAGTCTGTTTCTCCTGTGAAGTAAAGTCTGTTATGCGACCACTCACCACTGTGACCGGTGAGTCAGTGTTGTAACAGTTATCAAATATCTTAAGTAAACATTAAGAAAATTAAAGAATGCAGTCATGTAAATAGAAATTAAGTCAAACTGATTTGCTTATTTCACTTGTTAAAATGACAGATTCTTTTAAAAAGTCAATACATAATCCAAAAGGCCCACAAAGTAAATTGTGCAGAACCTTGTTTGAATTCCATTTGAATTTTCTCCCAAATTCCATTTTTCTATTTTTATTTGTTCTGGATCTTTTCTAGAATAGGCAATGGTATTTACTGTTATGTTGTACTTATACTATAGCAGTACTATAATATAGTACAGTATACTAAAATTGACTTTAGTTTGCTATAGTAACTAATACAGTGTCTGCTACAAGGGCTGTGAAATTGAAACACAATCGCGATGTAAAACGTTATGATTTGCAAATATATGAAATAAGGAGCGAGTCTGCTCCAGAGCATAACCACCATCTCTGTGACCGTCTTGAATTAGTGCACCGCTACATTGTTATTATACTATCCCATCATTATTTCACATTTATCTCACCAACCCCAAATACTTAAAACAAATCAATCAATCTTTGTAATATTTTAATATTCAAAAAGTAATCCAATTCTTTTTTTATTCTTTATTCTGACCTAACTATCTATTGCAGTGGCTCAAACTTTTAAGCCAGCGACCCCTAATGTAAGGTAGACAATAACCCGCGACCCACACTACCAAAGCATACACTAACACAATTATCCCATGAAAGTCCCATCTCTTTTATTTCGGTGACCAGTTTGGTGAAAATGTCACTGCCTGTACGAGTGCCGAGCAAAAGAACACATCCTCATGTAGTTTTTTATCAAAAGTGTATCTGATGAACACCAGCAACTGAGTAGAATTAGACACATCAGCAGATTCATCGACCTGTAGCGAATATTTTTTTCCATATAAATCCTTTCAATAAATTGACTTTTAATGTCATTTGGGATATCATGTACACAGCGAGCGATTGTGTCATTCGAAAATGGAACAGTCATAAGATCATTTGCTATTTTCTCACCATTCATGACCCGACACATGGCCACAGCCAGTGGCGGTTTTAGGCCCGGGCGGCACTTTTATACGACACGTGGGGGGCGGCACACCCACTTGAAAAAGAAAAATAATCTGCGCCGCTAAGAAGTTTTCTGTTATCTATAATAAAACTGTCTGTGTGGGGAATTGGCAAATTTCCGCCCTACTTGCTGAGAAGTGCAGAAGCTGTGTGAAAAGTGGAAAGGGGAGGGGCCGCGCCCGCAGTGGACAGGTCACCTCTCCCGAATGGAGCGGACAAGGAGGGGGAACCACTTAGTGGGCTAAAGTCAGTCACACCTTGACTTTCTTCCAAATAACGCACATTTCATTCATGATATTAAAACACAGGCCTATACTTTGCATTTGTTGTTTATTTTCCTGAATTGTGTGTGTGAAATGTCTAATAAAAAAAGGTAATCCAAACGATTATGTGAAGGTGAAGTGGTTTAGTCTTGACTTCTGGTCGTGAGTGACAGTGTTGGGGGGGATGTGAAATCTGTTGATTGTCGAGTGCCAGATAAACACAGCGATAGCGATGGAGAGAAAAAGGTTAAAGCCGTCAGGTGTCCAATTAAGGAAAAATAAAAGTAGAAGAGGAGAAAAGAGCAAAAGATAAAGGTATGGAACTACGCTCTCTCTGTATGATTACGGTAACGTTATCCATGTCATCAATGAAGGGCTAATGTTAATTGGTGGTAACGTTAACTCTTACGTTTGTTAGCCTTCTTGCTATGATGCTTGCTTTGCTTATACAACAATAATTCGGTCTTAACTCAACAAACACGAGATCTAATTTCACCATAAAATTGTGCTTTGCAACAAAACTGTTTCAAGTAAAGTTATTATTTATTTCCATCATTGGGGTTAATGTTGGGCCCTGTAATTAGCCAACGGAATTGACATATGTGCAGGACGTTTCAAAGACGAACATTTGCTATAACTCTGTTGCGTGACAAAGAATATAATTCGAGGCAGTAACCAAGGAGCTAATTGTTCCTCCCTTAGATTAGATTATTATAGCGTCAAATGAGTCATGATAGACATTTGTCATGTAAGGGCATGTTTATTTAAATGTGCAATTCATAAGAGTTATACTGTAGCCTATGATCTTTTGATGTCAATTACAATTGCAATTCAATTGCAATTTCAGGGGCACTTCTAAAATATTTTGTAGCATCCTCTGCCACTGGTCAGCCATCAAAAACCATCAGACTCCTTGAATTTATCACTTTTATGCATGATAAGGATCTATCGGAGATCTACCCCATCTTTTGGACTGCTCTCAGGATTGCACTTACTCTGCCAGTCACTGTGGCTCAAGCAGAGAGGAGCTTTTCAAAACTAAAGTTGATCAAGTCATACCCGAGCTCAATCACTCATAGGGGGCAGATTTCGTATGATGACATTATTGATGATTTTGCATCAAAGAAGGTCAGAAAGTTCAGGTTTTAGTTTGTGTTTTCTGTTAGTGCAATAGTGTAATAATTAGATTTGCTTTTGTGTGATTTGTGTGATGAAGGATTGCACTATTCAGAATATTTATTCTATATTTTAGTTGTATATTATTCTTAATATTTTATTTTATTGTTGTTCTCTGCTCATGTTACATCATGATTGTAAAAATGTTGCCACTTTTATGTATATAGAGTATATTTAAGTTCTGATAACTTGTACTGTTTTGTGCAGAATTGTGTTTTTAAAATATTCTCTTGAAGGCTTTATCAGGCTTTCATCGATTGTGTGTAAATCTACAAGTAATTGATGTGCTTTAGAACAAGTAAATGTAAGCAGATTGACATTCATTGCTAGATGGTATTTGAGCTGATCCTACAAGCAATCTGTCTTTTTCCAAAGGAATCAGAGTTCAAGGCATTGAAAATGATTTAACTGCTTGTGGCCACTAGGGGGCCCCCAAGCCTGTGGGGCCCTACAAATTTGCATGCTTTGCATAGTGGTTAACACCGCTACTGCTTGTACCTGTTTTAGTTTCTGTTAATATGACAGTTTACAGCAACAAGAGTGCTGGTGCTATAATCCTTGACTGACAGGGCAGGTAATTGGGTGGTTGCATAGTAACGTAAAAATAAAACCACAATGCGCTGCTCTTTTCAAAAAGACAACAAAAAAGCCAGCGCAGTGTGCAGATGAGGGACCCCAAATACTATGAAGCTTTTGTGAGGGCCCCCTCCGTTATATATACAGTATATATACATACAAACAATATATATATTTATATTCCTATTATTGATCTAAAACCATTTTTATATATAAAAACGTTTTTACATAAATAATAGATCAGTTATTGCTTTGATATTAAGACAACATAATAAGCTATTAAAAGAGTAACGTTGGATGTATTAATCTGAAGAGAAACACTATAAATTCAAATGAATTTGAACTGTGGCAATTTATCTCATCTTTGCAAAAATAGCTGATTGAGATTAAGGGAGCTATAGAGAAAACCCCTACCATAAGGGGGGGGGGGATATGCTGGAAAGTATGCAAGTAGCAATAAAGATGAACATTTAGAAATAAATATGAACATGTCTAAATAAAAAAGTAAAAAAGTTTAGCTTTTGTCTAGATGTTCTGGGGACATCTTGGAACGTTTCAGATGTGATATGGTCCCAAGACCCCACTCTGAAAACCCCTGGTCTAGAAAGCAAGCACCAAAATCTTTACTTTTTAATAAAATACATTTTAATAATTACTAAATTAATTATTTACTGCATTTGCGGTCTCCTTGCATTTGTTGTGCCACTTGCTTTTAAGTGTAGATGATTAGCTCAAATTTTATTACAATTTAAAGTATAAAAATTTGCCCCACCACTTTCAGGGGAGTGATCCCAGCCCTGCTGGAAGTCAAAAATGCGTTTTTCCCCTACAATTTAAATGAACGGATGTTAAAAACGACTATGATGTGAAACAAAAACAACCATGTTTATTAAAATCTTAGAAAATGCAGTGTAGCATTTCATTACACTTCTGTCCCAGACAGTATCACCGTTGTTATCATTAATGTGTTTACATTAACATAGATTATTTGACACATATTCTAGAGCAATCTTATGTTTATTTTTAAGTAATGTAATGTTTTCACATTTTTATTTTCAGTATAATGATCCTGATATTTGTCAGTAGACAAAATAGATAGAAAGTATATGCCATTCCAATTTTTCTATCCTCTTTCTATTTTTTTATATCCTAAGATGTGATCGCGCCTGTTAAGAAATGAAGTATTATAGAGAAAAAACTACATTTAAATTACAAAGATCTTGACAACTAGATCAAGATCTGAGTCAAACAAAATAGTGTTCAAACAAAAACCAAAATAATGGCTGTGAGTTTGTTTATTCATCGCATTGCATTCTTACAAACTAAATTGGAAAATAAAAGCCCTACTGAACTTGCATTGGATATAATGTGCAGCTACCTAGTTTTTTTTTTTCAAATAAAACACAACAGATAAAGCATTTTGTGGATTAAGACCGTGTCAGCAAAAACATTCTTAACAAATGAACGCCCAAGTACAAAGCATACAGCACTTAACACTGGTGTACTGACTTTATACAAATCAACTCGGCTAAAAGAGACAATCTGTATGTATATTGAAGTTTCCCCATTGAAATCAATAATGTTTCAGACTTGACCTAATTGTTTTTATTCGACATCCTGTAGGACCTATAACTTTTCTTTTACTTTTTTTGGCTGTGAATTATAATCCTGACAGAGCAGTGAGACTGACCTGTTTATTGCAGAACTTGATTTTAGACTTTTTTAACACTTAAACAAGTCACATTATATCACTTGCATATCCAGTGATTTGATACAGATAGAGGTGAGAATAATTCACCACGCAACAGGTTTTACTTACTGTAAGACCAGATACGTATGTCAATTTCACAGTGTGGCAATACACATTTAAGACTTTGTGTTTGTAGCAGATACAGTATATGATAAGGCATCAATAAAAACATCAGTTTATTGTAAAACACTACACATAAAACATGAGATCAACAAATTATGGTAATGTATGTATGATGTAAATGGGTTGAAAGCAAGCACATCTGTCAACTGAAATACATTTTTCTCTTTAATGCAGGTAGAGGTGTGGCCTCATTTATAAAACGTGCGTAGGCACAAATTTGATTTAAGAGAGTTCAAACGCTAAAATCCATCGCCACATTCATATTTATAAAAATGGTGTTTGATGTGAGAAAATGCTTGGCGCAATTTCAGGGTCTGAGCAGACATACACACTTTTGCTTTTACAAGTGCTGCATGTTTTGGGAAATATATCCATTCCTGCTTCGTGTAAAGGATTTATACATTGAAATGTGCAAGATTATTTTTGATTTATAGATTTCACATTTGAAAGAGAAGCGTACACACATTTTCAGTGCGTTCAGTACATTCATTTCGAATCACACGTATACTTTGAGAAATGATTGTTAAATCAAATTTAGGTCGGTATCTACACACCATTTTATATATGAGGCCTCTAGAGAATACATCAATTTATATAAGTTTAAATGTTCTAACCTTACATTTAGCAGTTACTTTTATACAAAGCGACTTTGAAGGAGATTTTCTGCTTAATTTCGTTAAAAGATTAGACCACATTTATATTCAGGGACATTAGAATTACCAAAAAAACATGAAAAAGAAACTTGAAATAAGGAGAAGTACTTATGAATGCACTAAGTCAATTACAGGTGTCCTTTTAGGGTTATAGTACCATGTGCATCAGCATGGGGTCAAATCAATAAAGAAGTACATTATAATTGATCAGCTAGAACATTGCACAAGCAGTCCTTCATTTCACAAATACTGTAAACTTCCCAAGTCTCCAAAATCAAATTTAGATCTTTGCGAACTCAGAAAACTTCTAACATTTTTCTAAAGAGGAACTGTGCATTTATATTTCTAGCTGACCGACAACACCCCCCATTCAAGAGAGAGAGAACTTCCTTTTTCATTGCTCAAGTACTCTTATCATGTGATTCGAATCAACAACTGCTTGAATATACACAACACAACCTGACAATGGAAACATGAAATATGCCTAAACAACAAACACAATCAAAACAGACAACATAGTGTTTATGTACCAACACTGTTACCGATGTAACAACTAAAGGATCAAATAAATAAAGAAACTCAACACCTTGACAGAAGAAACTTTTTTTAACAGAACAAACTACAACGACTGTACCTTGTTAGAGATGACTGGCAATGTGCTGATCTGCCGTTGTGTATTTTTTACATATCAGATAACAGGGTGAGTCATATAATTTTTATAATTATTATATAAACAAAAAAAGAAGAAATCTTATTTAGTAGAATTATGCATTGCATCATTATTTTCACGACTGTTTAACATATTTTCCCCAAATAGCCAATTCTGTACTGTAAACAATATCACATACTTATTAGCCTTTTACAGTGATAAAATGTACCAGGTCCTGACTTTTAAACATTATTTCTCATGACATAATGGGGATAGTTCAACCCCCATAATTTCTTTTCATTTATTTATCCTCAAAATGACAAAAGAAGATATTTAGCAAAATTCCAGTTTTGTGTCCATACAATGGAAGTCATTGAAGGGACAATGTTGTTGGGTCACCAACGTACCTTAAAATATCTTCTGTATGTTGCAGAAGAAACAAAAAGATATGGGTTTAGAATCACACCATTTTTTTTCATGGAAGCATCCCATTAATGGATGAAAAATTACCCTCAAATATGACCAAAAACATTCTACTTATAACCAAATATGTATCCATGTGAAGTGATGCATTTTGGAACAGGGGACAAATGATATGCCATAACACAACGCTCCACACAAAACAGCAGAATGTTATGAAGAAGACAAGTCTTGCGTAGCCTGACCTTTCGTACTGAAGAAAGAACAATTGCTGCTTTGAATGGCCAATGACGACCCAAGAGGGCATATGACTGACAGGTGGAAATGTACCAAAAGTAACAGACTCGTGTGCACTCACAAACGTGTCCAAAGTTAAGAATACAATAATGGGTTCATGCCATTACCCCTCACATACACACATACAAAAATTCAGTGTTTTGCCGATCATGATGCATTCTCTTTGTAACCACGACAGCATACTTCTCAGAGCCGACGGCTTTGTGTTGTTAAAGAACACGACATGCACGTCTCCCAGAAATCTTAACCTATCAGAGGACGACTTCGAATCTGCTGAAGTTTTTCAAGTTAAGAGTTACAGAACACAGTTAAGACGAGCCACATTACAAGCATTCAAGCTTTTGGCAGTAAAAAAATATGTTGTTTGTACCAGATGGAAGAGGATTAAGTGTTTATAACATAACTTTACTCTTACATACGCATTACATAGGACCATAAATCTTTTACACTTGTAGCCAAAGGACACGCCTGGCTACAGTTGTGCCTGTACCTACACTTTAAGCCATCAAACATGTAAAGCATGAGAGAGTTTCGGTCTTTGAATATAAAACAAAAAGGCTGAGGGCCAATTCAAAGCACCTCAACAGCAGGAAGAGCGAGCCACTTTACGGTTTCCATGGAGATCGATGGTACTACTCAACAGGGTGTGGTCTATCAGGTCCTCACCAGCCAGAACTTCCCGAACCGCCGCCTCAAAAGCAGACCCCACGTTGGTGTCGTCTTTTGCGCTGGTCTCAAAATATGGACAGCAGCCGTTTTCCTCACACCACGCCCTGGCTTCATCCTCCCCGACTACACGGTCCTCCTTGTCCACTTTGTTCCCGAGCACCACAAAGGGAAACCGCTCAGGGTCTCGTACATCTGAATAATACATGAACTCCTTCTTCCAGCAGCCCAGGTTCTGGAAGCTCTGCAGGTCGTCCACGGCAAACGTTAGCAGACAGCAGTCCGCCCCACGGTAGAAGGGCGTGCGCAGGCTCTTGAAGCGCTCCTGGCCTGCCGTGTCCCAAATCTGGAGGGTGACCAGCTTGCCGTCTATTTCAAGGTCGCGGTTGAGGAACTCCACGCCAATGGTGTGGAAGGACTGCGAGTCGAAGCGGTCGGTGACATAGCGGTTCATGAGAGAGCTTTTCCCCACACCACCATCCCCCAGCAGAATGACCTTCAGCAACAGGCTCTTCCCACTCATAACGGCCTCCAATATCACACGTGTTCACTGCAACCTAGACAACACGGATACAAGATAAAACAGATACAAGCATGTACTGTCTAGAGGGAAAACACACACACAATAAAGGATTTCTTTCAGGTTCAATCAGGAAAAGTTAGCGTTATACCAAAGGATCTGTTAATGAATGCCAAGGTTTTAGCAAACAGTGTTAGTCAGTGGTTGCTTATCTGGTGTGGGTTTGCTGCTATAGTGTCTGAGCCTGACACTTTGACCAGGTAGACACCCTCTGAGAGAGCAAACAGATTGGTTAAACATACTACAGTTTCATGATTTTCTCTTTAACCTCAGCCTTTAGGAAAATGTTCTGTTCTTGTTAAGGGTGAATTAAAATAAACTGGGACACTTGGGCCCGGTTTTACAGACAAGGTTTAGGGCTAGTTCCAGACTAAAATGAATGTGTGACCTGTCTCAACTGAATATAACCTGCTCAGAAATATCTTAAAATATATCAGTGCCATTGTTTTGTCTCGAGATGCACACCGGTAATGTATTCTTCTAAGGCATTTTTAGAAAGCGACATAAATATCTTAATTCACCTAAGGCATAATTCTGGTTTAAGCTAAACTGTGTCTGTGAAACTGGGCATCGGTTTCACAGACAAGGCTTAGCTAAAGCAAAGACTATGCCTTAGTTAAATTAGGCTATTTAAGTCACTTTTTAAAAATGCTTTAGAAAAAAACATTACTGGTGTGCATGTTGAGACAAAACAATGGCACTGATATATTTAAGGATATGTTAGGGCAAGTTATTTTCGGTTTAGACCGCTCAAAGAATCATTTTAGTCTGGGACTAGTCTTAAGCCTTGTCTGTGAAACCGGCCCTAAAGGTCAAAGTCATGTAAATGTAAAAGATGTAAACAAGTTTTGATGTGAGGGAAAAAATCAGAACTGACTGTTACTCAATATACATTCCTAGTCCTACATACAGAGTTATATTAGGGAAGTAAAATAAAGAGCAAATGCCATTTTATATTGACTTGAGATGTTTGGCGACATTATGACAGCAAAAAATATTTGCCCATAATTATTGCTATAGCATTTTACTGATCTACAACACACTACCCAAAACTTTACAACATTAACACCTCTACCAAAATACCAGAACAGCATTTAATACAATAATGTAACCTCCTTCAAAAGCACCCGAAATAAAAATGCTAATATGTACAAAGTTATCTGGTATAATGATGTCTTATAATACACAATAACTTAAATACATCGAGCATTCAGACCACAAACGATCATTTTCTTTGAATGCAAAATAATAACGACACGAAACAGCTGATCGCTCCCTGCGCATGCGCACGTGTGCATGACAGCAGTGTTTTTAGCATAATTGTGCTCAAGCTAACGCATTCATTATCCTGTATGTTATGAATCAAACCTCACTTACACTATGATTAAAAGCATATCTGACGTTTATGCTTCTACTTGATGTCACGAAACAAGCATTTTCGTTATCTTCGTTAACTCCATCTAGCTTAATGCCTAGCGCAGGATTTTATGTTTTATTTAAAATAAAAAACTAGGACCGTTATTGAAAAATGAGCAGATTGTAACACTGATATCGGTAAAAACTGTAAAAAACACGTTAGAGTTCAACCATGTAAAAAAACAGTTTTACCTCATAATGTACCGCGAACAGTGAGCTGCTGGCTGCTGAGGGTTCACGCGCTGCCTGCGCGTCTGTGTGCAGGTGACAAGTGTATAACGCATCTGTTCACACAGACTAAAACACTAACGCTGTAAACAGTAAACACGGCGAAAAAACGTAAAAGACAGTTGTTTTCACGTAAATGTTTCTCCCTTTATTTTTATAAATGTATTTCTATTTATTTATTTTACATGTATATGCACATGTCTATCTGACTGTCTATAGTATTTGTAATGAAACTGACAAAACCCTATATAAACACCATACTATAATAAAACTACCCAGATACCAAAGATAATTGCAATTTTAATTGGTTAATCTTAACATTTATTCAACATTAAACATATACAGTAACTTGCTATCTGGTGAATTTGTCTACGGGTAAGTTATGCTATAGCATCATTTTGGGTTGTAGTAGTTCTTAATTTCATCCGTTTCATTTGTTATTCTATATCAGTTGTTTTTATATGTTATTTGAAGTTAAGATAAAGTGAATAAAATGATGAACCAGGTTTACAATTTTTGTGATGTAATGCTCATCCACAACACATGGTGGCAGTAGTGTCAAGCGTTTCCTGATAAATTCCGAAAAAGCACGTCACACACACACGGGGCTCTGGGGGTCTGCAGAGAACACACAACAACGTAACATGCGTTTCGTTTAAGGTAAGAAATGATAGGGTCAGGTCGCATTAAGTGGGAAATTAACTTCTGTATTGGGTGTGACTGCGCCTATAGACAGTAATTCTGGGGAATCGGGCGCTAAAGATGAGCGAAGTAGATGCTTAGGTTTGTTGATGTTGATATAATCCACAGAAATACTGTTTCGATAGTTTGCTCTCTTTGTTTTGATACTTTTTTAACAGAACGTTAAACCGTTTTGAGACTATAATTATAAAAAAATGCTGAAATGTATCTCTGTAGGTTTTGAGGGACAGTACTGTACAGTTAAATGTCCTAGAAGGAGCCCATGCTGTTCTATGGCTACAGTTTAAGGATTGACAGAAGAACCAATCAAATGTTCCTTTCTTTCTCTGATTGCTTCCAGGTCGACAATGATACTCTGCTTTTGGCTTGTTGCAGTGACCCCAGTGTCATGCTGGGGCCAGATGCTAGTGGACACCGGGGATGTTTTCCAGCCCCAGAGCGCTCTTACTGACATGGAGTTTGGCACTGTGAGCACCTACCGTGGCCCTGGAAACTATGACCATCGACCTAATAAAGAGTTGCCCATCCTTTTGTGGTGGAGCTCCAATCTGTTTCCCCACTTCCCAGGAGATACAGAGCGCGTGGACTGTGCCCGCTTCTCCTGTCTGGTCACACGCAATCGTAAAGTTCAACTGTACCGTCGCACGGTGTCCATTATCTTCTACGGCACGGACTTTAGGGCGTACGAGGCTCCGCTGCCACGTATGCCACACCAAACTTGGGCGTTATTTCATGAAGAGTCGCCCATGAATAACTATCTCCTCTCTCACAGCGTTGGCATCAGGCTGTTTAACTACACGGCCACGTTCAGGAGGGAGTCCGATTACCCACTAACCCTGCAGTGGCTGCCCTCGCTAGATTATCTCCTGACACCGTCTGCCGTGTCACTGCAGGAGAAGAACCGCTGGAGAACCGCTGGTCTGGCTCCTGTGCTCTACATGCAGTCCCACTGTGATGTGCCATCGGACAGGGACCGCTATGTTCAGGAGCTTATGAAATACATAGAGGTACCTGGTGTTCCAAATATGTAAGCGGAGTAAGACATCTGTATTATTCTCTTTGTTCTGATGAACACAGAGAAAGATTTTTGGAAGAATGCTTGTAACCAAGCAATTCTTTGCCACCATTGACCACCAAAGTAGAGAATTTGCTTTATAAATATCTTTGTTCTGTTGAACCCAAAAGAAGATATTTTGAAGAATGTTGGAAAGTTAGTAGTTGAGGGACATTTCTGTATCGTGAAATGCAGATGAAGTGATTTTGTACATATGAAATCCTATCACAAACACGTCCTTATTGTTGCTCCGATCGATCATACTGAGAAACAACAAGGAGCTTTTATCGTGTAGTACCAAAAGTTGTTCCCTGAGAGCACTTAAGCCTAGTCTCAGACTAAAATGCATGGAAGGTGTTGTCTTAACTTGAAAACATCATGTTCAGAACCACATTGCTGTTTTTTTATGTGATGTTTTGGGTTTTCTGGTTACAATTGTTGCGAATTATGAGGGCATGTCATATAGTTTTTTAAAAGCATAATAGCACCCATTTAACAACCTTGTACCGGTGCCCTAGCAACCATTTAGAACAATTTACCAAAATCAAACAGTATATGAACTGTGTATGTTTACCATACATGTATGATCTTGACAAATATAAACATGTAGTTATTGTGTCATCTCCAGATCGACTCATATGGGAAGTGCCTTAACAACCGACACTTACCAGAGGATCTGGAGGACACCAGCACAGCTACTGGTGAGGACAGACGCTTCATGAGCTTCGTCGCCCGCTATAAGTTCCACCTTGCCTTAGAGAACGGCCTGTGTCCAGACTACATGACCGAGAAGCTCTGGCGGCCCATGCACCAGGGTTGTGTGCCCATATACAGGGGCTCGTCTTCAGTGGCCGACTGGCTGCCAAACAATCATTCTGCCATCCTCATTGATAACTTCCCCTCTCCGCGAGATCTTGCAGAGCACATAAAGGCTCTAGATCAAGACGACACTGAATACTCGCGTTATCTGGAGTACAAATCGCCTGCAAAGATCACTAACTTGCACCTGTTGAATGTGTTGGAGACTAGAGAGTGGGGTGTTAATGACATGAGTAAACCCAACTACCTGAACAGCTTTGAGTGTTTTGTGTGTGATCGAGAGAACGAGCGTCTGGCCGCTGTAAAAGCGCACAAAAAGAATCCAGAACAGAACCCTCTCCCTCTACCAAAGATGGCTGACAGCTCACACATGGGATGTCCAGTGCCAAGTCCTGGATACGGATCTGTGGAAAGCATTGATGCCAATGATAGGTAAAACACAGCAATATTCAAAACTGTACATGTGCACAAATCGTCCTCCAAGTGAATAGTAAAAGCATGTATCACCCTTAAAATGCCACACGGCTTGGTTAGTCTTTAGCATGAGGAAGCCAGGTTACACACCCGTTTGTTTTACAAATTCTGATACAAATATAATGGTAAACCAAGATGTGTAGATTAAAAGTGTGTGTTTCTTCTCAGCTGGCACCTGATGTGGCCACAGGACTACTGGCAGAGTCTGGATCAAGCCGAGGGTTTGGAGTCACTTATCAGACATAACGTGTCAGACCCGTCATTACTATGGCAACACATGCGGAACATCGCTGTACGGGGAGCTAGAGGCCAATGAGTGTTACAGACACAAAGAATGATGCTTTACCATCCGCCCAAAGGAGCATGTTACAACCAAACCTCTCACAGCTGAGGAAAGGTCACTGTTGCCAAAATATTTTGATCTCAGCTCATTTTTAGCTGTGTGTGCATTTTAAGAACGCATGAGGTGCATCTTCCCTTGAAATCAGATTTCGATCATCACACATTTTAATATGAATTCAGACCGAAGGCAACATTTTACACGAGGCATGTTTTTCACAGAAAAATGATGAATATCACTACAAACATGATAAAGTGAATGATTTTTTTATTCACAACAGCCTTATATTACCAGATTTTTGTCCTAGAATGTTATGTTTTGGTGTTGCTGAGATTTTTGGTTTCACTTTAACCCATGAGAATTTCTAGTCCATTTTATATGAAATTTCATTTATAAAGATTTGTGTACATCAGTATTTTTTAATGTGCTGTATTTATTTTTATACTGCAATACAATAAAGGTGGATAAAACTGTTTATTTTTGAGACTGCTGTTATACAGAAAATCACATTTAGCAATAAAGAAAATGTAAAGAATATATTTGCATCACAACAGACCAGCCATTCAGAGTCACAGAAAACAGACATTTACCATTGTTTTTCTAGATTAAATACATCGTCTGATAACTAAATGTGATGTATGCATCCAAATAAAACAATCCTGTAATCCCTACAGCAAGATCTTTTATGGCTCTACTAGCACACATTTAAAGCATCCCGCATTAAAGCCTCGTTTAAAAGTATGTATGAACATGCTCGCATCGTTTCAAGTCTAATTCCTATTACAAGCAAGGAGAAGTACATAACAATAAAGTATATCCATTTGTCCTGGAATTAATTGTCAGACTTAAAGCACATTGGAATAACAGCTCTCACAGTGAACAGTCCCACGGTGCAGAAACATGTTGTAGAGTAGATCTCCCATCGGCTTACTGCAGATACCGCACTTAAGAGGGGGTAAAAGAAAGTCATTCAATATGAATCCTCTTTAAAGCATGTTGTCATATGTCATTTCGTGTGGTCAAGTAACATCACACAAACAAGCAAACAGCATATTGTCATACAAAAATGCTTTGTGTGGGCAGGGATCACTCTGTACCTTAAAGCAGGACGGGTGACATGATATGTTCAGGTGCTCAATGGTGATCGTGTCATTTCCCACCAGTTCTCCACAGAATGTGCAAGACTTTTCTTTATTGCTAAAGAGACAAAATGAGGCCATTGGTCAAAGCTCATGTGACAAGCTAAAAACCTACTTTCCTCGTTGTTTAAAAAGGAAATTACAGTGTTCTGCGTTAACGTTATATCATATTGCAGTAATGTAACACTAACATCCACAGGATTTGCACATTACTCTAATTATGCTATTTATCAATTCTGATATGTGTGTGGAAACTTGCGTAACACATTTAAATGCGTGCGCAACATTATACATGAGACCCCAGCTGTTTAGCCATGAAATCCAAAACTAAACAAAGTAATGCTTTGAGTCCCCAGGAACAAGATTGAGAGCCACTGATATTGACAGTGGTGGAAAAGAAATGTGTACATGCGAATCAAAACATTTAACTGAAGGACTTTAAGGTGATGTTTGCACGCTTAATAGATATGACATGACGACATGATGAATACACCTGTGGTTCAATGTGACTATATAAAGAGGTTACCTGGAGTAGTTACTGGGGCTGCTGTAATTGTAGCCGGAGGTTGATGAGGTCACATAATCAGAGCTGTTACGACAGGGAAGACAAACACGACTCATTTTAATTCTAATAGACATTGATTTGCTCCACAGATCCACTTCAAAGCATCTCTTCACTGCTGCTGGTATTTTAGATATTTAATATTCAAAAAATACAATGGAAACCAACATTCACTGGTTCTCAATTGGTTGGTCAGTAAAGTGCAACTAAACAATCAATTGCGTAACTCTGCGTTTACAACATTACAAACACTTTCCATTTCTGACATCAAACTCCAGCCGAAAAGCCACTTGCTACAAAGAAATGTCATTTTTAAGTTTTTCAGTTTTTGATTTTAGGGATATTGTTCACACACACACACACTGCCGTGTAACTGAAAAACCAGTTAAAATCATGAGAAAAAAAGCTTGCTCCTTACCTGTCATCAAGATGTGAATTGTTTACATATTCTTTAACGTAGACAAAGCCCCTAAAAACAAAGGAAAAACAGAGCAGGCATTATAAAAACAACACTTCCAGGTTACAACAAAAAAGATACACTGAATAATTTCTAACATACTTCTTAGATTCAGATTCTGGTAACTTCTCTTCGTCAGCGGTGTCCACGATTTTAGTGCTGGTTGAGCTACAAGACAAACAGTCACTTTGCATTAAACACACACACCACAGAAGGCTCACTTACTTGTCTTCACTTGAGTTTTAATGAGACACAAGTATACTTGGGAAAGGTGTCTTTTGGTTAATATTTGTCTTTACGAGTCACAGGTCTTTTATACAGATAACAATAGGTAACCCAAGACATAATGCATGGCTATACTTTTGATGTTGTCCTAGATAACTTTCCCTTATGGCTCAGATGCTTAATTCTGAATGCAGATGTGAAGCTGGAAACCAAGTTTAGTCCATGTACCTATGCTTGTATTACACAGGTTTTACAGATAGTTTGGCCAGCCTGGATGCTTCAACAAATATTAATCAATCAATTCATTGGTATTCATTTAAATTATATTTTCAATTTGTCCTTTTTAGGACATTTGTTTTGAGGCGCCAATTCGAAACACATTACACAAATTATATTAAATTATATGAACAAATCATTTAGCGTTATATTTATCAGTCCATATATGCAAAATTCATAACGGTTTGATGGATGTTGAGATTTCTGTGAAAAATTAAAAACAAGTAGCTTGATCTCACATTGACTACTATTGTTGTTGTTATTGACTAAATGAATCTGCTGTACTATGAGAAAAATCAGATTTTTAAGTTAATAAATAGAATAGTGGGGTTGGCATGAAGCAGTTGGCAGGTTAATATTAATGATCTGTCATGAAGTCCACAAAATAAACATCAGCACTTACCTCTCCATGTTCACAGTCCAATTCCTCCTGTAAATAAAGCAGATGTTGCTTTAAAAATGCTTCAAATGTTCAACTGTTCTGTGATGTGAAGACTAGTGTTTCCTCTATAGAGTTGTCTGAACGTGTATAATGTGTAGTGTGAGTTTAATCATAGAGCTCAGGTGGAGTTTAAGGGTTGGGTTCGACTCAAACTGATACCTCCTCCATGACATTAACCCATTATGCTATTGATCACGGGTGACGGAACTATTGTATGTCCACCCAATTTTTGACACCAATGATATTGGACCCACTCACTTTTATTTAGCGCTTCTTTAGCTACAGCCTTGACTTCAACACTGCTGCTTCCTAAATCCATCCCACCTGGCTTATTCAGAGTCCGTATAAATTAAGCTCCATTCCATTTTGACACAAGGTATCAAAGTATTGGGTCACACTTCAGTAAAGGGGGCGATTCTCACTATTAAGAAACTACGACTTTTCCCCCAATAAACTCTTCATTTCTTGCTTATTAAAAGTAAGGTAGTTGTTAGGTTTCGGTATTGTGTAGGATTAGGGATGTAGAGTATGGTCATGCAGAACTCCATGCTTAGAACAAATAGTTAATGGTGAGAATTGCCTCCTATAATGAAGTGTTACCAAGCATTGTTGTATATTATACATTAATAATGGATTGTAAATTATTATATTTATTAAAATTATTAAATGGATGCCAACTAATTGGGAAAATAAACACCTCCCTACTACCCCTAACCTTATCATACACTTCATTATTAAACACCTTAAATCAAATATTTCTTCATTTTGTTGAAAATAAAAACCCTGTTGGTATATGTGATGTGAAAATGTAAAGCGAAAGGCGGATTCAAACAATAAAGCTAGTTGTCACGCATCCTCCCCACTGAAGCTGCTGGTAAAGTGGTGTCATTTTTACACTCCGAGGGAGGACCACCCACATTTCTTGTGCATCCGAAGCCCATGATCTTAATGTTAAACACTTATGCTTTTAGAGTGGATCCTGCAATTCGTTTCTCAATGAAATACCTCTTAGTATTAAAAGGAATGACGTCCTCGGCCAGAGACACCAAAGCATCTTCGGACATGCTATCAATGAAAAAAAGATTCAAATGTTATCCAATGCATTATTTAACAAACAACATAATGAAATGAATAAAAACAATAGTGAGAATTCAACTCACTTGGGATCCACATTCATAGGACTCTCGTAATGTTTGATTGTATCTGTCGAGCTGAAGGTTAAAAAATCGTTATCTTTTCACAGATTATACCACAAATTTATTTTTCAAGAAGCAAACAGAGACAGATAAATTAATTAATGTTTTGCACAGTTACCTGCTGGTTGAGTCTGATATCGGATCAGAATACCACTCATGACTATGAAAAAGAGAGAAAGTGTGTGACAGTGGAGTTGGCTGGGGCTGATTGTTATACATTGAGAACCGTCAACTTTAAGATGAAATCATTACCTCTTTGTGCGATGACTTCCTACTGGAATTGGATCAAATGGATCATCACAGCTAAAAAACAAAACAGTTCACAATGAGCTCAGAAACACATACTGTTGTCAAGTTGAATTGTAATGTTACTCTGACACAGAGTGCAATTTTACACAAAAGGAATAGTATGGCATTCCTGCACTTTCATCCAAAGAGAATTGAATTTAACCTAAACATTTAGTTCGTATGTGTTCCCTGAGGATTTCTGTTGTTAACGCAAATGTTCTACTACTGTATTTGTAAGTTCACATTTTAAGTGCTTCTAAAGTACTTCTTTACGATGTTTAATGCGCTGGCTTTTTATGCTTAACATGGTCAACTTGTCAAAAACAAGATGGCTTATTATGTAGTATTTCCGTGCTTAATACATTCCCCCAAGGTTCGTCTAGATTTCTAACATGAAAAAACGTAAAGTAACAACTTTTCTTAGTTCCTTAATGGGCAATTATCTCGGAAAGCATGCCCATGGCAAGGCGAAAGAAAAAAACAAACCCGCCCACGCGCCAAGCGACGAGCGATAAGAAGACCCGCTTACAATCACGATTGGATGTGCTGTGGGCCTGCAGCTGCAGCACGTTACTCTTGCGATAGTGAGAGAAGTTGAGGTGTTTTTTGTTCACGGCATTTCAGTGATGGATGTTATATAAACGGTGGATATAACACTGGATTTGCAGATCATATGAAACTGATAGACGGCGCGGTCCCAGCGCTAAAAGATGCCGGACATGAACCGCAAGAGGTAAGTGAAACCAAGTCATGTATCTGTGTTTCGTTGGCAATCAGCGCGAACGTACAAAATGTAAACAACACGAATTGTGAATCAACAGTTATGCAGGGATAATGCAATGATGTATTGTGTGCTCGTGATTTAGTTCCTCCCCTGTACACCCCCAGGAGGTCGTCTGTTTTTGGAAATAATCGTACAGCTGTATCTATCTTTTATAAATATGATCAAACTAAATACTCTTTGAAGATATGAAGTATGCAATAATACTCTATAGCTACTCAAGATTAATATGAGATTGGCAGAAACTGCACATTCAACCGGACCTTTTTGCTCCTAAATGTGTTTTTTTCCACAATTTATCTGTCCACTTATCTGCCCGGCTGCTTGCTTTTGTTTAACCTCATAGCTTACAAGCAGTATTTATCCACTCTGTAGATGCACCAGTGTTATGTTAATATGCCAGAGGAGAACTGGTGCGTCCGGTTTCATCTCCACACTTATACACCAGCAGAGTTTTGGTCTCTTGCCACTGTTGCCTCTGGCTTACCTAGAGACTGCTGCAGAAATTGCTTCCTTACATTGTTTCTTACACTTATCTTTAGGCAAAACCCAAATCCTCACAATATGCATTAAATTTTAATTAATATACATCATATTTGCATTGTTTGAATTAGCAAACGAATTAGCGTTATTTTATATGATGCATATGTCCTGACATATACTCTCTGTCTTTCACATTGCTGTTGGATGACTACGTCACTCCTGAGGTTTGATTTGGTAAAATTCAACAGACACTGGACTGGAATGGCCACAATACATCTAGAAATGCTGATTAAATGAACATTTGGAATGGTGTCTTCATTTGTTCTGTGCTTGTATGTTTATGGTATCGTGACAACCGTAGTTGTGAATACTACAGTCATTATAATGCTTAACAGCTTCGCATGCAAACAGAGGGGTTGGAAAATTTCTAGCATCAGAAAAAGAAACAGCTAAGAGGCTTGAAGGATGCGAAAAACGATTGTAATGAGACGTGAACATTTAAAAAAAGAATGCAATTGTGCAGTACCTCTCAAAATGCGATGACTCTTTTACGGTTGTCCTGCTATAAGTGTAGTCAGTGTTGATTCTGAGAATAAGAGAAAATATAAAATGATTAGTTATTATACTTTAATGCTTCAGTTACGTGCATTTCTTTTGTTTATTTAGGCTTAAAATTTGCATTATTGTCAACATCATCTTGCTCTTATGCGCATGTATTCTAAGAAAAAAAGAGTAAATGTTAAAAACAAAAAATAATAAACCTGGTAGCACTAGTATTGCTGGGGAGTACATCATCAGTGAGCAGGTCCAGACTCTTCTGTGTCTGCTTTGTGTACGGCAGTGAACTGAAAGAGAAATCAAAACAGCATGTGTTACATAAAATAAATGACATCTGTTGAAACCAGGTTGAAGTCATACATTTTATTCTGGAAAACAATTTGGATATTTTGTTTTAGCGCACTTTTACAAAAGTGAATATTTCGGTACAATTCGATTGTTAAGTAGTGACGTAAGGAAGACCTTTTTCAGGTCCAAGCATCTATTCATTTCAAGCGGGGCGACAGATTAAACAGCTTTATGAGCGCTGTTAACTCATATTGCATATTTTAAATGAAACATGTATTAACTCAAAGTATACACTACATTCACCAGGCTCATCTGACATCAATATTTGAATCAATTATGAAAAATAATTTGCTGACTGGCCATGTGGGATTTCGGTTTGAAAATAAAGTTTAGGATCACGTTTTTTGGGTTGCTCGCCATGACCGTATATTAGCATTTTTTTAGCATTGATAGCAACCAATCAGAAACGATTATTCAGACAGACCGTGGTATAAACAATAATAATTCGACATTACATACTGTCAAAATAAATTAATTTGTCAAATTCCCATAATAGATGTTGACTGAACATATCAATTTACACATGTTTTTTTCCCTACAAGGGATAATACAATTCTTTTATATATTATCATTTGTGGGTGATTTTACAAATAATTTTCAGTATGAATTAAATTTGCATATACAGCCTCTCTCACCTGCCACCTGTAAGCAAGTCTTGGCTGAGCAGATCTAGTGAAGGTTTACTGCAGGATGAACAAAAACAGAAATTATAATCAGCTACAACAGCAAAAATAGAGCTTCAGGAGCCTCAAGTTCTTCATAGAACATTAGTGCGCTCTTGTGGACTGTTACAGAGCAGCTCCTCCATTGACTTGACATTATATATAATTATAAGAGAAATACACAGCAGATTAAGTTAAGGTGATGAGTTAATGACAGATGTAATGTGTGTCATACAGACCTCTCAGAGAGATCAAGAAGATCATCATTCTTCAAGCCATTTCTCTTTTCCAGGATCAGTTTAGGATCCGTTCTGGCACACAGAAAGAAATGCAGAAATGTTGATTAAATGATTCATTATGACAGTGTGAGCAAACAGAGGAACATTTTCTGTAAATGGCAAGGATGTAGTTATTTTGTGAGTTCAAGTGAGACAAAGTTGTTTATTACATGACAATACATGTAATACCTGGAAGTATAACACGTATTGTCATACAATAAACAACTTTGTTTATTACCTCAAAAATCTACTTTAACAGGCAAAAACTTTCAAAAACGTATAGGTTTTACTTAATAAAGAGAAGCCATTATCCCGGTTTTTATTCATCACTCCTAATTACACATTAAGGAAAATATATATTTTAAGAAAACATTACTAACGTATTTTTTTTTAAATGTGAACAACTACATGTAGCAGTGTGTGTGTGTGTGTGTGTGTGTGTGTGTGTGTGTGTGTGTGTGTGTGTGTGTGTGTGTGTGTGTGTGTGTGTGTGTGTGTGTGTGTGTGTGTGTGTGTGTGTGTGTGTGTGTGTGTGTGTGTGTGTGTGTGTGTGTGTGTGTGTGTGTGTGTGTGTGTGTGTGTGTGTGTGTGTGTGTGTGTGTGTGTGTGTGTGTGTGTGTGTGTGTGTGTGTGTGTGTGTGTGTGTGTGTGTGTGTGTGTGTGTGTGTGTGTGTGTGTGTGTGTGTGTGTGTGTGTGTGTGTGTGTGTGTGTGTGTGTGTGTGTGTGTGTGTGTGTGTGTGTGTGTGTGTGTGTGTGTGTGTGTGTGTGTGTGTGTGTGTGTGTGTGTGTGTGTGTGTGTGTGTGTGTGTGTGTGTGTGTGTGTGTGTGTGTGTGTGTGTGTGTGTGTGTGTGTGTGTGTGTGTG
This sequence comes from Triplophysa bombifrons, assembly GCA_029783895.1. Lineage (NCBI taxonomy): Eukaryota > Metazoa > Chordata > Actinopteri > Cypriniformes > Nemacheilidae > Triplophysa > Triplophysa bombifrons. The sequence continues at coordinate 19,876,282 of CM056464.1, forward strand.
TGTGTTTGCGTGAACCAAAATGTTATTGAGGATGAGAACGTCATGAACACTCTTTTATTAGAAACAAATATTCTCTCAATGTTTTTTTTGCTGTAATGTCAGAGCACGAAATCGAACATCCATTTATAGTTTTTCAGAATATCTTAATTTTACTAGCTGGACATAAGATTTTCAGCAGAAAGTGCCATAAAATTACAAACATTCTCTGTTCAAGGTAGAGAACACAATTACCTGTAACACTTAACAATAGACTGTTAGACGATTTATCAATTTATTTGTAAAAATATAAGCAGTCCAACGTTTGACTAAAAAAAGGGTTTGACTGCAAGATTTTTCATAATAATCATAATCCCCACCTATAAATTACAGCTCTACCATTCTCAGATGCTAATAGGCTATTGATCAAGAATAAGTGTATAAATGAATGTGTATCCACCAAAGGGTTTTTAGCCAGCTGAAGTAATGTCTGGTGTTCTTCTGAAAACTGTCAGCTGGTGGTGCTGGAGAGAGCTTTGGAGGCACTATGTTTTTTCAGGTTGTTATGATTTGGAATATCCACAGCAGTATACATGTTAAGCATTATTAATAAATGTATTGCGTGTTTGTCCCGCCCTTCTCCAATGTGATTGGACGGCTGTGTAAAAATGAACAGTGACAAGCTCTCCGTTCACCCAAAGCTAAAGGGTTGTTAGTTAGTTCATGTTAATGCAATTGCTAATGTTACCAAATACAACCTTATTGTAACGTGTTACCCGCTTATCTTTATTATGATACTTTTCTGCGTTACTGAATAATGTTTAATGTCTAAAATCATTACTTCTTATGATGTTTCATTGGTTTCATGAGAATGAACCGACTCACGATAATGAAGAGCAACAAAATCAAAACACTCTCTGCTGTATCCACATGAATGACATGCACTGATATAAATACAGTCTTTATGTGACAGGGCTAATATGAAGGAATCAGATCATCTTGTACCTGGCAGGCTCTGTATTGAAGGATATCAGGGTGTCTGAAAGAGCCGTCAGACTTTCAACACTGCAGGAAAACAAAAACACAATTAAGAAACATCAGGACAGACGATGCATGTCCATATTCACTCTATAAATCTCTCTCTCTCTCTCTCTCTCTCTCTCTCTCTCTCTCTCTCTCTCTCTCTCTCTCTCTCTCTCTCTCTCTCTCTCTCTCCCTCTCCCTCTCCCTCTCCCTCCCTCTCCCTCTCCCTCTCCCTCTCCCTCTCCCTCTCCCTCTCCCTCGTCAAGGTATTTAATAATCTGAATTTAAATAACAACATACCTTTTGTCTGGGGTGGGTTCAGATGCTACTTTCTTCTGAGATGTAGGGATATTTGCAGCTTTAGATGGATCTGTGGATCTGTATTCAGTTGATATTGTAGTTTGTGTTATAGATTTACTCTCAGCAACTTGTTTAATTTCTGCCGTAGATTTGGGTTGAGTTTCTGTTTTAGTCTGTATTGTAACTTTAGTCTCAGCTGCTGGTTTAGGTTCAGCTGTGGATTTAGATTCAATCACCGTTGTAGTTACTGTAGTTTGTGTTGTAGATTTAGTTTTGGGTTCATCTGCTGATTTTGTGGATTTAGATTCAAGAACTTGTTTAGTTTCAGATGTAGGTTTAGATTCAGTTGCTGTTGTAATTTGCGTTGTGGATTTCGTTTCAGACACTGATTTAAATTCGGCCGAGGGTTTTGTTGTTGCTGATTTAGTTTCAACCACTGGTTTAGTTTCAGTTGCAAGTGATGTAGGTTTAGGTACAGGTTTAATGGCGGGCACTGGCTTTACATCCTTCACTAATGCGGCAGGGGGTTCTTTTGGGGGTGTTTTAACACTGCAAATACAGCAAAAACAAAATAAAGATACTGTTTAACAAAAATTCAACCATGTAGTTGTAGGCCTATATTTGACAAATGGTGTGTCGTTTACCTGTGTTGAGAGGCAGACGGAGCAGGCTCTGTAGTGGGTAAATCCTCATCATCACTTATGACAACTCTACAAACCACATATGCACAAGAATTTAGGAATGGAGATGAGGGTCAAAAAAATGAAATAATTTAACTGGCTAAATGATTTGCTATTTAACTCAGAAATGTTTCAGGTACCTTTTGGCAACAAAAGAAGTGCTCGTCTGGGTAGAGCTGTTGGGTTGTTCAGATGAGCTGAAAAAGTTACGCATGAATATAAGGTAGGATAGGCCTACATCAATAGAACACTAGAAGAGATATAGATGCAGTCTATTGAAATAACCTTATTAGAAACATTATATCCCGTTGAAACATTATTATCCTGTTATTTGCACGTGGTCCTACCATTGTTACAATTCCACAGCACCATATGAATTACCATGACACCATCTCCAAAAACCATAGCCATGGTACCAATACAATTATGGTTTAGTATATATACTGTATGTTCTTAAAACAAACTGATACAACAAATAATGCTCCCTTTGTACTACAGTACAAAAAAGTACTTTTCAGTTCTTCCTGCTTTGAAAATTTTTAGAAGCTGTGAAACGCTTTCAGCAGTAACTTCACAATCACACTTACTCATATTTCTTTGCAGCCGACATTACATAGGAACGCTGGCTGGCCGCTGAACCTTTGAGAACACTGCTGGCTGCCGCTGTCCTGCACATGCGCACACACAAAGAGAAGGTCATTTTATGAAAAGGACCATTAACTCTTATAGCACCCTAGTTAAATCTGTGTGCAGTATCTCGAACCTCTTTTCCATCTCCTCTTCATTCAGAGCGGGCGCAGACTGCACGGGCGTCTCATTGTTGACTCGAATTGTGTGAGGAGCTCTGGGGGTAAACAGTCAAAGACAAAGAAAATCTAAAGATGTGCTAAAAGGACTCAAATGTGTTAACAAAAAGTGTTTTTGGTCTGGCTTACTTACATTTTCTTGTAACTACTAGAAGACTTTTTGGTGAAGCTATTTACCCCGCTTAGAAGTGAGAGAGAGATAACATATTATTCAAATTCATGTTGCAAATCTTATTTTTCTAGCAATACAACCGAATCAAAGATAAACCATATAGGGCTGGATTCCAGGGTTTGACTACAATAAAAATCAGAACTGCCTAAACTGAGAACAGTTTGCACTGTTATATCTTAAAATACAACAATGCTGTTCTTTTGTCTCAAGATGCACACCAGTAATGTTTGTTTGTAAGGCATGTTTGTAGCATTACTTAAATGTCCTGATTTTACTAAAGCCTAGTCCTGACCTAATCCCTGTCCAGAAAATTGTCACATATTCAGTGTTTATTTTCTAGTTTCTATAGTCAAAACGATCATTAAGGTCATTCAAATGGGATTTTGCTTACGCATATCCATTGGCTGATGAAGTTGATGTTGGCTTGGCGTCTGTTTTTGTGAAAACCCCTCTGCAAAAGTAAAGAATCTAGTGTCAGGTATAACTAAGAGAAAGGTGCTGTGTCCAAAATCTACTTGTTTGTCATTACTTGACAGACTCTGAGAATATACCTGATCAGGTATCCAGATGATGATTTTTCTCTGCGAAATGAAAAAATGAAACATTTTAATTATTTGTCATTTGTAAACTGTCAAAGTTTTAACAGTTTGACCCACAGAGCTATATGCAGTATTTATAAACCCTATTACGTCCCGTCTGCAGAATATCTATTACTTATGGCTTTAAGACACTTGACTTTCTGATGGCCATCTTTAGGAACTTTGCACAGCCTCTCCGTATAACAGAGCCTGTGAGGACACGCAGATGCGAGGCCACAATTTAAAGTATTGTTTTAAACAATGATGTCATCACCAAACTGTGCAAAGCTTATGCGCATGCTCCAAATCTTCTTCCCCGTTTTAGTTTATCTCTGTGGCAGAATAACATACTGATTTGCATGTATACTACATCGTTTTGAGTCGGTTTAGTGGTTTTGTGTGTATGCAGATATTTCTTGAGACGACTCCGTGAAATGTAAAGACACTGTAATATTCCCTGGTCCCCTCCCTGCTTATGGGGATGAGATTTATAGTAGATTGTCTTCATTAAAAATGCAATAAATGTCCAACATTTCATCATCTAAATCAACAACATGCATGCTAGGTCCTTTACCTACTAGTTTATTGAACAAGATGATCCCATTAAAATTATAGATTCTCTGCTTAGTATTATTATCACTCTCATTAGGATATGTGACATATGTCTCTAAAGCATATAAGGTGGCTTCTATTGGGGGCCCCTTGTCAAATACCTCAACTTTAACTTTGGGACTTAATTATAGACCTATATAGCTAATTATAGACCTATATATAATCTACCTTTCATTTCTAAAGTCCTTGAAAATGTTCTTTCGTCACAGCTATGTTTCTTTCTCTAAAGAAATGCCATCTGTTAAGAATTCCGGTCAGGATTTACAGCACATTACAGGACAGAGACTGCTCTGATCAGAGTAACAAATGTTTTGCTTTTGTCATCTGATCATGACTGCATCTAGTAACTTGTGCTATTAGATCTAAGTGCTGCTTTTGACACCATTGACGGCAGCATACTTTTACACAGACTTGAAAATTATGTTGGCGTTAGTGGAATAGTATTAAATGGTTTCGTTCAAACCTATCTAACAATTTTCAGTTTGTAGCAATAGACAATGAGGTGTCACGCAAATCACTAGTATAGAATGGCGTGCCACATGGCTCAGTCTTAGGGCCTCTGCTCTTCGCACTGTACATACAACCTAGGTGGTATAATTAGGAGGCTATCTAGGAGGTATAATTAAGAGAAACACACAATAATTAAGAGACACAGAGTACATTTTCACTGCTATGCTGATGATACTCAACTCTACATTTCCTCGAAGCCTCACAAAACACAGCAGTTCACCAGAAGAATGGAATGCATAGTTGATATAAAAAAACGGATGAGTAGCAAATGTTTACTGTCGAACTCGGACAAAACAGTAGTGTTACTTTTTGATCCAAAAACCGCCATACGTAACCACAAAGAACACTGCTTAGCTATTGACGGATGCTCAATAAGACTCTTGTCGTCTGATAGGAATCTGGCCATTTTATTCGATAATAATCGGTCATTTGACAACCATGTTGCCAACACCTGGAAAACTGCATTTTTTCATTTTAATGAATATCTAAATTATGTCATTTGCTGTCACTAACATATACAGAAAATTAATTCAAGCATTCATGACGTAAAGACTAGATTATTGTTAAGCACTGTTAGGCGGTTGCCCAGTAGGTTTATTACAAAAACTCCAACTAGTTCAAAACGCGGCAAAAAAGTATGAGCATATTAGCATAGTCCTGTCAACATTCCATTGGTTAGCTACTAAGCAACATATTCAATTTAAAATCTTACTGACTATCTATAAGGCCCAACACGGTTTAGATCCACAGTACCTGAGCGAACTCCTACTACTATACAGTCCCACACGTTCACTACGCTCTTTGGTCTCTGAACAGTTGATAATGTCTAGAGTTTCAAAATCAAGTGCAGGTTGTAGATCCTTTTCCTACCTAGCGCCCAAACTATGGAACAGTCATGTATGGGAGGCAGACACACTCTGTCAGTTTAAATCTAGATTAAAGACGCATCTCTTCAACCTTGCATACACAACCCTTCTATAATACAATTACAACTGTCTTTTCTCATTGTTCCGAGGTTTGTAACCAGTCCAGATGGTGGAGCTGAAAGAGGGTTCCCCTGGCTGGGCCTGGGTTCCCCAAGGCTTTTATTCTCCACTGAACTTTTGGTGTGTGTACCTGGTAAGCCCTACGATATGGGGAAAAAATATCCCCACAAAGATTGCAATATCCAAAATACTTGTCCTTGCTGGGACATTATTTGTCCCCATGAGGAAACAAGCTTATAACTCATACAGAATTAACTTTTTGAAAATCTAAAATAGCAAAAAGTTTTGAGTGATTGTTGGGTTTAGGGATAGGGTAACGGGTAGGGAATATGATATGCCGTTTGTACAGTATTAAAACCATTGCATCTATGGAATGTCCCTATAAAATGTGTGTGTTTATGCATGTGTTGGTGTGTGTGTCTCGGTGTGTGTGTGTGTGTCCTTGCATGTGTATGTGCATTTACGTGTGTTTTGGTGTGTGTTAGTGTGTGTGTCAGTGCGTGTATGTTATTTAATGTATTGCTTATAGTTAACATGTTTTCATGTACATTTCATTGTAATAATAGATTAGTGCTATAAAGATAAAAGTTGAGTTGAGTAAAAGTGGCTGCTAAAAAATAAATGTGCAAGTAATATAACTCAAGGAGGGTGTTAATACCTCTCAGTGTTGACTGTGGGCAGAGGATCTTTAGTTGTGGCTGTAGAAACAGAACTTGTTTCTTCCAACACGCCATCTGAGCGGTTTCCCCGCACCTCGGCAATCCTACCAGGAGAAGAAAATGATTCAAACCTGTGTTAGTGTGTAGCTAAACTTTGGACTCATCAATCTCTGTGACTCTCCTTTTACTTTCCACTGTCCCTTTCCGTCTCACTCAAACTGACTAATTTCTTGCCTACCATGGTTTCTCATCCTCCTCTTGCTCAAGATTCTCCTGCTGGCGTCTCTGTATCCAGCTGTTGTCTCCTTTCAGAGCAGTGCGGACCTTTGTGGTCTTTAAAACAGACTGTCTGTTTCCCTCTAAAAACAATAACATACCAGACAAAATTATACAAAGATAATATCAATATTGCAATTCTATATTGTGAGTGAAAGGGACACTATGAGAACTAAACAAAATGAAAACATAAAGATGAAAGTTGGGTGTTTTAAGCATGCATGACATGCAGCACAACAGGATTAAACAGTGTGGTGTGCTACATCTCTGGTTAAAGTGAGAGTGGAATGCAATAAATTATTATTGACTTGTGAAAAAAGTCAGTCAGATTGATTTATATAATATTCACTACAAAAAGACTGTGATTCAAAACTTACCCATGGATATTTTTTGTAGCACTCGCTTCGAAAAACTTCAAAAACCTGGATTAAGGAAATAAGAATATAAAGACATTTATATGAGAACATTTATATAAGATACAGAAGTAGAGTTCCTCAAGTGGAAATGGCAGGGATTCACTGTGGGGACTATGCTTAATAATATTAACTCTTAGAATAGGTTTTCTGGTAAGGCTCTATTTATTACCATTAGTTAACTACACAAGTTATCATGAGCTAGCGATGTCCAGTACTTCTGCAGCATTTATTCATCTTGTTTTATATCAATTTCAACATTTTTCAAATCAAAAGTTATAACTGTTCAGCATTCAACTCACACGAATAAGCAAGAAATAGTTGTGTGTCTATTAACTAACAATAACAAAGATTAAGCGCATCCCTTGTGTAAAATGTTAGCAAAAGTAATGAAAATATACCATTTAAGGCCCTCCACGGTTTATCTACACAGTACATGAGTGAACTTCTACTACTATACAGTCCCTCACGTTCACTACGCTCTTTGGGCTCTGGACAGTTGATAATACCTCGAGTTTCAAAATCAAGTGCAGGTGGTAGATCCTTTTCCTACCTAGCGCCCAAACTATGGAACAGTATTACGAATAGTGTACGGGAGAAGACACACTCTGTCAGTTTAAATCTAAATCTGGAGCACCTGCATATTTAAAAAAATCACAGGTAATTGAGACTATGTCAATTGTCATCGAACTGCCATAGGACTGTATACTTGCTGTAAGGTTTTGAAACTCTTTTGTTCCTAGTCAGTCCATGTTATTCTTCTAGATTTATTTAATCATCAGAGTTAACAGTGGCTGTGTTAATATTTGTCATTAACAATGCGATCTCTATGATCCGAACAAGCATATCAAATCTTCAGACAATCAGGACACAGCACGTTAAACTGGTCAACATCAAGTTGCTTCCACATCTGGATACTTGTCGGATCTCTCCAGTTTCCCGCCCACTATTTAAAATGTCTGCTATTTAAAAATAGCCCAGGTGCGGGGAGATTTCATAGAACAAACATAACGGGGAGGATGAGCATGTTGCATATGATACAGTGGAAAGTATAGACGTCTGCCATGTGTTATTGAAATTATGTTGAATTAAATAAATGCAGGAATACAGTAAAACTTTTATAATTAACAGATGAATATTGTAAATCCAAATTCCATAGATGAGAATATTAAACTAGGCTACAAGGTAAGTGAAAGTATATTCATGAATACATTTATCAAAAATCCATGTGTATAGGCCTAAGTGCGTGTGTATAGACTGTCCCTGCTCTCCCGCGCACTCCCCTCATTTAAAAACCAACGGCCATTTCTTTCTACCTCAGTCACTGACACATTAGTTTGGGTTTCTAAGAATCTAATTTAATTATGTTGCTAAATATGTCATATTTTTGACATGAAAATAAACAAATTATGCGTTTAAAAACACAGCTGTCGCTGTGTGTGCGAGTAAAATCCGTGCATTAACACAAATTAATAGATTCCAAATGTCGTGTCTATGCCACAAACTTCTGTGAGACTGGGTTGGAATCAGGGGCGGACTGGCTATCTGGCGTTTTCGTTTGGGGCCTGAATGGATGCTTTGGCCTCTCAGACGGACGTATTATAAATGCAATAAACACGTATGCAGCAGTATGCAAAACATACGGCTGAGATCGTAGGAAATAGAAATTCACACGAATGAGCCACCATTTAAAATAGGTATGAACTCCCATCAGATTGCGTTGATATATATTTATGTATATGAAAAATGTATTAAATACATTAGATTTAAAGTCGGGCTGACTGACACGGAAATAGGGGGAAATTTGTGTCAGTAAACACGAAATAATAGATTACAGATTACAAATATTGTGGAGGTCAAATCAATAGTGGTCAAATAGTGGACAAGTAAAAAAAATGACATACATTATGATTTGACATACATCCTCTGTATGTTGCAAATAATGATAGACTGTTAAAAAGTATTCACGATCATATCGTGGGAAAATGAATGACTGCAACGTTCGGGAGCAAGAGTAAACTTTCCGCTGTGTTTGTCTCTGCAGCTTGACAGGCTTTGGACGGACGAGAGAATAATGATAGCGGGCGGGGTTTTCTGTGAAGTTGTACCGGTAAATGTAGATAAACTGGCTGGATTGTGTTTACATTACATTGATAACTAATTACAAAGCGTCCACGACTACCTCTGGATCAGGACACGCTGCGGATGACATTCCGATCAGAAGCACTTTTACACTTGTCTTTCAAGCGAAGATTCCAGTTTATTTCATAATCATGTGGCAGATCCTGTCTGTCCACTCCCGACCGAAAACATCCTTCAACAGTATCATTATATATTCAAAGGACTCTACGTCCTGAACCTCTTACATGACAGATAAATCTTTTATAAGAGAGAGATAAAATTGTATATCATTAAAACGTCCAGTATGGCTTTCGGGAAATCTCCTAAATACACATGTACATCCTGATACATGTCATTAAAAATCCAGTAACCAATATAATTTTTGGTTGGTTTCCATCCTAGATTGTATCTGTTGTAATTATCAGATGTGACAATTCTTAAAACTCGCTTAACAAAATGCTCAACATCTTAAGTGTACAGGATGAAGAAGCAAAGCTAACGCTACACAAAAATGACCCGAGGCTTGTTAAACAAAATATCAGAAACTCAACAGAGCACATTAAGTCAAAAGATTTCCCCTTTCCAAAAGAACATTGAGCTTTGCTCCATGGTGACACAATGTGATATCAAGTGTAAACACAGTTTGTTGAAGAGGAAACAATGACTGAGTGAAAGCCAAATAATTGTATGAAGTCAAATAAACTTTCACCAGAGTTACAGTCTTTATCAACCAGTCAAGGTTTTTTTAGTTGACTAAAATTAAAACTTTGAAAACGTTCCTGTTCATTGAAATCTAATCGAATATTGACCTAAAAATTATTGGAAAAACTTAACTCAAGGAAAAAATGTAACGTCGCCTCAAGTATAAACTGAAGTAAGTTTAAAGCAGTACGTTTATAGTAATGAACAAAAACTAAAATAATTAATATTATATTGCAACAATAAAAATAAGGCCAAACATTAAAAAATGTCAGAAGCATATACAAAATTGCTAAAAAGCAAATCTACAAATAAAAACTCATTTAGAAATATTAGCAAAACTAAAATCAAAACTATAATAACCAGTACAGATGAAATCAATCATGTTTAAACAGAATAAAAAAACAAAGTCTTTTAATGTTAACCAAAGTGCTAAATAATACAACAAAAACACAATCACAATACATTACAAGCACATGGCATAACAACAATTTATGGAATAAATCAAAAGCCAGCAATACAGCGATATATATATATATATATATATAGTGAGTAGATGTCAACCCCAAATACTATCACTATTTTGTGACATTTTATTAAAAGCACAAGTGACTTACCTGGTCAGCTTGAGTTGAGCTGTGAGTAATATCTTGGGTCACAGATGCACTGAGCAGGGCTAGAAAACGACTGTGAGCTCTTGGCTCAGTAAACACGCTGACGCTTGCACACACACACACACTGTGTTTAGTGACAGCTTTCTTTTTTCCAGCGAGCAGGTACGGGCGTGGGCACAGACCTGCCCAGCCAGTCAGGGAGGCCTGGGCCACCAAACCTAGGTGTGTTCCTGCCTATGTGTCTGTAACTGAGTGTTATGGGTGGAATAGAAAGTGCGCTACTTGCATACCATTGACAGTTGACTTCTGATGTATGACATTAATAGATAGAGACCAAGCTGCAGAGAACAATGAATGGAAGTGATGTCACACTGATCTTGTTCACCTGCCCACCCAGCAATACAAACCAGCATGACTTTGAAACTGGTAAGAATGGCATCTTTAAGGGCTGGGACGATCAGAATACTCTTATCAGAATATCGGTTTCAGTGTTTGATATTATTCGCAGGAGACAACACCTTACAGGTTTGTTTTAGATTCACTGACATCAGTAAGAATGTTTAGGATTGTAAAAAAGAATATCTTTGACAGTCTAGTTCTGCACATGGCAAGTTCTTTGAATCGTTTCATAAGACTCAACATATATAACGTGTTCTGCATATATCACATATTCAAGAAATTGTCTATTTACACTGCTTTTTCAATGCTAAAATAAACAGATAAATCCACACATAAAATGTTTCCAGAGACCATTTAGACTGAAACAAAACAACTCTCCCTTAAAGTAAGGACAACCTACATCAATAACTGCTTACATAAACTTGTCAATGTTTAGTCAAGGTGAATATGTTTCTTAATGAACCTTCTGGGACCAATACGGTCAGCTATGTTAAGAGCAAGTGGGGTGTGTACCGTCTCTAGGTTACACATCAGACACATTCACACCCAAGAGGCCTGATGTGGTTTCACTGCAGGTTACACCTACTGTGACGGGACAGGAACAGGTTGGACAACTGTGAGTCAATGATAATGATTCATATCTGTGAGCAGGGAATGTCAACTATCCGTACAAGAACCCCACCTCCCATCCAACACCTACTGGAGGAATTGCAAAAATCCAACATTGCTGCCATTTGTGCAGCAAAACGTTTAAGGACTTCTAGCGTAGAATGACAGTATTCAAAACATAAAAAAACTTTTAAAAGATTTCACTGAACTCAACCGTAAATACGTCTTATGGCGTGACAGGAAAATAAAAAACCTTCATATAATATGCAAAAAGCATTTTATTCATCTTCGTTGTCAGACCCTTTCTTTCATTGTGTATTCATTTATTACGAAAACATTATATTACCTATGAACAAACCAAAGGACAACATTTATAGTGGCTTCAAAAAGGTTAAACATTTGAACAATTCTGAGACAAATACTTACCATGTGCACATGTCACCCGGGGCTTCAGTAACATGACCTTGAATGGGATCCTCCCACTAATTAAAGTTGTCCGTGGAATTACTCAATTTAAAATCAGGATATGGTGTCACAACAGAAACATGTTTTTTTGTGACAAAACATATGAAATTTTTGCGTAATTGAATATATGGATGGAAAAAATGATTTCCATTTACTAAAACATACGCCTGAGGCATTTATCAACAGGTCTATGTTTACATTTTTTTACGTATGATGCTTGAAACTAGCTTTCCTGTAGCTCAGTGGTAAGAGTATTACACGATGTACTGATTCACAACATCGGAAACAAGGGAGCTGATCGAGACACAGGGATCGAGTGCAGAACAACCAAAGTAAAAAATAATAAGTCAGTATAATACCTTTCGCCACATCTGAGCTGACATCAAAGCCACGCGGACGGAAAATAAACATTAAAACGGAGCTTTATTCTTAGTCTGAGGTGCATTACCAATGAAGGCAATGCACCATTATTTAAAGCCTTTAAAAAAAGATAACAGCAAACACATGTTTGGGTTATTTTTCCCTCTAGTGATTTGCAATTGGTTATTCTGGCTTGCAAATTTCATGTTGACTTTAAACGGTTTAACCAAAAAGAAAAAAGAATGCGAGACAAAATACTTGATTTGTTTGACGTTTATACAGCCCACCTGAAAACTTAATAGCGGTCACACAACTTCCACCAACATCAATCTGTTTGAGATCGTGAAGGACTGATGAAGTGCACTGTAAATATAACCTACTTTACAGTACAGTAAACACTGGTAATCCAGAGTCTCAGGCTCATGTTTCTGCTGAGGAATCACGTGAGGAAGCGAGAATTATTTCCTGGGGTTTACGCTCCCTTCCGTAGATGTGGATAACTCTCTACTGTATGTGCTATTGCTTCTTTTAAAGGGACCACAGGCTGATAACCCATGTCCTGTTTGGCACGGGCACAGCTGTAGTAATGGTGAGTGCCGGCCAGAGCAACTCTCATGGGAGTGAAGGTGGGTTTGATCTGGACCAGGGGCCGCATTATGAAGGCTATCAGCCACAGCAACAGAGCTATTCCATAGACCAGCATGTAGGGCAGGTGGTACCGGGGTGCGCTGTAACCCAGACCCACCAGAATCTGTGACATAAAGTCCCAGAAACGCACTGGCTCATCATTGGTTATGTGGTAAGCCTGTTATCAAGAGATAAAGAAGTAAATTTATAAGGTACTGTTGATGTCCAAGTGTAATTTTCCAAGAAATCCTTCTGAAGGGCGTAAAGTTCTGGTTAACTCAAAACACATCATCGTCCTAAAACAATTTTTAGGACAATCTTTTTACTGTTTGTGGTCACGTAGATATTTCCTTTGAAATGCAACTTCCTGCATGTGATCGTATGGCCCGTTTACACTTCACACACAAAGACGTGGGACTGGATCTATGACTATACATCTAGATTCTACAAATATATTTCACTCGCTCACATTCCATACCTGAGCGCATAATGGAGAATCGGTCTTCAGGCGTTCAGCTGCTAAAATATGCCCATGAACTACATTCTCCACATAAGTAAAGTCCACAAGGTTAGATCCATCTCTGCATATAAAAAAAAAAAAATCGGTCAATGAAAAACATTCGTTTAAGCATATTTTCTTTGATTTATGCCATTAAAATGATGGCATAATAATGAATTATGATGTAATAAATATAATAATGTATACAAAATTATTGATACACTTGAAGATCTGTTGACACTTAACCAGCACAACACGAAATGAAAAACCCCAGAAAACTGGGAAATCTATCAATTATGTACCGTAATTACATTATTAGTTCAGCTTGCCAGTCTTTAATAGGTGCAAAAAAATGGCCAAACTTGTAATGCAGAATGGGAGGGGGATATTTTTATAAAGCATATCATTTATACTCATTTATAGGTCCTGTGTGTGTTTTGGGATGATCTATTGATAGAAATGCAATATAATATACATAGCTATTCCTTCAGATGTGTATACAGAGCTTACACAATGAAGTGTTATGTTTTCATTACCTTAGAATGAGCTTTATCTATCTACATACACCGCGGGTCTCCTTGCATGTAATTCGGCATGTTCTGTCAGCTGTCGTAGTGTTTTTGAATGGGAGGGGTAGCGGTGGAGGGAGCGGTTGGCTACAATTCGCAACCTTGCCGCTAGATTTGACTGTCTGGCCTTTAATAACTGAAATGAGATTAACTGAAGTGCCAGCAACCACACAGGTCCCATCACTCAACATCTACGCCTGATCTTGTTGTGTCTGAAATTATAGGTGCAAAATCTGCAACCATGTTATAGTAAAGCCTTCCCAGAAGAGTTAATGTTGTGTTAAAACAGAAATCTCAGACATGCTGAATACAACTCTGCTACCAATATGAATTCTTTCTATTGTTATTATGCAGTTAACAAAATCCAAATACTTTTAATGGTTAGGATACTAAGCAGATGATCATGTTTTTGTTGATCCTTTGGCAAGTACGTCTACTTAAACGTAGATAAACTAAATTTGGCTCTGTACACTGTAGTAGACTTTGTGAGACATGTTTTTATTGCACTTATGCTTTTTGTTGTCCTAATGTTGACCCAATTGCTTCCATTGTTTACCCAACTTGTAAGTGTCTGCTAAATGTAAATGTATATTTTAAATGGACACATTAAGAGATACAATTATGTTTTTTCCCTGCACTCTTTGAATGGAACAGGGCAGAGGGACGATCACGTCTGAATGAAACACAGGGTAAAAAGTAAGACCAGAGATACTATTATAAGGAACACTTCCATTTGGAGAAAGTGCAACGGCTAACAACATCCATTCACATCTATTAAAAAGACAAGCCTATTTTCCTTTCCTGCGTTCCACTAAAGCCAAGGCATTAGCATTAGACGTTATGCTTTTTATGCTAAAGGTTGCAGGGTTTCCATCTAGTGGCTTTGGTAAAACAAGGTTGCAAACCGCAGTAAAAACCTTTTTGGTTGCATACTGCGACCTAGAGGATTGAAGAGGTCTCAGCACCACTAGTACCAGTAGGATGGTACATAGTAGACCCTTTAAATGTGCACCAGGTAAAAAGTTACTATTGCTCACCCGATGATGAACTTCATCTTTCCTCTGCGGGCAGCATCTACCAGAATGGGCACTAACTGTGGGTCGCGGGGGCCAAAGATGCCATGAGGTCGAATAGCAACAGTGAGGAAATCCCTCTCCTTACTGCAGGCCTCCAACACCATCTAAACAGGGAGAGAAAGATTATTAAACAATGTTTTTGAAGACTGGCAAAACAATGTTGGGAGTTTATATTTCCGTCTCAGAGTCCTCATATGTGTAACTGATGATCTCTCTGTACCACCAAAATATTAATATTGCGATTAAACAAACTATCCATGAAATCAGATAACACATTATTTCGGCAGATATTTCGTATCATAGCAACCAGAGCATCTGGGCTGAACAAAACTCTGTCATATGAACATATATCTGGGGTTTTCAGCCCCGTAAAAACAGCCTTATGAAAGTGACCCATAAAAAACTAAACAGTTCACTTTATTCTGAGCACAAGGGTATATCAGGCAATCAAGATGAATAATGCTTGGATTTATTCCTACCTTCTCCTGTTGGATTTTGGTCTCTGTGTAATAATCAATTGGCTTTTTCGCGTAAGGCAAATCCTCTTTTGCATTCTTGATGTCCGTTCCTTCAAACACCACGCTTGCACTGCTGGTCAGGACCAATTTCTGTGGAAAAAAGCCATGAACGTTACCAACAATATTTACTTGCCAGTATGCAGATCAGCAGATTCTGTAGCCATCTTTAAGAATCGTCTGAAAACACATCTCTTCGGTCAACACCTGACTGATCGGTTCTGACTTCTATCTCTTTTCTACTCATACATTTTTTTTAATCCGCTCTGTATACTGTGGTGGGCTATATGAGACTAGTTTTCTTTTATTGCACTTATTGTCCTTATGTTGTTTCAATTGCTTACATTGATTCCCTCATCTGTAAGTGGCTTTGGATAAAAGCGACTGCTAAATGACTTAATGTAAATGTATGCTAACATGCACAGCTATGGGTTCTCGAGCGTTCAGTCACGCAGCTCCCTACCCTTGGAACTTATTACCGCAGGATGTTAAATTTAGTGAAAATCTAAAATGTTATTAAATCTCGTCTTAAAACATACTTTTTTAGGATGACTTTTCTGTGATTGTATTTGTGTATTTATTTGTGTGACTATCCCATGTTTATATCTAGCTTGTATTAATTGTTTTTATTTGTTGTACGATGTCCTTGAGTGTCAGTTAGGCTCCTATAAATAAAATGTAGTAGTAGTACCACGTAAACAACTATTATTCATTAATTCAATAATTAGATCATTAGCAAAACCAATCATTTACATCTTGAATAATTTTACAGATTTTTATACCTTTTACAACCTTAATGCTGTGTGTAGACATTTATTGATGTCGGTAAAAGGGGTTAAAATTCTGCATTTTTATGGTTTTGAATTTCACTATTAAAGAGAAAACAAAAACAACTTTGTCCATCAAAATGTCGATTTTAAGACCAACAAACTTGCAGCAGCCGGCAGTAACACTTTTGACAAAGAGGTAATTCTCATCTGAATATCATCTGTCAAAAAAACTGTAAATCTCCTTATGATTGACAGTTGAAATCCTTATGTGGTCAGTGTTGTACTCAATACTCATACCTGTACACCTGCCTCATGACAGGCCTGTATAACAGTACGTGTGCCATCGATATTGACCCGCTGAAATAGAGCGCGGTCATCACTGGCTGGTGCAGGTGAAGCACAATGAAATACGATAGACACATCTTTCAAAGCCATCAGCAAAGCCTAAATAAGACAGAAGGTCATTTTAGGAGGTGAAAACTCGACCACTGTATCATACTGCATATGCATTACGTTGGAAGGATCCTCACGTGTTTGTCGCACAGGTCTCCCTGGTAGAAGGTCACTCCTGGAAGTTCATAACTCTGCCTGATATCAAACACAGCTACTGCATATCCTCTGTCCACCAAGCGCTCCACAAGGTGCCGGCCAAGAAACCCCGATCCCCCGATGACAGCACACCGCTTGTTACTCTGCAGAGAAAATGTGCACAAGCTCACATTGTATTGTCATTTCCCCTGTTTGTGTAGCATATCAGAAACCAAATTCAAGGACCAGTTTACAGAAAGATAAGTTGAAAGAAAAGGTCATGCTTAGGGTTTGGTATCGTAAGAAATTTTCGGGTTCTGATTCAGGTTCCAGTTTTGCCTGATGATATCCAGTTCTGGTTCCATTTAAATTAAAAAATATATTTTTTACTATTTTACCTTCATCAAATGTTGTGTTGCTGTAAGGTAGTAAGTAATATTGACTAATGCTAGTCCATCAGTCACATGTTCTTCAAAGTTAAACTTTCAATAACATTCTGCTTTTATAGAGCTGTCGCATTTATAATCATGTACACACACCTCCAGAAAGACCCTATTTTACAAATAATAATGCAGCCAGGTGAGGGTGTGATGCAATGGTTTCCACATTTTTTACATTTAAAATGCATGAAAATAATATCTTTGTTTATCACTCATGAAATGACTTGTAGACTAAATAATCAAACACTAATTTTTACATTACATTCTCAGTCTATTTATCTTTTATTTACTGGTCCAGGTTGAAGTCAGTATGTATATTAATGACTATAAGGGACAAATATAATGTTATTTAGTGGTGGCAGGAGCTGTGCGCAGCCGGTATGTGTACATCCGGGACCGATTCTGAATAAGGGTCTTGGTTACTTATCCTAGTAATGCTAGGACAAAACTTCACTCATGAATGTGCTTATCATGCAACCACAAACCCAAAGTTTAAATTATGATCCTTTGTCTTTCACAAACCCATTTAACAAAAAAAAATTCTAAGGCATTAGAAAAAGAATTTATATTATATAAAATAAAATAATGTGTCTAGGATGACATAAATGATGATCATGTTTAAGGTGGTGGACTGTTCATGTCTCTATAGGCCAGCGGTTCTCAACAGGGGACCCCAGCTGACTCAGTATGATTAATAATTTCAACTAGAAAAATTAGCATTTAAATTGAAAAGATATTCTTATTATTATAAGTCCATTTTTATATTGAATAAGCACTTTTCCAGTTAATATCAAACTCTGGAATATTTTAATGGATAGACATTTTGAGTTTTTGTGTGCGGAGGGGGTGGGTGTTGCGGTTCGGTCTTAAATACAGTGGGGGGCCTTAGAGTCAAGATAGTGAGAACACCTGCTGTAGACCACTTCGGAAAACATAATCAATGCATTGCAGAACCTTCTCATTTAAATTATTTTACCCAAAATTTGAACCTCTGGCCTGGAAATGGGACACAATGAAAAGAGTGTGTACAAAGAAATGTGAAATAATTAACAGAAACACAATAATATATGTGTGTGCTCTATTTTAACGGAGTACAGAAGTCAATGTGCAGTGACTGATGGTTGTGTGATTGTGCAAATGACCAGTATGAAAATTTACCATGTTTTTACTACAATTAAACCATGGTTACCACAATATAACCAGGGTTTGTTTAAAAAAAAAACTTTTACAAAAAAAATGTATATGCAACAAGTGTGTTTTAAAGGATAAACAACAATAAATACACATTATAGCCCTACATGTAAACGCGTATAATGTTCATAATAAAAAATTGCAAAATAATAAAAAAACTATAATACTCACAGGTCTGATACGAGTTGCCATGTTTGATTCTTCCGGCTCCTTTGAACAGCAGGTGAACCAGTTGACTGAACAATATCTACTTGTTCACAGAACTTACGTTACGGCGTATTGACGGTTAAATCTGCTGGACTATATTGCCGTTCCGTCTTAATTATTTGTTCTCTATAAGCACACTTACTCCTGCGGACGAGCACGCTGCACACGACATAAGAAACGTTTCTCTTCAACGGTAGTTGTACTGAAACACCGATGCTCACCTGTTGAGCGCCACAGCTGTAATGATAACATATCAAGCCATCATCGGCAGAGAGTGCTGAACTCCCTGATTGGTTCAACCGGCTGCCCACATTCACGTCAACGTGTGAGCTTGACCAATAACAAAACGGTAACGTCAAAGAGCGCCACCACCCTGACCAATCAATGTAGAGAACACATTCGCCTCCCCTTACATGATCATGAAGTGAGCATTTAAATTATTTTGCTAAAGGTTATTGTTGAATGTTTTATACCAAACACCAGATACTTCTCTCCAAACATGCTATGGCAAAAATACGAGAAGTTTAATAACGTGTACTTTAGACATAATAACGACCTTTGCAATAAACGTAATTGTTTTTTTTTAGATTGAGGTAAGATTGATGAGATATAAATCGGCAAATTGTTTAATTACCTACTTAATCGCAGGAATTTTAAAGAACATAAAAACCACGAAAAACTGCTACCATCAGTGGACGGGATTCAATAATCGAATCAATGAAAGTTTAATGAAAGTCTATGCTCTGACGTCAAGTGTAAATACAGCGAAAACCCTGAGAAGATTTACAAATCCTACTATGACGAAAGTGCGCTTCTCAATTTACTTCCTGGTGCGTCTTGTCATACGTAACCTATTTATTATCAATGAGCCACGCCTTCCCACCCGAGCGAGATTCGTCACGAATAGTCATAACAAATCCTTCTCCATAGTAGTATTAATAAATTATCCTTGTTGGCTTCTCTCGATTACGATGGTGAGTGGACCTTGTCTTCCTTTGTCATTTGTGTGTTTGTTTTTGACTTCCTTCAGGCGCTTTTATTACAATTATTGTTTCATTTCTGTTTGTACGTAGCGTTACCGACACGTTGCTTTACACGCATAACGGTATCTGTGCTACTGCCGCCGCCGTCAATATCAATATCTTGAACGATCGTCTATATTAATCAGAGAAACTATAATGTGTAATATCTTGTGTCAATATGTGGTTTAACTTACATGCACCGCACTGTTTCTTGTTCTGTATTTATAACCTACAGTACATTCAATTCTGTATGTTACTGTAATTGTCTCCTTTGTTTAAGTCGTTTTATTTTATTCAATTCTATTCAGGCCACCAGTCCCAAAAGACCCTCACTGGGTGCCGTGGCCCCTCGTAAAAAAGCCAGTCCGAAGCCTGAACTGACGGAGGAGCAAAAACAGGAGATTCGAGAGGCTTTCGAGCTGTTTGACACTGACGGCTCTGGTTACATTGAGGTGAAGGAGTTAAAGGTGAGATATAACAAATATACATGCAGGTGATGTGTAAGAGATGTCATGCTTTCACTGTGGAGTTATTGTTGTGGAACTACACTGCAGGTGGCCATGCGTGCTCTGGGTTTTGAGCCTAAAAAAGAGGAAATCAAGAAAATGATCGCAGAGGTGGACAAAGATGCTACTGGAAAAATCTCTTTCATTGATTTCCTCTCAGTGATGACTCAAAAAATGGTGAGAGTTACATCTCAGCATTTCTTTAAATGTCAGTCATGTTTCTCTCGAAAATCAGAAAAATTAGACTGATGCAAATAATCACCCTCGAAATGAATTGCAAATAAAAAATAAGTTTAAAGTACTCGCAATCTGGCTTTAAACATGTTATTTATGTAATAAAAATAATTGCTATAATACAATAGACCTGAACATGTTTGTGTGGAAATCTTAAGGCAGAAAAGGACTCCAAGGAAGAAATTCTAAAGGCATTTCGGCTGTTTGATGACGACGAGACAGGGAAAATATCCTTCAGGAATCTAAAGAGAGTTGCCAAAGAACTCGGGGAAAACCTGACAGACGAGGAGCTACAGGTAAGACCAAAATCTGCTACAACCTTTAATAGTATGAAATGATACCATAATAGACAGTATGTTTGTTGTTTATGACTTGAATATAGGAAATGATTGAGGAAGCAGACAGAGATGGTGATGGAGAAGTTAACCAGCAAGAATTTCTTCGCATTATGAAGAAAACAAGTTTGTACTGAACGTCATTGTAAGCACAGAAGTCTTATCAACAGAATTTTAATTCTAAAGATTTTTTGAATTTTAGTTTTATGCACCATTGATGTACCATTCCAAAACCTAGATGCCTAATCCCAGTGGTCATTAAGATCTCTGTGTGTTTGCCAAACAGCAAAGACGTCAGCCGTTTACAGACTATATTCTGAGATCTTAAAGGAATAGATCACCCAAAAATGACAATTCTGTCATCATTTACTCACAATTACCACGGTAGTCAATAGTGCCCCAAAACTGTTTGGTATTAAAACATTTTTCTAAATATCATTCTTTGTGTTCAGCAGAGCAACAAATTTAAACAGGATAAGAACAACTTGAGTAGATGAGTAGGTGAGTAAATAACAAGAGAATTTTCATTTTTTGGTGAACTATTCCTTTAAAGACATAAAGAAACTGAAGCACACAACAGCAGTTGTAGTGATTGAATCATATAATGTAGAATACAGATATTCTTTACCTTTGTGTTTATGCTTTAGGGTTTGTTGATATAAAATATTTTAGAAATAATAACGGATTACACAATCCTGAAACAGTTTATGATTGTTACATTTTTTTACAATGTCTTCTGTTACCTTTAGCATCAATCTGTTGTATGATACCGTACGCTTTCAGGGATTTAAACTATACTGTATCCCTTCTCTGTGCCTCAGTCTGATAAGAGGAAAGTTAGGCTATTTTAGTGAATTTCTAGTGATTCTGTGATTATATTTTTGTAATTTCTGTTTTTCTCAAATTAGTTTCAGCTGTCTTGTATAAGAGTATAATTGAGATGCTATTTAAAATTATTATTGAAACTAAATTAAATGGTGTTTGTTATTGAGATTTTTGTTGAGTTCTATATATCTGGAAAAGGCAAAGCAAATGTGTCTCATTTCGAAAGGCTGCGTCCTCCGGAGGCTACATCCTCTGAAAGATGCGGTCACGGAGCATCCTCAACCTGGAATTAAACAAGACGTCCTTTTTATAGGACATATTGGAAAAAATATCATGCAGGAAGCAGGAAATATCATGTGCTATGCCAAAACATTGTGCTCTCACATAAAAGTAAAAAAAGTTAGTCAGTTTTTACCCTAAACAATAGTTTTTAATGTTTAAATGTATTACAATGAATTATAGAGCTCAAACAAATATTAGTGAACAGCCTCCAATAAATATTTGTTTGTTATTTGGGGAAAAACACTTTAGTCGTTTCTAACTGAATAAATTTCAAGTCTTAAAAAAAACAACTGAAATTTACATTTTACCTGTTCAGTAACTACTCGGTAACTGCAAATGTACAATTTTTTTATTATGAAATAACATAAAAAGACATTTGAAATAATTAAACAAACACATAAAAAGCAACTACTATCCAAGAGAACTTACACACACATCCCTTAAGTGGCTGGTATAAAATTGAAGCGTCCTCATTGTAAACATTCAGATTTAAAAATCAGGTAATTGAATACGGCTCAAATATCATAAACACCATCATAAATATGATAATTTCACAGTGGAAAACAATCTGAATCAAATCTAAATAAGAGACAGCATCCTCCAGCACTAACAGAACTCTTACTACTCCAGCAGTCTTGAAGGTTTGAGGTTTTAAAGGTTTTATTCCTATTAAAGGTATCTGATCCCAGATCAGCTTTGACTTATGCGCGTCTTAGTGGCAAAGTCTGCACTGAGTTTGCGCATCACATCACCGTGACTTTGCCCGAGCAGTTCCTGTCTTACTGAACCGTAATTCTCCTTTACGAACATAGCGAAAGGTGTGGGTCCTCGTGGCTTCAACGGGGTCAGTAAAACCAGTTTCCCGGTGCATAAAGCACACACAAACTTTGTGGTGTCCAGTGACTTGGAGTGACGGCCAATCCTGTGCAGCAGAGGATACAGTCAATATTTGATCATCAACATCTACTAGTAGGAACAGTTGATCAACTTTGAGTGAGTGCCGTGATGCTAACACGTGGTGGGCGGTTGCCAGACGTTTCTTGGTTATTGTTAGTGGGGTATTTTGGAACCTTGCTATGGTCTCTAGATATGGTTCAGGTCACTCCTGCAATGTAAGTCTATGGGATATTTACCCGTTTTATCATTTACCCGGTGAAAACTGTCCATCAGATTGCTTAGGTAAGATGCCACAAACGCTGAATAATGTGTCAAATGTTGATATGTAGTGTTTATGAGCAACATCAAAAGGATTTGGGAGAGTTTGACACTTACGTGTTCTTACAGCGGTCACACTGATATTGGTACTTGTAGTTGATGTCATAACTGTGGCAGCGCGTCACCATGGGCAGCTCAGGATGTGCAAGCATGGCTTTACCGGCATAAAGCCTCCAGAAGGGCCCGTGACCATCCCGCACATTGTTTATGAGCCATGTAGCAGCATGACACATTTCATGAACTAACGTATCTCGCAACCGATCTGTTATCACAGAAAAACACAGGGTTGCGTGCATGTATATAGCATATTCTAAACATACTTTTATTCTTATTGATGTTCATAGCATTTTGAAAACTGTAGCAAGTACCTGGGGAGTCACACACTTTGACAGACAGCTCGATGCGGGCGTATCGTTTTCCTGTGCCTCGCTCTTGACCCGAGATGCAATATCCGGCTGTCTTCCTCATCTTCTTATTCCATGTGACGGACATGTCGACGGGGAGCTGAAGAGGAGTGGAATTTATAATTGAGGCAAGATTTAAACCTCTGCCTATTGTAAGAAAGACATCCTTGCAACTGCACAGTACTTTACAGAGTCTAGCATTCATTATGCATTAATACTTTCCAAAAAAGTATGACAATTAAAATTCAATTTTTGTTAAATTTATGTATGTAGGTAAGCTCATGTTTACAGTTTAAACCATAAACCTCAACATCAAAGTGATGATGAAGATCTATTCAAAGTATCCCTAATCATTTGGTAGGAGGTTAGCTGTGTGTTCTGTTTTGCACAATACATACTACACAAGAGCTATCGACTACTGTTACAGTCTGAAAGAGTTCCAGATTTGCACCTTGCTGTCAAATACACTGGCGTTGTAGAGCTGAAAGAGTTTACTGGTGAGTTCCTCTTTGTTCTGTTTGAAGCTGCGGCTGTATGAGGATCCGGGGACAGATAGAGACTGCAGGAAACACCCTGGAGTTTTACACACCACCAACCTGACAAACACAACATCACTGTCAAAACGAGGAGACGGGACCACGGCAAAAAGTATGAGCAAAATGTCTTGTTCTTTCAAGATTAGGGATGCACAATAAATGTGAGATCGACCACATCGGTTATTGTCTGATAACTGTTATTATCAAAGTTGTTTTAATGTGCGCTGTTCTGAACTGAGAATGTTTCTTGAAGTCAAAAGGGCAGCAAACAGGACCCAGAACGGACTGAAAGTAAAACGGAAAGGTAGGAAGTAGAATTAAAATTCAAAGATATTTATTTTGCTGCAGTATGATGTCATCTTTTAGTTGAGAAAGAATCAACATAAAATGTTTAATTTACAAAGGCAACTAAGCCTTGTTTGAAAGTTTCCAGACGGGTCTGTTTGAGATGTCATCTTTACATTCACCGGCCACTTTATAAGGTACACCCTGCAGGTACCGGGTCGGATCCCCTTTTGCCTTCTTCATGGAGTGGATTCAACAAGGTGTCATAGATTTGGTCCATAGTGACATGATATCATCACACAGCTGAAGATTTGTCAGCTGCACAACTATGATGCAAATCTCCCGTTCCAACACATCCCTCAGGTACTCTATTGGATTGAGATCTGGTGACGATGGAGGCCATTGGAGTACAGTGAACTCATTTTCATGTTCAACAAACCAGTTTGCATTATCATGCTGTAGGTTGCCATCAGAAAAAGGATATACTGCGGTCATACAAGGATGGATATTGTCAGCAACTATACTCGCCGTGGCGTTTTTTTTCTTCCAATCTTCTTCTAATGTCCTATTTTGGTGAGCCTGTGTGAATTGTAGCCTCAGTTTCATGTTCTTAGCTGACAGGAGCCCATCTGCTTCAAGGTTGGACGCTTTTGTTTCTGCATACTAATGTTAAGTGTTTTCACGATAACAAACTTTGGTACCAGTCGGTACTAAATGTTAACAGATTATGTGTATGTAGTGTATGAATTTAAGAAGGGTAGTATCGTCCCAAATGGAATACTTAACGGTTCCCAGACGAGGGCAAATGATGTCAATGTGTGTCAAGAAACTGATTAAACTTCAAATAAATTCACTCTCTATGGAGTTAATGTGATCAATTCACTTAAAATTCACAGGTGATTCTCCTTTATGACGAGTGATTATAACCCTTATAACAGATCACATGTTACAAAAAGTTGTCGCATATACTAAATTAATATGACTTATTCAAAATAGTGTGGATTCTGCCCACCACAGGAATAAAATAAATCAACATAATAGGGAGTTTCCTAGACAGTGATCAGACTAGTCCTAGACTAAAATAAATGTAAGAGCTGTCCAAACTGAAAACAGCTTGTACTGACATATCTTAAAATACATTAGTGTAATCGTTTGGTCTCAAAATGCACCCAAGTAATCTTTTTTGCAAGATATGTCTGTTAAAACTACTTAAATTTTCTAATTAAACTAAGGTCTAGTCCTGGTTTAAGATAAATCCTGTCCGGAAAACCACCTTGATACGATTAATGCAAATACTGTCAGTGAATCTGAAAGATATTTTGAACACTGGAGGAAAATGTTATTCTTTTATTGTAGAAAGGACACACCATGTATCACCAGTACGGGTGTATGACGGCTGGATGTGGGTCATTACCTGCTGATGGGCGGGGCTCTGGGCTCAGTATGGCTTACTGGTCTGCTCCTGGGCGTCTGCACTGGGATGTGGCCTACGTGTGATCGCTCATCTGTCTTCTTACCCACTGCAGACGGTGTGGACAAACAGGGTGGTCGTGGTTTTGGCTCTACAAGTTGGGAAGATCAATAATTTCCATTCATGTCCGTTCTGCATCAAACCTTAGTGTTGCAGCATTATAAAGTGTCAATACAAATAAAACAACCTTTAAAGCTTTTAATGGATGCATCATCCATGTCCACACTTACATTAATTGCTCAGCTTTATGGGTTCGTTTTACTCTTTAACCTTATACGAGTACTTCAGGTAGAAAATCCATCAGCTGTCATCTATTCTTGTGTTCATATTTTTGCGTTCATACTAGTCGTGTCATAACAGGGCAAAACTACAGATTGAATTCCTGAAGAACCCACAAGGTCCTTGACTATGACTCCAAGAACACCATCCCTACAGAGAAGAACAGGACTGGAACCATTATGCTTTAGGGCTTTTTATCTCTGCTATGGGTACAGGATGACTTCACCGCATCGAGGGGCTGATGGATGGGCCAGTGTAGTGTAAAATCTTTGACGAGAACATTTCCCCCTTAACTAGATCACTGAAGATGGGTCGTGGATGTGCCTTTAACATGACAAAGACCCAAAACATATTGTCAAGACAACCAAAGAGTGGCGTATGGAGAAGCACATTAAATGTCCTCGCCAGTCTCTAGACCCTAGTCCTATAGAACATCTGTAAAGGCGGCTAAAGCTCCAATGTGCTAAGAGACAGCCAAGAAACCTTTAAGATTGACAGAGGAGTGGACTAAATGTATCCTGACACATGTCCAAACCTGGTGACCAATTATCAGAAATGTCTGACCTCTGTGCTTGCCAACAAGGGTTTCTCCACCAAGTACAAAGTTATGTTTTGCTTGGGGATCAAATTCTTATTTCACTGACTGAAATTCACCTCAATTTATAACCTTTATTTATTGAACACATTTTCACAGATTTTTGTTGATATTTTGTCTAAATAAACTTACCATAAAAAACATAGACCCTTCATTACTTTGTAAGCAGGCAAACTTTTAAAATCAGCAGGGATCATATAAATATTTCCCTCACTGTATGCATTTACAGCCACCTATAGTTCACCCATAAATAAATTAATAATCGACTCACCCTCATGTTTTTTCAAACTTCAAACACAAATGGAGATATTTCAAAGAAGGCTGGTTAACCAAACAACACTGAGCCCACAGAGTTTCATCGTATGGATGGACGCAAATCTATTCATAGGATCTTTTTTGTGTTTCGCAGAAGAGTTGTGTACACGTTTCAAACGAAATAAAGGCAAATAAATGATGATAGTTTTTGTCAACTATGCTTTTAAATACCTGGCAGTTTTGGACTTGTAGGTGTTTTTCCTCCCAGATTTTGATTCTGTCTGACTCTGTCCAGTAAAGACTGGAACTCTTCCTCTGAGCTGCATGTGTCGTCTTGACCACTGGGTGTCATCACTGTGATGACCGGCGGAGGAACAGCACATTTCTCTTTACGAGAGTTGTGATGTTCCTTAGATGCTGGGCAGCTGTGTCTGGAACTCCATGTGCTCTGGATCACAATGTTACAGTCGTCATCTTCACTGTCGCTCAGGAAAACTGGAGGATCCCATCGAGACGGAGGCCGTTTCTCTGTCTTCTGACGCGATTTAGGTGTTTTGATAGTCTTGGGTTTCCCTAGGTAGAAGCAGAAGGTGTTGGATGTAATGTATTGCCCAAACAACTCACATTTACACATCTACTGGCTGATGAGAAACTTGGCCCATTTGGTTACAGTGAGAAAAAAAGGAAGTATATTCTTTTACTGAACAAGAAAAGAGTAAAATGGTCTCCGTCAAACCATGTGCTCATTCATAAAACAGTTGAAAGTGGAGTCTTTGCTTATATGTTTTGACATGCAGTTTAAAGGAATTCTAAGACAGAAAATTATCGCAAAATAACCGTGACTGTGTTTATCTGATAAAAGAAAGTCACATACACCTAGGAAGGCACTGGGGTGCATTTGAATTTTTTGCGGAAAACCATTCCTTTAAGCTAATAAAATAGGTACCTTTGGTAAGGAAAGGCTTCCTCTTGTCATTGATAAAATCATCATCAGATGACATGCTGTCCACTACGAAGCGTTTCAAACTGAGGCATGAGAAAAATAAACAAATGATTGAGACCAACATTTACACGTATGCACTTATTTACAGTAAACTCTCTCTTTCACTCACCTGTCATCACTGCCACTTGCAGACTGTGACCTCACTTTAGCCTTTGGGGTTTTCACTCGATTCAAAACTGTTACATTGTAATGCAATTTATTACACCTCTCAAAAGTAGTTTTTTACGTTAAGAGAGAATGGATGAAACAAAACTTACAACTTTCAAACTCATTATCACTATCGGAAGACAGTACAGGAACCGGCTCTCTAGAAAAATTTTAAAGAAACAGATTTAGTTGAAGCTCATGTCCGGGTTATCAGGAGAATAATCTTTCCTGTAGCTCAGTGGTAAGAGCATTGGTTGTGGGTTCGATCCCAGGGGATTGCAAATACCTATGTAAAATGTATAGGATAAAGCAATTTGTATAAAAGCGTCTGCCAAATGCCTAAATGTAAATGTAAATAATCTCCATATGAATAAATTTGATGCGAAAACCTAAAATCCGTCGATTAATTTAGCATTTTTCATTAGACTCTTACATTTACTTTTAGCTATAGCAGATATTTCAGAACAAGCAGAGTGTGGTATTTAGCAGCAGATTCAGAAGCAAAATAATTTGAGTAACATAATACGAGTGGAGAGCATTCATTCAACGTCAATCTTATTTTTGACGGAGTGGCTTTTAGAGGGTTTCCCTTTCCCATCTGGTCACAATGGTTACATGTAAATATTTCCATAGACAAATTCACTGTGTTTTTTACCTAGCTAAATCACATCACAGGAATTTAACCTTTAGTATCTATCAAATTCAATACATATACAGTATCTCACAGAAGTGAGTACACCCCTCACATTTTTGTAAATACTTTATTGTATCTTTTCATGTGACAACACTGAAGAAATGACACTTTGCTACACTGTAAAGTAGTGAGTGTACAGCTTGTATAACAGTGTAAATTTACTGTCCGCTTAAAATAACTCAACATACAGCCCATGATGTCTAAACTGCTGGCAAGAAAAGTGAATACACCCCTAAGTGAAAATGTCCAAATTGGGCCCAAAATGTCAATATTGTTTCAGCACTGCCTGCTGTTTCCTTCTTTTTTAGCGTAACACTATATAGAAGATATAACTTTCCTTTACCCATTAAAAAAGGAATAGACCAAGTTTCACATAGACTAAGGATTGAACATCAAATAGAAGATTCCCACCTGGTTTTCATAGCAGATGATGTGCACTGTTTAAAAGTGTGTTTCGGTGTAGCCTTCTGAGCAAGAACTGAAACACAACATACGGAGAAACGACAACATTAGTTCACACTGCAAGCAACCATACAAACAATACTGAGAAAAGTGTTTCAGAATGCAACCCACATTGATCCAAATCCTCATCATCTGAACTCAACAGCACATGATTTGGTTGAGATGGATTCTCTTTCTCTGAGCAGTCGCCGTCAGACTGCAGCGGCCGGTGTGTCTGATCTCTGCCTGAGGACGGACTGGAGTTATAACTGCCCAATGCTGGCCGTCTGCTTTTATTCAAGCCCTTTCTCAGCTGAAACAATTCAAATATGCTGAATTAAAGTATATTCACTGTAATGTCAACAACACAAATTTGGAAGATGCTTTTCTCCAAACCAACTTAAAGAGCATTCAAGCTCACATTTCATCAGTACGTGTTCACACAACCTATGAGAGCTACAGGGACACTTATGGATGATTGCAGTTGTATTAATAGTACATTAATAGATACATTATACAAGTTAATTGTCGTACCTTCTCCTCAACCTGATCAAGATCTTCATGTCTGTCCCAACCAAGCTTTTCTGAGACTCTTTGAAACAATGACACAGTACCGGGATCCATAGCAGCAAACCTGTTGTCACTGCAGTTTAAACCGGTACATGTTTAAAAATATAAACATAAATAGACGCTCTATAAACCTCAAATAGCGTAAAGATTTGAACTTGAAATGAGCACAAATATGACAGTTATAGCTTTACATGATCTTGGCCAAATTAATCTAAATAATAAATCGAGTACAACTAACAAAACCTGCTCATCCGGGACTTTAATCCTCAATATCAATGATGCACGAGGATGAACACGCTCGCGATTTCAATCGTTAAACATTAAATTCAAACACAGGTCGACCTCGTCCAAGCGTTTGCTGGACACTGGATCTAAATTCGACTCGATGGTAACATAACGAGGACATTTACAGTCATCATGACCGGGAGAGAGACAGTTTTGTGAAGCATATGTGTTTACAACATAACGTTACCTGATAACAGCGGGTTTGATACTTCAAAAGAAACGTGTTACGCAAACGCCAAAACACTCACGTTCGTTCAAATTTCGTCAACCGGATGTTGCCGTCGAGAGCAGCCATCCAACTTCCGGTGCCACTGTCGCTTTAAGAAGAGCATGTTTGTGTAGGTCAGATTTAAACGCTTTTACGTGGTTTGTGGCGTATAACGTAGGTGAGGATCGTTTCCCCCTATGATATTTTTTTCTTTGCAAGGTTTATTTACTCATTAACCTACATAACTTAATACTTGTATATGATAAAAATACCTACTCTTAATAAAAATAATAAAACAGACAATAATTCCGACTTGAGCAGGTAATGTGTAGAACTCTGCCCCCTGCTGGTGGTTCTACGTCAAATCCTTATAAGCCCACAACACCATCACAGAAGTGTAGAAACATCTTCAGCGCTTCTTCATTCAGCGGACACATCAATTACATGTACAAGGAGTTCACATCACAGTTCAAGCAGCGACATGAACATACACCGTAGCACAAAGATCACAATCCAGGTAATACTCCATTGTGTGTTAGCTCCTAAAAGGAATGAATAAAGTATGTGCACGTCTGAAAGGTTTGACACATCTCTTTATTTCAGTATTTGTTATATCAGAGCCTTGTAGAATCAACACAGCATAAATAAAACGGGTTAATAAGGAGGACAGTGTACAAAACTCAAACAATTCAGAACATACTTACCTACACCTTTCCTGGTAAAATCATAAAAAATAACGAAAAATCAACAGGTGTCAATGCTTTAGCAATGTGTAATATGACACTCCTATCATGTTCACATATCATTTTTCAAAAAAGAAGAGAAATTGTTTTGCTGTTCATAGCATATGGAATATGTTGGCATTCATTAGGGAAAAAGAGATCCGTGGTATGTATCCGTCACCCAACTTTAGGTTATGATGAGAGAGCTAAAATAGGTCAAGCAGCGCAGCACATCACCTAACTAAAAAATAAACAACCGCATTACAGCCCATTATAGAACAGTTACATTGATCGGTGACATTTTCCTTAGCTTAAAGACTCTTAACTTTGCTTTAAGATTATCCATTTTTCAGCAAGACCACTTCAAATGACACTTTCAGGATGCTGAAGCTCTTTGGGACTGCACGCTGAAGCAAAAAGGACAGTTGAGTCAACCTACATCAATTTATTCAAGGTATGATGGGCGGGGGACAGAGTCTCAGCAGAGCAGCTCTGGGCACACCGCTGTCCACTGTGGCTCATGGAAACAAAAGCTAGCTGTGATCAAAGTGATGGTGCTCACATGTAGGCTCCTTAGAGTCTCTGTGACCGACAGGTACATCGTTGAGGGGCGGGGCTGATCGGTTAAAGAGGGAGGAGCATGCAACAGTGAGCTTGGCTTAGGTGCTCTCACTGGTCTCCAGAGAGTGAATTTTGACCAGGTGGTCAGGTTTGCCTCCACTAGCGTGGCGCTCCCACATCTGCAGGTAGAGCTTCTCCAGGTCCAGGGTGTACTGTTTGGTGTTGAAGAGCGGACTGCAGATGCGCTGCTTCCACACACGTGAGCGGATCTTCTTCAGGCTGTGTGGAGGGAAGAATGCGTTTCAGATGCATGCTTATTAAATTTTCTTCATGTGTTTGAGATGCTAGGTGAAATGAAAAACGGGGCTTACTATTCCATGTCTGTCCCGAGCTTGACGGCAACCTCTTCGTACTCCTTGCGGCTCGGAGCGATGAGTTCAGGGCAGCCAAGACAGGTGAGCTGGGATGCCGCTACACGTGACGCCAGCGTTTCTCCTGCGCAAGACATCAGGATATCAATACACAAACCAAATAATCTTTGTGGTGCTTGACCGGTTTTCGCTTTAACCAATGCCACCATCAACAATAAGAACTGGGATGATGCAAGTGTACCAAGAAGTGCCTTGAGCTTTGATGTGCGCATTTACCACAAGCACTCATTACCTGGCATCGTGACCATAGGGGTACCAGCCCACAGCACATCCATGCCTGTGGTGTGGCCGTTGCAGAGAGGGGTGTCCAGGCACACATCTGCCAACTGGCCACGTCTTACGTGCTCCTCTTTGGGAGCCACAGGGGAGAAGATGATGCGAGAGGCGGGCAGGCCTAGATTCAGAGCGTACTGCTGGATGTTGGGCTCGCCCACCGCTGGAAATCGCAGGAGCCAAAGCACACTGTTGGGCACACGCTTCAGGATCTACACAACAGAGAACAGTGAGTGGCATTTGCCCCAAAATCTTAAGTTTCGTGCTGATCTCTTGTGTGTTTTTGTCAAGACAATAAGGCACTCTCTGGGTGTGTCAATCAGCTCCCTTGTACAGTAGTCATTGCACTGATCAGGAAGTCGGCCATTTTAACCGCCGTTTCACACGCAAAATCCTTCCAGTGCACTGAAACACGTCACTGGAAAATAAGCGAAAAAGTGTCCCAATGTGAAGTGAGCCAGCGGCCTTACCAGTGCACACGATAAACTGATTGGGGAGCTGATTGAGACACAGCCTTTGTCAAACTGTCATTACTATAAAGAATACGTACATAAAAACAGATCATTCAGAGTACTTTACTTTATGTCAATTTAAATATGTAATTCAGTATAGCAGTGACAGGAATTTGAGTACTGTAATGCCAACTGGGGGAGAAATGCTGGGTATCTTACGTTGGCCCACATCTGCAGGGTGGGAGGGTCTATTTTATAAAGCTGGTTAAAGTTGCAGTAGACAATGGCGTCTTCAGGAAGGCCGTACTGTGAGCGGGTAGTCACCACGATTGTTCTGAGAACCTCCTCTCCGGTCGCCGCCTTGTTGTTAATCTGCAAAAAAACAGCATTGCATAAAATACTAGATTAGGTCAGTGAAGAGACAAGCATGCCCCATGTGATGGTGTCTCCCACTTCTACAAGCCGGTCACCACCTCCACCGCGTTGTGTGCCACCTACATCAGTGGTGAAAGCCCAGGTGGAAAACAGAAATGGCTATTGTGAATCCTGCTGTGCTATTCTGTGTACCATACCTGCAAGGCTACAGTTCCAGATACTACAACCTCCTCCACTGTACAAATCTGAAAAACAACATTTGAAGACATTCTGACTCTGTGTCTACTATGATATGGTCGCTTTGCCAGATCTTTGCTCAACGTAGGGTTGAAATCAGCAGATGATCAAAGGAGGAAACTAATCTGAGAGGTTTCATTTTGTCCATCACCAACCAGAGGGAAATACATTTTGAATGTGAAAAGCCAGAAAGCAACAGACACCTTAACACTGCTACACTTCCATCAATTTGGATACGTTAACCCACTTGATGTAACCTAATTAAGTTTGTTTTCCAGTTACAAGAAACACAAAAAAGATGGTAGAGGAGAAAATTAATTCCAAACCCAAGCTGTTAAACAAATAAAGTTCTCCAGCTCGACCAGTGGAGAACAGAGCTGCGCAACAAGTAAACCAGAATCAATGCTTATCCCGAATATAGACCTTGATCATGACATGACCCACACCTTAATTTGATCAATCATCTAATTCCTTTCTATTGAAAAGATTGATTCAAGAGAATATATTACAGCAGCCTAAAACCAAAGAAAGCCAAGAAGAAACATTATTCTGAAAGTCAATCAAACTCCAGTAACACACATGCAGTCAAAGTCGGGCCAGTAGTGGGGTGTACCTGAGTTGTGGCCAGGCCGTTGCTGACTGTAAAACCATTGATGGTGACCTGGATCTGGCCCTGGTTGATCATGTTAATGATGGCCTCTGCAGCAGTGTTCATGGGGATGACTGGCATTGAGAGGGCACCATTACTGTCAGCCACCTCCGGGCCATCACACTCCATCTGAAAGGGGAAATTATGAATGAACATCTTTTGCTATTAACAATTGCCATGGGATACGATGAAGGAACCGCTTCTTTGTTTACCTTCACAACTTTGACATCAGGAAGGCTTTCCAAGAAGGCTTTAACATCTATGCCATTCAGGACAATACGATTGTCAAAAATGTGTCCATTTGACTTGAAGTCGATCACTGCCTTTTTCTATTGGGCGAAAGACAATCCGTTAAAAACCTTTAACAGCCTATTCGATTTTAGATTTAAGTTGACAAAATCTTGCCTTGAGGTGGGGGAACATGTTAGCATGATCTCCAATAAAGAAAGTGTGAGGCATGTAGGCCAGTTTCTCAGAGTACTGCTCAGCAACATCGACAGGAGACGTCTCCTTATCACTGATGATGTAGTCCATGAATGGCGCTCCACTGGTCCCAGGGTATCCGAGCCACATGGCCTGTGGTAGGAAAATGTACATTGCTATTAAGCGACGATTTGCCTTTACATCATTACAGCTGACCTCTATCAGTAAAAACACTTACCTGAATGGGCGCTGGGCACAACGCAAACAGCTCATTGCGTGCTCCCTTAGTGTAACCGTTCATGTTGACTAGGATGTGGACTCCATCTTGGTGGATCCTGTCAGCAGCTTTTCCATTACAGGGAATCTGCAAAGACATAAATGAAAAAAAGTCAATTGGACGGAAAGTGAAGAAGTAAGGGCCAGACATGTACAGAGGTGCATACTTGCCTGCGAGAGGTCGGTAAAGTGGTGAGCCTCTGCCATGACTTTGACTCTGAAGTTGGTGCTGTCATCTGGGCTGAGGGCGTAACAGAACACCTGAAAAACACACCAACTTCAGCACAAGTTCTTCATTGCACAAATCAAGCCCGTAAATCATGCACAACAGACTCCTCACCTCAAACTTCTCAGAGTTGTGCATGCCAGGAATGGACTGCATCAGGTGGGAAGTGGGATGGTTGCCAAAATCTGAGCTAATGTAGCCTACGCGCAGACGTCCTCCGCTGGCCTTCAGGTCTTTTGGATACTCGTAGGCAGGTTTGTGCAGAGCATTGATCTACAAAAAAAACGGAAGCATTACATCCATGCTTACACATTCAGAGCCAAACCACACAACAGCCAAGCCATCTACAGTTTAGAAATCTAATTGCACTTAAAATGTCATGTGCATTCAAATGATTTAGGTTGTTATCCATTTCATGTTCAACAAAGCAAGAAGCGCTTTGCTAATGCTACAAAATGAAGGACATGTGTATAGGACACTTGGGACATTTTATCATTCTTATGCGGAAACAAGAGTACTTCATAAACTGGTTAAATAAGTACTATACACTTCATTCCGGTACAAAAGTGGTTTCAAAAGAAATTGTACAGAAAGCAGTTACAATTTACTATTAATGATCAATGTCAATTTGCCATGATTCTTTATCTTAATTACCCTAACTCCAGACAATGGGGAAATAATCCTGTTATTTACAAGATTGTGGTTCCATTTATGTGTGTAAAATTTGGGCAAAGATTATTGCGGCTGTAATAATCACACACAATTCGACCTATCATTTTACTGTAAATATAAAGCTCAAGGGACCTGTAAACTACCACTTCCTTACCCCGGAAAACAGAATTTATTGCAACCAATACACACCTTGTCCAGACAGAGGTTTCCATGTCTCTCTGCAATTGCCTTGCGGAAATTGTGTGACAGGGGGTACAGCATACTGTGATGGGGGTGCACAGATGGCAGGCGGTTCTTCTCCAGCTGATCGGCCACAATGCTCACCAGCTTCTTCATACGCTCATCATAGTCAGTCCAGTCACACACAATCTGATGAGAAAAACATTATATTAAGTTAGCATATAAAGTAGAAAATAACTTTTATTTGACAGGGGCAATGGTTACTCAATGACTACCCCAGAATTAGTTATGAAGTCATTGGGCAGGAAAATTCTACATGATACGTACCTACACATATAGACAAAAATATATCAATATCAACATACTCCCTCACTTAACACTTGGAAATGGGATTACGACACAAAAACTAATTTTACATCTAAATTGAAAAAAACCACAAAGCCATTACAAAACAAAAAAATATTAAATCAACACAAACTTTGCTTATCTTTTGGCTAATCTGGCCTAATATACTCGGCACACATGGAGACAAATTCTTTTAAAGGTGAAAGATCATTAACAATTGTGAACATAAAATTGTCAAAAGATAAAAGTTTGCTTTTTAATTATAAAATACGTATTAGATTTCTTGACAAGTATTTTTGAAGCATGATTAGAAAAAGCAATGTTAAGTATATACCTGTAGGCAGTGAGCCAAGTTACAGTAGGCATCAGGGAAGTCTGGCTTGAGTTTTAAAGCAGTGCGGTAAGACGCGATCGCCTCAGGAATATTTCCAGAGTCCTATAGAAACGAATTCATTAGAAACACAAACAACAACACATCTCTAAATGCAAAAAAAATTTGCAAGCATAAGTATGCAATACACTTTTAAAAAACTGTTGTTTTAGTAAATGGGATACGGTCACAATTACACTTTTAAATTCAAACCCCCAGCAGGGGAGATATGTAGAGGTCTCAAGAATACCTTGTGAATGGAAGCCAAGTTACTGTGAGCATCTGCAAAAGCAGGATTGATCTGAATTGCGCGAGTGTAGCACTGCAGGGCGCCCTGAACATCCTGCATCTCTTTAAGCGTGTTTCCCATATTGGAGTAAGCATCAGCAAATGTGGGGCTGATTCTGTTTAGTGGTAAATAACAAACACAATGAGACATCTCGGAAGAGTGTAGCTACTTCCCTTTTTCCCAAATAATGTAATGATAAGGGTCTACATGCCTGATGGCCTCCTTATAGTGCATAAGAGCTTCCTGGAGCTTGCCTTGCTGCTGCAGGACACTGGCAAGGTTTGAATGGGCTGCAGCAAATTCTGGAAATACCTGGAACAACAAAAAGTCAAAACTTAAGAGAAATGAAGTTCATTGAATTTCATCGATGGAAGATAACATTTGAACATTCACACGTCACCTCCAGAGCTTTTCTGTAGAGCTGTACCGCGTCCTCGATGTTGCCCTGCTCACGCTTGATGTTGGCCAGGTTGTTGAGGGAGTCGGCGTGGGTCGGACACAGACGCAGGGCTGTGTTGTAGCATTCCTCAGCTTCGGATACCTGACACAAGGCATATGAGTTAACAGAGTCAAATATGAGTCATGTCCTTTGCAGAGAAATACATCTGCTTCTGACAAGATTACATGCAGAGGGTTGTTGCCAGTTTTTTCCCTGTAACCCCTTACTGTATTCCCCTAATACAACTACAAGTTTACAAGACTATTGCAATAGGGTTCATGGGGAAAGTAGTTTGCCCTGAAGATGTGCTAAGAGAAAACACTGTATTGCCTTTGTATTAAAGAGTTTCTTACATTGCCTTTCTCCTTCAGAGCATTGGCGAGATTGCAGTAAGCATCAGGAAAGTGGGGCTGCAGCTCAATGGCACGACGATACGTGTCAATGGCCAAGTCAATCAAACCCTGTTCATAGTACACGCAGGCCAAGTTCCCATGCACGACGGCATGGTTAGGACTCAGGCTGAGGGCACGAAGATAACTGGCGACAGCTCTGCAGAAGAGAGAAACATTCACAAAAGGAAACTAGGTGAGCTATTACAAAATGTAAGATTCTTTGTGCTCACTGTACAAGGCGAAATTAGGGCAGCTCCTACAGTACTGTCACATTTAATTCAACAAGCTTAACATCTAATTAAATAACAACACAGTCTATATAGAATTACCTTAAAGCAATATACGCAAACAAGTCAAAGCGGTAGGTGCAAATAAAGTACAAGAACGCAGTTATGGACAAGTTATTGCAGGATAGTCAGTAAGTACAGCAGAAGGTCAAAAACGTACCTGTCAAATATGCGAGCCTCTTTTAGGACATTGCCCAGGTTAATGTAAGCATCCAAAAAGTTTGGATCCAGTGTCACTGCCTGTAAACCCATTTAACACGTAACCTTTATAAGCCATAGTTTGATCTATTTTATAAGCACTTGAATTTGAGCAAAGATGTCTGCAAACCTTCTCAAAATGATGAATGGCCAGCCAGATCTCTCCCTGGGCGTTGAACACACAGCCCAGGTTACTCCAGGCCACGGCAAAGTTTGGCTGAGTTTCAATTGCCTTCAAATAACACGCCTTGAACAGGTTTAAAGTAAAAACCAAGAAGAGAAAAGCGGAGAGGGTGGACAGAGGAGGGGTTGTAAAAGAAAACCAAGAGAGCAAATAAAAAGGAAGAAAAACAAAAAGGGGAGACAAAAAGAGAATTAGCATCTCATGTCAAAAAAAGCAAAAAGTGAGCCTACAGCATGGGCTAGCGGGCGCGAAATTCTGCCGCGCAAAGCTGCACACTTTTTCCTACGCTGCGCTGATCCAACCAACACCTACAATCCAACTTACATTCTTCAGTTATGAGCTTAAAACAACAGAGATCAACCTTACATTTAATGTCACATAAATTATAGGTCGGAACTCCCGCTCCCAGATCTCAAAAAGGCGAGACAACCATGATACTACCCAGTCAATTCACAACCTTAAATGCAAGTGCGGCATGCAGGTGGAGGTCCCTGTAATGCATGCGCGAAAAG
Source organism: Triplophysa bombifrons (assembly GCA_029783895.1). Classification (NCBI taxonomy): domain Eukaryota; kingdom Metazoa; phylum Chordata; class Actinopteri; order Cypriniformes; family Nemacheilidae; genus Triplophysa; species Triplophysa bombifrons. The sequence continues at coordinate 19,915,047 of CM056464.1, forward strand.
CCACACGGACGGCCACTTGGCGTTGGCACGCCGTGGTCGCAGCTTGCGTCGCTTCTGTACACGCTCGCCTGCGCAAACGCCAGCTTTGGGTGCAGAATGCAGACCTGGAGCAATAAAACTCCCCACCAGTCAGGCACACGCAATACATCCCTTTACCCTTTTGGGGGCTTCAACCCACGGCCAAATTCATTCGTATTTTGAATGGTCAGTATTCAATAACAGTTACCAATGGTGTTCTATGCAGGGCTGGATATCCACTTGGTGCCATGCTAGTAGGGAGTGCATGCAGGTCTGCAACCCACAAGTCTGGGAATGAGGGGAGGGGTGGGGTGCGGTTTGAGCATGCGCCGTTTGTTTGCATTTGTCGCTGCGCAGCCCTTGCGCTGCTGCAGACTCACAGCGCATCATCTGCTCAGCAGAACGCTGCAACTCCAAAAAAAGGAGAAAAAATAAATCATAATCCAAATGAACCGGAAAAAAACAATCAACAAGTAAGAGTTAGAGTGTTCTTACTGTGCTTTTGTTTGCTTACAGCATCCAATCCATTTCACTTTTTAATATATTCGACATTTATGGTTTACATTTGCTTTCATTTATTATGTCTTTATTCTTTGCTTGTTCTGGTTCTTCAAAGGTAGCCACAAGACTCTCAGGCATTGGAGTAAGGTGTTTTTCTTTTGTTGGCAGTTACAAACCCGTTACCATATTTTTGGACTTTGTGTGGGGCGGGCGGCCGCAGCTGGAAGAAGAGGAGAAGACTGATGCTGCCCTAGTGTTCCAGTCCACCGGACCGCACCTACGCAGGAATAGTGTCACCCACCTGAAACCTTCTTAATAACAATATCAGTGGTGGAAAAACCAAAAGAGACAAAATAAGAAAACAAGAACGTTAGTAAAAGTTTGCAATCAAGACATTTCATATGGATATCAAAACTTGTATTGACAAAACCAAACGAGTAAAACAGAGAGCTTTAGCAAATAACCTTCAACAACTCATGCAACCTATAGGATTTGACTTTTTTTAGACAAGGGGAATATGCTCATATAGGGGTCGAGGGTGAAGAAAGGCTTTGAGTTCAGATTCACAAACTGATTGGGTCTTTTTTCATCATCACGCCAATTTTTTTAATACAGAAATAGGAGGGAGGCAAACTGGCTTGATCTTACCCAAATGAACTGATCACATTTATTTGGGAATGTTACTCATAATCATAACATACATTGGGGGAAGAAATAGAATCGTTGCTTCTTTAATTTTTCTTCATTGTAGTATTCTTTGCTCAGATGGTTTAATACCTCGTTTGCTTTTTCCTGAATTCTCTCAATTCTTGACTCCTGGCCATTGGGTAAAGAGAAAAGCCTGGGGTTTAATGATTTCATAATCATCTAGAAGCCTCCACAGCTCTGAAATAAAGAGGTCATCGCTTGTGTCGCGCAGGTAATATTCTCGCTCTAATATGATATCTGAAGCGTGCAGTGGAGTGCAGAAAGAGATCTGTCTGCCTGGCACAGCCCAGGGTGGTCGCAATGCTCGAAGTGCATAAACCCTCCCTAACCCAGTTGGCATTACTATAGTGACGGGGCAAGAATGGGGCCAAATGATACATAGGTGGGAAACTTCCTAATTTCACTGCAAAGCCCTTCAAGACCATCTCTCGGCCAAGCTGTCGGGTCAGGCAGACAGTTCAGAGCGCGCACACTCCACGGACCCTTGGCAAGCGCGCGGGGGTTGGGAGCGACAGAGCTGGTGGGGTGCGCCGCTGGCACCCTCGTGCTCTTCCCCACTCCGTCCCCTTGAGGCACCAAATAAGAGAGCTTCTAACCAATGAGAGGATGAGTCCCTACTTAATCTCCCCAAGACCCACTGAAAATACAAATGGCCATGCTGCCTCATAGCAGTCAAGGATGATGTTTAAAAGGGCTTCATTAAAAAAATCTAAGGGTCAGCCAAAGGGCCATTCTTCAAACACTTTGAAGAACACACAGAAAACTCTTTAGGGTTAGAAGCCATCTTATTTTTTGCACAGCAAAGATCACTAACTTTATCAGTCCATTTATTTCACCAAGACCGAGCCAGCAAAATCCCTCCGAGAGACTACAGGTAAAAAAGCATGCCAAAACAGCAGCACGTGTTTTAGGGTCCCCATTTGTTTAGACAAAGTAGCTCAGCCTTTCTTCCTGTGTTTGGGGGCAAGTGGTAGCTGGCTGGGCCAAGGTGAAGCAGTGTTTACACTGAGAGGCACTGGAGAGATAGAGAGCAAAAAGTGGGGCTGGAAAGAGTGTATGTCTCCAGCAAATCAAAACAGGGAATGAACAGGAAAGGGGGGCTTCCCTTTGTAAGTAAATGACAGAGAGAGACAGAGAGAAAGAGATGGGTGTATGACGTTTAGTGCAGGTACACTCTGCTCTATCTCAATGCCAGGACTTGAATGGTAAAGTGAGAAGTTGTGGATAGAAACAAGTAAAGATAGGACACTCTTGAAAGAGTGTAAATGAGACTTTGGTGAGGGGGGAAAAACTCCCTCCCACAGGAATGGCAAGGTCTCTGACAGAGGAGTATGGTCTACAGCACAGCAAAATAAACCATTACGAGTGAGGGCCGACATGTTTAAACGTACCTTTGCTTCTTCAAGGCGCCCAAGCGCTTTAAGGAGGTTACCCAAGTCGCTGCGTACACAATACAGGTCCTGTAGTATGTGAAAAACAAACATCAATTATTGGCTTGTATACTTTAGCGGTATGAATCTAAAAACAGCTTCAAGCTTTCTGTGATTGTAATACAATACAGTTTTCATTTTTACTATAACACAGTTCTTGTATAGGATGTCAGACGAAGGTGTTTAAACGGCCAGCACTTAACTCCACACTCACAGGGTTGTATTGAAGGGCAGACACATATGCTTGAACTGCTCCCTCCATGTCCCCTGCCGCCACCAGGGCTGCTGCCAGGTTTATGTATCCATCGATGAAGTCTGGTTTGAGGCGGAGTGCGTGACGGTAGTGCTCGATGGCCTCTTGCAGTTGTCCCCGTTCCTTGTAAACATTGCCCAGGTTAGAGTACGCCTCAGCCAGCATTGGGTTCTGCTTGATGGCCAAAGTGCTGAAGTGCGCCGACCTGCATGCCAAGAAAAGACAGATACGTTGGAACCAAGAAATGCTTGATGGGTTGAAATGACTTTAATGTGTGTGTTTAGTCATCTTTGCCTACGTTCCCATTCAATTTTTCAATTCAATTCAATTCAATTCAAGTTTATTTATATAGCGCTTTTCACAATGTGTATTGTTTCAAAGCAGCTTTACAGGGGCAAACAGGAAAAAACACAGCACAGTGCATGGTATTCATACAACGAGTAAGATCATACTAATAAATAATAGCTAATTTCTAAATAAATAAATAAATGAATGAATGCAGTCTCCCGGTGAGCAGGCCGACACTGCCCTGCTGTGGCGAGGAACCCAAACTCCAATGATTAATTAATGGAGAAAAAAACCTCGGGAGAAACCAGGCTCAACCGGGAGGGCCAGATCCCCTCTGACGTGTCATAGCTGCACTCAAACTGGTGACATGTGATTTAAGTTTAGCATTTAATACCAAAATAATACCATTCAAAGCTGCGAATTCAACATGTCTGCAAAATTGGAGTACAGTGTGATGATTGGATTGGCATCTTGTCATTATAGTGATGTATGTGTGTTAGTGGTGTGTGTGTGTATAGACGTGCGCATGAGCCCCGCCTCCAAAATGGAAAGAGATTACAGAGACAGCACGATCTGCTAATGTACATGACATTTGTTTTAATGTAAACAAAAACGCATGTGAACACGACAACATATTCCGCCATTTTTTATGCTAATTTGATACCAAGAATTTATAAGTCGATTTGCAGATAGATCCATTTAATTGTGAAACGTGCTATTTGGCTCAAATGCAGCCTGCAGTTTTAACAAGCCACCCTCTGGCCTAGAGCAAAGCCCGCCTACCGGCCATCTAATTTGCTGAAAGTCACGAGTCCTGCCAATCAACGCAGAAGGCTGAAGACAGCTCGAGCTGCTTCAGTGATCGTGCATAAATAGGAATTTTCACATTACTAAGTCATGCCATTTCACAAATACAAACCATTTTAAAGCATCAAGTACTCGCATGCTCTCAAAAGACGATCTTCAGTCAGTGCACTCAGGCAATGCTCGGTCACACGGGACACAGATGCCACTCAATCTGCTTGCAGCTTTTTACGCATAAACGTTCAGATACACAAGTTAAAATACCTGTCTCGGCGAGTATACATGTAAGCACAGTCGGTTGTCTTCAGTGAGTAAATGTGAACAGCATTTGTTATAAGTGTTATTCGTTGATGTGCCCTAACGTGCCGTTAAAGACTTAAATACTCCAGTAATTTTAGTCATACAAATAAAACTCATACATGATTCGAAATTGTGATTGGTCAACTTTTATTTGCGTGTACTCATTATCTACAAAATGTTTTGCTTTTGTGAAAGAATGAAAATATACAGGCTGTACGTGTGCATCTTTCTGAAACGCTCCATTTAAACAGACTAAAACTCTGTGAATAATCATCATAGAAACATAAAAAATATGTCTAAAGCAGCTTGAAGATTCTACTTTTAAATGATTAAATAAATATGAATATTCTCCGAATATGTTTCATTTTAAACCAGACATATACATCAGTTCAAAATATCAGTTATCGGCCTACTTGATCTGTAATAATTGACATCGACCCTGAAAAACGCATTTTGGTTGCCTTAGTTATTGTTATCGACAAAATCCAATATCGGTCGACCTCTAGAGCACAGCATCCACGTATGTCCACAGACCAGCAACGGAGCTACATGAAGAGTACAGTCAAAGCCATCCATCTCACCTGTCAAGCCTGCGACACTGAAAGTGGATAGAGGAGAGTAACAGCAAGACGCCTGTGTTATCCGGCTCCTGCCTCCACAGCTGCATGCAGTGTCGCTCAGCCGCCTCAAAATCTCCTGACTGATATTCACGGTGCGCCAGTTCTGCCAAACCTTGGAAGGAAAGCATACGTTTGGTTGGTTCTGAAGCACCAACGCAACCCAAAGGAAGGGGGGAAACAACATGTTAGAAGAAATGGAAATGAGAAAAATAAAACCAAATTAAAATGACAAGATCGTTACTTTTTAAGTGACATTTTATTTAGTGGAACCAGGTTAAATATTGAATGTCACTGCATAAAATGATCTAAAACTAGTTTTGACGGTTCCTGAATGATGCTGTTTTCTTAAATTCTGCCATCTAAAATGGATAAATAAATGAAAAAATGTAATGATCTTATTTCTTAAGAAACAGCATCTAACGACTGTTCAAATGAATACAAATCATTAATAAATCAATTTCTGAAATAATAGTAAAGATACAGACTACATGTAAATGTAAAGGGGTGAACATGAATGAACAACAAGATATTCAGCGGGCTTTGGGTATGAATGAGCATGAGACGTCCATAAGAAAGATTCACATACAAGAGTGTGCACATACTGCACACAACTACAAGGCCTCATTATTATCGCGTATTATACTCTGACATCAACGTTATTTTTTATAAACATGATCAAACTACAAGCAGCCAACACACACACGCACACACACCAGATCAATCTGAAACTGATTTTATGTTCACACAGTCACGGTACACTTGACACACGTATGCAAACGTAAACCTGCAGTAAAGGTTATGAAAGTAACATAGCTACTAACCCGTAATTCATCTTCAAATAGTTTATGAATGAAGCGTTTTGTGATACGTTACCTGTGCTGTCAGCCACGTTCCCCACCGAGCTTGCCATTTCTCTTTCAATTTCTACTGACTCCTGTACCGAGACGGACAGCGTGGCAATATAAGAAAGATGTGAAATATAAAATTCACAAATTACTCAATAATTATCGTTAGCTGATGATGTGATGCCGAAGACAACGCACGCCGAAATCTCAGGCAAGCGGCCTGCAGTCTTCCTGCTGATGCTAGGCTAACACACTACAGACGAACGCGAACAAATTCACGTAATCTAACGCGCAAAACTACTCTTAAATCGTTTCCCTTGCCGTTACTTGCACGAGGGTGATGCATATGTGTTTTTTCTAACCTCGAGACTAGATCGTGAAATTAGACGAATTTAAGGTCGACAGTTTCAACATAACGCTGTTTTTGCTAACAATGGCTTTCCAGTCGCCTCCGAAATGGCGGATGTGGCCGGGACTTCTTTTTAGAGGGGGAGTGGTGAGGAAGATAAAATAGGACCATCCAACACATTGCGCACCGATCCGCACAGAACATATGCGAATATGAGGCCAAATATTGACCATATTAGCATGTTAAAGCTCATATTTAATAAGTATATTCAAATGAAAAAATAAGGTTTAGCGAATGTCATTCGTACACACTTCTGTTGTTAATATGTGCTGCCCTTCGGCTTAGTGTGTTGTATCATTCCGCGAGCAGCAAACGCAGTCAGGTCGCAGTTCTTCAAGTGTTGTTTATTTCCATTTGCACAGACAGGTGGCGTTCCTCAAAGTTAGCTTTAGTCACAAAATGTTTACACAAACTAGACTATACAAACACTTTCTTATTAAAACACACGCACACACACATATATAGTATTAAGTTATATATTTTATATAAAGTTATATATAAGTTATATAAATTATATATACTTAGTAAGAGAAAATAAATAATATTGCACATACAGTTAAAAATGTAACATTGTATTGCACGTTGTTAACTGCATTAGTGATATTGCACTTGTTGGATTACAGAAGTGAGATGATAATTCCTCAATAATAACACAATAGATATGGCCCTATGTTTGTTGTTGATGATAATGTGATTAATGAATTAAAACACTGTTGTAGAGAATTGTACACAGACAGTCACAATACAGAACATTATATGTGGGGGGTTAGGGAGAGTGAAATTGCTGATTGTCCAGGGTGTAAAAAGGTTGTGGAGAAATGTTAATTGGCCATTGGAATGGAAATGGAGGATTTTTAACTGTCCATGATGGATGGGGGTTGTGGAATGGGGTACTTTTATCCTAATGTCCTGCTACTAACCTAACAGGAGCTGGAAAGAAGCTGTTTACCCACTTGAACAGAACATACTGTATAAACCGGGTGGTTTCCATGAGGATGCTCTTTGCCTGCCTCCTGCGCTGGGTAGCCTATATACAGTGCCCATAATAGAGGGGAGACCAGAGCAAATGACCCTTTCTGCACTTCTAAAAATACTATTTTATTTAAATTTGCACACACACACCAGGTCATTCTCAACTCAGTTTATGCGGCACATTCAAATGTGCTTTTAAATCACTTTAAAAACTGTTTCCATGTTCTCTGGATATACTCTTTGTTTCTTTCCCTCACAGGCCCAATTATTTGATTCTTAAAATAAACATATTGTAGGTCCAGTGCTCAAATTGATCCATGTATTATCTATTTGACGTAATAAATTGTACACAATAAGCCATACTCATTTCTCATTATTACTGATTCTGATTTATTATTTTCTAATCATTTTTAACACTTTGTTATTATTGTAATTATTACTTGAGACACTTTTTTGCTGGTCTTCAAGTGCCCCCTGGAAAGTACATTTTATGTTTTGCGTCAGCAGAGGGCAGTAGTACATACATGTTTGTCCCAATATTAGCACCATTTTAAGCAGACAGGGTGCAGAGTGGTGATTTAATGAATTTCAATTCTGTGTTTTTGCTCATTTAGATGTTTTTAGACAATGCAGACAATAGTTTATGTATGTCTGGGGTTTTAAGGGATTAAGTGAACACTATATATGTTCCAGTCATCCTCAGGTGTCATTCACAAGACATTCATCTCTGCCAAAAGCAAAGGAAGTACACAGTACACATAGCCTTACATCCAGCTCCAACCACTTGGACTGACATGTCTAAAGAAATGCTGAAGGTCTGAGTCCGGATGTGAGGCTCATTAACTTTTTCTCCTCAAGGGCTGTTTGCTGATCTGTATGGGAAATGGTTGACATTATTGCTCCAAAGGCTTCTCTGCCCTGTATTCTTACTGTGTGTCAGTGCGGAGTGTGCAAGCTCTCCCCACTTACCCTGCTGTGGTGCTTGGCCGTTGCCTTGGGAAAAAGCTGTTGCGCACAAATGATGTCATGGCCATGTTTCATGCAATTGTATTTGACATCTTTTATCTTTGTGCACGCCCGGTTCTGGCCGGCAGGTTAGATCCCATGTTAAGGGATCCTGTGTCATGAATCCAAGGTTTTCACACAGCCTCTTGCTATTTAAAGCGACACGTGCTTACAAAGAGGGTCAGCGGGGAGTTCTCCACTGGGCCAGCGACCTGTAAACTGAGTTTTGGAATAGGTGTTTTTTATGCAGCCAAGTTTAGCCATTTGGTCTGCTTTCAAATCTGGTGACCCATATACTTCCCGTTGTTTCAGCCAGCCCCCAAAACAATGACCTTGTCTATTTCATTTCTGTATATAACAAATGGCCCGGTTTGTATATTTTTAAGCAGGGTGATGTGTGAGTTTGATATTTGCATTGTCATGGTTACGTCTGTGTGAGCAGACCAAATGTATGTTTCTCACCAATGCTGTGCTACTTTATATGCCAGATTCCCTGGGCTTTAGCTTCTTTTATGCATATTCTCACTGGCATCCATGTTTGCATTGCCTGTGTATTGTGGTCTCCTGAAATGAGATATGAAGGCTTGAACCAATTTCTTGTTTGATATTATTGTTATCGCTTAAAGTGTCAAACCCTTAACCATAAGCACCACACTTGGGTGCACAGCTCGTCCCTATAATGACGTAAATGATACCATATGTTGTGCGGCTTGCTGAGGAGAGATGTGCTATTGTTGGTGTTTCAAATTATCCCTATGACCTTTGGCCATATCTTGCCTTTAGATTAATACTGAGAGGTTGTGACAGAGATTGTCTTATTTTAGGGAGATCGAAAGGTCTGTACAATTGAAGAAAGCTTAACAGCTAGTGTGGATCACATAAGGCACCCTCAGCCAGTCATATAATGGCAGTGCCGTCAGTGGCTGGCGTTCACGGGTTGGAAAATAAAAGTTTTATCATTGTAAAGTATACCTTGGTGTAAATCATGTTGAACAGATATCATTGCTCAGTAACGTGTGGCCCACGAAGAGGAAGATCTGGCTGAACCAGGGCTGTGTCTGTCACGCTCTGGTATCTTCGGAACACCCTGAACAGTGCATAAAGTGATTTTTGGAAACTCCCTTAGTTATCAGTCTAGACTTGACAGAGGCTATTCCCTAGTGTTGGAACAAAAGAGGAAATTGATTCATGCAAGTGACATTTAATTTATTAGAGCATTGTGGAGATTTTAGCAGCATCTAGTGGTGAGCTAGCGAATGGCAACCAACGGCTCACCTTTCAAAGCTCTATGGTGGCTACACAGAACAAAGATGTCGTCATGTTTTCGCTTCTTTGCCGAAGGAGATAGAACATATTTACTAAACGCACTCTGTAGCAGTTTTTCCGTTTAGGGCTACTGTAGGAACAAAATGGCGACGTCCGTGTAAGGGGACCCGCGGTGTATGCAAATAGAAATAGCTGATTCTTATATAACAAAAACACAACCCATCATTATGTACGGTCTTTATACAACTCTGAAGAAATAGTTATGTATATTATATTGCATTTCTGTCAAAAGATCCTCCAAAACACTACACGCTGGACCTTTAAAAAGCAGTTTTTCATTTTCTAATAATGTGGTCACATAAGCAGGTCAGAATGCGAACGTTCTACGCAGAGCCCTGTGTACATCGGCAGCAAGTGTTAGTCCACGGGAATGTTAATTTTTGCCAATCAACCCTCTCCAATGACTTTAGAAAAGAACTAGCACACCTCTGCTCATCAGATTATTTATGTCCGTAGTCCAAAATGCAGGAAAACGTTTAATCCAAGGGTTATGGGTCTGCTCAAGAATGCACTACAGTACTAGTGATACTTTCATTAGTCCCAAAAAACCCACTAATAAAAGTTTTCCCTGTGACTTCATGCTGAAATGATGTGGTCGGGGAATGCGTCCTCCCCCTCAATTACTCTACAGGCACTACAATACTCCGCTTAACATGAATAGCCTTCAGGAAAACAGATGAAGGGATTATACCTCACCTTCTATAAAACTCTTTGTTCTTACCCATCATTACAACCATTTCATTGTTGAAAAAACCTCACACTGGATTTTTTTTCACTGTACAAGAGTTCTCTTCTCAGGTATGTTTACAACACAAACACCTTGAACTCCTTCATTAGCGCGACTCTGTCAGCTAAAGGTCATAATGGGTAGTTATGATTCAGTATGGATGAGCGTCCTTAGACTTGACAGCTCATGTTGCTCATGGTACAAAACTGCAGGAGGATAAAGAGTTAGTCAAAACCACAGCAGCTGCACTTTCTTAAATATCAGGTGCTTGGTGTTTGATTCATTCCTGTAGCCTTGTCAGGTGATCTGCTTGTTTTATAGCCTCACATTTTCTGTTTTGTTTCTGTTTGGTTTGCTACACAACTATGAGAAAGAAGTCGGACTTGCTCTGTCTAAAGTCTACCCAGTTTTAATTGTAAGATGGGAAACACGTTTCTTAGGTGCAGAACTCATGGGTTGTATGTACATGTGCCTCAAGCAGTTGCTTAAGTGTTTCAGGTCTCCAGATGTCTTAAACTGGAGTGTGTATAAAATGTCTTTCCTTTAGTGCCCTGACTCAAGTATATAACAACATAAACAAGGCCCTTTCTACAATAGGGTAGCATATTTTATTTGAATTTTTCTATTTTTATTTAATAAATGTTTATTTGGTAACACTTTACAATAACGTTCTTTTTGTTAACAATTAGCTAAGGGATGGGATTAATGAGCGCTAAAACATTTTAAGCTTATGCATTTACCACTGTTAACAAATACAACCTTATCGTTACCTTTATTCATATAAAATAAGCTCAGATATGTACCATAAATGCGTGCATTATTATATTGGGCTTTAAACATAAATTTATAAATATGCAATAAAATATGAAATGATACATTGAAATATGAAACGAAATTATTATTATTTAGGTAGTCCTTTTTACAATGTGCATTGCATTGTGAATTGTGTTTTTTATCACAAAGTTGAGCTAACTTAAAGGTGACTGTTTAATTAAATATATTTTATATGATTGTGGCACATTTTAAGTGTTTGGTCTACACACTGTACTCATCGTCTCTTCATGACTCCAAGCAAATGGCAATACCCCAGATGGCACTTATCCAGAAGTGAAGGATGGACTTGTAGGTGTATCTCACAACTCACCTCCAGCCAATCACGCAGCTTGAATCACAATCCGATGCATTAGACACTCCTCTACCTCAGGGTAAACTGTTTATGTATTTAGAAAAAACATCCTCGTATTTGAACACAATGCTTACTTGTTTTTAGATCTTAATTTAGAGTTGCATAATCACATATTAATACAATTATGTTTTTACATGATTCAAGTTTGAACTACACACTTTTCTCTCTTCCTGTCTGCATTGGTGTTTTTTGGAGGCACTTAGTTTATGTGTCTGTTTCACATGCTTTTAATTGAAAAACTCCTGCTTGCAGCCAGGTGGGTGAACCGCAATGTTTTCAACTTTTTCGGTGCTGTCCCAAGCTTTCTGCATGTATGTTATTCCTCCTTACAGCACCACTGTAGAAAGTTCCTGAGCAATCAAAGGTATATGTCATAATATTAAGGAAGACAGTGGCAGAATGGTTTTCTTTTCAAAGAAAATAGTTTATGTAATGAAATGTCACATATGTGTTGGTGAGGATTGCTGTTTCTTTAATATTATAACTGCAGATCCTTGATTACGCAAATAACCTTCCCAGTGGCATCAGAGAAGGTGTGCTAAATGATGTTCCCTGCAATTATTGACCAATTAAAGCCATATATCTTTATAACAGCAGGGTTCCCAGGGTTGATAAGGAATCAGGATACCTGACACCACACACTGACAGTGAAAAACGTTCGGTTTGCTCCGATGTCCACTATGCAGTGTTGTCCCTCATTCCTGTCAAAAGTAATGTGCTTTGCTCCTCATCCAGAGAAATTCATAAATGGCCTAAGCTCAGGCTCCTCCTTCAATCCAGTTATGTAAGCGGCCCTACTTATGAGGCAATGTGTTCAGAGACCGACTCATCTCAGTATTGCCTGAGTGCAAAAATATTTGACCCAGGACAACACTGTGCTGTTCTGTCTGTGTTTGGTTAATCATCTTCTCTGATCTCTTTTGATTGGAACTCCGGGGTGTTGTAAAGAAGTTACCCGAACTGCCTCTACGAGAAACACCTTACAATATTGATCAGTTAGTAGAGCATTGAGTTAGCAGTACAAGAATATTTCGGAGAACAAATGAAATGCATACCTTGAAAGGTTACCCAAAGTGTCTTCCACAAACATAAATGTAAAAGTTTAACATTTCGTACAAACAAACATGCATTTTGATTAATATGCTTGTGACGGTCAAACGTTATGAGGTAACATGCAAACTTTTTTCACATCACCTATAGGGTATATCGTCAGTATATATAAAAAATGTAACTATAGGTTGTAATAACTACTTACACAGCTTACATCATCTGGGATATACTGGTATTGACATTAACAAATTATTAACAAGTGTAATTATTAAACGGGTCATATGCTGCGAATACGTTTTTTTATTTTTCATTGGTGTGTTATAAGTTGCTCATGCATGTATTAGACGTAAAATTGCAAAAATTTAAGTGTTGGAACAAAAGATGCATTCTATCTAAAAGCGAATGATCACCCAGGCATGCCTGAAACACCTCGTGTAGACCCCCTTAATCTACTTCATTTCGTGGTATGATTTGATTAAGACCGCCCAAATGTATATGCAAGATGGGTGTACCTGTCAGTACAATTGAAGAGGAACCTGATGTTCCAAACATGGTAAGAGGCGTTTGTTACATTTCCGTCACACGCTTTCATTATTCGACCAATCACTATGCACTGGTTAACTGGCCAATCATAGCACACCTCGCTTTTCAGAGCGATGAGATTTGAGGCGGGGCAAAGAGGAGATACAAATATGCACGGTATGTAGAAAATATAGCGTTTTTAACCTTAAATCGTGTATACACATTACATTAAATTTAAACCAAAGGATAATATTGATTTCAGCTGTGTCATATCACCCCTTTAATGTTATGGAAAGCAATAGCAGGTGGAATAAACATGGAACATGCCACAATGGCCAAGAAAGGAAAACACAAAATAATCAACATTAAATATTGACTGAATGCATTATATATTTCTTTGTTTATCATGAACAATTTCAATATACTGTATTTGCACATACTTTACTTATATATCAGTGTTATCGCGATAATCGTGTAGTAAAAATCTGATCATTTACATTTCTCAAACGTACGAAAAAGCAATTTATCATTAGAAATTTGTTGTCTTAAAGTTGGGTAACACACGCAGTTTCTTCAAAACTCATGTTAATCTTGAGTATTGCATATTTCATATCTTCGAAGAGTATTTAGTTTGATCAAATTTATAAAAGAAAGATACAGCTGTACGATTATTTCCGTAAAAAGACGAGCTGGTGGAGGCGTGCAGGGGGGTCGTTACAACAACACAAGCACACAATACACCATCCTATTAATCCCTTTGTGTTGTTAACATTATGCACGTATGCGGCGATTGCCAACAAAAGACATATGACTTACATTTACATTTAGGCATTTGCCAGACGCTTTTATCCACTGTAATGGATGAAAAACGTTTACCATGCGGTCGCCTGTCTTTTCCTCCTGAGGTATCCTGTTTATGTCCCTGTTAAAAATATCAGGAAATATGGTCAGATTTATGTAGGCCAAATACAGACTAGAATTTCTTTTCAGAAGATGAAACTTTGACAGAGCAAATTTAATTTGGGACAAGAGGCTGAAAACAGTGATATTTTCACAATAGCTTCTCAGTGGTATTTCTGAGAGAGATTCTTGGGTCTGTGTGGTCTATGACCAATAATCTGAGGCAGGGTTTCTGCGTTTCTGTGTTGATTCTGAGCAACACTCTGACTTGGTTTTATGCCTCTATGTGACCGGTAAGGAGAGGAAATCACTTTGGCTGGAGACACGCATGGAAGTGCCTGGAGAGGAAGCCAAAAGGGCGTGTTAACAGCCTGTCAAGGAACACCTCGATCACAGACCACAATTAAATATCTGATATAAAACTGATATTTTGTCAATTTTAGTAATCTTGTTTCTATTGTAGTTTTGTATTGTAGTCATTTTAGCTTATATAACTGGATTCATGTTGTTATTGAAAGAGTAATAATGCCCTTTGAACATGATGAATGCACAGGCCCCAATGACTTTTTAAATAATGGGGAAACAGTAACATGTTAACGACACCACGTTCAACACATTTTTCAAGGGATAGATCACACAAAAATGATCCGAATTATTATAAAAATTGACAAATATAATTCACTCCTTATGCATTCCAAACAGTTGTGACTTTCTTCTGCAGAAGAAAATATTTTGAAAAACCCTATTGATTTTCATTGCATGCGGACACAAAACCTTTCTCAAACATTTCTCAGAATATCTTCTTTTGTGTTCCACTATTCATTTAATAGCCACAATAAACATGTTTTTGTATAGTCAAAATTGTTGAGTCAAGGTGCAAGTCATGTCAAAGTTTTTTCAAAATATCTTTGTTATATGTTTTGTATTTCGACTATATTTGTTGATTAATATGAAGTAGAAAGAAGAGTCGGTTGTGCTTTAAATGGTTGATCCTGGACAGGTGGGTATTTGGGTTTATAAAAATGGGTTCAGCAGCTGTTTGAGAGATGCACCACTCTCAAGATAGTGAACGGATCAGCTCCAATTTAGAATAGCAGTTTAGTGCCATTATATTAATACACCAAGTCCACTAGAAGTTGACTCGTAAAAAGTCATGATGGTCTATAATAAACATACAAAAGCACCTTATAATAATTTGGAAAACTAATCATGAGGATATTTTGTGTTTATATTGTGTTTCTTAATCCTGCAAACTGCAGATATGTTTTTTATCCTGCCAGCAGACAAATTTGACCTTGAAGGAAGAACTTGATTAACACATGAAAAGACGAGCATTTAAGACATTTTGGGTGGGAAAGGTGTTTATTATGTAACTGCCAATTTTCAGCTAAATTGTGTCAAGTATTTGTGTATTGTGCTACACTATTGTAAGTGATTTTAACATTTGTTGAAACAGGATCATGAAGTTATATAAGCGAGTGGGTGTGGACCTCTGTGGGTGCAGGAAATTTTACACGATTATATCATCTCAGAGCTGATAAATGCTTTCCTTTTAGTCTTAATGGATATTTTCACTTGCAACATCAAGGGGCTGTATACCAATAGACAAAACATCATTAAATCCTCATGGCATAAAAAATGATACAGTAATCTCAATATCAGTCATGCTTACTGTAAAAGAAACTCTCGTCGGCCTCTGTCAATGCATGTGACTGATGTGGTCTTTAGCTCTAGGTGCAATCAGGGAGATCTTCATTGATCTTCAGTGTCAAAGAGGCATTAGCATGAGGTCATGACCTTTAACTTAGCAAACAGTGTATCGAAGCTTTTTGTGTTGTACTATTTATTCTCCTTTCTTAAATTACTCTCATTCCTTAAAGGGATACTCCACCCAAAAATGGAAAATATGTCATTAATTACTCATCCTCAAGTTGTTCCAGACAACTTTCTTAAATAAATTTCTAAATTAGATACATTTCTTTGTTCTGTTGTTTCTTTGTTCTGAAAGATATTTGGAAGAATGTTAGCAACTGACATTTCCAGGCCATCATTGTGTCCTTTTATGTGCTCTTTTAAACACAGAATTAGATATTTTAAAGAATTTATGAAAGCAAACAGTTCTGGGGCACCTTTGACTACCATTTAATTTTTTCCTACGATGGTAGTCAGTGATGCTCCAGAAATGTAAGTTGCTGACATTCTTTCAAATATCTTTCTTTGTGGACAACAGAACAAAGATATTTTTTACAACAAGTAATTTATGACTGATTTTTCATTTTGGTTGGAGTATCCCTTTAAATCATAACAATTTCATTTTCACTTGCTTAATATTTGTAGGTAGGTTAATCTCACGTCCCTTTAACATGTTAACTTCATATTATAAATATGTTAAATGTAGCCTATTTTAGGACATTACCGTAGGCCTAATTTACATGGAGTAAAATTCTACCATGCCAATATTGCAAAAGACATTGCTTTTGTTTAAATAAATTTTCCTTCAGACTTTACGGTATTTAAAAATAAAAAGGAGTAAAACAGAGCAGATTTAATGTCAAATACATTGACTGTGTAAAATGCATTTTGTAGAGATGTTTGTTGCATTCCTTAACCACCCAACTGGAAACAAAGCATAGGCGTCTGATGGCAAGAAGGAAGCTGTTGGGTTTGCACAGGCAACAATAATCTTTAATCAAGATCAGCTAATCAGTGGATTGTCAAAGGTATGCAAAGTTCGCGGCATAGAATTGTGGGATCATTCAATTTTATTTTCACATCCCTAAATATGACGCTGAACAATTTTAACTGTGTTTGGTTGCTTTACATGTCTATCAAACGACCGGTATAGAGTCCAGAACTTCTGCTGGCAGGCTGTAGGTCTGGCTACGTGAGACTAACACATTTTTAACGTTACTTGTGATAGTGAAATTCAAATTGTACATATTGTAGTGTTATTCGATTAAAATGTATTAAAGAGTTTAACAATATAATCATGTCGAACATTTGCACCACACCAACACTTCAAAAACCTCCCGAACCCCCAAAAGCCAACCTTCCTCCCTAGCCCCGCCCCTCTCTCTCGTCTCAAGGCCACAGGGAGTAATTACCTTACATTCAGTTTCATTAAATCACAACAATAATGACATTACAATATTGTTGAGTAGAGATCAGTCAGATCAGTTGATAAAAAGGAAATCATACATTTTAAATATAAAGTAGGCCAGAATATTATAGAAAATCAACTGAGTAATGGCGTTAAGTTGCACAAACAAGCAAAAACATTACTCAAAATGTATTGTTCTTAACAAGACTTTTTACAAAGTGAACGAATGACCATATCATTTGGCTTCCTATAAGATATCCTTTACAAATATGTGCTTGCCATGTGGTGGCAAATGTGTTAAACAGAGCGGACAACTTCAGGAAAGTGTGTGATTCTCACGGACAAAGACTCCATGTAGAAGGGGTCTTTAAATGACAACAATCATGTTATGTGTGTAGTGCCCTGTCTGTGCAATCTTCAGTCTATAGGTTTCTCAACTGGTTCAACCCAATGCATCAAAGTGACTGGACTATGCTAAACTGTGAGGAACCTTTGGTTGAAAAAAGACCTCTTATGTAGATATAGCCAGCACTGTGAAATTCAAGCTCTCCATTTAGTGCCCTGTGGCTGTTTTGTGTATGTTGTATTTCATTAAAGACCCAGGGGATTTCTTACTGCCTCTCGGAGGGATTTTTTCAGCACACCTGGTGGCAAATAATAAAAGTGATGGTAAAGCTTGTGATTAGTGTAATAGCAGAAGCATACCTTCACAGCCTCCTGCTCAGGGCAAAAATGTGTAGAACAGTGTCTCTGTACACAATTACACATGAGAGCTTGACTGGAGTTCATCTCTCTAGAGGTGATACATGTGTTTGAAAGCACTTGTGTTAGTAACGCTAAACCTGCACGCATGTATGATCAGTCGCTTCAACAGTAACATGTGTGTCGAGATCAAATCTGTGCCAGATCTCAATCTGTGCTCATTAGGACTGATGTATGTTGGGTAATCCAGCATAGCGAGTATAAATAACCACCTCAGACAGGACCTCAGTGTCCTACACAGGCGCTTGTGTTTGGTTCAGTGGGAGCTGACTGTACCGGACACCATCTAAGAGAAATTCACTTGACACTGCGGGAGTTGTGCTTCCCTCATTTCAGCAGTTAGTGATCTGAGAAATGTTTTTTGTGAAACACAATTTCTGTTAAATTATACATTGATATATGTACTGTGAAGTCTGATGTTTGTGAAAATATAAGGGGCCACTAGCTCATCAGACTTCACATAAACCACCTTAGAGTGATATGAAAATTCTGTCTTCATTTACTCACCCTCAGATTGTTCCAAACTTGTATAAATTTCATTAAATTGTTGTAAATTTCTTTGTTCTGCTAAACACAAAGGAAGATATTTGCTCCTGTGAAGCTGCTTTGGAACGATGCAGATTGTGAAAAGCGCTATATAAATAAACTTGAATTGAAGATATTTGGAAGAACGTCAGTAACCGAGCAGAGCTGACTACCATTGTTTTTATTTTCCCTGCTATGGCAGTAAATGGGGGGCGAGATCTGATCGGTTACTGAAATGAATTGGTGTTTAGCAGAACATATACATTTATACAGGTTTTGAACAAAATGATGGTGAGTAATTGGTGACAGGATTTTTGGGTGAAGTTTACGCATGGTAAAATGAAAGGCCTTCCTTTCCCAGTGAATGATTCACTTTTAGGTGTAGTGTAAACAGTCAGTGAAGAGTCTTTGTCTCTGTAGATTAGCCCCAAAAACAACAGACAGGTGTGGACCATCAACAACAGGATGACAGACCTCAACACCTCCACACTCCCTGCTGATTTCCTACTCCCAGCCTATCCATTTAGCCACCCACTGGGACAGATGGAGAAGGGGTCAGGCCCAACCAAGCCTGTTTCTGTTTCAAACATACCAGGGCTGATGTTTACATAGCTGGACTAGCAGAACGAAGAGCTAACTGTGGACCAACGGACAATCTGAAATTACCAGTGATAACCTAAAGCCTGGCAGGCTGACCTTAATGTTAAGACCTGGATTAACGTGGGAATAAAGCCAAGAAGGAGCGTTTTTATTTATTTCTTTTTCCTCCAGGGTGGAGGGGTGTGGTTAAGACGCGCTGAAAGATGACCATTTAATCTGCTCGTGTTAGAGGTCTGGATCAACCCTGAATTATCCTTTTAGCTGAGGGATGAAGGTGCCTGTGAGATGTGAACAAGGACACATGGCTGGTGTATTTTAACCTGAAATCTCTCGGTGTTGAGCGAAATTAAGACCCACTTTAGCATGTGGCATTTTAGCAGAACACCTGCGTAAGCTTTTTATGCTTTTCTAAAAGTTCAGATTTTGCAATAGGCCTATGCCAAAGTCTCCAGGCAAAAGAAATCTTAACTAATACATTCCTCATAAAATAATTTTTACATGAAATGATCTGAGCTTCCCTATTAGCTTTAACACCGTCACCAATTGTCCAGTTCGTTTCAATTTGATTTGTTTTCTATGCATTTTTGATTAGTTATATGGATGCAACGTGTTGGGAGTAAAATGCTCCTCTAGTGTGCAATGAAGGGTCAAGTGGAGTGGTCAAAAACACAATGATAGTGGACAAGTGTTTTCTTTGGCTCAGTGTTTCGTGTTAAGATCTCCTCATTTCTAGCCACAGGAGGTCAAACAAACTTTGACATCAAAAGTTAGGCATGACCCTGGTTATGGTAGCTTTCCTGTAGCTCGGTGGTATGAGCATGGTTTTGGGTTCGATCGCAGGGATTGCACATACCAATGTATAAATGTATAAGATATTGCAATGTAAGTCGCTTTGGATAAAAGCGTCTGCCAAATGCATAAATGTAAATGTAATAATGCAAATGAGTGTTGATATTGTTGTCTTCACCAGCGACTGCATTTTCTTAGCCTCTTCTGTGTGCTTTATAGCCTGACAAAACAACTTGGCAATGACATATTGAGTTGCCTCTCATCGCCTTGCTAGCCACCCTTTGGCCAGCCCTCCCTTTGTCCATTGACAAATCTCTGTTCTTGCCAAACACACTGCAGCTCATTTTGTGGGTGAGGTTAAGCATTCATGCTTGCAAAAAAAAGACAAAAAAAAGATGTAAACACACAACCTGGGCTGTCGCTGATGCTACTTATTCAGGTAACATGCATGATGAAATATATTGTCTATCATTTATTTAAAAAAATTATTCTTCAAGTGCATATTCAAGTTTGGCACATCAAGACATGTTGGGCAAGGTTTGAGGTCTTTTGAGGTCAAGGCCCCAAACAGTGCATATAAAAATCTTTAAAAAAAATTAAAAACATTCACCAATCGTGAATGAACAAACGTCATTTAAAACCTGCATATGGCTATGGAATGATGTTACGTAACCTATTCATTTCCTGTGATTTTTTTGGTTTCACTTTTATTCCCATCAAAGATGATGTTTCTAAATATTTATGAACCGCAGTCTTGTTTAACCAGCATCTAGGCTGCAGTGTTATGCAACAGTTTAGCACAGATGAATAGAAGGCACTGGAAAGGCCTGGAGATCCGAGGACACTGGAGGCCGAGGTGAAAAAATAGAGGGTTAATCCCAAGCAAAGTCCCTCCAATAAACCTCCCAGACTCGGCATGTCTCCCATTCAGTTATAAAAACAGTAGACCCACCAGAATTGGGGCGATTTAAAAAGGGTCTTCATGTATTGTTGAGCTTGGAGACGTGCGTCTGTTGGGAGCACTATAGTAAGGACGTTTATCCCCCCACCCATACATATACCCTGTTATACCAGGCATTTTGCCTGCCGTGTGGATGACATCATCAGCTGGCATAGCAGAAGTGGGAGAGGGGTGTAATCAGGTTGACATGGATGTGGCAGAGGGGACGCATGAATGAATGAGTGTTTTGCCTGAATAAACAGTGAGTGTGTTAGCAGGAGTAACAGGGCTTTACACCACACAAATCACGTACACTGATTCCCACCTCTAAAATTAGGAACTTGTTTTGTTCTTGTTCAATTGTATGGGCAGTAATGGATTACAGAATATTTAGATTCAAATTCCAGGAGGACTGACAAGAATTTTAAACTCTCAAACATGCTAGACGTGAAGTTATATGAATAGGTCACCCCAGAGTGACAATTACCACATAGTTTAGACGTATGACGTCATTTCTTCACACAACCGAGTTATATGAAATATTCGATTAAAAAAGTCATCATTATGTCGCATATAAATAAAATGTACTTTTTTTTATTAATTAGGGGATTATGTAAAGCCAGTTAGTTGTCATGACATGGGTGATCAGGACCCTGACGAGAAGCGATAGCCACCGGCTGAAAGAACAGTATCCCACTTATTACACGGCTGCTTGCCACATAAGTAAATTAATAAATACACAGTATTGATTTGAAATCATTTAGTGTCACATACAAAGCTTCTGCGTGGCAAAACGTTTACTAGCGGCTTTAAGGCAACACAAAACAAACATGTAATTTGATCTGAATATGAAGAGTTCATTTGCAAAAACAGATAACTCACAAATCATAAATAATCTTTTTTTATTTATGCATTACAATTAATATCAATCAAACTGCAGTTGGTCGTTTTGAATAAGTAATACTAATGAACATATTTATAGTTAGCTACAGCTAACTAAAACAACTAAAACTTAATAACATAAAAACACTTGATCTTTGATATCTGAAAATAATACACCTTGAAATGTCGGAATCATGTATTCTGCGGAACACCTTGTAATAATTATTAATACAATTCCCAAATAGCATGCTAACTAGTTTTCAGAATCATTTATTAAAAAGGTTCTTTGTAAGTGCATAATGACAAAGAATTAACATACATTACAAAATACATAATAAAGATCCTAATAAGTAAAACCCCTCTTTTTACCTTGATGACAAAAATGAAAAGAATTGCTAATTGCTCTAAAGAGTTAAGGATTGTTTTAGTTGAGGGTGAAAAAGACACAGTCTAGAAATGCAAATGACTTTCCATACATGATCACCCTTTTAAGGTCCCCGAGGGTCCCTGCTATAAGCCTATACATCGCCTCTTTAGTCATGTCCCTTTGTGTGTCAACCTCGCTTTGTCAGACACATTAAAAGACTTCCTTTACGAGGCTCCTGAATATTAACCGTGTGATCACTGTTGCCACACAAGGAGCATTTTTCAAAGTTTCTATAAAATTAGGTAAAAATCAGCCTCTTATTTCCTCATTGACTGTCCACTGTGTTTAGCTTTCAAGAAACCTACTAGATCATAAAAAAAAACATATGCGAAAAAAACACCAGGCAACACTCTGCAGAGACCACCCAGGACACCTGAGCATCCACCAACAGTAGCAATGCACCTATAGGAACCACTGACAAACTTTATCATGCAGAGATTTGCAAGGATAGGCGTCGCGGATTGTTGCCAGAACCTGTACAAATCTAGTTTGACACGTCTTTACTGGCTTTGATGGGTGTAATAAGAATGAGGCGATAAGTAATTGAGATACGTGGGTGTAATGCAGAGACGGTCTGGTACAGCCTCAGACGTCACACCCACGGACCGCTGGCTAAACGTCTGATGCATAAGGCACACTTCAGCATGTTCAAAGTCGTCATCTGATTGGTTGAATTTCACAGGATTTCCGGTAGACGTGCGTGTTACATTCTTTAACGGTCCGCCTGAAAACAACATGAAGCCGTCTGATCTAAGAAACATGCTGTCGTGTTTACAACGGTTGCTATAAGAATTCATCACGATCGACTAAATGATTAATTCTTAAAATTATGCGAGTGTACTGTTACTGCGGGGACATCTAAACATGCACAGCACAAAACGATAAGTGATTGGTTGCTTTACCGGTCAGTCATTTGACCTCCTGGGCGGGCCTTGGCCAGAGAAAGTGGTGAAAAGTTTCAGACTAGGTATGCGAGACTTGGTACAAAGTAATAGAGAGATTGAACAGCGTCGGTCCTTTTCATTACGTTCCTGGAGATGGAAGCATCTTATTTCACCAGATGTGAAAACACAAATAGTGTGTGTCCTGTCCGCACATGAACAGCCTCAGCTCCCATGCACATCTATTCACAGAAGACTGTGTTGGTGCATCAAAGCGCCTTCAAGTTGTAAAAAAACTGTGCAATGTCCTATAAATCTCAGCAGTTCACTTAACGCCTTTCTGAGGCCTATAATATTTGCATATAATAATTGTTGTTGCACTGAGAGCAACAAGCACATACTTGCTTTGGCAATAAAGTAAAAATCTCACAATGGGTTCAAGTATTCACAGTGCGCTGCTTTCTAATGTGGGAAATGTGGGATACAATTCCCTCACAATATACAGAGAAGAATAGGCACTCTTTCTTTATCAGCTACCAGTCCCCAGGCTTCATGCCAACAACAGCTCATTTAAACAGTCGAGTATGAAAAAGGCAGATAATCTTGAGGGGATGGCTGACTTTGCAGGACTCTGATATCGTTTCAATGATAAGATCTCCAGTTTGAAAGAGACGTTTCATTTGATCAGTAGACGTCTTTTTTTCGGAATTTCTCCAAGATGCTTCTTGGCAAACCACACGCACGTCCTTCTAAGTGTTCCTCCACTGTCTGTTCTTAATCACCTGTTGGATTGTAAACCCGTTCTTGCTGGTTCTTTGTCTCCTTTTTGCCTGAATGCCAGCCCTGGCTTCTGCGGGGGCACCTGGGTCCCATTAAACTCCAGCAGCCTCTGTGTGTGATCAAATGCAGGTGTGTCTCTCTATACATATGACTACCCTCAAACAATGCCATGTCCAGCTGTAAGAACACACATTGTTCAAACAGCTCCACATTTGTTTTCACTTTATATTAACACACAATGAACGATAGCACTGACTGTGGATACGAGCTCTTGCTTTTAATTGAGTTTTTTTCCCCGTTTTTTTTTTTTATTAGGTATAGAAGGCCAAAACATGGTCTACTTGGCAAGTACAACAAAAAGACTTGTTTGTGCAGTTATAGTGTCAAATTCAGATGGCACACCCAAAGACCATTCACAGACTGTCTGGTACATATTGCACGGGAAAATGTCTTAGGTATTTTCAAATTTCACTGGAGGGATGCCACTCGACCAGTAGTCACAGATTTATCAGTCTACCATGAAGTGACACTAGAGTGCACATCACACTACTACCTCCCGAAATATGTGGGATCACAGCAATAAATTAGTTTAAAGATATTAATTAGTATTAAAAAATTGGATATTTACAAACAAACTTGGACTTTTTTTCGACTGGACATCAATGAGACAAATGTAAAGCAAATGGACACCTTTCCATTTCTATAGATTGTGAACAAAAATAATTGATAGCAATGTTTCCAGAAGCACATTGTTCTCACAAAAAAGTTGTTTGACTTGCTTTATGGAAACTGGTCATAGTGCTGAGCGGTCTACGGGCTCCTGTTGAGCACTGCCTTTCAGCATTCTGTAAGCTTGGCTTCACCTGAGAGCAAAACTAGAATGGTGTCAAGGCGAAAGGACTCAACACTCACAGGGTCACCTGATAGCCTCCTGTTTCCCAGTTTCACCTCATTTTGGGGATTCTCTTTTTCCCGTGTTTTTCTTTCAGGAGCTGGCTTAATCTCCAAAGGCGCTCATGTTGTTTCCCATGACTGATGCTCTGCTCACTTCATCTTGGGTTCTCATCACCAGAAGTGATCAAAGCCCTTCACAATGCATGGGAAGACTACAGCCACGGGTCTTACTGCCTTGATAACAAACTGAAGAAGAAGATCAGAGGCTTGTCATGAAAGTTCATAGTGAATGACAACTCGATCAATTTTGCATTTCATTTGATATGTGACCCCGCTCCACCGTCTTAAGTTGCATGAGGACATTTTTTTTGTAATGCAAAAATGCATTGTATGGGTCAAAATTATCCTGTTTTTTATGACAAAAATCGTTAGGATATTAGGTAAAGATCATGTTCCATGAGTATATTTTGTAAATTCTAGCGTAAATATAAATAAAATAATAAATATATCAAACCTTTATTTTTGTTAGTACTATGCTACACTAAGGACTACATTTGAACAACTTTAAAGGCCATTTTCTCAATATTTTGATTTCTTGCACCCTCCGATTCCAGATTTTCAAATAGTTGTATCTTGGACAAATATCGTCCTATCCGAACAAACAATACATCAATGGAAAGCTTATTTATTCAAATTTCAGGTGATGTTAAAATCTCAATTTTGGAAAATAAACCCTAAAAGGGATAGTTCATCCAACACAGAAAATTCTGTCATCTTTTACTCTAATTTTACTCTAACTAACTGGCTTTACATATTTCATTGACTGAAATAGTAGGACAATTAAATTGTAGTCAAATGTGCCCCAGAACTTTTTGTTTTCCTACATTCCTCAAAATATCACATTTTGTGTTCAACAGAACAAAATATATAATTTTTCCTACTATGAGATGACGTCCCAGAACTGAAATTGCTAACTATCTTCCAAATATCTTTCTCTGTGTTCATCAGAACAAAAACATTTGGTTTGAAATGACATGATGGTGAGTAAATGTTGACAGATTTTTTTGGAGTGAACTATCCCTGTTTTGTTTTCCAGGCCAGGGTCACATATGAGGAATCACATCTCGGACGATTTTGACACTGGGTGAAGCTTTCTCTCTCATTCTGTCGTGTAACTAGATCATGCATGGTAGCTATTTTACATCCCTATCTCCTCTCCTTCAACCTTTACCGGGACGTTTTGATCGTAAGATCAGAAAAGATAATTATTGACCACGTAACAGCACGTGCGTTCCAATCTCTCTCACATCTGGTAACGGGTTGCGCATCGCATTGTGCGTCTTTAAAAGTTATGAGCAAAACCCTGAGCGCAGTAGGATTGGTAACATTCTCCTGTGAACATAATGAGCGTGTCTCTGTTGTGCGCATGCGCGTGTCGGGAGCGCTCAAAAGTTTGGGAGTTTTGCTGCTATGGACTGAGTTTGTACTGTACTGTGACGCTCTCGGATGTTTATCATCTTCACATAAAGAAACTCGTGAGAAATTCTCACCGCTTACCGGAAACTTTTGTAGACTTTTTTATTCCTTCTACGAAACAAAATGTAAGTGCTGTTTTATTTCTGATTCACATATTGCTGCGCTATACGGAAAGACGTTTAGTATATGGATTGTGGCGTAATTTCTGTTTTTATTTACTCGTAACGGTGCATTTGTCTGAACTGACATCTTTTGCCATAGCCTATCTCATCCTTTTAAGATTTAAAAAGTCAATTGTCCTTTAAGATTAATGGACACTTCAGAGACGGACACAAGGTGCCTCTTTTTACCCAATTTTGGTTTTCTTAATTGCTGCCTTACCCTTGTGACTATTATTTTGCGCACATTGGGCTCATGTAGTGGACGAATTGGTTTCCTTTTTTTAAATTTTGTCAAGTGAATGTTGTTTTCTTCATTTGGTTCTCCGCAGGGACACATCGCCCGTAACATTTCATTATGTTACTGAAATGCATTTAGTCGCTATAAGCACGTGTTTATATGGAGTTAAAGTTCATTTTACGTCTTGGCGTTTTCATGGTCTGGTCTGTTCCAGTGCATTTACAGCGCGCTCAGGTGGCTTTGGTGAGAATAAAACAGCCCGTTCACTTGCGCCAGACGTTCCATGCGTCACGTTTTTAAAACGCGAAACGAACGTCTTACTTAAAACGCTATTCGTTCTTTGGACGCAAAACACATCCCGTGTCTCTTCCTTTGTTATGTATACTGTTGAATATTCGTTTGCCTTTTGAAGGTATCTGCCTTGTTTATTAGATGCTTTTCATCTATAGTGAACTGTAGTAAAATTCCTACTCCATTGTTATTTAACCTTACTATATTAAATTAAGTATACTGTACACTGTGCTGTCATATAATTGTTAATATATACATCGAATTTCTGCAGTTTGCTATAGTAAACAGTAGGGATACTATAGCAGGTTTCATGTGGCCAGCCCTGAGCATGAATATGGTCAACCACAAATCTGAGAGTAAAATGACTGAAAATAATCTCAAATGATAATCCAAATTTAAAAGTACATTCGCTACACTGATCCCAGTCGCAGCAGGTTTTGCTCTTGCTCTGCCAGTCACTCTGAATCTGTTCTGATTTCTCTGTCATTGTCCTGTGGCCTCATTCACATGAATGAACTGCTGGGTGAAACTGTGGGTGTGTAGAAACACGGAACACATGTAGAGCGGCTGAGCCCATTCACGTGCTGAAAACTCGCAACACCTTGAACCCTTAGCAACTATAACCTCGGGTTAAACCGAGAGGAGTTTCAACCTCACTGGCAGCAGCACAAATAGCCAGATGAAGCACATACTCATTACAGACACCCTTGTGTTAATTTGGGGCCAAGAGTTGCCAGGTGCCTGAAGCCCATAGGCTCGCTTTTGGTTATGTGATGGGCGTAAACAACTCATTAGTTGATCGAGCTTGTGTGCTTAAAGCACGCAAGTTAGGTTGAATGCCATGATGTCATCTTATTACCCGCTGTTGTATGCGGTAGGTAACGAACATCTAATGTGGACTTGTTCCGAAGTTTAACTGGAGGGTCAAGATTGCTCTAGATCTAAAGCAGTTTAGGATAGTTTCAAATCGCTTTGAAGGAGGTCACAGTTCTGGATACTGCTTGATTTATCTTGCCAACTGGCCTTGTGTTGTGTTTGTCGCTGTTGTTTCCTACAACTAATGGTCTAATGGTCTTGTTTCCCCCAACAGATAAACATCATGAACATAACAACAGCCTCAGATTGAGCCTCGAATGCGGATGGACGGCGTCGACCTCCTGGACTTTTCATCTGTGTTTATTCACCTTTTTGGAACATAACAACTTGTTATATGGAACATAGCTTGACCGTTCTGGCACCCAGAAACAGGAAGTGAGAGTCATGACAGCTGTCCCCGTTCCACCGCCCCTTATCCCCCCTCCACCACCCCCTCCTGCTCCAGCCAGCGGTCTGACCCGTGTGGACTCCGGCCGTAAAAACAGGCTCCGAAAACTCAACTGGGAGCAGATCCCAAGAGAGCGCGTGGAGGGTCGCAGGAGCGTGTGGAGCGATTCGTTTGATGAAGACAAGGAGGTGCCAATTGATCTGAACTCTCTGGATGAGCTCTTTGGGCAGAAAGAGGGCGGCAAGCTAGACAGGACCAACAGCTTTCGGCAAAGTTTGCTGCGTTGCGGGTCTCCCCAGGAGACTACCGTTGACAAAGTAAGATATTTACCACGAAAATGAAATGCAGCATTTTTTATAAATAAACAAAACAGTAGCGGATTTCTTGGCCAAAAAATCATATTAATATCATTTTTTTGTAGGTTTCACTGCTTGACTCCAAACGCAGTATGAATGTTGGAATATTCCTACGGCAATTGAAAATGTAAGTTTTTGGTTTCGTTTTAGGCCACTAAAACACAATTGAAAAGTAGAAAACATCTTCCTTTAGTTGGATAAACACAGTCTTGAACACACAATGCTATTGGATGAGTAATTGTTAGGTCAGGCTGTTTATGTTAACCCATCATATCTTACAGAGATGGATATATTTTAATTTGATTTGGTTGTGAGGGAGGTGATGGGTTGAGATGTGATGTCTTTGAGAAGATGGCCATCTTTGCCAATTATTAGAGCTATTAATTTCAGTCAATGTCAAAACATAATGCATTTCAGAATGTAATGCAACAAAATGTTATCTGAAATGTGTACTTTGTCTAAAAAGTTCACAAGTGATCATATCATTTAAACTATTGTGTACATAAATTCTTTCCCCAGCATTGATTTTCTGTTATTTATGACCAGAAGTTGGCTAACTTGTTACATGCGTTATGCAATTTAATTACAAAATACATTTGAAAATGTAAATGTGTAATTAAATGACAGTTATTTTTTTAAACGTTAACGACAGGGCTGGGTATCATTTGGGTGCCTACACTGATACTTTAAAAAAAGCCACAATATATGCATACATACATAAATAAATATAAATGTATTATGTAAATAAATATAAATTTATTTATATATGTATACAAACATTTGATTCTGGGTCTGTGAACGTTTTGTGATTATGTTTGATGCTTCGGCGGACAGCATATAAGTAAATAATAATAATATTAAAGATAAACAAATTAATTAAATTGCTCTACAGATGTCTTTATCTGTCATGTAAAATAGAAACATTGGTTTCAGTGCAATTTCTTCACAGATTTTAAGGGGCAAACTTTGCATGTGAGGGCAGTGATATGCTGCCATTTGTTAGAAAGAGGAAATGAAGGTGTGTTGAGGTACGGAGAGAGGGTCTTAACACTTCAGACTGGCGGTAGCAGCAGGCTGCTTGTTTGCGAGCTGTTGATTGGCCTCAGCTGAAGCATGAATGTGTGAATGTGTGAATGAAAAAGACCCTGGGGGCAGACGACAAGTGTTTAGACTATGTCGTCCAATCAGGACAGCTGGCTTTTGATGACGGTCAGTGAAGGTGGTCACAGGTCACACCTGCTGTCCCTCGGACTGAACCTTCAAAGCCTCTGTGGCAACCTGTCCAAATTGGCGGTGAGAAGAAATGTATCTTTTTTGATTCAGACAGTTTTAAATAAATCGAATCCTACCCAGTGCTTTTTTTAAGTAGTTTGGATAGGAAGTTATACGCTGTAAACCATTGCATGTCTCCCTTTCTCTTAATGCAGTGTTTTTTGTCTTACATTGTTGCCATGTCTAAACATGCATAGGTGCAGTAGGGCTCGTTTCAGTTTGAAAACCTCTCAAATGAGACTAGAAACAGTCAGAACATGAGGCGAAATCATTACGTGTTTCTGTACACGCCTCCTTGTTTGCTCTAGGCTCACATAAGCACACACTTTTGAGTTGTGCGCAGTGAGTTATAAAGCCAGACTTTCTGGTACCACATTCATTATTTAATTTCTAACTAGATCTCTCTCCACTACTCTTTAACATTCATAATTACAGGTCATAAAATAATAACAAAATAAACCAGTGTGGTCTGCAGACCTCTTTTAAATCCAGAGAAAATGAGGCAGCTGTGTGCTTGACACAACTTCTATTTTTTCCTGACTGAAGGAGATTAAAATGGGATGTAGCCAGCTGTGATCTTAACAGTGGCATCACTTTGTTTTGAAAAGTGGTCGGGACAGAGATACTTTAATCAATTGTTTCTGTAATTACTCGTTGGGCATATTTATCATATATAGGCCTAGTGGGCGGTCCGCCCCTTGACTACTCCGCTTTTCCACTCCAGCTCTCACATTGAGTGGTTCCCAAACTGTCATTTGGGGTGGGTCACTTTTCTTTGCATGCATTACACTTTAAAACTGTTTATTCCTATGACAAAAAATGTCATTTTAAGGTCCAATTCTCGCTATTGACAAACCACTAACTACGACTTTTGCCTCATAAACTCCTAATTTTGCGCTTATTAATAGTTAGGATGATAGTTGTTAGGTTTAGGTAATGGGTAGGATTAGGGATGTAGAATATGGTCATGCAGAAAATGTGCTTTATAGGAACTTATAAACAGCCAATATGCTAAAAAGCAACCTGTTAATTTTGAGAATTGATCCCTACTAAAGTGTTACCAATGTCACTTGTTCATTGGTTTACACATTTTTGTGCTTGGACACTGGATACACAAGCAAGCGCCGCGAATGCACGGATTTAGAAACTGGCCACCTTTGTGAAGTTGCGGCTCTTTTATAGTCAAGTTGTGGGATCGGCTTTATTCCTACAGTACTTCAGGTGGGTTGGAGAAGCTTAGCTCTGCTGTCATGTAGAAATTGATTTTCGCAAACTGTTTGCTCCTTCAGTGCTGCCTGTGATATTGTGGAGGATGTGAGGAGGGGGTCCGGCGAGCGTTACGGGGCAGAGAAACTGTCAGAGCTCTGCAAACTTCTGCCTGATAAAGATGAGGTATCATGTGATCGCTGACACAATTCTGTCTGATTCGTGTTAGAGACGGTTTGACATGATTTACCACAAGCAATCTACAATTACAAAACCTCAAAATCTTCTTGCTTCCAGGAGGTCAGATTAAAGAAGTTCAACGGAGACCGTAGTTTCCTGCCAGAAGCAGATCTCTTCGTACTCCTGCTGGTGGAGTTACCCAGGTAACAATATGAGACTAAACTCCCTTTATTCATTGCCTAATCAGCACAGTCATTCTGTTTTTTAACCTTTGCCGTAGTGGCTGTGCGGCACATCAAATCTGATCCTGTAACATAAACGCAACATGATGTTTCACTGGCTGCTGATTAATCATCTGTTTCTCTCTCATCATCCTCATCATCTGACCCGGTCAGCTTTCGCATGCGTCTGGACATCATGATGCTCCAGCAGGAGTTTGACCTGGCGGTGACCTCCCTCTGTGCGGCGGCCAGATGTCTGGGGGAGGCTGCTGGAGGTAAACAGTCAGCAGGGGGCCAGTGTCCTTCCTTTCACTAGATTTGTTTGGACCTGTCGTAGCTCTGAAAACTTTAGCTTTCTTCCTAAATCAACTTCACATGTGAGCCGCCAAATAGATACTGTTCTTTGCACGAGCGCCTGGGATTTCAGTTCTGATATTTAATGAAATAAGTGGAACCTCGTGTGATGCGGTTGACGTTGATGTGTTCTTCGTGCAGAGCTGCTGAGATGCACCGAGCTTCACTATATCCTGCGGTTGGTGCTCAAGGCGGGAAACTACATGAACGCTGTAAGTATTTTCGCCTGCTGTTTGTGCACTCACACTCACTAAATGGGCCATTTTGGTTTTAAGCACCATTCGTTTGCAAAATCTTTTCCTTTGGAGTCCGTCTGACCTTTCTCGTGTTCTTAGGGAGGTTATGCAGGGAATGCTGCTGGATTCAGGATTTCCTCTTTACTCAAACTGGCCGACACCAAAGCCAACAAACCAGGCATGAATCTCCTCCATTTTGTCGCCATGGTAAGTGCTGCATGGTTGTAATGCCATTGAACAGGGTTGCGTATTTACGTAAACAGACGTCCCAGCATAGTAATTGCAGATATTGCATCACGCAAATGACGAATTGTCGCAGGACCAGTGATATTTAAACTTTCGGTGGGATGTTTGTTTATGTGAATATGTGGCATATATTTAATACCTATTAAAAGTCTATGCCAGGGTACTGGAGAGGAGAATCCGGCCGATAGTAGAACCTCGGATTCAGGAGGAACAGTGTGGTTTCCGTCCCGGTCGTGGAACACTGGACCAGCTCTATACCCTCTCCAGGGTGCTGGAGGGTTCATGGGAGTTTGCCCAACCAATCCACATGTGTTTTGTGGATTTGGAGAAGGCATTCGACTGTGTCCCTCGCGGCCTCTTGTGGAGGGTGCTCCGGGAGTATGGGATTCGGGACCCTTTGCTAAGGGCCATCCGGTCCCTGTACGACCGGAGTAGGAGCTTGGTTCGCATTGCCGGCAGTAAGTCAGACTTGTTCCCGGTGCATGTTGGACTCCGGCAGGGCTGCCCTTTGTCGCCGGTTCTGTTCATAATTTTTATGGACAGAATTTCTAGGCGCAGCCAGGGGCCGGAGGGCGTCGGGTTTGGGGACCACACGATTTCATCTCTGCTCTTTGCGGATGATGTCATCGTGCTGGCCCCATCAGACCAGGACCTCCAGCATGCACTGGGACGGTTTGCAGCCGAGTGTGAAGCGGCTGGGATGAGAATCAGCACCTCCAAATCTGAGGCCATGGTTCTCAGTCGGAAAAGGGTGGCTTGCTCACTTCAGGTAGGTGGAGAGTTCCTGCCCCAAGTGGAGGAGTTCAAGTATCTGGGGGTCTTGTTCACGAGTGAGGGAAGGATGGAACGGGAGATTGACAGACGGATCAGGGCAGCTTCTGTAGTAATGCAGTCGCTGTACCGGTCTGTCGTGGTGAAGAAGGAGCTGAGCCGCAAGGCGAAGCTCTCGATTTACCGGTCAATCTACGTTCCTACTCTCACCTATGGTGCGCTGTGGGTCATGACCGAAAGGACAAGATCGCGGATACAGGCGGCCGAAATGAGCTTTCTCCGCAGGGTGGCCGGGCGATCCCTTAGAGATAGGGTGAGAAGCTCGGTCACTCGGGAGGAGCTCAGAGTAGATCCGCTGCTCCTCCACATCGAGAGGGGCCAGCTGAGGTGGCTCGGGCATCTTTTCCGGATGCCCCCTGGACGCCTTCCCGGGAAGGTGTTCCGGGCATGTCCCACCGGGAGAAGACCCCGGGGAAGACCTAGGACACGCTGGAGGGACTATGTCTCCCGGCTGGCCTGGGAACGCCTCGGTGTCCCCCCGGAAGAGCTGGAGGAAGTGTTTAGGGAGAGGGAAGTCTGGGCAGCCCTGCTTAGACTGCTGCCCCCGCGACCCGGCCCCGGATAAGCGGAAGAAGATGGATGGATGGATGGATATTTAATACCGTATAACTCTGACTTTGTTCAGCTGAAAAATGACATTATTTCAAGCTTATAAACAAAGATTAGCTCAAAAAAATGAAAACGAACTGTAATAAATGATCAACATGAGTGACTTTTCCACAGGAGGTTGTGAAGAAGAATAAAGATCTTCTAATGTTTAACAGCCACTTGACTCACGTCAGTCCAGCATCAAGGTCAGAATATCTCCAGATTAATCTAATGTTGCCTGTTACAGGCTTAAATATTTATGTGTGAAATTGTCATATGAGAATTAATATTGTAATTTGCAGTTCTTTTCACGGCACAATAATAGTAATTTTTCATTCAACTTTTTGTCTGATTAGGTTATCGGAGGCGTCTGTAGAAGAGGATTTATCACGCCTGCAGAGTCGAGTCGCAGATCTCAGAGTCAAAGCTCAGTCGGACGCCGAGATCGAGCAGCAGACGAGATCTTTTCTGGAGGTACGTGTGCATCAGTATTAATACTCCCAGATGCTGATGTTAAGCTTCGGCATGTCAGTTGAACCCCGTTTTGTTCAGGATGTAGACGTGAGGCTTCAGGAGGCTCAAGATGAGGTGGAGAGCTTACAGAAGACCAGTAAAGCCCTCATGGAGTTTTTATGTGATGATGAGAAATCCTTCAAACTGGAGGAGGCCTGCTTCACCTTCCACTGCTTCTGCCAACGATTCCAGAAAGCTGTGCGGGTGAGCACCACTGATGACACTAGTATTAATATAATGTAAACTAGTGATGTTGAGTGGTCATTGAAAAGGGTATAGAAATGATTCCATGAGCCTGTAGTTGGAAAAATAAGATCTCAGGATTTTTTTTTATTTTAAATGAACACTCTTTAATATATGCGCTACTAGAACAATACTAAAGATTATCTGAATCATGTTTGTTTGCTATCAGGAGAACACAGAACGAGAGCTGCAGGAGCAGCGGCGTGCGGCTCGCGAGCGTGAGAACGTGGATAAGCGACGCTCTCTGGCCCTGTTTACCGGGCTGGAGGTGGAGCGGGAATCGGACGACCTGGAACACGCTCTTCAGAAAAGCCTAAGATACACAGGATGCCGTCGAAGCTTGCACAGAAATATGAAGTCTGACAACCAGCCGAGAGACTCCGTGCTTAAAACACAGTCGCTACAGAACGACACCAATACAGCCGAAACTGGACAGATTAGGTCTGAAAAAGAGGGTCAGTGTTTAAGCACAGATTCAGCATGTGGACTTCAACAGGTTCCAGCGGACACACCGGATACTATGAAAAGCCCCTCTAGGTTGAATACGAGGAGAGTCCCAAGTGATGGTACTTTAGTTGTGCTTGCAGAAAGCGATATCACGTCACAACAGCAGGAGGCAGTGAATGTCTTGCCTCTCACAGGACTATCCCCTAACAGAGTTTTGAAAGTTGAGAAACGGGTTCAAGATGCCTCTGAAAGGCTGGCACAGATAGTGACCGATGTACCTGAGGACACTGGGAAGAAGGACAAAGCGTTAAGCGAAAGAAGTGGAAACGACACAGTGGCTCAGTCAGAAATAATGCCACATTCAAAAGCCAAAACAGACCTAGAAGGAGAGACCTGGTTGAGCTCATCTCCTGCTGAAACGAGTCCATCTCTGATAGAAAATCTTGAGCCATGTAGCCCAGAAAGAGAGCATGTTTACCCCCGGGTAGGGGAGGTGCTGGAGTGCCATACCCTGGTGAGAGGCCTACGCTCATATGAAAGCCATTCACCAGCTGTGGTGCGGCCAGCCACCAATCACTGTTCCAAATGGAAGAAAGAGCGGGAAGCTGAAAAGAGGGACGGCGCCAGCTCGCTGCACGCTAAGGATGAATCCCGTCTTGTGAAGACGTCGACTCGAGGGTCAAGTAAAAGATCTCTGGCACCCTGCGGAGGACCCTCCAACAGCAGTGGGATTTCAAGGTTGCGCACTAAGGCGGAGCCAATTCCTTCCAACGGCTTGACAGGTAGTCACGGATCCCGCCCTTTTCCTTCACGTTCTGCATCAGTACGATCAACGCAAGTCACCAGCAACCAGAATGAACTTAAACACAACGCCGGAGCGCCACCGAAAACGAAAGTCCAGTCGGACACAAAGCAAAAGCGTAACGCTTCAGAACCGGTGAAGGGCAAAAGCCACGAGCAGTTTGTAAGGGGCTCACCGTTGCGCGTGTCCAAACGCTACGCGCCCATCTCTGACCCCAAGACTCCCAACACTTCACATAGCCCGACTGATGCTACGACCGCCAAGACGATTCGCACTGCCGTCATCAATGCAGCCAAAGCCAAGACTGCCAAGAGACCCGGCCCTAAAACTCCCAGACCTGACCCCCAACCCACGTGGAGATAATATTTGATTCTTACTTTCTAAGGAGCAGTCGCTTGACATTGTTAATGGATTTTTGCCACTAAATAAAGGAGGCATTCATACTATCTGTTCAGAATGGACAGTGTAAAGGATCAGACATTAAGACTCATTCAGCACTGTTTTAGCTTCACGCTCTACCTCTGAACACTATATTGTGCTCTGTGCAGGTAACAGCGCACCTCAGAAGGCAAGTTTGATGCAATTTCTGACAACCTTCCTTCAATAAGTGTTTGCCTTGCCGTGTTAGAATGTTACCTCTATATCAGGGCATCTATTTCATTTTTAATCAGCCATAGCCAGAGAGACTAGATGACTGAACATGGGACTATGTGTTGTAAGGGGCCTTCACTTCTTGGACTGATACAGTCACATTGACTGCACGTCAGTTTGGTACACAACGATGCAAATTTAGCATTATAACTTATTATGTTTACAAAGTAAATTTGTTGTCATTTTAAACTTTGATGCACTTTACAGATAAAAGAGATTATATTCTGTTAAAAATGTCCGTATAGTAATCTGCTGTACTGATGTGTATTTTGTATCTATGAAATGTTAAATTAACATTTGTAAAAATAGTGGCCTTTTGTAATATTTGTAAACTTTTATTTAAACAGAATAAATAAAAGCTGATATATTGTGAACCTTTCTGTCTGTACAAAAGCTATACGAAGACCTTGACCACTTCTCAAGATGTAAACAAAGGTCCAGAAGCACTTCCTTAAAAATATTAGTTTAACTTTTTGATATTGTTATAAATGTTCTGTTGGATTTGGAAGTGCACCTTTAAATCCTCACCCAAACCTTTTTAGACATTATATGTGAGATTAGGGGGTTCAAATACCCTGACATGTAGTTGGGAGGAAATACCATATAAGGTTTGAAGTTAGTTGTTACTTATTCTGCAAATATAGTCTGGCCTACACAGTACAAGATTTGTAACATTTATTTGAACAATGTTATTTTTGATACGTTTTAGTAAATATCTTCAAGTAAGTTATATATACAAACTTATCAACAATAACCTTGCTAAAATACTTTTTCGTCTATGAACCATTGACTCATTTTCAAGGTTCAGATACTGCTGTTTCCCCGTCCTCATTAAAAGTGCATTGTTTTCTGTCCTTCAGTTGCACTGAAAGGCCCATATACCCTCATGCGCTTCTCTTGACACAGTCACTCCCAACTTGTAAACGTTTCCATGGTGATGCTTCAGAAATGGTCAAGAATCCAGTGCTGAACAGTGGGAGAGGGAATGGGGGAAGATGCTGGTGTTGGGGTCTCAGTGGGAAAGGTCTTTTTATAGGATGTATTGACGCCAAGAACTCTTGGGAAAAGCAATAAACTAGTGCCGTCTGTGTATCAGTGTGTCGAGATGTCATTCAATGTGTTTGAGGAGTGGAAGTCAATGACATCATGGTGTGGGAATTTTCTCCTCTGCCTTCAAATGAATCACCAGTTTGTGACCCGCAGTCTTCATGCCATTTTGACTTCTTCACGCTCCTTAGCTTTAAGTTTTGTGTTTACAGTAATAGCTACCCGTATCCGTTTAAAACTTCTCTTTATCATTCACTTATTGGTCTATAATTCTGTTTTTTTTAAAGCAGATGTCCGAGCTTAATGCACTCATCATGTTACATAGCATTTCAGCATTGGTCCTTGAAATCCAGTTACCTTTCAGTGGGTTTCACATTTATCTTGCATCAATCTATCAACTCATTCATTTTGTTTTGCCCATTTCATTTTTTTAAGCGGAATAATAGCTTTTGGCAGATTGATTATTGACCTAATTCTATAGTACAAATAATGTGGTTAAACTGTTTATTACATAGAGACCACAGTGGTTATGTTTTAACTACAAATACCAAAGCCAACCCCTTTATACATTTATACATGATGAAAATCTCAGTCAGGATTACTTTCCTTACCACATATTGACACTTGTTGTCTGATTCCCTAGATGTCCACTTAAGTAGACATCTGAAGATGTACAGATGATGTATCCCTTCTAGCAACAACCCAATAGTGTCCCCTGTAGTGGTTGACGTGCAATATCCATGCATTCAAGAAATGGCCGTTAGAATCGCTGTCCAGGTTAAAAGGGTTAAATTATGGTTACCGTATCACAGCCATGGTTGGTTTTCCTAAATGCCAGCCTTTGATTTGGGATTTGGCGCCTTCTTATGGCCTTATCGCTTCATTGAAATGTCTCCTCTCGAGCAGTTAGGTTTTCTGGTTTTGAGTCAGGGCGTTTCTAGCTTTTCTTATGCTTGTAAATTGTTTTGTGGAAACCACTTAAACAACCACTTCAGTTAAACTGTTATCTGCTCTGTAGTCACACCTCCACTGGGCCTATTAATAAACATCGAATATGGTTGCATCCAATTAAGTGATCTATGAAGATTGGCTTCCTCGTTCTTTATTAAATATTCAAGATTTTTTATCCATGTTGTTGCATACAGTAGATGGGATTCAGTTGTAAAATTAACATTCTTAATTCTGTTGTCATACTAACCTACTCATTCGCTGCTTATCATTGCTAGGAATTACTATGTTGGCCTTGTTGTGCTTCCTTTCCTCTATTTTGATGTCTTCGAACACATTTTGTGTTGTATACAAAATTATAAACATGCATGTCATCTTTGAATATTACATTGATATTTTAATAAAGAAAGAGGATCAGATCTAACATGTATTTTGTAACACGATAATTACCCAAAAAAACCTTTTTGTCCCCAAAAAGTAAATCCCCCAAAACACCTTTAGGGAAATCCTATCCAATCCAATAAAGCCCTGCAGTAGCAGGATGACTGCTGAGGATCTTCACATATTAACAACGGGCTACATTGTAGTCAATCCATACTTTAATTGTTTAATTTTAATAAAAGCAAATCGTGTGCAAATATATTCTGACATCATGCCACTACTGTAGATGTTTAGAGACATCATCCAGACGTGCAGGTTCTTATGCTTTTAAAAGCAACAATCCTATCAAAAGTCTGCCTGTCAAAGACTTCCATCTCTTTATGTAATATGTTATATACTTAATACATTTTGAAAACTGCGTTTAGCATTAACCAGGAGGTATGAATTCATGCGGCGCTGAGATGCGTAGATTGATCAGCGTATGACATCAAAATACCGCGAGAGTGGATCGAGCATATGCAGAAGAAATGTTCTTACATCGCTCTCGCGGCACTTCAATGTCATACTCTGATCAATCTGCACAGCTCCGAATTAAACAGGACATTTATGTCTACGGGCGTGTCCATGCACCACGTGACTGCCGCCGGTCTCTTCTTCGCTGGTGTTCAGCAGCCGCTCTATAAAAA
Organism: Triplophysa bombifrons; assembly: GCA_029783895.1. Lineage (NCBI taxonomy): Eukaryota > Metazoa > Chordata > Actinopteri > Cypriniformes > Nemacheilidae > Triplophysa > Triplophysa bombifrons. The sequence continues at coordinate 19,954,129 of CM056464.1, forward strand.
CCCACCGTATCCTTACTCGTTCTCTTATTTCGCGATGGTGCATCAAAGTGTCGTGATCGGGACGTGTAAGAAGACAAGAATATGGCCACAGGAAGGTAAACGTACACTTTAAGCTTTTCTGTTATTTATACGTTAGCACATTGGTAAAGTGTATTTAAAAAAAGGTTGTGTTTGAGAGCATGTTCGCGCATGTGCGACATCAGCACGTGTTAAAGATATGTCTTATATCTTGGTCTTTTGTTTTTAGGTGGCTGAATGAATATGAATGCATGAACAGACGAAGACTCCTGAGCTGCTGTAAACTGAGTGTGTGATGTAAGTGGCCGATTTATATTCTGATGAATCCAGCGGAAGTCAGCTGAGCAGGCCTGACACGTGCCTGCACTAGTGTTACTCTGCTGGAAGAGTAAGGCACTGCCGTTTTGCTCCATCAGGTTTGGCTGTTTTAGTCATTCCTGGTGCAGCATTGGTGATGCCATGTTTTCTGAGAGTGGATTGTGCTCACAAAATGGGGCAGTCCTAGTCTGAGGGCAAACAGTTTTGTCAAGTAGTTTAAAATGGTTTCAGAGTTAAGGATGCCATTTTTAATTCATGTTTGTTATAGGTGTCACAAGATCCTACAGTGACTTGATCCAAATGACTGCTTTTGTTGAATGGTAAGCAGTTAACCTTAGACATCTGATCGTGTCATTTATATTGTGACATTTAACTGGTCTCCTGTTATATTTACTGTTTGTTCTGATTTTTTTTTTCCTAGATCCTGCCCAGAGGGTTTCAGGACATCTGGCCTTTTTCTTCATGGTAAGTATGTTCACCGATGCTATGTGAGAATCTGATTTACTGTGGTGGGATGAACATTATCAACATGGCATTCTTACATAAAATGTGGGGAGTTGTTTTTTAACTGATCACAGTCAGATTTATGTGAGAATCTGTTTTGTTTCGTGGTTTCTTCTAATTGATCATTTTACCTGCAGGCGGAGCAGTAAATGACTGCATGAACGGGTCACCCGAATGTGCTACTGCCATCATTTTAGTGCAGGTAACTTTCTTGTTTTAAGATTGCTTATCCAAGCTGATACCATCATGGCAGAAGCGTTTCTCTGTTGTGATGTTTTTAAGTCTTGGTATAGCATATGCAGGGTTGGCACTGATTTTTGATAACATGATTTGCAAAAATCTGACAAAGAAGCCTGCTACAGTTTTATATGTTGAATAATGCTGTGCATTTGTCAATTGTCTAATTCTCTCCATTCTTGTCCTGTTATAGGAAAGGCGTTGAAAGGATTTCTAGAATGAAAATGCTCTCCAGCAATTTAGTAGAGACCACCTTACAATGATGCTATAATGCTTGTGTGGAACAGAACATATTATAATATTGTAATGTTTGAAGACATTCAAACTGTGTACGGTCTGGCAAGAATCTCAAATTTTGGCTTTTATAGCATTATAAAATGTTGGTGCTTTTTCCATAGAGCTCACAATTATTTTATTATGGGAGAATACACATGCCATAAAATAAACATTTCATAAAGGCTATGAACTTTCTTAAATCTTGTTTCTGGTTTCATTTTTGACGAAAATCTTTGATGTTGAAAAGGGCAACATTAAGTTGTCTAAAACATGACCTTTGTGCAGCTAACAATTGAGTAATAGGAGCTATAAAAGATAATTATTGCTTGAAAATATAACGTGATGAAAAATGAGTTCCTTTTTTTAATTCTTTAGTATCTTGTTTGCTCCATAGAAATGCTTTTAAAAAGGGCTGAAGTTTTTCCCTTTGAGAGGTGTGGTCTAACATGGGTTGAAATCTGCTAACATTTATAGCACGCTTTGTATTGTTGCCTTATGTTTTGTTTTCCTTCGATTTGAATAAAAGCGTGTGCCAAACAATGCAAATTGGCTCGTTCAATAAAGGAGTTTCAATCACACCTTCAGAACCATTAGCAAATATTTGGTAGATAGTCATGTAGATTGTTGTTTTAGGTACTTTCCAAAATTCTTGAAAGTGAAAGGGAATTTTCCAGTTGCGGGTTTCATGTGATTCAACCTTACCAAAGGTTTTCACCATACTGATCGCTCGTATCAATGTTGGATTAGAATTAGATTAAGTTTTCCTGCATGATTGTCCATAATGCTGCTGAAATTTTAAAAATGGTAATAAATTAAATTGGTACTACTATTTGTACTTCATGCACTTTAATTGTGTATATGTAGTGCTGACGTTCAACTCAAGATCCTGAAGTATAGTGGAGCATGTGCATGAGCAAGTATACTTCAGGTACACTAAGTATTTTGCAAAAAAACATTTTAGGTTTAATATTTAGAAATGTGCATTGTGTACAAGTACTTAATGTTTCATTTCAATTGTATATCAGTAAGTCTTGAGCGATATGTAAGTAAATGTACATGCATTTATATATACTTGGAATTAAAACAAAATTCTTAATGTATGGTTGTATAGCTTCCATTCCATCGTGTGTACAAGTGCATTGCTTTAAACTTAAGGGAAGAGTTTAGACTGCTTTGGTGATGCCAGAGGAAAGAGTACATTTTATTTGTGAAAAAATACTTTTGTCACTAATATGAACACAAGAATGTGTTTCTGTAAACAAAATGTTTCAATTGTTGATTTTCTGATTCTTTCTTTTTTTGGAGGTTTAGAAAACATCACATTTTGAAAGCAAATGTCACATTCATATCTTTCATTCAAATTCATTTGTTTCTAAAATCAAGTAATATATTATATCTAGATGTGCACGAAATGTAAATAAATAAAACGACACACCTCAGATTCCTTCAAATCATGTGACCGGTTGGAATGATGTTACAGGAAAATCCAGAGGCGTCTTCTTCATTTTCATTCATCTATATAACTCGTACGTTCTTTCAGCCCTTTCACAAACTCAAGATGAGGCTTTCTGTGACAACTCCACAGCAGTTTGTAAGTATTATATATTAAAAGATTGGAGGAAGGTTTTGAAAACTTTGAGAATACACTTTAAAATACTTTAAACATTGTCCTGTTTGTGTTAAAGGCCTAGCATTGTCTAATTCTGTAATTAAATTATTATTTTTAGCATTTTGTTTATTTATGCAAGTGCATTCAGCAAACGTTAAAGTTAACCCTATAACAGTAAAACATGCATTTCCTGTAAAGCTACTTTGAAACTACAGTACTGTGCAAAAGTCTTAGGCATGTTAGTATTTTCATCCCAATAAAAGGGTTTTGAGCCTATTATTTGTATCTTTTGCTGTAGTGTGTCAGTACATATTAGTTATCAATTTCAAATATTTATTTTTTCCATTATCTGTAATAATCCAGTGAGATTTTTGTATGACAACAGCCGGTGCTCCACACAGAGATCGTATGTATAAAGCCACTCAGAGTAAAATTATACTTTTAAGTGTGTCAAAATTCAAGAATGACATAATTTCAGTCTTAGTCTTACACTTAAGAATAAGAGTGACTCATAAAGGTTCATAAGTGCTGAGAGTAGATCTCAGCTCCTTCTAACCTATAGTAGCAGTTCAGAGCCAGATACCATTAACTTTACAAGAAAGAAACAATCTGTTGGAATGATATTATGACAGGGTGTTAATGAAATAACAAAAAATGTTAAATCCATTTTTTAAGGATTTGCAGCTTTGGTCTTTTCTTTATATACAGCTGTAAGTGTGATTCAGCAGTTTATTTATTTAAGTTAAAACTGTTCAAACTCAATTAAAAGTTTATGAAAACAAGCCAAAATGGATGCATATTTGTAATATTTCTGCATATAATGCAAAATAGTGCAATTTTTTACTTTTGCATCTCTGTCGCCATCTCTGTTTTATAAAATGAAACTGCAGGTTACTTTATGCATATATCTTCATATGGGTTGAAGTCAACCGATGTTAAATTTCCCACAAAATCTTACAGCTCAACTTATCAATCACTATTATAAGCTAACCGTTGTAAATCAGGGGGAATTTTGTGTTTTAATCATTGTAGTCTTAACTTTACAACACTTAAATTAGAATTTAAGAATCAGCCTTAAGGTTTACTGAAAGTTGCTTTTAGCTGCTTTATAAAAGTCTCCTACTTTTAAAAAAGTCCTACTTCTTACTCAGATTTTTTTACACTTAAGTCAAAGTTTAAGAATACTCTTAAAAGAATTTTTGAGAAGTTTTATTCATATGGTCACACTCCTTGTGCATTCCAAAATCTCACTGGATTATAACAAATAACGGAAAAAGGGAATGTTTTAGAATGTAAACTGATATTTATTATTGATCAACTATACCAAAATATGTAAAAAAAAAATATTTTATTGGGTTGAAAATACTAATGTGCCTAAGATAATGCACCATTGTGTATGCATTGTGAACAGCACTATACAAATATATAATAATTAAATTGATTTGAATTGTTTTGCCTTTTTTCATTACAGACGGACATGCTGCATCATGACTAGTGCTTACAAAATGAACTCAGGAACGCTGCTGTCATCAAGACTGCTTTCCTTGCTTAAAAATGGACAATGGAAAAGAGATGATGTCGTTAAATTGTTCATAGTCCTTGTGAAACAGTTTGATGACAGAAAGGAGGATTTCAACACATGGATAATGAAAATCCTTTATAAAGTGGAGATTCACAAAATCAAAGCATCAGATTTGACTGATCCCAATGGTGATCAGTTTGTGGATTGTGTTGATGTCAAAATTAATGAAATTATGGAAAATAATAAAGACAAAACGCTCAACGGGATTGTACAGGAAATCTGTGAACAGAAAAATATTGATAAAGAAGTTATGGCTGAAGTCAAAGACATTGTTTCATCTGTATCCAAAAGTCTGTCATGTTCCACCTCAACACACTTACAAGGAACAAAGAAAATGTTATTCACGCTTTGCAAAGCAGTTGAAAAGACAAAGAAAATTACACCTCGACTGACACAGATGGTGAGCTGGTGCCTTCTTGTTCTTTCTAAGTCGAGTCACCTTGTTCAGGTTGGAACAGGAGAGGGAAAGTCTTGCATTGTTGCCATGTTTGCTGCATATCAGGCATTGGAAGGAAAAACTCCAGACGTCATCTCAAGCTCTCCTATACTTGCTGAAAGAGATGCAAAGGAATGGTCTGTTTTTTATAAGGAAATGAAAATCACTGTTGATGTCAACACCAACAAATCTGAAGACGAGGACCTAAAGAAGTGTTATGAATGCCAGGTGGTTTATGGAACGACTGAGAGTTTTGCAGGCGATTATCTGAGACAGCGCTTTCATAGATTGGATGTGCGACCTAAGAGAGAGTTTCATTGTGTGATAGTGGATGAAGTGGACTCATTGATGTTGGACAAAGGTCTTGAGGTGGTCTACTTAAGCACTGAGGTGCCTCTCATGGAACAATTGAATGGAATACTGGCTGAAATCTGGCATACTGTCAGCCTGCTAAAACACTTGGAAACTGGAGAGATTTTAGGTCCCATTCAAAAGTTCTCTCAAATTTTGATCAAAAGCTTCTCTGAAAGCGATAAAATTGATCATCTCAGTTTATTGCAATTGGCTGTGAAAGCTGGAATTCTTCCCACAACATCCTCTGTACAGAAGCAGGAAAATCTAGAGATTATGTTGGAACAACTTGACAACATAAGTGTTAACCAGATGGAGGCATTTTTAACCATGTTTGTGAAAAACTTACCTCAATTTGTCTTTAAATTGTATCTCCAAGGGCCTGATGGAAACTTACAAAAACAGAAAGAGATCAGTTCGTCAGGTACAAATACGAGACAAGAAATATCTTTTCTTTTCCTGGAATCTGGACAATGTCGTTTTGTGTACTTTGAGGAGGACCTTGCAGGTTCATTGGTGAGGATGTTCAAGAAAAGACCTCTGTCTGCAAAAAAACTAAATGGGTCTTGTATCCCAGGCCTTCAAGACCTTATTGATTGTAAACTTCAAACTTGGATAGAAAATGCTCTGAAGGCCAGAAAAATGACTCTTGGCCACGAATACATCCTTCGTGGAGATGGAGTTGTTCCTGTTGATTACATGTGTACTGGTGTCGTACAAAACAACATGGTATGGGGGGAAGGACTTCAGCAGTTCCTTGAGATGAAACACCAAACTAAGCTGTCCAACATGAGTCTAATAACAAATTTCATGTCTAATGTGGGCTTATTCAAGAGATACGACAATCACATCTATGGGATTACAGGTACTTTGGGGGACCGAACAGAGCTAGACATGCTGAAGAAGCTCTACAGTGGGATTGAAACTTGTCAAATTCCCTCATTTAGACGTAGGAAACTTTATGAACTGGAAGGATTGGTAATACCTGAAGAGAAGGAATGGGTCCAGAAGGTCTGCAAAATTGTCAAGGAACAAGTATCCTCCACAGGCTATCACGGACCAAGAGCAGCACTGGTTATCTGTGAAACCATCAATCGTGCAAAGGTTTTGCACAGCGCCCTTGTCGACACCACCTTGAACAGTAAACTAAAGCTCTATGTAGACAATAACATGGATAACTCTACAATAGTAGATAGACCAGTGCAAGAGGGGGATGTCATTATTGCAACTAATCTTGCAGGTCGTGGTACAGACTTAAAGGTCTGCGAGAGCGTTAATAAAGCAGGAGGTCTGTTTGTTGTGCAAACCTTCTTGCCCCTGAATGTCCGTGTAGAACAGCAAGCCTTTGGACGAACTGCACGCCAAGGGAGTCCAGGATCCGCTCAACTCATCACGTGCTGCAGTCATTTCTCTGAATCTGTCAAACAAAGAATGGGCTTAAACACATCTTTCAAAATCGTATCTAGCTATATGGACGGTCTAGAAACTAGCTTGTGTGATGTCAAAGAGAGTCTGTTTGAAAGCGCTCTTAGTTGCTACCAAGAAAACCCCAGTTCTATAAACCACAAGACTATGATCTCTGTACTAACAGTCCTCTTATCCCTGAATTCATTTGGGACAAGTAATCTGGATAAGGCAAAGTATGCCAGAAATACTGTGGTAAATATCAGACTCTCGCGTTTTCTAGAAGAAGACATTGCAGAAATTACAAAAAAGGAAGAACTTTTCTCAGTCTACCTTGACATTCTAGACAATATTTATGAGGAAAATTCTTTTTCCGAGCAGCGTGATGTCATTGTGTCCTCTCTTCATGAGTCCTGGGGTCTGTGGCTCATGATGAATTTCAGTGAGGAAAAATCCATTGACACGTTGAAGCAGCAGTTGATGAGGGACATGTCAAATGCAAAGAAGAAACTTTTGAGTAAACAAACCCCCTCCTCTATGGTTTACTATTACATCAGGTCTGGAAACAAACTCCGTCAGAACGGACACCTTGTAGAGAGCATTGACATGTACACCAAAGCAGTAGAGGATGGCGATTATGGAGAGATTATCCCACAGTATAATCGTGCACTGGCAACTATTGCTAAGAAAGATGCTGGCTATATTGCTCAAGCATTGGTTGACCTGGAAAAGGCTGACAAAGCAATAGATTCCTATATTTTATACATTGCATATGTTTTGACTTTGGTGATGCCAAGTCAAGAGCCAAAAGGGCAAGATGATACATTGTTTACCAAACAGTTTCAAGTGAAGGCTATAGTTCTGGATCTTCTCAAAAGGAACATTCAAGATAATGTAATGAAGCTGAGGACGGCTGAAGGGACAGGAAGAGACGTGAGGCTGACCACAAAACACACAATTTTTCTGATAGAAGACAATCCAATCTGTTTTATAAGAGTTCTGAGAGAACTGTTAAAGGAACTTTTAAATGTCACATCACTGGGTCTTGACACAATTTTCTCTCTGGATACTCTATTTTCTCTCAGTGGCTTTTTGTCAAAAATGTTGTATAACAGATGATAGTATATTGTAATGCAATATTGCTCAAGTGTAGTATGGCTCTATATCAGCATGGCTGTGATTAGGCCAGAGCAGATACTTCAAGAGCAACATTGCATTTATACAAATTTATACCAACGTGTTTATGTGTATACCACCACACAGTAACAGTAGCAAGTTGATACAGCAATTTCTGTTATGTTAAATGCGTCTCAAGACCCTTGCGTAACTGTCATTTTTAAAGTGATTCCTAAATGTTGTGTAGTGCTCTGAGAGACACTGCCAAAAGTACGTATGTTTTACTCTCATTTTTATGTGGTAAACTTAGTGGCCTAGTGAATATCGTATGACTCTTAGCCAATCAGATTCGAGAACCAGATAGAGTGTTGAAATTATCGGCATATATACTTTATTGGGTACACTTTGCGAGAGGCCCTTTTAGCTTCTGAACTTAAGAAATGTGTGTCTTAGCATCAGTGAGTTCATTAGAGATTTTTGTTTGGTGATGCCTATTTTCATAAACAAAAATCTCACTTGCACTGTTTGTCACATTACAAAAATCTATATGTGACTCTGGACAATGGGTCAATTTTGGGAAATTTAGTTTTTTACATAACCTGAAAGCTGAATAAATAAGATTTTTATTGATTTATGAGCTGTTAGAATAGGACTATATCTGGATGAGATACAACCGGTTAAAGCTCAGAAATCTGAGAGTCAAAAAATATCTAAATTTTGAGATAATTGCCTCTGAAGTTGTTAATCAGGGGCACTGTGGTATTCCATCCACCCACAAAAATAGATAAATAAAGTTTTTATATATTTAAGGTAGGATCCTAATGGTCTTTGGCATAAAAGAAAAATCTAACATTTTGACCCACACAATGTATATTTGTCATTAACTAAAAATGTTCCCGTGCTACTTTTGACTGGTGTTGGACCGAATTTGAAGGCCTCCGAAGGCTGTGTGCATCAGAGGATGCAGCACTTGAATTGAGATGCAACCGTTGTTGCCATGTGATACGTTCACTTTGTCCCCAATCCAGCACAAAGCTATTCTGTTTGATTTGTTACAAGACAGCTGGAGTTGTCAAGAGTGGACATATCAAACTATTAAATGTTACACAAAAAAATGCTGACACTTAAATTCGTTGTTTTGTACAACAGCGTTTTAGTGCCACATAAAAAAAAAAGGATTTCGAGAATAAAGTCGAAATGTTACGAGATTAAAGTCGAAATGTTACGAAAATAAAGTCGAAATGTTACGAAAATAAAGTCGAAATGTTTCGAGAATAAATTCGTCGTAAAACGTATTTTGTTTACGTGAATGTTGTATTTTAAGAGTTTAAATTATGTTTAAGCACGTCATCTGAACCAGTGAGTTAGTTCGGAAGGCCTTGCAAACACCAGAAGTCATTTTTAAAACCTCTTTAGTTCACATTTGTACATTTTTATAAATCCTTAAGGATTGTGGCTTTTATAAACTTGATGCAACCAGATTTTTGTACATTAGGTAATCAAGCATTGTTTTAATATTTCAATGTTTATATTCTATTTCAATGTTTGCTTCGGTTTATCATATGAATCCATATGCCATAACGCGTTGGGACCCCCGCTGAAGTACTTTAACCAAATCCTCCACAGCCATTGTTTCTAGCAATTCTGTTATTTTTCTCAAAATATTACGAGTTTATTCTCGTATTACTACGAGTTTATTCTCGTAACATTTCGACTTTATTCTCGTAACATTTCGACTTTAATCTCGTAACATTTCGACTTTATTCTCGTAACATTTCGACTTTAATCTCGTAACATTTCGACTTTATTCTCGTAACATTTCGACTTTATTCTCGTAACATTTCGACTTTATTCTCGAAATCTTTTTTTTTTTTTTTACGTGGCACTAAAATGCCGTCGTAGTTTTGCCACTTGTGCACTTGTTAGTAATGTATTTTGAATGCAAACGTCACTTTGTTTTTTGCTGTAAAGTTTGTTGAATGTGGTTTATTTGATATTTAAAGTTATAAGCATGTTTATTTAAAACAAATTTTATATTAACCAATTGTTCAGGACCCTTCACTTAGATAAGAATTTGGATTTGGACTAGTGGTGGGCATAGATTATTTTTTTTAATCTAGGTTAATATCAGTGTAATCTTGAAATTAATCTAGATTAAAATGGCTCATTTGAATGCTGACGAAGGCATTCAGAATATGTGTGCTACCCAAATAATGACTAAAAGTAAGTCTTTGAGAACGGGTTTCTCAAGCCAGGTGGCGCATTAGACCAGGGGCTCATCTCCTGTTTCCAAAATGCATCACAAACTGCTTGAGAAAGCTGTTCTACTATGATAATTGGTGATGAAAATAAATTATGTTCAATAAGATGAACTTGTGTTTACTTCGCATTAGCTAAGGGATGCTTTGCGTTTAGGTGGTACTTGAGACTGGAAGAACTCCTACAGTAAACCAATTCCGCATTGCACAAGGTGCAAACAACCTTAGTCATGTCGAGGTTTCCATTGGGAAGCTTCTTAAAAATAAATGTTCCCTGAAGCAAACCCGGTGGCTTTATAGCTGCATACATGTTAGCACGTCACGTTTGATGAGGTAATTTCACAGTAACGTTATGTTGTGTTCAGACCAAACGAGAATGGGGCGTCAAGCGCGAGTGATTTACATGTTAAGTCAATGCAAAAACGCGATAGACCTACTTGCTGCGCGAATGGCGCGAAAATCTCGTTCTCGCCCCCTACAGTGCAATTAAGCTAGGTAACATCCGCGCTAAAATATCAAGGTGAAAGTCATCATAGCTTGCGTAGTATAGACCCAGCTCCCAACCCAACTTTGAGAATAGATTAATTATATTTATATTTCCTCGAAGCCTCATGAAACCCAGCAGTTTAATCGAATAAAGGAATGCATAGTTGACTTAAAAATGTGGATGAGTTACTGGACCGAAAACCGCTATACGTAACAACCAAGAATATTGCTTAACGATTGACGGATGTTCCATTAAATCCTCGTCATCAGCTAAGAATCTTGGCATTGTATTCGATAGTACTCTGTCATTTGAAAGCCATGTCGCCAACACCTGTAAAATTGCATTTTTCCATCTTAAGAATATATCTAAACTACGTCATATGCTGTCACTGTCAGATGCAGAGAAATTAATTCATGCATTCATGACATCAAGACTAGACTACTGTAATGCACTTCTAGGTGGTTGCCCTGCAGGCCTATTGCAAAAACTGCAACTGGTTCAAAACGCGGCAGCTCGAGTTCTTACACGTACAAAAAAGTATGAGCATATAACCCCGGTTCTGTCAACCTTGCACTGGTTACCTATAAAGCATCGCATTAACTTTAAGATCTTGCTTATTACCTATAAAGCCCTACATGGTCTAGCGCCGCAGTATTTGAATGAAATTCTATTGTATTACAGTCCTCCACGTACATTACGCTCTCAGGTGTCCTGTCAGTTGGTAATACCTAGAATTTCAAAATCAAGTGCAGGTGGTAGATCCTTTTCTTATCTAGCGCCTAAACTTTGGAATATTCTTCCCTGCACTGTCCGGGAGGCAGACACACTCTGTCAGTTTAAATCTAGACTAAAGACTCATCTTTTTAATCTTGTATACACTACACCTCCATAATATTAATCCTCAGAGGATTTAGGCTGCATTATTTAGATCAACCGGAACCAGGAACACATCCAACAACAAATGATGTACTTGTTGCATCAAAGAGTGCAGAACAGTACTCTACTCTCAGCCAGTCTTGTCTTTTTGTTCCAAGGTTACCGCAGGATGCAGTTCATGCCCAGACCTGATGGCAGAGCTGAGAATGGGAAGCGGTGACCTGACAAGAGCTAAGAGGACAGAGCTGGATAAAGGACGCGACAAATTTCAAATGTCATTAGATTGTTAATGATAATCTTAAATCTATCATTTTTTATTTTTATTTAGCCTTGTTGTGCAAGCACTGTTGAGCTTGTGCAGAGGCAGCAGCTTTTGCCAGAGGGGAACTGGAATCCCCTGGTTGGGCCTGGGTTCTCCTGAGGTTTTTTTTCTCGATGGGAGTTTTGGGTTCCTCACCACCATTTGCATATTGTTTTGCACTATCTGCCTGGCCGGGGGGGCTGCTTTAGAATTCTGAAATTAGACATAATTAATATTGCATATAAGAATTTATTTTACAGGTGTATGCTTTTAGTTGTTTTACTTGTATTCAATGTGTCTCATGTACAGCTGCCTTGTAACAATGAAAATTGTAAAAAGCGCTATATAAATAAAGTTGAATTGAGTTGAGTTGAGTTTAATAATGTTTTTTTGTTGCATTTTGAGAGAACTTTATGGTAAGGTAATGATAATATTGGTAAAATGGTAATATTACTGCAACTATTGTCGCCTTTTTTCACCACTGAAATCAACAAATATTTTTTTTAAAACTGTTCAATTATTACAGGTAAAAACCAGGGCCCTTATGCATAAAACCTCTCAAAAATGCTCTTAAGAGTTGTCTTAAACTTTGACTTATGTGTCAAAAAATTCTTAGTAAGAAATAGGACTTTTTTAAGAGTAGGAGGCTTTTATAAAGAACCCAAAAGCAACTTTCTGTAAAGTTTAAGACTGATTCTTAAATTCTGACTTAAGTGTTGTAAATTAAGGACTACAATGAATAAACACAAAATGGCCACCCGTGACCTCTGAATCAGCAATGCGGAGCTGGCAAGCGTCAAGTCAGAGCAGCACGCCACCATTTATTCATGAATGAATTAAGACATTACTTAATTCAGACATAACATTAATATATATATTAATTTATTTATACTGTATATTTAGCTGCAATTTATAACTTATTTGGGTAAAATAAACCCACATTTTATTATTGGGCATGCACATAAAATTCAGTGTTGAAATCTGTCAGCCTACTTTCCCCTGATTTACAATGTTTTTGCGCAGAAATATTACAAAAATTTTGGCTTGATTTCATACACTTTTAAATTAGTTTTAACAGTTAATTTAAAGAATTAAGCTGCTGAATGACACCCTATTATAGTACAATATATAAAGAAAAGACCAAAGCTGCAAATACTTAAAACAGTTATTTAATAATTTTTATATTATTATATTATTTCATGTACTCCCTGTCATCATATCATTCCAACACATTGTTTCACTGTGGTAAAGTACATTGTATCTCTGCCTCTGTACTGCCATCTTGTTACTCTTAATAGGTTAGGAGATCATTTAGAAGCTGAGATCTAGTCTTAACACTTATGAACCTTTATGAATAACTCTTATTCTTTAGTGTAAGAACAAGGGTAAAAATTCTTAAATTCTGACAAACTTAAAATTTACTCTGAGTGCCTTTGTACATACGGGCCCAAGCTGTTAAATTCCATTTTTTGAAATGTTGTGTGATTAGTGCCATCTGGTGGTAAAAAAAGTACACACATGTTTAATGGCATGTGAAATGGTGGAGTAATTCTCAATAGTGTAGGTTGTGAATTCCAGTTGTTCAGATACGATTTAGGATTGGAACGTACATTTAGACAATTTAAAAGAAGATCTTAGTCAACGTTTAGATATTTTTGGTTTGATAAGTAAATGGTTTTGCATTACGATTACAACATTAAAATTGTGTTAGAAATGGAGCACATGGAAAGGCTTTTTTTACTTTTCATCTATAATTAAAAATCATACAAACATTTAGCAATTCATGGGTATTTCATTCAGTTTACTGGGCCTCTTTGTTTAGGGGTAAGTCGTAAGTGGGTCACACATGGCTCCTGTAAGATGAGTGTCCCCCCTTGGTTGCTATGGACTTTTTTCAGCACAATGGCTGATATTTGTTTGTGGCTGTACTTTGTACCACCAAAATATTCCGTGACTTAATATTTTTTCATATTTATCACTAATATGTCAACAAATTTTGACCACTTGTGTGACCCTTTAATACGTATCATGCCTGCCCATGTGTTCACGTAGCTAATGCTACAAAAGTCACCAAGTTTCATCTCATTCCGATAAAGCTTCGATTTTTTAAATAATTTTTGGTCAAAAGTGAGTCCCAGAAGACTAAAAACATTAGCTTGGTCACGTCCGATCACATTATGATTAATCTCATTATTAACTGTTAATGTTTTGTAATAATGTGAAGAGAAGCAGATGTGGGCGGATCCGTAAAAAAAAGTGTCGTCAGTTGTCCCACCCCTCATGCGTCATGTGACCTGAATGTTGACGTACAGTGTGGGACTTGGCGCGGTTTAATACAAACCCGGGAGTTTGTCGGTAGTGCGGTGTTGAATTTGCCACTTCAGCAATGTCGACAAATCAAAAATACACAAGTGAAAATGATTCCAAACACGACGAGAACAGGTAAGATTTGAGAATAGTGTAATGTTGTGTGGATTTTTGTTTATGTTTTATGACTTTAATTCGTCGTCGGCTAACCGTAGTATGCTAGCATAGCAGCACACACAAATAGTTGTCTAAACTAGTACTTGGGTTACACAATTCTGTCAGATTTGTGTCGATTAAACAACATTATTCGACTCCTCCTAATCTAGTTCTGATCCTGCATTCGAGCTAATGTTAGGTCTTAAAAATGTCGCTTTGTTGCTATTGAATGCAACGGAGAATCTCCCGCCAGTCGTATTGTGTTCACATCAAGATGCTAAAAGCGCCAAAAGAGTGCAGACATTACCAGTCTCACCATCTCTCTTGATTTATGTTTTGTAGCTGTTTTGTGATTTTGCAGTAAATATCTTGAATGCATGTGTTGACAGCAGTTATTTTGTCTGGTTTGGATTACAATTAAATATTCATAATAAGATGACTTACAGCTGTTTGATCGTGAATGTTTATGTATGAATGTATAATGCACGTGCTCTGCTTCATTAAGTATAAAATGTTTAGCTTGGTTTCTTTAGTTTTTAAATGCTTGTCGACATGTCCAACAGGAACAAAGGCCCCTCAAGATGGTCCAGCTGTAGGAAACGCGGTGCAGATGGCAGTCTGAGAAGATCTCACCCCAATGAAGAGGAGAACAAAGATCAGAGATGTTCACAGAGACCAGAAAGGTGAGTTTTTCCTATCAGGGTTAACCTGTACTAAGACTAATATTCAAGAGAGACAACTGAAATTGTTCTTTAATGATTATCTGTGTTAATTAAATGATATCAAGTTTTTATATCATTTCTTAAGCACAAGTACTTCATTTGCAATTTGACTAAATTGAGTTTTTTTTTTTTTTTTACTTATTCTGAACATGTGAAGTGATGTGTAGTGGTAAAACGAGTGGCATATTCATAACGTTTTTCTTGAGTTCAGGTTTACAACTCCAGAGAGCGAAGGGCCCGTGTCCAGAGTAAAAAACTGGGGTGATGAGGTGGAGGCTGAGGAAATGCGCTCAAATGTCCATCGTGACATGCATCGGTCAGTTGCCTCTCTTGATTTTTGTTAACGGGCATATGTGATTAAAATCTGAAATATATTGATTTCAAAGACTACAGTGTTTTTTAATTACATGCACACATAACATTGATAGACTTGATGGAATGTTAATTGGAGGTCCCTCCTTTTCAGATATCGAAGAAGAATTCTTGCAGCAGATTCTCCCCAAAGAGACAGGAAAATCTCATCTGGAAGGTTTGTGCTGCAAGTCGTTGAATTGTTTTATATGATTAAGGATATCCTGTAAGTGTAGTACTGTATGTTTTATCTTATGTAATACACCTGATTAAAATCATTACCACTATAACAGAGAGGTACTGTACATGTACCGTCAGATATGGGAAACATACAAAAAGTATTATTCAATGGAGTTGAGCACCACTGGTTCATTTAATAGGTGAAAACATATCACACAGAATGTCATGATAATGGTGAAATACGTTGTCTTACTCAGCTAGTTATGTCTAGTTATTCTCTTGAAGCTTTTATATTTTCAAACAAGTGATGTGTAATGTTTTCTTTTTTTTATGTATGATAAAAGAGTTGTGTAAAGTGCATTAAGGACCTTAATGTACTTCTAATTGGCATTTAAACAAAAGATGTATAAAGAAATGACAGATTTGAGGGTACAAAAATACTATATTACTAAAACAGTGTCAATGATATGATGCTATGCTATCTTAAACTCAACCAATAACTGTTTTAGTGATGAACCATGTATTTCTCATTTTCCAGTTCAGACTCCAGAGATTCCAAAGACTCTCCTGCTAAAGGTGACGTAGAAACAGATGAGACGACGCTCATGAGAAGACAGAAACAGATCACCTATGGGAAGAACACTCTTGCCTATGACAGATACATGAAAGAAGTTCCCAAGTAAGTAGGAATATGTGAGCTCAGCAAAATTGTGTGGTCTGAAAGGAAAAGATAGCAATGCAAATTGATGAAAATATTTTTTAGGACAGAAGAACAGTCTTTAATACACTAAAAAATAAACATAGTTCTTTATCTTTGATTATTAATCATCTTTTTGGTTTGTGACTAATAAGCACATTAGATAATCCCATTGTTAATATTTTAGGCATATGAGACAGCCAGGTGTTCATCCAAGGACTCCAAACAAGTTTAAAAAATACAGCCGGCGTTCCTGGGATCAGCAGATTAAACTCTGGCGGGTCAGTCTGCACGCGTGGGATCCCCCTGCAGAAGAGGGAAGTGAACTGGAGCCGATGTAAGTGTCAAAAATGCTCAAATTAAACTTCAGCGACTTGATTTTATTAGGGAGGCTACATGAAATACTACTTAATTAATCACTGTATTGAAAAATAGAAAGCAAAAAGTGGTGAAACTTTAAACAATAAATGTTGACTAGGTCCTTAAACCAACATTTTTCGTAATGGATTCAAATGACTTTCATCTCAGATCTTGATATGTATAAAATATTAACTCGTATGCGACTGTGTTTAACAGAGAGGAAATTGATCTTGGTGAAATCATGGATTTTGACTTTGATGTGGAGTGTTCGGCAGATACAGAGACTGCATCCCAATATCCAGAATCCAAGGGAGCGTCGTTGTCTTTGCAAGAGGTAATGAACCTGCATGAAGCGTGTTCAGAAACATGTAAATGATAGGATTTATATTTATAAGTTGTGCACAATCAAACGTGATCCTCTTGTGTTGCAGGATTCCTTCACAGGCACTCCTAAAAAGATGATGAAAATTGAGGATGCAGAAATGGCATGAGCACACTGACATCTCCAGGCTCTATTAGAAACTGTTTTATTACACTGTTCGTCTCACCGTTTGTTTTGATTATTATTGTGAAATAACGGAAACAGGTTTTGGCGTGTCTGTTATATGGCAGGGTTTTGCCAAAATCACAGAATTCAACATGTTCTTTAAACCCACACTTTTAGGCCTTTGCAAAAGAAAATGAAAATGTATATTTTGGACATTAATTTGTATGATGCTAATCTATTTGATGCTTGGTGAAATTCTTTTGTATTTATCAGTTTATTTGTTAACTTCATATTTCTGCTGTTATAAGTTGTTTGTGATTTTAAGTGCATTTTTTTATTTGCCTTTTTGATCATTGTTCATTTGTATTTTATGCTAACTATTTTGAATAAAAATAAAGCTATTAAGACCAAATAGTAGTCAATCATGTCACCTTGTATTAAAGTGTATTATGGTGATCTGACATTTTATTGACACTTAATGAGATGGACACTGCACTTTTAAATCCACTTTTTAAAAGGGAAATAGTAAATAAATGTTGAGAGTATATATCTTGATATTTGTGCTTTTGCTCTAAAATAAGTAAAAAAGGATTTTCTTTTGCCCCAGTTTGAAAACCTTCTGAAATACCTTCTGAAAACCTTAGAAAATAATCGAAAGGATGTGTTTCAGCTGTTTTTTTTATTTCACACTTTAGCAATTAACATTTGAGACCTCACATTTTTTTAAAGGTATAGCAACATACAACAGTTTCTTGTAAACCGTTCATTTAAAACAAACTGCTTTCATTTCTGGCCCCTCCAGGCTGGACACAACTTTACAAATAATTGTTTGTATATACTGTAGGTCTGTTACAAGATCTGCAGGTCCCTGTAAGATCCACACAAGAAACTACGGTTTTAGAACGAAGAGCACCATAAATCTAGTTGTGCCCAAGGTCTGGTCTCCCACTCAAAACTTTTCTCCACACACAAACATTCTCAGGTGTGGAATACAGCAAAGTAAAGTTTGTTTAGGCACAAATTGAAGGACCAAAGGGCTTTAGGAAGAGCAAGTCAAAACAAAAAACGGTGGTTAAGCATATGCTTACATCCCTTAGTGAACAAACTTTACCACAGGAGACGTTTAGCACCCCCATAACTGCAAATTATTGCAAATTTTTGATTTTTATTTATGAACATGCATTTTGAGTGAACCGTTCTTTTGACTGTTATGTGCTTGTCTCTGTCTGGATCTAACAACCTTAGGGAAATTCATCTAGGAGTGTTTTACTGTAAAAAGTGACATTGATATTTACGTTAAAAAATTTAAATAATATTACACAAACTATTTTTAAAGTACTTTAAAGCAAATTTGGTAAGGCAATGTTCCATGAATAAATCAAATCAAATTACCTCAATTATTCAAGCACTTGTCATATAATAAACCTGTGAGACTATACTAATACTACGAAATACTAACTTGATATTTTTTAACTTCAGTTTAACAGTTATTATCGTTTGCAACATATATGATGTTAGTAAGCTGAGAGTTGTCTCAGTCCTGCCATTAGCACCATTATTGTTCAGTGAGTGAAATAAACACACATCATGAGCTCTCCCATGACCTAAGCCTAAGCACCACTCTTCTAAACGATGGGAACCACAAAATAAAAAAATACAAACAGAATATCTTCTTAAAGACAACTGTACAATAAACGCTATCAAGTATTTCATTTTATTGTAAAACACATAAAATAGCATTTTTTTAAGATCCTTTATACAAGTTTAAGTGGGTTGAACATGCTAAAATCTAGTTGAATTCACTCAGTAATATCTGCGTTTAGAATTCAGAGATTTTTTCAATCATTTTTACTTAAAATTTGGTCAAAAAAAACAAAAACACTATTGTATTAAGTAATGTTTACTCAATTAATGTCGTGAAAATCTACTACGACACAAAATCATTTTTGACATTGGTCTGTTGCCACTGTCCAGTCCTCTGCCTTCTGGGTGATGAGTAAAGCATAACAGAATTGCTTTGGTCACCTGTCATGCTGAACTGGTTGGATCCCCCAAAAAATAAAAATAAAATCCTTACAAAGTTGTAAAGAGAATAAAGTTTTTTAGAGACATAATAGGCTACAAACACTTTAGACAAAAACATGACAGAGTTCAGGGATACATAAAAATCTCTACTCTTGTGCATTCAATGAAAGCATTCAGAGACCATCAAGCAAAAAACAGAAAAGGAAGCCTATAGGAAAAGCTGTCTATAGGTCTGTACTATAATCTGGAAGACCATACATTATCTTTGTGTAGCATTTTAGTAAAAATTATATTGATTTGGAACTTAAGAGTAAGAAACGGTGACTTGTTTTGCAGGTAAATAATTTATCAGTTTGGAATGATAAGGTTCTCTGCATTCTGAGCACTTCTGAGATTATCAGCTTCAAAGTTTTGCCAGAGTCCATGACATGTTTTCATTGAGGCCTGGATGGAGCACATCCTCAAGCAGAAGATCAAGTTTAGGTTAATGAGAAGTCTCATTTTGGCTCGGTACATTTTGAAAGATTTTTTTTGAAAGGTTCAGCTCGCAAATATTATTTTCAAATGTGGAAAACACAGACAGTGAATGGAGCTCAAATTGGACTGTGTACCATGTTTTCTGACGATTCTTTATTCATTGAACATATAAAATGTGAAACTAGATACAACAAAAAGCTCAAGATCCGCCCATACAAATATACATAAATGTAACAATAAGGATTATAAAATAAAAATCTATACAAAACAAAAACCAAAGCTAGAAAGCTCATGATTTCAAAAGGTTTAAAAAAAATTCAATGAAGTCCAACCAAATTGTATTGCCTTTCCGGTGGTGCAATGTATTTTGGCTGTAATACACTCCAGAAGAGCGATGTTCAACAAGTAGGACATCCAAGTTACAGTCAAACATCACTGCGGTAGATGGATCCAACCACATTTTCAGAAGAACCTTTTTGGCCACAGTAAGAGCGGTGAATAATTATATTATCTTAATATTTAAGATTATTATATATCTTTGAATAATTAGAGAAAAAACTGTGTCCTGTCACAGTTAAAAATTAAGATATCGGTAACACTCGTAGATCAGTGTTGATCAACCAGGCAGCAAGGGCCCACTTGGGCCTAAATCAAACTTCCAAAGCGGACTGAAACTGAATTTAAGGGGTGATTATTTTAAATCTTGATTATGTTTTTTGGGAGCTTAGCAAAGATGTTCATGTTTGGAGTTTTAAATAACGCTTTATAGTCACACATTTCATCTCTATTCTAAACTTCTGCATTCATAATTATGAAAACGAGCTGCTGAGTTCCTTGTTAAACTAAAGTAAAAAAATGTAAACCCATAAACCTCTTTTTAATGGTTTGAAGGCATCACAATCAAGAAATAAACTGAAAAAATTATATATATATATGGTTATTTTGATAAAGAACATACATTTTTCTTCTTATTCCCAGCTCTAGGTTTCATATTACTGGGTAAAAATGGTAAGATTTCAACGCAGTTGCACCTGCAGTAACCCGTAATCGACAGTGACCGGCAGGTGGCGACAAAACATCATAGATCAGGCTGCGTTCACGATAAAGGCGAAATGTTGACTGTTTTGGTGCCGTTTTTCTGGAAAATGCATTGTGGAGGATTCAGGGAGTCCGATTTTTTTAACACAGCTGTAAGTGTTATTTTGATTGTTCTTGTTTGTAAGATTTCATTACATTTGTTTGAGGGTTATCTTACCGTCTTTTAGCTGTATATGCGCGAAGCTTGAAATGTATTTTGAATGCCCATTTAAAAAAATGCAGATGTCAGGTGAGATTATTGTGTTTTTTAGGTTTAGGTAGGTTACAGCAGATGCAGGAATGAAACACTAAACACTCTTAACATCATGAAAGCTTTCTTAACATTCTCAACTTTGTAAAAATTCAAATTAAGTTTGTGTTCTGTTTATTGTAGCCTATCTTTACTGTCATAATTCTGGACTGAGACAACTTCCTCATCCATGTATCAAACCCATGATACTTACACTAAAAGTGATTCTCATCATGTTCGTTCCCAAACTGATTTCATCATTGACTCCTTCTTTAAGTCTTTCTCTTGGTTCACCTTCAATCCTCAAAATGTGGTTACACCTTTAGGGAGATCAATTGGACGAATATGTATTTGATAAATTCATTCATTGAACCTTTTTTCTATGGCGTCGATCATACTGTGATAACCTTGTTTGATATATTTTAGAATTTGGTAGTAAATCCCAGTTAGAACTTTAAGGCCCGTTTTCATTGACAACACTTAGCCTTAATCAGCACTAAGCCTCAGTTAATTTAGGCTGTTTAAGTGCCTTTAAGTGGCCTAGAAAAACTAACATTAGTGATGTGCATCTTGAAACAAAACAATGGCACTGACATATTTAAAGATATGTCTGGCAAGTTATTTTCAGTTAAGACAAAAAAAGCTATTCATATACGTGAACAAGAATATTAAATGAACATGAATTATCTAATGCATAAAGATGAATATATAAGAGATCAACATGCAAACCCAATGCATCCAAGAACACGTCCTATTTATCAATCTTGTATATTTTAAGTGTAACCTTAAGTTCAGTCGCTTGATTGAAATGTTCAAAGGTTTTAATCCTTATGCTTAAATGTCTTATACATTGAAAATATTTTTTCTTTCCTTAAAAAAAAGAACACCAAGACATCTCACGAAAGAAATTGCTTTTAAAAGGTATGGGCAGTAAGAGCTCAGAATAGATTCAATACTGTATAAAGAGCATCTCAATGTGCGACCTCAAAAAACACAGATCTGCAATATCTAAGAATGAAGATGATCAAATATAATGTAGTTTTGATTTATTTTGTTTTTACATTCATATTTCCCATAGTTACATTTGTGCCATCCCATAACGCTTCTTCAAAAATGTGGAAAACTATAAGAAAAAAAAAAGTGGTTACCTTAAACTTTTCAATGTTGCAAAGAAGTGCTTTTATAAAAGTGCAAATATGCCGATTCCAATCACAAACTATTCTTACTTTCAAAGTTAACCAGCACCAGCTTACAAAAAATGTGCATGCTAAGTATGTACAAACTTAACCCACTCAGTGTATATGGCTCAGTGCAGGTGGGCTCCACAGGGCGACCCCCCCCCCCATCGCAATTAATTCATTTCAATTGACCATTAAGGTTGCGCTGGAGACTCGTGTTTCATTTTTCCAATATCAAGGGCTCTCCAGAAGGCCCGTCTCGAACCTGGGAAATGTACGATAATGTCGGATCGGCAAGGAGGGGGTCGAGCTCCCTCTTGGTGCGCGGCGTGCCTGAGTTATGGCCGCAGAGCACACCTTACTGTTTGGTAGCATGTCATTTGAATACAGATTAGTTGGCCCCAGTGTTCCAGTGCTTTGGCATTACCATTACCGGGGACAGTAATTTGACTGATGAACACACGGGTTATCACAAGGTCATCACCTTCAGCGCGGCGTGCCAGCCAGAGCACTTTTGGAGCTACCAGCCAGCGAGTCTTCCGATAGCATAATTAGTTCCTTTAATTAAGAGGTGAAGCAGCTGATTGAATAAATCCGCTGCTAATGGAGCATCCCGTTTCCCCCATGTGTTGTGCTTTCCTTTTCTTGCTCTCTATCTGATTGTTTTCTCAGCGGAATATTGGAAATGGTTACAGTGGCATTATTTGTGTACTTGAAAAGCCAGGAAATATTTATTTTGGCTGCACTAACAAATCAATGTTTATTTCCGCATCAGACTGATTTTCCTGGCGAATGTGACGATGATGTGTTCACTGCAGAATGTTCAGGTGAGTTATGTTTCTGTTTCATCATTTCATATGTTCCTTGTAGCAGAGAAATTGCATAATACATGAAATATGTTCTAAACACAAATTAAGTTTTCATCATATGAAGTCTTGATTCTTTTTATAGCTCAGGAGATTCGATGCAGTTCTTTGTTGTGTTTCTCCTAAAACAGAAACAACTTGGTGAAATATGTTAGGAGTATAATATAAGTAGATTGCAGAGGTAAACGATTTGGGTAAATTTAAAGAGAAATGTTTCATAAGATCTTTAATATATGTGATAGCAGACTTCTGAGCTCAGCTGGTGACATTGTTGAGATGAAGACTGTGAGATTTCTGAGATGCAGATGAAAGGTTTCCACCTGTCCAATCTGTTATTTTTCTTTCTTATGGGTCAGATAAAATATTACATTACACGAAAATCTGATTAGTAGCTTTATTTTCACGCAATCTCACTGAAGTGAACATTTAAGTAAAAAATATTTCTGATATTTCTTTTTCCCAAAAGGAAGCCAGTTCTGAGACATCGTTTTGTAAGTGAAAGCCTCAGCAACAGTAAGTCTGTAGTGGATTTGTTGAATATAGTTTCGTCATCATCGGTTTGTCCCACATTTGATCATGTTTAGTAAAATAACAGCAATCAGTGAACACAGCGAAACGTCAAGCATGATTAAATATCAAAATGATCTGGCAGCTTCAAACCCAAACAGAGCAATGACAAACTTGAGTGCTTTATTTCAACTGTTCATTTTGCCTCTCTATCGCCATCTCTGTATGAAACATAAAATTGAACTTTACTATATTAGCTCAATTATAAATCATTATTGTAAGCTTACCGTTGTGAATCGAGTAAGAAGTTTGGAACACTGACTTTTTATGTACCTGCTCAATAATAGATTTTTGTTAGTTTTTTTATAGATTGCAGCTTTAAGTATATGAATAATATCTGCAAACTTTAAGTGGCTGAGCATAACCAGAGCATATTTCTTAAACACGAAGATGTTTAACTTTATAAGCTGCATGGTTAGAATAGTACACAGCAGGAACGACCTCTATATTCATTGTCACTTGAGCACGTGTGTTTGGTTAGTGTGTTAGGAGTGCATCTCTATTATGCATCGGGTGCTGCGTGAGGTATATCTAGCCTCATCATTTCTGCATTTTATGGCGTTTAACACACCTCTTGACTCAAGTGATCTCTTAATCCCCCTGGGCTATTATTATGGCTATGAGCCTCTCCTCTGGCTCACCCCCCAAGCCCCCACCCCCCCCCCCCATTATTTCATTATTGACTTTACCTGTTCAAAGGGGAAATGTTCCTGTTGTTTTTGGATATACAGACATATTTCAAATGACGTCCTATCAACACATTATTTTTCGTCTCTTTTTCTGTTGTTCTGCATTAAAATGCAAAATGATTAAAATGCTTGAAAGACAAAAGAACGTTACAATATTTGAACAGTGTGTTCGGGAATGGGACTTATCTTTTTGATATCCTTTCTAGCCTTCTCGCCAGGAGATAACGGCATGTTATCTACTTCGAAATCCACCCGACATAATTAAACAGCAATGATCAACTGATAGTTATAAAAAAATAAAAGTGGCCTCCTTCAGCAGTCCTTCGGTGACAGCCGAAGTGAGATGTCTGCTTTTAAGACCAATGACCAGACATTTTCACCAGTTACACTGAAATAAAGGAAAAATTGTCCCTTTGGCCAAGTCTAGTTTTCTTGGAGTAAAATTGTTTATTTAAGTAAAGTAAGCTTTTCTTTTTACTGATTTTGTGGCAGATGGTACGCTATAGTATACTCCGAAATGTTAATAAAAGGAAAGCACTTGGCGTTACTGCAGGCAAATAGCCACGAGTAAGTGTTGAACCCAAAGATTGAAAGATGTCCCTTCATGAGAGTTATGGACCTTTACTTTACTGTGTAAAATGCATATCTGATTTATTTAACAGCTCTCAGGTTGTGTTGAAAATCTCATTTCAATCATATGCGGCAGCGCATGATTTAAGAATGCATTGTTTAATGGGCATGCCATGCCCAAATTTAAACTAATTCAATTAATCAGCAAAGCATTCAATATGGCCTGTCTGAAAGTCATTTAAGCAAACAAAGGTCTTTTAATATAAATTTTCCACAAGATTTCTTTATTGATTGGGTGCAAAATGATTTGTGTGATACATTCACTTCAATCAATAAAGGCCAAGTCAATAGTGTTTATAAAAAATCATAGCACCATAGATGAAGTGTCAAGCAACTTCGGCTTAGCATTGACCTGCAGCGTATACTACATTGGAAAATACCCTCATAAAAATCCACTTGGCACATCATTTCCCGAATGACCTGTTTGATGGGTCTGACCGATTCAATGCATTTATCGGTTTAATGATAAAGCAAACTTTTTAAACCTATAAGGGTCATAGTTATGTAAAGTTATAAAACTTCACCAGTAAAAGTAACAAAAGTTTGTGTGATTACTTTTTGGCATGTCGGGACTATGAAATGAAAGCCAGGAGAGTTTGAAGGAATAGGAATATGACTTTCTTTTCAGCCAAACACAATCTGAGTTATATTAAATAACGACTCTTTGCTTGCTTTTGAAAGGGGTTTTTCAAAAAGCACATTTATCAATCACAAAAATAAACCATACAGCCTGATCGGTGTATAAATAAAATTATACATTTGTTACTGAAAACATCAATATATAGATTTTTTAAAGCTATCGTACGTCACATGACTCCTGTTCATTACATCCCATCCAATTACAGTACATTTAATTCTCGTAGTTTCTAGCCTGTTTTGTAACTAGTCGCCATTCAGTATGTTAAGTTTCGTCTGACTCGTTTCACAATGACTTTTATAGTTAAAGAAAATTTAGTTTTTTCCTTTAGATTGAGATTAAAGGTGCAGTTTGTAACAATTTTGCAGTAAAATATCCCAAAACCACTAAGCTAGTGTTATATATTTAATGAAATCATTTTATTTCATTATAATGAATTAGACCGGAGTAATGTGAGGTTTAAAACTAAATTGTTAGTCACAGATGTTACAGTAATTGTCCAATTCGATGGTGTGATAACACTTCACAGTTTTAAGTGTTCAAATCAATCATAGTAAAAGTTACCAACATCATTTGCAATAATGGTAGACAGACAGACGGTTCAAACTACTTCCACAGCTGTCTATGACAGTGTCACGTGGTTTCTACGTCAGTAAAGGCGATAACAAAGGGTAACGTGGATATGACGTCCACTGTTTAGAATGGCGATTTTCTCAGGATTTAAAAGCAGTTGGAAACATTTGAGATATTGTAAGTACTCAGCTGAAAAACATATATAACATTGGCCTAATGGTTTTTGGATATTTTACTGCAAAATTCCTACAAACTCTACTGCGTGAAACCGCATGTCAACAATGTCGTGGACAAATGCGGAAATAGTCTTTAGCGTCTAGCAAGCCACTAACTTGTTTCGAGCAGTCACTCATTTATGGACCACAATTTTTTGCAACAATTATAAAACTTTACCTCATCTGCTAATATGATTTCTCGTTTCCATCTGATTGATGGCCATCAGCAGTGGAGTTGAAGACAACAGATTCCATCATTCCAAGCTCCTTCAAAGCGTCATCAAGCTACGGCATTGTTGTTGTTTTGATCGTTTGCCCTGTAGTGGCGGTTTTTACAAACTGTAGCTTTAAATTTGCTTTTAGATTTTGTAATCTCCAGGGTCGTAAAATTCTCAGTTTCTCAAACTTTCCACAAAAATATCTAAATATGGATATTTCACACAAAAAACTTCCTTTCATCTACTCTTAAATTTAGTTTACGACCATTAGTTTTATGATCACTTGCCCATTTAAAAAAGAGCCTGCGTGCCAGGATGGGATTTGGAAAGAAGTGAATAAATAAGCGGCGTGTGCTTTTTTCCAGCTGGGTGAATAGACAGAGTGTTGCTGAACTGAAGCCAGCTCCTTGTGGACGGAGGATTGTGGGAGCCTCTTATGGGGTCAAAGTCTGGCCGCTCAGCCGGCTGAACTGTGCGTGCTTGGCTGGGTTTGGTAGGCTAAAGTAATGTCACCGTGAGGAGGATGATAAATTGTGTTTGTTTAAGCCATCATTACATTGTACTTTTCCTCATGGAGGTCACTATTTAATAACACTTGAAGTTGATTGAGGCACGCGTGCGACCCGCCGGGCGTCTCCACTGGTCAGCTGGGGTGACAGGCCATGACTGCAAACATGGAGATATTACAGAGCCGACGCTGCTCCAGGATGTTGTCGTAATCTCACACAATCTGCTGCCTGCTCTTGTGTGTAATGTCCTGTTGAAAACTTTCGCTCAGGGAGACCCGTGAAGGTTGGGGGAAAAAGCAGGCAGAAATCGAGGGGCTAGTTGTTTTAAATTACAGCCGACCGGCACACAAAGTGTGTAACCTCTTCACCTCAGCACTTTATAAACTTGTCAGGATTATTCACCCCCGCTGAGATGAATCTAGCCTAGAGCCGACGCTGCAGAGAACAGTTGCTCTTGTTTCTTTTCAAGCATGCTATGGCTGGGCTAGTTGGGCTTGTGTTTTGAACAAACTCCGGACCTTAAAGCTTTATGTATACTTTATTTCATACATTAGCGTCGGCGATCCTCCTGCCTTGCGGAGGGTTGCTGGAAGCAGATGTTTTTGTGCTCTCTCTTTCTTTTTTCTTGATCCGGTATATTGTTTTATTGTTTGCAGTTACGAAATATGGAGATACAAGGTTTGAGAAGGACAGCAGCGAAATGTAGAGCCCTATGGATTCTGCGATGCGGAAACCATCATACGCTCGCCAGGACATTTTTGTCCATTTCTATTTTGTTTGTTTTTGTCCTCTTGGCTATGTTCATGCAAACAGCATTAATTTTGCAAAAGGTGTGTATTTTAATTGTACGAATTTGTTCAAATTTACTTTTGTAAATGTTTATGGTACACACAATTGTTACACACTAAACCTAAAAAACACAAATTTTATGAAACAATAGACTGTATATGTGGCATTATGTAAACAAACTAGGATTTAAAGGGTTAAACCTATGAACTGCTCTGAAATGTTTATTAGTTTTGATCTGGAAAGGGTCTGCTTAAAAAAATCAACGTTAGTAAAAGTATGAACATTTTTTATATAAAATATTTATATGACTGTATTGTTTTTTAAAACTGACACTGCTCCAAAAAAATAACAATTCATTAAAATGAATGTTGTTGTTAATTATTAACATATGTAAGACTGAATAATGGCCTCATAAAAATAAAAAAACGTCTTTACATGTACTATATAGAAAAAAAATATATATATGGATATATAACATTTTTATGACCGTTTTGAGCCTAAATGCGATTTTTTTTAATTGATCCATACTTGTTAAATATGCCATCTGCCTGTACTGCATGTCTGAGTGAATGCGGTGTTTTTTTTAATGTGCTATGCGTATGACACTCACAGATTTTGTTGTCTCTCACTGTATGAACACATGAACTTTATATCCAGCGCTTCTGTGAAAGTTTATTTCACAAGAATTTGTTTGAGTAAAGCTATTGTCAAACACACACTGAAACGTTGACCCGCCAAAATAAAAGTCTGATTACCTTGAAAGCCAAGTTGAAAAAACATTCTGAAATGTAGTATAGTATTTAAGATAGTAAAGTACAGTATTCTTGTTGTAAATTCTATACTTGAATATTTGCTATAGTCAGGTTGAAAAGTAATATTCTAAATTTTACAGCAGCTTACCAGAGTAAATGCTACAGTATTTTTATCTGCAGAAATATATTACTTTTTATTGAGTTATAAAAAATGTAACAGAACAAGACATTCTGTGAAATGTAAGAAAACAAACAGTTCTGTTTGCACATTTGACTATTTAATGTTTCTATGGTAGTCAATGATGTCCCAGAACTGAAAGCAACTAACATTCTTCCAAATATCTTTCTCTGTGTTCAGTAGAACAAAGTTATTTATACAGGTATGAACTTGCATGAGGGTGCGTAAATGATGACAGAATTTTTCATTTTTGGAAGAACTGTCCCTTTAAGTGTTTATTTAAAAATATCCAGCCGTTACAGGCGCGCAATGAATCTCGGGAGAAGATACGATATAAAACAGGTTCAAAATGAAAGATAAATCCAAGTCATATTCATAATCAAGATTGTAATGGGCTCTTTTGATCAAGCAAACACATCATTGCACAAGTTGCAAGTTTAGCCCTGCATCTCATGGTTCAGGATGTCGGATGTAACAATACAGATGTGAATCTTCAATCCATCTAGTCTTTCAGAATGGAGCATGCAGATGCTTCACACGTGCAGGTCAAATATACATGTATAAAGGAATCTTAACAGCGCCGGTTATGTATATGTATCATATCACCTCAAGATACATGATGAGATGCATTGCTATAGCGGCCTTCTCAAGTTAACCTGACAGAATCATTACTTACTGTAGCAATGCAAACACACGCGAAGAGGTAACGGGGGACTAATAGAGGTTTCTCTTCAGGAAACGGCTGGCAGGGGCCTGTCACCTGTTCTCTATCCCATCACCATCTAACAGTGTTCCTCTGCTATAGGGACACATTCTCCGCTTGAGTGGAGGGTGATGGAGATCTAACCGAGTCATCAACCTCCCCAGAATGATATGACCTGCGAGATATCCTTTAGTACCTCCACAACAAAAGAGGCTCGCACAATGGTCATCTAGCAGCTACAAAATAAACAAGCCGAGATCAGGGTGTGTTAAGGGGGGTTTAGGACAGGAAAGTGATTCTCTTGAGCTGTCAGATGAAATCAAGCGCTTTTTCTCTGATGGCCAAAGTGACACCAAACACTCAGCGGCGTCTATGAAAACAAGAAAAATATTATGTGAAATACAATGTGTATTTTATTTACTCGCACAACGCCTTGCACAAGACGCAAACTTCAAGAGATAGTTTGCACCCAAAAATATAATTTCTGTCATCATTTGTTCATTTCACGTCATTCAAAACTTGTATTTGTTGTATTATGCATTATTTGTAAATTTCCCTTTTAGCCTTTTAGATTCACAATATGAATGATCATCTTCAAACAGTAACATTTTCAAAGATAAATATCAATATTGACATTTGTTTAAATTCAATATTTATTATTTAGGAACAAATAATGTAAACCATTTTGAAAGGTACAGTTTCTAAACTGCAAAAGACATATTTTACGACAGAAGGGCGATATTAAAACATTCATACGCGGTGTTGTCGGCAGCTTACCTGCGGAAGGCAAATGACAGCACAATCCGATAGTACAAATGGTTAGTATTTTAAATCATATTAACTCAATTATAGCTATATATTTTATGATTGCCAGGCTCACATTTATCACACGAGCATTGAATGAGGTTATGTCAAACACCAGGCGCTGAAACTATGACACTTCATTAAACGGCGTCCATAGCAGGTACTCAATCCCAATACACGAGAGAGCGCACGATTTTATCAAAAGCCCTGGAAATTGAAGCCATCACTATAAGGTGTCTGGGAATTAAAGCGGTTCAGCCGGCCAGGGAGATAGACCTTTTACAACACAGATCTGAGAGTTGTTAGTTTTTGTGGAAGACATTATGCATTAAAGGAAAGGCATCCTATCTTCAAAAGATATTATTGCATTTAGAAAAATCATTTTTTCGAGAAATGACCGGTCCTGAAATGGTTAGGATGGACACACTGTGATAAGGTGCACGGCTGTTTTCAACGTGACAAATGAGTGTGAATGAACCGACTGAGATCTAAAAACTTTTGATTTATATCATCGTTTGAAAAATAGCTTTGCTGGCTTGGCATTCTTACGGACTCAAAGTTACACACAAGTATTTTTCTTTGTTCTTTGTGTGCATTTCCTATTATTTATAGGAATCTGCTGAAGTTCGAAATGAGTTATTAAAGGGATAAACAATTGCACTTACAAATACTATTCAGACAATCTCATTAATATGACTTCATCAATGTTTTTTTTCATCGTCAGCAGCATGAGGGTAAAGAAAGAACATCTTCAGTTTAATTTTGGGTACACTACTCTGAAACTGAACAATCTACCTTACGGTTTGCTATAAAAATCGCTCGACAGTGCTGTATTTGGTTTAGCAGATAAACAGTTATCTTTAGCAGATTTGTGCTGGTTTCCCAAAGAGCTCAGGTCAAAACACATTACGAGAATTGAAAACAAGCCTTTTGTTTACCTTTGCCCTGTGCCACAATGGCCCATTTTAATACGTCATAATGTGTCGCTTGTCTTGATAGTGAAGGTTACACAGTACGCCATTGATTTAACTGCCCCAGCCAAATGAATATAGCTGTAACCCAGGACATACATGTAAATTGAAATCAAGCAGGTGATGCATAAAACCACCATGCAGAACACAAATCCGCCCTCAGCCTCTCAGCAGGAGATAAGCGCCTCTCTACGGAACAATGGCAGAGAAAACGTTGAAAATGGAAAGTATTATATAGCTCATCCAAATGAAGGATGTCCGGAGATGCATATAAATGGCAACAACAATTCACGTTCCAAAATATACATCAGAATATTTAGATTTATGGCTCATAACTAATTGCTGGCTTTTACTTATTATTTTATGGGGCGGAAAAATAATAGCCTAATATCTTTTATCTGTCTTCCACTAAGGTCAGACACAACTGGGACTATCTATTTGATATTCCAGTTCAGGGTTAATCTTGATTTTAACCAGACGCTTTTGGAATATAATGATATGAGTTACTTAGTTCTGTTAGTGGTAAACATTACTACCCTTATACAAGTTTCAACAGATCTGCACAGATTTCTTATTGTTTGCCTGATTGATAAAGGGATAGATCACCCAAAAATACAAATTCCATCATTTACTCACTGTCGAGTTGTTCCAAATCTGCATACATTTCTGATGTACACAGAAGAAGATATTTGGAAGAATGCTCATAAACAAACAGTTCTTGGACCCCATTGACTACCATAGTAGAAAAAAATACTTCATACAATTTAAACATGAAAAGAAGATATTTTCAAGAATGGAACACAAACAGTTCTGGGGCACTTTTAACTACCAATGGGGTCCAAGACGGTTGGGTTTCAAGCATTCGTCCAAATATCTTTCTCAGTCTTCAACCAAACAAAGAAATCGATACAGGTTTTGAACAATTAGAGTGTGAGTAATTTATGACAGAATTTTAATTTCGCCTGAATATACACAACTAGGAACTGGTGGATTGTTCACCATTTGTTTATTTTACTAGAAACACTAATACTGCTTTTAAACTGTGGTTACTGTAGCAAAACCATCCAAAGAGATTCACAGTATCAATTTGGTTCTCTGGCATTTAGACTGCTAACACAAGTCTCTAATTAGACCCATCAAAGAAGACCCGCTTGGGAACACCCTTTTAACATTGCGCTTTTCAACGCAGAAGCTCCGCTCATATGTCATTATTTAAATATACCATATGATACATTCATGACAACGAGGGCACTTTTTCGTTTCGTTCGTTCTTTCGTTCCCCTGACCTTTGGATGCTAGGTTATTAGCATTGTCGTTAAATCGGCCTTTGTTATTTTTCAGTTTTGCAGAGCTATGTGTTCAGGTTGTTAGCGGCGAGTTGTTTCTCTGGAGGCCGTGAATTATCCACAGACCTTATACTGTCTCCAGAATTTAATTGTTCCATCTCCGTGGCCTCCGCCCATCTTGAACAGAATGCTAAAACTGTTAATTTGATCAATACCTAATTTTTTTCACCTGCCTCTTTTTTCTCTGTTAAGCAGTGATAAGCGATGGTCAGGTGGCAGGTGGAGTGAATTGTCAGATTTTTTTTTCGCTCTTCGCGAGCCCCTCTGCCATTCGGAGTGATGTAATTTATACCACAGTAGTGGCTCTGCAATTACCCTGTCTATTGCTGTCGACAGTATCTCACTATCTTTTAAATGGATCCAGCTTGACTCGTCCAGCCAGGCAAACAGTACAAATGATGCCATTCCTCATGCTGCGAGTCTTAAAGAGATAAGTTCCTTAAAGAGCGGCCCATTTATCAGTTGATACAAGCAGGATACTTACAAGCCCACTCTATTGTTTCGCTGTTTTGACAGTCAGCCTTTTTCGTCCAGGACGTTTGTCGCGGCGGTGGTGTCGTGGAGATCCTTTCTTTCTTGTAATCGTTCCACTGGGGTTGTCAATAATGGGCCTGATTTGTTTGTTGGTAGTGTATGGGGCATCAATGGCCCTGTGTTTGGTTTTCTTCCAAGGCGGATGAGAAGTCATGTGATGCAAAGAAATGTAATTGTTTCATTCCAGCGCAGGGAGAAACGTCTACCTGTTTATGCCTTCGTGATGTACCTCAACCAAAACGCGAAATCTGCTGTGAAATCTCGGCAAATCCAGGCCTATCATTTCAGTGCCAGACTTGTTCAAATGGCTGTTGGAGGTCTTCCAAATTAAGAGCAAACAATCTCAAGGTTCATCACTTCTTGGATTGTATTTAAAGATCACTAAAGCTGTGTAATTTAAGCACTTAGACACACAGAGCACCATTTATGTCTCCCCATTAACTTGATTATTACACTAATTAATTCTAGTGAGATGTTTCACAGCTGTTAACCGGTCAGACAGCTCACCTGGAAGTGTGTGAAGTCATTTTAAAGAAGTGACGAGTGACGTCCGTAATGCAGCTAGAGTTAAATAAGTTGATCATTTTGTAATGTTTGAACATCACGGAGATTCCTGATGACTTATAAGCAACTGCCTAAGACACCCTAGGAACCGCATAGCAATACCCTAGCAACCACCATATACCTCTGATGTGGTTGAACATACTTTAAATAATCTAGAGGAAATTTACACAGTGTACTTGATAGATAAATCTCATGTTAAATTGTGCACTACCCTTTCTAGAGATTCTCTATATCTGAAGTATTGTTTTATGGTAGTCTGCATGAAATCTGTACAGTATTTATTGTCCATGAAAGGCCATTTGTTATGTTGAAAGCGGTATACATCACATGTAGCACCACAACACGGATTTTACACCAAGTTGTATATTCATTTATTGTTGTCTGGGTGAAATATTACTTATTATAGTAATACTGTAGTATATCACAACATCATACAGAACACTAAAATGTCTAGTTTATACTTTGACTTCTATTGAATCTTCCCTTTCATTTCTTGTAGTTAATTCAAAAGAGTTTTTGATTTAGGGAAAGAGACATAATATCCCGATTTACAGGTCTATACCTGGTTTATTTCGGGTGAGAGACGGCAGCTGACGGTTCCATCTGGTTACCTGGTTAAAAATTTAACCAGGATTTAAAATGATCAAGCTGTGTGCCAGCGGCTTTGACACAAACTAGAACATAAATCTGCTTTCTCCACCTATCTGACCTGCTTTGCTTTGTGAATGGGATTATGGGTAATAAATCAGTTACATGCTCTAAATTGACCCGGGGTTTAATTCACACTTCGAGTTGTCATGTAGGCACACAAATGACAGAGCTTTTCACTTAAGGCGCAAGCTGGGGGATTTAAACACTTTACAAGCCAACAGGATTAGCAGGAGATTTGTTTAAATCAGAAATTTCGTTATAAAATCAAGCTTTATCTGAAAAAAACACTCTTGAAAAAATATCTTGATGCCTCATAAAGTAAGAGAAGTTTAAAAGGTCATTTAAAGAAAGTCTAAACCTCCAGAATATGGAGCTCTTGAAAGAACTGAACTTTGTTTACAGTACACGTAAACCACATGTGAACCGGGGGCAGATTTCAGAAACATCAGAAGTCTTTAAAACGTTAAACTTCCAAAGATTTGGACCATGAACAAAAGCTAACTGATGTAATACAGTTTTGTACTCCAATGATACAATCACACATGTCAGTGTTTAAATGATTAATACATAAAATGTGTGTAAATGTCTCATTTAAAGTGTTGGAGGCTTTGGTAGTTACAACAATGAGCGTACAAGCAAAAGGTCAAAAATGTACTTCTGTTTTTAAAATGACCTTAGTAGCGTCAAGGCTCAATTCTTTATATTTTCATTTAATGCCTATGAAACAATATAAACAATTTGGTTCCAAAATGAGAAGAAAAAAAATCATGTTTTTAATGTGTGTTATTGTGTTAATTAGCTGTAATTTTTGAGTTATTATTTTTGAGTTATCTTATATATAAATCAAAACAAACCAACTGCAGTTTGATTGATATTAATTGGAATACACAATAAAAAAACATGATTTAAAAAAAAGTTTAAAACGGAGTCATCTCATTTTGGAACTAAACTCTTTGTATACTGTATATATATCGCTTTTAGAAAAATATGTATTCTTAACTAAGCACATCATTTTCTTCAGTTTTCAGTGTTGCCATTTCAGTCTTTCCCAGCCACTGCTGCGCTATTACTTGAATGAGTTACACATTGATCCATTATTGTGTTCTCATTTATTTCAGAGTAATCTTCCGTTCAGATGCATTGACCTTTAAAACAAAAGAAGTGCAATGAAGTGAAATGGACATTGTTTCCCCATAGCTTAAGTGGCAAAGCATGGTGCCACCAACCCCAAGGTCATTGGTTTAATTCCAAGGGAACGCACAAAACGTGTAGATCGAATACGGTGCTCAGGATGAAAGCATCTTTTTATATGTTTTGTTGTAATAGAAATGTCGAAGTCGTGTTTTTAAGCACATGAAGTTTGTCGCTGATGAACCAGTTCACATCGTTGATCAGTGGGGACTCTCCGAAGTGCTTTAGTGTTTTTCCAGCTTGACCTGCCTCCTTTATCCGGCCCGCTCTTTTTATCCCTTCGCTCACCGATACGGCCCGAGTTACTCCGTAGAGAGGGTTCGTATTCCACTTCAAATTAAACTGTGGCCGCGAGGCATTTAATCCACAGATTAGGATATTTTTCATCGATAGCCTTTGATTCAGCTTGTCTCTGTTGTGTCGTGTCTTTTCAGCAGGTTTTAAGATCTCTCTGAGCACGAAAACTGAATTCTGTAGCCATCCGTCAGCAGAGGGCTGGAATGGCCTCTCTCCATTATAGTTAATTGAGTTTGTCCCTCCATGTCATCGAATGGTCTTTCTTATCGAAGTCAACAGGGATGTGTGAGTACGCTTCCTCCGCTCCAATCCCACACTCTTAATCTCACATGTCACTCTCGCCGCGGGGCTACAACGCCAAGCGGCACCGCTTTGTAATAAATGCGCATCTTTCCAATTAATATTCGGGAGAGGTAATTCTTTTTTTTTGCTGGAATACAATAGATTTGTTTCTGTTAGTTTGCTTGTGTTCATGCGGGCATAGACTGGTGCATTCTGAAATAATTGAATATTTGTATTTTTATAGATAATTTAAACCAGCCTATGGAAATTAGGTGCCGGCTGCATAAACTGTTTAGACTAGTTTGAGACTATGACTGCATCCAAATCCCTATACTTACGGTCTTTGCACTTGACCACTTTCCTAACGTATTTCCTGTTTTTGACACAAATTTTCTATTTGGCGTAAAGATCCCAAGTTGGCATGTAGAATTTGTAACCTGATGGGACACGCTTAGCAAGTACAGACATACAACTTTAATTAATGTGGTGTTTATAATTAATTGATAAAAAGTGTTTTTACACTCTGGAGTTTTCACCAATAAAATGTGTAACACTACGTTTTACTACGAAATTATATGTAATATCTAATAATATAGTCAAGTCAGATTTATTTTTATACCACTTTTTTTTGTATTAAAGCAGCTGTACCCCAAAAACAAAAAAAGCTGAAGAAAAACACACGTTAGCTGAACATAGAATAAATAGATATTCCATTTTTTTTTTTCCATGGTAGGTTGATTGGCATCTCTGGAAAAATTGTCCGTAGGGTGTGAGTGCGTGCGTGAATGAGTGAGTGTGTGTGCCCTGCGATGGGTTGGCACTCCATCCAGGGTGTATCCTGCCTTGATGCCCGATGACTCCTGAGATAGGCGCAGGCTCCCCGTGACCCGAGGTAGTTCGGATAAGCGGTAGAGAATGGAATGGAATGCAATAAATAGATATAACCTTTAAAAATAA
The DNA here is from genome assembly GCA_029783895.1 of Triplophysa bombifrons. Taxonomy (NCBI): domain Eukaryota; kingdom Metazoa; phylum Chordata; class Actinopteri; order Cypriniformes; family Nemacheilidae; genus Triplophysa; species Triplophysa bombifrons. Next base: position 19,991,092 of record CM056464.1, read on the forward strand.
TTGTATAATTTGGAACGCTTTCCACAACATCTCGCGAGACCCGGTCAAAAAGTCTCATGAAACATCCAGAACGTGATGCATGATGGGATACACTAAGCCCTGAATACCGTGCGGAAGCGGGTTTCAAGATAGTGTTGGTTTAGTGTGCGTTAAGGGCACTGAACTTTGTCGTTTTTAAGACATTGGACAGACTTGCGCTCCTACTTCCTGTCGCGTGCACGCGCTCTCAAGTGGCCAAGACCGCAAGTGGGAGTATTTGGACACAGCCAAAGTCCCAAGAACCATCAGTAAATCAAGATTCACAAACATTTTAGAAATTTCTCCTCTGTTTGTTTATTTACTGTATGTCAACTAGCATCCAATAATAGCTCACAAACTGTGAACAATTCAAGTTTCCTCTCTGCAGTACGTAACTAAACACGGTCGTTTAAAATAAAATCAGTTGTAAATATTTAAAGCACCCTTCAATATACACTTTTATCATTCTTGTGGTTTTGTTTTGTCAGCCCATCTATGTGTATCTTTTGTGTGTGTGTGTCTGTCTCTGGCTGATTTGGCTCATCTCCCGTCCACCTCCAGCAGTGGCATTCATGATTTGCATGCCGTGTTTGTCTTTGCTAATCACGCTGCTCTCCTCCAACAAGACTTGCAACATCAGAACATGGCTGTTCATCTAATTAAGGTACTAATTGAATTAAATGACTCTGTTAATGAGTAGACCAGCAGCATAAAAAGCAAAGAGTCAGAACAGCTAATTAACAAAAGAGCGCGGCTCAATTATAACACTTCACATACACGCAGCGCTGCCCTCCCATATTGTTAATTGGTGCGCAGGGAAATTTATGATAATTGGGGTAATGATAGTTGCACGAGGGGACGTTCCCGAGCCAGCGGGAGTCATTATAAAATACGACTGACTCTGGTAATTAACACTCAGGGTATTGTACTGCTTATCGCTGGATTTATTGAATTGTGATATTTGATTTTGTTCTCGGGGTGTCGCTGGCTGGCACACAGGCCGCACTGAAAATCTGGGATTTGCTTCTTTCTTTTTCAGAAATAGTTTTAGGATTTTTAAACAAAGAAAGTATAACAAAGGTAATAATCTGGTTTTGTAAGACTAAAATTGGCAGAAAGTTGTGTTTGTATTAAACGTTTTCATCGGGGGGTATGAGACCCCCCCGGCAGATATTTTCATAGTACTGAAAAAAGTGTTTTTCCAGTAGCGGTCTCCACGCGTCTCCTCTCGGGTGGCTCCGTTGTAATTTACCTGATCCGTCGAGTACGGGCCCCTTAATGTCCCTTTATATTTGCGGCCGGCGAGATAAAACTCCCTAATGCCTCCGTATTAAAAGAGCTTGCCTCATTTACAAATGTAATTTAAATTTAGGACAGTCTTCCAATATCCCTCTCATTTGGGTGGCAATTGAACAGCTCTGCATTTGCGAAGCTCTTCTCTCTTTCTCTCTGATGGAGTGATTAGAGGTGCTCAGAGCTGTTGGGGATCAGTCAAGCAGAGAGAGTGTAAATTGGCAAGGATGTTTTATCAGCGCGTGTCACAATATATGGAAGCAGATGTGCGCGCGTGCGAAGCTGCTCTCCCACATTACGCCCGCCGAATAATTGAGATCTTTTTTATTCGCCCGGATTACCGTTCTCACTGATCACGCTGTCACGTCAAAGTGAGCACTTCATTCGCCTTGTATGCACGCCAGATCTATTTTGCTTTCATAATGGGCTGATATTACGGCTGCACAAAGACGATGAAGACATCAGCGTGATAGATGGGCGAAAGATTAAATGGGATCTTTATGACTTCTTTGATCATCAGTTATGACTGCATGATAAGATGAGCCAAGTTGGGTGCTGATTTGTTCTTTATTGGATGCAAACATTAGCCATGGGCAGTCAGGCTTGCGGACGGGCTCTCATTTAAGGTGGAACGGGCCGTTCTTTCGTCCGTGATAGAAAAACAGGCAATCTCCTTTTGCTTTGAGGTTGGGGGACGCTAACTGGTTTCACGTAATGTTAAGAGCAGTAGTGGCCTCAACATTCTTCTTTTCTTTGTCGTTCAATGTTTTTTGGTGTGATTTAAAAGAAATATTCCTGCATTTTTCTCTGCATCACAGGCATGCAAAACAAGACATCAAACGTTTTGGTCTTCAAATATGTGAAGCTTGGTCTCTGTTTGTTTTGTGTGAATAGTGTTTTTTTGGAAACTTTCCGAGCCAACTCATGGGCTCTTTAAATTCAAGAGGTGTTAGATATTTCAAGATAAAGGCAACCTAAAACAGTTATCGTCCTCTGTACTAACGTGTTTTTGACAGCGAGGACACATGCAGGTACGCACAAATTCTTCACCAAATCACATTCACATTCAGGTTCCACCTTAAAACTGCTAGATTATACAGATTCTTTTTCTCTGCCATGCAGATCAAGGCTTGGCCGCTCAGCGATGACAGATACTAATGTCTAAATCAGCATCCCAGACCAAACTGGGCTGTTGCTCATGTTCTCTGCTGAAATGTCACCTGTTCCCATCCACCGATTTGCATAATGCAAAGTTTCTCACTCGTAAAATACAGATTAAGAGGAGAGATGGGGAGCCATTCGTAAAAGTGGAGAGTCATTTCATAGCACTGGTTCCCCTGGTGATTAACTCACTCAGCAGCGTGGCTGCCGCTGAAATGTTAACGCCACAGTATTAATTACATGCCTACAAACCGACCGGCCAAGCGATGATGACCTCTGAGCGCCGCGCTGCACGAGTGCGTGTGTTATACAGAAATCACAGAGCACTTCTTAGATGTACCTGCTGAGCATCATGCCACATTCGCCTTTATCCTGTTAGTACAGATGCTTTGTGTGATGAAGATACCTGATCCCATGAGATCACATGATGTCAACTGCAAATCAAAATCATTGTTGTCAGACGTATAACTATGTACTGTACGTGCGGGTCTCATGGCGATTCCTAACTGCTTTACGTTTTAGTAAACTGAATTAGATGATCTATTTTTAGGACGGCCTGTTTTTGTGCCACTGACGATTAGGTTATCATATTTTGAATTCACATTAGCCACCTATAGTACTGATAGTCACTATTCCCTGAGATGAGGCTGTCTTAATAGGAGTTTTCTATGGAAATCGAAACATTAAAAGATCTGTTGCTTATTATTGTTTGTGAAACAAATAATTATACCATAAATCAGCAATTCTCAAACATTTTCATTGTAAAAAAAATGCCCCCCGGTTTGAGAACCATTCCCATTAATCACACCGTTCCAAAGTAAACACAAGTGCCAAAATGTAAGCAGAATAGGCAAATGAAAAGAGATTAACAGATTAAGAACCTTTAATCTGTGGTGTCATTAATATATGTGTTACTGGACACTAGGGGCTAAAATCCCATCTTTTCCACCATCATTTAACTCAGTGCTAATGCTTGTCAGATTAAATTCCAAAATGTTTAAGTGGCGTCGTCCCAAAGGTGTCGTGCTGGGACCCTCACTTATCTTCTTGACAGCCCAACAATGAGCTCCATTTTTGGGCCTCTAAATACTAACTGCAGAGACCTGAGCAGAAAAGAAGAGCTCGATGGCGCGTTGCTCTGTGCTTAATAGCAGCCCGCTGTGAACGTTTTCTCCTCAATTTGTAAGCTTGTTGCGGCGGTGGGTGAGAATTGACTCAGTGCGGCTAACTCTTTGCATGAAGTGACACCTGACCGAGGACTTCTGAAACACTTGCCTTATTAAAGCACGCAGGGACACCTTTTCTCCCCTGCGCTGCACGCAAGGATTGCTGCTGCTGTGCCGATAACGGTGGGTGGCTGATAAAGTCGACGAGTAATGGCTTTTTACTAATGAGAAAAGTGCCGCTGATTATGACGAATGGCCTCGGACCAACAGGCTAAGCTGCTACACAAGCCTCCGATTGTTAGCTGCACAGGTTTTGCATTTCATTACGCACAGCCCCACTTACGTGCTGGGATGGCGACAGGAACATCCAAAGTTCTGCTTATAACACATCTCTTACTTCATGCATTTACAAAATATCATTTGCTTTAGCAATATTATGAAAATGCCTCCAAAGAAGAGCCATAATAGATGATTTAACATTTCCTGTTACGATCGAAAAAAAAAAATTTTGTAAAGATGTACTGGGTAGAAAAAGGAAAGAAAAAGTTATGCAAATATAAAAGCTGTTTGCTCAGTAGCAAAGCAGTATTGATGATTTGAAGAATGTAAAATCAATATCTGTATTGTTGCTGGTTTAATGTTACAATGACAGTAGTTCAAAGAATCCTCTAATGTGAACCTGTGATCTTTATAAAAGGAACAATTAGATTTAGTTTTCTGTGCTAATATAATTTAGCCCTTGCTCAGTTGGAATTTGCACAACTTATCTAGTTTACCGTGAAATAATTAATGAGTTCAATAAAATTTGTGATAAATCAATTAATCACACAAAGCCGTGCATCAATGAATCATTCTGCGCTGTCATTGGTAATTTTGCAATATAAATCATATACATATGCATAATTATACATTTTGGGATGTTTGAACCGTTTTCACATACTTAACTCATTCATATACTGAATATAATTGTACAAACCCCTGAATATAAATGTTATAAGCCCTTGAAATGAAATGAATAAATCTAATCAAGAAGTTAATATTTTACTATAGCTGCATGAGTGATGGCAGATGTAAAATATCCAAGTATGAGATGGTCAGATAATTTAGGTTTTCCCTTTTTTCATATAAGAAAATCATATAGTATGAACTACATGAACATGAAAACCGAAGTTATCACATTAAAATGAACTTTTCCTAAATACATGTAGAATATTACTGTTGTATTGCTTAAAATTGAATATTTGGTCTGCAAAAATACAGAGCATCTTTTCATGTTTTACCTGTTTTTCTAGTGTTCATTTTCTGAAATATAGAAACAACATTTTCGTTTGAGATTTGCGAGAAATGTTCAAAGTAGTTTACATAATAAAATAATAATTTTACCTATAAAGAGTGCATTTTAAAATCAGAAAACTGATTTTGTAATGGTCTCTTCATTTTTATATCAATGCATATAGAATCGAAAATATCTATCGCTGCATCACGAAATATCTTTATTGTGATGTGATTGTTCAGAATTGTGTCTTGTAAATGTGAGGGGACATTTGAGAGTGGTTTGTTTCAGACGGTCCTGCATGCATAGGAACACCATTTATAAATTAGCACAATTTAATGCATCATTAAGCTATGATATTAGTAAGAATTCAAATTTTTGGTTGGAAACGGCAAAAAGCATCATAAGTAAATGATTCAGTTTTGCTTTTTGTACCAGTTTGTTTGTTAACTTTTTGGTCAAAGCGGCTGTTGTAATTTATAATACAGTCAGAAGTAAAAACAGATGATCTTGTCAAATTAAGCGTGTTACAAATTTTCTGAGAATATTAGTGTGCCATGAGTAATTTGGTATAATTAGGATAATCTGGGATATTGCTCCTTCACAAACATGTTCTGTATCTTCATGAGTTGGGGGTGGCTGTAAATTTCAGATTGACATGAATTCACCCCAACCTGTCTTTTCGTCTGTGTTTATTTGAGTGGAACTCCGGGTTCAAAGAAGCGCTGTGTGTCACCGAAATGTCTAAGAGCAGAGGCATACATCACGTCTACATGAAGAGTGTGAGCTTGTCACTGTCATCACAGGCCTGGGCTTTAGGGACCGTGTGAAATGGGAGGGTCAGAAAAAAGGGCACAGCTCATAAACATCCCTGAAAGAAGCCAAATAATGGGATCCCTGATGTGGAACGACCATCGAAAAGCTTGCTTATGTAAATAAGAGCGAGATGTTGAAATCCATTATCGGGCTCATTTACATAAGGCGTTTCAAATGGTGTGTGCAGGACAGGCCAATCTACGAGCCCCGCCCCCAACACCCACGCTCTCGCGCGTACCGGCCGCTAAAAAGAAGAAAGGAGCGGACGCCCTCCGAACGTTGAGTACGAGGAGAGGCGTCATTGTTATCCGCTCTCGTAGCCTGCTGAAGGTTTTCGACTCGCCGTCCTGTCCTCTCCCATCTCCATATCAGTCCTAACAGGCCGACACAGTATTAGCCAATCATCTTTGATAGATGAAGCATGGAAATTAGTGGCAGAGTTAAAGTGATAACCACAGGCACCACTAACATCCCATTATGGCAGACTTAATTGATGAGCTCATTAGGATCATTATTAGAGAAATTGATTTCAAATAGGCACTTAAATCCTGCCTGCTAAAAAGGTGGAGGAGCCACGCTCGGCAATGCTCTCCCAATCCCGAAAGTACATAATGGAGCAAATAATTTAATCGGCTTTCTTTAATTAATAATTTGAGATTGTATAAAGCCATGGCATAATACGCGCCCGCTCAAGCCGTTAAAACATTTAAGTATCAACTAGAGGCAACATTAATGACTGTTCATTGTGTGTGTCCCTGTAATTTATTAATTAACCCTAATCTCTGGCATTCAATTACTCGTGTGCGATGGGTAATTTAGAGGTGTACAAAGTACTCTTGATGCTATCCCTAACACACGGCCGTCCTTACTTAAATGTTCCAGTCTATTTAAGAAAAAATCTAGAATGGGATTTTTTTGCTCTTAAAATGAGAATCCGTTTGATAATTATGTCAGATTAAGTTTTACTTAATATTTATACATTCTATATTCTGGGTTTCTCGTGTCGCGCATTTTCCATTTTCCAGCCTAATTTAAATTTTATTACACGGATCCAGAGTGGACACTCTCCATAAACTGTTATTAAAGCAATTACAATGGCCTTTAGATCTCCTTTTATTGTCTTGGTGCCCTGAGTTTGTGATTTTTTTTTGCATGTAATTTAAGACAAACACTGCTCTTCTCCCATAGATTTACATTGTGTTTATTTCAACAGAACTGGAAGTCATATTAAGATTAAGGAATAAGATTTTAAATATACAATGCCTATTTTTCATGAAATACTACAGGGATTTTGTAAATAGTTTATTAACGTGGGTCATTCTCTTTTAAAAATTAATTCAGTTAAAATCTCAAAACGCACTTGTGTTCTGTAGTGACTATCCGTTTCAAATGACTTATGTTAGACGGCTTGGGCGGAGCATCCGTTAACTCCTCCCCTTCAACTGTCAGTATGCTGCCAGTTCCATTTCAAAATGCAATGGCTTTTTTATAAATCCAATCAAATCGCAGAGAAGGACGACGGCCACGCCCACTATATTTCTTATTGGAAATTCCATTTCACTAGAAAATGCGTCAAAATACAGAAGTTAAAACAATCGCAACTTCCGGTTTACGGGGAGTTTAAATATCAGTCGTGATTGTGAAATGGTGCTGACCGATTACGCGATTACGTTCACGGATTTAGAGTTCTTTGTATAACATTATCTTATGGCTTTAATTCACAAGGTTTTCAACTCAAGTTATTCTGTAATACTTTTACACCTTGTTTTTTGTCAATTTCTGCAATGAATACCGTGGCTATATCCTACTTTCACACGTGTATTGTGTTTTGTATGGTCGAGAAGTGTTTAAGCAACGTAATACCCTGCCTGTAAGAGTAGGTCATATAAGCTCCTGGCCCAAGAGGGCACTCATCCTTAAAACTTAAATGTTGGTCGTAAAACGCTGCTTGTACAAACCACCTATAAGGTCATTTACTTTAAGGACCATCTTGTATTGTAACAATGCTGTTCAAAATTGGTTGCAGGATTAGACAAAGACTCAAAAGGGATGAGCCAAAGTTTTTTTTGTGTGTATTGTACAAATTGTAGCATGTTGGTTCTGCTAGTACACAGGATGCTAGGAAATGTGGTCTATTTAGTTATATATGGTTCCATCAGATACAAGCACCTGGCCCGAAGGTTAGTTCTGGTCTGTGTTTGTAGATCAGTCTGGGAAGTGGCTACACTCTAAAAATGGCTGGGTTAAAAACAACCCAATTGGCAACCCAGCGCTGGGTAAATATTGGACAGAACACATGCTGGGTTAAAGTAACCCAGCACACTGGGTTACACATGATAACCCAGCATGCTGGGTTATTGAAAAAACCCAAAATGTAGTCATTTTAACTATTCATGTGTTTAAATCTGGGTTATTCTTGCTGATGTAACCGGTCTGTCACTAACCGCTGTTACGTTACTGTCTCTGCGTTGTGTAATAGAAGGACCAGGACACTGTTACTGCGGTTCACCAGACCAGGGATGTTTATTAACAGTCGCTCACACCCAACATGGACTGATCACCATCTGTGAATCAACATCAACAAAGATGACAAACTGCTTGTGAAGATCTCATCATTACATCACCTCTCTCCACCGCATGCAATGCAAACTCCATTAACAATCAAAAATAATACACATAACATTGAAAGATGTGGAATACCTGTGAATCAACATCAACAAAGATGACAAACTGCTTGTGAAGATCTCATCATTACATCACCTATATGATACAACACTAGTTAGCTGATTAATGACTCAAAGCCCTGTTAATGCATATCATACGGCCCACACAATATATCTCCACATTATTGATCCACTCACACATATAACATGCAAAAGAACACAATACACAGTCTCTGTACTGTTCACCAAAGGGATATCAACACGATTAACATACTTTACAAACTTAATTTGCTCATAGATTGAAGAGCTCTGAAAAACGCTTACCTCTCTCCACCGCATGCAATGCAAACTGAAGAGAGGCGCGCGCAAACACTTCAAAATGGCACCACAACAGCGGCAGAAGAAAATATCAAAATAAAAGTCTCTGAAGAATAAATCGTAAAGATCAACATATATTGCTCAGAGAAAAACGGAAATACATCAGTAATAAAATAATAAGGATTTTAGTGAAAAAGCAACAATACATTAAACTTGTATTGTATTTATTATAACTCGTTACATTCACCCCTTCTGGATTTCACTTAAATCCATACTGAATGATCCAAATAAAATAACAACTGGTACAGGTCTGCAATGAAACAGTCATTAGTTCAACTTGTGAGTTACCCACTAATAGGTCAAGAAAAACCTCAGAGTGATCAAATCTAAGATTATCTTGGAACAATACGGTGCCTTGTACACCATAATATAACCTGACCCTTGTGTTTCACATTTGAAATCAAAATGTCTTCACATCATACACAATCAAAACACATTAGAATACTCTTCAAAACAAAGAAAGGAATGACCCAGTTCTCTTTTTCAGATTACTTCCTACACCTTGAAGATAAAAGGGTTTCTGAACCATTGACTCAATTAATCTGTTCACTTTCTTAACGACTCTACCTGCCCGTGTCCTAACACCCTGAACATCAGTGACTGGAACTTGGGTATCAGTGTCAGTTTGTGAGTCAATAAGAACTTGGGCTTGTGTGTCTGTGTCACAGTCAATGTTGACATCAAGAGATGGTGAGCTGGATTGAACTCTACTCTGAGGGAGATCTCTGCTACTATTCTCTTCAATTTGTGACCGGTCACGTGACTCTTTTCCTTTCAAACTGACATGGTCCGTTCCCACAGCTTCCTCATCATCAGAATCGGGAACTACAGGATTTTCAGAGTCTACGTTCACCCATCTTCTGGTTCTCTCCTCCAGATCTGTTGGTTCGAAGTTGTCCGCACAGAACTCACTTCTGTCACTACGTGACTCACACTCTGAATCTTCCGCAGAAAGCAGAATGCTTTCCTCCTCATCAGGCGATTCAACAGGTAGGAAACTAATGTCTAGAAGCAGGTTCCGGTGCACAATCTTCACATTTCCCTTCCCATCTTCTAGCTTGTAAATGTGCTTCTGCAGGTTCCTGTCTATTACAGTGTACACGACAGGGTCCCATTTATCCGCTAGTTTCCTCTTGCCTCTTTCTCCTTTATTCGCCACCAACACACGGTCCCCAACATTGAGACATGTCCCTCTGACTTTTTTGTTGTAACCTTTTGCCTGTTTCCTCTGCTCTTTTTCAGAATGTCGCTGCGCAATCTCAGCCGCCTCATGGAGGTATGACATCAATGATTTCAGGTAAGTACCATGATCAACAACCACAGGGTCATGTAGCACCTGTCTGAACATGACATCTACTGGCAGCCTTGGGACACGACCAAACATAAGCTGAAATGGAGCAAACCCAGTTGTCTCATGGACTGTAGCGTTGTAGGCAAAAGTCAGCGTTTGTATTTGCTCTGGCCATTTGTGCTTTTCTTTCAGAGGCAGGGTTCGGAGCATACTCCCTAAGGTCCGATTAAACCTCTCTACTCCTCCGTTTCCCATGGGGTGGTACGAAGTGGTGTGAGATTTGGCAACTCCTGATAGTTTCAACAGCTCTGCTATAAGGGCACTCTCGAAGTTGGCTCCTTGGTCTGTGTGGATGCGGCTCGGGAATCCGTACACACAGAATACGCGATCCCACAGCTTCCTTGCAACTTGTTTTGCAGACTGATTTGCGCAAGGGAAGGCATGAGCCAGCTTCGTGAAATGGTCTGTCACAACGAGCACATCCACAGAGCGTTTTTTTCCATCCTCCGCAGACCAGAAGTCCAGGCATACCAGCTCCATGGGCATAGAGGTCTTAATACTTTCAAGAGGGGCCCGCGCAGATGGTTCGGGAGCTTTGGCTAGGATGCATCTTTGACAGCACTTGATGTATTCACACACATCGTTTCCCATTCCTGGCCAGAAGAAACGTTGGCGGGCTAGATGAATGGTTCTTGCTTGGCCCTGATGACCCGCAAGATCATGTACACCCTTTAAAGCCTGCTCCTTGAGGCTAGAAGGTAAGACCAGCTGATACCGCTTCTGTTTACTGTGTGGATCTTGTGTGACTCTGTACATCATTCCATCCTTGAGTTTTAATTTGTCCCAATGCCTGAGAAGAGATAGGGTTCTGGAACTCATGTTGGCCTTCTCTCGCCTCGATGGTTGACGCTTCAAGTTTACAAAGAATGTCACCCTTGAAATTACTGAATCAGCCTCTTGCATTTCACGAATTTCATCCGCAGCGATCGTAGGAAGGGTGTCAATACCAGCAGGTATTAAATCTGGGTAAGACTGAATTAGCTGCACAGCTCTTGCTTGAGATGTTTCTTCCCACTGATCATGTAAACTTAAACAGGCTTTGATAGTGGCACTGTCAGAGGGTAAGGCAAGACAGGACTGGAAGGAAATCTGCAGATTCTGAGCTCCTTGACGAAAGGCATCTCGAACTCCATCTCCATCAACTGCTTCAGCCTCCACAAGCAAATCATGATATGACTCCTTTATTAGCCTGCTGCTCACGGTCTTGACAAAAGGGTCTCTACTTAGAGCGTCCGCCACCACGTTTTTCTTCCCGGATATATGCTTCAGTTCAAAGGTGTATGCTGCCAGTTTGGACACCCAACGTTGCTCACATGCTGCGAGTTTTGCCTTGGACATGATGTACGTGAGCGGATTGTTGTCTGTCCATACGGTGAATGTCTGACCTTTCAACCAATGGCTAAACTTCTCGCACACGCTCCATTTGAGTGCCAGAAACTCAAGCTTATGAACTGGATAGTTCCTCTGTGATTTGCTCAGAGTTTTGCTTGCAAATGCTATTGGACGAGCTCGCTCTTCACCCACAGGCACTTGGGATAATACAGCCCCCAGTCCGTCCAGTGAGGCATCAATCGCTAAGATCAGAGGCAGAGTAAAGTCAGGGTGGGCTAGAACAGCACTTTGAAGCAGACTCTCTTTAAGACAACATAATGCGCTATCACATTCTGAAGTCCAATCCGTGGGCTTGAGCTTCCTGTAAGTTCCCCTTTGAATATCTCCCTTGGTTCCTCTTTTCCTCCTCTGCCCACCAGTAAGGGCAAAAAGCGGTTTTGCCAAAGTAGAACATCCAGGAATGAAGTGTTGGTAATATAAGATCATACCAAGAACTGATTTGATCCTCTGCACTGATGGAGTACATTTATCATCTTCCATAAGATCTGCCTTAGTCAGCTTCGAGATGACCTCGACTTTGGCAGGATCTACTGAAACTCCATCCCTGTCGATGATGTGACCCAGGAATTTTACAGAGGATCTCAGTAGATGGCACTTCTTAGGGCTCAACTTAAGATTGTACTGCCTCAGACGACTGAACACGACCTCTAGTCTTTCCAGCGCTTCCTGCTCATTTGGAGCAAACACCAACAGGTCATCAAGATAACACAACAAGCTGCTGAAGTTTAAGTCTCCGAAGATGCTTACCATCATCCGCATAAAAGAGGCTGGACTGTTGCATAGTCCTTGCGGCATCCTATTATATTCGTGCAGCCCTACAGGAGTTGTGAATGCAGTGTATTTCTTGTCCTCTTCAGCCATGGGGATGTTATAAAACCCTGACGTCAGGTCCATGGTGCTGAAGAGTGTGTTTCCGCCCAGAGCAGCTAAGCAGTCAGCCTGGTGTGGAAGTGGGTGTGCATCCTTTATTGTTCTGGCATTTAACCATCGGAAATCTGTGCACAGTCTCAGACTGCCATCCTTCTTCCACACCAGGACTAACGGAGAAGCGTACTCACTCACAGACTTCCTAATTATCCCTTGTTCTTCCATCTGGGACAAAACCTGCCGCAACTTTTGGTAGTGTGCAGGCGGCACTCTACGATAAGGGAGTCTGAATGGACGCTCATCCATTAGTCGTATGCGATGAACAAAACCCTTTACTTCTCCACAGTCCAATGCATGCTTAGAAAACACGTCGTTGTATCTCTCTAGCAACTGCACTAACTTCTCCTTTGTCACTTGGCTGACAGAAACAGACTGAATGTCAAGATCAACGAGGCCAACCATTTCCAATCTCTGTTTGAAATCAGCTGACAATTTAGGGGACTGCTGACTCTCCTCCGCGGACACTTCAGCTCGACTCAGCCCCTGGAAAAGTTCAAAATCTTCCATGGCAACACATGGGAACACATCTGCTAATTTGCGATTCCTCTTAAGGGTGACTGGCTTATCAGAAAAGTTAGTGACTTTTACAGGAACCCAGCGATCACCCCATAATGGCGTGACCACCCGCCCGACCATAATGTCTCTTGACACAGACCTTGAATTTGTAGGTTCCACTACCACTGTGCTCCCGGGTGACATAGGAGCGTTCTTTGGCAGCTTTCCCCAAACAAGATGTTCCTGCCTGGGTAAGAGAGTGACACACTGCTGTAGCTTGATTGTTCCCACCTTGTCTGGCAGCTCTGAACCCCTCCACCGACATGTGTTGGCCATTACATCCAGGAACTGTTCACATCCCGCCAGCGGCTCCACTGTATGATTAGAAACAAGTCTCCAAAAGTCACTGCTACCTTTCATGCGATGCGCAAGGAATTTTATGACGTTTGTACCGATGATCAGATCATCCCGCTGGCCGGGTACAACGAGAATAGGCACTAGACAGCTCTCTCCATAAACTTTCAATTGGACCTCATACATGCATTTTGGTTTTGTAACCTTGCCACCACATCCGACTAAGATGACTTCCTCATGAAGTGGTGTGGGTGAAGGCAGTACATTTTCACTTAACATCCTCTTTTCCACTTTGTCACTAAAAGTGCAGGCCATGGAGCCTGTATCAAGCATTCCTTTTATTGAAAACACATCATTAATACTGACTGGTGCATAGAACAAATCGTCGAATGCCTCAACTACCTGAACATTTTGTGCTATCACCTTAGTCCCAGTGGGAGCCTGTGCGCGTGCATTCTCATAAAAGTGGTGAAGATCAACACTCTCTAGGGGTTCTTCACTTATGCTCACGCATCCCCCTTCCAAACGTGAGCGATCTAGTTTAAACCTAATGGACCCCGGAATTGTGCTGGACCAGGTCTGGACCTGTCACTTGTACAATCCCTCTTACTGTGTCCAGGCTGAAAGCATGCAAAACACAGATGTTCTCGTCGACAATGTGTTACGGTAGAGTGATCATGAGATTGGCATACTCTACAGAGCTTGCTTTGGGGCTGGCGGGATGGCATTTGGGCATTTTGAGCGAGTGCACGATCAAGGAGATTAATCAGAGTTCTCATACAATTGTCATCCTGTACAGTGTGTGCATTACTGGCTCTGCTGCACTCACCTAGCTCTGGAGAGTCAACATCCTGTTCATCCTCATTGAATGTCTGAACGTGAGCGGTGACATGTCTTGTAACAGGGTGACGCTTTGGCTTGACTGACATCTGCTCTTTTAACTCTGTGTGGTACCGGTCAAGCTGTTCTTGGATTTCCTGTGCGGTCCACTTTTCTGGAGCTTTGAAACGGAAAACTGCAGCAAGAGTGGAATCAGGGCAGTATTTCACGAACATCATTGCAGCTTCTTGGCATGGATCTTCCATTCGTCGCCCAAGTCTCTTTAAAGCTTCCTCTGCAAAATCCACTGCTTTGTTCAAACGCACCCAGTACTCGACAGGATCCTCTCCTGCTAATGGAACAGTTCCATAGAAATCAGCCAAGGGCATACATGAGTAATTAACATCGCTAAAATGTTGTTTCAGGATGTCGATGATAACCCTTGGGTTTTCAACTGAGTTCAAAGCTGGATTACAACGAAGAGTGACTTTGACGACATCTTTAGCTTTGCCCATCAATCTGCTTATAATCTCTTGATGCTGCTCTGCTAATGGTATTCCTCTCTTTCTCAAATATGTGTCCATCAGCTCCTCCCACTCACGCACACCAAGCTTGTCTGATGCATCACCACGGTAAACTGGGGGCTCTTTTGCTTCACTTTGCATAACCAATCTCACTCCAGTCAAGTTAAGTGAAGGGATGTCTGAGAATGTCTTACTGGTACCTAACCCCTGTGTCTGTGCACCCTTATTCTCTCCTCCACCATAACTAGCCTCTTTTTGAGATGCTAACATGGTCTGCCCCACTTGTTGAGCAATATGTGCTATCAAACCTTGCCAATTTGGATCTGCTATGTCTGGAACAGCTAAGGGCACAGTATCATGATCAGTCACACGCGTGGAGCTTAACACCGGAGGTGTTCTGTTCACATTACGCTGTCTCACAATTGGGGTTTCACTAAAAAATCTTCCCCTCCCAAGACCTAACCCCGTAATTGTCTCATAAGCATCAACTTCATCATCTTTTAAACTAAATGCCATGTTTGCACTTTAAGATTAATTTTCAAACAGAATAAACAATTGCAAAATATCAGAAAACGTGAGAAAAATAAATCACTTAAATGGGAAAATGCATAATTCGATTTAAGAAATATCAAATGTCCGTTGTATTCTCACAGTTCTTTTATCAACAAAACTGAACCTCAATGCAGCGTCCCTCGGCGACCCAACTGACGTTGATCCTGAAGCAAATCTTCTGATCCGGGTCACGGCACCAATGTAACCGGTCTGTCACTAACCGCTGTTACGTTACTGTCTCTGCGTTGTGTAATAGAAGGACCAGGACACTGTTACTGCGGTTCACCAGACCAGGGATGTTTATTAACAGTCGCTCACACCCAACATGGACTGATCACCATCTGTGAATCAACATCAACAAAGATGACAAACTGCTTGTGAAGATCTCATCATTACATCACCTCTCTCCACCGCATGCAATGCAAACTCCATTAACAATCAAAAATAATACACATAACATTGAAAGATGTGGAATACCTGTGAATCAACATCAACAAAGATGACAAACTGCTTGTGAAGATCTCATCATTACATCACCTATATGATACAACACTAGTTAGCTGATTAATGACTCAAAGCCCTGTTAATGCATATCATACGGCCCACACAATATATCTCCACATTATTGATCCACTCACACATATAACATGCAAAAGAACACAATACACAGTCTCTGTACTGTTCACCAAAGGGATATCAACACGATTAACATACTTTACAAACTTAATTTGCTCATAGATTGAAGAGCTCTGAAAAACGCTTACCTCTCTCCACCGCATGCAATGCAAACTGAAGAGAGGCGCGCGCAAACACTTCAAAATGGCACCACAACAGCGGCAGAAGAAAATATCAAAATAAAAGTCTCTGAAGAATAAATCGTAAAGATCAACATATATTGCTCAGAGAAAAACGGAAATACATCAGTAATAAAATAATAAGGATTTTAGTGAAAAAGCAACAATACATTAAACTTGTATTGTATTTATTATAACTCGTTACACTGAGTTATTTCTAATTCATTCTGTACTTCATTGTCAATCAAGACAATTGACATTTATTTTGAAAAAAAAAATATTTTATTTGACTGTGAAAATAATTGTTAATAAAAATGTTAACTTTTACACCCAGTAACAGCAATATTTTTAGATTTGCATAATTCAAAGAAAACAGCTCAATTATAATAAATAAAAATGTTTCATATCAAACATTAACAAGCATTATAAATAACATTATAAATGACTAATAAACATACTCCACAATATGTAGCAACAAATGTCAATTAATAAAAATAACTAAAGACATATAAATTATGTATAATACATTATGAATTACACCACTTGATACACTAAGAAACCACACGTGCAGCAAATCAACTCATTAAATACAGGCTACCACACTCGTCTTTCTTTATCATATGCACAAACCTTGAAATGTTTGGTGTAAAACGGAGGGAGCAACATAATTGACTGGCCGCTTAATATCCAGAGTGGACACCGAGAGAGGGGTTCCTGAACCGGGAATGCTTAACTGCGCTCGCGGGGCTCTCGCCGGTTTGACTCGCCGATTTTAAAGTTCATAAACTTAGCTTACATGTGATGGGGTTCACTAAAATTGTATTAATTCGCATTTTCACGTATCTTTACAGGACTATGCGAGGTCAATTAATGTAATGGTGATCGGAGGTCACAGTTGCTGGTCGTCTAAATTACACCACTTATGTTAGTTAAGACACTGTTGCCTTGCAAAACGTTACAAATTATGCTTATTTCAATAAATATTCACTTAAAACGTAAAAAACTTACATTTAAATTGCTCCAGCCAGTGACTTTGCCCCTTTGTTTTTAATTAAAATTAAAATTGCGAAGTAGACTCAACGTCTTCAGGGCGGTAAGCGCGCGAGACTCTTCAAATAACCCAGCGGTGAGCAGAAACAACCCAGCACATTAACCCAGCGGGTTTAACCCAACACCTTGAAAACTAAAACTACCCAAAAAGTGTTTAACATGTGGAAAAATAACCCAACAAAACAACCCAACGGACTCAACCCAGCGGTATGGGTTAAAAAATAACCCAGCCATTTTTAGAGTGTACTAAAATAACTATTTAATGTATATTAATAATAATTTATATTGGTATTTTACTCTATAATAATTGCATTAAATAAACAATCTGTTGAATTTTATTGTATAGTAATTTGATTAAATAAACTATCTAGGTTGTGTAACTTGGCTCATTCAAGTTTAGCCAAGTAAAGGTTCTTCTACTGGTAACCCCAAAAATACTGACTACCCATACTTTCAACTTGCTGTAATGTAAATAACTTTTTTGTTGCTTGTTATCAGAAATAATCTACTGGGACTCTATTCTTTGCAGATGCGTACCAGAATTTAAGTGTGGGTCACGAAAGCGCGCATGGACAATAACGTTTGTTTATGTAGTTGCTCTAAAACTGTCGATAAATGGATTTAACGCTGTTTTTATCAACATCATTGGGATTTTTTAACAGTTTACAATAAATATAATTAGCTCATGCTCAAAGTCAAACACAACAGAAAATCTGGTTTCCCACTGGTCATTACAACATTGTCATGATATTTGTGAATGATGATGCAAACATGGATGGAAACAACAATATCCAACACCTACACTGTCCAAACTCCATTGCTTTGCTCTGCATTTTCTGTAAAATTATCATAAAAACTCATTGTGAGTTCCTTTTGTTGGGCCCTTAACATTGTGAAAGCCTGCATTACCTGAGTGATCGATTCTCAGAGGCATTTTTCAGGGTCTTCTAATCCCCCAATTTCTAGTTTTTCTTAACTAGTGGCTCTATTGAGGACTATAATACAGACTGTTTGGTGGTAGTGGGACATGGGCCATTATGAAAGCTTCAGCTCTTTTCATTGATGGACGTTGTGCAGCTGTTCTCTAAAGCCACAGGAAGTTCATCCCGACTGTCCTCCTCACTTGATTCAATATGTTTAAATTGGTTCTCCAGCACATTGATATTTCAGCTATCCATATTGTGCTGTGAGTCAGGATTACACGTTTAAAGGGAACAGATCGTTCGCCGGCATAAAGGTGGTCTTAGCTTCCTGAAGCCCTTATCAGCAGCGCAAAGACTCTCATGCATTCAGAACGCTAAAATCCCATTTAATTGAATTTCTTTTTAGAGACACGGGCTTAGAGGTTTTTTTTGGCGTTCAATTTTGCTCGGCCTTTCGTCCCGTCATAAAAGCTCAAGCCAAAAAAGGAACTTGCAAATACTTTTATTTATCAAATCGCTTTTTTTGCACTGTCGGCCCCTTCCGTGTCAGTTATTATATCACTTCAATGAATACACTCTGGAAAGGGGGTTATCGGCAAAAAATGTATATATTTCTTTCAAGGGCTGATTTAGTGAGTTTAAAAAACTCGCTAGTGGGAAGCGGGGAGACGTTACCATGCCGACAGGCAACACATCAGGAAGGAGCGCTATAAGCGATCCTATCTTGGCGCTCTGATGTATTTAATGCATTGGCGTGTGGACGAGCCCGCGGTGAATGTATGGCTCTAACAGATGTAGAATGGGTCACAACATGGTGCAGATTGTGTCAGACCCAGCAGTTTATTAAGCTAGACGATACTATTCATAATCTGTATCTCTGGTTTGTGCGAGTGGGGGGTGTCATATTTTTCTGGCTCTTAAATGATAAAGAACAATCAAAAGTGGTGCTCTGACCGCTGGCCTGCATTTGAAATAGGCAAAAGAATCTACACTCGTACCTTAAACGTCAGACTTTTACGGTATGATATTTCATGCCAAAGCACTGCTCAAAGCAAAACAACAGCTTTTTAGAGGACCGTCAGATGTGTTGCCAGTCACAGCTTTAAAAAATGCAGTGTATTATTTCTACTAGTGTCACCCGAACAGAACTCAAAAAAACACTCCCCTGTCTTCCATTAGTTGGATGAACAGGACACACATATGCAAAAAAGAACGACGTGTTTGTGCATGGATCTCTCAATAGGTTGTTTATGTTTTTTGACACCCTTCCTCCCATTTTGAAGTATTTCTCATGCAGAGTGACTCATTCTTTAATGAAACCCTTGACTGCTTTAGTGTGCGGCGTGATTTAAATGTGCTGATATGAGGCTATGATTCAAAAACTTGGATCTGCATCAGCAATGTGTGTTATCGCAAGCTTCATGCACAGTTGCCCAAATGACACTTTAATGGCCCACTGTAAGGGCTACTTATTTTGTATCCGCATCCAGCGGCTAATGATGATAAGGTGGGGGATTCTGGGAAGGTTAGTGGACAGGCAGACGCTATGTCTTCAATGCTCCCTGGGTTTACAATTTTATGTTAAAGGTTTTCTCATTTTCCCTCATTACCCACATTCGTGCCATAACGTTTTCTTGTATAAGTGCTCCATCTCTTTACGCAAGCTAAAGGAGAAGGAGGGTCTACGGATGCATTTTTGACACTGCGATGGGAAAACAAAACGATGGTGAGAAACATTTTACATAAAAATAAAAATAATTCTTAGTGTCGCTAAACTGACAGTAGGTGTGGTTCACATCAAAGGTTTTAACAGTTTATAATGGACACGATGAACTTTGTTTATTATTTCTTTATTCCTTTCGTTTTATTATTAGTATTTTCCACATTTTTAAATAACACTGAATCTAAAATGTTGGGGTGGTAGTTTCTGTTTTAATAAGGAAATTCAGACTTCTAAAAATTCAAGAATTCATAGGTTATTTTACGCATTTAAGCATGAGCTTTCAGATCTAAAGGTATTTAAAGAAATAGCTTATATTGATATGCAGGGTTATTATTTGATAGTGCAATCAAGTGCATTTAAAATACTGTGTTTCAAAAATAAAAAATCTAATGAGAATCCCCATTAAGACTAATTAAGAATAATTACACCAAAGTAAAATGTCCAAATCATTTACAGAAGAAATTTGCTTAATTTTCATGAAAATGTCTTAATGTGAACCATCTTAATGGTCCTTTTAATAGAGAACACATCTGCCTTAAAGTACCAGCAAATGAGAGAAACTATAAAGTACAGTTTTTACTCATAATTTTTACCATCCATCTACAAACTTTCTCTTTACATCACCTTATACTGTTTATTTATTGAATTGGTCTAACCTCACTGAAAAATGTTTAGTGACCCTTGCTCTTGTCATACACATGATGGACAGCAGAAGTATGAGGCCAAATTTGGCACGCCTTTTCCGATGCCATGCCCGAGTCAACACCAACAGCTTCTGTTCAGCCTCAGGTCACCGCCTGGCTGAACTGACCACACGCGACACACGGAGGCCGATGCTCCACACTGGAGCCAAGTGGCCATTTCATCAGAGCTTAATGCAGCCGCTCACCTCTGGAGAGTGAAACCCCAGAGTCTATGAATTATTACAATCCCAGTCAATCTTGGCATGCTGGCATTGGGCCCTGGAGTGTGAAGGCTTTTGTCTGCTGTTTAAGTTACCATGGAAGATGAAATAGTTACAGCGCCACCGTGTCCTGGCCCGGGGCTCCCTTATCGGCCTCAGCGTGTATCTTCTATCTTTGGAGAATGTTTTCTCTTTTTACTTGCTATCAACATTGTATAAATGGAAAAAAGGACTCTCATTTCTCTTACTTTGGCAAGGCTTTTCTTAGCATTATAGAAGAGGTGCCACGAGCGGGTGGCACTGAGCCATCAGCACAACAGGAGACCACGCTGAGACCAGAATAAAATGAACGCAAATGCTGTAATGCTTTAAAAGGCTCTATTGTGTAATGATTTGATTGTTGTCAAACAAAGACATATTTGCAAGTGATCCATTAGCCAATGAGACTGATCCATTAGCCAATGAGACTCATTTTGGATCTGTATGTTTATGCCAACTGTAGACACTTTTTAAAGATCAATTGAATCTGGATAACTATATAAATACCGACGGACTTTATTTGGACAAATGAAATCATGTCAAAGAAATAAGAAGTCGGACTTTTACACATCCATTTCAGGCCATATTCTAATTGGTTTGGTTCAGTGTTGGCCAAGTTACTCTGAAAAAGTAATTAATTACTAGATTCTAGTTACATATTCAATAGTGTAATTAGATAACTGTACAAATTACTCTTTCCAAAAAGTATTTAATGACTTTTTACTAATTACTTTCTATATCCTACATCAACCTTGATTAGAATTGATTCAAGGATAGACATGAAACAGCTTATTTAATTCATTCAAATAAATAATTAATAACTACATAAATAATTCTTATTAACAAACCAAAGTATTAAAAAATGTGAGAGGGATACATGAAACATACATTTTAAAGTTAGACTTATATTTTTTTGATGTCATTTCCACAATATATTTCACAGTATTTAATTCAATTACATCAGAAGTAACTGTAATTAAATTACAGAAAAATAAGAGTTGTCACTTTCATTTTTCAAGGGAAAAGTAACTAAATTACAGTTACTAGTTACACCCAACACTGATTTATGATTATAATCATTTAGAAATGCATCTCAGTTTAAATGGTTCAAATTTTCAAGTGTGTTTTGTATTATTTATTATGTAAAGCCTATCGCTGCTGTCCTTCTGAAACCTTGTATCTCCAAATTACATGATTTTTATTTTTAATATATAATATCTTACCAATAAAAAATACTAAAAAGTGCTTGTCAACTTTGACAACACAGAATTTAATGATTTAAGAAAAGTACATTGTTTTTTCCATTTCCATTTTTACCTGAAAAACAGAATTTGGACAACTGGGGTTTCGGAAAGGAAGCGACAATGTGTGTGCATGCGATTGGTTTGGCTCAACCATGTTCATGAGTGTAAAAAACTGCAATAACTACTAATTCATTTTTTCTTGATTGGTGTAGTTCTTTACCTTATTTTCAGGACAGAGTTGTTCATTTTAAAAGGAAACTAGTCATAGAAATATCTTATGCAAAACATTATTTCAAACTATATGGCATTTATTCAACATTTATAGATTTAATTAGAAAATGGATGTTTTCATTGTAGCACATATACCACAAATGCTTAAAATACATGAACTGCATGCTCCCGCATGTGCCTCAGGAATTCAGCTCCTTGCATCGTGTTAGTTTGCAAAACACACAAATGAATTGTATGCACATTGTGTGCATGTAAGGGATGATGCACAGTACCGTCGGCTTCCAGGCCCACACGAAAACACACATAGATAATTTCTTTTTCATCTTTACACTGATATTCTTCATGTAGAATAATCTCAAATTGGATCTGCACTGTGATTTTTTTTTTTTAATTATCTGTGAAGCTCTGCACTTTTCAGCAAAATAATTCTGAAGTTATGAATCAGAAATAATGGCCTCATAGCCTCCGAGCTTCTATATCTCTGTGGTTTTAACGTTATCTCTTCCTGTAAGTGCTCGCTGCTTTCTGATCTTCAGCCAGAGAGTAAAGAAAGTTTGCTATTAATCTACCGACCACAGCACTGTTCACTTTTACATGTTTTGTGTAACATTAGCGGATGCATCACTCTTAACACATATTTACATAGAAACTTTAGACACAATCATCTGAGCAATGAAAAGCTATGACAATTTTTCATTTACAATTCACATTTTACCATCTAACTCTTGTTACTGTTTGCTTAGCAGGGCTGTACGTTCACTTTTTTTGCACACAGCACCGGTGCGACAGAGGTATAAAGTTGTGTAGCACAGGCCAAACAGTTGAAACGCAAGTATGCGTCTGTTATCATCTTCAAAAAAACACAAGTGCAGGTCATCACATAAATAGACAGGTAACTGAAAAAGGACATTAATGTTATACAAATGGATAAATAGTCTTTTTTTTTTTTTTTTAACAAATTCGTTTTACATTTTTTTTGAGTTCTTTATTTTCAATGCCTTACTATGAAGTAGTAAGTATATTTGTCCATAAAAACACCGTAGTATACTATAGAATATACTACATAAAACTGAATTAAAATTATTTTGTCATATAGAATATTTGAACCTTACTAGAGTAAATATTAAAGTATATTATGGTGTTTTACAATTTATGAATTTACTACGAGTAAATATTTTGTCATCTGCTTGAAATTAATCTTTTATTTAGACTTTTGATTTTTATGTGTTTTTGCGAGGATGCTTGAAGGTAGCTTAACTCATAGACATGCAGAACTTGCAGAGGACATAATTAAATAGTAGAATTCCGCTTTCGTGATTCCTTGCATGTTTTACCACATCCCACGAATCTTCCGGCTCTTAAGATCAATGGACTCGATGCAGCCAGAAATCAAGCTTTAAAAGCAACCAAAATAACTAGAGGTACGCCATTAGTTAACCTCACACACAAACAAGCACAACAACAAGCACACTTCACACAAACAAGTGGCTATGTCTAATGCTGGGCTCACACCAAACCTGAACAATCGCGTTCCACGGTCGTCGTTACTTGTGGGAAATGTTTATTATCTTCGCGTGAGTGACGGGATCTGACAAATATTTTCAACTTTCGCGGAAAACCAAATTTGCAGCTCGTTTGCGGAAATCGTGCTCCACCCTTCGCGTTATTCGCACGACCTGAAACGAATTCCCATCTACACGCGTTTTTGCATTGAGTTTGTATGTAATTTACCCACGCAAAACGCTTAATTTGCGTTTGGTGTGAACCCAGTGCAAGGCCCGATTTACATTTTGTGCCTTTTCTGTGCGCATTTTCATTATTTTAAATGTGGACGTGCAGCATGTGCGCGCAAATACAGGTTGACGCGGTCGTAGATTTTTCTAGTCGAGTAGGCGCCGCATCGAGACTAGTTTTCCGCGCGTTTTAGATACGACATTTGAATCGGGCCTAATGCACCTGCCAAACTGTATCGCACACATGCTACACTTTTAAATGTAGTCTTAGCATAGACCGTCTTTCGTAGCATTTGACAAACTTGGGGATAGTAAATTGAACAAACTCCTCACGGGAGGGGTCCCCAAGCTCAGTCCAACCCTCAACAAACACACCTGAACCAGCGAATCAAGGTTCGATAGGCAAAGTAGAAACCTAGCAGATAGGTATGTTGAGACAGGTTAGAGCTAAACTTCGCAGGACACCAGCCCTCCAGGACCAAGTTTGGGGATCTCTGCCTTGATTTTTAGACATTCACTTATAATTGCAAGTGTATTTTTCGCTCCCAGGTGCTTCTTCGCTGTGTGAACCACCAGCGAGAGCAATGTTACAGAGTTCAGTGCTAAAGTGAATATTCACATAACGTTACATTGACATTTAGTCATTTAGTAGACGCTTTTATCCAAAGCGACTTACAGATGGTGTAAACAATGGAAGCAATTGGGACAACATATAAAAAGTGCAATAAAAAAAAACTGGTCTTATAAAGCCTACCACAGTATACAGAGGTAAGGTTCAACATTATTTTTTTATATATTTTTTGAAAGAGTAGAAAAGAAATAGAAGTCAGAACTGATCGGTCAGGTGTAGACGGAGAGATGCGTTTTCAGAGGATTTTTAATGATGGCTACAGCATCTGCAGATCTTGTCGCAGCGGGCAGTTCATTCCACATAAGTGGAACCAATCCAGAGAACTAACATGAGAGAGATTTCTTTCTTTTTTGGGATGTCACCACAAGACGTTGTTCATTTGCAGAGCGCAGGGATCTGGCGGGTACATACGTCTGTATATGCGAGTGAAGAAATGGGAATGGCGAACCAGTGGTGGTCTTGTAGGCCAAGAGCAGGGCTCTGAATTTGATGCGAATGACTATAGGGAGCCAATGTAACTTAATGAAGAGAGAAGTGACGTGTATTCTCTTCTGTTCATTGAAGACCACTCTTGCCTCTGCATTCTTGATCATCTGTAGAGGTTTGGTTGTGCAAGCTGGAAGTCCAGCCAGTAGCGCATTGCATTAGTCCCGTTTGGACAGAACAAGAGCCTGGACAAGGACTTGCGTAGCATGCTCTGATAGAAAGGGTCTAATTTTCCTAATATTGTAGATGAATCTACAGGACCGAGTGGTGCTGGCAACCTGATCTGTGAAGTTAAGCTGATCATCGTCCACCACTCCCAGGTTTCTGGCCTTTCTGGAAGATGTAATGGTTGTTACAGCTTTCCTGTAGCTCAGTGGTATGAGTATTACGTTAACAACGCAAGTTTGTGGGTTCGTATATATTATATATTTTGTTTTTCTGTTGAACACAAAGTAAGATATTTTGAAGAATTAATGAACAGAAACAGTTCTGGGGCACCTTTGACTTTAATTTTTCCTATTTTGGCAGTCAATAATATATAATATATAATATATAAATGGCTGACATTATTCCAAATATCTTTCATTGTTTTATTGTGTAATTTATACAGGTATGAGATGCCATTAGGGTGAGCAAATGATGACAGAATTAAAATTTTTGGGTGAACTGTCACTTTAAACAGAAGTAGGTATAGCCTGAGGGGACTATACTATTCTTCAGCTGTGAGCAGCTTTAGGGCTTTCATAAAAAGAGCAAAGGTTCAAAATTGATTCATTGATCAAGTGTTTTAAGGGGTGAGTGCAAAACACTTATATGAAAATGCACACACCATCAGATCTGTGGAGGAGGGCTGAGACACCAATATTAAACTTTAAAGCAAAACACTACACAAAAATGAAACATTCTGTCATGATTTGCTCACCCTCAAATTGTTCCAAACCTGTATAAATTTCACAACGAAAGATATTTGGAAGAATGTTAGCAATGGACATTTCTGGGACATCATAGACTACTATCGTAGAAAAAAAAAAAATTCTTAACACAAAATGAGATATTTTACAAATTACAAATATCTTTCTTTGTGTTAGGTTTAGGTTGGGGTGGTTATTCATAATTCATTTTCATTTTTGGGTGGAGTATCCCTTTATCTGTCCACAAAACAGCAAATTTTCTCACATGATAATTAAAAGTCACAAAGTAGGTTTAGATCGGCATTTAGGTCCAGGTTAAAGAGCCATCTCCATGCTTCATTTGAGTTTGTCCAACTTGAAGACAAATGTTTGTCAGACATCGACATGCTTAGCGCAACTTAATGTTAGTAAACAAGATTTGCATTTACAGGTGAAATATCAGCCCCTTCAAAAAATTGATCCGGTTGAAATAATGTTGCATTCAAACTGCCAACGTTATTGTTTTCAGCAAACGTCTTTTTTTCAATAATGAGTCAAGCTAAAAATAATAAATGTAGAAATAATATTTGATGTCTCGTTAGGAAAAGGAATATGTTGAGGTTTAATAGTCCGCTGTATTATGCATGTCAGGCCAGTGGATATCACTTTGTAAAGAAACACTTGGTGCCTGCCAACATATGCATACCAACCTGTAAGCCAAAAGCGATTTTTCAAGGGGTCATATGTGTTTTTCTGTGTCTTTGGTGTGTTGTTAATTGACCATGCATGTATTAGACATGTAGAATTGAAAAAATTCAAGTGTCGGAACAAAAGATGCATTCAATCTAAAACCAAATGCTCACCCAGACCTGCCAAAAATGCCTTGTGTAATAACAACCCCACAAATCTACATCAGACCGCCCTAACGTATACGCATGAAGGTATACCTTATGTTACAAATATGGTAAGAGGCGTTACGTTTCCGTCACACACTTGGAGTTTTCGACCAATCAATATGCACTGATTAACTGACCAATCATAGCACATCTCGCTTTTCTGAGCGATGAGCTTCATAAAATATCCACACGTTCCAGAGAAGCGGGGCGAAGAGTAGATACAAACGTGCATGGTATGTGGAAAATACAGTGTTTTTGAACCTTAAATCGTGTATACACATTGCATTACAACTAAAACAAACCATAATATGCGTTTTAGCCTTGTCATTTGATCCCTTTAATACCCTTTTGTCATGTATATGTGCGTTTACAATTTGATATATATAAATCACGTGTCTCCAGTGGTGTAAGTGGTGCAGTAAATCTACTTTTGGCTGGACAAACATAAATAAGTATTTTGCACAAAGTACTGGACGCCGCCATAATTCTTTTGGGAATAATTTACGGTTTATCGGTTTTCACAGTTTACACAGAAACGACAGCGGCGTTGTTTTTAAAAACTTGCACTTTAAAATCGTTTTTAAAGTTTGCATTTTCAGTCCCCCTAAACTTTCTGTAAATAAATAGTCAAAATGCATAAAAAGTTTTCCAAACTTTCTGTTTTAAAAGATTATCGCATAAAAAGCCCCTAAGGCTTGCTCTACATAAGAGCACTTTAATCAGCCCTTCTGTTTAGCATATCAACAAAACAAGTTTGTGAAAAACACAACGTAAAATCAATACTTTCACAGAGAACTCTGCTTATCAGTAAGACCTTCACCTATCGGCTCTTTGTTCAGACCGTTGAAAGAGCCCAGTCAAATATTTTCCTCTTTAATGTTAGAGACCCGTGGCCGATAAAGCCATTAGTAGTTCACTTAGCTTACGTGCAGGCTCACTTGGATATTTTTACTTAATATATTGTAATATGGTGGAAATTAGAGAGCATTATCATTAAAGGCTCTTTAGACTCCCATTAGGTAGAACAGCTCTTGATAATGTAGTCTTTAGAATGGATCACGGTTATCATGAGACTACTTATCATTATTATTATAAACGTTACATATTGGCACATAATTTTTTATGTATGTAAAAGTTTAACTGGAATGCACTGTCAGACACTTAAGGGCGCATCTGCCAAATGCTTTAATTTGAACGTATACTTAATATAGCTCTGTAAAACAAATCAACACTTTTGAATGAATATACAGTTCTGTGTGGAGTGAAATATATTACACACATTTATAAAAATAGAGTTTTGGTCCTAGATGTTGATTGGTCAAACGTAACACACAACATAACTACATACCATGTATTTCAGTCAAATTTCTCTGTATAATCTGTTAAAGTACCGGTACAGGTCATAATATCACTTCATCATTTAAACCTTCATTTTATTCCGAAATTAAAGACAGTTTCTGTTCAGTTGAACAACTGTAAGTGCATTTGTCAACTTGCTTTTATTGAAGCTTATGCTTGAACCCAGTATATAGCTTTAACTTTATGAAAACATGAATTGTGAGTCACGTGGGATGATAGGTCCTAGCCTGAAGGCCTAAGTGACACTCTGCTCTGATAGATATGTTAAAATGAGCTACGAGCAGACTTTCAAGCGCTTCTTTCAGCCCATCTCGCCTTCAAACGATCCGTGATATCTGCAGCTTTATGCCGCTGTGTACCCGGCCTTCTTATCTCCATATAGGGTCTCAGTCAATAAGCAATTAGCATTTTATGACAAACTACTCACCAACATCAAGGGAGGTTGGCAGGTTGCCATCGCAGATGATTTTTATAGAGAGGATTCCAGTCATGTCTGGAGACAGAAGTCAATGTTTATTACCATGGCAATTACATGCCCTCTAAATGTCCATAAAAAATAATTTAACATGAGATAGGCAATTAGGCTGATGTTTACTCACTAACAAAGCAGCCTAAAGAATGAATGCTAAAAGCACCAAAGCCTGTGTTTTTACTGGGGTCGCACACGCCGTACTTTGGGATTTCTAATTCCTGTTCGCTTTACATTAAAATATTTGCATTTTTTTAACCAACCTTTGCTGTAAACTGTTCTTGTTTACAGTGGTTTAAATAAGACTGTTCATTTAATTCATTTATTACTGTCATTTAGTTTGATTAACTATACTGTTATAGATTATAGATGTCAGGCGCATGACATTGAAATTAAATGATCATAATTTGGAGGCTTTTTTTCCTGCAAATATTGCTAATGCTTTATTTTCTTAAAAATATTTTGTTAAGAAAATGCGAGTGATACAACTTAGACTACAATATTACAACAATAAAGCATATTAAACATGAAACTAGCATAATGCTAACATGTTTTAGCCTGTATGGGTGGTTTTATGTGATGCTAGCATTTAGCATTAGAACTATCAAGGATAACAAGAATAAGTGACACACCTATCACTTAGAGGCTGTTTACACCTGGTATTAAGATGTGTTTTGGTCGATCGGATCACAGGTGGATGATGCAAAATACAGGTGTTTACGTTTTGAGCTTGTCCACTTTTGATCACTTTCAGAGGTAGTCAAAAAAGCATTCGACCAGATTATGTTCATGGTTTAGGTATGCATGTGGTTGAACGCATTCAAACAGCCACAAGAGATCACTTACGCTCCGTCTACAGGCATAATGCCTAAACATTATGAAATGCCCATTAGCCAGACAGGATTTAATCTTTTATGGCTGAACACATAAAAGTTTTGTTTAAATATGAACAAAACTTATCAAGTGCAATGTTTTCTCACCTTTCCAGCTTTCTAACACACACACTGTCATGACAGAAATAAAAACACTATGAACCCCCTGTAATTTTACAAAATTTTAGTTTTTTTCACAACTTTTGAAATACGGTCAAAAATGTCAAATTACAGAAAAATACTGCAAATTTACTAGAAAAACTGGGAAAACAGGATCTCTTAAAAGTCTTTTCTTGAAATGCGGTCAAAACCTGACACATTACAGAAAAACACAGCAAAAACAGATAAAACAATGTACGTTTACAGTGAAAAAATTATTAAATGATAAAAAACTGTAGGCTACTGTAATGCTCGTACACTAGCAGTTTTTTCACAGGTTATTTTTACATATGTTTTTTTCTGCGTTCTCTGGTCGTGTTCTCATCTACTTTGCATGCGCTAATTTATTTTATTTGATAAAAATATCAGAAAAGCCCTTGTGTTTAGACACCCATAAACCCTCCCCTCGAAGAAATCAGTAAAAAATTGGTCGAAAGTGGAATAAAGAGACGGATTGAAATACCAGGTGTAAACCAGGCCATAGTTTCGAAATACATCTATGAACCCAATGTAATCGTTTGGATTACTTTATGATGGATGTACTTTATAGAGCTTTTGAATAAAATGACAGGTAATTTAAGGAAAATCATTCATTTGTTTTGTATCGTATGTAAATCATTATTTTTCCCATGTTATCTATGTGCAAAATGGTGTAAAGTGCTATAGAAATCAAATGCAATCGTATTGTTTATTCTGTTTATTTAAATTAGTTTATTTCCATCTGTAAATGAAAAAAGCGTACATTTTAAACATAGTCTCAGACTTTAAGGATGCAGTATTATCTCAGGGTTTTTTTAAGCACAGGCTAAGGCGGTCTACGGCCGGAGATTGCGAACTGGCTTATTTTCTCTCTGCCGGCAGGCAGGCCGCAGCTCCGAGACCGGCCCACCCAGCTGCTAAATAGCAGACTGACAGCAAAGAAATAATTCACAAGTGGAGCTAATCAAAGGTGAAAAGAGAGAATCAGTAAACGTCGTATCCTTTTGCCACTTTCATCAATCCGGCTAACTGAATTTGAACTAAAG
The DNA here is from genome assembly GCA_029783895.1 of Triplophysa bombifrons. Classification (NCBI taxonomy): domain Eukaryota; kingdom Metazoa; phylum Chordata; class Actinopteri; order Cypriniformes; family Nemacheilidae; genus Triplophysa; species Triplophysa bombifrons. The sequence goes on from CM056464.1 coordinate 20,021,702, forward strand.
CTGAGCAAATTTTACGGGGAAGGAAATTAATATGTAACACATCTGAGGTCTGGCCGGAGCTGGCGGAATTGGAAAAGTCTGCATTATATCAGAGGGGCAGATTATTGGAAAGACAATTGGGGCCGTCGGTGTAATCAGAAAACAGTGAGGTGTGTCTATCTTATGATGGCACTGTGACCTAGAGGCCCGGTAGCGAAGGAAATTTTTTCTCCCTGTTTTCGATTCAATCACTCAGGCCATCCGCCCTGCTGCGTGAATCTGTTTGCCCCCGCACATGACAGTATCAATTCAATTACCCTGAAAATGGATACATATTCAGGGTCTAAGAGAGAGAGGAGCGGACGATGCCGCAGGAGAGGAGCCAAGACAAAGAAATACACATTTGCCCCCGTAATAAGTTTCATTTGGAGTCGGTTTGAAAACAATTCGCCTGTGCATTTGTCCCTGTCAGATCATATTATCCACAAATGAAGTTTACAAAATATCAATTCAATTTCTTTAACCGGAGCCTGTAGCAAAACACACAGGGGTCTGAATTGACCATATCATAACATCTGAGGGGCCCCTGGTGGCTTTCAAATATTTTCAGTCAGAGGCAATCAAAACTCGAGCGGCTCATGCTAATCCGTTCAATTTCATCCTTTAAACCATCCCTTTTCCCCCATAAACACCTCTCTGGATCAGGCGAGGGCCGAGCAGGAATGCCCTTGCACGGGTTCGAGATTTGTTTTGGGTTTGTCATTCTCGGCTTTGTTTATGCCCCTTTGCTCATCTATTCTCCGCTGCATTAGGCTTCTTGTTTTGGCGGGAAAGCTTTGACCATGATATACAACGTTTCAGACCGAATTCTTCTGAGGGACCCCAGATGCTCTTTTATTATGCAGCGAAACCCATGGGGACAGTTTTACATGCTTTCGTAGCTCGGCTCAGCAAGTGTTTATTTCAACATGCTTCTCCTAAAGTTCCTTGAAATTAGAAATAGATTTAAATAAAACAATTGTTGACAAAGGCTACAGTAAGAGTATAGTTATGAAATGAACTTGGATATAGCGTTCCCCAGGTTTTTGCACATATGTCGAGAACAACTGCATCAATGCGATTAGATGGAGAGCTAATTCCAGTTATTTCTTCTGAGAAAAAGTCTCACGAGTTCTGTTATTCCATTAGAGCTTCAGAAGAGAAGATCTCCCAAACTGAGCCAAATCTGCAATCATCTTAATTTTCCCAATTCCAGATTATTTTATATATACATCTCCATATTCTTCATGTGTTTCAACAATTGTTTTTTGTTTTTATTTCTTCTAAGCAATTTCAGAAGAATCTTGGTGAGGGAAATGGTGAGCAATAAATTATGTTCCAAAATCGAAAAAAAACATAAACTTAAAAGTACAATAGATTAATAATTCGACTGATTGCTTGCTATTTTATGCCAAAGATTTAGTAAATAGTTACTGTAGGAGCTTCATTAAGCCGCAATTAAAATCAGATACATGTCAAATATACATTTATAAAGTATATTTGGGGCACAGTTCAGGCAAGCTCACCGTGTGGCACTTAACCAGTGCTTTTGAGTCTGTATTCTCTCCACGGGTGGTATATTATTAGTCATTTGAAATGTGATGGGTTGCATTATCTTTCCATTACTTGTTTTTAGTGTTATATACACTCCCACTATTCCAGAAAGACGCTAATGTGCAAATTAAAGATGTGAAGTTTCCTTGATGCATCTCAGTGGGAAACAGAGAGTGTTGCCGCCTTATAGTGATGTCAAAATGAGTCGCGTATTTTGAAATTATTCACAGCCGCTGCCTGTAATTACGGCCGGCTCGGTCTCACGGTCCAGCAGTGCAAAAATGCCTGTATGGTGTGTCTTTAAAAATGCTGTTTAACAAATCAATTTGAAAACGCTTACCTTGTAAAACACTGCGATTGTTCCAGTCACTCCCGATCAGGCACTGGTGAGTGTTCATCTGTTAGAGCTTTAACAAACTGGTTTACAGAGCAGCAGTGTGGAAATGCGTAATTGGAAAAATATCAAGAAGTCGACATGGATGTAACATTTTTATTGATTTTTTGGAACCTCTCTCTGCCTTCAGCCAAAGGCCTTTTGCTTACATCATTAACAATCCACTATTGTTTCTGCAACTTGCACTTCATAATATGGCTGTAAACCAATCTTTTATATATACTGCCGTGGTAAAATAGACAAAGACGGGTGAAATTTTGGGAGTTCACCACACTTATGAACAATAATGACAGGAAGGTAAGGGTTTGGCATAATAGACCATAGGGTTCGCCTGTTTAGGAACTTGAACATCAATTATTTGGGTTGGTGGTCTTATTTTTCTGATGTTTGATCAATTTCAATATTTCATAAAATGCCATGACATCTGTGGCCCCTCTGGATCCATCTTGGGGCCCCCCGTTTGAGAACCACTGCTCTACTGTATAGGCCAAAATAAATACTGTACTGCTACTGAGAGATTGTCTTCACTGCTGCTTAGAAATGTTTGGTAATCTTAAAACATTTGTGTCAGCATGTGTATCCCAATAGACAGTAAAAATGTAGACTCTCAACTGTTCCTAACTGGCAAATAAGTAGAGGGTAAATTTGACCTGGGAGGCATTTGCATGTTAAGTGCGGTCAATCTGAATTGATCAGAACCAAATTAAATGCAGTGGGTTTCAATATTTTCCCTGTTCGCACATTAGCCTTTCACCAGCAACATATGGATGTATTGAATTCAGATTAGTAACCTAAGCATAGACTTAGACAAAGAGGAACTTATCTTTAATTAAAATCATGGAATGTCTCTTAATTCCGTTTTGAAAGTTCCGTTGGGTTTGAAACATTTAAAGTCCAGGGATTTATGTTTTGAATGCCTTGGACCAAAGAGACCATTGCTCAGTGCCAAAATAACTTGTTCAGCTGTGTCCACAATAAAAAAGTCAACTTTTAAAAGTCACTTAAGGGGACAGTTCACACAAAGTCTTTTAAATTGTTTCCATTAAATTCAAGTTTTAAATTGCCATCCAAGCAAAAAGTTGCATTTTGCCTACAAAATGGTGTAGTGCAGGAATCTACCAGCAGGGGCTACAATTACTGGTCATGTTAACCTGACACCTTGATTCCCTGAGCTAAACACCTTTAAAGTTCAATCTGAGCAATTCACCAGCATTCACTCTTTTCTCATTAGATCCTTTAATAAAGGCCCTCTGAACCGGCCAATCGGCATCGTCCCCTCCCTATCCCAGAAATTGCTCTTGAACCCTCTTAACCAATTAGCACTAAGGGGAAACATGACAAAATGTATTTAAGAGTGTTCAGTGCAGTAATGTGCCTTATTGGCATGTCTGTAAATAGGATAATTTCTGAAATGTAGCCTCAATGAGCTTCCATCGCTTTCCCTGATTTATTGACAAGTAGGCATTGGCTCTCCGCTCAGGATAATTGGAGAAGCCATCTCATTAGATGGGCGAGTTTGTGATCTGAAACAATCTCGGGTGAGAAGATAATTAATTATGAGTGCAGGTGCCGCCGTCACGTGAAGTGTACCGCACACAGAGTTTCCCAGGAGTCGGCTCATCTCGCCTTGAGCGCCGAACGGTTCAGAGGAGTGCAGTCAGCGGTGGCTTATTACTGACAAGTAATTAACAATGTCAACACAATGGAGGGATGGAATTTATATTAATTATTTCATCAACACGGTGATGATCTTGTAGCAAATCCAATTGCTCAGGAAAGGTTAATTACTTGCCACTGCGTAACATCAAAGCGCCAACTGTGCCGCACCCCACAGCTTGTTTTAACTGCTAGCCGGATAATTAATTAACAATGTAATTGTGATTCTTGTGGCATGAAATGTTGAAATATTAGCTTTACTTTTATGCAGGAACAAGTTTGATTGCTCATTGGTGCTTTGTAAAAAAAGAGTTTTCATACGATGATCTAGTCTTTAGAAGAAATCCATTAGCATTTTTTGTTTGGACTTGTTCCCACAGCTCACTTAGTTAGCAACGCAAAGGTCATGAGTTTGATCCCAAAGAAATGTTTGGCTATATTTGAAGAACTTGGATCAATCATTTCAGAAAGCTTGCACCTAAGCAGACATTAATGGCCTCCAAAATGCACATAGACAACATGTTTGTGAAAAAAAAACCCTCTGTAATCTGCAGATATTAAATGGCTAAAGTTAATTAGCTTACTCCATTGTCCCCGCTTGCAGATTGGGAATGAAGGTGGTAATCTTGAACTGAAGGAGAGGTGAGACCCCGCATTCATCCTACAGTCACGGTAAATTCATGCCCCATACAACCACGGCACATCAACACTGTGAAGTGCAACCCGTCCGACAAGTAATTCGCTTTATCTCTCAGAGCTGGTATGAGAGGCGCATAGGCTAAAAATAACTAATTAGAGGAATTACTGGGAAGTAGGACGTGTCGACGAATCAGCAGGCTTTTAATGTAAAAAGAAATTTGATCAATAATGAGAAGACTTGGAAATCCAGCCCTCCTAACATTAACAATTACTGTGATTAACAATGATACTCACAACTCATTTTTCATTACAGAGGAGACGAGATAAGCTTGTTTATATAGACTTGCTTTTCAACCAATGAGTAATTTATCATGGCAAAGCCCATGAAAGCACATAACAGCCCACAGCAATTAAAACCTTCCCAGTGACCTTGTGACAACCAAGAACCTGAGAGTCCGTCGGAAAGTGGTTGGGGGGTTTGGATTTCGCCACATGGGCAGATAGACACATTTATCCAGAATTTCTAACTGATCTAACATGAATCCTCTTTTCTCACACAAAAATAACGGGAAACAACAGTACTTTTACAGCCTTTCGTTTTTTATTTAAATGAGAAATCGATGCATTACAATAACACAATAAAATTTTTAATAATAATTTACTGTTTTAACAATGGAAATACTGCAATAGTGAGTGTTGCTTGATAAACAGTATGCACGGAATCAGATAGTCCATCGTTTTTATTGAAACCTTATTGCGTTTTTTGTTCGATTCCGTTCTTAACATCATCTACGAAACAGTCTACTTGCTCACCCTTAATTCAAAACTCTGTGCTACAGAGTTAAAACATGAATTGTCATCCTAATAGAGTTCCTTTACAACCATTCATTCCACCCTGTTGAGCTGGGCTGAATCTAGAAAAGGTTATCACGCCCGTAGAATGGCTTCAATTTTAACTCCATAAGACGGACTTGAAAGAAAATGAATCTTAAGGGATTCGCCGGGCTCTCTTGTTCACAAAGTCATTTCTGAAAAGAGAAAGCTCGCTGCACTTTCTGGATGACTGACCAGCGTGATCCAGTAAGTGATGCTGCTGCAGGCCCAGTCCTCTAAAGCCAAAATCACTGTGCGAGGGAACTGTAAAGCCGAAGCTACTTTACACTATAACAACTGATTCAGTTTGGTGCTCAGCCCCTACAACAGCTATTATTTACAATGCCACAAAAACGTGGACCCTTTATCTGTATTGCGGCAGGCTCACGCAAAGCATTTCATGTAGTTTGTCCAAAAACCCAGGTTTTAGTGCAGATGTAAAAAACATCTCAGTGCAGAGATTGTCATAACAAGGTCGGACCCTTTTGATCCGGATCACTGAAGCGTGAGTCCTTTTAGATATTTAGAGTTTGCTACCAATGTTTGGGCCAAATGGTGATTGACTTTTGCCATGTAAATATCAAAAGCGATAAACTACCGTTTTATATTCCAACAATTAGAAATAAATAACATTTTAACAGCGCCGTCCCCGGGCACAAAGACTTCCCTTGCCCATTTGAGATTCCATTATAGACAGTCGGCGCTGGAAAGTAATGAGCCGTAAAATTTAATTCAGAAATGATATTACCAAAAAATGATGGAGCGATACGAGGGCACAAAGACGCCCCGCGTCCGGTGCTCATCTTTACATTTGGCTCAATGTATTTCTATTGATCCTACAGAATCACTTAATATTGCGGAGGATAACACTTTCCGCTCTCTCTTTTCCCCTCCCACTTAGAGGCTACAGAGCTCAGGTACTTACGGCTCTGAATTGACCAATGTGTCTCCGTGTAATTACAGGGATTTTCTTATCTCCCTCTATTTGCTGAAGCTATTCCGCTGAAGAAAGGCGGCTGCTAATGCCGGACCCTTCTCATATCTCATTTACATTGGCCGCTAATCCCAGCTCCATCTTGGTGTTGAGATAATGACATTAGCTTTTCTCGCTTGCTCACTCCGCGCCTGCCATCAGAATGGCTGCGATTGATAGACCCACTAAATAAAAGCTTTCGGGATGGTGGGTCAGCTGAATATGTTGTCTCAGATGCACAAAATAGTAAGCATTATAATGTCTAATTATAAAGTGAACATGGACCATTTATTCATGCTCCCCGCTGTATGTCGTCAAATACGAATAGTATAGCAATATTCCAGGTGTTCTACAGTGTTTTATTTTCTGTTATCTTATGTTTCATATGAAATGTCTTGTCTGCAAAAATCGACTATAAATTTAAGGTTTTTCTGTAGTCCTCAATACCACCTTTGAGTTGTTCCACTTCCACTCGTCCTTCACCAGGAGGCCACATTTCGGGTGAAAAACGCAATACAAACAGTTGAGGGAATGCATTTGATGAAGTCTACGATGCTGTTGGTTTCAAAAAATGTTTGTCTCACCTAAAGCATTTAATCCTGTTAAGCAAATTACGGAAGTCCTTAAGATAGTTAAGAAACAACTGACAAAACCGAAAGTCCTGAGATAAGTGCCTCTCAATATTTAAAGGGATACGCCCATAATCATTTAATGAATTACTCACCTCTATAAATGAAACTTTTTGAAACAAAAAAGGATATTTGTAAGAATGTCATCCTCTGACAGTTCTAGGGCACCATTAGAGTAAAAAAATAAAAATTTTTGTTCTGTTGAACACAAAAGTAGATTAAGAAATTAATGAAAGTAAACTGGTTTCATTTAATTTTTTCTACTATGGTAGTCAATGGTGCCACATAACTACAGTTTCAAAGAAATTTTCAACCAAATAAAGAATTTTATACAGGTTTTTAACAACTTGAGGTTGAGTAAATGATAACAAAATTTAGGTCCCTTTAAATCTTTTACATTATTGTAAAAATACAATAAGCCCTATTCTGATATTGTTATGGAACATTTGGATAGTATTTAATGACAAGGTTTTGTAAAAGAAGCCCTATTCAGCCGGGTGTTGTCAGAGGAGTGTAGCGAGCTCTGTTGCGGTAATGACGGGGAGTTCTATTAATTTCTGTATTTCAGTAGAGCGTGGGCAGCGGGAGAAAGCTGACCCCTGAAAATTAGATAGATGCAGTGGAGGTCCACTATCATCATGCAGCCAGCGACCAGCTCCTCTTATCAGTAGAACGGGCTCGTTTGTTATTTCTGTGAGAGATACACCCCCTCATGGCTCAAGCCTTCAGCCAACCAGCCCCTCTTCCTCACCCGCTTTACATTACGTACATAATTTCTACGGTGTAACGTAATAATTGAATCCAAAAAACACCCACTTGAATTGACTGATAAAACTGCTTGACCACTAATAACTGGACTAACAGGACTTTAAACAAAAGTAATTTGATTTGATTTCTGCATTTGGAAGTTTTTACAAGCTATACAGTACATATTATTGGTCGATATGCACCAGTCAAATATACCGAGTACTGAATTTTAAGCCTTTACCCCCTTATAAAAATCAAGCTTCCTAAACATTCCTTTATCGGGCTGTTTGTTTTTTTAGAGAACCTTTAACTGCTTATTCCCACTGATCCAACAATCAATGCCAACATTCAAAATTCTATACATTAATATATTGTGCTTAAGTGTGTCCACAGGAAATATTAAATATTCTTTGCTATTCCCTATAGTAAGTACGATTTAAAAACTTTTTGACTAAACATTTTCCCACACAGATTTCTGATCCCAATATCGTCCAGTCAATCTGGGATTACATAAAGAATTCAAATACATAAGATTAAAAGGGAGCTGTGATGTGAGATCAGATGTCTGCATTGGTCATACACGTTAATCCAAGTTTATACAAAAATCTCACTTTATTACAGCTAAGGATTTCTTCCCATATTCTATCTACACCAAAGTACTTGACGATAATACCTGTTTATTGAATCACGTAGCATTTGATCATATAAAAATATGAGGCATGAAATACTTCAGCTTTGTTGCGATTCTTAATTGTATTGACTTTCCTGTAAGATTCTTTCCAAAGAAAAACATATACACAGCCCCCTAGGCCGAACTCTAAAAATTGATTTTTTTTAAGGTTTTTCAGATTTACAAGTCTATTAATTGATAACAGCTAATTAATGGAAATGGAAAGATAAAACACCGATTGTATAGACGCGGTTGTGTATTGACTATTGTCACAGCCTGAGGGCTTCTCGTATGACCTCACAGCGACCTGTCAAACATACAGTAAAGCCCAGCGGAAACATCCATACTTATGCTGAAGATCCTGGTTCTGCCTCCGCACAGAAATGTATTTAATGACAGAATGAAACGGGTCATTCCAGGAGAAACTTACCTACTCCCACAAATATAGATTAATGAACAGCTTTGAAGATGAGAACTGGGACGCGGCGAACAAAGCCTTTCTGATGGATTGTGGAGCTGAATGCATAAAATTCTGATGAACCAGAACAAATGTTCATTTGTCAGATGTGTGTGCAGGTATTCTGTACTCCCATTCAAGTGTAATGTATTAACCCCCCGCCCCGAGCTCGGTTCACCTCGAACGTATCCACGCAAATTATGACCTTTTTCTACGCAGATGAGCCCTAAAAAGCCGACATCATGGAGACGGATCCGAGCGCTGCTTGTGAAATACCATTTGTGTCTAATGAGTCCAGAGTGACAGGATCCTTTGAAAGCTGCTAAAAAGTGATTGCGTTTAGCATGTCTGCACAGCGATGCCATGAGCAATGTGGATATCAGCCCAATATTATTACCTAGAATGCATTTGAATCAAAACCTTTGGAGAGGCTAATGTGGCTTTAGCCAAGCATACTATTACTATTGCTTATACGGATAGTGATTTAAACAAACCCCATTAAACTCCGGCACATAACTTGCCCTGCACCGCTTACAGCTGCAATCCACACTATTTTTTTTTTAGAGAAACAGAATTCACTTATTGAGCGAATCTGTGTTTAAAACGATCTTCCTACTCTGATTCACCATGGTCAACCTATAACCATTCATAGCAATTTTCAAAGAAAATGTCAGTTTGGCATTATTTGACTTCAGCTCAAAGACCACATAAAAATAAATTTGTAAAGTACTATCTAAAGTTATGGATTACACCTCAAAGTCGGCATGAAACTTATGTTTCTTTAAACTGAATAGTATATCTGACTTTAACCGCTACTGGATTGAAAAGAAATGTGAGGCGCTACTTGATTTGGTCTTTTAGGAATGGATTGGATTGTTGGAAGTTGAAAGCCTGGACAGTTGGTACAGAACATACATCAGGGAAGAGATTCAAGATTATGAGGGCACATGAACTGAAAAATGACCCACCCTCATTTGTAATAAACACTGCGATATGACATCAAAACAAGAACTGTGCATTTTAATTTCATGGTGACGTTAAACTACAAATAAAAATGATCAAATCTAAAAACATGGGAGTAATTGAGAAGCGGTGAGCATCATTTTGGAGGATAGCACATGGAAAGAAATGAGCATAGGTTGAAGAAGGTACTTACAGTATATCTACAAACTATCATAAGAATATCTTTAAGAGTTTGGGGAGGTTGGGTGGTGGTTGAAAACACAGAACAATCTTGCAGCCACCTAGCAACACCCTAGTAACCACCCAGAATTTCCCACATAGCAACTGTAGAGTATCACCATAGCAACCATAGCAACGTTTTACAACACAAGAAAACGTTAATATATTTACGTTTTTTGCTTTTCGAACAAAAAATAGAAATATTGATGGCTAGCTGAAAGCGACTGACATCTTTCTGCTTTTTTCAGTGAGCTGTATTGTCTTCCTTGTAATTCTTTGCTCAATCGTGTCGCACAGATATATCCACAGCAAATTATTTGGAGATACTCTGAAAATAAGAGCCGGTCTCTAAGGAGCTAGAAAAGAATATATATAGAATGTATTAAGTAGTGTCTTTTGTGCAGGAAATACTTGTATCGTCTGATCTTAATAACCCTGACCATCATTTAGGCCAAATAAGTCCTTTTGAACTCCTCTCTTTCTTTGCTCTAAAGGCATGGCTCTAGCTTTAATTATGACATATTGATTTTGTAGTTAAGCCTTGTTTGGCTTAATGAAATCTTTTGTTGGCCCTAATTCTGTCTTCCATTGTCGCCCCGAAGCGCTTTGATTTTCCTCCTCACCTTTTTTGTGCTGTTTAAAATATTTAATCTCTCTTTGGCCATCGTCAACGTCAATGGCTCCTTTAAAACGGCCACCGCTGCCATTTATCTTCAGTTTCCGAAAGCCCGCGCATTGACTCCTAGACGATCAATTTCCTAAATGATGTAATTATCTGCTAGTCTTTTTTGCACATTTAAAGTTGAAGGTTTATTTTAGATCAATTCGGACCACTTTGTGTGCAAATTGCACAATTGCATTGCCTTCAGATTTCTCACAAATCCAATTGGGATTAGGGCCATCGGAGTGGAATGCCTAATGAGCGGGCCTTTTTTCTTCGGTTCTCTTGCTCTTTCTCCTTCTGCTGGTCGGCTAAAGTGTAGTCCTCCGTTTGTCGGCTGAGAAATATTTTTTAACAGTGGCTCTGCTGTTGGGCGGAGAAGTCGTAGACCTTGAAAGCGAGCATTTGTTTGCAATTGTTGACGATTTCGTCCATCAAATCTGATTGGAATGTCAGCAATGACGCAAAAGCCATGCTTTACCAGTTACAAGCTAAGAAGTGTTCCGACTAGAAGATTATGCTATTTAAAAGTGTGGGGGAAAAAGATGCTTGATAACAATATGTGTGTTGTGATATGCAAAACATGCCACCCCCATGTAGTGAGATTGGGGGGATCATTTCTCTTCATTATTTGCTGTTTTGAGGAACAGAAATCGATGCTTATAGAAAACACCCCACAAAAAGCTTGAACATTGACCAAGTCACCAAGTATGCCATGTCAGAAGATAAGTTGTGGCGCTGTTTACGATAACAATTTGAATATGTCTTTCGTAGGCAGGGCTTTAGGTTTTGTTGGCTGTAGTCACCAGCGAATGGGATCTTACCCCTCTGCTGGGGGTGTCTGAGCGACGCTGTGGTCCCACAGGGAGTGTCAGTCTCTGGCTTTGGTCTGTTTGAGCTCGGGCGGTTTGAGGAGGGGGGGCTCCGGAGGGAAGAGGGGACTGCAGGCCACTAAATCAGTGCACGCTTGTCAACATCCTTGGGCTGCGGGAATTACTCAAGTGAAAATAACAAATGGCTGTCATTGCAGAGCCAAAAACCTGTGATTATAATTATCACATCCCCAGTGACCTTGCATAAACTTTAATCTCTCTCCAATGGAGCATTTAAATAGCCTGTATCTACTGGCAGGGGGACTGGCGGTGCCGGGCCACTGGAACACACGGGTTCAGTGATTCACGAAAGAGCTATCGCACGGCCCGGCGCTGCGTGAGGGATTGCACATGCTGGAGACAGCCACCCTGTGTGTGTCTTTGTGTGCCGAGCTGCTTGCTCGGCATGAGTGTGTTTATGTTTTTACAGCAAAGAGATATTCTCTTTTTTCCGAGAATTAACAGAGAGCTAATTGAGATTTTTATGCATTTGCGTTTCTTGACAAAATGACTGCATACGTTTCCATTAGAGGTTAGCTAAGTAATGTCTCGAAATGCTGAAATTTGAAGTCAAAGTTAACACGAACGTTAAGAATAAATCGTTTGAGCTATGCCATCAGCAGCCAATTTAAATGTTTGCTAATGCCAACACATACAGTATACCTTATTTTCCGTTATTAACCATTTAGAATATTCCGTTAAATATAATTGAGCCGTGGAGTTCCATTCGGAGTCCACTACATAATGTGATTTATTATTAGTATTGACAAATAAATTAATATTTCATAAAAGGTGTAGAATCATTCTATGGGATGCTATATTGACGTTTGGGGATCATTTTATTGCTCAGCGTTTGCTTTTTCTTTGCTTTCTTTGCTCTTTTGTGTTCTGCAGAAAAAATCAAGTTGCACAGGTTTGAAATGAAAAATGATGAAATCATTATCCATTTCAGGATTAATTTAGTCCCAGATGTTTCTCTTAAAACTGCTTATGAATGAAATGAGATAGTTGTTAAAAAGTGTAGGTATGTGGATTTGAGTTTATTTTGACATGCAAATCTGAGCTCAGTTTGTGACGCTGTTCTTTTCTGACACTCCAATGGACGTTCGTGAGATTTTTTGCTCTTTCATAAGAGAGATATCTGAGATGCAGAAAACACAAGTGACCATTTGCTCTCCTTTTAACTCTCAGTCCACGGACATCGAAACCAGAGCAGCACTTTAACCTCAGACAGCGTATCTCAGTGTGAAGAACGAGAAGATGTGAATCTCTCTGTTGTGACAATCAGCTAATGAGTGTGTGCTTCAGCAGCGCGGGCCTTCAGCTTTCAGCAGGGGCTCGCTGTCTCAGGATAATTGATAGGACTTCCCTCTGTTTCGGGCAGGCATCATTATTGCATGATTAGCTCTGATTATGGCACACTAATGTCTCTCTGCCAGGCATGAGGAAGCCTGCCACCGGCCCTACATTGAGCAACAAGCTTTTATTTTCAATTACTACCCATCCTGAAATAGATCCAATCAGCATCTTGTGTTGTCAAATAATAAAATACTTGTCATGATTATATTTAGTACATTATTTTTTATTGCATGTCTAAGAGCGGATCAGTTAGTCCACATGAAGTCAAATTCAAAAGTTTGTCCCTTAACTCTCGCTCGATCTACATTGCTTTACGATTAAATACAATTAAACAGATGATGCAGGATTTGTGTCATCTGACAGCAGTGGGCCTCATAATACACAAGATATCTTTAATAAGTAGAGGATATCTGTGGGACTCCTCTGTTATGGTGTTTGCTGAAAGTGCTTTAACTGTCAGGAATATTATAGACCAGTCAAATTCCATTTCAGAAAAATTTGCTAATAAAAGTCCATGGTATCCAAAGTTTATGAACGGCAAATGCTTTAGTGACTGAAGGGCCTTGACATTGACATGTGCCACTAGAGGGCACCAGACTGTACTGTAAATCAAGTCTGTGTTGTGTAATATTTGCTTTTTTTTGTAATATTTGCTTTTAACACCTCCATCAAATGTGGGGTATATAATACAAAATGTTCAGAAAAGTTAGCTTCAAAAAAAATATACGGCAAAAAGGCAAACTACATCATGTTAGGGTCAGGGAATATGGTTCTGTTCTAGCATATTCTAAAAAAGAATAATAACAAAAACAAAAAGCTAATAGAAAATACAGCAAAAGCTGACTAGAGTTTTATACAACACAACATTTTCAATAAATATCTAATAATAGGGGAAAGACCTAAATTTCCCAAGTTGAAAGTAGTTTGAACTAGAAATGTCAAACAATTAAGCACGATTAATTTCATCCAGAATAAAAGTTTGTGTTTGTATAATATATGTCTGTGTAATGTGCATTTTTTTGTCTTTATTTGGACAGTTAAGTGAGAGAGAGGACAGGAAGTGAAGTGGGAGAGAGAGAAGGGGTGGGTTTGGGAATTGACCAATTGGTCTCCCGATGTGTAACCACGCCATGTATCTTAGGACTGCCGACGAGGCTATCGCCTCTGATGTGTACTATGCATATTAATTTTGTATTTATAAACACCTACATGCATATATTTAATTTTCTTTATTATATAAAAATTAATAAACATTTATATACATAATTCAATTATTTGATATAATATAAATTAATACATCAAAATATTTACTAAATATATATACACATGTATGTGTGTGTTTTTGTGATAATAAATTATAAAATTAAAAAATTAAACACAAACTTTTATTCTGGATATGATGAATCGCGATGAATCATTTAACAGCCCTAGTTTGGATTTTACTGTATATATTTTAGAAATGATTAGCAAACCTCTCCTTAAGTAAGCCATTTGGGTTAAGGGTTTGTTCCTGGTGTTGAACATCCTTCGGTATTTTTATTATTTATTTATTTTTTCAGCTATTTTCTATTTAATCTCTCTTCTTCTCAGCACAGTGTGTTTTACCGAGCATCATCTTCAGTATGGAGGCGGTAGGGGTCAGCTGGCCCCTGGTGAGTTTGCACACCGGTGGCCCCTGATACACAGTGAGGGCTGGATTAATCTCACCCTGACGCTTGACTTCTGCAGCATAATATTAATAACAACATGTAATATGTCCTTTGATCGCTTCAACATAAGCCTGGAACATGGTATTAATTTTGCATGCTTTGACCTGTACAGACGCTCACTCGCTGCAGCACAAACCTGCCTACAGATGTAGAAGAGCGAGATGTGGTCATTATTAGGATGTGCTTTGGGACCTTTCAGATTTCGGTTGTACTGACAGAGCTGTTTTCTTACATCTGTATTTGCGGTCTGTCTGAAGGCCTCGTGCACCAGGTCGATGCGCGTGAGTCTACATAAATGTATTGCATGTGCATGGCACCATTTCAGAGGTCTCTTACATGACAGCAAGCGTTGGGGAGTCAGGGTCAAGTGATTTGCCCCCGGGTCAATTGACTGCAGCTCTTCCAACTTCCAGCCATTAGCTGGCGTCCCCCGACACCGGGAAGCGCCGATTTGATGAGATTTGGCTGGACTCATTCTTAATGTGATATGAAGACCCTAAAATTTGTTTGTTATGAAAGCTCCTCCTTTAAGGTCAATTTATTATCTCACTAAGCAGGCTGGTTTAGGACCTGTCTATTGAGGACAGAAGATTGAGTCTGTTGTTCTGCTGTATGGATTTTCTCTTGCGTCAAGCATTTCTTCATAGAGTCACAATTGAATGCAGTAATTGAACATAAGGGTCAGTTTTAAAATCTCTCGCTTTTTTTTCAACAGCCTTTTCAGAAACAGAATAAATAAAAACACTACCTATTCTCAGAATATATATTATATATAGGCCTATAGTATATCACCAGTAAATCAGGCACACAAATATGAGAATGACCCACAATTTTTTTGTTTAGACTGTACATTTAGTCTATACACTAAAAAATGTCTGCTGCACAATGGGATCTGGCTCACATTTTCACAAACCGCATATAGATACAATATTTTAACAGTACATAAATCATAATGTTTTAACAAAGCTGAAGTTCATTCCCTCCCGTGAGCTGTTATCAGGGTTTGGTGGTATATAGTGTGGTGTAGGAGCTTTTAGCCGAGTAATTTATTACTTTTGCTAAATGGATAATTGCAAACTCATTCTTTCAGATCAACCTTTGTTAGAGGCCTGAATGTATTTTAGGATTTATTAGTTTTGAATTTCTGAAAATGCCAAACTTGATCATGTTGCAGTTCTCTTGTGGTGTGTAAAACTGAGGTTTAAGTGTCCTTATGATGACATAATGTAAATGAGCTTATAGATACCGATACCTATAACCGATGCCTGTATAGTATACAATTATGTTAGTAAACCAGTGTCTTAAAAAAAATAGTTTTTAGGTCTCCTTAAATTGAAGTACTGTTTTTAAATTAAGTTCAATTGTTTTATGATAAGTAGCACAAGTTTACTAGCACATTTACTTCAGTTTGCTAAAGTAAACAATATACTTTGTGGTCGAATTATAATAAATTCAAGGGGGGTGGTTTGGTAAAATGTGAGTGAAACTTGTTCAAGACAACCGGACATTTTGACAGGACACCGCAAAGAGCGTTTGAATAAGTTAACCGGACTTTTATTTTGACGGATCGCCGCAAATGGTGTTTGTTTATGTTTTCGTGTCCTCCTGTAGTGAAATGCTGGCTCTGAGAGCCGTCTGTGTATTCCGCATTGCGGAAATCATTGGGCTCTATGTATGTCACGTGAGGTATCGGGCATTGGTATCGGTGTGTCATTACGAGTACGAGTACATGAGCTTGGTATCGGGCCGATACCAATACTGGCATTGATGCATCTCTAAATTTGATTTATATTAAGATTTAATTGTATTTTAATCAGAGATGCACCTACACTACATTTTTCTTCCGATACCGATTATTCAGAGAGATATCTGCCGATATCGATTCTGAAGATTAAGTGAATATTTATCAACTTTCTGAATGTGATTAATTCATGTAATGATTAATATGAAACACTGCTGATGTTTCTTAACATATTCTATGTACAGAGCACAAATTCATTGCATTTTCCTGTCCTTTTTTTATTGATAGGATATATTGGCCCTGATCATCTGTTGTTTTAAACTATATTGACCGATACAGATTATTGGCCGAAATACTGTATCGGTGCATCTCTAATATTACATCAAGTAATATAATGATATACTGTATTGTGACATATTTTTTATATATTTATATTGAAAATTGATGTTTTTCTAAATACCAGCACTGGAAAAATTGAAAGTTGACAGACGGCTTTGGTGACCAAAAAGACACCTAAAACCTCTATGTTACTATAAATTCCAAACTGAAGATGCATTATAATAAGGAGGGATTTGTTTCTTTGTCACAGTGCAGTCAGAGTGTGTCTGTGGGGGTCCAGCGGCAGCAGGGTCTCTTCGTTCTGAGGTCACTGCAGGCTTAAGCAGGGTGTGAGGTCCTCCTCTGACCACTGACCACATCACTTCTGTGAAACTATCAGATTTCTCTCATGTCGCGCTTTCCAGTTCAGAAGCTGAACTAAAAGAAACCAGCCAAGCATGCTCTTTTACAGCCATATCCAAGTAAATGTGCTACGAGATTAAAGTTCCATTCCTCTTGAAAAAAGAAAAGCTATTACACGGCTCTTCTTTTGTTGGTAATATCAATGCGACATGCTCGCTGTAGGCCTTTAAAGTTATCGGCGTGCCTGAGAAATCCTTTTAAATGCAGATATGTAATTAATTCTTCATGTTTAGGGAATTAAACATATCTTAGAATGCAGAGGCCGCCGTGTAAGCGCGGTAATTTTATTATGTGGCAAATAAAAGAATGCGTTTGACCCCCACCTCCCCGCTCGCTGTACGCCAGCACCATCACAAAACACCCGCGCCACTACAAATTCATTTCAGACAGTGAAAATGCAAAGTCCATCCAATGATAATAGAGAACAATCGCAATCAGGGCCGCTTATTCTCCAGGGTACAGTCTGCAGTCAGCATAATGCGCCCAGGCGGGTCCAGTGAACATAAAGCGCTTTTCAGAAACAAAGAGAAAAGACCACGAGAGCATGCCAACACTTATACATCACAGACATATTATTAACCTTCACACGGCAAGGTGCTTTAGACCTCCGTAAAGAGAACCCATCTACTGAGAGAACGTTGTGTCATTCACTCGTGCCATAGCCCATGCAGCTGTAGTCGAAGCTAAATTAAACATTCCAATTACAATAATTGTAGCATTACTTATGCGGGCGTAGCTTGAGAGTCACTCTGCTTTTTTTTAAGTTAATAAAAACCAAATGAAAAAAGGGCTTTTTTTCTCGACTGCTGCTAACTCTGGCTAATGTGTTGTAATTGACTCTGCAATTTTCTAATTGTGATTGCCATTTTAATTTTACTCTTGACTGTGCAACTAACAGTGTATTATAATTAAAATGGATTGCATATGGTCTACCTGTATGATTCAGCCAGGCTTGAACTTGAACCGTAAGTTAACTATTAGGAAACCAAAAGGGCCATGAAACCATGTTTTTTCTCTTGTATAGGGGCATATACAGTATATAAAACATAAATCTGTGAATCCGTTACTTTACATGGTTATCATCCCGTGTGTGTTCAATGACATCAAATGTTATAAATCTGGGTATGCAAAAGAGACCAAAATAAAAACAAAATCACGCTACTAATCATGGGCGTCACTAGACCTATTTTACTGGGGCACGTTCCCCAGTAAACATCTTCTGTGCCCCTGTGTTTTAGTTTTAACAATTTATTTTATTAGTCAGTGTAATAATTTATTCTACATTGATAATTTCGTCAAAAAAAAGGATCTATATGCAACGTAGTAACCTAACTCTCGATTGTAAATTATTGTAACCGTTCCGAAGACACAAACTTGTGCCATACTTTCTCGCAAATATCCATGTCCGCGCACATCTGTGCGTTTCCCTGGCACAACTGCAGCACACAGGTGCGCAAGGGTGACTACACGTGAGTCATTTGATTGAAGTAGGCTATGAAAACATGACGAAACAAAAGCAAGTTTCTAAATAATATCGAGCATCTTATTTTGACTCGATCATTATTAGCCCCTGTAGATGGACATCAGAATTTGTTTGTGTAAAGCAGGGACATGGAAGCAGAAAAGAGATGATGAGTTTGAGGGAGGAAAGACTTGATAAACAAACTAGCCCATTTTACATCCTCTGCCAGTCATGACCAGTAGCGTTGTTAACCACCACGTTAAGCGCGCAAATGCCTAGGGCCCCGCAAGCTTGGGGGCCCCCTAGTGGCTACGAGCGGTGAAATCCTTTGACGCTTGAAGCGCACGTATCAAAGCGGTGCTCAAAAACAGAAGAAAGCTAAATAAAAGAAATCTAATACTAATTTTACAAATATAGCAGAACAATGCCATGAAAAGAAGAATCTTGCACCTTTTACTTTCTTATACTGTAGCTTAAAGCATTCTGTGTTATTCTGAATAAAACAAAGGACACTTTTTCATCTCAAAACCAAGTAGATTTATTCTTATAACAAACTGTAGAGAATTTTCTGCTGTTATGTGGTTCAACATAAACACAGTTTATATTTGTATGGATATATGTCTCATTAATTCCATGTACTCAATACGGCTGTACAATTCAAACAAAAATGTTAGGCAATCTGTGGGGGGCCTCGGGTCTTGACTTTACCAAAATGGTAAACACGCCCTTGGTCATGACCAAGACATTATAGGAATGTCTCATGAAAACCTTTACTTTCAGAAATTAAATTAATATTTAATATACTAGCTCTAGTTTAGGACATTACATAAAAGTAGGCAGTAACTAAGGCTGAGACTATGTGCTGTTAAACTTTAATGCAGTACAGTCGGTTAAAAAAATCAACCAGCTTTGTTTGGACTTGGCTGTTAAACCAGAAAATATAGTTTTTTAAAGATAATATATGTTCTTTATATTATATGTAGCCATAAAACGACTGGTTTCTTGAAATATTGTAATTGTAAATTGTAGATGTAGCTATTAATTTTTATCATTGTGTAATGAATGCAGATGTGCAAGAAAAATATATCTCTGTTTTCATTATTCATCAATCGCAGCAATACATGTCCCCCCACCTGGGGAACCAGAACAGTTCATGATGCGTAATAGGATTAAATTAAATAATTCGACAGGTACAGGCAGATATGGAGAAGATGGGGATGGTGGTGGGTTTGGAGTGCAGCACGATTAAGCAGCTGATAAGGAGCAAAGAAAGGAAACTTAAATAGGACGCAGTCTAGTGTTTGTATGAATATTGGTTAACGTTGAGGCACCTGATGTGATCGGCTGATGCAACCTAGACTCACATGACCTGCCAGAACTAACGCTACGCTTGATAAATGTTTACCTTCCCTAGTATTGTTAAACTGTAGGAATAGTTGTTTAAGCAAGGAGAGTTTGTATAGTGCATTGTGTTGCAAATGAAAGAAAAAGTAATGGGGGCCTGTGCCCCAGTAGAGCTTTAGGTCTAGCAACACCCCTGCTTTGAATTCAGTATCTATGTCTCGCAACATTTCTCTAATAATGTCTGTGAAAGGTTTATTCATATGTTGCAATGAAACTCTATGTATCTCCAAAAGTAAAAAACCTTATGTGTGCTACAACACTATTTATAGTACAGTTTAAATCATTTTAAATCCCTTCTTTAAACCTAGTTGAAAGCGCTGCTTCCTGTGTGTTTTTCTGGATGGCGAATGCAGTTTTCGCTTAAGTCCCAGTGGGATGTTTGTCTCTGTAATGAAAAAGGTTCCTGCTCAGATTCTTAAGTGTATGGCCCAAGCGGGGCAGACAGTTTCTAATTTAGAGGAAATTTGGTAAAATGGTTAGATTCCTTTTTTCCTCCGCCCAGCCCGAAGTGTCTTGTTGTGGTTTGTGTTTTCCGCCCCCGAGCGCAGACAAATGTGGGTCGTTTCCAAACCAACTGTAGGAATTAGCTGATAGACATCAAGCCAGATAACTGAGACCTGCAGCATTAGGATGGGAAGGCACATTAATCTTTCTAAAATTAAAATCCGCGCTGCTGCATTTAGGATTGAGGCCACCGCCATACGCCTGCCGCCCGACCGCCAGTTTTGATAAAACTGTTTAAGGAGAGGCGAGATTTAGATAAATTGCCCACGGAGCTACTATAAGTGCAGTGCTACAGAGGAGGGGTAGGGAGGGTCCCTGTTAACCAGAAACACATGGATACAATCCGGCTGTTTACAGGGACCCCAGTGAGGGCGTCAAGACCACCAAACCGATAACCTGCTGTTATTGATGTCAGGGAGCAGAAAGCCAGCGCTATCTGCATGCGTTGCATACCATGCAGTGTTTGTGAATGATGGGGCAGGTGCATGCTTTCGGTTTAGAGGTGTACAGAATATTACATGGGTATTGCTTGCCTTCCTTGACTGCTCTGCCCAAGACCACCGCTCTCCGCCAGCGAGTTTCTGGAGGGGGCCGTCCAGCTTCACGCTCAGACAAACACACGAAGGGTGAATGTGTCAATCTAGACACCTGATGGACGTTCAGGCTTATAGATTTCTCATGCCACTAATGAGAGGTGCAGCAGTAAAGCCCATCAACCCTGTCATCCTTGTGATCAACTTTAAAATTAGCAACTGAAAACAAATCAGGGGGTATGTGACCCTGCTGTCACTTATGTTATGGGATACCGGTGTCCATAGGGCAACCTGGCTTCCTAACTAGCTTAACCAGCAGGACAACCAGCTTCATCTGAAAGATGCTGCTGATCAATTGAACACTGCATTAAAGTAGACAAATTTGCAATTAAAATGAGAAAATCGACTCAGATTGCTTATGAACTTGTTCGTAAAAGCTCTTCAACAGTTTCTATTTAGTTGTACACCAGCAAAACAAAAGCTTGTGTCAACCAATTACATTTACATGAAGGCTTTCATCCAAAGGGATTTACGGAGCATCTTTGGGAGTGAAACACCTGCAAAGCTAATGGTAGACTTACTTTAGACGTCATCTTTTGAGCATCGCCTAACAGAATGCTTTAATGGTTATCGAGCAGAAATATCCCACATGTTTGGATGGAACACAGCATTAGTCTTGTTGTCTCGAAAACACAAAACTATTTTTACTCAGACACTGAAAAATACTTTGCTGCTCTGTTTGACCGCTCCATGTAATCCTGATCTCCCAAACAGACTGCCATGAAATTGACATTTAAGAATTACTGGACACGTGGAAAATAATGCAATTCTGCAAGGTACATTTCAGATGTACGGACAGAATAACCAGTTTTGGACTGAATGTTCGTTTGTGTATTTCTGGATGCGTTGGGTAGGTTAGGATGCCGATGGCAAAAAGAGGCAGATTACCAAGCTCACGGTGGTGAGATACAGCCACCGACCCAGCTGAGTGCCTTATCTCCGACGGCCAGCGTCGGTTTGGATCTGTCTGCCGGCCCCACGCACCTGTCCCACAGCCCACCATTGACCAGCTCCCCGCTCCCCCTATAAACAAGCAATTACCCACCCAAACAGCTGTCAGGGACTATGATCAAATAATTTAGCCGGAGTGAGGGGCTCTTAATACAGGTCAATTTCACTCTGTTAGGCATGGTGGCTGAGGAAAACTGAGAACCGCGTTTCCAGCCTGTCAGGGGAATGCTATTGCTGCTGCCGAATTTAAAGGTTACGTGCTGCAGTCCTGAAATAATCTATTCCACGCAGGCCCGGAATTCCATATGATCCAAAAGCCACTGCACAAGTCCTGCATTACACAATGCGTTGTGTGACTGTTATATTCATATATATATACATTTTCAAAGTCACAATGACATCTAAACAGACAAATATTACTATTAGTTTTATTAATAAAATATATATATTTTTTAATGATACATTTATTTTAAATGTTTTATATGTGCGGATAATTTTTTTATTAATTTGCACTCATAATCTTTTATCATAAACATGAACCTCTCCCTCTTAAAGACATCTGATCTCTGCATTATGTACATATATATCTTGGCACTAAGGCACAATCAAATCCTGCCTTTTTGAAGCTGTTTTACACAAACATGTCACAATATGAAAAAAACTACTTCATGCAAACTTGAAGGTGCTGTGTGTAATATTATGAATGATCTTTTGACAGAAATGCAATATAATATACATTACTATGCGTTCAGAGGTGTATAAAGACCTTACATAATAAAGTGTCATGTTTTTACAATCTTAGAACGAGCTATTTCTGTCTACATACACCGCGGGTCCCCTTACATGGAATTCACAATGTTGTAGCCCTAAAGGGACAAACTGCTGTATAGAGCGCATTTCGTAAAAATCTCCTTCGGCAAACAGAGAAAGAGAAAACTTGACCACATCTTAATTCTGTGTCAGCCACAGTAGGTCTTCTAAAGGGAGGGGTGGAGTGAGCCATTGGTCGCAATTCACAACCTCACCACTAGACGTCACTAAATTTTCTACACTAGGCCTTCAATTGAAAAATGATAATTCCACATTATATCAGATAGCAATGCACAGCAAAATGGTAAATTTAAGATCCGGTCCTCCTGAAAATGACAATTATTATGTTTATTAAGACCAATAGTTACATTTAAAAGGGAACACCCTCTAGCTTTAAAAAACGACAGTGAAATAACATCAAAGGCAATATCTGCTGCCGGTGAAGGTGCAAACTTAGTAAATCTTAGACCAGGGTCGCATTTAAGAAAAATACCAAACAACCTATGTTGTTGTATATGGGACGTAGGATATGTTAAAGGATAACAAGATTTTGTATTTTTGGAGGATCTTAGCATAATGTTGGTCTCAATAGAAGTAAAGAAATCTGATCTTTTTTTTACAAATTTGTCAATGTCACAAACATACTAGCAGAAATATTATATATTTCCATTTACGCCTTTGGCATTCACTTTAAGCTACAACTGTTTTTTATGAACAATTCATTCTAAACAATTATTTCTAACGGTTTATTCTTTACATTTCTCAGAATCCTAAAACGTTCTGTTTTCCGGGTTTAATTACATAACAATCTCTTATTTTCGATGCATGTGAGAGTTTTGCACCCGTGTAATACAGTCCTCATCACTTCATCTTTAAGTTTCACCCTCTAGATGTGCTCATCATGCCATTTCTGATGCCACATCGAATGTCTTTGTGCTTCAGCAGGTGTTAGGAGGACAAGCATTAGCTTTGTCCAGACTCAACTAATCTTGCTCAGCCTTCTCCAAAGTACAATCTCACCTGCCATCTAACCTTGGTCCTATTATCAGAACTGGATCTAATTGAACCTTCATGGAATAAACCTTGTCCAGTCACCGGGCACAGAAATCTTGATATACTCCGCAAGAGCTCTCCATGACATGAGGTCTCTAACAACTAACTTTGTTCATCTCAACAGTTTCAACCACATTGTCGGTGGTGTATTGCGGCCTTGGTGTGTGTTTGTACATGAGTAGCCTACGTTGTAAGAATTGATAAAACGGTTCATGTGAATTGATGCTGTAAAATAAAACATATATTGGAAATTTTATGGGCTTTAAAAAAATGTATAATTTTTCTTCTTGTAGTTAACAGGCCCGTAAGGTCTGGTTGATGGCTTTATTTCTCTATCTCCTCGTGGTTTGTCTTTAAATAGAAAAGACAAGGCCTGGAGCCTTTCTCTAGCTTATTATGGTAATAATTAGGAGACTGATTTTATCTCGGCCTGTACAATCACAGCAAGAGGCAATGGCTAAATAAACAGCCAAAGTCCTTGTGTCCCCAAGGGCTGTTCAGTGTAATTAAAATCAATAGGTTCTTCCTCCCAGGGCCTCTTTAACCCGGCAAGCTAAGCCAAGGTTCTTTTTATTGTTAAGCAGTTCTCATCCAGTTCTCATAGCGCGCTATAGACCATTGCGATATTTGACTTTCCACTACGTTCCATTACATGTATTTATGTTTTTTTAAATGAGGATTTTCACTCGGCACACTTAGTCAGAGGTGAGATAGCTTTATCAACAGTCTAGCATCCAGTTAACCCAGCGAGGATGGGCAAGGTTAGGCCAACCTTGACTAAGAGTACTCGCTACTCTTTCCAAGACTTGATAAAAGACATATTTTGACTGCCTACCAATCTATCAGTTATTATGATAACTGCATTGTAAGTGATTTACATGCTTTTATCCAAAGAGACTTATGCTCATGCTACACATTTGGTTCTATTGACTTTTATTCATACTGTAGACCGTCTGACCAATGTTCTGCCTTTCAAACTTTAAGTTTGGTGACTTGTGAGCGATGATATAATGATTTTTTTCGTGAAAGTAAAAAATTCCATTTTGCACAATACAGCAGGCACATCTAAATCCATAGCTCAGTGGTTAGACAAGTGGCTTCAGTGGTTTGAGCGTGGCGCTAGCAACGCCGAGGTTATGGGTTCAATTCCAGGGATTGCACATGCTCAGGAAAAGATGTATAGTATAATGCAATGTAAGTCGCTTTGGATAAAAGCGTCTTCCAAATTCATAAATGTAAATTGTGTGTGAACAAAAAAACATTGCATCACCATGTGGTGTAATATCCAACGCCTACATGCATGTTGAGTGTGAAAGGGCATTCAAAAGTATACATTCTGTCAGCTTGTGTGTTCCGTAGGAATTGTACCGTTAACACAACGATCCTCCACCTGACCTGATTCGGAAATTATAACGCCTTAACATGCTTACTTGAAGTTTTAGACAAGGCTAACATTAAAGCATCTAGTAATTCTGTTAACTCAAATAAGCCACATTCTCACAGAACGGTGTTCGTGATGAATGTGACGGAATTTCACTTTTATCACACTGTCCTTAGAGGTACGCATCAGTTGTGAAGTTTCTGCGAGCATGCAGCACGATTCGCAACACGATGTCTAATTTGCCATCAGTTAGTTAGCGAAAACGCCGGCGAGAGATTTTCGCGAAACAGTACCACGCTTGACAAATGAGACATCAGCGTTTGTATGAAGCTCAACACGAGCTGTCCTTCCTGTTCGTGCTATGCACATCAGTCCGCTGATGCAGCTGTTGCACAGATGACAACATGGCAGCCGAGCGCCGGCAGATCCTCTAATAGCCCCGCGCCTGACAGAGTCTGTCATGATGAATCGCACAGCTCTTCCCTGCCTTTTCACACTTAATTTTCTGAAGATTGCTTGCCCATTCAAGAGAAGAGGGACCTGATTCGCACTCCTGTCCAGGAGCCTGAGGGCCCTGATGAGATGTCACTATTGTTCAGCAAAGCCTTTGGCATACAGGCTTAACTACTAGTGGCTGCTTTTAAGACATTGGCCTGAATTACTTGACTGGCGAAGCTAAATAGCAATTAGACAGCTCGCCCGCCAAACGGAAATTAGAAATTTGCCAGTGGGCTTAAGATGGGACTGAGTTTTCCTGCGTGCGCAAACACTTTCAGACCACCTACAGAAGGCTCTATCAGGCCTGAAATGGATTGGCGGTTCAGGGTCTGAATGGCGTTTTTGCACAAATCTACTTGCCCAAATGTCTCTCTCGAATTCTCCAGTGGACACTCAGAGATTGTTTGGTGGCTAAATTGGATGGCGCCGAAACATTTCCATCGACTTATCGTGGGGCGGGAATGGCACGTCGCATATCATAGTTTGTCAATCAAACGTTACATCAAGTCTGGTCTTCTCATCACAATGTTCATGATTCTCTGAGATTCTCATTGAAGTGGAGGTAATGTTTGATAAACAGATGCAGCAGGGCAGCAGTCTCATTGACGGAGATAAAGATCATGTCACCAGCAATAAGCTCTCGTTCACGTTGACGGCTATATTTGCCTGTAGTCAGATCCATCTGACGCTCGCATCTGCATGAACGTTGTTTCGTTGACCCATTTAATGTTGAACTCCATATGCAGATGTTTGCGTAGGCTAGTTTTACTGCAAACGACACACACGTTTTTGTTTTCTATCATACTTTAAGTGTCTATCAGACTCTGTTTCATATAGTGATGGTATAGCAGAGAGCAGATGGAGAATGAATCAGATCCTCCGGTGACAGACAAACAGATCTGTTCCTCAGACCTCTAATCCACTTGTACTCACTTATCTTGTGTCACAAGGAAGACTACAGAACTTTCCCATTGTACTTTGTCTTCCTGAAGCAAATGTGTCTTGTCTAAATGTCTTATACCTCCAAGACAAACAGTTTACCTCTGGCAGATACAGATTTTGTCAATGCTTGAATGTTGACAGTCAGGTAATCTCCTCTCTCCATTGGAGGAAAACGCTCTTTCCGCAGCCGATTTTGGACTTTGTGTAAATGCAGACACACTAACAGTGATAATAGTCTCAAGCCACAAAATGGAGAATCTATTGATTTGTGCACAGGGGCAAAGTCAAATCATTACAAAACACAAGGAAACAGAAATTCACACGAATGAGTCACCTTGTAAATAGGTATGAATTCCTATCAGATTGCGTTGATATATATTAATACATACTGTGTGAAACCTGTATTAAAGTACGTTATATTGAAAGTCGATCTGCCAATTCGTGTCCATGAACAAATAGTTCTCTATTTAAGATTTTTCTCTATTTAATTTTCTATTTCTACCACTATACCAATCTGGTTATGATGGTTTTGATACAGCAAGGCTAATTCTTACGGGTGATTGAAGGAGAAAACGTTTTTTAACAGTAAAACAGCTGAATACAGATTGAGCAGTCTTTGTTTTGTTTTTTGTGGAAAACTGCAAAAAAAAGACATTCTTACTAAGCAGTTATGTTTTGTTTTTAGTGAAAATAAAATCAATATACAATTAACTAGCAAGAAAAGCGACCTAAGTTAGTCTTGTTTTATGAAAAAGAATGTAAGAACTAAGTAAGTTTTTGGTAAAAAAAAGCAAAAAAATCTGTCTATTGGGTGAGAAAAATAAACTTGATTTTTCTCACCCCATGGACATATTGTTTTGCTTGTTTTTAGCATAAACTTACTTAATTCTTATATTATTTTTTATAAAACAAGACCAAATATCTTAAGTCACTTTCTTGTCATGTGATTTTGATGTAAGAATATTTAGACATTTGTACTACAAAACAAGACAAAGACACTTGGTAAGAATGTCATTTTTTTGCAATGAGAATAAAAGGCATCATCATCAGCAAGAGACAGTATTTGCACACCTTTTTTTGATCCGAGGGTTTGTGCACTACTGTACATTTTACCATATGTCTTCTTGTATGAGCTGTGAAATGCCAGTGGTGATCATGTTAAAACAAAGCTTCCCGCCTCTGAACAGCAACGGCAGTCACTCGCATGCTTTGACAAAGTGCAGCCATTATACAAGCGTGACAGTATTTCTCTGAGGGCAATTTCTAAAAATTATTTCAACAATGTAGCAAGTGAAATGTCACCACTCGCTAATTATGTTTATGCTTATTGTTAATTAGGCTTTCAATTAGCATTGTCTTCATTAACAATGGCCATGAAAATATGTGCAGACCAGTAGAGCCGGTAATTGCCAGCCTACAGTCATCAACACAGATATATTGGGATGTTACTGCATCTGTTTCAATTTCTTTTCATTTTTGATAATACTTTGTCCTAATAGCTAGGGTCGGTACTTTTAAAAGGTTATTTAAATAATAGAGTTTGAAAGGCTTTGCTATATTTTTAATCATGTCTGACAATGCCCTTCACCATGGACATTTGTTTCTTTTTAAAATAGTCCCACAAAAAACAAATTCATAATAATAATAACAATATTAATAATATAATAAAAGTTATAATAATAGTAAAAATAATGATGATAATAATACTAGTAATACTGTTACTACTAATAATAATAATAATAATGATGATGACAATGATAATAATAATATGGATTTTTTTCAATTTTGACCAGTTAGCATCAAAGACTACAAGTATTTGTTTTATTAAAGCATGTATTTATGCTTATTTATCAATTATTTTATGTTTAATATATATAAAGCTGTGGAAAAAATTTAGAGATTGAGATTTTTCTGATTTATTATGTATAGGTGTTTGGATAAAGTAGTTGTTTTAGTTTCAGTTTTTTTAACTAAAAAAAATATTTCTGCCAAATTTCTAATAAAAATATTTTTCAGATGTAATGTAAAGTTCAGATTCACTTTTAAGTAATAAAACTATTTTATTCAGATATTTTAAATAATTTAAATCAAATATTTGTACATGTACAGTATTAAGGCATAGTTATATTAACAAATATGTTTTTATGTGATAAATCACAGTTTTCATGTGTCTTGTCATGCTGTCAGTCTTTCACTTCGTTGTTGGACGAATTTATGTCACTCCTTTGGTTTAATTTGGTTGAAATTCAACAGACACTGGCCTGGAATGACCACAATACATCTAGGAATCCTGATCTGAAATGTGGAATGGTTTCCGAGGCTGTACATTACATTACGTTTACTTGTTTTTATTTTCTGACTCACACATGAGAGAGCATTTAACACTTTTGTATATGCGACATGAACCAAGACTTTGTTGTTGGATGACAGGCAACAAAACCGCAATGTTGCCTAGTAAGTTTACTGTATATTTTCGTCCCGGGGACGCTGTAAATTGAGAATAAGATACATCGGGGAAAATAAGTATTTGACACATCAGCATTTTTATAAGTAAGGGGATTTCTAAGTGGGCTATTGACACAAAATTTCCACCAGATGTAGCCATCAAGCCAAATATTGAATTCATACAAAGAAATCAAAACATTTAAGTATACAAGTTCAGTCATAATAAATAAAGTGAAATGACACGGGGAATAAGTATTGAACACACTTTATTTAATACTTTGTAGAAAAGCCTTTGTTGGTGATTACAGCTTCTAACCTCTTGTATGGAGAGACCAGTCGTCTGCATTGCTCAGGAGTGATTCTGGCCCATTCTTCCACACAAATGCTCTTTAAATCTTGAAGGTACCTTGGGCCTCTTTTATGAACTTAGATCTTCAGTTCTCTCCATAGATTTTCTATGGGATTTAGGGTCATGTGATTGACTGGGCCATTCAAGCAGCTTGATTGTCTTTCTTTGAAACCACTTCATTGTGTCCTTGGCCTTGTGTTTGGGAACATTGTCTTGCTGAAATGTCCACCCTCTTTTCCTTTTCAGCTTTCTGGTAGACGGCAGCAGATTTTTATCCAGAATGTCCCGGTACATCTCTCCATTCATCCTGCCTTCAATAATATGAAGTCTGCCAGTACCCCATGCTGAAAAGCAGCCCCAAACCACGATGCTTCCACCCCCAAACTTAACTGTTGGTATGGTCTTCTTGGGGGTGGTGGCCAGTGCCATTTCTTCTCCACTCATGGTGTGTAGAATGACTGCCAAAAAGTTCAATTTTGCTTTCATCATACTATAGTAATGCAATAATCCACAGGCTTCTCCAAATGCTCTTTCACAAACTTTAACCGAGCCTCAACATGCTTTTTGTTCAGCAATGGAGTCTTGCGTGGTGAGCGTGCATGGATACCATCGCGTTCAGTGCATTGCTTATAGTTTTCTTTGAAACAACAGTACCTGCTGATGCAAGGTCTTACTGAACTTCTGCCCGAGTGGTTCTTGGCTCTTGGAGAACTCTCCTGATTATTCTTTGGACTCCTCGGACAGGGATCCTCGGACTGTGTCATTTCACTTTATTTATTATGACTGAACTTGTATACTTAAATGTTCTGATTTCTTTGTATGAATTCAATATTTGTCTTGATGGCTACATCTGGTGGAAATTGTGTGTCAATTGCCCAGTTAGAATTCCCCTTACTGATAAAAATGCTGATGTGTCAAATACTTATTTTCCCCGCTGTATAAATGCATCAGGGTGGAACATCTTGTCTTATTAATTCAGACTTAATGGATAGAGCTATTCTAAAGCTTGATTAAATTTGACATGAACTGGGGAAGCATTTGTGAATAGAGATTAGAACATTGCACTGCTAATGACCATTCAAACATGAATTTAATAGCCTGCCATAGAGCGTCATGTAAGCAGTTGTTGTCGGTTTCGTAGTTTTGTAATCTTGTATGCGTTTTATTTACTGGTCTCTCTGTACACCTCAAGTTATAGATCTGTTTCACAGCTTTTAAAGTGAAACAGTCCGTGGACATCAAATGTCATTTTGCTGCCACAGTAAAGCGATACTTTACTGGTTGTATCACTCTAGCCAAATAAAAGAGGGATTAATGATAGTTTCAGCTGGCAGGGACAATAAAAGAAGGAACCAATTATTAGAAGCTACCAAAACTGTGAAGGCAGCTTATTTTTTTGTTGTTGTGTTTCCTTTTGCCGCAGTCCAGATTTTATCCGTTCGGAAAAAGAAACATCTTTTAGGCTTTATCGTTCTGTCTGTGATGACACGTAGATATCTCTAGAATTGAAGGTGATAATAATCTGCCTCTTTAAGGTGAGACATTTTGTAAATGTTTCACCTCTCCACTCATGGCCTGAAGATATTCCATCTGTCTGGAATGTTTGTCAGATATATGGATAGTGGCTAGATATGCTGGATTTAGAATTTTTGTTTGTTTTATTTTTTGCAGAAATTGCATTTATTAACATGAAGTGTTTCTAAGAACATCTTCAGGAATGAAGAATGAGGGATCTTCATTACAAATGTTCTCACTTGAAATGAAAAAGGAAGCATAATGTTTTACAGAATTCTCAAAAGTACTTTTTTTACAGTACTTCTCAAAGAATGAGCGATAAATACTTTAAGCAATGCATTCATGCAGAGTTCACCCCTTAAAGCAGCACAAGTAAAGCCAAGGTATACAGAGCAACGGACATCACATAACGTACATAAATGCGTCAACAACATGTGCAGTTTATGACATTGTTACTCTTTTATATTGTTTAATTAATCAATGACGATAAGTGTTCATCATAGGATCACGCTGCACTGAAAGATGCATGATCGCATGAATAATGACAGATTGATCAAGTGATTAAACTTCCAATAGCCCCAGAATGCCTTTCTCTCTCCTCTCTACAATATAAGTGTGTACATGTGGTGGATTTACAACCGGCGTTCTGTCTGTTAATTTAGCTTATGGTGCTCTTGGTTTCGATGCATTTAAACAACTTCTGTCTGTTTTAATGCACAATTTAAAGCTCCATCTGCAAGATGCCACACAGCGCTTGCATAAATCCCCCCAAACGCTCTCTCAACGTGTGCAGAATAAAGAGGCCTGCAAAGGTAAGAAAAATTCAGACTGTCATCAATACATCCCCTGCCTCATTCAGCAGGGTCGGTTTATCAGGGAGCCAAACGGCCGTACTGCATATTGACCGGAGCCCCATAACCTCCATGTGACACAACAACTAAGGCATCTAACCTAACGCCAGAACTTCAGCTTATTGCCCCGAGCGTACGTTTCCCTCAGTTGTTTCCTCTTGTCTGACCATAAGAGACCTCTTATGCATCTTTAGGGTAAAAATATGAGAAATAATAAAACATGAATTACTTTGGTTGATAAGATGATAACATGTCCAAGTAACATTTTACCCCAATATCCAAAAAATGTAAATGGTCTTGCTTCATTTAAATGACAACTAAGCACATTTTCTGAAAATTTGTATAAATCTATTATGACGTTATACTCTTTTCATAATTCCTTTAAGTTTTTATTTAATTTATTTTCAATTACAGTGTAAAGTGTTGGCAGCACATCAATGCATAATATGAGAATGACATTTTTGGGGTGAAATCTTATGTTCCGATTTTTAACTGCATCAAAATCTGGAATGATTTGCTTATAGCTCAAATTAAAATCAGTAGTTTAATATGATTCAATTGATGAAATATAATACAAAAAAGCTGCTAATTTCTGCTTTATAATTTTGTAATATCCTTTTCTGTGTCATTTTGTAAATAACCATTAAATATTTAAGTTCCAGAATTAAAGTTGCAATGAGCAGGATCATCACAAACTCTCCTCTTGTTAATACATTCTAACTTTGTATTCCTGAGTATATCAAGTTCAAAGAGAAGCACGCCCCCCTCTGGCCTATTTTAACATTTAACATTGCACCAACTGCTTTATTCATAGTGCACACTGTGTCTACTTTGTACTGCACTTTAAAAGATCTAGAAATCATACAGTCAAGAAGTTACTTTTGGTCACTTCATCCAGGAGGATGGCGTTTATAAACTTTGTTACAATAAAAACAATAACAGTTTCTAAAAAGAGATTTTGCACTCATTATCATTGACTGAACCAGGTTTGTTCATTTCTGATCCAAACAACTTTACCGCTTTTTAAAACAGAAATGCACCTTTATTCACAGAATAAGCTTATAAACATGTATTATCATTTGGATGTTTTTCTCTATCTTATTGGTAACGTCCTCCCCAGCCCTCTTTCTCTTCTCCTCAGCTGTGTGTTTAAAAGAGACGAGTTTATATTTGTCTCTTCACAAGCTCTCGGCACTACGATTGTAATTCTCCTTTCTCATTACCAGTCTTAATAGACCCCTTCGACCTCATCTCAGACCCAGATATTATCTGATCCGTAGAATTAATTAATTGTAGCCCAAATATTATAGATTATTAAAAATAGCATAAGTAATAGTGTAATATCTCAAGCTGTCGAGTTTAATAGTCAACATTGTCTTGGCACCTCTTATCAGTGGGAGACACCCGGTCGGAATATTGATTTCTGGTCGTTTTAACCATCATCTGCTGTTGTGATGGAGAATTGTCAGGCTTTTACTACTCCATGCTCATTTAAAATCATTAGATTGCTTCTGACTCTCCGGCTAAAACTGTCTTTTCTCCCACGACGCTATAACGGCACAGTATTTTATTCTGTGTGACGTGACAAAGAAATTTGTTTTGTCCTGCAGAAACAGCATACAGCACAAGTGGAGCTGTGTAACATCAGTGCTGGAATAAGGGATTGTTCACCCCATAATAAAACTTCTGTCATCCCTTATTTACCTTCAGGATACATTAAGGTAGATATTTTGACAAATGTCTCAGTGGTTTGTGTTCACTGGAAGTCAACGAGGCAATATTCTTTTTTTTTTGAGAATATGTGTATGAGAAAATAACTTTTATTTTTGGCTGCACTATCCTTTTAATGCTGTAAATATCTCTGGTTCTCTTCACTTAAAGTGCTTTGTAAACCCATGTCCAGTCTTAAATATGTGACCCTGGATCACAAAACCAGTCTTAAATAGCACAGGAACATTTTTAGTAAAAGACAAAAATACATTGTGTGGGTCAAATTATCGATTTTACTTTTTTATTAAGCTAAAAATCATTAGAATATTAAGCTAAGATCATGTTCCATGAAGATATTTTGTAAATAAATTGTGAGTGGATGGAATACCACAGTGCCCCTGATTAACAACTTCAAAGGCAATTTTCTCAATATTTAGATTTTTGTCCACTCTCAGATACCAGAGTTTAAAACGGTTGTATCTCAGCCAGATATTGCCCTATTCTAACAACTCATATTTATTCAGCTTTCAGATTATGTAAAAATCTCCATTTCGAAAAATGTACCCATAAGACTGGTTTTGTTGTCCAGGGTCACATATAGTTTTGGCTACATCATCTATATCTTCAGTGAGCACATGCAGGGTCTTTCTGAAACACATGTGTCAAATAATATATAATGAGGTAATATGGTTTGAGGCACATTTAGCTTATTATGTCATCCTGCTTATTAAATTGTCAATAATGGGTATCTTATTGGCAGTGATTTTCTCCTGATGTATGTAGAAGCGTGCGAAAGCTGGTTCGGTGTTTTGTTGTCTGTAGACTGAGATGTCTGTGAATAGAATCATTTGCATACAAATGATCATGCATAATATGATTCAATTGGCAAAATCGTTCAATGAGCAACTGGGAACAGCAATTCCCCAATCAGCTGCTAAAAAGCCAAATTAATTGTGTTTTTACGGATATATGTATCTGAAGTCTGTTGAGGACATGATCAAGGAGCAAATGTGAGGCTTTGCACTGCAAATGTACATTATTCAATTAGTTGTTTATAACAAACCAAATGTGTTTTTCATGCTTATGAGGAGCTCAGATTGACTTCAGTTGAACCATAAGTGCTCATTTAACAAGCAGTGAACTTTAGGTTTATGTTAGGTGCTCAGAGATTATAGCATTATACCTGTTCACAGGGGTCTTACACAAATGTTTGGTCTGTACATGAATGCACGTAAATTTGGTTTGCATATCTGAATGATTCTTATTTGAATGTCAAATATTGCCGTCTTTAATGTCGCAGTGTTATTAAACAGGGAGACGTGTTGACTCCCATGAGCCAAGACGTGATGGGATAATCATGTTCATCCTATCAGCTGATTGTTTTACCCATTATTTTGTGCAACTTTGAATTTCTTGCTTGAAAAGGATCATTGCACTCGATAATTGCACAGGACTGGCCTCGTTCTTGTGTCAATCGAAACAGACAAAAGAAAATTCAATTTTTGTCCCATGTCTGTGGTGGGTTTGCCCGTATAATAGACTTCTGCACTCAAGGTTATTACAGGTTACAAAAACGAATAAGACTGTAAAATACTGCCAGTTTGTTTGGTTTTTCTCTCCTGTTATAAACGCAAAAAAATACATTGGATGAAAGGGACAATGAACATAAATAAACAACATATATAAATAAAAAAATAAGAAATCCGTTTCAGTATGTGTTGTAAATGTTTCTGTCTTTGTAATGTGAGCATTGCAAAAACTCAACCACTCCACGACCGCTTTTACGCGCCCCATTTTCTCCTTAATTTCTCTGGGAACAATCATTATTTTAACCTCAGCCCAGTCCGGGAGGAGGGCGCGTGAAAGTAAGGAAAAATAAGCCTATTTAGTGCGTTTCCAGTCCAGTGCTCTCACGTTGGGTGTGAGTTGACAGCTGTGTATATCAGAGGCCACATCATCGTTCACTCTCCTCTGGGCTCCTCGCAGTCTCAGACCGAGATAATAGGCTATTAGAGGCATGGGATTAATTTGTAGCCAATTACCACTCACAGTAGAATATGAATGCATAAATAAGCCATGGCTTGTGTCTAAGTTTTGGCAATGATCAGAGCCGTGTAACTGGGGAGGAGGGGGAGCCAGCCAGCCGTGTGCGCGCGTGTGTGTGAAGACATAAACCCTGGGGTGTCCTGAGGGGATGGTTCAAATCCAAAACGGACCTGAGCACGGGGGACATCACCATCATCATCCAGATACGGACCGGATCAACTCCCGACCGCGGCGCTGAACGGTGACCGTCTTAGGCGCGCAGCATCCAACAGGCTCTTTAAAAGCTGACTGCACTTACTCGTTTGCGTTTTTGCCATAATGTCTGCTATTGAATAAAGAAAGGTAAAAGTAAAAAAGCTGTCCTGCCCTCTGGAGAACTATGAACAGGGATAAGGTGCAGGACTCCATCGTGCCTCCCGCGACCGGCGTGATCGTGGTCGCAGCGCAGGACGGGATGGACGAGAAGCGCCTCGCTGCCGGCGAATTGCCGGTGTTTTCCTGCGCGGGCGGGAGGGACGCGCTGCCGGCGGAGAGTCGAGACACCTCGCCGAGACACGAACCCGCGCCCGCGGGCGCTCTTGTAAATGTCCACCGGACCACCTCGTTCTCAGTTCTGGACATTTTGGACCCCAATAAATTTACAAGTAAGAAGCAACCGACTAACAGGACAGGGTGCGAGTTTGCGTTTGGTGATGAAAACAGAGGAAGCGAAGACTCCAGTCATACAGTCGAGCACAAGTCTTATCCAGAGGACTTCGACTGTAAAAAAACATCGGCAATTTTAAGTAAGAAGCATTTTTTATTGCTTTGTTAGAATACATATTTATCGTTAAAGGATTAACACCAACAATCCATATTTTTTTTCGTAAGGTTTGGTTAAAGTGTAAATAATAAAGTGTTTAATTTATGTGCTTACTGGAAGGCCTCTGATGCTCACAAAAGTTTTAAACACATTGCAGCGTTTTGTAGTTTAAAAGACCTGCTGACAAATTGTTTTTTATATTCAATTCAAATTATTCAATACAGTTTCAGAATTATTCTGGTGTAAAACGCATTTATAATTATTTAACAAGAAATAGAATATTTATTTGTAGGAACCATGTGAAATGTTTTGCGAAATATCTTAAAATTGTTATTTAGGCAACATCTAATGTTTTTGAATATTCCATTCCATTCCATTCTCTACCGCTTATCCGAACTACCTCGGGTATTTTTGAATATTAATATGAATATTTTAATCTGAAAATCAACGCATGTTACACAAACTAAAGTAAAGGATCAGGTAAACTAAAACAGTTTAGTAACAACACGATTGGAGTTTTGTTCTCATAGGCTATAACACTTTAAACCGCTTGATATGTTATAACATCTACTCCTCTATATTGTAATCTGAAAGAGGTTCATGTTTGTTAAAAGTTGGTCTCTAAATACAACAAAACCCAACACAAATATCCGTTTTTAACAAATGAAGCCTTCAATTTCCCATGATCCGTAAGCAAAGAGTTTGCTCTAAAGTTCCTTCCAAAAAGAATGAGCCAAAAGTGATTTAAAGTCGTCCAAATCCTCATACATTTACTAAATGAGGCCAAGTTAAAACATTTCAAAACTTTTTCAGTAAGAGACATGTACAAACACAAGACATGATAATTTCAAAGTTTAACACATATTTTGGAAACTATAGTTTTGCTGCCCAAATCCATTTTGGATACCCATCGATATCTCCCCTAATAAGTATAATAGCTTTCAATCTTGTAATTATCTGAATTTTGGTCCTATAATTTAGATGTTAACAGGGAGTTTGCAAGCTGCCTGAAAGAGATATACTCATTTCTTTAATAGGATATCGACCGGTCTGGGGTAGATCCTGCCCATTATCAGCGTCTTTACGCGGCAACTTGCGTTAAATTAAACACAATCGAAAATGTTGAATTCTTTTTTTTTTCTTTAGATATTCATGCGCGTTGTCATAGGTCTAAACAGAAAGGACTGTCATCGTAAGCATCATCTTATCTCGCAAGGACAAATATGTGTCACCCTCTGTGATTGATTGGAGGCAACGCGCAAAAAGCAATTCTCAAAAAACAGTAATTGCAGGCTGCAATAATTTGATAAGGTTTGTGCTGTTTTTAACAGCCGCTTTAAATTAAGGAGTAAATTGAGAATTATCGATTAGACGGCCATGCAATGATTTAAAATGTCAAGACGAATTGACACGCAAAAAGAAACGTTATCTATTCAGTTCTTACTTTATATAAACAGGACAGGAGCGAGCGGGTGAAAAATACAAAAAAATTACAAACACTAAAATATGTTGCCAACGTGTTTCTAACTTTGTCTAAACATTTATTTGAATGTTTTGAATGTGTAAATAAAAAAGAAAGTAGACTAACCATTTCAAAACTATTTTTAATTATTTGCATTAATATTAAGACGTACCCTACTTGTTATTTAATATAATTGCGTCATAATCAAATGAAGGTAAATGATCACCCAGATCAATTAATGTTGGTTTCGATGTGATGTCAACTTATCCGAATCTTTGTCACAAGTGCGCATTTTGTTGATGGATATGTGTAACTCTGAGTGTTTTGTGTTTCTACAGAGGACGGGTTCGTGTACCGATCGGATGAATGTGAGAATGATTTCACTCGTGGGAATCAGTCAGACAGTGAGCTACAGGATGATTTGTGCAGCGAGGAAAGCGGCGCCCTGCCTGGAAACAACGACGCCGAATTCGGACAGCACGAGGATGACGATTCCATGAACAAAAGCCCAGAAGGGCAGCAGACTCCACAGTCCAATGGTCAGAGTAATCCCATCAAACCTAAACGGAAGCGCTCCGGCTCGGATTCAAAGTCTGGCAAACCCAGAAGAGCCCGGACTGCATTCACGTACGAGCAGCTGGTGGCTCTTGAGAACAAGTTCAAGTCGACGCGCTACCTATCAGTGTGCGAACGGCTCAATCTGGCCCTGTCGTTGAGTTTGACAGAGACCCAGGTGAAAATATGGTTTCAGAACCGCCGGACCAAGTGGAAGAAACAGAACCCGGGCGCGGACACGAGCGCACCGACAAGCGGGGGCGGAGGGGGAACGAATTGCCAGAGCAACGGTTTGGGGGGTCTGAGTCCTCTCAGCTCGTCTCCCCCTATGAGCCATCTGTCCATGCACACCGGCTATCCGGGTCACACGCCCGGAGGACTCGTCTGCACCGCCCAATTACCCTTTCTACCGGGTCACGCGGTTCTGTCACCCTTCATGCTGGGCACTCAGACTTACGGAGCGCCAACGTTTTACGCGCCGCACTTATAAGAACAGAACAATGTTCTTCTGTAAAGGAGAAAAGCAACACTGTCCAGTCCGACAGGGCACAGGAACTCTTGTAACTTGAAGCACTATGACGTTTGCAGACTTGCAAAGACATTTGATAGGTTCGTCTTGAAGAGCTAAAATATACTTCAGCCTTGCTGCACTGTGGCAACCCGAGATTTGTGTTTACGAGTCATTTCCCCTCATGTTCGGCAATATGATGACCTGCCAACAATTAGATTTGATTTCGATTTGCTTCGTTTTTGATAAAATGTGTATATTTCTAGGTCAAACTGTAAATATTCAGGTATAATGAATATGTGTTTAGACATTAACTGAATGCAAATGCAATTGTTGTAGGGAATAAAACGGATTATGCATTAAAACAAAGAACCGAGTTTGTTCGATTTAAAATTAAGAACAATATTGGTCCAATGAAAGGTTTGAATGAATTCCCTTCCTTTTTCCTGTGAAATAGATTAAATCAATTTTTATCTATTTCAAAAGGTACATATAGCTAGACGATGCTTTAATTTAATTGTTTTAATAAAAAGGTGGAATGAAAGATAATAAAGATCAGATGGCAATTTTCCCATTTGGTTTATAATATCTTGCGCTTATAATATTCGATGTTCTCTATCGAATTTCGAACATGTGTTATTTTGATAATCGTTTACTAGCCTGAACTATACTTTCCGTTTGGTAGAAATAATTATAATGTACAAAGGCCTTTGCGTGTCGTTTATTTTTTGTTTGGATAAACGTCTCTATGACCAACTATATTTTCAATTAACTTGTTAACAGAAGGATAATAATAGAAAGATAATTTAATGCAATTAAAATTATAAATAAAATCGAAATTTTAAGAAAACAGAAACAACCTGTATTTGAAATTTGAGATGTAAATTAGTATGAATTGATGTTTAGAGATTTAAAGGGACATCATTCTCTCTTTAAATCGGATTATTGATAGTTGCTTAAATATCCAATAACGCTGTCAGTCAGCTGTCTTCCTAAAGTACTACAATATTTCAATTACGCTTTACAATTTAGACATTTGTTGTCAATAAAAATAAAGGTTTGTAAATAAAATGGTTTGTTAATAAAAATGAACATAGGCTAACGGTTTGGACAATTGCTCGCTCTCACACACGAAAAATGACAATGATGTAAATGTTCAATATAGCTATTTTAAAATTGATTGACTAAAAAGTTGCTAATAAAATATGCTGCAAAACGATTTTCTACATATTGCTAATGCGATTACTTGTCAACGCATGCTCACCATTTTGCTCCTTTATTATATTGTTTTTTACCAAATGGCATTAAATATGTTTTTACGAAGCATTAACGTTGAACAGTTTTTTTTGGGGGGGGGGGGCGTTTTGCTTTATTTTAAATTTAGTGTTAAATATGTGCTTTTTACATTCTTATTCGCTTCTTGCATTTTAAATGACCTTGTTTGATATGGTTTCGTAAAGCGAACATTTGAATACATTCAATCGATTTAAAAAATATTGCAAGTGTTTAAACGAGCCTTTATATTACTTTTATTTTATTTATTACAATTTCCATAATTACAATAATAAAAGCATAATTACAATGGAGATATTGTGTTTTTAATAAAGGTCGGCTTTATAGCAACATGTGATGTCGAGGAACTATTACGAGATATTTATTTAAAAAACATTCGAGAGATTACAACCTATGGACTGCTGTCCATCATGACACACAGGTTTAATTTGGAAATAATTGTTATTTATAATTGTTGGAATTTTTTTTAAATATTGGCAACATTTAGACATCCGTTCAATTGCGATTTTTGGGGGATTTTGCCTTCCTAAAATACAACAATATTCTACACTATTGCTCATAGATTATCCAAATTTCTGTTGAATAATCATCAACCCCTTCAGTCAAAAATGCATTTCATTATCCTGATCATTCTGTCTCTAGAATACAAAAGTTAATAATTTTTGTTTTGATTGGTTCTCCTCATCATGTAAATAAACTTTATTTATACAAACTAAAATATAAATATTAATGAGCAGTTATGAGGTTACTTTTTATCTGGACTTACTAATAAAGAGATACTGCAAGCCTACACTGAAGCTGTTGTTATTTGAGGATCATGAAACCCTCAGAAAAATAAGAATATTCTACCCCTCAACACTAAAATAAATCAGCTCTAAATATCTTAATATTTCAGGATATTAGGCGTCCTCTGTATAATGAAATTTAGCTTAAATTCATATAATAAAAGACAAAGCTAAAGTTTAATTGATGTCCTAAAACCACAAAGTCATTTTACAATACCTTACAATTGTGCCATCACAGCTTATTACAATATGACATTAAGCATTCATCAACATGAAAAAGGGTATGAATATATAAATAATACAATTAGAGGAAATATGACAAATTGTGAAAAAAAATACAAGGTGTTATTTAAAATAGCACTTAATATTAACTGTTTTACATTCCTTATTTTCTATGCAGACCATAAAAAAATACAACCACAACTAAATAACCTGTTATTATAAATTGTGTAAATGTAAAGAGTTTTTCAAATGACTTGATTTAAGGCATAGTGTTGTTTTGATGCTGAGAGCTGCACTTTATTGACTGTGTAAACACTGGCCTATAGGGTTATTGCCTTATTCTTTAATTCAGTGCATAGTTGAACTGATTTGCAAATTTCTCATGTTTCCTCTTGTCCATCTTGTTCATGACCTCAGTAACGCGTCTCATAGAGCTCCTATAAGGAAACCACAGAAATAAGATTCAAAGTCTTCATTTACTAAACTGCCGATAAATGCATACGGTCACTCTTCAGTTCACACCAGATACTTAAAAACACCAGAACAATGTTAAGACATCAACACTGGAAATGTTATCCATTAATTTTAAGGACATTTCCATTAACACATTAACACAATAACACAAAACATTACAAAATTTTAAATAACTGAAAAAATTATAAATTCAGACTTTTGCAGTGTACAATTACTTACTTGTTGAAGACTTTCTTCTCTAGCCTGGAGCGAGAAG
Source organism: Triplophysa bombifrons (assembly GCA_029783895.1). Lineage (NCBI taxonomy): Eukaryota > Metazoa > Chordata > Actinopteri > Cypriniformes > Nemacheilidae > Triplophysa > Triplophysa bombifrons. The sequence continues at coordinate 20,063,448 of CM056464.1, forward strand.
TGTTGGCACTTTGCTTCAAGTCTGTAAGGTTTGGGTACTTTTTCTTCGACTTTCCTTTGTTGCCCTTCTTCCCCTTGCCGTATGTCTTTGAGGAGCCCAGATCTTCTCCAGTTGCTGCCTCAATCTCTCTCATGAGTTCTGGATCTCGCCAATCTGAGCCAACAAGAGAAGCGTTGAATGAAATTACAGTCAGGACATGAATGTGTAAAGAATTTAGCGTATTTCTTTAAAAGGGGCATGTCATAGTCAAAAATGTGATGACAAAATGTCCAAAACAAGATCAGGGCATCGATTAACCTTCAAACGAAATTGCACCTAACACGTGATGCTGTGAATTTGGAATGTTGTGTGTGCAATTTTAATAATATTTTATACGTTTTGGATTAGCGACTTAAAATCAAGTTAACCTAGACAGTCTTAAAGGACTAGTTCATGTTTGAGATCTATTCCTCTGTGGAGCACAATAGACCTTTTTTTTGAGAAATGTCTCAATGAATGTGTGTTCATTCAATGAAAGTCAATGGGGGTGAGTGTTAATCAGTTCTTCAAAATATCTTCTTTTGTAAGTTCCGCACATATTTGGACTGATACGAGTGTCATTTTTGGATGAACTTGTTTTCTTATTTATCTATGTTTTCAGCGCAACATCAACAGCACACCATGAAAATGTAAAAAAATGTAAAGTAGCAGAACTGGTCGCCATCGAGACTTGCTCATTTCGCCAAATGGTGCGCTGTGTTAATCTCAAAAAGACCCCAAACTCAAATCATCTACTTAATATTAGGCACCTTGCTTACCGTTGATACATGCACATCTTGCAATGACAAAATGGTCGCTGTTAAATTATTAACAATCTCAAAAGTGTTTAATTGCGAGGAGCACTGCGGTTCATCAGTCTGTAGTGAAACGCATGCATGCAACAAACAGCTTTTTCAAACGCCTTTAAAATTAATATGAGGGAGTCGGTGTTCCCCTTTAAGGATTTATGGAGGTGAAAGGCCCAGTTACACGAGTGCGACCATCCATCCCTGTATAAAGTCCAGCCTTCAGGAGCTCCCAACTGGAGGTGAAGATGATGGGGGGTCTGCATTTAACTTAAGCCCTGCAGAAGGGCTCACTACTCTGTCATCAGTTCTCGTCTGAGGGGGACGCGGTCGCATGCATACGCGCACCAGCATCACAGGAGACAGCTGCATTCACGTCTTTTGAAAATCCATTCAAAGGCAAAATGATGCTATGATGAGACGTTAACACCACTCCGTACTCTTATTAAATTAGGAAGGCAAACACCGGCTCTAAGACCAAAGACACAAGTGAGCAAATGTTTTGCAAATGAAATATAAACGTGAGCCCCCCTAGAACCCTTAAGAATGTCGCACAAAATAGATTTAAAACATTTTCTAAAGCAAGCTTGAGTGTTCTGAATGTCCAGATGACATCACAATGCGACTATGTTTTGAGAGGCTGCTGTGATGCATCAAGGTATGTATTTTGAATTCATTTTTTTCATCCACCAGTTGAAGGTCTCTCTGCAAGGCCACAACATGAACTGATAAATTCATTCAAATAAGCTTACTCTTGTGAATAAAGCCATAAAAACTTCTACCCAGAGCACTAAAGCACACATTGAGAATCACCCCTTTCAAAGTGTATATAAAGTATGTACTTTAGGTAATCCAAATCCACCAAAAACCATGGTTACTGCACATTATATACAAAGTTAAACTGCAGTTCCTAGTATAGTACGACATAGTCAATTAGTTTTCTCCTGATTACAATTCAAATGAACCCCAAAATCTGTGGTTACTATAGTAAAGCCATAGTGGACATGAACATCTTGGAAGTCTTTTTAGAAGGGCTGACGCAGAAATCAATGGCCCAGCGGGGGAGCAAGTATTCAGTCAGGGAACTGAAGGCCGGCACGCATGCGCTGGCAGTACCGGAGCGTGGGTGGGGTGTCTCGTGGTCGCCGTGACAACCGGCATGTCGAAGGGTAGAGGGCGTGATGGAGTTGAAGGGGATCGATAGCTTACTTAGTTACAAAAGATGCTATTTCACAAGCCAGTGGTCAGCGGGCGCCTGAAGTCAGTTACCTCAGATAACTGTTTGTTAACAAGTAAACTGTGGCCAAAGAAAGCACATCCGCCGCTCCAGTGACAGCAGCGAGGCGCTACTTAATTGGCTTTTAGCACCCGACTCTGCGAGAAAAGAAAGAGACGGAGAAAAGTGAAAAGCGGCCAGTCTGAGTGAGATGCACTCTGTCCTATTATCTGTGTATTGATGATGACTTGGTGGGATTCCATCAGTCCCCCCATCCTTCCTCCCGATTGGTCTGTTGTCCACTCAGTGTGCTTAAGAAAGGAGCCGTGGGTCACGGATGAGTAGGATTTGGCCTATTCCATGTGCTTAACTGAAAATTCTCTCAATCGTCTCATCCTCGTGCCATCCAAGTTTAAAAACAAAAGTATTTTCCAATTAATAAGTCCCAAAATGAACCATCCCTTAACAACGCAATTTAAAGGACTCCAGCTCTCAATATGTGTTTTTATCTCACAAAAACGTATAATTTCTCTTCAGAAGATGTTATTATCTTCACTAAATAAATGCAAATGTATTTAGATGTATGTGCTATTGGAAGCTTCAAAAAACCTATAAATGTACATATAGCGGGATATCATTTTATAAAAAAGCTAAATGTTGAATGAACACCACAAACAGTACAACTGGGATAACATAAGGGTGAGAAAATGATGAGATTTTTCTGTTTGACGGGAAACTTCACGTGAAAATGAACATTTCCCCTCACTTACTCATCTCCGTCAGTCTAAACCAAAATGGCTATTTATTATTTTATGAAGATCCTTCATTGCACATTTATTAAGGGTGCACCCTGTTAGGATCCAAAACAAGTAGTACACAAGCACTCCATAGAAAGGTATATAATAGCTTTACGTGATAAACACACCGACATGCAATTTAAAGCGAAAATTCTGTCATCATTTACTCACCTTCGAGTTGTTCCAAATCTGTGTAAATTGCATTGTTTTGATGAACACAGAGAAAGATATTTAGAAGAATGCTTGTAACCAAACAGATCTTGCCCCCCATTGACTCCCATAGTAGGAAAATACTCAAAAAAGAAGACATTTTGAAGAATGTAAGCAGCAAACCGTTCTGGGGCACTTTTGACTACCATTGTCCTACTATGGGAGTCAATGGGGGGCAAAATCAGTTTGGTTATAAGCATTCTTCCAAATATCTTTTTCTGCGTTCATCAGAACAAAGAAATTGATACAGATTTGCAACAACTCAAAGGTTATTGATGACAGATTTTTTTGGGTGAACTATCCCTTTAAGTTAACTAAATTTGTTTTGATCCCTACACAAAGTTACCGTACGGCTCCCGTTTGCAAACGTATTATTGTGCTTTTAAGGTATGGAGAACAGCACCAGGAGGGTTTGCGGTGTAAACATTCCTTTAAATGTGTGGCGAGAACTGCTATATCGTGAACATCTAGGTCTGACAGCGATGTTAAACTGCTTTGCATAAACTGTCAAACCTGGCTGCTCCTCCTCGCGTTTTCTCTTTTCCTTCTCCAATCGGAGTGCATCTTCAGGGTTAATCGGCCTGCCCAGCTCATCCCGCGGGATTATGCATCCGTGGAACGGGCACTAAAATTACACCGCAAAGAAATGCAGTGCTTTATTCAATCAGCATCGGTTTACAGGCAGCATTACAGGCCCAGCATAGACATCTATTCAGTGGAATATCACGGTAATATTGATTTCTTTTTTTACCTTTACTCTGTCTTGACGTTCACACAGAGATCCATTCGCCAACGGCGTTCGGCACTTGTGCTCCACAGGTTTGAAGGTGCCAGCGAAGGTGATGTACCTGGACTTCATCTGTTCAGACAGTTCCTTGTTGTCCACCTCCTCCTCCACTTCATGAGGAACCCAGAACTGGTGCTGGGATGTTTGTCTGAAACCAGGACAGGGAGCTCTTACTGCAAAAAGTTGATAAACTCTTGAATGATGAATTTCATGAATTTATCAATCATTTGTTATTACCACAAATATATTTCCAAAAATCTTTTCATGGAAACTGCGGTGAATTTTAAAATTGAGAGTAACTTCAAAGTAATTTCATTATAGAAATTTCAAATGTAAATAAGAAAAAGGTCAAAAATGAGACAAGAAAGAAATGTAACACTGCAAATCCCCAACACCTAAAGGTTGACCATAAGTGTGGAAACTCTTGTATAGCTAGAGATGGAACTGTATCATCCTCATGTAATTGACTTGATTTGAAGTCGCATACAATGGTGCTCTCTAGTGGCCACTTCACATGACACACAAAAACAATGTGTTTACACTGCAACAAGCACCCCTGACACAATCACACCTAACCACAGAAGGAATATTTCAACCATAAACACTTATGCTCGGATCTTTCTTATGAATATGACTGTACTTGATGATCTTGCCAGCAGTGGGCTGCTCTTCTCCCCAATAATAAAGATCCACACCAAATGGAACAATGGGGGCTTCTTCTTTGTTCCTGTCCCCCTGATCACTGCTGCCCGCCGCAGGTTCAGCTGAACCCCCAGACACGCTGAAACAACCAGGACACAGTTAAATCTACTGATCCTAAAAATACAAAGACCAAAAACTGCTTTTAACTGTCACTTAGGACCAGTGTGGGGTGTTACTAGAGTAATTAGTTACGTTAATTTAATTACTTTTTCCTTGAAAGAGTAAAGTAAGGGATTACTCAAAATTTTCTGTAATTTAATTTCGTATACTTCTGAAGTAATTAATCTAAATACTTTGTGCAATATATGTGCAATATATGCTTGTGCAATAGTGGAATTGACATCAACATTTAGGGTCTAACTTTAAAATCCGTGCTTTAATGAATAATTTTCATTTGTAATACTTTGGTCAGTTAATCATATTACTTTATTTATTTGAATGAATTAATAGAGCTGTTTCATGTCTGTCCTTGAATCACTTAACTAATCAAGGTTGACGTAGGATATAGAAAGCAATTATTAATAAGTAATTAAATCCTTTTTGGAGAGAGTCATTTGTTTATTTATCTTATTACACTGAATATGTAACTAATAACTAGTAATTAATGACATTTTCAGTGTAATTTAACCAACACTGCTTAGGTGAAAGCATTCAAAAGGCCATCAGACATGATATCAGTACATATCATATATAGTGTTTAGGATTTAGATTATTGATGTTTGACAATGCCCTTACAACTAAAAGTAAATGTTTTATGAAATATCATGAAAAAGCAAATACGACTTTGCTGAAACAACACTAATGGAGCTAAAATCTATAACAAACATGCTTTGCCAAATTCCCACAAGGCAGTCAAGCGATATCATTGATAATACTATTTAATATGGTCTGGTAGTCGGCCAGGCTGAATCTACAGTCTCATATCCCATATAAACCAGTGCGTGATGGAGGCACCTTTTGGGCGGGGCTAAAGGATGCTTCTGTCTGAGCACACGTATCGTGGCAGCAGCGCAGGTGGGATCCTCCTCTTCATCACGCATCTTCCTCTTCAGTCTCGACAGGGTGATGGACTCGACAGGTGCAGAACGTCTCACCGCAGGTTGTGATGACTTTGGTTTGGCCACACTGGCGGAGGTTGAAGGAACGTCATCAAGACCTTTGAGTAAACAAGAGGAAGACCATAACGAAATCGATATTACCTCACTTGCATCACTGCATACATGTAAATTCATAACGCTTTTTCCACTGAGAGCCCTTATTCATACAAATCTGATTTAAACTTTGTTAAAACTTCAAGCATGGGTGGTCTTAAGAGTGACACAAAGATCTAAGACTCGCTCTAAATCTGCCCGCCATCAAAGGGGAAATGAAATTCCTGGATTAACAGACACCTGACCACTGAACCTCCTACAGCTGCAGTGCACACAGATCTACACCGCAGTTACTGCGACCACATCTGCTTCAAATTCTCTTCAACATGCAACCAAAAGTATAAAGGCCCATTCACACAAAGAGCAAACATTCACAGATAAAAGGTTTGAAAATCATCCTAAATTTAAGAGAATAGTGGAGTCACACCACAGCGACAGAATAACGATAAAGAAACATCTGACAGCCAATCGGATGCCCCCCAAATTTAAAAGGTAAAACTGCAGCCTGTGAGCTAAGAACAGGAAAATAAACTTAAATTTTCTATAATAACATTTACAAATGTTAAATGTATGTTTGTTATTTGCATCCTCAGACCTTTGTAAACCACTGTATCTAATTTCAATATATCTAGTTATATCTACATGAAATCAATACATGTTTCCCTTAGATTGCAGTTTTTCAATTATACCAAAAAAGGTGAAATTGTCCAACAATAAACTAACAAAAAGACACGGTGGGTTCGAAACAGGGAAAAAACGTATGGCCGGATTCTTACGCTCTCCATCTTTATCTTCTGGTGTTAACAGTTAATCCGGGTTCAATTCCTTTCAATGAGCGAGTGCATCATAGCTGCGCTCAAGTGTGCGGAATCAAGAAATACGACCAAATCCTTTCTTTTTCTGTTCAAATTGACCAAATAGTAGCTATTTGTCTGAAGCAATAAAGTTGCAGGTGCTAAAGAGATAAATCAATAAGAGGAAATAGAGAGGCCCAGCAGTAGACACCGAGTGGAGCTGCCAATGGTGGCGTTATTGATTTTCCTGAGTTCAGCAGGCCTTGTAATTAAAATGTAAATTTTCGGAGAGATAACGTCCTGACAGGAACGCTGGGATAAAGGGATAGATAAAAGCTTGATGGTGAAAGGCACGGTGAGAGAGAGAGAGAGAGAGAGAGAGAGAGAGGAACGGACCGAATGAAAGCGTTTCTCTCTGGATGAGAGAGCCGGTGTGATTCTGAACGGAGAAAAGGAAAGATTAGCTACAGATGAGCTGGGCTCCTTTGACAGCTTGATGTAATATTAAATGAAAGTGCTGATACTAACTTGCCCCGATTGATAAATTCAAAATGATGGAGTTAACCTGGCAGTAAATCAGATGGATATTTTATGCGTCCAGTTTTGGGAGTATTTAAATTAGATTGCCAGCGGTCGCGCTCTTAATGCGCAATTTCCATTTCCAATCTGCGGTCTTCTGCTTGTACAACAGAAAACGGCTTTTCACCTTTGATTCAATAGCGAAGAAATGAAAAGCACATTGCACAAACTAGCCTCTCAGATATGATTCACTGTGTTATGAGATGATTAGTGGTCCTAGCGAAAATATACATCACTGTTTCTGCTGTGCTCTGGGGTTGGAGGCTTGACAAGACCCTTAAAAACTAGTACATACACTTTAAATGTTTTCCTTTTTGTTGATTCAACTAAAAAAGTAAGTTACCTGGTTGCCTTAGAAATTTGAGTTGATTCATCAAAAAAAAAACTAATTTGCATCAAATTCGTTGAATTATCATTAATATTTTTTAAGTTGACTGGGCTCTATGCATGCGTGACTTCCGTGTTGCACAGGCAGAACCCAAGGCAGTTTCCGGTTGGGGAGATTTAAAGCAGAGAGAGATGGAAAAATGAAAAATTTGTTACATTTAGCAGATAAGGTAAACTGCGGCACACAGCCATGTTATTAAGAAGTGGTGTTCTACCGTATTTGAATGTCACAACGAAATGTAAATTAATTTCAAGTAAGGTAGAACAGCACTTCTATATACCACTGCTGTGTGTGGCAGTGTCCAGCCTCTGATAAATATAACAATTTTCCCATTTCTCTGCTTTAAAGGCAACAGTATAGTCCGAACGTCCACACACTGCCCGCATGACGTAATTTTCGTCATCAGGAGGGTCCGCAGTCATCCGCACACCCCGTCTGTGTACAGCCCCTTTTTTTGAGGCCGTGCGGACGGGACGCGTACAGCAGCACATGCATGAAAAAATGTTGAATCAGCCGGGTCGACTCGGTGATGTATTGCGCGTGTCCAACTCGTCTATCCACGAATGCGTATGCTCAAGACGCTGTGCGGACGCATTTGTGCGTGAGACAGACACGGGCACTGAAAGTCAAGTATACCCGCCGCTTAAGTCTCCCCATCCGGAAACTGCCTTTGGTTCTTCCTGTGAGGTCACGCATGCATATTAACTCCAAAATTTAAGGCAACTATTTTTTTACAATCATTGCATCGGATATTGATGCGGACTATGATGCAGATGTGAAGTGATCTTCACCTGCTTGACCATTACGTGTATGAAAAGAGTCCAAGTCAAAAGAATATGCAACTAAAGAATCTCTGCAGATGTGAAACCCTGGTGACCACCAAAAACGCAAAAAAACCTTACAGCATCCAAATATCGACGTACTTGACACACCCTATCAAGACAACAACAATGCCATGTGTGCCCACGAGCATGCCCCTCTACCAATAATACACCCCAAAAATGACTTGTAAAATATTGTTATGGTGCGAGATTAAGACATGCTCTAGTCTCAGATTAGCAGATGGTTTGGTTTGTGAATGAATGCACTGAGGCAGGTGAGCGTTGTAAATTACAACTGGGAGCTAATGGGAGCTCATTAACACCATTGCATTGTTAATTTGGCATGGCCGGAGCTCTGATCATTACATACTTTACTGCAGAAAGCAGCTTGGCTCACAGCAGTCGTAGAAATGATATCCTAATGAATCTCCTTAGAGATGGCGAGAGCAAATGAATGAAGAAAAAAAACCTACGTCCAAAGGACACGCTATTTCTACAAATATCGCATGCCTCGCAATCGCTTATTACACGACGGTAAATTCAAAATTGGACGGGATTTGAGGTCAAATATAATCGGTGGTATTTGCCCTATCGTCTGACCTCTGTCTGTGGCCTGAAGCTTCTTGTCAATAGAGCTGTCCTTGCACAGATGGACAAGAATCTTCCGCATGTACAAACACTCAGCTGTCAAAACAGATTTCTTTTGGCGGCTCCGGGTTATAATTGATTTAAGGAAGGCTTACAGTGATTTGTTCCCAGAGTTTATTAAATGTGCAGCTGTTTTTACAAAGATGGAGATGATTATTTAGGTCATTCTGAAACCATGGGTGACTCCTGGGAAAAATGTGCCAGACCCCTCAAAGAAAAAATGATTCAAATAAAATAAAAGAAGAGAAAACATATTTTGCCTAATGAGCCTTGAAAAATGTTATATTTATAATTAGTATATTTGTCATTTCTGTTACAATGGTGAATCGGCACCAAGTTAAACTTTTATTGTATTTTTAAACACATATTATTTCCTAATTTAAACCTTTCACAAACTTCCCTTTGTGAAAGCTGTTTTGACAGCAAAACATCTGAACTGAACTGGTCTTTCTACTCGTAATACGGCTCTTAAACCCTTTCGCTTTCAAATCCACAACTCAAAACAAACAGAGGCTTTCCCGGGAGACTCCGTGGCTCATCTCTGCTTTGAGACGACCGTGTGCCGATATTCCACGAGAGATCATTTGGATTACGGGGTCCCCTCTGTTATCTGCACCTGAACAAACTCACCGTACTCGACTCGCAGATGCTCGGGGATATGTGCTTCGTAGCCCTCCTTCTCCGGCACCTCTTCAAAATCATCGTCCTCCTCCTCCCCCTCCTCAGGAGCTCTCATCTAGTTTGGAAAAATACAGTTTGTTATTGCAGTCATGATAAATAAATACGATTTGTAACCTTGGTAGTAAGTTTGCATAGTGCGAGGGAAAACCGAACCGTGAGACTTGTTTTATAGACAGAATCAACAATTGCATTTTACATTCCGTTCAATGCAAACGCTGTTAAAACTACTGATGGGAAAATTGTCTGTTATTTTTTTTGACTCTTTGCGACACAGTGTTTGTTTGCTTGCGGTTTACAAAAGACGTCTGCAGTTCTCTCCAGCTGATTAACACTGGGATGGGACATTCACAGTTGCCTCCGGATATTCCCCAGATTTACAGCGAACGCTGCAGTAACGTGGGACTCTTAACATTTTAATTCAATCCCTTAATTGAATTTCCAGTTGACCACATCCAATTTATTCTAGTTGTAGTCGATCTGTGTATTGTCTTTGCTAACTGGGTCTGTTTAAAATAGTGCTTGTTTTGTTAAGCAGAATTTCTCCGGTTGAACACAAGGAGGCAGAAAATTATATCAGGATCCTTAACCAACAGTTATGTTCCGGCTCTAAGATAGATATGTTCGCGATAACATCTTTGAGTAGGTTGCTCTAAAAAAGAAAGGAGCGTTTGAGGTGATATGACTCTTAGTCTTAAATTCAGTGGTTACAATCACTATAAGGAGATCAACTCAACACCAGACACCAGATCAAATCCTCTTAAAGGCGACCCAATGCAGGGTTTAACAACCTTGACTAGAACATTTCTCAATTCATGGAGCCTGATCTATTGTGTCTCTGATCTAGCTAAAACCTTCGGCAAGAGTTTAAAGAAATTGTTCAAGTTGCAATCCTTGAGTTTTGCCTCTCTTTTGCCAGCTCTGTTTGAAACTCCAGGTTACGCGTCATCCTTTACATCAGCTAAATCAATATTATAAGCCTATGTAAGCTTACTGTTTCTGTTTATTTTTTCACTTGTTCAATATTAAAAATGAGTTAATTGTAAAAAAAACGTAAGGATTGCTCATTTTAACTAGCTTTATAGTCAAACGATTCATCATGATTATCACATCCAGAATAAATATTCTGTATATATATAAATTTGGTGTTTTTTTTCAACACATACATATATACATATTTAGGAAATATTTACATGTATTTATTTATATTTATCAATCATTTAAACAATATATAAATGTTTATATATTTTCTTAAATATATGCATGTGCGTGTATGTTCTTATAAATTGAAATGTAATAGTCACAGTACACAGACATATATTATGTCAACACAAACTTTTATTCTGGATGCGATTAATCACGATTAATTGTTTGACAACCCGATTTTAAAGTGAACAATTACAACAATCTGTGTAATCCACAAAACTTTAATCTTGTTTAGTTTAATCAAAACCTGAAAATGCACTTTCGCTCTGGATTGGTGATTCTTCCCTGATGATCAGTTTGACCGTTTAAGCCAAACATCCGTTAAATCCCCTTCCCACGTACTGTCAGTCTGTTGCCAGCAGTGTTGGGTGTAACTAGTTACTAATTGATTAGTTACTGTAATTTAATTACATATCCCTTGAAAAGGTAAAGTAAGGGAATTACAGTTACTTTTGATGTAATAAACAAAATACTTTGTGTAGTAGCGGGGAAAATAAGTATTTCACACATAAGCATTTTTATCAGTAAGGGGATTTGTAAGTTTGCTATTGACACAAAATTTCCACCAGAGGTAGCCATCAAGCCAAATATTGCATTCATACAAAGAAATCAAAACATTTAAGTATACAAGTTCAGTCATAATAAATAAAGTGAAATGACACAGGGAATAAGTATTGAACACATGAAGGTAACAAGGTGCAAAATGGCATAGAAATCCAGGAGATCACCTGGAATCTGTCAGTATTGAGAGAGAAACCCTGCCCCTATCAGTACTAATTGATATCAGCTGCTTTAGTCCTAATTGACGGCCTATAAAGGCTTCTCATTACCTAGGAGGCACACAGAAAAGACTTCATGATGGGTAAAAGCAAAAAACTCTCTGTAGATCTTCGTAATCTTATTGTTGAAAAGCATTTTGATGGGAATGGTTATAGGCGCATTTCCAGGATACTGAATGTTGCTGTGAGCACTGTGGGGGCACTTATCCGGAAATGGAAAGAGCATCAGTTCACCATAAACCGGCCATGATCAGGTGCTTCACTTAAGATCCCTGTCCGAGGAGTCCAAAGAATAATCAGGAGAGTTCTCCAAGAGTCAAGAACCACTCGGGCAGAAGTTCAGTAAGACCTTGCATCAGCAGGTACTGTTGTTTCAAAGAAAACTATAAGCAATGCACTGAACCCCCATGGCATCCATGCACGCTCACCAGGCAAGACTCCATTGTTGAACCAAAAGCATGTTGAGGCTCAGTTAAGGTTTGCGAAAGAGCATTTGGAGAAGCCTGTGGATTATTGGGAGACTATAGTATGGTCAGATGAAAGCAAAATTGAACTTTTTGGCAGTCATTCTACACACCATGAGTGGAGAAGAAATGGCACTGCCCACCACCCCAAGAAGACCATACCAACAGTTAAGTTTGGGGGTGGAAGTATCATGGTTTGGGGCCGCTTTTCAGCAAGGGGTACTAGCAAACTTCATATTATTGAAGGCAGGATGAATGGAGAGATGTACCGGGACATTCTGGACAAAAATCTGCTGCCATCTACCAGAAAGCTGAAAATGAAAAGAGGGTTGACATTTCAGAAAGACAATGATCCCAAACAAAAGGCCAAGGACACAATGAAGTGGTTTCAAAGAAAGACAATCAAGCTGCTTGAATGGCCCAGTCAATCACATGACCCTAAATCCCATAGAAAATCTATGGAGAGAACTGAAGATCTAAGTTCATAAAAGAGGCCCAAGGAACCTTCAAGATATAAAGAGCATTTGTGTGGAAGAATGGGCCAGAATCACTCCTGAGCAATGCAGACGACTGGTCTCTCCATACAAGAGGCGTCTAGAAGCTGTAATCACCAACAAAGGCATTTCAACAAAGTATTAAATAAAGTGTGTTCAATATTTATTCCCTGTGTCATTTCACTTTATTTATTATGACTGAAGTTGTATACTTAAATGTTTTGATTTCTTTGTATGAATTCAATATTTGGCTTGATGGCTACATCTGGTGGAAATTTTGTGTCAATAGCCCACTTAGAATTCCCCTTACTGATAAAATGCTGATGTGTCAAATACTTATTTCCCCCGCTGTATATGCGTGTGCATTGACATAAAAATTCAAAGTCTAACTTTAAAACCTGTGCTTTAATGCATAATTCTGACATTTGTAATACTTTGGTCAGTTAATAGTACTACTTTATGTAGTTTAATATTATTTATTTGAATGAATTAAAAGAGCTGTTTCATGTCTGTCCTTAACTAATCAAGGTTGATGTAGAATATAGAAAGTAATTAGTAATAAGTAATTAAATACTTTTTGGAAAGAGTCATTTTTACAGTCATCTAATTATACTATTGAACATGTCATTATTAACTAGTAATTAATTACTTTTTTAGAGTAAATTACCAGTTGCCAATTCCATTTCTGAGTAAAACACATTTCTACATGTAAAAACACAAGTCACACCCACTTTATTTGTGATTAGATTGTCCATTTCCACTCAGAAAACAACACAATATGGAAGTCTTCTTCCGGTTCAATTGAAGTACTGTGCATTTTTGATGATATCTTCACTTCTTTTTATGAATGAACGAGACCTCATAAAATATATTTTAACATTTTCTGAAGAATATCTGAAGCTGAACAGATTCAGTCTAGTGGGTTTGATCAAATCAGCTTTCATCGGAAAACTCTGGAAAGCAACCGCGCAGTGTAATCCCGCTGCAGGTGTCTTTAAGTGCCGGAGACGAATGGAGACCGGCTCATGGTTTAGGCAGGCAGGTGAGTTTCATTGTGCACCTGCTCATCCATCACCGGCACTGTAAGTTTTCTTATCACTCCAACACTAATCAAAAGAGAAACCTGTCACCAGCACTGACCTGTGGAGCCTCCCAATTACGCTCCTCAGGAATGACAGCGGCACTTAACTTCCACTGCCGGGTAAATGACCACCATCAATCTACGCAGAATAGCAATGAGCCACCGGGCTGCAAATGATTTTTTTTAGGTACAGAAATCCCCAGCCTGGAATTTATGAAAGGTGAAAAGCAACTCAAGGCTCTTTTACAACCCCCGCTCCTCAGACGAGGGCGTTCAGGCTGCGGAGACGTCTGCATTAGCGCTAAACAGAATTTATGCCTTTTAATTTACGCAAAAGGTGCTTAACCGCCTCTGGTGCTACAATGCATAACAGAATGCCAGTTTTTAAATATGGGGTCGTTTTCATAAAACGCTATACATAATCTGTGTGCCCTTCCTTTTCGAGGGCACTGATAAAAGTGTGCTTCTCTAGCGTGCCTTTTCCATTTATTCCCTCTAATTGTCTCCGTGATTACCTCAATATAACGGAGGCCTACTAAAGACCTGAGCGCGCTTTGCTTTTCTTTTTTATTTAGATTTTTTATGGTTGCAGGCTGGCGATGTTGACAGTTCAGGATTAAGGTATAAACTGTCTTTGGATGAGGTCTCAATGATGTGCTCTGGTGGAGCTGGTTTAGAAATAAGATTCTCCTCTCACAGTAAACACAATAATATCTGTGCTGTCCTGTGGATGGGAAAAGGAAATAATCCTAAACTTCAAATGATCAGGTCTTATAGCTTTTATCTAACATCAGTAAAACAAAAGAAGCATAGTTTAATGTCAACATCTAATCAAAACTGACCCTATTTGGAGTGTTAAGAAAAATGCACATTCGTCTCGCACTTCAGCGGTGAACATTAGAAACTTGCCATCCAACACCATACAAAATTGTCATTCTGTACGATCAATTTTAGGTGCCGTTTACGGAACTCGCAATCTGGAGCTCAATGCAAACAAAATCATTCTTTTTCTGCATTTATTTTGTGTTGCCAACAGCCACAAACCAGATCATTATTTTGTTTATATGTGCACTCTTTATTTACACCAAGGCAGTTAAGCCTCTGTTTATAGATTAAAGACCAGAAAATATTTCTTACACAATAGAAAGTGTCGCGCAGTAAACATTATTTCACTTTTAATTCACTTTAATTCAGTTGATAGAATCAGCACTGTCAGCTAGCAATGGCAGTATTATAATTCTTCGACTGGATTGTGTGTGTACACGCTGAAAATGAGTCTCTGTATGGAGGTGTTTTTTGCTGACAGGAGTGTTGTTGACATATTGAGCCCACCTCCAAGTGTCTCCTTTGCATTTAAAACATTTCAGTTTTTTGGCTTTGTGCGTCTAGAAAACAAAATCTACTACAATAGTTGAGTAATATACTGCAGAAATGTTTTCAGGGAACAAGATGCTGGGAATTGTAGTTGTAAACTACTAAATTGAAAAGAAAACATAGTTATTACTAGTATTAATATGTTAATTAGTATTATTCTAAAAACTATTCCATAATAATAAAAACATCAAAATACAACTATATTTAATATACAATCAGAAACACAAATATTGTTTTTAAATGATTTAGTTTGGTTAACATGATCTATTTTATACCGCAAAAAAACTGTTTAATGACCATAATGTAGCCAGTGGCTCTTTTTAGGGATCATTGCAGGTGGTTTCAGTACAACATTGTCCAAATTTCTTAAAATATATAACTTATTCAATATTACAATTAAAAATACAATCCGTTTTGCCTCAAACTTCACAGACTGCTGTCTTGAGCCCATGTCAGAATCATTAGAAATATAATAGGTGATGCACTCCTGTAGGTTATTCCCGGTGAACTCTATCGATCACGCTGTGGCCTCCGTCCCCTAACCTGAGAGGAGTCCATATAATGAGCTTCCGGTTAAACGTCCCTTACGTACGTCGGAAAACCCATTCCAGCAATGCTAAAGCGTCCTCGCGCCCTCCAATATATTGCGTGTGGTCTAATTAACTCTGTAAGCAATCTCAATTACTTTGTGACCAGGGAAGCGTCAGCCAGGCACACTCCTTAAGCAAGTCTGTTATCCTTTTAAAAAATGAGCCGGCGAGGCAGCCTCGGACAAACCGGCCATACACTTCATTTGTCTTTGGCCAAGTTTGATGGCTATGCGTTTAAAAATCCATTTAATCGTATAAACCAAAAATTAAACGTACTCAGCTGTGATGGCGCTCTGTGCATCTGCTATTTATATGCTAATCTTCTCTCTTACGAGGAAGGTCTTGCAAATTATTACGGCAAGCCAATAACTCAGGTGTATGGACTAGCGGGCTAGCTGACCGCAGTACAGAATAAAGGTCTCTTTGAGATGAGGACACGCTCTCGGCTTCCTGGGGCGGGTCCCTATGAAACTCTGTTTGATTCCTAAAATGTTTTATTACTTAAGTTCTTCCAAGCAAACTGAAACTTTAAAACTTGTATTTTGAAATCTCATTGACCAGCGATTATACATGGCCATAAATGAGTTTTAAATCAACATTATTTAAATCTGTCTATAAGGAGAAATACGTTTAATACAATTGACATTTTAAAGTTAAACTAATTGATCTCTAACACTGATTTCATACTGGCATTTCTTAGAAACGTCTTGAGCTCCTGAAGTTTGAAATGTAGAGAAAACTTAAATGAACCAGTCGTGTGTTCAGTTAAATCCACAGCTAAAACTTGTAACCATGCTGAAATACTCTGACAATAAAAGCAAACAGAGAAATTACACCACGCATGTTCTCAGCTCTCCAATCGGCAGGAGTTTCTGGAGTCGAAAGCAATTCCGCCCATGTCAGAGCAATGATACAGGGAATAAAGTAATGGAACGCTTTTAAGGCTAAGAGTGAAAAACTAATTATGATAAAGACTTTTTAGTTGTTGCTTTATCACAAAGCACTGAATTTTCACATTGAAAATCATCGGCGAGAGTGATAAAGCTCTCTGGCGTGCGGTAAAGCGCTTTGTCAATGTCACGGCCCTCTTTTCTCTCTAGCCTGCCTGTTCTTTTCACCGAGTTAAAACGGATATCATGTGTCATAATGATGTGTCTCCTAACAGCTCGCCGTGTCTCATTCTACCCTAGAGTGAGCAAATCTCCATTAACGCTTGAGCCGCACCTCCCTGCGCGTGCCAATGAGAAGATGCTTGTCTTCAGAGTTGGACCAAATATCATAAACACTGTAATCTCAAACATGTGCATTATACAACTAGCGTCCTCAGCGCGTTTCTGTAGTGCAAACAGTCCTCTATCCAACAAGCCTCTTAGACTAAATGGTAATATGTGAAGCATTAGGTAATGGCGCCCTCTGTTGGTGACAGTGTGCAACTGATAATAAACTCACCACTCTCCTCTCTCTGTTCTTGTAGTCTATGTGAAGGTGCTCTTGTTTTCTCAAAGTATTCTCCAAAGACTTCTTCAACTCCGTGGCTCTACGCATCAGTTCTTCCTCAACACCAACCTTTGTAAAAACCTGAAAGCAATCTCCACATTTAAAGCAGCTAAACGAGTCCATGTTGGATACGGTCCCATGAAATACATGAGACTGAAAAAGAAATATATTATGCACATTAAAGGGTTGTTCACTCAAAAATTACAAATCGTGTCATTTATTTCGTAGATTGTCTAGGATGCTCCTTTGCTCCACAGAAATGTGACTTTAAATGGATAGTTCAACCAAAAATGAAAATTATGTCATCATTTACTCACACTCGTTTTGGTTCTTAACTTGTATGGCTTTCTTTCTTCTGCTGAACCCAAAGGAAGATATTTGGAAGAATGTCAGTAACCAAACTGATTTCATCCCCTTTTTACAGCCATAGTTGGGAAAATAAATACTATGGGAGTCAAAGGGGGATGAGATTCTTCCAAATATCTTCCTTTTGTGTTCAGCAGAACAAAGAAAGCCCTACAAGTTTCTAACAAAAGGAGGTTGAGTTAATGATGACATCATTTTCATTTTTGGTTAACTTGATTTCAAATTTTGGGGTCAATTTCTGAAGAGAGGTGTACCTGGATCCAGGACTGAACCACTGGCAGGTGTCTGGTTGTGATGAGTCTTTGAAGATCCCTCACAGTGTTCACCAGTGCCTCGTTCTCTTCCGTCTCCCTCATGTTTAAATCTGAACAAAAGATTCAGGTTTTTCACAAATCTGCACGTGCCGTGCTGGAGGAAAAACCACAACTAATAATGTAGATGTACCTGTAGCAACACTGAGCTCCAGCTGATATTTATGAGACATTAAACCAGTGCTGCGCAGAAACACATTTTCCTCTGGAACTTCCTCCATGTCGCTGTCATCGCTAAACTCGTCTTTTTCCTCTTTCTCACTCTTCTTCTGTGTGATCACTTTGCTCTGTTCATGACTGAGGTCTTTACTGCAGCACGGCTGCTCAGATGTGTTCTCAGATCCACTGGAGGGGGTAAATGTTGACGGTTCCTCATTAAACAGGTTTAAGTGGTCTGTCACAAGCAGTTTTATGCAGTTGTTCATCTCAGTCAACGTTTCCTCAATGCCCGCTGTCATTTCTTCATAGAGGAGACATAAAAAGGTTAAGGAGTTAAAGGCTGTGAGACCAGTTTTTTATTGCACTTATTCTATTTGTTGTCCTTATGTTGTTCCAATTGCTTCCATTGTTTACCTCATCTGTAAGTCGCTTTGGATAAAAGCGTCTGCTAAATGACTAAATGTAAATTTAAAGGAGCAAGGTGGAGATTTTAGCAGCATCTAGTGGTGAGGTTGCGAATTGCAACCCACGGCTCACTCCACCCTCTCCTATGAAGCACTACAGAGGCTGACACAGATCTGAGATGTCGTCATGTTTTAGCATCTTTGCCGAAGGAGATAACGTATTTACGAAACGCATTCTGTGAAGCAGTTTGTCTGTTTAGGGCTACTGTAGAAACAACATTGAGAATTCCATGTAAGAGGACTGCGTTGATAGAAATAGCTCATTCTTAAATAATACAAACATAATGCTGCATTTCTGTAAAAAGATCCTCAAAAAAAGTTTAAAATAGTCCAAACCTGAATTCTATGCATTATTCAGAGTTTAAAAATAACTCAATAAAAATATTTTTTGTGTGATCCAGGTGACTGAGAGCCCCAGCAGTCTAAAGTACATAAAGCGCTGCAGTTGACACATCAATATACGAACAATAAAACAGAGGGTTGTGACTCATTGCGGAATATAAACACTGTTTGATCTCTTGATCTCACTGTTTGATATTTTCCCATTTTAAACAATTCCAGCACATCATTCATTGCTCTGAGTAAGGCCTTTGAAGTGCAGATGTTAAAATGACGGATTTATGGAGGTAAACTAATTAGCAATGTTACATTTATTATAATAAATAAGCCATTTATAAGATTTGGTTTTCCACTTTTATTTAATTTACATCCTGGAAACTGACCTTTTAAAAACTGCTTATCTTAAATAAGTTCCTGAAACAATCATTATTAAAGAATCTATTTTTAATATAATATTAATATCTGTGATGATGTCTGTCTAACAAATAAATCATAAAAATGCTTTAGGAATAAACTTTAAACACCTTGGATCAGCAGATCCATGTTGCCTTATCATATCTACATGAGTCAGTTAAAATCAGTTTACCTTCCATCTCCTGTTTGGCTCTTTCAAGCTTTTCTTTATAAATTCTTTCCAGTCTCTTCTGTTTCTCCTCTTGTCTCTGCCTCTCTCCAAGAGTTCTTGCTTCAACATCATGAAAATCTACCTGGTGAAAAATCAACATGATTCTTTTTTAATTAAATCTTCCATGACAAGACCGATAAACATAGAAAATAACAGAAATAAGTTTAAAAACATTGTTGTTCACTAAACATTTAAAAAAATTCTTAAACCAGAAAAAGTCTTATGTCTAAAGTTTAAGGTTTAAAGAAAAATGTGAAAATATGAGAGGCTTATTCTGGAGGGACATCTAAACAGAAAATAAATAACATGATAATAGATTTCCATTGATAAAAAATAATATTACATGATATTGCTATGAAGTTATAATGTTTGTTCAATTACTACCTCGAACCAAGTTATCTTACAGTATCACTAACACTATATTTCACGTAGCCTTTTAAGAATTATATATCCGGCAAGGTGAAGCGAGCTACAAAGGTGGAAACTGCTGTAATTTATTAGGATAATCACAGAACAGGTGGAGCATGATCTGCACCTTTTTAATCTGTTTGAGGAAATGATATCCCAGAGACAGTTTCTTATACGCCTCTCCATATGCAGCGTGCCACGACTGCACAGTCTGAATGGCCAGAGTCCTGAGTTTCCTCGCCACCTCTTTTGGTGGAGGCAGAGGCTGATCAACATCCGTTTCTACTGTTAGTTCCAGGAATTCCTGAAGGTTTGTGATGAGGAGGATCCTGAAATGATGCGACCGGCTGAACAGCTCGCTGACCATCTGGAAGGCCGAGAGACGAA
This sequence comes from Triplophysa bombifrons, assembly GCA_029783895.1. Classification (NCBI taxonomy): domain Eukaryota; kingdom Metazoa; phylum Chordata; class Actinopteri; order Cypriniformes; family Nemacheilidae; genus Triplophysa; species Triplophysa bombifrons. The sequence continues at coordinate 20,083,587 of CM056464.1, forward strand.
TTTCTGCATGTTCCTGATTCAGCTGGGTCATAATCAAGTGGTAGAAATGATCGATGTAGTCGTTGGAAACTCTGAAAACGCAAAGTATTAACTGTTACAATTTAATTACAACAAGTCATGGGCATATAGAAAAAGCAAAAAGAAAACACACACCGATAACATTACATGATCTATATTATTGTGCATAAACAAAATTTTGTATATTACAAAAAAAAAATTGAAAGCCGTAACAACATATGTATATAATCAAGGACCGTTCCTACTGTTGAATCAATTTATTGTAAAAGATAATGTTTTGCATTGGCAGATGCTTACAAGCTATCATTTTAAAAACATAAACAAACGTTCCTGCGCATTCGCGCTTATGTGACCCTCAACTTAACTTCTGGTACACATTCACAAACAATAGTGTGCCTGTACATTGTAACATAAATGAAATAAAAATAGTAATATTATTAGACACTAGCACAGCATAAACCGAAAGTCAAGGGGGGGTCAAGTGTGTGCGCGTGTCGGATGAATAGGTCTATATGTAAAGCAAATTACAGCGTGTATAATATCCTAAATGTGATCAATTTGTTAGATTTTTGGGAATCAAACCATGGTCCTGGTGATGTTCGTTGCACGCTTTACAAATAGTTTACCCCAAAAAGAAAATTCTCTCATAATTTACACACTCTCATGTTATTCCAAAACTGTCTAACTTTCTTTCTTCCGAAGAACAAAAAATAATATATTTTGAAGAATGTTGGAAACCAAACACTGACCCGCTTAGACTTGTAACGTATGGATTTAAAACCACTGAGGCATTTCTCAAAATGTGTTCCACAAGAAAAAAAAAAAAAGATTTTGCAAGAAGTTTCTTTAAACATTACTCTTGCAACAGTGTGTGAACAAAAAGCAATCTGTTTAAAGCTTTGATCTGTGAACGCCTTCATACTTGCAAATTTTCTTCACTTCCTTCATTTTATCCTGATCAAGCTGGGGCTCGCCGGAGGTTGTCAGCTCCTCGACTAGTTCGGACAGCTTATCTCGTGTTGCTTGGTCCATCCTGATTCAATCCTGAAAAATAATTTAAGTATGACAAAGAGGAACAGGTGCTTAAAAGTGTGTATACTATTACTCTGAAAAATGGGAGCTTAAATATTTACCATTACTCACACGGATACTTTAATATATTGATATTATGTAAGTGTTGTTAAACACAGAAAGGTGGAGGACAGGGAGAGACGTAATAGCAGAGTTAATAATCTATTTCCCTTATTGTCATTCAGTGCCGATCCTGGAGGGCTGTGTCCTTTTATTACACAACTGCCAGTAATTCAGATCAGCTGGTTCAGGTGTGTTTCACGTGGCCCTCCAGGATCATCTGTTCTCTACATTTTGTGCATTTACAATTCAAAAGTCACTTATTATTTATTAATACATTACACATTTTTGAATAATAGTACACTCATGAAAACTAATAAGTGACACAAATGTAACTTAAGCTATTATTAAAAATAGTTTTAGATGTTATCAAGCGGCTTCCTGAGGTCTCAATCTGAGATGCTTTTCAAACAGTATTGATAGAAGGAGTTCCCATCTAGCCAGAACTCTTTGGGCCGTTTCATCTTAAAATATATTCAAATAAAATACATTTTCTAATTAAATATATAATATGTTGACACAATTACACCTCAAGTATTCAAGATATCAAACATTTAAGCATCATATCAAAAGATTTGTAAGATCATAAAAAACATTTCAGCGCACGTAACATTATGAACATTAACTGTTAGTTAGTATATAAGACTTTATATGAAAAGAGGACATTTGTCCTTTAGCTGTCATGGTTAAATCTGTGTTTACAATTATCCCACAGATACAACAGTTTAGTGACAGAGTCTGACACATGTTCTTTAATGAGAACAAACCTTTTATCATCACAAGACTGTCAAATATAGTGTCGGCTATAGTTTATTCATACAGTCCGGTGGCAGAGTTCACTTTTGACTGTTTGTTTTTCGGATGCCACGACACAACACATACCTCCTCATCCACCTGATGAACTGAGGAATTATAAAACGGAATATGTTGCGTTTTCTTGCGTTTGACACTGAAGATCATCTTCGCGTCTCTCTTGACATTTTCAGCTGTGTGTGTGGACAACAAAGAAACCGCAGCAATGGCGACGAGTCCCCATTTTCAAAATAAGAGTCATCCGATTTTACTCAGCTAAAAAATGAACAAATAAATTAACCTAAACTTCATTTTCTGTATAACTTATAATAATATCGCCTTTATTTTTTTTAGCATTGTGCATATTCACTTATATTGAAGTATACATTTAATAAAGTATTCTGTTGTCTTTTATGGGTAAATTGACTCTTTTTCTTCACTGATGATCCTGAGGATTAAACGATTTTTATAGAATTTAGTAATTATCTTTTTATACCTTTGACCAAAAGTCAATTGACATTCAAATATGCGAGTTTACTAATGAGAAACACAACTTTTGTTTTTATTGACTGAGTTAAGACTGCACAAAAATACGGATTCTCTGAATAAGTAATCCATCAAGAGTGTAAGCATTTACAACGTCTTTATTCGCTTTCTTATCCTTGTTTTCATATTATTGTCTTCCCTGAATATATGTTAATGTACTTGTATAATACTTTGTTGATGTGTTATAAGTGGTGTGTATGTGGGTGTGCGTTGCAAGACGAAACTCGCACGACACCAAAGGCATCATTTTATCTTAATAGTTATTAAAATAAGTCAAATTCCTTCATTCACGTTCACCATATGATAACCACGCATTTATTTACATCTCTATGTCGACCAAACACTGAATCCTCACATGGAAACGTCACTGTACATAATTAATAATCATGAACCAAACTGGTGATTTCGACTTTATGCGGAGCTGCGCACACTAACACGCGTATGACATCACAGTTCCGCGAGAGTTATCTAAAGAACTGCTTTCACGGTAGCTCGCAACGTCCCGTGATGTCATTCGCCGATCGGTTTGCGCAGCGCTGCATGAATTATCTCTGTGTAGATTTGAAAACACTGTGTGGGTGGGAACAAAACCGATATAAAAGACCTGCACGCACGTGAAAGACATTCATTTATCACGCAGTGAGACCTTCGCTACAGTCGGACATCATGCTGGCACGGATTGTTCTGTTATTTTGCTTGGCAGGTGAGTTAACGTTTTAGTCTGATACTTCTCGAGATCATTTGTATACAGTAGGATACAGTCATAGACATATGTGATATTTTAAAACTTTACGTTTATATTGACATTACACTTGTATGTTTCTAGCTTTGGCAGCCGCCGCTGTCATCCCTGATGGATCTCAAGAGGTTGGTGGATGATCATTTTCTACCATGTTAACCACAAGTTTACTATGATCTCACCACAATAGCCACATGATATGTAGTTTCATTAAAAAATGATTACACGAATGATGATCAACCTTCGAAAACCTACACTTTTGATATAATAAATCTGCTTGATGTAGTATCACCCATCTGAGTCTTTATGGTTATGTCACAGTTATTTGTATGTGTGGATCTGTTTACAGCCTAACTGCTCTCTTTACAACCTCCCCATGTGCACACGAGAATACAACCCTGTGTGTGGGACCGATGGAGTCACATATCCCAATGAATGCTCATTGTGTCTTGATAACGTGTAAGTTCTGTAAAATGGGAATGCAATGAATCTTAAATGTCATGCGGCTGACTGTGTGAGCAGTAGAATAAAGACAGACTGAATCATTTTGTTTTTCCTCTGTGTTTTTATAGGGAACTAAAGGTCAACATATTGATCTCGAGGAAGGGTGAATGCTGAGACAAAAGTCCACCTGTTTCTCTCCGGGACGTGGCATGAGAGGGTGGCACATTTATCTCTGTTTTTGTTTTAAAACAAAATAATTGGTTTTAACATTAACAAGTGTTTGTTTGATTTTGACATTGTATGTCTGTCATGTTTTGTTTTTAAAACGTGGATCTAATCCTTAAATAAAGCCTTGTATGAGTCATTCCTCTCTGGTTTCTTTATTTGGAAAGTGTGGGGTAAAAGTCCTTCGAGTTTGTGTGGGGGGGTGAACTAGATATGGGGCAGTAGTGAGATCTGTCAACATGACCCATTTTAATCTAGTAAGAAGTGCATACTAGCTTGAAGTCTCTTTTAAATTGTATTATTGCTTAAGCAAGTTGACAATAGTCTTTAAATGGGGCCTGATTTATACATGTTGTGTACATTTAAACTGGGTATTAAGTTTGAAAAATGTTTTTTTTTACCCCCCAAAAAAGAAAATTATTTCATCATTTATATACAACACCATATTAAAGGGTTTTGTGTTCACATTTGTTCTGGAAGTGTCTTTTTCTGTTCTGAATTGACTGTGCCCCTCAAAAGAAGTTTAACTCTGGGCTTAATGCAGACCAGTCAAGTTCATCCACACTATAGTCCGTATCATTAGTTTCTTTGTTAACCACAGGGCCTGCCTAAACTTAAAATAGAAACACTAAAACGTAATATATGGTAGCATTAAGATTTGTGCTACAGAAATGGCTAATTTAATCAAACCTGTTCATAAGAGGGCATACCGATAACCTACTTCTGTTCATATAGTGTACTTGTTTATGAAGCAAATTACATTGAGAATATGGTTTTATGTTATGTAAACATTGTGGATGTCATTTTAATAGCGACTTCGTTAAAAGGAAGAAGTGGTGTGACGCATAAGACGTCCTGTGATAAGTTTAAGGATAACACCATACATGTACATATCCTGATCTTTCTTAGGAACATGTACAGTCTGTATCTGTTTGAATCTCAGTGTTTAGAATGTGCTGTCTTCACAAAAATCACAATAATCCACATTTGAGATGTTTTGCAGTGCTGTTTTTTTCAAATGTCGGCTGTTCGCTGTGCTTTGCTAATCTTTTATCGCACCATAATGTTCAAATAGGCAGAACACTTCCAGTAAACAGTGAAACACAAGATAGACAGTCAAAACACAGAATTACTCCCACTGAACGGACCAATAGTTTTCCAGCAAAATGATGTCATATCGAATCTGAGCATAGCAGAAAATCAACCACTATCTGTGTGATCTACAAAACAAGCTCATTGTGATTATAAACAACCACAAAGACTTCGAATAAAGCCTGATATGACTATAAAGCAAGAATATTTTATACATTGTAGATGGAATTTTTTTATATCTGAGGATCATATCACTGTTCAATCATTTAAACATAACGAATAAGTGGTGCTTTGAGTAATCTTAAAAGACGAGACTCCTTGTAAAACTTAGAAAAGGTACACAACATACCATGAGACATGTATACAACAGGTGAACATGTGTTGACTTGCAAAAGTATTCACTCCCTTGGCATTTTTTTCAGAATCAGAATACAAGCTTTAATTGTGCACATACAGGAAAGGAATTTCAGCCCTGGTCTCACTCAAGGTCCTGGCCCACCTGTTTTTCATTCAACGTCCTGTGCCCCCTGTCATCCCTGGACCCGTCCTGCCTCAGCTGGTTTCTTTGGCCTTGCCCAGACCCTAAAGGGCCGTACCTCTCTGCCCTTCCCTGTTTTCCCACTCTCAAGCCCACCCCTCCCAAGTCTACCAGTAAGCCTGCCCGGACTCCCCTTACTAAAGTTCGATCATAAAAGGCTTGGGTCTTGCTCTATCACTTTGTCGGGGCGTCGGAGAACTATGAGCCATTCGATAATCCAGGCGTTCCCAGCCCTGGTCCTCGGGCCTCCCCTCCCTCCCGGAATGTTTTAGATGTCTTCCTATGTAAAACATCTGACTCAAAGCATCAGTTTGTTAATGTGTTAATTAGGGAGATTAAAGGTACGGTCTCACCTTTCTTTTTGCTCCGTTAACTTCCATTTATCGGCATGCGAATGCGACAGTCCGGAAACGCCAGCTTCTACTGCAAAATAGTTCACGTTTGATTAACTCTGATCTGCGAATTCGCATCACATGAAGACATGGATGGATTCGTCACGGCGTGACCTTTCTCTCATCAAGGCGTGACCCTTCTCCATTCTTGCAGTAGTTTCCTTATATCCGCTTATATTTGCAGGTGTATACGACAAATATTTGCACACTCAAACTGCAATGTGACCGGGGCTTTAACACCTCAAACCATTAACACCTTTATAAATCACATAACTAGTTAAATAAAGACTACAAAGGTGCACTCTAAGTACCACATGATCTCACGTATGCTCTGGCCTGGATAGTCATTTCAGGGCGGAAGTGCATTTTCAGATTTTAACCGAAGAGGGTACATTAATTTTAAAAAGAAAATTACCCACATTGAGGAGATATTTAATATAAACGCTGCAATATTTCATGAAAAAATAAGAATGGTCGTTTTGAATTTCACTGGGACTTTTAATGGGAAACATTTAAATGTCTTGGAATGGCCTAGTCAAAGACCAGATCTCAATCCACAGAAGAAGATTGTTGAACCCATCCAACTTGGATCCATGCTGTCTGAGAGGACGTCTCTGTGATTTAGCCCAAACCCAGAGTGCTCCCCCTCCTCAACTTTGATACCGTATGAGCCAGCCATGAGTGAGACCATGGTGAGGAGGTGTTGAGGGGCAGATAGATGGACCTCCTCTTGAATTCAGAGAATGGATATTGGATGGATTACATGATCATCCTCTTCCCAAACTTTCTTGATTAAATTTAATTTACTAATATATGTTTAATTTTTGCTCACTACACCTTAGTAATCAAATAAGTCGAATAATGATTTATGATGTTATGCTTTGAACTTTGTGCTTTATAAGACAAATCAAAGGAATAATCCATCAAAGCATGCATGGATCCAGCGTACATAAGATCAGTAAGTCAGTCATAGGATCACACATTCTTTCACTTAAATACTGTAAATAACTGCAACTGAAACAAACATGGCGACCCTTTCATTTTTCATATTTGTCAAAGAGACATGAGAAACACAACAACGGAAGTGATCCATTAAACATAACACATATGTACGCACACTTACGCAAATCTTAGAAACAAAGAGCTCGGTAAATAGGGACTCTCTAGGTGTGTATGAGTTGATGACACACTGGGAGGGACCCGTCAATAAATAGTCCAGAAGCCATTGCTTGGTTCAGTAATATCACATCAGCTGACTTGTGTCGCAGGTTGGAACAATGTTTGCACGAGCTGCCGTTCTCCTTTTCTGTGTTCTGGGTGAGTATAAGGGTTTTGTAAGTAACGTTGATATACATTTATTCTCTGCAACATTAAGGATCAGTTGCTTAGGTTTGTTTTAAAGCAAGGTAGCTGGTTTGAGCTGGTTTAAGCTGGTCATTTTCTGGTCCTAAACTTGTCATGAGCTGGTTTAAGATGGTCCTGATCTAGGTGCCAGGTGCTTGGGACCAGCTTAGGACCAGTACATGACCATCTTAAACCAGTTATCTTGCTTCAAAACATATACCTAACCAGCATGTGCTGGGGTTTTTTCAATAAGGTGAATTTACTCACCATTGACTTGTTTTTATAGTCTCTATTCCATATCCGCTAAAGTTAGACCATATGAAAGTGATATGGATATCCTGTAATAAAGATTATATTTCAGAAGGCTTATAAGACAGCATTGATTTCAAGGAAAACTGAAAAATTCATGTTTTGTTAGAGTTTAAGTGATAAAATTGCAGATGAATGTTAAGATAGGCAAGTAAAATCCTTCAGTGTTTAATTGCCACTTGTTTAATATTCTAATACAATGACCTTCGTAAATTTTTATGTTTTAAGTGAACAAATACTTTAGACAACTACATTAAATATTGTTGTTTGATTTTAGATTTTAGTAGATTATAAAAAAATGACAGTTCATTATTGGAAATTGTTGTATTGTACGTTATTGTATTGAGGACATAATAAACCAGATGGGAATGACTCTTTCATGAGTGAAAAACATGATTCTTGTGCCCTCTGCTGGTAAAAATGCAGTACAGCATTTATTAAATCATTAAACTGCAATATTTTGAAATTTACTTTTTTTTACTCCAACAGTGGCCATATCAGAAGGAGCAAGAGCAGTAAGTAAATGAACAGAATTGCTGTACTGAGATCAGTTTTTCCCGCTCCTGCTTTAAATAGCAAATGTGCTATTGTTATATTTTTTGCTTCCAGCCAAATTGCTCAAAGTACCCCTATGATGTCTGCCCAATGAACTACAACCCTTTGTGTGGAACCGATGGAATCACATATGGAAATGAATGTATGATGTGTGGTGCTATCAAGTAAGTTTTGCCACACTTCCTGCCTTTAAAATATATTTAAATACTAATGTTTTAAATAAAGTAAATTTCGATCATGGGTCACATGATCTGTCCCTTTTTGATTTTGCCAAATGCTTTAATGTTATTTGTTTTTTGTTTGTTTTTCTTCATTATTAGGGAATCAAAAACAAAAATCCGAATCATGATTGTAGGCGAATGTTGAATCAGACATCACAAGAGACTAATTCATGGTGACACATTTATGTATAGCCTACTCTAAATATGTAACCTCTAAATAAAAATTGTCACATTACCCAGAGCATCTGCAAGATCAGTGTTGGCACATTTTTTTTCAAACTCTGTTTTCCTTTCACACAATTGTATTTGTGCCTGTAAATAAAAATGAAAAGATATTATATTAAAGAAATGAGACCACACATCATTTTAGTAGTTTATGAGTACTGTTCACGGCATAATGTGAACTGTAATATACAATGGAAACAACAATAAAATTAATCTGATCTAAATTAAAGTCACAATTTAAGACAATATGCATTTATTGTGTGTTTTTTGTAAAAACTCTAAACCTCTTTACTTAAAAAAGATTTTCGACAAAGATACAGTGGCATCATCTTGTTAAGGGAGTGAACAGACTTTACTGAGACATTTAGTCAATTAGCATGAAAGATGACTGGTATCAAATTGTACTAGACCAAAAAATAAGAAAATTATGAAAGGGAGAAAATGATGGCATTCACAAAAATTTGTAATGATACCATAAATGTTAACATGTATATTAGCATTGAGAATAAATAAAGAATCATAGTAGTTAGGCTGTTTTATTCAAATGAATATGAACAAGTTTACACTCCACACCCTTAAACTAACATCATTTAATTATACACATAAATTTACGTGTGGAGATATTCTTTTTGAAACACCCACTTTTACTTTACATATCTGGGGGTGGGTCAGAATTCGCAATAAAAGAACCTCACAAGCACATCCAAGGCAAAGTATCTTTGCTGTAGCTCAGTGTTGAGATCAATGCTTCAACAACACAAGGTTGTGGGTTTGATTCCAGGGGATTGCATGTACCTATGTATAAATGTACAGGATAATGCAATATAAGTTGCTTTGGATAAAAGCATGTGCTAAATTTGTAAATGTAAATGTACATTTCCCCACATCTTGTAAACACGTTTTTTGTAAGCGCTTCATATAAAGTATTGTGTAAACAAGTGACAGTTTGACTCCAGTTCTATCAATCCAGTTGATCATACCAGTGAGTAGTGTACAGGCGATATAAATCATTTAACCACCTGATGAGACTTCATATTACTGAATGTTAGTATCTGTCAACAGCCTAACTGCTCTGCTTACCGAATGCTCTTCTGCAGGAAGATATTTCATCCTCTGTGAGGAACTGATGGAGTCTCAAACGACAATCAATGCTCTCTGTGTTTCAAAATATGGTAATGTCACATTTGTGCACTTATCTACAATTTAAACTCTGAGGTAACGTTATCCTCTAAAACACATAATGGGGTTCAAATGGTATCCTCAGAGACGTGACACAATGGCGTCAGAAATTGGACAAAACTACGTAAAATGTGAACCTGTAGAAATCGCAAATCTCTAACTTGAACACGAAAACCAAGATTGTAAATCAACACTTGCGAGGAGAAATAACAAACCCCCGAATCAAAGCAGATCGCTCGCGCATAGTATTGACTTCACGCGCAAACGCTACTCTAAAGGGCTGCTTATACTCGACGCAGTTCCTAGTACGCCTGGGTGCGCGCGCCAAATATGACGTCATCGCGGTGTTCGCTTTGGGTGAGCGCGAGCTCATTTTGCGTCGCGGCGTGCACAACATTTTTTGTGACTCGAGCGAACAGTTCGCGCGGCGCCACAGTCAACATGAAAGCTTTGAAGAGATTTTGGCTGAACATGCACGCCTGTACAGACATCTTTAATCACCAGTGTGTTGCTTTTATATTGTATTCAGAATAAAACAATATTTATAAACATTGCTCTTTTGATCTGTTCTTATATCTTCTCATTTTATATAACATAAAGACATCCAATGGGTTAATCTATGGCAATGTACATGTAGCAGTCCCTAACCAACAATATGTAGAAATGTGTCGGCATTATGGACAGAAATTAAAGAGTGAACAAAAAATTTGATATAAAAATGTATTAAATCAACAAACAATAGTTCGAAATGCATTTCCCCGTCCAGCACATACATCTGCTTCACAAGAGCAATATATTCTACATCTCCACGTTTTGTGGCATGCAGTGGGTGAACATTCCATCTCCGTTTTAGCCCTTTTTTTGATCGTAGCAACAACACAAAATCTCCCAACAGCGAACGCGTCAAGTATAAACGTCTCGTCCGTTTGGGGAGTTGCGCGCGCGGACAGCCGAGGCTCGCGAAGCGGAGTCAGGCTCGTGTATAAACAGGCCTTGTGAGCGATCTGGGATTCTTCGCGCGCGAGAGTTATTTGACATTAAAATAACGCCATAGTCTCAGTGGTTAGAGCATTGGGGTTTTACGCCCAGGCCATGATCCAAGATTGAACGTAGCCTATTCTGATACAAATGTATAAAGTGCAATGTAAGTCGCTTTGGATAAAAGCGTCTGTCAAATGCGTAGATATATTTATACATATATAATTACGCTTAGATGTGTATTTAATTTCAGTTTTTTTGGTCATATAGGCTACACTGAAAGAGTTAGAAAGACTGCGTTAGACTATAGATCGAGCTGCGAGGTTTCTCTGAATAACAGCGCTTACACAGCCGGCTGACGAGAACTCTGTCAACTAACTGCGTGTCTTTAAAATGTGTTTTACGAACTGATTTTGAGGACTGCGCACTTAAATTACGAGAGAGTGTCTGTAGAATGAGTCACACGGGGTTGCCTGGGCCTGGAGTATCGGCTTGTTCGACATGACGCCACATCAAGTCGAACAAGCCTCGTGACGACAGGTGGTAAAGGAAAGGTTAGGCGGATGCCCTAATATGGAGATGCACTGGGTGTGTTTTATGCAAGCGACTGTGCACGCGACCGCTCATTTAGAATACTCCAAATTCACTAATTAGAAAATTAATGCGCTTACGCACGTGTTGTGAATTTGGCGTGTTGTTTAAATGGGCGTATAAATAGGCTACAAATAATCTCTGCTATTATTATTTTTGAATGAGATTCATAGGGAGGGACTCGTCAATAAATAGTCCAGAAGCCATTGCTTGGTTCAGTAATATCACATCAGCTGACTTGTGTCGCAGGTTGGAACAATGTTAGCACGAGCTGCCGTTCTCCTTTTCTGTGTTCTGGGTGAGTATAAGGGTTTTGTAAGTAACGTTGATATACATTTATTCTCTGCAACATTAAGGATCAGGTTGAATTCACACCTGGAAAGAACCAGCGTATGTTTTCATTTTATTTATAAGGGACAGTACTCATTGATCAACGGTACAATACTATAAATAAGTCAGATGGTGGGCTAATTTTCATCTTTTGCCCCTTGCCAGATTTTACAGGCCATCCTAGAGTTAAAATGGAGTCCGTAATCGTACAAACAAATATGATAACAATTCATACAAAAAACATTCACATAAAACACACCGAGGGAAAACTAAAACACAATTAACAATAACCGTAATGATGGAAATCTGCACACATGATTACTTGTTTGGTTTACTCTTAACCATTTTTTCAAATTCCCTTTGAATGTTAAGTAGTTTGAGAATGCTGTCATTTCAATTGGCAAGATGTTCCAATGAATGACTCTAATTGAAGAGACTGGTTGACTGCTGGTTATGGTTTGTTTTGAAGCAAAGTAGCTGGTTATGAGCTGGGGCACGTTTCAGAATGGTTTCGTGAAAAGTGAGTATATTAACCCTGAAATGAGGGAATCTCTGGGTTTTCCGTTTAAGAATGTCAATCCCTGGAAAGCAGAGTAACAAGCATGTTTCTAAAGGAGAGGTAGCTTGTACTCCGAGTCAGTAACTTACTCCGTGAACCTAACCTGGTCGTCTGCAGAATTTCTTTGTTAAACTGTTTATTTCGATCTCCTCTGCCCCAGGGGTCCTAGATATAAAAAGAAAAATGTATAAAGTAATTTTCAGCTTTTTATAGTCGTGGAGCACACGCGTAACCCAGGGAAGGCCCACCTAGAGTAAATTAAACCCATATCGGCTGTTCTGTAACCGAAAACTCAGTTTCTCATTTCTAAGTAAACCAACTCTGAGTTCAAGATTTAATCTAGAGTTGGTTTTATTGAAACGGCCCCTTATCTAGGAGCACTTTGCTTGGGACCAGCTCAAACCAGCTATACCTTGCTTCAAAACACCATCATGTAAAGATGGGGGGGGGGAATAATTTCAAAACATCCATTGCAAATAAACTCCATCAGTTTAATCGCCACTTGTGAATATGTTCTAATGCAATGACCTTCATACATTTTATGTTTAAGTGTAAATACTGGACAACTGTATGTGGATTATAAAAAAATACAGTACATTATTTTAAATCTTTTTGTTTTGAGGACATGATAAACCAGATGGGAATGACTTCATGAGTGAAAAGCATGATTGTTGTGCCCTCTGCTAGTAAAAACATGCTGTACAGAATTAATTGACCCAATAAACTGCAATATTACGACAGTGGCCATATCAGAAGTTGCAAGAGCGGTAAGTAAATGAACAATTGCTGTTTCTGAGATCAGTTTTCCCTCTCCTGCTTTAGATAGCAAATGTGTTCCTTTTTTTGCTTCCAGACAAATTGCTCAGACTACCCATATGATGTCTGCCCAATGAACTACAACCCTTTGTGTGGAACCGATGGAATCACATATGGAAATGAATGTATGATGTGTGGTGCTATCAAGTAAGTTTTGCCACACTTCATGCCTTTAAAATATTAATGTCACAAAATTTGTTACGTTTTGACTTGTCCAAATGCTTTAGATTTAATGTTGTTTGTTTTTTTTCTTCATTATTAGAAAATCAAAAGCTAAAATCCAAATCCTGAATGAAGGCGAATGTTTTTAAAGAGACATAATTCATGGTGACACACTCCGTCTTTAACTGGATGTCATGTATACTCTGAATATGTAACCTCTAAATAAAAATTGTCATATCAACCAGCGCATCTGCAAGATCAGTGTTGGCACATTTTCTGCAAAACTGTTTCCTTTCACACAACTGTATTTGTAACTAAATGAAAAATATCATTGAAGTGCCTTTTTGGTAGTTTATTTGTAATATACAGTGGCAAGAATAAAAAAATTCACCTGATTATAGTTGGTCACAACTAAACGTATGCATTTATTTTGTTGACCAGTCAAAAAATATGCATGCTTAAAAATGTATTTGGATTTAAGAAAATCTACATTCCACTAATTGTTATTTAGTGACATCTAATGGAATCAAAATGATAATGACATATCAATTACCTAGTAGGCTCTATGCTTACAATGCTCTAGTAATGCGTACGGGCTGAAACATGTAAATGAATTAAAACGCTGACCCTCAAGTGTGTTGCTATACCTCTGCTTGTTAAAGCTAACGGAGTTTAAGTTAAAAATAAATTAATCGTAAATGGTTGGGTTATAAAGTATTTGTAATATCTAAAATATTGTTGTGGAGAGGACTTGTATAGCTGAATATGTGCCAGAGCTGGTTCTGTCAGCCTCTTGTGCCCAAGAACAAGACATGAAAGCAGACACTCATCCCATTTCCGAAGAAGCCCTGATCTGTGGAAGGAGCCGTACTGGACCATGACTAGTTGTCAGTCATGTCACTCCCTGTAACTGCTAATGAGTGCACAGTTGACTGCAAACTGCTTAAATTTACACCCCTGAGCCTTTAATCATGTTACACATACATTTGCAATAATACCATAAAACACATGGTGTGGTTAAAAAACATATGTACTGCTGGTTCCCTCGACTGAAACCCTATGGATCTTTCCCATAGACTTTTGGAAGATCCCAAAAAGTAAGATCTGTGATTAGAAAATGTTCATGATGTTTATGTTTCAATGAAGATAATCTTTAGATTAAAACAATATTTGCTATTTTTGAAGCCTAAATACAATCGGCAGCAGTAAAAAGCTGACACAAGGCTATAAACAGACTACACCATGGTCGCTCGATACGTCACCACCACAAAGCCTTCAACTTTCTAAAGCACTGTTAAAAACACGTTCTCTGGTAAGTACTTACTCCGTGAATGAATCCCCAACAATGATTTTAGACATTTGTGCCCATGTTGCCATATTTGTGAGCCTTATATGGGTGATGACGTCTAACGTCCCCGCCACAGGAAGTAGTGGCTTTTAGAAAGTTGTTAGCAACTGCCATTTTAAAGACACAAAGGTTTAAAAAATCACAAGCGGGTTATAACTGGTGACAGTACATGAAACTCCTGGTTTAAAACACTGGATTTTGGCCAGCCTTTGGGTCTTTAGTTGAGGCTCTTATTTAGGTTTGTCAGCTATACTATATGACTGATGACATTTTTGACACTATAAATTGCGTGTGTTGCAATCTATAAGGAATAAAGGGAAGATCTTGGTGAAGAAAAAAGTTACGGAAAAAATCAGTTTGCAATAAGTGTGTGGTCCAGATCTCAAATGGAAACATGATTCTGAGAATTCCTTTCATCACAACAGTCGAGGAGTTTTGTGCCATGTCTGTGAGCATGTCATGCCTGCAGTGAATTGTCAAGCACCTCCATGTGAAGATGCTCCTGATCAGCCGATACACTGTAGGTCTTCTTTTCAGTCCCCTTTTCAGGTGAGCTAATGCTGGAAGTTGATAGTTACAATGTTTCACTCTTCACAATGATGAGAATGTTTTGTCATGTGTGCAGTTTCTTCAGGTAATTTTTGTTTTTTTCTGTGATTTAGCTCAATTTTTTTTGCGGTTCATTGGACTAAATGTTTACTAGAAAATGCCATTGTTTGACAATTTTTTCAGAGACAAAATAAAGAATAAAAAGGAACTTAAAATACCACACCACTCTATTATACAGACAAGATTTTTTTTGTTGTTTATGTTAAACATAGTCCTCCTTGTACAATTGTGAGAAGAAATCTCTATTTTGTGCTGATAAGTGCAGTGAATGATCAAAGCCAACAGTCATTATACAAATATACACAGCAATTAGAAAGTCAAACAATACATATTTCTTTAATATAATATATAAAATCCCATTTGTAGCCCTGTTTATTACTGTGTTACACATCTTTCCCTCTGAGAATAACTTTAATTTCTTAGTTTACACCCATACAAAACATTCCAGATATGATTGTCTAATTCATTAAGTGCTGCTTTAGGAACACTACAAAAGGCACTAAAATATTGAATCTTTTCCCATCAGTCATGTCTTCATTTAACATTTAGTCTTAGATTATCCGTGTTTGAATATGAGGTGAGAGAATTACGGAAAGAGCTTGATGCTACACAAATCCAAGCTAAATACGCAAGTTCTTAAATACAAGTTTGCACAATATAGTCCTTTCATGGCCTGTACGTTTTGATGACGTCCTTTATGGGTCTGCGACAGATGGGGCAGCAAGCATTAATCTGTCTCTTGAGCCTCAGCCCGCAGTCATTACACAGACACATGTGTCCACACGTGTAGATGACGGTATCCACCTCATGATCAAAGCACACGGTACACTCAGTGATCTTGTTGCTCAGGGGTGCGTCTGATGAGGAGAGGGTCGGTGAGACCGGTGGACTGAGAGGAGAGCTGGGGGCCGTCACTGAAGAGACACACAACCAACATTATCACACAATCTCTTTTATAATATGAATAGATTTATAATAATTGAAATATGATTCAGATAATGATTCTTAATAAAACACATCCATAATTCATCATAGTACAACTCCATTAAGAATGAAATGAAAAATCGTCAATATTTAAAGGCGGGGTGTCAGATTTCCAAATTATGCTTGTTTAGACAAAGTAGGGCCAAATACCAAAACAACCTTGTAGCCAATCAGCATTAAGGTGCACAGTGCACAGGATGGACATTAGTCGAGCCGAGCACTGACGAAAGCGTCAGATGGGTGTGTCTGTTTTGGTGATATGAACATCAACAACAGCTATGAGAAATCAGGACACCCTGTCTTTAAGCAATACTGGAAAATTCATAAGTATGTATTTTTTAATAAAAACATTATCGTTTAGAGATCCTTCAAGGTATCGTGGGAACGACATGAGGGAGTTTAAGGGAGTGTATGAGTCGACATTTGGGTGCACTGTTCCTTTAAGAGCTGCTTCTGCCAGACACGATATCAGTATTTGATATTCTGCTGATGGAACAGAGCGTGCGCTTAATAAGACTCACCTAGAGAAGATTCAGACGCCGATGAGGATCTGTTGACACTGAAGGCCAGGTCAGAGTCACTGTCATCAGGTGTTGATCCCTGAGATGCCGATGAGCAGCTGGATGGGCTGGACTGAATTGTTCCTTTTGGACACAGACAGTCAAAACATTATTCATCGACCTGTATTACTTTCAAATGACATTATATTTATCACTGATACCCAACTGAAGATCTTGACGTACAACTGAACATTTTTATTATCTGATTTTTTTTAATACATCATTGCAGACTACATTTCAAAATATCAGGCTACTTTTGATAAAGAGCATACACCTCAAATGATACATTCATTCACTTTCTTCGTCTCATACACATTTGGGTCATTCTATTTGAATAATTTCATAAAATGTCTGACGTTCCGACTAATAAGACACTTAATTGATGACCTGATTACGTTCCTAAAGTACCTTGATATATAATTTAACAAAACATACACTAACAATCAAATGGTCGGACAAATTTGGAGACTAAACTATAACTTCAAACTCAATTACAATATTTCATTGATGGTGAAAAGACAATTTTACACACTTTAACCTCACAATAACAGTTAATTCACCTTTCCATGTAGCATGTAACAAGAATAGCATAGTGGTTCAATAACACTGAATTATAATCGTTTGTTTTTTACCTAATATCCTGAGTCGGTTCACAGCCCCATGCAGTGTGAAGAAAGCCCACAGAACCTGAGAGGAGTCCACGCACAATAGACGGCCACGTGCCCCTCCGTTAACCCCGTGATGTACCTCGCCGTTGGCCAGAAGGGTGAAGCTGAGCACGTCGCCCGCTGTCGGAACGGGAAAGCCCCTGTACACCACCCAGTACTCCTTACGGTCCAGAAGCACTTCCGGGTCTGCTGGAAGCTCGCCAGCATTGAGGGTGCCCGGATCGCACGAGGTCATACCGAACAGAAGTGCCCCAAAGTACGGCAAGCCGAGATGGCCCACCTCCACGTACAGCGTCTCGCCCATCCGGACAGGCCTGTCGCTAAACATCAACGTCCTGCTGCTGTCCAGAAAGTGCGTGCACGCCACCGTGCGGTCGTTGGAGAGCACGACGTCCGGACCTCGGACAGGATGAAAATGCAGGTCTGTATCGAGGGGTGAGGACAGCCCTCTGGCTGCTCTCTGGGTGGTGGAGGCGTTGGATGATGAAGCCGTAGAAGAGGCGGAGCAGCACGGGTTGAGCTGGTTGTAGCTGCTGAGTTGCAATGTGGCGAACTTGGCGGCGGCGGCCTGGTTGGTCTCAAGCTGGTTGTTGCTGTAATTGGCCGAGTCGTGGTTGCTCTGGGGAAGATAGGCGCTGAGTCGAGCGGTACTCAGACACCCCGTGGCCACGCTCTCAGCAAACGTGCTCTCTGAGAGGAAAAAGAGAGGTCAGTGACTGTGATAAACAAATGAAGCACCCTATTCTGCTCTAATAACAAAAATCCATGGAAGGGTGCCTTCACAAACACATCCCAAATCTAACTTGTGATGCAGATCTGTTTTTTGGATAAGAGTGTAAACAACAAAACTTCTGTTGTAGTGACCAAAAGTGATGTCCGGATATTTACACAATAATTGCTTTAAATGCTCCCTCTGGTTCAAGTACTGGCATCCCTAATTCTAACACACAACACAAATGCATAAAGGAACTAGACGCTCAGAGGAAATGGGGTTGAGTTTTATCAGTAATTCATATTTTATTAATCTTTTGTGGTTTGACTCAATAAACTTTGCGCATGCGCAACCTCCATAAATTCTTCCCAAAGAGGTGTTTCAGTTTACACCACAAACACAACTACACAATACTCATATTTTAAATGGCATTTAATTACAATTAAATATATATCGTATTGTATTGTATTTTGAGACAGAATTTATCATTTTTGTTTACTAATGCTAAAGCCATTTAGCCTAATTTACCAGCAACGTTGAAAAAGCAAATAAAGGAATATCATTCTAAAGGTCTGCTACTTTCTTTTCCCAAAAAAGAGATTTCTCATCACCAATCAATGATGTGT
The DNA here is from genome assembly GCA_029783895.1 of Triplophysa bombifrons. Classification (NCBI taxonomy): domain Eukaryota; kingdom Metazoa; phylum Chordata; class Actinopteri; order Cypriniformes; family Nemacheilidae; genus Triplophysa; species Triplophysa bombifrons. The sequence goes on from CM056464.1 coordinate 20,102,280, forward strand.
CCGTCCATCCTCACGATCCAAACAACCTGACTGACAACCCAGACAAAACATGTGTATAGGTCTGGATCTGGTCAACTGTTCTGGAGGGCTGGCAGACTTTCTCTGCAAATACGCGGCAGCATTGACCAAACATGGTCAGTGATCTCATCAGACAGAAGGTAAACAAAGTCCTTGAGTAATGGGAAGAGCAAGGCGGTAGAAAAGCTTAGTGCGAACGATGGTGAGGGAGGCATAGTTCTTCGGCCTGAGCTACTGGGGCTCATCTAGCGTGTGAGATTCAGTAGAATCAGTCTGTCAGGGTGCCACCTTACTCGTGATGACTGTTCCTTTGGCATTCTGCTCTTTGACATGTCGCAAGGCCCCTTGGATCTAGTTCCAACAAAACTGTGAGGCCACTATCTAATCGTTGCTAAATGAGCTCTTTTTAGGCTATCTTCTAGTTCTTTCATTCAAGCCTGAGTGTTTAGTACACTTCATTTTACCACAATAAAGGTATGTCTTTCGCAGGCTTGCAAACGCTTGTGTCTGGATGGCAACCCCTTTCCGTTACCATCCCAGCAGCAGTTGGTGTTCTCAGACAGAACAAGGTTAACCAACTTCTTACGACCGTCTATACCTATTGTAGAATGAATCTACCTTCACCGTTATCTAGAGGAAAGCCAGACTCTCATAGTGAGATTAACAAATGCCAGATGACCTCATCACTTGGAGCTGCTAAAGTTTATGAAATGATTCAAATCTTTGGGGCCTTCCTACAAAACTTAAGAAGGTACTCCACGCACGATCAAAGACGCCATGCACGCTAGATTGAAGTCAACTAACCACCCATCAACCAACAAGTAGACTAGGGAGGGCAGATAGACTTACCATAAAACCACCATAAAACAAGTAATGTGCAAAGTTTCATATTGTGACCAGACCAGTTGAGGAATCTCTGATCTGAGGACTTACCCAGCAGTGTAACCTCCTGTGTGATTCCATAGATATCAATGATTGCCCAGAGCGGGCAGGCAACACTCAGACCACAGTGGAAGAGAATGGGCTCTCCGTCGTTGATGCTGTAGAAAACCCGGCCGTGGCGGTCAGCCCAGAAGGCCAGAACATTGTCCCGCATGGCCAGCCTCTCGGGCAGCGCCTTGGCCCAGTTTCCAGGCCGCGTCACCAGGTCGGGACACGCATACTTGGGGATGTCCACCAGGGCAAGCTCGCTGGGGTCTAGGCTTGTGAAACCGAAGCGAAGAGCCCCGCTCCAGCCCGTATGAATTCCCGAGAGGCGCAAACGCACCTTCTCGTACAAACGCACGGGTCGCTGGCTGAAGGTGATGCCATTGCAGAAGCTGTTCTTCCGCGTGGCCCGTCGCAGATGGGCGTCCAACCGAATGTTCTTTCCCTTGGCGTGGGGGTGAAAACGGGGCGTATCGATGCTGATCGGTGGGGCAGATGTGCGGCGCTCCGCTCCACTGTTGGTAATAGTGCAATACTGCCTGCTGGCCACTGGGCGGTGCTGTCGACTGGCATCTGTTGAGCAAAACATCACAGCACATCAGAAACATCAAAACGGTCTTGTAATGCATACAAACAACAAATATGATTCACGTCGCAGTTTGTTTATTATGAAACAAAAAGTAAGACCACATTGAAAATCTGAGTAAAATTATCTTAAAGACATGTTATGATGTAAAACAGAATTCAAATGTAGAAGGTATGTGGTGTTAACTCTTTTGTACCAAATGCCAGTTTTTCTTGCATCCATGATGCTCTTTGAAAGGCCGTGTTTTTTACTAATTTCATCTCTCAAGGTCACAGAAAAGGCATTATTCCAGGAATCGGTATATAATAAGCAGTATAAAAACAGCAACAGTAAATAATATCATGCTGACAGTGTTGACAGACCTGCCGGCATCAAAGCAGACCACATCAACAGCAGTAAATCTTTTGTGCTGTTTTTTCACCGCTTGAAAGGAGAGACGAATGCGTCAGAAATAGCACTTCACAAGCAAACAACCTAAACCTGATCTAGCACAGCCATAATCAAACTGGATGAATCTCACATGCTGCACCTTGGAAAAATAAAATCCAAACAGAAAATTGTAATTTGCAAAGTGAAGCCTATACTCCTATTTTAGGATTATATAATAGATCATAATAAAAATATGTATTTCCATTTTGATAAACACACATATTTATTTTATTAGGAATGTCAGTTGTTTGCACATTGCAGTATTGTGGGATAATATATCAACATTATAATATCTTTAATATCTGAAAAGCTAGTGATTTACAGCAAATTACATATAAAGGAGGGATAATCCACGGCTAGCCGTGCATTAAATTCCTTTAATGCACAGCTTTACCATGGTCATTTGCCAAGTTAAAGCTGTTATTGAGGTTAAACGTGCAATGTTTGATCAGACAGCTGAAAATGACAGATATCTTTGTCAGTTCATTTCAAACATTGATCAAAACTGACTGGAACTACCCGTGCATTAAACCGTTTTAATGCACACCTTCCAGCCAATTAGAATTGAGTATTCAAACAGACCATGGTATAATAGACAAAAACCATATGCAGCATCTGTTGTTTCATTTAGTCAGAAATTTGGTTTATGTTCTGGGCGTACATACTGTCATTTTGATATCAGCTTCATCGAAATGAAAATACCCTAAATATAACATCACAAACAAATGTTTACGTTTCATGAAGGATAAAGACACACCGACATGGATGTGAGAGACATTCAACCAGTTTCCATTCATGCTGGCCTTTTACTTTCCATAGCACTCAACTGCATTAGAGTTTGTGGCTGGTCCACAAAAGCAGGGCTGCAGTCTTAAGAGTCTTTTTCATAAACAGATGTAAGGCAGAAGTCATAAAATACTACAGTCACCTCTTCACAGGCAGTGATTAAAGGAGCTCTCTGCTGATTTGTGTACAGGCTCAAGGAGAGATGAGAGCCATAAACTCCACTGGCTTTTTCATGGGTTCCAAATATAGGATGGAACCATCCTATTAGGCTAATGACAATACAACTGTCTGGTCACTTGACTCCTATCTCCAGCGCACACACACATGAGTCCACAGCACTCTCCATGCAACAGTTGTTCAGCACACGTTACCAAACAATGATTGCTGCCTGAGCCACTGGACATAAGCAAAGAACAACAAACACACCAGCTACAAGAACAACAGCAGATGATGTGAGATGACCCTTATAGATCAAATATGAATGAATACTTTTACAGTTTGAAGAACCTCTTAAGCTGTTGGCGCCAATAGCCAAGTGGGCAAATTCCATTTACAGCGCTTTGGGCGACCCAAATTACTTTTTCCCTGTATTTCACACAGTCAGATGTCCTTTCCTCTCTTCACTATCCTTCCAAATTAAGCTGAAACAACAGAAAATCTCTAGGGCTGCAACAACGAATCGATTTAATCGATAAAAATCGATAACTAAAAGAGTTGGCAACGAATTTCATTATCGATTCGTTGTGTCGCGCGACGCGGAGAGGTTTGATTATTAAAAAAAAACTTTATTTGAGCGCGGAGCGGAGTGAACACACTCGGACTCTCTCGCGCACTGATGCTAGCAGAGTTCGGCGCCTCATAGACAGGGCGGAGCAAAAATAAAAAAAAACGAGGAAAGATACATGGCGGAGGCAGAGAAATCCGTGCGACCAAAGTCATCCAATGTGCGGGAGCATTTCACACTAAATAAACAGAAAAAGTGTGTTAACTGCTAAATATGCAAACGCGACATGGCGGGAGCACCACGGCAATGATCCAGCACCTTAAACGCAAACATGTTGGACTCTTTGATGAGGATGAAGGGAGTTCAATAGCAGGTTAAGTCACTACAGAATCCTACTTTTGTTCAGTTTTGAAGTGAAGAACGTAATGTCCCTGGTGCGGATGTTTACTCGTTATCCAGCTTGACTAGCATGACAAGTTAGCGTTAGCTCATTAATAACAGTAGTGAAGCAGGGGTGGTAAAGCTACTTTGCACTTCATTGCAAGAATGAAGACACGATTTTATTCACTAGCCTTTTTCTAACCATTCATTTATCAATCTGTTGTCATGTATAGCTACACTGCAAAAACAGCTTTTCTTACTTAGTAATTTATTTCTCGTTTCCAGTCCAAGTATCTAAAATAAAATCAAGATTACTAGACAAGAAAAATGGCATGAGAAAATTAATTGATGCTTAAAACTTCTGTTTGAAATTATATCTCATTAAGATTATTTTTCGTACCCCAATGGCAGATAATTTTGCTTGTTTTAAGCAAACAATCACTTCATTTTGAGGTGTTTTTTCAGAAAACAAGACATCATTTTTTATGCTATTTCACGTGTCTAGTAAATGTATCTTGATTTAAGATTTTTTTGATATTTGGACTGACAACAGGACAAAACTACTAAATTAGAAAAGCAATTTTTGCAGTGTATATTCTGTGCTGTGTCCCATATAGGTTATTATTAACAAATATATTTGTGTGTGTTGTACTTTTTAATTTAATTTTAAAGTTCTTTCATAGCACTCGGTCATCTTAAGCTTTGTTAAAATGTGGTGTATAAATGAAGCTTGCACTTACTACAATGATGGTAATAACTTAATGAATAAGCTTCAAGTGAACTTGAGAGAGAGAGTGTGTGTGTGTGTGTCAGTGTGAGAGTTTGTGAGTGTGTGTGTCTGCGTGTGTGTGCATCTGCGAGTGTGTGCGTCTGCAGTGTAGTGTAGAGAACAAGTTCTGACATTCAAACAAAACCTGTCAAATTTTCTGATTTGTATTTTTTATAAATGATTTATTGTTCTGGCAGCTCAGGTGGCACTTTATTTAAAAAAAGTCTATATATTTGGCAGATGTAAAGCATACATGTGTATGTTTTTTGTGTTAGTCCATTTTTATTTTATTATTATTATAAAAGCTAAGGAAAGTTCAAGGAGCAACATGTTTGTGCACTTTCTAAAGATTTTAGTTCTGATTTTGAATAAAGGGTTGGAAATGAATGCTTTTCTTGGTTTATGTTTTTATCCGATTCATCGATTAATCGAAAAAATAATTTATAGATTAATCGATTATTAAAATAATCGTTAGTTGCAGCCCTAAAAATCTCTCAAGGTTATACAGTTAAATAAATTATATTAAACAACTACATGACAAATTAAATTATAGCCAAGTACCACAACACTGCTACACTCACACACATACAGTATATACAACTATTACATTTAAATATTATGGTTCAAATTTCCTAGAACTTTAAATACACATACTTAAAAATGACACTTTACAGTTACACAAATGCTGTACACAAAAGTTTCGCATAAAATAGTCAGCTTCTATTTGGCCTTTTTGACACAATTTTCTATCCGGCTAACAATTGAGTCTATCGCCGTCACAATCCATGTTCACGTAAAACAATATAATTTAAACATCGAACCCCCCTTAAAAAAGATATATATATATAAATCTATTATACCATGATTATATTAGTTACGTCTCTCATATATTATAACAGTATAACTGTATTGCCACCCACATCTGTGTTTAGCATTAATGGTTGTGACAGACATTTCAATAAAGCCTCAAAGCATACCGTCCATAACTTTCCATCCTTCAGGTCAGAGATGTGCACAACACACATGTGACACACATAACAAATGTATTGATGTTTCAGAAGTGTTTGAAAAATGTAGTGTTACCTGTTCCAACTATGTATCCATTCAATGACACGCCCTATCGTCACCACAGCTTTCTAAAGCTGAAACAGTAAACTGGTTGTGTCATGAAATTCTTTAAGAAACCATTAAATAGACTTTCTTCAATGCCTCTTGATATGTTGTCAAACATATCTCCTTGTTTTAATTGCAGTCATGCAAGTTGTGCATTTAGAAAGTCCCATGACAGATCAGAGGCAGTTCAATGTGATCGCTGTGGGCAGAACTGGATACTGGAGGGTGGGGACTAAGCACACAATGAGATAGGTTCCTATAATGGATACCAGATAGAGCTTGATTTTTAAATTTCAAAACAAAGAATATTCAGGACAGGTCAATGATCTTCACTCCCATGAAGCACATAAGCTCCAATATTCAGCAGATTGTGAATATCAAACCAGCAGGATACATGAAGGCTCTGAATGGAAATGGTGAATCCATATGGTATGCTTGAGGCCAGTCTGGAAATAGAGATGCACGAAGAACAAATAAGATGCACTAAGCTACAGCTTTCCCATGGATAGCCCTGTTGCACTTATACAGTTAATCATATGCATTAACTCTTTCATGAGGGCTAATAAATCTGTCTATTATTAGAATCGTGTGTTTGGCTGACCTAAAGGGTAAATACAGCCAAATAAGAAATATCCAAACCCAAAGAAGCTAAACCTTCTTCACACACGCAGTGCTTGCTTTCCTCTCCAAATGTTCACTATGCCTTATTTGCCCAACTCAACATGACCACAAAACGACAATTGAACCATTATGGGTTAAGTTATGCACAATGAGCAGAATATCTTTCATCATTGCAGGATCTCCGATCAACTTGAACATCACCCGTCATCTTCTCACTCCTACGCAGCGCGCGCTGAAGCCCAATTTAGTTCAGACGCGAACGCATATGAAAGCATGACAGTGTCCGCACTGTACACAAAGACATGAAACCATTTGTATCCGTATGCAATGCTATTAAACAATTTATTGATGTTATCGGACAAATCAGCTATGCACAAACAAGCTTTATCCTACCTAATAATGGTTTGGGTGTTGTATTCCCCATCACTTCCAATAATTCCTCCTGCTCGGTGACGAGTGAATCGCGAAAGCTGCTGGTCTGTCCATTTATTATCAGACGTTCCGACTATTCCCGTAGTGGTAGCTGTGTGAGATCTCTACGTGTTAACGAATTGTCCGACACTTGCAGTGTCCTCATCCTATCATGCACACTGAACCGGCTCTTCAAGCCGTTAGCGTCTATTGGCGCATTGGCCAGCTGAACCCTCCCCGCACGCGCTACACGTAAAACGCATTTACACCAGCTAGAACGCTCTCGCAGCTGTGGGCGCGGGATGTAAACTCAGTAGTGCCTAGCGCGGAATCGCTCGCGATACGTAATCTCTCTTGTTGAAAGAAAAAGCAGCGAGACAGCAACAGACGCTCTCCCGACGCAAGTGTTCCTGTAGTCACAATTACGCAAACCGCGCATCCATTACGCAAGAATGCGTCCAGAGGTGCGCGCACACTTTATTGTGTTGTAGTGTGAAATTATGTGACCCGATGCCACAAACTAGATTTTGCAGCGTATACAGCTTTCTTCGTCATAATACTACCTATGGAAAGCAAGCAATACAAAACTAGAGTCTTTACCGACATTTAACCATGTATCCATCATTTTATGGTTTTATTTGTAGTAAATCGATAGTAGAACCACAAATTCCTTATATAAATGTGGTGCCAAAAACATGTTTACCACACATTTACTATTATTTTTCTGTTGCTGTACCACCATGAAACTATGGTACTGCATATTTACTACATTCCTGTATATGAACATGGTACACTAAAATACTCTTCGTGTGGCATTGCCATGGTACATTTTGAAAGTGTTGCAACTATGCCAAAAATGCAAATTGCTATAGTAAGATAGTATATGGAAAACCGCTTGTTTGCTTAAATCAGAAGAATATTGTGATTTCGCGTTTTATAGTTTTATTTTTTTAGGTAATAACAATAACATTTAAATTGTTAAAAAAGTAAACTTTCTCGAGGCATTAAAGACTAAACAACTCATTAAAAGTTAATCATTAGTTTCACATTTCATGACTACAGTAAACCATTTGGAATAATTTTGGGTATTTTTGAATATGACACAAGCCCTTATGAGGAAATCCCCTGTCCGGCCCAGCCCCCATCCTCTTTCTTCACAACCTTGACCGCTGGGATCCTTCAGCAAGCTGCTTCCTGCCTTATGAACTGTAGCTGTTTCTGAGGAGCTCTGTCCAAACAGACCCAGCCCATGATTGCTGGCCGCCGGCCAACCAACGTCTATCAAGTCTGCCTCGAATCTATTCCAATGAGTTCATCCTCACATTATACACACTGTGTTACCTGGTGTGACCATTCAGACGGTAACATGTTCATATCATAGCCATGCATGTGAAAATGTACAATCATTTAGGATTGCCTTTTAGCTTCGGTTGATGCCTTTAGGGATGTGTGGTAAAATGGCAGTTTTATAAAACAAATCAATCTACCCAGCAATACAGCTTAATACATTTAATATTCTAAGAAGAAAATGACCCCTCTAAATGGACAGTGTATGGACAATGACATTCTTTAACATGTCCGTCATAGTTGTAGAACAAAAGATGACAGCAACTGTGGTTTACACAGGAAGAATGAATGATGCGGAGACTATCTGCATGTAGACAGTATAAGACATGGAAAAAACGTCTTTTTGGAAAAACCTTGAATTTCTACAGTATATTTCATTATTACCTTGGGTAATTCCTTGGTATTCTTTTTTAAGGTTTTGGGATGAAATATAAGTCAGAAATATTTGTATCGGACTTCAAGAATTTGACTAACGCAAATGTGTCAGTTTGATTTCGTGAATCTGTAAGCCGTTGGTACGGTCAGGGATGGCCATCAGAATGATGGAACTTGACAAAAGGACCATGCATGGCATTACATTTTTGCAAGACCGTATTGGATTAGGCAAGTATATGACTGGGTTTGGCAAGGAAATGGCACACAGAGATATGGCACACATAGCTAGAGAGAGCACAGCTCTTAAGTCAGTGTAGAAGCATTGTGTTCTTTGACAGATGATGCTTTTACACTGTGTGGTGAGACTTGGACTATGGGATCAGAATTGCTGCCATGCGGTGGACTGCTTCTAGGGCTGTGAAGCGTTACGTTAGCATAATTCCCGTCAAGATTCAAAGACGCTGGAGAAATGCTAAGCAGATGGCCAACTGGGAATAATGCATGTGGTTGTCTGAGCAGCAGGGGAATCTTGTCCAAACCCCAAATCACTGATCTAATGACAAAATGAGTCATAACCACTGTCTAAGCGGACACAACGTCACAATTAAATGCATGTGCAAAGCCTAGAATCATGATTTATAATCATTTCGCATTTCTAGGTCACTAATCAATTGTAAGCATGTTAAAGGGTGCTCTGCAGAAGAAACTTGGGGGTGAAAAAATGATGAGAGAATGTTTATGTTGGGGTGAACTATCCATTGAACTCCTCCGTTAAATCTCTTTGGGACATTCTGGGACGTTGTGGACTTTTAGCAGATACTACAGTAAATAATCCCCTTTAAGAACCCCTTTATCTCACTATGGACTTTTGACCTTTATAAATATGGACATGCTCTAGCAAAAAATCCTTCCTAAGATTGTCTGACACCAAAAAATGTGTGCTGCTTATACAACTATTTTAAGCGTAGCTGGTTTCTTACAGCTGTCAGGGTAGATTTATGTCATGTTTCTACTCATCGCATGAAATCACACATGTTCTCCCAGGCTAGAGTCGCATGCGGTTTAGTAGTTACTTTGGGGCAGTGGCGTACTAAAGTAATAAACAAAACACTAAAGGTATTATATGAGTGACCGTATGCCATGGAAGTGCGATGCGTGTATATGTGGTTGTGAAGACACAATGTAAGCACAATTAATTCAAAACAGTGTTGCTGTGGGCTTTGTTTAGTGGTAAACATCAAATAAGGTATTTTTTTAATGAAAAGATTCACATTAACCAGATCACATCATTAAAATTTACAGCCTAATTTGGGAAATAGCCTCAAAAGAGTTTGGAGGCAGAACAGTCCCTGTATCATGGTCTAAGACTTTCATGAAATGACCTTTAAATAAATCACAACATCCTAAAGCCTAGATCTAGGAAGCGCCACTTTGTTTTCTGTGCTTTGTAGTTAAAAATGCAAACATTTCTATTCGCCTCTTTGTATTTCACTCCTAATGCATCTCCCTTGATTTTCTTCAAAAATACAATCCATCAAGTATAGAATTCCCATATTTATCTGATGGGCGAAAAACAACCTAGACTCGCGAAGCCAGACCTTCATACTGAAGGTCTGGAACTTATCGCCATTTTCTTTGCCCAATAGGCCATATGACTGACATGTAAAGCAACCAATCAAGTTTTGTCTTGAGCCTCATTAATGTTTAGAGGCGTGGAAGTGTCCCCGCAGTAACAGACTGGTGTAAATTAACAAACGTGTCAAAAGTTAACAGCAACAAAATTATTATAAGTTTATGCCGTGAACCTCGCATACGTTTAAGAATTAAGTGTTTAGTCGATCGTCAAGAATTTGTATAGCAGCCATTGTAAACACGACAGCTTACTTCTAGATCAGATGCCTTTGTGTTGTTTCCAGGCGGTCCTTTAAAGAACACGACACGCACGTCTAGATGACGACTTCGAACATGCTGAAGTGTTTCCAACAAAGTGTGCCATATGCATCAGACATTCAGCCAACGGATCGTGGGCATGACATCTGAGGCTGATACTACTATTAACCAATCCTTCACCTGGACAACCAACTTCAATACTACTCCGTATGCAAGATGCTACATTTGCAAGTGTTTAAAACTTTGCATCAGTAATACATTCAGATTGAGCTAAAATACGCATGTAAATACATACTGTAGTTATATTGGGCCTCAATTATCAATCTAACGTAGAAACGAGCGCAGATCCGTACGCAGAAATCATCTTACGACAGAGTTCATGTGTGATTCATCAAACATTTGTATGCCGGCTGAAATCGATCGTAATTTACATATCACACCCCTATAAATTCAGGGTGTAGACGCCTCGCACCTAGATTGGGTGACATGGAGAAACGTAATCCGGCCAAAAAAAGGAACTGTTAGGATTTTAACCTTGGAAAGCGAAATCAGAAGATGTGAAAAACTCCAGCTGAGGTTTGAATTTTTTATTGGATATTTAGTCTCATTTGATATTTATGTTTTTTAAAAATAACCGCAAATAATTTATTATTATAGTTTCACTATTATTTTTACACTGAAAGAATTGTTGTTGCTCTAAATTACTTTGGTTGTAAAATGCATTTAAATTTAATCAAAATGAATCAGACTTCAGTCTTAAAAAAACTATGTTTGAGTTACGTCCATCCATCCATCTTCTTCCGCTTCATCCTGGGCCGGGTCGCGGGGGCAGCAGTCTAAGCAGGGATGCCCAGACTTCCCTCTCCCTAGACACTTCCTCCAGCTCTTCCGGGGGGACACCGAGGCGTTCCCAGGCCAGCCGGGAGAAATAGTCCCTCCAGCGTGTCCTAGATCTTGGAAGGTGTCCGGGGGGCATCCGGAAAAGATGCCCGAGCCACCTCAGCTGGCCCCTCTCGATGTGGAGGAGCAGCGGCTCTACTCTGAGCTCCTCCCGAGTGACCGAGCTTCTCACCCTATCTCCAAGGGATCGCCCGGCCACCCTTCGGAGAAAGCTCATTTCAGCCGCCTGTATCCGGGATCTTGTCCTTTCGGTCATGACCCACAGCTCATGACCATAGGTGAGAGTAGGAACGTAGATTGACCGGTAAATTGAGAGATTCGTCTTGCGGCTCAGCTCCTTCTTCACCACGACAGACCGGTACAGCGACCGCATTACTGCAGAAGCTGCACCGATCCGTCTGTCAATCTCACCGAACCTATCCTTCCCTCATTCGTAAACAAGACCCCAGATACTTGAACGCCTCCACTTGAGGCAGGAACTCTCCACCAACCTGAAGTGGGCAAGCCACCCTTTTCCGACTGAGAACCATGGCCTCGGATTTGGAGGCGCTGATTCTCATCCCAGCCGCTTCACACTCGGCTGCAAACCGTTCCAGTGCATGCTGAAGGTCCTGGTCCGATGGGGCCAGCACGACAACATCATCTGCAAAGAGCAGAGATGAAATCGTTTGGTCCCCAAACCCGACACCCTCGGGCCCCTGGCTGCGCCTAGAAATTCGGTCCATAAAAATTATGAACAGAACCTGCGACAAAGGGCAGCCCTGCCGGAGTCCAACATGCACCGGGAACAAGTCTGACTTACGGCCGGCAATGCGAACCAAGCTCCTGCTCCGGTTGTACAGGGACCGGATAGCCCTTAGCAAAGGGTCCCTAATCCCACACTCCCAGAGCACCCTCCACAAGATGCCGCGAGGGACACAGTCGAATGCCTTCTCCAAATTCACAAAGCACATGTTGATTGGTTGGGCAACCTCCCATGAACACTCCAGCACCCTGGAGAGGGTATAGAGCTGGTCCAGTGTTCCACGTAGGGATGAAAACCACACTGTTCCTCCTGAATCCGAGGTTTGAGGTACAACATCCAGAGACTTGAGGTGCTCAGGGAGGATCTCATCCACCCCCGGTGCCCTGCCACCGAGGAGTTTCTTGACTACCTTCCGAGTGGCCGCGTTGACAATGGAGATGGAGAACATGTTCCACTCCAACTCAGTATCTCCAGACTCCCTTGGGATCTGGTCGCAGCTCTGCCGGAGGTGGAAGTTGAAGATCTCTCTGACAGGGGATTCGGCCAAACGTTCCCAACAGACCCTTACAGTACGTTTGGGTCTGCTGAGTCTGTGCAGCTTCATTGATCAACAAGGGTCAAATACCACTAGAATATTTCAGTGATTGTACTAAACTAAGAGACATTTACTCTACAAGGAAAAAGACAGATAAAAATCTTTTACATGTTGCTGAATATTAAACTGACCTGAATCAGCTAGAAAAGCCTGTGGTTGGCCACCTCGTGAAGTTACATAACCAATTTACCTTGAAAACAAATGGACAATTATAGAACAACTGTAATTGGATAAGCCACATTCAAAGACATTGCCAACTTACTGGGTTCCAGTGATTTTACCGCAGTTACTGGCACTCCACTGCATGACATTTAGGAATAGTAATGCATGGCCTCTCGTTGTTTATTGTTATAAATGAGTATGCTAGCTACATGAGAGCCCTGTTAGTGGCTTCAAAATGTCGTGAGTTTAAGAAATCAGCATGCAGTAGTTAGTATGCACATATGGATCCCAGACACAAATGTTTGATTGCACTGACTTTTCACCAAGATCTGCAAAAAAGAAAAACGTTCTGTTGATCAAACTCCTACAAAGTTGAAGATGTGGAGCTTTAGTGCTTTGCAACAACAGGAGTTCATCACTGTGTTTTTATTTGGACTCAGAGACTGTCTCGCATGGGAACTAATAACATGATATCTTGAGGTCAAAGGCCAGTTAAACGTGGGAACCAGCAGACAAAAATGAATGACAGTCTAAGTGCAAAACAGGCCAGAAAGCTCTGTGGAAGCCGCAGTCTCTATCATTAGCAACTTTAAAAACAGTTTTATTTATACAGCTTGTAATGATAGTTTCTGCCATTTTATAAGTTTCAACTCAATTTTCTTTATTGGTGTTGGGGTTTAGCAACTGGAAAAGTGCAACTGCAGGTTGTAAATAGTTTTTAAAAGTCAAATACAGCAAATCAATTTCAACGTATCTTTCATTCTGCAAAGGGGTTAATTACAAATTGAAAAAAAATCTGTCCTCCTGAATGACACGTAGGTCTCACTACTATTGACATGGCACAATGTTGTTATTCCAGAGAATTCTGCTTTTAAAAACCAATGGAATGTAGCCATGTGTTCTGAATAGGGCTTGCACATCGTAAGATTTAATGGGAGCCATGTGAATTTGAGATTAATGAGAGGTGAATTTGATTCTGCTGAGATTTAAGGGAGACCTATTAACCATGTTTGCAACAGTATATGTAACCAGAGGCTATTTTCAAAGACTTGCTTCAAAGTTTCCTAAAAAAATCTGGTTGGCCCTGCAAATGTCCCTCTCAGGATCCTACAGTGTCTCGGGTGGTTGTTAACATGGTAGTTACGAGGATGTTATGTCTGATTGCTAGATGTCTGAATACTAGGGCTTAATTAAGTCATTATTTCAGTTAATTAAGTCATATTATGTTAGTGAAATGAATGCCATTTAATAACAGCTGGAGTGAGAGTAAAACCTGAGTGCACAGCACTGACTGGAGAGACGGGTTGCCAGATATTTTTGGCTAACATTTTCGGCCTTTATTTTTTTCGGCTAAAAATGATGAAGCCATAATCAGGCAAACATTTTTGGCAGTCGAAATTTCGGTGCATGTCAGTCAACTGCAATCAGAAAACAGGTCAGTTACAACAGTCACATTACATGTCGGTCGATCATGTAACCTGTCACTAACAACAATCATGTAACATGTCAGTAACAACAAATGCATAACATGTTAGTTAACCACAACGACATGTCAGTAACGACGACATAACATGCTCAATCATATAACACGTCAGTGACAACAATCACATTATATGTTGGTCAATCCCTGTCACGTGTCAGTATCAGCAATGACATCACATGTCAGTCAATTAAATAGCATGTCATTAACAACAATCATATAACATGTCAGTTAACCACACTCACATGTCAACAACAACATAACATGCCAGTCAAACACACAACACGTCAGTAACAAAATGACATAACATGTTGTTCAATCCCTCACACATAATACATCAGAGACAACAATAACAATTAATGTCTGTGGAGAGGTGGGCGTGGTTCAGCACGGTCTGCGGGGAGAGAGACCGTCGGGAGAAAGACGGTGAGAAGGCAGATCAACGGCTTAGTGAAATCACCTGCCCCCGTTATAGTAATTGGCGAGGAGACGCTTCAAAAGGGACCGACGGATCGGCAGGAAGTTGAGAGAGACTGGCTGGGAAAGCAAGGTTGCAGAGTCCAGGACGTGGATACCGAAGCAAGAAAGAATCTCCGATTGTTGTGAATCGTAAAAGAAGTATATTTAGAAACCGGAAGTGTGTTATACCCGGAAGTGAATCAAAATAAAGTCATACTGCTTTCCCAGCCACGCCGACCCCGACTCCTTTCTTCAGATAGGAAGCGAACTGGTTTACAATGTCATTAACACCAACAACAGCATATGTCTGTCAATCTAATATAATGTAAAACATCTACATTTAAATAGTAAGAAGTATATGATTTTTAAGGTCCTACTTTGGTTTATGGAATGTCCAACAACAAATTTATGTACATAGCAGGTGTATAAACACTATTATGTCATAATAATAGGTAATTATTCTTACCTTACTTCTTGACTGACTCTCAAATGATTCGTTCCGCGATTCATCCGTCTAATCCCCTCCTATCCCATAGCCTAGTGTAATGTGATTGGTCAGATGATGTTGTCTGCTCTGATTGGTCAAACTTGTTTGCAACGAGCAAGGTGGGACGAGAGCCCTGAGGGAATGACGCGAGTGATGATAATGAGTGTTGCACGGGTATCGCATCTCTTTGGAGGAGATCGTAAGCATAAAAGGACGAGCAACCGGAGTGTACGACGATAGAGGACCAGGCCTAGATTTTATGTTATGTTTTATTATGTCTGTGTGGCCGGCAGTCGACCGTGCGAGAGCTGCCGTCATTTTACTTTCGTTTTGTGGTTTGTTTATTTTTTATTAAAAGTTGTTGAACGTTCGGCGGTGACCTCCTCCTTCCAATTTCTTGAACTTGTTACATCGTTCATCATGTGTCTCAAATGGAACGCTTACCATCATTGCTGGATTACGGTTTACAGGTTATATATTATATGCAGTGTATAGATAGAGACGAAGAAACATCAAAAGACGATAGTAGATAATAGATAGACGATAACAGAATAAACATTAAAAATTAGACGAGTTCATACATTTACATTTATGCATCTGGCAGACGCTTTTATCCAAAGTGACTTACATTTCATCATCCTATACATTTATACTTAGGTATGTGCAATCCCCTGTGATCGAACCAACAACCTTGTGTTGTTAACGCAATGCTCTTGCCTTACAGGTTGTGATTCAGGGGAGCTAACAGGTCCAAATAAGGTTGGTGTCTCCCCCTCTTTCCAGGATAGTCTTTTAACATACCCTGCAGTGAACATGCCAACATTGTTGAAGCAATCTTTGGTGAAATGACGCGTGCACAGTAAAACCCTGGGGTTATACTCCTTTGGTGTCATTTGAAAATGAATTTTAACCATTGTTTCCTCAGAAGTTCTTCCTTTGGTAGTTTAAATAAGATGCACTTAGTGTCCCATCATAGAACACAGGTTTTAGACGGCACACGCATCACGAACGGGGGACAATGTTTTGGGGGAGGTCTGCAGTTATATCCATTGCAGCCAAGCGAGCAGATGCAGCAGCTGAATTAGCAGCAAAAGAAGCGGAACACTCAATGGTACATGAGATTGAAACTCAGAAGTGTGAACTGGAATCTAAAGGATCTAGGATCTAAAGGCAGCTAGAGCCAGATTGTTGGTCTATGATCAAGAAATTGCACAGGAAGGCAAAATTAATTCTTCAGTTTCAAGGCAACAGCAGGATGCAAGTGTTATAATTCAGCAGCATCCCATTCAATGTCCCATTGACATAATAGCAATATTCCGCCTCCAAAATCTGATGTGTATTATTTTGCTCAAGCTTTCCAACATATCATTGCTCTTAACAGGCTGCAGATAACAGAACCACCAGGGTTCAATGGTGAACCTATCCAGTTTATTGAATGGAAGGCTGCATTTGTATCGCTCATTGATGGAAATGCCATTTCTTCAGCTGACAAGCTGCACTATTTAAAAAGGTTTGTCGGTGGGCCAATGCGTAAGTGCCTTGATGGCATCTTTTACAGAATGATGATGAGGCTTATAAGGATGCATGAAACAAACTCAACCAAAGATATGGTGAGCCATTTGCGGTACAGAATTTAGAGAAAAACTAGCCAAATAGCCAAAGATTCAGAATAAGGATGCTGAATGTTTAAGAGAATTCTCTGACTTCTTAAATGCATGTCATCAACCTATTCCTCATGTTAAAGGGCTTAAGATACTGAACGACTGTGATGAAAATCAAAAACTTGGATTGGCCGGATTGGCCAGCAGCAAGGTCGAACCGTCAGGACACACGGACATTGATTGAGACTCAAGACTTTCCAAAGATTATAGATTTTGTGACCTTTATGTCAATGGAAGCAGACATTTCTTGTTATCCAGTTACCTCCTTCGGTGCTCTTTGTGCCTCTGACCTCACTGAAGAAAAAACAAACCATAAGGATGGTAAAAGAAATAGGGCTCACATATTGCACACTCAAACAGCTATGGAAACTGATCAAAGGCCCACTAAAGGAAATTATAAAAGGTGCTCTTCTGTAAAGACAACAATCATAAGAATCACAACTGTCCTAAATTTGTGACAAAGTCATTAGAAGAGAAACATGAATATGTGAAGGATAGCGAGCTCTGCTGTGGTTGCATGAAACTAGGCCACAGTGCAAAAGACTGCCATTACCGTTTATCCTGTTACACTTGTGGAGGTAGACATCCAGCGTGTATACATGATGAAAATTACACAAAGAAAGTCAATTCTGCTCCAGGTCTCAAACCAAGGTGGCATAGAGGTAACTGCTACCAAATCTTACGAAGTAGAGAATGATGAGCCATCCACCAATACTACAGTACAACGATTGTGCCAGTTTGGGTATCCCTTGAGAGGAATCCAGGCTATGAAAAACTTGTTTATGCTCTACTTGACACATGAGTGATACTTTGTTGACAGAGAGCTGAGTAACCAGTAACAAGCTGACTCCTGTCCTGTGAGACTGAAGTTAACAACTATGACCGCAAAGGATGTTGTAATGCCAAGTGAAAGGGTTTCAGGTCTAAGAGTAAGAGGCTACAGCTCCTCTTCTCCCCTCAATCTGCCTCCTGCTTACACTAAGTACTCCATCATAGTGAATTGAACTCATATTCCTACTTGTGACACAGCGCAACACTCGAAGCATCTATCTGCAATAGTGGACAAAATCTCACCTCTGCATGATTGTGAGGTTGGTTTCCTGATTGGCTACAGCTGTCCAAGGGCTTTGGCACCAAAACAGGTGATTTTAGGAGCAGACAATGCACTTGATGCAGTCCATACAGACCTAGGATTCACCATTGTTGGTCACCTGTTTTACTCCATGAATCACAGAGCTTTAACACCATCTGTCATAGAGTAAGCATTAAAGAGCTCCCCCCAGTGACTCCCACAGATGTTATTAAGGCATTGGTGTTTGATTTCAAAGACACTGGTGAAGATAATAAAACTGTGTCGCAGGATGACATCCTGTTCATAAAAAGACTGCAGAAAGGCATAAGGAAGAATGACTATGGTCATTATGAGATGCCTCTTCATTTCAAAAAGAGACCTTACTTGCCTGACAATAAGCAGCTTGCCATTGTAAGGCTAAATCATCTTAAATTTTTTTTGGTGAAAATGAAAAGTACAATGAATACTATGTGGAGTTTATGAAAGAGGTCATTGGTGGAGGTGATGCAGAAGAAGTCTATGATGAAGGAAGGCATGGAGAGAAGTGGTACATACCTCATCATGGGGTGTACCATCCTAAGAAGCCAGATAAACTTTGTGACTGCTCTGCCAAGTACTAGGGAACCAGCCTCAATGACCACTTGCTCCAAGGCCCAGATTTAATGAATGATCTGACTGTGTACTTGTTAAATTCAGACAACATCCAGTTGCCCTCATGTTCACCATTTTAATGTGGAAGAATCAGATCGAGACTATCTCCCTTTTTCTGGTGGAAAAACAGTGATTTAGACTTACACCCACAAGAATACCGTATAATGGTTCATCTTTTTGGTGTAACCTCATCACCTGGATGCGCCAACTACGGTTTGAAATATCTGGTTAAGGAGAAGGAGCATGTTCATCCCATTCACTCAAAATTCATCACAAAAGACTTGGATACTGGAGTCACCAGTGTAACCAGCACAGAAAAAGTTGTACAGTTAGCAAAAGAAGCTCGACAACTGTGTGCCTCAGGTTGTCTTAGACTGCATACATTTATTTCAAATGACAGAGTTATTCTGGATAGTGTTCCAATTTATGAACGAGCCATTGAAGTAAAGGCACCTGACCTCAGCTTTCATGATACACCTATAGAGAGAGCTTTAGGGATCCACTGGCATATTGATTCTGACAAATTTAGATTCTTTGTTGATTTTAAAGACCAGCTAGCAACACGCCGTGGCATATTATCTACAGTTGCATCACTGTATGATTCCACTGTGTTTTTTGCTCCTCTCCCGCTTCGTGGAAAAGCAGTGCTTTGTGAATTTGTAGAAATGGAACCAGGTGGGATGACCCCCTTCCTGAAAAACTGCAGCCAAGGTGGGAGCATTGGAAGGCAGATCTTGTGAGCTTGGAAAATATCAATATACTCAGTTGCTATGTGCCTGTGAACTTTGGAAGGGAACTTCATCACTTTTCTGGAACCAGCAATAGTAGATATGATCAGTGTTCTTATTTACGACTAACAAATGAAGCATCCATTGTGAAAAATCTCAGTTGTTATGAGAAATATGCTTAAACAGGAGCTGGAATATGCAGACATAGAAGAGTACTTCTGGACCGATTCCCAAGTGGTTTTGGGATATATTAACAACAAAGCACTTCGCTTTCATACGTTTGTGGGGAATAGTGCAGAAGATACATCTCAGCACTGCTCCTCAACAGTGGAGATATGTTCCCGCTGATGAAAACCCTGCTGACCATGCCTCAAGAGGTTTAAAAGCAGGTGATATTCTTACATCGAATTGCTTGACAGGGCCAAGTTTTTTATGGAAGGAGGATATAACTCCTGCAGCCGATATTGATTCAGCATTAACAATTGGAGATCCTGAAGTTAGATGGGTTCCGACACAGTTTAGAAACGACAGAAGCAGGACTTTCAGACCGTTTGTCAAAGCTGTCTTCATGGGCTGGAACTATTCAAGCACGGTAGCGGAACGAGAAGATGCCAAGTGCATCATCATTAAGGATTTACAAAGAAACACTAATCCAGTGGATATCAAGTTATTGGGAAAGGGGGCCCAGCTGTCATTGAGCAGCATGCTGTATCATCTTGATGCCTTCCTGGATCAAGGAGCTTTCTAGGTAGGAGGAAGGCTTAGCAAAACGCCTCTACCCAGCTCAGTCAAACACCCAGTAGTTATTCCTACAGACCACCACATAACAAAGAGGATTCTCTCTCAATGTCATAAGAATGTTAAACATCAGTGCAAGGGCTTAATAATTAATGAGATCAGATCACAAGGATACTGGATTATAGGAATGAGCAGAGCAGTAGCATCCTATCTTCATGCCGGAAGCTCAGGAAACTGACAGAAGAAGAAAGAATGGCCTACCACCAGAGTGTACCAATCCATCTCCACCGTTCACGTATTGTGGTATGGACAATATTGGTCCCTTTGCATATTACTTCTTAGCTCCTGGCTGAAGAATGGCACACTGTTTGCTAAATTTTTGGGAACTTTTGAAGTTTATTGCATTGATGTTTTCTGAAGTTGTTAGCTAACTTTCAACTTGTCGTTGAAAGTATATATTCAGGTTTGGAATACCACTAAGCATTTCAATTTTTAATGTTGCTATGCCAATTGTTTAAAACCCATTTGTAGAAGGTGTTTAATTGGTATTGAAGATGTTTATTGAGAGTTCAAAGAAATGATGTTATTTACTTTTTAAGGAACAGTAAGGAAAGGGTATTAAATGAGCCTGTAGGCTAATTTTGTGATTTATTGTCACACTCTTTACGGTATAGAGTAGTACTGTTAGACTAAAAAAGTGTATTTATTACTGCATGTGTTTGTTACGAACATTTATATATAATTTTGAGTGTTTAATTATTGATGGTTTGTGTGTTTGTTTGTTTGTTTGTTTTATTCAGCTCTTACAGTGTTTTTTTGAAGAAAAAATAGAACCCTTTAAAAACATCAGTTCTTGATTAAAGTCCATCAGTTCAGCTGGGAATGCTACAATTGTGGCTCTACATCCAGATGGCGTAGGCCAGTGGTCACCAACCCTGCTCCTGGAGATCCACCGTCCAGAAGATTTTAGCTCCAACCTCAATCAAACACACCTGAAAAATTTAATCAAGGCGTTCAGGTTTGCTTAATAATTAGAGACAGGTGTGCTTAAGCAGGGTTGGAGCTACAGTCTGCAGGACGGTAGATCTCCAGGAGCAGGGCTGGTGACCACTGGCCTAGGCTATAAGAAGATAATCAAGACCCTGAAACTGAGCTGCAGCATGGTGGCCAAGACCATACAGCGGTTTAACAGGACAGGTTCCAGTCAGAACAGGCTTCGCCATGGTCGACCAAAGAACTTAACCGCACGTGCTTAGTGTCATATCCAGAGGTTGTCTTTGGTAAATCGAAGTTGAAGATGTGGGGGGTCAGCCTGTCAGTGCTTAGACCATACGCCGCACACTGCATCAAATTGGTCTGCATGGCTGTCGTCCCAGAAGGAAGCCTCTCCTAAAGATGATGCACAAGAGAGCCCACGAACAGTTTGCTGAAGACAAGTAGACTAAGGACATGGATTACTGGTACCATGTCTTGTGGTCTGATGACACCAAGATACACTTATTTGGTTTAGATGGTGTCAAGCGTGTGGGGCGGCAACCAGGTGAGGAGTACAAAGACAAGTGTTTCTTGCCTATAGTGAAGTATGGTGGTGGGAGTGTTATGGTCTGGGGCTACATGAGTGCTGCCGGCACTGGGGAGCTACATTTCTTTGAGGGAACCATGAATGTAAACATGTACTGTGACATACTGAAGCGGAGCATGATCCCCTCCCTTCGTAGACTTGAGCCGTAGGGGAGTATCCAAACATGATAACAACCCCAAACACACCTCCAAGATGACCACTGCCATATTAAAGAAGCTGAGCGTAAAGGTGAAGACCTAAACCCTATTGAGCATCTGTGGGGCATCCTCAAATGGAAGGTGGAAGAGCGCAAGGTCTCTAACATCCACCAGCTCCATGATGTCGTCATGGAGGAGTGGAAAGGACTCAAGTGGCAACCTGTGAAGCTCTGGTGAACTTCATACCAAAGAAGGTTAAGGCAGTTCTGGAAAATATTGGTGGCCACACAAAATATTGACACTTTGGACCCAATGGAAGATTTTCACTCAGAGGTTTACTCACTTTTGTTGCCAGGGGTTTAGACATTAATGGCTGTGTTGAGTAATTTTGAGCGAAGAGCAAATTTACACTGTTATAATAGCTGTACACTCACTACTTTACACTGTAGCAAAGTGTCATTTCTTCAGTGTTGCCACATGAAAAGATATAATAAAATATTTACTAAAATCTGAGGGGTTTACTCACTTCTGTAAGATACTGTAATTGATTACTTTTTAAAGGGATTCTTGGTAGTATTGGCATTTTGGCATACATTTCTGTCGATATGTCGGATTAAGAGTAAGAAGACGAGAAAGAGAACTCAATTGAGTATTTTGTGCGTTGTCTCATGCGGCAGTCCGGCTGCGCACATATCTAAAACAGCACATGAGAACCGAATCCACTCCTCTTTTGGATGTTCTTGGGAATATTTAAATAGGCAAAAACATACAAATTATAAATTTTTAGAACGTTACACCACTGGCTCGATTGGGCAATTGATAGTTCCCTCAACTGGCCTGAGGATCTCCAATGATGGCTCCGGGCCATCGGGCAGTCCTTTATGTTGAGCCCTGACTTGTCAGTCAAGTTCAAAGTTTATTCATCACATACACAACCATGCATACTACGACATTCCATGAAATGCTTTTTCGACTCTCCGAATAAGAATAGAAAAGAGAAAGGAAAGGAAGGAAGGTTAAACTATATATAAACTATTTATAAATAGTGTAGGGGAACGTCTTGGTTACGTATGTAACCTCAGTTCCCTGATGGAGGGAACGAGACGTTGTGTCGAGAACGACAGATGGGGTTCGCCCTTGAGAACCAATCAACTCTGACTACTATAGAAAAGGCCAATGAAATTTGGCGAATGAAATTTGCATGCCGGGCTCCGCCCCCGGATATCCGGAATAAAAGGAAGCCGGCGTGCAGCATTCATTTACCTCTTGTTCTGAAGAGCCTGAGAGCCTCTCACGACTGCAGCAGAATACGATACGTGTTTGTGGCATAAGGGACACAACGTCTCGTTCCCTCCATCAGGGAACTGAGGTTACATACGTAACCAAGACGTTCCCTTTCTGTCGGTCTCTCGACGTTGTGTCGAGAACGACAGATGGGGTTGCCTATGGAAAACGCCACAACGCTGTATCGCGTCACAATCTCTAGCGAAGCGACGGTAACAAGCCTGGGCGTGTCAGCTCGATGCTTTCGCGAAACTGTAACCTTCCAGTGTGGTGGTCGGGGGTACCAGAGCTTTCTTGGAGAAAGATGGTTACAGCCCTGACCGGTAACCTTTCACGGACGGGGCCTTAGCTCTCTACAGGCGAGAGGCCGTCCGGCTCGGGTTTACACCGGGTAAGCGCCACTTCCTTAATCAGGAATGCGCTGCAGAGGCCACCTCCTACCCGTGGGGAGGAATATGGTGGATATAGGTATGGTCTCGTCCTTGGAGGAGAACGCATGGAATGTGCGGACTGGGTAGTTAACCGCGAGGTGGAGGTCCACCTGGGGAAGTTCATGGGTTACCAGGAGTGGGAACCATTCTCATGAGGATACATCAGACGGAACAGCCCACGGAGGGGGTGTTACAGACGTCCGGTAGCACTAGGTCCGGTTAGAGCTATCTGTGATAGTTCATATGGAATCCCGGCCTAAGGGGGAAGGCTGCTCTGCCCAGCCAACCCCCAGGGGGTGCTTGCTTAGTGATGGATGGAATGCCTATTCTTAACCAGTGTCTGGGTAAGAAGGGAGGTAGATGAGGTACCAGTTTCTTAGCCATGTGTTTAGGCGGATTCCGCCCTCTCGCACCCCTTAGGAACCTGGTGACCAGGTCGTGTTGCCCTAGAAACTTTCCACCGACTGAGTCGTGATGAGTGGCGATAGCGACTACATACACATTCAGTGTGGAGGGGAGATGTTAGTCTCCAGTCTCGTAAGAAGGAAAACACAATCCTGATCGAACACGTCCGTGGGTCTTTCTCGTTGAGAGAGACACCAGGACGAGAAGAGGCGCCGTCTAGAGGCGTGTAACCGCCTAATAGATGGGGCCCTAGCCTGGGTGATGGTCTCTGCCATAGAAGGGGAGTAGCCATCTCAGGATCTTCTCGTCCCGTCTAGAGACCAGACATGGGTGTGCCAGGGGTCTGATCTGGGATGCCAGAACGTGTCCTTCCCCTGATAGAGCAGGTCCTCTGTCAGGGAAATGGTTCAGGGGGAGTCGCTGTCCAGAGCATCAGCTCTGAAGCCAAGTGCGGTTAGACTGGTGGTGTAACCAATAACACTTGGTGCTCCTTCTCCCTGACCTTGCACGGTATTTGTGCAAGGAGGCTCCTGGGGGAGGCGGAAGGTGTGCTTCCGTCCGTCCCGCGGTCAGCTGTGCGCCAGGTTATCCGTGTCGAGGGCTCTGCCTCGGACAGGGAATACCAAGCGGGCAGATGGTGGTGTTACGGGAGGCGAACAGGTTTACCTGGGCCTACCCGAACAGCCTCCAAATGAGCTGGACTGCGCGGGGGTGGAGTCATCACTCTCCACAAGGCATAAACTGGCGAGAAAGCACGTCGGCTGTCTAGTTCAGTTTGCCCGGGGTGTGTGTGTGGCCCGCAGAGAACGGGTCACGTGTTGACTCCACCGGAGGAGGCGTCGAGCAAGTTGTGTTAGCTGCTGTGAGCGAACGCCACCCTGACGATCTGAGTACGCTACAGCTATAGTGCTGTCCTCGGACCAGCACGTGCTTGTCTTGCATGAGAGGCCGTAGTCTGCTCAGTGCAAGTAGCACAGCCCACAACTCTTGGCAATTGATATGCCAGCGCAGGCGGGGGTTCGTCCAACACCCCGCCTGCGTGCCCGTTGCACACTGCACCGTACCCCTGCAGGGAGACGTCAGTCGTCACCACGACCTGTCTCATAACCTGCCCAGAGGGACCTGAGTCCGTCAAAAAAGTCATGGAAGACTAGGGGTTATGGTGGTCGGAAGCAGGGCGTCATCACCATGCGCCTGCTGCCGGTGTGCCACGCTCTCCTCGGAACTCGACTCTGAAACCAGTGTTGGAGCGGTCTCATGTGCATCAACCCGAGGGGTATTAACCCGCGAGGACGCCATGTGTCCCAGGAGCCTCTGAATATTTCAGGGGGACCGCTGTCTGCCTGAAAATGTTCCAGGCAGTTCAACACTGGCTGGGCGCGAACTGCGGACAGTAGCGCCGACATGGTGACAGAGTTGAGTTCCATACCGAGAAAGAGGATGCTCTGCACTGGAGAGAGCTTGCCTCTCTCTTGGTTGACCTGGAGTCCCAATCGATCTAGGTGCTGGAGCACCAGGTCCCTTTGTGTACATAACAGATCTCACGAGTGTGCCAAGATAGGCCAGTCGCTGAGATAGTTTGGTACCCGCTCGCCTTCCTCCCCTCAGGGAGAAAGGGCGGTTTCCACGATCTTCGTGAAGACCGTGGAGACAGGGACAGACCGAAAGGGAGGACTCTGTACTGATATGCCCGCCTCTCGCACGCGAACCGTGGGAACGGCCGGTGTCGAGAAGGATCGAGACATGAAAGTAAGCATCCTTTAGGTCGATTGCCACGAACCAATCCTAACACCTGATAGATGTCAGGACGCGCCTCTGCGTGAGCACCCTGAACGGCAGCTTGTGAAGGTGCCCTGTTCAGGGTACGCAGACCTGCAACCCGCCGTCTTTCTTTGGAATGATGAAGTGCGGGTCGTGACCCACTGAACATCTTGGTTTTAAGGGACGAACTCGATGCCTGTTTTGCCAGAAGGGTGGTGACCTCTACCCGAAGTACGGAGGCGTCCCTGCCTCTGACAGAGGGAGAGATGATGCCCCTAAACTTGGGAGAGTCTCTGGCGAACTGGATCGAGTAACCAAGACGGACCGCCCTCATTAGCCAGCGAGACAGTGTGGGCAGCTCTCGAGCTCCCAGGGACTGTGACAGGGTGACCAAGGGGACGGTCTGCTTCATCATTCCCACGGGGGGGTTCGTCGGCTGGCGGAGCTAACCATGTCGCGGGGGTCCCCGGAGGGAAGGTTGGCTCCGCCTTTTTACCTGCCTGGCGGGACAATGGCACACACTGTCTGTTTGAGAGTGGTGACAGCTGTCGTATGTGTACGACCTCACGCCTCGCCAGGGTGTGAGGTCGGTTCGCCGTGCACAGTCCAGTGGAGTGTGCGATAGGCTGCAAGTACACCCGGGGAGAAGTAAAAACTCTGCGAGTAGTGGGCGCCAGGCCCTGAAAAGGGCCCGGCTTTGGTGACGAGGCAGGAGTCGTCCCGTACCGACCAATCAGAGCCGTGGCTGTGAAGGTTCGGGCCCGATGATTTTCTCCCTTGGGTCTTCCCGTCAGTGTCCCTTCTCGAGAGAAGGTTGCTGACGGGGTGGAGGTTTCCCCCTCGACCTCTGCTTCCGGGGTGCTGCCTGTGGGGGCACAGGAACCGGAGCGATGTCAAAGGGGTCCTGGGTTGCAGGGAAGCAGACGTCACGTGAGATCTCGGAGGCCTGTAGGCGGCCGAGTCGCGGCGTGAGGCTAATTGCCACTGTCTGCTTCACCGTCAAAAACTGCTGAGCGCAGTCCTCGACGGTGTTACCAACAACCCACCTTGCGAGATGAGTGCATCAAGAAAGCGGGCTTCCTTGGTGTCACTCTTCTGCACAAGGTATAGCCGGGGGTGTCTCTCTCGGACCACTACCGTGGACATCGTCCGACCCAGGGCCCGCGCCGCCACCTTAGTCGCCCGTAGAGCGCTGTCAGTGGCGGCACGGAGATCCTGCATTATACCCGGGTCGGCCTTACCCTCGTTGAGCTCTCTCCACGCCCTGGCCTGGCGGACCTGCAGGATGGCCATGGCGTAGAGAGGAGGCAGCCTGGCCCGCGGCAGTGTAAGGCCTCGACACCAGTGATGTCGAAGTCCCACACGCTTTGGATGGTAGGCGTGGCCGATTCCCCCCCAGGAGGTAGCCGCCCGCGGCACAGGTGCACCGCAGGCGCCCGAGCCACCCGGGGGATCTCGACGTAGCCTTTGGCTGCCCCACCAACGAGGGAAGTAAGGGAGCCGGAGCTAGCTTCACTGGAATGGTCCGTGAATGGAGCGTTCCAAGTTTTACATAGCTCCTCATGCATCTCCGGGAAAAACATGGCACCCGGGGTGGGCGCGGTTTGCACCGCGCTCCGACCTCAGGAACCACGCATCTCCGGGTTAGCATGGATGACATCATTTCTGCTTCCTCCTGAACTCGACCGCTGTGGGTGGAGCTCGGATTCGTCAGATGTCAGTCTCCCTCCGATGCTGCGAGCGACATCTCATCTACGTCACACATCGTTTCCGAGTGTCTGCGTGAGAATCCGGACGGTATGCCACCGCCGGCTGGGGAACGTTGAGAAAAGCGAATCGGGGTGCGATCGGCCCGTGAGCACTTGGCTGGCGGGTTTACGTTCGCAGAGTTCCCCATATCACTAACGCTGCTAACGTGGGTGGTCATCGGGGCCGTAGCCACAGATGTCACAGCCCAGGTAGCAGACGAAATGGTGGCTGGTTCCCGTAGGAAGACAGCCACCCGTGACCGCAACTTCTGAATGACAATCTGCCCGCAGTGCGGGCAGATGTGTCAACGAACGCTGCTTCAGCGTGCTGGACGCCCAGACGCCTAACACAGCGATCGTGTCCATCCCCCTCCTCGATGAGGGTGCCGCACCCAAGAGAACAGCGGGACATGCCGCGCTGGAGAATGCTCAGTCAGTCCTGAAAAGGACTTTTTGAGAAAAAATCTCTAACACCTCCGGAACCGCCGAGACGCCCAGGGGAAGGTCGCTGCAGGTAGGGACGATCCGCTGCAACACGTCGTAGATCCGGCAGAAGAAGAAGAATTCATTGAATTCGTTCTGTTCGTAGTCATGAGCGAAGGCTCTGAAGAACAAAAGGTAAGTGAATGATGCACGCCGGCTTCCTTTTATACCGGATATCTGGGGGCGGAGCCCGGCATGCAAATTTCATTCGCCAAATTTCATTGGCCTTTTCTATAGTAGTCAGAGTTGATTGGTTCTCAAGGGCGAACCCCATCTGTCGTTCTCGACACAACGTCGAGAGACCGACAGAAAGGGAATGGCGAGGTGTCCATATAAAGTGCAGGTGCTGTGCAATATATGTATATACATGTAGTATACAATTATATTCAATGTGGAATATATGTATATGTGTGTGCATAAGCATTCCTGTCGTCGTATGAGTGTTCGTTACGCAGGAGAGTTCTGGTTGAGGGCCCTCCTCATTCTCTCTGTATTTGCCTTCAAGGAGCAATCGGTCAATTACATAAGATTGTCAGCAACAACAATCACGTAACATGTCAGTCAACCACAATCACATAACACCTTTTTATGTAACAGCACATAACACATGCATTTTCTATCAGAATCTAATGCTGTTCCAAAGCTTGAAACAAGGGCATTGCAGTGATGTCATTAGTTACAGATGTATTTATCTCAAAAGCTCCAGATAACACAGCTGTCCTGTCCTGCTGTCTTTGAATGCTATTTTAATACCCTTTAAAGCAACCCCAAACTGGCCTCTGGGGGACTTGTGTCACCTCTCCTGCACAAGGTTAACAACACCCTAAGAGCTGTCACCACAGAGGCCCTTTAGGGAGTTGGGAAAGGGCTCTCTCTGTGGGATTAGGGTAGAGACAATTCAAGGTATTTTGGGGTAAAGCACCCATTACAAAGTTGTTTTGCTGACCTTGCGTCTCAGACATGAAGGATGTATGACTGGTGAACCTACCATAGAGCGTGTGAGTGACTCCATTCTGCGTATGTCTGACTCCGCTTATATAACAAAAATCTCAGTGTTAAAGAACCGTGACTCCACAACAGACGCATTTTACCCCTGCTTACCAAAAAACACATGCCTAAATAGTTTGAATGAAATACGAAATCATCTAATCTGGAACAGTTAATCCCTGTTTTTTTAATTAAAAGTTTCTGGTGATGTGTACAATATGTTTAACTTCAAAATACAGTGGCTGTGATGGTCTCCATAGCAACAGCACCAGCACAGTTCACTACCATTGCGATGGTGAAGTGCCACTGAAGGTAGTGTGCACATCAGATACAAGTGTACACTACAAGGTTGTGTACAATTTTAATAACAGTTTTAAAAAAAACTAGTTTGGTAAACTCTGACATGTAAATTTATATCATGTGATAATGTTTGACCAATAGAAGATCAATGCTTCAGAGCATGACCTTTTCAGGTGAAGGAAACCCTGAAAATAACAGTATTGTGTCCCATTTACAGCTGTTAAATATCAAAAACAGTGCAATTGTCAGAATTCATAATGTGTAAATAAAATCTATCATTTTTCAAGTTTTCTGGTAGAAATTTCACTTTCTGAAAGTCTAGTTTGACCGCGGAATAAATCATATTATTACATGGCTCGTTGGAATGCTTTATTCTGATTGGGCATTCGCGACATTTGCAGGTTATTCCAAGAGCCATTTAGAGAGAGTTCTGCAAACGGAAGTCCAAAACGCTGGAGCGTCAAGTGATTCATGGAGCCTTCCGATAGTTCAAGGAAGTTGTTTTATTCATTAAATGGCTTTAGTCTTTAAATTGGTAAGAAGTTTACCTTAGTTGGTCCGTTAGTCATAGCTCCATGCTTAACTATTAACTTCCGGGAACTATTGAGAGCCTCCATGAACCGCATTGTTGTGAAAAAACTGTTCCATTGGAGTCTCTCTCAATGGCTCTGGTTATTCCCCAAAATCAACCTCTCAAAACTAACAACGCACGGTAACCCGAATGCAGCAAAGCATATTGACAGGCTTTTTTGACAAATTAAATATAAATATGTCTTTGAAGAACACTGTATGACATTATATTTACAGATGATTAAACCAAATTGCCTGTGACATACGAACGTCGTTTCTTACATTAAAACTGAAAGTAAACAGCTTTTCATCACGGAAGGTCTGCAATCTGTAAAAATGAGCTAATAAAAGATTTCAAATTCACAGTTTATGTCCAATTTTTTCTCATGTGCTAAGTAGCCTGTATCCCTTACTTAAAAACTCTGCTCTGTCTGTCTAAATGGTCCATGTCAAGCTTAGGCTCAGTTCTCAGACCAATGTCAGACGTGGACATTACAGAAGGGTAAGGGCTGTTTGGACATTTAGGGGTATAAACAATTCCCAGACATTATTAAGTATGAAAGCACATTGATCAATCAATATCCCTTCTGTTAAAATGATGAAGTGATAGGTTAAATTGTGCAGCTGTGAATCTACAGTATAAGAAATAATTGAAAACGGGCTGTTCAATTATTCAAAAGCTAAAAAAAATCTAATAATTGAAAGGACCGGAGTCAATTGTTCTGCTTATACCACGGCTTAAAGGACATTGTGCAAAAATAATTGTCCATGTTTAATTTCAACGTTTGTCATGTTTTCGTCTTTAAAATGCTGCTGATGGTAGGACTACTTTCTTGCGTATCAGAAAGGCCAGTAAGAATGATATTATCTATTCCTCGTATTGTTTGTATGCAGCACCAACAGTGAAAAAAATCACTCAACCTTTTGAAAGAGTAGGTCTATCAGAATATATACATGTTATCAGTCATAGGCGCATGAATAGGATAAAAAACAGTAGGCTATAAGTGTTTTTTATTTAGTTATTCTATTTATTCGATTTCAGTATATTTTTTTCTATATTTGTTTTTTAAATGCTCTGTGTATTGAAACGAAACTGTACATGCGTTTCCATTAACAGTATAGTTTGACATTATAAACGCCTGTAGGCCTCACTATAACCTTTCTGTTGGCGAAGTGATGTGGAACCGTAATGCGGTCAGCAGACCTGGAACACCTTCATAGGTGTGCATTAACTGAAAGTTTGAAGCATTCAACAGCCCCATGGTATAAAGTTAAATAACTCATTCAAATCAGGGGTGCCGCACACAGCATGAAACGTGAAGGCAAATCAATTTGATCGCCTCCTGGTGACTGGCTGCGGTATAGGTCATAATCCCCGACCTCTCTAAGTACACAATCAATATCACCCAAAACTAAAAAAATTCAACGGGATGTCTAAAACATTTTTGTTTTCTCTGACATTTTGTTTTTATTTTTCTACAATGGTAGGGAACGGGGGTGTGCCATTTTCCTTTAATATTGTCGATGAAATAATGAAAATAACAGATGAATTGGACAAAGCAAAAGACAAACAAGCAGCTCTCATAGTTATACTGACACATATAGGCGTGGATGCAAGAAGCCCAAAACCACTGAAACAAATGGGGCGAAAAAGGAGCCAGCTTAACGTAAACCTAAGAGCACCTTTATGATATCAAACACTCTCTGTAAACATTACATTTACATTTGTGCATTTGGCAGACACTTGTATCCAAAGTGACATCCATTGCATTGTACAATACATTGGTTTCTAAGAATGTGCAATCCCCTGGGATCGAACCCATGACCTTTGCGTTGACCACAGAGCCAAAGTAAAGCTAAAGTCCTCTTTAGCTAAAAATGGCCACCTTCGGCAAAGACTTTATAACTCACAAATACATGTAAGCCCTGTCCATTTGTAGACCATGCCTCCTGGAGAGGTGAACACAAGTAGCCAACAATAGGACCGTGCATGTCAGCGTTACTGTTTTGGCGGTTTCCAAGGCCCATCGCTGACTCTCAGAAACAGCTGCAGCATGTGCCTCAGTGGAAGTCTGCAGATAGCTTGCTTGTTTTCTTGCGATTCCATCTACTTGTTTTGGCAGACTCTTCATGCTGTCCTACCTAACACAAATGTATTGTGAAGGGGATTTTTTTATAAACGGACACAAAAAGGGAGAGGAAGGATCGTTTTAGATACAGTCCTCTGGTTTCTCCATTTTAGAACATGGCTGCCAAGTCATGATAGTCACGTAGATGTTTGACTGAGGGACATTAGCTTTAAACCTTCGGGGTGGCCAGTATGATAAAAATCTTAAATAACAGTACTGTTATAGCAATGTTATCTCAAATTTTAATTCCTAAAGCTTAAAAACAAAATAATGTTAGAACTCCAACCATTTTCACTGACAAACGGCAAAGATTAAAGGCAGAAAAGATGTTAATAGCAAGGTCACTGATTCTTTTACGTTATTTAATGGTTTCCCCTGCAGACTGGTTAAATGATGACAGGAAACAAGCCTTTTGTTTCAGAGTATCTGGTCACCTTTTGTCCTCTGCCATGTCCCGACTTCTGTGCCCTTCTTTTCGCTTCAGCTCATGCTGGTTCTCTGCTCATCACGACATCAGTTTCAGCCATGTGTGGGAAAACTCGGGGCCCCTCGCTGCTGAGCGGGACACTGATACACGCCAAGCGCTGTGCGCAGAGGCTATTTTAAGAAGCCGTAAATATGGGAACTTCCTCTGTGTAAGTGTATCTCATATCCCAAAGGATCTTTTAGCAGTATTAACTAAATGTAAGTAAGATGTGCTGCCATATGCTTGACTTTCTACTGGTTTACGGAGATGCCTTGATTAATTATATTAGAACAGAACATGACTGACTCTGAGACTCCGAAAAACATTTGTACTACACTTGGCCAATAGACGTTTTTAACAATCGAACGATTATGTCATTGCATTGTTTCTTGATGTTGCCCACATTGTGTTGTCTACAAACTTCTGGTCTCCATCACTCACTTTACTACACATTTTTGGCCCTTTCTCTAGGATGTGTGTTAATCCTTACTCCGCTATGTGTCTGTTTGCTTGGCTATCATACAATGGCTGTTAGAATCCAGATCTGTTTGTTAGGTCACTGTCTCCTGTGTAAAGCTTTCGAACAGGACCGTTAAAGGAAAGCTTGCTAAAGCCTTTGGTGATTTATTACATTTGTTTGTTTGAACAATCTAACGTTTTGCATATTTGTCCCTCCAAGTACAGTTTATATATATATAT
This sequence comes from Triplophysa bombifrons, assembly GCA_029783895.1. NCBI lineage: Eukaryota > Metazoa > Chordata > Actinopteri > Cypriniformes > Nemacheilidae > Triplophysa > Triplophysa bombifrons. The sequence goes on from CM056464.1 coordinate 20,135,317, forward strand.
TCCCTCAGATATGCAATAAATCTGTTCCTCTATAAACATTGTCTTGAATCAGTTTTTTCTTGCAGTCAGCTGTGACTGAGTGGATGATAGATAGCAGACAAACTTCATACGCATAACTGATAAAAGTATTGGGGCGCCCTCTTCTAATGAACAAGTTTGACTGCTTCAGTCATTTTCTGTGAGCAGAGCACAAATCTTAATCCTACAGCATATAATGATATTCTTGAGAATTGTGTGTTAGATCGCCAGCACCTGCGGCTGTCAACAGGAAGTTTTATAATGCTGGAGAGGACACAGGAAACAGGCTTTATAAGCATTACAATATGTTTTATCATCGATTTAAAAAAGGGAAAATAAAAAACAAACATTTTGGGTCATGTGAGATTCTGTAGACTAAATTTAGAGAAACATAAGGCTTTATTTGCATAAGAAAAATCTATTTATTATCATTTTTTAAAACTTTCTCATTATGACAGTCCTAATTCTCATTTCCAATTTTCAAAACCAGCTCCCTTTCATTAATGTTATGATCAAATGAAATAAAAAAAATGATTTAAACTTATTGTATGATCACTTAAAATAATAAGAAGTATGATGGAAACTGTATGTCACAATACAAACAACTACAACGTTGAAAGATTTAAGCCTCCGCCTGCTGGTTACATTTTGCAAGTGCATAACTGTCTCAGTGTTACATTAACTCAGCATCATGCAACATGATGCCAGCATTTGTTAATACGATGCTGTCAACGTTTGGACTCTATATTTATGGATAATTCCCATCAAGGTCCTGGGAAAGTCACAACCTTGCCAACTCTGCATAGCTCAGAAGTCAGTGGCCATCCCTCTCTCATCGTGGGAGTTACATTTCCTGTTTAACTCTGCAACAGTGTACTCATGAGGTCCCCAAAAATATAACAACAAACTCACATGAAACGCATTTTAAGAGTTCTAGAAAGAGTTATAATAAACAGTATTGTGCAAATTAAAGTCATCATTTTCCTTTTAAGAAACCAACTGCAACTTTTTCTTTAGTTAAATATTACATCATCATTTTAATATGATAATAAATAGGTTACCATGTTTTTTTGGGGGGGACTTTTATAAGTTGATATGCACAAGACAGTGGAGGCAGACGGGACCATGAGGGTGGTATCGGGACATGATTACCCATCAGCTCATACGTTTCTGGAGCGCTAAACTAACCGCTGGGCTCCAGCTCCGACATATGTTATTAGATTTATAATAATCATTATTTATTTTCTGTACAACGGCTATTTAAAGTGTGTACAAACAAACTAAGTGGCGTTTTTTTAAAGAACCAACGTTATATCTCAAGCACACAATATATCGGCAAAGAGTTTTTTGGACATATCTGCTTGTCATGTTTAGCGAGACATGTCCATACCCAGATAGCAAAAATCATCTGGACCAGATCTGGCCCAGACCCTTCATAAGTTCTGGGCCAGATGTGTAAAACGGACCTGGGCCGGTGTCCTTTAGCACAACGGGCCAATACCGGCACAGATCCGTTTTCCTCATCTGGGCCAGCACTGGGCCAACTCTGGAACAGCTCTGGTTTTTCTATAGTATTTCGGTCCAAATGCGGGACAGATCTGGTCCAGATGCGGAATAGAGCTGCTATGGAGCTGGCCCAGTGCTGGTTCAGATGTGTAAAACGGACCTGGGCCGGTGTCCTTTAGCACAACGGGCCAATACCGGCACAGATCCGTTTTCCTCATCTGTGGCAGCACTGGGCCAACTCTGGAACAGCTCTGGTTTTTCTATAGTATTTCGGTCCAAATGCGGGACGGATCTGGTCCAGATGCGGAGTAGAGCTGGTATGGAGCTGGCCCAGTGCTGGTTCAGATGAGGAAAACGGATATGTGCCGCTATTGGCCTGTTGTGCTAAAAGACACCAGCCCAGGTCCGTTCTACACATCTGGCCCAGAACTTAAGAATTGTTTAGAAAATGATTATACTTAAAAATATTCACAGTAAAACACCACATCATAATTCAGTGTTATCCACTACTTTAATGTGAACATACGTTCATAATAAAATTGCACATTACAGTTATTGATTTATTCAAGGGCTTTGTCTTTTGACCCTTCTTTCATTTATTTAGCATATTAAAACAATAAAATTAGTACACAAAACAATACAGAAAGCAGTGGCATTGTCCATGTTGTCTTTCAATTGGATAGTTTCTGCACAAAAAGTCAAATAAATTAAACACTCATGCCTTACTATTTACTAAGCTTACAATGAGAACATTTGGAAACTGTATAGCAATGTTTCAATCATATGTTATTGTCAGTATATTTCATTCTAATAAAACATAAAACAATATTTACAGGACCATTTACCCAAATCTTGCCGTTCAAACTGTAAATTAAAAACAAAAGCAATGACTTGCAAACTATTCAAATCCCATATAAACATACATACATACTGTTCGTGTGGTCCAGAGTTTAAATTTACCTTGCAGAATCTGAAAACTGTTAAAAATTGAATCTATTGAAGAAAATGGGCCCGGTTATTTCAGATAACATATGTTTACAAAAAGTATTTTATAATGAATTATAACTAAATTCATAAAAGTAAGCCAGTTTAAAAGTTTACAAACACCTGATTCTTAATATAGTATGATGTTATCTTAACAATTAATGACAGCTTTTGTGATAGCTGTTGAAGAGTTGTTTGATCTGCGCTAATCAATTGTCTAGTGGTCTTCTGAGAAATCCTCCAGATCCTCCACAATCTTTGTTTTTCAGTGTCTTCTACATTTTTGATCTCTGTCCACTAATGACTGTATGATGTTTAGATTAATCTTTGCACACTGAGGAATATTGAGAGACTAATACACAACTATTACAAAAGATAGAAACATTACTGACTCTCAAGAAGTCAACACAATATATTTAAAGTTAGGTGGGTCTAAATCTCTGAAAATAATAATTTGTCAAACGTTTTTTGTCAAATGAATTTTGTCCTTCCGCAAACATTTTACAGCTTTTGGAAGGCGCAATTAAATATATATATTTTTTTATTATTTCAACAAAAAAAAAATTGAAACTGGTCACCCTGCCTAAAGGTTTACATGCACCCGACTTTTGAATGTAGTGCTGACTTCTTGAGTATCATGGAATGTTTGTAAATTTGTAGAATAAAAAGAATAATATCATCATTCAGTCACTGATGAAAAAGGGTCAATAATGCAGAAGATGCTGAAAAAGCAAAGATTGTGAAGGAGTTACACCATTAAACTGTCCACGGGTCTTCAGAAATATCCTTCAGACAACAGTTTTATCAACAACTATTACAAGACATCAAAAATTTCACTGATGGTTCAGGTAACGTCCTACAGTATTAAAAACCAGTCGTGCAGGTATGTTAAGTCTTGAACTGGCTTACTTTTATAAATGTAGATAATTATGTGTTAAAAACTTTATGAAAATGACTGTTACTGAAATAACAGGGCAGTAATAATTCAAAAAACAATCTTACTTTCATAAATTTTCAACATCTTCTCTGCAAGGGATGTGCAAACTTTTTACCACAACTCTACAGTATATAGGATTTTAAACATCTCATTTTAATTTTGATGCCAGCAACATTTAAAAAAATGGGACAGAGATAAAAAAAACTCTTGGGTACTTCAAAAAGAAAAACAGTTCTCAGAACAATCTTTTAACAATCAGAACTTTCAATATACAGTACCAGTTGTAAGTTTGGACACACATTACTGAAATGATTTTAAATTTGTAAAAAATGTTTGAAATAACTTTTCCAGATAAAAATATAATTGTGCCAACGTCAATTTCTTTCATTAGAAAACAAAAATTGTATTTATATACATATACACATACACACATAGATGCTAAAATATAAGGTAGTGTTGATTTATTTGAGATGCTTTTAGCCACAACATAATTGATAGCTACAAATCCTTAACTCCATGGTTTAAATGAGTTAACTATTACTATAAAAGGTGAAAAAACATAAGCGTTTGCAAATTTGAACCAGTACTGTATATTTAAAAGAATTATGAAACAAAGATTGACCAACAAGGCCAAAAACCGTTGGGCAGCTAAAATCCTATAGAGAAAACTGCAGCTAGAGGTCTGGGCATCTCTACTGTCTTGACTTACTAGTTTGAAGAATGGATGTTAATACGGGTGTTGGCCTCCTCAGCTCCAAAACACTCAAAGTGTTTACGTCAACCATCATTGCTGCTTCATTAGTGATGGAAAATGTGTGAACTTTGTTGGCCTTAGTTGGTTCTGAGTCTTTTGAAATTTCAAGTAGTTGATTTCCAAGTGCAATGCAAACCCTCTGTCTGATTCCAGAACTCAGTAAAGGTGATTCCTCGTCTCTAAAAAAAAAATTGTGAGGAAAAAAAAATCCTTACAGTATTTGATATTTTCTAGACAATCACCAAAACAAACTGTTTCTGGTTTTAAATTGTGTAATATACAGTAGAGAAAGCACTATTGTGTCCCCTGTAAATATTAGGTAAAGTTATTACACACTCAAATGCCAAAAAATATTAAAAATAAGAGACCCAATTTGAAGAAATCCCTCTAGTTCTAAACCAAAGTGTGAAAGCAAAACATTCTCAGATTGGAGGCTAAACTTGCTAGATAAAATACTAATAATTGAACACAAGTAGATTCATATTGGCTATGTGTAATGCAAATCTTTTGTAATGAAGAGTGGCATGTACAAGAGAGTGGTCCTGCAATTACACAACCAGCGACAGAGACTGTGACAGTAAAGTCAGTGGAGCTCATGTCATCCATACATATTTGTCATAACTTATTATGAACTAGTGTTATTTGTATATGACATTTTAAATGATAGAAAACTGATTCAAGGTTAATATGAAATGACATGAAACAAAGACAACCAGCACTATCACCTTCTAACAACATCAAAGAAAGAAACGACACAAAACGAAGTTGCTGGCGTGTGAATGCATAAACTAAATGGTTACATTACACCCATATGTATTTGTTTTAGAGTTTAGGGTAGGCCAACACACATAAGCATAAGAGGCATACTACTCAAAAGTGTGAACATTTTTGAATATGCATTTCTCCAGAATCCTAAGCGCCACAATTAGCCCTAACAAAAAGAGAATAATAAAACAACTACAACAAAGAAACTCACCCTTTGCCGGCTCTCTTGTGGAACCTGAAGTGAAGACAAATATTCATGTTATATAATATTCCTAGACAATTTCTCAATTCATATATTCAATTAACTTGAAGTAGTGGTCAGGAAAAAAGACATTTGTGAGTTTGTATTTTAAGAATAATGAAACTAAATCCAACAGAACACTGTAATTGTGGAATGAAATTCACTTTTCTATTAAAGGACAAAAATTCGCGATTTGAAGGGATTTCTAGAAACATGTCTTATCTTCATGAGGCTAATATGTTAATAACCTTATTAAATGTAAATTGAAATCGGTAGTTTATGTCAAATACGTATATTTAATCAATTAATTCAGCAAATAAGAATAATGAAGTAGTATAGACAGTAATATATTATCAACAAAAAAGCCATCTTTACACTGCAGAGGTTGAATCTGTTTTGGCTCATTACAAAGACTTTTTATCCCATTATAAGAAACGAGTCATACTTACATCTTAGGTCTGTCTGCACTCTGTTGTTAAACTTCTGATTGGTCAATAGCTCAAGCGCTGTCTCTCAGGTGTTGTAATACTCAACGCTTCAATTAAAACATCGAAAATAAATCTCTTTTCATTAATGTTACTTTGAATGATCAACATATTATTCACATTATAAATTCTCCCTCAAGCATGCACACACATTCAACAGCGCATTAAATATTCTCATCACCGTTAGTTGAGAAAATGACTCGCGAACTGTTATATCATCACACAATTACAGTGCAGTGTTATATCTACTTTAGGAGATAAATTTAATAGAAGTTGTTTAAATTGGCAATAATATTCTTACAGACCTGGGCCATCTTCATGTTAGCATGCTCTGATAACAGTTAGCATCCGAGTTATATATACATATCTAACGCAGAAAAACTCACAACAATTTTAAGTAAGCAGTAACGTTATACAACGTAATAAATGAATAATTAATTCATTAATAGAACAGTTTAACAACACGCTGTGTGACTTACATTACTGAAGTTTATGAGGAATAACGTCACTGCTGCGGGCCGCCTCCACTTCACTTCAGAAAACTTCGCGCGTTCGGCTACACAGATACGGGCCGCATCTGCTTAACGACAGTCGTTCTCCCCACTGAAACCGGACTCACTCTGGATCTGTACTACAGCAGTGAAACGGATGCGACTGTAACGCGGATTTGCCGGTTTGAAAACGGATCCGGCTCGGAGTCCCCTGCTGTCTGGGTAGTTACCACATGAAGAACTTGCTGTGACTGCTACAGGACACATATATCAAGTGACTTTACGTCCACCAAAAAGATGTTAAAAGAACAAAAATACAACAGAAAGTTAGCTCTGAGAAAAGCTCTGGCATTGACAGAATGACACATCGAACGCAATGGCATTTAATCAATACGTCATGGGCCCACATTGTGTATAAATATGACTATTTATATGAATAACTTATTTAGTATTATATGGCACATAACGGGCCTACCTTGCGGAACCGTGTTTTGACACATAAATCTCCTCTTGGCTGCCGCTTCAGAGAAAATCCGTGCGGAGGATTCGTTATTCCCCATCGAAGCTAATATAGTAACTAACATTAAAATGACAGATAATGTAAAATGACAAACAAAATACGTCTGATTAATTTCGAAAAGCGTTGACCTCGATGAAGACTGCAGCGAACTGAAAACCCCGCCTAAATTCCATTTGAATATATAAAAACACACAACACGTGCACGCTTTATCTCCCGCGAGCTGTCCAATCGGTGATTTGGGCGAGTCAAAAGACATCTGCGCAACTTCACTGGGTGCTGCTCAGACTGACTGGTGTATGATATCACAGTATCGCGAGAGCGTCTGCATAGCATCGCTCTCGCGGTAATACGATGTCATACGTTTGATCGATTTTCGCAGCGACGCGTGGAGTCCGCCACACCTCCCACCTACGAACTTTCAAACGGTCTTTCAGCGCTGTGTGCCGGCAAAAACAACCTGCGTAGGTGACAAATACGACTGTGTTTTAAGCATCAAGATCAGATAAACGTTTATTTAACACATTTATGCAAATACTCGTAACTAATAGGTTTGGAGTGAAGTTTTACATTTTTTTCCTGCATTTTGGTTGTTGCTCTCCAAATTTAATCTGAGATGCGATTTGTTAGACAGTTAACCCCCCAAAAGTATTATTATTTAATGCTTACTCTTATGTTTTTCACATATGACAAGTGTAGATCAACAACTTGAAACAACATCTACCAACTCAACAGATTTGCCAGTTTTCATAAGGTGGGATAACGGGACCTGATTTTGACAAGTGATTGATGTCCTCAGGGCAACATGTTTTAAGGACAACATTTTTATAAACAAAACATAAACCCACTTCAAACCCCAAACCTAACCATAACTTAAAGTAATAAGTGAAAAACAATGGTCTAGAACCTTACCCTTAAAAATAAATCTTTAACTTATTTCTGAAATCTTATTGGTCGATTTAAATGTTGTCCCAGAGTCAACATGTTGCCCTAAGGACATCAACCACTTGGGGGAAACATCAAATTGGGATTTTGCCAACCTGTTGCCCTTGAGTTATGTCTTTGAAATTTGCTGAAATGATCTGGTCTGGTTTGAAATATTCTTCTTGCCCTTCTGATCCGTGGAGAGATTTACTACAGAGTTGTCTTCTTTGAAATTGTAACAAAACATTTTTCTTTCATCAGCAATCTTTCCTCTGAGTTCTTTTGATTCTGCAATTGTTTGCTTTGGCAGTGGCCTTGTTTTTTCACAAAGTTTGTTTCTATTATTAACATATTCCAATTAACATAATACACATCCAGACTTTTTTGATGACACTTTCAAATGAAAGCTTTTTTATAAAGCACATGTTTGCAACCGTTTTCAAAAACACATTTATGAACTGGATAAGGTGAATAATGAATCAAACATTACAGTGCAGATGTGCTCTATTCTTCTCACACTGCATTTATAGATACATGTGACTTACTTGATTATATATCAATTTGGGTTTAAAAGTTGTTCACCTATTGCTATTAAATGAATCTGGTTCTACTTAAGGTGAAATCATATAAACAAACGTTTATGATATTTAAAAAAACAAAAAGGAGTAAATAATAATTAAACGCAGTCAACCCCTATGAAATAGTGATGTATTCTGAGATGTAACCTGAAAGATCACCAGAGGGCGCTCTTTATTCATAGTTTCATGCACGATTTCAGTATTTTAAAACATTAAAATCATTCTCTCTCTGAACAAAAATATTATATTATATTGAAAATAAGCATCTTTTATATAACTACTACCTATGAATGTCAAACAATTGCAAATATGTCATACAATAAAAACAATTTAAACACATTCAGAGTATGTTGCAATGAATTTGTTTACAAATGTATGATCAAATAAAACACCATAAAACAAGCGTGCTACCTTGAAAAGATACAAAAATCTCTTTTATAAGCAATATTAAGGTATATTTGGAATATATATTTGAATATATGTTTCCAAATGGTTTGTTTTGTAGATCTTGGAAAGTGTGCATTGACATTAGAGACAAGAGAAAGAGTGTGGTGTGTGAATCCTCATATCATATCAGGCATCATATCAGTGCAGCCACCTTAATTGCCTAAAATAACACACACTCCTTTAGTTAAAGGAGTCAAATTATTGTTTTGCATATACTGAACAAAATTAGCCTAAACATGTTTCCAACAAAGATTTTTGTTGACTGGATTTTGTTGACTGGACCAAAATGCATCACTATAAGAGTTTGAAAGTTCCCAAGATGCATTCCAGCATGTTAAATTCTGTGTTTCTTATTTGTTTTTCTTTTAATGATTAGTCTTTTAGTTCTTGCTGGCTTAATTCATGCTTTAATATCGTTGTTAATGTTAGTTATCTGTTGTGTTTAGAGTTTTTTTTAATGAATTATGTTTTTTGATGGTTATCACGGTTGAGGTTTGTGTGTATAATGTTGATGCGTAATTGCATGACATAACGTCAGATACGGTTTAAACGCAGTCAACACAAACTATTTAAACATGTCCAACTAAATATGTCGAGTAAAATTATATTCTCTATATGTTCGGCAACAAAATATTTTGTTCTGTTGTTCATTAGGTAAACTTGACTATGTTGAAAAAAAATGAAGTACGCACATCCAAAATGGTTTAGTCAGGTGCTAGACCAAAAGTACATCCAATAATAAAGAGAAGATCTGCACACTGTAATTCTCTCTTTTATTTACAATTTTTTTTTTAAACGAGGCAACGTTTAGATCAGAAGATCCTCGCCAGGCATTAATGCCATAGTCCTGGTTTAAGCTAAGTGAAAACATGCCTTAAAATAACTTTTTTTTGCATGTGCCTGAAGAAAAGTGTGAGGGGATCACCACACAGAAGGCTAATTTCCTGGGAGATCAATCTATGAAAGGGTGGGATGTCCGCTGCTCTCTTCCACTGAAAGATTAATGGACAACAACAAGCAGACCCCCCCTTTTTCACAGCAACAAAAGATCCGTCTGGGCCGCAGGGAGAGCATATGCCACCCAAATCAGCAGGATTTTATGAGTAAACAAGTCAAATCACTGAATTACATCTTACTATATATATTCACGTTTATTAATTTAGTTTGAGCGCATAGAAAATAATCTACTTTAAATAGATTTTTCATACAGTGACCCATTTTTGGTCCCACTAAGGACTACAGAAGTGAACAATAAAAAATGTATGAAAATCATAAAAATACGGGATGGTTACAGCACATTCAATACACACTTTCCAGCACGTTTTCACATTTTGACCTAAATCCTGGTGTTGTGTGCGACTTTCCACCCAAATCCTTCGCATTCAAGTCCACAGACACATGAGGCGGGTACCCATGCCAATGTTGTGCTAATTACGAAGCAACCGTGATTGAGTCTCATGAAAACACACAGCTCTGCCATCTTACGTGCTACAAAGGATGAGGGAGCCGAACACCCTGTCCTTGGCCCGATTCTGAGTGGCCTATAGTCATCACACTTTTCCCAAACGCCTTGCAGCTGCTCCTATTGTCCCCTCTAAGGGGGTCCGGCGGAGCCCGTGGTCTTCTGACCAGCCCTTCTGCCGTCTGACAGCGCTCAAATGATCTCATTGAGACGCCCGCGCGGGGACAATTGAACACACTGGAGTGCGATCACACAGCATTCCCAGCGTAGGATTCCAACGCACACGCTAACACGGGTCAGAATCCCCTAACATGTGGTCGGGTCAGTGTGAAAAGGGGATTGTGGAGATATTTTCCCAGCGATCATTTAAATGTTCACACGGGCCTGAGTTCAACTTCAAACAATGAGAGCCGATGCAGTCAGCTGTGTTTGCATGTATTAAAGATGCTCATCTGTCGAGAACCAACATTATACCGACTTGCCCCCTAAGCAGTTTTAGAATCATAGCATAGGTGATGTCCTTATTGAGTTGCCAAAATTAGTAGGCTAGTGTTACAAAATGGTAATGTCACAGGTCTGCTTTGTTGATAAAATCTTGGATGAAGAACTTGATGAAACCAATTCTAAATTTTAAAAGCTGGTTTATGTCCTTACAGGGTGAAACCCAAACTATGCCTGCTATCATCTTCAGGTCATCCAGAGTCAAACTGTGCCTAAGTTTGTCAATTCAACACTATTTTTAATCAGACTGTTATAGTAGTAGTGTTCATAAGCGCTGTGTGTGTCAAACTTTTAACGGGATGCATATCAAAATGATTGTCTGTAAGATTGTAATCAGTTTCTACATATAAAGATGATGTCTTTTCATTCAAAGGCTCATATTTACATCCGTGATTTATTTCTCAAAATGGTGGGCGTAATATTTGCTTCCCCTTCATCTCTTACTGTAGGACAGTAATATCTATTAACTGTAAGACACACTAAAAAAAATATTTAACGATACTTTCCACTTTATTTAAACAATTAATTTTGCACCATTGTATTAGGTTTTCTGTTTAAACAGAATAGCATTGTGTTATTGGACTAAATCCAGTAATGTTTTGGCTTACATAAATGTTAACATTTTAAATGTACATGTTTCAATCAAGTAGATCAAAATAGTATTTGATGCTTGTTCAACATAAATGAATTTAGTTGTATTAAAGTAACGTTATAGAAACTAGGAACAAGATTTCCACTTCCCATCTTGCTTTGCATGGGGATGAACAGAGAGTAAAAGTTACAAAAAAATGTTATTTTAAAGATCTTTTATCAAAATGATGAAACGGGGTTATATTTAAGCAATAAGCCCCAAGAAGCCGTGGGTTACAGTGCATTTTATAACAGCTAAGGGGCGTTGTTAGGCACGACGCGAAGCGGAGTGCCGAAACCCCCTTAGCTGTTATAAAATGCACTGTAACTCACGGCTTCGCGGGGCTTATTGCTTTTATAAAACTGTTACTCCATATGCTTAGCAAGGTTTCATTAAACAAAGTAAATTAAAAGCTATTTAGGCTATGTGGTGCGGTCAGCCGTTATATATCGGGGTGTTATATAACGGCTTAGAACTCCGCTCAGCCAATCAGAATCAAGGACCAGAACTGACCGTTTTATAAGATGAACTTAATCAATTCAAGTAATTTGGACATGGTTGATTAAATTTACTCAGTTCAGTTTAGTCCATCGTACATTACACATAGTATTTGATTAGAGATAACATATTTCTGTTGTGTGGAACCATTGTCCATATTTTAATTAAGTCAGTTTAAAGTATAATTTTTTCAGTCCAGTTGGTTATGGTTAAAATTACATTATCTGTAAATAGTCTACTTCTTTCCTCTTTTTTGCTTTTGAATCGCACTCAAAGTGTAAGTTTAGGGAAGTAAAGAGAGACAGCGATGGAAACCATTGGCTCTTAGGGCAAACATTATAAAATGTGAAAATTATCACAGTATTGGTATTTACGGTTATTAGTACCACGGGTATTGGAATAATTACACCATGTTTGAAACCAAATTGAAACCACTTCTATTTGCAGCATGATTTCCTAATTTTCTCTTGGGCTCAACACATTTAATCTTTATTGTACATTTCTCCAACTCGTTATTAATCTTTTGTTTATGTCATGTGCTTCCTTTACTCAAGGCCAGGGCTTAACAGTGTAGATGACCTTGGGAGTGTTGCTGATTTGAATGTCACCAGAATCATGAGTTTTACGATTAAAAAAATGATGTGGGATTAGGCTTTGACGTGTCGGTTAGGTTGGAAATTGTAAGTAAAGTATGCTACCCTTTTTGCAAACAGTGTGAAATTTTACCAAATGTAAATGAAACGTAAATGAGTGTGTCCGTGAAAGTGTTAATAGATGTCTGACATCAGGGTTTAAAAACAGATGCTGCTAAAAATACTTAAAAATGTCTGACATTTCCATGTTGAGATCAGTGGAGATATTGAGAGCGCAAGTCTTATCCTTATTCGAGTCCATGCCTATCCTATTGGTGTCGTTTCTAGTTTGCATTTGTTGCAATGCAATGTTTACCAAATCAACAGCACATACAATTGAATTATGTATGAAAAGAAGTTTATTTGTCGGCATCAGGTATCACAAACATATGAAAAAATATAGCATAAGAAATATATTACTTTAGTCAATAAATAGTCACATATCAAAAACAATCCCGTAAAAGCCTCTCCTGTTAGTAGTGCTTGTGGGAGGACTCTTAGTGGACTGACAACAGTACAGACACATGAGGTATTCCTCGTTTGTTTACAGAAGAACAAACGTCTTGATGAAATGGATTGCTTTGTGAAAGGCTCGAGAATGATCATTTAAACTTCAACTGTCTTAAGGCAGAGCTAACACAGACTTGTGTTCACTACATTCATTGTTCAAACAGATAAAAGAAACCAGGAATATTCGTCGATATTAGCACCTGTAAGTCTAATGACATCAACGTATAAAAAAAACAATCCCCGAGTAACCTGAAAGACATTCTTTCAATTCTAGCAAATAAAAACAAACAACTTCTGATTATCAACTTTAACAAGGTCAGACGCTCACAAACATTAAAAAATAAGAATAAAAACACACAAACATAAAGACTCGTTCACAGACTCAGTCACTTTGAAATGAACCCCCCCTGAGTCCTTGGTTTAGTCAAGTACAGACCACTGGGTTGAAACGTCATATGTTAAAAATGTCTACTGGAGCTGGTGCTCCAACATAGCGAGCAAGTGTGGAATAACTTTAGCAACAAAGGAACCAAAAGTTCCAAAGTCTAATACTGGAAAGATCACCCCGGGGATCATATTGTCCACACATAAATAAAACTGACTGCTTCATCTCAGCAGGACGGCGAGGTAGTGATGGGACTCTGCAGGAAGGAAAGAGGACTAGCCGCCGTGTGGACAGGGATGGAAACTGGGAAGTTGAACACTGTGGTGCCTTTGCCAATAGCGGGGCTCCCGGCTTCCGAGGAGCACGTGGACGAGGCCAGCACCTGGGATTCGAACTGCAAGAGCTGCCCCATGAAGCTGAAGTTGGGCGAGATGATGCTGCGCCGCTGTTTGACAAACTCGAAGGCCTCCTCGAGCCTCACGCGGTTCGTGCGCATCAAGTAAGCCAAACAGATGGTGGCGGAGCGCGAGATCCCAGCTTGACAGTGAACGAAGACACGTCCACCTTTATTCCGTACCGAATCTGTGTGAAACAAGGGCGCATTGGTTAAACGTCCGTCACAGACCACAAGAACATTTCAGCTCAATTGTATTGATTCTCTAACCACACATTCAATTGCAAATGTTATTCCATTGTTGCTAATGAAGGCAGCCGTCTCATTAGGGAAATGGGGAAAAAGTTAAATCAGGCAGGGGTCCGAGGAAGAGAGGAAACACCCCCTCCCCCAACAGACTTGAATACACAATGGGGGGTTGCGGTACCCCTGCTAAGAGCACTGTTCTGATAGGGGGGCAACCAAAGAGCTAGAGACACTGCCTTTTGTTCAGGCCGAACAAAGGACGCAAAGCATTCAAACAGAGCCAGTTGCCCCGTGAAAAGAAGATCAGGTCACGGCTTGGTGTTATTTGAAAAGGGGGCACCTCTTTAAACAGGATGAGAGGATGACGTAAGCCTCTGTGGCTGTCAGGCTTGGGGCGTACAGCTGGTCGTTTTGGAGGGAACTTCAAATTATTCAATTCGGGCTTCGTTTGACTGGGGGTTGGGCCAAGAGCCGGCTTGCCTCCCAAAGCCCCTCATACGGTAACATCTGCTCCCTCGTTTCATAACAAGGGATCAAATGAAAGCCCCGGAAGAGAAAAACGACACTCACCAATGAATTCGATGGCTTCGTTGAACCAGGAGCTGATATTGGCCTTGTGGTTGTCCTCGACAGGAATACTTTTGTACTGGTAGTGGTCTTCAAAGTGGTTGGGGCAGTTGGAAGAGACGTTAATAAGGGCCGTGATTCCCATCATGTCCAGCATGTCTTTTCTGGAGGCATGGTAGGCGCTGCCTAAATACAGGAAGGGCAAGATTTCTACAGGACCACCCTGAAAGCAAAACAGACAGGTTCTGTTATAGTTTATGAAAACGAACAACTTATTTTATAGTAAAAAAGCACCTGCGGAGGTCGTAGATCTTACCTGGTCATACAGAGGGGTCGTACACGAGGTCTCAGCAGTGTTGGGATGACAGCTCAGAGGTAAACTCAAGTCTTGTGGAGGAGCTGGCTTAGTACACATGTCAGGAAACTCGTTGGAAAACGTGTCAAATCCACCTGAAGCGTAAAACAGAAGTCGTTATTTTTAGTTACGCTGGAATTTACAGGCGTCAGCTGAAACAACGGATTCAGACACACTTCACAACAGCTGAGGGAAACATTTGGTGGCAGACGGTCCATTCACAGTGACCTCGCGCTGAATTCACACTTACACTATACATGTGGGCCAGACATAATGTACTTTGCTTCATGTGGTTGTAACGGGGGTAGCCCCACTATACAATACAAAGTAAATAGACTAAGTTATGGAGACATCCTCGTACCTTTAAGAAAGAACACGCTTGCTCCACACGGATTGCGACACAAAGCGTTCACGGCAAGAGTCAAAGTCCCATCTTTCTTCACTTCTTTGATATCTGGACTCCGGTCATCCATGAACACGACACTCTGGTATTCCCCGGACAAAAGTCTGCTCCTCGTGTCCTCGTTTGGCACAATGTGTTCCAATCCCAGCCCCCCTCTGGCCCTCCGGCGCACTATCGTACTGAAGCGCACATTACTGGAGCCCGATATATGAGACGTGTTGAAGGAGAAAAAAGAGCGACAGTCCAAAATAAGACAGCCCGGATCGTCTCCGTCCAGCAGATCCCGAAGCGAGGCGCAGTCAATGGTGGACACTTCCATAATGACCATAGTAGAGAACGAAATATTTAAACGCATAAAGTGACGAACTTTACAGCTGTTCAGGGCTCGGCTCAGCGCAGTTCCTTATATCCTTTGATCCCGTTACAGTCCGTTTAATTACTAATATTTCGTTCCGAATGAAAGACCGCTAAAATGTTTCCTCTTGTTCTTCTTCTGACTGCAAGCGCTTGGTGTCGCTTATATATAAGCGGCGTGATGTCACACTTCCCGCCCCTTTTGGCGGGCGTCCAGCGTAAATTCGCACGTACGTCATGTGTGAGGCTAGTCGGATCTTGAGCAAGCAAACGCTATAATCTGAAACCTTCAAAGCCGCGAGAGGGTTCTCCAAAACCCTGCTTTCACAATAATGATTGTTGTGATGTTATTTTTGGTCAATTTGTTTTTTTTTCGTCCGACATTTCTATTATTACGATATATTTTATTATACAGCCTTTGAGATCACATCTGAGTTCACAAGTGTCATATTAAATGCGCTTTTACATTATATCTTGCTGTTTTAAAACATTCTCGTTTGAGATATTAGGGACTGTATATGTGTATAATCATTTATTTTTATACTAACAGAAGTTTTTTAAAATAAAATAAAATGTTTCGAATTTTTCCACGATCTTATTATTTTATGATATGTTTTTATTCGCTTTCCTCGAATAAATAACAAGATAATTTGTGGAGCTGTCACGACACTCATAAAAGTTTATACTTTGTTTTTATTGTACAGGAGTACATAGTGTGCAAAGCCGCGAGAGCAAAGGCGAACCATAAAAGTTAATTACTGTATAGAAACTTGGCGGTCTGGTAAATTTCCATCCGTCTGAAAAACAAAACCAGCTCCGGTAGGATATATGACCCATGGTTGATGTGTATTTTGTCATTTTCTATATATCAGTACAATTCCACATTTTGTTCATTTCTCTTGTGTCTATCTGCCAGTATCATCCATTGGTTTTCCATTGTTTTCACAGTGAAAGTAAAAGTTCATTTGTTCGGATTGAGGTGTTTTGATGTCACAGTCCTCACAGAAGTAAATAATGCATTATCACGTATGAAACTCTAGTGCAGTGTGTGCTTCATTGTAAAAACATTGAACATTAACAACTGACTTTAAATGTCTAAGATTCTTTTCATATTCATTACTTATTTAATGCAAAACACATGTTGCTGGAGAAGCAGATATGAGTAGCCTGTCTTAAACCTCCTAAACTGAAGAAACTTGCTATAAGTGCTTATTACATTAATATAATTTGTACAACAATACAAAATACATTTTAACTACTAATCTATTTTTTCAAAAATAAGTTATTTGTGTGACATCTGACAACCACACTACTTAAAAGAAATGAAACTATTCTATTTGGGTCATGACGTCAGCACTGCATTTCTCAAACTTGAGTCAGGCAGGACAGTCAGGACAGTGGAGGAATCATTGTTGATCCTGTTTGACACAACAGAGATTGAAACAAAAATGAGAGCAGCCAGGTGGTAGGATTTATTGTTAAAACACTGATGAGTCACAAAAAGGAAATGCCCCACAGAGAACAACGTGTGCCATTTATGAATTAAAAATGTGTCAAAATGTTTGCTATTGTTTACTAACATTTTAGAAGTACAACACAAAAAATCATTTGTAGTCTTCATGAAGTTTCACAGTTTTCAACGTTTAAGGGACTTTTTGGTAAATCTAATGACCCACATTCTTTCGAGGATGTTATGATTGTAGACCTACAGTTTAGTGGGATCCCCTTTGTCACCGATACCATGAATGAAATTGGTTGTCTCCTCCGATAATGAACAAATAACATTTTTAAAACGTATATTATAGAAATAACTCACACGTTTATGCCCTCTCCTTCATAAAGGGAAGTGAAAGAGTGTGATAAATAGGCATTTCCTTGGTGTAGTAAATACAACCAAAATACAAAACTTTCATCACAGCCAGTTACGGACAGAGGTGCCTTGGGACAACATATGTTGAGCCTGGAAAATACTCAGTAAACCCTTTAGTTCTCATGTATCATTTATAGCAATTTTGCTGTGATATACTTTCCTGACTCCACCCATTTATGACATAGTGAAATACATTACATAATGCACCACATCATTCAAACAAGACTGTCTGTGTTTATCCTGGTATTTGTATTATTATTATTAGTAGTAGTAGTTAGTATTCATGTTTGAAAAGTTGTACCAACAGAACTGAGAAGTGTAACATTAATCTAGCTATTTAAATACGGACTGCTCAAAATGTGTGGAAAGCCCTTTAAGGTAATCTGTAAAAATTGAGAAACGTTGAACCAGTGGACAAATTTTGGCATAACCCCCACATTAGATCATACTGACTCTAGTCTCTTGAATAATATTTCAGATTGGGACACCCCTGTTTCATAAGTTTCAGCAGTTTTCTATAATCAGCGTTTTCATAGTTAAAGTGTAACCATGATTTTGGCAGAATCATTACAATTTTATTGCCATAGCTTTACTACAGATATCATGGCTAAGCTATGATTATTGTACTCAGACCATTATACATTTGTGTTTATATGGTTTTATTAAATACCATAGTTGAACTATGGTAACTGTAAAAAAGCTGTGGTTCGTTTTTATTTATGGCTTTTATACTGTATGCCACCACAGGAAAACTTTTCAACTAATTATTAACATAAGCGATAAATAGATCAAGAGGCCGTGTACACAAACATTTCGTCATTTAGCAGACGCTTTTATTCTACAGAGAGTTCAGGGAGCGATATGTCATTCAGGGGCAATCATACAATAGATGCTAATACCAAGCTTTCACAAAAGCCAGAACAATACCTGTTGAGAACAATACCTGTTTTCTTCCATTTGCCTGCCAAGAAATGAAAGAAGAGATGGGTTTTAAATAGTTTTTTTAATGTTGTGAGAGATGTGGTTGACTTATGAAGAATATTGTGAAGTAGAATGAGCAGGAAAGCGATTTACTGCGCTTATGAGAAGGCAACACAAGACGCCGCTGGTTTGCTGACCGCAGGGGTCTTGATGGGGTGCCGATGAAGTGATAGTCCTGTAGGCATTAGTGACTCGAACCTGATACGAGCTTCAGCCGGTAGCCAGTGGACAGACATGAAAAGGGGTGTCACACATGAGACCTTTAGACTACTCTAGAAAATTCCGAAATGTTCACGTCTGTTTATGTATAGATTACACATTAATAAAAAGTTTGAAAACAAATGAAACCCAAAACTTTTACGCTGTAATAAGCATTTTGTGATACTTTAACCACTTATGGAAACCGCGGTGGGCAACACGTAAGACATTTCACAACCGGAAACACGCTCTCAGCCGACCAATAGAAGTGTGCAAAGCGTCCTTAGCGAACGTCACGTCCGGTGTGAACAGCCGGCAGGATTGAAGACCCACTGAACTCAGAGTTGCAGCTTATTAGTCCTACTTTTGTTTTAATTCGTGCCGTGACAATGACTTTCGATGTGCGCAGGTGAGTAGTCTATAGATTTAAAGCGCTCGGTCTTTGCTTGCGTTTGGTTTGCATGAATCAAACACGACCATCAGCTAATATAATACACAAAATGACTGTGTCCACAACACTGTGAGCTGAAGAACACAGCATTACAGGGGCGGTGAGACAAATAGTACTTTAACAAACTTTACTGTACTTAAAAACGACGACTTTTTACTCAGTTTGTACTCTACATACATTCTCTTTATGACAAGACTTTTTGCACACCTAACGTAATACTTCTCTTAATAAATGATAAATAGTGAATTGGTCGTTGAGAAATCAAACAGGGTTCTGTCAACTTGATGATTCATATCCATTTTAGTAGCAATCCAGTCCTTCACAGATGTAAAACAAGTGTGTCCTCCATCTTTAAGCAAACACTGTTTTTCCTGTTTAAACCCACACTGATCAAAGTTACTCAAATAAAAAACAGGACCAACAGAATGTTAAAATAACATTCTTTAAATTACCTACTGCTGTTAGAAATACCAAAGAGTTGTAAACAAAGAACCAGTTCAGGTTAAAATGTTATCTTGATTAACATTGACAGGGTTCTCCTGTTTAAACAGGACGTTGTCCACCTTTCTGAAGTCTACTTACAAGAGCTCATATTATTTGGTTACCAGTAGCAGTGAGTTGCGCTTTTCCGCACAGAATTTGGAGAGATATCGCTAATGAGATCTGTAGTTAAAATTAGTGTAATTGATCTATTCAGGTAACCAGAAGTGATTCTTTGGTTTGTCTATATTATGTCTTTTTGGTTGTTTATATTTCATACCAGGAAAGTGGTTTACAAGAGTTATGCTGTAACCAGACCTCAGTTTCTGTTTTGCAGTGTTTTATCCGTTTGTAATTATTTAGTATCCTGTAGTTTAATGTTTATATGTTTCACAATCTGTATGCAAATTCTGCTATGAGCGTAAATAGTATACAGCACATCAAGCACTGTTTTCCATAACTGTTTTTAATCCCTTCAAAATTGAGTTTGGAACAACATGTCAACCTCATAATCGATCTCCGCGACAGACCTAGGAATCTCTGTCACGTTATAATATATTCTTTATAGGCACATGTCTAACAAGTCTCAAGTAATTAAGCATTCAGACAGAAGTCTGGTTCAAACAATATGGTTTTGTTCCTATCATTTACACATTCATAAATATCTACATACTGTACCTACGTCAACAATGTTTTGGTAATAGCAGTAAGTGAAAGATCACAACATAAAGAAGACCATACTGTACTGTATTTTAACTGTGATAAGCGTGCTGCTGAAGAAGTTTAAACAGAGGAAATTATTTGTCGGCTATAATATATCGGCCTTAATTTTATTATCGACCTATAACATTATAAATGACCACTTATCTGCCGATACTGCCGATAATTTATCATGCATCTCTAATAAAAATGTATCGGTAAATCACTATAAATGATCCCTCTTATTGCTCAGATACCAAAAACTAAATGAATAGATGTGGAGTTCTGAAGTTGTTATTGTTATGTATGAGAAGAGACTGCAGACTAATATAAAAAGAGGAAGGAACTAGCACATATAGGACACACCAGTGTTGAACTGTAGAAGGATGCGATTGACCAATCATAATGAAGAATACTGGAGAGCCAGGAATCATACGTGAAATATCTGTAGACCGTACTGAGTGTGTTAGTTAATTTCAGGTGTTTTATTGCCAACATATTTCCATTCCCTGAAGCGGTGTAGATGTAGAAGTGTGGAAATGGTAATATTGCATCATATAGTCTACATGTTGGGTAGGGCTACACAATGAATCATATTTTAATTGTAATAAGGATTTATGCTTCCCACAATTGTTTGAGCATAATCATTGTCATTTTAATGTTGAAAAGCAATCACAAAACTCACGATAAGGTCAGATAA
This sequence comes from Triplophysa bombifrons, assembly GCA_029783895.1. Lineage (NCBI taxonomy): Eukaryota > Metazoa > Chordata > Actinopteri > Cypriniformes > Nemacheilidae > Triplophysa > Triplophysa bombifrons. Next base: position 20,156,282 of record CM056464.1, read on the forward strand.
TCACCACAAAGCTTGTATCTTTTAAATTGCCACTTTACAGGAAATAAAAAACAACAAAAACATTTTCACTGCATTTGTACTATTTTAATACTTTTTGCAAAGTCCACAGCCAAACATTAATGGTGACCAATAGTAATGATTTAAAAACAAGAAATCAAAAATGGAGTTGCAAGATTCATTCCGAAAGTCACAAAATGTTCATTTTAGATCATTGTTTGCGTGCTTTGAAATGCGGTGTTGAAAAAGTTCAATGGCAGCAGATTATAACATATTCATTGGCTGTAAAGTATAGGCCTAAAAAACATGCTGAAGTGAAATAAAAAACTAAAGTTCTGAACTGACAAAATAATTGTGTCTATTAACCGCGATTAAATGTCGAGCAAAATTACCGTGATAATTATTTTACCCGTGATGATCGTGCAGTAGGGGGTCTGAAAGAGAACACGGCCCATAATTTCCTATGGAAAACAAACACTGAGTACTTAGACTTGAGGAGAACGGTGCAGTTTACCCGAGCTTGGACTCATAAACGTCCTACAGTTTAACACACAATTACAGCAGTCACTTTATTAAGGCAGTCCCGGGTGTCCCAAGAGTGATGCTGTTTTGCTCTTTATTTTAATTGCTCAGTGTCTGTGTTGTTTGATTTGGGTTGTGTCTGGTTTCATTTCTTGACCAAAATAATCCAAACAATTCCTGCATGTTCTATGAAATTGCCGTTACTTGATAGTAGCTGGGTTATTATTGGTTAACAGAAGTGTTGTTTCAAATCATTATCACATTTGTGCCGTACGTGTGGTCGCACCCATGACTCAGAGCTGTCTGGATTGTTTGTTTCTGTTGTAAAGCGGGAAATAAATGACAGAAGTACACAGTGTACTCTCGGGGCACATGTGAATTGTCTTCCACTGACTTATGCAACATGCCAAAAAATGTTTTACACTTCTGCACAAAAGCTTTGCAACAACAAATCAGCTGTGTCCTCTATGTTTGTCATTGCTTGTTCCAGTCATACCATGAAGGCAATACTAGATGTAGAAAAGTACTCAGGCGTGTTCATATGAGGTGATAAAGTGTGTTTTTACAAGACAAGAGATCAAAATCTTTATCATCTGAAAAGCTGGTGCAGGCTTGGATGCCATTAGCTTTCCTGTAGCTCAGTGGTAAGAGCATTGCGTTAACAACGCAAGGTTGTGGATTCGATCCCAGGGGATTGCAAATACCTATGTAATATGTGTAGGATAAAGTCCTGTTTGTCTCTTCTGTACACATACTAAATTGTTATCATAAAGATTATTTGTTTCACAACAACAATATTATGATGATATATAAAAAAACGTGAGATTGTTTTACTGTTTAATTCTTTTGGCTGAGTTGCTGACAAGAGACCTGCATCAACATATATAATGTTAAAGCGGGCCTAACACATGCGGTTTCTGCCAGTCTCATATTAATCTTGAGTACCTATAGAGTAGTATTGGTGACTTCGTACCTTTGAGGAGTATTTAGTTTGATCACATTTATAAAAGATAGATGTAGCTGTACGATTATTTCCAAAATCATGCGGGGGGAGGGGTAGGCTGAACTAAAGCACATTGTCAACAAAACACAGACGTCAGTTTCACTCTCTGCATGCGGTTAATGTCCGGCATCTTTTATCGCTGGGATGGTTCCATATATCAGTTTCAAACCATCTCCAAATCCAGCGTTATATCCATCGTTTATAAACGTTCATCTCCCAAATGCAGTGAACAAACAGACACCTGAACTTCGCAAAATTATGCTCTCTCTCTCCTGCTTTCAAGTGTCTGCGCATGCTCCTGCTCTCCATGCTGTTATGTGAAGTAATTGATGTTTTAAGTTCTAATATTTGCACCGACAGATTTTAAGAAGTGATTTATGTTTGATTTTTTGGATCATTTTAGAACACGTTGAAGCCTTTCTAGAAGACAATTATACTTATACACAGACTTTTCGAAACCAAGTTGCATTTTTACCTGGAAAGTAGAGATTTTAATATGCAAATCTGTCTCTCATCACTTTTTTTTAACTCCATGATACCCCTTATGAGTCTGTGTTCCGGTCCCTGACCTGTTGCAATCTCTCACGGTCAGTTATGGCATCATCTCGGGTGGTCAGTGGTTGGAGGACATTGTGTCCTTCTGACTTACACACACAATGGAGTTACCCTCCACATCCTGCGAGCTCATCTGTCAGAACATTGTGAACTGTATGGTTCCTTTCATGGGAGGAGGGGGCCGGTGGTAGAGAAACACCACAGGGCATTTGATGTAACAGGAAGTCAGCCCCTCCCTGGCTGTACTGCGTCAGTTTGCGTCATTCCACTGTCAGAAATGTTCACAGATGTGAGTGTCTTGGAGGGCAGAGGCCATGAAGGGCTGGACCAGAGCACTGAAGGAAACTTTCAAAGCCGAAAAAGGGCAAGTTTACAACTGAGGTGCATAGTTTGGCTTAGGAGCTGCACAGTTTGAGAGCTCCTTAAAAAGCCAGGGACGGGACTTATTCCTTAAGAGGTTCTATTACTCATGGACTTGGAGTTTCGTTCTTGGCGTCTGCTCAAATAAGCCATGTGTTGTTGTTTTCCATTCATCTTTCATGGGAATAAGCGCTCTGACAGTTGGCAAAAACTCGACACTTCATCTACTGTATAAAATTTATAAAAGTTGAATAAACATTTTTTGTTTAGTTTATTTTATGCAAGGTTTCAAAAGGATAGTTCGCCTAAAAGTAATAATTATGTCATTATTTGTTCACCCTCATGCGTTGAAAACCTTTATTTCAGTGGAACACAAAATAAGATATTTTGAGAAATGTCTTCAGTGGTTCTGTGTCAATACAATGGAAGTCAATGGAGTTCGAAGTTGTCTGGTTACCAACGTTCTTCGAAATATCTTCTTTTGTATTCTGCTGAACTTAGAAAGTCAAACACGTTTGAAATATGGAGGGTGAATAAATTATGATAGAATATTTATAATTTTGGGTGAACTGTCCCTTTAACAAACAGAAAATGTAACTTCCTTTAAACCTCAAGATTGAAAACACTATTTCATAAGAGTTTCAAAATCCAGGGCTGTAACCCTTGAGTTTCTTTAAGATTCTATATGAGTTCCATTTGAATCCATAAATGTATGTGTCATTCTGAAATGATCATTGTTTGCTCTGATTGATGGGAATTCACTCAGCGCTGATGAAGAAATGTAAAGTGGCGTTCCGATGTTGTGATCTGGAAGCAGGATCCTAGCGGATGTGGAGCGAGTGTGTTTGCTCCAGATTGTTACGTCTGGACTGGTGTTTCATGGAGCACGGTCATACTTCACATTCCTCAGCTCCCATGTCATTCCTTACACTGCGCTGGGAACAGAATGTGCTTTCACAAGTCCTCTTCCCAGGAGAACACAATATTTACCTTTTCCCCCCTTTTCCTTCTTTCTTTTTCCAGGTTGGATATCTACAGGAAAGTGCCCAAAGACCTCACCCAGCCCACATATACTGGAGCTTTCAGTAAGTGTCTCACATCTGACGCTGGGTTTCACAGGCCTGTGTCTTTTTACGTGAACGTTCTGCCATGTGTGATTTCCCTTTTAGTTTCTTTAGCGTTGTCTCTGGGATGGCTCATTGTTCCAGCCCTCAATGTTATAGGTGTTGCCGCTTGACTCACGATGGCATGAAACGCAGCGCAATGAGCCAGCGACTTTTTTGGTCTCGAGTGACTTTCAAGTTAACTCATGTTTGCTAAATCCAACCATAAACACTTGCTTAGCTAATATCTTGCTTTTAAACCGGTTTGGTGATTAGATCGTCGTGCCTTTAGGGGAAATAGCAATGTGCTGTAAAATTATAAATTCGTATTACAGAATTAAGGATAAGACTAAAACGTTTCATATGAGTGTATTGTTATAGTTCTTTGGTTGAATTTTCGTTTTGAAGTTTAGGTGTGTAAAAACTGAACGTAAAATACTTCTGAACCGTAGAACAATTAAATGAGGGATGGCATGGCAGAACAGACCTCATATCGCAATGGGGAAAATATTTTTTAAAAAGTTAATAGAAATGAACCCCTGGGACGTAAAAATACATGAGAGAGAGACACGCAATGATATGTAAAAGACCTTCATAATAATAACAACTGTATCTTTCTGATTTCATCAAGTCTGTGATTATAACTCTTTTTTAGAGGTAAAGAGAAGGAAGAAGATAAGCTCAGCTCAATTATTATCAAAGATTAAAACGGTCTGCTATAAACGACCAGTGTTTTCACGTTATGTCATGCTGTAGTCGATCAAAAGTTTCAGTCGTTTAGATTTTAGTCAACTATTTTAATGTAAGTGTTAATAATTCTTCCACGTATAATCTCCAATAAGTGGAAGAAGTGATCTAACCCTTGTTGAACCTGAAGCTGTAAACTATGTGTCATAGCGACACGCCTCATTGTTTGTGTTCTGTGAAACATTAGCTTGTGTAAACCGGAATGAGCTGCAAGTCAGAGTATGACGTGTCGACCACAAAGTCATGTGACCGCAGAGTCACTGGAGACCGTCTCTATGTAAATATGCACTAGTTTCTGATTCTGGCCCTGGTTTGTTTTTGACTCATTCGGTCACATGGTAAACTGCAGCAATTACGCTAACCTACATGATAAAAGCTATATGCAGTCATCGGCCTGTTGAATGATCTTACCTGATGATTATTTGACTGTAAAAGAAATACCTCACACTGCTAAATCCGTTTGCATAGTCAGATGGTAACGAAACAATGACATCATAGCTAAATGTTTGCTGGATCATGCTTTTTTTGTTATTTTCAACACACGTGCTGAAACGAATGTTACTTTAATTTGTAAATAAAAAGAAGTGACAGAAAATCCACTGGATGAAATGAGTATAATTGGTTTTAATGGAAACTATAATGTTCTCTAGTTCTGGTTATGTGTTGTGTTTGTTGCGTGTGAACCAATTGAACACCAAAAAACCCTATTGGAATAAGATCCAAACACTACATTAAGGCTTTTTTCAATGTTTTTAACCGCAAACGATTGATGGAGAGGATTTGTGTTGTTTATTTTCAGCAGGGTTGTTACATGAGTCATAAACGGGAACGCAGGTCTCTATGTGATGATAGGTCATCTGTTCTCATGGCGACGGTTTGAAGCGCTCACTAACGTATTCTTGACCTGTTTTTGTCTTTTCAGTTTCTATCTGCTGCTGCATCTTCATGATGTTCCTGTTTCTCTCAGAGCTGACGGGATTCATAACCACAGAAATGTATGTGTTGACGCTTTCATGTACTACATCGGTGTAAACTGTAGATGTGTTTGAAGATAAGTATCTAAGACACACTTTAAACCACATTCACTAAACATGTCATACCCAGAAGCCTTCATTTTTCTGAACATGCACGCAGATCAGTGGTGGCATGGATCTCTAATTCTGTGAGGGATTGACTTCAAAAATCTAATTTTATTTTTGAATAGCTAAACCTGCACCGCATTAAAAAATAGAAATGTGTTAGAGATGGATGACTTTATGACCCGATAGCAATCGCACGCTTGTAGTCTCGGTGACAAATCGCTTTCACATGGCATTAACACATTTCTGCCTATTTGTCAACTTCTTTCAAGCCAACTTCTAATATGGGAAGTAAAAAAGCAAAAATGGCACGTTACTGCATCTTTGGTGTTTTGATGTCTGACTTGGCGCATTTACTTCAAGTCAGATGACCTTAACAGACGGCTAATGCTTGTTAAAACGAGACAATTCTATATTGAATGTGTTTTTGTGTTGTATGTTTACAGAGTAAATGAACTGTATGTGGATGACCCTGATAAGGACAGTGGTGGGAAGATAGATGTGAGTGTAAACATCAGTTTACCAAACTTACACTGTGATTGTGAGTATAAACATAAAATACATAAAAACACCTATCAATATTTTTACTTGCACATGCATAAGATCGGCCAGTGTTGACGTGTGTAACATGTTTTTAATGGTTACTGGTGACCTTCCCCACATGTGCGTTTTGCTAAACAGTTCTTGACGTAGATTATGAGAGGAAACGATGCTCAATAATAACCTCCTACACAAAAGCACCGCTTACCATCACTGAAAGTCTCGGTTTGAGACATACATCGGGTGTGTTTCTTAAGGGTAGATAAGAAAAAGACTTAACCTCCAGTCATACTCAATCTCTACCACCAAGCAGACACTCACTTGGTCATAGGCGATACAAGGTCATACCTGGAGATTTGACTTGTTGGTAGTGGTCTGCATTAAAATGGCCAAAGTTCTACATTTTAAAAGGAGCTGAAAACTACTGCGATTGAGATCAACACACATCAGATTCAGTTTATCTTTGGCTCTGGGATTTATGAGTCCAATAAAACGTTTTTGGGCCGAATTGAAAGATTTACAAAGAGATTGTGTGTCTGCACAACAGCACACCGAGATGAAGTGTGTGGTCCTCTCTGATGTCACTACAGCCTGATCCCAAAACTTTGCTAAGACATTTGCAACTCACACATTACACAAGAGCCAAACTAGGTCAAGAGGAACATCTTGGGCAGCTCTCATGGGCGAGAAGAGCAAGAAAGGAAAACAGAGGTCATGGTGATTATTATTATTTTTAATAAGATCACAGTTGGGCTTGCGTTATGAGTCACGAAGACAAGTTCACTCATTATGACCTCATTTACTGCAATGTCAAACCGTCTTTACAGTTACGAGCAGAGCGTTTTTGCATATTCTGAAAAAAGATTTAGTGGTTCTTGCCCAGAGCCTTCACTGCAACTAGGGTCTTGCATGATGGATTGTGTCCCCCTCCAATATTCAGAAATTAGAAACATTTAAGGTTTTAGTGAAATTATCTCCGTTCAAGCCATACTAGTATGTATATAAATGTCTTCAGACATTGGACTGGCTTTGGAAAATGGATTTGCGCGGCATCATTCAGACTTAAAGTGAATTCTGTAATCTGTGGTGAATAATACTTGATGATGCATGTCATTACCTGAGCTCTAAAATCATTTTGTTAGGAAAATGGTATTTTTTATGAAGCAAAAGGTTATTTCCATGCTGCTCAACGTGTTTTTTATGGAGACATTCACATCGTTTCCTTTCAAATAACCTTTGTGATGGCGTCACGTTTCGACACTCGTCGTGTGATTATGTGGAAAATGTGGAAGACACGCTTTGCTTTCTGAGCTCGCATGGAAATCAACGCAAGACTTTTAGTGTTCTGCGCACATCAGATTGCATTTTAACCGGCAATTCAGTGTTTCCATTCCCACATGAACTCTAAACGAATGGACATGATGTAGTTTATCGTTTTGCCTCAAATACACTAGAGAACTCTAAATGAAATCATTCATGTCGTCTGTTATTTGTTTACTCATTTGAGGTTTCTCAGTGCCTTTATCTGATGGTTTAAAATATGACTTTTCTATATAAACACAGTATATAATATATATATATATCACACAACTTTTTCTGGGGTGAAGTAAAGTAGAACGGAGATAAACTGTAATATATATTTTAGGAATGTATCTGCGTCAAGAAAATCTTTAGTGACAATTTTATTTGTGTTTTATGGTGGAAAATGTTTTAAGAATGACAAAAGGGTCAATCTAAACAGTGTCATAATTTGTTATGTTCAGTATCATTATGGTTGTTAACCAACAAGAAATAAAGTCTTTTCGGGATATGCTAATAAATTAATCAAATTAATTGAAAGTAATGAAAAAAGCATGAAGAGCAAAAGATGATATTGTTTGTTGGATTTGCATATCAAGTCCTAAACCTGTCACTGGCCTACAGTTCACAGCAATCCGTTTATCAGGGTTTTTTTACCTAATCCCACCAAATAACCATAGCCCTTGTTGATATATTTTAAATAGATTACAGAATGTTATTTATTAATGTTCTCTTTGTAATTTATATTGTTTGTCTGTCTCTCTATGTCTCTGTCTATACATTACGTAAACAGTGGTGGGTTTGGACATTCAAGATGAGATGGGCCGTCATGAAGTGGGACACATCGAAAACTCAATGAAGGTGCCCCTCAACAACGGTTATGGCTGCCGCTTTGAAGGAGAATTCAGTATTAATAAAGTAAGCTATACTGCTAATTCAGTATTAATAAAGTAAGCTATACTGCTCATCTTAAAGACAAAAGAGGCCATACGGGAAATCTGTGTTGAATGAGCTAACCAAATGCAGCGTTTAAAGCATCATGAAATCACAGTGTTTATTTGTACCTTTAAATTATTTTAAATTGGTTATATAGATTGTACAGTTTTGGAGGATGTAAAGTTGAGGTCGCTTATCACATTTGATCATTTACCCTGAGCTGGACCGTTTCACATAGGTTCCTGGAAACTTTCATGTGTCAACACACAGCGCCACCGCTCAGCCTCAGAATCCTGATATGACACACCTCATCCACAAACTGGCCTTTGGGGAGAAGCTGCAGGTTGTGCTTTTTATCATGCAGTCAATAAGAAATACAAGCACCACACAAAAGAAATGTGACTGAATCACAGTAATGTTATGAATGGCATCCATTGCAGGTGCAGAATATCCAGGGTGCATTTAATGCTTTGGGTGGAGCCAACAAATTGGAGTCCAATGGTAGGTCTTTACATTTATTTTACAAATGATCATGTGATCAGTTTGGTGATGATTATCGTTAGACCCTAAACACACACATTCACAGGGGTCTTTTTTATTATTCAGAACCAGAAAGAAAGCGTTACATTTTTACATTCATGTATTTGTTTCAGAACATTTGAGTGGTATTTGCTTATGTAAAACTTGCTGCCAAAATTGAATGGTGTGGTGGGTGCCTGCCAGGCTGTTGCAAGGTTATTCTTTGTTGGTGATGGGACGTTGCTAGGTGGGTGATCTCACCAAATCATGGTTGCAAGATGTCAAATACGATTTTCGTAAAAAGACTCGCGTCAACAAATTCCATTTTTGTATTCATTTAAAACAAGGTATGACATGTTTAAAAGTATTAATTCAAAAACTTTCACCGAAAGATTAGACATTAAAAATATTACATGTATAATTTTTTATTAAAATATACTTCATTAAAGGCAGAAAATGAAATATATTGGTAATGAGAATGCAAAAAGTCGTGTACACACCGTGGCAAGAAAATATTAAGATTTAACACGAAAAATGTAAAGGAATCTGTTAACCTGTTAGCCACCTGAAAAGTACTTGAAGATGTGTTTCTTTACATAAAATCAAACTAAAATAAAAATGTCTTTGTGTGTGTAAACAGTCCTTTAAAAATGTTACAGAGCATGAGAATATCAGTCATGGGCACTTATTTTTTTTCCACGATTTCATTTTACATGAATATTATGTCAATGTTTGTTTGTTATTTAACAATAACAAAACATCAAATAGTTTTTTTTCAGAATGTTATATATTTGCAACATATAATGGACCGAAGTCAGGACGCTTAACGATAATGAAAATTTCAGTAAAGAAATGCAATAAAATACATTTCTATGTTAAAATGATTCTTTGTGAAACGTAGAGAACACGATTATGTTTCCTATTATCATTTTTGTGTGTTACCGTCCGAAGTATGTTTTATAATTGAAATCCATGATGTTTCAGTGGTTTCGTGAGAATGACCCAGGTGTTCACTATGTTGACCCATGTGGGTAATTGATGATGAATAAAAAACAGTGACGGTAAGTTCTTTAGAGCATGTTTAATCGCTCCTAAAAATTATAAAGATGTCAGATTTTGCCCAGGGGTTGATATCAATCATTAACCCTCATTGAGAGCAACAGCAATAGTGTTGTTTGCCTTAGCATCTTTAGGAAATATCTTGTGTCATTATTCTTAGAAGTGCTCCTGAACACATTATGTGTGCTTGTCCATTAGTTGACACGTGCTGTTAAGAGACACCAAGCGGCAACACGTACAGCCATCCGAGCAAATGAGAACGCAAGTCACACAGATTGTGTTACAAAACGGGCCGTTAACAGAATAAGTAACTGGAGAAAGGAAATGCGTCACATCCACTCATCAAACAGCTGTATTACAGACATTAAATCTGAATGCAAATGTCTCTTGTCAGGTTTGGCCTCCCACGATTACATTCTCAAGATCGTCCCAACGGTCTACGAGGATCTGTCAGGAAAGCAGAGGTTTTCTTACCAGTACACCGTGGCAAACAAGGTAATGTGAAACTCTGCGAATTATGTGAATTATGGTGGCCTTTATTAAGTCCCATCAAGCATTTATCACCTATGCAAACCCCTTGGCCGGCTTTTGCAGTGACAGCTGCAGGCATTGTGTGTGTACGTGACTGACCGACCGTTGGCAGTGGGGATGTTCCCATGCACAGGTGTAAAAGGTACAGAGGAAAAACACTCTGGTGTCATGACCTTACAGATCAGTGTGTTGTTTTTTTGTTCTCTGAAGCACAAAAGGAGAAGTTTTGCACAATGTTCATTCTGTAGGACAATAAAAAACGAACAACAACATTTCAAAATGACAAAACATAAGACTCGACTCATCACGATGACCTTGAAAGGCTGTTGGGGTTAATATCACTGATGTTTTAAAACATGTTGCATAAAATTATCGATACAACCAGCAAGTGATTTATGGCTATAATAAATAAATCGGGTTTTATAAATTGTTAACACATTGTTAACAATCACACACATGAATTTACACCTCCTTGCATTTCCGCTGTTCTTCGTTCATTATTTCTTATGTAATGTTTAATGTAGTTGATTTATTAATACAGAGCAATTTAATTTAATATGCGTCTTCTTGGATCTGCATGATCCTATTTGACAAGCAAATGAAATCATTCCACATTATTTTGTTGTTTACTAGGAGTATGTGGCGTACAGCCATACAGGACGTATCATCCCAGCTATCTGGTTTCGCTATGACCTCAGTCCAATCACAGTGAAGTACACTGAGAGGAGACAGCCGCTCTACCGCTTCATTACTACTGTGAGTCTCTCTCCCTTTCTTTCTCTCTCTGTTTGTATTGTATTGTATTGACGCCTTTTTTTACTTCCATTGCCAGATTTGCGCTATTATCGGAGGCACATTTACGGTAGCGGGCATCATTGACTCCTGCATATTTACAGCATCGGAAGCCTGGAAAAAAATCCAGATCGGGAAAATGTCCTGAGTTTGACTCGAGATCTACCTTGTTTTATTTATTCCAGCCAACCTCTGTCCCCGTTCACTACACACTCTGTTTACCCACAACTGGAACACGTTGTCCTGTGGTTGATTTTTTTCAGTATGCACATTAAACAGACACTTCCTGCTTTTACAACAGTAAATTACCAAGATTTTATTTGAGATGTAGGTGATTTCTCTACTCGTCTGACACATTTCATTCACAAACATGAGGCAGTGTTTATGTGGTAAGTACCTCCTTTACCGCTCATATGAAGGACTTCAGGGTTTCCTCCTCTCGTGCACACGAGCAGAGAGGTTTAAAGGAATGGTGTATAGTGTTCTATGAGAAAAATTTTGTCACTTTAGAATGATTATGAATTTGTTTGAACGAAGTTACACAATCAATTCTCCAATCAGTTTCTCTGGGCTTTTTACAACTAATTGTTATTTTACATGACATGGAAATACCAATTATTAGCATTTAGATAATTGATGTGAGATGTGCCTTCATAGGAACCAGCGTTCTTTTCATCTCTGTTAAAATCAATCGTACAACTATCATCATGAACTCCATGTCATGTCTTTTATACCATAAGCAATAAACAATTTGGTTTTTGAGCAGGACATGTTTTCATGGGATTCATCTGTTGGTTTTTAAAGCGCTGTATGATGGGCTTGTAATCATTCAGATTTAATCGTGTAGTTGATTTATGGTAACTCAATAAGCTGGGTTTTGTTTCTTTCCATGTTACATCTGTTTTTCCTCCACTCTTATGTTTGTTTTTTATATGTATACTTTATTTTATGTAGTTCTACTTGGTATTCAGTTATATAGGGATATTCTGGGAATGTTCTGTGTTTTTCTACCAAAACAGTCTTGAATGAAGGTTTTTTTAATTATTTAACTTCCTCTTTATTGTTTAATTTTAACCTTTTGTTTTTGGAAAGTAAGTTGACATAGTGTTAAATCTCCCTATCAAGTGTTTATTTCGGATCAGTTTTTGAGTATTTGATGAATCTGGTTGAACCTGTTACACGGGTAACACTGAGTGTTTTCAGGTTCACATACGGGATGCTTTGTTGCCAGTATCACAGTTTACATGGCAACAGATGTTTATTATCACTACAGCGACAACATACAACCGCAACCTACATTTCAACTTTGTACAGTTATTCTTTCAGTTAAAACTCATTTAAGTCTCTGTTAATCTGAGCAGCATTACAATAAAATCATTACTGTGAGTTACCACTCTTTTCATGTTTGTTTACTCTTGTTAGGTGACACCACACCAACAACCTGCTTGTTTATCCTTTGCATTTGTAATTGTGTTGTTTATTGTTTTAAGTATTCTTTAATACAATTTTACCATTAAGTGAACAAAGCCTCTGAAATAAATCCTAGTAAATGTCAGGGCCGTGTAACAGAAACCTACCCTTTAGGAAAATTCTTTTTTGATTGATTATTTAACAATGTTTTGATATATTTTAAAAAAGAAAGGGCATTTATGGCCATATTTAAGGTGAAAGATAAAAGTGAAATATAGCTTAAATATCCATTTAAAATGTCCATTTAACAAAAAACCTTATGTTTCAAAGTTTTTTTTATATTTTTTAGTTCCGTTTTTTTGTTAAAAGAAGATATGAGTCTCATTACAAGATATATTGTTTTATTTTCCTACAATTTTTCAAAAAGATTTGTAAAAATAAAATGGTTTACTCTTTATATAAAAAGATAAATGTAACTTATGATAAAATACTTTTTTGGTTTGAAAATGATGTAATGACGCCACCCAGTGGCTGTTGAGAGAAAAACAGACATCAGTTCAGTTTGTAAAGGGGGCGGGGTCAAGTTGTATATAACTGGCCAATCAGTGGTGTTACAGGTTGGACGTTGCAAGGAAAGCTCCATCATACACAGCATGATCTGAGGAGAAAAAGTCACTGACGCCCTCCTCTGACAGCTGGCCGTATTCATTGTTGTAGAAGGTCTGGCCGGAGAGCTGGCTGAAGAACGCTGGACGTAATGTGCTGATGCTGCCACTGCTGCTCACAGATGGAGAACTGATGAGGCGTTCTGTACTGCAGCCTGCTGATGGACTGAACACACAAGCAACAGATGCATTATAAGGCTTTTAATTATAAAACATTCAATGTGACATTACAGTATTAACAATGATACGTTTTAGTTGAAGTGATTTTTTTATTTTCAATTTCACCTACTTTTTCAACATCCCTCTGTGCTTGTGTTCAAATCTCTCCAATTCGTCTGATGCCAGAACCATCCCGCTGTCTGTCTGGCTGTCCTGCTGCGACAAATAAAGGTTTGAAACAAAATTCATGTCAATGTTTGAATGTGAGGACAAATACTGTGTTTTGTGAAAGTTTGTTAGCCATACATGATGTGTCTTGTGTGATGTTATTTCCAGAGGAAGTTCTTCAAAAGTCTTCACTCGAGAGTGACACGTATTGGAGCGGCCCACCATGATACACCCAGCAAACGGCACACAGTTGTAATATCTGCCAAATATGAACATGTGCATTCAAGAGGTTACATTGCATTACATGTATTTACACCCGTCTCCCCCAAAAATGATGATGTCCATATTAGCACCTGCTTACTTTGACTACACAACCTTTGACATCAACCACCAAAGCCGTTAATAAGACAATGTATTTGACAACAGTGAATTATACAGTTAATAAAGTTTGATTTTCTCTGAAACCACTTTATTTACCAGATTTAAAAACATACATTAATATACGGATAGTCCTTGGTAATTATTATTAGCTTAAAAATAAGTCACTATGAGAATCCTACTGTTAAAATAAATAAAAGTATGTGTACCCTGTGGACAATGTGTTACAGGCAAGTCTGATCTCCTCTTGTGATGGCGGTCTAGATGAAGCTTGTGAGAAGCCATCATCCTCTGAGCTCTCAGACAGATTCAGGGGCAATTCCTGTTTACAGAAAGACACTGTTATACACTAAAATATCATTACAATATGACCAGAGAAGAATCTCAATTATGCTCTAATATTTCTCACAGGCAGACTGTTTTCCTGCAGCAGATCTCCGAGTATTTCCACCAGAGCTGGAAATGTGGGTCTTTCCCTGGGTTCGCCTTGCCAGCAGGCTAACATGATCCCATATCTACCAGTACATATGATTAGATCATCAAATATCACATATCATATATCACACATCACATTAGATCATCATAAAGTATATCACATATCATCAGATCGTATAATCAAATATCACATATCATATATCGCATTGCCTCAGACCATCATAATGTGTATCACATATCATGAGAACAACATACTGTATATAACACATAAGACCATCATATATCACACATCACATCAGACCATATTATATCACACCTCACATCAGACCATCATATACCATTTCATAGATCACATAAAGCCATCATATATCACATCAGACCACCATATATCACATATCACATCAGACCATCATATATCACACATCACATCAGGCCATCATATATCACATCAGACCCTCATATACATCACATAACATCAAACCATCATATATCACATCAGACCATCATATACTATTTCACACATAACATCAGGCCATCATATATCACATCAGACCACCATATATCACACCAGGCCATCATATATCACACATCACATCAGGCCATGATATATCACACATCACATCAGGACATCATATATCAGACATCACATCAGACCATCGTATATCACATATCACATCAGGATGTCATATATCACATCAGACCCTCATATATATCACATAACATCATGCCATCATATAACACATCAGACCATCATTTACTATTTCACACATCACATCAGGACATCATATTTTACATCAGACCACCATATATCACACATCACACCAGGCCATATATCACACATCACATCAGACCATAATATATCACACATCACATCAGGATATCATATATCACATCAGGACATCATATATCACATCAGGCCATCATATATCACACATCAGACCCTCACATATATCATATAACATCAGGCCATCATATATCACATCAGACCACCATATATCACACATCACACCAAGCCATCATATATCACACATCACATCAGGATATCATATATCACATCAGGACATCATATATCACACATCACATCAGGATATCATATATCACATCAGGACATCATATATCACATCAGGCCATCATATATCACATCAGACCCTCACATATATCATATAACATCAGGCCATCATATATCACATCAGACCACCATATATCACACATCACACCAAGCCATCATATATCACACATCACATCAGACCATAATATATCACACATCACATCAGGCCATCATATATCACATCAGCCACCATATATCACACCAGGCCATCATATATCACACATCACATCAGGACATCATATATCACATCAGCCACCATATATCACACCAGGCCATCATATATCACACATCACATCAGACCATCATATAGCACACATCACATCATGCCATCATATATCACATCAGACCATCATTTACTATTTCACACATCACATCAGGCCATCATATTTCACATCAGACCACCATATATCACACATCACACCAGGCCATATATCACACATCACATCAGACCATCATATATCACACATCACATCAGACCATCATATAGCACACATCACATCATGCCATCATTTATCACACATCACATCAGATCATACAGTAGATCACACATCACATAAGGCCATCATATACTGTTTCAAACATCACATCAGGCCATCATATATCACACATCACATCAGGCCATCATGTATCATACATCACATTAGACCCTCATATATCACACATCAAGTCAGACCATCATTTACCACACATCACATGAGATCATCATATATCACACATCACATGAGATCATCATATAGCACACATCACATAAGGCCATCATATACTGTTTCACACATCACATCAGGCCATCATATATCACACATCACATCAGGCCATCATGTATCATACATCACATTAGACCCTCATATATCACACATCAAGTCAGACCATCATTTATCACACATCACATGAGATCACACAGTAGATCACACATCACATCACACCATCATATACTGTTTCACACATCACATCACACCATCATATATCACACATCACATCAGGCCATCATGTATCATACATCACATTAGACCCTCATATATCACACATCACATTAGACCCTCATATATCACACATCACATCAGGCCATCATGTATCATACATCACATTAGACCCTCATATATCACACATCACATTAGACCCTCATATATCACACATCACATCAGGCCATCATGTATCATACATCACATTAGACCCTCATATATCACACATCACATCAGGCCATCATGTATCATACATCACATTAGACCCTCATATATCACCCATCACATCAGGCCATCATGTATCATACATCACATTAGACCCTCATATATCACCCATCACATCAGGCCATCATGTATCATACATCACATTAGACCCTCATATATCACACATCACATCAGGCCATCATGTATCATACATCACATTAGACCCTCATATATCACACATCACATCAGGCCATCATGTATCATACATCACATTAGACCCTCATATATCACACATCACATCAGGCCATCATGTATCATACATCACATGAGATCATACAGTAGATCACACATCACATCACACCATCATATATCATACATCACATCAGACCCTCATATATCACACATTACATCAGACCATCTTGTATCACATATTATACATATCACACATTAAGTCATCCTATATCACACTTTATACACATTACATATCAAAATAGCATTTATCACATTACATATCAGACCAGCATATAATACACATGAGATCAAAAGGCAAACACTCACATCTCAGGGGAAGCATTATCTGGTGACCTCATCCTGGTACCATCTTTGAGTCGTTTGCAAAAGTCTTCATCAATCTGAAGGCCCGGGTATGGAGATGCACCTGACAGAAGGTGACACATTTACATCAAAAATATGTCATTTGTGTGTTTAATGCTGCCACTAAATAATGAAGATATTTTACCTAGAGAGAAAATCTCCCAGAGCAACACTCCAAATGACCACACGTCACTCTGACTGGTGTAAACCTTGTCAAAGATGCTCTCTGGAGCCATCCACTTCAGAGGCAGTCTGGCCTACAGATAACACATCACACTTTAACCATGATCAGAGATGCTGCTGATGTCAGTCATGTCATAAACATAACCAATATTATTTTCTCTTTTTGACTTTCACAAATAAACTTCTTTATCAATATTTTGATTAGAATCACTTTATTCACTATTTTGATTTGTTTGCTGATATGTTTATAACATGAAGGTCATAAATGTTTTTATTGAGATAATATAGATATAATATAATTAATGTATAAAACAATGTATATAATAGTGCTCTGTAAAATGTTAGACAGCAGCAATCGACTCATGTTTAACATCATAATGTCAATTGTTTACTGTTAAACCAGTTTACTGGTAAAACGGTTCACAATTTATAAACCTTTAGATCAGTAACTCAAAATGTAATTCTTACATTTCCTTTGCGCACATAGTCAGGATCTTTGTAGATGTCGCGTGCCAAACCAAAGTCACAGATCTTCACCACGTTATTCTCAGACAGGAGGATGTTTCGGGCCGCCAGGTCTCGATGGATACACTGCCACAGTCAGACAACAATCCACATCAGTGCTGTATTTCACAGGACATCAGTAAATCTGACATAATCATCATGAAGCACAGCCCTGAGACATCACCAAGGATTCATCACAGAGGTTGAGTTATTGAGATACAGGTCACACATTTATAATCCAACCTTTCGAGACACCAGGAACTCCATCCCTCGTGCAACCTGAAAGCTGTAGCATATCAGATCCTCTATAGTGAGCGGAGTCTTCCACAGATCATCCACTGCGGTCAGAGAAAACACAAATATTACTCAGATATATATATATCCTTTTATATATCTATATATATCATTTACTGTATATCCCAACAATTCCCAGGTATCATTCAGTTTGTCTAAGCAAACCCCGCTAAATGTTCACCTCTCTAAATGATGTTGTGCCCATGTAATGTTTGCAAGTCCATGAAATAAGCAGTTTGTGTTCCATAGAGTGATGTGAATATACATGTCACAAATGTTACAGTTGAAATGTTTCTGTGAATTTCACTTCATGAAACCGCTTACGTTTCTCCAGTGATGGAGAGCTCTTACCCCGAGACTGCATCGGGGGGGTGATGTTGGAGGAGGTGGATGGCTGATGTCCACTCTGGTCGACCTGCCCCGCTTCTATCATTCTCCGCACCTGACTCTGGGTTTTAGGAGAACGATCCTGACGACCAACACAAGCTCACGTTAATATAAAAGCCAGCAAGTATCATACATGAGTTACAACCGATTACAGTATAATGCTGCATGATGGATATACAATGATGGTCGAAGTTTAGGGTCACTTGACTAAATAGTTTTTCATGATTCCGATATCCTTCAGATGCAGATACAAGTTTTCCACTGCAAAACTAAAATGACATTGAATAAAAATGTGTTTGTAATAAACAGACTTGGACTGAATAATAAAGAAAAAGTAACCAACAAGAAACCAGATGAGACGGGCACTAGTTGCATCAGTTTTAATATAAAACATTAATAAAGAATGACTGTATGTTATTTTAAATCAGCTATTTTCTCTCTCACCCTGTACGGCAAGAAGAATTCCCTCTTGGCACGCAGGAAGTTGGAGAGATTTCCATATTTACAGTATTCCACTATGACCATCAGAGGACCTAGACATCAGAGACGGTTAGACAGAGGTCAGAAAAGGAAATCTTATGTTTTAATCTCACACACCGTCACTTTATTCACAGAAAAGCAGAAGTTAACTGCAAACCCCACTGAAACCGGGTTTACTTTATACTTAAAAGTTGTTTTGTTTTCTAAATTTTGTGTGTGAAATAGACTGATCGATACACACACACCGTTGGGTTTGGTACATGCTCCGAGCAGATTGACGACATTGAGATGGTTTCCGATGTGAATGAGGATTTTCAGTTCTGACATGAGCGCTTTGTGTTCGCTAGCGGTAGCTCCATCTGTCCCAAACACCACAAAAACAGTTCCAGTGAATGTCAGCATCATGATGTCCACTGACTGCGGTTTACAGACAAGAACGTACCTTTCAACATCTTGACGGCCACTGTGTTTGAACTGATTTTCTTGTCATGTGCACTGATAGAAGCCTCAATCACCTTTCCGAACGCGCCGTGTCCGAGCACCTTCCCTACAAACATGAAGAAAGAGTTAACTGTTAAGCCCATAGGACATTGAGTCCCAAATTTGGGTCCAAAATTTCTGCATGTTAAAAAATAAATGTGACCTCACATTGTGTCAATCAAATTTACACTTTGCCTCCATCATAAAAACATTCAGAGACACCGTACAAGCGAGAGCCAAATACAAACTGTATGTGCAAAAATACAATGCGTCTAGTGTTGTAGTAAAGTTAAATGTGCAGTGTGTGAAAGTACCGAGACGTAGTCTGTCTCGGGGTCTCTCCCATTGGCTGGAGTCATAGGGCAGGTATTCACACTGATCCTCCAGCGGAACCTCCCCTGGGTCCATGATGATTGACAGATAACCTGTCTTGATATCAGCTGGGTTCACCTGCGGGACAACAACACAATGACTACCGCTGATTGAATGTAGAAAGAGTCTTGAAGAAATGCTGACTTGGCCGGCCATGTTCAATTTACAGTTAGAATGCTAATGTGGCTTGAAAAAAGCAGATCATTACTTTGGAGCCCTGAGGACATTTCGACCGGATGTATAGGCGACAGAAGTTTCCCGAATGACTGAATTATTTATTGCAGAGACTAAGGGTGAAATTGAACTTTGTGAGTTGAGTGTAAGGCCAAGTGTTTGTACTAACCCGCTTAACATTGCAAAAGATGACGAGAAGAAGAACCCAGAAGAAGATGGCGATGACGCCCGTGCCGATGAGAATGACTATCTCTACATTGGTCCTGTCATCAGAACCTGGAGGACGAAAACAAATGCTGTTTGTGTTAAAACTGTCTGTATAAACACATATTTATCACAAATTCCTTTCGCACAACATGTCAGCTCTGAACCGCTCAGTATCTTCATCACAATATTCGACTATATTAATTATTACAGTATTGCGCAACAGTCCTTTGGTGAGCTGGTGCAAATCTTGGTGTGGATAATAAGCTTGTGCAGCGTTTTTTAACCTCTTTAGTATGATAATGGTAATTTGTCTAATGTCCAACCCGATTTTAAGATTTAAAGAGAATAGAGAAAATAGAGCATGAACAATGGAAAGGTGTGATGGTCTAGCTTAAAAGAAATTAAATCAGCATCTAAAGCCAGTCATAAAGGTACATTTTTCGAAATTGAGATTTTTGCAGGATATGAAAGCTGAATAAATAAGCTTCCCATTGATACAACGATTAAAAATCTTGAATCTGATGCTGCAATTTTTTTTGTTGAGAAATTCACCTTTAAAATTGTTTATCAGAGACGCTGAAGCAGGTCGTTTCGAAGAAGAATTTGTTTAAATGCTCTCTATTAACTTACTATTGTGGAGAGTAGATGAACCCGAAAGATGAAATTCTAATCTACACTTTACATCAATTTTTTTTTCTGCGATTTTTGTAAACGATTTTGCTGCATCCACTCACAAAAATAAAGTTTTTATATATTTTAGGAATTTACAAAAAGTCTTCATGGAATGAGATTTTAATTTAATATCCTAAGGATTTTTGGCATAAAACTATTTTGACCGAAATAATGTTTTGTTGGCTGTTGCTACAAATATAATAAAGCGACTTATGACTGATTTTGTGATCCAGTGTCAAAAATGTGTCTGTTATGACTAGAGTTAGCATATAAAGTATGAAACAGGTTTCTGTGTGCAGGTTTGAGGGATCCTGTGATGGCCAAATTTCTGAAAATGTCAAATTTTCAAGCAAAAAATCTTTAGAAGCTCACTAGACATGTTTTATTTTAAATCTAATTATGTCAGTCTAATAACGGTCTGTAACAATGTTATTTAAGAGATAAAAGCAGGGGATAGAAGATGTCATTAGCCTGGTATGAAAGCCGTGGAGGTCTATGAGATGTCATTGTGTCCTAATGGAGTCAAACCTTTGTATGTGTGTGTGTTTGTGTGTGTTTGTGCATCAGCTTATGTGCTTCTACCCCTGGCAATAAAAGAGAAGATAAAGACAACAGTGAACACCACAGCGGCCCGTCACAAAAGAGATGTGCTCACCAATGACAGACACAGTGGCGGAGGATTGAACACAGCCCCTCTGGTTGCAGGCGGTGCACGTGTACAGACCGGCGTCCTCCTCTCTCACTCGCTGAATGTTCAGAGTCCGATTAGAGTCCTGCAGGAGGATCCCTGCACACATCCACAAAACCACACAATCACACAACCGGACTTCTGACTATATCACTCCACATACTGAAACCGTTGGTCCGTTTATTCTTCGCTTATTCTGCACTGAAGTTTCGCAATGAAAACGCACGGAAAGCTCTTGATATTTAAATGTTTTTTTAACTGGAAAAAATCATTCCTCTGTGTCTTTAATTTGATAGTTTTAAGCCTGGAATACACTACAGCAGTTTTAAAATCTGAAGAGATTTAAAAACTAGTAGGGCTGTCAAATGTTTAATTGCAAATAATCGCATCCAGAATAAAGGTTTGTGTTTAAGTAATATATGTCTGTTCACTGGGCATATAACTTTTGTTTTTATGAAAACATACACATACGTGTATATACTTAGAAGAAATAGTACATATAAAATTAACAAACATTTATATATCATTTAAATTACTGGTAAATGTATGTACGTAAACACATGAAAATATTTTCTTGAATATGTTTACATGCATGTGTACGTGTTTATAAGTACAGAATGAATATGCACGGTAAACAAACATATAATATGTAAACACAAACTTTTATTCTGGATGCGATTAATCGCGATTAATCGTTTGACAACCCTAAAAACTACACATCACACACTTGCAGACTTTTTGAAAGTTTGCAGAGAAAAACAGGGGATCACACACTACGCAATCAAATCTGCAGACTAGCGCAGACTTTATGCAACAAGTCCAGAATGAAAATCTGGGCAAAAGTCTTGAAGACCTCGATATTTTTGTAAATTTCAAACAATTTGTCAAACTTTTGAGTTCTTTGCTATCTAAATGAATATTCAAAAGTCAAATATTTACCTCGACTGTTTCTGCTACAATGACAGGATGCCACATCAAAAACAGATCTTAAGACACATAATTGTTTCCAAGCTTTTTTCCTCTCATTATAATAAATCTGCTGCCTCTTGATCCGTCATGTCTAATTTACTAAAAGATGACAACTAAAACTCAACAAAAACAACTCTCTTTTTTCTTCTGGACTCAATGAGAAACCCGGCATCACTGCAAAACAACCATCAGATGCACTTAATGGTCATGGAAGTGTTAATGAAAACCATATGTAATTCACAACTTCAGTGCATTTTATTGGCTTTAAAATCGACTGCGGTTTCTTCATGAATACAATTAGCTAAGCAAAAGTGTTAACACAAATACTGTGCAGACACCCTGCTGTTCTCTAACGCTTGAACTGAATTTGCACCCCGTATAATAACCCCTCAACACACACACACACACGCACACACTCACAGAGAGAGGTCTGCTTGAATTTTACTGCATGTGAATTCGCTTATGAGCCGCTATCAGCCCACATCCATCCCTCGAGGTGTGTAGTTTTACTCCCGCTACATGCAATATAGTAATGAAAATATTCATCATGGAGATTGAGAGTGCATTAGTGTAAATATTTCAGACCTGGTATTAGATTTTGCGTGTGACTGATAGTCATAGTGTGTAAGTGTGTGAATATGTGTGTTCCTTTTAAAATAAGTGCTGGTTTTGCTGGGACTGCTGTGTGGTGTATAATGTGACCTGTAATGGGATCATTTTAGAAGGGGCCATTGTGTTAATGCGACGGGGGACTGAAGAACATGCAGAAAAAGGAAGAGGGAATCAAAATAAAGAAAAACAGTTTGACTAGAAACTTCTGGTCTCCGGGCCTCACTTTATGGATGGTGACTGAAAATATATGCATATTTCTAATAGAAGCGATAGTGAGTTGTAAGTGGATGCAGATCGCAAAGATACAGGCACATGTTAGTGACTGTGTGTGCATGCATGTGTTCTGATGAATGTAAAACGATCAAACATCAGAAAAAAAGGTGTAACATTTAAGTTGGTCATTCCCTTTTATCAGGCTCAGTAAGTCTCTGTGGTATTCCTGTGCTGATGTGAGTCAGACTGCTCCTTCAATGTAAGTCAGTTCAACTTTTTTTAGTGTATCAATTTAACATATCTTTAATATCTGTGACTTTGGTTAAATATTCATGAGAGTTCACTGTTCAAATCTGTGACCTGAAGTAGGGATATAACAATATAAAAACCTTACCCTACGGTAATACCTCGGTATAAAGTCAGTGGTATGATATTTGTTGCTATATTTAAAATGATGACTTGGAAACGTGCCGTAAGCATCCTTTATGGTTATCCTCTAATCATAACTGTTGTTAAGATGTATGAGATATAGAATGAGATGGCTCAAATGACCTAAAAATCCCTAAAATAAAACAATTTGCACCAGATGGACCTTGCCAACGGTAACATCTATTGTTTTTTGAACATTCTCTACGTTAGGACCAGACCTATCGTTTCATACAGTCATGTGACCTCCATAATATTGAAACTATTCTGCTATTGTGATAACACGATATCGATAACATTCTTACATCCCTATAAAGTTCTGTTTGAGTACATGACCGTCTTTCTTCTGCAGAACACAAAAGAAGATATTTGAAAGAATGTTGATGAACGAACAACAGCAATACCCATTAACATGCATTTTGAGTCAATACAATAGAAGTGAATGTGTACCGCCGTTGTTCGGTTACCAAATATCTCCTTTTGTGTTCTGCGGTAAAAAGAAAGTCATACAGGTTTAAAATGAAGAGATGGTGAGTAAATGATGACATTTTTGGGTGAACTATACCTTTAACTGTGCTGCAGGACAGACATGATCAACAAACCTGATATATGTTGGAGGGGCTGGTTGTCTTTGGACCAGGAGAGCTGGGGTGACGGCGTACCCACCACATCGCACTCCATCTGCAGCGACTCACTCACGTTCACTGTTTGATTGGTGGGGTTGTGACGGTAGCGAGGTGCCTCCAGGGCTGCAAGAGAGAGAGAGAAAGACCTTTCATTTTGGTTAGGTCCAATGAGATATATCACTAGCAGATCAATATGCAATGACCGAGACCGATAAACCGCCACTGCTGGACCAGAAAATGGTTTCTTATTAAATGACGTTCACCTTTGACTGGGATGTACTTGCGGTGACAGTGTTTCTCCCCGCTGCGCCGGTTCTGCACCTCGCACACGTAGTTGCCCTCGTCCTGGAGCTGGATGTTGGCGATAGCGAGCTCTAGGACCCAGTTGTTGCTGGAGGTCTGGAAGGAGAGCTTGCCCCCAAGAGACTCAGCGTACTGGTGCAGACTCTTACAGTCCAGCTCTGGAGGAACAGCCTGCGGGTCCAGACGGTACCATTGCAGGTTCTCATACGTGTAGTTATCTGCATTACACTTAAGTCGCACCATATCCCTCTCCAGCGGTTCCTCTGACGGCTCCATCTCGATACCAAAGCCTTCTGGGATAGCTGAGCCAATGACAAAATCAGAAATGTGATAAGAAAAATGTATCACTTTTTTTATTGATTAATGAAAACACATGACGTTGCCGCCATTATGCCAGTGTGCCATGGGTTTTGACAGGGAATTGCTTTGTAGTTTATCAAGTGTTTGGAGTCATCTCCAATAGCAGGTTGCTATTATGTTTACGCACTTTTATCAAAAACGTTTTGGGATCAATTCAGTCCGTTCCCCCTCTAGGAATCGGACCCATGTCTCTGGCATTGCTAGCAATTGTTGGTGATCACTCACTTGTTACATAGAAATAGATCAAGCGTTCATCTTTTCCCACTTTGTTCTCGGCTGAGCACTTGTACATGGCGGACACGTTGGCATTTTGAATCACCACACGACCTACGGCCTGAAAAACAGCAAATCCAGATTCTTCATTTGGATCACAGCAAGACTCTCTCTTCCCCCCGTCACTCCCATTCCCGAGCCACACACAGGATATGATCTCACAGGTGCAATAGAAAACAGGAAGAGAGTGTCGTGTGTTTATTCCCTCTCCGTCCAGGATGCGAGCACTGCAAGATTGAGTCAAATATTTCGAAAGTGGAAACTGTAACGCGTCTGCACCCTGCCGCCCCTGAATATCACGTTCCAGATGTCTGGTGTGGTATGAAAACACTCGGGGTTCAAGCAGGGGGCACTTGATATAATTTGATTCAGACATTTATGGGAAATGTACAGGAAGGAATTAAAACAGGAAGCAAACCTTTTCTTTCCCGTCCACCATCTCTGTCAAACTTTCGATACTCTCGACGGTATTGACAGTGTGGTCCGGATCCAAATCTATCCAGTCTTGACATACAGGAATCTTATCTCGCTGGCCCCTTCGACCCCTGTCAAATGTCAGTAGAAAGGCAGACTTTGAAAATATAATATGTAGAGGAAGCATTTCATTCTAAATCAAAAATATGCAGAAAAATCAAAGAACGTGAATGATGTACTGTATGTGTGCGTGGGTGGGAATAAAGGTAAACAGGGGAATGGAGTTGAGGAATATCAGGATGCACACGTGGACAGTTCCTATACCAGGAAGAGCTTTCAGATGTGTCTACCTTCCTGTGTGTGATGAGAGCTAACTAAGGATACAAATAAAGGCCACAAACTGGCTCTCAAAGATACAGAAACGCCAGAAGCATACCTATCAAAAGATAGATAGGCAGATCAATAGTTTGGCTATACCCCACAAGACTTCAGCTGTTGGTGGGAACTGCGGTATGTCTGCGGCTCTCTCGGAATCTGACGCCCATCCACAGTACATCCAAAGCAGACTAGAGACGAGACTCAAACCGGTCTGATCTTGCTGTTCTTAAGATACACTACCTGCTAACAGAGCACTATAAATATCCCCAGCGCCCCTAACCTCTCCACCCTCCCCAGCTGCCTTATCTTCAGCGCTACCACCACGCCGCAAGATAATAAACACTTCTGACAAAAATGGGAAAATAGCATCTCCATCAAGTAGGTGACCACAGGCACATCGCCAAAAGGGACAAAGATTATCCTCTCTGAACTCCGTGTGAACCGTGAGCTATCACATTTAACATTCAGTAATGATTTGACAGCTAATATTCCCATTGAATCCGTACTGTTGCACAAAATCCCATCCGCGCCTGAACATCCTGCTGATGTTTTTAACATCTGAACAAAGACTGCCGAGCAGCTCAGAACCCGCCAGTCGTCGCTTACAGGGTTCTGCGGGTGCTGTTGAGACCGCAGGGGCTCCACGGCCTCCACTGCCAGGTGATGGTGGCCGGGGGGTTGCCGGTGGCGGTGCAGGTCAGGGTCTGGCGACTGCTCTTCCTGTAGGGGTTGGTAGGCGCTGCTGCCTCCTTCTCGTGGATCTGGGGAGGAACTGCACACAAAGATGGTATTTTAGTCCATATCTGTAAACTTTGAGGCCACCTATATGCTAGCGTGCACTAGTAAGTTGACTGACATGACAGCAATGGATGAAACAAATATAAAATCTATTAGAATTAAGTTACCATTAACTATGAGGGTATAGTTGAGTCTTTTCTCCAGGGCAGCTGCTGTGTTTTTCACTATCACTGTGTATTCTCCAGCGTCCTGCTTACACACATCTCTGATCTCCAGAGCCTGATTCAGGACCTTAAATCTGCTGAACTCCGGCCGTCTGCTGATCAATTTCCCATTCTTAAACCTGCACACACACACATACAGAGATGGCCTAATAATACTGTCTCTAATATTTTAAATATATGTTGACAATATTTATTTTAGAGTCAACATGATATAGTGTTTTACTTGAGCAAAACCACTGCAAAAATTACTTTCTATCTTAGTATATTTGTCTTGTTTTCCAGTACAAATCTCAAAAAATTCTTGAACCAAGATGTTTTTTCTTGATGAGCAAAATGACCTAAGAGAATAAGTCTTGATTTTAGACAAAAAATATGACATTTCAGTGAATATTTGCTTAAAACTAGCAACAAATCTGTCAATGGGGTAAGAAGAATAATCTTTAATCAAGGTAAAAAAGATTTACCACTGAGTTTCCGGTAAAGGGTATGCTGACAATTTCACTGAGAGACGGACAGATTTTTGTCCATCTTTAGCCTCTATAACAGATCCATTCCTGTAGTCCAAACTGATGAACGGCTTTTCTGTGGAGTGAAAATAGCTGTTACATGACAGACGTTCAGATATGCAGTTTTATAGACGCACAGGTAGTACTAATCCGGCGTGACCAACCGTGAACTATGACTACAGTAGTGAGATCTCGTGTTGTCTCCACACTCCCGGCAGAGCAGGTGTAGTATCCGGTATCACCCACGTGAACGTTACGGATAGTGAGGATGCTGGACACCATGGTGGCTTTTTCCAGGACGTTGCGCACGGGTTGAATACTCGCCAGGCTGTTTTCCTGATACAGAACAGTTTCAACAAGATGAATCTCATCATTGAAGAAAACACATTACGGTAATTAGAATATGTGGTGGACATGATCTGCTTAACTCGAATGAAAGTAAAGTTCGTTTTCAAATGCTAATCATTTTGTTCATGTATGTATTTATGAATGTATGTACGTAAAATACATTGCATTTCTGGAAAAAATGACACATTTAACTTCAGATTATACAAGAAATCTAGCAAAAACTAACTAACACTTGTGCAGAAAAGAAATAGCAGAGATTGTAAATAATGCCTTGAGCAGAATAGTAGTCACTGATCTGACAACAACAGATGTGCGGGAGGATAATAAATATGACGGTTTGCATTTGCTTGCAGAGATTTATTACTACAGAAAGCAATCGCATGAAAGCCACCGGCCATTTGTTCACTGGCCAATACATCCTCTTTAATGAGATTAAGGTTGTTTATTCTGGATTGGACAGGCCTTGCAGTTCATTACACCGATAAGCACATCACACAGGCTGGTCCGCTCATTACCTTTTGGCCCGGATAGTCCCACTTGAATTCCACAGCAGTGTCGAACTCGACAAGAGCCGTGCAGTTGAGCACCAGAACCTCCCCCTGCATGAGCTCCACGGGTGAGTCCTCAGGAAACAGCTTGAGCTCGTAAAACTTAAACCCTGTTGAGTGTTATTAACATGGAGTGTTAAGCTTTTAGGGCTGCTGACATACTGCGTGTAACTTTGTGATACTTTTGGAAGATAATTTTTTGGGCAAATGTAGAACGTAGAGCGTCATTTTTGCATACAAAGGTGTTGCCAGGAAGATGCTGTGTTGTTGCTAAGGCACTCCTTTTTAGTGCATTGCTATTAGTAGGCTCAGCCTTGTCATGATCCTGCCTCACCTTGTCATGCTTTTCTAGTCTTGTGGCAGGGTCAAGACAGTTCCCACGTGTTTTGTGTGCCAGCGCATGGTCATTGTTGGGATGACCATGTGCTCGCCTGTCTTGTCTCTTGATCCCGCCCCCTTCCCATCAGTGTTTGATTCCCCACACCTGCCCCTTGTTAATTATCCCTTGTAAGTTTCCCCTATATAATTCCCTCCTGTTTGCTATCTTGTGATTGTTTGTTGTGTTATTTTGGTCTGTTACACCGTATGACTTTGCGTCGAGTCAATTCTTGGCAAGTTACGTTTAGTCCAGTCAGTTTTCGTGTATGTCAAGTATTTTTTTTATGTTGTCTAGTCGGTTAACTGTGTCCTGTTGAATCTGTACCTTATCCCCCTGTTCTGTTGTTTTACCCCCTCGTGGGTTTTTGATTGGGGTTTGTTCTACTAAGGTCTTCATTTCCATCACCACTGTCTGTGTCTAGGTTCTGCTTCCCGAATCGTGACAAGCCTGATCTCTTTGAATTCTTAACTATTTAACGAAGTGGCTAATGCGTGAATTTGTATGATGTGAATTGCATGATTCATCCCAACTACAATTAGATCGTACAAATTCATGGCCCGGTTTCATAGACAAGACTCAGCTTTAGTCAATACTATGCCTTAGTTAATTTAGGCTATTTAAGTCGCTTTAATTAAATGCATTACTGATGTTCACCTTGAGATAAAATGGCACTAACATATTCTGATATATGTCAGGGCGAGTTAGTTTCACTTCATACAGCTCAAAATTGCTACTTGGAATTGTTGTCTGATCTTGTCTTATGTTGTATTGTTAAGTTCTATGATTGTTTGTTAAAATGCTTTATTATTTTGTTCTGTTAACTATTTATATTTTAGGATGATATGTAACATTCTGTCCAGGGACTACAGATGAAAAATAGCTTCTGCTGATTCTGGTACATTTACTGTCATGTTTATTAATGTGCAATGTCCCTGTTCAAATATATATATATATCATTTTTGTCGTGGACTAGTCCTAATCCTTCTCTGTTAAACCGAGGCCATGTGATTTAGCCACATCATAACACCCAATAATGAATCTGTACCCTTAAACCTAACCATCACTGGCAGTTTGTAATAACACGTACACATTAGACACCTTGTAAAATAGATACAAATTCCAAGGATATAACAGAGACAAATGTGTAGTGCTCTGGTTCTCCAGGACAAAGATGAAAAAAATCTATACAAGGTTTTCATCCTTGTCCTCTGTGTTTGTGTTCAGTACACTCGCCAATGATCTCATTCATCCAAAAACATCCAAAAGATGCTATTTCGCAATTACCAAAATTTAAAAGTAATAAAGTAACAAAAGTAATACTCAAATATTTGTTATGGAGATCCACTGGTGCGAACAGTCACGCTCTATTGCTCTAAAAAGCCTCATGTCAGTTTTCTTTTAACCCTCAGAGAAAAATAGACTGCTGATACTGGCAGACGTTTTGTGTTTTTATCAAAATGAATGAGGATCACATCATTAAGCAGTGTAATGACAAAACAGAACGGGTGAACTCACAGAGAGAGCATTCATTCATGTCCTTGGATGAAGTTCCTGTGAGTGTTAGAAATTCTCAAAATAAGAAATCAATTCATTAGACGCACAATGTGTTTTAGTAAAACGTGTTCCTGGTTCGTTCTTTGGTGGTCTGAGAAAAATAACAAACCAAAAACCAGTCGCAGTCTTATCCCAATACAGTAAGAATATCCAGAAGAATGTTTCTCTAGTCCCTAAAATTAACATCAAAGGCCAGTGATTGGTTGATTGAAGTGTTGTCATTGACTGTGGTTGGCTGGTTGAATGTTTGTCATTCCATTCACTGGACATGGGACTTTTCTAAAATGCCTTGATGTAAATGATCTAAGTACTTTTATGTTGCTTTAATGTCTAATCACATCAAAACAAACCAAGTTTGAAACCCATTTTACCTCAGTAATATGAAATGCTCTATATTTTAAACCTCTCTGGAGCATCCTGATGTTTCCCAAATAGTAGCTAACCACTCTTATGATATCTTTTTCATGTATGTTTTTAAAAAGGTTTGACAGAATATATTCAAAAGAGATCTATTTGGCTATTGACAGCATTGACCAGATGAGAATGTAAACACATGCATATTTTTATATATATACTGTAATATGTATATACTGTAAATGCACAAATCTGTACATAGATCTTCCAACTGTATGCAACATATTATTTATTTATCTTTTTTTTCTCTTTTCTTTTCCTTAGTACTACCTATTTATTTCTTACCTATTTATTGTTCTTCCTCTTCTCATGTCATTTGTATATGTTCTTTATGTACCAAGCTTATAAAAGCTTATAAAAAAAAATCCTTGTGTGCTTGCAAATTCTGATTCTAATAAGGTGACATCATAAAAAGGTCAGACAAATAAAAACATTTATTTTATTAAAACTGAGTATCATGTCACCTGTGGCCTGCACAAGGTACATAGATGATCTGTAGTCTTTGTTCTGGATGGAGATGGAGCAGAAGAAGCCAATGAAGATGGAAGTGTTCTCAAGGATGTGTCTGGGAACAGACCAGCCTCTTTTGTTATTCCAGGTGATGTCCTCACCTTCCAGCAGCACTGGAGACGATTCCAACTGTTCAAGCACAGAATATTAAACAGGCTTAAAAGTTAAAACTCGATGTACTGATCTGAAATCAATGGCACCCGTGAATACAGACAGATGATTGTGATATGACAATCTTTGCCTTGAGATAACACTTCACATAACATTCTTTTTCGTTACATTTTTTTATATTACACAGCCTTAGACACCCTATCTGCCTGGGTTTGGCCAGGAAATAACTTTCAGGAATTGACATATCTTATCTCTCTCTCTCTGCAGGAATCTTACATAATAACTTGCTGAAATGTGTTCAAATTACATATAAAAAGCAAGAAAAGTTTAATCAAACTGTAACAACATAAATGTGGGAAACTAAAATCCAGTGCACCAGTCTGCAAAGAGAGCAGGCTCTCGCTGAGCAGTCTTCCATCACTGTCCCCACAACCTGTGAGGGACGCGGTAATCTCGCAAAGACATAATGATCCCAACACTGGCCCTTGGGACCTGCCCGTGAACCTGATCGTCTACCTGTCTCCCTGGGTAAAGTCACTGAAACTTCAGTAAACGTATCCATGGTAACTGCAGCTATACAAGTGAATTGTCTAGAAATATACAAGACCTGTTTACATTTACATTAATGCATTTGGCAGACACTTTTATCCAAAGCGACTTACATTGCAGTATCCTATACATTTATACTTAGATACGTGCAATCCCCTGGGATCGAACCCACAACCTTGCGTTGTTAACGCAATGCTCTTACCACTGAGCTACAGGAAAGCTGAGAGATCAGATAAGCTGCTGTTGGACCTACCGAGAAGAGAGACACTTTCAGCTCTGGATCTGACACCAGACATGGCACTTCAATGTGTGTTTGAGAGTCTGTTAGGAAGATGGTTTCCATGCTGTTCTCATTTGTCCTGATGAAAGGATAGTTTGGGTCTGTGTGGAAAAAAAATGTAACAACAGGTCAGTTACACATTTTCAAGTAAAACCAGCCCCAAGGAAACGCAATTTCTTCAATAAATGTTGATAATGTACAGTTTTGTTGAACAATATTGGGTAGGTAAAATTGTAGTTACATTTACATTTAGTCATTTAGCAGACGCTTTTATCCAAAGCTACTTATATATGAGATTAACAATAGAAGCAATTGGAACAACATAAGGACAACAAAAAGCATAAGTGCAATAAAAACTAGTCTCATAAAGCCTATCACATGCTGACACATACGTTCAGACAGATTTATTACATATTTGCATTGATGTAATAATTATTTGATGCTTTAAAATTAGGCAGCATGCTCTATCCTCCAACTAATGTTATGTGTTGCTTTAGTCGTCAAATGGCTTTTGACCGTTTCGACAAATCAAAATGTTGGTTTGTTATACGTAATGTGTGAACTTTAAACGTGGTCACCTACCCGCCATTTTCCAATATTAAATACGTATTTGGCAAATGCTATGGATAAGGATGTACAAAGCATTCAAGGTGTACTTTTTAATCAGTATGTGTGTTCCCATAGGATCAAACCTGTGATTTATATGCTTTTAACACAATGTTCTACCAACTGAGATATGGGAATTTTCTTTTTTAGCGTGCCATCCATCCAAACCATCCAAAACATTAGGGAGAAAGTTTCTAGTGCCAGCAGAGGCACTACTAAAGCCCCATTAAGACCGCCAGCGAAAAAGTGAGGTGATTTCATTCATTTCTATTTGTAAGCCTAGCGACATCCAGCGACACGAGCGACAGTACCAGTTACCGACAGGAAGTGGGTGTGTTTAGCGACTCAACAAAGTTGAGATTTTCTAAACATTACGCAAATGATGAGCGACTTTCGGGAGAGACTACCAATACGAGTACAGCAGCGTAGCCCATGTCATCCGTCTCTCGCCTGTTTCTGCAGGGTTTAAAAATGTTTCTATGACAACCAAAGCTTGGAACAGTTTGAGTCGTGTTTGAGCCAAGTGACAAGCAACCTATCGTATGGATGTTTATAAACAACTATATGCAAGTATGGAGACGATTTCAAGCTTGCGGCCCTGTCAATGTATTCAACTCGGATTATTCCTTTAAAATCCTGCGGTCATACGGCTCAACATTCCACCTTAAGTTCTCTGACTGAATATAAACAGTCGTTGATCTGCAAAATCCAAAAGGGGAAAACTTCGCTACACAGCTTTATCAACAGTTTCCAGCACTGTTCCTAAATCCCCGTAATAACAGACTTTTGTATTTGTCAGAATCCATATGTGGGGGGCTGCTAAAACAAACCTCTGGCTCTCGCTGTCCACAGGAGGTCGCGGGGCTGATTCTGAGCTTTTATTTGAACATCACCTGGTGATGGCTGTTTCTCTAAAGGCAGCATTATTAAGGAGCGTGATTTTTCCTCACATGTCTCAAAGCTGTCGGAATCCAAACAAATCCTTCGTATCTTGAGGTTTACGCTTCTGTCCCGAGGTGTTCTGCATACACAGATGTAATAGGAAAAATACACAAATCCTCAAAGCTACGGTATTTCGTGATAAATCACTTTAGGGAAGTGAAACTGCTTTTCTTCGGCAGTGGGCGGGAGGTGCTTTGAGGCATGACATGTAGCCATAACGGAGCGCTCAATGCCGACGGCTCCTGGGGGCCACAGGCGGTGGTATTTGGACCTGTAACTTAACTGAAGCCACATGCATCCAGGTGCCATTCTGCTTTACGCTTTGCTAATTTATAGTTGTGATTTCAGCTGCTTCTGATCAGCCCCCCGCTAGGATTTGTGGAAACTGTTTGTCAGGAGAAATCAGGCAACATTTCACACAAGCGAGCGAGTCAGCGGGGCATTCGTACCTGACCTGGCTCCGTTTCATCGACGCTCCTAAACTGCTGTCAAAGAATGAGAGTAACACCAGGCAACACCAGTTTGATCAATCGGTTTAAAAGCCAAACGGTTACAGATATGAGCTGGATTGTGTTGCAAAGATAAACAATTCCCATCTGAGGCTAAAAGGAATAGTTCACTCAAAGATGACACTATAGTTTACTCTACTCACTTGATACTTTTTTACACAAAACGAAATTGCTAGGCAGCTCTTTTTATCAAATGATCATTAATGTTGAATGTTTCCAATGTTATTTCTCCTAATCAATTTTAAAAGATGCATCTGAGACTAAACGAAATATGATGCAAATCCATCAAAACTCTAGAGCTATCAAAGATCACGATCTTCTCAAAAGGATTTCTTTAAAATTCCTTTAATGTAGGCTTGAAAACATGGGGCGATTCTTAAAAGCAGGACTATACTTATGGGTGCAACACATTGTTTTCCCAGAAAAGTGATTTAACTCAGTGACGAATAATACAATTGGCTGAAAAGGCTCATTAAGTCCCGATTTACATTTCGAGTCTAAAACCGCGCAGAAAACACGAGCTGCACTGCGTTCTCCATTTTTTCCAAAACGCCTGGACTTTGCCGTTGAGACGAGGAGGTATGAACGAAGGATATATGGATTATATGCCCTGAAAAATGAGCTTGTCTCTATTGGCTCGTTGGTTCTTGCCAAGACCTCGTTCACATGACCTGAGGTGCACTTGCGCCTTTCTGAAAAGTTGATGCGGCGCCGATGCGCCTGAAAAAAAGAGCGCGTCGCGACAGCATCACCCCAAAGTCTTCATTTAAAATAACGAATATGCGGGCAGAAAAGACGCAGAATGTTTGTCGGGCCTTAATGATACAAATCCAGCCTTGACTTCTAAATGTAATATCAATGAAAATTTAGCTACAGTTACAAACTCCCATTCACATGACAGAGCTGATAATATGCTTAAACCGTCAAAATAATGACTATTTTCCTCTTAAATATGATATGAGGCAACTTTGGCAGGAGGAAGGACATTTCTCTGTTATTGAGATTTCAGCAGATGAAACTCTCTTCAATACTTCCTCATCATTGGTTTATTCAGTACAACGGCTCAATTCTTAACCTCAGGCCGTCGCAGGGGCAAACCAAACATGCTCCAACCATGTTCATGTATAATCTCCTGTGATCTTCTGAAGAAATGTTTATGATGATCTTGTCGGCTCCCCAAAGAAAAGAGAAACATCAGACAAGAATTCCCCGGCCAAGCATTCTTTAAGAGGAATCAAATCAAAAAGGGATTTGTGATTCGGTTTGCCTGGGGAAGAAGCCGCGGATTGCGAAAGGACATTGCTGTTTAGCTGCAAAGATATAAATGATGCTTGTGAGTGAAATGTTTTCCTCGTAAATAACATCTATTTTTTCAAAGGTTAACTGTGGCCTAAAACCACAGGGAACAACTAGTGTCTTTTGAAAGTGAAGAATTGTTTACGCTTGAGGTCACTAGCAATAAAAAACTGTTGCAAGATGCTGTGATACAGTCATTTAAGTGCAATCGTACCGAGGATTGATGGTGATCTCGTATGATGAACCACTTCTCACCTCGCACAAAGACGTATATGCTGGCAGCCGTGGTGCCATCGATGACAGCTCTGATGTCCTGGTAGAAACAGCGGTAGTACCCCGAGTCATCTGCCTCGCTGTTGGGCAGTATTAATGTTTTGCAGTAGGGTTTCCCAGCCTCTCCCTGGCACTCCTTCACCCTCACTGCTCTCTCACCCAGGGCGTCAGAGGGCGGCTGCTGATCCTGGCGATCTGCAAAGTCCACTTTACTCAAAGACTCTTTAGGCCAGCTCCAGTCCAGAATCCGCTGTCCCCTGATCACATAATCAAATCGCAGATGGTTATCTTTACCGTAACTTTTTTTACGTATTTTATTGTGTGCCTGGCAAAAACCTTCATCTTATTACAACAAGTTGGACAATTTCAGGAATCATTCATGGCCATAGCACAAACAAATCTGTTATTACTGGAATAGCTCAACACACATATAATGTCCTTAACTCCCTTTTGTTTCAGCTTCTTGGAACTGACAGGTGTTGAGATGGCAAAAGCAATGACACTCGAGATGTGAAATGATTTCTGAACACCAGCCATGACTTTGTGTAATCCATTGATCACACTGAGAGATGGTCCCAAGAACTCAAAGGTGTGTGTTTTTATACTGCTAATGTTTTATATAGATAACTCCTGCCAAAGAAATGTAGGGATTAGAGCTAAATATGCTGGATTGTTTCTTCAAACCGCATTCATTTCTAAATCCCTTGTTTTTGTAAAGACTCACATGCGTTTCTAATTATTACATTAAAATTAAAGACTCTGCGTCTTCATTTCATACAGTACCCATACTCAACAAATATTGTTGTGTAATGGGACATCCATGACAAACCTTTAGGTTTACATTTATATTCATGTATACTGAACATCATACCACCATATCTTGGAAGTTTATCATCATTTTCAATCATCTGGTTTTATGTAGTTCGCTATTTGGTTTTAAGTAGTCCAACAATGTGGAAAATGAAAGTACAAATACCGTGTTTTTTACTTCAATTAACACAAGGTCATAAAAGTGACAGGGAAACTAATTACAACTGCATTAAAAAGGAATCAACAAAATGCACAATTTTTTTTAGTATAAAACGCTGCAGGACATTTCGACTGCCCAATATAGCACTTCATGTCAGCAAGCCATTCAAATTAGATCACGGGTCTGTTCTCATTCGAGAAAAACAGCACTTCATGCAAATAGCAAAATTCAACTAAACAATAAGTTCACGAGTTCGACTTGCATCTAATAAACTGGTACGGATAGTGTGTGTGTTTGGCGTGCTGTCCCGGGGCGAGGGCTCCCAGCTCTGTAATCCTCCTCGAACTCGGAGCACCTGACCCTTGACCGGGGAGGGGACCCTGGGCTTGGTGTGTGCCCAGATCCGGATCATAACCCCTGATGCTGAGTTAAAAACGGGCTTGTGGTGCGAAGTCGGGGTGGAGGAGAGATGTCCGATTTACTACTTATAGGCTGTTTGCTGTGATTGTTTATCGAAAGCCAGCCAGTTAATCATCTGTACGTGCTCCTCCTGAACCTTGTTAATAAAACATCATTTGCGCTTGTAAAAATCAAAAGACTTGCTATGAAAGAACAGATACTTTGCTCGTACCTGCATGTAATGGTCAAGGTGTCGTTTGCGTCAAGCACGATCTGGTCTCTGGTGTCGTCAAGGGCGGGTGGACTCATAGAAAACCCAGTCACCAGACCTACAGATAGAGAAAATCGACATTACCTTTTCACACTTTTATCCAAAGCAACTTACATTGCTTTCACAATGTACATTTTGTCAGTATTTCTCCATCGGCATCTTTAGTATATATTCTGACCCTCTGAAAGCAAAGCCGTTGAGATGTCTAACTCCCCCACATGATCCTCAGATGTATATTTGCTGTGATTTATAACCAGGAATTGGCTTGAAATCGTCAGGTGTTCCATGGGATTGCAGAGACGACCATCAACAGATGTGATTTAGCGTCTAGTGCGGGGCCCCGTGATTTTGTACGTTTCAACTAGAAGTTCCTCGAGCCCGTTAAAAGGTCCTTAATCTGGTTTGTGTTTGGCTGACAGCAGGACAGAGGGGTCATGAGGTCAGTGTGTGTGCATATGTTAATTGGTCTTTGAATGTTGATGGTATGAACGTGGTATGAGGACGCGGGGCCCATGAACCTGTCATAAAGAGTTACGAGATCCACCTGGAGGTTATTAACACCAGACGATGACAAGAAGATACACGAGAATCACTGCAAATATACTGCAAATCACTTTTAACAAGTGATGCTTTACTACGACAACTATACAGGGAGGACAGATCTTTGGAAGTGAGGAGTGTCCTGTCAGAGAAACATTCTGCTGAATATAATACAGGATTCAAAATAACGAAACATAAAATGTTCATTACAGTAGCGTTCACTGATGAATAACAAGTTAACAACTTTACCTGAATGACCACATCATTAACATTTCACATTATATAATGATTAAGGTT
Source organism: Triplophysa bombifrons (assembly GCA_029783895.1). Classification (NCBI taxonomy): domain Eukaryota; kingdom Metazoa; phylum Chordata; class Actinopteri; order Cypriniformes; family Nemacheilidae; genus Triplophysa; species Triplophysa bombifrons. The sequence continues at coordinate 20,194,683 of CM056464.1, forward strand.
GTCCTTCATATTGTCGTGACCATGAGAGAGTCACACACAGTAAATGTGAATCTCCTCTTTCTTCTCAGACTAGCAGAGTAAAAACATTCTCCTGCATCTCCATACACCTAAACACTGAGCACGCATGTCAATCAAAAGCAATATTTGTGAGGCAGTTCACAACATGAGCACAACCCATCTGTCCCAGACACATCCGCTCTGAAAAGACCACAATAGAATTTTATAAATATTTGATGTGGAGTCAATAACCTGTTTACAGTTCAACACTAACATCCTGGTGGCTCTTCTGCATAAGTAATTTAAACTTCGGGGATTTATTGATACCACCGGGACTAAACTAACAAACTGTACCTCGGATGAACGTGAAGTACCAGGACAATCTCACATGAATATAGATTTATGAAAAGCAGATGTGTGGATCTAAACCCTCGGTTAAGACCTGCAGATCTGAGGATTGCTTGAGCTGTAGATTCAGTGTATATCTTCCTCCTCATTTCTTTCATTTTATAATTCAAGTCACAACCAAGGGCTAGTACAAGTCACATCTCAAAACCTTGCACCGTGTCGACCTCAAGAATGGTGCGTTTATTAGAAAAAAACAACTGCGTTCCTTGCATATCTCCATTGTAGAAGACTTGAGACCTTTGACCCTTGACTCCTCAACTTGAAACAAGGCTGCTGGAACCAGCACAGCATATTGGCACATGACCAGGCACTTCTGAAACGATCGGGTGATCTTTATTAATAATAAAGTATGCATATTAGTTTCATTTAACTGTCTAATACAAAGGACATATACTTAAGTCAAATCTTTCTTAAATCTATTGTGTCAATGGATTTTTATGAAAAATAAACACCTTCATAATTTCATTTTTGTAATGGTGATACTGCAGTATTTTGGAGTTACACAGTTTACTTCAGTAAATGCTTGTCTGATGCAATACCCTCATAATCGTGACTTATCTTCTAAATATTTCTCCAAAGAAGCATACAAAATTTCATCCCACAACTTTTAAAGGCGTGGTGCTAGTAGATTAGATATTTCATGTAATGTAATTGCAGAACACTGTATCTCCAGAGAAATGTTGAGGTAACAGGCAGCTTACTGGGGTATTACTTGGGATATTTCACCCAAAAATGAATATTCTGTCATCTTTCATTCAACCTAAAGTTGTTCCAAATGTGTATATATTTCTTTGTACACATAGAAAGATATTTGGAGAAATGTGAGCAATTTTCGCTTCAGGGACACCATTCACTACCATTGTAGGAAATATTAAAAGAGTACTCAAAGGTGCCCGAGAACTGTATGTTTTCCTAAATGCATCAAAATCTCTCATCTCGTGTTCAACAGAACAAAAACAATTCTACTATGGTAGTGAATGAAGCTCCAGAACTGAAAATTTCTCACATTCTCCCAAATATCTTTCTCTGTGTTCAACAGAAATGTATACAGTTGCAGAACAACTTGAGGGTGAGTAAATGATGACAGAATTTTCATTTTTGGGTGAAGTATCCCTATAACACAACATACTGTAGTGACACATGAATGCACAATACCAGACATTCAAATATGACATTATAATATATTTTCTCTGACTTTCTCTGTGAGTGCAGAAGCTCCAGTACCCAATGCCAGGTACCAGAGGTTGCCCGGTATATGGTTGCTAAGGTGTTCAAGATTGGTTGCTACGTGGTTGCTTACTGGGCAAGTTAAAAGCACTAACTCCACTAGTATCTGTGGTCTTCAAACATGGCTTGTTCTTCAATGTAAGCAATTTCTTGATTTAGATATAGTTAATGTAATATTCACTCATAACATCCACTGTATACAATGAACTGCCAATAAAAGAGAACGGGGTTGTATTGGCCCATTGTTGGGTCAAATAACATTTCTAGGTTAATGTGTTTGTCCCTTTTTGTAGGCTTCATTGTGTAGCAATATGCCTTTACAGGGTGGCCTGTGCAATAATATGACGAACTGTACTGATAAATGCTTTGGGCCAAAACATCTGCACAGTAAAAAGTAAAATATTCATATAAAAATAAAATATAGAGCAAGTAATTTCTTTAGGTATTCAACAAGATATGGTCTTAAGCAAAAAAAGGACATTTTAACAAAAACTGTCTACACAGATGCAATCACGCAAATATATCCAGACTTTAAGTACAGTATCTTAAAAAGAATATTTTCCAAAAGGTGTCCATAAAGTAACATTAGGCATTTGAGTGAAATGATGCTGGGGTATAAACTGGGGAATGGTCAAGTGTCCGTGTGGTCATATAATAGGGAAAGGGCGACCAGGTAAGGCATTCAATTCCCTGACTCGTGGAAGCTGGGTAAAATCAGCCAATCGGATAAGTGCTTACTAAACTGAGACTTAAGTCCAGTTTTGTAAGCATCAGAATGCATCAGAATCTGAGTTAAACTGGCAGAGTTTAAAAATATGATTATAAAAAATGCTGCTATATAGCACTCATTTTTGTTAATGAATTAATGACTAAAGTGAATAAATGACTGAATAAGCAAAGTCTCGGTCTTCAAGCACGCATTGCGATGCGATTGTAATTTAAAACTGTACATGCATAAATATATATGTAACGTAATGTATTGTAAAAAAAATTCTACCAAGCACACGAGACGCTTACAAATGACAGATTAAAATGCACAAGCGCCAAATCCACCCCAGGCATTTTGCTAGCCATGTCAAATCATCTTATTCGCGTATTGAGATGGTCTATATCTCTCCACATGGACCGCTCACTATGAAATCGAACGATTGAGTTGCCTGCACGCTGACTTTATAAAGATTTATGACAAACATTAAGCGGATCACAGTGTGAACTGCCCCGTCTCATCTCATTCTATCCAGATGAGATGATACCGACTAAAAACAATAACATCACTCAGAACGCACAGAACTGTGCTCCACAGGCTCGCAACTCTCCACTGCACACGGCTAAACATTTAGAAGGATGTTTGACTCGTTTCAATGTCTTTTGTGCCAAAACGCAGCCTGTAGACACAGTTGGACCACATTGAGGTATGAAAGGTATTTGACAACAGTCTTACATCGGGCTTAGTTGATATTAGGGTAACGTTTTGAAATCATCCAAAGTAAGCCAAAGATTCAGAGCTGAATTGGCATGATACAGTGAAGCTAAGCATGACAGATCATTTCCATATGAATATACATCTCTTTCATAAAGACGCTGTATACGGCTGGGTGGAGCGCTGTCACTGTAATATATGACTACAGTAATACGTAACCAGTTACAAGGGCTTACAGGCTGAAACCAATGATGGCATGTCCTGTGCTGTATGGCTTCTTTGTTATTCAAAAACCTCTTTGCCGTCCTGTTTTCTATTACGTAGAAGAACCATAGGCAAAATATTTATATGAATTCTAGTATAAAAATGGCTGTGTCAATTAAGGTGGACTTTTGGAACTTGGAACTTGAAACTTGATAGTTTTGCTGTTCTTATGAACCAGATCTGGTGGAGTGAACTTGATAGTCCCTGAGCAACTCAATGAACATTCAACTAGAAATTTGAGTTTCAGAGAAACGATCTGGGATTTTTTCTTGGGCAATTGATTTAACAATAAATAACAGAGAAAAGGATATGACGAAAAATGTTAATTAGGATGAAGTAGACAAAGCAAACCTTAACAGTCGATATAATTACAGAAACTACTGTAAAAGTTGTGCAAGATCCTATCAAATGTAAAATATAATTTATCATATCTAGTATATAGACCAAGAGGACACTTAGTGCTGGAAAGTGAGCACAGAGTTTGTGCTTTTACAGAGAAGTAACAGAGATCTCATGTTTTATTTAATATAATCGTAACAAAACTGTATAAAAAAAGGAATAAAAGCAAATAGTTAAAAAGAATAGTCACACAAATCAGCTTCAGTTTAATCTCTTTATTTTGATTGTAGGTTTTGGTATCCAGGGAAATCTAAACAAGGTAAATTTATGCTTAAAACAAACTTGTAAAATGAATCTACAGTAAGTTACTGGCAAACCTGCTGTGAATTTACAGCAAAGTTTCAGAGTGCAGGAATCAGGAAATCTTAATTAAGCTTTTTCCTGGTTCTCTGTAAATCTGAAGGAATTACCTTGCCTTTTAAACACGGAAATCTGCTTAATTGTTTTTGCTGTGGGACATATAACAGTGCGACATAAGGCCTTCAAAAGTTGTCAGATGGTAAGAAACCTTTCCCTTTTGCTCTGTGAACGGAAACACAGAGCCTTATATAGTCAAATGTATCTTTGGTAAATTTCCTGTTTTCCTGCTCGACTTTTCATTTCACAATTTCCTTTAGTATAGGATATACTCACAGCGATGCCATAGAAGAACCAATTTTAGTTCCACAAAGAACCTTTCTGTCCAAGGTTCTTGAAAGAACCATCTCTTCCTTACTTTTTTATAACCCGAAGAACTTTTTTCGCCACAAAAAACCTTTTGTGAAACAAAAGGTTCTTCTATGGCATTGAGTGTATAGCCAAATGTTCCCATTTTCCCATCCTTTCCATCCATCCATCTATCTCGAAGTAATATCTGTATTCCACAAAAATATTGCCTTATATTTCAAATATAATAAGACGCCAGCTTGAAGCACATCTTCGTATGAAGGACCTTTCAAATACACTAAATCAAAGCTCTTTTTCGAGATAGAACGGACATTAACAGGGTCAGATCACATCAACCCCATCTGACAGTAGGCCACGGGGCTTGAAATAGCCGTGCGTCCGGCCTACAACCGGAGGGCAGTCAGGCCACGGAACAGACCTCTTCCCTGGACTGAGGAGTCAGCATCGCTGGATTCCCCACGGAGGACGTCCTCGGGAGGGGATGTGCACGCACATTAAAATACGAGTGAGAGAGAAAGAGCTGGATACAGTTCCTCTGTTCTCCAGACTCAAGGCCAGCGACACGCTTTGATTCCGCCGTCACCTGACGGGAGAGGATGAGATCCAAAAATGCGCTTGCATGTCCTTTCATGAATGTATATCTGCCCACTCATGGCCTTCCTATTTCCTGGCTGGGATTTGGGGTGAGGTCAGGATGTTGTAGGAGGGGCGGGGGTGACATCTGTGTGGGTTTCCTACATGTCCCCTACAAGTCTTTCCTGTACCTGTGCAGCCTGCCAACAGGACACTGTCTTCTTTCCACAGCGCCGTCACATTTTCTGCCACCTCTGAATCACCCTTCAGTAGCATCTCTGACAGCTTGTTCAAACAATACTTCAACAGCACGTTTGTCATATGGTTCGAATAACAAGGCGTCCCGGTGGCTAGGATGCTGTGTAGCATCTGTACAAAAAAGTGAAAATGAGGAGACATGGATTTGAAACTGGGCCAAAGACACACGGTCAGTTTCCCTGGCTCTTTCCCATGAACCAGCTTGACCTCGGACGACCGGCCGTGCCATAGCACTGACCAGAGAAACCTAACACTTGTTACGCCTCACAGTATAGCATGAAATATTGCCATAGGCCATGGAGATCATTCCAGTTATGGGGTGCTTAAACCAATAAGCTTCACATTTTTCTCTTCTGAGGTCCCTCATGAGGGGTCTCAATTTAAAGTGAAAACACAGTGATGACAAGCCCGTTAAACACAAACCTGCACATTTGTACAAGCACATGTACATTTATATAAAAGACGTTTACTGTACAATTTTCCCAGTATAAACCACTGCTATGTGTTCAAAGTTTTTTCTAGAATGCGATGTGGCTAGGAGTGTTTCAAAGCAGTCGCTAAGGTGTTCTGAGTGGTTGCCAGGGTGTTTTTTTCTCAACTTGCCCCACAATTTGTCTTTGATGTCCATGAGGTTTGAGGTTTGTTCACATCTCTAAGAAACTCAAAGAGCAACAGCAATGGTAATATTTGCCTCAGGAGCATCTAACAGACAGAATGATCTTTACTGAGACTTCCACAAGACATAAGCACTGTACATCTTAAGCTGTTTTTATCACTAGGATGGTAAATTGAAACACACTGCCATGAGTGAGATCTGGATTTAAGGACGTTGCGTCTTTTTTCAAAGGGAGCTGGACATTTTTACCTATGGTTTTGGAATTACACCCTTTACAACATTAAGCTTCAGTCATATTTCACTTTGGGAACATTCTGCAGAGCTGATGATGAAACATACGCTTTGCCAAACTATAATGGGGTTTAATCAATGTGTTCTTTAGACACTAATCACTTTTCACTCTCTAAGCTGTCGTGTTGTCTGCTTGTCTGCAGTCATTTCCAACATTGGTTTTATGGCCAATATTGTACCGCATTACCCAGATGAAAAGAGCCTACGCCAACCGCTGAAAACTGTGGGCCTGCTTAGAAGACCGATCGAACGGCTATCCACAACAAATTGCCTGATCATTCATGATGATAACAGAAGGAGTTATCATTCTAAAACACAGCACCACTAGAACAACTTTTTAGCTTAAAAATAAAAAAAGAGTCACATGGAAGGCTGCCAGCCTATATAACCCACTAGTTTTAGACTGTAGCACAGGCACGGCTTTAGTTATGACAAAGTAGGCAAACACTCAGGGTCACCGAGCTGCCATGTGGTTTTCATTTGTATGATGTTTTAACGCAGACATATACAAGTGGCTTTCTCATAGCTGCGGATTCCTAGTGTTGAGAAGGTCCATACTTCTGCCAAAGTCTTCATGAGGTGCAACTGTTTGATGTGTAACCTGGCAACACACTGAAGGAATGAGTTTGACCCTCGAATCTCACTCAACAACACCTGCCCTAACTGATCTTCTTCACTTCCTCTAAATTCAGAATTCGCAACAATGAAAATGAGTAGCGTGTTTTTGTTGTTTTAAATGGGTTTCTTACTGTTATGATTGGCGAATGTTGTACCCCATACCGAGGTTCGGATTTCAAAGGTATTTTGCTAGAATAAAACTGTGTACATAAGAAATACCACAGTAAAAGTGTGCAGGATATCCACACTGAAGAACACCATGAAATGACATGCAGAATAAAGTCAAACAAATACCTGAATTTGCATAAGAAGGATATAGAGAGAGAGAGAGAGAGAGAGAGAGAGAGTGAGAGAGATTGAGAGAGAGAGAGAGAGAGAGATTAAGAGAG